>JBBMRM010000084.1:2801664-5603329 GCA_037962945.1 Sarcoramphus papa | reverse complement strand
TCTCTGAGCAATTGCTCGACGTTTGCAATTTCTCACCTGAGCTCTCTTTAGAGTGCGCGAGAGGATGAGCAGAAGATGAGGTGGCTAGAGAAGCCCAGAGCACCAGTGTTCTTAGGCCTACAAAAACGCTTCCAAGGAAGGCTGCTGGCTAGCAACAGCTTTCAGTGCTGGCACTTTTCATCTCTGAGCAATTGCTCGACGTTTGCAATTTCTCAGCTCGTGTCTAGAAGACGGAAAGAGAAGGACCGTGACGTTTGGTGGGTAGAGAAGCGCAAAGCCCCAGTGTTACTGCGCCTGTGAAGCGCTTCCAAGGAAGGGTGCTGGCTAGCAACAGCTTTCAGTGCTGGCACTTTTCATCTCTGAGCAATTGCTGGACGTTTGCAATTTCTCAGCTCGTGTCTACGAGACGGAAAGAGAATGACCGTGACGTTTGGTGGGTAGAGAAGCGCAAAGCCCCAGTGTTGCTGCGCCTGTGAAAGCGCTTCCAAGGAAGGGTGCTGGCTAGCAAGAGCTTTCAGTGCTGGCACTTTTCATCTCTGAGCAATTGCTCGACGTTTGCAATTTCTCACCTGAGCTCTCTTTAGAGTGCGCGAGAGGATGAGCAGAAGATGAGGTGGCTAGAGAAGCCCAGAGCCCCAGTGTTCTTAGGCCTACAAAAGCGCTTCCAAAGAAGGGTGCTGGCTAGCAACAGCTTTCAGTGCTGGCACTTTTCATCTCTGAGCAATTGCTCGACGTTTGCAATTTCTCAGGTCGTGTCTACGAGACGGAAAGAGAATGACCGTGACGTTTGGTGCGTATAGAAGCGCAAAGCCCCAGTGTTGCTGCGCCTGTGAAAGCGCTTCCAAGGAAGGGTGCTGGCTAGCAAGAGCTTTCAGTGCTGGCACTTTTCATCTCTGAGCAATTGCTCGACGTTTGCAATTTCTCACCTGAGCTCTCTTTAGAGTGCGCGAGAGGATGAGCAGAAGATGAGGTGGCTAGAGAAGCCCAGAGCCCCAGTGTTCTTAGGCCTACAAAAGCGCTTCCAAGGAAGGGTGCTGGCTAGCAAGAGCTTTCAGTGCTGGCACTTTTCATCTCTGAGCAATTGCTGGACGTTTGCAATTTCTCAGCTCGTGTCTACGAGACGGAAAGAGAAGGACCGTGACGTTTGGTGCGTATAGAAGCGCAAAGCCCCAGTGTTGCTGCGCCTGTGAAAGCGCTTCCAAGGAAGGGTGCTGGCTAGCAAGAGCTTTCAGTGCTGGCACTTTTCATCTCTGAGCAATTGCTGGATGTTTGCAATTTCTCAGCTCGTGTCTACGAGACGGAAAGAGAAGGACCGTGACGTTTGGTGGCTAGAGAAGCGCAAAGCCCCAGTGTTACTGCGCCTGTAAAGCGCTTCCAAGGAAGGGTGCTGGCTAGCAACAGCTTTCAGTGCTGGCACTTTTCAGCTCTGAGCAATTGCTCGACGTTTGCAATTTCTCAGCTCGTGTCTACGAGACGGAAAGAGAATGACCGTGACGTTTGGTGGGTAGAGAAGCGCAAAGCCCCAGTGTTGCTGCGCCTGTGAAAGCGCTTCCAAGGAAGGGTGCTGGCTAGCAACAGCTTTCAGTGCTGGCACTTTTCTTCTCTGAGCATTTGCTCGACGTTTGCAATTTCTCAGCTCGTGTCTATGAGATGGAAAGAGAAGGACCGTGACGTTTGGTGGCTAGAGAAGCGCAAAGCCCCAGTGTTACTGCGCCTGTAAAGCGCTTCCAAGGAAGGGTGCTGGCTAGCAACAGCTTTCAGTGCTGGCACTTTTCAGCTCTGAGCAATTGCTCGACGTTTGCAATTTCTCAGCTCGTGTCTACGAGACGGAAAGAGAAGGACCGTGACGTTTGGTGCGTATAGAAGCGCAAAGCCCCAGTGTTGCTGCGCCTGTGAAAGCGCTTCCAAGGAAGGGTGCTGGCTAGCAAGAGCTTTCAGTGCTGGCACTTTTCATCTCTGAGCAATTGCTCGACGTTTGCAATTTCTCACCTGAGCTCTCTTTAGAGTGCGCGAGAGGATGAGCAGAAGATGAGGTGGCTAGAGAAGCCCAGAGCCCCAGTGTTCTTAGGCCTACAAAAGCGCTTCCAAGGAAGGGTGCTGGCTAGCAAGAGCTTTCAGTGCTGGCACTTTTCATCTCTGAGCAATTGCTGGATGTTTGCAATTTCTCAGGTCGTGTCTACGAGACGGAAAGAGAAGGACCGTGACATTTGCTGGGTAGAGAAGCGCAAAGCCCCAGTGTTACTGCGCCTGTGAAAGCACTTCCAAGGAAGGGTGCTGGCTAGCAACAGCTTTCAGTGCTGGCACTTTTCATCTCTGAGCAATTGCTGGACGTTTGCAATTTCTCAGCTCGTGTCTACGACACGGAAAGAGAATGACCGTGACGTTTGGTGCGTATAGAAGCGCAAAGCCCCAGTGTTGCTGCGCCTGTGAAAGCGCTTCCAAGGAAGGGTGCTGGCTAGCAAGAGCTTTCAGTGCTGGCACTTTTCATCTCTGAGCAATTGCTGGATGTTTGCAATTTTTCAGCTCGTGTCTACGAGACGGAAAGAGAATGACCGTGACGTTTGGTGCGTATAGAAGCGCAAAGCCCCAGTGTTGCTGCGCCTGTGAAAGTGGTTCCAAGGAAGGGTGCTGGCTAGCAAGAGCTTTCAGTGCTGGCACTTTTCATCTCTGAGCAATTGCTCGACGTTTGCAATTTCTCACCTGAGCTCTCTTTAGAGTGCGCGAGAGGATGAGCAGAAGATGAGGTGGCTAGAGAAGCCCAGAGCACCAGTGTTCTTAGGCCTACAAAAACGCTTCCAAGGAAGGGTGCTGGCTAGCAACAGCTTTCAGTGCTGGCACTTTTCATCTCTGAGCAATTGCTCGACGTTTGCAATTTCTCAGCTCGTGTCTAGAAGACGGAAAGAGAAGGACCGTGACGTTTGGTGGCTAGAGAAGCGCAAAGCCCCAGTGTTACTGCGCCTGTGAAGCGCTTCCAAGGAAGGGTGCTGGCTAGCAACAGCTTTCAGTGCTGGCACTTTTCATCTCTGAGCAATTGCTGGACGTTTGCAATTTCTCAGCTCGTGTCTACGAGACGGAAAGAGAATGACCGTGACGTTTGGTGGGTAGAGAAGCGCAAAGCCCCAGTGTTGCTGCGCCTGTGAAAGCGCTTCCAAGGAAGGGTGCTGGCTAGCAAGAGCTTTCAGTGCTGGCACTTTTCATCTCTGAGCAATTGCTCGACGTTTGCAATTTCTCACCTGAGCTCTCTTTAGAGTGCGCGAGAGGATGAGCAGAAGATGAGGTGGCTAGAGAAGCCCAGAGCCCCAGTGTTCTTAGGCCTACAAAAGCGCTTCCAAAGAAGGGTGCTGGCTAGCAAGAGCTTTCAGTGCTGGCACTTTTCATCTCTGAGCAATTGCTGGACGTTTGCAATTTCTCAGCTCGTGTCTACGAGACGGAAAGAGAAGGACCGTGACATTTGCTGGGTAGAGAAGCGCAAAGCCCCAGTGTTACTGCGCCTGTGAAAGCACTTCCAAGGAAGGGTGCTGGCTAGCAACAGCTTTCAGTGCTGGCACTTTTCATCTCTGAGCAATTGCTGGACGTTTGCAATTTCTCAGCTCGTGTCTACGACACGGAAAGAGAATGACCGTGACGTTTGGTGCGTATAGAAGCGCAAAGCCCCAGTGTTGCTGCGCCTGTGAAAGCGCTTCCAAGGAAGGGTGCTGGCTAGCAAGAGCTTTCAGTGCTGGCACTTTTCATCTCTGAGCAATTGCTGGATGTTTGCAATTTTTCAGCTCGTGTCTACGAGACGGAAAGAGAATGACCGTGACGTTTGGTGCGTATAGAAGCGCAAAGCCCCAGTGTTGCTGCGCCTGTGAAAGCGCTTCCAAGGAAGGGTGCTGGCTAGCAAGAGCTTTCAGTGCTGGCACTTTTCATCTCTGAGCAATTGCTCGACGTTTGCAATTTCTCACCTGAGCTCTCTTTAGAGTGCGCGAGAGGATGAGCAGAAGATGAGGTGGCTAGAGAAGCCCAGAGCACCAGTGTTCTTAGGCCTACAAAAACGCTTCCAAGGAAGGCTGCTGGCTAGCAACAGCTTTCAGTGCTGGCACTTTTCATCTCTGAGCAATTGCTCGACGTTTGCAATTTCTCAGCTCGTGTCTAGAAGACGGAAAGAGAAGGACCGTGACGTTTGGTGGGTAGAGAAGCGCAAAGCCCCAGTGTTGCTGCGCCTGTGAAAGCGCTTCCAAGGAAGGGTGCTGGCTAGCAACAGCTTTCAGTGCTGGCACTTTTCATCTCTGAGCAATTGCTGGACGTTTGCAATTTCTCAGCTCGTGTCTACGAGACGGAAAGAGAATGACCGTGACGTTTGGTGGGTAGAGAAGCGCAAAGCCCCAGTGTTGCTGCGCCTGTGAAAGCGCTTCCAAGGAAGGGTGCTGGCTAGCAACAGCTTTCAGTGCTGGCACTTTTCATCTCTGAGCAATTGCTCGACGTTTGCAATTTCTCACCTGAGCTCTCTTTAGAGTGCGCGAGAGGATGAGCAGAAGATGAGGTGGCTAGAGAAGCCCAGAGCCCCAGTGTTCTTAGGCCTACAAAAGCGCTTCCAAAGAAGGGTGCTGGCTAGCAACAGCTTTCAGTGCTGGCACTTTTCATCTCTGAGCAATTGCTCGACGTTTGCAATTTCTCAGGTCGTGTCTACGAGACGGAAAGAGAATGACCGTGACGTTTGGTGCGTATAGAAGCGCAAAGCCCCAGTGTTGCTGCGCCTGTGAAAGCGCTTCCAAGGAAGGGTGCTGGCTAGCAAGAGCTTTCAGTGCTGGCACTTTTCATCTCTGAGCAATTGCTCGACGTTTGCAATTTCTCACCTGAGCTCTCTTTAGAGTGCGCGAGAGGATGAGCAGAAGATGAGGTGGCTAGAGAAGCCCAGAGCCCCAGTGTTCTTAGGCCTACAAAAGCGCTTCCAAGGAAGGGTGCTGGCTAGCAAGAGCTTTCAGTGCTGGCACTTTTCATCTCTGAGCAATTGCTGGACGTTTGCAATTTCTCAGCTCGTGTCTACGAGACGGAAAGAGAAGGACCGTGACGTTTGGTGCGTATAGAAGCGCAAAGCCCCAGTGTTGCTGCGCCTGTGAAAGCGCTTCCAAGGAAGGGTGCTGGCTAGCAAGAGCTTTCAGTGCTGGCACTTTTCATCTCTGAGCAATTGCTGGATGTTTGCAATTTCTCAGCTCGTGTCTACGAGACGGAAAGAGAAGGACCGTGACGTTTGGTGGCTAGAGAAGCGCAAAGCCCCAGTGTTACTGCGCCTGTAAAGCGCTTCCAAGGAAGGGTGCTGGCTAGCAACAGCTTTCAGTGCTGGCACTTTTCAGCTCTGAGCAATTGCTCGACGTTTGCAATTTCTCAGCTCGTGTCTACGAGACGGAAAGAGAATGACCGTGACGTTTGGTGGGTAGAGAAGCGCAAAGCCCCAGTGTTGCTGCGCCTGTGAAAGCGCTTCCAAGGAAGGGTGCTGGCTAGCAACAGCTTTCAGTGCTGGCACTTTTCTTCTCTGAGCATTTGCTCGACGTTTGCAATTTCTCAGCTCGTGTCTATGAGATGGAAAGAGAAGGACCGTGACGTTTGGTGGCTAGAGAAGCGCAAAGCCCCAGTGTTACTGCGCCTGTAAAGCGCTTCCAAGGAAGGGTGCTGGCTAGCAACAGCTTTCAGTGCTGGCACTTTTCATCTCTGAGCAATTGCTCGACGTTTGCAATTTCTCAGCTCGTGTCTACAAGACGGAAAGAGAAGGACCGTGACGTTTGGTGCGTATAGAAGCGCAAAGCCCCAGTGTTGCTGCGCCTGTGAAAGCGCTTCCAAGGAAGGGTGCTGGCTAGCAAGAGCTTTCAGTGCTGGCACTTTTCTTCTCTGAGCAATTGCTCGACGTTTGCAATTTCTCACCTGAGCTCTCTTTAGAGTGCGCGAGAGGATGAGCAGAAGATGAGGTGGCTAGAGAAGCCCAGAGCCCCAGTGTTCTTAGGCCTACAAAAGCGCTTCCAAGGAAGGGTGCTGGCTAGCAAGAGCTTTCAGTGCTGGCACTTTTCATCTCTGAGCAATTGCTGGATGTTTGCAATTTCTCAGGTCGTGTCTACGAGACGGAAAGAGAAGGACCGTGACATTTGCTGGGTAGAGAAGCGCAAAGCCCCAGTGTTACTGCGCCTGTGAAAGCACTTCCAAGGAAGGGTGCTGGCTAGCAACAGCTTTCAGTGCTGGCACTTTTCATCTCTGAGCAATTGCTGGACGTTTGCAATTTCTCAGCTCGTGTCTACGACACGGAAAGAGAATGACCGTGACGTTTGGTGCGTATAGAAGCGCAAAGCCCCAGTGTTGCTGCGCCTGTGAAAGCGCTTCCAAGGAAGGGTGCTGGCTAGCAAGAGCTTTCAGTGCTGGCACTTTTCATCTCTGAGCAATTGCTGGATGTTTGCAATTTTTCAGCTCGTGTCTACGAGACGGAAAGAGAATGACCGTGACGTTTGGTGCGTATAGAAGCGCAAAGCCCCAGTGTTGCTGCGCCTGTGAAAGTGCTTCCAAGGAAGGGTGCTGGCTAGCAAGAGCTTTCAGTGCTGGCACTTTTCATCTCTGAGCAATTGCTCGACGTTTGCAATTTCTCACCTGAGCTCTCTTTAGAGTGCGCGAGAGGATGAGCAGAAGATGAGGTGGCTAGAGAAGCCCAGAGCACCAGTGTTCTTAGGCCTACAAAAACGCTTCCAAGGAAGGGTGCTGGCTAGCAACAGCTTTCAGTGCTGGCACTTTTCATCTCTGAGCAATTGCTCGACGTTTGCAATTTCTCAGCTCGTGTCTAGAAGACGGAAAGAGAAGGACCGTGACGTTTGGTGGCTAGAGAAGCGCAAAGCCCCAGTGTTACTGCGCCTGTGAAGCGCTTCCAAGGAAGGGTGCTGGCTAGCAACAGCTTTCAGTGCTGGCACTTTTCATCTCTGAGCAATTGCTGGACGTTTGCAATTTCTCAGCTCGTGTCTACGAGACGGAAAGAGAATGACCGTGACGTTTGGTGCGTATAGAAGCGCAAAGCCCCAGTGTTGCTGCGCCTGTGAAAGCGCTTCCAAGGAAGGGTGCTGGCTAGCAAGAGCTTTCAGTGCTGGCACTTTTCATCTCTGAGCAATTGCTCGACGTTTGCAATTTCTCACCTGAGCTCTCTTTAGAGTGCGCGAGAGGATGAGCAGAAGATGAGGTGGCTAGAGAAGCCCAGAGCCCCAGTGTTCTTAGGCCTACAAAAGCGCTTCCAAAGAAGGGTGCTGGCTAGCAAGAGCTTTCAGTGCTGGCACTTTTCATCTCTGAGCAATTGCTGGACGTTTGCAATTTCTCAGCTCGTGTCTACGAGACGGAAAGAGAATGACCGTGACGTTTGGTGCGTATAGAAGCGCAAAGCCCCAGTGTTGCTGCGCCTGTGAAAGCGCTTCCAAATAAGGGTGCTGGCTAGCAAGAGCTTTCAGTGCTGGCACTTTTCATCTCTGAGCAATTGCTGGATGTTTGCAATTTCTCAGCTCGTGTCTACGAGACGGAAAGAGAATGACCGTGACGTTTGGTGCGTATAGAAGCGCAAAGCCCCAGTGTTGCTGCGCCTGTGAAAGCGCTTCCAAGGAAGGGTGCTGGCTAGCAAGAGCTTTCAGTGCTGGCACTTTTCATCTCTGAGCAATTGCTCGACGTTTGCAATTTCTCACCTGAGCTCTCTTTAGAGTGCGCGAGAGGATGAGCAGAAGATGAGGTGGCTAGAGAAGCCCAGAGCCCCAGTGTTCTTAGGCCTACAAAAGCGCTTCCAAGGAAGGGTGCTGGCTAGCAAGAGCTTTCAGTGCTGGCACTTTTCATCTCTGAGCAATTGCTGGACGTTTACAATTTCTCACCTGAGCTCTCTTTAGAGTGCGCGAGAGGATGAGCAGAAGATGAGGTGGCTAGAGAAGCCCAGAGCCCCAGTGTTCTTAGGCCTACAAAAGCGCTTCCAAGGAAGGGTGCTGGCTAGCAACAGCTTTCAGTGCTGGCACTTTTCATCTCTGAGCAATTGCTGGACGTTTGCAATTTCTCAGCTCGTGTCTACCGACGGAAAGAGAAGGACCGTGACGTTTGGTGGCTAGAGAAGCGCAAAGCCCCAGTGTTATTGCGCCTGTGAAAGCGCTTCCAAGGAAGGGTGCTGGCTAGCAACAGCTTCCAGTGCTGGCACTTTTCATCTCTGAGCAATTGCTCAACGTTTGCAATTTCTCAGCTCGTGTCTACGAGACGGAAAGAGAAGGACCGTGACGTTTGGTGCGTATAGAAGCGCAAAGCCCCAGTGTTGCTGTGCCTGTGAAAGCGCTTCCAAGGAAGGGTGCTGGCTAGCAAGAGCTTTCAGTGCTGGCACTTTTCATCTCTGAGCAATTGCTGGACGTTTGCAATTTCTCACCTGAGCTCTCTTTAGAGTGCGCGAGAGGATGAGCAGAAGATGAGGTGGCTAGAGAAGCCCAGAGCCCCAGTGTTCTTAGGCCTACAAAAGCGCTTCCAAGGAAGGGTGCTGGCTAGCAAGAGCTTTCAGTGCTGGCACTTTTCATCTCTGAGCAATTGCTGGACGTTTGCAATTTCTCAGCTCGTGTCTACGAGACGGAAAGAGAAGGACCGTGACGTTTGGTGGCTAGAGAAGCGCAAAGACCCAGTGTTGCTGTGCCTGTGAAAGCGCTTCCAAGGAAGGGTGCTGGCTAGCAACAGCTTTCAGTGCTGGCACTTTTCAGCTCTGAGCAATTGCTCGACGTTTGCAATTTCTCAGCTCGTGTCTACGAGACGGAAAGAGAAGGACCGTGACGTTTGGTGCGTATAGAAGCGCAAAGCCCCAGTGTTGCTGTGCCTGTGAAAGCGCTTCCAAGGAAGGGTGCTGGCTAGCAAGAGCTTTCAGTGCTGGCACTTTTCATCTCTGAGCAATTGCTCGACGTTTGCAATTTCTCACCTGAGCTCTCTTTAGAGTGCGCGAGAGGATGAGCAGAAGATGAGGTGGCTAGAGAAGCCCAGAGCCCCAGTGTTCTTAGGGCTACAAAAGCGCTTCCAAGGAAGGGTGCTGGCTAGCAAGAGCTTTCAGTGCTGGCACTTTTCATCTCTGAGCAATTGCTGGACGTTTGCAATTTCTCAGCTCGTGTCTACGAGACGGAAAGAGAAGGACCGTGACGTTTGGTGCGTATAGAAGCGCAAAGCCCCAGTGTTGCTGCGCCTGTGAAAGCGCTTCCAAGGAAGGGTGCTGGCTAGCAACAGCTTTCAGTGCTGGCACTTTTCATCTCTGAGCAATTGCTCGACGTTTGCAATTTCTCAGCTCGTGTCTACCGACGGAAAGAGAAGGACCGTGACGTTTGGTGGCTAGAGAAGCGCAAAGCCCCAGTGTTGCTGCGCCTGTGAAAGCACTTCCAAGGAAGGGTGCTGGCTAGCAACAGCTTTCAGTGCTGGCACTTTTCATCTCTGAGCAATTGCTGGACGTTTGCAATTTCTCAGCTCGTGTCTACGAGACGGAAAGAGAATGACCGTGACGTTTGGTGGGTAGAGAATCGCAAAGCCCCAGTGTTGCTGCACCTGTGAAAGCGCTTCCAAGGAAGGGTGCTGGCTAGCAAGAGCTTTCAGTGCTGGCACTTTTCATCTCTGAGCAATTGCTGGACGTTTGCAATTTCTCAGCTCGTGTCTACGAGACGGAAAGAGAATGACCGTGACGTTTGGTGCGTATAGAAGCGCAAAGCCCCAGTGTTGCTGCGCCTGTGAAAGCGCTTCCAAGGAAGGGTGCTGGCTAGCAACAGCTTTCAGTGCTGGCACTTTTCATCTCTGAGCAATTGCTGGACGTTTGCAATTTCTCACCTGAGCTCTCTTTAGAGTGCGCGAGAGGATGAGCAGAAGATGAGGTGGCTAGAGAAGCCCAGAGCCCCAGTGTTCTTAGGGCTACAAAAGCGCTTCCAAGGAAGGGTGCTGGCTAGCAACAGCTTTCAGTGCTGGCACTTTTCATCTCTGAGCAATTGCTCGACGTTTGCAATTTCTCAGCTCGTGTCTACGAGACGGAAAGAGAATGACCGTGACGTTTGGTGCGTATAGAAGCGCAAAGCCCCAGTGTTGCTGCGCCTGTGAAAGCGCTTCCAAGGAAGGGTGCTGGCTAGCAAGAGCTTTCAGTGCTGGCACTTTTCATCTCTGAGCAATTGCTGGATGTTTGCAATTTCTCAGCTCGTGTCTACGACACGGAAAGAGAATGACCGTGACGTTTGGTGCGTATAGAAGCGCAAAGCCCCAGTGTTGCTGCGCCTGTGAAAGCGCTTCCAAGGAAGGGTGCTGGCTAGCAACAGCTTTCAGTGCTGGCACTTTTCATCTCTGAGCAATTGCTCGACGTTTGCAATTTCTCAGCTCGTGTCTACGAGACGGAAAGAGAAGGACCGTGACGTTTGGTGGGTAGAGAAGCGCAAAGCCCCAGTGTTACTGCGCCTGTGAAAGCGGTTCCAAGGAAGGGTGCTGGCTAGCAACAGCTTTCAGTGCTGGCACTTTTCATCTCTGAGCAATTGCTCGACGTTTGCAATTTCTCACCTGAGCTCTCTTTAGAGTGCGCGAGAGGATGAGCAGAAGATGAGGTGGCTAGAGAAGCCCAGAGCCCCAGTGTTCTTAGGCCTACAAAAGCGCTTCCAAGGAAGGGTGCTGGCTAGCAAGAGCTTTCAGTGCTGGCACATTTCAGCTCTGAGCAATTGCTCGACGTTTGCAATTTCTCACCTGAGCTCTCTTTAGAGTGCGCGAGAGGATGAGCAGAAGATGAGGTGGCTAGAGAAGCCCAGAGCCCCAGTGTTCTTAGGCCTACAAAAGCGCTTCCAAGGAAGGGTGCTGGCTAGCAAGAGCTTTCAGTGCTGGCACTTTTCATCTCTGAGCAATTGCTCGACGTTTGCAATTTCTCAGCTCGTGTCTACGAGACGGAAAGAGAATGACCGTGACGTTTGGTGGGTAGAGAAGCGCAAAGCCCCAGTGTTGCTGCGCCTGTGAAAGCGCTTCCAAGGAAGGGTGCTGGCTGGCAACAGCTTTCAGTGCTGGCACTTTTCTTCTCTGAGCATTTGCTAGACGTTTGCAATTTCTCACCTGAGCTCTCTTTAGCGTGCGTGAGAGGATGAGTAGAAGATGAGGTGGCTAGAGAAGCCCAGAGCCCCAGTGTTCTTAGGCCTACAAAAGCGCTTCCAAGGAAGGGTGCTGGCTAGCAAGAGCTTTCAGTGCTGGCACTTTTCAGCTCTGAGCAATTGCTGGACGTTTGCAATTTCTCAGCTCGTGACTACCGACGGAAAGAGAAGGACCGTGACGTTTGGTGGCTAGAGAAGCGCAAAGACCCAGTGTTACTGCGCCTGTGAAAGCGCTTCCAAGGAAGGGTGCTGGCTAGCAAGAGCTTTCAGTGCTGGCACTTTTCATCTCTGAGCAATTGCTCGACGTTTGCAATTTCTCAGCTCGTGTCTACGAGACGGAAAGAGAATGACCGTGACGTTTGGTGCGTATAGAAGCGCAAAGCCCCAGTGTTGCTGCGCCTGTGAAAGCGCTTCCAAGGAAGGGTGCTGGCTAGCAAGAGCTTTCAGTGCTGGCACTTTTCATCTCTGAGCATTTGCTAGACGTTTGCAATTTCTCACCTGAGCTCTCTTTAGAGTGCGCGAGAGGATGAGCAGAAGATGAGGTGGCTAGAGAAGCCCAGAGCACCAGTGTTCTTAGGCCTACAAAAGCGCTTCCAAGGAAGGGTGCTGGCTAGCAACAGCTTTCAGTGCTGGCACTTTTCATCTCTGAGCAATTGCTCGACGTTTGCAATTTCTCAGCTCGTGTCTACGAGACGGAAAGAGAAGGACCGTGACGTTTGGTGGCTAGAGAAGCGCAAAGACCCAGTGTTGCTGTGCCTGTGAAAGCGCTTCCAAGGAAGGGTGCTGGCTAGCAACAGCTTTCAGTGCTGGCACTTTTCATCTCTGAGCAATTGCTGGATGTTTGCAATTTCTCAGCTCGTGTCTACGACACGGAAAGAGAATGACCGTGACGTTTGGTGCGTATAGAAGCGCAAAGCCCCAGTGTTGCTGCGCCTGTGAAAGCGCTTCCAAGGAAGGGTGCTGGCTAGCAACAGCTTTCAGTGCTGGCACTTTTCATCTCTGAGCAATTGCTGGACGTTTGCAATTTCTCACCTGAGCTCTCTTTAGAGTGCGCGAGAGGATGAGCAGAAGATGAGGTGGCTAGAGAAGCCCAGAGCCCCAGTGTTCTTAGGCCTACAAAAGCGCTTCCAAGGAAGGGTGCTGGCTAGCAACAGCTTTCAGTGCTGGCACTTTTCATCTCTGAGCAATTGCTCGACGTTTGCAATTTCTCAGCTCGTGTCTACCGACGGAAAGAGAAGGACCGTGACGTTTGGTGGCTAGAGAAGCGCAAAGCCCCAGTGTTGCTGCGCCTGTGAAAGCGCTTCCAAGGAAGGGTGCTGGCTAGCAACAGCTTTCAGTGCTGGCACTTTTCATCTCTGAGCAATTGCTGGATGTTTGCAATTTCTCAGCTCGTGTCTACGAGACGGAAAGAGAATGACCGTGACGTTTGGTGCGTATAGAAGCGCAAAGCCGCAGTGTTGCTGCGCCTGTGAAAGCGCTTCCAAGGAAGGGTGCTGGCTAGCAACAGCTTTCAGTGCTGGCACTTTTCATCTCTGAGCAATTGCTCGACGTTTGCAATTTCTCACCTGAGCTCTCTTTAGAGTGCGCGAGAGGATGAGCAGAAGATGAGGTGGCTAGAGAAGCCCAGAGCCCCAGTGTTCTTAGGGCTACAAAAGCGCTTCCAAGGAAGGGTGCTGGCTAGCAACAGCTTTCAGTGCTGGCACTTTTCATCTCTGAGCAATTGCTCGACGTTTGCAATTTCTCAGCTTGTGTCTACGAGACGGAAAGAGAATGACCGTGACGTTTGGTGGGTAGAGAAGCGCAAAGCCCCAGTGTTGCTGCGCCTGTGAAAGCGCTTCCAAGGAAGGGTGCTGGCTAGCAACAGCTTTCAGTGCTGGCACTTTTCTTCTCTGAGCAATTGCTGGATGTTTGCAATTTCTCACCTGAGCTCTCTTTAGAGTGCGCGAGAGGATGAGCAGAAGATGAGGTGGCTAGAGAAGCCCAGAGCCCCAGTGTTCTTAGGGCTACAAAAGCGCTTCCAAGGAAGGGTGCTGGCTAGCAAGAGCTTTCAGTGCTGGCACTTTTCATCTCTGAGCAATTGCTCGACGTTTGCAATTTCTCAGCTCGTGTCTAGAAGACGGAAAGAGAAGGACCGTGACGTTTGGTGGGTAGAGAAGCGCAAAGCCCCAGTGTTGCTGCGCCTGTGAAAGCGCTTCCAAGGAAGGGTGCTGGCTAGCAACAGCTTCCAGTGCTGGCACTTTTCATCTCTGAGCAATTGCTGGATGTTTGCAATTTCTCAGCTCGTGTCTACGACACGGAAAGAGAATGACCGTGACGTTTGGTGCGTATAGAAGCGCAAAGCCCCAGTGTTGCTGCGCCTGTGAAAGCGCTTCCAAGGAAGTGTGCTGGCTAGCAACAGCTTTCAGTGCTGGCACTTTTCATCTCTGAGCAATTGCTGGACGTTTGCAATTTCTCACCTGAGCTCTCTTTAGAGTGCGCGAGAGGATGAGCAGAAGATGAGGTGGCTAGAGAAGCCCAGAGCACCAGTGTTCTTAGGCCTACAAAAGCGCTTCCAAGGAAGGGTGCTGGCTAGCAAGAGCTTTCAGTGCTGGCACTTTTCATCTCTGAGCAATTGCTGGATGTTTGCAATTTCTCAGGTCGTGTCTACGAGACGGAAAGAGAAGGACCGTGACATTTGCTGGGTAGAGAAGCGCAAAGCCCCAGTGTTACTGCGCCTGTGAAAGCACTTCCAAGGAAGGGTGCTGGCTCGCAACAGCTTTCAGTGCTGGCACTTTTCATCTCTGAGCAATTGCTGGACGTTTGCAATTTCTCAGCTCGTGTCTACGAGACGGAAAGAGAATGACCGTGACGTTTGGTGCGTATAGAAGCGCAAAGCCCCAGTGTTGCTGCGCCTGTGAAAGCGCTTCCAAGGAAGGGTGCTGGCTAGCAAGAGCTTTCAGTGCTGGCACTTTTCATATCTGAGCAATTGCTGGATGTTTGCAATTTCTCAGCTCGTGTCTACGACACGGAAAGAGAAGGACCGTGACGTTTGGTGCGTATAGAAGCGCAAAGCCCCAGTGTTGCTGCGCCTGTGAAAGCGCTTCCAAGGAAGGGTGCTGGCTAGCAAGAGCTTTCAGTGCTGGCACTTTTCATCTCTGAGCAATTGCTCGACGTTTGCAATTTCTCACCTGAGCTCTCTTTAGAGTGCGCGAGAGGATGAGCAGAAGATGAGGTGGCTAGAGAAGCCCAGAGCCCCAGTGTTCTTAGGCCTACAAAAGCGCTTCCAAGGAAGGGTGCTGGCTAGCAAGAGCTTTCAGTGCTGGCACTTTTCATCTCTGAGCAATTGCTGGATGTTTGCAATTTCTCAGCTCGTGTCTACGAGACGGAAAGAGAATGACCGTGACGTTTGGTGGGTAGAGAAGCGCAAAGCCCCAGTGTTGCTGCGCCTGTGAAAGCGCTTCCAAGGAAGGGTGCTGGCTAGCAACAGCTTTCAGTGCTGGCACTTTTCTTCTCTGAGCAATTGCTGGATGTTTGCAATTTCTCACCTGAGCTCTCTTTAGAGTGCGCGAGAGGATGAGCAGAAGATGAGGTGGCTAGAGAAGCCCAGAGCCCCAGTGTTCTTAGGCCTACAAAAGCGCTTCCAAGGAAGGGTGCTGGCTAGCAAGAGCTTTCAGTGCTGGCACTTTTCATCTCTGAGCAATTGCTCGACGTTTGCAATTTCTCAGCTCGTGTCTAGAAGACGGAAAGAGAAGGACCGTGACGTTTGGTGGGTAGAGAAGCGCAAAGCCCCAGTGTTGCTGCGCCTGTGAAAGCGCTTCCAAGGAAGGGTGCTGGCTAGCAAGAGCTTTCAGTGCTGGCACTTTTCATCTCTGAGCAATTGCTGGATGTTTGCAATTTCTCAGCTCGTGTCTACGACACGGAAAGAGAATGACCGTGACGTTTGGTGCGTATAGAAGCGCAAAGCCCCAGTGTTGCTGCGCCTGTGAAAGCGCTTCCAAGGAAGGGTGCTGGCTAGCAACAGCTTTCAGTGCTGGCACTTTTCATCTCTGAGCAATTGCTGGACGTTTGCAATTTCTCACCTGAGCTCTCTTTAGAGTGCGCGAGAGGATGAGCAGAAGATGAGGTGGCTAGAGAAGCCCAGAGCCCCAGTGTTCTTAGGCCTACAAAAGCGCTTCCAAGGAAGGGTGCTGGCTAGCAAGAGCTTTCAGTGCTGGCACTTTTCATCTCTGAGCAATTGCTCGACGTTTGCAATTTCTCACCTGAGCTCTCTTTAGAGTGCGCGAGAGGATGAGCAGAAGATGAGGTGGCTAGAGAAGCCCAGAGCCCCAGTGTTCTTAGGCCTACAAAAGCGCTTCCAAGGAAGGGTGCTGGCTAGCAAGAGCTTTCAGTGCTGGCACTTTTCATCTCTGAGCAATTGCTCGACGTTTGCAATTTCTCAGCTCGTGTCTACGAGACGGAAAGAGAAGGACCGTGACGTTTGGTGGGTAGAGAAGCGCAAAGCCCCAGTGTTGCTGCGCCTGTGAAAGCGCTTCCAAGGAAGGGTGCTGGCTGGCAACAGCTTTCAGTGCTGGCACTTTTCTTCTCTGAGCATTTGCTAGACATTTGCAATTTCTCACCTGAGCTCTCTTTAGCGTGCGTGAGAGGATGAGTAGAAGATGAGGTGGCTAGAGAAGCCCAGAGCCCCAGTGTTCTTAGGCCTACAAAAGCGCTTCCAAGGAAGGGTGCTGGCTAGCAAGAGCTTTCAGTGCTGGCACTTTTCAGCTCTGAGCAATTGCTGGACGTTTGCAATTTCTCAGCTCGTGTCTACCGACGGAAAGAGAAGGACCGTGACGTTTGGTGGGTAGAGAAGCGCAAAGCCCCAGTGTTACTGCGCCTGTAAAGCGCTTCCAAGGAAGGGTGCTGGCTAGCAAAAGCTTTCAGTGCTGGCACTTTTCAGCTCTGAGCAATTGCTCGACGTTTGCAATTTCTCAGCTCGTGTCTAGGAGACGGAAAGAGAATGACCGTGACGTTTGGTGGGTAGAGAAGCGCAAAGACCCAGTGTTACTGCGCCTGTGAAAGCGCTTCCAAGGAAGGGTGCTGGCTAGCAACAGCTTTCAGTGCTGGCACTTTTCATCTCTGAGCAATTGCTCGACGTTTGCAATTTCTCAGCTCGTGTCTACGAGACGGAAAGAGAATGACCGTGACGTTTGGTGCGTATAGAAGCGCAAAGCCCCAGTGTTGCTGCGCCTGTGAAAGTGCTTCCAAGGAAGGGTGCTGGCTAGCAACAGCTTTCAGTGCTGGCACTTTTCATCTCTGAGCATTTGCTAGACGTTTGCAATTTCTCACCTGAGCTCTCTTTAGAGTGCGCGAGAGGATGAGCAGAAGATGAGGTGGCTAGAGAAGCCCAGAGCCCCAGTGTTCTTAGGCCTACAAAAGCGCTTCCAAGGAAGGGTGCTGGCTAGCAACAGCTTTCAGTGCTGGCACTTTTCATCTCTGAGCAATTGCTCGACGTTTGCAATTTCTCAGCTCGTGTCTACCGACGGAAAGAGAAGGACCGTGACGTTTGGTGGCTAGAGAAGCGCAAAGCCCCAGTGTTGCTGCGCCTGTGAAAGCGCTTCCAAGGAAGGGTGCTGGCTAGCAACAGCTTTCAGTGCTGGCACTTTTCAGCTCTGAGCAATTGCTGGATGTTTGCAATTTCTCAGCTCGTGTCTACGAGACGGAAAGAGAATGACCGTGACGTTTGGTGCGTATAGAAGCGCAAAGCCCCAGTGTTGCTGCGCCTGTGAAAGCGCTTCCAAGGAAGGGTGCTGGCTAGCAACAGCTTTCAGTGCTGGCACTTTTCATCTCTGAGCAATTGCTCGACGTTTGCAATTTCTCACCTGAGCTCTCTTTAGAGTGCGCGAGAGGATGAGCAGAAGATGAGGTGGCTAGAGAAGCCCAGAGCCCCAGTGTTCTTAGGCCTACAAAAGCGCTTCCAAGGAAGGGTGCTGGCTAGCAACAGCTTTCAGTGCTGGCACTTTTCATCTCTGAGCAATTGCTCGACGTTTGCAATTTCTCAGCTCGTGTCTACCGACGGAAAGAGAAGGACCGTGACGTTTGGTGGCTAGAGAAGCGCAAAGCCCCAGTGTTGCTGCGCCTGTGAAAGCGCTTCCAAGGAAGGGTGCTGGCTAGCAACAGCTTTCAGTGCTGGCACTTTTCAGCTCTGAGCAATTGCTGGATGTTTGCAATTTCTCAGCTCGTGTCTACGAGACGGAAAGAGAATGACCGTGACGTTTGGTGCGTATAGAAGCGCAAAGCCCCAGTGTTGCTGCGCCTGTGAAAGCGCTTCCAAGGAAGGGTGCTGGCTAGCAACAGCTTTCAGTGCTGGCACTTTTCATCTCTGAGCAATTGCTCGACGTTTGCAATTTCTCACCTGAGCTCTCTTTAGAGTGCGCGAGAGGATGAGCAGAAGATGAGGTGGCTAGAGAAGCCCAGAGCCCCAGTGTTCTTAGGCCTACAAAAGCGCTTCCAAGGAAGGGTGCTGGCTAGCAACAGCTTTCAGTGCTGGCACTTTTCATCTCTGAGCAATTGCTCGACGTTTGCAATTTCTCAGCTTGTGTCTACGAGACGGAAAGAGAAGGACCGTGACGTTTGGTGGGTAGAGAAGCGCAAAGCCCCAGTGTTGCTGCGCCTGTGAAAGCACTTCCAAGGAAGGGTGCTGGCTAGCAACAGCTTTCAGTGCTGGCACTTTTCTTCTCTGAGCAATTGCTGGATGTTTGCAATTTCTCACCTGAGCTCTCTTTAGAGTGCGCGAGAGGATGAGCAGAAGATGAGGTGGCTAGAGAAGCCCAGAGCCCCAGTGTTCTTAGGCCTACAAAAGCGCTTCCAAGGAAGGGTGCTGGCTAGCAACAGCTTTCAGTGCTGGCACTTTTCATCTCTGAGCAATTGCTCGACGTTTGCAATTTCTCAGCTCGTGTCTACAAGGCGGAAAGAGAAGGACCGTGACGTTTGGTGGGTAGAGAAG
Source organism: Sarcoramphus papa (assembly GCA_037962945.1). Classification (NCBI taxonomy): domain Eukaryota; kingdom Metazoa; phylum Chordata; class Aves; order Accipitriformes; family Cathartidae; genus Sarcoramphus; species Sarcoramphus papa. Next base: position 5,585,275 of record JBBMRM010000084.1, on the reverse strand, counting down.
CGCAAAGCCCCAGTGTTGCTGCGCCTGTGAAAGCGCTTCCAAGGAAGGGTGCTGGCTAGCAACAGCTTCCAGTGCTGGCACTTTTCATCTCTGAGCAATTGCTGGATGTTTGCAATTTCTCAGCTCGTGTCTACGACACGGAAAGAGAATGACCGTGACGTTTGGTGCGTATAGAAGCGCAAAGCCCCAGTGTTGCTGCGCCTGTGAAAGCGCTTCCAAGGAAGGGTGCTGGCTAGCAAGAGCTTTCAGTGCTGGCACTTTTCATCTCTGAGCAATTGCTGGACGTTTGCAATTTCTCACCTGAGCTCTCTTTAGAGTGCGCGAGAGGATGAGCAGAAGATGAGGTGGCTAGAGAAGCCCAGAGCCCCAGTGTTCTTAGGCCTACAAAAGCGCTTCCAAGGAAGGGTGCTGGCTAGCAAGAGCTTTCAGTGCTGGCACTTTTCATCTCTGAGCAATTGCTCGACGTTTGCAATTTCTCAGGTCGTGTCTACGAGACGGAAAGAGAAGGACCGTGACATTTGCTGGGTAGAGAAGCGCAAAGCCCCAGTGTTACTGCGCCTGTGAAAGCACTTCCAAGGAAGGGTGCTGGCTCGCAACAGCTTTCAGTGCTGGCACTTTTAATCTCTGAGCAATTGCTGGACGTTTGCAATTTCTCAGCTCGTGTCTACGAGACGGAAAGAGAATGACCGTGACGTTTGGTGCGTATAGAAGCGCAAAGCCCCAGTGTTGCTGCGCCTGTGAAAGCGCTTCCAAGGAAGGGTGCTGGCTAGCAAGAGCTTTCAGTGCTGGCACTTTTCATCTCTGAGCAATTGCTGGATGTTTGCAATTTCTCAGCTCGTGTCTACGACACGGAAAGAGAAGGACCGTGACGTTTGGTGCGTATAGAAGCGCAAAGCCCCAGTGTTGCTGCGCCTGTGAAAGCGCTTCCAAGGAAGGGTGCTGGCTAGCAAGAGCTTTCAGTGCTGGCACTTTTCATCTCTGAGCAATTGCTGGATGTTTGCAATTTCTCAGCTCGTGTCTACGAGACGGAAAGAGAAGGACCGTGACGTTTGGTGGGTAGAGAAGCGCAAAGCCCCAGTGTTGCTGCGCCTGTGAAAGCGCTTCCAAGGAAGGGTGCTGGCTGGCAACAGCTTTCAGTGCTGGCACTTTTCTTCTCTGAGCATTTGCTCGACGTTTGCAATTTCTCACCTGAGCTCTCTTTAGCGTGCGTGAGAGGATGAGTAGAAGATGAGGTGGCTAGAGAAGCCCAGAGCCCCAGTGTTCTTAGGCCTACAAAAGCGCTTCCAAGGAAGGGTGCTGGCTAGCAAGAGCTTTCAGTGCTGGCACTTTTCAGCTCTGAGCAATTGCTGGACGTTTGCAATTTCTCAGCTCGTGTCTACCGACGGAAAGAGAAGGACCGTGACGTTTGGTGGGTAGAGAAGCGCAAAGCCCCAGTGTTACTGCGCCTGTAAAGCGCTTCCAAGGAAGGGTGCTGGCTAGCAAAAGCTTTCAGTGCTGGCACTTTTCAGCTCTGAGCAATTGCTCGACGTTTGCAATTTCTCAGCTCGTGTCTAGGAGACGGAAAGAGAATGACCGTGACGTTTGGTGGGTAGAGAAGCGCAAAGACCCAGTGTTACTGCGCCTGTGAAAGCGCTTCCAAGGAAGGGTGCTGGCTAGCAAGAGCTTTCAGTGCTGGCACTTTTCATCTCTGAGCAATTGCTCGACGTTTGCAATTTCTCAGCTCGTGTCTACGAGACGGAAAGAGAATGACCGTGACGTTTGGTGCGTATAGAAGCGCAAAGCCCCAGTGTTGCTGCGCCTGTGAAAGTGCTTCCAAGGAAGGGTGCTGGCTAGCAACAGCTTTCAGTGCTGGCACTTTTCATCTCTGAGCATTTGCTAGACGTTTGCAATTTCTCACCTGAGCTCTCTTTAGAGTGCGCGAGAGGATGAGCAGAAGATGAGGTGGCTAGAGAAGCCCAGAGCCCCAGTGTTCTTAGGCCTACAAAAGCGCTTCCAAGGAATGGTGCTGGCTAGCAACAGCTTTCAGTGCTGGCACTTTTCATCTCTGAGCAATTGCTCGACGTTTGCAATTTCTCAGCTCGTGTCTACCGACGGAAAGAGAAGGACCGTGACGTTTGGTGGCTAGAGAAGCGCAAAGCCCCAGTGTTGCTGCGCCTGTGAAAGCGCTTCCAAGGAAGGGTGCTGGCTAGCAACAGCTTTCAGTGCTGGCACTTTTCAGCTCTGAGCAATTGCTGGATGTTTGCAATTTCTCAGCTCGTGTCTACGAGACGGAAAGAGAATGACCGTGACGTTTGGTGGGTAGAGAAGCGCAAAGCCCCAGTGTTGCTGCGCCTGTGAAAGCGCTTCCAAGGAAGGGTGCTGGCTAGCAACAGCTTTCAGTGCTGGCACTTTTCATCTCTGAGCAATTGCTCGACGTTTGCAATTTCTCACCTGAGCTCTCTTTAGAGTGCGCGAGAGGATGAGCAGAAGATGAGGTGGCTAGAGAAGCCCAGAGCCCCAGTGTTCTTAGGGCTACAAAAGCGCTTCCAAGGAAGGGTGCTGGCTAGCAACAGCTTTCAGTGCTGGCACTTTTCATCTCTGAGCAATTGCTCGACGTTTGCAATTTCTCAGCTTGTGTCTACGAGACGGAAAGAGAATGACCGTGACGTTTGGTGGGTAGAGAAGCGCAAAGCCCCAGTGTTGCTGCGCCTGTGAAAGCACTTCCAAGGAAGGGTGCTGGCTAGCAACAGCTTTCAGTGCTGGCACTTTTCTTCTCTGAGCAATTGCTGGATGTTTGCAATTTCTCACCTGAGCTCTCTTTAGAGTGCGCGAGAGGATGAGCAGAAGATGAGGTGGCTAGAGAAGCCCAGAGCCCCAGTGTTCTTAGGCCTACAAAAGCGCTTCCAAGGAAGGGTGCTGGCTAGCAACAGCTTTCAGTGCTGGCACTTTTCATCTCTGAGCAATTGCTCGACGTTTGCAATTTCTCAGCTCGTGTCTACAAGGCGGAAAGAGAAGGACCGTGACGTTTGGTGGGTAGAGAAGCGCAAAGCCCCAGTGTTGCTGCGCCTGTGAAAGCGCTTCCAAGGAAGGGTGCTGGCTAGCAACAGCTTCCAGTGCTGGCACTTTTCATCTCTGAGCAATTGCTGGATGTTTGCAATTTCTCAGCTCGTGTCTACGACACGGAAAGAGAATGACCGTGACGTTTGGTGCGTATAGAAGCGCAAAGCCCCAGTGTTGCTGCGCCTGTGAAAGCGCTTCCAAGGAAGGGTGCTGGCTAGCAACAGCTTTCAGTGCTGGCACTTTTCATCTCTGAGCAATTGCTGGACGTTTGCAATTTCTCACCTGAGCTCTCTTTAGAGTGCGCGAGAGGATGAGCAGAAGATGAGGTGGCTAGAGAAGCCCAGAGCCCCAGTGTTCTTAGGCCTACAAAAGCGCTTGCAAGGAAGGGTGCTGGCTAGCAAGAGCTTTCAGTGCTGGCACTTTTCATCTCTGAGCAATTGCTCGACGTTTGCAATTTCTCAGCTCGTGTCTACGAGACGGAAAGAGAAGGACCGTGACATTTGCTGGGTAGAGAAGCGCAAAGCCCCAGTGTTACTGCGCCTGTGAAAGCACTTCCAAGGAAGGGTGCTGGCTCGCAACAGCTTTCAGTGCTGGCACTTTTAATCTCTGAGCAATTGCTGGACGTTTGCAATTTCTCAGCTCGTGTCTACGAGACGGAAAGAGAATGACCGTGACGTTTGGTGCGTATAGAAGCGCAAAGCCCCAGTGTTGCTGCGCCTGTGAAAGCGCTTCCAAGGAAGGGTGCTGGCTAGCAAGAGCTTTCAGTGCTGGCACTTTTCATCTCTGAGCAATTGCTGGATGTTTGCAATTTCTCAGCTCGTGTCTAGAAGACGGAAAGAGAAGGACCGTGACGTTTGGTGCGTATAGAAGCGCAAAGCCCCAGTGTTGCTGCGCCTGTGAAAGCGCTTCCAAGGAAGGGTGCTGGCTAGCAAGAGCTTTCAGTGCTGGCACTTTTCATCTCTGAGCAATTGCTCGACGTTTGCAATTTCTCACCTGAGCTCTCTTTAGAGTGCGCGAGAGGATGAGCAGAAGATGAGGTGGCTAGAGAAGCCCAGAGCCCCAGTGTTCTTAGGCCTACAAAAGCGCTTCCAAGGAAGGGTGCTGGCTAGCAAGAGCTTTCAGTGCTGGCACTTTTCATCTCTGAGCAATTGCTGGATGTTTGCAATTTCTCAGCTCGTGTCTACGAGACGGAAAGAGAATGACCGTGACGTTTGGTGGGTAGAGAAGCGCAAAGCCCCAGTGTTGCTGCGCCTGTGAAAGCGCTTCCAAGGAAGGGTGCTGGCTAGCAACAGCTTTCAGTGCTGGCACTTTTCTTCTCTGAGCAATTGCTGGATGTTTGCAATTTCTCACCTGAGCTCTCTTTAGAGTGCGCGAGAGGATGAGCAGAAGATGAGGTGGCTAGAGAAGCCCAGAGCCCCAGTGTTCTTAGGCCTACAAAAGCGCTTCCAAGGAAGGGTGCTGGCTAGCAAGAGCTTTCAGTGCTGGCACTTTTCATCTCTGAGCAATTGCTCGACGTTTGCAATTTCTCAGCTCGTGTCTAGAAGACGGAAAGAGAATGACCGTGACGTTTGGTGGGTAGAGAAGCGCAAAGCCCCAGTGTTGCTGCGCCTGTGAAAGCGCTTCCAAGGAAGGGTGCTGGCTAGCAAGAGCTTTCAGTGCTGGCACTTTTCAGCTCTGAGCAATTGCTGGATGTTTGCAATTTCTCAGCTCGTGTCTACGACACGGAAAGAGAATGACCGTGACGTTTGGTGCGTATAGAAGCGCAAAGCCCCAGTGTTGCTGCGCCTGTGAAAGCGCTTCCAAGGAAGGGTGCTGGCTAGCAACAGCTTTCAGTGCTGGCACTTTTCATCTCTGAGCAATTGCTGGACGTTTGCAATTTCTCACCTGAGCTCTCTTTAGAGTGCGCGAGAGGATGAGCAGAAGATGAGGTGGCTAGAGAAGCCCAGAGCCCCAGTGTTCTTAGGCCTACAAAAGCGCTTCCAAGGAAGGGTGCTGGCTAGCAAGAGCTTTCAGTGCTGGCACTTTTCATCTCTGAGCAATTGCTCGACGTTTGCAATTTCTCACCTGAGCTCTCTTTAGAGTGCGCGAGAGGATGAGCAGAAGATGAGGTGGCTAGAGAAGCCCAGAGCCCCAGTGTTCTTAGGCCTACAAAAGCGCTTCCAAGGAATGGTGCTGGCTAGCAACAGCTTTCAGTGCTGGCACTTTTCATCTCTGAGCAATTGCTGGACGTTTGCAATTTCTCAGCTCGTGTCTACCGACAGAAAGAGAAGGACCGTGACGTTTGCTGGGTAGAGAAGCGCAAAGCCCCAGTGTTGCTGCGCCTGTGAAAGCGCTTCCAAGGAAGGGTGCTGGCTAGCAAGAGCTTTCAGTGCTGGCACTTTTCATCTCTGAGCAATTGCTCGACGTTTGCAATTTCTCAGCTCGTGTCTAGGAGACGGAAAGAGAAGGACCGTGACGTTTGGTGCGTATAGAAGCGCAAAGCCCCAGTGTTGCTGTGCCTGTGAAAGCGCTTCCAAGGAAGGGTGCTGGCTAGCAAGAGCTTTCAGTGCTGGCACTTTTCATCTCTGAGCAATTGCTCGACGTTTGCAATTTCTCACCTGAGCTCTCTTTAGAGTGCGCGAGAGGATGAGCAGAAGATGAGGTGGCTAGAGAAGCCCAGAGCCCCAGTGTTCTTAGGCCTACAAAAGCGCTTCCAAGGAAGGGTGCTGGCTAGCAAGAGCTTTCAGTGCTGGCACTTTTCATCTCTGAGCAATTGCTGGATGTTTGCAATTTCTCAGCTCGTGTCTACGAGACGGAAAGAGAAGGACCATGACGTTTGGTGCGTATAGAAGCGCAAAGCCCCAGTGTTGCTGCGCCTGTGAAAGCGCTTCCAAGGAAGGGTGCTGGCTAGCAAGAGCTTTCAGTGCTGGCACTTTTCAGCTCTGAGCAATTGCTGGATGTTTGCAATTTCTCAGCTCGTGTCTACGACACGGAAAGAGAATGACCGTGACGTTTGGTGCGTATAGAAGCGCAAAGCCCCAGTGTTGCTGCGCCTGTGAAAGCGCTTCCAAGGAAGGGTGCTGGCTAGCAACAGCTTTCAGTGCTGGCACTTTTCATCTCTGAGCAATTGCTGGACGTTTGCAATTTCTCACCTGAGCTCTCTTTAGAGTGCGCGAGAGGATGAGCAGAAGATGAGGTGGCTAGAGAAGCCCAGAGCCCCAGTGTTCTTAGGCCTACAAAAGCGCTTCCAAGGAAGGGTGCTGGCTAGCAAGAGCTTTCAGTGCTGGCACTTTTCATCTCTGAGCAATTGCTCGACGTTTGCAATTTCTCACCTGAGCTCTCTTTAGAGTGCGCGAGAGGATGAGCAGAAGATGAGGTGGCTAGAGAAGCCCAGAGCCCCAGTGTTCTTAGGCCTACAAAAGCGCTTCCAAGGAATGGTGCTGGCTAGCAACAGCTTTCAGTGCTGGCACTTTTCATCTCTGAGCAATTGCTGGACGTTTGCAATTTCTCAGCTCGTGTCTACCGACAGAAAGAGAAGGACCGTGACGTTTGGTGGGTAGAGAAGCGCAAAGCCCCAGTGTTGCTGCGCCTGTGAAAGCGCTTCCAAGGAAGGGTGCTGGCTAGCAAGAGCTTTCAGTGCTGGCACTTTTCATCTCTGAGCAATTGCTCGACGTTTGCAATTTCTCAGCTCGTGTCTAGGAGACGGAAAGAGAAGGACCGTGACGTTTGGTGCGTATAGAAGCGCAAAGCCCCAGTGTTGCTGTGCCTGTGAAAGCGCTTCCAAGGAAGGGTGCTGGCTAGCAAGAGCTTTCAGTGCTGGCACTTTTCATCTCTGAGCAATTGCTCGACGTTTGCAATTTCTCACCTGAGCTCTCTTTAGAGTGCGCGAGAGGATGAGCAGAAGATGAGGTGGCTAGAGAAGCCCAGAGCCCCAGTGTTCTTAGGCCTACAAAAGCGCTTCCAAGGAAGGGTGCTGGCTAGCAAGAGCTTTCAGTGCTGGCACTTTTCATCTCTGAGCAATTGCTGGATGTTTGCAATTTCTCAGCTCGTGTCTACGAGACGGAAAGAGAAGGACCATGACGTTTGGTGCGTATAGAAGCGCAAAGCCCCAGTGTTGCTGCGCCTGTGAAAGCGCTTCCAAGGAAGGGTGCTGGCTAGCAAGAGCTTTCAGTGCTGGCACTTTTCAGCTCTGAGCAATTGCTGGATGTTTGCAATTTCTCAGCTCGTGTCTACGACACGGAAAGAGAATGACCGTGACGTTTGGTGCGTATAGAAGCGCAAAGCCCCAGTGTTGCTGCGCCTGTGAAAGCGCTTCCAAGGAAGGGTGCTGGCTAGCAAGAGCTTTCAGTGCTGGCACTTTTCATCTCTGAGCAATTGCTGGACGTTTGCAATTTCTCACCTGAGCTCTCTTTAGAGTGCGCGAGAGGATGAGCAGAAGATGAGGTGGCTAGAGAAGCCCAGAGCCCCAGTGTTCTTAGGCCTACAAAAGCGCTTCCAAGGAAGGGTGCTGGCTAGCAACAGCTTTCAGTGCTGGCACTTTTCATCTCTGAGCAATTGCTCGACGTTTGCAATTTCTCACCTGAGCTCTCTTTAGAGTGCGCGAGAGGATGAGCAGAAGATGAGGTGGCTAGAGAAGCCCAGAGCCCCAGTGTTCTTAGGCCTACAAAAGCGCTTCCAAGGAATGGTGCTGGCTAGCAACAGCTTTCAGTGCTGGCACTTTTCATCTCTGAGCAATTGCTCGACGTTTGCAATTTCTCAGCTCGTGTCTACCGACGGAAAGAGAAGGACCGTGACGTTTGGTGGCTAGAGAAGCGCAAAGCCCCAGTGTTGCTGCGCCTGTGAAAGCGCTTCCAAGGAAGGGTGCTGGCTAGCAACAGCTTTCAGTGCTGGCACTTTTCATCTCTGAGCAATTGCTCGACGTTTGCAATTTCTCAGCTCGTGTCTACGACACGGAAAGAGAATGACCGTGACGTTTGGTGCGTATAGAAGCGCAAAGCCCCAGTGTTGCTGCGCCTGTGAAAGCGCTTCCAAGGAAGGGTGCTGGCTAGCAAGAGCTTTCAGTGCTGGCACTTTTCATCTCTGAGCAATTGCTCGACGTTTGCAATTTCTCACCTGAGCTCTCTTTAGAGTGCGCGAGAGGATGAGCAGAAGATGAGGTGGCTAGAGAAGCCCAGAGCCCCAGTCTTCTTAGGCCTACAAAAGCGCTTCCAAGGAAGGGTGCTGGCTAGCAACAGCTTTCAGTGCTGGCACTTTTCATCTCTGAGCAATTGCTCGACGTTTGCAATTTCTCAGCTCGTGTCTACGAGACGGAAAGAGAAGGACCGTGACGTTTGGTGGCTAGAGAAGCGCAAAGCCCCAGTGTTGCTGTGCCTGTAAAGCGCTTCCAAGGAAGGGTGCTGGCTAGCAACAGCTTTCAGTGCTGGCACTTTTCAGCTCTGAGCAATTGCTCGACGTTTGCAATTTCTCAGCTCGTGTCTACGAGACGGAAAGAGAAGGACCGTGACGTTTGGTGCGTATAGAAGCGCAAAGCCCCAGTGTTGCTGTGCCTGTGAAAGCGCTTCCAAGGAAGGGTGCTGGCTAGCAAGAGCTTTCAGTGCTGGCACTTTTCTTCTCTGAGCAATTGCTGGACGTTTGCAATTTCTCAGCTCGTGTCTACGAGACGGAAAGAGAAGGACCGTGACGTTTGGTGGCTAGAGAAGCGCAAAGACCCAGTGTTGCTGTGCCTGTAAAGCGCTTCCAAGGAAGGGTGCTGGCTAGCAACAGCTTTCAGTGCTGGCACTTTTCATCTCTGAGCTATTGCTCGACGTTTGCAATTTCTCAGCTCGTGTCTACCGACGGAAAGAGAAGGACCGTGACGTTTGGTGGCTAGAGAAGCGCAAAGCCCCAGTGTTGCTGCGCCTGTGAAAGCACTTCCAAGGAAGGGTGCTGGCTAGCAACAGCTTTCAGTGCTGGCACTTTTCATCTCTGAGCAATTGCTCGACGTTTGCAATTTCTCAGCTCGTGTCTACGACACGGAAAGAGAATGACCGTGACGTTTGGTGCGTATAGAAGCGCAAAGCCCCAGTGTTGCTGCGCCTGTGAAAGCGCTTCCAAGGAAGGGTGCTGGCTAGCAAGAGCTTTCAGTGCTGGCACTTTTCATCTCTGAGCAATTGCTCGACGTTTGCAATTTCTCACCTGAGCTCTCTTTAGAGTGCGCGAGAGGATGAGCAGAAGATGAGGTGGCTAGAGAAGCCCAGAGCCCCAGTGTTCTTAGGCCTACAAAAGCGCTTCCAAGGAAGGGTGCTGGCTAGCAAGAGCTTTCAGTGCTGGCACTTTTCATCTCTGAGCAATTGCTGGATGTTTGCAATTTCTCAGCTCGTGTCTACGAGACGGAAAGAGAATGACCGTGACGTTTGGTGGGTAGAGAAGCGCAAAGCCCCAGTGTTGCTGCGCCTGTGAAAGCGCTTCCAAGGAAGGGTGCTGGCTAGCAACAGCTTTCAGTGCTGGCACTTTTCTTCTCTGAGCAATTGCTGGATGTTTGCAATTTCTCACCTGAGCTCTCTTTAGAGTGCGCGAGAGGATGAGCAGAAGATGAGGTGGCTAGAGAAGCCCAGAGCCCCAGTGTTCTTAGGCCTACAAAAGCGCTTCCAAGGAAGGGTGCTGGCTAGCAAGAGCTTTCAGTGCTGGCACTTTTCATCTCTGAGCAATTGCTCGACGTTTGCAATTTCTCAGCTCGTGTCTAGAAGACGGAAAGAGAAGGACCGTGACGTTTGGTGGGTAGAGAAGCGCAAAGCCCCAGTGTTGCTGCGCCTGTGAAAGCGCTTCCAAGGAAGGGTGCTGGCTAGCAAGAGCTTCCAGTGCTGGCACTTTTCATCTCTGAGCAATTGCTGGATGTTTGCAATTTCTCAGCTCGTGTCTACGACACGGAAAGAGAATGACCGTGACGTTTGGTGCGTATAGAAGCGCAAAGCCCCAGTGTTGCTGCGCCTGTGAAAGCGCTTCCAAGGAAGGGTGCTGGCTAGCAACAGCTTTCAGTGCTGGCACTTTTCATCTCTGAGCAATTGCTGGACGTTTGCAATTTCTCACCTGAGCTCTCTTTAGAGTGCGCGAGAGGATGAGCAGAAGATGAGGTGGCTAGAGAAGCCCAGAGCACCAGTGTTCTTAGGCCTACAAAAACGCTTCCAAGGAAGGGTGCTGGCTAGCAAGAGCTTTCAGTGCTGGCACTTTTCATCTCTGAGCAATTGCTCGACGTTTGCAATTTCTCAGCTCGTGTCTACGAGACGGAAAGAGAAGGACCGTGACGTTTGGTGGCTAGAGAAGCGCAAAGCCCCAGTGTTGCTGCGCCTGTGAAAGCGCTTCCAAGGAAGGGTGCTGGCTAGCAACAGCTTTCAGTGCTGGCACTTTTCAGCTCTGAGCAATTGCTCGACGTTTGCAATTTCTCAGCTCGTGTCTACCGACGGAAAGAGAAGGACCGTGACGTTTGGTGGCTAGAGAAGCGCAAAGCCCCAGTGTTGCTGCGCCTGTGAAAGCACTTCCAAGGAAGGGTGCTGGCTAGCAACAGCTTTCAGTGCTGGCACTTTTCATCTCTGAGCAATTGCTCGACGTTTGCAATTTCTCAGCTCGTGTCTACGACACGGAAAGAGAATGACCGTGACGTTTGGTGCGTATAGAAGCGCAAAGCCCCAGTGTTGCTGCGCCTGTGAAAGCGCTTCCAAGGAAGGGTGCTGGCTAGCAAGAGCTTTCAGTGCTGGCACTTTTCATCTCTGAGCAATTGCTCGACGTTTGCAATTTCTCACCTGAGCTCTCTTTAGAGTGCGCGAGAGGATGAGCAGAAGATGAGGTGGCTAGAGAAGCCCAGAGCCCCAGTGTTCTTAGGCCTACAAAAGCGCTTCCAAGGAAGGGTGCTGGCTAGCAAGAGCTTTCAGTGCTGGCACTTTTCATCTCTGAGCAATTGCTGGATGTTTGCAATTTCTCAGCTCGTGTCTACGAGACGGAAAGAGAATGACCGTGACGTTTGGTGGGTAGAGAAGCGCAAAGCCCCAGTGTTGCTGCGCCTGTGAAAGCGCTTCCAAGGAAGGGTGCTGGCTAGCAACAGCTTTCAGTGCTGGCACTTTTCTTCTCTGAGCAATTGCTGGATGTTTGCAATTTCTCACCTGAGCTCTCTTTAGAGTGCGCGAGAGGATGAGCAGAAGATGAGGTGGCTAGAGAAGCCCAGAGCCCCAGTGTTCTTAGGCCTACAAAAGCGCTTCCAAGGAAGGGTGCTGGCTAGCAAGAGCTTTCAGTGCTGGCACTTTTCATCTCTGAGCAATTGCTCGACGTTTGCAATTTCTCAGCTCGTGTCTAGAAGACGGAAAGAGAAGGACCGTGACGTTTGGTGGGTAGAGAAGCGCAAAGCCCCAGTGTTGCTGCGCCTGTGAAAGCGCTTCCAAGGAAGGGTGCTGGCTAGCAACAGCTTTCAGTGCTGGCACTTTTCATCTCTGAGCAATTGCTGGATGTTTGCAATTTCTCAGCTCGTGTCTACGACACGGAAAGAGAATGACCGTGACGTTTGGTGCGTATAGAAGCGCAAAGCCCCAGTGTTGCTGCGCCTGTGAAAGCGCTTCCAAGGAAGGGTGCTGGCTAGCAACAGCTTTCAGTGCTGGCACTTTTCATCTCTGAGCAATTGCTCGACGTTTGCAATTTCTCACCTGAGCTCTCTTTAGAGTGCGCGAGAGGATGAGCAGAAGATGAGGTGGCTAGAGAAGCCCAGAGCCCCAGTGTTCTTAGGGCTACAAAAGTGCTTCCAAGGAAGGGTGCTGGCTAGCAAGAGCTTTCAGTGCTGGCACTTTTCATCTCTGAGCAATTGCTGGACGTTTGCAATTTCTCAGCTCGTGTCTACGAGACGGAAAGAGAAGGACCGTGACGTTTGGTGCGTATAGAAGCGCAAAGCCCCAGTGTTGCTGCGCCTGTGAAAGCGCTTCCAAGGAAGGGTGCTGGCTAGCAAGAGCTTTCAGTGCTGGCACTTTTCATCTCTGAGCAATTGCTGGATGTTTGCAATTTCTCAGCTCGTGTCTACGAGACGGAAAGAGAAGGACCGTGACGTTTGGTGGCTAGAGAAGCGCAAAGCCCCAGTGTTACTGCGCCTGTAAAGCGCTTCCAAGGAAGGGTGCTGGCTAGCAACAGCTTTCAGTGCTGGCACTTTTCAGCTCTGAGCAATTGCTCGACGTTTGCAATTTCTCAGCTCGTGTCTACGAGACGGAAAGAGAATGACCGTGACGTTTGGTGGGTAGAGAAGCGCAAAGCCCCAGTGTTGCTGCGCCTGTGAAAGCGCTTCCAAGGAAGGGTGCTGGCTAGCAACAGCTTTCAGTGCTGGCACTTTTCTTCTCTGAGCATTTGCTCGACGTTTGCAATTTCTCAGCTCGTGTCTATGAGATGGAAAGAGAAGGACCGTGACGTTTGGTGGCTAGAGAAGCGCAAAGCCCCAGTGTTACTGCGCCTGTAAAGCGCTTCCAAGGAAGGGTGCTGGCTAGCAACAGCTTTCAGTGCTGGCACTTTTCAGCTCTGAGCAATTGCTCGACGTTTGCAATTTCTCAGCTCGTGTCTACGAGACGGAAAGAGAAGGACCGTGACGTTTGGTGCGTATAGAAGCGCAAAGCCCCAGTGTTGCTGCGCCTGTGAAAGCGCTTCCAAGGAAGGGTGCTGGCTAGCAAGAGCTTTCAGTGCTGGCACTTTTCATCTCTGAGCAATTGCTCGACGTTTGCAATTTCTCACCTGAGCTCTCTTTAGAGTGCGCGAGAGGATGAGCAGAAGATGAGGTGGCTAGAGAAGCCCAGAGCCCCAGTGTTCTTAGGCCTACAAAAGCGCTTCCAAGGAAGGGTGCTGGCTAGCAAGAGCTTTCAGTGCTGGCACTTTTCATCTCTGAGCAATTGCTGGATGTTTGCAATTTCTCAGGTCGTGTCTACGAGACGGAAAGAGAAGGACCGTGACATTTGCTGGGTAGAGAAGCGCAAAGCCCCAGTGTTACTGCGCCTGTGAAAGCACTTCCAAGGAAGGGTGCTGGCTAGCAACAGCTTTCAGTGCTGGCACTTTTCATCTCTGAGCAATTGCTGGACGTTTGCAATTTCTCAGCTCGTGTCTACGACACGGAAAGAGAATGACCGTGACGTTTGGTGCGTATAGAAGCGCAAAGCCCCAGTGTTGCTGCGCCTGTGAAAGCGCTTCCAAGGAAGGGTGCTGGCTAGCAAGAGCTTTCAGTGCTGGCACTTTTCATCTCTGAGCAATTGCTGGATGTTTGCAATTTTTCAGCTCGTGTCTACGAGACGGAAAGAGAATGACCGTGACGTTTGGTGCGTATAGAAGCGCAAAGCCCCAGTGTTGCTGCGCCTGTGAAAGCGCTTCCAAGGAAGGGTGCTGGCTAGCAAGAGCTTTCAGTGCTGGCACTTTTCATCTCTGAGCAATTGCTCGACGTTTGCAATTTCTCACCTGAGCTCTCTTTAGAGTGCGCGAGAGGATGAGCAGAAGATGAGGTGGCTAGAGAAGCCCAGAGCACCAGTGTTCTTAGGCCTACAAAAACGCTTCCAAGGAAGGGTGCTGGCTAGCAACAGCTTTCAGTGCTGGCACTTTTCATCTCTGAGCAATTGCTCGACGTTTGCAATTTCTCAGCTCGTGTCTAGAAGACGGAAAGAGAATGACCGTGACGTTTGGTGGCTAGAGAAGCGCAAAGCCCCAGTGTTACTGCGCCTGTGAAGCGCTTCCAAGGAAGGGTGCTGGCTAGCAACAGCTTTCAGTGCTGGCACTTTTCATCTCTGAGCAATTGCTGGACGTTTGCAATTTCTCAGCTCGTGTCTACGAGACGGAAAGAGAATGACCGTGACGTTTGGTGGGTAGAGAAGCGCAAAGCCCCAGTGTTGCTGCGCCTGTGAAAGCGCTTCCAAGGAAGGGTGCTGGCTAGCAAGAGCTTTCAGTGCTGGCACTTTTCATCTCTGAGCAATTGCTCGACGTTTGCAATTTCTCACCTGAGCTCTCTTTAGAGTGCGCGAGAGGATGAGCAGAAGATGAGGTGGCTAGAGAAGCCCAGAGCCCCAGTGTTCTTAGGCCTACAAAAGCGCTTCCAAAGAAGGGTGCTGGCTAGCAACAGCTTTCAGTGCTGGCACTTTTCATCTCTGAGCAATTGCTCGACGTTTGCAATTTCTCAGGTCGTGTCTACGAGACGGAAAGAGAATGACCGTGACGTTTGGTGCGTATAGAAGCGCAAAGCCCCAGTGTTGCTGCGCCTGTGAAAGCGCTTCCAAGGAAGGGTGCTGGCTAGCAAGAGCTTTCAGTGCTGGCACTTTTCATCTCTGAGCAATTGCTGGATGTTTGCAATTTCTCAGCTCGTGTCTACGAGACGGAAAGAGAATGACCGTGACGTTTGGTGCGTATAGAAGCGCAAAGCCCCAGTGTTGCTGCGCCTGTGAAAGCGCTTCCAAGGAAGGGTGCTGGCTAGCAACAGCTTTCAGTGCTGGCACTTTTCATCTCTGAGCAATTGCTCGACGTTTGCAATTTCTCACCTGAGCTCTCTTTAGAGTGCGCGAGAGGATGAGCAGAAGATTAGGTGGCTAGAGAAGCCCAGAGCCCCAGTGTTCTTAGGCCTACAAAAGCGCTTCCAAGGAAGGGTGCTGGCTAGCAAGAGCTTTCAGTGCTGGCACTTTTCATCTCTGAGCAATTGCTGGACGTTTACAATTTCTCACCTGAGCTCTCTTTAGAGTGCGCGAGAGGATGAGCAGAAGATGAGGTGGCTAGAGAAGCCCAGAGCCCCAGTGTTCTTAGGCCTACAAAAGCGCTTCCAAGGAAGGGTGCTGGCTAGCAACAGCTTTCAGTGCTGGCACTTTTCATCTCTGAGCAATTGCTGGACGTTTGCAATTTCTCAGCTCGTGTCTACCGACGGAAAGAGAAGGACCGTGACGTTTGGTGGGTAGAGAAGCGCAAAGCCCCAGTGTTATTGCGCCTGTGAAAGCGCTTCCAAGGAAGGGTGCTGGCTAGCAACAGCTTCCAGTGCTGGCACTTTTCATCTCTGAGCAATTGCTCGACGTTTGCAATTTCTCAGCTCGTGTCTACGAGACGGAAAGAGAATGACCGTGACGTTTGGTGCGTATAGAAGCGCAAAGCCCCAGTGTTGCTGTGCCTGTGAAAGCGCTTCCAAGGAAGGGTGCTGGCTAGCAAGAGCTTTCAGTGCTGGCACTTTTCATCTCTGAGCAATTGCTGGACGTTTGCAATTTCTCACCTGAGCTCTCTTTAGAGTGCGCGAGAGGATGAGCAGAAGATGAGGTGGCTAGAGAAGCCCAGAGCCCCAGTGTTCTTAGGCCTACAAAAGCGCTTCCAAGGAAGGGTGCTGGCTAGCAAGAGCTTTCAGTGCTGGCACTTTTCATCTCTGAGCAATTGCTCGACGTTTGCAATTTCTCAGCTCGTGTCTACGAGACGGAAAGAGAAGGACCGTGACGTTTGGTGGCTAGAGAAGCGCAAAGACCCAGTGTTGCTGTGCCTGTGAAAGCGCTTCCAAGGAAGGGTGCTGGCTAGCAACAGCTTTCAGTGCTGGCACTTTTCATCTCTGAGCAATTGCTCGACGTTTGCAATTTCTCAGCTCGTGTCTACGAGACGGAAAGAGAAGGACCGTGATGTTTGGTGCGTATAGAAGCGCAAAGCCCCAGTGTTGCTGTGCCTGTGAAAGCGCTTCCAAGGAAGGGTGCTGGCTAGCAAGAGCTTTCAGTGCTGGCACTTTTCATCTCTGAGCAATTGCTCGACGTTTGCAATTTCTCACCTGAGCTCTCTTTAGAGTGCTCGAGAGGATGAGCAGAAGATGAGGTGGCTAGAGAAGCCCAGAGCCCCAGTGTTCTTAGGGCTACAAAAGCGCTTCCAAGGAAGGGTGCTGGCTAGCAAGAGCTTTCAGTGCTGGCACTTTTCATCTCTGAGCAATTGCTGGACGTTTGCAATTTCTCAGCTCGTGTCTACGAGACGGAAAGAGAAGGACCGTGACGTTTGGTGCGTATAGAAGCGCAAAGCCCCAGTGTTGCTGCGCCTGTGAAAGCGCTTCCAAGGAAGGGTGCTGGCTAGCAACAGCTTTCAGTGCTGGCACTTTTCATCTCTGAGCAATTGCTCGACGTTTGCAATTTCTCAGCTCGTGTCTACCGACGGAAAGAGAAGGACCGTGACGTTTGGTGGCTAGAGAAGCGCAAAGCCCCAGTGTTGCTGCGCCTGTGAAAGCACTTCCAAGGAAGGGTGCTGGCTAGCAACAGCTTTCAGTGCTGGCACTTTTCATCTCTGAGCAATTGCTGGACGTTTGCAATTTCTCAGCTCGTGTCTACGAGACGGAAAGAGAATGACCGTGACGTTTGGTGGGTAGAGAAGCGCAAAGCCCCAGTGTTGCTGCACCTGTGAAAGCGCTTCCAAGGAAGGGTGCTGGCTAGCAAGAGCTTTCAGTGCTGGCACTTTTCATCTCTGAGCAATTGCTGGACGTTTGCAATTTCTCAGCTCGTGTCTACGAGACGGAAAGAGAAGGACCGTGACGTTTGGTGCGTATAGAAGCGCAAAGCCCCAGTGTTGCTGCGCCTGTGAAAGCGCTTCCAAGGAAGGGTGCTGGCTAGCAACAGCTTTCAGTGCTGGCACTTTTCATCTCTGAGCAATTGCTCGACGTTTGCAATTTCTCACCTGAGCTCTCTTTAGAGTGCGCGAGAGGATGAGCAGAAGATGAGGTGGCTAGAGAAGCCCAGAGCCCCAGTGTTCTTAGGGCTACAAAAGCGCTTCCAAGGAAGGGTGCTGGCTAGCAAGAGCTTTCAGTGCTGGCACTTTTCATCTCTGAGCAATTGCTCGACGTTTGCAATTTCTCAGCTCGTGTCTACGAGACGGAAAGAGAAGGACCGTGACGTTTGGTGCGTATAGAAGCGCAAAGCCCCAGTGTTGCTGCGCCTGTGAAAGCGCTTCCAAGGAAGGGTGCTGGCTAGCAAGAGCTTTCAGTGCTGGCACTTTTCAGCTCTGAGCAATTGCTCGACGTTTGCAATTTCTCAGCTCGTGTCTACGACACGGAAAGAGAATGACCGTGACGTTTGGTGCGTATAGAAGCGCAAAGCCCCAGTGTTGCTGCGCCTGTGAAAGCGCTTCCAAGGAAGGGTGCTGGCTAGCAACAGCTTTCAGTGCTGGCACTTTTCATCTCTGAGCAATTGCTCGACGTTTGCAATTTCTCAGCTCGTGTCTACGAGACGGAAAGAGAAGGACCGTGACGTTTGGTGGGTAGAGAAGCGCAAAGCCCCAGTGTTACTGCGCCTGTGAAAGCGGTTCCAAGGAAGGGTGCTGGCTAGCAAGAGCTTTCAGTGCTGGCACTTTTCATCTCTGAGCAATTGCTCGACGTTTGCAATTTCTCACCTGAGCTCTCTTTAGAGTGCGCGAGAGGATGAGCAGAAGATGAGGTGGCTAGAGAAGCCCAGAGCCCCAGTGTTCTTAGGCCTACAAAAGCGCTTCCAAGGAAGGGTGCTGGCTAGCAACAGCTTTCAGTGCTGGCACTTTTCAGCTCTGAGCAATTGCTCGACGTTTGCAATTTCTCACCTGAGCTCTCTTTAGAGTGCGCGAGAGGATGAGCAGAAGATGAGGTGGCTAGAGAAGCCCAGAGCCCCAGTGTTCTTAGGCCTACAAAAGCGCTTCCAAGGAAGGGTGCTGGCTAGCAAGAGCTTTCAGTGCTGGCACTTTTCATCTCTGAGCAATTGCTCGACGTTTGCAATTTCTCAGCTCGTGTCTACGAGACGGAAAGAGAAGGACCGTGACGTTTGGTGGGTAGAGAAGCGCAAAGCCCCAGTGTTGCTGCGCCTGTGAAAGCGCTTCCAAGGAAGGGTGCTGGCTGGCAACAGCTTTCAGTGCTGGCACTTTTCTTCTCTGAGCATTTGCTAGACGTTTGCAATTTCTCACCTGAGCTCTCTTTAGCGTGCGTGAGAGGATGAGTAGAAGATGAGGTGGCTAGAGAAGCCCAGAGCCCCAGTGTTCTTAGGCCTACAAAAGCGCTTCCAAGGAAGGGTGCTGGCTAGCAAGAGCTTTCAGTGCTGGCACTTTTCAGCTCTGAGCAATTGCTGGACGTTTGCAATTTCTCAGCTCGTGACTACCGACGGAAAGAGAAGGACCGTGACGTTTGGTGGCTAGAGAAGCGCAAAGACCCAGTGTTACTGCGCCTGTGAAAGCGCTTCCAAGGAAGGGTGCTGGCTAGCAAGAGCTTTCAGTGCTGGCACTTTTCATCTCTGAGCAATTGCTGGATGTTTGCAATTTCTCAGCTCGTGTCTAGGAGACGGAAAGAGAATGACCGTGACGTTTGGTGCGTATAGAAGCGCAAAGCCCCAGTGTTGCTGCGCCTGTGAAAGTGCTTCCAAGGAAGGGTGCTGGCTAGCAAGAGCTTTCAGTGCTGGCACTTTTCATCTCTGAGCATTTGCTAGACGTTTGCAATTTCTCACCTGAGCTCTCTTTAGAGTGCGCGAGAGGATGAGCAGAAGATGAGGTGGCTAGAGAAGCCCAGAGCACCAGTGTTCTTAGGCCTACAAAAGCGCTTCCAAGGAAGGGTGCTGGCTAGCAACAGCTTTCAGTGCTGGCACTTTTCATCTCTGAGCAATTGCTCGACGTTTGCAATTTCTCAGCTCGTGTCTACGAGACGGAAAGAGAAGGACCGTGACGTTTGGTGGCTAGAGAAGCGCAAAGCCCCAGTGTTGCTGTGCCTGTGAAAGCGCTTCCAAGGAAGGGTGCTGGCTAGCAAGAGCTTTCAGTGCTGGCACTTTTCATCTCTGAGCAATTGCTGGATGTTTGCAATTTCTCAGCTCGTGTCTACGACACGGAAAGAGAATGACCGTGACGTTTGGTGCGTATAGAAGCGCAAAGCCCCAGTGTTGCTGCGCCTGTGAAAGCGCTTCCAAGGAAGGGTGCTGGCTAGCAACAGCTTTCAGTGCTGGCACTTTTCATCTCTGAGCAATTGCTGGACGTTTGCAATTTCTCACCTGAGCTCTCTTTAGAGTGCGCGAGAGGATGAGCAGAAGATGAGGTGGCTAGAGAAGCCCAGAGCCCCAGTGTTCTTAGGCCTACAAAAGCGCTTCCAAGGAAGGGTGCTGGCTAGCAACAGCTTTCAGTGCTGGCACTTTTCATCTCTGAGCAATTGCTCGACGTTTGCAATTTCTCAGCTCGTGTCTACCGACGGAAAGAGAAGGACCGTGACGTTTGGTGGCTAGAGAAGCGCAAAGCCCCAGTGTTGCTGCGCCTGTGAAAGCGCTTCCAAGGAAGGGTGCTGGCTAGCAACAGCTTTCAGTGCTGGCACTTTTCATCTCTGAGCAATTGCTGGATGTTTGCAATTTCTCAGCTCGTGTCTACGAGACGGAAAGAGAATGACCGTGACGTTTGGTGCGTATAGAAGCGCAAAGCCGCAGTGTTGCTGCGCCTGTGAAAGCGCTTCCAAGGAAGGGTGCTGGCTAGCAAGAGCTTTCAGTGCTGGCACTTTTCAGCTCTGAGCAATTGCTCGACGTTTGCAATTTCTCACCTGAGCTCTCTTTAGAGTGCGCGAGAGGATGAGCAGAAGATGAGGTGGCTAGAGAAGCCCAGAGCCCCAGTGTTCTTAGGCCTACAAAAGCGCTTCCAAGGAAGGGTGCTGGCTAGCAAGAGCTTTCAGTGCTGGCACTTTTCATCTCTGAGCAATTGCTCGACGTTTGCAATTTCTCAGCTTGTGTCTACGAGACGGAAAGAGAATGACCGTGACGTTTGGTGGGTAGAGAAGCGCAAAGCCCCAGTGTTGCTGCGCCTGTGAAAGCGCTTCCAAGGAAGGGTGCTGGCTAGCAACAGCTTTCAGTGCTGGCACTTTTCTTCTCTGAGCAATTGCTGGATGTTTGCAATTTCTCACCTGAGCTCTCTTTAGAGTGCGCGAGAGGATGAGCAGAAGATGAGGTGGCTAGAGAAGCCCAGAGCCCCAGTGTTCTTAGGGCTACAAAAGCGCTTCCAAGGAAGGGTGCTGGCTAGCAAGAGCTTTCAGTGCTGGCACTTTTCATCTCTGAGCAATTGCTCGACGTTTGCAATTTCTCAGCTCGTGTCTAGAAGACGGAAAGAGAAGGACCGTGACGTTTGGTGGGTAGAGAAGCGCAAAGCCCCAGTGTTGCTGCGCCTGTGAAAGCGCTTCCAAGGAAGGGTGCTGGCTAGCAACAGCTTCCAGTGCTGGCACTTTTCATCTCTGAGCAATTGCTGGATGTTTGCAATTTCTCAGCTCGTGTCTACGACACGGAAAGAGAATGACCGTGACGTTTGGTGCGTATAGAAGCGCAAAGCCCCAGTGTTGCTGCGCCTGTGAAAGCGCTTCCAAGGAAGTGTGCTGGCTAGCAACAGCTTTCAGTGCTGGCACTTTTCATCTCTGAGCAATTGCTGGACGTTTGCAATTTCTCACCTGAGCTCTCTTTAGAGTGCGCGAGAGGATGAGCAGAAGATGAGGTGGCTAGAGAAGCCCAGAGCACCAGTGTTCTTAGGCCTACAAAAGCGCTTGCAAGGAAGGGTGCTGGCTAGCAAGAGCTTTCAGTGCTGGCACTTTTCATCTCTGAGCAATTGCTGGATGTTTGCAATTTCTCAGGTCGTGTCTACGAGACGGAAAGAGAATGACCGTGACGTTTGGTGCGTATAGAAGCGCAAAGCCCCAGTGTTGCTGCGCCTGTGAAAGCGCTTCCAAGGAAGGGTGCTGGCTAGCAAGAGCTTTCAGTGCTGGCACTTTTCATATCTGAGCAATTGCTGGATGTTTGCAATTTCTCAGCTCGTGTCTACGACACGGAAAGAGAAGGACCGTGACGTTTGGTGCGTATAGAAGCGCAAAGCCCCAGTGTTGCTGCGCCTGTGAAAGCGCTTCCAAGGAAGGGTGCTGGCTAGCAAGAGCTTTCAGTGCTGGCACTTTTCATCTCTGAGCAATTGCTCGACGTTTGCAATTTCTCACCTGAGCTCTCTTTAGAGTGCGCGAGAGGATGAGCAGAAGATGAGGTGGCTAGAGAAGCCCAGAGCCCCAGTGTTCTTAGGGCTACAAAAGCGCTTCCAAGGAAGGGTGCTGGCTAGCAAGAGCTTTCAGTGCTGGCACTTTTCATCTCTGAGCAATTGCTGGATGTTTGCAATTTCTCAGCTCGTGTCTACGAGACGGAAAGAGAATGACCGTGACGTTTGGTGGGTAGAGAAGCGCAAAGCCCCAGTGTTGCTGCGCCTGTGAAAGCGCTTCCAAGGAAGGGTGCTGGCTAGCAACAGCTTTCAGTGCTGGCACTTTTCTTCTCTGAGCAATTGCTGGATGTTTGCAATTTCTCACCTGAGCTCTCTTTAGAGTGCGCGAGAGGATGAGCAGAAGATGAGGTGGCTAGAGAAGCCCAGAGCCCCAGTGTTCTTAGGCCTACAAAAGCGCTTCCAAGGAAGGGTGCTGGCTAGCAAGAGCTTTCAGTGCTGGCACTTTTCATCTCTGAGCAATTGCTCGACGTTTGCAATTTCTCAGCTCGTGTCTAGAAGACGGAAAGAGAAGGACCGTGACGTTTGGTGGGTAGAGAAGCGCAAAGCCCCAGTGTTGCTGCGCCTGTGAAAGCGCTTCCAAGGAAGGGTGCTGGCTAGCAAGAGCTTTCAGTGCTGGCACTTTTCATCTCTGAGCAATTGCTGGATGTTTGCAATTTCTCAGCTCGTGTCTACGACACGGAAAGAGAATGACCGTGACGTTTGGTGCGTATAGAAGCGCAAAGCCCCAGTGTTGCTGCGCCTGTGAAAGCGCTTCCAAGGAAGGGTGCTGGCTAGCAACAGCTTTCAGTGCTGGCACTTTTCATCTCTGAGCAATTGCTCGACGTTTGCAATTTCTCACCTGAGCTCTCTTTAGAGTGCGCGAGAGGATGAGCAGAAGATGAGGTGGCTAGAGAAGCCCAGAGCCCCAGTGTTCTTAGGCCTACAAAAGCGCTTCCAAGGAAGGGTGCTGGCTAGCAAGAGCTTTCAGTGCTGGCACTTTTCAGCTCTGAGCAATTGCTCGACGTTTGCAATTTCTCACCTGAGCTCTCTTTAGAGTGCGCGAGAGGATGAGCAGAAGATGAGGTGGCTAGAGAAGCCCAGAGCCCCAGTGTTCTTAGGCCTACAAAAGCGCTTCCAAGGAAGGGTGCTGGCTAGCAAGAGCTTTCAGTGCTGGCACTTTTCATCTCTGAGCAATTGCTCGACGTTTGCAATTTCTCAGCTCGTGTCTACGAGACGGAAAGAGAAGGACCGTGACGTTTGGTGGGTAGAGAAGCGCAAAGCCCCAGTGTTGCTGCGCCTGTGAAAGCGCTTCCAAGGAAGGGTGCTGGCTGGCAACAGCTTTCAGTGCTGGCACTTTTCTTCTCTGAGCATTTGCTAGACGTTTGCAATTTCTCACCTGAGCTCTCTTTAGCGTGCGTGAGAGGATGAGTAGAAGATGAGGTGGCTAGAGAAGCCCAGAGCCCCAGTGTTCTTAGGCCTACAAAAGCGCTTCCAAGGAAGGGTGCTGGCTAGCAACAGCTTTCAGTGCTGGCACTTTTCATCTCTGAGCAATTGCTCGACGTTTGCAATTTCTCAGCTCGTGTCTACCGACGGAAAGAGAAGGACCGTGACGTTTGGTGGCTAGAGAAGCGCAAAGCCCCAGTGTTGCTGCGCCTGTGAAAGCGCTTCCAAGGAAGGGTGCTGGCTAGCAACAGCTTTCAGTGCTGGCACTTTTCAGCTCTGAGCAATTGCTGGATGTTTGCAATTTCTCAGCTCGTGTCTACGAGACGGAAAGAGAATGACCGTGACGTTTGGTGCGTATAGAAGCGCAAAGCCCCAGTGTTGCTGCGCCTGTGAAAGCGCTTCCAAGGAAGGGTGCTGGCTAGCAACAGCTTTCAGTGCTGGCACTTTTCATCTCTGAGCAATTGCTCGACGTTTGCAATTTCTCACCTGAGCTCTCTTTAGAGTGCGCGAGAGGATGAGCAGAAGATGAGGTGGCTAGAGAAGCCCAGAGCCCCAGTGTTCTTAGGGCTACAAAAGCGCTTCCAAGGAAGGGTGCTGGCTAGCAACAGCTTTCAGTGCTGGCACTTTTCATCTCTGAGCAATTGCTCGACGTTTGCAATTTCTCAGCTTGTGTCTACGAGACGGAAAGAGAATGACCGTGACGTTTGGTGGGTAGAGAAGCGCAAAGCCCCAGTGTTGCTGCGCCTGTGAAAGCACTTCCAAGGAAGGGTGCTGGCTAGCAACAGCTTTCAGTGCTGGCACTTTTCTTCTCTGAGCAATTGCTGGATGTTTGCAATTTCTCACCTGAGCTCTCTTTAGAGTGCGCGAGAGGATGAGCAGAAGATGAGGTGGCTAGAGAAGCCCAGAGCCCCAGTGTTCTTAGGCCTACAAAAGCGCTTCCAAGGAAGGGTGCTGGCTAGCAACAGCTTTCAGTGCTGGCACTTTTCATCTCTGAGCAATTGCTCGACGTTTGCAATTTCTCAGCTCGTGTCTACAAGGCGGAAAGAGAAGGACCGTGACGTTTGGTGGGTAGAGAAGCGCAAAGCCCCAGTGTTGCTGCGCCTGTGAAAGCGCTTCCAAGGAAGGGTGCTGGCTAGCAACAGCTTCCAGTGCTGGCACTTTTCATCTCTGAGCAATTGCTGGATGTTTGCAATTTCTCAGCTCGTGTCTACGAGACGGAAAGAGAATGACCGTGACGTTTGGTGCGTATAGAAGCGCAAAGCCGCAGTGTTGCTGCGCCTGTGAAAGCGCTTCCAAGGAAGGGTGCTGGCTAGCAACAGCTTTCAGTGCTGGCACTTTTCATCTCTGAGCAATTGCTGGACGTTTGCAATTTCTCACCTGAGCTCTCTTTAGAGTGCGCGAGAGGATGAGCAGAAGATGAGGTGGCTAGAGAAGCCCAGAGCCCCAGTGTTCTTAGGCCTACAAAAGCGCTTGCAAGGAAGGGTGCTGGCTAGCAAGAGCTTTCAGTGCTGGCACTTTTCATCTCTGAGCAATTGCTCGACGTTTGCAATTTCTCAGCTCGTGTCTACGAGACGGAAAGAGAAGGACCGTGACATTTGCTGGGTAGAGAAGCGCAAAGCCCCAGTGTTACTGCGCCTGTGAAAGCACTTCCAAGGAAGGGTGCTGGCTCGCAACAGCTTTCAGTGCTGGCACTTTTAATCTCTGAGCAATTGCTGGACGTTTGCAATTTCTCAGCTCGTGTCTACGAGACGGAAAGAGAATGACCGTGACGTTTGGTGCGTATAGAAGCGCAAAGCCCCAGTGTTGCTGCGCCTGTGAAAGCGCTTCCAAGGAAGGGTGCTGGCTAGCAACAGCTTTCAGTGCTGGCACTTTTCATCTCTGAGCAATTGCTGGATGTTTGCAATTTCTCAGCTCGTGTCTACGACACGGAAAGAGAAGGACCGTGACGTTTGGTGCGTATAGAAGCGCAAAGCCCCAGTGTTGCTGCGCCTGTGAAAGCGCTTCCAAGGAAGGGTGCTGGCTAGGAAGAGCTTTCAGTGCTGGCACTTTTCATCTCTGAGCAATTGCTCGACGTTTGCAATTTCTCACCTGAGCTCTCTTTAGAGTGCGCGAGAGGATGAGCAGAAGATGAGGTGGCTAGAGAAGCCCAGAGCCCCAGTGTTCTTAGGCCTACAAAAGCGCTTCCAAGGAAGGGTGCTGGCTAGCAAGAGCTTTCAGTGCTGGCACTTTTCATCTCTGAGCAATTGCTGGATGTTTGCAATTTCTCAGCTCGTGTCTACGAGACGGAAAGAGAATGACCGTGACGTTTGGTGGGTAGAGAAGCGCAAAGCCCCAGTGTTGCTGCGCCTGTGAAAGCGCTTCCAAGGAAGGGTGCTGGCTAGCAACAGCTTTCAGTGCTGGCACTTTTCATCTCTGAGCAATTGCTGGACGTTTGCAATTTCTCACCTGAGCTCTCTTTAGAGTGCGCGAGAGGATGAGCAGAAGATGAGGTGGCTAGAGAAGCCCAGAGCCCCAGTGTTCTTAGGCCTACAAAAGCGCTTCCAAGGAAGGGTGCTGGCTAGCAAGAGCTTTCAGTGCTGGCACTTTTCATCTCTGAGCAATTGCTCGACGTTTGCAATTTCTCAGCTCGTGTCTAGAAGACGGAAAGAGAATGACCGTGACGTTTGGTGGGTAGAGAAGCGCAAAGCCCCAGTGTTGCTGCGCCTGTGAAAGCGCTTCCAAGGAAGGGTGCTGGCTAGCAAGAGCTTTCAGTGCTGGCACTTTTCATCTCTGAGCAATTGCTGGATGTTTGCAATTTCTCAGCTCGTGTCTACGAGACGGAAAGAGAATGACCGTGACGTTTGGTGCGTATAGAAGCGCAAAGCCCCAGTGTTGCTGCGCCTGTGAAAGCGCTTCCAAGGAAGGGTGCTGGCTAGCAACAGCTTTCAGTGCTGGCACTTTTCATCTCTGAGCAATTGCTGGACGTTTGCAATTTCTCACCTGAGCTCTCTTTAGAGTGCGCGAGAGGATGAGCAGAAGATGAGGTGGCTAGAGAAGCCCAGAGCCCCAGTGTTCTTAGGGCTACAAAAGCGCTTCCAAGGAAGGGTGCTGGCTAGCAAGAGCTTTCAGTGCTGGCACTTTTCATCTCTGAGCAATTGCTCGACGTTTGCAATTTCTCACCTGAGCTCTCTTTAGAGTGCGCGAGAGGATGAGCAGAAGATGAGGTGGCTAGAGAAGCCCAGAGCCCCAGTGTTCTTAGGCCTACAAAAGCGCTTCCAAGGAATGGTGCTGGCTAGCAACAGCTTTCAGTGCTGGCACTTTTCATCTCTGAGCAATTGCTGGACGTTTGCAATTTCTCAGCTCGTGTCTACCGACGGAAAGAGAAGGACCGTGACGTTTGCTGGGTAGAGAAGCGCAAAGCCCCAGTGTTGCTGCGCCTGTGAAAGCGCTTCCAAGGAAGGGTGCTGGCTAGCAACAGCTTTCAGTGCTGGCACTTTTCATCTCTGAGCAATTGCTCGACGTTTGCAATTTCTCAGCTCGTGTCTACGAGACGGAAAGAGAATGACCGTGACGTTTGGTGCGTATAGAAGCGCAAAGCCCCAGTGTTGCTGTGCCTGTGAAAGCGCTTCCAAGGAAGGGTGCTGGCTAGCAAGAGCTTTCAGTGCTGGCACTTTTCATCTCTGAGCAATTGCTCGACGTTTGCAATTTCTCACCTGAGCTCTCTTTAGAGTGCGCGAGAGGATGAGCAGAAGATGAGGTGGCTAGAGAAGCCCAGAGCCCCACTGTTCTTAGGCCTACAAAAGCGCTTCCAAGGAAGGGTGCTGGCTAGCAAGAGCTTTCAGTGCTGGCACTTTTCATCTCTGAGCAATTGCTGGATGTTTGCAATTTCTCAGCTCGTGTCTACGAGACGGAAAGAGAAGGACCGTGACGTTTGGTGCGTATAGAAGCGCAAAGCCCCAGTGTTGCTGCGCCTGTGAAAGCGCTTCCAAGGAAGGGTGCTGGCTAGCAACAGCTTTCAGTGCTGGCACTTTTCATCTCTGAGCAATTGCTGGATGTTTGCAATTTCTCAGCTCATGTCTACGACACGGAAAGAGAATGACCGTGACGTTTGGTGCGTATAGAAGCGCAAAGCCCCAGTGTTGCTGCGCCTGTGAAAGCGCTTCCAAGGAAGGGTGCTGGCTAGCAAGAGCTTTCAGTGCTGGCACTTTTCATCTCTGAGCAATTGCTGGACGTTTGCAATTTCTCACCTGAGCTCTCTTTAGAGTGCGCGAGAGGATGAGCAGAAGATGAGGTGGCTAGAGAAGCCCAGAGCCCCAGTGTTCTTAGGCCTACAAAAGCGCTTCCAAGGAAGGGTGCTGGCTAGCAAGAGCTTTCAGTGCTGGCACTTTTCATCTCTGAGCAATTGCTCGACGTTTGCAATTTCTCACCTGAGCTCTCTTTAGAGTGCGCGAGAGGATGAGCAGAAGATGAGGTGGCTAGAGAAGCCCAGAGCCCCAGTGTTCTTAGGCCTACAAAAGCGCTTCCAAGGAATGGTGCTGGCTAGCAACAGCTTTCAGTGCTGGCACTTTTCATCTCTGAGCAATTGCTGGACGTTTGCAATTTCTCAGCTCGTGTCTACCGACGGAAAGAGAAGGACCGTGACGTTTGGTGGCTAGAGAAGCGCAAAGCCCCAGTGTTGCTGCGCCTGTGAAAGCGCTTCCAAGGAAGGGTGCTGGCTAGCAACAGCTTTCAGTGCTGGCACTTTTCATCTCTGAGCAATTGCTCGACGTTTGCAATTTCTCAGCTCGTGTCTAGGAGACGGAAAGAGAAGGACCGTGACGTTTGGTGCGTATAGAAGCGCAAAGCCCCAGTGTTGCTGCGCCTGTGAAAGCGCTTCCAAGGAAGGGTGCTGGCTAGCAACAGCTTTCAGTGCTGGCACTTTTCGTCTCTGAGCAATTGCTCGACGTTTGCAATTTCTCACCTGAGCTCTCTTTAGAGTGCGCGAGAGGATGAGCAGAAGATGAGGTGGCTAGAGAAGCCCAGAGCCCCAGTGTTCTTAGGCCTACAAAAGCGCTTCCAAGGAAGGGTGCTGGCTAGCAACAGCTTTCAGTGCTGGCACTTTTCATCTCTGAGCAATTGCTCGACGTTTGCAATTTCTCAGCTCGTGTCTACGAGACGGAAAGAGAAGGACCGTGACGTTTGGTGGCTAGAGAAGCGCAAAGCCCCAGTGTTGCTGTGCCTGTAAAGCGCTTCCAAGGAAGGGTGCTGGCTAGCAACAGCTTTCAGTGCTGGCACTTTTCAGCTCTGAGCAATTGCTCGACGTTTGCAATTTCTCAGCTCGTGTCTACGAGACGGAAAGAGAAGGACCGTGACGTTTGGTGCGTATAGAAGCGCAAAGCCCCAGTGTTGCTGTGCCTGTGAAAGCGCTTCCAAGGAAGGGTGCTGGCTAGCAAGAGCTTTCAGTGCTGGCACTTTTCATCTCTGAGCAATTGCTGGACGTTTGCAATTTCTCAGCTCGTGTCTACGAGACGGAAAGAGAAGGACCGTGACGTTTGGTGGCTAGAGAAGCGCAAAGACCCAGTGTTGCTGTGCCTGTAAAGCGCTTCCAAGGAAGGGTGCTGGCTAGCAACAGCTTTCAGTGCTGGCACTTTTCAGCTCTGAGCAATTGCTCGACGTTTGCAATTTCTCAGCTCGTGTCTACCGACGGAAAGAGAAGGACCGTGACATTTGGTGGCTAGAGAAGCGCAAAGCCCCAGTGTTGCTGCGCCTGTGAAAGCACTTCCAAGGAAGGGTGCTGGCTAGCAACAGCTTTCAGTGCTGGCACTTTTCATCTCTGAGCAATTGCTCGACGTTTGCAATTTCTCAGCTCGTGTCTACGACACGGAAAGAGAATGACCGTGACGTTTGGTGCGTATAGAAGCGCAAAGCCCCAGTGTTGCTGCGCCTGTGAAAGCGCTTCCAAGGAAGGGTGCTGGCTAGCAAGAGCTTTCAGTGCTGGCACTTTTCATCTCTGAGCAATTGCTGGACGTTTGCAATTTCTCACCTGAGCTCTCTTTAGAGTGCGCGAGAGGATGAGCAGAAGATGAGGTGGCTAGAGAAGCCCAGAGCCCCAGTGTTCTTAGGCCTACAAAAGCGCTTCCAAGGAAGGGTGCTGGCTAGCAAGAGCTTTCAGTGCTGGCACTTTTCATCTCTGAGCAATTGCTGGATGTTTGCAATTTCTCAGCTCGTGTCTACGAGACGGAAAGAGAATGACCGTGACGTTTGGTGGGTAGAGAAGCGCAAAGCCCCAGTGTTGCTGCGCCTGTGAAAGCGCTTCCAAGGAAGGGTGCTGGCTAGCAACAGCTTCCAGTGCTGGCACTTTTCTTCTCTGAGCAATTGCTGGATGTTTGCAATTTCTCACCTGAGCTCTCTTTAGAGTGCGCGAGAGGATGAGCAGAAGATGAGGTGGCTAGAGAAGCCCAGAGCCCCAGTGTTCTTAGGCCTACAAAAGCGCTTCCAAGGAAGGGTGCTGGCTAGCAAGAGCTTTCAGTGCTGGCACTTTTCATCTCTGAGCAATTGCTCGACGTTTGCAATTTCTCAGCTCGTGTCTAGAAGACGGAAAGAGAAGGACCGTGACGTTTGGTGGGTAGAGAAGCGCAAAGCCCCAGTGTTGCTGCGCCTGTGAAAGCGCTTCCAAGGAAGGGTGCTGGCTAGCAAGAGCTTTCAGTGCTGGCACTTTTCATCTCTGAGCAATTGCTGGATGTTTGCAATTTCTCAGCTCGTGTCTACGACACGGAAAGAGAATGACCGTGACGTTTGGTGCGTATAGAAGCGCAAAGCCCCAGTGTTGCTGCGCCTGTGAAAGCGCTTCCAAGGAAGGGTGCTGGCTAGCAACAGCTTTCAGTGCTGGCACTTTTCATCTCTGAGCAATTGCTGGACGTTTGCAATTTCTCACCTGAGCTCTCTTTAGAGTGCGCGAGAGGATGAGCAGAAGATGAGGTGGCTAGAGAAGCCCAGAGCACCAGTGTTCTTAGGCCTACAAAAACGCTTCCAAGGAAGGGTGCTGGCTAGCAAGAGCTTTCAGTGCTGGCACTTTTCATCTCTGAGCAATTGCTCGACGTTTGCAATTTCTCAGCTCGTGTCTACGAGACGGAAAGAGAAGGACCGTGACGTTTGGTGGCTAGAGAAGCGCAAAGCCCCAGTGTTGCTGCGCCTGTGAAAGCGCTTCCAAGGAAGGGGGCTGGCTAGCAACAGCTTTCAGTGCTGGCACTTTTCAGCTCTGAGCAATTGCTCGACGTTTGCAATTTCTCAGCTCGTGTCTACCGACGGAAAGAGAAGGACCGTGACGTTTGGTGGCTAGAGAAGCGCAAAGCCCCAGTGTTGCTGCGCCTGTGAAAGCACTTCCAAGGAAGGGTGCTGGCTAGCAACAGCTTTCAGTGCTGGCACTTTTCATCTCTGAGCAATTGCTCGACGTTTGCAATTTCTCAGCTCGTGTCTACGACACGGAAAGAGAATGACCGTGACGTTTGGTGCGTATAGAAGCGCAAAGCCCCAGTGTTGCTGCGCCTGTGAAAGCGCTTCCAAGGAAGGGTGCTGGCTAGCAACAGCTTTCAGTGCTGGCACTTTTCATCTCTGAGCAATTGCTCGACGTTTGCAATTTCTCACCTGAGCTCTCTTTAGAGTGCGCGAGAGGATGAGCAGAAGATGAGGTGGCTAGAGAAGCCCAGAGCCCCAGTGTTCTTAGGCCTACAAAAGCGCTTCCAAGGAAGGGTGCTGGCTAGCAAGAGCTTTCAGTGCTGGCACTTTTCATCTCTGAGCAATTGCTGGATGTTTGCAATTTCTCAGCTCGTGTCTACGAGACGGAAAGAGAATGACCGTGACGTTTGGTGGGTAGAGAAGCGCAAAGCCCCAGTGTTGCTGCGCCTGTGAAAGCGCTTCCAAGGAAGGGTGCTGGCTAGCAACAGCTTTCAGTGCTGGCACTTTTCGTCTCTGAGCAATTGCTGGATGTTTGCAATTTCTCACCTGAGCTCTCTTTAGAGTGCGCGAGAGGATGAGCAGAAGATGAGGTGGCTAGAGAAGCCCAGAGCCCCAGTGTTCTTAGGCCTACAAAAGCGCTTCCAAGGAAGGGTGCTGGCTAGCAAGAGCTTTCAGTGCTGGCACTTTTCATCTCTGAGCAATTGCTCGACGTTTGCAATTTCTCAGCTCGTGTCTAGAAGACGGAAAGAGAAGGACCGTGACGTTTGGTGGGTAGAGAAGCGCAAAGCCCCAGTGTTGCTGCGCCTGTGAAAGCGCTTCCAAGGAAGGGTGCTGGCTAGCAACAGCTTTCAGTGCTGGCACTTTTCATCTCTGAGCAATTGCTGGATGTTTGCAATTTCTCAGCTCGTGTCTACGACACGGAAAGAGAATGACCGTGACGTTTGGTGCGTATAGAAGCGCAAAGCCCCAGTGTTGCTGCGCCTGTGAAAGCGCTTCCAAGGAAGGGTGCTGGCTAGCAACAGCTTTCAGTGCTGGCACTTTTCATCTCTGAGCAATTGCTGGACGTTTGCAATTTCTCACCTGAGCTCTCTTTAGAGTGCGCGAGAGGATGAGCAGAAGATGAGGTGGCTAGAGAAGCCCAGAGCACCAGTGTTCTTAGGCCTACAAAAGCGCTTCCAAGGAAGGGTGCTGGCTAGCAAGAGCTTTCAGTGCTGGCACTTTTCATCTCTGAGCAATTGCTCGACGTTTGCAATTTCTCAGCTCGTGTCTACGAGACGGAAAGAGAAGGACCGTGACGTTTGGTGGCTAGAGAAGCGCAAAGCCCCAGTGTTGCTGCGCCTGTGAAAGCGCTTCCAAGGAAGGGTGCTGGCTAGCAACAGCTTTCAGTGCTGGCACTTTTCATCTCTGAGCAATTGCTCGACGTTTGCAATTTCTCAGCTCGTGTCTAGGAGACGGAAAGAGAAGGACCGTGACGTTTGGTGCGTATAGAAGCGCAAAGCCCCAGTGTTGCTGTGCCTGTGAAAGCGCTTCCAAGGAAGGGTGCTGGCTAGCAAGAGCTTTCAGTGCTGGCACTTTTCATCTCTGAGCAATTGCTCGACGTTTGCAATTTCTCACCTGAGCTCTCTTTAGAGTGCGCGAGAGGATGAGCAGAAGATGAGGTGGCTAGAGAAGCCCAGAGCCCCAGTGTTCTTAGGCCTACAAAAGCGCTTCCAAGGAAGGGTGCTGGCTAGCAAGAGCTTTCAGTGCTGGCACTTTTCATCTCTGAGCAATTGCTGGATGTTTGCAATTTCTCAGCTCGTGTCTACGAGACGGAAAGAGAATGACCGTGACGTTTGGTGGGTGGAGAAGCGCAAAGCCCCAGTGTTGCTGCGCCTGTGAAAGCGCTTCCAAGGAAGGGTGCTGGCTAGCAACAGCTTTCAGTGCTGGCACTTTTCTTCTCTGAGCAATTGCTGGATGTTTGCAATTTCTCACCTGAGCTCTCTTTAGAGTGCGCGAGAGGATGAGCAGAAGATGAGGTGGCTAGAGAAGCCCAGAGCCCCAGTGTTCTTAGGCCTACAAAAGCGCTTCCAAGGAAGGGTGCTGGCTAGCAAGAGCTTTCAGTGCTGGCACTTTTCATCTCTGAGCAATTGCTCGACGTTTGCAATTTCTCAGCTCGTGTCTAGAAGACGGAAAGAGAAGGACCGTGACGTTTGGTGGGTAGAGAAGCGCAAAGCCCCAGTGTTGCTGCGCCTGTGAAAGCGCTTCCAAGGAAGGGTGCTGGCTAGCAAGAGCTTTCAGTGCTGGCACTTTTCATCTCTGAGCAATTGCTGGATGTTTGCAATTTCTCAGCTCGTGTCTACGACACGGAAAGAGAATGACCGTGACGTTTGGTGCGTATAGAAGCGCAAAGCCCCAGTGTTGCTGCGCCTGTGAAAGCGCTTCCAAGGAAGGGTGCTGGCTAGCAACAGCTTTCAGTGCTGGCACTTTTCATCTCTGAGCAATTGCTGGACGTTTGCAATTTCTCACCTGAGCTCTCTTTAGAGTGCGCGAGAGGATGAGCAGAAGATGAGGTGGCTAGAGAAGCCCAGAGCCCCAGTGTTCTTAGGCCTACAAAAGCGCTTCCAAGGAAGGGTGCTGGCTAGCAACAGCTTTCAGTGCTGGCACTTTTCATCTCTGAGCAATTGCTCGACGTTTGCAATTTCTCAGCTCGTGTCTACGAGACGGAAAGAGAAGGACCGTGACGTTTGGTGGCTAGAGAAGCGCAAAGCCCCAGTGTTGCTGCGCCTGTGAAAGCGCTTCCAAGGAAGGGTGCTGGCTAGCAACAGCTTTCAGTGCTGGCACTTTTCATCTCTGAGCAATTGCTCGACGTTTGCAATTTCTCAGCTCGTGTCTAGGAGACGGAAAGAGAAGGACCGTGACGTTTGGTGCGTATAGAAGCGCAAAGCCCCAGTGTTGCTGTGCCTGTGAAAGCGCTTCCAAGGAAGGGTGCTGGCTAGCAAGAGCTTTCAGTGCTGGCACTTTTCATCTCTGAGCAATTGCTCGACGTTTGCAATTTCTCACCTGAGCTCTCTTTAGAGTGCGCGAGAGGATGAGCAGAAGATGAGGTGGCTAGAGAAGCCCAGAGCACCAGTGTTCTTAGGGCTACAAAAGCGCTTCCAAGGAAGGGTGCTGGCTAGCAAGAGCTTTCAGTGCTGGCACTTTTCATCTCTGAGCAATTGCTGGACGTTTGCAATTTCTCAGCTCGTGTCTACGAGACGGAAAGAGAAGGACCGTGACGTTTGGTGGCTAGAGAAGCGCAAAGACCCAGTGTTGCTGTGCCTGTAAAGCGCTTCCAAGGAAGGGTGCTGGCTAGCAAGAGCTTTCAGTGCTGGCACTTTTCAGCTCTGAGCAATTGCTCGACGTTTGCAATTTCTCAGCTCGTGTCTACGAGACGGAAAGAGAAGGACCGTGACGTTTGGTGCGTATAGAAGCGCAAAGCCCCAGTGTTGCTGTGCCTGTGAAAGCGCTTCCAAGGAAGGGTGCTGGCTAGCAAGAGCTTTCAGTGCTGGCACTTTTCATCTCTGAGCAATTGCTGGACGTTTGCAATTTCTCAGCTCGTGTCTACGAGACGGAAAGAGAAGGACCGTGACGTTTGGTGGCTAGAGAAGCGCAAAGACCCAGTGTTGCTGTGCCTGTAAAGCGCTTCCAAGGAAGGGTGCTGGCTAGCAACAGCTTTCAGTGCTGGCACTTTTCAGCTCTGAGCAATTGCTCGACGTTTGCAATTTCTCAGCTCGTGTCTACCGACGGAAAGAGAAGGACCGTGACGTTTGGTGGCTAGAGAAGCGCAAAGCCCCAGTGTTGCTGCGCCTGTGAAAGCACTTCCAAGGAAGGGTGCTGGCTAGCAAGAGCTTTCAGTGCTGGCACTTTTCATCTCTGAGCAATTGCTCGACGTTTGCAATTTCTCAGCTCGTGTCTAGGAGACGGAAAGAGAAGGACCGTGACGTTTGGTGCGTATAGAAGCGCAAAGCCCCAGTGTTGCTGTGCCTGTGAAAGCGCTTCCAAGGAAGGCTGCTGGCTAGCAAGAGCTTTCAGTGCTGGCACTTTTCATCTCTGAGCAATTGCTCGACGTTTGCAATTTCTCACCTGAGCTCTCTTTAGAGTGCGCGAGAGGATGAGCAGAAGATGAGGTGGCTAGAGAAGCCCAGAGCCCCAGTGTTCTTAGGGCTACAAAAGCGCTTCCAAGGAAGGGTGCTGGCTAGCAAGAGCTTTCAGTGCTGGCACTTTTCATCTCTGAGCAATTGCTGGACGTTTGCAATTTCTCAGCTCGTGTCTACGAGACGGAAAGAGAAGGACCGTGACGTTTGGTGGGTAGAGAAGCGCAAAGCCCCAGTGTTGCTGTGCCTGTAAAGCGCTTCCAAGGAAGGGTGCTGGCTAGCAACAGCTTTCAGTGCTGGCACTTTTCAGCTCTGAGCAATTGCTGGATGTTTGCAATTTCTCAGCTCGTGTCTACGAGACGGAAAGAGAATGACCGTGACGTTTGGTGCGTATAGAAGCGCAAAGCCCCAGTGTTGCTGTGCCTGTGAAAGCGCTTCCAAGGAAGGGTGCTGGCTAGCAAGAGCTTTCAGTGCTGGCACTTTTCATCTCTGAGCAATTGCTCGACGTTTGCAATTTCTCAGCTCGTGTCTACGAGACGGAAAGAGAAGGACCGTGACGTTTGGTGGCTAGAGAAGCGCAAAGACCCAGTGTTGCTGTGCCTGTAAAGCGCTTCCAAGGAAGGGTGCTGGCTAGCAACAGCTTTCAGTGCTGGCACTTTTCAGCTCTGAGCAATTGCTCGACGTTTGCAATTTCTCAGCTCGTGTCTACCGACGGAAAGAGAAGGACCGTGACGTTTGGTGGCTAGAGAAGCGCAAAGCCCCAGTGTTGCTGCGCCTGTGAAAGCACTTCCAAGGAAGGGTGCTGGCTAGCAACAGCTTTCAGTGCTGGCACTTTTCATCTCTGAGCAATTGCTCGACGTTTGCAATTTCTCAGCTCG
The DNA here is from genome assembly GCA_037962945.1 of Sarcoramphus papa. Taxonomy (NCBI): domain Eukaryota; kingdom Metazoa; phylum Chordata; class Aves; order Accipitriformes; family Cathartidae; genus Sarcoramphus; species Sarcoramphus papa. Next base: position 5,550,465 of record JBBMRM010000084.1, on the reverse strand, counting down.
TGTCTACGACACGGAAAGAGAATGACCGTGACGTTTGGTGCGTATAGAAGCGCAAAGCCCCAGTGTTGCTGCGCCTGTGAAAGCGCTTCCAAGGAAGGGTGCTGGCTAGCAAGAGCTTTCAGTGCTGGCACTTTTCATCTCTGAGCAATTGCTCGACGTTTGCAATTTCTCACCTGAGCTCTCTTTAGAGTGCGCGAGAGGATGAGCAGAAGATGAGGTGGCTAGAGAAGCCCAGAGCCCCAGTGTTCTTAGGCCTACAAAAGCGCTTCCAAGGAAGGGTGCTGGCTAGCAAGAGCTTTCAGTGCTGGCACTTTTCATCTCTGAGCAATTGCTCGACGTTTGCAATTTCTCAGCTCGTGTCTACGAGACGGAAAGAGAATGACCGTGACGTTTGGTGGGTAGAGAAGCGCAAAGCCCCAGTGTTGCTGCGCCTGTGAAAGCGCTTCCAAGGAAGGGTGCTGGCTAGCAACAGCTTTCAGTGCTGGCACTTTTCTTCTCTGAGCAATTGCTGGATGTTTGCAATTTCTCACCTGAGCTCTCTTTAGAGTGCGCGAGAGGATGAGCAGAAGATGAGGTGGCTAGAGAAGCCCAGAGCCCCACTGTTCTTAGGCCTACAAAAGCGCTTCCAAGGAAGGGTGCTGGCTAGCAAGAGCTTTCAGTGCTGGCACTTTTCATCTCTGAGCAATTGCTCGACGTTTGCAATTTCTCAGCTCGTGTCTAGAAGACGGAAAGAGAAGGACCGTGACGTTTGGTGGGTAGAGAAGCGCAAAGCCCCAGTGTTGCTGCGCCTGTGAAAGCGCTTCCAAGGAAGGGTGCTGGCTAGCAAGAGCTTTCAGTGCTGGCACTTTTCATCTCTGAGCAATTGCTGGATGTTTGCAATTTCTCAGCTCGTGTCTACGACACGGAAAGAGAATGACCGTGACGTTTGGTGCGTATAGAAGCGCAAAGCCCCAGTGTTGCTGCGCCTGTGAAAGCGCTTCCAAGGAAGGGTGCTGGCTAGCAACAGCTTTCAGTGCTGGCACTTTTCATCTCTGAGCAATTGCTGGACGTTTGCAATTTCTCACCTGAGCTCTCTTTAGAGTGCGCGAGAGGATGAGCAGAAGATGAGGTGGCTAGAGAAGCCCAGAGCCCCAGTGTTCTTAGGGCTACAAAAGCGCTTCCAAGGAAGGGTGCTGGCTAGCAAGAGCTTTCAGTGCTGGCACTTTTCATCTCTGAGCAATTGCTCGACGTTTGCAATTTCTCAGCTCGTGTCTACGAGACGGAAAGAGAATGACCGTGACGTTTGGTGGGTAGAGAAGCGCAAAGCCCCAGTGTTGCTGCGCCTGTGAAAGCGCTTCCAAGGAAGGGTGCTGGCTAGCAACAGCTTTCAGTGCTGGCACTTTTCATCTCTGAGCAATTGCTCGACGTTTGCAATTTCTCAGCTCGTGTCTACGAGACGGAAAGAGAATGACCGTGACGTTTGGTGCGTATAGAAGCGCAAAGCCCCAGTGTTGCTGCGCCTGTGAAAGCGCTTCCAAGGAAGGGTGCTGGCTAGCAAGAGCTTTCAGTGCTGGCACTTTTCATCTCTGAGCAATTGCTGGATGTTTGCAATTTCTCAGCTCGTGTCTACGACACGGAAAGAGAATGACCGTGACGTTTGGTGCGTATAGAAGCGCAAAGCCCCAGTGTTGCTGCGCCTGTGAAAGCGCTTCCAAGGAAGGGTGCTGGCTAGCAAGAGCTTTCAGTGCTGGCACTTTTCATCTCTGAGCAATTGCTCGACGTTTGCAATTTCTCACCTGAGCTCTCTTTAGAGTGCGCGAGAGGATGAGCAGAAGATGAGGTGGCTAGAGAAGCCCAGAGCCCCACTGTTCTTAGGCCTACAAAAGCGCTTCCAAGGAAGGGGGCTGGCTAGCAACAGCTTTCAGTGCTGGCACTTTTCATCTCTGAGCAATTGCTCGACGTTTGCAATTTCTCAGCTCGTGTCTAGAAGACGGAAAGAGAAGGACCGTGACGTTTGGTGGCTAGAGAAGCGCAAAGCCCCAGTGTTACTGCGCCTGTGAAAGCGCTTCCAAGGAAGGGTGCTGGCTAGCAACAGCTTCCAGTGCTGGCACTTTTCATCTCTGAGCAATTGCTGGACGTTTGCAATTTCTCACCTGAGCTCTCTTTAGAGTGCGCGAGAGGATGAGCAGAAGATGAGGTGGCTAGAGAAGCCCAGAGCCCCAGTGTTCTTAGGCCTACAAAAGCGCTTCCAAGGAAGGGTGCTGGCTAGCAACAGCTTTCAGTGCTGGCACTTTTCATCTCTGAGCAATTGCTCGACGTTTGCAATTTCTCAGCTCGTGTCTACCGACGGAAAGAGAAGGACCGTGACGTTTGGTGGCTAGAGAAGCGCAAAGCCCCAGTGTTACTGCGCCTGTGAAAGCGCTTCCAAGGAAGGGTGCTGGCTAGCAACAGCTTCCAGTGCTGGCACTTTTCATCTCTGAGCAATTGCTGGATGTTTGCAATTTCTCAGCTCGTGTCTACGAGACAGAAAGAGAATGACCGTGACGTTTGGTGCGTATAGAAGCGCAAAGCCCCAGTGTTGCTGCGCCTGTGAAAGCGCTTCCAAGGAAGGGTGCTGGCTAGCAACAGCTTTCAGTGCTGGCACTTTTCATCTCTGAGCAATTGCTGGACGTTTGCAATTTCTCACCTGAGCTCTCTTTAGAGTGCGCGAGAGGATGAGCAGAAGATGAGGTGGCTAGAGAAGCCCAGAGCCCCAGTGTTCTTAGGCCTACAAAAGCGCTTCCAAGGAAGGGTGCTGGCTAGCAAGAGCTTTCAGTGCTGGCACTTTTCATCTCTGAGCAATTGCTCGACGTTTGCAATTTCTCACCTGAGCTCTCTTTAGAGTGCGCGAGAGGATGAGCAGAAGATGAGGTGGCTAGAGAAGCCCAGAGCACCAGTGTTCTTAGGCCTACAAAAGCGCTTCCAAGGAAGGGTGCTGGCTAGCAACAGCTTTCAGTGCTGGCACTTTTCATCTCTGAGCAATTGCTCGACGTTTGCAATTTCTCAGCTCGTGTCTACGAGACGGAAAGAGAAGGACCGTGACGTTTGGTGGGTAGAGAAGCGCAAAGCCCCAGTGTTGCTGCGCCTGTGAAAGCGCTTCCAAGGAAGGGTGCTGGCTAGCAACAGCTTTCAGTGCTGGCACTTTTCTTCTCTGAGCATTTGCTAGACGTTTGCAATTTCTCACCTGAGCTCTCTTCAGAGTGCCCGAGAGGATGAGCAGAAGATGAGGTGGCTAGAGAAGCCCAGAGCCCCAGTGTTCTTAGGCCTACAAAAGCGCTTCCAAGGAAGGGGGCTGGCTAGCAACAGCTTTCAGTGCTGGCACTTTTCATCTCTGAGCAATTGCTCGACGTTTGCAATTTCTCAGCTCGTGTCTACTGACGGAAAGAGAAGGACCGTGACGTTTGGTGGGTAGAGAAGCGCAAAGCCCCAGTGTTGCTGCGCCTGTGAAAGCGCTTCCAAGGAAGGGTGCTGGCTAGCAACAGCTTTCAGTGCTGGCACTTTTCTTCTCTGAGCATTTGCTAGACGTTTGCAATTTCTCACCTGAGCTCTCTTTAGAGTGCGCGAGAGGATGAGCAGAAGATGAGGTGGCTAGAGAAGCCCAGAGCCCCAGTGTTCTTAGGCCTACAAAAGCGCTTCCAAGGAATGGTGCTGGCTAGCAACAGCTTTCAGTGCTGGCACTTTTCATCTCTGAGCAATTGCTCGACGTTTGCAATTTCTCAGCTCGTGTCTAGAAGACGGAAAGAGAAGGACCGTGACGTTTGGTGGCTAGAGAAGCGCAAAGACCCAGTGTTACTGCGCCTGTAAAGCGTTTCCAAGGAAGGGTGCTGGCTAGCAACAGCTTTCAGTGCTGGCACTTTTCAGCTCTGAGCAATTGCTCGACGTTTGCAATTTCTCAGCTCGTGTCTACGAAACGGAAAGAGAATGACCGTGACGTTTGGTGCGTATAGAAGCGCAAAGCCCCAGTGTTGCTGCGCCTGTGAAAGTGCTTCCAAGGAAGGGTGCTGGCTAGCAAGAGCTTTCAGTGCTGGCACTTTTCTTCTCTGAGCAATTGCTCGACGTTTGCAATTTCTCACCTGAGCTCTCTTCAGAGTGCGCGAGAGGATGAGCAGAAGATGAGGTGGCTAGAGAAGCCCAGAGCACCAGTGTTCTTAGGCCTACAAAAGCGCTTCCAAGGAAGGGGGCTGGCTAGCAACAGCTTTCAGTGCTGGCACTTTTCATCTCTGAGCAATTGCTCGACGTTTGCAATTTCTCAGCTCCTGTCTACGAGACGGAAAGAGAAGGACCGTGACGTTTGGTGGGTAGAGAAGCGCAAAGCCCCAGTGTTGCTGTGCCTGTAAAGCGCTTCCAAGGAAGGGTGCTGGCTAGCAACAGCTTTCAGTGCTGGCACTTTTCAGCTCTGAGCAATTGCTCGACGTTTGCAATTTCTCAGCTCGTGTCTACGAGACGGAAAGAGAAGGACCGTGACGTTTGGTGCGTATAGAAGCGCAAAGCCCCAGTGTTGCTGTGCCTGTGAAAGCGCTTCCAAGGAAGGGTGCTGGCTAGCAAGAGCTTTCAGTGCTGGCACTTTTCATCTCTGAGCAATTGCTCGACGTTTGCAATTTCTCACCTGAGCTCTCTTTAGAGTGCGCGAGAGGATGAGCAGAAGATGAGGTGGCTAGAGAAGCCCAGAGCCCCAGTGTTCTTAGGCCTAAAAAAGCGCTTCCAAGGAAGGGTGCTGGCTAGCAAGAGCTTTCAGTGCTGGCACTTTTCATCTCTGAGCATTGCTGGACGTTTGCAATTTCTCAGCTCGTGTCTACGAGACGGAAAGAGAATGACCGTGACGTTTGGTGCGTATAGAAGCGCAAAGCCCCAGTGTTGCTGCGCCTGTGAAAGCGCTTCCAAGGAAGGGTGCTGGCTAGCAAGAGCTTTCAGTGCTGGCACTTTTCATCTCTGAGCAATTGCTCGACGTTTGCAATTTCTCACCTGAGCTCTCTTTAGAGTGCGCGAGAGGATGAGCAGAAGATGAGGTGGCTAGAGAAGCCCAGAGCCCCAGTGTTCTTAGGCCTACAAAAGCGCTTCCAAGGAAGGGTGCTGGCTAGCAAGAGCTTTCAGTGCTGGCACTTTTCATCTCTGAGCAATTGCTGGACGTTTGCAATTTCTCACCTGAGCTCTCTTTAGAGTGCGCGAGAGGATGAGCAGAAGATGAGGTGGCTAGAGAAGCCCAGAGCCCCAGTGTTCTTAGGCCTACAAAAGCGCTTCCAAGGAAGGGTGCTGGCTAGCAACAGCTTTCAGTGCTGGCACTTTTCAGCTCTGAGCAATTGCTCGACGTTTGCAATTTCTCAGCTCGTGTCTACGAGACGGAAAGAGAAGGACCGTGACGTTTGGTGGGTAGAGAAGCGCAAAGCCCCAGTGTTGCTGCGCCTGTGAAAGCGCTTCCAAGGAAGGGTGCTGGCTAGCAACAGCTTTCAGTGCTGGCACTTTTCATCTCTGAGCAATTGCTCGACGTTTGCAATTTCTCACCTGAGCTCTCTTTAGAGTGCGCGAGAGGATGAGCAGAAGATGAGGTGGCTAGAGAAGCCCAGAGCCCCAGTGTTCTTAGGCCTACAAAAGCGCTTCCAAGGAAGGGTGCTGGCTAGCAAGAGCTTTCAGTGCTGGCACTTTTCATCTCTGAGCAATTGCTCGACGTTTGCAATTTCTCAGCTCGTGTCTACGAGACGGAAAGAGAATGACCGTGACGTTTGGTGGCTAGAGAAGCGCAAAGCCCCAGTGTTGCTGCGCCTGTGAAAGCGCTTCCAAGGAAGGGTGCTGGCTAGCAAGAGCTTTCAGTGCTGGCACTTTTCATCTCTGAGCAATTGCTCGACGTTTGCAATTTCTCAGCTCGTGTCTACCGACGGAAAGAGAAGGACCGTGACGTTTGGTGGGTAGAGAAGCGCAAAGCCCCAGTGTTACTGCGCCTGTAAAGCGCTTCCAAGGAAGGGTGCTGGCTAGCAACAGCTTTCAGTGCTGGCACTTTTCAGCTCTGAGCAATTGCTCGACGTTTGCAATTTCTCAGCTCGTGTCTACGAGACGGAAAGAGAAGGACCGTGACGTTTGGTGGGTAGAGAAGCGCAAAGACCCAGTGTTGCTGCGCCTGTGAAAGCGCTTCCAAGGAAGGGTGCTGGCTAGCAACAGCTTTCAGTGCTGGCACTTTTCTTCTCTGAGCATTTGCTAGACGTTTGCAATTTCTCAGCTCGTGTCTACGAGACGGAAAGAGAAGGACCGTGACGTTTGGTGGGTAGAGAAGCGCAAAGCCCCAGTGTTGCTGCGCCTGTGAAAGCGCTTCCAAGGAAGGGTGCTGGCTAGCAAGAGCTTTCAGTGCTGGCACTTTTCACCTCTGAGCAATTGCTGGATGTTTGCAATTTCTCAGCTCGTGTCTACGACACGGAAAGAGAATGACCGTGACGTTTGGTGTGTATAGAAGCGCAAAGCCCCAGTGTTGCTGCGCCTGTGAAAGCGCTTCCAAGGAAGGGTGCTGGCTAGCAAGAGCTTTCAGTGCTGGCACTTTTCATCTCTGAGCAATTGCTCGACGTTTGCAATTTCTCACCTGAGCTCTCTTTAGAGTGCGCGAGAGGATGAGCAGAAGATGAGGTGGCTAGAGAAGCCCAGAGCCCCAGTGTTCTTAGGCCTACAAAAGCGCTTCCAAGGAAGGGTGCTGGCTAGCAACAGCTTTCAGTGCTGGCACTTTTCAGCTCTGAGCAATTGCTCGACGTTTGCAATTTCTCACCTGAGCTCTCTTTAGAGTGCGCGAGAGGATGAGCAGAAGATGAGGTGGGTAGAGAAGCGCAAAGCCCCAGTGTTCTTAGGCCTACAAAAGCGCTTCCAAGGAAGGGTGCTGGCTAGCAACAGCTTTCAGTGCTGGCACTTTTCATCTCTGAGCAATTGCTGGACGTTTGCAATTTCTCAGCTCGTGTCTACCGACGGAAAGAGAAGGACCGTGACTTTTGGTGGCTAGAGAAGCGCAAAGCCCCAGTGTTGCTGCGCCTGTGAAAGCGCTTCCAAGGAAGGGTGCTGGCTAGCAACAGCTTTCAGTGCTGGCACTTTTCATCTCTGAGCAATTGCTGGACGTTTGCAATTTCTCACCTGAGCTCTCTTTAGAGTGCGCGAGAGGATGAGCAGAAGATGAGGTGGCTAGAGAAGCCCAGAGCACCAGTGTTCTTAGGCCTACAAAAGCGCTTCCAAGGAAGGGTGCTGGCTAGCAACAGCTTTCAGTGCTGGCACTTTTCATCTCTGAGCAATTGCTGGACGTTTGCAATTTCTCAGGTCGTGTCTACGAGACGGAAAGAGAATGACCGTGACGTTTGGTGGCTAGAGAAGCGCAAAGCCCCAGTGTTGCTGCGCCTGTGAAAGCGCTTCCAAGGAAGGGTGCTGGCTAGCAAGAGCTTTCAGTGCTGGCACTTTTCATCTCTGAGCAATTGCTGGATGTTTGCAATTTCTCAGCTCGTGTCTACGAGGCGGAAAGAGAATGACCGTGACGTTTGGTGCGTATAGAAGCGCAAAGCCCCAGTGTTGCTGCGCCTGTGAAAGCGCTTCCAAGGAAGGGTGCTGGCTAGCAACAGCTTTCAGTGCTGGCACTTTTCATCTCTGAGCAATTGCTCGACGTTTGCAATTTCTCACCTGAGCTCTCTTTAGAGTGCGCGAGAGGATGAGCAGAAGATGAGGTGGCTAGAGAAGCCCAGAGCCCCAGTGTTCTTAGGCCTACAAAAGCGCTTCCAAGGAAGGGTGCTGGCTAGCAACAGCTTTCAGTGCTGGCACTTTTCATCTCTGAGCAATTGCTGGACGTTTGCAATTTCTCACCTGAGCTCTCTTTAGAGTGCGCGAGAGGATGAGCAGAAGATGAGGTGGCTAGAGAAGCCCAGAGCCCCAGTGTTCTTAGGCCTACAAAAGCGCTTCCAAGGAAGGGTGCTGGCTAGCAACAGCTTTCAGTGCTGGCACTTTTCATCTCTGAGCAATTGCTGGACGTTTGCAATTTCTCAGCTCGTGTCTACGAGACGGAAAGAGAAGGACCGTGACGTTTGGTGGCTAGAGAAGCGCAAAGCCCCAGTGTTGCTGCGCCTGTGAAAGCGCTTCCAAGGAAGGGTGCTGGCTAGCAACAGCTTTCAGTGCTGGCACTTTTCATCTCTGAGCAATTGCTCGACGTTTGCAATTTCTCACCTGAGCTCTCTTTAGAGTGCGCGAGAGGATGAGCAGAAGATGAGGTGGCTAGAGAAGCCCAGAGCCCCAGTGTTCTTAGGGCTACAAAAGCGCTTCCAAGGAAGGGTGCTGGCTAGCAACAGCTTTCAGTGCTGGCACTTTTCATCTCTGAGCAATTGCTGGACGTTTGCAATTTCTCAGCTCGTGTCTACGAGACGGAAAGAGAATGACCGTGACGTTTGGTGCGTATAGAAGCGCAAAGCCCCAGTGTTGCTGCGCCTGTGAAAGCGCTTCCAAGGAAGGGTGCTGGCTAGCAAGAGCTTTCAGTGCTGGCACTTTTCATCTCTGAGCAATTGCTCGACGTTTGCAATTTCTCAGCTCGTGTCTACGAGGCGGAAAGAGAATGACCGTGACGTTTGGTGCGTATAGAAGCGCAAAGCCCCAGTGTTGCTGCGCCTGTGAAAGCGCTTCCAAGGAAGGGTGCTGGCTAGCAACAGCTTTCAGTGCTGGCACTTTTCATCTCTGAGCAATTGCTCGACGTTTGCAATTTCTCACCTGAGCTGTCTTTAGAGTGCGCGAGAGGATGAGCAGAAGATGAGGTGGCTAGAGAAGCCCAGAGCCCCAGTGTTCTTAGGCCTACAAAAGCGCTTCCAAGGAAGGGTGCTGGCTAGCAAGAGCTTTCAGTGCTGGCACTTTTCATCTCTGAGCAATTGCTGGACGTTTGCAATTTCTCACCTGAGCTCTCTTTAGAGTGCGCGAGAGGATGAGCAGAAGATGAGGTGGCTAGAGAAGCCCAGAGCCCCAGTGTTCTTAGGCCTACAAAAGCGCTTCCAAGGAAGGGTGCTGGCTAGCAACAGCTTTCAGTGCTGGCACTTTTCATCTCTGAGCAATTGCTGGACGTTTGCAATTTCTCAGCTCGTGTCTACCGACGGAAAGAGAAGGACCGTGACGTTTGGTGGCTAGAGAAGCGCAAAGCCCCAGTGTTGCTGCGCCTGTGAAAGCGCTTCCAAGGAAGGGTGCTGGCTAGCAACAGCTTTCAGTGCTGGCACTTTTCATCTCTGAGCAATTGCTCGACGTTTGCAATTTCTCACCTGAGCTCTCTTTAGAGTGCGCGAGAGGATGAGCAGAAGATGAGGTGGCTAGAGAAGCCCAGAGCCCCAGTGTTCTTAGGGCTACAAAAGCGCTTCCAAGGAAGGGTGCTGGCTAGCAAGAGCTTTCAGTGCTGGCACTTTTCATCTCTGAGCAATTGCTGGACGTTTGCAATTTCTCAGCTCGTGTCTACCGACGGAAAGAGAAGGACCGTGACGTTTGGTGGCTAGAGAAGCGCAAAGACCCAGTGTTGCTGTGCCTGTAAAGCGCTTCCAAGGAAGGGTGCTGGCTAGCAAGAGCTTTCAGTGCTGGCACTTTTCATCTCTGAGCAATTGCTCGACGTTTGCAATTTCTCACCTGAGCTCTCTTTAGAGTGCGCGAGAGGATGAGCAGAAGATGAGGTGGCTAGAGAAGCCCAGAGCCCCAGTGTTCTTAGGCCTACAAAAGCGCTTCCAAGGAAGGGGGCTGGCTAGCAACAGCTTTCAGTGCTGGCACTTTTCATCTCTGAGCAATTGCTCGACGTTTGCAATTTCTCAGCTCGTGTCTAGAAGACGGAAAGAGAAGGACCGTGACGTTTGCTGGGTAGAGAAGCGCAAAGCCCCAGTGTTACTGCGCCTGTGAAGCGCTTCCAAGGAAGGGTGCTGGCTAGCAACAGCTTTCAGTGCTGGCACTTTTCATCTCTGAGCAATTGCTCGACGTTTGCAATTTCTCAGCTCGTGTCTACGAGACGGAAAGAGAAGGACCGTGACGTTTGGTGCGTATAGAAGCGCAAAGCCCCAGTGTTGCTGCGCCTGTGAAAGCGCTTCCAAGGAAGGGGGCTGGCTAGCAAGAGCTTTCAGTGCTGGCACTTTTCATCTCTGAGCAATTGCTTGACGTTTGCAATTTCTCACCTGAGCTCTCTTTAGAGTGCGCGAGAGGATGAGCAGAAGATGAGGTGGCTAGAGAAGCCCAGAGCCCCAGTGTTCTTAGGCCTACAAAAGCGCTTCCAAGGAAGGGTGCTGGCTAGCAACAGCTTTCAGTGCTGGCACTTTTCATCTCTGAGCAATTGCTCGATGTTTGCAATTTCTCAGCTCGTGTCTACCGACGGAAAGAGAAGGACCGTGACGTTTGGTGGGTAGAGAAGCGCAAAGCCCCAGTGTTACTGCGCCTGTGAAAGCGCTTCCAAGGAAGGGTGCTGGCTAGCAAGAGCTTTCAGTGCTGGCACTTTTCATCTCTGAGCAATTGCTTGACGTTTGCAATTTCTCACCTGAGCTCTCTTTAGAGTGCGCGAGAGGATGAGCAGAAGATGAGGTGGCTAGAGAAGCCCAGAGCCCCAGTGTTCTTAGGCCTACAAAAGCGCTTCCAAGGAAGGGTGCTGGCTAGCAAGAGCTTTCAGTGCTGGCACTTTTCATCTCTGAGCAATTGCTCGACGTTTGCAATTTCTCAGCTCGTGTCTACCGACGGAAAGAGAAGGACCGTGACGTTTGGTGGCTAGAGAAGCGCAAAGCCCCAGTGTTACTGCGCCTGTGAAAGCGCTTCCAAGGAAGGGTGCTGGCTAGCAACAGCTTCCAGTGCTGGCACTTTTCTTCTCTGAGCAATTGCTGGACGTTTGCAATTTCTCAGCTCGTGTCTACGAGACGGAAAGAGAATGACCGTGACGTTTGGTGCGTATAGAAGCGCAAAGCCCCAGTGTTGCTGCGCCTGTGAAAGCGCTTCCAAGGAAGGGTGCTGGCTAGCAACAGCTTTCAGTGCTGGCACTTTTCATCTCTGAGCAATTGCTCGACGTTTGCAATTTCTCACCTGAGCTCTCTTTAGAGTGCGCGAGAGGATGAGCAGAAGATGAGGTGGCTAGAGAAGCCCAGAGCCCCAGTGTTCTTAGGCCTACAAAAGCGCTTCCAAGGAAGGGTGCTGGCTAGCAACAGCTTTCAGTGCTGGCACTTTTCATCTCTGAGCAATTGCTGGACGTTTGCAATTTCTCACCTGAGCTCTCTTTAGAGTGCGCGAGAGGATGAGCAGAAGATGAGGTGGCTAGAGAAGCCCAGAGCCCCAGTGTTCTTAGGCCTACAAAAGCGCTTCCAAGGAAGGGTGCTGGCTAGCAAGAGCTTTCAGTGCTGGCACTTTTCATCTCTGAGCAATTGCTGGATGTTTGCAATTTCTCAGCTCGTGTCTACGAGACGGAAAGAGAAGGACCGTGACGTTTGGTGGGTAGAGAAGCGCAAAGCCCCAGTGTTGCTGCGCCTGTGAAAGCGCTTCCAAGGAAGGGTGCTGGCTAGCAACAGCTTTCAGTGCTGGCACTTTTCTTCTCTGAGCATTTGCTAGACGTTTGCAATTTCTCACCTGAGCTCTCTTCAGAGTGCCCGAGAGGATGAGCAGAAGATGAGGTGGCTAGAGAAGCCCAGAGCCCCAGTGTTCTTAGGCCTACAAAAGCGCTTCCAAGGAAGGGTGCTGGCTAGCAACAGCTTTCAGGGCTGGCACTTTTCATCTCTGAGCAATTGCTCGACGTTTGCAATTTCTCAGCTCGTGTCTACCGACGGAAAGAGAAGGACCGTGACGTTTGGTGGGTAGAGAAGCGCAAAGCCCCAGTGTTACTGCGCCTGTAAAGCGCTTCCAAGGAAGGGTGCTGGCTAGCAACAGCTTCCAGTGCTGGCACTTTTCTTCTCTGAGCAATTGCTGGACGTTTGCCATTTCTCAGCTCGTGTCTACGAAACGGAAAGAGAATGACCGTGACGTTTGGTGCGTATAGAAGCGCAAAGCCCCAGTGTTGCTGCGCCTGTGAAAGCGCTTCCAAGGAAGGGTGCTGGCTAGCAACAGCTTTCAGTGCTGGCACTTTTCATCTCTGAGCAATTGCTCGACGTTTGCAATTTCTCACCTGAGCTCTCTTTAGAGTGCGCGAGAGGATGAGCAGAAGATGAGGTGGCTAGAGAAGCCCAGAGCCCCACTGTTCTTAGGCCTACAAAAGCGCTTCCAAGGAAGGGTGCTGGCTAGCAACAGCTTTCAGTGCTGGCACTTTTCATCTCTGAGCAATTGCTCGACGTTTGCAATTTCTCACCTGAGCTCTCTTTAGAGTGCGCGAGAGGATGAGCAGAAGATGAGGTGGCTAGAGAAGCCCAGAGCACCAGTGTTCTTAGGCCTACAAAAGCGCTTCCAAGGAAGGGTGCTGGCTAGCAACAGCTTTCAGTGCTGGCACTTTTCATCTCTGAGCAATTGCTCGACGTTTGCAATTTCTCAGCTCGTGTCTACGAGACGGAAAGAGAATGACCGTGACGTTTGGTGGGTAGAGAAGCGCAAAGCCCCAGTGTTGCTGCGCCTGTGAAAGCGCTTCCAAGGAAGGGTGCTGGCTAGCAACAGCTTTCAGTGCTGGCACTTTTCTTCTCTGAGCATTTGCTAGACGTTTGCAATTTCTCACCTGAGCTCTCTTCAGAGTGCCCGAGAGGATGAGCAGAAGATGAGGTGGCTAGAGAAGCCCAGAGCCCCAGTGTTCTTAGGCCTACAAAAGCGCTTCCAAGGAAGGGTGCTGGCTAGCAACAGCTTTCAGTGCTGGCACTTTTCATCTCTGAGCAATTGCTCGACGTTTGCAATTTCTCAGCTCGTGTCTACCGACGGAAAGAGAAGGACCGTGACGTTTGGTGGGTAGAGAAGCGCAAAGCCCCAGTGTTACTGCGCCTGTAAAGCGCTTCCAAGGAAGGGTGCTGGCTAGCAAAAGCTTTCAGTGCTGGCACTTTTCAGCTCTGAGCAATTGCTGGACGTTTGGAATTTCTCAGCTCGTGTCTACGAGACGGAAAGAGAAGGACCGTGACGTTTGGTGGGTAGAGAAGCGCAAAGCCCCAGTGTTGCTGCGCCTGTGAAAGCGCTTCCAAGGAAGGGTGCTGGCTAGCAACAGCTTTCAGTGCTGGCACTTTTCTTCTCTGAGCATTTGCTAGACGTTTGCAATTTCTCACCTGAGCTCTCTTCAGAGTGCCCGAGAGGATGAGCAGAAGATGAGGTGGCTAGAGAAGCCCAGAGCCCCAGTGTTCTTAGGCCTACAAAAGCGCTTCCAAGGAATGGTGCTGGCTAGCAACATCTTTCAGTGCTGGCACTTTTCATCTCTGAGCAATTGCTCGACGTTTGCAATTTCTCAGCTCGTGTCTAGAAGACGGAAAGAGAAGGACCGTGACGTTTGGTGGGTAGAGAAGCGCAAAGACCCAGGGTTACTGCGCCTGTAAAGCGCTTCCAAGGAAGGGTGCTGGCTAGCAAGAGCTTTCAGTGCTGGCACTTTTCATCTCTGAGCAATTGCTCGACGTTTGCAATTTCTCAGCTCGTGTCTACGAGACGGAAAGAGAATGACCGTGACGTTTGGTGCGTATAGAAGCGCAAAGCCCCAGTGTTGCTGCGCCTGTGAAAGTGCTTCCAAGGAAGGGTGCTGGCTAGCAAGAGCTTTCAGTGCTGGCACTTTTCATCTCTGAGCAATTGCTCGACGTTTGCAATTTCTCACCTGAGCTCTCTTCAGAGTGCGCGAGAGGATGAGCAGAAGATGAGGTGGCTAGAGAAGCCCAGAGCACCAGTGTTCTTAGGCCTACAAAAGCGCTTCCAAGGAAGGGTGCTGGCTAGCAACAGCTTTCAGTGCTGGCACTTTTCATCTCTGAGCAATTGCTCGACGTTTGCAATTTCTCAGCTCCTGTCTACGAGACGGAAAGAGAAGGACCGTGACGTTTGGTGGCTAGAGAAGCGCAAAGACCCAGTGTTGCTGTGCCTGTAAAGCGCTTCCAAGGAAGGGTGCTGGCTAGCAACAGCTTTCAGTGCTGGCACTTTTCATCTCTGAGCAATTGCTCGACGTTTGCAATTTCTCAGCTCGTGTCTACGAGACGGAAAGAGAAGGACCGTGACGTTTGGTGCGTATAGAAGCGCAAAGCCCCAGTGTTGCTGTGCCTGTGAAAGCGCTTCCAAGGAAGGGTGCTGGCTAGCAAGAGCTTTCAGTGCTGGCACTTTTCATCTCTGAGCAATTGCTCGACGTTTGCAATTTCTCACCTGAGCTCTCTTTAGAGTGCGCGAGAGGATGAGCAGAAGATGAGGTGGCTAGAGAAGCCCAGAGCCCCAGTGTTCTTAGGCCTACAAAAGCGCTTCCAAGGAAGGGTGCTGGCTAGCAAGAGCTTTCAGTGCTGGCACTTTTCATCTCTGAGCAATTGCTCGACGTTTGCAATTTCTCAGCTCGTGTCTACGAGACGGAAAGAGAAGGACCGTGACGTTTGGTGCGTATAGAAGCGCAAAGCCCCAGTGTTACTGCGCCTGTGAAAGCGCTTCCAAGGAAGGGTGCTGGCTAGCAACAGCTTTCAGTGCTGGCACTTTTCATCTCTGAGCAATTGCTCGACGTTTGCAATTTCTCAGCTCGTGTCTACGAGACAGAAAGAGAAGGACCGTGACGTTTGGTGGCTAGAGAAGCGCAAAGCCCCAGTGTTACTGCGCCTGTAAAGCGCTTCCAAGGAAGGGTGCTGGCTAGCAACAGCTTTCAGTGCTGGCACTTTTCAGCTCTGAGCAATTGCTCGACGTTTGCAATTTCTCAGGTCGTGTCTACGAGACGGAAAGAGAATGACCGTGACGTTTGGTGGCTAGAGAAGCGCAAAGCCCCAGTGTTGCTGCGCCTGTGAAAGCGCTTCCAAGGAAGGGTGCTGGCTAGCAAGAGCTTTCAGTGCTGGCACTTTTCATCTCTGAGCAATTGCTGGATGTTTGCAATTTCTCAGCTCGTGTCTACGAGGCGGAAAGAGAATGACCGTGACGTTTGGTGCGTATAGAAGCGCAAAGCCCCAGTGTTGCTGCGCCTGTGAAAGCGCTTCCAAGGAAGGGTGCTGGCTAGCAACAGCTTTCAGTGCTGGCACTTTTCATCTCTGAGCAATTGCTCGACGTTTGCAATTTCTCACCTGAGCTCTCTTTAGAGTGCGCGAGAGGATGAGCAGAAGATGAGGTGGCTAGAGAAGCCCAGAGCCCCACTGTTCTTAGGCCTACAAAAGCGCTTCCAAGGAAGGGTGCTGGCTAGCAACAGCTTTCAGTGCTGGCACTTTTCATCTCTGAGCAATTGCTGGACGTTTGCAATTTCTCACCTGAGCTCTCTTTAGAGCGCGCGAGAGGATGAGCAGAAGATGAGGTGGCTAGAGAAGCCCAGAGCCCCAGTGTTCTTAGGCCTACAAAAGCGCTTCCAAGGAAGGGTGCTGGCTAGCAACAGCTTTCAGTGCTGGCACTTTTCATCTCTGAGCAATTGCTCGACGTTTGCAATTTCTCAGCTCGTGTCTACCGACGGAAAGAGAAGGACCGTGACGTTTGGTGGCTAGAGAAGCGCAAAGCCCCAGTGTTGCTGCGCCTGTGAAAGCGCTTCCAAGGAAGGGTGCTGGCTAGCAACAGCTTTCAGTGCTGGCACTTTTCATCTCTGAGCAATTGCTCGACGTTTGCAATTTCTCACCTGAGCTCTCTTTAGAGTGCGCGAGAGGATGAGCAGAAGATGAGGTGGCTAGAGAAGCCCAGAGCCCCAGTGTTCTTAGGCCTACAAAAGCGCTTCCAAGGAAGGGTGCTGGCTAGCAACAGCTTTCAGTGCTGGCACTTTTCATCTCTGAGCAATTGCTCGACGTTTGCAATTTCTCAGCTCGTGTCTACGAGACGGAAAGAGAATGACCGTGACGTTTGGTGCGTATAGAAGCGCAAAGCCCCAGTGTTGCTGCGCCTGTGAAAGCGCTTCCAAGGAAGGGTGCTGGCTAGCAAGAGCTTTCAGTGCTGGCACTTTTCATCTCTGAGCAATTGCTGGACGTTTGCAATTTCTCAGCTCGTGTCTACGACACGGAAAGAGAATGACCGTGACGTTTGGTGCGTATAGAAGCGCAAAGCCCCAGTGTTGCTGCGCCTGTGAAAGCGCTTCCAAGGAAGGGTGCTGGCTAGCAACAGCTTTCAGTGCTGGCACTTTTCATCTCTGAGCAATTGCTCGACGTTTGCAATTTCTCACCTGAGCTGTCTTTAGAGTGCGCGAGAGGATGAGCAGAAGATGAGGTGGCTAGAGAAGCCCAGAGCCCCACTGTTCTTAGGCCTACAAAAGCGCTTCCAAGGAAGGGTGCTGGCTAGCAACAGCTTTCAGTGCTGGCACTTTTCATCTCTGAGCAATTGCTGGACGTTTGCAATTTCTCACCTGAGCTCTCTTTAGAGTGCGCGAGAGGATGAGCAGAAGATGAGGTGGCTAGAGAAGCCCAGAGCCCCACTGTTCTTAGGCCTACAAAAGCGCTTCCAAGGAAGGGTGCTGGCTAGCAACAGCTTTCAGTGCTGGCACTTTTCATCTCTGAGCAATTGCTCGACGTTTGCAATTTCTCAGCTCGTGTCTACGAGACGGAAAGAGAATGACCGTGACGTTTGGTGGGTAGAGAAGCGCAAAGCCCCAGTGTTGCTGCGCCTGTGAAAGCGCTTCCAAGGAAGGGTGCTGGCTAGCAACAGCTTTCAGTGCTGGCACTTTTCTTCTCTGAGCATTTGCTAGACGTTTGCAATTTCTCACCTGAGCTCTCTTCAGAGTGCCCGAGAGGATGAGCAGAAGATGAGGTGGCTAGAGAAGCCCAGAGCCCCAGTGTTCTTAGGCCTACAAAAGCGCTTCCAAGGAAGGGTGCTGGCTAGCAACAGCTTTCAGTGCTGGCACTTTTCATCTCTGAGCAATTGCTCGACGTTTGCAATTTCTCAGCTCGTGTCTACCGACGGAAAGAGAAGGACCGTGACGTTTGGTGGGTAGAGAAGCGCAAAGCCCCAGTGTTACTGCGCCTGTAAAGCGCTTCCAAGGAAGGGTGCTGGCTAGCAACAGCTTCCAGTGCTGGCACTTTTCTTCTCTGAGCAATTGCTCGACGTTTGCCATTTCTCAGCTCGTGTCTACGAGACGGAAAGAGAATGACCGTGACGTTTGGTGCGTATAGAAGCGCAAAGCCCCAGTGTTGCTGCGCCTGTGAAAGCGCTTCCAAGGAAGGGTGCTGGCTAGCAACAGCTTTCAGTGCTGGCACTTTTCATCTCTGAGCAATTGCTCGACGTTTGCAATTTCTCACCTGAGCTCTCTTTAGAGTGCGCGAGAGGATGAGCAGAAGATGAGGTGGCTAGAGAAGCCCAGAGCCCCACTGTTCTTAGGCCTACAAAAGCGCTTCCAAGGAAGGGTGCTGGCTAGCAACAGCTTTCAGTGCTGGCACTTTTCATCTCTGAGCAATTGCTCGACGTTTGCAATTTCTCACCTGAGCTCTCTTTAGAGTGCGCGAGAGGATGAGCAGAAGATGAGGTGGCTAGAGAAGCCCAGAGCCCCAGTGTTCTTAGGCCTACAAAAGCGCTTCCAAGGAAGGGTGCTGGCTAGCAACAGCTTTCAGTGCTGGCACTTTTCATCTCTGAGCAATTGCTCGACGTTTGCAATTTCTCAGCTCGTGTCTACGAGACGGAAAGAGAATGACCGTGACGTTTGGTGGGTAGAGAAGCGCAAAGCCCCAGTGTTGCTGCGCCTGTGAAAGCGCTTCCAAGGAAGGGTGCTGGCTAGCAACAGCTTTCAGTGCTGGCACTTTTCTTCTCTGAGCATTTGCTAGACGTTTGCAATTTCTCACCTGAGCTCTCTTCAGAGTGCCCGAGAGGATGAGCAGAAGATGAGGTGGCTAGAGAAGCCCAGAGCACCAGTGTTCTTAGGCCTACAAAAGCGCTTCCAAGGAAGGGTGCTGGCTAGCAACAGCTTTCAGTGCTGGCACTTTTCATCTCTGAGCAATTGCTCGACGTTTGCAATTTCTCAGCTCGTGTCTACCGACGGAAAGAGAAGGACCGTGACGTTTGGTGGGTAGAGAAGCGCAAAGCCCCAGTGTTACTGCGCCTGTAAAGCGCTTCCAAGGAAGGGTGCTGGCTAGCAAAAGCTTTCAGTGCTGGCACTTTTCAGCTCTGAGCAATTGCTGGACGTTTGGAATTTCTCAGCTCGTGTCTACGAGACGGAAAGAGAAGGACCGTGACGTTTGGTGGGTAGAGAAGCGCAAAGCCCCAGTGTTGCTGCGCCTGTGAAAGCGCTTCCAAGGAAGGGTGCTGGCTAGCAACAGCTTTCAGTGCTGGCACTTTTCTTCTCTGAGCATTTGCTCGACGTTTGCAATTTCTCACCTGAGCTCTCTTTAGAGTGCGCGAGAGGATGAGCAGAAGATGAGGTGGCTAGAGAAGCCCAGAGCCCCAGTGTTCTTAGGCCTACAAAAGCGCTTCCAAGGAATGGTGCTGGCTAGCAACATCTTTCAGTGCTGGCACTTTTCATCTCTGAGCAATTGCTCGACGTTTGCAATTTCTCAGCTCGTGTCTAGAAGACGGAAAGAGAAGGACCGTGACGTTTGGTGGGTAGAGAAGCGCAAAGACCCAGTGTTACTGCGCCTGTAAAGCGCTTCCAAGGAAGGGTGCTGGCTAGCAAGAGCTTTCAGTGCTGGCACTTTTCATCTCTGAGCAATTGCTCGACGTTTGCAATTTCTCAGCTCGTGTCTACGAGACGGAAAGAGAATGACCGTGACGTTTGGTGCGTATAGAAGCGCAAAGCCCCAGTGTTGCTGCGCCTGTGAAAGTGCTTCCAAGGAAGGGTGCTGGCTAGCAAGAGCTTTCAGTGCTGGCACTTTTCATCTCTGAGCAATTGCTCGACGTTTGCAATTTCTCACCTGAGCTCTCTTCAGAGTGCGCGAGAGGATGAGCAGAAGATGAGGTGGCTAGAGAAGCCCAGAGCCCCACTGTTCTTAGGCCTACAAAAGCGCTTCCAAGGAAGGGTGCTGGCTAGCAACAGCTTTCAGTGCTGGCACTTTTCATCTCTGAGCAATTGCTCGACGTTTGCAATTTCTCAGCTCCTGTCTACGAGACGGAAAGAGAAGGACCGTGACGTTTGGTGGCTAGAGAAGCGCAAAGACCCAGTGTTGCTGTGCCTGTAAAGCGCTTCCAAGGAAGGGTGCTGGCTAGCAACAGCTTTCAGTGCTGGCACTTTTCATCTCTGAGCAATTGCTCGACGTTTGCAATTTCTCAGCTCGTGTCTACGAGACGGAAAGAGAAGGACCGTGACGTTTGGTGCGTATAGAAGCGCAAAGCCCCAGTGTTGCTGTGCCTGTGAAAGCGCTTCCAAGGAAGGGTGCTGGCTAGCAAGAGCTTTCAGTGCTGGCACTTTTCATCTCTGAGCAATTGCTCGACGTTTGCAATTTCTCACCTGAGCTCTCTTTAGAGTGCGCGAGAGGATGAGCAGAAGATGAGGTGGCTAGAGAAGCCCAGAGCCCCAGTGTTCTTAGGCCTACAAAAGCGCTTCCAAGGAAGGGTGCTGGCTAGCAAGAGCTTTCAGTGCTGGCACTTTTCATCTCTGAGCAATTGCTCGACGTTTGCAATTTCTCAGCTCGTGTCTACGAGACGGAAAGAGAAGGACCGTGACGTTTGGTGCGTATAGAAGCGCAAAGCCCCAGTGTTACTGCGCCTGTGAAAGCGCTTCCAAGGAAGGGTGCTGGCTAGCAACAGCTTTCAGTGCTGGCACTTTTCATCTCTGAGCAATTGCTCGACGTTTGCAATTTCTCAGCTCGTGTCTACCGATGGAAAGAGAAGGACCGTGACGTTTGGTGGCTAGAGAAGCGCAAAGCCCCAGTGTTACTGCGCCTGTAAAGCGCTTCCAAGGAAGGGTGCTGGCTAGCAACAGCTTTCAGTGCTGGCACTTTTCAGCTCTGAGCAATTGCTCGACGTTTGCAATTTCTCAGCTCGTGTCTACGAGACGGAAAGAGAATGACCGTGACGTTTGGTGGGTAGAGAAGCGCAAAGCCCCAGTGTTGCTGCGCCTGTGAAAGCGCTTCCAAGGAAGGGTGCTGGCTAGCAAGAGCTTTCAGTGCTGGCACTTTTCTTCTCTGAGCATTTGCTAGACGTTTGCAATTTCTCAGCTCGTGTCTACGAGACGGAAAGAGAAGGACCGTGACGTTTGGTGGGTAGAGAAGCGCAAAGCCCCAGTGTTGCTGCGCCTGTGAAAGCGCTTCCAAGGAAGGGTGCTGGCTAGCAAGAGCTTTCAGTGCTGGCACTTTTCATCTCTGAGCAATTGCTCGACGTTTGCAATTTCTCAGCTCGTGTCTACGAGACGGAAAGAGAATGACCGTGACGTTTGGTGCGTATAGAAGCGCAAAGCCCCAGTGTTGCTGCGCCTGTGAAAGCGCTTCCAAGGAAGGGTGCTGGCTAGCAAGAGCTTTCAGTGCTGGCACTTTTCATCTCTGAGCAATTGCTCGACGTTTGCAATTTCTCACCTGAGCTCTCTTTAGAGTGCGCGAGAGGATGAGCAGAAGATGAGGTGGCTAGAGAAGCCCAGAGCCCCAGTGTTCTTAGGCCTACAAAAGCGCTTCCAAGGAAGGGTGCTGGCTAGCAAGAGCTTTCAGTGCTGGCACTTTTCATCTCTGAGCAATTGCTGGACGTTTGCAATTTCTCACCTGAGCTCTCTTTAGAGTGCGCGAGAGGATGAGCAGAAGATGAGGTGGCTAGAGAAGCCCAGAGCCCCAGTGTTCTTAGGCCTACAAAAGCGCTTCCAAGGAAGGGTGCTGGCTAGCAACAGCTTTCAGTGCTGGCACTTTTCAGCTCTGAGCAATTGCTGGACGTTTGCAATTTCTCAGCTCGTGTCTACCGACGGAAAGAGAAGGACCGTGACGTTTGGTGGCTAGAGAAGCGCAAAGCCCCAGTGTTGCTGCGCCTGTGAAAGCGCTTCCAAGGAAGGGTGCTGGCTAGCAACAGCTTTCAGTGCTGGCACTTTTCATCTCTGAGCAATTGCTCGACGTTTGCAATTTCTCAGCTCGTGTCTACGAGACGGAAAGAGAATGACCGTGACGTTTTGTGGGTAGAGAAGCGCAAAGCCCCAGTGTTGCTGCGCCTGTGAAAGCGCTTCCAAGGAAGGGTGCTGGCTAGCAACAGCTTTCAGTGCTGGCACTTTTCATCTCTGAGCAATTGCTCGACGTTTGCAATTTCTCAGCTCGTGTCTACGAGGCGGAAAGAGAATGACCGTGACGTTTGGTGCGTATAGAAGCGCAAAGCCCCAGTGTTGCTGCGCCTGTGAAAGCGCTTCCAAGGAAGGGTGCTGGCTAGCAACAGCTTTCAGTGCTGGCACTTTTCATCTCTGAGCAATTGCTTGACGTTTGCAATTTCTCACCTGAGCTCTCTTTAGAGTGCGCGAGAGGATGAGCAGAAGATGAGGTGGCTAGAGAAGCCCAGAGCCCCACTGTTCTTAGGCCTACAAAAGCGCTTCCAAGGAAGGGTGCTGGCTAGCAACAGCTTTCAGTGCTGGCACTTTTCATCTCTGAGCAATTGCTGGACGTTTGCAATTTCTCACCTGAGCTCTCTTTAGAGTGCGCGAGAGGATGAGCAGAAGATGAGGTGGCTAGAGAAGCCCAGAGCCCCAGTGTTCTTAGGCCTACAAAAGCGCTTCCAAGGAAGGGTGCTGGCTAGCAACAGCTTTCAGTGCTGGCACTTTTCATCTCTGAGCAATTGCTCGACGTTTGCAATTTCTCAGCTCGTGTCTACGAGACGGAAAGAGAATGACCGTGACGTTTGGTGGGTAGAGAAGCGCAAAGCCCCAGTGTTGCTGCGCCTGTGAAAGCGCTTCCAAGGAAGGGTGCTGGCTAGCAACAGCTTTCAGTGCTGGCACTTTTCTTCTCTGAGCATTTGCTAGACGTTTGCAATTTCTCACCTGAGCTCTCTTCAGAGTGCCCGAGAGGATGAGCAGAAGATGAGGTGGCTAGAGAAGCCCAGAGCACCAGTGTTCTTAGGCCTACAAAAGCGCTTCCAAGGAAGGGTGCTGGCTAGCAACAGCTTTCAGTGCTGGCACTTTTCATCTCTGAGCAATTGCTCGACGTTTGCAATTTCTCAGCTCGTGTCTACCGACGGAAAGAGAAGGACCGTGACGTTTGGTGGGTAGAGAAGCGCAAAGCCCCAGTGTTACTGCGCCTGTAAAGCGCTTCCAAGGAAGGGTGCTGGCTAGCAAAAGCTTTCAGTGCTGGCACTTTTCAGCTCTGAGCAATTGCTGGACGTTTGGAATTTCTCAGCTCGTGTCTACGAGACGGAAAGAGAAGGACCGTGACGTTTGGTGGGTAGAGAAGCGCAAAGCCCCAGTGTTGCTGCGCCTGTGAAAGCGCTTCCAAGGAAGGGTGCTGGCTAGCAACAGCTTTCAGTGCTGGCACTTTTCTTCTCTGAGCATTTGCTCGACGTTTGCAATTTCTCACCTGAGCTCTCTTTAGAGTGCGCGAGAGGATGAGCAGAAGATGAGGTGGCTAGAGAAGCCCAGAGCCCCAGTGTTCTTAGGCCTACAAAAGCGCTTCCAAGGAATGGTGCTGGCTAGCAACATCTTTCAGTGCTGGCACTTTTCATCTCTGAGCAATTGCTCGACGTTTGCAATTTCTCAGCTCGTGTCTAGAAGACGGAAAGAGAAGGACCGTGACGTTTGGTGGGTAGAGAAGCGCAAAGACCCAGTGTTACTGCGCCTGTAAAGCGCTTCCAAGGAAGGGTGCTGGCTAGCAAGAGCTTTCAGTGCTGGCACTTTTCATCTCTGAGCAATTGCTCGACGTTTGCAATTTCTCAGCTCGTGTCTACGAGACGGAAAGAGAATGACCGTGACGTTTGGTGCGTATAGAAGCGCAAAGCCCCAGTGTTGCTGCGCCTGTGAAAGTGCTTCCAAGGAAGGGTGCTGGCTAGCAAGAGCTTTCAGTGCTGGCACTTTTCATCTCTGAGCAATTGCTCGACGTTTGCAATTTCTCACCTGAGCTCTCTTCAGAGTGCGCGAGAGGATGAGCAGAAGATGAGGTGGCTAGAGAAGCCCAGAGCCCCACTGTTCTTAGGCCTACAAAAGCGCTTCCAAGGAAGGGTGCTGGCTAGCAACAGCTTTCAGTGCTGGCACTTTTCATCTCTGAGCAATTGCTCGACGTTTGCAATTTCTCAGCTCCTGTCTACGAGACGGAAAGAGAAGGACCGTGACGTTTGGTGGCTAGAGAAGCGCAAAGACCCAGTGTTGCTGTGCCTGTAAAGCGCTTCCAAGGAAGGGTGCTGGCTAGCAACAGCTTTCAGTGCTGGCACTTTTCATCTCTGAGCAATTGCTCGACGTTTGCAATTTCTCAGCTCGTGTCTACGAGACGGAAAGAGAAGGACCGTGACGTTTGGTGCGTATAGAAGCGCAAAGCCCCAGTGTTGCTGTGCCTGTGAAAGCGCTTCCAAGGAAGGGTGCTGGCTAGCAAGAGCTTTCAGTGCTGGCACTTTTCATCTCTGAGCAATTGCTCGACGTTTGCAATTTCTCACCTGAGCTCTCTTTAGAGTGCGCGAGAGGATGAGCAGAAGATGAGGTGGCTAGAGAAGCCCAGAGCCCCAGTGTTCTTAGGCCTACAAAAGCGCTTCCAAGGAAGGGTGCTGGCTAGCAAGAGCTTTCAGTGCTGGCACTTTTCATCTCTGAGCAATTGCTCGACGTTTGCAATTTCTCAGCTCGTGTCTACGAGACGGAAAGAGAAGGACCGTGACGTTTGGTGCGTATAGAAGCGCAAAGCCCCAGTGTTACTGCGCCTGTGAAAGCGCTTCCAAGGAAGGGTGCTGGCTAGCAACAGCTTTCAGTGCTGGCACTTTTCATCTCTGAGCAATTGCTCGACGTTTGCAATTTCTCAGCTCGTGTCTACCGATGGAAAGAGAAGGACCGTGACGTTTGGTGGCTAGAGAAGCGCAAAGCCCCAGTGTTACTGCGCCTGTAAAGCGCTTCCAAGGAAGGGTGCTGGCTAGCAACAGCTTTCAGTGCTGGCACTTTTCAGCTCTGAGCAATTGCTCGACGTTTGCAATTTCTCAGCTCGTGTCTACGAGACGGAAAGAGAATGACCGTGACGTTTGGTGGGTAGAGAAGCGCAAAGCCCCAGTGTTGCTGCGCCTGTGAAAGCGCTTCCAAGGAAGGGTGCTGGCTAGCAAGAGCTTTCAGTGCTGGCACTTTTCTTCTCTGAGCATTTGCTAGACGTTTGCAATTTCTCAGCTCGTGTCTACGAGACGGAAAGAGAAGGACCGTGACGTTTGGTGGGTAGAGAAGCGCAAAGCCCCAGTGTTGCTGCGCCTGTGAAAGCGCTTCCAAGGAAGGGTGCTGGCTAGCAAGAGCTTTCAGTGCTGGCACTTTTCATCTCTGAGCAATTGCTCGACGTTTGCAATTTCTCAGCTCGTGTCTACGAGACGGAAAGAGAATGACCGTGACGTTTGGTGCGTATAGAAGCGCAAAGCCCCAGTGTTGCTGCGCCTGTGAAAGCGCTTCCAAGGAAGGGTGCTGGCTAGCAAGAGCTTTCAGTGCTGGCACTTTTCATCTCTGAGCAATTGCTCGACGTTTGCAATTTCTCACCTGAGCTCTCTTTAGAGTGCGCGAGAGGATGAGCAGAAGATGAGGTGGCTAGAGAAGCCCAGAGCCCCAGTGTTCTTAGGCCTACAAAAGCGCTTCCAAGGAAGGGTGCTGGCTAGCAAGAGCTTTCAGTGCTGGCACTTTTCATCTCTGAGCAATTGCTGGACGTTTGCAATTTCTCACCTGAGCTCTCTTTAGAGTGCGCGAGAGGATGAGCAGAAGATGAGGTGGCTAGAGAAGCCCAGAGCCCCAGTGTTCTTAGGCCTACAAAAGCGCTTCCAAGGAAGGGTGCTGGCTAGCAACAGCTTTCAGTGCTGGCACTTTTCAGCTCTGAGCAATTGCTGGACGTTTGCAATTTCTCAGCTCGTGTCTACCGACGGAAAGAGAAGGACCGTGACGTTTGGTGGCTAGAGAAGCGCAAAGCCCCAGTGTTGCTGCGCCTGTGAAAGCGCTTCCAAGGAAGGGTGCTGGCTAGCAACAGCTTTCAGTGCTGGCACTTTTCATCTCTGAGCAATTGCTCGACGTTTGCAATTTCTCAGCTCGTGTCTACGAGACGGAAAGAGAATGACCGTGACGTTTTGTGGGTAGAGAAGCGCAAAGCCCCAGTGTTGCTGCGCCTGTGAAAGCGCTTCCAAGGAAGGGTGCTGGCTAGCAACAGCTTTCAGTGCTGGCACTTTTCATCTCTGAGCAATTGCTCGACGTTTGCAATTTCTCAGCTCGTGTCTACGAGGCGGAAAGAGAATGACCGTGACGTTTGGTGCGTATAGAAGCGCAAAGCCCCAGTGTTGCTGCGCCTGTGAAAGCGCTTCCAAGGAAGGGTGCTGGCTAGCAACAGCTTTCAGTGCTGGCACTTTTCATCTCTGAGCAATTGCTTGACGTTTGCAATTTCTCACCTGAGCTCTCTTTAGAGTGCGCGAGAGGATGAGCAGAAGATGAGGTGGCTAGAGAAGCCCAGAGCCCCACTGTTCTTAGGCCTACAAAAGCGCTTCCAAGGAAGGGTGCTGGCTAGCAACAGCTTTCAGTGCTGGCACTTTTCATCTCTGAGCAATTGCTGGACGTTTGCAATTTCTCACCTGAGCTCTCTTTAGAGTGCGCGAGAGGATGAGCAGAAGATGAGGTGGCTAGAGAAGCCCAGAGCCCCAGTGTTCTTAGGCCTACAAAAGCGCTTCCAAGGAAGGGTGCTGGCTAGCAACAGCTTTCAGTGCTGGCACTTTTCATCTCTGAGCAATTGCTCGACGTTTGCAATTTCTCAGCTCGTGTCTACCGACGGAAAGAGAAGGACCGTGACGTTTGGTGGCTAGAGAAGCGCAAAGCCCCAGTGTTGCTGCGCCTGTGAAAGCGCTTCCAAGGAAGGGTGCTGGCTAGCAAGAGCTTTCAGTGCTGGCACTTTTCATCTCTGAGCAATTGCTCGACGTTTGCAATTTCTCACCTGAGCTCTCTTTAGAGTGCGCGAGAGGATGAGCAGAAGATGAGGTGGCTAGAGAAGCCCAGAGCCCCAGTGTTCTTAGGCCTACAAAAGCGCTTCCAAGGAAGGGTGCTGGCTAGCAAGAGCTTTCAGTGCTGGCACTTTTCATCTCTGAGCAATTGCTCGACGTTTGCAATTTCTCAGCTTGTGTCTACGAGACGGAAAGAGAATGACCGTGACGTTTGGTGCGTATAGAAGCGCAAAGCCCCAGTGTTGCTGCGCCTGTGAAAGCGCTTCCAAGGAAGGGTGCTGGCTAGCAAGAGCTTTCAGTGCTGGCACTTTTCATCTCTGAGCAATTGCTCGACGTTTGCAATTTCTCAGGTCGTGTCTACGAGACGGAAAGAGAATGACCGTGACGTTTGGTGCGTATAGAAGCGCAAAGCCCCAGTGTTGCTGCGCCTGTGAAAGCGCTTCCAAGGAAGGGTGCTGGCTAGCAAGAGCTTTCAGTGCTGGCACTTTTCATCTCTGAGCAATTGCTCGACGTTTGCAATTTCTCACCTGAGCTCTCTTTAGAGTGCACGAGAGGATGAGCAGAAGATGAGGTGGCTAGAGAAGCCCAGAGCCCCAGTGTTCTTAGGCCTACAAAAGCGCTTCCAAGGAAGGGTGCTGGCTAGCAAGAGCTTTCAGTGCTGGCACTTTTCATCTCTGAGCAATTGCTGGACGTTTGCAATTTCTCACCTGAGCTCTCTTTAGAGTGCGCGAGAGGATGAGCAGAAGATGAGGTGGCTAGAGAAGCCCAGAGCCCCAGTGTTCTTAGGCCTACAAAAGCGCTTCCAAGGAAGGGTGCTGGCTAGCAACAGCTTTCAGTGCTGGCACTTTTCATCTCTGAGCAATTGCTGGACGTTTGCAATTTCTCAGCTCGTGTCTACCGACGGAAAGAGAAGGACCGTGACGTTTGGTGGCTAGAGAAGCGCAAAGCCCCAGTGTTGCTGCGCCTGTGAAAGCGCTTCCAAGGAAGGGTGCTGGCTAGCAACAGCTTTCAGTGCTGGCACTTTTCATCTCTGAGCAATTGCTGGACGTTTGCAATTTCTCACCTGAGCTCTCTTTAGAGTGCGCGAGAGGATGAGCAGAAGATGAGGTGGCTAGAGAAGCCCAGAGCCCCAGTGTTCTTAGGCCTACAAAAGCGCTTCCAAGGAAGGGTGCTGGCTAGCAACAGCTTTCAGTGCTGGCACTTTTCATCTCTGAGCAATTGCTGGACGTTTGCAATTTCTCACCTGAGCTCTCTTTAGAGTGCGCGAGAGGATGAGCAGAAGATGAGGTGGCTAGAGAAGCCCAGAGCCCCAGTGTTCTTAGGCCTACAAAAGCGCTTCCAAGGAAGGGTGCTGGCTAGCAACAGCTTTCAGTGCTGGCACTTTTCATCTCTGAGCAATTGCTCGACGTTTGCAATTTCTCAGCTCGTGTCTACCGACGGAAAGAGAAGGACCGTGACGTTTGGTGGCTAGAGAAGCGCAAAGCCCCAGTGTTGCTGCGCCTGTGAAAGCGCTTCCAAGGAAGGGTGCTGGCTAGCAACAGCTTTCAGTGCTGGCACTTTTCATCTCTGAGCAATTGCTCGACGTTTGCAATTTCTCACCTGAGCTCTCTTTAGAGTGCGCGAGAGGATGAGCAGAAGATGAGGTGGCTAGAGAAGCCCAGAGCCCCAGTGTTCTTAGGCCTACAAAAGCGCTTCCAAGGAAGGGTGCTGGCTAGCAAGAGCTTTCAGTGCTGGCACTTTTCATCTCTGAGCAATTGCTCGACGTTTGCAATTTCTCAGCTTGTGTCTACGAGACGGAAAGAGAATGACCGTGACGTTTGGTGCGTATAGAAGCGCAAAGCCCCAGTGTTGCTGCGCCTGTGAAAGCGCTTCCAAGGAAGGGTGCTGGCTAGCAAGAGCTTTCAGTGCTGGCACTTTTCATCTCTGAGCAATTGCTCGACGTTTGCAATTTCTCAGGTCGTGTCTACGAGACGGAAAGAGAATGACCGTGACGTTTGGTGGCTAGAGAAGCGCAAAGCCCCAGTGTTGCTGCGCCTGTGAAAGCGCTTCCAAGGAAGGGTGCTGGCTAGCAAGAGCTTTCAGTGCTGGCACTTTTCATCTCTGAGCAATTGCTCGACGTTTGCAATTTCTCACCTGAGCTCTCTTTAGAGTGCACGAGAGGATGAGCAGAAGATGAGGTGGCTAGAGAAGCCCAGAGCCCCACTGTTCTTAGGCCTACAAAAGCGCTTCCAAGGAAGGGTGCTGGCTAGCAAGAGCTTTCAGTGCTGGCACTTTTCATCTCTGAGCAATTGCTGGACGTTTGCAATTTCTCACCTGAGCTCTCTTTAGAGTGCGCGAGAGGATGAGCAGAAGATGAGGTGGCTAGAGAAGCCCAGAGCCCCAGTGTTCTTAGGCCTACAAAAGCGCTTCCAAGGAAGGGTGCTGGCTAGCAACAGCTTTCAGTGCTGGCACTTTTCATCTCTGAGCAATTGCTGGACGTTTGCAATTTCTCAGCTCGTGTCTACCGACGGAAAGAGAAGGACCGTGACGTTTGGTGGCTAGAGAAGCGCAAAGCCCCAGTGTTGCTGCGCCTGTGAAAGCGCTTCCAAGGAAGGGTGCTGGCTAGCAACAGCTTTCAGTGCTGGCACTTTTCATCTCTGAGCAATTGCTCGACGTTTGCAATTTCTCAGCTCGTGTCTACGAGACGGAAAGAGAATGACCGTGACGTTTGGTGCGTATAGAAGCGCAAAGCCCCAGTGTTGCTGCGCCTGTGAAAGCGCTTCCAAGGAAGGGTGCTGGCTAGCAAGAGCTTTCAGTGCTGGCACTTTTCATCTCTGAGCAATTGCTCGACGTTTGCAATTTCTCACCTGAGCTCTCTTTAGAGTGCGCGAGAGGATGAGCAGAAGATGAGGTGGCTAGAGAAGCCCAGAGCCCCAGTGTTCTTAGGCCTACAAAAGCGCTTCCAAGAAAGGGTGCTGGCTAGCAACAGCTTTCAGTGCTGGCACTTTTCATCTCTGAGCAATTGCTGGACGTTTGCAATTTCTCAGCTCGTGTCTACGAGACGGAAAGAGAAGGACCATGACGTTTGGTGGGTAGAGAAGCGCAAAGCCCCAGTGTTGCTGTGCCTGTAAAGCGCTTCCAAGGAAGGGTGCTGGCTAGCAACAGCTTTCAGTGCTGGCACTTTTCATCTCTGAGCAATTGCTGGATGTTTGCAATTTCTCAGCTCGTGTCTACGAGACGGAAAGAGAAGGACCGTGACGTTTGGTGCGTATAGAAGCACAAAGCCCCAGTGTTGCTGTGCCTGTGAAAGCGCTTCCAAGGAAGGGTGCTGGCTAGCAAGAGCTTTCAGTGCTGGCACTTTTCATCTCTGAGCAATTGCTCGACGTTTGCAATTTCTCACCTGAGCTCTCTTTAGAGTGCGCGAGAGGATGAGCAGAAGATGAGTTGGCTAGAGAAGCCCAGAGCCCCAGTGTTCTTAGGGCTACAAAAGCGCTTCCAAGGAAGGGTGCTGGCTAGCAACAGCTTTCAGTGCTGGCACTTTTCATCTCTGAGCAATTGCTCGACGTTTGCAATTTCTCAGCTTGTGTCTACGAGACGGAAAGAGAAGGACCGTGACGTTTGGTGCGTATAGAAGCGCAAAGCCCCAGTGTTACTGCGCCTGTAAAGCGCTTCCAAGGAAGGGTGCTGGCTAGCAACAGCTCTCAGTGCTGGCACTTTTCATCTCTGAGCAATTGCTGGATGTTTGCAATTTCTCAGCTCGTGTCTACGACACGGAAAGAGAATGACCGTGACGTTTGGTGCGTATAGAAGCGCAAAGCCCCAGTGTTGCTGCGCCTGTGAAAGCGCTTCCAAGGAAGGGTGCTGGCTAGCAAGAGCTTTCAGTGCTGGCACTTTTCATCTCTGAGCAATTGCTCGACGTTTGCAATTTCTCAGGTCGTGTCTACCGACGGAAAGAGAAGGACCGTGACGTTTGGTGGGTAGAGAAGCGCAAAGCCCCAGTGTTACTGCGCCTGTAAAGCGCTTCCAAGGAAGGGTGCTGGCTAGCAACAGCTTTCAGTGCTGGCACTTTTCAGCTCTGAGCAATTGCTCGACGTTTGCAATTTCTCAGCTCGTGTCTACGAGACGGAAAGAGAAGGACCGTGACGTTTGGTGGGTAGAGAAGCGCAAAGCCCCAGTGTTGCTGCGCCTGTGAAAGCGCTTCCAAGGAACGGTACTGGCTAGCAACAGCTTTCAGTGCTGGCACTTTTCTTCTCTGAGCATTTGCTCGACGTTTGCAATTTCTCAGCTCCTGTCTACGAGACGGAAAGAGAAGGACCGTGACGTTTGGTGGCTAGAGAAGCGCAAAGCCCCAGTGTTGCTGCGCCTGTGAAAGCGCTTCCAAGGAAGGGTGCTGGCTAGCAAGAGCTTTCAGTGCTGGCACTTTTCATCTCTGAGCAATTGCTCGACGTTTGCAATTTCTCAGCTCGTGTCTACGAGACGGAAAGAGAATGACCGTGACGTTTGGTGCGTATAGAAGCGCAAAGCCCCAGTGTTGCTGCGCCTGTGAAAGCGCTTCCAAGGAAGGGTGCTGGCTAGCAAGAGCTTTCAGTGCTGGCACTTTTCATCTCTGAGCAATTGCTGGATGTTTGCAATTTCTCAGCTCGTGTCTACGAGACGGAAAGAGAAGGACCGTGACGTTTGGTGCGTATAGAAGCGCAAAGCCCCAGTGTTGCTGCGCCTGTGAAAGCGCTTCCAAGGAAGGCTGCTGGCTAGCAACAGCTTTCAGTGCTGGCACTTTTCATCTCTGAGCAATTGCTCGACGTTTGCAATTTCTCACCTGAGCTCTCTTTAGAGTGCGCGAGAGGATGAGCAGAAGATGAGGTGGCTAGAGAAGCCCAGAGCCCCAGTGTTCTTAGGCGTACAAAAGCGCTTCCAAGGAAGGGTGCTGGCTAGCAAGAGCTTTCAGTGCTGGCACTTTTCATCTCTGAGCAATTGCTCGACGTTTGCAATTTCTCAGCTCGTGTCTACGAGACGGAAAGAGATGGACCGTGACGTTTGGTGGGTAGAGAAGCGCAAAGCCCCAGTGTTGCTGCGCCTGTGAAAGCGCTTCCAAGGAAGGGTGCTGGCTAGCAACAGCTTTCAGTGCTGGCACTTTTCATCTCTGAGCAATTGCTCGACGTTTGCAATTTCTCACCTGAGCTCTCTTTAGAGTGCGTGAGAGGATGAGCAGAAGATGAGGTGGCTAGAGAAGCCCAGAGCCCCAGTGTTCTTAGGCCTACAAAAGCGCTTCCAAGGAAGGGTGCTGGCTAGCAACAGCTTTCAGTGCTGGCACTTTTCATCTCTGAGCAATTGCTCGACGTTTGCAATTTCTCAGCTCGTGTCTACGAGACGGAAAGAGAATGACCGTGACGTTTGGTGCGTATAGAAGCGCAAAGCCCCAGTGTTGCTGCGCCTGTGAAAGCGCTTCCAAGGAAGGGTGCTGGCTAGCAAGAGCTTTCAGTGCTGGCACTTTTCATCTCTGAGCAATTGCTCGATGTTTGCAATTTCTCAGCTCGTGTCTATGACACGGAAAGAGAATGACCGTGACGTTTGGTGCGTATAGAAGCGCAAAGCCCCAGTGTTGCTGCGCCTGTGAAAGCGCTTCCAAGGAAGGGTGCTGGCTAGCAACAGCTTTCAGTGCTGGCACTTTTCATCTCTGAGCAATTGCTGGACGTTTGCAATTTCTCACCTGAGCTCTCTTTAGAGTGCGCGAGAGGATGAGCAGAAGATGAGGTGGCTAGAGAAGCCCAGAGCCCCAGTGTTCTTAGGCCTACAAAAGCGCTTCCAAGGAAGGGTGCTGGCTAGCAAGAGCTTTCAGTGCTGGCACTTTTCATCTCTGAGCAATTGCTGGACGTTTGCAATTTCTCAGCTCGTGTCTACCGACGGAAAGAGAAGGACCGTGACGTTTGGTGGGTAGAGAAGCGCAAAGCCCCAGTGTTGCTGCGCCTGTGAAAGCGCTTCCAAGGAAGGGTGCTGGCTAGCAACAGCTTTCAGTGCTGGCACTTTTCATCTCTGAGCAATTGCTCGACGTTTGCAATTTCTCAGCTCGTGTCTACGAGACGGAAAGAGAATGACCGTGACGTTTGGTGCGTATAGAAGCGCAAAGCCCCAGTGTTGCTGTGCCTGTGAAAGCGCTTCCAAGGAAGGGTGCTGGCTAGCAAGAGTATTCAGTGCTGGCACTTTTCATCTCTGAGCAATTGCTCGACGTTTGCAATTTCTCACCTGAGCTCTCTTTAGAGTGCGCGAGAGGATGAGCAGAAGATGAGGTGGCTAGAGAAGCCCAGAGCCCCAGTGTTCTTAGGGCTACAAAAGCGCTTCCAAGGAAGGGTGCTGGCTAGCAACAGCTTTCAGTGCTGGCACTTTTCATCTCTGAGCAATTGCTCGACGTTTGCAATTTCTCAGCTCGTGTCTACGAGACGGAAAGAGAATGACCGTGACGTTTGGTGGCTAGAGAAGCGCAAAGACCCAGTGTTGCTGTGCCTGTAAAGCGCTTCCAAGGAAGGGTGCTGGCTAGCAAGAGCTTTCAGTGCTGGCACTTTTCAGCTCTGAGCAATTGCTCGACGTTTGCAATTTCTCAGCTCGTGTCTACGAGACGGAAAGAGAAGGACCGTGACGTTTGGTGCGTATAGAAGCGCAAAGCCCCAGTGTTGCTGTGCCTGTGAAAGCGCTTCCAAGGAAGGGTGCTGGCTAGCAAGAGCTTTCAGTGCTGGCACTTTTCATCTCTGAGCAATTGCTGGACGTTTGCAATTTCTCAGCTCGTGTCTAGAAGACGGAAAGAGAAGGACCGTGACGTTTGGTGGCTAGAGAAGCGCAAAGCCCCAGTGTTGCTGCGCCTGTGAAAGCACTTCCAAGGAAGTGTGCTGGCTAGCAACAGCTTTCAGTGCTGGCACTTTTCATCTCTGAGCAATTGCTCGACGTTTGCAATTTCTCAGCTCGTGTCTACGAGACGGAAAGAGAATGACCGTGACGTTTGGTGCGTATAGAAGCGCAAAGCCCCAGTGTTGCTGCGCCTGTGAAAGCGCTTCCAAGGAAGGGTGCTGGCTAGCAACAGCTTTCAGTGCTGGCACTTTTCATCTCTGAGCAATTGCTGGACGTTTGCAATTTCTCACCTGAGCTCTCTTTAGAGTGCGCGAGAGGATGAGCAGAAGATGAGGTGGCTAGAGAAGCCCAGAGCCCCAGTGTTCTTAGGCCTACAAAAGCGCTTCCAAGGAAGGGTGCTGGCTAGCAAGAGCTTTCAGTGCTGGCACTTTTCAGCTCTGAGCAATTGCTGGACGTTTGCAATTTCTCAGCTCGTGTCTACCGACGGAAAGAGAAGGACCGTGACGTTTGGTGGCTAGAGAAGCGCAAAGCCCCAGTGTTGCTGCGCCTGTGAAAGCGCTTCCAAGGAAGGGTGCTGGCTAGCAAGAGCTTTCAGTGCTGGCACTTTTCATCTCTGAGCAATTGCTCGACGTTTGCAATTTCTCAGCTCGTGTCTACGAGACGGAAAGAGAAGGACCGTGACGTTTGGTGGCTAGAGAAGCGCAAAGCCCCAGTGTTGCTGCGCCTGTGAAAGCGCTTCCAAGGAAGGGTGCTGGCTAGCAACAGCTTTCAGTGCTGGCACTTTTCATCTCTGAGCAATTGCTGGATGTTTGCAATTTCTCAGCTCGTGTCTACGAGGCGGAAAGAGAATGACCGTGACGTTTGGTGCGTATAGAAGCGCAAAGCCCCAGTGTTGCTGCGCCTGTGAAAGCGCTTCCAAGGAAGGGTGCTGGCTAGCAACAGCTTTCAGTGCTGGCACTTTTCATCTCTGAGCAATTGCTCGACGTTTGCAATTTCTCACCTGAGCTCTCTTTAGAGTGCGCGAGAGGATGAGCAGAAGATGAGGTGGCTAGAGAAGCCCAGAGCCCCACTGTTCTTAGGCCTACAAAAGCGCTTCCAAGGAAGGGTGCTGGCTAGCAACAGCTTTCAGTGCTGGCACTTTTCATCTCTGAGCAATTGCTGGACGTTTGCAATTTCTCACCTGAGCTCTCTTTAGAGTGCGCGAGAGGATGAGCAGAAGATGAGGTGGCTAGAGAAGCCCAGAGCCCCAGTGTTCTTAGGCCTACAAAAGCGCTTCCAAGGAAGGGTGCTGGCTAGCAACAGCTTTCAGTGCTGGCACTTTTCATCTCTGAGCAATTGCTCGACGTTTGCAATTTCTCAGCTCGTGTCTACCGACGGAAAGAGAAGGACCGTGACGTTTGGTGGCTAGAGAAGCGCAAAGCCCCAGTGTTGCTGCGCCTGTGAAAGCGCTTCCAAGGAAGGGTGCTGGCTAGCAACAGCTTTCAGTGCTGGCACTTTTCATCTCTGAGCAATTGCTCGACGTTTGCAATTTCTCACCTGAGCTCTCTTTAGAGTGCGCGAGAGGATGAGCAGAAGATGAGGTGGCTAGAGAAGCCCAGAGCCCCACTGTTCTTAGGCCTACAAAAGCGCTTCCAAGGAAGGGTGCTGGCTAGCAACAGCTTTCAGTGCTGGCACTTTTCATCTCTGAGCAATTGCTCGACGTTTGCAATTTCTCAGCTTGTGTCTACGAGACGGAAAGAGAATGACCGTGACGTTTGGTGCGTATAGAAGCGCAAAGCCCCAGTGTTGCTGCGCCTGTGAAAGCGCTTCCAAGGAAGGGTGCTGGCTAGCAAGAGCTTTCAGTGCTGGCACTTTTCATCTCTGAGCAATTGCTCGACGTTTGCAATTTCTCAGGTCGTGTCTACGAGACGGAAAGAGAATGACCGTGACGTTTGGTGCGTATAGAAGCGCAAAGCCCCAGTGTTGCTGCGCCTGTGAAAGCGCTTCCAAGGAAGGGTGCTGGCTAGCAAGAGCTTTCAGTGCTGGCACTTTTCATCTCTGAGCAATTGCTGGACGTTTGCAATTTCTCACCTGAGCTCTCTTTAGAGTGCACGAGAGGATGAGCAGAAGATGAGGTGGCTAGAGAAGCCCAGAGCCCCACTGTTCTTAGGCCTACAAAAGCGCTTCCAAGGAAGGGTGCTGGCTAGCAAGAGCTTTCAGTGCTGGCACTTTTCATCTCTGAGCAATTGCTGGACGTTTGCAATTTCTCACCTGAGCTCTCTTTAGAGTGCGTGAGAGGATGAGCAGAAGATGAGGTGGCTAGAGAAGCCCAGAGCCCCAGTGTTCTTAGGCCTACAAAAGCGCTTCCAAGGAAGGGTGCTGGCTAGCAACAGCTTTCAGTGCTGGCACTTTTCATCTCTGAGCAATTGCTGGACGTTTGCAATTTCTCAGCTCGTGTCTACCGACGGAAAGAGAAGGACCGTGACGTTTGGTGGCTAGAGAAGCGCAAAGCCCCAGTGTTGCTGCGCCTGTGAAAGCGCTTCCAAGGAAGGGTGCTGGCTAGCAAGAGCTTTCAGTGCTGGCACTTTTCATCTCTGAGCAATTGCTCGACGTTTGCAATTTCTCAGCTCGTGTCTACGAGACGGAAAGAGAATGACCGTGACGTTTGGTGCGTATAGAAGCGCAAAGCCCCAGTGTTGCTGTGCCTGTGAAAGCGCTTCCAAGGAAGGGTGCTGGCTAGCAAGAGCTTTCAGTGCTGGCACTTTTCATCTCTGAGCAATTGCTCGACGTTTGCAATTTCTCACCTGAGCTCTCTTTAGAGTGCGCGAGAGGATGAGCAGAAGATGAGGTGGCTAGAGAAGCCCAGAGCCCCAGTGTTCTTAGGCCTACAAAAGCGCTTCCAAGGAAGGGTGCTGGCTAGCAACAGCTTTCAGTGCTGGCACTTTTCAGCTCTGAGCAATTGCTGGACGTTTGCAATTTCTCAGCTCGTGTCTACGAGACGGAAAGAGAAGGACCGTGACGTTTGGTGGCTAGAGAAGCGCAAAGACCCAGTGTTGCTGTGCCTGTAAAGCGCTTCCAAGGAAGGGTGCTGGCTAGCAACAGCTTTCAGTGCTGGCACTTTTCAGCTCTGAGCAATTGCTCGACGTTTGCAATTTCTCAGCTCGTGTCTACGAGACGGAAAGAGAAGGACCGTGACGTTTGGTGCGTATAGAAGCACAAAGCCCCAGTGTTGCTGTGCCTGTGAAAGCGCTTCCAAGGAAGGGTGCTGGCTAGCAACAGCTTTCAGTGCTGGCACTTTTCATCTCTGAGCAATTGCTCGACGTTTGCAATTTCTCACCTGAGCTCTCTTTAGAGTGCGCGAGAGGATGAGCAGAAGATGAGGTGGCTAGAGAAGCCCAGAGCCCCACTGTTCTTAGGCCTACAAAAGCGCTTCCAAGGAAGGGTGCTGGCTAGCAACAGCTTTCAGTGCTGGCACTTTTCATCTCTGAGCAATTGCTCGACGTTTGCAATTTCTCAGCTCGTGTCTACGAGACGGAAAGAGAAGGACCGTGACGTTTGGTGCGTATAGAAGCGCAAAGCCCCAGTGTTACTGCGCCTGTAAAGCGCTTCCAAGGAAGGGTGCTGGCTAGCAACAGCTTTCAGTGCTGGCACTTTTCATCTCTGAGCAATTGCTGGATGTTTGCAATTTCTCAGCTCGTGTCTACGACACGGAAAGAGAATGACCGTGACGTTTGGTGCGTATAGAAGCGCAAAGCCCCAGTGTTGCTGCGCCTGTGAAAGCGCTTCCAAGGAAGGGTGCTGGCTAGCAAGAGCTTTCAGTGCTGGCACTTTTCATCTCTGAGCAATTGCTCGATGTTTGCAATTTCTCAGCTCGTGTCTACCGACGGAAAGAGAAGGACCGTGACGTTTGGTGGGTAGAGAAGCGCAAAGCCCCAGTGTTACTGCGCCTGTAAAGCGCTTCCAAGGAAGGGTGCTGGCTAGCAACAGCTTTCAGTGCTGGCACTTTTCAGCTCTGAGCAATTGCTCGACGTTTGCAATTTCTCAGCTCCTGTCTACGAGACGGAAAGAGAAGGACCGTGACGTTTGGTGGGTAGAGAAGCGCAAAGCCCCAGTGTTGCTGCGCCTGTGAAAGCGCTTCCAAGGAAGGGTGCTGGCTAGCAACAGCTTTCAGTGCTGGCACTTTTCTTCTCTGAGCATTTGCTCGACGTTTGCAATTTCTCAGCTCCTGTCTACGAGACGGAAAGAGAAGGACCGTGACGTTTGGTGGGTAGAGAAGCGCAAAGCCCCAGTGTTGCTGCGCCTGTGAAAGCGCTTCCAAGGAAGGGTGCTGGCTAGCAAGAGCTTTCAGTGCTGGCACTTTTCATCTCTGAGCAATTGCTCGACGTTTGCAATTTCTCAGCTCGTGTCTACGAGACGGAAAGAGAATGACCGTGACGTTTGGTGCGTATAGAAGCGCAAAGCCCCAGTGTTGCTGCGCCTGTGAAAGCGCTTCCAAGGAAGGGTGCTGGCTAGCAAGAGCTTTCAGTGCTGGCACTTTTCATCTCTGAGCAATTGCTGGATGTTTGCAATTTCTCAGCTCGTGTCTACGAGACGGAAAGAGAAGGACCGTGACGTTTGGTGCGTATAGAAGCGCAAAGCCCCAGTGTTGCTGCGCCTGTGAAAGCGCTTCCAAGGAAGGCTGCTGGCTAGCAACAGCTTTCAGTGCTGGCACTTTTCATCTCTGAGCAATTGCTCGACGTTTGCAATTTCTCACCTGAGCTCTCTTTAGAGTGCGCGAGAGGATGAGCAGAAGATGAGGTGGCTAGAGAAGCCCAGAGCCCCAGTGTTCTTAGGCCTACAAAAGCGCTTCCAAGGAAGGGTGCTGGCTAGCAAGAGCTTTCAGTGCTGGCACTTTTCAGCTCTGAGCAATTGCTCGACGTTTGCAATTTCTCAGCTCGTGTCTACGAGACGGAAAGAGAAGGACCGTGACGTTTGGTGGGTAGAGAAGCGCAAAGCCCCAGTGTTGCTGCGCCTGTGAAAGCGCTTCCAAGGAAGGGTGCTGGCTAGCAACAGCTTTCAGTGCTGGCACTTTTCATCTCTGAGCAATTGCTCGACGTTTGCAATTTCTCACCTGAGCTCTCTTTAGAGTGCGTGAGAGGATGAGCAGAAGATGAGGTGGCTAGAGAAGCCCAGAGCCCCAGTGTTCTTAGGCCTACAAAAGCGCTTCCAAGGAAGGGTGCTGGCTAGCAAGAGCTTTCAGTGCTGGCACTTTTCATCTCTGAGCAATTGCTGGATGTTTGCAATTTCTCAGCTCGTGTCTACGAGACGGAAAGAGAATGACCGTGACGTTTGGTGCGTATAGAAGCGCAAAGCCCCAGTGTTGCTGCGCCTGTGAAAGCGCTTCCAAGGAAGGGTGCTGGCTAGCAAGAGCTTTCAGTGCTGGCACTTTTCATCTCTGAGCAATTGCTCGATGTTTGCAATTTCTCAGCTCGTGTCTACGACACGTAAAGAGAATGACCGTGACGTTTGGTGCGTATAGAAGCGCAAAGCCCCAGTGTTGCTGCGCCTGTGAAAGCACTTCCAAGGAAGGGTGCTGGCTAGCAACAGCTTTCAGTGCTGGCACTTTTCATCTCTGAGCAATTGCTGGACGTTTGCAATTTCTCACCTGAGCTCTCTTTAGAGTGCACGAGAGGATGAGCAGAAGATGAGGTGGCTAGAGAAGCCCAGAGCCCCAGTGTTCTTAGGCCTACAAAAGCGCTTCCAAGGAAGGGTGCTGGCTAGCAAGAGCTTTCAGTGCTGGCACTTTTCATCTCTGAGCAATTGCTGGACGTTTGCAATTTCTCACCTGAGCTCTCTTTAGAGTGCGCGAGAGGATGAGCAGAAGATGAGGTGGCTAGAGAAGCCCAGAGCCCCAGTGTTCTTAGGCCTACAAAAGCGCTTCCAAGGAAGGGTGCTGGCTAGCAAGAGCTTTCAGTGCTGGCACTTTTCATCTCTGAGCAATTGCTGGACGTTTGCAATTTCTCAGCTCGTGTCTACCGACGGAAAGAGAAGGACCGTGACGTTTGGTGGGTAGAGAAGCGCAAAGCCCCAGTGTTGCTGCGCCTGTGAAAGCGCTTCCAAGGAAGGGTGCTGGCTAGCAACAGCTTTCAGTGCTGGCACTTTTCATCTCTGAGCAATTGCTCGACGTTTGCAATTTCTCAGCTCGTGTCTACGAGACGGAAAGAGAAGGACCGTGACGTTTGGTGCGTATAGAAGCGCAAAGCCCCAGTGTTGCTGTGCCTGTGAAAGCGCTTCCAAGGAAGGGTGCTGGCTAGCAAGAGTATTCAGTGCTGGCACTTTTCATCTCTGAGCAATTGCTCGACGTTTGCAATTTCTCACCTGAGCTCTCTTTAGAGTGCGCGAGAGGATGAGCAGAAGATGAGGTGGCTAGAGAAGCCCAGAGCCCCAGTGTTCTTAGGCCTACAAAAGCGCTTCCAAGGAAGGGTGCTGGCTAGCAAGAGCTTTCAGTGCTGGCACTTTTCATCTCTGAGCAATTGCTGGACGTTTGCAATTTCTCAGCTCGTGTCTACGAGACGGAAAGAGAATGACCGTGACGTTTGGTGGCTAGAGAAGCGCAAAGACCCAGTGTTGCTGTGCCTGTAAAGCGCTTCCAAGGAAGGGTGCTGGCTAGCAACAGCTTTCAGTGCTGGCACTTTTCAGCTCTGAGCAATTGCTCGACGTTTGCAATTTCTCAGCTCGTGTCTACGAGACGGAAAGAGAAGGACCGTGACGTTTGGTGCGTATAGAAGCGCAAAGCCCCAGTGTTGCTGTGCCTGTGAAAGCGCTTCCAAGGAAGGGTGCTGGCTAGCAACAGCTTTCAGTGCTGGCACTTTTCATCTCTGAGCAATTGCTCGACGTTTGCAATTTCTCAGCTCGTGTCTACCGACGGAAAGAGAAGGACCGTGACGTTTGGTGGCTAGAGAAGCGCAAAGCCCCAGTGTTGCTGCGCCTGTGAAAGCACTTCCAAGGAAGTGTGCTGGCTAGCAACAGCTTTCAGTGCTGGCACTTTTCATCTCTGAGCAATTGCTCGACGTTTGCAATTTCTCAGCTCGTGTCTACGAGACGGAAAGAGAATGACCGTGACGTTTGGTGCGTATAGAAGCGCAAAGCCCCAGTGTTGCTGCGCCTGTGAAAGCGCTTCCAAGGAAGGGTGCTGGCTAGCAAGAGCTTTCAGTGCTGGCACTTTTCATCTCTGAGCAATTGCTCGACGTTTGCAATTTCTCACCTGAGCTCTCTTTAGAGTGCGCGAGAGGATGAGCAGAAGATGAGGTGGCTAGAGAAGCCCAGAGCCCCAGTGTTCTTAGGCCTACAAAAGCGCTTCCAAGGAAGGGTGCTGGCTAGCAAGAGCTTTCAGTGCTGGCACTTTTCATCTCTGAGCAATTGCTCGACGTTTGCAATTTCTCAGCTCGTGTCTACGAGACGGAAAGAGAATGACCGTGACGTTTGGTGGGTAGAGAAGCGCAAAGCCCCAGTGTTGCTGCGCCTGTGAAAGCGCTTCCAAGGAAGGGTGCTGGCTAGCAACAGCTTTCAGTGCTGGCACTTTTCTTCTCTGAGCAATTGCTGGATGTTTGCAATTTCTCACCTGAGCTGTCTTTAGAGTGCGCGAGAGGATGAGCAGAAGATGAGGTGGCTAGAGAAGCGCAAAGCCCCAGTGTTCTTAGGCCTACAAAAGCGCTTCCAAGGAAGGGTGCTGGCTAGCAAGAGCTTTCAGTGCTGGCACTTTTCATCTCTGAGCAATTGCTGGATGTTTGCAATTTCTCAGCTCGTGTCTACGACACGGAAAGAGAATGACCGTGACGTTTGGTGCGTATAGAAGCGCAAAGCCCCAGTGTTGCTGCGCCTGTGAAAGCGCTTCCAAGGAAGGGTGCTGGCTAGCAACAGCTTTCAGTGCTGGCACTTTTCATCTCTGAGCAATTGCTGGACGTTTGCAATTTCTCACCTGAGCTCTCTTTAGAGTGCGCGAGAGGATGAGCAGAAGATGAGGTGGCTAGAGAAGCCCAGAGCCCCAGTGTTCTTAGGGCTACAAAAGCGCTTCCAAGGAAGGGTGCTGGCTAGCAAGAGCTTTCAGTGCTGGCACTTTTCAGCTCTGAGCAATTGCTCGACGTTTGCAATTTCTCAGCTCGTGTCTAGAAGACGGAAAGAGAAGGACCGTGACGTTTGGTGGCTAGAGAAGCGCAAAGCCCCAGTGTTACTGCGCCTGTGAAGCGCTTCCAAGGAAGGGTGCTGGCTAGCAAGAGCTTTCAGTGCTGGCACTTTTCATCTCTGAGCAATTGCTCGACGTTTGCAATTTCTCAGCTCGTGTCTACGAGACGGAAAGAGAAGGACCGTGACGTTTGGTGGCTAGAGAAGCGCAAAGCCCCAGTGTTGCTGCGCCTGTGAAAGCGCTTCCAAGGAAGGGTGCTGGCTAGCAAGAGCTTTCAGTGCTGGCACTTTTCATCTCTGAGCAATTGCTCGACGTTTGCAATTTCTCACCTGAGCTCTCTTTAGAGTGCGCGAGAGGATGAGCAGAAGATGAGGTGGCTAGAGAAGCCCAGAGCCCCAGTGTTCTTAGGCCTACAAAAGCGCTTCCAAGGAAGGGTGCTGGCTAGCAACAGCTTTCAGTGCTGGCACTTTTCATCTCTGAGCAATTGCTCGACGTTTGCAATTTCTCAGCTCGTGTCTACCGACGGAAAGAGAAGGACCGTGACGTTTGGTGGGTAGAGAAGCGCAAAGCCCCAGTGTTACTGCGCCTGTGAAAGCGCTTCCAAGGAAGGGTGCTGGCTAGCAACAGCTTCCAGTGCTGGCACTTTTCATCTCTGAGCAATTGCTGGATGTTTGCAATTTCTCAGCTCGTGTCTACGAGACAGAAAGAGAATGACCGTGACGTTTGGTGCGTATAGAAGCGCAAAGCCCCAGTGTTGCTGCGCCTGTGAAAGCGCTTCCAAGGAAGGGTGCTGGCTAGCAACAGCTTTCAGTGCTGGCACTTTTCATCTCTGAGCAATTGCTGGACGTTCGCAATTTCTCACCTGAGCTCTCTTTAGAGTGCGCGAGAGGATGAGCAGAAGATGATGTGGCTAGAGAAGCCCAGAGCCCCACTGTTCTTAGGCCTACAAAAGCGCTTCCAAGGAAGGGTGCTGGCTAGCAACAGCTTTCAGTGCTGGCACTTTTCATCTCTGAGCAATTGCTCGACGTTTGCAATTTCTCACCTGAGCTCTCTTTAGAGTGCGCGAGAGGATGAGCAGAAGATGAGGTGGCTAGAGAAGCCCAGAGCACCAGTGTTCTTAGGCCTACAAAAGCGCTTCCAAGGAAGGGTGCTGGCTAGCAACAGCTTTCAGTGCTGGCACTTTTCATCTCTGAGCAATTGCTCGACGTTTGCAATTTCTCAGCTCGTGTCTACGAGACGGAAAGAGAATGACCGTGACGTTTGGTGGGTAGAGAAGCGCAAAGCCCCAGTGTTGCTGCGCCTGTGAAAGCGCTTCCAAGGAAGGGTGCTGGCTAGCAACAGCTTTCAGTGCTGGCACTTTTCTTCTCTGAGCATTTGCTCGACGTTTGCAATTTCTCACCTGAGCTCTCTTTAGAGTGCGCGAGAGGATGAGCAGAAGATGAGGTGGCTAGAGAAGCCCAGAGCCCCAGTGTTCTTAGGCCTACAAAAGCGCTTCCAAGGAATGGTGCTGGCTAGCAACAGCTTTCAGTGCTGGCACTTTTCATCTCTGAGCAATTGCTCGACGTTTGCAATTTCTCAGCTCGTGT
Source organism: Sarcoramphus papa (assembly GCA_037962945.1). Classification (NCBI taxonomy): domain Eukaryota; kingdom Metazoa; phylum Chordata; class Aves; order Accipitriformes; family Cathartidae; genus Sarcoramphus; species Sarcoramphus papa. Next base: position 5,507,940 of record JBBMRM010000084.1, on the reverse strand, counting down.
CTAGAAGACGGAAAGAGAAGGACCGTGACGTTTGGTGGCTAGAGAAGCGCAAAGACCCAGTGTTACTGCGCCTGTAAAGCGCTTCCAAGGAAGGGTGCTGGCTAGCAAGAGCTTTCAGTGCTGGCACTTTTCATCTCTGAGCAATTGCTCGACGTTTGCAATTTCTCAGCTCGTGTCTACGAGACGGAAAGAGAATGACCGTGACGTTTGGTGCGTATAGAAGCGCAAAGCCCCAGTGTTGCTGCGCCTGTGAAAGTGCTTCCAAGGAAGGGTGCTGGCTAGCAACAGCTTTCAGTGCTGGCACTTTTCTTCTCTGAGCAATTGCTCGACGTTTGCAATTTCTCACCTGAGCTCTCTTCAGAGTGCGCGAGAGGATGAGCAGAAGATGAGGTGGCTAGAGAAGCCCAGAGCACCAGTGTTCTTAGGCCTACAAAAGCGCTTCCAAGGAAGGGGGCTGGCTAGCAACAGCTTTCAGTGCTGGCACTTTTCATCTCTGAGCAATTGCTCGACGTTTGCAATTTCTCAGCTCCTGTCTACGAGACGGAAAGAGAAGGACCGTGACGTTTGGTGGCTAGAGAAGCGCAAAGACCCAGTGTTGCTGTGCCTGTAAAGCGCTTCCAAGGAAGGGTGCTGGCTAGCAACAGCTTTCAGTGCTGGCACTTTTCAGCTCTGAGCAATTGCTCGACGTTTGCAATTTCTCAGCTCGTGTCTACGAGACGGAAAGAGAAGGACCGTGACGTTTGGTGCGTATAGAAGCGCAAAGCCCCAGTGTTGCTGTGCCTGTGAAAGCGCTTCCAAGGAAGGGTGCTGGCTAGCAAGAGCTTTCAGTGCTGGCACTTTTCATCTCTGAGCAATTGCTCGACGTTTGCAATTTCTCACCTGAGCTCTCTTTAGAGTGCGCGAGAGGATGAGCAGAAGATGAGGTGGCTAGAGAAGCCCAGAGCCCCAGTGTTCTTAGGCCTAAAAAAGCGCTTCCAAGGAAGGGTGCTGGCTAGCAAGAGCTTTCAGTGCTGGCACTTTTCATCTCTGAGCAATTGCTGGACGTTTGCAATTTCTCAGCTCGTGTCTACGAGACGGAAAGAGAAGGACCGTGACGTTTGGTGCGTATAGAAGCGCAAAGCCCCAGTGTTGCTGCGCCTGTGAAAGCGCTTCCAAGGAAGGGTGCTGGCTAGCAACAGCTTTCACTGCTGGCACTTTTCATCTCTGAGCAATTGCTCGACGTTTGCAATTTCTCAGCTCGTGTCTACCGACGGAAAGAGAAGGACCGTGACGTTTGGTGGGTAGAGAAGCGCAAAGCCCCAGTGTTACTGCGCCTGTAAAGCGCTTCCAAGGAAGGGTGCTGGCTAGCAACAGCTTTCAGTGCTGGCACTTTTCAGCTCTGAGCAATTGCTCGACGTTTGCAATTTCTCAGCTCGTGTCTACGAGACGGAAAGAGAAGGACCGTGACGTTTGGTGGGTAGAGAAGCGCAAAGCCCCAGTGTTGCTGCGCCTGTGAAAGCGCTTCCAAGGAAGGGTGCTGGCTAGCAACAGCTTTCAGTGCTGGCACTTTTCTTCTCTGAGCATTTGCTAGACGTTTGCAATTTCTCAGCTCGTGTCTACGAGACGGAAAGAGAAGGACCGTGACGTTTGTGCGTATAGAAGCGCAAAGCCCCAGTGTTGCTGCGCCTGTGAAAGCGCTTCCAAGGAAGGGTGCTGGCTAGCAAGAGCTTTCAGTGCTGGCACTTTTCATCTCTGAGCAATTGCTCGACGTTTGCAATTTCTCACCTGAGCTCTCTTTAGAGTGCGCGAGAGGATGAGCAGAAGATGAGGTGGCTAGAGAAGCCCAGAGCCCCACTGTTCTTAGGCCTACAAAAGCGCTTCCAAGGAAGGGTGCTGGCTAGCAACAGCTTTCAGTGCTGGCAGTTTTCATCTCTGAGCAATTGCTGGACGTTTGCAATTTCTCACCTGAGCTCTCTTTAGAGTGCGCGAGAGGATGAGCAGAAGATGAGGTGGCTAGAGAAGCCCAGAGCCCCAGTGTTCTTAGGCCTACAAAAGCGCTTCCAAGGAAGGGTGCTGGCTAGCAACAGCTTTCAGTGCTGGCACTTTTCAGCTCTGAGCAATTGCTCGACGTTTGCAATTTCTCAGCTCGTGTCTACCGACGGAAAGAGAAGGACCGTGACGTTTGGTGGCTAGAGAAGCGCAAAGCCCCAGTGTTGCTGCGCCTGTGAAAGCGCTTCCAAGGAAGGGTGCTGGCTAGCAACAGCTTTCAGTGCTGGCACTTTTCATCTCTGAGCAATTGCTTGACGTTTGCAATTTCTCACCTGAGCTCTCTTCAGAGTGCCCGAGAGGATGAGCAGAAGATGAGGTGGCTAGAGAAGCCCAGAGCACCAGTGTTCTTAGGCCTACAAAAGCGCTTCCAAGGAAGTGTGCTGGCTAGCAACAGCTTTCAGTGCTGGCACTTTTCATCTCTGAGCAATTGCTCGACGTTTGCAATTTCTCAGCTCGTGTCTACGAGACGGAAAGAGAATGACCGTGACGTTTGGTGGCTAGAGAAGCGCAAAGCCCCAGTGTTGCTGTGCCTGTGAAAGCGCTTCCAAGGAAGGGTGCTGGCTAGCAAGAGCTTTCAGTGCTGGCACTTTTCATCTCTGAGCAATTGCTGGATGTTTGCAATTTCTCAGCTCGTGTCTACGAGACGGAAAGAGAAGGACCGTGACGTTTGGTGGCTAGAGAAGCGCAAAGCCCCAGTGTTGCTGCGCCTGTGAAAGCGCTTCCAAGGAAGGGTGCTGGCTAGCAACAGCTTTCAGTGCTGGCACTTTTCATCTCTGAGCAATTGCTCGACGTTTGCAATTTCTCACCTGAGCTCTCTTTAGAGTGCGTGAAAGGATGAGCAGAAGATGAGGTGGCTAGAGAAGCCCAGAGCCCCAGTGTTCTTAGGGCTACAAAAGCGCTTCCAAGGAAGGGTGCTGGCTAGCAAGAGCTTTCAGTGCTGGCACTTTTCATCTCTGAGCAATTGCTCGACGTTTGCAATTTCTCAGCTCGTGTCTACGAGACGGAAAGAGAATGACCGTGACGTTTGGTGCGTATAGAAGCGCAAAGCCCCAGTGTTGCTGCGCCTGTGAAAGCGCTTCCAAGGAAGGGTGCTGGCTAGCAAGAGCTTTCAGTGCTGGCACTTTTCATCTCTGAGCAATTGCTGGACGTTTGCAATTTCTCAGCTCGTGTCTACGACACGGAAAGAGAATGACCGTGACGTTTGGTGCGTATAGAAGCGCAAAGCCCCAGTGTTGCTGCGCCTGTGAAAGCGCTTCCAAGGAAGGGTGCTGGCTAGCAACAGCTTTCAGTGCTGGCACTTTTCATCTCTGAGCAATTGCTCGACGTTTGCAATTTCTCACCTGAGCTCTCTTTAGAGTGCGCGAGAGGATGAGCAGAAGATGAGGTGGCTAGAGAAGCCCAGAGCCCCAGTGTTCTTAGGCCTACAAAAGCGCTTCCAAGGAAGGGTGCTGGCTAGCAACAGCTTTCAGTGCTGGCACTTTTCATCTCTGAGCAATTGCTCGACGTTTGCAATTTCTCACCTGAGCTCTCTTTAGAGTGCGCGAGAGGATGAGCAGAAGATGAGGTGGCTAGAGAAGCCCAGAGCCCCAGTGTTCTTAGGCCTACAAAAGCGCTTCCAAGGAAGGGTGCTGGCTAGCAACAGCTTTCAGTGCTGGCACTTTTCATCTCTGAGCAATTGCTGGACGTTTGCAATTTCTCAGCTCGTGTCTAGAAGACGGAAAGAGAAGGACCGTGACGTTTGGTGGGTAGAGAAGCGCAAAGCCCCAGTGTTGCTGCGCCTGTGAAAGCGCTTCCAAGGGAGGGTGCTGGCTAGCAACAGCTTTCAGTGCTGGCACTTTTCATCTCTGAGCAATTGCTCGACGTTTGCAATTTCTCAGCTCGTGTCTACGAGACGGAAAGAGAATGACCGTGACGTTTGGTGCGTATAGAAGCGCAAAGCCCCAGTGTTGCTGTGCCTGTGAAAGCGCTTCCAAGGAAGGGTGCTGGCTAGCAAGAGCTTTCAGTGCTGGCACTTTTCATCTCTGAGCAATTGCTCGACGTTTGCAATTTCTCACCTGAGCTCTCTTTAGAGTGCGCGAGAGGATGAGCAGAAGATGAGGTGGCTAGAGAAGCCCAGAGCCCCAGTGTTCTTAGGCCTAAAAAAGCGCTTCCAAGGAAGGGTGCTGGCTAGCAAGAGCTTTCAGTGCTGGCACTTTTCATCTCTGAGCATTGCTGGACGTTTGCAATTTCTCAGCTCGTGTCTACCGACGGAAAGAGAAGGACCGTGACGTTTGGTGGCTAGAGAAGCGCAAAGACCCAGTGTTGCTGTGCCTGTAAAGCGCTTCCAAGGAAGGGTGCTGGCTAGCAAGAGCTTTCAGTGCTGGCACTTTTCATCTCTGAGCAATTGCTCGACGTTTGCAATTTCTCACCTGAGCTCTCTTTAGAGTGCGCGAGAGGATGAGCAGAAGATGAGGTGGCTAGAGAAGCCCAGAGCCCCACTGTTCTTAGGCCTACAAAAGCGCTTCCAAGGAAGGGGGCTGGCTAGCAACAGCTTTCAGTGCTGGCACTTTTCATCTCTGAGCAATTGCTCGACGTTTGCAATTTCTCAGCTCGTGTCTAGAAGACGGAAAGAGAAGGACCGTGACGTTTGGTGGCTAGAGAAGCGCAAAGCCCCAGTGTTACTGCGCCTGTGAAGCGCTTCCAAGGAAGGGTGCTGGCTAGCAACAGCTTTCAGTGCTGGCACTTTTCATCTCTGAGCAATTGCTCGACGTTTGCAATTTCTCAGCTCGTGTCTACGAGACGGAAAGAGAAGGACCGTGACGTTTGGTGGGTAGAGAAGCGCAAAGCCCCAGTGTTGCTGCGCCTGTGAAAGCGCTTCCAAGGAAGGGGGCTGGCTAGCAAGAGCTTTCAATGCTGGCACTTTTCATCTCTGAGCAATTGCTTGACGTTTGCAATTTCTCACCTGAGCTCTCTTTAGAGTGCGCGAGAGGATGAGCAGAAGATGAGGTGGCTAGAGAAGCCCAGAGCCCCAGTGTTCTTAGGCCTACAAAAGCGCTTCCAAGGAAGGGTGCTGGCTAGCAAGAGCTTTCAGTGCTGGCACTTTTCATCTCTGAGCAATTGCTCGACGTTTGCAATTTCTCAGCTCGTGTCTACCGACGGAAAGAGAAGGACCGTGACGTTTGGTGGGTAGAGAAGCGCAAAGCCCCAGTGTTACTGCGCCTGTGAAAGCGCTTCCAAGGAAGGGTGCTGGCTAGCAACAGCTTCCAGTGCTGGCACTTTTCATCTCTGAGCAATTGCTGGATGTTTGGAATTTCTCAGCTCGTGTCTACGAGACGGAAAGAGAATGACCGTGACGTTTGGTGCGTATAGAAGCGCAAAGCCCCAGTGTTGCTGCGCCTGTGAAAGCGCTTCCAAGGAAGGGTGCTGGCTAGCAACAGCTTTCAGTGCTGGCACTTTTCATCTCTGAGCAATTGCTGGACGTTTGCAATTTCTCACCTGAGCTCTCTTTAGAGTGCGCGAGAGGATGAGCAGAAGATGAGGTGGCTAGAGAAGCCCAGAGCCCCACTGTTCTTAGGCCTACAAAAGCGCTTCCAAGGAAGGGTGCTGGCTAGCAACAGCTTTCAGTGCTGGCACTTTTCATCTCTGAGCAATTGCTCGACGTTTGCAATTTCTCACCTGAGCTCTCTTTAGAGTGCGCGAGAGGATGAGCAGAAGATGAGGTGGCTAGAGAAGCCCAGAGCACCAGTGTTCTTAGTCCTACAAAAGCGCTTCCAAGGAAGGGTGCTGGCTAGCAACAGCTTTCAGTGCTGGCACTTTTCAGCTCTGAGCAATTGCTCGACGTTTGCAATTTCTCAGCCTGTGTCTACGAGACGGAAAGAGAATGACCGTGACGTTTGGTGGGTAGAGAAGAGCAAAGCCCCAGTGTTGCTGCGCCTGTGAAAGCGCTTCCAAGGAAGGGGGCTGGCTAGCAACAGCTTTCAGTGCTGGCACTTTTCTTCTCTGAGCATTTGCTAGACGTTTGCAATTTCTCACCTGAGCTCTCTTCAGAGTGCCCGAGAGGATGAGCAGAAGATGAGGTGGCTAGAGAAGCCCAGAGCCCCACTGTTCTTAGGCCTACAAAAGCGCTTCCAAGGAAGGGGGCTGGCTAGCAACAGCTTTCAGTGCTGGCACTTTTCATCTCTGAGCAATTGCTGGACGTTTGCAATTTCTCAGCTCGTGTCTACCGACGGAAAGAGAAGGACCGTGACGTTTGGTGGGTAGAGAAGCGCAAAGCCCCAGTGTTACTGCGCCTGTAAAGCGCTTCCAAGGAAGGGTGCTGGCTAGCAACAGCTTTCAGTGCTGGCACTTTTCAGCTCTGAGCAATTGCTGGACGTTTGCAATTTCTCAGCTCGTGTATACGACACGGAAAGAGAATGACCGTGACGTTTGGTGCGTATAGAAGCGCAAAGCCCCAGTGTTGCTGCGCCTGTGAAAGCGCTTCCAAGGAAGGGTGCTGGCTAGCAACAGCTTTCAGTGCTGGCACTTTTCATCTCTGAGCAATTGCTGGACGTTTGCAATTTCTCACCTGAGCTCTCTTTAGAGTGCGCGAGAGGATGAGCAGAAGATGAGGTGGCTAGAGAAGCCCAGAGCCCCAGTGTTCTTAGGCCTACAAAAGCGCTTCCAAGGAAGGGTGCTGGCTAGCAACAGCTTTCAGTGCTGGCACTTTTCATCTCTGAGCAATTGCTGGACGTTTGCAATTTCTCACCTGAGCTCTCTTTAGAGTGCGCGAGAGGATGAGCAGAAGATGAGGTGGCTAGAGAAGCCCAGAGCCCCAGTGTTCTTAGGCCTACAAAAGCGCTTCCAAGGAAGGGTGCTGGCTAGCAACAGCTTTCAGTGCTGGCACTTTTCATCTCTGAGCAATTGCTGGACGTTTGCAATTTCTCAGCTCGTGTCTACCGACGGAAAGAGAAGGACCGTGACGTTTGGTGGGTAGAGAAGCGCAAAGCCCCAGTGTTGCTGTGCCTGTGAAAGCGCTTCCAAGGAAGGGTGCTGGCTAGCAAGAGCTTTCAGTGCTGGCACTTTTCATCTCTGAGCAATTGCTCGACGTTTGCAATTTCTCACCTGAGCTCTCTTTAGAGTGCGCGAGAGGATGAGCAGAAGATGAGGTGGCTAGAGAAGCCCAGAGCCCCAGTGTTCTTAGGCCTAAAAAAGCGCTTCCAAGGAAGGGTGCTGGCTAGCAAGAGCTTTCAGTGCTGGCACTTTTCATCTCTGAGCATTGCTGGACGTTTGCAATTTCTCAGCTCGTGTCTACCGACGGAAAGAGAAGGACCGTGACGTTTGGTGGCTAGAGAAGCGCAAAGACCCAGTGTTGCTGTGCCTGTAAAGCGCTTCCAAGGAAGGGTGCTGGCTAGCAACAGCTTTCAGTGCTGGCACTTTTCATCTCTGAGCAATTGCTCGACGTTTGCAATTTCTCACCTGAGCTCTCTTTAGAGTGCGCGAGAGGATGAGCAGAAGATGAGGTGGCTAGAGAAGCCCAGAGCCCCAGTGTTCTTAGGCCTACAAAAGCGCTTCCAAGGAAGGGGGCTGGCTAGCAACAGCTTTCAGTGCTGGCACTTTTCATCTCTGAGCAATTGCTCGACGTTTGCAATTTCTCAGCTTGTGTCTAGAAGACGGAAAGAGAAGGACCGTGACGTTTGGTGGGTAGAGAAGCGCAAAGCCCCAGTGTTACTGCACCTGTGAAGCGCTTCCAAGGAAGGGTGCTGGCTAGCAACAGCTTTCAGTGCTGGCACTTTTCATCTCTGAGCAATTGCTCGACGTTTGCAATTTCTCAGCTCGTGTCTACGAGACGGAAAGAGAAGGACCGTGACGTTTGGTGGGTAGAGAAGCGCAAAGCCCCAGTGTTGCTGCGCCTGTGAAAGCGCTTCCAAGGAAGGGTGCTGGCTAGCAAGAGCTTTCAGTGCTGGCACTTTTCATCTCTGAGCAATTGCTTGACGTTTGCAATTTCTCACCTGAGCTCTCTTTAGAGTGCGCGAGAGGATGAGCAGAAGATGAGGTGGCTAGAGAAGCCCAGAGCCCCAGTGTTCTTAGGCCTACAAAAGCGCTTCCAAGGAAGGGTGCTGGCTAGCAACAGCTTTCAGTGCTGGCACTTTTCATCTCTGAGCAATTGCTCGACGTTTGCAATTTCTCACCTGAGCTCTCTTTAGAGTGCGCGAGAGGATGAGCAGAAGATGAGGTGGCTAGAGAAGCCCAGAGCCCCAGTGTTCTTAGGCCTACAAAAGCGCTTCCAAGGAAGGGTGCTGGCTAGCAACAGCTTTCAGTGCTGGCACTTTTCATCTCTGAGCAATTGCTCGACGTTTGCAATTTCTCACCTGAGCTCTCTTTAGAGTGCGCGAGAGGATGAGCAGAAGATGAGGTGGCTAGAGAAGCCCAGAGCACCAGTGTTCTTAGGCCTACAAAAGCGCTTCCAAGGAAGGGTGCTGGCTAGCAACAGCTTTCAGTGCTGGCACTTTTCATCTCTGAGCAATTGCTGGACGTTTGCAATTTCTCAGCTCGTGTCTACGAGACGGAAAGAGAATGACCGTGACGTTTGGTGGGTAGAGAAGCGCAAAGCCCCAGTGTTGCTGCGCCTGTGAAAGCGCTTCCAAGGAAGGGTGCTGGCTAGCAACAGCTTTCAGTGCTGGCACTTTTCTTCTCTGAGCATTTGCTAGACGTTTGCAATTTCTCACCTGAGCTCTCTTCAGAGTGCCCGAGAGGATGAGCAGAAGATGAGGTGGCTAGAGAAGCCCAGAGCCCCAGTGTTCTTAGGCCTACAAAAGCGCTTCCAAGGAAGGGTGCTGGCTAGCAACAGCTTTCAGTGCTGGCACTTTTCATCTCTGAGCAATTGCTGGACGTTTGCAATTTCTCAGCTCGTGTCTACCGACGGAAAGAGAAGGACCGTGACGTTTGGTGGGTAGAGAAGCGCAAAGCCCCAGTGTTACTGCGCCTGTAAAGCGCTTCCAAGGAAGGGTGCTGGCTAGCAACAGCTTTCAGTGCTGGCACTTTTCAGCTCTGAGCAATTGCTGGATGTTTGGAATTTCTCAGCTCGTGTCTACGAGACGGAAAGAGAAGGACCGTGACGTTTGGTGCGTATAGAAGCGCAAAGCCCCAGTGTTGCTGCGCCTGTGAAAGTGCTTCCAAGGAAGGGTGCTGGCTAGCAAGAGCTTTCAGTGCTGGCACTTTTCATCTCTGAGCAATTGCTCGACGTTTGCAATTTCTCACCTGAGCTCTCTTCAGAGTGCGCGAGAGGATGAGCAGAAGATGAGGTGGCTAGAGAAGCCCAGAGCACCAGTGTTCTTAGGCCTACAAAAGTGCTTCCAAGGAAGGGTGCTGGCTAGCAACAGCTTTCAGTGCTGGCACTTTTCATCTCTGAGCAATTGCTCGACGTTTGCAATTTCTCAGCTCCTGTCTACGAGACGGAAAGAGAAGGACCGTGACGTTTGGTGGCTAGAGAAGCGCAAAGACCCAGTGTTGCTGCGCCTGTAAAGCGCTTCCAAGGAAGGGTGCTGGCTAGCAACAGCTTTCAGTGCTGGCACTTTTCAGCTCTGAGCAATTGCTCGACGTTTGCAATTTCTCAGCTCGTGTCTACGAGACGGAAAGAGAAGGACCGTGACGTTTGGTGCGTATAGAAGCGCAAAGCCCCAGTGTTGCTGTGCCTGTGAAAGCGCTTCCAAGGAAGGGTGCTGGCTAGCAACAGCTTTCAGTGCTGGCACTTTTCGTCTCTGAGCAATTGCTCGACGTTTGCAATTTCTCACCTGAGCTCTCTTTAGAGTGCGCGAGAGGATGAGCAGAAGATGAGGTGGCTAGAGAAGCCCAGAGCCCCAGTGTTCTTAGGCCTAAAAAAGCGCTTCCAAGGAAGGGTGCTGGCTAGCAAGAGCTTTCAGTGCTGGCACTTTTCATCTCTGAGCAATTGCTCGACGTTTGCAATTTCTCAGCTCGTGTCTACGAGACGGAAAGAGAAGGACCGTGACGTTTGGTGCGTATAGAAGCGCAAAGCCCCAGTGTTGCTGCGCCTGTGAAAGCGCTTCCAAGGAAGGGTGCTGGCTAGCAAGAGCTTTCAGTGCTGGCACTTTTCTTCTCTGAGCATTTGCTAGACGTTTGCAATTTCTCAGCTCGTGTCTACGACACGGAAAGAGAATGACCGTGACGTTTGGTGGGTAGAGAAGCGCAAAGCCCCAGTGTTACTGCGCCTGTGAAAGCGCTTCCAAGGAAGGGTGCTGGCTAGCAAGAGCTTTCAGTGCTGGCACTTTTCATCTCTGAGCAATTGCTGGATGTTTGCAATTTCTCAGCTCGTGTCTACGAGACGGAAAGAGAATGACCGTGACGTTTGGTGCGTATAGAAGCGCAAAGCCCCAGTGTTGCTGCGCCTGTGAAAGCGCTTCCAAGGAAGGGTGCTGGCTAGCAAGAGCTTTCAGTGCTGGCACTTTTCATCTCTGAGCAATTGCTCAACGTTTGCAATTTCTCACCTGAGCTCTCTTTAGAGTGCGCGAGAGGATGAGCAGAAGATGAGGTGGCTAGAGAAGCCCAGAGCCCCAGTGTTCTTAGGCCTACAAAAGCGCTTCCAAGGAAGGGTGCTGGCTAGCAAGAGCTTTCAGTGCTGGCACTTTTCATCTCTGAGCAATTGCTGGACGTTTGCAATTTCTCACCTGAGCTCTCTTTAGAGTGCGCGAGAGGATGAGCAGAAGATGAGGTGGCTAGAGAAGCCCAGAGCACCAGTGTTCTTAGGCCTACAAAAGCGCTTCCAAGGAAGGGTGCTGGCTAGCAACAGCTTTCAGTGCTGGCACTTTTCAGCTCTGAGCAATTGCTGGACGTTTGCAATTTCTCAGCTCGTGTCTACCGACGGAAAGAGAAGGACCGTGACGTTTGGTGGCTAGAGAAGCGCAAAGCCCCAGTGTTGCTGCGCCTGTGAAAGCGCTTCCAAGGAAGGGTGCTGGCTAGCAACAGCTTTCAGTGCTGGCACTTTTCATCTCTGAGCAATTGCTCGACGTTTGCAATTTCTCACCTGAGCTCTCTTTAGAGTGCGCGAGAGGATGAGCAGAAGATGAGGTGGCTAGAGAAGCCCAGAGCCCCAGTGTTCTTAGGCCTACAAAAGCGCTTCCAAGGAAGGGTGCTGGCTAGCAACAGCTTTCAGTGCTGGCACTTTTCATCTCTGAGCAATTGCTCGACGTTTGCAATTTCTCAGCTCGTGTCTACGAGACGGAAAGAGAAGGACCGTGACGTTTGGTGGGTAGAGAAGCGCAAAGCCCCAGTGTTGCTGCGCCTGTGAAAGCGCTTCCAAGGAAGGGTGCTGGCTAGCAAGAGCTTTCAGTGCTGGCACTTTTCATCTCTGAGCAATTGCTGGATGTTTGCAATTTCTCAGCTCGTGTCTACGAGGCGGAAAGAGAATGACCGTGACGTTTGGTGCGTATAGAAGCGCAAAGCCCCAGTGTTGCTGCGCCTGTGAAAGCGCTTCCAAGGAAGGGTGCTGGCTAGCAAGAGCTTTCAGTGCTGGCACTTTTCATCTCTGAGCAATTGCTCGACGTTTGCAATTTCTCAGCTCGTGTCTACGAGACGGAAAGAGAAGGACCGTGACGTTTGGTGCGTATAGAAGCGCAAAGCCCCAGTGTTGCTGCGCCTGTGAAAGTGCTTCCAAGGAAGGGTGCTGGCTAGCAAGAGCTTTCAGTGCTGGCACTTTTCATCTCTGAGCAATTGCTCGACGTTTGCAATTTCTCAGCTCGTGTCTACCGACGGAAAGAGAATGACCGTGACGTTTGGTGGGTAGAGAAGCGCAAAGCCCCAGTGTTACTGCGCCTGTAAAGCGCTTCCAAGGAAGGGTGCTGGCTAGCAACAGCTTTCAGTGCTGGCACTTTTCAGCTCTGAGCAATTGCTCGACGTTTGCAATTTCTCAGCTCGTGTCTACGAGACGGAAAGAGAATGACCGTGACGTTTGGTGGGTAGAGAAGCGCAAAGCCCCAGTGTTGCTGCGCCTGTGAAAGCGCTTCCAAGGAAGGGTGCTGGCTAGCAACAGCTTTCAGTGCTGGCACTTTTCTTCTCTGAGCATTTGCTCGACGTTTGCAATTTCTCAGCTCGTGTCTACGAGACGGAAAGAGAAGGACCGTGACGTTTGGTGGGTAGAGAAGCGCAAAGCCCCAGTGTTGCTGCGCCTGTGAAAGCGCTTCCAAGGAAGGGTGCTGGCTAGCAAGAGCTTTCAGTGCTGGCACTTTTCATCTCTGAGCAATTGCTCGACGTTTGCAATTTCTCAGCTCGTGTCTACGAGACGGAAAGAGAATGACCGTGACGTTTGGTGCGTATAGAAGTGCAAAGCCCCAGTGTTGCTGCGCCTGTGAAAGCGCTTCCAAGGAAGGGTGCTGGCTAGCAACAGCTTTCAGTGCTGGCACTTTTCATCTCTGAGCAATTGCTGGATGTTTGCAATTTCTCAGCTCGTGTCTACGACACGGAAAGAGAATGACCGTGACGTTTGGTGCGTATAGAAGCGCAAAGCCCCAGTGTTGCTGCGCCTGTGAAAGCGCTTCCAAGGAAGGGTGCTGGCTAGCAAGAGCTTTCAGTGCTGGCACTTTTCATCTCTGAGCAATTGCTCGACGTTTGCAATTTCTCACCTGAGCTCTCTTTAGAGTGCGCGAGAGGATGAGCAGAAGATGAGGTGGCTAGAGAAGCCCAGAGCCCCACTGTTCTTAGGCCTAAAAAAGCGCTTCCAAGGAAGGGTGCTGGCTAGCAAGAGCTTTCAGTGCTGGCACTTTTCATCTCTGAGCAATTGCTGGACGTTTGCAATTTCTCAGCTCGTGTCTACGAGACGGAAAGAGAATGACCGTGACGTTTGGTGGGTAGAGAAGCGCAAAGCCCCAGTGTTGCTGCGCCTGTGAAAGCGCTTCCAAGGAAGGGTGCTGGCTAGCAACAGCTTTCAGTGCTGGCACTTTTCATCTCTGAGCAATTGCTCGACGTTTGCAATTTCTCAGCTCATGTCTACCGACGGAAAGAGAAGGACCGTGACGTTTGGTGGGTAGAGAAGCGCAAAGCCCCAGTGTTGCTGCGCCTGTAAAGCGCTTCCAAGGAAGGGTGCTGGCTAGCAACAGCTTTCAGTGCTGGCACTTTTCAGCTCTGAGCAATTGCTCGACGTTTGCAATTTCTCAGCTCGTGTCTACGAGACGGAAAGAGAAGGACCGTGACCTTTGGTGGCTAGAGAAGGGCAAAGCCCCAGTGTTGCTGCGCCTGTGAAAGCGCTTCCAAGGAAGGGTGCTGGCTAGCAAGAGCTTTCAGTGCTGGCACTTTTCATCTCTGAGCAATTGCTCGACGTTTGCAATTTCTCACCTGAGCTCTCTTTAGAGTGCGCGAGAGGATGAGCAGAAGATGAGGTGGCTAGAGAAGCCCAGAGCCCCAGTGTTCTTAGGGCTACAAAAGCGCTTCCAAGGAAGGGTGCTGGCTAGCAAGAGCTTTCAGTGCTGGCACTTTTCATCTCTGAGCAATTGCTGGACGTTTGCAATTTCTCAGCTCGTGTCTACGAGACGGAAAGAGAATGACCGTGACGTTTGGTGGCTAGAGAAGCGCAAAGACCCAGTGTTGCTGTGCCTGTAAAGCGCTTCCAAGGAAGGGTGCTGGCTAGCAACAGCTTTCAGTGCTGGCACTTTTCAGCTCTGAGCAATTGCTCGACGTTTGCAATTTCTCAGCTCGTGTCTACGAGACGGAAAGAGAAGGACCGTGACGTTTGGTGCGTATAGAAGCGCAAAGCCCCAGTGTTGCTGTGCCTGTGAAAGCGCTTCCAAGGAAGGGTGCTGGCTAGCAACAGCTTTCAGTGCTGGCACTTTTCATCTCTGAGCAATTGCTCGACGTTTGCAATTTCTCAGGTCGTGTCTACCGACGGAAAGAGAAGGACCGTGACGTTTGGTGGGTAGAGAAGCGCAAAGCCCCAGTGTTGCTGCGCCTGTGAAAGCACTTCCAAGGAAGTGTGCTGGCTAGCAACAGCTTTCAGTGCTGGCACTTTTCATCTCTGAGCAATTGCTCGACGTTTGCAATTTCTCAGCTCGTGTCTACGAGACGGAAAGAGAATGACCGTGACGTTTGGTGCGTATAGAAGCGCAAAGCCCCAGTGTTGCTGCGCCTGTGAAAGCGCTTCCAAGGAAGGGTGCTGGCTAGCAAGAGCTTTCAGTGCTGGCACTTTTCATCTCTGAGCAATTGCTCGACGTTTGCAATTTCTCACCTGAGCTCTCTTTAGAGTGCGCGAGAGGATGAGCAGAAGATGAGGTGGCTAGAGAAGCCCAGAGCCCCAGTGTTCTTAGGGCTACAAAAGCGCTTCCAAGGAAGTGTGCTGGCTAGCAACAGCTTTCAGTGCTGGCACTTTTCATCTCTGAGCAATTGCTCGACGTTTGCAATTTCTCAGGTCGTGTCTACGAGACGGAAAGAGAATGACCGTGACGTTTGGTGCGTATAGAAGCGCAAAGCCCCAGTGTTGCTGCGCCTGTGAAAGCGCTTCCAAGGAAGGGTGCTGGCTAGCAACAGCTTTCAGTGCTGGCACTTTTCTTCTCTGAGCAATTGCTCGACGTTTGCAATTTCTCACCTGAGCTCTCTTTAGAGTGCGCGAGAGGATGAGCAGAAGATGAGGTGGCTAGAGAAGCCCAGAGCCCCAGTGTTCTTAGGCCTACAAAAGCGCTTCCAAGGAAGGGTGCTGGCTAGCAAGAGCTTTCAGTGCTGGCACTTTTCATCTCTGAGCAATTGCTCGACGTTTGCAATTTCTCAGCTCGTGTCTAGAAGACGGAAAGAGAAGGACCGTGACGTTTGGTGGGTAGAGAAGCGCAAAGCCCCAGTGTTGCTGCGCCTGTGAAAGCGCTTCCAAGGAAGGGTGCTGGCTAGCAAGAGCTTTCAGTGCTGGCACTTTTCATCTCTCAGCAATTGCTGGATGTTTGCAATTTCTCAGCTCGTGTCTACGACACGGAAAGAGAATGACCGTGACGTTTGGTGCGTATAGAAGCGCAAAGCCCCAGTGTTGCTGCGCCTGTGAAAGCGCTTCCAAGGAAGGGTGCTGGCTAGCAACAGCTTTCAGTGCTGGCACTTTTCATCTCTGAGCAATTGCTGGACGTTTGCAATTTCTCACCTGAGCTCTCTTTAGAGTGCGCGAGAGGATGAGCAGAAGATGAGGTGGCTAGAGAAGCCCAGAGCCCCACTGTTCTTAGGCCTACAAAAGCGCTTCCAAGGAAGGGTGCTGGCTAGCAACAGCTTTCAGTGCTGGCACTTTTCATCTCTGAGCAATTGCTCGACGTTTGCAATTTCTCAGGTCGTGTCTACGAGACGGAAAGAGAAGGACCGTGACGTTTGGTGGGTAGAGAAGCGCAAAGCCCCAGTGTTACTGCGCCTGTGAAAGCACTTCCAAGGAAGGGTGCTGGCTAGCAACAGCTTTCAGTGCTGGCACTTTTCATCTCTGAGCAATTGCTCGACGTTTGCAATTTCTCAGCTCGTGTCTACGAGACGGAAAGAGAATGACCGTGACGTTTGGTGCGTATAGAAGCGCAAAGCCCCAGTGTTGCTGCGCCTGTGAAAGCGCTTCCAAGGAAGGGTGCTGGCTAGCAAGAGCTTTCAGTGCTGGCACTTTTCATCTCTCAGCAATTGCTGGATGTTTGCAATTTCTCAGCTCGTGTCTACGAGGCGGAAAGAGAATGACCGTGACGTTTGGTGCGTATAGAAGCGCAAAGCCCCAGTGTTGCTGCGCCTGTGAAAGCGCTTCCAAGGAAGGGTGCTGGCTAGCAAGAGCTTTCAGTGCTGGCACTTTTCATCTCTGAGCAATTGCTCGACGTTTGCAATTTCTCACCTGAGCTCTCTTTAGAGTGCGCGAGAGGATGAGCAGAAGATGAGGTGGCTAGAGAAGCCCAGAGCCCCAGTGTTCTTAGGCCTAAAAAAGCGCTTCCAAGGAAGGGTGCTGGCTAGCAAGAGCTTTCAGTGCTGGCACTTTTCATCTCTGAGCAATTGCTGGACGTTTGCAATTTCTCAGCTCGTGTCTAGA
This sequence comes from Sarcoramphus papa, assembly GCA_037962945.1. Taxonomy (NCBI): domain Eukaryota; kingdom Metazoa; phylum Chordata; class Aves; order Accipitriformes; family Cathartidae; genus Sarcoramphus; species Sarcoramphus papa. Next base: position 5,491,934 of record JBBMRM010000084.1, on the reverse strand, counting down.
AGACGGAAAGAGAAGGACCGTGACGTTTGGTGGCTAGAGAAGCGCAAAGCCCCAGTGTTACTGCGCCTGTGAAGCGCTTCCAAGGAAGGGTGCTGGCTAGCAAGAGCTTTCAGTGCTGGCACTTTTCATCTCTGAGCAATTGCTCGACGTTTGCAATTTCTCAGCTCGTGTCTACGAGACGGAAAGAGAATGACCGTGACGTTTGGTGGGTAGAGAAGCGCAAAGCCCCAGTGTTGCTGCGCCTGTGAAAGCGCTTCCAAGGAAGGGTGCTGGCTAGCAAGAGCTTTCAGTGCTGGCACTTTTCATCTCTGAGCAATTGCTCGACGTTTGCAATTTCTCACCTGAGCTCTCTTTAGAGTGCGCGAGAGGATGAGCAGAAGATGAGGTGGCTAGAGAAGCCCAGAGCCCCAGTGTTCTTAGGCCTACAAAAGCGCTTCCAAGGAAGGGTGCTGGCTAGCAACAGCTTTCAGTGCTGGCACTTTTCATCTCTGAGCAATTGCTCGACGTTTGCAATTTCTCAGCTCGTGTCTACCGACGGAAAGAGAAGGACCGTGACGTTTGGTGGGTAGAGAAGCGCAAAGCCCCAGTGTTACTGCGCCTGTGAAAGCGCTTCCAAGGAAGGGTGCTGGCTAGCAACAGCTTCCAGTGCTGGCACTTTTCATCTCTGAGCAATTGCTGGATGTTTGCAATTTCTCAGCTCGTGTCTACGAGACAGAAAGAGAATGACCGTGACGTTTGGTGCGTATAGAAGCGCAAAGCCCCAGTGTTGCTGCGCCTGTGAAAGCGCTTCCAAGGAAGGGTGCTGGCTAGCAAGAGCTTTCAGTGCTGGCACTTTTCATCTCTGAGCAATTGCTCGACGTTCGCAATTTCTCACCTGAGCTCTCTTTAGAGTGCGCGAGAGGATGAGCAGAAGATGATGTGGCTAGAGAAGCCCAGAGCCCCACTGTTCTTAGGCCTACAAAAGCGCTTCCAAGGAAGGGTGCTGGCTAGCAACAGCTTTCAGTGCTGGCACTTTTCATCTCTGAGCAATTGCTCGACGTTTGCAATTTCTCACCTGAGCTCTCTTTAGAGTGCGCGAGAGGATGAGCAGAAGATGAGGTGGCTAGAGAAGCCCAGAGCCCCAGTGTTCTTAGGCCTACAAAAGCGCTTCCAAGGAAGGGTGCTGGCTAGCAAGAGCTTTCAGTGCTGGCACTTTTCATCTCTGAGCAATTGCTCGACGTTTGCAATTTCTCAGCTCGTGTCTACTGACGGAAAGAGAAGGACCGTGACGTTTGGTGGGTAGAGAAGCGCAAAGCCCCAGTGTTACTGCGCCTGTAAAGCGCTTCCAAGGAAGGGTGCTGGCTAGCAAAAGCTTTCAGTGCTGGCACTTTTCAGCTCTGAGCAATTGCTGGACGTTTGGAATTTCTCAGCTCGTGTCTACGAGACGGAAAGAGAAGGACCGTGACGTTTGGTGGGTAGAGAAGCGCAAAGCCCCAGTGTTGCTGCGCCTGTGAAAGCGCTTCCAAGGAAGGGTGCTGGCTAGCAACAGCTTTCAGTGCTGGCACTTTTCTTCTCTGAGCATTTGCTAGACGTTTGCAATTTCTCACCTGAGCTCTCTTTAGAGTGCGCGAGAGGATGAGCAGAAGATGAGGTGGCTAGAGAAGCCCAGAGCCCCAGTGTTCTTAGGCCTACAAAAGCGCTTCCAAGGAATGGTGCTGGCTAGCAACAGCTTTCAGTGCTGGCACTTTTCATCTCTGAGCAATTGCTCGACGTTTGCAATTTCTCAGCTCGTGTCTAGAAGACGGAAAGAGAAGGACCGTGACGTTTGGTGGCTAGAGAAGCGCAAAGACCCAGTGTTACTGCGCCTGTAAAGCGCTTCCAAGGAAGGGTGCTGGCTAGCAAGAGCTTTCAGTGCTGGCACTTTTCATCTCTGAGCAATTGCTCGACGTTTGCAATTTCTCAGCTCGTGTCTACGAGACGGAAAGAGAATGACCGTGACGTTTGGTGCGTATAGAAGCGCAAAGCCCCAGTGTTGCTGCGCCTGTGAAAGTGCTTCCAAGGAAGGGTGCTGGCTAGCAAGAGCTTTCAGTGCTGGCACTTTTCTTCTCTGAGCAATTGCTCGACGTTTGCAATTTCTCACCTGAGCTCTCTTCAGAGTGCGCGAGAGGATGAGCAGAAGATGAGGTGGCTAGAGAAGCCCAGAGCACCAGTGTTCTTAGGCCTACAAAAGCGCTTCCAAGGAAGGGTGCTGGCTAGCAACAGCTTTCAGTGCTGGCACTTTTCATCTCTGAGCAATTGCTCGACGTTTGCAATTTCTCAGCTCCTGTCTACGAGACGGAAAGAGAAGGACCGTGACGTTTGGTGGCTAGAGAAGCGCAAAGACCCAGTGTTGCTGTGCCTGTAAAGCGCTTCCAAGGAAGGGTGCTGGCTAGCAACAGCTTTCAGTGCTGGCACTTTTCAGCTCTGAGCAATTGCTCGACGTTTGCAATTTCTCAGCTCGTGTCTACGAGACGGAAAGAGAAGGACCGTGACGTTTGGTGCGTATAGAAGCGCAAAGCCCCAGTGTTGCTGTGCCTGTGAAAGCGCTTCCAAGGAAGGGTGCTGGCTAGCAAGAGCTTTCAGTGCTGGCACTTTTCATCTCTGAGCAATTGCTCGACGTTTGCAATTTCTCACCTGAGCTCTCTTTAGAGTGCGCGAGAGGATGAGCAGAAGATGAGGTGGCTAGAGAAGCCCAGAGCCCCACTGTTCTTAGGCCTACAAAAGCGCTTCCAAGGAAGGGTGCTGGCTAGCAAGAGCTTTCAGTGCTGGCACTTTTCATATCTGAGCAATTGCTCGACGTTTGCAATTTCTCAGCTCGTGTCTACGAGACGGAAAGAGAAGGACCGTGACGTTTGGTGCGTATAGAAGCGCAAAGCCCCAGTGTTGCTGCGCCTGTGAAAGCGCTTCCAAGTAAGGGTGCTGGCTAGCAACAGCTTTCAGTGCTGGCACTTTTCATCTCTGAGCAATTGCTCGACGTTTGCAATTTCTCAGCTCGTGTCTACCGACGGAAAGAGAAGGACCGTGACGTTTGGTGGGTAGAGAAGCGCAAAGCCCCAGTGTTACTGCGCCTGTAAAGCGCTTCCAAGGAAGGGTGCTGGCTAGCAACAGCTTTCAGTGCTGGCACTTTTCAGCTCTGAGCAATTGCTCGACGTTTGCAATTTCTCAGCTCGTGTCTACGAGACGGAAAGAGAATGACCGTGACGTTTGGTGGGTAGAGAAGCGCAAAGCCCCAGTGTTGCTGCGCCTGTGAAAGCGCTTCCAAGGAAGGGTGCTGGCTAGCAACAGCTTTCAGTGCTGGCACTTTTCTTCTCTGAGCATTTGCTGGACGTTTGCAATTTCTCAGCTCGTGTCTACGAGACGGAAAGAGAAGGACCGTGACGTTTGGTGCGTATAGAAGCGCAAAGCCCCAGTGTTGCTGCGCCTGTGAAAGCGCTTCCAAGGAAGGGTGCTGGCTAGCAAGAGCTTTCAGTGCTGGCACTTTTCATCTCTGAGCAATTGCTCGACGTTTGCAATTTCTCACCTGAGCTCTCTTTAGAGTGCGCGAGAGGATGAGCAGAAGATGAGGTGGCTAGAGAAGCCCAGAGCCCCACTGTTCTTAGGCCTACAAAAGCGCTTCCAAGGAAGGGTGCTGGCTAGCAACAGCTTTCAGTGCTGGCACTTTTCATCTCTGAGCAATTGCTGGACGTTTGCAATTTCTCACCTGAGCTCTCTTTAGAGTGCGCGAGAGGATGAGCAGAAGATGAGGTGGCTAGAGAAGCCCAGAGCCCCAGTGTTCTTAGGCCTACAAAAGCGCTTCCAAGGAAGGGTGCTGGCTAGCAACAGCTTTCAGTGCTGGCACTTTTCAGCTCTGAGCAATTGCTCGACGTTTGCAATTTCTCAGCTCGTGTCTACCGACGGAAAGAGAAGGACCGTGACGTTTGGTGGGTAGAGAAGCGCAAAGCCCCAGTGTTGCTGCGCCTGTGAAAGCGCTTCCAAGGAAGGGTGCTGGCTAGCAACAGCTTTCAGTGCTGGCACTTTTCATCTCTGAGCAATTGCTGGACGTTTGCAATTTCTCACCTGAGCTCTCTTCAGAGTGCCCGAGAGGATGAGCAGAAGATGAGGTGGCTAGAGAAGCCCAGAGCACCAGTGTTCTTAGGCCTACAAAAGCGCTTCCAAGGAAGGGTGCTGGCTAGCAACAGCTTTCAGTGCTGGCACTTTTCATCTCTGAGCAATTGCTCGACGTTTGCAATTTCTCAGCTCGTGTCTACGAGACGGAAAGAGAATGACCGTGACGTTTGGTGGCTAGAGAAGCGCAAAGCCCCAGTGTTGCTGTGCCTGTGAAAGCGCTTCCAAGGAAGGGTGCTGGCTAGCAAGAGCTTTCAGTGCTGGCACTTTTCATCTCTGAGCAATTGCTGGATGTTTGCAATTTCTCAGCTCGTGTCTACGAGACGGAAAGAGAAGGACCGTGACGTTTGGTGGCTAGAGAAGCGCAAAGCCCCAGTGTTGCTGCGCCTGTGAAAGCGCTTCCAAGGAAGGGTGCTGGCTAGCAACAGCTTTCAGTGCTGGCACTTTTCATCTCTGAGCAATTGCTCGACGTTTGCAATTTCTCACCTGAGCTCTCTTTAGAGTGCGCGAGAGGATGAGCAGAAGATGAGGTGGCTAGAGAAGCCCAGAGCACCAGTGTTCTTAGGCCTACAAAAGCGCTTCCAAGGAAGGGTGCTGGCTAGCAAGAGCTTTCAGTGCTGGCACTTTTCATCTCTGAGCAATTGCTCGACGTTTGCAATTTCTCAGCTCGTGTCTACTGACGGAAAGAGAAGGACCGTGACGTTTGGTGGGTAGAGAAGCGCAAAGCCCCAGTGTTACTGCGCCTGTAAAGCGCTTCCAAGGAAGGGTGCTGGCTAGCAAAAGCTTTCAGTGCTGGCACTTTTCAGCTCTGAGCAATTGCTGGACGTTTGGAATTTCTCAGCTCGTGTCTACGAGACGGAAAGAGAAGGACCGTGACGTTTGGTGGGTAGAGAAGCGCAAAGCCCCGGTGTTGCTGCGCCTGTGAAAGCGCTTCCAAGGAAGGGTGCTGGCTAGCAACAGCTTTCAGTGCTGGCACTTTTCTTCTCTGAGCATTTGCTAGACGTTTGCAATTTCTCACCTGAGCTCTCTTCAGAGTGCGCGAGAGGATGAGCAGAAGATGAGGTGGCTAGAGAAGCCCAGAGCACCAGTGTTCTTAGGCCTACAAAAGCGCTTCCAAGGAAGGGTGCTGGCTAGCAACAGCTTTCAGTGCTGGCACTTTTCATCTCTGAGCAATTGCTCGACGTTTGCAATTTCTCAGCTCCTGTCTACGAGACGGAAAGAGAAGGACCGTGACGTTTGGTGGCTAGAGAAGCGCAAAGACCCAGTGTTGCTGTGCCTGTAAAGCGCTTCCAAGGAAGGGTGCTGGCTAGCAACAGCTTTCAGTGCTGGCACTTTTCAGCTCTGAGCAATTGCTCGACGTTTGCAATTTCTCAGCTCGTGTCTACGAGACGGAAAGAGAAGGACCGTGACGTTTGGTGCGTATAGAAGCGCAAAGCCCCAGTGTTGCTGTGCCTGTGAAAGCGCTTCCAAGGAAGGGTGCTGGCTAGCAAGAGCTTTCAGTGCTGGCACTTTTCATCTCTGAGCAATTGCTCGACGTTTGCAATTTCTCACCTGAGCTCTCTTTAGAGTGCGCGAGAGGATGAGCAGAAGATGAGGTGGCTAGAGAAGCCCAGAGCCCCACTGTTCTTAGGCCTACAAAAGCGCTTCCAAGGAAGGGTGCTGGCTAGCAAGAGCTTTCAGTGCTGGCACTTTTCATATCTGAGCAATTGCTCGACGTTTGCAATTTCTCAGCTCGTGTCTACGAGACGGAAAGAGAAGGACCGTGACGTTTGGTGCGTATAGAAGCGCAAAGCCCCAGTGTTGCTGCGCCTGTGAAAGCGCTTCCAAGTAAGGGTGCTGGCTAGCAACAGCTTTCAGTGCTGGCACTTTTCATCTCTGAGCAATTGCTCGACGTTTGCAATTTCTCAGCTCGTGTCTACCGACGGAAAGAGAAGGACCGTGACGTTTGGTGGGTAGAGAAGCGCAAAGCCCCAGTGTTACTGCGCCTGTAAAGCGCTTCCAAGGAAGGGTGCTGGCTAGCAACAGCTTTCAGTGCTGGCACTTTTCAGCTCTGAGCAATTGCTCGACGTTTGCAATTTCTCAGCTCGTGTCTACGAGACGGAAAGAGAATGACCGTGACGTTTGGTGGGTAGAGAAGCGCAAAGCCCCAGTGTTGCTGCGCCTGTGAAAGCGCTTCCAAGGAAGGGTGCTGGCTAGCAACAGCTTTCAGTGCTGGCACTTTTCTTCTCTGAGCATTTGCTGGACGTTTGCAATTTCTCAGCTCGTGTCTACGAGACGGAAAGAGAAGGACCGTGACGTTTGGTGCGTATAGAAGCGCAAAGCCCCAGTGTTGCTGCGCCTGTGAAAGCGCTTCCAAGGAAGGGTGCTGGCTAGCAAGAGCTTTCAGTGCTGGCACTTTTCATCTCTGAGCAATTGCTCGACGTTTGCAATTTCTCACCTGAGCTCTCTTTAGAGTGCGCGAGAGGATGAGCAGAAGATGAGGTGGCTAGAGAAGCCCAGAGCCCCACTGTTCTTAGGCCTACAAAAGCGCTTCCAAGGAAGGGTGCTGGCTAGCAACAGCTTTCAGTGCTGGCACTTTTCATCTCTGAGCAATTGCTGGACGTTTGCAATTTCTCACCTGAGCTCTCTTTAGAGTGCGCGAGAGGATGAGCAGAAGATGAGGTGGCTAGAGAAGCCCAGAGCCCCAGTGTTCTTAGGCCTACAAAAGCGCTTCCAAGGAAGGGTGCTGGCTAGCAACAGCTTTCAGTGCTGGCACTTTTCAGCTCTGAGCAATTGCTCGACGTTTGCAATTTCTCAGCTCGTGTCTACCGACGGAAAGAGAAGGACCGTGACGTTTGGTGGGTAGAGAAGCGCAAAGCCCCAGTGTTGCTGCGCCTGTGAAAGCGCTTCCAAGGAAGGGTGCTGGCTAGCAACAGCTTTCAGTGCTGGCACTTTTCATCTCTGAGCAATTGCTGGACGTTTGCAATTTCTCACCTGAGCTCTCTTCAGAGTGCCCGAGAGGATGAGCAGAAGATGAGGTGGCTAGAGAAGCCCAGAGCACCAGTGTTCTTAGGCCTACAAAAGCGCTTCCAAGGAAGGGGGCTGGCTAGCAACAGCTTTCAGTGCTGGCACTTTTCATCTCTGAGCAATTGCTCGACGTTTGCAATTTCTCAGCTCGTGTCTACGAGACGGAAAGAGAATGACCGTGACGTTTGGTGGGTAGAGAAGCGCAAAGCCCCAGTGTTGCTGTGCCTGTGAAAGCGCTTCCAAGGAAGGGTGCTGGCTAGCAAGAGCTTTCAGTGCTGGCACTTTTCATCTCTGAGCAATTGCTGGATGTTTGCAATTTCTCAGCTCGTGTCTACGAGACGGAAAGAGAAGGACCGTGACGTTTGGTGGCTAGAGAAGCGCAAAGCCCCAGTGTTGCTGCGCCTGTGAAAGCGCTTCCAAGGAAGGGTGCTGGCTAGCAACAGCTTTCAGTGCTGGCACTTTTCATCTCTGAGCAATTGCTCGACGTTTGCAATTTCTCACCTGAGCTCTCTTTAGAGTGCGCGAAAGGATGAGCAGAAGATGAGGTGGCTAGAGAAGCCCAGAGCCCCAGTGTTCTTAGGGCTACAAAAGCGCTTCCAAGGAAGGGTGCTGGCTAGCAAGAGCTTTCAGTGCTGGCACTTTTCATCTCTGAGCAATTGCTCGACGTTTGCAATTTCTCAGCTCGTGTCTACGAGACGGAAAGAGAATGACCGTGACGTTTGGTGGGTAGAGAAGCGCAAAGCCCCAGTGTTGCTGCGCCTGTGAAAGCGCTTCCAAGGAAGGGTGCTGGCTAGCAAGAGCTTTCAGTGCTGGCACTTTTCATCTCTGAGCAATTGCTGGACGTTTGCAATTTCTCAGCTCGTGTCTACGACACGGAAAGAGAATGACCGTGACGTTTGGTGCGTATAGAAGCGCAAAGCCCCAGTGTTGCTGCGCCTGTGAAAGCGCTTCCAAGGAAGGGTGCTGGCTAGCAACAGCTTTCAGTGCTGGCACTTTTCATCTCTGAGCAATTGCTGGACGTTTGCAATTTCTCACCTGAGCTCTCTTTAGAGTGCGCGAGAGGATGAGCAGAAGATGAGGTGGCTAGAGAAGCCCAGAGCACCAGTGTTCTTAGGCCTACAAAAGCGCTTCCAAGGAAGGGTGCTGGCTAGCAACAGCTTTCAGTGCTGGCACTTTTCATCTCTGAGCAATTGCTCGACGTTTGCAATTTCTCACCTGAGCTCTCTTTAGAGTGCGCGAGAGGATGAGCAGAAGATGAGGTGGCTAGAGAAGCCCAGAGCCCCAGTGTTCTTAGGCCTACAAAAGCGCTTCCAAGGAAGGGTGCTGGCTAGCAACAGCTTTCAGTGCTGGCACTTTTCATCTCTGAGCAATTGCTGGACGTTTGCAATTTCTCAGCTCGTGTCTAGAAGACGGAAAGAGAAGGACCGTGACGTTTGGTGGGTAGAGAAGCGCAAAGCCCCAGTGTTGCTGCGCCTGTGAAAGCGCTTCCAAGGGAGGGTGCTGGCTAGCAAGAGCTTTCAGTGCTGGCACTTTTCATCTCTGAGCAATTGCTCGACGTTTGCAATTTCTCACCTGAGCTCTCTTTAGAGTGCGCGAGAGGATGAGCAGAAGATGAGGTGGCTAGAGAAGCCCAGAGCCCCAGTGTTCTTAGGCCTAAAAAAGCGCTTCCAAGGAAGGGTGCTGGCTAGCAAGAGCTTTCAGTGCTGGCACTTTTCATCTCTGAGCAATTGCTCGACGTTTGCAATTTCTCACCTGAGCTCTCTTTAGAGTGCGCGAGAGGATGAGCAGAAGATGAGGTGGCTAGAGAAGCCCAGAGCCCCACTGTTCTTAGGCCTACAAAAGCGCTTCCAAGGAAGGGGGCTGGCTAGCAACAGCTTTCAGTGCTGGCACTTTTCATCTCTGAGCAATTGCTCGACGTTTGCAATTTCTCAGCTCGTGTCTAGAAGACGGAAAGAGAAGGACCGTGACGTTTGGTGGCTAGAGAAGCGCAAAGCCCCAGTGTTACTGCGCCTGTGAAGCGCTTCCAAGGAAGGGTGCTGGCTAGCAACAGCTTTCAGTGCTGGCACTTTTCATCTCTGAGCAATTGCTCGACGTTTGCAATTTCTCAGCTCGTGTCTACGAGACGGAAAGAGAAGGACCGTGACGTTTGGTGGGTAGAGAAGCGCAAAGCCCCAGTGTTGCTGCGCCTGTGAAAGCGCTTCCAAGGAAGGGGGCTGGCTAGCAAGAGCTTTCAATGCTGGCACTTTTCATCTCTGAGCAATTGCTTGACGTTTGCAATTTCTCACCTGAGCTCTCTTTAGAGTGCGCGAGAGGATGAGCAGAAGATGAGGTGGCTAGAGAAGCCCAGAGCCCCAGTGTTCTTAGGCCTACAAAAGCGCTTCCAAGGAAGGGTGCTGGCTAGCAAGAGCTTTCAGTGCTGGCACTTTTCATCTCTGAGCAATTGCTCGACGTTTGCAATTTCTCAGCTCGTGTCTACCGACGGAAAGAGAAGGACCGTGACGTTTGGTGGGTAGAGAAGCGCAAAGCCCCAGTGTTACTGCGCCTGTGAAAGCGCTTCCAAGGAAGGGTGCTGGCTAGCAACAGCTTCCAGTGCTGGCACTTTTCATCTCTGAGCAATTGCTGGATGTTTGCAATTTCTCAGCTCGTGTCTACGAGACGGAAAGAGAATGACCGTGACGTTTGGTGCGTATAGAAGCGCAAAGCCCCAGTGTTGCTGCGCCTGTGAAAGCGCTTCCAAGGAAGGGTGCTGGCTAGCAACAGCTTTCAGTGCTGGCACTTTTCATCTCTGAGCAATTGCTCGACGTTTGCAATTTCTCACCTGAGCTCTCTTTAGAGTGCGCGAGAGGATGAGCAGAAGATGAGGTGGCTAGAGAAGCCCAGAGCCCCACTGTTCTTAGGCCTACAAAAGCGCTTCCAAGGAAGGGTGCTGGCTAGCAACAGCTTTCAGTGCTGGCACTTTTCATCTCTGAGCAATTGCTCGACGTTTGCAATTTCTCACCTGAGCTCTCTTTAGAGTGCGCGAGAGGATGAGCAGAAGATGAGGTGGCTAGAGAAGCCCAGAGCACCAGTGTTCTTAGGCCTACAAAAGCGCTTCCAAGGAAGGGTGCTGGCTAGCAACAGCTTTCAGTGCTGGCACTTTTCAGCTCTGAGCAATTGCTCGACGTTTGCAATTTCTCAGCTCGTGTCTACGAGACGGAAAGAGAATGACCGTGACGTTTGGTGGGTAGAGAAGCGCAAAGCCCCAGTGTTGCTGCGCCTGTGAAAGCGCTTCCAAGGAAGGGGGCTGGCTAGCAACAGCTTTCAGTGCTGGCACTTTTCTTCTCTGAGCATTTGCTAGACGTTTGCAATTTCTCACCTGAGCTCTCTTCAGAGTGCCCGAGAGGATGAGCAGAAGATGAGGTGGCTAGAGAAGCCCAGAGCCCCAGTGTTCTTAGGCCTACAAAAGCGCTTCCAAGGAAGGGTGCTGGCTAGCAACAGCTTTCAGTGCTGGCACTTTTCATCTCTGAGCAATTGCTGGACGTTTGCAATTTCTCAGCTCGTGTCTACCGACGGAAAGAGAAGGACCGTGACGTTTGGTGGGTAGAGAAGCGCAAAGCCCCAGTGTTACTGCGCCTGTAAAGCGCTTCCAAGGAAGGGTGCTGGCTAGCAACAGCTTTCAGTGCTGGCACTTTTCAGCTCTGAGCAATTGCTGGACGTTTGCAATTTCTCAGCTCGTGTCTACGACACGGAAAGAGAATGACCGTGACGTTTGGTGCGTATAGAAGCGCAAAGCCCCAGTGTTGCTGCGCCTGTGAAAGCGCTTCCAAGGAAGGGTGCTGGCTAGCAACAGCTTTCAGTGCTGGCACTTTTCATCTCTGAGCAATTGCTGGACGTTTGCAATTTCTCACCTGAGCTCTCTTTAGAGTGCGCGAGAGGATGAGCAGAAGATGAGGTGGCTAGAGAAGCCCAGAGCCCCACTGTTCTTAGGCCTACAAAAGCGCTTCCAAGGAAGGGTGCTGGCTAGCAACAGCTTTCAGTGCTGGCACTTTTCATCTCTGAGCAATTGCTCGACGTTTGCAATTTCTCACCTGAGCTCTCTTTAGAGTGCGCGAGAGGATGAGCAGAAGATGAGGTGGCTAGAGAAGCCCAGAGCCCCACTGTTCTTAGGCCTACAAAAGCGCTTCCAAGGAAGGGTGCTGGCTAGCAAGAGCTTTCAGTGCTGGCACTTTTCATCTCTGAGCAATTGCTGGACGTTTGCAATTTCTCAGCTCGTGTCTACCGACGGAAAGAGAAGGACCGTGACGTTTGGTGGGTAGAGAAGCGCAAAGCCCCAGTGTTGCTGCGCCTGTGAAAGCGCTTCCAAGGGAGGGTGCTGGCTAGCAACAGCTTTCAGTGCTGGCACTTTTCATCTCTGAGCAATTGCTCGACGTTTGCAATTTCTCAGCTCGTGTCTACGAGACGGAAAGAGAATGACCGTGACGTTTGGTGCGTATAGAAGCGCAAAGCCCCAGTGTTGCTGTGCCTGTGAAAGCGCTTCCAAGGAAGGGTGCTGGCTAGCAAGAGCTTTCAGTGCTGGCACTTTTCATCTCTGAGCAATTGCTCGACGTTTGCAATTTCTCACCTGAGCTCTCTTTAGAGTGCGCGAGAGGATGAGCAGAAGATGAGGTGGCTAGAGAAGCCCAGAGCCCCAGTGTTCTTAGGCCTAAAAAAGCGCTTCCAAGGAAGGGTGCTGGCTAGCAAGAGCTTTCAGTGCTGGCACTTTTCATCTCTGAGCATTGCTGGACGTTTGCAATTTCTCAGCTCGTGTCTACCGACGGAAAGAGAAGGACCGTGACGTTTGGTGGGTAGAGAAGCGCAAAGACCCAGTGTTGCTGTGCCTGTAAAGCGCTTCCAAGGAAGGGTGCTGGCTAGCAACAGCTTTCAGTGCTGGCACTTTTCATCTCTGAGCAATTGCTCGACGTTTGCAATTTCTCACCTGAGCTCTCTTTAGAGTGCGCGAGAGGATGAGCAGAAGATGAGGTGGCTAGAGAAGCCCAGAGCCCCAGTGTTCTTAGGCCTACAAAAGCGCTTCCAAGGAAGGGTGCTGGCTAGCAACAGCTTTCAGTGCTGGCACTTTTCATCTCTGAGCAATTGCTCGACGTTTGCAATTTCTCAGCTCGTGTCTACCGACGGAAAGAGAAGGACCGTGACGTTTGGTGGCTAGAGAAGCGCAAAGCCCCAGTGTTACTGCGCCTGTGAAAGCGCTTCCAAGGAAGGGTGCTGGCTAGCAACAGCTTCCAGTGCTGGCACTTTTCATCTCTGAGCAATTGCTGGATGTTTGCAATTTCTCAGCTCGTGTCTACGAGACAGAAAGAGAATGACCGTGACGTTTGGTGCGTATAGAAGCGCAAAGCCCCAGTGTTGCTGCGCCTGTGAAAGCGCTTCCAAGGAAGGGTGCTGGCTAGCAAGAGCTTTCAGTGCTGGCACTTTTCATCTCTGAGCAATTGCTCGACGTTTGCAATTTCTCACCTGAGCTCTCTTTAGAGTGCGCGAGAGGATGAGCAGAAGATGAGGTGGCTAGAGAAGCCCAGAGCCCCACTGTTCTTAGGCCTACAAAAGCGCTTCCAAGGAAGGGTGCTGGCTAGCAACAGCTTTCAGTGCTGGCACTTTTCATCTCTGAGCAATTGCTGGACGTTTGCAATATCTCACCTGAGCTCTCTTTAGAGTGCGCGAGAGGATGAGCAGAAGATGAGGTGGCTAGAGAAGCCCAGAGCCCCAGTGTTCTTAGGCCTACAAAAGCGCTTCCAAGGAAGGGTGCTGGCTAGCAACAGCTTTCAGTGCTGGCACTTTTCAGCTCTGAGCAATTGCTCGACGTTTGCAATTTCTCAGCTCGTGTCTACCGACGGAAAGAGAAGGACCGTGACGTTTGGTGGGTAGAGAAGCGCAAAGCCCCAGTGTTGCTGCGCCTGTGAAAGCGCTTCCAAGGAAGGGTGCTGGCTAGCAACAGCTTTCAGTGCTGGCACTTTTCATCTCTGAGCAATTGCTGGACGTTTGCAATTTCTCACCTGAGCTCTCTTCAGAGTGCCCGAGAGGATGAGCAGAAGATGAGGTGGCTAGAGAAGCCCAGAGCACCAGTGTTCTTAGGCCTACAAAAGCGCTTCCAAGGAAGGGGGCTGGCTAGCAACAGCTTTCAGTGCTGGCACTTTTCATCTCTGAGCAATTGCTCGACGTTTGCAATTTCTCAGCTCGTGTCTACGAGACGGAAAGAGAATGACCGTGACGTTTGGTGGGTAGAGAAGCGCAAAGCCCCAGTGTTGCTGTGCCTGTGAAAGCGCTTCCAAGGAAGGGTGCTGGCTAGCAAGAGCTTTCAGTGCTGGCACTTTTCATCTCTGAGCAATTGCTGGATGTTTGCAATTTCTCAGCTCGTGTCTACGAGACGGAAAGAGAAGGACCGTGACGTTTGGTGGCTAGAGAAGCGCAAAGCCCCAGTGTTGCTGCGCCTGTGAAAGCGCTTCCAAGGAAGGGTGCTGGCTAGCAACAGCTTTCAGTGCTGGCACTTTTCATCTCTGAGCAATTGCTCGACGTTTGCAATTTCTCACCTGAGCTCTCTTTAGAGTGCGCGAAAGGATGAGCAGAAGATGAGGTGGCTAGAGAAGCCCAGAGCCCCAGTGTTCTTAGGGCTACAAAAGCGCTTCCAAGGAAGGGTGCTGGCTAGCAAGAGCTTTCAGTGCTGGCACTTTTCATCTCTGAGCAATTGCTCGACGTTTGCAATTTCTCAGCTCGTGTCTACGAGACGGAAAGAGAATGACCGTGACGTTTGGTGGGTAGAGAAGCGCAAAGCCCCAGTGTTGCTGCGCCTGTGAAAGCGCTTCCAAGGAAGGGTGCTGGCTAGCAAGAGCTTTCAGTGCTGGCACTTTTCATCTCTGAGCAATTGCTGGACGTTTGCAATTTCTCAGCTCGTGTCTACGACACGGAAAGAGAATGACCGTGACGTTTGGTGCGTATAGAAGCGCAAAGCCCCAGTGTTGCTGCGCCTGTGAAAGCGCTTCCAAGGAAGGGTGCTGGCTAGCAACAGCTTTCAGTGCTGGCACTTTTCAGCTCTGAGCAATTGCTCGACGTTTGCAATTTCTCACCTGAGCTCTCTTTAGAGTGCGCGAGAGGATGAGCAGAAGATGAGGTGGCTAGAGAAGCCCAGAGCACCAGTGTTCTTAGGCCTACAAAAGCGCTTCCAAGGAAGGGTGCTGGCTAGCAACAGCTTTCAGTGCTGGCACTTTTCATCTCTGAGCAATTGCTCGACGTTTGCAATTTCTCACCTGAGCTCTCTTTAGAGTGCGCGAGAGGATGAGCAGAAGATGAGGTGGCTAGAGAAGCCCAGAGCCCCAGTGTTCTTAGGCCTACAAAAGCGCTTCCAAGGAAGGGTGCTGGCTAGCAACAGCTTTCAGTGCTGGCACTTTTCATCTCTGAGCAATTGCTGGACGTTTGCAATTTCTCAGCTCGTGTCTAGAAGACGGAAAGAGAAGGACCGTGACGTTTGGTGGGTAGAGAAGCGCAAAGCCCCAGTGTTGCTGCGCCTGTGAAAGCGCTTCCAAGGGAGGGTGCTGGCTAGCAAGAGCTTTCAGTGCTGGCACTTTTCATCTCTGAGCAATTGCTCGACGTTTGCAATTTCTCACCTGAGCTCTCTTTAGAGTGCGCGAGAGGATGAGCAGAAGATGAGGTGGCTAGAGAAGCCCAGAGCCCCAGTGTTCTTAGGCCTAAAAAAGCGCTTCCAAGGAAGGGTGCTGGCTAGCAAGAGCTTTCAGTGCTGGCACTTTTCATCTCTGAGCAATTGCTCGACGTTTGCAATTTCTCACCTGAGCTCTCTTTAGAGTGCGCGAGAGGATGAGCAGAAGATGAGGTGGCTAGAGAAGCCCAGAGCCCCACTGTTCTTAGGCCTACAAAAGCGCTTCCAAGGAAGGGGGCTGGCTAGCAACAGCTTTCAGTGCTGGCACTTTTCATCTCTGAGCAATTGCTCGACGTTTGCAATTTCTCAGCTCGTGTCTAGAAGACGGAAAGAGAAGGACCGTGACGTTTGGTGGCTAGAGAAGCGCAAAGCCCCAGTGTTACTGCGCCTGTGAAGCGCTTCCAAGGAAGGGTGCTGGCTAGCAACAGCTTTCAGTGCTGGCACTTTTCATCTCTGAGCAATTGCTCGACGTTTGCAATTTCTCAGCTCGTGTCTACGAGACGGAAAGAGAAGGACCGTGACGTTTGGTGGGTAGAGAAGCGCAAAGCCCCAGTGTTGCTGCGCCTGTGAAAGCGCTTCCAAGGAAGGGGGCTGGCTAGCAAGAGCTTTCAATGCTGGCACTTTTCATCTCTGAGCAATTGCTTGACGTTTGCAATTTCTCACCTGAGCTCTCTTTAGAGTGCGCGAGAGGATGAGCAGAAGATGAGGTGGCTAGAGAAGCCCAGAGCCCCAGTGTTCTTAGGCCTACAAAAGCGCTTCCAAGGAAGGGTGCTGGCTAGCAAGAGCTTTCAGTGCTGGCACTTTTCATCTCTGAGCAATTGCTCGACGTTTGCAATTTCTCAGCTCGTGTCTACCGACGGAAAGAGAAGGACCGTGACGTTTGGTGGGTAGAGAAGCGCAAAGCCCCAGTGTTACTGCGCCTGTGAAAGCGCTTCCAAGGAAGGGTGCTGGCTAGCAACAGCTTCCAGTGCTGGCACTTTTCATCTCTGAGCAATTGCTGGATGTTTGCAATTTCTCAGCTCGTGTCTACGAGACGGAAAGAGAATGACCGTGACGTTTGGTGCGTATAGAAGCGCAAAGCCCCAGTGTTGCTGCGCCTGTGAAAGCGCTTCCAAGGAAGGGTGCTGGCTAGCAACAGCTTTCAGTGCTGGCACTTTTCATCTCTGAGCAATTGCTCGACGTTTGCAATTTCTCACCTGAGCTCTCTTTAGAGTGCGCGAGAGGATGAGCAGAAGATGAGGTGGCTAGAGAAGCCCAGAGCCCCACTGTTCTTAGGCCTACAAAAGCGCTTCCAAGGAAGGGTGCTGGCTAGCAACAGCTTTCAGTGCTGGCACTTTTCATCTCTGAGCAATTGCTCGACGTTTGCAATTTCTCACCTGAGCTCTCTTTAGAGTGCGCGAGAGGATGAGCAGAAGATGAGGTGGCTAGAGAAGCCCAGAGCACCAGTGTTCTTAGGCCTACAAAAGCGCTTCCAAGGAAGGGTGCTGGCTAGCAACAGCTTTCAGTGCTGGCACTTTTCAGCTCTGAGCAATTGCTCGACGTTTGCAATTTCTCAGCTCGTGTCTACGAGACGGAAAGAGAATGACCGTGACGTTTGGTGGGTAGAGAAGCGCAAAGCCCCAGTGTTGCTGCGCCTGTGAAAGCGCTTCCAAGGAAGGGGGCTGGCTAGCAACAGCTTTCAGTGCTGGCACTTTTCTTCTCTGAGCATTTGCTAGACGTTTGCAATTTCTCACCTGAGCTCTCTTCAGAGTGCCCGAGAGGATGAGCAGAAGATGAGGTGGCTAGAGAAGCCCAGAGCCCCAGTGTTCTTAGGCCTACAAAAGCGCTTCCAAGGAAGGGTGCTGGCTAGCAACAGCTTTCAGTGCTGGCACTTTTCATCTCTGAGCAATTGCTGGACGTTTGCAATTTCTCAGCTCGTGTCTACCGACGGAAAGAGAAGGACCGTGACGTTTGGTGGGTAGAGAAGCGCAAAGCCCCAGTGTTACTGCGCCTGTAAAGCGCTTCCAAGGAAGGGTGCTGGCTAGCAACAGCTTTCAGTGCTGGCACTTTTCAGCTCTGAGCAATTGCTGGACGTTTGCAATTTCTCAGCTCGTGTCTACGACACGGAAAGAGAATGACCGTGACGTTTGGTGCGTATAGAAGCGCAAAGCCCCAGTGTTGCTGCGCCTGTGAAAGCGCTTCCAAGGAAGGGTGCTGGCTAGCAACAGCTTTCAGTGCTGGCACTTTTCATCTCTGAGCAATTGCTGGACGTTTGCAATTTCTCACCTGAGCTCTCTTTAGAGTGCGCGAGAGGATGAGCAGAAGATGAGGTGGCTAGAGAAGCCCAGAGCCCCACTGTTCTTAGGCCTACAAAAGCGCTTCCAAGGAAGGGTGCTGGCTAGCAACAGCTTTCAGTGCTGGCACTTTTCATCTCTGAGCAATTGCTCGACGTTTGCAATTTCTCACCTGAGCTCTCTTTAGAGTGCGCGAGAGGATGAGCAGAAGATGAGGTGGCTAGAGAAGCCCAGAGCCCCAGTGTTCTTAGGCCTACAAAAGCGCTTCCAAGGAAGGGTGCTGGCTAGCAAGAGCTTTCAGTGCTGGCACTTTTCATCTCTGAGCAATTGCTGGACGTTTGCAATTTCTCAGCTCGTGTCTACCGACGGAAAGAGAAGGACCGTGACGTTTGGTGGGTAGAGAAGCGCAAAGCCCCAGTGTTGCTGCGCCTGTGAAAGCGCTTCCAAGGGAGGGTGCTGGCTAGCAACAGCTTTCAGTGCTGGCACTTTTCATCTCTGAGCAATTGCTCGACGTTTGCAATTTCTCAGCTCGTGTCTACGAGACGGAAAGAGAATGACCGTGACGTTTGGTGCGTATAGAAGCGCAAAGCCCCAGTGTTGCTGTGCCTGTGAAAGCGCTTCCAAGGAAGGGTGCTGGCTAGCAAGAGCTTTCAGTGCTGGCACTTTTCATCTCTGAGCAATTGCTGGACGTTTGCAATTTCTCACCTGAGCTCTCTTTAGAGTGCGCGAGAGGATGAGCAGAAGATGAGGTGGCTAGAGAAGCCCAGAGCCCCAGTGTTCTTAGGCCTAAAAAAGCGCTTCCAAGGAAGGGTGCTGGCTAGCAAGAGCTTTCAGTGCTGGCACTTTTCATCTCTGAGCATTGCTGGACGTTTGCAATTTCTCAGCTCGTGTCTACCGACGGAAAGAGAAGGACCGTGACGTTTGGTGGGTAGAGAAGCGCAAAGACCCAGTGTTGCTGTGCCTGTAAAGCGCTTCCAAGGAAGGGTGCTGGCTAGCAACAGCTTTCAGTGCTGGCACTTTTCATCTCTGAGCAATTGCTCGACGTTTGCAATTTCTCACCTGAGCTCTCTTTAGAGTGCGCGAGAGGATGAGCAGAAGATGAGGTGGCTAGAGAAGCCCAGAGCCCCAGTGTTCTTAGGCCTACAAAAGCGCTTCCAAGGAAGGGTGCTGGCTAGCAACAGCTTTCAGTGCTGGCACTTTTCATCTCTGAGCAATTGCTCGACGTTTGCAATTTCTCAGCTCGTGTCTAGAAGACGGAAAGAGAAGGACCGTGACGTTTGGTGGCTAGAGAAGCGCAAAGCCCCAGTGTTACTGCGCCTGTGAAGCGCTTCCAAGGAAGGGTGCTGGCTAGCAACAGCTTTCAGTGCTGGCACTTTTCATCTCTGAGCAATTGCTCGACGTTTGCAATTTCTCAGCTCGTGTCTACGAGACGGAAAGAGAAGGACCGTGACGTTTGGTGGGTAGAGAAGCGCAAAGCCCCAGTGTTGCTGCGCCTGTGAAAGCGCTTCCAAGGAAGGGGGCTGGCTAGCAAGAGCTTTCAGTGCTGGCACTTTTCATCTCTGAGCAATTGCTTGACGTTTGCAATTTCTCACCTGAGCTCTCTTTAGAGTGCGCGAGAGGATGAGCAGAAGATGAGGTGGCTAGAGAAGCCCAGAGCCCCAGTGTTCTTAGGCCTACAAAAGCGCTTCCAAGGAAGGGTGCTGGCTAGCAAGAGCTTTCAGTGCTGGCACTTTTCATCTCTGAGCAATTGCTCGACGTTTGCAATTTCTCAGCTCGTGTCTACCGACGGAAAGAGAAGGACCGTGACGTTTGGTGGGTAGAGAAGCGCAAAGCCCCAGTGTTACTGCGCCTGTGAAAGCGCTTCCAAGGAAGGGTGCTGGCTAGCAACAGCTTCCAGTGCTGGCACTTTTCATCTCTGAGCAATTGCTGGATGTTTGCAATTTCTCAGCTCGTGTCTACGAGACGGAAAGAGAATGACCGTGACGTTTGGTGCGTATAGAAGCGCAAAGCCCCAGTGTTGCTGCGCCTGTGAAAGCGCTTCCAAGGAAGGGTGCTGGCTAGCAAGAGCTTTCAGTGCTGGCACTTTTCATCTCTGAGCAATTGCTGGACGTTTGCAATTTCTCACCTGAGCTCTCTTTAGAGTGCGCGAGAGGATGAGCAGAAGATGAGGTGGCTAGAGAAGCCCAGAGCCCCACTGTTCTTAGGCCTACAAAAGCGCTTCCAAGGAAGGGTGCTGGCTAGCAACAGCTTTCAGTGCTGGCACTTTTCATCTCTGAGCAATTGCTGGACGTTTGCAATTTCTCACCTGAGCTCTCTTTAGAGTGCGCGAGAGGATGAGCAGAAGATGAGGTGGCTAGAGAAGCCCAGAGCCCCAGTGTTCTTAGGCCTACAAAAGCGCTTCCAAGGAAGGGTGCTGGCTAGCAACAGCTTTCAGTGCTGGCACTTTTCAGCTCTGAGCAATTGCTGGACGTTTGCAATTTCTCAGCTCGTGTCTACCGACGGAAAGAGAAGGACCGTGACGTTTGGTGGGTAGAGAAGCGCAAAGCCCCAGTGTTGCTGCGCCTGTGAAAGCGCTTCCAAGGAAGGGTGCTGGCTAGCAACAGCTTTCAGTGCTGGCACTTTTCATCTCTGAGCAATTGCTCGACGTTTGCAATTTCTCAGCTCGTGTCTACGAGACGGAAAGAGAATGACCGTGACGTTTGGTGCGTATAGAAGCGCAAAGCCCCAGTGTTGCTGTGCCTGTGAAAGCGCTTCCAAGGAAGGGTGCTGGCTAGCAAGAGCTTTCAGTGCTGGCACTTTTCATCTCTGAGCAATTGCTGGACGTTTGCAATTTCTCACCTGAGCTCTCTTTAGAGTGCGCGAGAGGATGAGCAGAAGATGAGGTGGCTAGAGAAGCCCAGAGCCCCAGTGTTCTTAGGCCTACAAAAGCGCTTCCAAGGAAGGGTGCTGGCTAGCAACAGCTTTCAGTGCTGGCACTTTTCATCTCTGAGCATTGCTGGACGTTTGCAATTTCTCAGCTCGTGTCTACCGACGGAAAGAGAAGGACCGTGACGTTTGGTGGGTAGAGAAGCGCAAAGACCCAGTGTTGCTGTGCCTGTAAAGCGCTTCCAAGGAAGGGTGCTGGCTAGCAACAGCTTTCAGTGCTGGCACTTTTCATCTCTGAGCAATTGCTCGACGTTTGCAATTTCTCACCTGAGCTCTCTTTAGAGTGCGCGAGAGGATGAGCAGAAGATGAGGTGGCTAGAGAAGCCCAGAGCCCCACTGTTCTTAGGCCTACAAAAGCGCTTCCAAGGAAGGGTGCTGGCTAGCAACAGCTTTCAGTGCTGGCACTTTTCATCTCTGAGCAATTGCTCGACGTTTGCAATTTCTCAGCTCGTGTCTAGAAGACGGAAAGAGAAGGACCGTGACGTTTGGTGGCTAGAGAAGCGCAAAGCCCCAGTGTTACTGCGCCTGTGAAGCGCTTCCAAGGAAGGGTGCTGGCTAGCAACAGCTTTCAGTGCTGGCACTTTTCATCTCTGAGCAATTGCTCGACGTTTGCAATTTCTCAGCTCGTGTCTACGAGACGGAAAGAGAAGGACCGTGACGTTTGGTGGGTAGAGAAGCGCAAAGCCCCAGTGTTGCTGCGCCTGTGAAAGCGCTTCCAAGGAAGGGTGCTGGCTAGCAAGAGCTTTCAGTGCTGGCACTTTTCATCTCTGAGCAATTGCTTGACGTTTGCAATTTCTCACCTGAGCTCTCTTTAGAGTGCGCGAGAGGATGAGCAGAAGATGAGGTGGCTAGAGAAGCCCAGAGCCCCAGTGTTCTTAGGCCTACAAAAGCGCTTCCAAGGAAGGGTGCTGGCTAGCAAGAGCTTTCAGTGCTGGCACTTTTCATCTCTGAGCAATTGCTGGACGTTTGCAATTTCTCAGCTCGTGTCTACCGACGGAAAGAGAAGGACCGTGACGTTTGGTGGGTAGAGAAGCGCAAAGCCCCAGTGTTACTGCGCCTGTGAAAGCGCTTCCAAGGAAGGGTGCTGGCTAGCAACAGCTTCCAGTGCTGGCACTTTTCATCTCTGAGCAATTGCTGGATGTTTGCAATTTCTCAGCTCGTGTCTACGAGACGGAAAGAGAATGACCGTGACGTTTGGTGCGTATAGAAGCGCAAAGCCCCAGTGTTGCTGCGCCTGTGAAAGCGCTTCCAAGGAAGGGTGCTGGCTAGCAAGAGCTTTCAGTGCTGGCACTTTTCATCTCTGAGCAATTGCTGGACGTTTGCAATTTCTCACCTGAGCTCTCTTTAGAGTGCGCGAGAGGATGAGCAGAAGATGAGGTGGCTAGAGAAGCCCAGAGCCCCACTGTTCTTAGGCCTACAAAAGCGCTTCCAAGGAAGGGTGCTGGCTAGCAACAGCTTTCAGTGCTGGCACTTTTCATCTCTGAGCAATTGCTCGACGTTTGCAATTTCTCACCTGAGCTCTCTTTAGAGTGCGCGAGAGGATGAGCAGAAGATGAGGTGGCTAGAGAAGCCCAGAGCACCAGTGTTCTTAGGCCTACAAAAGCGCTTCCAAGGAAGGGTGCTGGCTAGCAACAGCTTTCAGTGCTGGCACTTTTCAGCTCTGAGCAATTGCTGGACGTTTGCAATTTCTAAGCTCGTGTCTACGAGACGGAAAGAGAATGACCGTGACGTTTGGTGGGTAGAGAAGCGCAAAGCCCCAGTGTTGCTGTGCCTGTGAAAGCGCTTCCAAGGAAGGGTGCTGGCTAGCAACAGCTTTCAGTGCTGGCACTTTTCTTCTCTGAGCATTTGCTAGACGTTTGCAATTTCTCACCTGAGCTCTCTTCAGAGTGCCCGAGAGGATGAGCAGAAGATGAGGTGGCTAGAGAAGCCCAGAGCCCCAGTGTTCTTAGGCCTACAAAAGCGCTTCCAAGGAAGGGTGCTGGCTAGCAACAGCTTTCAGTGCTGGCACTTTTCAGCTCTGAGCAATTGCTGGACGTTTGCAATTTCTCAGCTCGTGTCTACCGACGGAAAGAGAAGGACCGTGACGTTTGGTGGGTAGAGAAGCGCAAAGCCCCAGTGTTACTGCGCCTGTGAAGCGCTTCCAAGGAAGGGTGCTGGCTAGCAACAGCTTTCAGTGCTGGCACTTTTCAGCTCTGAGCAATTGCTGGATGTTTGGAATTTCTCAGCTCGTGTCTACGAGACGGAAAGAGAATGACCGTGACGTTTGGTGCGTATAGAAGCGCAAAGCCCCAGTGTTGCTGCGCCTGTGAAAGTGCTTCCAAGGAAGGGTGCTGGCTAGCAAGAGCTTTCAGTGCTGGCACTTTTCATCTCTGAGCAATTGCTCGACGTTTGCAATTTCTCACCTGAGCTCTCTTCAGAGTGCGCGAGAGGATGAGCAGAAGATGAGGTGGCTAGAGAAGCCCAGAGCCCCAGTGTTCTTAGGCCTACAAAAGTGCTTCCAAGGAAGGGTGCTGGCTAGCAACAGCTTTCAGTGCTGGCACTTTTCATCTCTGAGCAATTGCTCGACGTTTGCAATTTCTCAGCTCGTGTCTACGAGACGGAAAGAGAAGGACCGTGACGTTTGGTGGCTAGAGAAGCGCAAAGACCCAGTGTTGCTGTGCCTGTAAAGCGCTTCCAAGGAAGGGTGCTGGCTAGCAACAGCTTTCAGTGCTGGCACTTTTCAGCTCTGAGCAATTGCTCGACGTTTGCAATTTCTCAGCTCGTGTCTACGAGACGGAAAGAGAAGGACCGTGACGTTTGGTGCGTATAGAAGCGCAAAGCCCCAGTGTTGCTGTGCCTGTGAAAGCGCTTCCAAGGAAGGGTGCTGGCTAGCAACAGCTTTCAGTGCTGGCACTTTTCATCTCTGAGCAATTGCTCGACGTTTGCAATTTCTCACCTGAGCTCTCTTTAGAGTGCGCGAGAGGATGAGCAGAAGATGAGGTGGCTAGAGAAGCCCAGAGCCCCAGTGTTCTTAGGCCTAAAAAAGCGCTTCCAAGGAAGGGTGCTGGCTAGCAAGAGCTTTCAGTGCTGGCACTTTTCATCTCTGAGCAATTGCTGGACGTTTGCAATTTCTCAGCTCGTGTCTACGAGACGGAAAGAGAATGACCGTGACGTTTGGTGCGTATAGAAGCGCAAAGCCCCAGTGTTGCTGCGCCTGTGAAAGCGCTTCCAAGGAAGGGTGCTGGCTAGCAACAGCTTTCAGTGCTGGCACTTTTCATCTCTGAGCAATTGCTCGACGTTTGCAATTTCTCAGCTCATGTCTACCGACGGAAAGAGAAGGACCGTGACGTTTGGTGGGTAGAGAAGCGCAAAGCCCCAGTGTTGCTGCGCCTGTAAAGCGCTTCCAAGGAAGGGTGCTGGCTAGCAACAGCTTTCAGTGCTGGCACTTTTCAGCTCTGAGCAATTGCTCGACGTTTGCAATTTCTCAGCTCGTGTCTACGAGACGGAAAGAGAATGACCGTGACGTTTGGTGGGTAGAGAAGCGCAAAGCCCCAGTGTTGCTGCGCCTGTGAAAGCGCTTCCAAGGAAGGGTGCTGGCTAGCAACAGCTTTCAGTGCTGGCACTTTTCATCTCTGAGCATTTGCTAGACGTTTGCAATTTCTCAGCTCGTGTCTACGAGACGGAAAGAGAATGACCGTGACGTTTGGTGGGTAGAGAAGCGCAAAGCCCCAGTGTTACTGCGCCTGTGAAAGCGCTTCCAAGGAAGGGTGCTGGCTAGCAAGAGCTTTCAGTGCTGGCACTTTTCATCTCTGAGCAATTGCTGGATGTTTGCAATTTCTCAGCTCGTGTCTACGAGACGGAAAGAGAATGACCGTGACGTTTGGTGCGTATAGAAGCGCAAAGCCCCAGTGTTGCTGCGCCTGTGAAAGCGCTTCCAAGGAAGGGTGCTGGCTAGCAAGAGCTTTCAGTGCTGGCACTTTTCATCTCTGAGCAATTGCTCGACGTTTGCAATTTCTCACCTGAGCTCTCTTTAGAGTGCGCGAGAGGATGAGCAGAAGATGAGGTGGCTAGAGAAGCCCAGAGCCCCACTGTTCTTAGGCCTACAAAAGCGCTTCCAAGGAAGGGTGCTGGCTAGCAAGAGCTTTCAGTGCTGGCACTTTTCATCTCTGAGCAATTGCTCGACGTTTGCAATTTCTCACCTGAGCTCTCTTTAGAGTGCGCGAGAGGATGAGCAGAAGATGAGGTGGCTAGAGAAGCCCAGAGCCCCAGTGTTCTTAGGCCTACAAAAGCGCTTCCAAGGAAGGGTGCTGGCTAGCAACAGCTTTCAGTGCTGGCACTTTTCAGCTCTGAGCAATTGCTGGACGTTTGCAATTTCTCAGCTCGTGTCTACCGACGGAAAGAGAAGGACCGTGACGTTTGGTGGCTAGAGAAGCGCAAAGCCCCAGTGTTGCTGCGCCTGTGAAAGCGCTTCCAAGGAAGGGTGCTGGCTAGCAACAGCTTTCAGTGCTGGCACTTTTCATCTCTGAGCAATTGCTGGATGTTTGCAATTTCTCAGCTCGTGTCTACGAGGCGGAAAGAGAATGACCCTGACGTTTGGTGCGTATAGAAGCGCAAAGCCCCAGTGTTGCTGTGCCTGTGAAAGCGCTTCCAAGGAAGGGTGCTGGCTAGCAAGAGCTTTCAGTGCTGGCATTTTTCATCTCTGAGCAATTGCTCGACGTTTGCAATTTCTCAGCTCGTGTCTACGAGACGGAAAGAGAATGACCGTGACGTTTGGTGCGTATAGAAGCGCAAAGCCCCAGTGTTGCTGCGCCTGTGAAAGCGCTTCCAAGGAAGGGTGCTGGCTAGCAAGAGCTTTCAGTGCTGGCACTTTTCATCTCTGAGCAATTGCTCGACGTTTGCAATTTCTCAGCTCGTGTCTACCGACGGAAAGAGAATGACCGTGACGTTTGGTGGGTAGAGAAGCGCAAAGCCCCAGTGTTACTGCGCCTGTGAAAGCGCTTCCAAGGAAGGGTGCTGGCTAGCAACAGCTTTCAGTGCTGGCACTTTTCATCTCTGAGCAATTGCTGGACGTTTGCAATTTCTCAGCTCGTGTCTACGAGACGGAAAGAGAAGGACCGTGACGTTTGGTGGGTAGAGAAGCGCAAAGCCCCAGTGTTGCTGCGCCTGTGAAAGCGCTTCCAAGGAAGGGTGCTGGCTAGCAACAGCTTTCAGTGCTGGCACTTTTCTTCTCTGAGCATTTGCTCGACGTTTGCAATTTCTCAGCTCGTGTCTACGAGACGGAAAGAGAATGACCGTGACGTTTGGTGGGTAGAGAAGCGCAAAGCCCCAGTGTTGCTGCGCCTGTAAAGCGCTTCCAAGGAAGGGTGCTGGCTAGCAAGAGCTTTCAGTGCTGGCACTTTTCAGCTCTGAGCAATTGCTCGACGTTTGCAATTTCTCAGCTCGTGTCTAGAAGACGGAAAGAGAATGACCGTGACGTTTGGTGGGTAGAGAAGCGCAAAGCCCCAGTGTTGCTGCGCCTGTGAAAGCGCTTCCAAGGAAGGGTGCTGGCTAGCAAGAGCTTTCAGTGCTGGCACTTTTCTTCTCTGAGCATTTGCTAGACGTTTGCAATTTCTCAGCTCGTGTCTACGAGACGGAAAGAGAATGACCGTGACGTTTGGTGGGTAGAGAAGCGCAAAGCCCCAGTGTTACTGCGCCTGTGAAAGCGCTTCCAAGGAAGGGTGCTGGCTAGCAACAGCTTTCAGTGCTGGCACTTTTCTTCTCTGAGCATTTGCTCGACGTTTGCAATTTCTCAGCTCGTGTCTACGAGACGGAAAGAGAATGACCGTGACGTTTGGTGCGTATAGAAGCGCAAAGCCCCAGTGTTGCTGCGCCTGTGAAAGCGCTTCCAAGGAAGGGTGCTGGCTAGCAAGAGCTTTCAGTGCTGGCACTTTTCATCTCTGAGCAATTGCTGGACGTTTGCAATTTCTCACCTGAGCTCTCTTTAGAGTGCGCGAGAGGATGAGCAGAAGATGAGGTGGCTAGAGAAGCCCAGAGCACCAGTGTTCTTAGGCCTACAAAAGCGCTTCCAAGGAAGGGTGCTGGCTAGCAACAGCTTTCAGTGCTGGCACTTTTCATCTCTGAGCAATTGCTCGACGTTTGCAATTTCTCAGCTCGTGTCTACGAGACGGAAAGAGAAGGACCGTGACGTTTGGTGGGTAGAGAAGCGCAAAGCCCCAGTGTTGCTGCTCCTGTGAAAGCGCTTCCAAGGAAGGGTGCTGGCTAGCAACAGCTTTCAGTGCTGGCACTTTTCATCTCTGAGCAATTGCTGGATGTTTGCAATTTCTCAGCTCGTGTCTACGAGGCGGAAAGAGAATGACCGTGACGTTTGGTGCGTATAGAAGCGCAAAGCCCCAGTGTTGCTGCGCCTGTGAAAGCGCTTCCAAGGAAGGGTGCTGGCTAGCAACAGCTTTCAGTGCTGGCACTTTTCATCTCTGAGCAATTGCTCGACGTTTGCAATTTCTCAGCTCGTGTCTACGAGACGGAAAGAGAAGGACCGTGACGTTTGGTGCGTATAGAAGCGCAAAGCCCCAGTGTTGCTGCGCCTGTGAAAGCGCTTCCAAGGAAGGGTGCTGGCTAGCAACAGCTTTCAGTGCTGGCACTTTTCATCTCTGAGCAATTGCTCGACGTTTGCAATTTCTCAGCTCGTGTCTACCGACGGAAAGAGAAGGACCGTGACGTTTGGTGGGTAGAGAAGCGCAAAGCCCCAGTGTTACTGCGCCTGTAAAGCGCTTCCAAGGAAGGGTGCTGGCTAGCAACAGCTTTCAGTGCTGGCACTTTTCAGCTCTGAGCAATTGCTGGACGTTTGCAATTTCTCAGCTCGTGTCTAGAAGACGGAAAGAGAAGGACCGTGACGTTTGGTGGGTAGAGAAGCGCAAAGCCCCAGTGTTGCTGCGCCTGTGAAAGCGCTTCCAAGGAAGGGTGCTGGCTAGCAACAGCTTTCAGTGCTGGCACTTTTCTTCTCTGAGCATTTGCTCGACGTTTGCAATTTCTCAGCTCGTGTCTACGAGACGGAAAGAGAAGGACCGTGACGTTTGGTGGGTAGAGAAGCGCAAAGCCCCAGTGTTGCTGCGCCTGTGAAAGCGCTTCCAAGGAAGGGTGCTGGCTAGCAAGAGCTTTCAGTGCTGGCACTTTTCATCTCTGAGCAATTGCTCGACGTTTGCAATTTCTCAGCTCGTGTCTACGAGACGGAAAGAGAATGACCGTGACGTTTGGTGCGTATAGAAGCGCAAAGCCCCAGTGTTGCTGCGCCTGTGAAAGCGCTTCCAAGGAAGGGTGCTGGCTAGCAACAGCTTTCAGTGCTGGCACTTTTCATCTCTGAGCAATTGCTGGATGTTTGCAATTTCTCAGCTCGTGTCTACGACACGGAAAGAGAATGACCGTGACGTTTGGTGCGTATAGAAGCGCAAAGCCCCAGTGTTGCTGCGCCTGTGAAAGCGCTTCCAAGGAAGGGTGCTGGCTAGCAACAGCTTTCAGTGCTGGCACTTTTCATCTCTGAGCAATTGCTCGACGTTTGCAATTTCTCACCTGAGCTCTCTTTAGAGTGCGCGAGAGGATGAGCAGAAGATGAGGTGGCTAGAGAAGCCCAGAGCCCCACTGTTCTTAGGCCTACAAAAGCGCTTCCAAGGAAGGGTGCTGGCTAGCAACAGCTTTCAGTGCTGGCACTTTTCATCTCTGAGCAATTGCTCGACGTTTGCAATTTCTCACCTGAGCTCTCTTTAGAGTGCGCGAGAGGATGAGCAGAAGATGAGGTGGCTAGAGAAGCCCAGAGCCCCAGTGTTCTTAGGCCTACAAAAGCG
Source organism: Sarcoramphus papa (assembly GCA_037962945.1). Classification (NCBI taxonomy): domain Eukaryota; kingdom Metazoa; phylum Chordata; class Aves; order Accipitriformes; family Cathartidae; genus Sarcoramphus; species Sarcoramphus papa. The sequence continues at coordinate 5,464,116 of JBBMRM010000084.1, read as the reverse complement.
CTTCCAAGGAAGGGTGCTGGCTAGCAAGAGCTTTCAGTGCTGGCACTTTTCATCTCTGAGCAATTGCTGGACGTTTGCAATTTCTCACCTGAGCTCTCTTTAGAGTGCGCGAGAGGATGAGCAGAAGATGAGGTGGCTAGAGAAGCCCAGAGCCCCAGTGTTCTTAGGCCTACAAAAGCTCTTCCAAGGAAGGGTGCTGGCTAGCAACAGCTTTCAGTGCTGGCACTTTTCAGCTCTGAGCAATTGCTGGACGTTTGCAATTTCTCAGCTCGTGTCTACCGACGGAAAGAGAAGGACCGTGACGTTTGGTGGGTAGAGAAGCGCAAAGCCCCAGTGTTGCTGCGCCTGTGAAAGCGCTTCCAAGGAAGGGTGCTGGCTAGCAACAGCTTTCAGTGCTGGCACTTTTCATCTCTGAGCAATTGCTCGACGTTTGCAATTTCTCACCTGAGCTCTCTTTAGAGTGCGCGAGAGGATGAGCAGAAGATGAGGTGGCTAGAGAAGCCCAGAGCACCAGTGTTCTTAGGCCTACAAAAGCGCTTCCAAGGAAGGGTGCTGGCTAGCAACAGCTTTCAGTGCTGGCACTTTTCATCTCTGAGCAATTGCTCGACGTTTGCAATTTCTCAGCTCGTGTCTACGAGACGGAAAGAGAAGGACCGTGACGTTTGGTGGGTAGAGAAGCGCAAAGCCCCAGTGTTGCTGCGCCTGTGAAAGCGCTTCCAAGGAAGGGTGCTGGCTAGCAACAGCTTTCAGTGCTGGCACTTTTCATCTCTGAGCAATTGCTGGATGTTTGCAATTTCTCAGCTCGTGTCTACGAGGCGGAAAGAGAAGGACCGTGACGTTTGGTGCGTATAGAAGCGCAAAGCCCCAGTGTTGCTGCGCCTGTGAAAGCGCTTCCAAGGAAGGGTGCTGGCTAGCAAGAGCTTTCAGTGCTGGCACTTTTCATCTCTGAGCAATTGCTCGACGTTTGCAATTTCTCAGCTCGTGTCTACGAGACGGAAAGAGAAGGACCGTGACGTTTGGTGCGTATAGAAGCGCAAAGCCCCAGTGTTGCTGCGCCTGTGAAAGCGCTTCCAAGGAAGGGTGCTGGCTAGCAACAGCTTTCAGTGCTGGCACTTTTCATCTCTGAGCAATTGCTCGACGTTTGCAATTTCTCAGCTCGTGTCTACCGACGGAAAGAGAATGACCGTGACGTTTGGTGGGTAGAGAAGCGCAAAGCCCCAGTGTTACTGCGCCTGTAAAGCGCTTCCAAGGAAGGGTGCTGGCTAGCAAGAGCTTTCAGTGCTGGCACTTTTCATCTCTGAGCAATTGCTGGACGTTTGCAATTTCTCAGCTCGTGTCTAGAAGACGGAAAGAGAAGGACCGTGACGTTTGGTGGGTAGAGAAGCGCAAAGCCCCAGTGTTGCTGCGCCTGTGAAAGCGCTTCCAAGGAAGGGTGCTGGCTAGCAACAGCTTTCAGTGCTGGCACTTTTCTTCTCTGAGCATTTGCTCGACGTTTGCAATTTCTCAGCTCGTGTCTACGAGACGGAAAGAGAAGGACCGTGACGTTTGGTGGGTAGAGAAGCGCAAAGCCCCAGTGTTGCTGCGCCTGTGAAAGCGCTTCCAAGGAAGGGTGCTGGCTAGCAAGAGCTTTCAGTGCTGGCACTTTTCATCTCTGAGCAATTGCTCGACGTTTGCAATTTCTCAGCTCGTGTCTACGAGACGGAAAGAGAAGGACCGTGACGTTTGGTGGGTAGAGAAGCGCAAAGCCCCAGTGTTGCTGCGCCTGTGAAAGCGCTTCCAAGGAAGGGTGCTGGCTAGCAACAGCTTTCAGTGCTGGCACTTTTCATCTCTGAGCAATTGCTGGACGTTTGCAATTTCTCAGCTCGTGTCTACGAGGCGGAAAGAGAATGACCGTGACGTTTGGTGCGTATAGAAGCGCAAAGCCCCAGTGTTGCTGCGCCTGTGAAAGCGCTTCCAAGGAAGGGTGCTGGCTAGCAAGAGCTTTCAGTGCTGGCACTTTTCATCTCTGAGCAATTGCTCGACGTTTGCAATTTCTCAGCTCGTGTCTACGAGACGGAAAGAGAAGGACCGTGACGTTTGGTGCGTATAGAAGCGCAAAGCCCCAGTGTTGCTGCGCCTGTGAAAGCGCTTCCAAGGAAGGGTGCTGGCTAGCAACAGCTTTCAGTGCTGGCACTTTTCATCTCTGAGCAATTGCTCGACGTTTGCAATTTCTCAGCTCGTGTCTACCGACGGAAAGAGAATGACCGTGACGTTTGGTGGGTAGAGAAGCGCAAAGCCCCAGTGTTACTGCGCCTGTAAAGCGCTTCCAAGGAAGGGTGCTGGCTAGCAACAGCTTTCAGTGCTGGCACTTTTCAGCTCTGAGCAATTGCTGGACGTTTGCAATTTCTCAGCTCGTGTCTAGAAGACGGAAAGAGAAGGACCGTGACGTTTGGTGGGTAGAGAAGCGCAAAGCCCCAGTGTTGCTGCGCCTGTGAAAGCGCTTCCAAGGAAGGGTGCTGGCTAGCAACAGCTTTCAGTGCTGGCACTTTTCTTCTCTGAGCATTTGCTCGACGTTTGCAATTTCTCAGCTCGTGTCTACGAGACGGAAAGAGAAGGACCGTGACGTTTGGTGGGTAGAGAAGCGCAAAGCCCCAGTGTTGCTGCGCCTGTGAAAGCGCTTCCAAGGAAGGGTGCTGGCTAGCAAGAGCTTTCAGTGCTGGCACTTTTCATCTCTGAGCAATTGCTCGACGTTTGCAATTTCTCAGCTCGTGTCTACGAGACGGAAAGAGAAGGACCGTGACGTTTGGTGCGTATAGAAGCGCAAAGCCCCAGTGTTGCTGCGCCTGTGAAAGCGCTTCCAAGGAAGGGTGCTGGCTAGCAACAGCTTTCAGTGCTGGCACTTTTCATCTCTGAGCAATTGCTGGATGTTTGCAATTTCTCAGCTCGTGTCTACGACACGGAAAGAGAATGACCGTGACGTTTGGTGCGTATAGAAGCGCAAAGCCCCAGTGTTGCTGCGCCTGTGAAAGCGCTTCCAAGGAAGGGTGCTGGCTAGCAACAGCTTTCAGTGCTGGCACTTTTCATCTCTGAGCAATTGCTCGACGTTTGCAATTTCTCACCTGAGCTCTCTTTAGAGTGCGCGAGAGGATGAGCAGAAGATGAGGTGGCTAGAGAAGCCCAGAGCCCCACTGTTCTTAGGCCTACAAAAGCGCTTCCAAGGAAGGGTGCTGGCTAGCAACAGCTTTCAGTGCTGGCACTTTTCATCTCTGAGCAATTGCTGGACGTTTGCAATTTCTCACCTGAGCTCTCTTTAGAGTGCGCGAGAGGATGAGCAGAAGATGAGGTGGCTAGAGAAGCCCAGAGCCCCAGTGTTCTTAGGCCTACAAAAGCGCTTCCAAGGAAGGGTGCTGGCTAGCAACAGCTTTCAGTGCTGGCACTTTTCATCTCTGAGCAATTGCTCGACGTTTGCAATTTCTCAGCTCGTGTCTACCGACGGAAAGAGAAGGACCGTGACGTTTGGTGGCTAGAGAAGCGCAAAGCCCCAGTGTTGCTGTGCCTGTGAAAGCGCTTCCAAGGAAGGGTGCTGGCTAGCAACAGCTTTCAGTGCTGGCACTTTTCATCTCTGAGCAATTGCTCGACGTTTGCAATTTCTCACCTGAGCTCTCTTTAGAGTGCGCGAGAGGATGAGCAGAAGATGAGGTGGCTAGAGAAGCCCAGAGCCCCAGTGTTCTTAGGCCTACAAAAGCGCTTCCAAGGAAGGGTGCTGGCTAGCAAGAGCTTTCAGTGCTGGCACTTTTCATCTCTGAGCAATTGCTCGACGTTTGCAATTTCTCAGCTCCTGTCTACGAGACGGAAAGAGAATGACCGTGACGTTTGGTGCGTATAGAAGCGCAAAGCCCCAGTGTTGCTGCGCCTGTGAAAGCGCTTCCAAGGAAGGGTGCTGGCTAGCAAGAGCTTTCAGTGCTGGCACTTTTCATCTCTGAGCAATTGCTCGACGTTTGCAATTTCTCAGCTCGTGTCTACGAGACGGAAAGAGAAGGACCGTGACGTTTGGTGCGTATAGAAGCGCAAAGCCCCAGTGTTGCTGCGCCTGTGAAAGCGCTTCCAAGTAAGGGTGCTGGCTAGCAACAGCTTTCAGTGCTGGCACTTTTCATCTCTGAGCAATTGCTCGACGTTTGCAATTTCTCAGCTCGTGTCTACCGACGGAAAGAGAAGGACCGTGACGTTTGGTGGGTAGAGAAGCGCAAAGCCCCAGTGTTACTGCGCCTGTAAAGCGCTTCCAAGGAAGGGTGCTGGCTAGCAACAGCTTTCAGTGCTGGCACTTTTCAGCTCTGAGCAATTGCTCGACGTTTGCAATTTCTCAGCTCGTGTCTACGAGACGGAAAGAGAATGACCGTGACGTTTGGTGGGTAGAGAAGCGCAAAGCCCCAGTGTTGCTGCGCCTGTGAAAGCGCTTCCAAGGAAGGGTGCTGGCTAGCAACAGCTTTCAGTGCTGGCACTTTTCTTCTCTGAGCATTTGCTAGACGTTTGCAATTTCTCAGCTCGTGTCTACGAGACGGAAAGAGAAGGACCGTGACGTTTGGTGCGTATAGAAGCGCAAAGCCCCAGTGTTGCTGCGCCTGTGAAAGCGCTTCCAAGGAAGGGTGCTGGCTAGCAAGAGCTTTCAGTGCTGGCACTTTTCATCTCTGAGCAATTGCTCGACGTTTGCAATTTCTCACCTGAGCTCTCTTTAGAGTGCGCGAGAGGATGAGCAGAAGATGAGGTGGCTAGAGAAGCCCAGAGCCCCAGTGTTCTTAGGCCTACAAAAGCGCTTCCAAGGAAGGGTGCTGGCTAGCAACAGCTTTCAGTGCTGGCACTTTTCAGCTCTGAGCAATTGCTCGACGTTTGCAATTTCTCAGCTCGTGTCTACCGACGGAAAGAGAAGGACCGTGACGTTTGGTGGCTAGAGAAGCGCAAAGCCCCAGTGTTGCTGCGCCTGTGAAAGCGCTTCCAAGGAAGGGTGCTGGCTAGCAACAGCTTTCAGTGCTGGCACTTTTCATCTCTGAGCAATTGCTCGACGTTTGCAATTTCTCACCTGAGCTCTCTTTAGAGTGCGCGAGAGGATGAGCAGAAGATGAGGTGGCTAGAGAAGCCCAGAGCACCAGTGTTCTTAGGCCTACAAAAGCGCTTCCAAGGAAGGGTGCTGGCTAGCAACAGCTTTCAGTGCTGGCACTTTTCATCTCTGAGCAATTGCTCGACGTTTGCAATTTCTCAGCTCGTGTCTACGAGACGGAAAGAGAATGACCGTGACGTTTGGTGGCTAGAGAAGCGCAAAGCCCCAGTGTTGCTGTGCCTGTGAAAGCGCTTCCAAGGAAGGGTGCTGGCTAGCAAGAGCTTTCAGTGCTGGCACTTTTCATCTCTGAGCAATTGCTGGATGTTTGCAATTTCTCAGCTCGTGTCTACGAGACGGAAAGAGAAGGACCGTGACGTTTGGTGGGTAGAGAAGCGCAAAGCCCCAGTGTTGCTGCGCCTGTGAAAGCGCTTCCAAGGAAGGGTGCTGGCTAGCAAGAGCTTTCAGTGCTGGCACTTTTCATCTCTGAGCAATTGCTCGACGTTTGCAATTTCTCACCTGAGCTCTCTTTAGAGTGCGCGAAAGGATGAGCAGAAGATGAGGTGGCTAGAGAAGCCCAGAGCCCCAGTGTTCTTAGGGCTACAAAAGCGCTTCCAAGGAAGGGTGCTGGCTAGCAAGAGCTTTCAGTGCTGGCACTTTTCATCTCTGAGCAATTGCTCGACGTTTGCAATTTCTCAGCTCGTGTCTACGAGACGGAAAGAGAATGACCGTGACGTTTGGTGCGTATAGAAGCGCAAAGCCCCAGTGTTGCTGCGCCTGTGAAAGCGCTTCCAAGGAAGGGTGCTGGCTAGCAAGAGCTTTCAGTGCTGGCACTTTTCATCTCTGAGCAATTGCTGGACGTTTGCAATTTCTCAGCTCGTGTCTACGACACGGAAAGAGAATGACCGTGACGTTTGGTGCGTATAGAAGCGCAAAGCCCCAGTGTTGCTGCGCCTGTGAAAGCGCTTCCAAGGAAGGGTGCTGGCTAGCAACAGCTTTCAGTGCTGGCACTTTTCATCTCTGAGCAATTGCTCGACGTTTGCAATTTCTCACCTGAGCTCTCTTTAGAGTGCGCGAGAGGATGAGCAGAAGATGAGGTGGCTAGAGAAGCCCAGAGCCCCAGTGTTCTTAGGCCTACAAAAGCGCTTCCAAGGAAGGGTGCTGGCTAGCAACAGCTTTCAGTGCTGGCACTTTTCATCTCTGAGCAATTGCTCGACGTTTGCAATTTCTCACCTGAGCTCTCTTTAGAGTGCGCGAGAGGATGAGCAGAAGATGAGGTGGCTAGAGAAGCCCAGAGCCCCAGTGTTCTTAGGCCTACAAAAGCGCTTCCAAGGAAGGGTGCTGGCTAGCAACAGCTTTCAGTGCTGGCACTTTTCATCTCTGAGCAATTGCTGGACGTTTGCAATTTCTCAGCTCGTGTCTAGAAGACGGAAAGAGAAGGACCGTGACGTTTGGTGGGTAGAGAAGCGCAAAGCCCCAGTGTTGCTGCGCCTGTGAAAGCGCTTCCAAGGGAGGGTGCTGGCTAGCAACAGCTTTCAGTGCTGGCACTTTTCATCTCTGAGCAATTGCTCGACGTTTGCAATTTCTCAGCTCGTGTCTACGAGACGGAAAGAGAATGACCGTGACGTTTGGTGCGTATAGAAGCGCAAAGCCCCAGTGTTGCTGTGCCTGTGAAAGCGCTTCCAAGGAAGGGTGCTGGCTAGCAAGAGCTTTCAGTGCTGGCACTTTTCATCTCTGAGCAATTGCTCGACGTTTGCAATTTCTCACCTGAGCTCTCTTTAGAGTGCGCGAGAGGATGAGCAGAAGATGAGGTGGCTAGAGAAGCCCAGAGCCCCACTGTTCTTAGGCCTACAAAAGCGCTTCCAAGGAAGGGGGCTGGCTAGCAAGAGCTTTCAGTGCTGGCACTTTTCATCTCTGAGCAATTGCTCGACGTTTGCAATTTCTCAGCTCGTGTCTAGAAGACGGAAAGAGAAGGACCGTGACGTTTGGTGGCTAGAGAAGCGCAAAGCCCCAGTGTTACTGCGCCTGTGAAGCGCTTCCAAGGAAGGGTGCTGGCTAGCAACAGCTTTCAGTGCTGGCACTTTTCATCTCTGAGCAATTGCTCGACGTTTGCAATTTCTCAGCTCGTGTCTACGAGACGGAAAGAGAAGGACCGTGACGTTTGGTGGGTAGAGAAGCGCAAAGCCCCAGTGTTGCTGCGCCTGTGAAAGCGCTTCCAAGGAAGGGGGCTGGCTAGCAAGAGCTTTCAGTGCTGGCACTTTTCATCTCTGAGCAATTGCTTGACGTTTGCAATTTCTCACCTGAGCTCTCTTTAGAGTGCGCGAGAGGATGAGCAGAAGATGAGGTGGCTAGAGAAGCCCAGAGCCCCAGTGTTCTTAGGCCTACAAAAGCGCTTCCAAGGAAGGGTGCTGGCTAGCAACAGCTTTCAGTGCTGGCACTTTTCATCTCTGAGCAATTGCTCGACGTTTGCAATTTCTCAGCTCGTGTCTACCGACGGAAAGAGAAGGACTGTGAGGTTTGGTGGGTAGAGAAGCGCAAAGCCCCAGTGTTACTGCGCCTGTGAAAGCGCTTCCAAGGAAGGGTGCTGGCTAGCAAGAGCTTTCAGTGCTGGCACTTTTCATCTCTGAGCAATTGCTGGATGTTTGCAATTTCTCAGCTCGTGTCTACGAGACGGAAAGAGAATGACCGTGACGTTTGGTGCGTATAGAAGCGCAAAGCCCCAGTGTTGCTGCGCCTGTGAAAGCGCTTCCAAGGAAGGGTGCTGGCTAGCAAGAGCTTTCAGTGCTGGCACTTTTCATCTCTGAGCAATTGCTGGATGTTTGCAATTTCTCACCTGAGCTCTCTTTAGAGTGCGCGAGAGGATGAGCAGAAGATGAGGTGGCTAGAGAAGCCCAGAGCCCCAGTCTTCTTAGGCCTACAAAAGCGCTTCCAAGGAAGGGTGCTGGCTAGCAACAGCTTTCAGTGCTGGCACTTTTCATCTCTGAGCAATTGCTCGACGTTTGCAATTTCTCACCTGAGCTCTCTTTAGAGTGCGCGAGAGGATGAGCAGAAGATGAGGTGGCTAGAGAAGCCCAGAGCCCCAGTGTTCTTAGGCCTACAAAAGCGCTTCCAAGGAAGGGTGCTGGCTAGCAACAGCTTTCAGTGCTGGCACTTTTCATCTCTGAGCAATTGCTCGACGTTTGCAATTTCTCAGCTAGTGTCTACGAGACGGAAAGAGAATGACCGTGACGTTTGGTGGGTAGAGAAGCGCAAAGCCCCAGTGTTGCTGCGCCTGTGAAAGCGCTTCCAAGGAAGGGTGCTGGCTAGCAACAGCTTTCAGTGCTGGCACTTTTCTTCTCTGAGCATTTGCTAGACGTTTGCAATTTCTCACCTGAGCTCTCTTCAGAGTGCCCGAGAGGATGAGCAGAAGATGAGGTGGCTAGAGAAGCCCAGAGCCCCAGTGTTCTTAGGCCTACAAAAGCGCTTCCAAGGAAGGGTGCTGGCTAGCAACAGCTTTCAGTGCTGGCACTTTTCATCTCTGAGCAATTGCTGGACGTTTGCAATTTCTCAGCTCGTGTCTACCGACGGAAAGAGAAGGACCGTGACGTTTGGTGGGTAGAGAAGCGCAAAGCCCCAGTGTTACTGCGCCTGTAAAGCGCTTCCAAGGAAGGGTGCTGGCTAGCAACAGCTTTCAGTGCTGGCACTTTTCAGCTCTGAGCAATTGCTGGACGTTTGCAATTTCTCAGCTCGTGTCTACGAGACGGAAAGAGAAGGACCGTGACGTTTGGTGCGTATAGAAGCGCAAAGCCCTAGTGTTGCTGCGCCTGTGAAAGTGCTTCCAAGGAAGGGTGCTGGCTAGCAAGAGCTTTCAGTGCTGGCACTTTTCATCTCTGAGCAATTGCTCGACGTTTGCAATTTCTCACCTGAGCTCTCTTCAGAGTGCGCGAGAGGATGAGCAGAAGATGAGGTGGCTAGAGAAGCCCAGAGCACCAGTGTTCTTAGGCCTACAAAAGTGCTTCCAAGGAAGGGTGCTGGCTAGCAACAGCTTTCAGTGCTGGCACTTTTCATCTCTGAGCAATTGCTCGACGTTTGCAATTTCTCAGCTCCTGTCTACGAGACGGAAAGAGAAGGACCGTGACGTTTGGTGGCTAGAGAAGCGCAAAGACCCAGTGTTGCTGTGCCTGTAAAGCGCTTCCAAGGAAGGGTGCTGGCTAGCAACAGCTTTCAGTGCTGGCACTTTTCAGCTCTGAGCAATTGCTCGACGTTTGCAATTTCTCAGCTCGTGTCTACGAGACGGAAAGAGAAGGACCGTGACGTTTGGTGCGTATAGAAGCGCAAAGCCCCAGTGTTGCTGTGCCTGTGAAAGCGCTTCCAAGGAAGGGTGCTGGCTAGCAACAGCTTTCAGTGCTGGCACTTTTCATCTCTGAGCAATTGCTCGACGTTTGCAATTTCTCACCTGAGCTCTCTTTAGAGTGCGCGAGAGGATGAGCAGAAGATGAGGTGGCTAGAGAAGCCCAGAGCCCCAGTGTTCTTAGGCCTAAAAAAGCGCTTCCAAGGAAGGGTGCTGGCTAGCAAGAGCTTTCAGTGCTGGCACTTTTCATCTCTGAGCAATTGCTGGACGTTTGCAATTTCTCAGCTCGTGTCTACGAGACGGAAAGAGAAGGACCGTGACGTTTGGTGCGTATAGAAGCGCAAAGCCCCAGTGTTGCTGCGCCTGTGAAAGCGCTTCCAAGGAAGGGTGCTGGCTAGCAACAGCTTTCAGTGCTGGCACTTTTCATCTCTGAGCAATTGCTCGACGTTTGCAATTTCTCAGCTCATGTCTACCGACGGAAAGAGAAGGACCGTGACGTTTGGTGGGTAGAGAAGCGCAAAGCCCCAGTGTTACTGCGCCTGTAAAGCGCTTCCAAGGAAGGGTGCTGGCTAGCAACAGCTTTCAGTGCTGGCACTTTTCAGCTCTGAGCAATTGCTCGACGTTTGCAATTTCTCAGCTCGTGTCTACGAGACGGAAAGAGAATGACCGTGACGTTTGGTGGGTAGAGAAGCGCAAAGCCCCAGTGTTGCTGCGCCTGTGAAAGCGCTTCCAAGGAAGGGTGCTGGCTAGCAACAGCTTTCAGTGCTGGCACTTTTCATCTCTGAGCAATTGCTGGATGTTTGCAATTTCTCAGCTCGTGTCTACGAGACGGAAAGAGAATGACCGTGACGTTTGGTGCGTATAGAAGCGCAAAGCCCCAGTGTTGCTGCGCCTGTGAAAGCGCTTCCAAGGAAGGGTGCTGGCTAGCAAGAGCTTTCAGTGCTGGCACTTTTCATCTCTGAGCAATTGCTCGACGTTTGCAATTTCTCACCTGAGCTCTCTTTAGAGTGCGCGAGAGGATGAGCAGAAGATGAGGTGGCTAGAGAAGCCCAGAGCCCCAGTGTTCTTAGGCCTACAAAAGCGCTTCCAAGGAAGGGTGCTGGCTAGCAAGAGCTTTCAGTGCTGGCACTTTTCATCTCTGAGCAATTGCTCGACGTTTGCAATTTCTCACCTGAGCTCTCTTTAGAGTGCGCGAGAGGATGAGCAGAAGATGAGGTGGCTAGAGAAGCCCAGAGCACCAGTGTTCTTAGGCCTACAAAAGCGCTTCCAAGGAAGGGGGCTGGCTAGCAACAGCTTTCAGTGCTGGCACTTTTCATCTCTGAGCAATTGCTCGACGTTTGCAATTTCTCAGCTCGTGTCTACGAGACGGAAAGAGAAGGACCGTGACGTTTGGTGCGTATAGAAGCGCAAAGCCCCAGTGTTGCTGCGCCTGTGAAAGCGCTTCCAAGGAAGGGTGCTGGCTAGCAACAGCTTTCAGTGCTGGCACTTTTCATCTCTGAGCAATTGCTGGATGTTTGCAATTTCTCAGCTCGTGTCTACGAGGCGGAAAGAGAATGACCGTGACGTTTGGTGCGTATAGAAGCGCAAAGCCCCAGTGTTGCTGCGCCTGTGAAAGCGCTTCCAAGGAAGGGTGCTGGCTAGCAAGAGCTTTCAGTGCTGGCACTTTTCATCTCTGAGCAATTGCTCGACGTTTGCAATTTCTCAGCTCGTGTCTACCGACGGAAAGAGAATGACCGTGACGTTTGGTGGCTAGAGAAGCGCAAAGCCCCAGTGTTACTGCGCCTGTAAAGCGCTTCCAAGGAAGGGTGCTGGCTAGCAACAGCTTTCAGTGCTGGCACTTTTCAGCTCTGAGCAATTGCTCGACGTTTGCAATTTCTCAGCTCGTGTCTACGAGACGGAAAGAGAAGGACCGTGACGTTTGGTGGGTAGAGAAGCGCAAAGCCCCAGTGTTGCTGCGCCTGTGAAAGCGCTTCCAAGGAAGGGTGCTGGCTAGCAACAGCTTTCAGTGCTGGCACTTTTCTTCTCTGAGCATTTGCTCGACGTTTGCAATTTCTCAGCTCGTGTCTACGAGACGGAAAGAGAAGGACCGTGACGTTTGGTGGGTAGAGAAGCGCAAAGCCCCAGTGTTGCTGCGCCTGTGAAAGCGCTTCCAAGGAAGGGTGCTGGCTAGCAAGAGCTTTCAGTGCTGGCACTTTTCATCTCTGAGCAATTGCTCGACGTTTGCAATTTCTCAGCTCGTGTCTACGAGACGGAAAGAGAATGACCGTGACGTTTGGTGCGTATAGAAGCGCAAAGCCCCAGTGTTGCTGCGCCTGTGAAAGCGCTTCCAAGGAAGGGTGCTGGCTAGCAACAGCTTCCAGTGCTGGCACTTTTCATCTCTGAGCAATTGCTGGATGTTTGCAATTTCTCAGCTCGTGTCTACGACACGGAAAGAGAATGACCGTGACGTTTGGTGCGTATAGAAGCGCAAAGCCCCAGTGTTGCTGCGCCTGTGAAAGCGCTTCCAAGGAAGGGTGCTGGCTAGCAACAGCTTTCAGTGCTGGCACTTTTCATCTCTGAGCAATTGCTCGACGTTTGCAATTTCTCACCTGAGCTCTCTTTAGAGTGCGCGAGAGGATGAGCAGAAGATGAGGTGGCTAGAGAAGCCCAGAGCCCCACTGTTCTTAGGCCTACAAAAGCGCTTCCAAGGAAGGGTGCTGGCTAGCAACAGCTTTCAGTGCTGGCACTTTTCATCTCTGAGCAATTGCTGGACGTTTGCAATTTCTCACCTGAGCTCTCTTTAGAGTGCGCGAGAGGATGAGCAGAAGATGAGGTGGCTAGAGAAGCCCAGAGCCCCACTGTTCTTAGGCCTACAAAAGCGCTTCCAAGGAAGGGTGCTGGCTAGCAACAGCTTTCAGTGCTGGCACTTTTCAGCTCTGAGCAATTGCTGGACGTTTGCAATTTCTCAGCTCGTGTCTACCGACGGAAAGAGAAGGACCGTGACGTTTGGTGGCTAGAGAAGCGCAAAGCCCCAGTGTTGCTGCGCCTGTGAAAGCGCTTCCAAGGAAGGGTGCTGGCTAGCAACAGCTTTCAGTGCTGGCACTTTTCATCTCTGAGCAATTGCTCGACGTTTGCAATTTCTCAGCTCGTGTCTACGAGACGGAAAGAGAATGACCGTGACGTTTGGTGCGTATAGAAGCGCAAAGCCCCAGTGTTGCTGTGCCTGTGAAAGCGCTTCCAAGGAAGGGTGCTGGCTAGCAACAGCTTTCAGTGCTGGCACTTTTCATCTCTGAGCAATTGCTCGACGTTTGCAATTTCTCACCTGAGCTCTCTTTAGAGTGCGCGAGAGGATGAGCAGAAGATGAGGTGGCTAGAGAAGCCCAGAGCCCCAGTGTTCTTAGGCCTACAAAAGCGCTTCCAAGGAAGGGTGCTGGCTAGCAAGAGCTTTCAGTGCTGGCACTTTTCATCTCTGAGGAATTGCTCGACGTTTGCAATTTCTCAGCTCGTGTCTACGAGACGGAAAGAGAAGGACCGTGACGTTTGGTGCGTATAGAAGCGCAAAGCCCCAGTGTTGCTGCGCCTGTGAAAGCGATTCCAAGTAAGGGTGCTGGCTAGCAACAGCTTTCAGTGCTGGCACTTTTCATCTCTGAGCAATTGCTCGACGTTTGCAATTTCTCAGCTCGTGTCTACCGACGGAAAGAGAAGGACCGTGACGTTTGGTGGGTAGAGAAGCGCAAAGCCCCAGTGTTACTGCGCCTGTAAAGCGCTTCCAAGGAAGGGTGCTGGCTAGCAACAGCTTTCAGTGCTGGCACTTTTCAGCTCTGAGCAATTGCTCGACGTTTGCAATTTCTCAGCTCGTGTCTACGAGACGGAAAGAGAATGACCGTGACGTTTGGTGGGTAGAGAAGCGCAAAGCCCCAGTGTTGCTGCGCCTGTGAAAGCGCTTCCAAGGAAGGGTGCTGGCTAGCAACAGCTTTCAGTGCTGGCACTTTTCTTCTCTGAGCATTTGCTAGACGTTTGCAATTTCTCAGCTCGTGTCTACGAGACGGAAAGAGAAGGACCGTGACGTTTGGTGCGTATAGAAGCGCAAAGCCCCAGTGTTGCTGCGCCTGTGAAAGCGCTTCCAAGGAAGGGTGCTGGCTAGCAACAGCTTTCAGTGCTGGCACTTTTCATCTCTGAGCAATTGCTCGACGTTTGCAATTTCTCACCTGAGCTCTCTTTAGAGTGCGCGAGAGGATGAGCAGAAGATGAGGTGGCTAGAGAAGCCCAGAGCCCCAGTGTTCTTAGGCCTACAAAAGCGCTTCCAAGGAAGGGTGCTGGCTAGCAACAGCTTTCAGTGCTGGCACTTTTCATCTCTGAGCAATTGCTGGACGTTTGCAATTTCTCAGCTCGTGTCTACCGACGGAAAGAGAAGGACCGTGACGTTTGGTGGCTAGAGAAGCGCAAAGCCCCAGTGTTACTGCGCCTGTGAAAGCGCTTCCAAGGAAGGGTGCTGGCTAGCAACAGCTTTCAGTGCTGGCACTTTTCATCTCTGAGCAATTGCTCGACGTTTGCAATTTCTCAGCTCGTGTCTACGAGACGGAAAGAGAATGACCGTGACGTTTGGTGCGTATAGAAGCGCAAAGCCCCAGTGTTACTGCGCCTGTGAAAGCGCTTCCAAGGAAGGGTGCTGGCTAGCAAGAGCTTTCAGTGCTGGCACTTTTCATCTCTGAGCAATTGCTCGACGTTTGCAATTTCTCAGCTCCTGTCTACGAGACGGAAAGAGAATGACCGTGACGTTTGGTGCGTATAGAAGCGCAAAGCCCCAGTGTTGCTGCGCCTGTGAAAGCGCTTCCAAGGAAGGGTGCTGGCTAGCAACAGCTTTCAGTGCTGGCACTTTTCATCTCTGAGCAATTGCTCGACGTTTGCAATTTCTCAGCTCGTGTCTACGAGACGGAAAGAGAAGGACCGTGACGTTTGGTGCGTATAGAAGCGCAAAGCCCCAGTGTTGCTGCGCCTGTGAAAGCGCTTCCAAGTAAGGGTGCTGGCTAGCAACAGCTTTCAGTGCTGGCACTTTTCAGCTCTGAGCAATTGCTCGACGTTTGCAATTTCTCAGCTCGTGTCTACCGACGGAAAGAGAAGGACCGTGACGTTTGGTGGGTAGAGAAGCGCAAAGCCCCAGTGTTACTGCGCCTGTAAAGCGCTTCCAAGGAAGGGTGCTGGCTAGCAACAGCTTTCAGTGCTGGCACTTTTCAGCTCTGAGCAATTGCTCGACGTTTGCAATTTCTCAGCTCGTGTCTACGAGACGGAAAGAGAATGACCGTGACGTTTGGTGGGTAGAGAAGCGCAAAGCCCCAGTGTTGCTGCGCCTGTGAAAGCGCTTCCAAGGAAGGGTGCTGGCTAGCAACAGCTTTCAGTGCTGGCACTTTTCTTCTCTGAGCATTTGCTAGACGTTTGCAATTTCTCAGCTCGTGTCTACGAGACGGAAAGAGAAGGACCGTGACGTTTGGTGCGTATAGAAGCGCAAAGCCCCAGTGTTGCTGCGCCTGTGAAAGCGCTTCCAAGGAAGGGTGCTGGCTAGCAACAGCTTTCAGTGCTGGCACTTTTCATCTCTGAGCAATTGCTGGACGTTTGCAATTTCTCACCTGAGCTCTCTTTAGAGTGCGCGAGAGGATGAGCAGAAGATGAGGTGGCTAGAGAAGCCCAGAGCCCCAGTGTTCTTAGGCCTACAAAAGCGCTTCCAAGGAAGGGTGCTGGCTAGCAACAGCTTTCAGTGCTGGCACTTTTCATCTCTGAGCAATTGCTGGACGTTTGCAATTTCTCACCTGAGCTCTCTTTAGAGTGCGCGAGAGGATGAGCAGAAGATGAGGTGGCTAGAGAAGCCCAGAGCCCCAGTGTTCTTAGGCCTACAAAAGCGCTTCCAAGGAAGGGTGCTGGCTAGCAACAGCTTTCAGTGCTGGCACTTTTCAGCTCTGAGCAATTGCTCGACGTTTGCAATTTCTCAGCTCGTGTCTACCGACGGAAAGAGAATGACCGTGACGTTTGGTGGCTAGAGAAGCGCAAAGCCCCAGTGTTGCTGTGCCTGTGAAAGCGCTTCCAAGGAAGGGTGCTGGCTAGCAAGAGCTTTCAGTGCTGGCACTTTTCATCTCTGAGCAATTGCTGGACGTTTGCAATTTCTCACCTGAGCTCTCTTTAGAGTGCGCGAGAGGATGAGCAGAAGATGAGGTGGCTAGAGAAGCCCAGAGCACCAGTGTTCTTAGGCCTACAAAAGCGCTTCCAAGGAAGGGTGCTGGCTAGCAACAGCTTTCAGTGCTGGCACTTTTCATCTCTGAGCAATTGCTCGACGTTTGCAATTTCTCAGCTCGTGTCTACGAGACGGAAAGAGAATGACCGTGACGTTTGGTGGCTAGAGAAGCGCAAAGCCCCAGTGTTGCTGTGCCTGTGAAAGCGCTTCCAAGGAAGGGTGCTGGCTAGCAACAGCTTTCAGTGCTGGCACTTTTCATCTCTGAGCAATTGCTGGACGTTTGCAATTTCTCAGCTCGTGTCTACGACACGGAAAGAGAATGACCGTGACGTTTGGTGCGTATAGAAGCGCAAAGCCCCAGTGTTGCTGCGCCTGTGAAAGCGCTTCCAAGGAAGGGTGCTGGCTAGCAACAGCTTTCAGTGCTGGCACTTTTCATCTCTGAGCAATTGCTGGACGTTTGCAATTTCTCACCTGAGCTCTCTTTAGAGTGCGCGAGAGGATGAGCAGAAGATGAGGTGGCTAGAGAAGCCCAGAGCCCCAGTGTTCTTAGGCCTACAAA
Source organism: Sarcoramphus papa (assembly GCA_037962945.1). Taxonomy (NCBI): domain Eukaryota; kingdom Metazoa; phylum Chordata; class Aves; order Accipitriformes; family Cathartidae; genus Sarcoramphus; species Sarcoramphus papa. The sequence continues at coordinate 5,447,957 of JBBMRM010000084.1, read as the reverse complement.
AGCGCTTCCAAGGAAGGGTGCTGGCTAGCAAGAGCTTTCAGTGCTGGCACTTTTCATCTCTGAGCAATTGCTCGACGTTTGCAATTTCTCACCTGAGCTCTCTTTAGAGTGCGCGAGAGGATGAGCAGAAGATGAGGTGGCTAGAGAAGCCCAGAGCCCCAGTGTTCTTAGGCCTACAAAAGCGCTTCCAAGGAAGGGTGCTGGCTAGCAACAGCTTTCAGTGCTGGCACTTTTCATCTCTGAGCAATTGCTGGACGTTTGCAATTTCTCAGCTCGTGTCTAGAAGACGGAAAGAGAAGGACCGTGACGTTTGGTGGGTAGAGAAGCCCAGAGCCCCAGTGTTCTTAGGCCTACAAAAGCGCTTCCAAGGAAGGGTGCTGGCTAGCAACAGCTTTCAGTGCTGGCACTTTTCATCTCTGAGCAATTGCTGGACGTTTGCAATTTCTCAGCTCGTGTCTAGAAGACGGAAAGAGAAGGACCGTGACGTTTGGTGGCTAGAGAAGCGCAAAGCCCCAGTGTTGCTGCGCCTGTGAAAGCGCTTCCAAGGGAGGGTGCTGGCTAGCAACAGCTTTCAGTGCTGGCACTTTTCATCTCTGAGCAATTGCTCGACGTTTGCAATTTCTCAGCTCGTGTCTACGAGACGGAAAGAGAATGACCGTGACGTTTGGTGCGTATAGAAGCGCAAAGCCCCAGTGTTGCTGTGCCTGTGAAAGCGCTTCCAAGGAAGGGTGCTGGCTAGCAAGAGCTTTCAGTGCTGGCACTTTTCATCTCTGAGCAATTGCTCGACGTTTGCAATTTCTCACCTGAGCTCTCTTTAGAGTGCGCGAGAGGATGAGCAGAAGATGAGGTGGCTAGAGAAGCCCAGAGCCCCAGTGTTCTTAGGCCTAAAAAAGCGCTTCCAAGGAAGGGTGCTGGCTAGCAAGAGCTTTCAGTGCTGGCACTTTTCATCTCTGAGCATTGCTGGACGTTTGCAATTTCTCAGCTCGTGTCTACCGACGGAAAGAGAAGGACCGTGACGTTTGGTGGCTAGAGAAGCGCAAAGACCCAGTGTTGCTGTGCCTGTCAAGCGCTTCCAAGGAAGGGTGCTGGCTAGCAACAGCTTTCAGTGCTGGCACTTTTCATCTCTGAGCAATTGCTCGACGTTTGCAATTTCTCACCTGAGCTCTCTTTAGAGTGCGCGAGAGGATGAGCAGAAGATGAGGTGGCTAGAGAAGCCCAGAGCCCCACTGTTCTTAGGCCTACAAAAGCGCTTCCAAGGAAGGGGGCTGGCTAGCAACAGCTTTCAGTGCTGGCACTTTTCATCTCTGAGCAATTGCTCGACGTTTGCAATTTCTCAGCTCGTGTCTAGAAGACGGAAAGAGAAGGACCGTGACGTTTGGTGGCTAGAGAAGCGCAAAGCCCCAGTGTTACTGCGCCTGTGAAGCGCTTCCAAGGAAGGGTGCTGGCTAGCAACAGCTTTCAGTGCTGGCACTTTTCAGCTCTGAGCAATTGCTCGACGTTTGCAATTTCTCAGCTCGTGTCTACGAGACGGAAAGAGAAGGACCGTGACGTTTGGTGGGTAGAGAAGCGCAAAGCCCCAGTGTTGCTGCGCCTGTGAAAGCGCTTCCAAGGAAGGGGGCTGGCTAGCAAGAGCTTTCAATGCTGGCACTTTTCATCTCTGAGCAATTGCTTGACGTTTGCAATTTCTCACCTGAGCTCTCTTTAGAGTGCGCGAGAGGATGAGCAGAAGATGAGGTGGCTAGAGAAGCCCAGAGCCCCAGTGTTCTTAGGCCTACAAAAGCGCTTCCAAGGAAGGGTGCTGGCTAGCAAGAGCTTTCAGTGCTGGCACTTTTCATCTCTGAGCAATTGCTCGACGTTTGCAATTTCTCAGCTCGTGTCTACCGACGGAAAGAGAAGGACCGTGACGTTTGGTGGGTAGAGAAGCGCAAAGCCCCAGTGTTACTGCGCCTGTGAAAGCGCTTCCAAGGAAGGGTGCTGGCTAGCAACAGCTTTCAGTGCTGGCACTTTTCATCTCTGAGCAATTGCTGGATGTTTGCAATTTCTCAGCTCGTGTCTACGAGACGGAAAGAGAATGACCGTGACGTTTGGTGCGTATAGAAGCGCAAAGCCCCAGTGTTGCTGTGCCTGTGAAAGCGCTTCCAAGGAAGGGTGCTGGCTAGCAACAGCTTTCAGTGCTGGCACTTTTCATCTCTGAGCAATTGCTGGACGTTTGCAATTTCTCACCTGAGCTCTCTTTAGAGTGCGCGAGAGGATGAGCAGAAGATGAGGTGGCTAGAGAAGCCCAGAGCCCCACTGTTCTTAGGCCTACAAAAGCGCTTCCAAGGAAGGGGGCTGGCTAGCAACAGCTTTCAGTGCTGGCACTTTTCATCTCTGAGCAATTGCTCGACGTTTGCAATTTCTCAGCTCGTGTCTAGAAGACGGAAAGAGAAGGACCGTGACGTTTGGTGGCTAGAGAAGCGCAAAGCCCCAGTGTTACTGCGCCTGTGAAGCGCTTCCAAGGAAGGGTGCTGGCTAGCAACAGCTTTCAGTGCTGGCACTTTTCAGCTCTGAGCAATTGCTCGACGTTTGCAATTTCTCAGCTCGTGTCTACGAGACGGAAAGAGAAGGACCGTGACGTTTGGTGGGTAGAGAAGCGCAAAGCCCCAGTGTTGCTGCGCCTGTGAAAGCGCTTCCAAGGAAGGGGGCTGGCTAGCAAGAGCTTTCAATGCTGGCACTTTTCATCTCTGAGCAATTGCTTGACGTTTGCAATTTCTCACCTGAGCTCTCTTTAGAGTGCGCGAGAGGATGAGCAGAAGATGAGGTGGCTAGAGAAGCCCAGAGCCCCAGTGTTCTTAGGCCTACAAAAGCGCTTCCAAGGAAGGGTGCTGGCTAGCAAGAGCTTTCAGTGCTGGCACTTTTCATCTCTGAGCAATTGCTCGACGTTTGCAATTTCTCAGCTCGTGTCTACCGACGGAAAGAGAAGGACCGTGACGTTTGGTGGGTAGAGAAGCGCAAAGCCCCAGTGTTGCTGCGCCTGTGAAAGCGCTTCCAAGGAAGGGTGCTGGCTAGCAACAGCTTTCAGTGCTGGCACTTTTCATCTCTGAGCATTTGCTAGACGTTTGCAATTTCTCACCTGAGCTCTCTTCAGAGTGCCCGAGAGGATGAGCAGAAGATGAGGTGGCTAGAGAAGCCCAGAGCCCCAGTGTTCTTAGGCCTACAAAAGCGCTTCCAAGGAAGGGTGCTGGCTAGCAAGAGCTTTCAGTGCTGGCACTTTTCATCTCTGAGCAATTGCTGGACGTTTGCAATTTCTCAGCTCGTGTCTACGACACGGAAAGAGAATGACCGTGACGTTTGGTGCGTATAGAAGCGCAAAGCCCCAGTGTTGCTGCGCCTGTGAAAGCGCTTCCAAGGAAGGGTGCTGGCTAGCAACAGCTTTCAGTGCTGGCACTTTTCATCTCTGAGCAATTGCTCGACGTTTGCAATTTCTCACCTGAGCTCTCTTTAGAGTGCGCGAGAGGATGAGCAGAAGATGAGGTGGCTAGAGAAGCCCAGAGCCCCACTGTTCTTAGGCCTACAAAAGCGCTTCCAAGGAAGGGTGCTGGCTAGCAACAGCTTTCAGTGCTGGCACTTTTCATCTCTGAGCAATTGCTCGACGTTTGCAATTTCTCACCTGAGCTCTCTTTAGAGTGCGCGAGAGGATGAGCAGAAGATGAGGTGGCTAGAGAAGCCCAGAGCCCCAGTGTTCTTAGGCCTACAAAAGCGCTTCCAAGGAAGGGTGCTGGCTAGCAACAGCTTTCAGTGCTGGCACTTTTCATCTCTGAGCAATTGCTCGACGTTTGCAATTTCTCAGCTCGTGTCTACCGACGGAAAGAGAAGGACCGTGACGTTTGGTGGGTAGAGAAGCGCAAAGCCCCAGTGTTGCTGCGCCTGTGAAAGCGCTTCCAAGGGAGGGTGCTGGCTAGCAACAGCTTTCAGTGCTGGCACTTTTCATCTCTGAGCAATTGCTCGACGTTTGCAATTTCTCAGCTCGTGTCTACGAGACGGAAAGAGAAGGACCGTGACGTTTGGTGCGTATAGAAGCGCAAAGCCCCAGTGTTGCTGTGCCTGTGAAAGCGCTTCCAAGGAAGGGTGCTGGCTAGCAAGAGCTTTCAGTGCTGGCACTTTTCATCTCTGAGCAATTGCTCGACGTTTGCAATTTCTCACCTGAGCTCTCTTTAGAGTGCGCGAGAGGATGAGCAGAAGATGAGGTGGCTAGAGAAGCCCAGAGCCCCAGTGTTCTTAGGCCTAAAAAAGCGCTTCCAAGGAAGGGTGCTGGCTAGCAAGAGCTTTCAGTGCTGGCACTTTTCATCTCTGAGCATTGCTGGACGTTTGCAATTTCTCAGCTCGTGTCTACCGACGGAAAGAGAAGGACCGTGACGTTTGGTGGCTAGAGAAGCGCAAAGACCCAGTGTTGCTGTGCCTGTCAAGCGCTTCCAAGGAAGGGTGCTGGCTAGCAACAGCTTTCAGTGCTGGCACTTTTCATCTCTGAGCAATTGCTCGACGTTTGCAATTTCTCACCTGAGCTCTCTTTAGAGTGCGCGAGAGGATGAGCAGAAGATGAGGTGGCTAGAGAAGCCCAGAGCCCCACTGTTCTTAGGCCTACAAAAGCGCTTCCAAGGAAGGGGGCTGGCTAGCAACAGCTTTCAGTGCTGGCACTTTTCATCTCTGAGCAATTGCTCGACGTTTGCAATTTCTCAGCTCGTGTCTAGAAGACGGAAAGAGAAGGACCGTGACGTTTGGTGGCTAGAGAAGCGCAAAGCCCCAGTGTTACTGCGCCTGTGAAGCGCTTCCAAGGAAGGGTGCTGGCTAGCAACAGCTTTCAGTGCTGGCACTTTTCATCTCTGAGCAATTGCTCGACGTTTGCAATTTCTCAGCTCGTGTCTACGAGACGGAAAGAGAAGGACCGTGACGTTTGGTGGGTAGAGAAGCGCAAAGCCCCAGTGTTGCTGCGCCTGTGAAAGCGCTTCCAAGGAAGGGGGCTGGCTAGCAAGAGCTTTCAGTGCTGGCACTTTTCATCTCTGAGCAATTGCTTGACGTTTGCAATTTCTCACCTGAGCTCTCTTTAGAGTGCGCGAGAGGATGAGCAGAAGATGAGGTGGCTAGAGAAGCCCAGAGCCCCAGTGTTCTTAGGCCTACAAAAGCGCTTCCAAGGAAGGGTGCTGGCTAGCAACAGCTTTCAGTGCTGGCACTTTTCATCTCTGAGCAATTGCTCGACGTTTGCAATTTCTCAGCTCGTGTCTACCGACGGAAAGAGAAGGACCGTGACGTTTGGTGGGTAGAGAAGCGCAAAGCCCCAGTGTTACTGCGCCTGTGAAAGCGCTTCCAAGGAAGGGTGCTGGCTAGCAACAGCTTCCAGTGCTGGCACTTTTCATCTCTGAGCAATTGCTGGATGTTTGCAATTTCTCAGCTCGTGTCTACGAGACGGAAAGAGAATGACCGTGACGTTTGGTGCGTATAGAAGCGCAAAGCCCCAGTGTTGCTGCGCCTGTGAAAGCGCTTCCAAGGAAGGGTGCTGGCTAGCAAGAGCTTTCAGTGCTGGCACTTTTCATCTCTGAGCAATTGCTCGACGTTTGCAATTTCTCACCTGAGCTCTCTTCAGAGTGCCCGAGAGGATGAGCAGAAGATGAGGTGGCTAGAGAAGCCCAGAGCCCCAGTGTTCTTAGGCCTACAAAAGTGCTTCCAAGGAAGGGTGCTGGCTAGCAACAGCTTTCAGTGCTGGCACTTTTCATCTCTGAGCAATTGCTCGACGTTTGCAATTTCTCAGCTCCTGTCTACGAGACGGAAAGAGAAGGACCGTGACGTTTGGTGGCTAGAGAAGCGCAAAGACACAGTGTTGCTGTGCCTGTAAAGCGCTTCCAAGGAAGGGTGCTGGCTAGCAACAGCTTTCAGTGCTGGCACTTTTCAGCTCTGAGCAATTGCTCGACGTTTGCAATTTCTCAGCTCGTGTCTACGAGACGGAAAGAGAAGGACCGTGACGTTTGGTGCGTATAGAAGCGCAAAGCCCCAGTGTTGCTGTGCCTGTGAAAGCGCTTCCAAGGAAGGGTGCTGGCTAGCAACAGCTTTCAGTGCTGGCACTTTTCGTCTCTGAGCAATTGCTCGACGTTTGCAATTTCTCACCTGAGCTCTCTTTAGAGTGCGCGAGAGGATGAGCAGAAGATGAGGTGGCTAGAGAAGCCCAGAGCCCCAGTGTTCTTAGGCCTAAAAAAGCGCTTCCAAGGAAGGGTGCTGGCTAGCAAGAGCTTTCAGTGCTGGCACTTTTCAGCTCTGAGCAATTGCTCGACGTTTGCAATTTCTCAGCTCGTGTCTACGAGGCGGAAAGAGAAGGACCGTGACGTTTGGTGCGTATAGAAGCGCAAAGCCCCAGTGTTGCTGCGCCTGTGAAAGCGCTTCCAAGGAAGGGTGCTGGCTAGCAACAGCTTTCAGTGCTGGCACTTTTCATCTCTGAGCAATTGCTCGACGTTTGCAATTTCTCAGCTCATGTCTACCGACGGAAAGAGAAGGACCGTGACGTTTGGTGGGTTGAGAAGCGCAAAGCCCCAGTGTTACTGCGCCTGTAAAGCGCTTCCAAGGAAGGGTGCTGGCTAGCAACAGCTTTCAGTGCTGGCACTTTTCAGCTCTGAGCAATTGCTCGACGTTTGCAATTTCTCAGGTCGTGTCTAGGAGACGGAAAGAGAATGACCGTGACGTTTGGTGGGTAGAGAAGCGCAAAGCCCCAGTGTTGCTGCGCCTGTGAAAGCGCTTCCAAGGAAGGGTGCTGGCTAGCAAGAGCTTTCAGTGCTGGCACTTTTCTTCTCTGAGCATTTGCTAGACGTTTGCAATTTCTCAGCTCGTGTCTACGAGACGGAAAGAGAATGACCGTGACGTTTGGTGGGTAGAGAAGCGCAAAGCCCCAGTGTTACTGCGCCTGTGAAAGCGCTTCCAAGGAAGGGTGCTGGCTAGCAAGAGCTTTCAGTGCTGGCACTTTTCATCTCTGAGCAATTGCTGGATGTTTGCAATTTCTCAGCTCGTGTCTACGAGACGGAAAGAGAATGACCGTGACGTTTGGTGCGTATAGAAGCGCAAAGCCCCAGTGTTGCTGCGCCTGTGAAAGCGCTTCCAAGGAAGGGTGCTGGCTAGCAAGAGCTTTCAGTGCTGGCACTTTTCATCTCTGAGCAATTGCTCGACGTTTGCAATTTCTCACCTGAGCTCTCTTTAGAGTGCGCGAGAGGATGAGCAGAAGATGAGGTGGCTAGAGAAGCCCAGAGCCCCAGTGTTCTTAGGCCTACAAAAGCGCTTCCAAGGAAGGGTGCTGGCTAGCAACAGCTTTCAGTGCTGGCACTTTTCATCTCTGAGCAATTGCTGGACGTTTGCAATTTCTCACCTGAGCTCTCTTTAGAGTGCGCGAGAGGATGAGCAGAAGATGAGGTGGCTAGAGAAGCCCAGAGCACCAGTGTTCTTAGGCCTACAAAAGCGCTTCCAAGGAAGGGTGCTGGCTAGCAACAGCTTTCAGTGCTGGCACTTTTCATCTCTGAGCAATTGCTCGACGTTTGCAATTTCTCAGCTCGTGTCTACGAGACGGAAAGAGAAGGACCGTGACGTTTGGTGGGTAGAGAAGCGCAAAGCCCCAGTGTTGCTGCGCCTGTGAAAGCGCTTCCAAGGAAGGGTGCTGGCTAGCAAGAGCTTTCAGTGCTGGCACTTTTCATCTCTGAGCAATTGCTGGATGTTTGCAATTTCTCAGCTCGTGTCTACGAGGCGGAAAGAGAATGACCGTGACGTTTGGTGCGTATAGAAGCGCAAAGCCCCAGTGTTGCTGCGCCTGTGAAAGCGCTTCCAAGGAAGGGTGCTGGCTAGCAAGAGCTTTCAGTGCTGGCACTTTTCATCTCTGAGCAATTGCTCGACGTTTGCAATTTCTCAGCTCGTGTCTACGAGACGGAAAGAGAAGGACCGTGACGTTTGGTGCGTATAGAAGCGCAAAGCCCCAGTGTTGCTGTGCCTGTGAAAGCGCTTCCAAGGAAGGGTGCTGGCTAGCAAGAGCTTTCAGTGCTGGCACTTTTCATCTCTGAGCAATTGCTCGACGTTTGCAATTTCTCAGCTCGTGTCTACCGACGGAAAGAGAATGACCGTGACGTTTGGTGGGTAGAGAAGCGCAAAGCCCCAGTGTTACTGCGCCTGTAAAGCGCTTCCAAGGAAGGGTGCTGGCTAGCAACAGCTTTCAGTGCTGGCACTTTTCAGCTCTGAGCAATTGCTCGACGTTTGCAATTTCTCAGCTCGTGTCTACGAGACGGAAAGAGAAGGACCGTGACGTTTGGTGGGTAGAGAAGCGCAAAGCCCCAGTGTTGCTGCGCCTGTGAAAGCGCTTCCAAGGAAGGGTGCTGGCTAGCAACAGCTTTCAGTGCTGGCACTTTTCTTCTCTGAGCATTTGCTCGACGTTTGCAATTTCTCAGCTCGTGTCTACGAGACGGAAAGAGAAGGACCGTGACGTTTGGTGGGTAGAGAAGCGCAAAGCCCCAGTGTTGCTGCGCCTGTGAAAGCGCTTCCAAGGAAGGGTGCTGGCTAGCAAGAGCTTTCAGTGCTGGCACTTTTCATCTCTGAGCAATTGCTCGACGTTTGCAATTTCTCAGCTCGTGTCTACGAGACGGAAAGAGAATGACCGTGACGTTTGGTGCGTATAGAAGCGCAAAGCCCCAGTGTTGCTGCGCCTGTGAAAGCGCTTCCAAGGAAGGGTGCTGGCTAGCAACAGCTTTCAGTGCTGGCACTTTTCATCTCTGAGCAATTGCTCGACGTTTGCAATTTCTCACCTGAGCTCTCTTTAGAGTGCGCGAGAGGATGAGCAGAAGATGAGGTGGCTAGAGAAGCCCAGAGCCCCACTGTTCTTAGGCCTACAAAAGCGCTTCCAAGGAAGGGTGCTGGCTAGCAACAGCTTTCAGTGCTGGCACTTTTCATCTCTGAGCAATTGCTGGACGTTTGCAATTTCTCACCTGAGCTCTCTTTAGAGTGCGCGAGAGGATGAGCAGAAGATGAGGTGGCTAGAGAAGCCCAGAGCCCCAGTGTTCTTAGGCCTACAAAAGCGCTTCCAAGGAAGGGTGCTGGCTAGCAACAGCTTTCAGTGCTGGCACTTTTCATCTCTGAGCAATTGCTGGACGTTTGCAATTTCTCAGCTCGTGTCTACCGACGGAAAGAGAAGGACCGTGACGTTTGGTGGCTAGAGAAGCGCAAAGCCCCAGTGTTACTGCGCCTGTGAAAGCGCTTCCAAGGAAGGGTGCTGGCTAGCAACAGCTTTCAGTGCTGGCACTTTTCATCTCTGAGCAATTGCTGGACGTTTGCAATTTCTCACCTGAGCTCTCTTTAGAGTGCGCGAGAGGATGAGCAGAAGATGAGGTGGCTAGAGAAGCCCAGAGCCCCAGTGTTCTTAGGCCTACAAAAGCGCTTCCAAGGAAGGGTGCTGGCTAGCAAGAGCTTTCAGTGCTGGCACTTTTCATCTCTGAGCAATTGCTCGACGTTTGCAATTTCTCAGCTCCTGTCTACGAGACGGAAAGAGAATGACCGTGACGTTTGGTGCGTATAGAAGCGCAAAGCCCCAGTGTTGCTGCGCCTGTGAAAGCGCTTCCAAGGAAGGGTGCTGGCTAGCAAGAGCTTTCAGTGCTGGCACTTTTCATCTCTGAGCAATTGCTGGATGTTTGCAATTTCTCAGCTCGTGTCTACGAGACGGAAAGAGAATGACCGTGACGTTTGGTGCGTATAGAAGCGCAAAGCCCCAGTGTTGCTGCGCCTGTGAAAGCGCTTCCAAGGAAGGCTGCTGGCTAGCAAGAGCTTTCAGTGCTGGCACTTTTCATCTCTGAGCAATTGCTAGACGTTTGCAATTTCTCACCTGAGCTCTCTTTAGAGTGCGCGAGAGGATGAGCAGAAGATGAGGTGGCTAGAGAAGCCCAGAGCCCCACTGTTCTTAGGCCTACAAAAGCGCTTCCAAGGAAGGGTGCTGGCTAGCAAGAGCTTTCAGTGCTGGCACTTTTCATCTCTGAGCAATTGCTCGACGTTTGCAATTTCTCACCTGAGCTCTCTTTAGAGTGCGCGAGAGGATGAGCAGAAGATGAGGTGGCTAGATAAGCCCAGAGCCCCAGTGTTCTTAGGCCTACAAAAGCGCTTCCAAGGAAGGGTGCTGGCTAGCAAGAGCTTTCAGTGCTGGCACTTTTCAGCTCTGAGCAATTGCTGGACGTTTGCAATTTCTCAGCTCGTGTCTACCGACGGAAAGAGAAGGACCGTGACGTTTGGTGGCTAGAGAAGCGCAAAGCCCCAGTGTTGCTGCGCCTGTGAAAGCGCTTCCAAGGAAGGGTGCTGGCTAGCAACAGCTTTCAGTGCTGGCACTTTTCATCTCTGAGCAATTGCTCGACGTTTGCAATTTCTCACCTGAGCTCTCTTTAGAGTGCGCGAGAGGATGAGCAGAAGATGAGGTGGCTAGAGAAGCCCAGAGCACCAGTGTTCTTAGGCCTACAAAAGCGCTTCCAAGGAAGGGTGCTGGCTAGCAACAGCTTTCAGTGCTGGCACTTTTCATCTCTGAGCAATTGCTCGACGTTTGCAATTTCTCAGCTCGTGTCTACGAGACGGAAAGAGAAGGACCGTGACGTTTGGTGGGTAGAGAAGCGCAAAGCCCCAGTGTTGCTGCGCCTGTGAAAGCGCTTCCAAGGAAGGGTGCTGGCTAGCAAGAGCTTTCAGTGCTGGCACTTTTCATCTCTGAGCAATTGCTGGATGTTTGCAATTTCTCAGCTCGTGTCTACGAGGCGGAAAGAGAATGACCGTGACGTTTGGTGGGTAGAGAAGCGCAAAGCCCCAGTGTTACTGCGCCTGTAAAGCGCTTCCAAGGAAGGGTGCTGGCTAGCAACAGCTTTCAGTGCTGGCACTTTTCATCTCTGAGCAATTGCTCGACGTTTGCAATTTCTCAGCTCGTGTCTACGAGACGGAAAGAGAAGGACCGTGACGTTTGGTGGGTAGAGAAGCGCAAAGCCCCAGTGTTGCTGCGCCTGTGAAAGCGCTTCCAAGGAAGGGTGCTGGCTAGCAACAGCTTTCAGTGCTGGCACTTTTCTTCTCTGAGCATTTGCTCGACGTTTGCAATTTCTCAGCTCGTGTCTACGAGACGGAAAGAGAAGGACCGTGACGTTTGGTGGGTAGAGAAGCGCAAAGCCCCAGTGTTGCTGCGCCTGTGAAAGCGCTTCCAAGGAAGGGTGCTGGCTAGCAAGAGCTTTCAGTGCTGGCACTTTTCATCTCTGAGCAATTGCTCGACGTTTGCAATTTCTCAGCTCGTGTCTACGAGACGGAAAGAGAATGACCGTGACGTTTGGTGCGTATAGAAGCGCAAAGCCCCAGTGTTGCTGCGCCTGTGAAAGCGCTTCCAAGGAAGGGTGCTGGCTAGCAACAGCTTTCAGTGCTGGCACTTTTCATCTCTGAGCAATTGCTCGACGTTTGCAATTTCTCACCTGAGCTCCCTTTTTAAGTGCGCGAGAGGATGAGCAGAAGATGAGGTGGCTAGAGAAGCCCAGAGCCCCACTGTTCTTAGGCCTACAAAAGCGCTTCCAAGGAAGGGTGCTGGCTAGCAACAGCTTTCAGTGCTGGCACTTTTCATCTCTGAGCAATTGCTGGACGTTTGCAATTTCTCACCTGAGCTCTCTTTAGAGTGCGCGAGAGGATGAGCAGAAGATGAGGTGGCTAGAGAAGCCCAGAGCCCCAGTGTTCTTAGGCCTACAAAAGCGCTTCCAAGGAAGGGTGCTGGCTAGCAAGAGCTTTCAGTGCTGGCACTTTTCATCTCTGAGCAATTGCTGGACGTTTGCAATTTCTCAGCTCGTGTCTACCGACGGAAAGAGAAGGACCGTGACGTTTGGTGGCTAGAGAAGCGCAAAGCCCCAGTGTTACTGCGCCTGTGAAAGCGCTTCCAAGGAAGGGTGCTGGCTAGCAACAGCTTTCAGTGCTGGCACTTTTCATCTCTGAGCAATTGCTCGACGTTTGCAATTTCTCACCTGAGCTCTCTTTAGAGTGCGCGAGAGGATGAGCAGAAGATGAGGTGGCTAGAGAAGCCCAGAGCCCCACTGTTCTTAGGCCTACAAAAGCGCTTCCAAGGAAGGGTGCTGGCTAGCAAGAGCTTTCAGTGCTGGCACTTTTCATCTCTGAGCAATTGCTCGACGTTTGCAATTTCTCAGCTCCTGTCTACGAGACGGAAAGAGAAGGACCGTGACGTTTGGTGCGTATAGAAGCGCAAAGCCCCAGTGTTGCTGCGCCTGTGAAAGCGCTTCCAAGGAAGGGTGCTGGCTAGCAACAGCTTTCAGTGCTGGCACTTTTCATCTCTGAGCAATTGCTGGATGTTTGCAATTTCTCAGCTCGTGTCTACGAGACGGAAAGAGAATGACCGTGACGTTTGGTGCGTATAGAAGCGCAAAGCCCCAGTGTTGCTGCGCCTGTGAAAGCGCTTCCAAGGAAGGGTGCTGGCTAGCAAGAGCTTTCAGTGCTGGCACTTTTCATCTCTGAGCAATTGCTAGACGTTTGCAATTTCTCACCTGAGCTCTCTTTAGAGTGCGCGAGAGGATGAGCAGAAGATGAGGTGGCTAGAGAAGCCCAGAGCACCAGTGTTCTTAGGCCTACAAAAGCGCTTCCAAGGAAGGGTGCTGGCTAGCAAGAGCTTTCAGTGCTGGCACTTTTCATCTCTGAGCAATTGCTGGACGTTTGCAATTTCTCAGCTCGTGTCTACCGACGGAAAGAGAAGGACCGTGACGTTTGGTGGCTAGAGAAGCGCAAAGCCCCAGTGTTACTGCGCCTGTGAAAGCGCTTCCAAGGAAGGGTGCTGGCTAGCAACAGCTTTCAGTGCTGGCACTTTTCAGCTCTGAGCAATTGCTCGACGTTTGCAATTTCTCAGCTCGTGTCTACGAGACGGAAAGAGAATGACCGTGACGTTTGGTGGGTAGAGAAGCGCAAAGCCCCAGTGTTGCTGCGCCTGTGAAAGCGCTTCCAAGGAAGGCTGCTGGCTAGCAAGAGCTTTCAGTGCTGGCACTTTTCTTCTCTGAGCAATTGCTGGATGTTTGCAATTTCTCACCTGAGCTCTCTTTAGAGTGCGCGAGAGGATGAGCAGAAGATGAGGTGGCTAGAGAAGCCCAGAGCACCAGTGTTCTTAGGCCTACAAAAGCGCTTCCAAGGAAGGGTGCTGGCTAGCAAGAGCTTTCAGTGCTGGCACTTTTCATCTCTGAGCAATTGCTCGACGTTTGCAATTTCTCAGCTCGTGTCTACCGACGGAAAGAGAAGGACCGTGACGTTTGGTGGGTAGAGAAGCGCAAAGACCCAGTGTTGCTGCGCCTGTGAAAGCGCTTCCAAGGAAGGGTGCTGGCTAGCAACAGCTTTCAGTGCTGGCACTTTTCATCTCTGAGCAATTGCTGGATGTTTGCAATTTCTCAGCTCGTGTCTACGACACGGAAAGAGAATGACCGTGACGTTTGGTGGGTAGAGAAGCGCAAAGCCCCAGTGTTGCTGCGACTGTAAAGCGCTTCCAAGGAAGGGTGCTGGCTAGCAAGAGCTTTCAGTGCTGGCACTTTTCATCTCTGAGCAATTGCTGGACGTTTGCAATTTCTCACCTGAGCTCTCTTTAGAGTGCGCGAGAGGATGAGCAGAAGATGAGGTGGCTAGAGAAGCCCAGAGCCCCAGTGTTCTTAGGCCTACAAAAGCGCTTCCAAGGAAGGGTGCTGGCTAGCAAGAGCTTTCAGTGCTGGCACTTTTCATCTCTGAGCAATTGCTCGACGTTTGCAATTTCTCAGCTCGTGTCTACCGACGGAAAGAGAAGGACCGTGACGTTTGGTGCGTATAGAAGCGCAAAGCCCCAGTGTTGCTGCGCCTGTGAAAGCGCTTCCAAGGAAGGGTGCTGGCTAGCAAGAGCTTTCAGTGCTGGCACTTTTCATCTCTGAGCAATTGCTCGACGTTTGCAATTTCTCAGCTCGTGTCTACCGACGGAAAGAGAATGACCGTGACGTTTGGTGGGTAGAGAAGCGCAAAGCCCCAGTGTTACTGCGCCTGTAAAGCGCTTCCAAGGAAGGGTGCTGGCTAGCAACAGCTTTCAGTGCTGGCACTTTTCAGCTCTGAGCAATTGCTCGACGTTTGCAATTTCTCAGCTCGTGTCTACGAGACGGAAAGAGAAGGACCGTGACGTTTGGTGGGTAGAGAAGCGCAAAGCCCCAGTGTTGCTGCGCCTGTGAAAGCGCTTCCAAGGAAGGGTGCTGGCTAGCAACAGCTTTCAGTGCTGGCACTTTTCTTCTCTGAGCATTTGCTAGACGTTTGCAATTTCTCAGCTCGTGTCTACGAGACGGAAAGAGAAGGACCGTGACGTTTGGTGGGTAGAGAAGCGCAAAGCCCCAGTGTTGCTGCGCCTGTGAAAGCGCTTCCAAGGAAGGGTGCTGGCTAGCAAGAGCTTTCAGTGCTGGCACTTTTCATCTCTGAGCAATTGCTCGACGTTTGCAATTTCTCAGCTCGTGTCTACGAGACGGAAAGAGAATGACCGTGACGTTTGTTGCGTATAGAAGCGCAAAGCCCCAGTGTTGCTGCGCCTGTGAAAGCGCTTCCAAGGAAGGGTGCTGGCTAGCAACAGCTTTCAGTGCTGGCACTTTTCATCTCTGAGCAATTGCTGGATGTTTGCAATTTCTCAGCTCGTGTCTACGACACGGAAAGAGAATGACCGTGACGTTTGGTGCGTATAGAAGCGCAAAGCCCCAGTGTTGCTGCGCCTGTGAAAGCGCTTCCAAGGAAGGGGGCTGGCTAGCAACAGCTTTCAGTGCTGGCACTTTTCATCTCTGAGCAATTGCTCGACGTTTGCAATTTCTCACCTGAGCTCTCTTTAGAGTGCGCGAGAGGATGAGCAGAAGATGAGGTGGCTAGAGAAGCCCAGAGCCCCAGTGTTCTTAGGCCTACAAAAGCGCTTCCAAGGAAGGGTGCTGGCTAGCAACAGCTTTCAGTGCTGGCACTTTTCATCTCTGAGCAATTGCTCGACGTTTGCAATTTCTCAGCTCGTGTCTACCGACGGAAAGAGAAGGACCGTGACGTTTGGTGGGTAGAGAAGCGCAAAGCCCCAGTGTTGCTGCGCCTGTGAAAGCGCTTCCAAGGAAGGGTGCTGGCTAGCAACAGCTTTCAGTGCTGGCACTTTTCATCTCTGAGCAATTGCTCGACGTTTGCAATTTCTCAGCTCGTGTCTACGAGACGGAAAGAGAATGACCGTGACGTTTGGTGCGTATAGAAGCGCAAAGCCCCAGTGTTGCTGTGCCTGTGAAAGCGCTTCCAAGGAAGGGTGCTGGCTAGCAAGAGCTTTCAGTGCTGGCACTTTTCATCTCTGAGCAATTGCTGGACGTTTGCAATTTCTCACCTGAGCTCTCTTTAGAGTGCGCGAGAGGATGAGCAGAAGATGAGGTGGCTAGAGAAGCCCAGAGCCCCAGTGTTCTTAGGCCTACAAAAGCGCTTCCAAGGAAGGGTGCTGGCTAGCAAGAGCTTTCAGTGCTGGCACTTTTCATCTCTGAGCAATTGCTCGACGTTTGCAATTTCTCAGCTCGTGTCTACCGACGGAAAGAGAAGGACCGTGACGTTTGGTGGCTAGAGAAGCGCAAAGACCCAGTGTTGCTGTGCCTGTAAAGCGCTTCCAAGGAAGGGTGCTGGCTAGCAACAGCTTTCAGTGCTGGCACTTTTCATCTCTGAGCAATTGCTGGATGTTTGCAATTTCTCAGCTCGTGTCTACGACACGGAAAGAGAATGACCGTGACGTTTGGTGCGTATAGAAGCGCAAAGCCCCAGTGTTGCTGTGCCTGTGAAAGCGCTTCCAAGGAAGGGTGCTGGCTAGCAAGAGCTTTCAGTGCTGGCACTTTTCATCTCTGAGCAATTGCTCGACGTTTGCAATTTCTCACCTGAGCTCTCTTTAGAGTGCGCGAGAGGATGAGCAGAAGATGAGGTGGCTAGAGAAGCCCAGAGCCCCAGTGTTCTTAGGCCTACAAAAGCGCTTCCAAGGAAGGGTGCTGGCTAGCAAGAGCTTTCAGTGCTGGCACTTTTCATCTCTGAGCAATTGCTCGACGTTTGCAATTTCTCAGCTCGTGTCTACGAGACGGAAAGAGAAGGACCGTGACGTTTGGTGCGTATAGAAGCGCAAAGCCCCAGTGTTGCTGCGCCTGTGAAAGCGCTTCCAAGGAAGGGTGCTGGCTAGCAAGAGCTTTCAGTGCTGGCACTTTTCATCTCTGAGCAATTGCTCGACGTTTGCAATTTCTCAGCTCGTGTCTACCGACGGAAAGAGAAGGACCGTGACGTTTGGTGGCTAGAGAAGCGCAAAGCCCCAGTGTTGCTGCGCCTGTGAAAGCGCTTCCAAGGAAGGGTGCTGGCTAGCAAGAGCTTTCAGTGCTGGCACTTTTCTTCTCTGAGCATTTGCTAGACGTTTGCAATTTCTCAGCTCGTGTCTACGAGACGGAAAGAGAAGGACCGTGACGTTTGGTGGGTAGAGAAGCGCAAAGCCCCAGTGTTACTGCGCCTGTGAAAGCGCTTCCAAGGAAGGGTGCTGGCTAGCAAGAGCTTTCAGTGCTGGCACTTTTCATCTCTGAGCAATTGCTGGATGTTTGCAATTTCTCAGCTCGTGTCTACGAGACGGAAAGAGAATGACCGTGACGTTTGGTGCGTATAGAAGCGCAAAGCCCCAGTGTTGCTGCGCCTGTGAAAGCGCTTCCAAGGAAGGGTGCTGGCTAGCAACAGCTTTCAGTGCTGGCACTTTTCATCTCTGAGCAATTGCTGGATGTTTGCAATTTCTCAGCTCGTGTCTACGACACGGAAAGAGAATGACCGTGACGTTTGGTGCGTATAGAAGCGCAAAGCCCCAGTGTTGCTGCGCCTGTGAAAGCGCTTCCAAGGAAGGGTGCTGGCTAGCAAGAGCTTTCAGTGCTGGCACTTTTCATCTCTGAGCAATTGCTCGACGTTTGCAATTTCTCACCTGAGCTCTCTTTAGAGTGCGCGAGAGGATGAGCAGAAGATGAGGTGGCTAGAGAAGCCCAGAGCCCCACTGTTCTTAGGCCTACAAAAGCGCTTCCAAGGAAGGGTGCTGGCTAGCAAGAGCTTTCAGTGCTGGCACTTTTCATCTCTGAGCAATTGCTGGACGTTTGCAATTTCTCAGCTCGTGTCTACGAGACGGAAAGAGAATGACCGTGACGTTTGGTGCGTATAGAAGCGCAAAGCCCCAGTGTTGCTGCGCCTGTGAAAGCGCTTCCAAGGAAGGGTGCTGGCTAGCAACAGCTTTCAGTGCTGGCACTTTTCATCTCTGAGCAATTGCTGGATGTTTGCAATTTCTCAGCTCGTGTCTACGACACGGAAAGAGAATGACCGTGACGTTTGGTGCGTATAGAAGCGCAAAGCCCCAGTGTTGCTGCGCCTGTGAAAGCGCTTCCAAGGAAGGGTGCTGGCTAGCAAGAGCTTTCAGTGCTGGCACTTTTCATCTCTGAGCAATTGCTCGACGTTTGCAATTTCTCACCTGAGCTCTCTTTAGAGTGCGTGAGAGGATGAGCAGAAGATGAGGTGGCTAGAGAAGCCCAGAGCCCCACTGTTCTTAGGCCTACAAAAGCGCTTCCAAGGAAGGGTGCTGGCTAGCAAGAGCTTTCAGTGCTGGCACTTTTCATCTCTGAGCAATTGCTGGACGTTTGCAATTTCTCACCTGAGCTCTCTTTAGAGTGCGCGAGAGGATGAGCAGAAGATGAGGTGGCTAGAGAAGCCCAGAGCCCCAGTGTTCTTAGGCCTACAAAAGCGCTTCCAAGGAAGGGTGCTGGCTAGCAAGAGCTTTCAGTGCTGGCACTTTTCAGCTCTGAGCAATTGCTGGACGTTTGCAATTTCTCAGCTCGTGTCTACCGACGGAAAGAGAAGGACCGTGACGTTTGGTGGCTAGAGAAGCGCAAAGCCCCAGTGTTGCTGCGCCTGTGAAAGCGCTTCCAAGGAAGGGTGCTGGCTAGCAACAGCTTTCAGTGCTGGCACTTTTCATCTCTGAGCAATTGCTCGACGTTTGCAATTTCTCACCTGAGCTCTCTTTAGAGTGCGCGAGAGGATGAGCAGAAGATGAGGTGGCTAGAGAAGCCCAGAGCACCAGTGTTCTTAGGCCTACAAAAGCGCTTCCAAGGAAGGGTGCTGGCTAGCAACAGCTTTCAGTGCTGGCACTTTTCATCTCTGAGCAATTGCTCGACGTTTGCAATTTCTCAGCTCGTGTCTACGAGACGGAAAGAGAAGGACCGTGACGTTTGGTGGGTAGAGAAGCGCAAAGCCCCAGTGTTGCTGCGCCTGTGAAAGCGCTTCCAAGGAAGGGTGCTGGCTAGCAAGAGCTTTCAGTGCTGGTACTTTTCTTCTCTGAGCAATTGCTGGATGTTTGCAATTTCTCAGCTCGTGTCTACGAGGCGGAAAGAGAATGACCGTGACGTTTGGTGCGTATAGAAGCGCAAAGCCCCAGTGTTGCTGCGCCTGTGAAAGCGCTTCCAAGGAAGGGTGCTGGCTAGCAAGAGCTTTCAGTGCTGGCACTTTTCATCTCTGAGCAATTGCTCGACGTTTGCAATTTCTCAGCTCGTGTCTACGAGACGGAAAGAGAAGGACCGTGACGTTTGGTGCGTATAGAAGCGCAAAGCCCCAGTGTTGCTGCGCCTGTGAAAGCGCTTCCAAGGAAGGGTGCTGGCTAGCAAGAGCTTTCAGTGCTGGCACTTTTCATCTCTGAGCAATTGCTCGACGTTTGCAATTTCTCAGCTCGTGTCTACCGACGGAAAGAGAATGACCGTGACGTTTGGTGGGTAGAGAAGCGCAAAGCCCCAGTGTTACTGCGCCTGTAAAGCGCTTCCAAGGAAGGGTGCTGGCTAGCAAGAGCTTTCAGTGCTGGCACTTTTCAGCTCTGAGCAATTGCTGGACGTTTGCAATTTCTCAGCTCGTGTCTACGAGACGGAAAGAGAAGGACCGTGACGTTTGGTGGGTAGAGAAGCGCAAAGCCCCAGTGTTGCTGCGCCTGTGAAAGCGCTTCCAAGGAAGGGTGCTGGCTAGCAACAGCTTTCAGTGCTGGCACTTTTCTTCTCTGAGCATTTGCTCGACGTTTGCAATTTCTCAGCTCGTGTCTACGAGACGGAAAGAGAAGGACCGTGACGTTTGGTGGGTAGAGAAGCGCAAAGCCCCAGTGTTGCTGCGCCTGTGAAAGCGCTTCCAAGGAAGGGTGCTGGCTAGCAAGAGCTTTCAGTGCTGGCACTTTTCATCTCTGAGCAATTGCTGGACGTTTGCAATTTCTCAGCTCGTGTCTACGAGACGGAAAGAGAATGACCGTGACGTTTGGTGCGTATAGAAGCGCAAAGCCCCAGTGTTGCTGCGCCTGTGAAAGCGCTTCCAAGGAAGGGTGCTGGCTAGCAAGAGCTTTCAGTGCTGGCACTTTTCATCTCTGAGCAATTGCTGGACGTTTGCAATTTCTCACCTGAGCTCTCTTTAGAGTGCGCGAGAGGATGAGCAGAAGATGAGGTGGCTAGAGAAGCCCAGAGCCCCACTGTTCTTAGGCCTACAAAAGCGCTTCCAAGGAAGGGTGCTGGCTAGCAAGAGCTTTCAGTGCTGGCACTTTTCATCTCTGAGCAATTGCTCGACGTTTGCAATTTCTCACCTGAGCTCTCTTTAGAGTGCGCGAGAGGATGAGCAGAAGATGAGGTGGCTAGAGAAGCCCAGAGCCCCAGTGTTCTTAGGCCTACAAAAGCGCTTCCAAGGAAGGGTGCTGGCTAGCAAGAGCTTTCAGTGCTGGCACTTTTCAGCTCTGAGCAATTGCTGGACGTTTGCAATTTCTCAGCTCGTGTCTACCGACGGAAAGAGAAGGACCGTGACGTTTGGTGGCTAGAGAAGCGCAAAGCCCCAGTGTTGCTGCGCCTGTGAAAGCGCTTCCAAGGAAGGGTGCTGGCTAGCAACAGCTTTCAGTGCTGGCACTTTTCATCTCTGAGCAATTGCTCGACGTTTGCAATTTCTCACCTGAGCTCTCTTTAGAGTGCGCGAGAGGATGAGCAGAAGATGAGGTGGCTAGAGAAGCCCAGAGCACCAGTGTTCTTAGGCCTACAAAAGCGCTTCCAAGGAAGGGTGCTGGCTAGCAACAGCTTTCAGTGCTGGCACTTTTCATCTCTGAGCAATTGCTGGACGTTTGCAATTTCTCAGCTCGTGTCTACGAGACGGAAAGAGAAGGACCGTGACGTTTGGTGGCTAGAGAAGCGCAAAGCCCCAGTGTTGCTGCGCCTGTGAAAGCGCTTCCAAGGAAGGGTGCTGGCTAGCAAGAGCTTTCAGTGCTGGCACTTTTCTTCTCTGAGCAATTGCTGGATGTTTGCAATTTCTCAGCTCGTGTCTACGAGGCGGAAAGAGAATGACCGTGACGTTTGGTGCGTATAGAAGCGCAAAGCCCCAGTGTTGCTGCGCCTGTGAAAGCGCTTCCAAGGAAGGGTGCTGGCTAGCAAGAGCTTTCAGTGCTGGCACTTTTCATCTCTGAGCAATTGCTGGACGTTTGCAATTTCTCAGCTCGTGTCTACGAGACGGAAAGAGAAGGACCGTGACGTTTGGTGCGTATAGAAGCGCAAAGCCCCAGTGTTGCTGCGCCTGTGAAAGCGCTTCCAAGGAAGGGTGCTGGCTAGCAACAGCTTTCAGTGCTGGCACTTTTCATCTCTGAGCAATTGCTCGACGTTTGCAATTTGTCAGCTCGTGTCTACCGACGGAAAGAGAATGACCGTGACGTTTGGTGGGTAGAGAAGCGCAAAGCCCCAGTGTTACTGCGCCTGTAAAGCGCTTCCAAGGAAGGGTGCTGGCTAGCAAGAGCTTTCAGTGCTGGCACTTTTCAGCTCTGAGCAATTGCTGGACGTTTGCAATTTCTCAGCTCGTGTCTACGAGACGGAAAGAGAAGGACCGTGACGTTTGGTGGGTAGAGAAGCGCAAAGCCCCAGTGTTGCTGCGCCTGTGAAAGCGCTTCCAAGGAAGGGTGCTGGCTAGCAACAGCTTTCAGTGCTGGCACTTTTCTTCTCTGAGCATTTGCTCGACGTTTGCAATTTCTCAGCTCGTGTCTACGAGACGGAAAGAGAAGGACCGTGACGTTTGGTGGGTAGAGAAGCGCAAAGCCCCAGTGTTGCTGCGCCTGTGAAAGCGCTTCCAAGGAAGGGTGCTGGCTAGCAAGAGCTTTCAGTGCTGGCACTTTTCATCTCTGAGCAATTGCTGGACGTTTGCAATTTCTCAGCTCGTGTCTACGAGACGGAAAGAGAATGACCGTGACGTTTGGTGCGTATAGAAGCGCAAAGCCCCAGTGTTGCTGCGCCTGTGAAAGCGCTTCCAAGGAAGGGTGCTGGCTAGCAACAGCTTTCAGTGCTGGCACTTTTCATCTCTGAGCAATTGCTGGATGTTTGCAATTTCTCAGCTCGTGTCTACGACACGGAAAGAGAATGACCGTGACGTTTGGTGCGTATAGAAGTGCAAAGCCCCAGTGTTGCTGCGCCTGTGAAAGCGCTTCCAAGGAAGGGTGCTGGCTAGCAACAGCTTTCAGTGCTGGCACTTTTCATCTCTGAGCAATTGCTCGACGTTTGCAATTTCTCACCTGAGCTCTCTTTAGAGTGCGCGAGAGGATGAGCAGAAGATGAGGTGGCTAGAGAAGCCCAGAGCCCCACTGTTCTTAGGCCTACAAAAGCGCTTCCAAGGAAGGGTGCTGGCTAGCAACAGCTTTCAGTGCTGGCACTTTTCATCTCTGAGCAATTGCTGGACGTTTGCAATTTCTCACCTGAGCTCTCTTTAGAGTGCGCGAGAGGATGAGCAGAAGATGAGGTGGCTAGAGAAGCCCAGAGCCCCAGTGTTCTTAGGCCTACAAAAGCGCTTCCAAGGAAGGGTGCTGGCTAGCAACAGCTTTCAGTGCTGGCACTTTTCATCTCTGAGCAATTGCTGGACGTTTGCAATTTCTCAGCTCGTGTCTACCGACGGAAAGAGAAGGACCGTGACGTTTGGTGGCTAGAGAAGCGCAAAGCCCCAGTGTTGCTGCGCCTGTGAAAGCACTTCCAAGGAAGGGTGCTGGCTAGCAACAGCTTTC
Source organism: Sarcoramphus papa (assembly GCA_037962945.1). Classification (NCBI taxonomy): domain Eukaryota; kingdom Metazoa; phylum Chordata; class Aves; order Accipitriformes; family Cathartidae; genus Sarcoramphus; species Sarcoramphus papa. The sequence continues at coordinate 5,425,888 of JBBMRM010000084.1, read as the reverse complement.
AGTGCTGGCACTTTTCATCTCTGAGCAATTGCTCGACGTTTGCAATTTCTCAGCTCGTGTCTACGAGACGGAAAGAGAATGACCGTGACGTTTGGTGCGTATAGAAGCGCAAAGCCCCAGTGTTGCTGTGCCTGTGAAAGCGCTTCCAAGGAAGGGTGCTGGCTAGCAAGAGCTTTCAGTGCTGGCACTTTTCATCTCTGAGCAATTGCTCGACGTTTGCAATTTCTCACCTGAGCTCTCTTTAGAGTGCGCGAGAGGATGAGCAGAAGATGAGGTGGCTAGAGAAGCCCAGAGCCCCAGTGTTCTTAGGCCTACAAAAGCGCTTCCAAGGAAGGGTGCTGGCTAGCAAGAGCTTTCAGTGCTGGCACTTTTCATCTCTGAGCAATTGCTCGACGTTTGCAATTTCTCAGCTCCTGTCTACGAGACGGAAAGAGAATGACCGTGACGTTTGGTGCGTATAGAAGCGCAAAGCCCCAGTGTTGCTGCGCCTGTGAAAGCGCTTCCAAGGAAGGGTGCTGGCTAGCAAGAGCTTTCAGTGCTGGCACTTTTCATCTCTGAGCAATTGCTGGATGTTTGCAATTTCTCAGCTCGTGTCTACGAGACGGAAAGAGAATGACCGTGACGTTTGGTGCGTATAGAAGCGCAAAGCCCCAGTGTTGCTGCGCCTGTGAAAGCGCTTCCAAGGAAGGGTGCTGGCTAGCAACAGCTTTCAGTGCTGGCACTTTTCATCTCTGAGCAATTGCTAGACGTTTGCAATTTCTCACCTGAGCTCTCTTTAGAGTGCGCGAGAGGATGAGCAGAAGATGAGGTGGCTAGAGAAGCCCAGAGCCCCAGTGTTCTTAGGCCTACAAAAGCGCTTCCAAGGAAGGGTGCTGGCTAGCAAGAGCTTTCAGTGCTGGCACTTTTCATCTCTGAGCAATTGCTGGACGTTTGCAATTTCTCACCTGAGCTCTCTTTAGAGTGCGCGAGAGGATGAGCAGAAGATGAGGTGGCTAGATAAGCCCAGAGCCCCACTGTTCTTAGGCCTACAAAAGCGCTTCCAAGGAAGGGTGCTGGCTAGCAAGAGCTTTCAGTGCTGGCACTTTTCATCTCTGAGCAATTGCTGGACGTTTGCAATTTCTCAGCTCGTGTCTACCGACGGAAAGAGAAGGACCGTGACGTTTGGTGGCTAGAGAAGCGCAAAGCCCCAGTGTTACTGCGCCTGTGAAAGCGCTTCCAAGGAAGGGTGCTGGCTAGCAAGAGCTTTCAGTGCTGGCACTTTTCATCTCTGAGCAATTGCTCGACGTTTGCAATTTCTCAGCTCGTGTCTACGAGACGGAAAGAGAATGACCGTGACGTTTGGTGCGTATAGAAGCGCAAAGCCCCAGTGTTGCTGTGCCTGTGAAAGCGCTTCCAAGGAAGGGTGCTGGCTAGCAACAGCTTTCAGTGCTGGCACTTTTCATCTCTGAGCAATTGCTCGACGTTTGCAATTTCTCACCTGAGCTCTCTTTAGAGTGCGCGAGAGGATGAGCAGAAGATGAGGTGGCTAGAGAAGCCCAGAGCCCCACTGTTCTTAGGCCTACAAAAGCGCTTCCAAGGAAGGGTGCTGGCTAGCAAGAGCTTTCAGTGCTGGCACTTTTCATCTCTGAGCAATTGCTCGACGTTTGCAATTTCTCAGCTCGTGTCTACGAGACGGAAAGAGAAGGACCGTGACGTTTGGTGGGTAGAGAAGCGCAAAGCCCCAGTGTTGCTGCGCCTGTGAAAGCGCTTCCAAGGAAGGGTGCTGGCTAGCAAGAGCTTTCAGTGCTGGCACTTTTCATCTCTGAGCAATTGCTCGACGTTTGCAATTTCTCAGCTCGTGTCTACCGACGGAAAGAGAAGGACCGTGACGTTTGGTGGGTAGAGAAGCGCAAAGCCCCAGTGTTACTGCGCCTGTAAAGCGATTCCAAGGAAGGGTGCTGGCTAGCAACAGCTTTCAGTGCTGGCACTTTTCATCTCTGAGCAATTGCTCGACGTTTGCAATTTCTCAGCTCGTGTCTACGAGACGGAAAGAGAATGACCGTGACGTTTGGTGGCTAGAGAAGCGCAAAGCCCCAGTGTTGCTGCGCCTGTGAAAGCGCTTCCAAGGAAGGGTGCTGGCTAGCAACAGCTTTCAGTGCTGGCACTTTTCTTCTCTGAGCAATTGCTGGATGTTTGCAATTTCTCACCTGAGCTCTCTTTAGAGTGCGCGAGAGGATGAGCAGAAGATGAGGTGGCTAGAGAAGCCCAGAGCCCCAGTGTTCTTAGGCCTACAAAAGCGCTTCCAAGGAAGGGTGCTGGCTAGCAAGAGCTTTCAGTGCTGGCACTTTTCATCTCTGAGCAATTGCTCGACGTTTGCAATTTCTCAGCTCGTGTCTGGGAGACGGAAAGAGAAGGACCGTGACGTTTGGTGGCTAGAGAAGCGCAAAGACCCAGTGTTGCTGCGCCTGTGAAAGCGCTTCCAAGGAAGGGTGCTGGCTAGCAAGAGCTTTCAGTGCTGGCACTTTTCATCTCTGAGCAATTGCTGGATGTTTGCAATTTCTCAGCTCGTGTCTACGACACGGAAAGAGAATGACCGTGACGTTTGGTGGGTAGAGAAGCGCAAAGCCCCAGTGTTGCTGCGACTGTAAAGCGCTTCCAAGGAAGGGTGCTGGCTAGCAAGAGCTTTCAGTGCTGGCACTTTTCATCTCTGAGCAATTGCTCGACGTTTGCAATTTCTCACCTGAGCTCTCTTTAGAGTGCGCGAGAGGATGAGCAGAAGATGAGGTGGCTAGAGAAGCCCAGAGCCCCAGTGTTCTTAGGCCTACAAAAGCGCTTCCAAGGAAGGGTGCTGGCTAGCAACAGCTTTCAGTGCTGGCACTTTTCATCTCTGAGCAATTGCTCGACGTTTGCAATTTCTCAGCTCGTGTCTACCGACGGAAAGAGAATGACCGTGACGTTTGGTGGGTAGAGAAGCGCAAAGCCCCAGTGTTACTGCGCCTGTAAAGCGCTTCCAAGGAAGGGTGCTGGCTAGCAACAGCTTTCAGTGCTGGCACTTTTCATCTCTGAGCAATTGCTCGACGTTTGCAATTTCTCAGCTCGTGTCTACGAGACGGAAAGAGAAGGACCGTGACGTTTGGTGGGTAGAGAAGCGCAAAGCCCCAGTGTTGCTGCGCCTGTGAAAGCGCTTCCAAGGAAGGGTGCTGGCTAGCAACAGCTTTCAGTGCTGGCACTTTTCTTCTCTGAGCATTTGCTAGACGTTTGCAATTTCTCAGCTCGTGTCTACGAGACGGAAAGAGAAGGACCGTGACGTTTGGTGGGTAGAGAAGCGCAAAGCCCCAGTGTTGCTGCGCCTGTGAAAGCGCTTCCAAGGAAGGGTGCTGGCTAGCAAGAGCTTTCAGTGCTGGCACTTTTCATCTCTGAGCAATTGCTCGACGTTTGCAATTTCTCAGCTCGTGTCTACGAGACGGAAAGAGAATGACCGTGACGTTTGGTGCGTATAGAAGCGCAAAGCCCCAGTGTTGCTGCGCCTGTGAAAGCGCTTCCAAGGAAGGGTGCTGGCTAGCAACAGCTTTCAGTGCTGGCACTTTTCATCTCTGAGCAATTGCTGGATGTTTGCAATTTCTCAGCTCGTGTCTACGACACGGAAAGAGAATGACCGTGACGTTTGGTGCGTATAGAAGCGCAAAGCCCCAGTGTTGCTGCGCCTGTGAAAGCGCTTCCAAGGAAGGGTGCTGGCTAGCAACAGCTTTCAGTGCTGGCACTTTTCATCTCTGAGCAATTGCTCGACGTTTGCAATTTCTCACCTGAGCTCTCTTTAGAGTGCGCGAGAGGATGAGCAGAAGATGAGGTGGCTAGAGAAGCCCAGAGCCCCACTGTTCTTAGGCCTACAAAAGCGCTTCCAAGGAAGGGTGCTGGCTAGCAACAGCTTTCAGTGCTGGCACTTTTCATCTCTGAGCAATTGCTGGACGTTTGCAATTTCTCACCTGAGCTCTCTTTAGAGTGCGCGAGAGGATGAGCAGAAGATGAGGTGGCTAGAGAAGCCCAGAGCCCCAGTGTTCTTAGGCCTACAAAAGCGCTTCCAAGGAAGGGTGCTGGCTAGCAACAGCTTTCAGTGCTGGCACTTTTCATCTCTGAGCAATTGCTGGACGTTTGCAATTTCTCAGCTCGTGTCTATGAGATGGAAAGAGAAGGACCGTGACGTTTGGTGGCTAGAGAAGCGCAAAGCCCCAGTGTTGCTGCGCCTGTGAAAGCGCTTCCAAGGAAGGGTGCTGGCTAGCAAGAGCTTTCAGTGCTGGCACTTTTCATCTCTGAGCAATTGCTCGACGTTTGCAATTTCTCAGCTCGTGTCTACGAGACGGAAAGAGAATGACCGTGACGTTTGGTGCGTATAGAAGCGCAAAGCCCCAGTGTTGCTGTGCCTGTGAAAGCGCTTCCAAGGAAGGGTGCTGGCTAGCAACAGCTTTCAGTGCTGGCACTTTTCATCTCTGAGCAATTGCTCGACGTTTGCAATTTCTCACCTGAGCTCTCTTTAGAGTGCGCGAGAGGATGAGCAGAAGATGAGGTGGCTAGAGAAGCCCAGAGCCCCAGTGTTCTTAGGCCTACAAAAGCGCTTCCAAGGAAGGGTGCTGGCTAGCAAGAGCTTTCAGTGCTGGCACTTTTCATCTCTGAGCAATTGCTCGACGTTTGCAATTTCTCAGCTCGTGTCTACCGACGGAAAGAGAAGGACCGTGACGTTTGGTGGCTAGAGAAGCGCAAAGACCCAGTGTTGCTGCGACTGTAAAGCGCTTCCAAGGAAGGGTGCTGGCTAGCAACAGCTTTCAGTGCTGGCACTTTTCATCTCTGAGCAATTGCTGGATGTTTGCAATTTCTCAGCTCGTGTCTACGACACGGAAAGAGAATGACCGTGACGTTTGGTGCGTATAGAAGCGCAAAGCCCCAGTGTTGCTGTGCCTGTGAAAGCGCTTCCAAGGAAGGGTGCTGGCTAGCAAGAGCTTTCAGTGCTGGCACTTTTCATCTCTGAGCAATTGCTCGACGTTTGCAATTTCTCACCTGAGCTCTCTTTAGAGTGCGCGAGAGGATGAGCAGAAGATGAGGTGGCTAGAGAAGCCCAGAGCCCCACTGTTCTTAGGCCTACAAAAGCGCTTCCAAGGAAGGGTGCTGGCTAGCAAGAGCTTTCAGTGCTGGCACTTTTCATCTCTGAGCAATTGCTCGACGTTTGCAATTTCTCAGCTCGTGTCTACGAGACGGAAAGAGAAGGACCGTGACGTTTGGTGCGTATAGAAGCGCAAAGCCCCAGTGTTGCTGCGCCTGTGAAAGCGCTTCCAAGGAAGGGTGCTGGCTAGCAAGAGCTTTCAGTGCTGGCACTTTTCATCTCTGAGCAATTGCTCGACGTTTGCAATTTCTCAGCTCGTGTCTACGAGACGGAAAGAGAATGACCGTGACGTTTGGTGGGTAGAGAAGCGCAAAGCCCCAGTGTTACTGCGCCTGTAAAGCGCTTCCAAGGAAGGGTGCTGGCTAGCAAGAGCTTTCAGTGCTGGCACTTTTCATCTCTGAGCAATTGCTGGACGTTTGCAATTTCTCAGCTCGAGTCTACGAGACGGAAAGAGAAGGACCGTGACGTTTGGTGGGTAGAGAAGCGCAAAGCCCCAGTGTTGCTGCGCCTGTGAAAGCGCTTCCAAGGAAGGGTGCTGGCTAGCAAGAGCTTTCAGTGCTGGCACTTTTCTTCTCTGAGCAATTGCTCGACGTTTGCAATTTCTCACCTGAGCTCTCTTTAGAGTGCGCGAGAGGATGAGCAGAAGATGAGGTGGCTAGAGAAGCCCAGAGCCCCAGTGTTCTTAGGCCTACAAAAGCGCTTCCAAGGAAGGGTGCTGGCTAGCAAGAGCTTTCAGTGCTGGCACTTTTCATCTCTGAGCAATTGCTCGACGTTTGCAATTTCTCAGCTCGTGTCTACGAGACGGAAAGAGAAGGACCGTGACGTTTGGTGCGTATAGAAGCGCAAAGCCCCAGTGTTGCTGCGCCTGTGAAAGCGCTTCCAAGGAAGGGTGCTGGCTAGCAAGAGCTTTCAGTGCTGGCACTTTTCATCTCTGAGCAATTGCTCGACGTTTGCAATTTCTCAGCTCGTGTCTACGAGACGGAAAGAGAAGGACCGTGACGTTTGGTGGGTAGAGAAGCGCAAAGCCCCAGTGTTACTGCGCCTGTAAAGCGCTTCCAAGGAAGGGTGCTGGCTAGCAAGAGCTTTCAGTGCTGGCACTTTTCATCTCTGAGCAATTGCTGGACGTTTGCAATTTCTCAGCTCGTGTCTACGAGACGGAAAGAGAAGGACCGTGACGTTTGGTGGGTAGAGAAGCGCAAAGCCCCAGTGTTGCTGCGCCTGTGAAAGCGCTTCCAAGGAAGGGTGCTGGCTAGCAAGAGCTTTCAGTGCTGGCACTTTTCTTCTCTGAGCATTTGCTCGACGTTTGCAATTTCTCAGCTCGTGTCTACGAGACGGAAAGAGAAGGACCGTGACGTTTGGTGGGTAGAGAAGCGCAAAGCCCCAGTGTTACTGCGCCTGTGAAAGCGCTTCCAAGGAAGGGTGCTGGCTAGCAAGAGCTTTCAGTGCTGGCACTTTTCATCTCTGAGCAATTGCTGGATGTTTGCAATTTCTCAGCTCGTGTCTACGACACGGAAAGAGAATGACCGTGACGTTTGGTGCGTATAGAAGCGCAAAGCCCCAGTGTTGCTGCGCCTGTGAAAGCGCTTCCAAGGAAGGGTGCTGGCTAGCAAGAGCTTTCAGTGCTGGCACTTTTCATCTCTGAGCAATTGCTCGACGTTTGCAATTTCTCACCTGAGCTCTCTTTAGAGTGCGCGAGAGGATGAGCAGAAGATGAGGTGGCTAGAGAAGCCCAGAGCCCCAGTGTTCTTAGGCCTACAAAAGCGCTTCCAAGGAAGGGTGCTGGCTAGCAAGAGCTTTCAGTGCTGGCACTTTTCATCTCTGAGCAATTGCTGGACGTTTGCAATTTCTCACCTGAGCTCTCTTTAGAGTGCGCGAGAGGATGAGCAGAAGATGAGGTGGCTAGAGAAGCCCAGAGCCCCAGTGTTCTTAGGCCTACAAAAGCGCTTCCAAGGAAGGGTGCTGGCTAGCAACAGCTTTCAGTGCTGGCACTTTTCAGCTCTGAGCAATTGCTGGACGTTTGCAATTTCTCAGCTCGTGTCTACCGACGGAAAGAGAAGGACCGTGACGTTTGGTGGCTAGAGAAGCGCAAAGCCCCAGTGTTGCTGCGCCTGTGAAAGCGCTTCCAAGGAAGGGGGCTGGCTAGCAACAGCTTTCAGTGCTGGCACTTTTCATCTCTGAGCAATTGCTCGACGTTTGCAATTTCTCACCTGAGCTCTCTTTAGAGTGCGCGAGAGGATGAGCAGAAGATGAGGTGGCTAGAGAAGCCCAGAGCCCCAGTGTTCTTAGGCCTACAAAAGCGCTTCCAAGGAAGGGTGCTGGCTAGCAACAGCTTTCAGTGCTGGCACTTTTCATCTCTGAGCAATTGCTCGACGTTTGCAATTTCTCAGCTCGTGTCTACGAGACGGAAAGAGAAGGACCGTGACGTTTGGTGGGTAGAGAAGCGCAAAGCCCCAGTGTTGCTGCGCCTGTGAAAGCGCTTCCAAGGAAGGGTGCTGGCTAGCAACAGCTTTCAGTGCTGGCACTTTTCATCTCTGAGCAATTGCTGGATGTTTGCAATTTCTCAGCTCGTGTCTACGAGGCGGAAAGAGAATGACCCTGACGTTTGGTGCGTATAGAAGCGCAAAGCCCCAGTGTTGCTGCGCCTGTGAAAGCGCTTCCAAGGAAGGGTGCTGGCTAGCAAGAGCTTTCAGTGCTGGCACTTTTCATCTCTGAGCAATTGCTCGACGTTTGCAATTTCTCAGCTCGTGTCTACGAGACGGAAAGAGAAGGACCGTGACGTTTGGTGCGTATAGAAGCGCAAAGCCCCAGTGTTGCTGCGCCTGTGAAAGCGCTTCCAAGGAAGGGTGCTGGCTAGCAAGAGCTTTCAGTGCTGGCACTTTTCATCTCTGAGCAATTGCTCGACGTTTGCAATTTCTCAGCTCGTGTCTACCGACGGAAAGAGAATGACCGTGACGTTTGGTGGGTAGAGAAGCGCAAAGCCCCAGTGTTACTGCGCCTGTAAAGCGCTTCCAAGGAAGGGTGCTGGCTAGCAAGAGCTTTCAGTGCTGGCACTTTTCAGCTCTGAGCAATTGCTCGACGTTTGCAATTTCTCAGCTCGTGTCTACGAGACGGAAAGAGAAGGACCGTGACGTTTGGTGGGTAGAGAAGCGCAAAGCCCCAGTGTTGCTGCGCCTGTGAAAGCGCTTCCAAGGAAGGGTGCTGGCTAGCAAGAGCTTTCAGTGCTGGCACTTTTCTTCTCTGAGCATTTGCTCGACGTTTGCAATTTCTCAGCTCGTGTCTACGAGACGGAAAGAGAAGGACCGTGACGTTTGGTGGGTAGAGAAGCGCAAAGCCCCAGTGTTGCTGCGCCTGTGAAAGCGCTTCCAAGGAAGGGTGCTGGCTAGCAAGAGCTTTCAGTGCTGGCACTTTTCATCTCTGAGCAATTGCTGGATGTTTGCAATTTCTCAGCTCGTGTCTACGAGACGGAAAGAGAATGACCGTGACGTTTGGTGCGTATAGAAGCGCAAAGCCCCAGTGTTGCTGCGCCTGTGAAAGCGCTTCCAAGGAAGGGTGCTGGCTAGCAAGAGCTTTCAGTGCTGGCACTTTTCATCTCTGAGCAATTGCTGGACGTTTGCAATTTCTCAGCTCGTGTCTACGACACGGAAAGAGAATGACCGTGACGTTTGGTGCGTATAGAAGCGCAAAGCCCCAGTGTTGCTGCGCCTGTGAAAGCGCTTCCAAGGAAGGGTGCTGGCTAGCAACAGCTTTCAGTGCTGGCACTTTTCATCTCTGAGCAATTGCTCGACGTTTGCAATTTCTCACCTGAGCTCTCTTTAGAGTGCGCGAGAGGATGAGCAGAAGATGAGGTGGCTAGAGAAGCCCAGAGCCCCACTGTTCTTAGGCCTACAAAAGCGCTTCCAAGGAAGGGTGCTGGCTAGCAACAGCTTTCAGTGCTGGCACTTTTCATCTCTGAGCAATTGCTGGACGTTTGCAATTTCTCACCTGAGCTCTCTTTAGAGTGCGCGAGAGGATGAGCAGAAGATGAGGTGGCTAGAGAAGCCCAGAGCCCCACTGTTCTTAGGCCTACAAAAGCGCTTCCAAGGAAGGGTGCTGGCTAGCAACAGCTTTCAGTGCTGGCACTTTTCATCTCTGAGCAATTGCTGGACGTTTGCAATTTCTCAGCTCATGTCTACCGACGGAAAGAGAAGGACCGTGACGTTTGGTGGCTAGAGAAGCGCAAAGCCCCAGTGTTGCTGCGCCTGTGAAAGCGCTTCCAAGGAAGGGTGCTGGCTAGCAACAGCTTTCAGTGCTGGCACTTTTCATCTCTGAGCAATTGCTCGACGTTTGCAATTTCTCAGCTCGTGTCTACGAGACGGAAAGAGAATGACCGTGACGTTTGGTGCGTATAGAAGCGCAAAGCCCCAGTGTTGCTGTGCCTGTGAAAGCGCTTCCAAGGAAGGGTGCTGGCTAGCAACAGCTTTCAGTGCTGGCACTTTTCATCTCTGAGCAATTGCTCGACGTTTGCAATTTCTCACCTGAGCTCTCTTTAGAGTGCGCGAGAGGATGAGCAGAAGATGAGGTGGCTAGAGAAGCCCAGAGCCCCAGTGTTCTTAGGCCTACAAAAGCGCTTCCAAGGAAGGGTGCTGGCTAGCAAGAGCTTTCAGTGCTGGCACTTTTCATCTCTGAGCAATTGCTCGACGTTTGCAATTTCTCAGCTCCTGTCTACGAGACGGAAAGAGAATGACCGTGACGTTTGGTGCGTATAGAAGCGCAAAGCCCCAGTGTTGCTGCGCCTGTGAAAGCGCTTCCAAGGAAGGGTGCTGGCTAGCAAGAGCTTTCAGTGCTGGCACTTTTCATCTCTGAGCAATTGCTGGATGTTTGCAATTTCTCAGCTCGTGTCTACGACACGGAAAGAGAATGACCGTGACGTTTGGTGCGTATAGAAGCGCAAAGCCCCAGTGTTGCTGCGCCTGTGAAAGCGCTTCCAAGGAAGGGTGCTGGCTAGCAACAGCTTTCAGTGCTGGCACTTTTCATCTCTGAGCAATTGCTAGACGTTTGCAATTTCTCACCTGAGCTCTCTTTAGAGTGCGCGAGAGGATGAGCAGAAGATGAGGTGGCTAGAGAAGCCCAGAGCCCCAGTGTTCTTAGGCCTACAAAAGCGCTTCCAAGGAAGGGTGCTGGCTAGCAAGAGCTTTCAGTGCTGGCACTTTTCATCTCTGAGCAATTGCTGGACGTTTGCAATTTCTCAGCTCGTGTCTACCGACGGAAAGAGAAGGACCGTGACGTTTGGTGGCTAGAGAAGCGCAAAGCCCCAGTGTTACTGCGCCTGTGAAAGCGCTTCCAAGGAAGGGTGCTGGCTAGCAACAGCTTTCAGTGCTGGCACTTTTCAGCTCTGAGCAATTGCTCGACGTTTGCAATTTCTCAGCTCGTGTCTACGAGACGGAAAGAGAATGACCGTGACGTTTGGTGGGTAGAGAAGCGCAAAGCCCCAGTGTTGCTGCGCCTGTGAAAGCGCTTCCAAGGAAGGGTGCTGGCTAGCAAGAGCTTTCAGTGCTGGCACTTTTCTTCTCTGAGCAATTGCTGGATGTTTGCAATTTCTCACCTGAGCTCTCTTTAGAGTGCGCGAGAGGATGAGCAGAAGATGAGGTGGCTAGAGAAGCCCAGAGCCCCAGTGTTCTTAGGCCTACAAAAGCGCTTCCAAGGAAGGGTGCTGGCTAGCAAGAGCTTTCAGTGCTGGCACTTTTCATCTCTGAGCAATTGCTCGACGTTTGCAATTTCTCAGCTCGTGTCTACCGACGGAAAGAGAAGGACCGTGACGTTTGGTGGCTAGAGAAGCGCAAAGACCCAGTGTTGCTGCGCCTGTGAAAGCGCTTCCAAGGAAGGGTGCTGGCTAGCAAGAGCTTTCAGTGCTGGCACTTTTCATCTCTGAGCAATTGCTGGATGTTTGCAATTTCTCAGCTCGTGTCTACGACACGGAAAGAGAATGACCGTGACGTTTGGTGGGTAGAGAAGCGCAAAGCCCCAGTGTTGCTGCGACTGTAAAGCGCTTCCAAGGAAGGGTGCTGGCTAGCAACAGCTTTCAGTGCTGGCACTTTTCATCTCTGAGCAATTGCTGGATGTTTGCAATTTCTCAGCTCGTGTCTACGACACGGAAAGAGAATGACCGTGACGTTTGGTGCGTATAGAAGCGCAAAGCCCCAGTGTTGCTGCGCCTGTGAAAGCGCTTCCAAGGAAGGGTGCTGGCTAGCAACAGCTTTCAGTGCTGGCACTTTTCATCTCTGAGCAATTGCTCGACGTTTGCAATTTCTCACCTGAGCTCTCTTTAGAGTGCGCGAGAGGATGAGCAGAAGATGAGGTGGCTAGAGAAGCCCAGAGCCCCACTGTTCTTAGGCCTACAAAAGCGCTTCCAAGGAAGGGTGCTGGCTAGCAAGAGCTTTCAGTGCTGGCACTTTTCATCTCTGAGCAATTGCTGGACGTTTGCAATTTCTCACCTGAGCTCTCTTTAGAGTGCGCGAGAGGATGAGCAGAAGATGAGGTGGCTAGAGAAGCCCAGAGCCCCACTGTTCTTAGGCCTACAAAAGCGCTTCCAAGGAAGGGTGCTGGCTAGCAACAGCTTTCAGTGCTGGCACTTTTCATCTCTGAGCAATTGCTGGACGTTTGCAATTTCTCAGCTCGTGTCTACCGACGGAAAGAGAAGGACCGTGACGTTTGGTGGCTAGAGAAGCGCAAAGCCCCAGTGTTGCTGCGCCTGTGAAAGCGCTTCCAAGGAAGGGTGCTGGCTAGCAACAGCTTTCAGTGCTGGCACTTTTCATCTCTGAGCAATTGCTCGACGTTTGCAATTTCTCAGCTCGTGTCTACGAGACGGAAAGAGAATGACCGTGACGTTTGGTGCGTATAGAAGCGCAAAGCCCCAGTGTTGCTGTGCCTGTGAAAGCGCTTCCAAGGAAGGGTGCTGGCTAGCAACAGCTTTCAGTGCTGGCACTTTTCATCTCTGAGCAATTGCTCGACGTTTGCAATTTCTCACCTGAGCTCTCTTTAGAGTGCGCGAGAGGATGAGCAGAAGATGAGGTGGCTAGAGAAGCCCAGAGCCCCACTGTTCTTAGGCCTACAAAAGCGCTTCCAAGGAAGGGTGCTGGCTAGCAACAGCTTTCAGTGCTGGCACTTTTCATCTCTGAGCAATTGCTCGACGTTTGCAATTTCTCAGCTCCTGTCTACGAGACGGAAAGAGAATGACCGTGACGTTTGGTGCGTATAGAAGCGCAAAGCCCCAGTGTTGCTGCGCCTGTGAAAGCGCTTCCAAGGAAGGGTGCTGGCTAGCAAGAGCTTTCAGTGCTGGCACTTTTCATCTCTGAGCAATTGCTGGATGTTTGCAATTTCTCAGCTCGTGTCTACGACACGGAAAGAGAATGACCGTGACGTTTGGTGCGTATAGAAGCGCAAAGCCCCAGTGTTGCTGCGCCTGTGAAAGCGCTTCCAAGGAAGGGTGCTGGCTAGCAACAGCTTTCAGTGCTGGCACTTTTCATCTCTGAGCAATTGCTAGACGTTTGCAATTTCTCACCTGAGCTCTCTTTAGAGTGCGCGAGAGGATGAGCAGAAGATGAGGTGGCTAGAGAAGCCCAGAGCCCCAGTGTTCTTAGGCCTACAAAAGCGCTTCCAAGGAAGGGTGCTGGCTAGCAAGAGCTTTCAGTGCTGGCACTTTTCATCTCTGAGCAATTGCTGGACGTTTGCAATTTCTCAGCTCGTGTCTACCGACGGAAAGAGAAGGACCGTGACGTTTGGTGGCTAGAGAAGCGCAAAGCCCCAGTGTTACTGCGCCTGTGAAAGCGCTTCCAAGGAAGGGTGCTGGCTAGCAACAGCTTTCAGTGCTGGCACTTTTCAGCTCTGAGCAATTGCTCGACGTTTGCAATTTCTCAGCTCGTGTCTACGAGACGGAAAGAGAATGACCGTGACGTTTGGTGGGTAGAGAAGCGCAAAGCCCCAGTGTTGCTGCGCCTGTGAAAGCGCTTCCAAGGAAGGGTGCTGGCTAGCAAGAGCTTTCAGTGCTGGCACTTTTCTTCTCTGAGCAATTGCTGGATGTTTGCAATTTCTCACCTGAGCTCTCTTTAGAGTGCGCGAGAGGATGAGCAGAAGATGAGGTGGCTAGAGAAGCCCAGAGCCCCAGTGTTCTTAGGCCTACAAAAGCGCTTCCAAGGAAGGGTGCTGGCTAGCAAGAGCTTTCAGTGCTGGCACTTTTCATCTCTGAGCAATTGCTCGACGTTTGCAATTTCTCAGCTCGTGTCTACCGACGGAAAGAGAAGGACCGTGACGTTTGGTGGCTAGAGAAGCGCAAAGACCCAGTGTTGCTGCGCCTGTGAAAGCGCTTCCAAGGAAGGGTGCTGGCTAGCAAGAGCTTTCAGTGCTGGCACTTTTCATCTCTGAGCAATTGCTGGATGTTTGCAATTTCTCAGCTCGTGTCTACGACACGGAAAGAGAATGACCGTGACGTTTGGTGGGTAGAGAAGCGCAAAGCCCCAGTGTTGCTGCGCCTGTGAAAGCGCTTCCAAGGAAGGGTGCTGGCTAGCAACAGCTTTCAGTGCTGGCACTTTTCATCTCTGAGCAATTGCTCGACGTTTGCAATTTCTCACCTGAGCTCTCTTTAGAGTGCGCGAGAGGATGAGCAGAAGATGAGGTGGCTAGAGAAGCCCAGAGCCCCACTGTTCTTAGGCCTACAAAAGCGCTTCCAAGGAAGGGGGCTGGCTAGCAACAGCTTTCAGTGCTGGCACTTTTCATCTCTGAGCAATTGCTCGACGTTTGCAATTTCTCAGCTCGTGTCTACGAGACGGAAAGAGAAGGACCGTGACGTTTGGTGCGTATAGAAGCGCAAAGCCCCAGTGTTGCTGCGCCTGTGAAAGCGCTTCCAAGGAAGGGTGCTGGCTAGCAAGAGCTTTCAGTGCTGGCACTTTTCATCTCTGAGCAATTGCTCGACGTTTGCAATTTCTCAGCTCGTGTCTACCGACGGAAAGAGAAGGACCGTGACGTTTGGTGGGTAGAGAAGCGCAAAGCCCCAGTGTTGCTGCGCCTGTGAAAGCGCTTCCAAGGAAGGGTGCTGGCTAGCAACAGCTTTCAGTGCTGGCACTTTTCTTCTCTGAGCATTTGCTAGACGTTTGCAATTTCTCAGCTCGTGTCTACGAGACGGAAAGAGAAGGACCGTGACGTTTGGTGGGTAGAGAAGCGCAAAGCCCCAGTGTTGCTGCGCCTGTGAAAGCGCTTCCAAGGAAGGGTGCTGGCTAGCAAGAGCTTTCAGTGCTGGCACTTTTCATCTCTGAGCAATTGCTCGACGTTTGCAATTTCTCAGCTCGTGTCTACGAGACGGAAAGAGAATGACCGTGACGTTTGGTGCGTATAGAAGCGCAAAGCCCCAGTGTTGCTGCGCCTGTGAAAGCGCTTCCAAGGAAGGGTGCTGGCTAGCAACAGCTTTCAGTGCTGGCACTTTTCATCTCTGAGCAATTGCTGGATGTTTGCAATTTCTCAGCTCGTGTCTACGACACGGAAAGAGAATGACCGTGACGTTTGGTGCGTATAGAAGCGCAAAGCCCCAGTGTTGCTGCGCCTGTGAAAGCGCTTCCAAGGAAGGGTGCTGGCTAGCAACAGCTTTCAGTGCTGGCACTTTTCATCTCTGAGCAATTGCTCGACGTTTGCAATTTCTCACCTGAGCTCTCTTTAGAGTGCGCGAGAGGATGAGCAGAAGATGAGGTGGCTAGAGAAGCCCAGAGCCCCAGTGTTCTTAGGCCTACAAAAGCGCTTCCAAGGAAGGGTGCTGGCTAGCAAGAGCTTTCAGTGCTGGCACTTTTCATCTCTGAGCAATTGCTCGACGTTTGCAATTTCTCAGCTCGTGTCTACGAGACGGAAAGAGAAGGACCGTGACGTTTGGTGCATATAGAAGCGCAAAGCCCCAGTGTTGCTGCGCCTGTGAAAGCGCTTCCAAGGAAGGGTGCTGGCTAGCAACAGCTTTCAGTGCTGGCACTTTTCATCTCTGAGCAATTGCTCGACGTTTGCAATTTCTCAGCTCGTGTCTACCGACGGAAAGAGAAGGACCATGACGTTTGGTGGGTAGAGAAGCGCAAAGCCCCAGTGTTGCTGTGCCTGTGAAAGCGCTTCCAAGGAAGGGTGCTGGCTAGCAACAGCTTTCAGTGCTGGCACTTTTCTTCTCTGAGCATTTGCTAGACGTTTGCAATTTCTCAGCTCGTGTCTACGAGACGGAAAGAGAAGGACCGTGACGTTTGGTGGCTAGAGAAGCGCAAAGCCCCAGTGTTGCTGCGCCTGTGAAAGCGCTTCCAAGGAAGGGTGCTGGCTAGCAAGAGCTTTCAGTGCTGGCACTTTTCATCTCTGAGCAATTGCTCGACGTTTGCAATTTCTCAGCTCGTGTCTACGAGACGGAAAGAGAAGGACCGTGACGTTTGGTGGCTAGAGAAGCGCAAAGCCCCAGTGTTGCTGCGCCTGTGAAAGCGCTTCCAAGGAAGGGTGCTGGCTAGCAACAGCTTTCAGTGCTGGCACTTTTCTTCTCTGAGCAATTGCTGGATGTTTGCAATTTCTCACCTGAGCTCTCTTTAGAGTGCGCGAGAGGATGAGCAGAAGATGAGGTGGCTAGAGAAGCCCAGAGCCCCAGTGTTCTTAGGCCTACAAAAGCGCTTCCAAGGAAGGGTGCTGGCTAGCAAGAGCTTTCAGTGCTGGCACTTTTCATCTCTGAGCAATTGCTCGACGTTTGCAATTTCTCAGCTCGTGTCTACCGACGGAAAGAGAAGGACCGTGACGTTTGGTGGCTAGAGAAGCGCAAAGACCCAGTGTTGCTGCGCCTGTGAAAGCGCTTCCAAGGAAGGGTGCTGGCTAGCAAGAGCTTTCAGTGCTGGCACTTTTCATCTCTGAGCAATTGCTGGATGTTTGCAATTTCTCAGCTCGTGTCTACGACACGGAAAGAGAATGACCGTGACGTTTGGTGGGTAGAGAAGCGCAAAGCCCCAGTGTTGCTGCGACTGTAAAGCGCTTCCAAGGAAGGGTGCTGGCTAGCAAGAGCTTTCAGTGCTGGCACTTTTCATCTCTGAGCAATTGCTCGACGTTTGCAATTTCTCACCTGAGCTCTCTTTAGAGTGCGCGAGAGGATGAGCAGAAGATGAGGTGGCTAGAGAAGCCCAGAGCCCCAGTGTTCTTAGGCCTACAAAAGCGCTTCCAAGGAAGGGTGCTGGCTAGCAAGAGCTTTCAGTGCTGGCACTTTTCATCTCTGAGCAATTGCTCGACGTTTGCAATTTCTCAGCTCGTGTCTACGAGACGGAAAGAGAAGGACCGTGACGTTTGGTGCGTATAGAAGCGCAAAGCCCCAGTGTTGCTGCGCCTGTGAAAGCGCTTCCAAGGAAGGGTGCTGGCTAGCAAGAGCTTTCAGTGCTGGCACTTTTCATCTCTGAGCAATTGCTCGACGTTTGCAATTTCTCAGCTCGTGTCTACCGACGGAAAGAGAATGACCGTGACGTTTGGTGGGTAGAGAAGCGCAAAGCCCCAGTGTTACTGCGCCTGTAAAGCGCTTCCAAGGAAGGGTGCTGGCTAGCAACAGCTTTCAGTGCTGGCACTTTTCATCTCTGAGCAATTGCTCGACGTTTGCAATTTCTCAGCTCGTGTCTACGAGACGGAAAGAGAAGGACCGTGACGTTTGGTGGGTAGAGAAGCGCAAAGCCCCAGTGTTGCTGCGCCTGTGAAAGCGCTTCCAAGGAAGGGTGCTGGCTAGCAACAGCTTTCAGTGCTGGCACTTTTCTTCTCTGAGCATTTGCTAGACGTTTGCAATTTCTCAGCTCGTGTCTACGAGACGGAAAGAGAAGGACCGTGACGTTTGGTGGGTAGAGAAGCGCAAAGCCCCAGTGTTGCTGCGCCTGTGAAAGCGCTTCCAAGGAAGGGTGCTGGCTAGCAAGAGCTTTCAGTGCTGGCACTTTTCATCTCTGAGCAATTGCTCGACGTTTGCAATTTCTCAGCTCGTGTCTACGAGACGGAAAGAGAATGACCGTGACGTTTGGTGGCTAGAGAAGCGCAAAGCCCCAGTGTTGCTGCGCCTGTGAAAGCGCTTCCAAGGAAGGGTGCTGGCTAGCAACAGCTTTCAGTGCTGGCACTTTTCATCTCTGAGCAATTGCTGGATGTTTGCAATTTCTCAGCTCGTGTCTACGACACGGAAAGAGAATGACCGTGACGTTTGGTGCGTATAGAAGCGCAAAGCCCCAGTGTTGCTGCGCCTGTGAAAGCGCTTCCAAGGAAGGGTGCTGGCTAGCAACAGCTTTCAGTGCTGGCACTTTTCATCTCTGAGCAATTGCTGGACGTTTGCAATTTCTCACCTGAGCTCTCTTTAGAGTGCGCGAGAGGATGAGCAGAAGATGAGGTGGCTAGAGAAGCCCAGAGCCCCACTGTTCTTAGGCCTACAAAAGCGCTTCCAAGGAAGGGTGCTGGCTAGCAACAGCTTTCAGTGCTGGCACTTTTCATCTCTGAGCAATTGCTGGACGTTTGCAATTTCTCACCTGAGCTCTCTTTAGAGTGCGCGAGAGGATGAGCAGAAGATGAGGTGGCTAGAGAAGCC
Source organism: Sarcoramphus papa (assembly GCA_037962945.1). Lineage (NCBI taxonomy): Eukaryota > Metazoa > Chordata > Aves > Accipitriformes > Cathartidae > Sarcoramphus > Sarcoramphus papa. The sequence goes on along the minus strand of JBBMRM010000084.1, from coordinate 5,408,192 downwards.
CAGAGCCCCAGTGTTCTTAGGCCTACAAAAGCGCTTCCAAGGAAGGGTGCTGGCTAGCAACAGCTTTCAGTGCTGGCACTTTTCATCTCTGAGCAATTGCTGGACGTTTGCAATTTCTCAGCTCGTGTCTATGAGATGGAAAGAGAAGGACCGTGACGTTTGGTGGCTAGAGAAGCGCAAAGCCCCAGTGTTGCTGCGCCTGTGAAAGCGCTTCCAAGGAAGGGTGCTGGCTAGCAAGAGCTTTCAGTGCTGGCACTTTTCATCTCTGAGCAATTGCTCGACGTTTGCAATTTCTCAGCTCGTGTCTACGAGACGGAAAGAGAATGACCGTGACGTTTGGTGCGTATAGAAGCGCAAAGCCCCAGTGTTGCTGTGCCTGTGAAAGCGCTTCCAAGGAAGGGTGCTGGCTAGCAACAGCTTTCAGTGCTGGCACTTTTCATCTCTGAGCAATTGCTCGACGTTTGCAATTTCTCACCTGAGCTCTCTTTAGAGTGCGCGAGAGGATGAGCAGAAGATGAGGTGGCTAGAGAAGCCCAGAGCCCCAGTGTTCTTAGGCCTACAAAAGCGCTTCCAAGGAAGGGTGCTGGCTAGCAAGAGCTTTCAGTGCTGGCACTTTTCATCTCTGAGCAATTGCTCGACGTTTGCAATTTCTCAGCTCGTGTCTACCGACGGAAAGAGAATGACCGTGACGTTTGGTGCGTATAGAAGCGCAAAGCCCCAGTGTTGCTGCGCCTGTGAAAGCGCTTCCAAGGAAGGGTGCTGGCTAGCAACAGCTTTCAGTGCTGGCACTTTTCATCTCTGAGCAATTGCTGGATGTTTGCAATTTCTCAGCTCGTGTCTACGACACGGAAAGAGAATGACCGTGACGTTTGGTGCGTATAGAAGCGCAAAGCCCCAGTGTTGCTGTGCCTGTGAAAGCGCTTCCAAGGAAGGGTGCTGGCTAGCAAGAGCTTTCAGTGCTGGCACTTTTCATCTCTGAGCAATTGCTCGACGTTTGCAATTTCTCACCTGAGCTCTCTTTAGAGTGCGCGAGAGGATGAGCAGAAGATGAGGTGGCTAGAGAAGCCCAGAGCCCCAGTGTTCTTAGGCCTACAAAAGCGCTTCCAAGGAAGGGTGCTGGCTAGCAAGAGCTTTCAGTGCTGGCACTTTTCATCTCTGAGCAATTGCTCGACGTTTGCAATTTCTCAGCTCGTGTCTACGAGACGGAAAGAGAAGGACCGTGACGTTTGGTGCGTATAGAAGCGCAAAGCCCCAGTGTTGCTGCGCCTGTGAAAGCGCTTCCAAGGAAGGGTGCTGGCTAGCAAGAGCTTTCAGTGCTGGCACTTTTCATCTCTGAGCAATTGCTCGACGTTTGCAATTTCTCAGCTCGTGTCTACGAGACGGAAAGAGAATGACCGTGACGTTTGGTGGGTAGAGAAGCGCAAAGCCCCAGTGTTACTGCGCCTGTAAAGCGCTTCCAAGGAAGGGTGCTGGCTAGCAAGAGCTTTCAGTGCTGGCACTTTTCATCTCTGAGCAATTGCTGGACGTTTGCAATTTCTCAGCTCGTGTCTACGAGACGGAAAGAGAAGGACCGTGACGTTTGGTGGGTAGAGAAGCGCAAAGCCCCAGTGTTGCTGCGCCTGTGAAAGCGCTTCCAAGGAAGGGTGCTGGCTAGCAAGAGCTTTCAGTGCTGGCACTTTTCTTCTCTGAGCAATTGCTCGACGTTTGCAATTTCTCACCTGAGCTCTCTTTAGAGTGCGCGAGAGGATGAGCAGAAGATGAGGTGGCTAGAGAAGCCCAGAGCCCCAGTGTTCTTAGGCCTACAAAAGCGCTTCCAAGGAAGGGTGCTGGCTAGCAAGAGCTTTCAGTGCTGGCACTTTTCATCTCTGAGCAATTGCTCGACGTTTGCAATTTCTCAGCTCGTGTCTACGAGACGGAAAGAGAAGGACCGTGACGTTTGGTGCGTATAGAAGCGCAAAGCCCCAGTGTTGCTGCGCCTGTGAAAGCGCTTCCAAGGAAGGGTGCTGGCTAGCAAGAGCTTTCAGTGCTGGCACTTTTCATCTCTGAGCAATTGCTCGACGTTTGCAATTTCTCAGCTCGTGTCTACGAGACGGAAAGAGAAGGACCGTGACGTTTGGTGGGTAGAGAAGCGCAAAGCCCCAGTGTTGCTGCGCCTGTGAAAGCGCTTCCAAGGAAGGGTGCTGGCTAGCAACAGCTTTCAGTGCTGGCACTTTTCTTCTCTGAGCATTTGCTCGACGTTTGCAATTTCTCAGCTCGTGTCTACGAGACGGAAAGAGAAGGACCGTGACGTTTGGTGGGTAGAGAAGCGCAAAGCCCCAGTGTTGCTGCGCCTGTGAAAGCGCTTCCAAGGAAGGGTGCTGGCTAGCAAGAGCTTTCAGTGCTGGCACTTTTCATCTCTGAGCAATTGCTCGACGTTTGCAATTTCTCAGCTCGTGTCTACGAGACGGAAAGAGAATGACCGTGACGTTTGGTGCGTATAGAAGCGCAAAGCCCCAGTGTTGCTGCGCCTGTGAAAGCGCTTCCAAGGAAGGGTGCTGGCTAGCAACAGCTTTCAGTGCTGGCACTTTTCATCTCTGAGCAATTGCTGGATGTTTGCAATTTCTCAGCTCGTGTCTACGACACGGAAAGAGAATGACCGTGACGTTTGGTGCGTATAGAAGCGCAAAGCCCCAGTGTTGCTGCGCCTGTGAAAGCGCTTCCAAGGAAGGGTGCTGGCTAGCAACAGCTTTCAGTGCTGGCACTTTTCATCTCTGAGCAATTGCTCGACGTTTGCAATTTCTCACCTGAGCTCTCTTTAGAGTGCGCGAGAGGATGAGCAGAAGATGAGGTGGCTAGAGAAGCCCAGAGCCCCACTGTTCTTAGGCCTACAAAAGCGCTTCCAAGGAAGGGTGCTGGCTAGCAACAGCTTTCAGTGCTGGCACTTTTCATCTCTGAGCAATTGCTGGACGTTTGCAATTTCTCACCTGAGCTCTCTTTAGAGTGCGCGAGAGGATGAGCAGAAGATGAGGTGGCTAGAGAAGCCCAGAGCCCCAGTGTTCTTAGGCCTACAAAAGCGCTTCCAAGGAAGGGTGCTGGCTAGCAACAGCTTTCAGTGCTGGCACTTTTCATCTCTGAGCAATTGCTGGACGTTTGCAATTTCTCAGCTCGTGTCTACCGACGGAAAGAGAAGGACCGTGACGTTTGGTGGCTAGAGAAGCGCAAAGCCCCAGTGTTGCTGCGCCTGTGAAAGCGCTTCCAAGGAAGGGTGCTGGCTAGCAACAGCTTTCAGTGCTGGCACTTTTCATCTCTGAGCAATTGCTCGACGTTTGCAATTTCTCAGCTCGTGTCTACGAGACGGAAAGAGAATGACCGTGACGTTTGGTGCGTATAGAAGCGCAAAGCCCCAGTGTTGCTGTGCCTGTGAAAGCGCTTCCAAGGAAGGGTGCTGGCTAGCAAGAGCTTTCAGTGCTGGCACTTTTCATCTCTGAGCAATTGCTCGACGTTTGCAATTTCTCACCTGAGCTCTCTTTAGAGTGCGCGAGAGGATGAGCAGAAGATGAGGTGGCTAGAGAAGCCCAGAGCCCCAGTGTTCTTAGGCCTACAAAAGCGCTTCCAAGGAAGGGTGCTGGCTAGCAAGAGCTTTCAGTGCTGGCACTTTTCATCTCTGAGCAATTGCTCGACGTTTGCAATTTCTCAGCTCCTGTCTACGAGACGGAAAGAGAATGACCGTGACGTTTGGTGCGTATAGAAGCGCAAAGCCCCAGTGTTGCTGCGCCTGTGAAAGCGCTTCCAAGGAAGGGTGCTGGCTAGCAAGAGCTTTCAGTGCTGGCACTTTTCATCTCTGAGCAATTGCTGGATGTTTGCAATTTCTCAGCTCGTGTCTACGACACGGAAAGAGAATGACCGTGACGTTTGGTGCGTATAGAAGCGCAAAGCCCCAGTGTTGCTGCGCCTGTGAAAGCGCTTCCAAGGAAGGGTGCTGGCTAGCAACAGCTTTCAGTGCTGGCACTTTTCATCTCTGAGCAATTGCTAGACGTTTGCAATTTCTCACCTGAGCTCTCTTTAGAGTGCGCAAGAGGATGAGCAGAAGATGAGGTGGCTAGAGAAGCCCAGAGCCCCAGTGTTCTTAGGCCTACAAAAGCGCTTCCAAGGAAGGGTGCTGGCTAGCAAGAGCTTTCAGTGCTGGCACTTTTCATCTCTGAGCAATTGCTGGACGTTTGCAATTTCTCAGCTCGTGTCTACCGACGGAAAGAGAAGGACCGTGACGTTTGGTGGCTAGAGAAGCGCAAAGCCCCAGTGTTACTGCGCCTGTGAAAGCGCTTCCAAGGAAGGGTGCTGGCTAGCAACAGCTTTCAGTGCTGGCACTTTTCAGCTCTGAGCAATTGCTCGACGTTTGCAATTTCTCAGCTCGTGTCTACGAGACGGAAAGAGAATGACCGTGACGTTTGGTGGGTAGAGAAGCGCAAAGCCCCAGTGTTGCTGCGCCTGTGAAAGCGCTTCCAAGGAAGGGTGCTGGCTAGCAAGAGCTTTCAGTGCTGGCACTTTTCTTCTCTGAGCAATTGCTGGATGTTTGCAATTTCTCACCTGAGCTCTCTTTAGAGTGCGCGAGAGGATGAGCAGAAGATGAGGTGGCTAGAGAAGCCCAGAGCCCCAGTGTTCTTAGGCCTACAAAAGCGCTTCCAAGGAAGGGTGCTGGCTAGCAAGAGCTTTCAGTGCTGGCACTTTTCATCTCTGAGCAATTGCTCGACGTTTGCAATTTCTCAGCTCGTGTCTACCGACGGAAAGAGAAGGACCGTGACGTTTGGTGGCTAGAGAAGCGCAAAGACCCAGTGTTGCTGCGCCTGTGAAAGCGCTTCCAAGGAAGGGTGCTGGCTAGCAAGAGCTTTCAGTGCTGGCACTTTTCATCTCTGAGCAATTGCTGGATGTTTGCAATTTCTCAGCTCGTGTCTACGACACGGAAAGAGAATGACCGTGACGTTTGGTGGGTAGAGAAGCGCAAAGCCCCAGTGTTGCTGCGACTGTAAAGCGCTTCCAAGGAAGGGTGCTGGCTAGCAACAGCTTTCAGTGCTGGCACTTTTCATCTCTGAGCAATTGCTCGACGTTTGCAATTTCTCACCTGAGCTCTCTTTAGAGTGCGCGAGAGGATGAGCAGAAGATGAGGTGGCTAGAGAAGCCCAGAGCCCCACTGTTCTTAGGCCTACAAAAGCGCTTCCAAGGAAGGGGGCTGGCTAGCAACAGCTTTCAGTGCTGGCACTTTTCATCTCTGAGCAATTGCTCGACGTTTGCAATTTCTCAGCTCGTGTCTACGAGACGGAAAGAGAAGGACCGTGACGTTTGGTGCGTATAGAAGCGCAAAGCCCCAGTGTTGCTGCGCCTGTGAAAGCGCTTCCAAGGAAGGGTGCTGGCTAGCAAGAGCTTTCAGTGCTGGCACTTTTCATCTCTGAGCAATTGCTCGACGTTTGCAATTTCTCAGCTCGTGTCTACCGACGGAAAGAGAAGGACCGTGACGTTTGGTGGGTAGAGAAGCGCAAAGCCCCAGTGTTGCTGCGCCTGTGAAAGCGCTTCCAAGGAAGGGTGCTGGCTAGCAACAGCTTTCAGTGCTGGCACTTTTCTTCTCTGAGCATTTGCTAGACGTTTGCAATTTCTCAGCTCGTGTCTACGAGACGGAAAGAGAAGGACCGTGACGTTTGGTGGGTAGAGAAGCGCAAAGCCCCAGTGTTGCTGCGCCTGTGAAAGCGCTTCCAAGGAAGGCTGCTGGCTAGCAAGAGCTTTCAGTGCTGGCACTTTTCATCTCTGAGCAATTGCTGGACGTTTGCAATTTCTCAGCTCGTGTCTACGAGACGGAAAGAGAATGACCGTGACGTTTGGTGCGTATAGAAGCGCAAAGCCCCAGTGTTGCTGCGCCTGTGAAAGCGCTTCCAAGGAAGGGTGCTGGCTAGCAACAGCTTTCAGTGCTGGCACTTTTCATCTCTGAGCAATTGCTGGATGTTTGCAATTTCTCAGCTCGTGTCTACGACACGGAAAGAGAATGACCGTGACGTTTGGTGCGTATAGAAGCGCAAAGCCCCAGTGTTGCTGCGCCTGTGAAAGCGCTTCCAAGGAAGGGTGCTGGCTAGCAACAGCTTTCAGTGCTGGCACTTTTCATCTCTGAGCAATTGCTCGACGTTTGCAATTTCTCACCTGAGCTCTCTTTAGAGTGCGCGAGAGGATGAGCAGAAGATGAGGTGGCTAGAGAAGCCCAGAGCCCCAGTGTTCTTAGGCCTACAAAAGCGCTTCCAAGGAAGGGGGCTGGCTAGCAACAGCTTTCAGTGCTGGCACTTTTCATCTCTGAGCAATTGCTGGATGTTTGCAATTTCTCAGCTCGTGTCTACGAGACGGAAAGAGAAGGACCGTGACGTTTGGTGCATATAGAAGCGCAAAGCCCCAGTGTTGCTGCGCCTGTGAAAGCGCTTCCAAGGAAGGGGGCTGGCTAGCAACAGCTTTCAGTGCTGGCACTTTTCATCTCTGAGCAATTGCTCGACGTTTGCAATTTCTCAGCTCGTGTCTACCGACGGAAAGAGAAGGACCATGACGTTTGGTGGGTAGAGAAGCGCAAAGCCCCAGTGTTGCTGCGCCTGTGAAAGCGCTTCCAAGGAAGGGTGCTGGCTAGCAACAGCTTTCAGTGCTGGCACTTTTCTTCTCTGAGCATTTGCTAGACGTTTGCAATTTCTCAGCTCGTGTCTACGAGTCGGAAAGAGAAGGACCGTGACGTTTGGTGGCTAGAGAAGCGCAAAGCCCCAGTGTTACTGCGCCTGTGAAAGCGCTTCCAAGGAAGGGTGCTGGCTAGCAAGAGCTTTCAGTGCTGGCACTTTTCATCTCTGAGCAATTGCTCGACGTTTGCAATTTCTCAGCTCGTGTCTACGAGACGGAAAGAGAAGGACCGTGACGTTTGGTGGCTAGAGAAGCGCAAAGCCCCAGTGTTGCTGCGCCTGTGAAAGCGCTTCCAAGGAAGGGTGCTGGCTAGCAACAGCTTTCAGTGCTGGCACTTTTCATCTCTGAGCAATTGCTGGATGTTTGCAATTTCTCAGCTCGTGTCTACGACACGGAAAGAGAATGAACGTGACGTTTGGTGCGTATAGAAGCGCAAAGCCCCAGTGTTGCTGCGCCTGTGAAAGCGCTTCCAAGGAAGGGTGCTGGCTAGCAACAGCTTTCAGTGCTGGCACTTTTCTTCTCTGAGCAATTGCTCGACGTTTGCAATTTCTCACCTGAGCTCTCTTTAGAGTGCGCGAGAGGATGAGCAGAAGATGAGGTGGCTAGAGAAGCCCAGAGCCCCAGTGTTCTTAGGCCTACAAAAGCGCTTCCAAGGAAGGGTGCTGGCTAGCAAGAGCTTTCAGTGCTGGCACTTTTCATCTCTGAGCAATTGCTGGACGTTTGCAATTTCTCAGCTCGTGTCTACCGACGGAAAGAGAAGGACCGTGACGTTTGGTGGCTAGAGAAGCGCAAAGCCCCAGTGTTACTGCGCCTGTGAAAGCGCTTCCAAGGAAGGGTGCTGGCTAGCAACAGCTTTCAGTGCTGGCACTTTTCAGCTCTGAGCAATTGCTCGACGTTTGCAATTTCTCAGCTCGTGTCTACGAGACGGAAAGAGAATGACCGTGACGTTTGGTGGGTAGAGAAGCGCAAAGCCCCAGTGTTGCTGCGCCTGTGAAAGCGCTTCCAAGGAAGGGTGCTGGCTAGCAAGAGCTTTCAGTGCTGGCACTTTTCTTCTCTGAGCAATTGCTGGATGTTTGCAATTTCTCACCTGAGCTCTCTTTAGAGTGCGCGAGAGGATGAGCAGAAGATGAGGTGGCTAGAGAAGCCCAGAGCCCCAGTGTTCTTAGGCCTACAAAAGCGCTTCCAAGGAAGGGTGCTGGCTAGCAAGAGCTTTCAGTGCTGGCACTTTTCATCTCTGAGCAATTGCTCGACGTTTGCAATTTCTCAGCTCGTGTCTACCGACGGAAAGAGAAGGACCGTGACGTTTGGTGGCTAGAGAAGCGCAAAGACCCAGTGTTGCTGCGCCTGTGAAAGCGCTTCCAAGGAAGGGTGCTGGCTAGCAAGAGCTTTCAGTGCTGGCACTTTTCATCTCTGAGCAATTGCTGGATGTTTGCAATTTCTCAGCTCGTGTCTACGACACGGAAAGAGAATGACCGTGACGTTTGGTGGGTAGAGAAGCGCAAAGCCCCAGTGTTGCTGCGACTGTAAAGCGCTTCCAAGGAAGGGTGCTGGCTAGCAAGAGCTTTCAGTGCTGGCACTTTTCATCTCTGAGCAATTGCTCGACGTTTGCAATTTCTCACCTGAGCTCTCTTTAGAGTGCGCGAGAGGATGAGCAGAAGATGAGGTGGCTAGAGAAGCCCAGAGCCCCACTGTTCTTAGGCCTACAAAAGCGCTTCCAAGGAAGGGGGCTGGCTAGCAACAGCTTTCAGTGCTGGCACTTTTCATCTCTGAGCAATTGCTCGACGTTTGCAATTTCTCAGCTCGTGTCTACGAGACGGAAAGAGAAGGACCGTGACGTTTGGTGCGTATAGAAGCGCAAAGCCCCAGTGTTGCTGCGCCTGTGAAAGCGCTTCCAAGGAAGGGTGCTGGCTAGCAAGAGCTTTCAGTGCTGGCACTTTTCATCTCTGAGCAATTGCTCGACGTTTGCAATTTCTCAGCTCGTGTCTACCGACGGAAAGAGAAGGACCGTGACGTTTGGTGGGTAGAGAAGCGCAAAGCCCCAGTGTTGCTGCGCCTGTGAAAGCGCTTCCAAGGAAGGGTGCTGGCTAGCAACAGCTTTCAGTGCTGGCACTTTTCTTCTCTGAGCATTTGCTAGACGTTTGCAATTTCTCAGCTCGTGTCTACGAGACGGAAAGAGAAGGACCGTGACGTTTGGTGGGTAGAGAAGCGCAAAGCCCCAGTGTTGCTGCGCCTGTGAAAGCGCTTCCAAGGAAGGGTGCTGGCTAGCAAGAGCTTTCAGTGCTGGCACTTTTCATCTCTGAGCAATTGCTGGACGTTTGCAATTTCTCAGCTCGTGTCTACGAGACGGAAAGAGAATGACCGTGACGTTTGGTGCGTATAGAAGCGCAAAGCCCCAGTGTTGCTGCGCCTGTGAAAGCGCTTCCAAGGAAGGGTGCTGGCTAGCAACAGCTTTCAGTGCTGGCACTTTTCATCTCTGAGCAATTGCTGGATGTTTGCAATTTCTCAGCTCGTGTCTACGACACGGAAAGAGAATGACCGTGACGTTTGGTGCGTATAGAAGCGCAAAGCCCCAGTGTTGCTGCGCCTGTGAAAGCGCTTCCAAGGAAGGGTGCTGGCTAGCAACAGCTTTCAGTGCTGGCACTTTTCATCTCTGAGCAATTGCTCGACGTTTGCAATTTCTCACCTGAGCTCTCTTTAGAGTGCGCGAGAGGATGAGCAGAAGATGAGGTGGCTAGAGAAGCCCAGAGCCCCAGTGTTCTTAGGCCTACAAAAGCGCTTCCAAGGAAGGGGGCTGGCTAGCAACAGCTTTCAGTGCTGGCACTTTTCATCTCTGAGCAATTGCTGGATGTTTGCAATTTCTCAGCTCGTGTCTACGAGACGGAAAGAGAAGGACCGTGACGTTTGGTGCATATAGAAGCGCAAAGCCCCAGTGTTGCTGCGCCTGTGAAAGCGCTTCCAAGGAAGGGTGCTGGCTAGCAACAGCTTTCAGTGCTGGCACTTTTCATCTCTGAGCAATTGCTCGACGTTTGCAATTTCTCAGCTCGTGTCTACCGACGGAAAGAGAAGGACCATGACGTTTGGTGGGTAGAGAAGCGCAAAGCCCCAGTGTTGCTGCGCCTGTGAAAGCGCTTCCAAGGAAGGGTGCTGGCTAGCAACAGCTTTCAGTGCTGGCACTTTTCTTCTCTGAGCATTTGCTAGACGTTTGCAATTTCTCAGCTCGTGTCTACGAGTCGGAAAGAGAAGGACCGTGACGTTTGGTGGCTAGAGAAGCGCAAAGCCCCAGTGTTACTGCGCCTGTGAAAGCGCTTCCAAGGAAGGGTGCTGGCTAGCAAGAGCTTTCAGTGCTGGCACTTTTCATCTCTGAGCAATTGCTCGACGTTTGCAATTTCTCAGCTCGTGTCTACGAGACGGAAAGAGAAGGACCGTGACGTTTGGTGGCTAGAGAAGCGCAAAGCCCCAGTGTTGCTGCGCCTGTGAAAGCGCTTCCAAGGAAGGGTGCTGGCTAGCAACAGCTTTCAGTGCTGGCACTTTTCATCTCTGAGCAATTGCTGGACGTTTGCAATTTCTCAGCTCGTGTCTACGACACGGAAAGAGAATGAACGTGACGTTTGGTGCGTATAGAAGCGCAAAGCCCCAGTGTTGCTGCGCCTGTGAAAGCGCTTCCAAGGAAGGGTGCTGGCTAGCAAGAGCTTTCAGTGCTGGCACTTTTCATCTCTGAGCAATTGCTCGACGTTTGCAATTTCTCACCTGAGCTCTCTTTAGAGTGCGCGAGAGGATGAGCAGAAGATGAGGTGGCTAGAGAAGCCCAGAGCCCCACTGTTCTTAGGCCTACAAAAGCGCTTCCAAGGAAGGGTGCTGGCTAGCAACAGCTTTCAGTGCTGGCACTTTTCATCTCTGAGCAATTGCTGGACGTTTGCAATTTCTCACCTGAGCTCTCTTTAGAGTGCGCGAGAGGATGAGCAGAAGATGAGGTGGCTAGAGAAGCCCAGAGCCCCAGTGTTCTTAGGCCTACAAAAGCGCTTCCAAGGAAGGGTGCTGGCTAGCAACAGCTTTCAGTGCTGGCACTTTTCATCTCTGAGCAATTGCTGGACGTTTGCAATTTCTCAGCTCGTGTCTACCGACGGAAAGAGAAGGACCGTGACGTTTGGTGGGTAGAGAAGCGCAAAGCCCCAGTGTTGCTGCGCCTGTGAAAGCGCTTCCAAGGAAGGGTGCTGGCTAGCAAGAGCTTTCAGTGCTGGCACTTTTCATCTCTGAGCAATTGCTCGACGTTTGCAATTTCTCAGCTCGTGTCTACGAGACGGAAAGAGAATGACCGTGACGTTTGGTGCGTATAGAAGCGCAAAGCCCCAGTGTTGCTGTGCCTGTGAAAGCGCTTCCAAGGAAGGGTGCTGGCTAGCAACAGCTTTCAGTGCTGGCACTTTTCATCTCTGAGCAATTGCTCGACGTTTGCAATTTCTCACCTGAGCTCTCTTTAGAGTGCGCGAGAGGATGAGCAGAAGATGAGGTGGCTAGAGAAGCCCAGAGCCCCAGTGTTCTTAGGCCTACAAAAGCGCTTCCAAGGAAGGGTGCTGGCTAGCAAGAGCTTTCAGTGCTGGCACTTTTCATCTCTGAGCAATTGCTCGACGTTTGCAATTTCTCAGCTCGTGTCTACCGACGGAAAGAGAAGGACCGTGACGTTTGGTGGCTAGAGAAGCGCAAAGACCCAGTGTTGCTGTGCCTGTAAAGCGCTTCCAAGGAAGGGTGCTGGCTAGCAACAGCTTTCAGTGCTGGCACTTTTTATCTCTGAGCAATTGCTGGATGTTTGCAATTTCTCAGCTCGTGTCTACGACACGGAAAGAGAATGACCGTGACGTTTGGTGCGTAGAGAAGCGCAAAGCCCCAGTGTTGCTGTGCCTGTGAAAGCGCTTCCAAGGAAGGGTGCTGGCTAGCAAGAGCTTTCAGTGCTGGCACTTTTCATCTCTGAGCAATTGCTCGACGTTTGCAATTTCTCACCTGAGCTCTCTTTAGAGTGCGCGAGAGGATGAGCAGAAGATGAGGTGGCTAGAGAAGCCCAGAGCCCCAGTGTTCTTAGGCCTACAAAAGCGCTTCCAAGGAAGGGTGCTGGCTAGCAAGAGCTTTCAGTGCTGGCACTTTTCATCTCTGAGCAATTGCTGGACGTTTGCAATTTCTCAGCTCGTGTCTACGAGACGGAAAGAGAAGGACCGTGACGTTTGGTGCGTATAGAAGCGCAAAGCCCCAGTGTTGCTGCGCCTGTGAAAGCGCTTCCAAGGAAGGGTGCTGGCTAGCAAGAGCTTTCAGTGCTGGCACTTTTCATCTCTGAGCAATTGCTCGACGTTTGCAATTTCTCAGCTCGTGTCTACCGACGGAAAGAGAAGGACCGTGACGTTTGGTGGGTAGAGAAGCGCAAAGCCCCAGTGTTACTGCGCCTGTAAAGCGCTTCCAAGGAAGGGTGCTGGCTAGCAACAGCTTTCAGTGCTGGCACTTTTCATCTCTGAGCAATTGCTGGACGTTTGCAATTTCTCAGCTCGTGTCTACGAGACGGAAAGAGAAGGACCGTGACGTTTGGTGGGTAGAGAAGCGCAAAGCCCCAGTGTTGCTGCGCCTGTGAAAGCGCTTCCAAGGAAGGGTGCTGGCTAGCAACAGCTTTCAGTGCTGGCACTTTTCTTCTCTGAGCATTTGCTCGACGTTTGCAATTTCTCAGCTCGTGTCTACGAGACGGAAAGAGAAGGACCGTGACGTTTGGTGGGTAGAGAAGCGCAAAGCCCCAGTGTTGCTGCGCCTGTGAAAGTGCTTCCAAGGAAGGGTGCTGGCTAGCAAGAGCTTTCAGTGCTGGCACTTTTCATCTCTGAGCAATTGCTGGATGTTTGCAATTTCTCAGCTCGTGTCTACGAGACGGAAAGAGAATGACCGTGACGTTTGGTGCGTATAGAAGCGCAAAGCCCCAGTGTTGCTGCGCCTGTGAAAGCGCTTCCAAGGAAGGGTGCTGGCTAGCAAGAGCTTTCAGTGCTGGCACTTTTCATCTCTGAGCAATTGCTGGATGTTTGCAATTTCTCAGCTCGTGTCTACGACACGGAAAGAGAATGACCGTGACGTTTGGTGCGTATAGAAGCGCAAAGCCCCAGTGTTGCTGCGCCTGTGAAAGCGCTTCCAAGGAAGGGTGCTGGCTAGCAACAGCTTTCAGTGCTGGCACTTTTCATCTCTGAGCAATTGCTCGACGTTTGCAATTTCTCACCTGAGCTCTCTTTAGAGTGCGCGAGAGGATGAGCAGAAGATGAGGTGGCTAGAGAAGCCCAGAGCCCCAGTGTTCTTAGGCCTACAAAAGCGCTTCCAAGGAAGGGTGCTGGCTAGCAACAGCTTTCAGTGCTGGCACTTTTCATCTCTGAGCAATTGCTGGACGTTTGCAATTTCTCACCTGAGCTCTCTTTAGAGTGCGCGAGAGGATGAGCAGAAGATGAGGTGGCTAGAGAAGCCCAGAGCCCCAGTGTTCTTAGGCCTACAAAAGCGCTTCCAAGGAAGGGTGCTGGCTAGCAACAGCTTTCAGTGCTGGCACTTTTCATCTCTGAGCAATTGCTCGACGTTTGCAATTTCTCAGCTCGTGTCTACCGACGGAAAGAGAAGGACCGTGACGTTTGGTGGCTAGAGAAGCGCAAAGCCCCAGTGTTGCTGCGCCTGTGAAAGCGCTTCCAAGGAAGGGTGCTGGCTAGCAAGAGCTTTCAGTGCTGGCACTTTTCATCTCTGAGCAATTGCTCGACGTTTGCAATTTCTCAGCTCGTGTCTACGAGACGGAAAGAGAATGACCGTGACGTTTGGTGCGTATAGAAGCGCAAAGCCCCAGTGTTGCTGTGCCTGTGAAAGCGCTTCCAAGGAAGGGTGCTGGCTAGCAACAGCTTTCAGTGCTGGCACTTTTCATCTCTGAGCAATTGCTCGACGTTTGCAATTTCTCACCTGAGCTCTCTTTAGAGTGCGCGAGAGGATGAGCAGAAGATGAGGTGGCTAGAGAAGCCCAGAGCCCCAGTGTTCTTAGGCCTACAAAAGCGCTTCCAAGGAAGGGTGCTGGCTAGCAAGAGCTTTCAGTGCTGGCACTTTTCATCTCTGAGCAATTGCTCGACGTTTGCAATTTCTCAGCTCGTGTCTACCGACGGAAAGAGAAGGACCGTGACGTTTGGTGGCTAGAGAAGCGCAAAGACCCAGTGTTGCTGTGCCTGTAAAGCGCTTCCAAGGAAGGGTGCTGGCTAGCAACAGCTTTCAGTGCTGGCACTTTTCGTCTCTGAGCAATTGCTCGACGTTTGCAATTTCTCAGCTCGTGTCTACGACACGGAAAGAGAAGGACCGTGACGTTTGGTGCGTATAGAAGCGCAAAGCCCCAGTGTTGCTGCGCCTGTGAAAGCGCTTCCAAGGAAGGGTGCTGGCTAGCAAGAGCTTTCAGTGCTGGCACTTTTCATCTCTGAGCAATTGCTCGACGTTTGCAATTTCTCACCTGAGCTCTCTTTAGAGTGCGCGAGAGGATGAGCAGAAGATGAGGTGGCTAGAGAAGCCCAGAGCACCAGTGTTCTTAGGCCTACAAAAGCGCTTCCAAGGAAGGGTGCTGGCTAGCAACAGCTTTCAGTGCTGGCACTTTTCATCTCTGAGCAATTGCTCGACGTTTGCAATTTCTCAGCTCGTGTCTACGAGACGGAAAGAGAAGGACCGTGACGTTTGGTGCGTATAGAAGCGCAAAGCCCCAGTGTTGCTGCGCCTGTGAAAGCGCTTCCAAGGAAGGGTGCTGGCTAGCAAGAGCTTTCAGTGCTGGCACTTTTCATCTCTGAGCAATTGCTCGACGTTTGCAATTTCTCAGCTCGTGTCTACCGACGGAAAGAGAAGGACCGTGACGTTTGGTGGGTAGAGAAGCACAAAGCCCCAGTGTTACTGCGCCTGTAAAGCGCTTCCAAGGAAGGGTGCTGGCTAGCAACAGCTTTCAGTGCTGGCACTTTTCAGCTCTGAGCAATTGCTGGACGTTTGCAATTTCTCAGCTCGTGTCTACGAGACGGAAAGTGAAGGACCGTGACGTTTGGTGGGTAGAGAAGCGCAAAGCCCCAGTGTTGCTGCGCCTGTGAAAGCGCTTCCAAGGAAGGGTGCTGGCTAGCAACAGCTTTCAGTGCTGGCACTTTTCATCTCTGAGCATTTGCTCGACGTTTGCAATTTCTCAGCTCGTGTCTACGAGGCGGAAAGAGAAGGACCGTGACGTTTGGTGGGTAGAGAAGCGCAAAGCCCCAGTGTTGCTGCGCCTGTGAAAGCGCTTCCAAGGAAGGGTGCTGGCTAGCAAGAGCTTTCAGTGCTGGCACTTTTCATCTCTGAGCAATTGCTGGATGTTTGCAATTTCTCAGCTCGTGTCTACGAGACGGAAAGAGAATGACCGTGACGTTTGGTGCGTATAGAAGCGCAAAGCCCCAGTGTTGCTGCGCCTGTGAAAGCGCTTCCAAGGAAGGGTGCTGGCTAGCAAGAGCTTTCAGTGCTGGCACTTTTCATCTCTGAGCAATTGCTGGATGTTTGCAATTTCTCAGCTCGTGTCTACGACACGGAAAGAGAATGACCGTGACGTTTGGTGCGTATAGAAGCGCAAAGCCCCAGTGTTGCTGCGCCTGTGAAAGCGCTTCCAAGGAAGGGTGCTGGCTAGCAACAGCTTTCAGTGCTGGCACTTTTCATCTCTGAGCAATTGCTCGACGTTTGCAATTTCTCACCTGAGCTCTCTTTAGAGTGCGCGAGAGGATGAGCAGAAGATGAGGTGGCTAGAGAAGCCCAGAGCCCCAGTGTTGCTGCGCCTGTGAAAGCGCTTCCAAGGAAGGGTGCTGGCTAGCAAGAGCTTTCAGTGCTGGCACTTTTCATCTCTGAGCAATTGCTCGACGTTTGCAATTTCTCAGCTCGTGTCTACGAGACGGAAAGAGAATGACCGTGACGTTTGGTGCGTATAGAAGCGCAAAGCCCCAGTGTTGCTGCGCCTGTGAAAGCGCTTCCAAGGAAGGGTGCTGGCTAGCAAGAGCTTTCAGTGCTGGCACTTTTCATCTCTGAGCAATTGCTGGATGTTTGCAATTTCTCAGCTCGTGTCTACGAGACGGAAAGAGAATGACCGTGACGTTTGGTGCGTATAGAAGCGCAAAGCCCCAGTGTTGCTGCGCCTGTGAAAGCGCTTCCAAGGAAGGCTGCTGGCTAGCAAGAGCTTTCAGTGCTGGCACTTTTCATCTCTGAGCAATTGCTAGACGTTTGCAATTTCTCACCTGAGCTCTCTTTAGAGTGCGCGAGAGGATGAGCAGAAGATGAGGTGGCTAGAGAAGCCCAGAGCCCCAGTGTTCTTAGGGCTACAAAAGCGCTTCCAAGGAAGGGTGCTGGCTAGCAAGAGCTTTCAGTGCTGGCACTTTTCATCTCTGAGCAATTGCTCGACGTTTGCAATTTCTCACCTGAGCTCTCTTTAGAGTGCGCGAGAGGATGAGCAGAAGATGAGGTGGCTAGATAAGCCCAGAGCCCCAGTGTTCTTAGGCCTACAAAAGCGCTTCCAAGGAAGGGTGCTGGCTAGCAAGAGCTTTCAGTGCTGGCACTTTTCATCTCTGAGCAATTGCTGGACGTTTGCAATTTCTCAGCTCGTGTCTACGAGACGGAAAGAGAAGGACCGTGACGTTTGGTGGCTAGAGAAGCGCAAAGCCCCAGTGTTACTGCGCCTGTGAAAGCGCTTCCAAGGAAGGGTGCTGGCTAGCAACAGCTTTCAGTGCTGGCACTTTTCAGCTCTGAGCAATTGCTCGACGTTTGCAATTTCTCAGCTCGTGTCTACGAGACGGAAAGAGAATGACCGTGACGTTTGGTGGGTAGAGAAGCGCAAAGCCCCAGTGTTGCTGCGCCTGTGAAAGCGCTTCCAAGGAAGGGTGCTGGCTAGCAACAGCTTTCAGTGCTGGCACTTTTCTTCTCTGAGCAATTGCTGGATGTTTGCAATTTCTCACCTGAGCTCTCTTTAGAGTGCGCGAGAGGATGAGCAGAAGATGAGGTGGCTAGAGAAGCCCAGAGCCCCAGTGTTCTTAGGCCTACAAAAGCGCTTCCAAGGAAGGGTGCTGGCTAGCAAGAGCTTTCAGTGCTGGCACTTTTCATCTCTGAGCAATTGCTCGACGTTTGCAATTTCTCAGCTCGTGTCTACCGACGGAAAGAGAAGGACCGTGACGTTTGGTGGCTAGAGAAGCGCAAAGACCCAGTGTTACTGCGCCTGTGAAAGCGCTTCCAAGGAAGGGTGCTGGCTAGCAAGAGCTTTCAGTGCTGGCACTTTTCATCTCTGAGCAATTGCTGGACGTTTGCAATTTCTCAGCTCGTGTCTACGACACGGAAAGAGAATGACCGTGACGTTTGGTGCGTATAGAAGCGCAAAGCCCCAGTGTTGCTGCGCCTGTGAAAGCGCTTCCAAGGAAGGGTGCTGGCTAGCAAGAGCTTTCAGTGCTGGCACTTTTCATCTCTGAGCAATTGCTAGACGTTTGCAATTTCTCACCTGAGCTCTCTTTAGAGTGCGCGAGAGGATGAGCAGAAGATGAGGTGGCTAGAGAAGCCCAGAGCCCCAGTGTTCTTAGGCCTACAAAAGCGCTTCCAAGGAAGGGTGCTGGCTAGCAAGAGCTTTCAGTGCTGGCACTTTTCATCTCTGAGCAATTGCTCGACGTTTGCAATTTCTCACCTGAGCTCTCTTTAGAGTGCGCGAGAGGAAGAGCAGAAGATGAGGTGGCTAGAGAAGCCCAGAGCCCCAGTGTTCTTAGGCCTACAAAAGCGCTTCCAAGGAAGGGTGCTGGCTAGCAAGAGCTTTCAGTGCTGGCACTTTTCATCTCTGAGCAATTGCTCGACGTTTGCAATTTCTCAGCTCGTGTCTACCGACGGAAAGAGAAGGACCGTGACGTTTGGTGGCTAGAGAAGCGCAAAGACCCAGTGTTGCTGCGCCTGTGAAAGCGCTTCCAAGGAAGGGTGCTGGCTAGCAAGAGCTTTCAGTGCTGGCACTTTTCATCTCTGAGCAATTGCTGGATGTTTGCAATTTCTCAGCTCGTGTCTACGACACGGAAAGAGAATGACCGTGACGTTTGGTGGGTAGAGAAGCGCAAAGCCCCAGTGTTGCTGCGCCTGTGAAAGCGCTTCCAAGGAAGGGTGCTGGCTAGCAACAGCTTTCAGTGCTGGCACTTTTCATCTCTGAGCAATTGCTGGACGTTTGCAATTTCTCACCTGAGCTCTCTTTAGAGTGCGCGAGAGGATGAGCAGAAGATGAGGTGGCTAGAGAAGCCCAGAGCCCCAGTGTTCTTAGGCCTACAAAAGCGCTTCCAAGGAAGGGGGCTGGCTAGCAAGAGCTTTCAGTGCTGGCACTTTTCATCTCTGAGCAATTGCTCGACGTTTGCAATTTCTCAGCTCGTGTCTACGAAACGGAAAGAGAAGGACCGTGACGTTTGGTGGGTAGAGAAGCGCAAAGACCCAGTGTTGCTGTGCCTGTAAAGCGCTTCCAAGGAAGGGTGCTGGCTAGCAACAGCTTTCAGTGCTGGCACTTTTCATCTCTGAGCAATTGCTCGACGTTTGCAATTTCTCAGCTCGTGTCTACGAGACGGAAAGAGAAGGACCGTGACGTTTGGTGCGTATAGAAGCGCAAAGCCCCAGTGTTGCTGTGCCTGTGAAAGCGCTTCCAAGGAAGGGTGCTGGCTAGCAAGAGCTTTCAGTGCTGGCACTTTTCATCTCTGAGCAATTGCTGGATGTTTGCAATTTCTCAGCTCGTGTCTACGAGACGGAAAGAGAATGACCGTGACGTTTGGTGCGTATAGAAGCGCAAAGCCCCAGTGTTGCTGCGCCTGTGAAAGCGCTTCCAAGGAAGGGTGCTGGCTAGCAAGAGCTTTCAGTGCTGGCACTTTTCATCTCTGAGCAATTGCTGGATGTTTGCAATTTCTCAGCTCGTGTCTACGACACGGAAAGAGAATGACCGTGACGTTTGGTGCGTATAGAAGCGCAAAGCCCCAGTGTTGCTGCGCCTGTGAAAGCGCTTCCAAGGAAGGGTGCTGGCTAGCAACAGCTTTCAGTGCTGGCACTTTTCATCTCTGAGCAATTGCTCGACGTTTGCAATTTCTCACCTGAGCTCTCTTTAGAGTGCGCGAGAGGATGAGCAGAAGATGAGGTGGCTAGAGAAGCCCAGAGCCCCAGTGTTGCTGCGCCTGTGAAAGCGCTTCCAAGGAAGGGTGCTGGCTAGCAAGAGCTTTCAGTGCTGGCACTTTTCATCTCTGAGCAATTGCTCGACGTTTGCAATTTCTCAGCTCGTGTCTACGAGACGGAAAGAGAATGACCGTGACGTTTGGTGCGTATAGAAGCGCAAAGCCCCAGTGTTGCTGCGCCTGTGAAAGCGCTTCCAAGGAAGGGTGCTGGCTAGCAACAGCTTTCAGTGCTGGCACTTTTCATCTCTGAGCAATTGCTGGATGTTTGCAATTTCTCAGCTCGTGTCTACGAGACGGAAAGAGAATGACCGTGACGTTTGGTGCGTATAGAAGCGCAAAGCCCCAGTGTTGCTGCGCCTGTGAAAGCGCTTCCAAGGAAGGCTGCTGGCTAGCAAGAGCTTTCAGTGCTGGCACTTTTCATCTCTGAGCAATTGCTAGACGTTTGCAATTTCTCACCTGAGCTCTCTTTAGAGTGCGCGAGAGGATGAGCAGAAGATGAGGTGGCTAGAGAAGCCCAGAGCCCCAGTGTTCTTAGGCCTACAAAAGCGCTTCCAAGGAAGGGTGCTGGCTAGCAAGAGCTTTCAGTGCTGGCACTTTTCATCTCTGAGCAATTGCTCGACGTTTGCAATTTCTCACCTGAGCTCTCTTTAGAGTGCGCGAGAGGATGAGCAGAAGATGAGGTGGCTAGATAAGCCCAGAGCCCCAGTGTTCTTAGGCCTACAAAAGCGCTTCCAAGGAAGGGTGCTGGCTAGCAAGAGCTTTCAGTGCTGGCACTTTTCATCTCTGAGCAATTGCTGGACGTTTGCAATTTCTCAGCTCGTGTCTACGAGACGGAAAGAGAAGGACCGTGACGTTTGGTGGCTAGAGAAGCGCAAAGCCCCAGTGTTACTGCGCCTGTGAAAGCGCTTCCAAGGAAGGGTGCTGGCTAGCAACAGCTTTCAGTGCTGGCACTTTTCAGCTCTGAGCAATTGCTCGACGTTTGCAATTTCTCAGCTCGTGTCTACGAGACGGAAAGAGAATGACCGTGACGTTTGGTGGGTAGAGAAGCGCAAAGCCCCAGTGTTGCTGCGCCTGTGAAAGCGCTTCCAAGGAAGGGTGCTGGCTAGCAACAGCTTTCAGTGCTGGCACTTTTCTTCTCTGAGCAATTGCTGGATGTTTGCAATTTCTCACCTGAGCTCTCTTTAGAGTGCGCGAGAGGATGAGCAGAAGATGAGGTGGCTAGAGAAGCCCAGAGCCCCAGTGTTCTTAGGCCTACAAAAGCGCTTCCAAGGAAGGGTGCTGGCTAGCAAGAGCTTTCAGTGCTGGCACTTTTCATCTCTGAGCAATTGCTCGACGTTTGCAATTTCTCAGCTCGTGTCTACCGACGGAAAGAGAAGGACCGTGACGTTTGGTGGCTAGAGAAGCGCAAAGACCCAGTGTTGCTGCGCCTGTGAAAGCGCTTCCAAGGAAGGGTGCTGGCTAGCAAGAGCTTTCAGTGCTGGCACTTTTCATCTCTGAGCAATTGCTGGACGTTTGCAATTTCTCAGCTCGTGTCTACGACACGGAAAGAGAATGACCGTGACGTTTGGTGCGTATAGAAGCGCAAAGCCCCAGTGTTGCTGCGCCTGTGAAAGCGCTTCCAAGGAAGGGTGCTGGCTAGCAAGAGCTTTCAGTGCTGGCACTTTTCATCTCTGAGCAATTGCTAGACGTTTGCAATTTCTCACCTGAGCTCTCTTTAGAGTGCGCGAGAGGATGAGCAGAAGATGAGGTGGCTAGAGAAGCCCAGAGCCCCAGTGTTCTTAGGCCTACAAAAGCGCTTCCAAGGAAGGGTGCTGGCTAGCAACAGCTTTCAGTGCTGGCACTTTTCATCTCTGAGCAATTGCTCGACGTTTGCAATTTCTCACCTGAGCTCTCTTTAGAGTGCGCGAGAGGAAGAGCAGAAGATGAGGTGGCTAGAGAAGCCCAGAGCCCCAGTGTTCTTAGGCCTACAAAAGCGCTTCCAAGGAAGGGTGCTGGCTAGCAAGAGCTTTCAGTGCTGGCACTTTTCATCTCTGAGCAATTGCTCGACGTTTGCAATTTCTCAGCTCGTGTCTACCGACGGAAAGAGAAGGACCGTGACGTTTGGTGGCTAGAGAAGCGCAAAGCCCCAGTGTTGCTGCGCCTGTGAAAGCGCTTCCAAGGAAGGGTGCTGGCTAGCAAGAGCTTTCAGTGCTGGCACTTTTCATCTCTGAGCAATTGCTGGATGTTTGCAATTTCTCAGCTCGTGTCTACGAGACGGAAAGAGAATGACCGTGACGTTTGGTGGGTAGAGAAGCGCAAAGCCCCAGTGTTGCTGCGCCTGTGAAAGCGCTTCCAAGGAAGGGTGCTGGCTAGCAACAGCTTTCAGTGCTGGCACTTTTCATCTCTGAGCAATTGCTGGACGTTTGCAATTTCTCACCTGAGCTCTCTTTAGAGTGCGCGAGAGGATGAGCAGAAGATGAGGTGGCTAGAGAAGCCCAGAGCCCCAGTGTTCTTAGGCCTACAAAAGCGCTTCCAAGGAAGGGGGCTGGCTAGCAAGAGCTTTCAGTGCTGGCACTTTTCATCTCTGAGCAATTGCTCGACGTTTGCAATTTCTCAGCTCGTGTCTACGAAACGGAAAGAGAAGGACCGTGACGTTTGGTGGCTAGAGAAGCGCAAAGACCCAGTGTTGCTGTGCCTGTAAAGCGCTTCCAAGGAAGGGTGCTGGCTAGCAACAGCTTTCAGTGCTGGCACTTTTCATCTCTGAGCAATTGCTCGACGTTTGCAATTTCTCAGCTCGTGTCTACGAGACGGAAAGAGAAGGACCGTGACGTTTGGTGCGTATAGAAGCGCAAAGCCCCAGTGTTGCTGTGCCTGTGAAAGCGCTTCCAAGGAAGGGTGCTGGCTAGCAAGAGCTTTCAGTGCTGGCACTTTTCATCTCTGAGCAATTGCTAGACGTTTGCAATTTCTCACCTGAGCTCTCTTTAGAGTGCGCGAGAGGATGAGCAGAAGATGAGGTGGCTAGAGAAGCCCAGAGCCCCAGTGTTCTTAGGCCTACAAAAGCGCTTCCAAGGAAGGGTGCTGGCTAGCAAGAGCTTTCAGTGCTGGCACTTTTCATCTCTGAGCAATTGCTCGACGTTTGCAATTTCTCAGCTCGTGTCTACGAGACGGAAAGAGAAGGACCGTGACGTTTGGTGCGTATAGAAGCGCAAAGCCCCAGTGTTGCTGCGCCTGTGAAAGCGCTTCCAAGGAAGGGTGCTGGCTAGCAACAGCTTTCAGTGCTGGCACTTTTCATCTCTGAGCAATTGCTCGACGTTTGCAATTTCTCAGCTCGTGTCTACCGACGGAAAGAGAAGGACCGTGACGTTTGGTGGGTAGAGAAGCGCAAAGCCCCAGTGTTACTGCGCCTGTAAAGCGCTTCCAAGGAAGGGTGCTGGCTAGCAACAGCTTTCAGTGCTGGCACTTTTCATCTCTGAGCAATTGCTGGACGTTTGCAATTTCTCAGCTCGTGTCTACGAGACGGAAAGAGAATGACCGTGACGTTTGGTGGGTAGAGAAGCGCAAAGCCCCAGTGTTGCTGCGCCTGTGAAAGCGCTTCCAAGGAAGGGTGCTGGCTAGCAACAGCTTTCAGTGCTGGCACTTTTCTTCTCTGAGCATTTGCTAGACGTTTGCAATTTCTCAGCTCGTGTCTACGAGACGGAAAAAGAAGGACCGTGACGTTTGGTGGGTAGAGAAGCGCAAAGCCCCAGTGTTGCTGCGCCTGTGAAAGCGCTTCCAAGGAAGGGTGCTGGCTAGCAAGAGCTTTCAGTGCTGGCACTTTTCATCTCTGAGCAATTGCTGGATGTTTGCAATTTCTCAGCTCGTGTCTACGAGACGGAAAGAGAATGACCGTGACGTTTGGTGCGTAGAGAAGCGCAAAGCCCCAGTGTTGCTGCGCCTGTGAAAGCGCTTCCAAGGAAGGGTGCTGGCTAGCAACAGCTTTCAGTGCTGGCACTTTTCTTCTCTGAGCAATTGCTGGATGTTTGCAATTTCTCACCTGAGCTCTCTTTAGAGTGCGCGAGAGGATGAGCAGAAGATGAGGTGGCTAGAGAAGCCCAGAGCCCCAGTGTTCTTAGGCCTACAAAAGCGCTTCCAAGGAAGGGTGCTGGCTAGCAAGAGCTTTCAGTGCTGGCACTTTTCATCTCTGAGCAATTGCTCGACGTTTGCAATTTCTCAGCTCGTGTCTACCGACGGAAAGAGAAGGACCGTGACGTTTGGTGGCTAGAGAAGCGCAAAGACCCAGTGTTGCTGCGCCTGTGAAAGCGCTTCCAAGGAAGGGTGCTGGCTAGCAAGAGCTTTCAGTGCTGGCACTTTTCATCTCTGAGCAATTGCTGGATGTTTGCAATTTCTCAGCTCGTGTCTACGGCACGGAAAGAGAATGACCGTGACGTTTGGTGGGTAGAGAAGCGCAAAGCCCCAGTGTTGCTGCGCCTGTGAAAGCGCTTCCAAGGAAGGCTGCTGGCTAGCAACAGCTTTCAGTGCTGGCACTTTTCATCTCTGAGCAATTGCTCGACGTTTGCAATTTCTCACCTGAGCTCTCTTTAGAGTGCGCGAGAGGATGAGCAGAAGATGAGGTGGCTAGAGAAGCCCAGAGCCCCAGTGTTCTTAGGCCTACAAAAGCGCTTCCAAGGAAGGGGGCTGGCTAGCAAGAGCTTTCAGTGCTGGCACTTTTCATCTCTGAGCAATTGCTCGACGTTTGCAATTTCTCAGCTCGTGTCTACGAAACGGAAAGAGAAGGACCGTGACGTTTGGTGGCTAGAGAAGCGCAAAGACCCAGTGTTGCTGTGCCTGTAAAGCGCTTCCAAGGAAGGGTGCTGGCTAGCAACAGCTTTCAGTGCTGGCACTTTTCATCTCTGAGCAATTGCTCGACGTTTGCAATTTCTCAGCTCGTGTCTACGAGACGGAAAGAGAAGGACCGTGACGTTTGGTGCTTATAGAAGCGCAAAGCCCCAGTGTTGCTGTGCCTGTGAAAGCGCTTCCAAGGAAGGGTGCTGGCTAGCAAGAGCTTTCAGTGCTGGCACTTTTCATCTCTGAGCAATTGCTCGACGTTTGCAATTTCTCACCTGAGCTCTCTTTAGAGTGCGCGAGAGGATGAGCAGAAGATGAGGTGGCTAGAGAAGCCCAGAGCCCCAGTGTTCTTAGGCCTAAAAAAGCGCTTCCAAGGAAGGGTGCTGGCTAGCAAGAGCTTTCAGTGCTGGCACTTTTCATCTCTGAGCAATTGCTGGACGTTTGCAATTTCTCAGCTCGTGTCTACGAGACGGAAAGAGAAGGACCGTGACGTTTGGTGCGTATAGAAGCGCAAAGCCCCAGTGTTGCTGCGCCTGTGAAAGCGCTTCCAAGTAAGGGTGCTGGCTAGCAACAGCTTTCAGTGCTGGCACTTTTCATCTCTGAGCAATTGCTCGACGTTTGCAATTTCTCAGCTCGTGTCTACCGACGGAAAGAGAAGGACCGTGACGTTTGGTGGCTAGAGAAGCGCAAAGCCCCAGTGTTACTGCGCCTGTAAAGCGCTTCCAAGGAAGGGTGCTGGCTAGCAACAGCTTTCAGTGCTGGCACTTTTCAGCTCTGAGCAATTGCTCGACGTTTGCAATTTCTCAGCTCGTGTCTACCGACGGAAAGAGAAGGACCGTGACGTTTGGTGGGTAGAGAAGCGCAAAGCCCCAGTGTTACTGCGCCTGTAAAGCGCTTCCAAGGAAGGGTGCTGGCTAGCAACAGCTTTCAGTGCTGGCACTTTTCAGCTCTGAGCAATTGCTGGACGTTTGCAATTTCTCAGCTCGTGTCTACGAGACGGAAAAAGAAGGACCGTGACGTTTGGTGGGTAGAGAAGCGCAAAGCCCCAGTGTTGCTGCGCCTGTGAAAGCGCTTCCAAGGAAGGGTGCTGGCTAGCAAGAGCTTTCAGTGCTGGCACTTTTCATCTCTGAGCAATTGCTGGATGTTTGCAATTTCTCAGCTCGTGTCTACGACACGGAAAGAGAATGACCGTGACGTTTGGTGGCTAGAGAAGCGCAAAGCCCCAGTGTTGCTGCGCCTGTGAAAGAGCTTCCAAGGAAGGGTGCTGGCTAGCAACAGCTTTCAGTGCTGGCACTTTTCATCTCTGAGCAATTGCTCGACGTTTGCAATTTCTCACCTGAGCTCTCTTTAGAGTGCGCGAGAGGATGAGCAGAAGATGAGGTGGCTAGAGAAGCCCAGAGCCCCAGTGTTCTTAGGCCTACAAAAGCGCTTCCAAGGAAGGGTGCTGGCTAGCAAGAGCTTTCAGTGCTGGCACTTTTCATCTCTGAGCAATTGCTCGACGTTTGCAATTTCTCAGCTCGTGTCTACGAGACGGAAAGAGAAGGACCGTGACGTTTGGTGCGTATAGAAGCGCAAAGCCCCAGTGTTGCTGCGCCTGTGAAAGCGCTTCCAAGGAAGGGTGCTGGCTAGCAAGAGCTTTCAGTGCTGGCACTTTTCATCTCTGAGCAATTGCTCGACGTTTGCAATTTCTCAGCTCGTGTCTACCGACGGAAAGAGAAGGACCGTGACGTTTTGTGGGTAGAGAAGCGCAAAGCCCCAGTGTTGCTGCGCCTGTAAAGCGCTTCCAAGGAAGGGTGCTGGCTAGCAACAGCTTTCAGTGCTGGCACTTTTCAGCTCTGAGCAATTGCTCGACGTTTGCAATTTCTCAGCTCGTGTCTACGAGACGGAAAGAGAAGGACCGTGACTTTTGGTGCGTATAGAAGCGCAAAGCCCCAGTGTTGCTGCGCCTGTGAAAGCGCTTCCAAGGAAGGGTGCTGGCTAGCAACAGCTTTCAGTGCTGGCACTTTTCTTCTCTGAGCATTTGCTAGACGTTTGCAATTTCTCAGCTCGTGTCTACGAGACAGAAAGAGAAGGACCGTGACGTTTGGTGGGTAGAGAAGCGCAAAGACCCAGTGTTGCTGTGCCTGTAAAGCGCTTCCAAGGAAGGGTGCTGGCTAGCAACAGCTTTCAGTGCTGGCACTTTTCATCTCTGAGCAATTGCTCGACGTTTGCAATTTCTCAGCTCGTGTCTACGAGACGGAAAGAGAAGGACCGTGACGTTTGGTGCGTATAGAAGCGCAAAGCCCCAGTGTTGCTGCGCCTGTGAAAGCGCTTCCAAGGAAGGGTGCTGGCTAGCAACAGCTTTCAGTGCTGGCACTTTTCATCTCTGAGCAATTGCTCGACGTTTGCAATTTCTCACCTGAGCTCTCTTTAGAGTGCGCGAGAGGATGAGCAGAAGATGAGGTGGCTAGAGAAGCCCAGAGCCCCAGTGTTCTTAGGCCTAAAAAAGCGCTTCCAAGGAAGGGTGCTGGCTAGCAAGAGCTTTCAGTGCTGGCACTTTTCATCTCTGAGCAATTGCTGGACGTTTGCAATTTCTCAGCTCGTGTCTACGAGACGGAAAGAGAAGGACCGTGACGTTTGGTGCGTATAGAAGCGCAAAGCCCCAGTGTTGCTGCGCCTGTGAAAGCGCTTCCAAGGAAGGGTGCTGGCTAGCAACAGCTTTCAGTGCTGGCACTTTTCATCTCTGAGCAATTGCTCGACGTTTGCAATTTCTCAGCTCGTGTCTACGAGACGGAAAGAGAAGGACCGTGACGTTTGGTGGGTAGAGAAGTGCAAAGCCCCAGTGTTACTGCGCCTGTAAAGCGCTTCCAAGGAAGGGTGCTGGCTAGCAAGAGCTTTCAGTGCTGGCACTTTTCAGCTCTGAGCAATTGCTCGACGTTTGCAATTTCTCAGCTCGTGTCTACGAGACGGAAAGAGAAGGACCGTGACGTTTGGTGGGTAGAGAAGCGCAAAGCCCCAGTGTTGCTGCGCCTGTGAAAGCGCTTCCAAGGAAGGGTGCTGGCTAGCAAGAGCTTTCAGTGCTGGCACTTTTCTTCTCTGAGCATTTGCTAGACGTTTGCAATTTCTCAGCTCGTGTCTACGAGACAGAAAGAGAAGGACCGTGACGTTTGGTGGGTAGAGAAGCGCAAAGCCCCAGTGTTGCTGTGCCTGTGAAAGCGCTTCCAAGGAAGGGTGCTGGCTAGCAAGAGCTTTCAGTGCTGGCACTTTTCATCTCTGAGCAATTGCTGGATGTTTGCAATTTCTCAGCTCGTGTCTACGACACGGAAAGAGAATGACCGTGACGTTTAGTGCGTATAGAAGCGCAAAGCCCCAGTGTTGCTGCGCCTGTGAAAGCGCTTCCAAGGAAGGGTGCTGGCTAGCAAGAGCTTTCAGTGCTGGCACTTTTCATCTCTGAGCAATTGCTGGACGTTTGCAATTTCTCACCTGAGCTCTCTTTAGAGTGCGCGAGAGGATGAGCAGAAGATGAGGTGGCTAGAGAAGCCCAGAGCCCCAGTGTTCTTAGGCCTACAAAAGCGCTTCCAAGGAAGGGTGCTGGCTAGCAAGAGCTTTCAGTGCTGGCACTTTTCATCTCTGAGCAATTGCTCGACGTTTGCAATTTCTCAGCTCGTGTCTACGAGACGGAAAGAGAAGGACCGTGACGTTTGGTGCGTATAGAAGCGCAAAGCCCCAGTGTTGCTGCGCCTGTGAAAGCGCTTCCAAGGAAGGGTGCTGGCTAGCAAGAGCTTTCAGTGCTGGCACTTTTCAGCTCTGAGCAATTGCTGGATGTTTGCAATTTCTCAGCTCGTGTCTAGGAGACGGAAAGAGAATGACAGTGACGTTTGGTGCGTATAGAAGCGCAAAGCCCCAGTGTTGCTGCGCCTGTGAAAGCGCTTCCAAGGAAGGGTGCTGGCTAGCAACAGCTTTCAGTGCTGGCACTTTTCATCTCTGAGCAATTGCTGGACGTTTGCAATTTCTCACCTGAGCTCTCTTTAGAGTGCGCGAGAGGATGAGCAGAAGATGAGGTGGCTAGAGAAGCCCAGAGCCCCAGTGTTCTTAGGCCTACAAAAGCGCTTCCAAGGAAGGGTGCTGGCTAGCAACAGCTTTCAGTGCTGGCACTTTTCATCTCTGAGCAATTGCTGGACGTTTGCAATTTCTCACCTGAGCTCTCTTTAGAGTGCGCGAGAGGATGAGCAGAAGATGAGGTGGCTAGAGAAGCCCAGAGCCCCAGTGTTCTTAGGCCTACAAAAGCGCTTCCAAGGAAGGGTGCTGGCTAGCAAGAGCTTTCAGTGCTGGCACTTTTCATCTCTGAGCAATTGCTCGACGTTTGCAATTTCTCAGCTCGTGTCTACGAGGCGGAAAGAGAAGGACCGTGACGTTTGGTGGGTAGAGAAGCGCAAAGCCCCAGTGTTACTGCGCCTGTGAAAGCGCTTCCAAGGAAGGGTGCTGGCTAGCAACAGCTTTCAGTGCTGGCACTTTTCGTCTCTGAGCAATTGCTCGACGTTTGCAATTTCTCAGCTCGTGTCTACGAGACGGAAAGAGAAGGACCGTGACGTTTGGTGCGTAGAGAAGCGCAAAGCCCCAGTGTTGCTGTGCCTGTGAAAGCGCTTCCAAGGAAGGGTGCTGGCTAGCAAGAGCTTTCAGTGCTGGCACTTTTCATCTCTGAGCAATTGCTCGACGTTTGCAATTTCTCACCTGAGCTCTCTTTAGAGTGCGCGAGAGGATGAGCAGAAGATGAGGTGGCTAGAGAAGCCCAGAGCCCCAGTGTTCTTAGGCCTAAAAAAGCGCTTCCAAGGAAGGGTGCTGGCTAGCAAGAGCTTTCAGTGCTGGCACTTTTCATCTCTGAGCAATTGCTGGACGTTTGCAATTTCTCAGCTCGTGTCTAGAAGACGGAAAGAGAAGGACCGTGACGTTTGGTGGGTAGAGAAGCGCAAAGCCCCAGTGTTGCTGCGCCTGTGAAAGCGCTTCCAAGGAAGGGTGCTGGCTAGCAAGAGCTTTCAGTGCTGGCACTTTTCATCTCTGAGCAATTGCTGGATGTTTGCAATTTCTCAGCTCGTGTCTACGAGACGGAAAGAGAAGGACCGTGACGTTTGGTGCGTATAGAAGCGCAAAGCCCCAGTGTTGCTGCGCCTGTGAAAGCGCTTCCAAGGAAGGGTGCTGGCTAGCAACAGCTTTCAGTGCTGGCACTTTTCATCTCTGAGCAATTGCTCGACGTTTGCAATTTCTCACCTGAGCTCTCTTTAGAGTGCGCGAGAGGATGAGCAGAAGATGAGGTGGCTAGAGAAGCCCAGAGCCCCAGTGTTCTTAGGCCTACAAAAGCGCTTCCAAGGAAGGGTGCTGGCTAGCAACAGCTTTCAGTGCTGGCACTTTTCATCTCTGAGCAATTGCTGGACGTTTGCAATTTCTCAGCTCGTGTCTACGAGGCGGAAAGAGAAGGACCGTGACATTTGCTGGGTAGAGAAGCGCAAAGCCCCAGTGTTACTGCGCCTGTGAAAGCGCTTCCAAGGAAGGGTGCTGGCTAGCAAGAGCTTTCAGTGCTGGCACTTTTCATCTCTGAGCAATTGCTCGACGTTTGCAATTTCTCAGCTCGTGTCTACGAGACGGAAAGAGAAGGACCGTGACGTTTGGTGCGTATAGAAGCGCAAAGCCCCAGTGTTGCTGCGCCTGTGAAAGCGCTTCCAAGGAAGGGTGCTGGCTAGCAAGAGCTTTCAGTGCTGGCACTTTTCATCTCTGAGCAATTGCTGGATGTTTGCAATTTCTCAGCTCGTGTCTACGACACGGAAAGAGAATGACCGTGACGTTTGGTGCGTATAGAAGCGCAAAGCCCCAGTGTTGCTGCGCCTGTGAAAGCGCTTCCAAGGAAGGGTGCTGGCTAGCAACAGCTTTCAGTGCTGGCACTTTTCTTCTCTGAGCAATTGCTCGACGTTTGCAATTTCTCACCTGAGCTCTCTTTAGAGTGCGCGAGAGGATGAGCAGAAGATGAGGTGGCTAGAGAAGCCCAGAGCCCCAGTGTTCTTAGGCCTACAAAAGCGCTTCCAAGGAAGGGTGCTGGCTAGCAACAGCTTTCAGTGCTGGCACTTTTCATCTCTGAGCAATTGCTGGACGTTTGCAATTTCTCACCTGAGCTCTCTTTAGAGTGCGCGAGAGGATGAGCAGAAGATGAGGTGGCTAGAGAAGCCCAGAGCCCCAGTGTTCTTAGGCCTACAAAAGCGCTTCCAAGGAAGGGTGCTGGCTAGCAACAGCTTTCAGTGCTGGCACTTTTCATCTCTGAGCAATTGCTCGACGTTTGCAATTTCTCAGCTCGTGTCTACCGACGGAAAGAGAAGGACCGTGACGTTTGGTGGCTAGAGAAGCGCAAAGCCCCAGTGTTGCTGCGCCTGTGAAAGCGCTTCCAAGGAAGGGTGCTGGCTAGCAACAGCTTTCAGTGCTGGCACTTTTCATCTCTGAGCAATTGCTCGACGTTTGCAATTTCTCAGCTCGTGTCTACGAGACGGAAAGAGAATGACCGTGACGTTTGGTGCGTATAGAAGCGCAAAGCCCCAGTGTTGCTGCGCCTGTGAAAGCGCTTCCAAGGAAGGGTGCTGGCTAGCAACAGCTTTCAGTGCTGGCACTTTTCATCTCTGAGCAATTGCTCGACGTTTGCAATTTCTCACCTGAGCTCTCTTTAGAGTGCGCGAGAGGATGAGCAGAAGATGAGGTGGCTAGAGAAGCCCAGAGCACCAGTGTTCTTAGGCCTACAAAAGCGCTTCCAAGGAAGGGTGCTGGCTAGCAAGAGCTTTCAGTGCTGGCACTTTTCATCTCTGAGCAATTGCTCGACGTTTGCAATTTCTCAGCTCGTGTCTACGAGACGGAAAGAGAAGGACCGTGACGTTTGGTGCGTATAGAAGCGCAAAGCCCCAGTGTTGCTGCGCCTGTGAAAGCGCTTCCAAGGAAGGGTGCTGGCTAGCAAGAGCTTTCAGTGCTGGCACTTTTCATCTCTGAGCAATTGCTGGATGTTTGCAATTTCTCAGCTCGTGTCTACGAGACGGAAAGAGAATGACCGTGACGTTTGGTGCGTATAGAAGCGCAAAGCCCCAGTGTTGCTGCGCCTGTGAAAGCGCTTCCAAGGAAGGGTGCTGGCTAGCAACAGCTTTCAGTGCTGGCACTTTTCATCTCTGAGCAATTGCTCGACGTTTGCAATTTCTCACCTGAGCTCTCTTTAGAGTGCGCGAGAGGATGAGCAGAAGATTAGGTGGCTAGAGAAGCCCAGAGCCCCAGTGTTCTTAGGGCTACAAAAGCGCTTCCAAGGAAGGGTGCTGGCTAGCAAGAGCTTTCAGTGCTGGCACTTTTCATCTCTGAGCAATTGCTGGACGTTTGCAATTTCTCACCTGAGCTCTCTTTAGAGTGCGCGAGAGGATGAGCAGAAGATGAGGTGGCTAGAGAAGCCCAGAGCCCCAGTGTTCTTAGGCCTACAAAAGCGCTTCCAAGGAAGGGTGCTGGCTAGCAAGAGCTTTCAGTGCTGGCACTTTTCATCTCTGAGCAATTGCTGGACGTTTGCAATTTCTCAGCTCGTGTCTACCGACGGAAAGAGAAGGACCGTGACGTTTGGTGGGTAGAGAAGCGCAAAGCCCCAGTGTTACTGCGCCTGTGAAAGCGCTTCCAAGGAAGGGTGCTGGCTAGCAACAGCTTTCAGTGCTGGCACTTTTCATCTCTGAGCAATTGCTTGACGTTTGCAATTTCTCAGCTCGTGTCTACGACACGGAAAGAGAATGACCGTGACGTTTGGTGGGTAGAGAAGCGCAAAGCCCCAGTGTTGCTGCGCCTGTGAAAGCGCTTCCAAGGAAGGGTGCTGGCTAGCAAGAGCTTTCAGTGCTGGCACTTTTCATCTCTGAGCAATTGCTCGACGTTTGCAATTTCTCACCTGAGCTCTCTTTAGAGTGCGCGAGAGGATGAGCAGAAGATGAGGTGGCTAGAGAAGCCCAGAGCCCCAGTGTTCTTAGGCCTACAAAAGCGCTTCCAAGGAAGGGGGCTGGCTAGCAAGAGCTTTCAGTGCTGGCACTTTTCATCTCTGAGCAATTGCTCGACGTTTGCAATTTCTCAGCTCGTGTCTACGAAACGGAAAGAGAAGGACCGTGACGTTTGGTGGGTAGAGAAGCGCAAAGACCCAGTGTTGCTGTGCCTGTAAAGCGCTTCCAAGGAAGGGTGCTGGCTAGCAACAGCTTTCAGTGCTGGCACTTTTCATCTCTGAGCAATTGCTCGACGTTTGCAATTTCTCAGCTCGTGTCTACGAGACGGAAAGAGAAGGACCGTGACGTTTGGTGCGTATAGAAGCGCAAAGCCCCAGTGTTGCTGTGCCTGTGAAAGCGCTTCCAAGGAAGGGTGCTGGCTAGCAAGAGCTTTCAGTGCTGGCACTTTTCATCTCTGAGCAATTGCTCGACGTTTGCAATTTCTCACCTGAGCTCTCTTTAGAGTGCGCGAGAGGATGAGCAGAAGATGAGGTGGCTAGAGAAGCCCAGAGCCCCAGTGTTCTTAGGCCTAAAAAAGCGCTTCCAAGGAAGGGTGCTGGCTAGCAAGAGCTTTCAGTGCTGGCACTTTTCAGCTCTGAGCAATTGCTCGACGTTTGCAATTTCTCAGCTCGTGTCTACGAGACGGAAAGAGAAGGACCGTGACGTTTGGTGCGTATAGAAGCGCAAAGCCCCAGTGTTGCTGCGCCTGTGAAAGCGCTTCCAAGTAAAGGGTGCTGGCTAGCAACAGCTTTCAGTGCTGGCACTTTTCATCTCTGAGCAATTGCTCGACGTTTGCAATTTCTCAGCTCGTGTCTACCGACGGAAAGAGAAGGACCGTGACGTTTGGTGGGTAGAGAAGCGCAAAGCCCCAGTGTTACTGCGCCTGTAAAGCGCTTCCAAGGAAGGGTGCTGGCTAGCAACAGCTTTCAGTGCTGGCACTTTTCATCTCTGAGCAATTGCTCGACGTTTGCAATTTCTCAGCTCGTGTCTACCGACGGAAAGAGAAGGACCGTGACGTTTGGTGGGTAGAGAAGCGCAAAGCCCCAGTGCTACTGCGCCTGTAAAGCGCTTCCAAGGAAGGGTGCTGGCTAGCAACAGCTTTCAGTGCTGGCACTTTTCAGCTCTGAGCAATTGCTGGACGTTTGCAATTTCTCAGCTCGTGTCTACGAGACGGAAAAAGAAGGACCGTGACGTTTGGTGGGTAGAGAAGTGCAAAGCCCCAGTGTTGCTGCGCCTGTGAAAGCGCTTCCAAGGAAGGGTGCTGGCTAGCAAGAGCTTTCAGTGCTGGCACTTTTCATCTCTGAGCAATTGCTGGATGTTTGCAATTTCTCAGCTCGTGTCTACGACACGGAAAGAGAATGACCGTGACGTTTGGTGCGTATAGAAGCGCAAAGCCCCAGTGTTGCTGCGCCTGTGAAAGAGCTTCCAAGGAAGGGTGCTGGCTAGCAACAGCTTTCAGTGCTGGCACTTTTCATCTCTGAGCAATTGCTCGACGTTTGCAATTTCTCACCTGAGCTCTCTTTAGAGTGCGCGAGAGGATGAGCAGAAGATGAGGTGGCTAGAGAAGCCCAGAGCCCCAGTGTTCTTAGGCCTACAAAAGCGCTTCCAAGGAAGGGTGCTGGCTAGCAAGAGCTTTCAGTGCTGGCACTTTTCATCTCTCAGCAATTGCTCGACGTTTGCAATTTCTCAGCTCGTGTCTACGAGACGGAAAGAGAAGGACCGTGACGTTTGGTGCGTATAGAAGCGCAAAGCCCCAGTGTTGCTGCGCCTGTGAAAGCGCTTCCAAGGAAGGGTGCTGGCTAGCAAGAGCTTTCAGTGCTGGCACTTTTCATCTCTGAGCAATTGCTCGACGTTTGCAATTTCTCAGCTCGTGTCTACCGACGGAAAGAGAAGGACCGTGACGTTTGGTGGGTAGAGAAGCGCAAAGCCCCAGTGTTGCTGCGCCTGTAAAGCGCTTCCAAGGAAGGGTGCTGGCTAGCAACAGCTTTCAGTGCTGGCACTTTTCAGCTCTGAGCAATTGCTCGACGTTTGCAATTTCTCAGCTCGTGTCTACGAGACGGAAAGAGAATGACCGTGACGTTTGGTGGGTAGAGAAGCGCAAAGCCCCAGTGTTGCTGCGCCTGTGAAAGCGCTTCCAAGGAAGGGTGCTGGCTAGCAACAGCTTTCAGTGCTGGCACTTTTCTTCTCTGAGCATTTGCTAGACGTTTGCAATTTCTCAGCTCGTGTCTACGAGACAGAAAGAGAAGGACCGTGACGTTTGGTGGGTAGAGAAGCGCAAAGACCCAGTGTTGCTGTGCCTGTAAAGCGCTTCCAAGGAAGGGTGCTGGCTAGCAACAGCTTTCAGTGCTGGCACTTTTCATCTCTGAGCAATTGCTCGACGTTTGCAATTTCTCAGCTCGTGTCTACGAGACGGAAAGAGAAGGACCGTGACGTTTGGTGCGTATAGAAGCGCAAAGCCCCAGTGTTGCTGTGCCTGTGAAAGCGCTTCCAAGGAAGGGTGCTGGCTAGCAAGAGCTTTCAGTGCTGGCACTTTTCATCTCTGAGCAATTGCTCGACGTTTGCAATTTCTCACCTGAGCTCTCTTTAGAGTGCGCGAGAGGATGAGCAGAAGATGAGGTGGCTAGAGAAGCCCAGAGCCCCAGTGTTCTTAGGCCTAAAAAAGCGCTTCCAAGGAAGGGTGCTGGCTAGCAAGAGCTTTCAGTGCTGGCACTTTTCATCTCTGAGCAATTGCTGGACGTTTGCAATTTCTCAGCTCGTGTCTACGAGGCGGAAAGAGAAGGACCGTGACGTTTGGTGCGTATAGAAGCGCAAAGCCCCAGTGTTGCTGCGCCTGTGAAAGCGCTTCCAAGGAAGGGTGCTGGCTAGCAACAGCTTTCAGTGCTGGCACTTTTCATCTCTGAGCAATTGCTCGACGTTTGCAA
This sequence comes from Sarcoramphus papa, assembly GCA_037962945.1. Classification (NCBI taxonomy): domain Eukaryota; kingdom Metazoa; phylum Chordata; class Aves; order Accipitriformes; family Cathartidae; genus Sarcoramphus; species Sarcoramphus papa. Next base: position 5,373,623 of record JBBMRM010000084.1, on the reverse strand, counting down.
TTTCTCAGCTCGTGTCTACGAGACGGAAAGAGAAGGACCGTGACGTTTGGTGGGTAGAGAAGCGCAAAGCCCCAGTGTTACTGCGCCTGTAAAGCGCTTCCAAGGAAGGGTGCTGGCTAGCAAGAGCTTTCAGTGCTGGCACTTTTCAGCTCTGAGCAATTGCTCGACGTTTGCAATTTCTCAGCTCGTGTCTACGAGACGGAAAGAGAATGACCGTGACGTTTGGTGGGTAGAGAAGCGCAAAGCCCCAGTGTTGCTGCGCCTGTGAAAGCGCTTCCAAGGAAGGGTGCTGGCTAGCAAGAGCTTTCAGTGCTGGCACTTTTCTTCTCTGAGCATTTGCTAGACGTTTGCAATTTCTCAGCTCGTGTCTACGAGACAGAAAGAGAAGGACCGTGACGTTTGGTGGGTAGAGAAGCGCAAAGACCCAGTGTTGCTGCGCCTGTGAAAGCGCTTCCAAGGAAGGGTGCTGGCTAGCAAGAGCTTTCAGTGCTGGCACTTTTCATCTCTGAGCAATTGCTGGATGTTTGCAATTTCTCAGCTCGTGTCTACGACACGGAAAGAGAATGACCGTGACGTTTAGTGCGTATGGAAGCGCAAAGCCCCAGTGTTGCTGCGCCTGTGAAAGCGCTTCCAAGGAAGGGTGCTGGCTAGCAAGAGCTTTCAGTGCTGGCACTTTTCATCTCTGAGCAATTGCTCGACGTTTGCAATTTCTCACCTGAGCTCTCTTTAGAGTGCGCGAGAGGATGAGCAGAAGATGAGGTGGCTAGAGAAGCCCAGAGCCCCAGTGTTCTTAGGCCTACAAAAGCGCTTCCAAGGAAGGGTGCTGGCTAGCAAGAGCTTTCAGTGCTGGCACTTTTCATCTCTGAGCAATTGCTCGACGTTTGCAATTTCTCAGCTCGTGTCTACGAGACGGAAAGAGAAGGACCGTGACGTTTGGTGCGTATAGAAGCGCAAAGCCCCAGTGTTGCTGCGCCTGTGAAAGCGCTTCCAAGGAAGGGTGCTGGCTAGCAAGAGCTTTCAGTGCTGGCACTTTTCAGCTCTGAGCAATTGCTGGATGTTTGCAATTTCTCAGCTCGTGTCTAGGAGACGGAAAGAGAATGACAGTGACGTTTGGTGCGTATAGAAGCGCAAAGCCCCAGTGTTGCTGCGCCTGTGAAAGCGCTTCCAAGGAAGGGTGCTGGCTAGCAACAGCTTTCAGTGCTGGCACTTTTCATCTCTGAGCAATTGCTTGACGTTTGCAATTTCTCACCTGAGCTCTCTTTAGAGTGCGCGAGAGGATGAGCAGAAGATGAGGTGGCTAGAGAAGCCCAGAGCCCCAGTGTTCTTAGGCCTACAAAAGCGCTTCCAAGGAAGGGTGCTGGCTAGCAACAGCTTTCAGTGCTGGCACTTTTCATCTCTGAGCAATTGCTGGACGTTTGCAATTTCTCACCTGAGCTCTCTTTAGAGTGCGCGAGAGGATGAGCAGAAGATGAGGTGGCTAGAGAAGCCCAGAGCCCCAGTGTTCTTAGGCCTACAAAAGCGCTTCCAAGGAAGGGTGCTGGCTAGCAAGAGCTTTCAGTGCTGGCACTTTTCATCTCTCAGCAATTGCTCGACGTTTGCAATTTCTCAGCTCGTGTCTACGAGACGGAAAGAGAAGGACCGTGACGTTTGGTGCGTATAGAAGCGCAAAGCCCCAGTGTTGCTGCGCCTGTGAAAGCGCTTCCAAGGAAGGGTGCTGGCTAGCAAGAGCTTTCAGTGCTGGCACTTTTCATCTCTGAGCAATTGCTCGACGTTTGCAATTTCTCAGCTCGTGTCTACCGACGGAAAGAGAAGGACCGTGACGTTTGGTGGGTAGAGAAGCGCAAAGCCCCAGTGTTGCTGCGCCTGTAAAGCGCTTCCAAGGAAGGGTGCTGGCTAGCAACAGCTTTCAGTGCTGGCACTTTTCAGCTCTGAGCAATTGCTCGACGTTTGCAATTTCTCAGCTCGTGTCTACGAGACGGAAAGAGAATGACCGTGACGTTTGGTGGGTAGAGAAGCGCAAAGCCCCAGTGTTGCTGCGCCTGTGAAAGCGCTTCCAAGGAAGGGTGCTGGCTAGCAACAGCTTTCAGTGCTGGCACTTTTCTTCTCTGAGCATTTGCTAGACGTTTGCAATTTCTCAGCTCGTGTCTACGAGACAGAAAGAGAAGGACCGTGACGTTTGGTGGGTAGAGAAGCGCAAAGACCCAGTGTTGCTGTGCCTGTAAAGCGCTTCCAAGGAAGGGTGCTGGCTAGCAACAGCTTTCAGTGCTGGCACTTTTCATCTCTGAGCAATTGCTCGACGTTTGCAATTTCTCAGCTCGTGTCTACGAGACGGAAAGAGAAGGACCGTGACGTTTGGTGCGTATAGAAGCGCAAAGCCCCAGTGTTGCTGTGCCTGTGAAAGCGCTTCCAAGGAAGGGTGCTGGCTAGCAAGAGCTTTCAGTGCTGGCACTTTTCATCTCTGAGCAATTGCTCGACGTTTGCAATTTCTCACCTGAGCTCTCTTTAGAGTGCGCGAGAGGATGAGCAGAAGATGAGGTGGCTAGAGAAGCCCAGAGCCCCAGTGTTCTTAGGCCTAAAAAAGCGCTTCCAAGGAAGGGTGCTGGCTAGCAAGAGCTTTCAGTGCTGGCACTTTTCATCTCTGAGCAATTGCTGGACGTTTGCAATTTCTCAGCTCGTGTCTACGAGACGGAAAGAGAAGGACCGTGACGTTTGGTGCGTATAGAAGCGCAAAGCCCCAGTGTTGCTGCGCCTGTGAAAGCGCTTCCAAGGAAGGGTGCTGGCTAGCAACAGCTTTCAGTGCTGGCACTTTTCATCTCTGAGCAATTGCTCGACGTTTGCAATTTCTCAGCTCGTGTCTACGAGACGGAAAGAGAAGGACCGTGACGTTTGGTGGGTAGAGAAGCGCAAAGCCCCAGTGTTACTGCGCCTGTAAAGCGCTTCCAAGGAAGGGTGCTGGCTAGCAACAGCTTTCAGTGCTGGCACTTTTCAGCTCTGAGCAATTGCTCGACGTTTGCAATTTCTCAGCTCGTGTCTACGAGACGGAAAGAGAATGACCGTGACGTTTGGTGGGTAGAGAAGCGCAAAGCCCCAGTGTTGCTGCGCCTGTGAAAGCGCTTCCAAGGAAGGGTGCTGGCTAGCAAGAGCTTTCAGTGCTGGCACTTTTCTTCTCTGAGCATTTGCTAGACGTTTGCAATTTCTCAGCTCGTGTCTACGAGACAGAAAGAGAAGGACCGTGACGTTTGGTGGGTAGAGAAGCGCAAAGCCCCAGTGTTGCTGCGCCTGTGAAAGCGCTTCCAAGGAAGGGTGCTGGCTAGCAAGAGCTTTCAGTGCTGGCACTTTTCATCTCTGAGCAATTGCTGGATGTTTGCAATTTCTCAGCTCGTGTCTACGACACGGAAAGAGAATGACCGTGACGTTTAGTGCGTATAGAAGCGCAAAGCCCCAGTGTTGCTGCGCCTGTGAAAGCGCTTCCAAGGAAGGGTGCTGGCTAGCAACAGCTTTCAGTGCTGGCACTTTTCATCTCTGAGCAATTGCTGGACGTTTGCAATTTCTCACCTGAGCTCTCTTTAGAGTGCGCGAGAGGATGAGCAGAAGATGAGGTGGCTAGAGAAGCCCAGAGCCCCAGTGTTCTTAGGCCTACAAAAGCGCTTCCAAGGAAGGGTGCTGGCTAGCAAGAGCTTTCAGTGCTGGCACTTTTCATCTCTGAGCAATTGCTCGACGTTTGCAATTTCTCAGCTCGTGTCTACGAGACGGAAAGAGAAGGACCGTGACGTTTGGTGCGTATAGAAGCGCAAAGCCCCAGTGTTGCTGCGCCTGTGAAAGCGCTTCCAAGGAAGGGTGCTGGCTAGCAAGAGCTTTCAGTGCTGGCACTTTTCAGCTCTGAGCAATTGCTGGATGTTTGCAATTTCTCAGCTCGTGTCTAGGAGACGGAAAGAGAATGACAGTGACGTTTGGTGCGTATAGAAGCGCAAAGCCCCAGTGTTGCTGCGCCTGTGAAAGCGCTTCCAAGGAAGGGTGCTGGCTAGCAACAGCTTTCAGTGCTGGCACTTTTCATCTCTGAGCAATTGCTTGACGTTTGCAATTTCTCACCTGAGCTCTCTTTAGAGTGCGCGAGAGGATGAGCAGAAGATGAGGTGGCTAGAGAAGCCCAGAGCCCCAGTGTTCTTAGGCCTACAAAAGCGCTTCCAAGGAAGGGTGCTGGCTAGCAACAGCTTTCAGTGCTGGCACTTTTCATCTCTGAGCAATTGCTGGACGTTTGCAATTTCTCACCTGAGCTCTCTTTAGAGTGCGCGAGAGGATGAGCAGAAGATGAGGTGGCTAGAGAAGCCCAGAGCCCCAGTGTTCTTAGGCCTACAAAAGCGCTTCCAAGGAAGGGTGCTGGCTAGCAACAGCTTTCAGTGCTGGCACTTTTCATCTCTGAGCAATTGCTCGACGTTTGCAATTTCTCAGCTCGTGTCTACGAGGCGGAAAGAGAAGGACCGTGACGTTTGGTGGGTAGAGAAGCGCAAAGCCCCAGTGTTACTGCGCCTGTGAAAGCGCTTCCAAGGAAGGGTGCTGGCTAGCAACAGCTTTCAGTGCTGGCACTTTTCATCTCTGAGCAATTGCTCGACGTTTGCAATTTCTCAGCTCGTGTCTACGAGACGGAAAGAGAAGGACCGTGACGTTTGGTGCGTAGAGAAGCGCAAAGCCCCAGTGTTGCTGTGCCTGTGAAAGCGCTTCCAAGGAAGGGTGCTGGCTAGCAAGAGCTTTCAGTGCTGGCACTTTTCATCTCTGAGCAATTGCTCGACGTTTGCAATTTCTCACCTGAGCTCTCTTTAGAGTGCGCGAGAGGATGAGCAGAAGATGAGGTGGCTAGAGAAGCCCAGAGCCCCAGTGTTCTTAGGCCTAAAAAAGCGCTTCCAAGGAAGGGTGCTGGCTAGCAAGAGCTTTCAGTGCTGGCACTTTTCATCTCTGAGCAATTGCTGGACGTTTGCAATTTCTCAGCTCGTGTCTAGAAGACGGAAAGAGAAGGACCGTGACGTTTGGTGGGTAGAGAAGCGCAAAGCCCCAGTGTTGCTGCGCCTGTGAAAGCGCTTCCAAGGAAGGGTGCTGGCTAGCAAGAGCTTTCAGTGCTGGCACTTTTCATCTCTGAGCAATTGCTGGATGTTTGCAATTTCTCAGCTCGTGTCTACGAGACGGAAAGAGAAGGACCGTGACGTTTGGTGCGTATAGAAGCGCAAAGCCCCAGTGTTGCTGCGCCTGTGAAAGCGCTTCCAAGGAAGGGTGCTGGCTAGCAACAGCTTTCAGTGCTGGCACTTTTCATCTCTGAGCAATTGCTGGACGTTTGCAATTTCTCACCTGAGCTCTCTTTAGAGTGCGCGAGAGGATGAGCAGAAGATGAGGTGGCTAGAGAAGCCCAGAGCCCCAGTGTTCTTAGGCCTACAAAAGCGCTTCCAAGGAAGGGTGCTGGCTAGCAACAGCTTTCAGTGCTGGCACTTTTCATCTCTGAGCAATTGCTGGACGTTTGCAATTTCTCAGCTCGTGTCTACGAGGCGGAAAGAGAAGGACCGTGACATTTGCTGGGTAGAGAAGCGCAAAGCCCCAGTGTTACTGCGCCTGTGAAAGCACTTCCAAGGAAGGGTGCTGGCTAGCAAGAGCTTTCAGTGCTGGCACTTTTCAGCTCTGAGCAATTGCTGGACGTTTGCAATTTCTCAGCTCGTGTCTACGAGACGGAAAGAGAAGGACCGTGACGTTTGGTGCGTATAGAAGCGCAAAGCCCCAGTGTTGCTGCGCCTGTGAAAGCGCTTCCAAGGAAGGGTGCTGGCTAGCAAGAGCTTTCAGTGCTGGCACTTTTCATCTCTGAGCAATTGCTGGATGTTTGCAATTTCTCAGCTCGTGTCTACGACACGGAAAGAGAATGACCGTGACGTTTGGTGGCTAGAGAAGCGCAAAGCCCCAGTGTTGCTGCGCCTGTGAAAGCGCTTCCAAGGAAGGGTGCTGGCTAGCAACAGCTTTCAGTGCTGGCACTTTTCTTCTCTGAGCAATTGCTCGACGTTTGCAATTTCTCACCTGAGCTCTCTTTAGAGTGCGCGAGAGGATGAGCAGAAGATGAGGTGGCTAGAGAAGCCCAGAGCCCCAGTGTTCTTAGGCCTACAAAAGCGCTTCCAAGGAAGGGTGCTGGCTAGCAACAGCTTTCAGTGCTGGCACTTTTCATCTCTGAGCAATTGCTGGACGTTTGCAATTTCTCACCTGAGCTCTCTTTAGAGTGCGCGAGAGGATGAGCAGAAGATGAGGTGGCTAGAGAAGCCCAGAGCCCCAGTGTTCTTAGGCCTACAAAAGCGCTTCCAAGGAAGGGTGCTGGCTAGCAACAGCTTTCAGTGCTGGCACTTTTCATCTCTGAGCAATTGCTCGACGTTTGCAATTTCTCAGCTCGTGTCTACCGACGGAAAGAGAAGGACCGTGACGTTTGGTGGCTAGAGAAGCGCAAAGCCCCAGTGTTGCTGCGCCTGTGAAAGCGCTTCCAAGGAAGGGTGCTGGCTAGCAACAGCTTTCAGTGCTGGCACTTTTCATCTCTGAGCAATTGCTCGACGTTTGCAATTTCTCAGCTCGTGTCTACGAGACGGAAAGAGAATGACCGTGACGTTTGGTGCGTATAGAAGCGCAAAGCCCCAGTGTTGCTGCGCCTGTGAAAGAGCTTCCAAGGAAGGGTGCTGGCTAGCAACAGCTTTCAGTGCTGGCACTTTTCATCTCTGAGCAATTGCTCGACGTTTGCAATTTCTCACCTGAGCTCTCTTTAGAGTGCGCGAGAGGATGAGCAGAAGATGAGGTGGCTAGAGAAGCCCAGAGCACCAGTGTTCTTAGGCCTACAAAAGCGCTTCCAAGGAAGGGTGCTGGCTAGCAAGAGCTTTCAGTGCTGGCACTTTTCATCTCTGAGCAATTGCTCGACGTTTGCAATTTCTCAGCTCGTGTCTACGAGACGGAAAGAGAAGGACCGTGACGTTTGGTGCGTATAGAAGCGCAAAGCCCCAGTGTTGCTGCGCCTGTGAAAGCGCTTCCAAGGAAGGGTGCTGGCTAGCAAGAGCTTTCAGTGCTGGCACTTTTCATCTCTGAGCAATTGCTGGATGTTTGCAATTTCTCAGCTCGTGTCTACGAGACGGAAAGAGAAGGACCGTGACGTTTGGTGCGTATAGAAGCGCAAAGCCCCAGTGTTGCTGCGCCTGTGAAAGCGCTTCCAAGGAAGGGTGCTGGCTAGCAACAGCTTTCAGTGCTGGCACTTTTCATCTCTGAGCAATTGCTGGACGTTTGCAATTTCTCACCTGAGCTCTCTTTAGAGTGCGCGAGAGGATGAGCAGAAGATGAGGTGGCTAGAGAAGCCCAGAGCCCCAGTGTTCTTAGGCCTACAAAAGCGCTTCCAAGGAAGGGTGCTGGCTAGCAACAGCTTTCAGTGCTGGCACTTTTCATCTCTGAGCAATTGCTGGACGTTTGCAATTTCTCAGCTCGTGTCTACGAGGCGGAAAGAGAAGGACCGTGACATTTGCTGGGTAGAGAAGCGCAAAGCCCCAGTGTTACTGCGCCTGTGAAAGCACTTCCAAGGAAGGGTGCTGGCTAGCAAGAGCTTTCAGTGCTGGCACTTTTCAGCTCTGAGCAATTGCTGGACGTTTGCAATTTCTCAGCTCGTGTCTACGAGACGGAAAGAGAAGGACCGTGACGTTTGGTGCGTATAGAAGCGCAAAGCCCCAGTGTTGCTGCGCCTGTGAAAGCGCTTCCAAGGAAGGGTGCTGGCTAGCAAGAGCTTTCAGTGCTGGCACTTTTCATCTCTGAGCAATTGCTGGATGTTTGCAATTTCTCAGCTCGTGTCTACGACACGGAAAGAGAATGACCGTGACGTTTGGTGGCTAGAGAAGCGCAAAGCCCCAGTGTTGCTGCGCCTGTGAAAGCGCTTCCAAGGAAGGGTGCTGGCTAGCAACAGCTTTCAGTGCTGGCACTTTTCTTCTCTGAGCAATTGCTCGACGTTTGCAATTTCTCACCTGAGCTCTCTTTAGAGTGCGCGAGAGGATGAGCAGAAGATGAGGTGGCTAGAGAAGCCCAGAGCCCCAGTGTTCTTAGGCCTACAAAAGCGCTTCCAAGGAAGGGTGCTGGCTAGCAACAGCTTTCAGTGCTGGCACTTTTCATCTCTGAGCAATTGCTGGACGTTTGCAATTTCTCACCTGAGCTCTCTTTAGAGTGCGCGAGAGGATGAGCAGAAGATGAGGTGGCTAGAGAAGCCCAGAGCCCCAGTGTTCTTAGGCCTACAAAAGCGCTTCCAAGGAAGGGTGCTGGCTAGCAACAGCTTTCAGTGCTGGCACTTTTCATCTCTGAGCAATTGCTCGACGTTTGCAATTTCTCAGCTCGTGTCTACCGACGGAAAGAGAAGGACCGTGACGTTTGGTGGCTAGAGAAGCGCAAAGCCCCAGTGTTGCTGCGCCTGTGAAAGCGCTTCCAAGGAAGGGTGCTGGCTAGCAACAGCTTTCAGTGCTGGCACTTTTCATCTCTGAGCAATTGCTCGACGTTTGCAATTTCTCAGCTCGTGTCTACGAGACGGAAAGAGAATGACCGTGACGTTTGGTGCGTATAGAAGCGCAAAGCCCCAGTGTTGCTGCGCCTGTGAAAGAGCTTCCAAGGAAGGGTGCTGGCTAGCAACAGCTTTCAGTGCTGGCACTTTTCATCTCTGAGCAATTGCTCGACGTTTGCAATTTCTCACCTGAGCTCTCTTTAGAGTGCGCGAGAGGATGAGCAGAAGATGAGGTGGCTAGAGAAGCCCAGAGCACCAGTGTTCTTAGGCCTACAAAAGCGCTTCCAAGGAAGGGTGCTGGCTAGCAAGAGCTTTCAGTGCTGGCACTTTTCATCTCTGAGCAATTGCTCGACGTTTGCAATTTCTCAGCTCGTGTCTACGAGACGGAAAGAGAAGGACCGTGACGTTTGGTGCGTATAGAAGCGCAAAGCCCCAGTGTTGCTGCGCCTGTGAAAGCGCTTCCAAGGAAGGGTGCTGGCTAGCAAGAGCTTTCAGTGCTGGCACTTTTCATCTCTGAGCAATTGCTGGATGTTTGCAATTTCTCAGCTCGTGTCTACGAGACGGAAAGAGAATGACCGTGACGTTTGGTGCGTATAGAAGCGCAAAGCCCCAGTGTTGCTGCGCCTGTGAAAGCGCTTCCAAGGAAGGGGGCTGGCTAGCAACAGCTTTCAGTGCTGGCACTTTTCATCTCTGAGCAATTGCTCGACGTTTGCAATTTCTCACCTGAGCTCTCTTTAGAGTGCGCGAGAGGATGAGCAGAAGATGAGGTGGCTAGAGAAGCCCAGAGCCCCAGTGTTCTTAGGGCTACAAAAGCGCTTCCAAGGAAGGGTGCTGGCTAGCAACAGCTTTCAGTGCTGGCACTTTTCATCTCTGAGCAATTGCTGGACGTTTGCAATTTCTCACCTGAGCTCTCTTTAGAGTGCGCGAGAGGATGAGCAGAAGATGAGGTGGCTAGATAAGCCCAGAGCCCCAGTGTTCTTAGGCCTACAAAAGCGCTTCCAAGGAAGGGTGCTGGCTAGCAAGAGCTTTCAGTGCTGGCACTTTTCATCTCTGAGCAATTGCTCGACGTTTGCAATTTCTCAGCTCGTGTCTACCGACGGAAAGAGAAGGACCGTGACGTTTGGTGGGTAGAGAAGCGCAAAGCCCCAGTGTTACTGCGCCTGTGAAAGCGCTTCCAAGGAAGGGTGCTGGCTAGCAACAGCTTTCAGTGCTGGCACTTTTCATCTCTGAGCAATTGCTCGACGTTTGCAATTTCTCAGCTCGTGTCTACGAGACGGAAAGAGAATGACCGTGACGTTTGGTGGGTAGAGAAGCGCAAAGCCCCAGTGTTGCTGCGCCTGTGAAAGCGCTTCCAAGGAAGGGTGCTGGCTAGCAAGAGCTTTCAGTGCTGGCACTTTTCATCTCTGAGCAATTGCTCGACGTTTGCAATTTCTCACCTGAGCTCTCTTTAGAGTGCGCGAGAGGATGAGCAGAAGATGAGGTGGCTAGAGAAGCCCAGAGCCCCAGTGTTCTTAGGCCTACAAAAGCGCTTCCAAGGAAGGGTGCTGGCTAGCAAGAGCTTTCAGTGCTGGCACTTTTCATCTCTGAGCAATTGCTCGACGTTTGCAATTTCTCAGCTCGTGTCTACCGACGGAAAGAGAAGGACCGTGACGTTTGGTGGCTAGAGAAGCGCAAAGCCCCAGTGTTGCTGCGCCTGTGAAAGCGCTTCCAAGGAAGGGTGCTGGCTAGCAACAGCTTTCAGTGCTGGCACTTTTCATCTCTGAGCAATTGCTGGATGTTTGCAATTTCTCAGCTCCTGTCTACGACACGGAAAGAGAAGGACCGTGACGTTTGGTGGGTAGAGAAGCGCAAAGCCCCAGTGTTGCTGCGCCTGTGAAAGCGCTTCCAAGGAAGGGTGCTGGCTAGCAACAGCTTTCAGTGCTGGCACTTTTCGTCTCTGAGCAATTGCTCGACGTTTGCAATTTCTCACCTGAGCTCTCTTTAGAGTGCGCGAGAGGATGAGCAGAAGATGAGGTGGCTAGAGAAGCCCAGAGCCCCAGTGTTCTTAGGCCTACAAAAGCGCTTCCAAGGAAGGGGGCTGGCTAGCAAGAGCTTTCAGTGCTGGCACTTTTCATCTCTGAGCAATTGCTGGATGTTTGCAATTTCTCAGCTCGTGTCTACGAAACGGAAAGAGAAGGACCGTGACGTTTGGTGGGTAGAGAAGCGCAAAGACCCAGTGTTGCTGTGCCTGTAAAGCGCTTCCAAGGAAGGGTGCTGGCTAGCAACAGCTTTCAGTGCTGGCACTTTTCATCTCTGAGCAATTGCTCGACGTTTGCAATTTCTCAGCTCGTGTCTACGAGACGGAAAGAGAAGGACCGTGACGTTTGGTGCGTATAGAAGCGCAAAGCCCCAGTGTTGCTGTGCCTGTGAAAGCGCTTCCAAGGAAGGGTGCTGGCTAGCAAGAGCTTTCAGTGCTGGCACTTTTCATCTCTGAGCAATTGCTCGACGTTTGCAATTTCTCACCTGAGCTCTCTTTAGAGTGCGCGAGAGGATGAGCAGAAGATGAGGTGGCTAGAGAAGCCCAGAGCCCCAGTGTTCTTAGGCCTACAAAAGCGCTTCCAAGGAAGGGTGCTGGCTAGCAAGAGCTTTCAGTGCTGGCACTTTTCATCTCTCAGCAATTGCTCGACGTTTGCAATTTCTCAGCTCGTGTCTACGAGACGGAAAGAGAAGGACCGTGACGTTTGGTGCGTATAGAAGCGCAAAGCCCCAGTGTTGCTGCGCCTGTGAAAGCGCTTCCAAGGAAGGGTGCTGGCTAGCAAGAGCTTTCAGTGCTGGCACTTTTCATCTCTGAGCAATTGCTCGACGTTTGCAATTTCTCAGCTCGTGTCTATCGACGGAAAGAGAAGGACCGTGACGTTTGGTGGGTAGAGAAGCGCAAAGCCCCAGTGTTGCTGCGCCTGTAAAGCGCTTCCAAGGAAGGGTGCTGGCTAGCAACAGCTTTCAGTGCTGGCACTTTTCAGCTCTGAGCAATTGCTCGACGTTTGCAATTTCTCAGCTCGTGTCTACGAGACGGAAAGAGAATGACCGTGACGTTTGGTGGGTAGAGAAGCGCAAAGCCCCAGTGTTGCTGCGCCTGTGAAAGCGCTTCCAAGGAAGGGTGCTGGCTAGCAACAGCTTTCAGTGCTGGCACTTTTCTTCTCTGAGCATTTGCTAGACGTTTGCAATTTCTCAGCTCGTGTCTACGAGACAGAAAGAGAAGGACCGTGACGTTTGGTGGGTAGAGAAGCGCAAAGACCCAGTGTTGCTGTGCCTGTAAAGCGCTTCCAAGGAAGGGTGCTGGCTAGCAACAGCTTTCAGTGCTGGCACTTTTCATCTCTGAGCAATTGCTCGACGTTTGCAATTTCTCAGCTCGTGTCTACGAGACGGAAAGAGAAGGACCGTGACGTTTGGTGCGTATAGAAGCGCAAAGCCCCAGTGTTGCTGTGCCTGTGAAAGCGCTTCCAAGGAAGGGTGCTGGCTAGCAAGAGCTTTCAGTGCTGGCACTTTTCATCTCTGAGCAATTGCTCGACGTTTGCAATTTCTCACCTGAGCTCTCTTTAGAGTGCGCGAGAGGATGAGCAGAAGATGAGGTGGCTAGAGAAGCCCAGAGCCCCAGTGTTCTTAGGCCTAAAAAAGCGCTTCCAAGGAAGGGTGCTGGCTAGCAAGAGCTTTCAGTGCTGGCACTTTTCATCTCTGAGCAATTGCTGGACGTTTGCAATTTCTCAGCTCGTGTCTACGAGACGGAAAGAGAAGGACCGTGACGTTTGGTGCGTATAGAAGCGCAAAGCCCCAGTGTTGCTGCGCCTGTGAAAGCGCTTCCAAGGAAGGGTGCTGGCTAGCAACAGCTTTCAGTGCTGGCACTTTTCATCTCTGAGCAATTGCTCGACGTTTGCAATTTCTCAGCTCGTGTCTACGAGACGGAAAGAGAAGGACCGTGACGTTTGGTGGGTAGAGAAGCGCAAAGCCCCAGTGTTACTGCGCCTGTAAAGCGCTTCCAAGGAAGGGTGCTGGCTAGCAAGAGCTTTCAGTGCTGGCACTTTTCAGCTCTGAGCAATTGCTCGACGTTTGCAATTTCTCAGCTCGTGTCTACGAGACGGAAAGAGAATGACCGTGACGTTTGGTGGGTAGAGAAGCGCAAAGCCCCAGTGTTGCTGCGCCTGTGAAAGCGCTTCCAAGGAAGGGTGCTGGCTAGCAAGAGCTTTCAGTGCTGGCACTTTTCTTCTCTGAGCATTTGCTAGACGTTTGCAATTTCTCAGCTCGTGTCTACGAGACAGAAAGAGAAGGACCGTGACGTTTGGTGGGTAGAGAAGCGCAAAGCCCCAGTGTTGCTGCGCCTGTGAAAGCGCTTCCAAGGAAGGGTGCTGGCTAGCAAGAGCTTTCAGTGCTGGCACTTTTCATCTCTGAGCAATTGCTGGATGTTTGCAATTTCTCAGCTCGTGTCTACGACACGGAAAGAGAATGACCGTGACGTTTAGTGCGTATAGAAGCGCAAAGCCCCAGTGTTGCTGCGCCTGTGAAAGCGCTTCCAAGGAAGGGTGCTGGCTAGCAAGAGCTTTCAGTGCTGGCACTTTTCATCTCTGAGCAATTGCTCGACGTTTGCAATTTCTCACCTGAGCTCTCTTTAGAGTGCGCGAGAGGATGAGCAGAAGATGAGGTGGCTAGAGAAGCCCAGAGCCCCAGTGTTCTTAGGCCTACAAAAGCGCTTCCAAGGAAGGGTGCTGGCTAGCAAGAGCTTTCAGTGCTGGCACTTTTCATCTCTGAGCAATTGCTCGACGTTTGCAATTTCTCAGCTCGTGTCTACGAGACGGAAAGAGAAGGACCGTGACGTTTGGTGCGTATAGAAGCGCAAAGCCCCAGTGTTGCTGCGCCTGTGAAAGCGCTTCCAAGGAAGGGTGCTGGCTAGCAAGAGCTTTCAGTGCTGGCACTTTTCAGCTCTGAGCAATTGCTGGATGTTTGCAATTTCTCAGCTCGTGTCTAGGAGACGGAAAGAGAATGACAGTGACGTTTGGTGCGTATAGAAGCGCAAAGCCCCAGTGTTGCTGCGCCTGTGAAAGCGCTTCCAAGGAAGGGTGCTGGCTAGCAACAGCTTTCAGTGCTGGCACTTTTCATCTCTGAGCAATTGCTTGACGTTTGCAATTTCTCACCTGAGCTCTCTTTAGAGTGCGCGAGAGGATGAGCAGAAGATGAGGTGGCTAGAGAAGCCCAGAGCCCCAGTGTTCTTAGGCCTACAAAAGCGCTTCCAAGGAAGGGTGCTGGCTAGCAACAGCTTTCAGTGCTGGCACTTTTCATCTCTGAGCAATTGCTGGACGTTTGCAATTTCTCACCTGAGCTCTCTTTAGAGTGCGCGAGAGGATGAGCAGAAGATGAGGTGGCTAGAGAAGCCCAGAGCCCCAGTGTTCTTAGGCCTACAAAAGCGCTTCCAAGGAAGGGTGCTGGCTAGCAAGAGCTTTCAGTGCTGGCACTTTTCATCTCTCAGCAATTGCTCGACGTTTGCAATTTCTCAGCTCGTGTCTACGAGACGGAAAGAGAAGGACCGTGACGTTTGGTGCGTATAGAAGCGCAAAGCCCCAGTGTTGCTGCGCCTGTGAAAGCGCTTCCAAGGAAGGGTGCTGGCTAGCAAGAGCTTTCAGTGCTGGCACTTTTCATCTCTGAGCAATTGCTCGACGTTTGCAATTTCTCAGCTCGTGTCTACCGACGGAAAGAGAAGGACCGTGACGTTTGGTGGGTAGAGAAGCGCAAAGCCCCAGTGTTGCTGCGCCTGTAAAGCGCTTCCAAGGAAGGGTGCTGGCTAGCAACAGCTTTCAGTGCTGGCACTTTTCAGCTCTGAGCAATTGCTCGACGTTTGCAATTTCTCAGCTCGTGTCTACGAGACGGAAAGAGAATGACCGTGACGTTTGGTGGGTAGAGAAGCGCAAAGCCCCAGTGTTGCTGCGCCTGTGAAAGCGCTTCCAAGGAAGGGTGCTGGCTAGCAACAGCTTTCAGTGCTGGCACTTTTCTTCTCTGAGCATTTGCTAGACGTTTGCAATTTCTCAGCTCGTGTCTACGAGACAGAAAGAGAAGGACCGTGACGTTTGGTGGGTAGAGAAGCGCAAAGACCCAGTGTTGCTGTGCCTGTAAAGCGCTTCCAAGGAAGGGTGCTGGCTAGCAACAGCTTTCAGTGCTGGCACTTTTCATCTCTGAGCAATTGCTCGACGTTTGCAATTTCTCAGCTCGTGTCTACGAGACGGAAAGAGAAGGACCGTGACGTTTGGTGCGTATAGAAGCGCAAAGCCCCAGTGTTGCTGTGCCTGTGAAAGCGCTTCCAAGGAAGGGTGCTGGCTAGCAACAGCTTTCAGTGCTGGCACTTTTCATCTCTGAGCAATTGCTCGACGTTTGCAATTTCTCACCTGAGCTCTCTTTAGAGTGCGCGAGAGGATGAGCAGAAGATGAGGTGGCTAGAGAAGCCCAGAGCCCCAGTGTTCTTAGGCCTAAAAAAGCGCTTCCAAGGAAGGGTGCTGGCTAGCAAGAGCTTTCAGTGCTGGCACTTTTCATCTCTGAGCAATTGCTGGACGTTTGCAATTTCTCAGCTCGTGTCTACGAGACGGAAAGAGAAGGACCGTGACGTTTGGTGCGTATAGAAGCGCAAAGCCCCAGTGTTGCTGCGCCTGTGAAAGCGCTTCCAAGGAAGGGTGCTGGCTAGCAACAGCTTTCAGTGCTGGCACTTTTCATCTCTGAGCAATTGCTCGACGTTTGCAATTTCTCAGCTCGTGTCTACGAGACGGAAAGAGAAGGACCGTGACGTTTGGTGGGTAGAGAAGCGCAAAGCCCCAGTGTTACTGCGCCTGTAAAGCGCTTCCAAGGAAGGGTGCTGGCTAGCAACAGCTTTCAGTGCTGGCACTTTTCAGCTCTGAGCAATTGCTGGATGTTTGCAATTTCTCAGCTCGTGTCTACGAGACGGAAAGAGAATGACCGTGACGTTTGGTGGGTAGAGAAGCGCAAAGCCCCAGTGTTGCTGCGCCTGTGAAAGCGCTTCCAAGGAAGGGTGCTGGCTAGCAAGAGCTTTCAGTGCTGGCACTTTTCTTCTCTGAGCATTTGCTAGACGTTTGCAATTTCTCAGCTCGTGTCTACGAGACAGAAAGAGAAGGACCGTGACGTTTGGTGGGTAGAGAAGCGCAAAGCCCCAGTGTTGCTGCGCCTGTGAAAGCGCTTCCAAGGAAGGGTGCTGGCTAGCAAGAGCTTTCAGTGCTGGCACTTTTCATCTCTGAGCAATTGCTGGATGTTTGCAATTTCTCAGCTCGTGTCTACGACACGGAAAGAGAATGACCGTGACGTTTAGTGCGTATAGAAGCGCAAAGCCCCAGTGTTGCTGCGCCTGTGAAAGCGCTTCCAAGGAAGGGTGCTGGCTAGCAACAGCTTTCAGTGCTGGCACTTTTCATCTCTGAGCAATTGCTGGACGTTTGCAATTTCTCACCTGAGCTCTCTTTAGAGTGCGCGAGAGGATGAGCAGAAGATGAGGTGGCTAGAGAAGCCCAGAGCCCCAGTGTTCTTAGGCCTACAAAAGCGCTTCCAAGGAAGGGTGCTGGCTAGCAAGAGCTTTCAGTGCTGGCACTTTTCATCTCTGAGCAATTGCTCGACGTTTGCAATTTCTCAGCTCGTGTCTACGAGACGGAAAGAGAAGGACCGTGACGTTTGGTGCGTATAGAAGCGCAAAGCCCCAGTGTTGCTGCGCCTGTGAAAGCGCTTCCAAGGAAGGGTGCTGGCTAGCAAGAGCTTTCAGTGCTGGCACTTTTCAGCTCTGAGCAATTGCTGGATGTTTGCAATTTCTCAGCTCGTGTCTACGACACGGAAAGAGAATGACCGTGACGTTTGGTGCGTATAGAAGCGCAAAGCCCCAGTGTTGCTGCGCCTGTGAAAGCGCTTCCAAGGAAGGGTGCTGGCTAGCAACAGCTTTCAGTGCTGGCACTTTTCTTCTCTGAGCAATTGCTCGACGTTTGCAATTTCTCACCTGAGCTCTCTTTAGAGTGCGCGAGAGGATGAGCAGAAGATGAGGTGGCTAGAGAAGCCCAGAGCCCCAGTGTTCTTAGGCCTACAAAAGCGCTTCCAAGGAAGGGTGCTGGCTAGCAACAGCTTTCAGTGCTGGCACTTTTCATCTCTGAGCAATTGCTGGACGTTTGCAATTTCTCACCTGAGCTCTCTTTAGAGTGCGCGAGAGGATGAGCAGAAGATGAGGTGGCTAGAGAAGCCCAGAGCCCCAGTGTTCTTAGGCCTACAAAAGCGCTTCCAAGGAAGGGTGCTGGCTAGCAACAGCTTTCAGTGCTGGCACTTTTCATCTCTGAGCAATTGCTCGACGTTTGCAATTTCTCAGCTCGTGTCTACGAGGCGGAAAGAGAAGGACCGTGACGTTTGGTGGGTAGAGAAGCGCAAAGCCCCAGTGTTACTGCGCCTGTGAAAGCGCTTCCAAGGAAGGGTGCTGGCTAGCAACAGCTTTCAGTGCTGGCACTTTTCATCTCTGAGCAATTGCTCGACGTTTGCAATTTCTCAGCTCGTGTCTACGAGACGGAAAGAGAATGACCGTGACGTTTGGTGCGTAGAGAAGCGCAAAGCCCCAGTGTTGCTGTGCCTGTGAAAGCGCTTCCAAGGAAGGGTGCTGGCTAGCAAGAGCTTTCAGTGCTGGCACTTTTCATCTCTGAGCAATTGCTCGACGTTTGCAATTTCTCACCTGAGCTCTCTTTAGAGTGCGCGAGAGGATGAGCAGAAGATGAGGTGGCTAGAGAAGCCCAGAGCCCCAGTGTTCTTAGGCCTAAAAAAGCGCTTCCAAGGAAGGGTGCTGGCTAGCAAGAGCTTTCAGTGCTGGCACTTTTCATCTCTGAGCAATTGCTGGACGTTTGCAATTTCTCAGCTCGTGTCTAGAAGACGGAAAGAGAAGGACCGTGACGTTTGGTGGGTAGAGAAGCGCAAAGCCCCAGTGTTGCTGCGCCTGTGAAAGCGCTTCCAAGGAAGGGTGCTGGCTAGCAAGAGCTTTCAGTGCTGGCACTTTTCATCTCTGAGCAATTGCTGGATGTTTGCAATTTCTCAGCTCGTGTCTACGAGACGGAAAGAGAAGGACCGTGACGTTTGGTGCGTATAGAAGCGCAAAGCCCCAGTGTTGCTGCGCCTGTGAAAGCGCTTCCAAGGAAGGGTGCTGGCTAGCAACAGCTTTCAGTGCTGGCACTTTTCATCTCTGAGCAATTGCTGGACGTTTGCAATTTCTCACCTGAGCTCTCTTTAGAGTGCGCGAGAGGATGAGCAGAAGATGAGGTGGCTAGAGAAGCCCAGAGCCCCAGTGTTCTTAGGCCTACAAAAGCGCTTCCAAGGAAGGGTGCTGGCTAGCAACAGCTTTCAGTGCTGGCACTTTTCATCTCTGAGCAATTGCTGGACGTTTGCAATTTCTCAGCTCGTGTCTACGAGGCGGAAAGAGAAGGACCGTGACATTTGCTGGGTAGAGAAGCGCAAAGCCCCAGTGTTACTGCGCCTGTGAAAGCACTTCCAAGGAAGGGTGCTGGCTAGCAAGAGCTTTCAGTGCTGGCACTTTTCAGCTCTGAGCAATTGCTCGACGTTTGCAATTTCTCAGCTCGTGTCTACGAGACGGAAAGAGAAGGACCGTGACGTTTGGTGCGTATAGAAGCGCAAAGCCCCAGTGTTGCTGTGCCTGTGAAAGCGCTTCCAAGGAAGGGTGCTGGCTAGCAAGAGCTTTCAGTGCTGGCACTTTTCATCTCTGAGCAATTGCTGGATGTTTGCAATTTCTCAGCTCGTGTCTACGACACGGAAAGAGAATGACCGTGACGTTTGGTGGCTAGAGAAGCGCAAAGCCCCAGTGTTGCTGCGCCTGTGAAAGCGCTTCCAAGGAAGGGTGCTGGCTAGCAACAGCTTTCAGTGCTGGCACTTTTCTTCTCTGAGCAATTGCTCGACGTTTGCAATTTCTCACCTGAGCTCTCTTTAGAGTGCGCGAGAGGATGAGCAGAAGATGAGGTGGCTAGAGAAGCCCAGAGCCCCAGTGTTCTTAGGCCTACAAAAGCGCTTCCAAGGAAGGGTGCTGGCTAGCAACAGCTTTCAGTGCTGGCACTTTTCATCTCTGAGCAATTGCTGGACGTTTGCAATTTCTCACCTGAGCTCTCTTTAGAGTGCGCGAGAGGATGAGCAGAAGATGAGGTGGCTAGAGAAGCCCAGAGCCCCAGTGTTCTTAGGCCTACAAAAGCGCTTCCAAGGAAGGGTGCTGGCTAGCAACAGCTTTCAGTGCTGGCACTTTTCATCTCTGAGCAATTGCTCGACGTTTGCAATTTCTCAGCTCGTGTCTACCGACGGAAAGAGAAGGACCGTGACGTTTGGTGGCTAGAGAAGCGCAAAGCCCCAGTGTTGCTGCGCCTGTGAAAGCGCTTCCAAGGAAGGGTGCTGGCTAGCAACAGCTTTCAGTGCTGGCACTTTTCATCTCTGAGCAATTGCTCGACGTTTGCAATTTCTCAGCTCGTGTCTACGAGACGGAAAGAGAATGACCGTGAAGTTTGGTGCGTATAGAAGCGCAAAGCCCCAGTGTTGCTGCGCCTGTGAAAGCGCTTCCAAGGAAGGGTGCTGGCTAGCAACAGCTTTCAGTGCTGGCACTTTTCATCTCTGAGCAATTGCTCGACGTTTGCAATTTCTCACCTGAGCTCTCTTTAGAGTGCGCGAGAGGATGAGCAGAAGATGAGGTGGCTAGAGAAGCCCAGAGCACCAGTGTTCTTAGGCCTACAAAAGCGCTTCCAAGGAAGGGTGCTGGCTAGCAAGAGCTTTCAGTGCTGGCACTTTTCATCTCTGAGCAATTGCTCGACGTTTGCAATTTCTCAGCTCGTGTCTACGAGACGGAAAGAGAAGGACCGTGACGTTTGGTGCGTATAGAAGCGCAAAGCCCCAGTGTTGCTGCGCCTGTGAAAGCGCTTCCAAGGAAGGGTGCTGGCTAGCAACAGCTTTCAGTGCTGGCACTTTTCATCTCTGAGCAATTGCTGGATGTTTGCAATTTCTCAGCTCGTGTCTACGAGACGGAAAGAGAATGACCGTGACGTTTGGTGCGTATAGAAGCGCAAAGCCCCAGTGTTGCTGCGCCTGTGAAAGCGCTTCCAAGGAAGGGGGCTGGCTAGCAACAGCTTTCAGTGCTGGCACTTTTCATCTCTGAGCAATTGCTCGACGTTTGCAATTTCTCACCTGAGCTCTCTTTAGAGTGCGCGAGAGGATGAGCAGAAGATTAGGTGGCTAGAGAAGCCCAGAGCCCCAGTGTTCTTAGGGCTACAAAAGCGCTTCCAAGGAAGGGTGCTGGCTAGCAACAGCTTTCAGTGCTGGCACTTTTCATCTCTGAGCAATTGCTGGACGTTTGCAATTTCTCACCTGAGCTCTCTTTAGAGTGCGCGAGAGGATGAGCAGAAGATGAGGTGGCTAGATAAGCCCAGAGCCCCAGTGTTCTTAGGCCTACAAAAGCGCTTCCAAGGAAGGGTGCTGGCTAGCAAGAGCTTTCAGTGCTGGCACTTTTCATCTCTGAGCAATTGCTCGACGTTTGCAATTTCTCAGCTCGTGTCTACCGACGGAAAGAGAAGGACCGTGACGTTTGGTGGGTAGAGAAGCGCAAAGCCCCAGTGTTACTGCGCCTGTGAAAGCGCTTCCAAGGAAGGGTGCTGGCTAGCAACAGCTTTCAGTGCTGGCACTTTTCATCTCTGAGCAATTGCTCGACGTTTGCAATTTCTCAGCTCGTGTCTACGAGACGGAAAGAGAAGGACCGTGACGTTTGGTGGGTAGAGAAGCGCAAAGCCCCAGTGTTGCTGCGCCTGTGAAAGCGCTTCCAAGGAAGGGTGCTGGCTAGCAACAGCTTTCAGTGCTGGCACTTTTCATCTCTGAGCAATTGCTCGACGTTTGCAATTTCTCACCTGAGCTCTCTTTAGAGTGCGCGAGAGGATGAGCAGAAGATGAGGTGGCTAGAGAAGCCCAGAGCCCCAGTGTTCTTAGGCCTAAAAAAGCGCTTCCAAGGAAGGGTGCTGGCTAGCAACAGCTTTCAGTGCTGGCACTTTTCATCTCTGAGCAATTGCTCGACGTTTGCAATTTCTCAGCTCGTGTCTACCGACGGAAAGAGAAGGACCGTGACGTTTGGTGGCTAGAGAAGCGCAAAGCCCCAGTGTTGCTGCGCCTGTGAAAGCGCTTCCAAGGAAGGGTGCTGGCTAGCAACAGCTTTCAGTGCTGGCACTTTTCATCTCTGAGCAATTGCTGGATGTTTGCAATTTCTCAGCTCCTGTCTACGAGACGGAAAGAGAAGGACCGTGACGTTTGGTGGGTAGAGAAGCGCAAAGCCCCAGTGTTGCTGCGCCTGTGAAAGCGCTTCCAAGGAAGGGTGCTGGCTAGCAACAGCTTTCAGTGCTGGCACTTTTCGTCTCTGAGCAATTGCTCGACGTTTGCAATTTCTCACCTGAGCTCTCTTTAGAGTGCGCGAGAGGATGAGCAGAAGATGAGGTGGCTAGAGAAGCCCAGAGCCCCAGTGTTCTTAGGCCTACAAAAGCGCTTCCAAGGAAGGGGGCTGGCTAGCAAGAGCTTTCAGTGCTGGCACTTTTCATCTCTGAGCAATTGCTGGATGTTTGCAATTTCTCAGCTCGTGTCTACGAAACGGAAAGAGAAGGACCGTGACGTTTGGTGGGTAGAGAAGCGCAAAGACCCAGTGTTGCTGTGCCTGTAAAGCGCTTCCAAGGAAGGGTGCTGGCTAGCAACAGCTTTCAGTGCTGGCACTTTTCATCTCTGAGCAATTGCTCGACGTTTGCAATTTCTCAGCTCGTGTCTACGAGACGGAAAGAGAAGGACCGTGACGTTTGGTGCGTATAGAAGCGCAAAGCCCCAGTGTTGCTGTGCCTGTGAAAGCGCTTCCAAGGAAGGGTGCTGGCTAGCAAGAGCTTTCAGTGCTGGCACTTTTCATCTCTGAGCAATTGCTCGACGTTTGCAATTTCTCACCTGAGCTCTCTTTAGAGTGCGCGAGAGGATGAGCAGAAGATGAGGTGGCTAGAGAAGCCCAGAGCCCCAGTGTTCTTAGGCCTAAAAAAGCGCTTCCAAGGAAGGGTGCTGGCTAGCAAGAGCTTTCAGTGCTGGCACTTTTCATCTCTGAGCAATTGCTGGACGTTTGCAATTTCTCAGCTCGTGTCTACGACACGGAAAGAGAAGGACCGTGACGTTTGGTGCGTATAGAAGCGCAAAGCCCCAGTGTTGCTGCGCCTGTGAAAGCGCTTCCAAGGAAGGGTGCTGGCTAGCAAGAGCTTTCAGTGCTGGCACTTTTCATCTCTGAGCAATTGCTCGACGTTTGCAATTTCTCAGCTCGTGTCTACCGACGGAAAGAGAAGGACCGTGACGTTTGCTGGGTAGAGAAGCGCAAAGCCCCAGTGTTACTGCGCCTGTGAAAGCACTTCCAAGGAAGGGTGCTGGCTAGCAACAGCTTTCAGTGCTGGCACTTTTCAGCTCTGAGCAATTGCTCGACGTTTGCAATTTCTCAGCTCGTGTCTACGAGACGGAAAGAGAAGGACCGTGACGTTTGGTGGGTAGAGAAGCGCAAAGCCCCAGTGTTACTGCGCCTGTGAAAGCGCTTCCAAGGAAGGGTGCTGGCTAGCAAGAGCTTTCAGTGCTGGCACTTTTCATCTCTGAGCAATTGCTGGATGTTTGCAATTTCTCAGCTCGTGTCTACGACACGGAAAGAGAATGACCGTGATGTTTGGTGCGTATAGAAGCGCAAAGCCCCAGTGTTGCTGCGCCTGTGAAAGCGCTTCCAAGGAAGGGTGCTGGCTAGCAACAGCTTTCAGTGCTGGCACTTTTCGTCTCTGAGCAATTGCTGGACGTTTGCAATTTCTCACCTGAGCTCTCTTTAGAGTGCGCGAGAGGATGAGCAGAAGATGAGGTGGCTAGAGAAGCCCAGAGCCCCAGTGTTCTTAGGGCTACAAAAGCGCTTCCAAGGAAGGGTGCTGGCTAGCAAGAGCTTTCAGTGCTGGCACTTTTCATCTCTGAGCAATTGCTCGACGTTTGCAATTTCTCACCTGAGCTCTCTTTAGAGTGCGCGAGAGGATGAGCAGAAGATGAGGTGGCTAGAGAAGCCCAGAGCCCCAGTGTTCTTAGGCCTACAAAAGCGCTTCCAAGGAAGGGTGCTGGCTAGCAACAGCTTTCAGTGCTGGCACTTTTCATCTCTGAGCAATTGCTCCACGTTTGCAATTTCTCAGCTCGTGTCTACCGACGGAAAGAGAAGGACCGTGACGTTTGGTGGGTAGAGAAGCGCAAAGACCCAGTGTTGCTGCGCCTGTGAAAGCGCTTCCAAGGAAGGGTGCTGGCTAGCAAGAGCTTTCAGTGCTGGCACTTTTCATCTCTGAGCAATTGCTGGATGTTTGCAATTTCTCAGCTCGTGTCTACGAGACGGAAAGAGAAGGACCGTGACGTTTGGTGCGTATAGAAGCGCAAAGCCACAGAGTTGCTGTGCCTGTGAAAGCGCTTCCAAGGAAGGGTGCTGGCTAGCAAGAGCTTTCAGTGCTGGCACTTTTCATCTCTGAGCAATTGCTCGACGTTTGCAATTTCTCACCTGAGCTCTCTTTAGAGTGCGCGAGAGGATGAGCAGAAGATGAGGTGGCTAGAGAAGCCCAGAGCCCCAGTGTTCTTAGGCCTACAAAAGCGCTTCCAAGGAAGGGTGCTGGCTAGCAAGAGCTTTCAGTGCTGGCACTTTTCATCTCTCAGCAATTGCTCGACGTTTGCAATTTCTCAGCTCGTGTCTACCGACGGAAAGAGAAGGACCATGACGTTTGGTGGCTAGAGAAGCGCAAAGCCCCAGTGTTACTGCGCCTGTGAAAGCGCTTCCAAGGAAGGGTGCTGGCTAGCAAGAGCTTTCAGTGCTGGCACTTTTCAGCTCTGAGCAATTGCTCGACGTTTGCAATTTCTCAGCTCGTGTCTACGAGACGGAAAGAGAATGACCGTGACGTTTGGTGGCTAGAGAAGCGCAAAGCCCCAGTGTTGCTGCGCCTGTGAAAGCGCTTCCAAGGAAGGGTGCTGGCTAGCAACAGCTTTCAGTGCTGGCACTTTTCATCTCTGAGCAATTGCTCGACGTTTGCAATTTCTCACCTGAGCTCTCTTTAGAGTGCGCGAGAGGATGAGCAGAAGATGAGGTGGCTAGAGAAGCCCAGAGCCCCACTGTTCTTAGGCCTACAAAAGCGCTTCCAAGGAAGGGTGCTGGCTAGCAAGAGCTTTCAGTGCTGGCACTTTTCATCTCTGAGCAATTGCTCGACGTTTGCAATTTCTCAGCTCGTGTCTAGAAGACGGAAAGAGAATGACCGTGACGTTTGGTGGCTAGAGAAGCGCAAAGCCCCAGTGTTACTGCGCCTGTAAAGCGCTTCCAAGGAAGGGTGCTGGCTAGCAAGAGCTTTCAGTGCTGGCACTTTTCAGCTCTGAGCAATTGCTCGACGTTTGCAATTTCTCAGCTCGTGTCTACGAGACGGAAAGAGAATGACCGTGACGTTTGGTGCGTATAGAAGCGCAAAGCCCCAGTGTTGCTGTGCCTGTGAAAGCGCTTCCAAGGAAGGGTGCTGGCTAGCAAGAGCTTTCAGTGCTGGCACTTTTCATCTCTCAGCAATTGCTCGACGTTTGCAGTTTCTCACCTGAGCTCTCTTTAGAGTGCGCGAGAGGATGAGCAGAAGATGAGGTGGCTAGAGAAGCCCAGAGCCCCAGTGTTCTTAGGCCTACAAAAGCGCTTCCAAGGAAGGGTGCTGGCTAGCAAGAGCTTCCAGTGCTGGCACTTTTCATCTCTGAGCAATTGCTGGATGTTTGCAATTTCTCAGCTCGTGTCTATGAGACGGAAAGAGAAGGACCGTGACGTTTGGTGGCTAGAGAAGCGCAAAGCCCCAGTGTTGCTGCGCCTGTGAAAGCACTTCCAAGGAAGGGTGCTGGCTAGCAACAGCTTTCAGTGCTGGCACTTTTCATCTCTGAGCAATTGCTGGATGTTTGCAATTTCTCACCTGAGCTCTCTTTAGAGTGCGCGAGAGGATGAGCAGAAGATGAGGTGGCTAGAGAAGCCCAGAGCCCCAGTGTTCTTAGGCCTACAAAAGCGCTTCCAAGGAATGGTGCTGGCTAGCAAGAGCTTTCAGTGCTGGCACTTTTCATCTCTGAGCAATTGCTGGATGTTTGCAATTTCTCACCTGAGCTCTCTTTAGAGTGCGCGAGAGGAAGAGCAGAAGATGAGGTGGCTAGAGAAGCCCAGAGCCCCAGTGTTCTTAGGCCTACAAAAGAGCTTCCAAGGAAGGGTGCTGGCTAGCAACAGCTTTCAGTGCTGGCACTTTTCATCTCTGAGCAATTGCTCGACGTTTGCAATTTCTCAGCTCGTGTCTACCGACGGAAAGAGAAGGACCGTGACGTTTGGTGGCTAGAGAAGCGCAAAGCCCTAGTGTTGCTGTGCCTGTGAAAGCGCTTCCAAGGAAGGGTGCTGGCTAGCAACAGCTTTCAGTGCTGGCACTTTTCAGCTCTGAGCAATTGCTCGACGTTTGCAATTTCTCAGGTCGTGTCTAGGAGACGGAAAGAGAATGACCGTGACGTTTGGTGGGTAGAGAAGCGCAAAGCCCCAGTGTTGCTGCGCCTGTGAAAGCGCTTCCAAGGAAGGGTGCTGGCTAGCAACAGCTTTCAGTGCTGGCACTTTTCTTCTCTGAGCATTTGCTAGACGTTTGCAATTTCTCACCTGAGCTCTCTTTAGAGTGCGCGAGAGGATGAGCAGAAGATGAGGTGGCTAGAGAAGCCCAGAGCCCCAGTGTTCTTAGGCCTACAAAAGCGCTTCCAAGGAAGGGTGCTGGCTAGCAAGAGCTTTCAGTGCTGGCACTTTTCATCTCTGAGCAATTGCTGGACGTTTGCAATTTCTCAGCTCGTGTCTACCGACGGAAAGAGAAGGACCGTGACGTTTGGTGGGTAGAGAAGCGCAAAGCCCCAGTGTTACTGCGCCTGTAAAGCGCTTCCAAGGAAGGGTGCTGGCTAGCAACAGCTTTCAGTGCTGGCACTTTTCAGCTCTGAGCAATTGCTGGACGTTTGCAATTTCTCAGCTCGTGTCTACGAGACGGAAAGAGAAGGACCGTGACGTTTGGTGGGTAGAGAAGCGCAAAGCCCCAGTGTTGCTGCGCCTGTGAAAGCGCTTCCAAGGAAGGGTGCTGGCTAGCAACAGCTTTCAGTGCTGGCACTTTTCTTCTCTGAGCATTTGCTAGACGTTTGCAATTTCTCACCTGAGCTCTCTTTAGAGTGCGCGAGAGGATGAGCAGAAGATGAGGTGGCTAGAGAAGCCCAGAGCCCCAGTGTTCTTAGGCCTACAAAAGCGCTTCCAAGGAAGGGTGCTGGCTAGCAACAGCTTTCAGTGCTGGCACTTTTCAGCTCTGAGCAATTGCTCGACGTTTGCAATTTCTCAGCTCGTGTCTACGAGACGGAAAGAGAATGACCGTGACGTTTGGTGCGTATAGAAGCGCAAAGCCCCAGTGTTGCTGTGCCTGTGAAAGCGCTTCCAAGGAAGGGTGCTGGCTAGCAAGAGCTTTCAGTGCTGGCACTTTTCATCTCTGAGCAATTGCTCGACGTTTGCAATTTCTCACCTGAGCTCTCTTTAGAGTGCGCGAGAGGATGAGCAGAAGATGAGGTGGCTAGAGAAGCCCAGAGCCCCACTGTTCTTAGGCCTACAAAAGCGCTTCCAAGGAATGGTGCTGGCTAGCAAGAGCTTTCAGTGCTGGCACTTTTCATCTCTGAGCAATTGCTCGACGTTTGCAATTTCTCAGCTCGTGTCTACCGACGGAAAGAGAAGGACCGTGACGTTTGGTGGGTAGAGAAGCGCAAAGCCCCAGTGTTGCTGTGCCTGTGAAAGCGCTTCCAAGGAAGGGTGCTGGCTAGCAACAGCTTTCAGTGCTGGCACTTTTCATCTCTGAGCAATTGCTCGACGTTTGCAATTTCTCACCTGAGCTCTCTTTAGAGTGCGCGAGAGGATGAGCAGAAGATGAGGTGGCTAGAGAAGCCCAGAGCCCCAGTGTTCTTAGGCCTACAAAAGCGCTTCCAAGGAATGGTGCTGGCTAGCAAGAGCTTTCAGTGCTGGCACTTTTCATCTCTGAGCAATTGCTCGACGTTTGCAATTTCTCAGCTCGTGTCTACCGACGGAAAGAGAAGGACCGTGACGTTTGGTGGCTAGAGAAGCGCAAAGCCCTAGTGTTGCTGTGCCTGTGAAAGCGCTTCCAAGGAAGGGTGCTGGCTAGCAACAGCTTTCAGTGCTGGCACTTTTCAGCTCTGAGGAATTGCTCGACGTTTGCAATTTCTCAGCTCGTGTCTAGGAGACGGAAAGAGAATGACCGTGACGTTTGGTGGGTAGAGAAGCGCAAAGCCCCAGTGTTGCTGCGCCTGTGAAAGCGCTTCCAAGGAAGGGTGCTGGCTAGCAAGAGCTTTCAGTGCTGGCACTTTTCTTCTCTGAGCATTTGCTAGACGTTTGCAATTTCTCGCCTGAGCTCTCTTTAGAGTGCGCGAGAGGATGAGCAGAAGATGAGGTGGCTAGAGAAGCCCAGAGCACCAGTGTTCTTAGGCCTACAAAAGCGCTTCCAAGGAAGGGTGCTGGCTAGCAACAGCTTTCAGTGCTGGCACTTTTCATCTCTGAGCAATTGCTGGACGTTTGCAATTTCTCAGCTCGTGTCTACCGACGGAAAGAGAAGGACCGTGACGTTTGGTGGGTAGAGAAGCGCAAAGCCCCAGTGTTACTGCGCCTGTAAAGCGCTTCCAAGGAAGGGTGCTGGCTAGCAAGAGCTTTCAGTGCTGGCACTTTTCATCTCTGAGCAATTGCTGGACGTTTGCAATTTCTCAGCTCGTGTCTACGAGACGGAAAGAGAAGGACCGTGACGTTTGGTGCGTATAGAAGCGCAAAGCCCCAGTGTTGCTGTGCCTGTGAAAGCGCTTCCAAGGAAGGGTGCTGGCTAGGAAGAGCTTTCAGTGCTGGCACTTTTCATCTCTGAGCAATTGCTGGACGTTTGCAATTTCTCACCTGAGCTCTCTTTAGAGTGCGCGAGAGGATGAGCAGAAGATGAGGTGGCTAGAGAAGCCCAGAGCCCCAGTGTTCTTAGGCCTACAAAAGCGCTTCCAAGGAAGGGTGCTGGCTAGCAAGAGCTTTCAGTGCTGGCACTTTTCATCTCTGAGCAATTGCTGGACGTTTGCAACTTCTCAGCTCGTGTCTACCGACGGAAAGAGAAGGACCGTGACGTTTGGTGGGTAGAAAAGTGCAAAGCCCCAGTGTTACTGCGCCTGTGAAAGCGCTTCCAAGGAAGGGTGCTGGCTAGCAACAGCTTCCAGTGCTGGCACTTTTCATCTCTGAGCAATTGCTGGATGTTTGCAATTTCTCAGCTCGTGTCTATGAGACGGAAAGAGAATGACCGTGACGTTTAGTGCGTATAGAAGCGCAAAGCCCCAGTGTTGCTGCGCCTGTGAAAGCGCTTCCAAGGAAGGCTGCTGGCTAGCAACAGCTTTCAGTGCTGGCACTTTTCATCTCTGAGCAATTGCTGGATGTTTGCAATTTCTCACCTGAGCTCTCTTTAGAGTGCGCGAGAGGATGAGCAGAAGATGAGGTGGCTAGAGAAGCCCAGAGCCCCAGTGTTCTTAGGCCTACAAAAGCGCTTCCAAGGAAGGGTGCTGGCTAGCAACAGCTTTCAGTGCTGGCACTTTTCATCTCTGAGCAATTGCTGGATGTTTGCAATTTCTCACCTGAGCTCTCTTTAGAGTGCGCGAGAGGATGAGCAGAAGATGAGGTGGCTAGAGAAGCCCAGAGCCCCAGTGTTCTTAGGCCTACAAAAGCGCTTCCAAGGAAGGGTGCTGGCTAGCAAGAGCTTTCAGTGCTGGCACTTTTCATCTCTGAGCAATTGCTCGACGTTTGCAATTTCTCAGCTCGTGTCTACCGACGGAAAGAGAAGGACCGTGACGTTTGGTGGGTAGAGAAGCACAAAGCCCTAGTGTTGCTGTGCCTGTGAAAGCGCTTCCAAGGAAGGGTGCTGGCTAGCAAGAGCTTTCAGTGCTGGCACTTTTCAGCTCTGAGCAATTGCTCGACGTTTGCAATTTCTCAGCTCGTGTCTACGAGACGGAAAGAGAATGACCGTGACGTTTGGTGGGTAGAGAAGCGCAAAGCCCCAGTGTTGCTGCGCCTGTGAAAGCGCTTCCAAGGAAGGGTGCTGGCTAGCAACAGCTTTCAGTGCTGGCACTTTTCACCTCTGAGCATTTGCTAGACGTTTGCAATTTCTCACCTGAGCTCTCTTTAGAGTGCGCGAGAGGATGAGCAGAAGATGAGGTGGCTAGAGAAGCCCAGAGCCCCAGTGTTCTTAGGGCTACAAAAGCGCTTCCAAGGAAGGGTGCTGGCTAGCAACAGCTTTCAGTGCTGGCACTTTTCATCTCTGAGCAATTGCTCGACGTTTGCAATTTCTCAGCTCGTGTCTACCGACGGAAAGAGAAGGACCGTGACGTTTGGTGGCTAGAGAAGCGCAAAGCCCCAGTGTTACTGCGCCTGTGAAGCGCTTCCAAGGAAGGGTGCTGGCTAGCAACAGCTTTCAGTGCTGGCACTTTTCATCTCTGAGCAATTGCTGGACGTTTGCAATTTCTCAGCTCGTGTCTACGAGACGGAAAGAGAAGGACCGTGACGTTTGGTGGGTAGAGAAGCGCAAAGCCCCAGTGTTACTGCGCCTGTGAAAGCGCTTCCAAGGAAGGGTGCTGGCTAGCAACACCTTTCAGTGCTGGCACTTTTATTCTCTGAGCATTTGCTAGACGTTTGCAATTTCTCACCTGAGCTCTCTTTAGAGTGCGCGAGAGGATGAGCAGAAGATGAGGTGGCTAGAGAAGCCCAGAGCCCCAGTGTTCTTAGGCCTACAAAAGCGCTTCCAAGGAAGGGTGCTGGCTAGCAACAGCTTTCAGTGCTGGCACTTTTCATCTCTGAGCAATTGCTCGACGTTTGCAATTTCTCAGCTCGTGTCTACGAGACGGAAAGAGAATGACCGTGACGTTTGGTGGGTAGAGAAGCGCAAAGCCCCAGTGTTGCTGCGCCTGTGAAAGCGCTTCCAAGGAAGGGTGCTGGCTAGCAAGAGCTTTCAGTGCTGGCACTTTTCATCTCTGAGCAATTGCTCGACGTTTGCAATTTCTCAGCTCGTGTCTACGAGACGGAAAGAGAAGGACCGTGACGTTTGGTGCGTATAGAAGCGCAAAGCCCCAGTGTTGCTGTGCCTGTGAAAGCGCTTCCAAGGAAGGGTGCTGGCTAGCAAGAGCTTTCAGTGCTGGCACTTTTCATCTCTGAGCAATTGCTGGACGTTTGCAATTTCTCACCTGAGCTCTCTTTAGAGTGCGCGAGAGGATGAGCAGAAGATGAGATGGCTAGAGAAGCCCAGAGCCCCAGTGTTCTTAGGCCTACAAAAGCGCTTCCAAGGAAGGGGGCTGGCTAGCAACAGCTTTCAGTGCTGGCACTTTTCAGCTCTGAGCAATTGCTGGACGTTTGCAATTTCTCAGCTCGTGTCTACCGACGGAAAGAGAAGGACCGTGACGTTTGGTGGGTAGAGAAGCGCAAAGCCCCAGTGTTGCTGCGCCTGTGAAAGCGCTTCCAAGGAAGGGTGCTGGCTAGCAAGAGCTTTCAGTGCTGGCACTTTTCATCTCTGAGCAATTGCTCGACGTTTGCAATTTCTCAGCTCGTGTCTACGAGACGGAAAGAGAAGGACCGTGACGTTTGGTGGGTAGAGAAGCGCAAAGCCCCAGTGTTGCTGCGCCTGTGAAAGCGCTTCCAAGGAAGGGTGCTGGCTAGCAAGAGCTTTCAGTGCTGGCACTTTTCATCTCTGAGCAATTGCTGGATGTTTGCAATTTCTCAGCTCGTGTCTACGACACGGAAAGAGAATGACCGTGACGTTTGGTGGGTAGAGAAGCGCAAAGCCCCAGTGTTGCTGCGCCTGTGAAAGCGCTTCCAAGGAAGGGTGCTGGCTAGCAAGAGCTTTCAGTGCTGGCACTTTTCATCTCTGAGCAATTGCTCGACGTTTGCAATTTCTCACCTGAGCTCTCTTTAGAGTGCGCGAGAGGATGAGCAGAAGATGAGGTGGCTAGAGAAGCCCAGAGCCCCAGTGTTCTTAGGCCTACAAAAGCGCTTCCAAGGAAGGGTGCTGGCTAGCAACAGCTTTCAGTGCTGGCACTTTTCAGCTCTGAGCAATTGCTCGACTTTTGCAATTTCTCAGCTCGTGTCTACCGACAGAAAGAGAATGACCGTGACGTTTGGTGCGTATAGAAGCGCAAAGCCCCAGTGTTGCTGCGCCTGTAAAGCGCTACCAAGGAAGGGTGCTGGCTAGCAAAAGCTTTCAGTGCTGGCACTTTTCATCTCTGAGCATTTGCTAGACGTTTGCAATTTCTCACCTGAGCTCTCTTTAGAGTGCGCGAGAGGATGAGCAGAAGATGAGGTGGCTAGAGAAGCCCAGAGCCCCAGTGTTCTTAGGCCTACAAAAGCGCTTCCAAGGAAGGGTGCTGGCTAGCAACAGCTTTCAGTGCTGGCACTTTTCATCTCTGAGCAATTGCTCGACGTTTGCAATTTCTCAGCTCGTGTCTACCGACGGAAAGAGAAGGACCGTGACGTTTGGTGGGTAGAGAAGCGCAAAGCCCCAGTGTTACTGCGCCTGTGAAAGCGCTTCCAAGGAAGGGTGCTGGCTAGCAACAGCTTTCAGTGCTGGCACTTTTCAGCTCTGAGCAATTGCTCGACGTTTGCAATTTCTCAGCTCATGTCTACGAGACGGAAAGAGAAGGACCGTGACGTTTGGTGGATAGAGAAGCGCAAAGCCCCAGTGTTGCTGTGCCTGTGAAAGCGCTTCCAAGGAAGGGGGCTGGCTAGCAACAGCTTTCAGTGCTGGCACTTTTCGTCTCTGAGCAATTGCTCGACGTTTGCAATTTCTCACCTGAGCTCTCTTTAGAGTGCGCGAGAGGATGAGCAGAAGATGAGGTGGCTAGAGAAGCCCAGAGCCCCAGTGTTCTTAGGCCTACAAAAGAGCTTCCAAGGAAGGGTGCTGGCTAGCAAGAGCTTTCAGTGCTGGCACTTTTCATCTCTGAGCAATTGCTGGACGTTTGCAATTTCTCACCTCGTGTCTACGAGACGGAAAGAGAATGACCGTGACGTTTGGTGGGTAGAGAAGCGCAAAGCCCCAGTGTTGCTGCGCCTGTGAAAGCGCTTCCAAGGAAGGGTGCTGGCTAGCAACAGCTTTCAGTGCTGGCACTTTTCAGCTCTGAGCAATTGCTCGACGTTTGCAATTTCTCAGCTCATGTCTACGAGACGGAAAGAGAAGGACCGTGACGTTTGGTGGCTAGAGAAGCGCAAAGCCCCAGTGTTACTGCGCCTGTGAAAGCGCTTCCAAGGAAGGGTGCTGGCTAGCAAGAGCTTTCAGTGCTGGCACTTTTCATCTCTGAGCAATTGCTCGACGTTTGCAATTTCTCAGCTCGTGTCTACGAGGCGGAAAGAGAAGGACCGTGACGTTTGGTGGGTAGAGAAGCGCAAAGCCCCAGTGTTGCTGCGCCTGTGAAAGCGCTTCCAAGGAAGGGTGCTGGCTAGCAAGAGCTTTCAGTGCTGGCACTTTTCATCTCTGAGCAATTGCTGGATGTTTGCAATTTCTCAGCTCGTGTCTACGAGACGGAAAGAGAATGACCGTGACGTTTGGTGCGTATAGAAGCGCAAAGCCCCAGTGTTGCTGCGCCTGTGAAAGCGCTTCCAAGGAAGGGTGCTGGCTAGCAACAGCTTTCAGTGCTGGCACTTTTCGTCTCTGAGCAATTGCTGGACGTTTGCAATTTCTCACCTGAGCTCTCTTTAGAGTGCGCGAGAGGATGAGCAGAAGATGAGGTGGCTAGAGAAGCCCAGAGCCCCACTGTTCTTAGGCCTACAAAAGCGCTTCCAAGGAAGGGTGCTGGCTAGCAACAGCTTTCAGTGCTGGCACTTTTCATCTCTGAGCAATTGCTCGACGTTTGCAATTTCTCAGCTCGTGTCTACCGACGGAAAGAGAAGGACCGTGACGTTTGGTGGCTAGAGAAGCGCAAAGCCCCAGTGTTACTGCGCCTGTAAAGCGCTTCCAAGGAAGGGTGCTGGCTAGCAAGAGCTTTCAGTGCTGGCACTTTTCATCTCTGAGCATTTGCTAGACGTTTGCAATTTCTCAGCTCCTGTCTACGAGACGGAAAGAGAATGACCGTGACGTTTGGTGGGTAGAGAAGCGCAAAGCCCCAGTGTTGCTGCGCCTGTGAAAGTGCTTCCAAGGAAGGGTGCTGGCTAGCAACACCTTTCAGTGCTGGCACTTTTATTCTCTGAGCATTTGCTAGACGTTTGCAATTTCTCACCTGAGCTCTCTTTAGAGTGCGCGAGAGGATGAGCAGAAGATGAGGTGGCTAGAGAAGCCCAGAGCCCCAGTGTTCTTAGGCCTACAAAAGCGCTTCCAAGGAAGGGTGCTGGCTAGCAACAGCTTTCAGTGCTGGCACTTTTCATCTCTGAGCAATTGCTCGACGTTTGCAATTTCTCAGCTCGTGTCTACGAGACGGAAAGAGAAGGACCGTGACGTTTGGTGGGTAGAGAAGCGCAAAGCCCCAGTGTTGCTGCGCCTGTGAAAGCGCTTCCAAGGAAGGGTGCTGGCTAGCAAGAGCTTTCAGTGCTGGCACTTTTCATCTCTGAGCAATTGCTCGACGTTTGCAATTTCTCAGCTCGTGTCTACGAGACGGAAAGAGAAGGACCGTGACGTTTGGTGCGTATAGAAGCGCAAAGCCCCAGTGTTGCTGTGCCTGTGAAAGCGCTTCCAAGGAAGGGTGCTGGCTAGCAAGAGCTTTCAGTGCTGGCACTTTTCATCTCTGAGCAATTGCTCGACGTTTGCAATTTCTCACCTGAGCTCTCTTTAGAGTGCGCGAGAGGATGAGCAGAAGATGAGATGGCTAGAGAAGCCCAGAGCCCCAGTGTTCTTAGGCCTACAAAAGCGCTTCCAAGGAAGGGTGCTGGCTAGCAAGAGCTTTCAGTGCTGGCACTTTTCATCTCTGAGCAATTGCTCGATGTTTGCAATTTCTCAGCTCGTGTCTACCGACGGAAAGAGAAGGACCGTGACGTTTGGTGGGTAGAGAAGCGCAAAGCCCCAGTGTTGCTGTGCCTGTGAAAGCGCTTCCAAGGAAGGGTGCTGGCTAGCAACAGCTTTCAGTGCTGGCACTTTTCATCTCTGAGCAATTGCTCGACGTTTGCAATTTCTCAGCTCGTGTCTACGAGACGGAAAGAGAAGGACCGTGACGTTTGGTGGGTAGAGAAGCGCAAAGCCCCAGTGTTGCTGCGCCTGTGAAAGCGCTTCCAAGGAAGGGTGCTGGCTAGCAACAGCTTTCAGTGCTGGCACTTTTCATCTCTGAGCAATTGCTCGACGTTTGCAATTTCTCACCTGAGCTCTCTTTAGAGTGCGCGAGAGGATGAGCAGAAGATGAGGTGGCTAGAGAA
Organism: Sarcoramphus papa; assembly: GCA_037962945.1. Lineage (NCBI taxonomy): Eukaryota > Metazoa > Chordata > Aves > Accipitriformes > Cathartidae > Sarcoramphus > Sarcoramphus papa. Next base: position 5,339,607 of record JBBMRM010000084.1, on the reverse strand, counting down.
GCCCAGAGCCCCAGTGTTCTTAGGCCTACAAAAGCGCTTCCAAGGAAGGGTGCTGGCTAGCAAGAGCTTTCAGTGCTGGCACTTTTCAGCTCTGAGCAATTGCTGGACGTTTGCAATTTCTCAGCTCGTGTCTACCGACGGAAAGAGAAGGACCGTGACGTTTGGTGGGTAGAGAAGCGCAAAGCCCCAGTGTTGCTGCGCCTGTGAAAGCGCTTCCAAGGAAGGGTGCTGGCTAGCAAGAGCTTTCAGTGCTGGCACTTTTCATCTCTGAGCAATTGCTCGACGTTTGCAATTTCTCAGCTCGTGTCTACGAGGCGGAAAGAGAAGGACCGTGATGTTTGGTGGGTAGAGAAGCGCAAAGCCCCAGTGTTGCTGCGCCTGTGAAAGCGCTTCCAAGGAAGGGGGCTGGCTAGCAACAGCTTTCAGTGCTGGCACTTTTCATCTCTGAGCAATTGCTGGATGTTTGCAATTTCTCAGCTCGTGTCTACGAGACGGAAAGAGAATGACCGTGACGTTTGGTGCGTATAGAAGCGCAAAGCCCCAGTGTTGCTGCGCCTGTGAAAGCGCTTCCAAGGAAGGGTGCTGGCTAGCAAGAGCTTTCAGTGCTGGCACTTTTCATCTCTGAGCATTTGCTAGACGTTTGCAATTTCTCACCTGAGCTCTCTTTAGAGTGCGCGAGAGGATGAGCAGAAGATGAGGTGGCTAGAGAAGCCCAGAGCCCCAGTGTTCTTAGGCCTACAAAAGCGCTTCCAAGGAAGGGTGCTGGCTAGCAACAGCTTTCAGTGCTGGCACTTTTCATCTCTGAGCAATTGCTCGACGTTTGCAATTTCTCAGCTCGTGTCTACCGACAGAAAGAGAATGACCGTGACGTTTGGTGCGTATAGAAGCGCAAAGCCCCAGTGTTGCTGCGCCTGTAAAGCGCTTCCAAGGAAGGGTGCTGGCTAGCAAAAGCTTTCAGTGCTGGCACTTTTCATCTCTGAGCATTTGCTAGACGTTTGCAATTTCTCACCTGAGCTCTCTTTAGAGTGCGCGAGAGGATGAGCAGAAGATGAGGTGGCTAGAGAAGCCCAGAGCCCCAGTGTTCTTAGGCCTACAAAAGCGCTTCCAAGGAAGGGTGCTGGCTAGCAACAGCTTTCAGTGCTGGCACTTTTCATCTCTGAGCAATTGCTCGATGTTTGCAATTTCTCAGCTCGTGTCTACCGACGGAAAGAGAAGGACCGTGACGTTTGGTGGGTAGAGAAGCGCAAAGCCCCAGTGTTACTGCGCCTGTAAAGCGCTTCCAAGGAAGGGTGCTGGCTAGCAACAGCTTTCAGTGCTGGCACTTTTCATCTCTGAGCAATTGCTCGACGTTTGCAATTTCTCAGCTCGTGTCTACGAGGCGGAAAGAGAAGGACCGTGACGTTTGGTGGCTAGAGAAGCGCAAAGCCCCAGTGTTACTGCGCCTGTGAAAGCGCTTCCAAGGAAGGGTGCTGGCTAGCAACAGCTTTCAGTGCTGGCACTTTTCAGCTCTGAGCAATTGCTGGATGTTTGCAATTTCTCAGCTCGCGTCTACGAGACGGAAAGAGAATGACCGTGACGTTTGGTGCGTATAGAAGCGCAAAGCCCCAGTGTTGCTGCGCCTGTGAAAGCGCTTCCAAGGAAGGGTGCTGGCTAGCAAGAGCTTTCAGTGCTGGCACTTTTCGTCTCTGAGCAATTGCTCGACGTTTGCAATTTCTCACCTGAGCTCTCTTTAGAGTGCGCGAGAGGATGAGCAGAAGATGAGATGGCTAGAGAAGCGCAGAGCCCCAGTGTTCTTAGGCCTACAAAAGCGCTTCCAAGGAAGGGTGCTGGCTAGCAACAGCTTTCAGTGCTGGCACTTTTCAGCTCTGAGCAATTGCTGGACGTTTGCAATTTCTCAGCTCGTGTCTACCGACGGAAAGAGAAGGACCGTGACGTTTGGTGGGTAGAGAAGCGCAAAGCCCCAGTGTTGCTGCGCCTGTGAAAGCGCTTCCAAGGAAGGGTGCTGGCTAGCAACAGCTTTCAGTGCTGGCACTTTTCATCTCTGAGCAATTGCTCGACGTTTGCAATTTCTCAGCTCGTGTCTACGAGACGGAAAGAGAAGGACCGTGACGTTTGGTGGGTAGAGAAGCGCAAAGCCCCAGTGTTGCTGCGCCTGTGAAAGCGCTTCCAAGGAAGGGTGCTGGCTAGCAAGAGCTTTCAGTGCTGGCACTTTTCATCTCTGAGCAATTGCTGGATGTTTGCAATTTCTCAGCTCGTGTCTACGACACGGAAAGAGAATGACCGTGACGTTTGGTGGGTAGAGAAGCGCAAAGCCCCAGTGTTGCTGCGCCTGTGAAAGCGCTTCCAAGGAAGGGTGCTGGCTAGCAAGAGCTTTCAGTGCTGGCACTTTTCATCTCTGAGCAATTGCTCGACGTTTGCAATTTCTCACCTGAGCTCTCTTTAGAGTGCGCGAGAGGATGAGCAGAAGATGAGGTGGCTAGAGAAGCCCAGAGCCCCAGTGTTCTTAGGCCTACAAAAGCGCTTCCAAGGAAGGGGGCTGGCTAGCAACAGCTTTCAGTGCTGGCACTTTTCAGCTCTGAGCAATTGCTCGACTTTTGCAATTTCTCAGCTCGTGTCTACCGACAGAAAGAGAATGACCGTGACGTTTGGTGCGTATAGAAGCGCAAAGCCCCAGTGTTGCTGCGCCTGTAAAGCGCTTCCAAGGAAGGGTGCTGGCTAGCAAAAGCTTTCAGTGCTGGCACTTTTCATCTCTGAGCATTTGCTCGACGTTTGCAATTTCTCACCTGAGCTCTCTTTAGAGTGCGCGAGAGGATGAGCAGAAGATGAGGTGGCTAGAGAAGCCCAGAGCCCCAGTGTTCTTAGGCCTACAAAAGCGCTTCCAAGGAAGGGTGCTGGCTAGCAACAGCTTTCAGTGCTGGCACTTTTCATCTCCGAGCAATTGCTCGACGTTTGCAATTTCTCAGCTCGTGTCTACGAGACGGAAAGAGAAGGACCGTGACGTTTGGTGGGTAGAGAAGCGCAAAGCCCCAGTGTTACTGCGCCTGTGAAAGCGCTTCCAAGGAAGGGTGCTGGCTAGCAACAGCTTTCAGTGCTGGCACTTTTCAGCTCTGAGCAATTGCTCGACGTTTGCAATTTCTCAGCTCGTGTCTACGAGACGGAAAGAGAAGGACCGTGACGTTTGGTGGATAGAGAAGCGCAAAGCCCCAGTGTTGCTGTGCCTGTGAAAGCGCTTCCAAGGAAGGGTGCTGGCTAGCAACAGCTTTCAGTGCTGGCACTTTTCGTCTCTGAGCAATTGCTCGACGTTTGCAATTTCTCACCTGAGCTCTCTTTAGAGTGCGCGAGAGGATGAGCAGAAGATGAGGTGGCTAGAGAAGCCCAGAGCCCCAGTGTTCTTAGGCCTACAAAAGAGCTTCCAAGGAAGGGTGCTGGCTAGCAAGAGCTTTCAGTGCTGGCACTTTTCATCTCTGAGCAATTGCTGGACGTTTGCAATTTCTCAGGTCGTGTCTACGAGACGGAAAGAGAATGACCGTGACGTTTGGTGGGTAGAGAAGCGCAAAGCCCCAGTGTTGCTGCGCCTGTGAAAGCGCTTCCAAGGAAGGGTGCTGGCTAGCAAGAGCTTTCAGTGCTGGCACTTTTCATCTCTGAGCAATTGCTCGACGTTTGCAATTTCTCAGCTCGTGTCTACGAGACGGAAAGAGAAGGACCGTGACGTTTGGTGCGTATAGAAGCGCAAAGCCCCAGTGTTGCTGCGCCTGTGAAAGCGCTTCCAAGGAAGGGTGCTGGCTAGCAACAGCTTTCAGTGCTGGCACTTTTCATCTCTGAGCAATTGCTCGACGTTTGCAATTTCTCAGCTCGTGTCTACGAGGCGGAAAGAGAAGGACCGTGACGTTTGGTGGGTAGAGAAGCGCAAAGCCCCAGTGTTGCTGCGCCTGTGAAAGCGCTTCCAAGGAAGGGGGCTGGCTAGCAAGAGCTTTCAGTGCTGGCACTTTTCATCTCTGAGCAATTGCTGGATGTTTGCAATTTCTCAGCTCGTGTCTACGACACGGAAAGAGAATGACCGTGACGTTTGGTGCGTATAGAAGCGCAAAGCCCCAGTGTTGCTGCGCCTGTGAAAGCGCTTCCAAGGAAGGGTGCTGGCTAGCAACAGCTTTCAGTGCTGGCACTTTTCGTCTCTGAGCAATTGCTGGACGTTTGCAATTTCTCACCTGAGCTCTCTTTAGAGTGCGCGAGAGGATGAGCAGAAGATGAGGTGGCTAGAGAAGCCCAGAGCCCCAGTGTTCTTAGGCCTACAAAAGCGCTTCCAAGGAAGGGTGCTGGCTAGCAACAGCTTTCAGTGCTGGCACTTTTCATCTCTGAGCAATTGCTCGACGTTTGCAATTTCTCAGCTCGTGTCTACCGACGGAAAGAGAAGGACCGTGACGTTTGGTGGGTAGAGAAGCGCAAAGCCCCAGTGTTACTGCGCCTGTAAAGCGCTTCCAAGGAAGGGTGCTGGCTAGCAACAGCTTTCAGTGCTGGCACTTTTCAGCTCTGAGCAATTGCTGGATGTTTGCAATTTCTCAGCTCGTGTCTACGAGACGGAAAGAGAATGACCGTGACGTTTGGTGGGTAGAGAAGCGCAAAGCCCCAGTGTTGCTGCGCCTGTGAAAGCGCTTCCAAGGAAGGGTGCTGGCTAGCAAGAGCTTTCAGTGCTGGCACTTTTCATCTCTGAGCATTTGCTAGACGTTTGCAATTTCTCAGCTCCTGTCTACGAGACGGAAAGAGAAGGACCGTGACGTTTGGTGCGTATAGAAGCGCAAAGCCCCAGTGTTGCTGCGCCTGTGAAAGCGCTTCCAAGGAAGGGGGCTGGCTAGCGACAGCTTTCAGTGCTGGCACTTTTCAGCTCTGAGCAATTGCTGGATGTTTGCAATTTCTCAGCTCGTGTCTACGAGACGGAAAGAGAATGACCGTGACGTTTGGTGCGTATAGAAGCGCAAAGCCCCAGTGTTGCTGCGCCTGTGAAAGCGCTTCCAAGGAAGGGTGCTGGCTAGCAAGAGCTTTCAGTGCTGGCACTTTTCATCTCTGAGCATTTGCTAGACGTTTGCAATTTCTCACCTGAGCTCTCTTTAGAGTGCGCGAGAGGATGAGCAGAAGATGAGGTGGCTAGAGAAGCCCAGAGCCCCAGTGTTCTTAGGCCTACAAAAGCGCTTCCAAGGAAGGGTGCTGGCTAGCAACAGCTTTCAGTGCTGGCACTTTTCATCTCTGAGCAATTGCTCGACGTTTGCAATTTCTCAGCTCGTGTCTACCGACAGAAAGAGAATGACCGTGACGTTTGGTGCGTATAGAAGCGCAAAGCCCCAGTGTTGCTGCGCCTGTAAAGCGCTTCCAAGGAAGGGTGCTGGCTAGCAAAAGCTTTCAGTGCTGGCACTTTTCATCTCTGAGCATTTGCTAGACGTTTGCAATTTCTCACCTGAGCTCTCTTTAGAGTGCGCGAGAGGATGAGCAGAAGATGAGGTGGCTAGAGAAGCCCAGAGCCCCAGTGTTCTTAGGCCTACAAAAGCGCTTCCAAGGAAGGGTGCTGGCTAGCAACAGCTTTCAGTGCTGGCACTTTTCATCTCTGAGCAATTGCTCGATGTTTGCAATTTCTCAGCTCGTGTCTACCGACGGAAAGAGAAGGACCGTGACGTTTGGTGGGTAGAGAAGCGCAAAGCCCCAGTGTTACTGCGCCTGTAAAGCGCTTCCAAGGAAGGGTGCTGGCTAGCAACAGCTTTCAGTGCTGGCACTTTTCAGCTCTGAGCAATTGCTCGACGTTTGCAATTTCTCAGCTCGTGTCTACGAGACGGAAAGAGAAGGACCGTGACGTTTGGTGCGTATAGAAGCGCAAAGCCCCAGTGTTGCTGCGCCTGTGAAAGCGCTTCCAAGGAAGGGTGCTGGCTAGCAAGAGCTTTCAGTGCTGGCACTTTTCATCTCTGAGCAATTGCTCGACGTTTGCAATTTCTCACCTGAGCTCTCTTTAGAGTGCGCGAGAGGATGAGCAGAAGATGAGGTGGCTAGAGAAGCCCAGAGCCCCAGTGTTCTTAGGCCTACAAAAGCGCTTCCAAGGAAGGGTGCTGGCTAGCAAGAGCTTTCAGTGCTGGCACTTTTCATCTCTGAGCAATTGCTCGACGTTTGCAATTTCTCAGCTCGTGTCTACGAGGCGGAAAGAGAAGGACCGTGACGTTTGGTGGCTAGAGAAGCGCAAAGCCCCAGTGTTACTGCGCCTGTGAAAGCGCTTCCAAGGAAGGGTGCTGGCTAGCAACAGCTTTCAGTGCTGGCACTTTTCAGCTCTGAGCAATTGCTGGATGTTTGCAATTTCTCAGCTCGCGTCTACGAGACGGAAAGAGAATGACCGTGACGTTTGGTGCGTATAGAAGCGCAAAGCCCCAGTGTTGCTGCGCCTGTGAAAGCGCTTCCAAGGAAGGGTGCTGGCTAGCAACAGCTTTCAGTGCTGGCACTTTTCATCTCTGAGCAATTGCTCGACGTTTGCAATTTCTCAGCTCGTGTCTACGAGACGGAAAGAGAAGGACCGTGACATTTGCTGGGTAGAGAAGCGCAAAGCCCCAGTGTTACTGCGCCTGTGAAAGCACTTCCAAGGAAGGGTGCTGGCTAGCAAGAGCTTTCAGTGCTGGCACTTTTCATCTCTGAGCAATTGCTCGACGTTTGCAATTTCTCATCTGAGCTCTCTTTAGAGTGCGCGAGAGGATGAGCAGAAGATGAGGTGGCTAGAGAAGCCCAGAGCCCCAGTGTTCTTAGGCCTACAAAAGCGCTTCCAAGGAAGGGTGCTGGCTAGCAAGAGCTTTCAGTGCTGGCACTTTTCATCTCTGAGCAATTGCTCGACGTTTGCAATTTCTCAGCTCGTGTCTAGAAGACGGAAAGAGAAGGACCGTGACGTTTGGTGGGTAGAGAAGCGCAAAGCCCCAGTGTTACTGCGCCTGTGAAAGCGCTTCCAAGGAAGGGTGCTGGCTAGCAACAGCTTTCAGTGCTGGCACTTTTCAGCTCTGAGCAATTGCTGGATGTTTGCAATTTCTCAGCTCGTGTCTACGAGACGGAAAGAGAATGACCGTGACGTTTTGTGGGTAGAGAAGCGCAAAGCCCCAGTGTTGCTGCGCCTGTGAAAGCGCTTCCAAGGAAGGGTGCTGGCTAGCAACAGCTTTCAGTGCTGGCACTTTTCATCTCTGAGCAATTGCTCGACGTTTGCAATTTCTCACCTGAGCTCTCTTTAGAGTGCGCGAGAGGATGAGCAGAAGATGAGGTGGCTAGAGAAGCCCAGAGCCCCAGTGTTCTTAGGCCTACAAAAGCGCTTCCAAGGAAGGGTGCTGGCTAGCAACAGCTTTCAGTGCTGGCACTTTTCAGCTCTGAGCAATTGCTCGACGTTTGCAATTTCTCAGCTCGTGTCTAGGAGACGGAAAGAGAAGGACCGTGACGTTTGGTGGGTAGAGAAGCGCAAAGCCCCAGTGTTGCTGCGCCTGTGAAAGCGCTTCCAAGGAAGGGGGCTGGCTAGCGACAGCTTTCAGTGCTGGCACTTTTCATCTCTGAGCAATTGCTGGATGTTTGCAATTTCTCAGCTCGTGTCTACGAGACGGAAAGAGAATGACCGTGACGTTTGGTGCGTATAGAAGCGCAAAGCCCCAGTGTTGCTGCGCCTGTGAAAGCGCTTCCAAGGAAGGGTGCTGGCTAGCAACAGCTTTCACTGCTGGCACTTTTCTTCTCTGAGCAATTGCTGGACGTTTGCAATTTCTCACCTGAGCTCTCTTTAGAGTGCGCGAGAGGATGAGCAGAAGATGAGGTGGCTAGAGAAGCCCAGAGCCCCAGTGTTCTTAGGCCTACAAAAGCGCTTCCAAGGAAGGGTGCTGGCTAGCAACAGCTTTCAGTGCTGGCACTTTTCATCTCGGAGCAATTGCTCGACGTTTGCAATTTCTCAGCTCGTGTCTACGAGGCGGAAAGAGAATGACCGTGACGTTTGGTGGGTAGAGAAGCGCAAAGCCCCAGTGTTGCTGCGCCTGTGAAAGCGCTTCCAAGGAAGGGTGCTGGCTAGCAACAGCTTTCAGTGCTGGCCCTTTTCGTCTCTGAGCAATTGCTCGACGTTTGCAATTTCTCACCTGAGCTCTCTTTAGAGTGCGCGAGAGGATGAGCAGAAGATGAGGTGGCTAGAGAAGCCCAGAGCCCCAGTGTTCTTAGGCCTACAAAAGCGCTTCCAAGGAAGGGTGCTGGCTAGCAACAGCTTTCAGTGCTGGCACTTTTCATCTCTGAGCAATTGCTTGACGTTTGCAATTTCTCAGCTCGTGTCTACGAGACGGAAAGAGAAGGACCGTGACATTTTCTGGGTAGAGAAGCGCAAAGCCCCAGTGTTGCTGCGCCTGTGAAAGCGCTTCCAAGGAAGGGTGCTGGCTAGCAACAGCTTTCAGTGCTGGCACTTTTCATCTCTGAGCAATTGCTCGACGTTTGCAATTTCTCAGCTCGTGTCTACGAGACGGAAAGAGAATGACCGTGACGTTTGGTGGGTAGAGAAGCGCAAAGCCCCAGTGTTGCTGCGCCTGTGAAAGCGCTTCCAAGGAAGGGTGCTGGCTAGCAAGAGCTTTCAGTGCTGGCACTTTTCATCTCTGAGCAATTGCTCGACGTTTGCAATTTCTCAGCTCGTGTCTACGAGACGGAAGAGAATGACCGTGACGTTTGGTGCGTATAGAAGCGCAAAGCCCCAGTGTTGCTGTGCCTGTGAAAGCGCTTCCAAGGAAGGGTGCTGGCTAGCAAGAGCTTTCAGTGCTGGCACTTTTCATCTCTGAGCAATTGCTCGACGTTTGCAATTTCTCACCTGAGCTCTCTTTAGAGTGCGCGAGAGGATGAGCAGAAGATGAGATGGCTAGAGAAGCGCAGAGCCCCAGTGTTCTTAGGCCTACAAAAGCGCTTCCAAGGAAGGGTGCTGGCTAGCAACAGCTTTCAGTGCTGGCACTTTTCATCTCCGAGCAATTGCTCGACGTTTGCAATTTCTCAGCTCGTGTCTACGAGACGGAAAGAGAAGGACCGTGACGTTTGGTGGGTAGAGAAGCGCAAAGCCCCAGTGTTACTGCGCCTGTGAAAGCGCTTCCAAGGAAGGGTGCTGGCTAGCAACAGCTTTCAGTGCTGGCACTTTTCAGCTCTGAGCAATTGCTCGACGTTTGCAATTTCTCAGCTCGTGTCTACGAGACGGAAAGAGAAGGACCGTGACGTTTGGTGGATAGAGAAGCGCAAAGCCCCAGTGTTGCTGTGCCTGTGAAAGCGCTTCCAAGGAAGGGTGCTGGCTAGCAACAGCTTTCAGTGCTGGCACTTTTCGTCTCTGAGCAATTGCTCGACGTTTGCAATTTCTCACCTGAGCTCTCTTTAGAGTGCGCGAGAGGATGAGCAGAAGATGAGGTGGCTAGAGAAGCCCAGAGCCCCAGTGTTCTTAGGCCTACAAAAGAGCTTCCAAGGAAGGGTGCTGGCTAGCAAGAGCTTTCAGTGCTGGCACTTTTCATCTCTGAGCAATTGCTCCACGTTTGCAATTTCTCAGCTCGTGTCTACGAGACGGAAAGAGAAGGACCGTGACGTTTGGTGGGTAGAGAAGCGCAAAGCCCCAGTGTTACTGCGCCTGTAAAGCGCTTCCAAGGAAGGGTGCTGGCTAGCAACAGCTTTCAGTGCTGGCACTTTTCAGCTCTGAGCAATTGCTCGACGTTTGCAATTTCTCAGCTCGTGTCTACGAGACGGAAAGAGAATGACCGTGACGTTTGGTGGGTAGAGAAGCGCAAAGCCCCAGTGTTACTGCGCCTGTGAAAGCGCTTCCAAGGAAGGGTGCTGGCTAGCAAGAGCTTTCAGTGCTGGCACTTTTCGTCTCTGAGCAATTGCTGGACGTTTGCAATTTCTCACCTGAGCTCTCTTTAGAGTGCGCGAGAGGATGAGCAGAAGATGAGGTGGCTAGAGAAGCCCAGAGCCCCAGTGTTCTTAGGCCTACAAAAGCGCTTCCAAGGAAGGGTGCTGGCTAGCAACAGCTTTCAGTGCTGGCACTTTTCATCTCTGAGCAATTGCTCGACGTTTGCAATTTCTCAGCTCGTGTCTACCGACGGAAAGAGAAGGACCGTGACGTTTGGTGGGTAGAGAAGCGCAAAGCCCCAGTGTTACTGCGCCTGTAAAGCGCTTCCAAGGAAGGGTGCTGGCTAGCAACAGCTTTCAGTGCTGGCACTTTTCATCTCTGAGCAATTGCTGGATGTTTGCAATTTCTCAGCTCGTGTCTACGAGACGGAAAGAGAATGACCGTGACGTTTGGTGGCTAGAGAAGCGCAAAGCCCCAGTGTTGCTGCGCCTGTGAAAGCGCTTCCAAGGAAGGGTGCTGGCTAGCAAGAGCTTTCAGTGCTGGCACTTTTCATCTCTGAGCATTTGCTAGACGTTTGCAATTTCTCAGCTCGTGTCTACGAGACGGAAAGAGAATGACCGTGACGTTTGGTGCGTATAGAAGCGCAAAGCCCCAGTGTTGCTGCGCCTGTGAAAGCGCTTCCAAGGAAGGGGGCTGGCTAGCGACAGCTTTCAGTGCTGGCACTTTTCAGCTCTGAGCATTTGCTAGACGTTTGCAATTTCTCACCTGAGCTCTCTTTAGAGTGCGCGAGAGGATGAGCAGAAGATGAGGTGGCTAGAGAAGCCCAGAGCCCCAGTGTTCTTAGGCCTACAAAAGCGCTTCCAAGGAAGGGTGCTGGCTAGCAAGAGCTTTCAGTGCTGGCACTTTTCATCTCTGAGCAATTGCTCGATGTTTGCAATTTCTCAGCTCGTGTCTACCGACGGAAAGAGAATGACCGTGACGTTTGGTGGGTAGAGAAGCGCAAAGCCCCAGTGTTGCTGCGCCTGTGAAAGCGCTTCCAAGGAAGGGTGCTGGCTAGCAACAGCTTTCAGTGCTGGCACTTTTCAGCTCTGAGCAATTGCTCGACGTTTGCAATTTCTCAGCTCGTGTCTACGAGACGGAAAGAGAAGGACCGTGACGTTTGGTGCGTATAGAAGCGCAAAGCCCCAGTGTTGCTGCGCCTGTGAAAGCGCTTCCAAGGAAGGCTGCTGGCTAGCAAGAGCTTTCAGTGCTGGCACTTTTCATCTCTGAGCAATTGCTCGACGTTTGCAATTTCTCACCTGAGCTCTCTTTAGAGTGCGCGAGAGGATGAGCAGAAGATGAGGTGGCTAGAGAAGCCCAGAGCCCCAGTGTTCTTAGGCCTACAAAAGCGCTTCCAAGGAAGGGTGCTGGCTAGCAAGAGCTTTCAGTGCTGGCACTTTTCATCTCTGAGCAATTGCTCGACGTTTGCAATTTCTCAGCTCGTGTCTACGAGGCGGAAAGAGAAGGACCGTGACGTTTGGTGGCTAGAGAAGCGCAAAGCCCCAGTGTTACTGCGCCTGTGAAAGCGCTTCCAAGGAAGGGTGCTGGCTAGCAACAGCTTTCAGTGCTGGCACTTTTCAGCTCTGAGCAATTGCTGGATGTTTGCAATTTCTCAGCTCGCGTCTACGAGACGGAAAGAGAATGACCGTGACGTTTGGTGCGTATAGAAGCGCAAAGCCCCAGTGTTGCTGCGCCTGTGAAAGCGCTTCCAAGGAAGGGTGCTGGCTAGCAAGAGCTTTCAGTGCTGGCACTTTTCATCTCTGAGCAATTGCTCGACGTTTGCAATTTCTCACCTGAGCTCTCTTTAGAGTGCGCGAGAGGATGAGCAGAAGATGAGGTGGCTAGAGAAGCCCAGAGCCCCAGTGTTCTTAGGCCTACAAAAGCGCTTCCAAGGAAGGGTGCTGGCTAGCAAGAGCTTTCAGTGCTGGCACTTTTCATCTCTGAGCAATTGCTCGACATTTGCAATTTCTCAGCTCGTGTCTAGAAGACGGAAAGAGAAGGACCGTGACGTTTGCTGGGTAGAGAAGCGCAAAGCCCCAGTGTTGCTGCGCCTGTGAAAGCGCTTCCAAGGAAGGGGGCTGGCTAGCGACAGCTTTCAGTGCTGGCACTTTTCATCTCTGAGCAATTGCTGGATGTTTGCAATTTCTCAGCTCGTGTCTACGAGACGGAAAGAGAATGACCGTGACGTTTGGTGCGTATAGAAGCGCAAAGCCCCAGTGTTGCTGCGCCTGTGAAAGCGCTTCCAAGGAAGGGTGCTGGCTAGCAACAGCTTTCACTGCTGGCACTTTTCTTCTCTGAGCAATTGCTGGACGTTTGCAATTTCTCACCTGAGCTCTCTTTAGAGTGCGCGAGAGGATGAGCAGAAGATGAGGTGGCTAGAGAAGCCCAGAGCCCCAGTGTTCTTAGGCCTACAAAAGCGCTTCCAAGGAAGGGTGCTGGCTAGCAACAGCTTTCAGTGCTGGCACTTTTCATCTCTGAGCAATTGCTGGACGTTTGCAATTTCTCAGCTCGTGTCTACGAGGCGGAAAGAGAATGACCGTGACGTTTGGTGGGTAGAGAAGCGCAAAGCCCCAGTGTTGCTGCGCCTGTGAAAGCGCTTCCAAGGAAGGGTGCTGGCTAGCAACAGCTTTCAGTGCTGGCACTTTTCATCTCTGAGCAATTGCTCGACGTTTGCAATTTCTCAGCTCGTGTCTACAAGACGGAAAGAGAAGGACCGTGACGTTTGGTGGGTAGAGAAGCGCAAAGCCCCAGTGTTGCTGCGCCTGTGAAAGCGCTTCCAAGGAAGGGTGCTGGCTAGCAACAGCTTTCAGTGCTGGCACTTTTCGTCTCTGAGCAATTGCTCGACGTTTGCAATTTCTCACCTGAGCTCTCTTTAGAGTGCGCGAGAGGATGAGCAGAAGATGAGGTGGCTAGAGAAGCCCAGAGCACCAGTGTTCTTAGGCCTACAAAAGCGCTTCCAAGGAAGGGTGCTGGCTAGCAACAGCTTTCAGTGCTGGCACTTTTCATCTCTGAGCAATTGCTTGACGTTTGCAATTTCTCAGCTCGTGTCTACGAGACGGAAAGAGAAGGACCGTGACATTTGCTGGGTAGAGAAGCGCAAAGCCCCAGTGTTGCTGCGCCTGTGAAAGCGCTTCCAAGGAAGGGTGCTGGCTAGCAACAGCTTTCAGTGCTGGCACTTTTCATCTCTGAGCAATTGCTCGACGTTTGCAATTTCTCAGCTCGTGTCTACGAGACGGAAAGAGAATGACCGTGACGTTTGGTGCGTATAGAAGCGCAAAGCCCCAGTGTTGCTGTGCCTGTGAAAGCGCTTCCAAGGAAGGGTGCTGGCTAGCAAGAGCTTTCAGTGCTGGCACTTTTCGTCTCTGAGCAATTGCTGGACGTTTGCAATTTCTCACCTGAGCTCTCTTTAGAGTGCGCGAGAGGATGAGCAGAAGATGAGGTGGCTAGAGAAGCCCAGAGCCCCAGTGTTCTTAGGCCTACAAAAGCGCTTCCAAGGAAGGGTGCTGGCTAGCAAGAGTTTTCAGTGCTGGCACTTTTCATCTCTGAGCAATTGCTCGACGTTTGCAATTTCTCACCTGAGCTCTCTTTAGAGTGCGCGAGAGGATGAGCAGAAGATGAGGTGGCTAGAGAAGCCCAGAGCCCCAGTGTTCTTAGGCCTACAAAAGCGCTTCCAAGGAAGGGTGCTGGCTAGCAACAGCTTTCAGTGCTGGCACTTTTCATCTCTGAGCAATTGCTCGACGTTTGCAATTTCTCAGCTCGTGTCTACCGACGGAAAGAGAAGGACCGTGACGTTTGGTGGGTAGAGAAGCGCAAAGCCCCAGTGTTACTGCGCCTGTAAAGCGCTTCCAAGGAAGGGTGCTGGCTAGCAACAGCTTTCAGTGCTGGCACTTTTCAGCTCTGAGCAATTGCTCGACGTTTGCAATTTCTCAGCTCGTGTCTACGAGACGGAAAGAGAAGGACCGTGACGTTTTGTGGGTAGAGAAGCGCAAAGCCCCAGTGTTGCTGCGCCTGTGAAAGCGCTTCCAAGGAAGGGTGCTGGCTAGCAACAGCTTTCAGTGCTGGCACTTTTCATCTCTGAGCAATTGCTCGATGTTTGCAATTTCTCAGCTCGTGTCTACGAGACGGAAAGAGAAGGACCGTGACGTTTGGTGGGTAGAGAAGCGCAAAGCCCCAGTGTTACTGCGCCTGTAAAGCGCTTCCAAGGAAGGGTGCTGGCTAGCAACAGCTTTCAGTGCTGGCACTTTTCAGCTCTGAGCAATTGCTCGACGTTTGCAATTTCTCAGCTCGTGTCTACGAGACGGAAAGAGAATGACCGTGACGTTTGGTGCGTATAGAAGCGCAAAGCCCCAGTGTTGCTGCGCCTGTGAAAGCGCTTCCAAGGAAGGCTGCTGGCTAGCAAGAGCTTTCAGTGCTGGCACTTTTCATCTCTGAGCAATTGCTCGACGTTTGCAATTTCTCACCTGAGCTCTCTTTAGAGTGCGCGAGAGGATGAGCAGAAGATGAGGTGGCTAGAGAAGCCCAGAGCCCCAGTGTTCTTAGGCCTACAAAAGCGCTTCCAAGGAAGGGTGCTGGCTAGCAAGAGCTTTCAGTGCTGGCACTTTTCATCTCTGAGCAATTGCTCGACGTTTGCAATTTCTCAGCTCGTGTCTACGAGGCGGAAAGAGAAGGACCGTGACGTTTGGTGGCTAGAGAAGCGCAAAGCCCCAGTGTTACTGCGCCTGTGAAAGCGCTTCCAAGGAAGGGTGCTGGCTAGCAACAGCTTTCAGTGCTGGCACTTTTCAGCTCTGAGCAATTGCTCGACGTTTGCAATTTCTCAGCTCGCGTCTACGAGACGGAAAGAGAATGACCGTGACGTTTGGTGCGTATAGAAGCGCAAAGCCCCAGTGTTGCTGCGCCTGTGAAAGCGCTTCCAAGGAAGGGTGCTGGCTAGCAACAGCTTTCAGTGCTGGCACTTTTCATCTCTGAGCAATTGCTCGACGTTTGCAATTTCTCAGCTCGTGTCTACGAGACGGAAAGAGAAGGACCGTGACATTTGCTGGGTAGAGAAGCGCAAAGCCCCAGTGTTACTGCGCCTGTGAAAGCACTTCCAAGGAAGGGTGCTGGCTAGCAAGAGCTTTCAGTGCTGGCACTTTTCATCTCTGAGCAATTGCTCGACGTTTGCAATTTCTCATCTGAGCTCTCTTTAGAGTGCGCGAGAGGATGAGCAGAAGATGAGGTGGCTAGAGAAGCCCAGAGCCCCAGTGTTCTTAGGCCTACAAAAGCGCTTCCAAGGAAGGGTGCTGGCTAGCAAGAGCTTTCAGTGCTGGCACTTTTCATCTCTGAGCAATTGCTCGACATTTGCAATTTCTCAGCTCGTGTCTACGAGGCGGAAAGAGAAGGACCGTGACGTTTGGTGGCTAGAGAAGCGCAAAGCCCCAGTGTTACTGCGCCTGTGAAAGCGCTTCCAAGGAAGGGTGCTGGCTAGCAACAGCTTTCAGTGCTGGCACTTTTCATCTCTGAGCAATTGCTGGACGTTTGCAATTTCTCAGCTCGTGTCTACGAGACGGAAAGAGAAGGACCGTGACGTTTGGTGGGTAGAGAAGCGCAAAGCCCCAGTGTTACTGCGCCTGTAAAGCGCTTCCAAGGAAGGGTGCTGGCTAGCAACAGCTTTCAGTGCTGGCACTTTTCAGCTCTGAGCAATTGCTCGACGTTTGCAATTTCTCAGCTCGTGTCTACGAGACGGAAAGAGAATGACCGTGACGTTTGGTGCGTATAGAAGCGCAAAGCCCCAGTGTTGCTGCGCCTGTGAAAGCGCTTCCAAGGAAGGCTGCTGGCTAGCAAGAGCTTTCAGTGCTGGCACTTTTCATCTCTGAGCAATTGCTCGACGTTTGCAATTTCTCACCTGAGCTCTCTTTAGAGTGCGCGAGAGGATGAGCAGAAGATGAGGTGGCTAGAGAAGCCCAGAGCCCCAGTGTTCTTAGGCCTACAAAAGCGCTTCCAAGGAAGGGTGCTGGCTAGCAAGAGCTTTCAGTGCTGGCACTTTTCATCTCTGAGCAATTGCTCGACGTTTGCAATTTCTCAGCTCGTGTCTACGAGGCGGAAAGAGAAGGACCGTGACGTTTGGTGGCTAGAGAAGCGCAAAGCCCCAGTGTTACTGCGCCTGTGAAAGCGCTTCCAAGGAAGGGTGCTGGCTAGCAACAGCTTTCAGTGCTGGCACTTTTCAGCTCTGAGCAATTGCTGGATGTTTGCAATTTCTCAGCTCGCGTCTACGAGACGGAAAGAGAATGACCGTGACGTTTGGTGCGTATAGAAGCGCAAAGCCCCAGTGTTGCTGCGCCTGTGAAAGCGCTTCCAAGGAAGGGTGCTGGCTAGCAACAGCTTTCAGTGCTGGCACTTTTCATCTCTGAGCAATTGCTCGACGTTTGCAATTTCTCAGCTCGTGTCTACGAGACGGAAAGAGAAGGACCGTGACATTTGCTGGGTAGAGAAGCGCAAAGCCCCAGTGTTACTGCGCCTGTGAAAGCACTTCCAAGGAAGGGTGCTGGCTAGCAAGAGCTTTCAGTGCTGGCACTTTTCATCTCTGAGCAATTGCTCGACGTTTGCAATTTCTCATCTGAGCTCTCTTTAGAGTGCGCGAGAGGATGAGCAGAAGATGAGGTGGCTAGAGAAGCCCAGAGCCCCAGTGTTCTTAGGCCTACAAAAGCGCTTCCAAGGAAGGGTGCTGGCTAGCAAGAGCTTTCAGTGCTGGCACTTTTCATCTCTGAGCAATTGCTCGACATTTGCAATTTCTCAGCTCGTGTCTACGAGACGGAAAGAGAAGGACCGTGACGTTTGGTGGGTAGAGAAGCGCAAAGCCCCAGTGTTACTGCACCTGTGAAAGCGCTTCCAAGGAAGGGTGCTGGCTAGCAACAGCTTTCAGTGCTGGCACTTTTCAGCTCTGAGCAATTGCTGGATGTTTGCAATTTCTCAGCTCGTGTCTACGAGACGGAAAGAGAATGACCGTGACGTTTTGTGGGTAGAGAAGCGCAAAGCCCCAGTGTTGCTGCGCCTGTGAAAGCGCTTCCAAGGAAGGGTGCTGGCTAGCAACAGCTTTCAGTGCTGGCACTTTTCTTCTCTGAGCAATTGCTGGACGTTTGCAATTTCTCACCTGAGCTCTCTTTAGAGTGCGCGAGAGGATGAGCAGAAGATGAGGTGGCTAGAGAAGCCCAGAGCCCCAGTGTTCTTAGGCCTACAAAAGCGCTTCCAAGGAAGGGTGCTGGCTAGCAACAGCTTTCAGTGCTGGCACTTTTCAGCTCTGAGCAATTGCTCGACGTTTGCAATTTCTCAGCTCGTGTCTACGAGACGGAAAGAGAAGGACCGTGACGTTTGGTGGGTAGAGAAGCGCAAAGCCCCAGTGTTGCTGCGCCTGTGAAAGCGCTTCCAAGGAAGGGGGCTGGCTAGCGACAGCTTTCAGTGCTGGCACTTTTCATCTCTGAGCAATTGCTGGATGTTTGCAATTTCTCAGCTCGTGTCTACGAGACGGAAAGAGAATGACCGTGACGTTTGGTGCGTATAGAAGCGCAAAGCCCCAGTGTTGCTGCGCCTGTGAAAGCGCTTCCAAGGAAGGGTGCTGGCTAGCAACAGCTTTCACTGCTGGCACTTTTCTTCTCTGAGCAATTGCTGGACGTTTGCAATTTCTCACCTGAGCTCTCTTTAGAGTGCGCGAGAGGATGAGCAGAAGATGAGGTGGCTAGAGAAGCCCAGAGCCCCAGTGTTCTTAGGCCTACAAAAGCGCTTCCAAGGAAGGGTGCTGGCTAGCAACAGCTTTCAGTGCTGGCACTTTTCATCTCTGAGCAATTGCTGGACGTTTGCAATTTCTCAGCTCGTGTCTACGAGGCGGAAAGAGAATGACCGTGACGTTTGGTGGGTAGAGAAGCGCAAAGCCCCAGTGTTGCTGCGCCTGTGAAAGCGCTTCCAAGGAAGGGTGCTGGCTAGCAACAGCTTTCAGTGCTGGCACTTTTCATCTCTGAGCAATTGCTCGACGTTTGCAATTTCTCAGCTCGTGTCTACGAGACGGAAAGAGAAGGACCGTGACGTTTGGTGGCTAGAGAAGCGCAAAGCCCCAGTGTTGCTGCGCCTGTGAAAGCGCTTCCAAGGAAGGGTGCTGGCTAGCAACAGCTTTCAGTGCTGGCACTTTTCGTCTCTGAGCAATTGCTCGACGTTTGCAATTTCTCACCTGAGCTCTCTTTAGAGTGCGCGAGAGGATGAGCAGAAGATGAGGTGGCTAGAGAAGCCCAGAGCCCCAGTGTTCTTAGGCCTACAAAAGCGCTTCCAAGGAAGGGTGCTGGCTAGCAACAGCTTTCAGTGCTGGCACTTTTCATCTCTGAGCAATTGCTTGACGTTTGCAATTTCTCAGCTCGTGTCTACGAGACGGAAAGAGAAGGACCGTGACATTTGCTGGGTAGAGAAGCGCAAAGCCCCAGTGTTGCTGCGCCTGTGAAAGCGCTTCCAAGGAAGGGGGCTGGCTAGCAACAGCTTTCAGTGCTGGCACTTTTCATCTCTGAGCAATTGCTCGACGTTTGCAATTTCTCAGCTCGTGTCTACGAGACGGAAAGAGAATGACCGTGACGTTTGGTGCGTATAGAAGCGCAAAGCCCCAGTGTTGCTGCGCCTGTGAAAGCGCTTCCAAGGAAGGGTGCTGGCTAGCAACAGCTTTCAGTGCTGGCACTTTTCAGCTCTGAGCAATTGCTCGACGTTTGCAATTTCTCACCTGAGCTCTCTTTAGAGTGCGCGAGAGGATGAGCAGAAGATGAGGTGGCTAGAGAAGCCCAGAGCCCCAGTGTTCTTAGGCCTACAAAAGCGCTTCCAAGGAAGGGTGCTGGCTAGCAACAGCTTTCAGTGCTGGCACTTTTCATCTCTGAGCAATTGCTCGATGTTTGCAATTTCTCAGCTCGTGTCTACCGACGGAAAGAGAAGGACCGTGACGTTTGGTGGGTAGAGAAGCGCAAAGCCCCAGTGTTACTGCGCCTGTAAAGCGCTTCCAAGGAAGGGTGCTGGCTAGCAACAGCTTTCAGTGCTGGCACTTTTCAGCTCTGAGCAATTGCTCGACGTTTGCAATTTCTCAGCTCGTGTCTACGAGACGGAAAGAGAAGGACCGTGACGTTTGGTGCGTATAGAAGCGCAAAGCCCCAGTGTTGCTGCGCCTGTGAAAGCGCTTCCAAGGAAGGCTGCTGGCTAGCAAGAGCTTTCAGTGCTGGCACTTTTCATCTCTGAGCAATTGCTCGACGTTTGCAATTTCTCACCTGAGCTCTCTTTAGAGTGCGCGAGAGGATGAGCAGAAGATGAGGTGGCTAGAGAAGCCCAGAGCCCCAGTGTTCTTAGGCCTACAAAAGCGCTTCCAAGGAAGGGGGCTGGCTAGCAACAGCTTTCAGTGCTGGCACTTTTCATCTCTGAGCAATTGCTCGATGTTTGCAATTTCTCAGCTCGTGTCTACCGACGGAAAGAGAAGGACCGTGACGTTTGGTGGGTAGAGAAGCGCAAAGCCCCAGTGTTACTGCGCCTGTAAAGCGCTTCCAAGGAAGGGTGCTGGCTAGCAACAGCTTTCAGTGCTGGCACTTTTCATCTCTGAGCAATTGCTCGACGTTTGCAATTTCTCAGCTCGTGTCTACGAGGCGGAAAGAGAAGGACCGTGACGTTTTGTGGGTAGAGAAGCGCAAAGCCCCAGTGTTGCTGCGCCTGTGAAAGCGCTTCCAAGGAAGGGTGCTGGCTAGCAACAGCTTTCAGTGCTGGCACTTTTCATCTCTGAGCAATTGCTCGATGTTTGCAATTTCTCAGCTCGTGTCTACCGACGGAAAGAGAAGGACCGTGACGTTTGGTGGGTAGAGAAGCGCAAAGCCCCAGTGTTACTGCGCCTGTAAAGCGCTTCCAAGGAAGGGGGCTGGCTAGCAACAGCTTTCAGTGCTGGCACTTTTCTTCTCTGAGCAATTGCTGGACGTTTGCAATTTCTCACCTGAGCTCTCTTTAGAGTGCGCGAGAGGATGAGCAGAAGATGAGGTGGCTAGAGAAGCCCAGAGCCCCAGTGTTCTTAGGCCTACAAAAGCGCTTCCAAGGAAGGGTGCTGGCTAGCAAGAGCTTTCAGTGCTGGCACTTTTCATCTCTGAGCAATTGCTGGACGTTTGCAATTTCTCAGCTCGTGTCTACGAGACGGAAAGAGAAGGACCGTGACGTTTGGTGGGTAGAGAAGCGCAAAGCCCCAGTGTTGCTGCGCCTGTGAAAGCGCTTCCAAGGAAGGGGGCTGGCTAGCGACAGCTTTCAGTGCTGGCACTTTTCATCTCTGAGCAATTGCTGGATGTTTGCAATTTCTCAGCTCGTGTCTACGAGACGGAAAGAGAATGACCGTGACGTTTGGTGCGTATAGAAGCGCAAAGCCCCAGTGTTGCTGCGCCTGTGAAAGCGCTTCCAAGGAAGGGTGCTGGCTAGCAACAGCTTTCACTGCTGGCACTTTTCTTCTCTGAGCAATTGCTGGACGTTTGCAATTTCTCACCTGAGCTCTCTTTAGAGTGCGCGAGAGGATGAGCAGAAGATGAGGTGGCTAGAGAAGCCCAGAGCCCCACTGTTCTTAGGCCTACAAAAGCGCTTCCAAGGAAGGGTGCTGGCTAGCAACAGCTTTCAGTGCTGGCACTTTTCAGCTCTGAGCAATTGCTCGACGTTTGCAATTTCTCAGCTCGTGTCTACGAGACGGAAAGAGAAGGACCGTGACGTTTGGTGGGTAGAGAAGCGCAAAGCCCCAGTGTTGCTGCGCCTGTGAAAGCGCTTCCAAGGAAGGGGGCTGGCTAGCGACAGCTTTCAGTGCTGGCACTTTTCATCTCTGAGCAATTGCTGGATGTTTGCAATTTCTCAGCTCGTGTCTACGAGACGGAAAGAGAATGACCGTGACGTTTGGTGCGTATAGAAGCGCAAAGCCCCAGTGTTGCTGCGCCTGTGAAAGCGCTTCCAAGGAAGGGTGCTGGCTAGCAACAGCTTTCACTGCTGGCACTTTTCTTCTCTGAGCAATTGCTGGACGTTTGCAATTTCTCACCTGAGCTCTCTTTAGAGTGCGCGAGAGGATGAGCAGAAGATGAGGTGGCTAGAGAAGCCCAGAGCCCCAGTGTTCTTAGGCCTACAAAAGCGCTTCCAAGGAAGGGTGCTGGCTAGCAACAGCTTTCAGTGCTGGCACTTTTCATCTCTGAGCAATTGCTGGACGTTTGCAATTTCTCAGCTCGTGTCTACGAGGCGGAAAGTGAATGACCGTGACGTTTGGTGGGTAGAGAAGCGCAAAGCCCCAGTGTTGCTGCGCCTGTGAAAGCGCTTCCAAGGAAGGGTGCTGGCTAGCAACAGCTTTCAGTGCTGGCACTTTTCATCTCTGAGCAATTGCTCGACGTTTGCAATTTCTCAGCTCGTGTCTACGAGACGGAAAGAGAAGGACCGTGACGTTTGGTGGCTAGAGAAGCGCAAAGCCCCAGTGTTGCTGCGCCTGTGAAAGCGCTTCCAAGGAAGGGTGCTGGCTAGCAACAGCTTTCAGTGCTGGCACTTTTCGTCTCTGAGCAATTGCTCGACGTTTGCAATTTCTCACCTGAGCTCTCTTTAGAGTGCGCGAGAGGATGAGCAGAAGATGAGGTGGCTAGAGAAGCCCAGAGCACCAGTGTTCTTAGGCCTACAAAAGCGCTTCCAAGGAAGGGTGCTGGCTAGCAAGAGCTTTCAGTGCTGGCACTTTTCATCTCTGAGCAATTGCTTGACGTTTGCAATTTCTCAGCTCGTGTCTACGAGACGGAAAGAGAAGGACCGTGACATTTGCTGGGTAGAGAAGCGCAAAGCCCCAGTGTTGCTGCGCCTGTGAAAGCGCTTCCAAGGAAGGGTGCTGGCTAGCAACAGCTTTCAGTGCTGGCACTTTTCATCTCTGAGCAATTGCTCGACGTTTGCAATTTCTCAGCTCGTGTCTACGAGACGGAAAGAGAATGACCGTGACGTTTGGTGCGTATAGAAGCGCAAAGCCCCAGTGTTGCTGCGCCTGTGAAAGCGCTTCCAAGGAAGGGTGCTGGCTAGCAACAGCTTTCAGTGCTGGCACTTTTCATCTCTGAGCAATTGCTCGACGTTTGCAATTTCTCACCTGAGCTCTCTTTAGAGTGCGCGAGAGGATGAGCAGAAGATGAGGTGGCTAGAGAAGCCCAGAGCCCCAGTGTTCTTAGGCCTACAAAAGCGCTTCCAAGGAAGGGTGCTGGCTAGCAACAGCTTTCAGTGCTGGCACTTTTCATCTCTGAGCAATTGCTCGATGTTTGCAATTTCTCAGCTCGTGTCTACCGACGGAAAGAGAAGGACCGTGACGTTTGGTGGGTAGAGAAGCGCAAAGCCCCAGTGTTACTGCGCCTGTAAAGCGCTTCCAAGGAAGGGTGCTGGCTAGCAACAGCTTTCAGTGCTGGCACTTTTCAGCTCTGAGCAATTGCTCGACGTTTGCAATTTCTCAGCTCGTGTCTACGAGACGGAAAGAGAAGGACCGTGACGTTTGGTGCGTATAGAAGCGCAAAGCCCCAGTGTTGCTGCGCCTGTGAAAGCGCTTCCAAGGAAGGCTGCTGGCTAGCAAGAGCTTTCAGTGCTGGCACTTTTCATCTCTGAGCAATTGCTCGACGTTTGCAATTTCTCACCTGAGCTCTCTTTAGAGTGCGCGAGAGGATGAGCAGAAGATGAGGTGGCTAGAGAAGCCCAGAGCCCCAGTGTTCTTAGGCCTACAAAAGCGCTTCCAAGGAAGGGGGCTGGCTAGCAACAGCTTTCAGTGCTGGCACTTTTCATCTCTGAGCAATTGCTCGATGTTTGCAATTTCTCAGCTCGTGTCTACCGACGGAAAGAGAAGGACCGTGACGTTTGGTGGGTAGAGAAGCGCAAAGCCCCAGTGTTACTGCGCCTGTAAAGCGCTTCCAAGGAAGGGTGCTGGCTAGCAACAGCTTTCAGTGCTGGCACTTTTCATCTCTGAGCAATTGCTCGACGTTTGCAATTTCTCAGCTCGTGTCTACGAGGCGGAAAGAGAAGGACCGTGACGTTTTGTGGGTAGAGAAGCGCAAAGCCCCAGTGTTGCTGCGCCTGTGAAAGCGCTTCCAAGGAAGGGTGCTGGCTAGCAACAGCTTTCAGTGCTGGCACTTTTCATCTCTGAGCAATTGCTCGATGTTTGCAATTTCTCAGCTCGTGTCTACCGACGGAAAGAGAAGGACCGTGACGTTTGGTGGGTAGAGAAGCGCAAAGCCCCAGTGTTACTGCGCCTGTAAAGCGCTTCCAAGGAAGGGGGCTGGCTAGCAACAGCTTTCAGTGCTGGCACTTTTCTTCTCTGAGCAATTGCTGGACGTTTGCAATTTCTCACCTGAGCTCTCTTTAGAGTGCGCGAGAGGATGAGCAGAAGATGAGGTGGCTAGAGAAGCCCAGAGCCCCAGTGTTCTTAGGCCTACAAAAGCGCTTCCAAGGAAGGGTGCTGGCTAGCAAGAGCTTTCAGTGCTGGCACTTTTCATCTCTGAGCAATTGCTGGACGTTTGCAATTTCTCAGCTCGTGTCTACGAGACGGAAAGAGAAGGACCGTGACGTTTGGTGGGTAGAGAAGCGCAAAGCCCCAGTGTTGCTGCGCCTGTGAAAGCGCTTCCAAGGAAGGGGGCTGGCTAGCGACAGCTTTCAGTGCTGGCACTTTTCATCTCTGAGCAATTGCTGGATGTTTGCAATTTCTCAGCTCGTGTCTACGAGACGGAAAGAGAATGACCGTGACGTTTGGTGCGTATAGAAGCGCAAAGCCCCAGTGTTGCTGTGCCTGTGAAAGCGCTTCCAAGGAAGGGTGCTGGCTAGCAACAGCTTTCACTGCTGGCACTTTTCTTCTCTGAGCAATTGCTGGACGTTTGCAATTTCTCACCTGAGCTCTCTTTAGAGTGCGCGAGAGGATGAGCAGAAGATGATGTGGCTAGAGAAGCCCAGAGCCCCACTGTTCTTAGGCCTACAAAAGCGCTTCCAAGGAAGGGTGCTGGCTAGCAACAGCTTTCAGTGCTGGCACTTTTCATCTCTGAGCAATTGCTTGACGTTTGCAATTTCTCAGCTCGTGTCTACGAGACGGAAAGAGAAGGACCGTGACATTTGCTGGGTAGAGAAGCGCAAAGCCCCAGTGTTGCTGCGCCTGTGAAAGCGCTTCCAAGGAAGGGTGCTGGCTAGCAACAGCTTTCAGTGCTGGCACTTTTCATCTCTGAGCAATTGCTCGACGTTTGCAATTTCTCAGCTCGTGTCTACGAGATGGAAAGAGAATGACCGTGACGTTTGGTGCGTATAGAAGCGCAAAGCCCCAGTGTTGCTGCGCCTGTGAAAGCGCTTCCAAGGAAGGGTGCTGGCTAGCAACAGCTTTCAGTGCTGGCACTTTTCGTCTCTGAGCAATTGCTCGACGTTTGCAATTTCTCACCTGAGCTCTCTTTAGAGTGCGCGAGAGGATGAGCAGAAGATGAGGTGGCTAGAGAAGCCCAGAGCCCCAGTGTTCTTAGGCCTACAAAAGCGCTTCCAAGGAAGGGTGCTGGCTAGCAACAGCTTTCAGTGCTGGCACTTTTCATCTCTGAGCAATTGCTCGACGTTTGCAATTTCTCAGCTCGTGTCTACGAGGCGGAAAGAGAAGGACCGTGACGTTTGGTGCGTATAGAAGCGCAAAGCCCCAGTGTTATTGCGCCTGTGAAAGCGCTTCCAAGGAAGGGTGCTGGCTAGCAACAGCTTTCAGTGCTGGCACTTTTCAGCTCTGAGCAATTGCTGGACGTTTGCAATTTCTCAGCTCGTGTCTACGAGACGGAAAGAGAAGGACCGTGACGTTTGGTGGGTAGAGAAGCGCAAAGCCCCAGTGTTACTGCGCCTGTGAAAGCGCTTCCAAGGAAGGGTGCTGGCTAGCAACAGCTTTCAGTGCTGGCACTTTTCAGCTCTGAGCAATTGCTCGACGTTTGCAATTTCTCAGCTCGTGTCTACGAGACGGAAAGAGAAGGACCGTGACGTTTGGTGGATAGAGAAGCGCAAAGCCCCAGTGTTGCTGTGCCTGTGAAAGCGCTTCCAAGGAAGGGTGCTGGCTAGCAACAGCTTTCAGTGCTGGCACTTTTCGTCTCTGAGCAATTGCTCGACGTTTGCAATTTCTCACCTGAGCTCTCTTTAGAGTGCGCGAGAGGATGAGCAGAAGATGAGGTGGCTAGAGAAGCCCAGAGCCCCAGTGTTCTTAGGCCTACAAAAGAGCTTCCAAGGAAGGGTGCTGGCTAGCAACAGCTTTCAGTGCTGGCACTTTTCATCTCTGAGCAATTGCTGGACGTTTGCAATTTCTCACCTCGTGTCTACGAGACGGAAAGAGAATGACCGTGACGTTTGGTGGGTAGAGAAGCGCAAAGCCCCAGTGTTGCTGCGCCTGTGAAAGCGCTTCCAAGGAAGGGTGCTGGCTAGCAACAGCTTTCAGTGCTGGCACTTTTCATCTCTGAGCAATTGCTCGACGTTTGCAATTTCTCAGCTCGTGTCTACGAGACGGAAAGAGAAGGACCGTGACGTTTGGTGGGTAGAGAAGCGCAAAGCCCCAGTGTTGCTGCGCCTGTGAAAGCGCTTCCAAGGAAGGGTGCTGGCTAGCAAGAGCTTTCAGTGCTGGCACTTTTCATCTCTGAGCAATTGCTGGATGTTTGCAATTTCTCAGCTCGTGTCTACGACACGGAAAGAGAATGACCGTGACGTTTGGTGCGTATAGAAGCGCAAAGCCCCAGTGTTGCTGCGCCTGTGAAAGCGCTTCCAAGGAAGGGTGCTGGCTAGCAACAGCTTTCACTGCTGGCACTTTTCTTCTCTGAGCAATTGCTCGACGTTTGCAATTTCTCACCTGAGCTCTCTTTAGAGTGCGCGAGAGGATGAGCAGAAGATGAGGTGGCTAGAGAAGCCCAGAGCCCCAGTGTTCTTAGGCCTACAAAAGCGCTTCCAAGGAAGGGGGCTGGCTAGCAACAGCTTTCAGTGCTGGCACTTTTCATCTCTGAGCAATTGCTCGACGTTTGCAATTTCTCAGCTCGTGTCTACGAGGCGGAAAGAGAAGGACCGTGACGTTTGGTGGGTAGAGAAGCGCAAAGCCCCAGTGTTGCTGCGCCTGTGAAAGCGCTTCCAAGGAAGGGTGCTGGCTAGCAAGAGCTTTCAGTGCTGGCACTTTTCATCTCTGAGCAATTGCTCGACGTTTGCAATTTCTCACCTGAGCTCTCTTTAGAGTGCGCGAGAGGATGAGCAGAAGATGAGGTGGCTAGAGAAGCCCAGAGCCCCAGTGTTCTTAGGCCTACAAAAGCGCTTCCAAGGAAGGGTGCTGGCTAGCAACAGCTTTCAGTGCTGGCACTTTTCATCTCTGAGCAATTGCTCGACGTTTGCAATTTCTCAGCTCGTGTCTACCGACGGAAAGAGAAGGACCGTGACGTTTGGTGGGTAGAGAAGCGCAAAGCCCCAGTGTTGCTGCGCCTGTGAAAGTGCTTCCAAGGAAGGGTGCTGGCTAGCAAGAGCTTTCAGTGCTGGCACTTTTCATCTCTGAGCAATTGCTGGACGTTTGCAATTTCTCACCTCGTGTCTACGAGACGGAAAGAGAATGACCGTGACGTTTGGTGGGTAGAGAAGCGCAAAGCCCCAGTGTTGCTGCGCCTGTGAAAGCGCTTCCAAGGAAGGGTGCTGGCTAGCAACAGCTTTCAGTGCTGGCACTTTTCATCTCTGAGCAATTGCTCGACGTTTGCAATTTCTCAGCTCGTGTCTACGAGACGGAAAGAGAAGGACCGTGACGTTTGGTGGGTAGAGAAGCGCAAAGCCCCAGTGTTGCTGCGCCTGTGAAAGCGCTTCCAAGGAAGGGGGCTGGCTAGCAACAGCTTTCAGTGCTGGCACTTTTCATCTCTGAGCAATTGCTCGACGTTTGCAATTTCTCAGCTCGTGTCTACGAGGCGGAAAGAGAATGACCGTGACGTTTGGTGGGTAGAGAAGCGCAAAGCCCCAGTGTTGCTGCACCTGTGAAAGCGCTTCCAAGGAAGGGTGCTGGCTAGCAACAGCTTTCAGTGCTGGCACTTTTCAGCTCTGAGCAATTGCTCGACGTTTGCAATTTCTCAGCTCGTGTCTACGAGACGGAAAGAGAAGGACCGTGACGTTTGGTGGGTAGAGAAGCGCAAAGCCCCAGTGTTGCTGCGCCTGTGAAAGCGCTTCCAAGGAAGGGTGCTGGCTAGCAAGAGCTTTCAGTGCTGGCACTTTTCATCTCTGAGCAATTGCTGGATGTTTGCAATTTCTCAGCTCGTGTCTACGAGACGGAAAGAGAATGACCGTGACGTTTGGTGCGTATAGAAGCGCAAAGCCCCAGTGTTGCTGCGCCTGTGAAAGCGCTTCCAAGGAAGGGTGCTGGCTAGCAACAGCTTTCACTGCTGGCACTTTTCTTCTCTGAGCAATTGCTCGACGTTTGCAATTTCTCACCTGAGCTCTCTTTAGAGTGCGCGAGAGGATGAGCAGAAGATGAGGTGGCTAGAGAAGCCCAGAGCCCCAGTGTTCTTAGGCCTACAAAAGCGCTTCCAAGGAAGGGTGCTGGCTAGCAACAGCTTTCAGTGCTGGCACTTTTCATCTCTGAGCAATTGCTCGACGTTTGCAATTTCTCAGCTCGTGTCTACGAGGCGGAAAGAGAAGGACCGTGACGTTTGGTGGGTAGAGAAGCGCAAAGCCCCAGTGTTGCTGCGCCTGTGAAAGCGCTTCCAAGGAAGGGTGCTGGCTAGCAAGAGCTTTCAGTGCTGGCACTTTTCATCTCTGAGCAATTGCTCGACGTTTGCAATTTCTCACCTGAGCTCTCTTTAGAGTGCGCGAGAGGATGAGCAGAAGATGAGGTGGCTAGAGAAGCCCAGAGCCCCAGTGTTCTTAGGCCTACAAAAGCGCTTCCAAGGAAGGGTGCTGGCTAGCAACAGCTTTCAGTGCTGGCACTTTTCATCTCTGAGCAATTGCTCGACGTTTGCAATTTCTCAGCTCGTGTCTACCGACGGAAAGAGAAGGACCGTGACGTTTGGTGGGTAGAGAAGCGCAAAGCCCCAGTGTTGCTGCGCCTGTGAAAGTGCTTCCAAGGAAGGGTGCTGGCTAGCAAGAGCTTTCAGTGCTGGCACTTTTCTTCTCTGAGCAATTGCTGGATGTTTGCAATTTCTCAGCTCGTGTCTACGAGACGGAAAGAGAATGACCGTGACGTTTGGTGGGTAGAGAAGCGCAAAGCCCCAGTGTTGCTGCGCCTGTGAAAGCGCTTCCAAGGAAGGGTGCTGGCTAGCAACAGCTTTCAGTGCTGGCACTTTTCTTCTCTGAGCATTTGCTAGACGTTTGCAATTTCTCAGCTCGTGTCTACGAGACGGAAAGAGAAGGACCGTGACGTTTGGTTCGTATAGAAGCGCAAAGCCCCAGTGTTGCTGCGCCTGTGAAAGCGCTTCCAAGGAAGGGTGCTGGCTAGCAAGAGCTTTCAGTGCTGGCACTTTTCATCTCTGAGCAATTGCTGGATGTTTGCAATTTCTCAGCTCGTGTCTACGACACGGAAAGAGAATGACCGTGACGTTTGGTGCGTATAGAAGCGCAAAGCCCCAGTGTTGCTGCGCCTGTGAAAGCGCTTCCAAGGAAGGGTGCTGGCTAGCAAGAGCTTTCAGTGCTGGCACTTTTCATCTCTGAGCAATTGCTCGACGTTTGCAATTTCTCACCTGAGCTCTCTTTAGAGTGCGCGAGAGGATGAGCAGAAGATGAGGTGGCTAGAGAAGCCCAGAGCCCCAGTGTTCTTAGGCCTACAAAAGCGCTTCCAAGGAAGGGTGCTGGCTAGCAACAGCTTTCAGTGCTGGCACTTTTCATCTCTGAGCAATTGCTCGACGTTTGCAATTTCTCAGCTCGTGTCTACCGACAGAAAGAGAATGACCGTGACGTTTGGTGCGTATAGAAGCGCAAAGCCCCAGTGTTGCTGCGCCTGTAAAGCGCTTCCAAGGAAGGGTGCTGGCTAGCAAAAGCTTTCAGTGCTGGCACTTTTCATCTCTGAGCATTTGCTAGACGTTTGCAATTTCTCACCTGAGCTCTCTTTAGAGTGCGCGAGAGGATGAGCAGAAGATGAGGTGGCTAGAGAAGCCCAGAGCCCCAGTGTTCTTAGGCCTACAAAAGCGCGTACAAGGAAGGGTGCTGGCTAGCAACAGCTTTCAGTGCTGGCACTTTTCATCTCTGAGCAATTGCTCGATGTTTGCAATTTCTCAGCTCGTGTCTACCGACGGAAAGAGAAGGACCGTGACGTTTGGTGGGTAGAGAAGCGCAAAGCCCCAGTGTTACTGCGCCTGTAAAGCGCTTCCAAGGAAGGGTGCTGGCTAGCAACAGCTTTCAGTGCTGGCACTTTTCAGCTCTGAGCAATTGCTCGACGTTTGCAATTTCTCAGCTCGTGTCTACGAGACGGAAAGAGAAGGACCGTGACGTTTGGTGCGTATAGAAGCGCAAAGCCCCAGTGTTGCTGCGCCTGTGAAAGCGCTTCCAAGGAAGGGGGCTGGCTAGCGACAGCTTTCAGTGCTGGCACTTTTCATCTCTGAGCAATTGCTGGATGTTTGCAATTTCTCAGCTCGTGTCTACGAGACGGAAAGAGAATGACCGTGACGTTTGGTGCGTATAGAAGCGCAAAGCCCCAGTGTTGCTGCGCCTGTGAAAGCGCTTCCAAGGAAGGGTGCTGGCTAGCAACAGCTTTCAGTGCTGGCACTTTTCTTCTCTGAGCAATTGCTGGACGTTTGCAATTTCTCACCTGAGCTCTCTTTAGAGTGCGCGAGAGGATGAGCAGAAGATGAGGTGGCTAGAGAAGCCCAGAGCCCCAGTGTTCTTAGGCCTACAAAAGCGCTTCCAAGGCAGGGGGCTGGCTAGCAACAGCTTTCAGTGCTGGCACTTTTCATCTCTGAGCAATTGCTCGACGTTTGCAATTTCTCAGCTCGTGTCTAGGAGACGGAAAGAGAAGGACCGTGACGTTTGGTGGCTAGAGAAGCGCAAAGCCCCAGTGTTGCTGCGCCTGTGAAAGCGCTTCCAAGGAAGGGTGCTGGCTAGCAACAGCTTTCAGTGCTGGCACTTTTCATCTCTGAGCAATTGCTCGACGTTTGCAATTTCTCAGCTCGTGTCTACGAGACGGAAAGAGAATGACCGTGACGTTTGGTGCGTATAGAAGCGCAAAGCCCCAGTGTTGCTGCGCCTGTGAAAGCGCTTCCAAGGAAGGGTGCTGGCTAGCAACAGCTTTCAGTGCTGGCACTTTTCGTCTCTGAGCAATTGCTCGACGTTTGCAGTTTCTCACCTGAGCTCTCTTTAGAGTGCGCGAGAGGATGAGCAGAAGATGAGGTGGCTAGAGAAGCCCAGAGCCCCAGTGTTCTTAGGCCTACAAAAGCGCTTCCAAGGAAGGGTGCTGGCTAGCAACAGCTTTCAGTGCTGGCACTTTTCAGCTCTGAGCAATTGCTCGACGTTTGCAATTTCTCACCTCGTGTCTACGAGACGGAAAGAGAATGACCGTGACGTTTGGTGGGTAGAGAAGCGCAAAGCCCCAGTGTTGCTGCGCCTGTGAAAGCGCTTCCAAGGAAGGGTGCTGGCTAGCAACAGCTTTCAGTGCTGGCACTTTTCATCTCTGAGCAATTGCTGGATGTTTGCAATTTCTCAGCTCGTGTCTACGAGACGGAAAGAGAAGGACCGTGACGTTTGGTGGGTAGAGAAGCGCAAAGCCCCAGTGTTGCTGCGCCTGTGAAAGCGCTTCCAAGGAAGGGTGCTGGCTAGCAAGAGCTTTCAGTGCTGGCACTTTTCATCTCTGAGCAATTGCTCGACGTTTGCAATTTCTCAGCTCGTGTCTACGAGACGGAAAGAGAAGGACCGTGACGTTTGGTGGGTAGAGAAGCGCAAAGCCCCAGTGTTGCTGCGCCTGTGAAAGCGCTTCCAAGGAAGGGGGCTGGCTAGCAACAGCTTTCAGTGCTGGCACTTTTCATCTCTGAGCAATTGCTGGATGTTTGCAATTTCTCAGCTCGTGTCTACGAGACGGAAAGAGAATGACCGTGACGTTTGGTGCGTATAGAAGCGCAAAGCCCCAGTGTTGCTGCGCCTGTGAAAGCGCTTCCAAGGAAGGGTGCTGGCTAGCAACAGCTTTCACTGCTGGCACTTTTCTTCTCTGAGTAATTGCTGGACGTTTGCAATTTCTCACCTGAGCTCTCTTTAGAGTGCGCGAGAGGATGAGCAGAAGATGAGGTGGCTAGAGAAGCCCAGAGCCCCAGTGTTCTTAGGCCTACAAAAGCGCTTCCAAGGAAGGGTGCTGGCTAGCAAGAGCTTTCAGTGCTGGCACTTTTCATCTCTGAGCAATTGCTGGACGTTTGCAATTTCTCAGCTCGTGTCTACCGACGGAAAGAGAAGGACCGTGACGTTTGGTGGGTAGAGAAGCGCAAAGCCCCAGTGTTGCTGCGCCTGTGAAAGCGCTTCCAAGGAAGGGTGCTGGCTAGCAACAGCTTTCAGTGCTGGCACTTTTCATCTCTGAGCAATTGCTCGACGTTTGCAATTTCTCAGCTCGTGTCTACGAGACGGAAAGAGAAGGACCGTGACGTTTGGTGGGTAGAGAAGCGCAAAGTCCCAGTGTTGCTGCGCCTGTGAAAGCGCTTCCAAGGAAGGGTGCTGGCTAGCAACAGCTTTCAGTGCTGGCACTTTTCGTCTCTGAGCAATTGCTCGACGTTTGCAATTTCTCACCTGAGCTCTCTTTAGAGTGCGCGAGAGGATGAGCAGAAGATGAGGTGGCTAGAGAAGCCCAGAGCACCAGTGTTCTTAGGCCTACAAAAGCGCTTCCAAGGAAGGGTGCTGGCTAGCAACAGCTTTCAGTGCTGGCACTTTTCATCTCTGAGCAATTGCTCGACGTTTGCAATTTCTCAGCTCGTGTCTACGAGACGGAAAGAGAAGGACCGTGACATTTGCTGGGTAGAGAAGCGCAAAGCCCCAGTGTTACTGCGCCTGTGAAAGCACTTCCAAGGAAGGGTGCTGGCTAGCAAGAGCTTTCAGTGCTGGCACTTTTCATCTCTGAGCAATTGCTGGACGTTTGCAATTTCTCAGCTCGTGTCTAGGAGACGGAAAGAGAATGACCGTGACGTTTGGTGCGTATAGAAGCGCAAAGCCCCAGTGTTGCTGCACCTGTGAAAGCGCTTCCAAGGAAGGGTGCTGGCTAGCAACAGCTTTCAGTGCTGGCACTTTTCATCTCTGAGCAATTGCTCGACGTTTGCAATTTCTCAGCTCGTGTCTACGAGACGGAAAGAGAATGACCGTGACGTTTGGTGCGTATAGAAGCGCAAAGCCCCAGTGTTGCTGCGCCTGTGAAAGCGCTTCCAAGGAAGGGTGCTGGCTAGCAACAGCTTTCAGTGCTGGCACTTTTCGTCTCTGAGCAATTGCTCGACGTTTGCAATTTCTCACCTGAGCTCTCTTTAGAGTGCGCGAGAGGATGAGCAGAAGTTTAGGTGGCTAGAGAAGCCCAGAGCCCCACTGTTCTTAGGCCTACAAAAGCGCTTCCAAGGAAGGGTGCTGGCTAGCAACAGCTTTCAGTGCTGGCACTTTTCATCTCTGAGCAATTGCTGGACGTTTGCAATTTCTCAGCTCGTGTCTACGAGACGGAAAGAGAATGACCGTGACGTTTGGTGGGTAGAGAAGCGCAAAGCCCCAGTGTTGCTGCGCCTGTGAAAGCGCTTCCAAGGAAGGGTGCTGGCTAGCAACAGCTTTCAGTGCTGGCACTTTTCAGCTCTGAGCAATTGCTCGACGTTTGCAATTTCTCAGCTCCTGTCTACGAGACGGAAAGAGAAGGACCGTGACGTTTGGTGGGTAGAGAAGCGCAAAGCCCCAGTGTTGCTGCGCCTGTGAAAGCGCTTCCAAGGAAGGGTGCTGGCTAGCAACAGCTTTCAGTGCTGGCACTTTTCAGCTCTGAGCAATTGCTGGATGTTTGCAATTTCTCAGCTCCTGTCTACGAGACGGAAAGAGAAGGACCGTGACGTTTGGTGGGTAGAGAAGCGCAAAGCCCCAGTGTTGCTGCGCCTGTGAAAGCGCTTCCAAGGAAGGGTGCTGGCTAGCAACAGCTTTCAGTGCTGGCACTTTTCAGCTCTGAGCAATTGCTGGACGTTTGCAATTTCTCACCTGAGCTCTCTTTAGAGTGCGCGAGAGGATGAGCAGAAAATGAGGTGGCTAGAGAAGCCCAGAGCCCCAGTGTTCTTAGGCCTACAAAAGCGCTTCCAAGGAAGGGTGCTGGCTAGCAACAGCTTTCAGTGCTGGCACTTTTCATCTCTGAGCAATTGCTCGACGTTTGCAATTTCTCAGCTCGTGTCTACGAGACGGAAAGAGAAGGACCGTGACGTTTGGTGGGTAGAGAAGCGCAAAGCCCCAGTGTTGCTGCGCCTGTGAAAGCGCTTCCAAGGAAGGGTGCTGGCTAGCAAGAGCTTTCAGTGCTGGCACTTTTCTTCTCTGAGCAATTGCTCGACGTTTGCAATTTCTCACCTGAGCTCTCTTTAGAGTGCGCGAGAGGATGAGCAGAAGATGAGGTGGCTAGAGAAGCCCAGAGCACCAGTGTTCTTAGGCCTACAAAAGCGCTTCCAAGGAAGGGTGCTGGCTAGCAACAGCTTTCAGTGCTGGCACTTTTCATCTCTGAGCAATTGCTCGACGTTTGCAATTTCTCAGCTCGTGTCTACGAGACGGAAAGAGAAGGACCGTGACATTTGCTGGGTAGAGAAGCGCAAAGCCCCAGTGTTGCTGCACCTGTGAAAGCGCTTCCAAGGAAGGGTGCTGGCTAGCAACAGCTTTCAGTGCTGGCACTTTTCATCTCTGAGCAATTGCTCGACGTTTGCAATTTCTCAGCTCGTGTCTACGAGACGGAAAGAGAATGACCGTGACGTTTGGTGCGTATAGAAGCGCAAAGCCCCAGTGTTGCTGCGCCTGTGAAAGCGCTTCCAAGGAAGGGTGCTGGCTAGCAACAGCTTTCAGTGCTGGCACTTTTCGTCTCTGAGCAATTGCTCGACGTTTGCAATTTCTCACCTGAGCTCTCTTTAGAGTGCGCGAGAGGATGAGCAGAAGTTTAGGTGGCTAGAGAAGCCCAGAGCCCCACTGTTCTTAGGCCTACAAAAGCGCTTCCAAGGAAGGGTGCTGGCTAGCAACAGCTTTCAGTGCTGGCACTTTTCATCTCTGAGCAATTGCTGGACGTTTGCAATTTCTCAGCTCGTGTCTACGAGACGGAAAGAGAATGACCGTGACGTTTGGTGGGTAGAGAAGCGCAAAGCCCCAGTGTTGCTGCGCCTGTGAAAGCGCTTCCAAGGAAGGGTGCTGGCTAGCAACAGCTTTCAGTGCTGGCACTTTTCATCTCTGAGCAATTGCTCGACGTTTGCAATTTCTCAGCTCCTGTCTACGAGACGGAAAGAGAAGGACCGTGACGTTTGGTGGGTAGAGAAGCGCAAAGCCCCAGTGTTGCTGCGCCTGTGAAAGCGCTTCCAAGGAAGGGTGCTGGCTAGCAACAGCTTTCAGTGCTGGCACTTTTCATCTCTGAGCAATTGCTGGATGTTTGCAATTTCTCAGCTCCTGTCTACGAGACGGAAAGAGAAGGACCGTGACGTTTGGTGGGTAGAGAAGCGCAAAGCCCCAGTGTTGCTGCGCCTGTGAAAGCGCTTCCAAGGAAGGGTGCTGGCTAGCAACAGCTTTCAGTGCTGGCACTTTTCATCTCTGAGCAATTGCTGGACGTTTGCAATTTCTCACCTGAGCTCTCTTTAGAGTGCGCGAGAGGATGAGCAGAAAATGAGGTGGCTAGAGAAGCCCAGAGCCCCAGTGTTCTTAGGCCTACAAAAGCGCTTCCAAGGAAGGGTGCTGGCTAGCAACAGCTTTCAGTGCTGGCACTTTTCATCTCTGAGCAATTGCTCGACGTTTGCAATTTCTCAGCTCGTGTCTACGAGGCGGAAAGAGAAGGACTGTGACGTTTGGTGGGTAGAGAAGCGCAAAGCCCCAGTGTTGCTGCGCCTGTGAAAGCGCTTCCAAGGAAGGGTGCTGGCTAGCAACAGCTTTCAGTGCTGGCACTTTTCATCTCTGAGCAATTGCTCGATGTTTGCAATTTCTCAGCTCGTGTCTACGAGACGGAAAGAGAAGGACCGTGACGTTTGGTGGGTAGAGAAGCGCAAAGCCCCAGTGTTGCTGCGCCTGTGAAAGCGCTTCCAAGGAAGGGTGCTGGCTAGCAACAGCTTTCAGTGCTGGCACTTTTCGTCTCTGAGCAATTGCTCGACGTTTGCAATTTCTCACCTGAGCTCTCTTTAGAGTGCGCGAGAGGATGAGCAGAAGATGAGGTGGCT
Organism: Sarcoramphus papa; assembly: GCA_037962945.1. Taxonomy (NCBI): domain Eukaryota; kingdom Metazoa; phylum Chordata; class Aves; order Accipitriformes; family Cathartidae; genus Sarcoramphus; species Sarcoramphus papa. Next base: position 5,304,432 of record JBBMRM010000084.1, on the reverse strand, counting down.
AGAGAAGCCCAGAGCCCCAGTGTTCTTAGGCCTACAAAAGCACTTCCAAGGAAGGGTGCTGGCTAGCAACAGCTTTCAGTGCTGGCACTTTTCATCTCTGAGCAATTGCTGGACGTTTGCAATTTCTCAGCTCGTGTCTACGAGATGGAAAGAGAATGACCGTGACGTTTGGTGCGTATAGAAGCGCAAAGCCCCAGTGTTGCTGCGCCTGTGAAAGCGCTTCCAAGGAAGGGTGCTGGCTAGCAACAGCTTTCAGTGCTGGCACTTTTCAGCTCTGAGCAATTGCTCGACGTTTGCAATTTCTCAGCTCGTGTCTACGACACGGAAAGAGAATGACCGTGACGTTTGGTGCGTATAGAAGCGCAAAGCCCCAGTGTTGCTGCGCCTGTGAAAGCGCTTCCAAGGAAGGGTGCTGGCTAGCAACAGCTTTCACTGCTGGCACTTTTCTTCTCTGAGCAATTGCTGGACGTTTGCAATTTCTCACCTGAGCTCTCTTTAGAGTGCGCGAGAGGATGAGCAGAAGATGAGGTGGCTAGAGAAGCCCAGAGCCCCAGTGTTCTTAGGCCTACAAAAGCGCTTCCAAGGAAGGGTGCTGGCTAGCAACAGCTTTCAGTGCTGGCACTTTTCAGCTCTGAGCAATTGCTGGACGTTTGCAATTTCTCAGCTCGTGTCTACGAGGCGGAAAGAGAAGGACCGTGACGTTTGGTGGGTAGAGAAGCGCAAAGCCCCAGTGTTGCTGCGCCTGTGAAAGCGCTTCCAAGGAAGGGTGCTGGCTAGCAACAGCTTTCAGTGCTGGCACTTTTCATCTCTGAGCAATTGCTCGACGTTTGCAATTTCTCAGCTCGTGTCTACGAGACGGAAAGAGAAGGACCGTGACGTTTGGTGGGTAGAGAAGCGCAAAGCCCCAGTGTTGCTGCGCCTGTGAAAGCGCTTCCAAGGAAGGGTGCTGGCTAGCAACAGCTTTCAGTGCTGGCACTTTTCGTCTCTGAGCAATTGCTCGACGTTTGCAATTTCTCACCTGAGCTCTCTTTAGAGTGCGCGAGAGGATGAGCAGAAGATGAGGTGGCTAGAGAAGCCCAGAGCACCAGTGTTCTTAGGCCTACAAAAGCGCTTCCAAGGAAGGGTGCTGGCTAGCAACAGCTTTCAGTGCTGGCACTTTTCATCTCTGAGCAATTGCTCGACGTTTGCAATTTCTCAGCTCGTGTCTACGAGACGGAAAGAGAAGGACCGTGACGTTTGGTGGGTAGAGAAGCGCAAAGCCCCAGTGTTACTGCGCCTGTGAAAGCACTTCCAAGGAAGGGTGCTGGCTAGCAAGAGCTTTCAGTGCTGGCACTTTTCATCTCTGAGCAATTGCTGGACGTTTGCAATTTCTCAGCTCGTGTCTACGAGACGGAAAGAGAAGGACCGTGACGTTTGGTGCGTATAGAAGCGCAAAGCCCCAGTGTTGCTGCGCCTGTGAAAGCGCTTCCAAGGAAGGGTGCTGGCTAGCAACAGCTTTCAGTGCTGGCACTTTTCATCTCTGAGCAATTGCTCGACGTTTGCAATTTCTCAGCTCGTGTCTACGAGACGGAAAGAGAATGACCGTGACGTTTGGTGCGTATAGAAGCGCAAAGCCCCAGTGTTGCTGCGCCTGTGAAAGCGCTTCCAAGGAAGGGTGCTGGCTAGCAACAGCTTTCAGTGCTGGCACTTTTCGTCTCTGAGCAATTGCTCGACGTTTGCAATTTCTCACCTGAGCTCTCTTTAGAGTGCGCGAGAGGATGAGCAGAAGTTTAGGTGGCTAGAGAAGCCCAGAGCCCCAGTGTTCTTAGGCCTACAAAAGCGCTTCCAAGGAAGGGTGCTGGCTAGCAACAGCTTTCAGTGCTGGCACTTTTCATCTCTGAGCAATTGCTGGACGTTTGCAATTTCTCAGCTCGTGTCTACGAGACGGAAAGAGAATGACCGTGACGTTTGGTGGGTAGAGAAGCGCAAAGCCCCAGTGTTGCTGCGCCTGTGAAAGCGCTTCCAAGGAAGGGTGCTGGCTAGCAACAGCTTTCAGTGCTGGCACTTTTCAGCTCTGAGCAATTGCTCGACGTTTGCAATTTCTCAGCTCCTGTCTACGAGACGGAAAGAGAAGGACCGTGACGTTTGGTGGGTAGAGAAGCGCAAAGCCCCAGTGTTGCTGCGCCTGTGAAAGCGCTTCCAAGGAAGGGTGCTGGCTAGCAACAGCTTTCAGTGCTGGCACTTTTCATCTCTGAGCAATTGCTGGATGTTTGCAATTTCTCAGCTCGTGTCTACGAGACGGAAAGAGAATGACCGTGACGTTTGGTGGGTAGAGAAGCGCAAAGCCCCAGTGTTGCTGCGCCTGTGAAAGCGCTTCCAAGGAAGGGTGCTGGCTAGCAACAGCTTTCAGTGCTGGCACTTTTCATCTCTGAGCAATTGCTGGACGTTTGCAATTTCTCACCTGAGCTCTCTTTAGAGTGCGCGAGAGGATGAGCAGAAGTTTAGGTGGCTAGAGAAGCCCAGAGCCCCACTGTTCTTAGGCCTACAAAAGCGCTTCCAAGGAAGGGTGCTGGCTAGCAACAGCTTTCAGTGCTGGCACTTTTCATCTCTGAGCAATTGCTCGACGTTTGCAATTTCTCAGCTCGTGTCTACGAGGCGGAAAGAGAAGGACCGTGACGTTTGGTGGGTAGAGAAGCGCAAAGCCCCAGTGTTGCTGCGCCTGTGAAAGCGCTTCCAAGGAAGGGTGCTGGCTAGCAACAGCTTTCAGTGCTGGCACTTTTCATCTCTGAGCAATTGCTCGATGTTTGCAATTTCTCAGCTCGTGTCTACGAGACGGAAAGAGAAGGACCGTGACGTTTGGTGGGTAGAGAAGCGCAAAGCCCCAGTGTTGCTGCGCCTGTGAAAGCGCTTCCAAGGAAGGGTGCTGGCTAGCAACAGCTTTCAGTGCTGGCACTTTTCGTCTCTGAGCAATTGCTCGACGTTTGCAATTTCTCACCTGAGCTCTCTTTAGAGTGCGCGAGAGGATGAGCAGAAGATGAGGTGGCTAGAGAAGCCCAGAGCCCCAGTGTTCTTAGGCCTACAAAAGCACTTCCAAGGAAGGGTGCTGGCTAGCAACAGCTTTCAGTGCTGGCACTTTTCATCTCTGAGCAATTGCTGGACGTTTGCAATTTCTCAGCTCGTGTCTACGAGATGGAAAGAGAATGACCGTGACGTTTGGTGCGTATAGAAGCGCAAAGCCCCAGTGTTGCTGCGCCTGTGAAAGCGCTTCCAAGGAAGGGTGCTGGCTAGCAACAGCTTTCAGTGCTGGCACTTTTCAGCTCTGAGCAATTGCTCGACGTTTGCAATTTCTCAGCTCGTGTCTACGACACGGAAAGAGAATGACCGTGACGTTTGGTGCGTATAGAAGCGCAAAGCCCCAGTGTTGCTGCGCCTGTGAAAGCGCTTCCAAGGAAGGGTGCTGGCTAGCAACAGCTTTCACTGCTGGCACTTTTCTTCTCTGAGCAATTGCTCGACGTTTGCAATTTCTCACCTGAGCTCTCTTTAGAGTGCGCGAGAGGATGAGCAGAAGATGAGGTGGCTAGAGAAGCCCAGAGCCCCAGTGTTCTTAGGCCTACAAAAGCGCTTCCAAGGAAGGGTGCTGGCTAGCAAGAGCTTTCAGTGCTGGCACTTTTCATCTCTGAGCAATTGCTCGACGTTTGCAATTTCTCAGCTCGTGTCTACGAGACGGAAAGAGAAGGACCGTGACGTTTGGTGCGTATAGAAGCGCAAAGCCCCAGTGTTGCTGCGCCTGTGAAAGCGCTTCCAAGGAAGGGGGCTGGCTAGCAACAGCTTTCAGTGCTGGCACTTTTCATCTCTGAGCAATTGCTCGACGTTTGCAATTTCTCACCTGAGCTCTCTTTAGAGTGCGCGAGAGGATGAGCAGAAGATGAGGTGGCTAGAGAAGCCCAGAGCCCCAGTGTGCTTAGGCCTACAAAAGCGCTTCCAAGGAAGGGTGCTGGCTAGCAACAGCTTTCAGTGCTGGCACTTTTCGTCTCTGAGCAATTGCTGGACGTTTGCAATTTCTCACCTGAGCTCTCTTTAGAGTGCGCGAGAGGATGAGCAGAAGATGAGGTGGCTAGAGAAGCCCAGAGCCCCAGTGTTCTTAGGCCTACAAAAGCGCTTCCAAGGAAGGGTGCTGGCTAGCAAGAGCTTTCAGTGCTGGCACTTTTCATCTCTGAGCAATTGCTGGACGTTTGCAATTTCTCAGCTCGTGTCTACGAGACGGAAAGAGAAGGACCGTGACGTTTGGTGCGTATAGAAGCGCAAAGCCCCAGTGTTGCTGCGCCTGTGAAAGCGCTTCCAAGGAAGGGTGCTGGCTAGCAACAGCTTTCAGTGCTGGCACTTTTCATCTCTGAGCAATTGCTCGACGTTTGCAATTTCTCAGCTCCTGTCTACGAGACGGAAAGAGAAGGACCGTGACGTTTGGTGGGTAGAGAAGCGCAAAGCCCCAGTGTTGCTGCGCCTGTGAAAGCGCTTCCAAGGAAGGGTGCTGGCTAGCAACAGCTTTCAGTGCTGGCACTTTTCATCTCTGAGCAATTGCTCGACGTTTGCAATTTCTCAGCTCGTGTCTACGAGACGGAAAGAGAAGGACCGTGACGTTTGGTGGGTAGAGAAGCGCAAAGCCCCAGTGTTGCTGCGCCTGTGAAAGCGCTTCCAAGGAAGGGTGCTGGCTAGCAACAGCTTTCAGTGCTGGCACTTTTCGTCTCTGAGCAATTGCTCGACGTTTGCAATTTCTCACCTGAGCTCTCTTTAGAGTGCGCGAGAGGATGAGCAGAAGATGAGGTGGCTAGAGAAGCCCAGAGCCCCAGTGTTCTTAGGCCTACAAAAGCGCTTCCAAGGAAGGGTGCTGGCTAGCAACAGCTTTCAGTGCTGGCACTTTTCAGCTCTGAGCAATTGCTCGACGTTTGCAATTTCTCAGCTCGTGTCTACGAGGCGGAAAGAGAAGGACCGTGACGTTTGCTGGGTAGAGAAGCGCAAAGCCCCAGTGTTACTGCGCCTGTGAAAGCACTTCCAAGGAAGGGTGCTGGCTAGCAAGAGCTTTCAGTGCTGGCACTTTTCAGCTCTGAGCAATTGCTGGATGTTTGCAATTTCTCAGCTCGTGTCTACGAGGCGGAAAGAGAAGGACCGTGACGTTTGGTGGGTAGAGAAGCGCAAAGCCCCAGTGTTACTGCGCCTGTGAAAGCGCTTCCAAGGAAGGGTGCTGGCTAGCAACAGCTTTCAGTGCTGGCACATTTCAGCTCTGAGCAATTGCTGGATGTTTGCAATTTCTCAGCTCGTGTCTACGAGACGGAAAGAGAAGGACCGTGACGTTTGGTGGGTAGAGAAGCGCAAAGCCCCAGTGTTGCTGCGCCTGTGAAAGCGCTTCCAAGGAAGGGTGCTGGCTAGCAACAGCTTTCAGTGCTGGCACTTTTCATCTCTGAGCAATTGCTCGACGTTTGCAATTTCTCACCTGAGCTCTCTTTAGAGTGCGCGAGAGGATGAGCAGAAGATGAGGTGGCTAGAGAAGCCCAGAGCCCCAGTGTTCTTAGGCCTACAAAAGCGCTTCCAAGGAAGGGTGCTGGCTAGCAAGAGCTTTCAGTGCTGGCACTTTTCATCTCTGAGCAATTGCTCGACGTTTGCAATTTCTCAGCTCGTGTCTACCGACGGAAAGAGAAGGACCGTGACGTTTGGTGGGTAGAGAAGCGCAAAGCCCCAGTGTTGCTGCACCTGTAAAGCGCTTCCAAGGAAGGGTGCTGGCTAGCAACAGCTTTCAGTGCTGGCACTTTTCATCTCTGAGCAATTGCTCGACGTTTGCAATTTCTCAGCTCGTGTCTACGAGACGGAAAGAGAAGGACCGTGACGTTTGGTGGGTAGAGAAGCGCAAAGCCCCAGTGTTGTTGCGCCTGTGAAAGCGCTTCCAAGGAAGGGTGCTGGCTAGCAAGAGCTTTCAGTGCTGGCACTTTTCATCTCTGAGCAATTGCTGGATGTTTGCAATTTCTCAGCTCGTGTCTACGAGACGGAAAGAGAATGACCGTGACGTTTGGTGCGTATAGAAGCGCAAAGCCCCAGTGTTGCTGCGCCTGTGAAAGCGCTTCCAAGGAAGGGTGCTGGCTAGCAACAGCTTTCAGTGCTGGCACTTTTCTTCTCTGAGCAATTGCTCGACGTTTGCAATTTCTCACCTGAGCTCTCTTTAGAGTGCGCGAGAGGATGAGCAGAAGATGAGGTGGCTAGAGAAGCCCAGAGCCCCAGTGTTCTTAGGCCTACAAAAGCGCTTCCAAGGAAGGGTGCTGGCTAGCAACAGCTTTCAGTGCTGGCACTTTTCAGCTCTGAGCAATTGCTCGACGTTTGCAATTTCTCAGCTCGTGTCTACGAGGCGGAAAGAGAAGGACCGTGACGTTTGGTGGGTAGAGAAGCGCAAAGCCCCAGTGTTGCTGCGCCTGTGAAAGCGCTTCCAAGGAAGGGTGCTGGCTAGCAACAGCTTTCAGTGCTGGCACTTTTCATCTCTGAGCAATTGCTCGACGTTTGCAATTTCTCAGCTCGTGTCTACGAGACGGAAAGAGAAGGACCGTGACGTTTGGTGCGTATAGAAGCGCAAAACCCCAGTGTTACTGCGCCTGTGAAAGCGCTTCCAAGGAAGGGTGCTGGCTAGCAACAGCTTTCAGTGCTGGCACTTCTCATCTTGGAGCAATTGCTCGACGTTTGCAATTTCTCAGCTCGTGTCTACGAGACGGAAAGAGAAGGACCGTGACGTTTGGTGGCTAGAGAAGCGCAAAGCCCCAGTGTTCTTAGGCCTATAAAAGCGCTTCCAAGGAAGGGTGCTGGCTAGCAACAGCTTTCAGTGCTGGCACTTTTCATCTCTGAGCAATTGCTGGACGTTTGCAATTTCTCAGCTCGTGTCTACCGACGGAAAGAGAAGGACCGTGACGTTTGGTGGGTAGAGAAGCGCAAAGCCCCAGTGTTACTGCGCCTGTAAAGCGCTTCCAAGGAAGGGTGCTGGCTAGCAAGAGCTTTCAGTGCTGGCACTTTTCAGCTCTGAGCAATTGCTCGACGTTTGCAATTTCTCAGCTCGTGTCTACGAGACGGAAAGAGAAGGACCATGACGTTTGGTGCGTAGAGAAGCGCAAAGCCCCAGTGTTGCTGCGCCTGTGAAAGCGCTTCCAAGGAAGGGTGCTGGCTAGCAACAGCTTTCAGTGCTGGCACTTTTCTTCTCTGAGCATTTGCTGGATGTTTGCAATTTCTCACCTGAGCTCTCTTTAGAGTGCGCGAGAGGATGAGCAGAAGATGAGGTGGCTAGAGAAGCCCAGAGCCCCAGTGTTCTTAGGCCTACAAAAGCGCTTCCAAGGAAGGGTGCTGGCTAGCAAGAGCTTTCAGTGCTGGCACTTTTCATCTCTGAGCAATTGCTCGACGTTTGCAATTTCTCAGCTCGTGTCTAGAAGACGGAAAGAGAAGGACCGTGACGTTTGGTGGGTAGAGAAGCGCAAAGCCCCAGTGTTACTGCGCCTGTGAAGCGCTTCCAAGGAAGGGTGCTGGCTAGCAACAGCTTTCAGTGCTGGCACTTTTCAGCTCTGAGCAATTGCTCGACGTTTGCAATTTCTCAGCTCGTGTCTACGAGACGGAAAGAGAAGGACCGTGACGTTTGGTGCGTATAGAAGCGCAAAGCCCCAGTGTTGCTGTGCCTGTGAAAGCGCTTCCAAGGAAGGGTGCTGGCTAGCAACAGCTTTCAGTGCTGGCACCTTTCATCTCTGAGCAATTGCTGGACGTTTGCAATTTCTCACCTGAGCTCTCTTTAGAGTGCGCGAGAGGATGAGCAGAAGATGAGGTGGCTAGAGAAGCCCAGAGCCCCAGTGTTCTTAGGCCTACAAAAGCGCTTCCAAGGCAGGGGGCTGGCTAGCAAGAGCTTTCAGTGCTGGCACTTTTCATCTCTGAGCAATTGCTGGACGTTTGCAATTTCTCAGCTCGTGTCTACCGACGGAAAGAGAAGGACCGTGACGTTTGGTGGGTAGAGAAGCGCAAAGCCCCAGTGTTACTGCGCCTGTGAAAGCGCTTCCAAGGAAGGGTGCTGGCTAGCAAGAGCTTTCAGTGCTGGCACTTTTCATCTCTGAGCAATTGCTGGATGTTTGCAATTTCTCAGCTCGTGTCTAGGAGACGGAAAGAGAATGACCGTGACGTTTGGTGCGTATAGAAGCGCAAAGCCCCAGTGTTGCTGCGCCTGTGAAAGCGCTTCCAAGGAAGGGTGCTGGCTAGCAACAGCTTTCAGTGCTGGCACTTTTCGTCTCTGAGCAATTGCTGGACGTTTGCAATTTCTCACCTGAGCTCTCTTTAGAGTGCGCGAGAGGATGAGCAGAAGATGAGGTGGCTAGAGAAGCCCAGAGCCCCAGTGTTCTTAGGCCTACAAAAGCGCTTCCAAGGAAGGGTGCTGGCTAGCAAGAGCTTTCAGTGCTGGCACTTTTCATCTCTGAGCAATTGCTCCACGTTTGCAATTTCTCAGCTCGTGTCTACGAGACGGAAAGAGAAGGACCGTGACGTTTGGTGGGTAGAGAAGCGCAAAGCCCCAGTGTTGCTGCGCCTGTGAAAGCGCTTCCAAGGAAGGGTGCTGGCTAGCAAGAGCTTTCAGTGCTGGCACTTTTCATCTCTGAGCAATTGCTGGATGTTTGCAATTTCTCAGCTCGTGTCTACGAGACGGAAAGAGAAGGACCGTGACGTTTGGTGCGTATAGAAGCGCAAAGCCCCAGTGTTGCTGCGCCTGTGAAAGCGCTTCCAAGGAAGGGTGCTGGCTAGCAACAGCTTTCAGTGCTGGCACTTTTCTTCTCTGAGCAATTGCTCGACGTTTGCAATTTCTCACCTGAGCTCTCTTTAGAGTGCGCGAGAGGATGAGCAGAAGATGAGGTGGCTAGAGAAGCCCAGAGCCCCACTGTTCTTAGGCCTACAAAAGCGCTTCCAAGGAAGGGTGCTGGCTAGCAAGAGCTTCCAGTGCTGGCACTTTTCATCTCTGAGCAATTGCTGGACGTTTGCAATTTCTCAGCTCGTGTCTACGAGACGGAAAGAGAAGGACCGTGACGTTTGGTGGGTAGAGAAGCGCAAAGCCCCAGTGTTACTGCGCCTGTGAAAGCGCTTCCAAGGAAGGGTGCTGGCTAGCAACAGCTTTCAGTGCTGGCACTTTTCAGCTCTGAGCAATTGCTGGACGTTTGCAATTTCTCAGCTCGTGTCTACGAGACGGAAAGAGAAGGACCGTGACGTTTGGTGGGTAGAGAAGCGCAAAGCCCCAGTGTTGCTGCGCCTGTGAAAGCGCTTCCAAGGAAGGGTGCTGGCTAGCAACAGCTTTCAGTGCTGGCACTTTTCATCTCTGAGCAATTGCTCGACGTTTGCAATTTCTCAGCTCGTGTCTACGAGACGGAAAGAGAATGACCGTGACGTTTGGTGGGTAGAGAAGCGCAAAGCCCCAGTGTTGCTGCGCCTGTGAAAGCGCTTCCAAGGAAGGGTGCTGGCTAGCAACAGCTTTCAGTGCTGGCACTTTTCATCTCTGAGCAATTGCTGGATGTTTGCAATTTCTCAGCTCGTGTCTACGAGACGGAAAGAGAATGCCCGTGACGTTTGGTGCGTATAGAAGCGCAAAGCCCCAGTGTTGCTGCGCCTGTGAAAGCGCTTCCAAGGAAGGGTGCTGGCTAGCAACAGCTTTCAGTGCTGGCACTTTTCGTCTCTGAGCAATTGCTCGACGTTTGCAATTTCACACCTGAGCTCTCTTTAGAGTGCGCGAGAGGATGAGCAGAAGATGAGGTGGCTAGAGAAGCCCAGAGCCCCAGTGTTCTTAGGCCTACAAAAGCGCTTCCAAGGAAGGGTGCTGGCTAGCAAGAGCTTTCAGTGCTGGCACTTTTCATCTCTGAGCAATTGCTCGACGTTTGCAATTTCTCAGCTCGTGTCTACGAGACGGAAAGAGAAGGACCGTGACGTTTGGTGGGTACAGAAGCGCAAAGCCCCAGTGTTACTGCGCCTGTGAAAGCGCTTCCAAGGAAGGGTGCTGGCTAGCAAGAGCTTTCAGTGCTGGCACTTTTCATCTCTGAGCAATTGCTCGACGTTTGCAATTTCTCAGCTCCTGTCTACGAGACGGAAAGAGAATGACCGTGACGTTTGGTGCGTATAGAAGCGCAAAGCCCCAGTGTTGCTGCGCCTGTGAAAGCGCTTCCAAGGAAGGGTGCTGGCTAGCAACAGCTTTCAGTGCTGGCACTTTTCATCTCTGAGCAATTGCTCGACGTTTGCAATTTCTCACCTGAGCTCTCTTTAGAGTGCGCGAGAGGATGAGCAGAAGATGAGGTGGCTAGAGAAGCCCAGAGCCCCAGTGTTCTTAGGCCTACAAAAGCGCTTCCAAGGAAGGGTGCTGGCTAGCAACATCTTTCAGTGCTGGCACTTTTCTTCTCTGAGCAATTGCTCGACGTTTGCAATTTCTCAGCTCGTGTCTACGAGACGGAAAGAGAAGGACCGTGACATTTGCTGGGTAGAGAAGCGCAAAGCCCCAGTGTTACTGCGCCTGTGAAAGCACTTCCAAGGAAGGGTGCTGGCTAGCAACAGCTTTCAGTGCTGGCACTTTTCATCTCTGAGCAATTGCTGGACGTTTGCAATTTCTCAGCTCGTGTCTACGAGACGGAAAGAGAATGACCGTGACGTTTGGTGCGTATAGAAGCGCAAAGCCCCAGTGTTGCTGCACCTGTGAAAGCGCTTCCAAGGAAGGGTGCTGGCTAGCAACAGCTTTCAGTGCTGGCACTTTTCATCTCTGAGCAATTGCTCGACGTTTGCAATTTCTCACCTGAGCTCTCTTTAGAGTGCGCGAGAGGATGAGCAGAAGATGAGGTGGCTAGAGAAGCCCAGAGCCCCAGTGTTCTTAGGCCTACAAAAGCGCTTCCAAGGAAGGGTGCTGGCTAGCAACAGCTTTCAGTGCTGGCACTTTTCAGCTCTGAGCAATTGCTCGACGTTTGCAATTTCTCAGCTCGTGTCTACGAGACGGAAAGAGAAGGACCGTGACGTTTGGTGCGTATAGAAGCGCAAAGCCCCAGTGTTGCTGCGCCTGTGAAAGCGCTTCCAAGGAAGGGGGCTGGCTAGCAACAGCTTTCAGTGCTGGCACTTTTCATCTCTGAGCAATTGCTCGACGTTTGCAATTTCTCACCTGAGCTCTCTTTAGAGTGCGCGAGAGGATGAGCAGAAGATGAGGTGGCTAGAGAAGCCCAGAGCCCCAGTGTGCTTAGGCCTACAAAAGCGCTTCCAAGGAAGGGTGCTGGCTAGCAACAGCTTTCAGTGCTGGCACTTTTCGTCTCTGAGCAATTGCTCGACGTTTGCAATTTCTCACCTGAGCTCTCTTTAGAGTGCGCGAGAGGATGAGCAGAAGATGAGGTGGCTAGAGAAGCCCAGAGCACCAGTGTTCTTAGGCCTACAAAAGCGCTTCCAAGGAAGGGTGCTGGCTAGCAACAGCTTTCAGTGCTGGCACTTTTCCTCTCTGAGCAATTGCTCGACGTTTGCAATTTCTCAGCTCGTGTCTACGAGACGGAAAGAGAAGGACCGTGACGTTTGGTGCGTATAGAAGCGCAAAGCCCCAGTGTTGCTGCGCCTGTGAAAGCGCTTCCAAGGAAGGGTGCTGGCTAGCAACAGCTTTCAGTGCTGGCACTTTTCATCTCTGAGCAATTGCTCGACGTTTGCAATTTCTCAGCTCGTGTCTACGAGACGGAAAGAGAAGGACCGTGACGTTTGGTGGGTAGAGAAGCGCAAAGCCCCAGTGTTGCTGCGCCTGTGAAAGCGCTTCCAAGGAAGGGTGCTGGCTAGCAACAGCTTTCAGTGCTGGCACTTTTCATCTCTGAGCAATTGCTCGACGTTTGCAATTTCTCAGCTCGTGTCTACGAGACGGAAAGAGAAGGACCGTGACGTTTGGTGGCTAGAGAAGCGCAAAGCCCCAGTGTTGCTGCGCCTGTGAAAGCGCTTCCAAGGAAGGGTGCTGGCTAGCAACAGCTTTCAGTGCTGGCACTTTTCGTCTCTGAGCAATTGCTCGACGTTTGCAATTTCTCACCTGAGCTCTCTTTAGAGTGCGCGAGAGGATGAGCAGAAGATGAGGTGGCTAGAGAAGCCCAGAGCACCAGTGTTCTTAGGCCTACAAAAGCGCTTCCAAGGAAGGGTGCTGGCTAGCAAGAGCTTTCAGTGCTGGCACTTTTCAGCTCTGAGCAATTGCTCGACGTTTGCAATTTCTCAGCTCGTGTCTACGAGGCGGAAAGAGAAGGACCGTGACGTTTGCTGGGTAGAGAAGCGCAAAGCCCCAGTGTTACTGCGCCTGTGAAAGCACTTCCAAGGAAGGGTGCTGGCTAGCAAGAGCTTTCAGTGCTGGCACTTTTCAGCTCTGAGCAATTGCTGGATGTTTGCAATTTCTCAGCTCGTGTCTACGAGACGGAAAGAGAATGACCGTGACGTTTGGTGCGTATAGAAGCGCAAAGCCCCAGTGTTTCTGCGCCTGTGAAAGCGCTTCCAAGGAAGGGTGCTGGCTAGCAACAGCTTTCAGTGCTGGCACTTTTCGTCTCTGAGCAATTGCTCGACGTTTGCAATTTCTCACCTGAGCTCTCTTTAGAGTGCGCGAGAGGATGAGCAGAAGATGAGGTGGCTAGAGAAGCCCAGAGCCCCAGTGTTCTTAGGCCTACAAAAGCGCTTCCAAGGAAGGGTGCTGGCTAGCAACAGCTTTCAGTGCTGGCACTTTTCATCTCTGAGCAATTGCTCGACGTTTGCAATTTCTCAGCTCGTGTCTACGAGACGGAAAGAGAAGGACCGTGACGTTTGGTGGGTAGAGAAGCGCAAAGCCCCAGTGTTACTGCGCCTGTGAAAGCGCTTCCAAGGAAGGGTGCTGGCTAGCAACAGCTTTCAGTGCTGGCACATTTCAGCTCTGAGCAATTGCTGGACGTTTGCAATTTCTCAGCTCGTGTCTACGAGACGGAAAGAGAAGGACCGTGACGTTTGGTGGGTAGAGAAGCGCAAAGCCCCAGTGTTGCTGCGCCTGTGAAAGCGCTTCCAAGGAAGGGTGCTGGCTAGCAACAGCTTTCAGTGCTGGCACTTTTCATCTCTGAGCAATTGCTCGACGTTTGCAATTTCTCACCTGAGCTCTCTTTAGAGTGCGCGAGAGGATGAGCAGAAGATGAGGTGGCTAGAGAAGCCCAGAGCCCCAGTGTTCTTAGGGCTACAAAAGCGCTTCCAAGGAAGGGGGCTGGCTAGCAAGAGCTTTCAGTGCTGGCACTTTTCATCTCTGAGCAATTGCTCGACGTTTGCAATTTCTCAGCTCGTGTCTACGAGACGGAAAGAGAAGGACCGTGACGTTTGGTGGGTAGAGAAGCGCAAAGCCCCAGTGTTACTGCGCCTGTGAAAGCGCTTCCAAGGAAGGGTGCTGGCTAGCAACAGCTTCCAGTGCTGGCACTTTTCATCTCTGAGCAATTGCTGGATGTTTGCAATTTCTCAGCTCGTGTCTACGAGACGGAAAGAGAAGGACCGTGACGTTTGGTGCGTAGAGAAGCGCAAAGCCCCAGTGTTGCTGCGCCTGTGAAAGCGCTTCCAAGGAAGGGTGCTGGCTAGCAAGAGCTTTCAGTGCTGGCACTTTTCATCTCTGAGCAATTGCTCGACGTTTGCAATTTCTCACCTGAGCTCTCTTTAGAGTGCGCGAGAGGATGAGCAGAAGATGAGGTGGCTAGAGAAGCCCAGAGCCCCAGTGTTCTTAGGCCTACAAAAGCGCTTCCAAGGAAGGGTGCTGGCTAGCAACAGCTTTCAGTGCTGGCACTTTTCAGCTCTGAGCAATTGCTCGACGTTTGCAATTTCTCAGCTCGTGTCTACGAGGCGGAAAGAGAAGGACCGTGACGTTTGGTGGGTAGAGAAGCGCAAAGCCCCAGTGTTGCTGCGCCTGTGAAAGCGCTTCCAAGGAAGGGTGCTGGCTAGCAACAGCTTTCAGTGCTGGCACTTTTCATCTCTGAGCAATTGCTGGACGTTTGCAATTTCTCAGCTCGTGTCTACGAGACGGAAAGAGAAGGACCGTGACGTTTGGTGCGTATAGAAGCGCAAAGCCCCAGTGTTGCTGCGCCTGTGAAAGCGCTTCCAAGGAAGGGTGCTGGCTAGCAACAGCTTTCAGTGCTGGCACTTCTCATCTCTGAGCAATTGCTCGACGTTTGCAATTTCTCAGCTCGTGTCTACGAGACGGAAAGAGAAGGACCGTGACGTTTGGTGGCTAGAGAAGCGCAAAGCCCCAGTGTTCTTAGGCCTATAAAAGCGCTTCCAAGGAAGGGTGCTGGCTAGCAAGAGCTTTCAGTGCTGGCACTTTTCATCTCTGAGCAATTGCTGGACGTTTGCAATTTCTCAGCTCGTGTCTACCGACGGAAAGAGAATGACCGTGACGTTTGGTGGGTAGAGAAGCGCAAAGCCCCAGTGTTACTGCGCCTGTAAAGCGCTTCCAAGGAAGGGTGCTGGCTAGCAACAGCTTTCAGTGCTGGCACTTTTCAGCTCTGAGCAATTGCTCGACGTTTGCAATTTCTCAGCTCGTGTCTACGAGACGGAAAGAGAAGGACCATGACGTTTGGTGCGTAGAGAAGCGCAAAGCCCCAGTGTTGCTGCGCCTGTGAAAGCGCTTCCAAGGAAGGGTGCTGGCTAGCAACAGCTTTCAGTGCTGGCACTTTTCTTCTCTGAGCATTTGCTGGATGTTTGCAATTTCTCAACTGAGCTCTCTTTAGAGTGCGCGAGAGGATGAGCAGAAGATGAGGTGGCTAGAGAAGCCCAGAGCCCCAGTGTTCTTAGGCCTACAAAAGCGCTTCCAAGGAAGGGTGCTGGCTAGCAAGAGCTTTCAGTGCTGGCACTTTTCATCTCTGAGCAATTGCTCGACGTTTGCAATTTCTCAGCTCGTGTCTACGAGACGGAAAGAGAAGGACCGTGACATTTGCTGGGTAGAGAAGCGCAAAGCCCCAGTGTTACTGCGCCTGTGAAGCGCTTCCAAGGAAGGGTGCTGGCTAGCAACAGCTTTCAGTGCTGGCACTTTTCAGCTCTGAGCAATTGCTCGACGTTTGCAATTTCTCAGCTCGTGTCTACGAGACGGAAAGAGAAGGACCGTGACGTTTGGTGGCTAGAGAAGCGCAAAGCCCCAGTGTTGCTGTGCCTGTGAAAGCGCTTCCAAGGAAGGGTGCTGGCTAGCAACAGCTTTCAGTGCTGGCACCTTTCATCTCTGAGCAATTGCTGGACGTTTGCAATTTCTCACCTGAGCTCTCTTTAGAGTGCGCGAGAGGATGAGCAGAAGATGAGGTGGCTAGAGAAGCCCAGAGCCCCAGTGTTCTTAGGCCTACAAAAGCGCTTCCAAGGCAGGGGGCTGGCTAGCAAGAGCTTTCAGTGCTGGCACTTTTCATCTCTGAGCAATTGCTGGACGTTTGCAATTTCTCAGCTCGTGTCTACCGACGGAAAGAGAAGGACCGTGACGTTTGGTGGGTAGAGAAGCGCAAAGCCCCAGTGTTACTGCGCCTGTGAAAGCGCTTCCAAGGAAGGGTGCTGGCTAGCAAGAGCTTTCAGTGCTGGCACTTTTCATCTCTGAGCAATTGCTGGATGTTTGCAATTTCTCAGCTCGTGTCTAGGAGACGGAAAGAGAATGACCGTGACGTTTGGTGCGTATAGAAGCGCAAAGCCCCAGTGTTGCTGCGCCTGTGAAAGCGCTTCCAAGGAAGGGTGCTGGCTAGCAACAGCTTTCAGTGCTGGCACTTTTCGTCTCTGAGCAATTGCTGGACGTTTGCAATTTCTCACCTGAGCTCTCTTTAGAGTGCGCGAGAGGATGAGCAGAAGATGAGGTGGCTAGAGAAGCCCAGAGCCCCAGTGTTCTTAGGCCTACAAAAGCGCTTCCAAGGAAGGGTGCTGGCTAGCAACAGCTTTCAGTGCTGGCACTTTTCATCTCTGAGCAATTGCTCCACGTTTGCAATTTCTCAGCTCGTGTCTACGAGACGGAAAGAGAAGGACCGTGACGTTTGGTGGGTAGAGAAGCGCAAAGCCCCAGTGTTGCTGCGCCTGTGAAAGCGCTTCCAAGGAAGGGTGCTGGCTAGCAAGAGCTTTCAGTGCTGGCACTTTTCATCTCTGAGCAATTGCTGGATGTTTGCAATTTCTCAGCTCGTGTCTACGAGACGGAAAGAGAAGGACCGTGACGTTTGGTGCGTATAGAAGCGCAAAGCCCCAGTGTTGCTGCGCCTGTGAAAGCGCTTCCAAGGAAGGGTGCTGGCTAGCAACAGCTTTCAGTGCTGGCACTTTTCTTCTCTGAGCAATTGCTCGACGTTTGCAATTTCTCACCTGAGCTCTCTTTAGAGTGCGCGAGAGGATGAGCAGAAGATGAGGTGGCTAGAGAAGCCCAGAGCCCCACTGTTCTTAGGCCTACAAAAGCGCTTCCAAGGAAGGGTGCTGGCTAGCAAGAGCTTCCAGTGCTGGCACTTTTCATCTCTGAGCAATTGCTGGACGTTTGCAATTTCTCAGCTCGTGTCTACGAGGCGGAAAGAGAAGGACCGTGACGTTTGGTGGGTAGAGAAGCGCAAAGCCCCAGTGTTACTGCGCCTGTGAAAGCGCTTCCAAGGAAGGGTGCTGGCTAGCAAGAGCTTTCAGTGCTGGCACTTTTCATCTCTGAGCAATTGCTGGACGTTTGCAATTTCTCAGCTCGTGTCTACGAGACGGAAAGAGAATGACCGTGACGTTTGGTGCGTATAGAAGCGCAAAGCCCCAGTGTTGCTGCGCCTGTGAAAGCGCTTCCAAGGAAGGGTGCTGGCTAGCAACAGCTTTCAGTGCTGGCACTTTTCATCTCTGAGCAATTGCTCGACGTTTGCAATTTCTCAGCTCGTGTCTACGAGACGGAAAGAGAAGGACCGTGACGTTTGGTGGCTAGAGAAGCGCAAAGCCCCAGTGTTGCTGCGCCTGTGAAAGCGCTTCCAAGGAAGGGTGCTGGCTAGCAAGAGCTTTCAGTGCTGGCACTTTTCAGCTCTGAGCAATTGCTGGATGTTTGCAATTTCTCAGCTCGTGTCTACGAGACGGAAAGAGAATGACCGTGACGTTTGGTGGGTAGAGAAGCGCAAAGCCCCAGTGTTGCTGCGCCTGTGAAAGCGCTTCCAAGGAAGGGTGCTGGCTAGCAACAGCTTTCAGTGCTGGCACTTTTCTTCTCTGAGCAATTGCTGGACGTTTGCAATTTCACACCTGAGCTCTCTTTAGAGTGCGCGAGAGGATGAGCAGAAGATGAGGTGGCTAGAGAAGCCCAGAGCCCCAGTGTTCTTAGGCCTACAAAAGCGCTTCCAAGGAAGGGTGCTGGCTAGCAACAGCTTTCAGTGCTGGCACTTTTCATCTCTGAGCAATTGCTCGACGTTTGCAATTTCTCACCTGAGCTCTCTTTAGAGTGCGCGAGAGGATGAGCAGAAGATGAGGTGGCTAGAGAAGCCCAGAGCCCCAGTGTTCTTAGGCCTACAAAAGCGCTTCCAAGGAAGGGTGCTGGCTAGCAACATCTTTCAGTGCTGGCACTTTTCTTCTCTGAGCAATTGCTCGACGTTTGCAATTTCTCAGCTCGTGTCTACGAGACGGAAAGAGAAGGACCGTGACATTTGCTGGGTAGAGAAGCGCAAAGCCCCAGTGTTACTGCGCCTGTGAAAGCACTTCCAAGGAAGGGTGCTGGCTAGCAACAGCTTTCAGTGCTGGCACTTTTCATCTCTGAGCAATTGCTGGACGTTTGCAATTTCTCAGCTCGTGTCTACGAGACGGAAAGAGAATGACCGTGACGTTTGGTGCGTATAGAAGCGCAAAGCCCCAGTGTTGCTGCGCCTGTGAAAGCGCTTCCAAGGAAGGGTGCTGGCTAGCAACAGCTTCCAGTGCTGGCACTTTTCATCTCTGAGCAATTGCTCGACGTTTGCAATTTCTCAGCTCGTGTCTACGACACGGAAAGAGAATGACCGTGACGTTTGGTGCGTATAGAAGCGCAAAGCCCCAGTGTTGCTGCGCCTGTGAAAGCGCTTCCAAGGAAGGGTGCTGGCTAGCAACAGCTTTCAGTGCTGGCACTTTTCTTCTCTGAGCAATTGCTGGACGTTTGCAATTTCTCACCTGAGCTCTCTTTAGAGTGCGCGAGAGGATGAGCAGAAGATGAGGTGGCTAGAGAAGCCCAGAGCCCCAGTGTTCTTAGGGCTACAAAAGCGCTTCCAAGGAAGGGGGCTGGCTAGCAACAGCTTTCAGTGCTGGCACTTTTCATCTCTGAGCAATTGCTCGACGTTTGCAATTTCTCAGCTCGTGTCTACGAGGCGGAAAGAGAAGGACCGTGACGTTTGGTGGGTAGAGAAGCGCAAAGCCCCAGTGTTACTGCGCCTGTGAAAGCGCTTCCAAGGAAGGGTGCTGGCTAGCAACAGCTTCAGTGCTGGCACTTTTCATCTCTGAGCAATTGCTGGATGTTTGCAATTTCTCAGCTCGTGTCTACGAGACGGAAAGAGAAGGCCCGTGACGTTTGGTGCGTATAGAAGCGCAAAGCCCCAGTGTTGCTGCGCCTGTGAAAGCGCTTCCAAGGAAGGGTGCTGGCTAGCAAGAGCTTTCAGTGCTGGCACTTTTCATCTCTGAGCAATTGCTCGACGTTTGCAATTTCTCACCTGAGCTCTCTTTAGAGTGCGCGAGAGGATGAGCAGAAGATGAGGTGGCTAGAGAAGCCCAGAGCCCCAGTGTTCTTAGGCCTACAAAAGCGCTTCCAAGGAAGGGTGCTGGCTAGCAACAGCTTTCAGTGCTGGCACTTTTCGTCTCTGAGCAATTGCTCGACGTTTGCAATTTCTCACCTGAGCTCTCTTTAGAGTGCGCGAGAGGATGAGCAGAAGATGAGGTGGCTAGAGAAGCCCAGAGCCCCACTGTTCTTAGGCCTACAAAAGCGCTTCCAAGGAAGGGTGCTGGCTAGCAAGAGCTTTCAGTGCTGGCACTTTTCATCTCTGAGCAATTGCTCGACGTTTGCAATTTCTCAGCTCGTGTCTAGAAGATGGAAAGAGAATGACCGTGACGTTTGGTGGGTAGAGAAGCGCAAAGCCCCAGTGTTACTGCGCCTGTGAAGCGCTTCCAAGGAAGGGTGCTGGCTAGCAAGAGCTTTCAGTGCTGGCACTTTTCAGCTCTGAGCAATTGCTCGACGTTTGCAATTTCTCAGCTCGTGTCTACGAGACGGAAAGAGAAGGACCGTGACGTTTGGTGGCTAGAGAAGCGCAAAGCCCCAGTGTTGCTGTGCCTGTGAAAGCGCTTCCAAGGAAGGGTGCTGGCTAGCAACAGCTTTCAGTGCTGGCACCTTTCATCTCTGAGCAATTGCTGGACGTTTGCAATTTCTCACCTGAGCTCTCTTTAGAGTGCGCGAGAGGATGAGCAGAAGATGAGGTGGCTAGAGAAGCCCAGAGCCCCAGTGTTCTTAGGCCTACAAAAGCGCTTCCAAGGAAGGGGGCTGGCTAGCAAGAGCTTTCAGTGCTGGCACTTTTCATCTCTGAGCAATTGCTGGACGTTTGCAATTTCTCAGCTCGTGTCTACCGACGGAAAGAGAAGGACCGTGACGTTTGGTGGCTAGAGAAGCGCAAAGCCCCAGTGTTACTGCGCCTGTGAAAGCGCTTCCAAGGAAGGGTGCTGGCTAGCAACAGCTTCCAGTGCTGGCACTTTTCATCTCTGAGCAATTGCTGGATGTTTGCAATTTCTCAGCTCGTGTCTACGAGACGGAAAGAGAATGACCGTGACGTTTGGTGCGTATAGAAGCGCAAAGCCCCAGTGTTGCTGCGCCTGTGAAAGCGCTTCCAAGGAAGGGTGCTGGCTAGCAACAGCTTTCAGTGCTGGTACTTTTCGTCTCTGAGCAATTGCTGGATGTTTGCAATTTCTCACCTGAGCTCTCTTTAGAGTGCGCGAGAGGATGAGCAGAAGATGAGGTGGCTAGAGAAGCCCAGAGCCCCAGTGTTCTTAGGCCTACAAAAGCGCTTCCAAGGAAGGGTGCTGGCTAGCAAGAGCTTTCAGTGCTGGCACTTTTCATCTCTGAGCAATTGCTCGACGTTTGCAATTTCTCAGCTCGTGTCTACGAGACGGAAAGAGAAGGACCGTGACGTTTGGTGGCTAGATAAGCGCAAAGCCCCAGTGTTACTGCGCCTGTAAAGCGCTTCCAAGGAAGGGTGCTGGCTAGCAACAGCTTTCAGTGCTGGCACTTTTCAGCTCTGAGCAATTGCTCGACGTTTGCAATTTCTCAGCTCGTGTCTAGGAGACGGAAAGAGAAGGACCGTGACGTTTGGTGGGTAGAGAAGCGCAAAGCCCCAGTGTTGCTGCGCCTGTGAAAGCGCTTCCAAGGAAGGGGGCTGGCTAGCAAGAGCTTTCAGTGCTGGCACTTTTCATCTCTGAGCAATTGCTGGATGTTTGCAATTTCTCAGCTCGTGTCTACGAGACGGAAAGAGAAGGACCGTGACGTTTGGTGCGTATAGAAGCGCAAAGCCCCAGTGTTGCTGCGCCTGTGAAAGCGCTTCCAAGGAAGGGTGCTGGCTAGCAACAGCTTTCAGTGCTGGCACTTTTCTTCTCTGAGCATTTGCTAGACGTTTGCAATTTCTCACCTGAGCTCTCTTTAGAGTGCGCGAGAGGATGAGCAGAAGATGAGGTGGCTAGAGAAGCCCAGAGCCCCAGTGTTCTTAGGCCTACAAAAGCGCTTCCAAGGAAGGGTGCTGGCTAGCAAGAGCTTTCAGTGCTGGCACTTTTCATCTCTGAGCAATTGCTCGACGTTTGCAATTTCTCAGCTCGTGTCTACCGACGGAAAGAGAAGGACCGTGACGTTTGGTGGGTAGAGAAGCGCAAAGCCCCAGTGTTACTGCGCCTGTGAAAGCGCTTCCAAGGAAGGGTGCTGGCTAGCAACAGCTTTCAGTGCTGGCACTTTTCATCTCTGAGCAATTGCTGGATGTTTGCAATTTCTCAGGTCGTGTCTACGACACGGAAAGAGAATGACCGTGACGTTTGGTGCGTATAGAAGCGCAAAGCCCCAGTGTTGCTGCGCCTGTGAAAGCGCTTCCAAGGAAGGGTGCTGGCTAGCAACAGCTTTCAGTGCTGGCACTTTTCGTCTCTGAGCAATTGCTCGACGTTTGCAATTTCTCACCTGAGCTCTCTTTAGAGTGCGCGAGAGGATGAGCAGAAGATGAGGTGGCTAGAGAAGCCCAGAGCCCCACTGTTCTTAGGCCTACAAAAGCGCTTCCAAGGAAGGGTGCTGGCTAGCAAGAGCTTTCAGTGCTGGCACTTTTCATCTCTGAGCAATTGCTCGACGTTTGCAATTTCTCAGCTCGTGTCTACCGACGGAAAGAGAAGGACCGTGACGTTTGGTGGGTAGAGAAGCGCAAAGCCCCAGTGTTGCTGCACCTGTAAAGCGCTTCCAAGGAAGGGTGCCGGCTAGCAAGAGCTTTCAGTGCTGGCACTTTTCATCTCTGAGCAATTGCTCGACGTTTGCAATTTCTCAGCTCGTGTCTACGAGACGGAAAGAGAGGGACTGTGACGTTTGGTGCGTATAGAAGCGCAAAGCCCCAGTGTTGCTGCGCCTGTGAAAGCGCTTCCAAGGAAGGGTGCTGGCTAGCAACAGCTTTCAGTGCTGGCACTTTTCATCTCTGACCAATTGCTGGACGTTTGCAATTTCTCAGCTCGTGTCTACGAGACGGAAAGAGAAGGACCGTGACGTTTGGTGGCTAGAGAAGCGCAAAGCCCCAGTGTTGCTGCGCCTGTGAAAGCGCTTCCAAGGAAGGGTGCTGGCTAGCAAGAGCTTTCAGTGCTGGCACTTTTCAGCTCTGAGCAATTGCTGGATGTTTGCAATTTCTCAGCTCGTGTCTACGAGACGGAAAGAGAATGACCGTGACGTTTGGTGCGTATAGAAGCGCAAAGCCCCAGTGTTGCTGTGCCAGTGAAACCGCTTCCAAGGAAGGGTGCTGGCTAGCAACAGCTTTCAGTGCTGGCACTTTTCTTCTCTGAGCAATTGCTGGACGTTTGCAATTTCTCACCTGAGCTCTCTTTAGAGTGCGCGAGAGGATGAGCAGAAGATGAGGTGGCTAGAGAAGCCCAGAGCCCCAGTGTTCTTAGGCCTACAAAAGCGCTTCCAAGGAAGGGTGCTGGCTAGCAACAGCTTTCAGTGCTGGCACTTTTCATCTCTGAGCAATTGCTCGACGTTTGCAATTTCTCAGCTCGTGTCTACGAGACGTAAAGAGAAGGACCGTGACGTTTGGTGGCTAGAGAAGCGCAAAGCCCCAGTGTTACTGCGCCTGTGAAAGCGCTTCCAAGGAAGGGTGCTGGCTAGCAACAGCTTTCAGTGCTGGCACTTTTCAGCTCTGAGCAATTGCTGGATGTTTGCAATTTCTCAGCTCGTGTCTACGAGACGGAAAGAGAAGGACCGTGACGTTTGGTGCGTATAGAAGCGCAAAGCCCCAGTGTTGCTGCGCCTGTGAAAGCGCTTCCAAGGAAGGGTGCTGGCTAGCAACAGCTTTCAGTGCTGGCACTTTTCATCTCTGAGCAATTGCTCGACGTTTGCAATTTCTCACCTGAGCTCTCTTTAGAGTGCGCGAGAGGATGAGCAGAAGATGAGGTGGCTAGAGAAGCCCAGAGCCCCAGTGTTCTTAGGCCTACAAAAGCGCTTCCAAGGAAGGGTGCTGGCTAGCAACAGGTTTCAGTGCTGGCACTTTTCATCTCTGAGCAATTGCTGGACGTTTGCAATTTCTCACCTGAGCTCTTTTTAGAGTGCGCGAGAGGATGAGCAGAAGATGAGGTGGCTAGAGAAGCCCAGAGCCCCAGTGTTCTTAGGCCTACAAAAGCGCTTCCAAGGAAGGGTGCTGGCTAGCAAGAGCTTTCAGTGCTGGCACTTTTCATCTCTGAGCAATTGCTCGACGTTTGCAATTTCTCAGCTCGTGTCTACCGACGGAAAGAGAAGGACCGTGACGTTTGGTGGGTAGAGAAGCGCAAAGCCCCAGTGTTGCTGCACCTGTAAAGCGCTTCCAAGGAAGGGTGCCGGCTAGCAAGAGCTTTCAGTGCTGGCACTTTTCATCTCTGAGCAATTGCTCGACGTTTGCAATTTCTCAGCTCGTGTCTACGAGACGGAAAGAGAGGGACCGTGACGTTTGGTGCGTATAGAAGCGCAAAGCCCCAGTGTTGCTGCGCCTGTGAAAGCGCTTCCAAGGAAGGGTGCTGGCTAGCAACAGCTTTCAGTGCTGGCACTTTTCATCTCTGAGCAATTGCTCGACGTTTGCAATTTCTCAGCTCGTGTCTACGAGACGGAAAGAGAAGGACCGTGACGTTTGGTGGCTAGAGAAGTGCAAAGCCCCAGTGTTACTGCGCCTGTGAAAGCGCTTCCAAGGAAGGGTGCTGGCTAGCAACAGCTTCCAGTGCTGGCACTTTTCATCTCTGAGCAATTGCTGGATGTTTGCAATTTCTCAGCTCGTGTCTACGAGACGGAAAGAGAATGACCGTGACGTTTGGTGCGTATAGAAGCGCAAAGCCCCAGTGTTGCTGCGCCTGTGAAAGCGCTTCCAAGGAAGGGTGCTGGCTAGCAACAGCTTTCAGTGCTGGTACTTTTCGTCTCTGAGCAATTGCTGGATGTTTGCAATTTCTCACCTGAGCTCTCTTTAGAGTGCGCGAGAGGATGAGCAGAAGATGAGGTGGCTAGAGAAGCCCAGAGCCCCAGTGTTCTTAGGCCTACAAAAGCGCTTCCAAGGAAGGGTGCTGGCTAGCAAGAGCTTTCAGTGCTGGCACTTTTCATCTCTGAGCAATTGCTCGACGTTTGCAATTTCTCAGCTCGTGTCTACGAGACGGAAAGAGAAGGACCGTGACGTTTGGTGGCTAGAGAAGCGCAAAGCCCCAGTGTTACTGCGCCTGTGAAAGCGCTTCCAAGGAAGGGTGCTGGCTAGCAACAGCTTTCAGTGCTGGCACTTTTCAGCTCTGAGCAATTGCTCGACGTTTGCAATTTCTCAGCTCGTGTCTAGGAGACGGAAAGAGAAGGACCGTGACGTTTGGTGGGTAGAGAAGCGCAAAGCCCCAGTGTTGCTGCGCCTGTGAAAGCGCTTCCAAGGAAGGGTGCTGGCTAGCAAGAGCTTTCAGTGCTGGCACTTTTCAGCTCTGAGCAATTGCTGGATGTTTGCAATTTCTCAGCTCGTGTCTACGAGACGGAAAGAGAAGGACCGTGACGTTTGGTGCGTATAGAAGCGCAAAGCCCCAGTGTTGCTGCGCCTGTGAAAGCGCTTCCAAGGAAGGGTGCTGGCTAGCAACAGCTTTCAGTGCTGGCACTTTTCTTCTCTGAGCATTTGCTAGACGTTTGCAATTTCTCACCTGAGCTCTCTTTAGAGTGCGCGAGAGGATGAGCAGAAGATGAGGTGGCTAGAGAAGCCCAGAGCCCCACTGTTCTTAGGCCTACAAAAGCGCTTCCAAGGAAGGGTGCTGGCTAGCAAGAGCTTTCAGTGCTGGCACTTTTCATCTCTGAGCAATTGCTCGACGTTTGCAATTTCTCAGCTCGTGTCTACCGACGGAAAGAGAAGGACCGTGACGTTTGGTGGGTAGAGAAGCGCAAAGCCCCAGTGTTGCTGCACCTGTAAAGCGCTTCCAAGGAAGGGTGCCGGCTAGCAAGAGCTTTCAGTGCTGGCACTTTTCATCTCTGAGCAATTGCTGGACGTTTGCAATTTCTCAGCTCGTGTCTACGAGACGGAAAGAGAATGACCGTGACGTTTGGTGCGTATAGAAGCGCAAAGCCCCAGTGTTGCTGCGCCTGTGAAAGCGCTTCCAAGGAAGGGTGCTGGCTAGCAACAGCTTTCAGTGCTGGCACTTTTCATCTCTGAGCAATTGCTCGACGTTTGCAATTTCTCAGCTCGCGTCTACGAGACGGAAAGAGAATGACCGTGACGTTTGGTGCGTATAGAAGCGCAAAGCCCCAGTGTTGCTGCGCCTGTGAAAGCGCTTCCAAGGAAGGGTGCTGGCTAGCAACAGCTTTCAGTGCTGGCACTTTTCGTCTCTGAGCAATTGCTCGACGTTTGCAATTTCTCACCTGAGCTCTCTTTAGAGTGCGCGAGAGGATGAGCAGAAGTTTAGGTGGCTAGAGAAGCCCAGAGCCCCAGTGTTCTTAGGCCTACAAAAGCGCTTCCAAGGAAGGGTGCTGGCTAGCAACAGCTTTCAGTGCTGGCACTTTTCATCTCTGAGCAATTGCTGGACGTTTGCAATTTCTCAGCTCGTGTCTACGAGACGGAAAGAGAATGACCGTGACGTTTGGTGGGTAGAGAAGCGCAAAGCCCCAGTGTTGCTGCGCCTGTGAAAGCGCTTCCAAGGAAGGGTGCTGGCTAGCAACAGCTTTCAGTGCTGGCACTTTTCATCTCTGAGCAATTGCTCGACGTTTGCAATTTCTCAGCTCCTGTCTACGAGACGGAAAGAGAAGGACCGTGACGTTTGGTGGGTAGAGAAGCGCAAAGCCCCAGTGTTGCTGCGCCTGTGAAAGCGCTTCCAAGGAAGGGTGCTGGCTAGCAACAGCTTTCAGTGCTGGCACTTTTCATCTCTGAGCAATTGCTGGATGTTTGCAATTTCTCAGCTCGTGTCTACGAGACGGAAAGAGAAGGACCGTGACGTTTGGTGGGTAGAGAAGCGCAAAGCCCCAGTGTTGCTGCGCCTGTGAAAGCGCTTCCAAGGAAGGGTGCTGGCTAGCAAGAGCTTTCAGTGCTGGCACTTTTCATCTCTGAGCAATTGCTGGACGTTTGCAATTTCTCACCTGAGCTCTCTTTAGAGTGCGCGAGAGGATGAGCAGAAAATGAGGTGGCTAGAGAAGCCCAGAGCCCCAGTGTTCTTAGGCCTACAAAAGCGCTTCCAAGGAAGGGTGCTGGCTAGCAACAGCTTTCAGTGCTGGCACTTTTCATCTCTGAGCAATTGCTGGACGTTTGCAATTTCTCAGCTCGTGTCTACGAGGCGGAAAGAGAAGGACTGTGACGTTTGGTGGGTAGAGAAGCGCAAAGCCCCAGTGTTGCTGCGCCTGTGAAAGCGCTTCCAAGGAAGGGTGCTGGCTAGCAACAGCTTTCAGTGCTGGCACTTTTCATCTCTGAGCAATTGCTCGATGTTTGCAATTTCTCAGCTCGTGTCTACGAGACGGAAAGAGAAGGACCGTGACGTTTGGTGGGTAGAGAAGCGCAAAGCCCCAGTGTTGCTGCGCCTGTGAAAGCGCTTCCAAGGAAGGGTGCTGGCTAGCAACAGCTTTCAGTGCTGGCACTTTTCGTCTCTGAGCAATTGCTCGACGTTTGCAATTTCTCACCTGAGCTCTCTTTAGAGTGCGCGAGAGGATGAGCAGAAGATGAGGTGGCTAGAGAAGCCCAGAGCCCCAGTGTTCTTAGGCCTACAAAAGCACTTCCAAGGAAGGGTGCTGGCTAGCAACAGCTTTCAGTGCTGGCACTTTTCATCTCTGAGCAATTGCTGGACGTTTGCAATTTCTCAGCTCGTGTCTACGAGATGGAAAGAGAATGACCGTGACGTTTGGTGCGTATAGAAGCGCAAAGCCCCAGTGTTGCTGCGCCTGTGAAAGCGCTTCCAAGGAAGGGTGCTGGCTAGCAACAGCTTTCAGTGCTGGCACTTTTCAGCTCTGAGCAATTGCTCGACGTTTGCAATTTCTCAGCTCGTGTCTACGACACGGAAAGAGAATGACCGTGACGTTTGGTGCGTATAGAAGCGCAAAGCCCCAGTGTTGCTGCGCCTGTGAAAGCGCTTCCAAGGAAGGGTGCTGGCTAGCAACAGCTTTCACTGCTGGCACTTTTCTTCTCTGAGCAATTGCTGGACGTTTGCAATTTCTCACCTGAGCTCTCTTTAGAGTGCGCGAGAGGATGAGCAGAAGATGAGGTGGCTAGAGAAGCCCAGAGCCCCAGTGTTCTTAGGCCTACAAAAGCGCTTCCAAGGAAGGGTGCTGGCTAGCAACAGCTTTCAGTGCTGGCACTTTTCAGCTCTGAGCAATTGCTGGACGTTTGCAATTTCTCAGCTCGTGTCTACGAGGCGGAAAGAGAAGGACCGTGACGTTTGGTGGGTAGAGAAGCGCAAAGCCCCAGTGTTGCTGCGCCTGTGAAAGCGCTTCCAAGGAAGGGTGCTGGCTAGCAACAGCTTTCAGTGCTGGCACTTTTCATCTCTGAGCAATTGCTCGACGTTTGCAATTTCTCAGCTCGTGTCTACGAGACGGAAAGAGAAGGACCGTGACGTTTGGTGCGTATAGAAGCGCAAAGCCCCAGTGTTGCTGCGCCTGTGAAAGCGCTTCCAAGGAAGGGTGCTGGCTAGCAACAGCTTTCAGTGCTGGCACTTTTCGTCTCTGAGCAATTGCTCGACGTTTGCAATTTCTCACCTGAGCTCTCTTTAGAGTGCGCGAGAGGATGAGCAGAAGATGAGGTGGCTAGAGAAGCCCAGAGCACCAGTGTTCTTAGGCCTACAAAAGCGCTTCCAAGGAAGGGTGCTGGCTAGCAACAGCTTTCAGTGCTGGCACTTTTCATCTCTGAGCAATTGCTGGACGTTTGCAATTTCTCAGCTCGTGTCTACCGACGGAAAGAGAAGGACCGTGACGTTTGGTGGGTAGAGAAGCGCAAAGCCCCAGTGTTGCTGCGCCTGTGAAAGCGCTTCCAAGGAAGGGGGCTGGCTAGCAACAGCTTTCAGTGCTGGCACTTTTCATCTCTGAGCAATTGCTCGACGTTTGCAATTTCTCACCTGAGCTCTCTTTAGAGTGCGCGAGAGGATGAGCAGAAGATGAGGTGGCTAGAGAAGCCCAGAGCCCCAGTGTGCTTAGGCCTACAAAAGCGCTTCCAAGGAAGGGTGCTGGCTAGCAACAGCTTTCAGTGCTGGCACTTTTCGTCTCTGAGCAATTGCTGGACGTTTGCAATTTCTCACCTGAGCTCTCTTTAGAGTGCGCGAGAGGATGAGCAGAAGATGAGGTGGCTAGAGAAGCCCAGAGCCCCAGTGTTCTTAGGCCTACAAAAGCGCTTCCAAGGAAGGGTGCTGGCTAGCAAGAGCTTTCAGTGCTGGCACTTTTCATCTCTGAGCAATTGCTGGACGTTTGCAATTTCTCAGCTCGTGTCTACGAGACGGAAAGAGAAGGACCGTGACGTTTGGTGCGTATAGAAGCGCAAAGCCCCAGTGTTGCTGCGCCTGTGAAAGCGCTTCCAAGGAAGGGTGCTGGCTAGCAACAGCTTTCAGTGCTGGCACTTTTCATCTCTGAGCAATTGCTCGACGTTTGCAATTTCTCAGCTCCTGTCTACGAGACGGAAAGAGAAGGACCGTGACGTTTGGTGGGTAGAGAAGCGCAAAGCCCCAGTGTTGCTGCGCCTGTGAAAGCGCTTCCAAGGAAGGGTGCTGGCTAGCAACAGCTTTCAGTGCTGGCACTTTTCATCTCTGAGCAATTGCTCGACGTTTGCAATTTCTCAGCTCGTGTCTACGAGACGGAAAGAGAAGGACCGTGACGTTTGGTGGCTAGAGAAGCGCAAAGCCCCAGTGTTGCTGCGCCTGTGAAAGCGCTTCCAAGGAAGGGTGCTGGCTAGCAACAGCTTTCAGTGCTGGCACTTTTCGTCTCTGAGCAATTGCTCGACGTTTGCAATTTCTCACCTGAGCTCTCTTTAGAGTGCGCGAGAGGATGAGCAGAAGATGAGGTGGCTAGAGAAGCCCAGAGCACCAGTGTTCTTAGGCCTACAAAAGCGCTTCCAAGGAAGGGTGCTGGCTAGCAAGAGCTTTCAGTGCTGGCACTTTTCAGCTCTGAGCAATTGCTCGACGTTTGCAATTTCTCAGCTCGTGTCTACGAGGCGGAAAGAGAAGGACCGTGACGTTTGCTGGGTAGAGAAGCGCAAAGCCCCAGTGTTACTGCGCCTGTGAAAGCGCTTCCAAGGAAGGGTGCTGGCTAGCAAGAGCTTTCAGTGCTGGCACTTTTCAGCTCTGAGCAATTGCTGGATGTTTGCAATTTCTCAGCTCGTGTCTACGAGACGGAAAGAGAATGACCGTGACGTTTGGTGCGTATAGAAGCGCAAAGCCCCAGTGTTTCTGCGCCTGTGAAAGCGCTTCCAAGGAAGGGTGCTGGCTAGCAACAGCTTTCAGTGCTGGCACTTTTCGTCTCTGAGCAATTGCTCGACGTTTGCAATTTCTCACCTGAGCTCTCTTTAGAGTGCGCGAGAGGATGAGCAGAAGATGAGGTGGCTAGAGAAGCCCAGAGCCCCAGTGTTCTTAGGCCTACAAAAGCGCTTCCAAGGAAGGGTGCTGGCTAGCAACAGCTTTCAGTGCTGGCACTTTTCATCTCTGAGCAATTGCTGGACGTTTGCAATTTCTCAGCTCGTGTCTACGAGGCGGAAAGAGAAGGACCGTGACGTTTGGTGGGTAGAGAAGCGCAAAGCCCCAGTGTTACTGCGCCTGTGAAAGCGCTTCCAAGGAAGGGTTCTGGCTAGCAACAGCTTTCAGTGCTGGCACATTTCAGCTCTGAGCAATTGCTGGATGTTTGCAATTTCTCAGCTCGTGTCTACGAGACAGAAAGAGAAGGACCGTGACGTTTGGTGGGTAGAGAAGCGCAAAGCCCCAGTGTTGCTGCGCCTGTGAAAGCGCTTCCAAGGAAGGGTGCTGGCTAGCAACAGCTTTCAGTGCTGGCACTTTTCATCTCTGAGCAATTGCTCGACGTTTGCAATTTCTCACCTGAGCTCTCTTTAGAGTGCGCGAGAGGATGAGCAGAAGATGAGGTGGCTAGAGAAGCCCAGAGCCCCAGTGTTCTTAGGCCTACAAAAGCGCTTCCAAGGAAGGGTGCTGGCTAGCAAGAGCTTTCAGTGCTGGCACTTTTCATCTCTGAGCAATTGCTCGACGTTTGCAATTTCTCAGCTCGTGTCTACCGACGGAAAGAGAAGGACCGTGACGTTTGGTGGGTAGAGAAGCGCAAAGCCCCAGTGTTGCTGCACCTGTAAAGCGCTTCCAAGGAAGGGTGCTGGCTAGCAACAGCTTTCAGTGCTGGCACTTTTCTTCTCTGAGCAATTGCTCGACGTTTGCAATTTCTCAGCTCGTGTCTACGAGACGGAAAGAGAAGGACCGTGACGTTTGGTGGGTAGAGAAGCGCAAAGCCCCAGTGTTGTTGCGCCTGTGAAAGCGCTTCCAAGGAAGGGTGCTGGCTAGCAAGAGCTTTCAGTGCTGGCACTTTTCATCTCTGAGCAATTGCTGGATGTTTGCAATTTCTCAGCTCGTGTCTACGAGACGGAAAGAGAATGACCGTGACGTTTGGTGCGTATAGAAGCGCAAAGCCCCAGTGTTGCTGCGCCTGTGAAAGCGCTTCCAAGGAAGGGTGCTGGCTAGCAACAGCTTTCAGTGCTGGCACTTTTCTTCTCTGAGCAATTGCTCGACGTTTGCAATTTCTCACCTGAGCTCTCTTTAGAGTGCGCGAGAGGATGAGCAGAAGATGAGGTGGCTAGAGAAGCCCAGAGCCCCAGTGTTCTTAGGCCTACAAAAGCGCTTCCAAGGAAGGGTGCTGGCTAGCAACAGCTTTCAGTGCTGGCACTTTTCAGCTCTGAGCAATTGCTCGACGTTTGCAATTTCTCAGCTCGTGTCTACGAGGCGGAAAGAGAAGGACCGTGACGTTTGGTGGGTAGAGAAGCGCAAAGCCCCAGTGTTGCTGCGCCTGTGAAAGCGCTTCCAAGGAAGGGTGCTGGCTAGCAACAACTTTCAGTGCTGGCACTTTTCATCTCTGAGCAATTGCTGGACGTTTGCAATTTCTCAGCTCGTGTCTACGAGACGGAAAGAGAAGGACCGTGACGTTTGGTGCGTATAGAAGCGCAAAGCCCCAGTGTTGCTGCGCCTGTGAAAGCGCTTCCAAGGAAGGGTGCTGGCTAGCAACAGCTTTCAGTGCTGGCACTTTTCATCTCTGAGCAATTGCTCGACGTTTGCAATTTCTCAGCTCCTGTCTACGAGACGGAAAGAGAAGGACCGTGACGTTTGGTGGGTAGAGAAGCGCAAAGCCCCAGTGTTCTTAGGCCTATAAAAGCGCTTCCAAGGAAGGGTGCTGGCTAGCAACAGCTTTCAGTGCTGGCACTTTTCATCTCTGAGCAATTGCTGGACGTTTGCAATTTCTCAGCTCGTGTCTACCGACGGAAAGAGAATGACCGTGACGTTTGGTGGGTAGAGAAGCGCAAAGCCCCAGTGTTACTGCGCCTGTAAAGCGCTTCCAAGGAAGGGTGCTGGCTAGCAAGAGCTTTCAGTGCTGGCACTTTTCAGCTCTGAGCAATTGCTCGACGTTTGCAATTTCTCAGCTCGTGTCTACGAGACGGAAAGAGAAGGACCATGACGTTTGGTGCGTAGAGAAGCGCAAAGCCCCAGTGTTGCTGCGCCTGTGAAAGCGCTTCCAAGGAAGGGTGCTGGCTAGCAACAGCTTTCAGTGCTGGCACTTTTCTTCTCTGAGCATTTGCTGGATGTTTGCAATTTCTCAACTGAGCTCTCTTTAGAGTGCGCGAGAGGATGAGCAGAAGATGAGGTGGCTAGAGAAGCCCAGAGCCCCAGTGTTCTTAGGCCTACAAAAGCGCTTCCAAGGAAGGGTGCTGGCTAGCAAGAGCCTTCAGTGCTGGCACTTTTCATCTCTGAGCAATTGCTCGACGTTTGCAATTTCTCAGCTCGTGTCTACCGACGGAAAGAGAAGGACCGTGACGTTTGGTGGGTAGAGAAGCGCAAAGCCCCAGTGTTACTGCGCCTGTGAAAGCGCTTCCAAGGAAGGGTGCTGGCTAGCAAGAGCTTTCAGTGCTGGCACTTTTCATCTCTGAGCAATTGCTGGATGTTTGCAATTTCTCAGCTCGTGTCTAGGAGACGGAAAGAGAATGACCGTGACGTTTGGTGCGTAGAGAAGCGCAAAGCCCCAGTGTTGCTGTGCCTGTGAAAGCGCTTCCAAGGAAGGGTGCTGGCTAGCAACAGCTTTCAGTGCTGGCACTTTTCGTCTCTGAGCAATTGCTGGACGTTTGCAATTTCTCACCTGAGCTCTCTTTAGAGTGCGCGAGAGGATGAGCAGAAGATTCGGTGGCTAGAGAAGCCCAGAGCCCCAGTGTTCTTAGGCCTACAAAAGCGCTTCCAAGGAAGGGTGCTGGCTAGCAAGAGCTTTCAGTGCTGGCACTTTTCATCTCTGAGCAATTGCTCCACGTTTGCAATTTCTCAGCTCGTGTCTACGAGACGGAAAGAGAAGGACCGTGACGTTTGGTGGGTAGAGAAGCGCAAAGCCCCAGTGTTGCTGCGCCTGTGAAAGCGCTTCCAAGGAAGGGTGCTGGCTAGCAAGAGCTTTCAGTGCTGGCACTTTTCATCTCTGAGCAATTGCTGGATGTTTGCAATTTCTCAGCTCGTGTCTACGAGACGGAAAGAGAAGGACCGTGACGTTTGGTGCGTATAGAAGCGCAAAGCCCCAGTGTTGCTGCGCCTGTGAAAGCGCTTCCAAGGAAGGGTGCTGGCTAGCAACAGCTTTCAGTGCTGGCACTTTTCTTCTCTGAGCAATTGCTCGACGTTTGCAATTTCTCAGCTCGTGTCTACGAGACGGAAAGAGAAGGACCGTGACATTTGCTGGGTAGAGAAGCGCAAAGCCCCAGTGTTACTGCGCCTGTGAAAGCACTTCCAAGGAAGGGTGCTGGCTAGCAACAGCTTTCAGTGCTGGCACTTTTCATCTCTGAGCAATTGCTGGACGTTTGCAATTTCTCAGCTCGTGTCTACGAGACGGAAAGAGAATGACCGTGACGTTTGGTGCGTATAGAAGCGCAAAGCCCCAGTGTTGCTGCGCCTGTGAAAGCGCTTCCAAGGAAGGGTGCTGGCTAGCAACAGCTTTCAGTGCTGGCACTTTTCATCTCTGAGCAATTGCTCGACGTTTGCAATTTCTCACCTGAGCTCTCTTTAGAGTGCGCGAGAGGATGAGCAGAAGATGAGGTGGCTAGAGAAGCCCAGAGCCCCAGTGTTCTTAGGCCTACAAAAGCGCTTCCAAGGAAGGGTGCTGGCTAGCAACAGCTTTCAGTGCTGGCACTTTTCAGCTCTGAGCAATTGCTCGACGTTTGCAATTTCTCAGCTCGTGTCTACGAGACGGAAAGAGAAGGACCGTGACGTTTGGTGCGTATAGAAGCGCAAAGCCCCAGTGTTGCTGCGCCTGTGAAAGCGCTTCCAAGGAAGGGGGCTGGCTAGCAACAGCTTTCAGTGCTGGCACTTTTCATCTCTGAGCAATTGCTCGACGTTTGCAATTTCTCACCTGAGCTCTCTTTAGAGTGCGCGAGAGGATGAGCAGAAGATGAGGTGGCTAGAGAAGCCCAGAGCCCCAGTGTGCTTAGGCCTACAAAAGCGCTTCCAAGGAAGGGTGCTGGCTAGCAACAGCTTTCAGTGCTGGCACTTTTCGTCTCTGAGCAATTGCTGGACGTTTGCAATTTCTCACCTGAGCTCTCTTTAGAGTGCGCGAGAGGATGAGCAGAAGATGAGGTGGCTAGAGAAGCCCAGAGCCCCAGTGTTCTTAGGCCTACAAAAGCGCTTCCAAGGAAGGGTGCTGGCTAGCAAGAGCTTTCAGTGCTGGCACTTTTCATCTCTGAGCAATTGCTGGACGTTTGCAATTTCTCAGCTTGTGTCTACGAGACGGAAAGAGAAGGACCGTGACGTTTGGTGCGTATAGAAGCGCAAAGCCCCAGTGTTGCTGCGCCTGTGAAAGCGCTTCCAAGGAAGGGTGCTGGCTAGCAACAGCTTTCAGTGCTGGCACTTTTCATCTCTGAGCAATTGCTCGACGTTTGCAATTTCTCAGCTCGTGTCTACGAGACGGAAAGAGAAGGACCGTGACGTTTGGTGGGTAGAGAAGCGCAAAGCCCCAGTGTTGCTGCGCCTGTGAAAGCGCTTCCAAGGAAGGGTGCTGGCTAGCAACAGCTTTCAGTGCTGGCACTTTTCATCTCTGAGCAATTGCTCGACGTTTGCAATTTCTCAGCTCGTGTCTACGAGACGGAAAGAGAAGGACCGTGACGTTTGGTGGCTAGAGAAGCGCAAAGCCCCAGTGTTGCTGCGCCTGTGAAAGCGCTTCCAAGGAAGGGTGCTGGCTAGCAACAGCTTTCAGTGCTGGCACTTTTCGTCTCTGAGCAATTGCTCGACGTTTGCAATTTCTCACCTGAGCTCTCTTTAGAGTGCGCGAGAGGATGAGCAGAAGATGAGGTGGCTAGAGAAGCCCAGAGCACCAGTGTTCTTAGGCCTACAAAAGCGCTTCCAAGGAAGGGTGCTGGCTAGCAAGAGCTTTCAGTGCTGGCACTTTTCATCTCTGAGCAATTGCTCGACGTTTGCAATTTCTCAGCTCGTGTCTACGAGGCGGAAAGAGAAGGACCGTGACGTTTGGTGGCTAGAGAAGCGCAAAGCCCCAGTGTTACTGCGCCTGTGAAAGCGCTTCCAAGGAAGGGTGCTGGCTAGCAAGAGCTTTCAGTGCTGGCACTTTTCAGCTCTGAGCAATTGCTGGATGTTTGCAATTTCTCAGCTCGTGTCTACGAGACGGAAAGAGAATGACCGTGACGTTTGGTGCGTATAGAAGCGCAAAGCCCCAGTGTTGCTGCGCCTGTGAAAGCGCTTCCAAGGAAGGGTGCTGGCTAGCAACAGCTTTCAGTGCTGGCACTTTTCATCTCTGAGCAATTGCTCGACGTTTGCAATTTCTCACCTGAGCTCTCTTTAGAGTGCGCGAGAGGATGAGCAGAAGATGAGGTGGCTAGAGAAGCCCAGAGCCCCAGTGTTCTTAGGCCTACAAAAGCGCTTCCAAGGAAGGGTGCTGGCTAGCAACAGCTTTCAGTGCTGGCACTTTTCATCTCTGAGCAATTGCTCGACGTTTGCAATTTCTCAGCTCGTGTCTACGAGACGGAAAGAGAAGGACCGTGACGTTTGGTGGGTAGAGAAGCGCAAAGCCCCAGTGTTACTGCGCCTGTGAAAGCGCTTCCAAGGAAGGGTGCTGGCTAGCAACAGCTTCCAGTGCTGGCACTTTTCATCTCTGAGCAATTGCTGGATGTTTGCAATTTCTCAGCTCGTGTCTACGAGACGGAAAGAGAAGGACCGTGACGTTTGGTGCGTAGAGAAGCGCAAAGCCCCAGTGTTGCTGCGCCTGTGAAAGCGCTTCCAAGGAAGGGTGCTGGCTAGCAAGAGCTTTCAGTGCTGGCACTTTTCATCTCTGAGCAATTGCTCGACGTTTGCAATTTCTCACCTGAGCTCTCTTTAGAGTGCGCGAGAGGATGAGCAGAAGATGAGGTGGCTAGAGAAGCCCAGAGCCCCAGTGTTCTTAGGCCTACAAAAGCGCTTCCAAGGAAGGGTGCTGGCTAGCAACAGCTTTCAGTGCTGGCACTTTTCGTCTCTGAGCAATTGCTCGACGTTTGCAATTTCTCACCTGAGCTCTCTTTAGAGTGCGCGAGAGGATGAGCAGAAGATGAGGTGGCTAGAGAAGCCCAGAGCACCAGTGTTCTTAGGCCTACAAAAGCGCTTCCAAGGAAGGGTGCTGGCTAGCAAGAGCTTTCAGTGCTGGCACTTTTCAGCTCTGAGCAATTGCTCGACGTTTGCAATTTCTCAGCTCGTGTCTACGAGGCGGAAAGAGAAGGACCGTGACGTTTGGTGGCTAGAGAAGCGCAAAGCCCCAGTGTTACTGCGCCTGTGAAAGCGCTTCCAAGGAAGGGTGCTGGCTAGCAAGAGCTTTCAGTGCTGGCACTTTTCAGCTCTGAGCAATTGCTGGATGTTTGCAATTTCTCAGGTCGTGTCTACGAGACGGAAAGAGAATGACCGTGACGTTTGGTGCGTATAGAAGCGCAAAGCCCCAGTGTTTCTGCGCCTGTGAAAGCGCTTCCAAGGAAGGGTGCTGGCTAGCAACAGCTTTCAGTGCTGGCACTTTTCATCTCTGAGCAATTGCTCGACGTTTGCAATTTCTCACCTGAGCTCTCTTTAGAGTGCGCGAGAGGATGAGCAGAAGATGAGGTGGCTAGAGAAGCCCAGAGCCCCAGTGTTCTTAGGCCTACAAAAGCGCTTCCAAGGAAGGGTGCTGGCTAGCAACAGCTTTCAGTGCTGGCACTTTTCATCTCTGAGCAATTGCTCGACGTTTGCAATTTCTCAGCTCGTGTCTACGAGACGGAAAGAGAAGGACCGTGACGTTTGGTGGGTAGAGAAGCGCAAAGCCCCAGTGTTACTGCGCCTGTGAAAGCGCTTCCAAGGAAGGGTGCTGGCTAGCAACAGCTTCCAGTGCTGGCACTTTTCATCTCTGAGCAATTGCTGGATGTTTGCAATTTCTCAGCTCGTGTCTACGAGACGGAAAGAGAAGGACCGTGACGTTTGGTGCGTAGAGAAGCGCAAAGCCCCAGTGTTGCTGCGCCTGTGAAAGCGCTTCCAAGGAAGGGTGCTGGCTAGCAACAGCTTTCAGTGCTGGCACTTTTCATCTCTGAGCAATTGCTCGACGTTTGCAATTTCTCACCTGAGCTCTCTTTAGAGTGCGCGAGAGGATGAGCAGAAGATGAGGTGGCTAGAGAAGCCCAGAGCCCCAGTGTTCTTAGGCCTACAAAAGCGCTTCCAAGGAAGGGTGCTGGCTAGCAACAGCTTTCAGTGCTGGCACTTTTCTTCTCTGAGCAATTGCTGGACGTTTGCAATTTCTCACCTGAGCTCTCTTTAGAGTGCGCGAGAGGATGAGCAGAAGATGAGGTGGTTAGAGAAGCCCAGAGCCCCAGTGTTCTTAGGCCTACAAAAGCGCTTCCAAGGAAGGGTGCTGGCTAGCAAGAGCTTTCAGTGCTGGCACTTTTCATCTCTGAGCAATTGCTCGACGTTTGCAATTTCTCAGCTCGTGTCTACCGACGGAAAGAGAAGGACCGTGACGTTTGGTGGGTAGAGAAGCGCAAAGCCCCAGTGTTGCTGCACCTGTAAAGCGCTTCCAAGGAAGGGTGCTGGCTAGCAACAGCTTTCAGTGCTGGCACTTTTCATCTCTGAGCAATTGCTCGACGTTTGCAATTTCTCAGCTCGTGTCTACGAGACGGAAAGAGAAGGACCGTGACGTTTGGTGGGTAGAGAAGCGCAAAGCCCCAGTGTTGTTGCGCCTGTGAAAGCGCTTCCAAGGAAGGGTGCTGGCTAGCAAGAGCTTTCAGTGCTGGCACTTTTCATCTCTGAGCAATTGCTGGATGTTTGCAATTTCTCAGCTCGTGTCTACGAGACGGAAAGAGAATGACCGTGACGTTTGGTGCGTATAGAAGCGCAAAGCCCCAGTGTTGCTGCGCCTGTGAAAGCGCTTCCAAGGAAGGGTGCTGGCTAGCAACAGCTTTCAGTGCTGGCACTTTTCTTCTCTGAGCAATTGCTGGACGTTTGCAATTTCTCACCTGAGCTCTCTTTAGAGTGCGCGAGAGGATGAGCAGAAGATGAGGTGGCTAGAGAAGCCCAGAGCCCCAGTGTTCTTAGGCCTACAAAAGCGCTTCCAAGGAAGGGTGCTGGCTAGCAACAGCTTTCAGTGCTGGCACTTTTCAGCTCTGAGCAATTGCTGGACGTTTGCAATTTCTCAGCTCGTGTCTACCGACGGAAAGAGAAGGACCGTGACGTTTGGTGGGTAGAGAAGCGCAAAGCCCCAGTGTTGCTGCGCCTGTGAAAGCGCTTCCAAGGAAGGGTGCTGGCTAGCAAGAGCTTTCAGTGCTGGCACTTTTCATCTCTGAGCAATTGCTCGACGTTTGCAATTTCTCAGCTCGTGTCTACGAGACGGAAAGAGAAGGACCGTGACGTTTGGTGCGTATAGAAGCGCAAAGCCCCAGTGTTGCTGCGCCTGTGAAAGCGCTTCCAAGGAAGGGTGCTGGCTAGCAACAGCTTTCAGTGCTGGCACTTCTCATCTCTGAGCAATTGCTCGACGTTTGCAATTTCTCAGCTCGTGTCTACGAGACGGAAAGAGAAGGACCGTGACGTTTGGTGGCTAGAGAAGCGCAAAGCCCCAGTGTTCTTAGGCCTATAAAAGCGCTTCCAAGGAAGGGTGCTGGCTAGCAACAGCTTTCAGTGCTGGCACTTTTCATCTCTGAGCAATTGCTGGACGTTTGCAATTTCTCAGCTCGTGTCTACCGACGGAAAGAGAAGGACCGTGACGTTTGGTGGGTAGAGAAGCGCAAAGCCCCAGTGTTACTGCGC
This sequence comes from Sarcoramphus papa, assembly GCA_037962945.1. NCBI lineage: Eukaryota > Metazoa > Chordata > Aves > Accipitriformes > Cathartidae > Sarcoramphus > Sarcoramphus papa. Next base: position 5,266,356 of record JBBMRM010000084.1, on the reverse strand, counting down.
CTGTAAAGCGCTTCCAAGGAAGGGTGCTGGCTAGCAAGAGCTTTCAGTGCTGGCACTTTTCAGCTCTGAGCAATTGCTCGACGTTTGCAATTTCTCAGCTCGTGTCTACGAGACGGAAAGAGAAGGACCATGACGTTTGGTGCGTAGAGAAGCGCAAAGCCCCAGTGTTGCTGCGCCTGTGAAAGCGCTTCCAAGGAAGGGTGCTGGCTAGCAACAGCTTTCAGTGCTGGCACTTTTCTTCTCTGAGCATTTGCTGGATGTTTGCAATTTCTCAACTGAGCTCTCTTTAGAGTGCGCGAGAGGATGAGCAGAAGATGAGGTGGCTAGAGAAGCCCAGAGCCCCACTGTTCTTAGGCCTACAAAAGCGCTTCCAAGGAAGGGTGCTGGCTAGCAAGAGCTTTCAGTGCTGGCACTTTTCATCTCTGAGCAATTGCTCGACGTTTGCAATTTCTCAGCTCGTGTCTAGAAGACGGAAAGAGAAGGACCGTGACGTTTGGTGGGTAGAGAAGCGCAAAGCCCCAGTGTTACTGCGCCTGTGAAGCGCTTCCAAGGAAGGGTGCTGGCTAGCAACAGCTTTCAGTGCTGGCACTTTTCAGCTCTGAGCAATTGCTCGACGTTTGCAATTTCTCAGCTCGTGTCTACGAGACGGAAAGAGAAGGACCGTGACGTTTGGTGCGTATAGAAGCGCAAAGCCCCAGTGTTGCTGTGCCTGTGAAAGCGCTTCCAAGGAAGGGTGCTGGCTAGCAACAGCTTTCAGTGCTGGCACCTTTCATCTCTGAGCAATTGCTGGACGTTTGCAATTTCTCACCTGAGCTCTCTTTAGAGTGCGCGAGAGGATGAGCAGAAGATGAGGTGGCTAGAGAAGCCCAGAGCCCCAGTGTTCTTAGGCCTACAAAAGCGCTTCCAAGGCAGGGGGCTGGCTAGCAAGAGCTTTCAGTGCTGGCACTTTTCATCTCTGAGCAATTGCTCGACGTTTGCAATTTCTCAGCTCGTGTCTACCGACGGAAAGAGAAGGACCGTGACGTTTGGTGGGTAGAGAAGCGCAAAGCCCCAGTGTTACTGCGCCTGTGAAAGCGCTTCCAAGGAAGGGTGCTGGCTAGCAAGAGCTTTCAGTGCTGGCACTTTTCATCTCTGAGCAATTGCTGGATGTTTGCAATTTCTCAGCTCGTGTCTAGGAGACGGAAAGAGAATGACCGTGACGTTTGGTGCGTATAGAAGCGCAAAGCCCCAGTGTTGCTGCGCCTGTGAAAGCGCTTCCAAGGAAGGGTGCTGGCTAGCAACAGCTTTCAGTGCTGGCACTTTTCGTCTCTGAGCAATTGCTGGACGTTTGCAATTTCTCACCTGAGCTCTCTTTAGAGTGCGCGAGAGGATGAGCAGAAGATGAGGTGGCTAGAGAAGCCCAGAGCCCCAGTGTTCTTAGGCCTACAAAAGCGCTTCCAAGGAAGGGTGCTGGCTAGCAACAGCTTTCAGTGCTGGCACTTTTCATCTCTGAGCAATTGCTCCACGTTTGCAATTTCTCAGCTCGTGTCTACGAGACGGAAAGAGAAGGACCGTGACGTTTGGTGGGTAGAGAAGCGCAAAGCCCCAGTGTTGCTGCGCCTGTGAAAGCGCTTCCAAGGAAGGGTGCTGGCTAGCAACAGCTTTCAGTGCTGGCACTTTTCATCTCTGAGCAATTGCTGGATGTTTGCAATTTCTCAGCTCGTGTCTACGAGACGGAAAGAGAAGGACCGTGACGTTTGGTGCGTATAGAAGCGCAAAGCCCCAGTGTTGCTGCGCCTGTGAAAGCGCTTCCAAGGAAGGGTGCTGGCTAGCAACAGCTTTCAGTGCTGGCACTTTTCTTCTCTGAGCAATTGCTCGACGTTTGCAATTTCTCACCTGAGCTCTCTTTAGAGTGCGCGAGAGGATGAGCAGAAGATGAGGTGGCTAGACAAGCCCAGAGCCCCACTGTTCTTAGGCCTACAAAAGCGCTTCCAAGGAAGGGTGCTGGCTAGCAAGAGCTTCCAGTGCTGGCACTTTTCATCTCTGAGCAATTGCTGGATGTTTGCAATTTCTCAGCTCGTGTCTACGAGGCGGAAAGAGAAGGACCGTGACGTTTGGTGGCTAGAGAAGCACAAAGCCCCAGTGTTGCTGCGCCTGTGAAAGCGCTTCCAAGGAAGGGTGCTGGCTAGCAACAGCTTTCAGTGCTGGCACTTTTCAGCTCTGAGCAATTGCTGGACGTTTGCAATTTCTCAGCTCGTGTCTACGAGACGGAAAGAGAAGGACCGTGACGTTTGGTGCGTATAGAAGCGCAAAGCCCCAGTGTTGCTGCGCCTGTGAAAGCGCTTCCAAGGAAGGGTGCTGGCTAGCAACAGCTTTCAGTGCTGGCACTTTTCATCTCTGAGCAATTGCTCGACGTTTGCAATTTCTCAGCTCGTGTCTACGAGACGGAAAGAGAAGGACCGTGACGTTTGGTGGCTAGAGAAGCGCAAAGCCCCAGTGTTGCTGCGCCTGTGAAAGCGCTTCCAAGGAAGGGTGCTGGCTAGCAACAGCTTCAGTGCTTGCACTTTTCATCTCTGAGCAATTGCTGGATGTTTGCAATTTCTCAGCTCGTGTCTACGAGACGGAAAGAGAAGGCCCGTGACGTTTGGTGCGTATAGAAGCGCAAAGCCCCAGTGTTGCTGCGCCTGTGAAAGCGCTTCCAAGGAAGGGTGCTGGCTAGCAAGAGCTTTCAGTGCTGGCACTTTTCATCTCTGAGCAATTGCTCGACGTTTGCAATTTCTCACCTGAGCTCTCTTTAGAGTGCGCGAGAGGATGAGCAGAAGATGAGGTGGCTAGAGAAGCCCAGAGCCCCAGTGTTCTTAGGCCTACAAAAGAGCTTCCAAGGAAGGGTGCTGGCTAGCAAGAGCTTTCAGTGCTGGCACTTTTCAGCTCTGAGCAATTGCTCGACGTTTGCAATTTCTCAGCTCGTGTCTACGAGACGGAAAGAGAAGGACCGTGACGTTTGGTGGCTAGAGAAGCGCAAAGCCCCAGTGTTGCTGTGCCTGTGAAAGCGCTTCCAAGGAAGGGTGCTGGCTAGCAACAGCTTTCAGTGCTGGCACTTTTCATCTCTGAGCAATTGCTGGATGTTTGCAATTTCTCAGCTCGTGTCTACGAGACGGAAAGAGAATGACCGTGACGTTTGGTGCGTATAGAAGCGCAAAGCCCCAGTGTTGCTGCGCCTGTGAAAGCGCTTCCAAGGAAGGGTGCTGGCTAGCAACAGCTTTCAGTGCTGGTACTTTTCGTCTCTGAGCAATTGCTGGATGTTTGCAATTTCTCACCTGAGCTCTCTTTAGGGTGCGCGAGAGGATGAGCAGAAGATGAGGTGGCTAGAGAAGCCCAGAGCCCCAGTGTTCTTAGGCCTACAAAAGCGCTTCCAAGGAAGGGTGCTGGCTAGCAAGAGCTTTCAGTGCTGGCACTTTTCATCTCTGAGCAATTGCTCGACGTTTGCAATTTCTCAGCTCGTGTCTACGAGACGGAAAGAGAAGGACCGTGACGTTTGGTGGCTAGAGAAGCGCAAAGCCCCAGTGTTACTGCGCCTGTAAAGCGCTTCCAAGGAAGGGTGCTGGCTAGCAACAGCTTTCAGTGCTGGCACTTTTCAGCTCTGAGCAATTGCTCGACGTTTGCAATTTCTCAGCTCGTGTCTAGGAGACGGAAAGAGAAGGACCGTGACTTTTGGTGGGTAGAGAAGCGCAAAGCCCCAGTGTTGCTGCGCCTGTGAAAGCGCTTCCAAGGAAGGGGGCTGGCTAGCAAGAGCTTTCAGTGCTGGCACTTTTCATCTCTGAGCAATTGCTGGATGTTTGCAATTTCTCAGCTCGTGTCTACGAGACGGAAAGAGAAGGACCGTGACGTTTGGTGCGTATAGAAGCGCAAAGCCCCAGTGTTGCTGCGCCTGTGAAAGCGCTTCCAAGGAAGGGTGCTGGCTAGCAACAGCTTTCAGTGCTGGCACTTTTCTTCTCTGAGCATTTGCTAGACGTTTGCAATTTCTCACCTGAGCTCTCTTTAGAGTGCGCGAGAGGATGAGCAGAAGATGAGGTGGCTAGAGAAGCCCAGAGCCCCAGTGTTCTTAGGCCTACAAAAGCGCTTCCAAGGAAGGGTGCTGGCTAGCAACAGCTTTCAGTGCTGGCACTTTTCATCTCTGAGCAATTGCTCGACGTTTGCAATTTCTCAGCTCGTGTCTACCGACGGAAAGAGAAGGACCGTGACGTTTGGTGGGTAGAGAAGCGCAAAGCCCCAGTGTTACTGCGCCTGTGAAAGCGCTTCCAAGGAAGGGTGCTGGCTAGCAACAGCTTTCAGTGCTGGCACTTTTCATCTCTGAGCAATTGCTGGATGTTTGCAATTTCTCAGGTCGTGTCTACGACACGGAAAGAGAATGACCGTGACGTTTGGTGCGTATAGAAGCGCAAAGCCCCAGTGTTGCTGCGCCTGTGAAAGCGCTTCCAAGGAAGGGTGCTGGCTAGCAACAGCTTTCAGTGCTGGCACTTTTCGTCTCTGAGCAATTGCTCGACGTTTGCAATTTCTCACCTGAGCTCTCTTTAGAGTGCGCGAGAGGATGAGCAGAAGATGAGGTGGCTAGAGAAGCCCAGAGCCCCACTGTTCTTAGGCCTACAAAAGCGCTTCCAAGGAAGGGTGCTGGCTAGCAAGAGCTTTCAGTGCTGGCACTTTTCATCTCTGAGCAATTGCTCGACGTTTGCAATTTCTCAGCTCGTGTCTACCGACGGAAAGAGAAGGACCGTGACGTTTGGTGGGTAGAGAAGCGCAAAGCCCCAGTGTTGCTGCACCTGTAAAGCGCTTCCAAGGAAGGGTGCCGGCTAGCAAGAGCTTTCAGTGCTGGCACTTTTCATCTCTGAGCAATTGCTCGACGTTTGCAATTTCTCAGCTCGTGTCTACGAGACGGAAAGAGAGGGACTGTGACGTTTGGTGCGTATAGAAGCGCAAAGCCCCAGTGTTGCTGCGCCTGTGAAAGTGCTTCCAAGGAAGGGTGCTGGCTAGCAACAGCTTTCAGTGCTGGCACTTTTCATCTCTGAGCAATTGCTCGACGTTTGCAATTTCTCAGCTCGTGTCTAGGAGACGGAAAGAGAAGGACCGTGACGTTTGGTGGGTAGAGAAGCGCAAAGCCCCAGTGTTGCTGCGCCTGTGAAAGCGCTTCCAAGGAAGGGTGCTGGCTAGCAAGAGCTTTCAGTGCTGGCACTTTTCATCTCTGAGCAATTGCTGGATGTTTGCAATTTCTCAGCTCGTGTCTACGAGACGGAAAGAGAATGACCGTGACGTTTGGTGCGTATAGAAGCGCAAAGCCCCAGTGTTGCTGTGCCTGTGAAACCGCTTCCAAGGAAGGGTGCTGGCTAGCAACAGCTTTCAGTGCTGGCACTTTTCTTCTCTGAGCAATTGCTGGACGTTTGCAATTTCTCACCTGAGCTCTCTTTAGAGTGCGCGAGAGGATGAGCAGAAGATGAGGTGGCTAGAGAAGCCCAGAGCCCCAGTGTTCTTAGGCCTACAAAAGCGCTTCCAAGGAAGGGTGCTGGCTAGCAAGAGCTTTCAGTGCTGGCACTTTTCATCTCTGAGCAATTGCTCGACGTTTGCAATTTCTCAGCTCGTGTCTACGAGACGGAAAGAGAAGGACCGTGACGTTTGGTGCGTATAGAAGCGCAAAGCCCCAGTGTTGCTGCGCCTGTGAAAGCGCTTCCAAGGAAGGGTGCTGGCTAGCAACAGCTTTCAGTGCTGGCACTTTTCATCTCTGAGCAATTGCTCGACGTTTGCAATTTCTCACCTGAGCTCTCTTTAGAGTGCGCGAGAGGATGAGCAGAAGATGAGGTGGCTAGAGAAGCCCAGAGCCCCAGTGTTCTTAGGCCTACAAAAGCGCTTCCAAGGAAGGGTGCTGGCTAGCAACAGGTTTCAGTGCTGGCACTTTTCATCTCTGAGCAATTGCTGGACGTTTGCAATTTCTCACCTGAGCTCTTTTTAGAGTGCGCGAGAGGATGAGCAGAAGATGAGGTGGCTAGAGAAGCCCAGAGCCCCAGTGTTCTTAGGCCTACAAAAGCGCTTCCAAGGAAGGGTGCTGGCTAGCAAGAGCTTTCAGTGCTGGCACTTTTCATCTCTGAGCAATTGCTCGACGTTTGCAATTTCTCAGCTCGTGTCTACCGACGGAAAGAGAAGGACCGTGACGTTTGGTGGGTAGAGAAGCGCAAAGCCCCAGTGTTGCTGCACCTGTAAAGCGCTTCCAAGGAAGGGTGCCGGCTAGCAAGAGCTTTCAGTGCTGGCACTTTTCATCTCTGAGCAATTGCTCGACGTTTGCAATTTCTCAGCTCGTGTCTACGAGACGGAAAGAGAAGGACCGTGACGTTTGGTGCGTATAGAAGCGCAAAGCCCCAGTGTTGCTGCGCCTGTGAAAGCGCTTCCAAGGAAGGGTGCTGGCTAGCAACAGCTTTCAGTGCTGGCACTTTTCATCTCTGAGCAATTGCTCGACGTTTGCAATTTCTCAGCTCGTGTCTACGAGACGGAAAGAGAAGGACCGTGACGTTTGGTGGGTAGAGAAGTGCAAAGCCCCAGTGTTACTGCGCCTGTGAAAGCGCTTCCAAGGAAGGGTGCTGGCTAGCAACAGCTTCCAGTGCTGGCACTTTTCATCTCTGAGCAATTGCTGGATGTTTGCAATTTCTCAGCTCGTGTCTACGAGACGGAAAGAGAAGGACCGTGACGTTTGGTGCGTATAGAAGCGCAAAGCCCCAGTGTTGCTGCGCCTGTGAAAGCGCTTCCAAGGAAGGGTGCTGGCTAGCAACAGCTTTCAGTGCTGGTACTTTTCGTCTCTGAGCAATTGCTCGACGTTTGCAATTTCTCACCTGAGCTCTCTTTAGAGTGCGCGAGAGGATGAGCAGAAGATGAGGTGGCTAGAGAAGCCCAGAGCCCCAGTGTTCTTAGGCCTACAAAAGCGCTTCCAAGGAAGGGTGCTGGCTAGCAAGAGCTTTCAGTGCTGGCACTTTTCATCTCTGAGCAATTGCTCGACGTTTGCAATTTCTCAGCTCGTGTCTACGAGACGGAAAGAGAAGGACCGTGACGTTTGGTGGCTAGAGAAGCGCAAAGCCCCAGTGTTACTGCGCCTGTAAAGCGCTTCCAAGGAAGGGTGCTGGCTAGCAACAGCTTTCAGTGCTGGCACTTTTCAGCTCTGAGCAATTGCTCGACGTTTGCAATTTCTCAGCTCGTGTCTAGGAGACGGAAAGAGAAGGACCGTGACGTTTGGTGGGTAGAGAAGCGCAAAGCCCCAGTGTTGCTGCGCCTGTGAAAGCGCTTCCAAGGAAGGGGGCTGGCTAGCAAGAGCTTTCAGTGCTGGCACTTTTCATCTCTGAGCAATTGCTGGATGTTTGCAATTTCTCAGCTCGTGTCTACGAGACGGAAAGAGAAGGACCGTGACGTTTGGTGCGTATAGAAGCGCAAAGCCCCAGTGTTGCTGCGCCTGTGAAAGCGCTTCCAAGGAAGGGTGCTGGCTAGCAACAGCTTTCAGTGCTGGCACTTTTCTTCTCTGAGCATTTGCTAGACGTTTGCAATTTCTCACCTGAGCTCTCTTTAGAGTGCGCGAGAGGATGAGCAGAAGATGAGGTGGCTAGAGAAGCCCAGAGCCCCAGTGTTCTTAGGCCTACAAAAGCGCTTCCAAGGAAGGGTGCTGGCTAGCAAGAGCTTTCAGTGCTGGCACTTTTCAACTCTGAGCAATTGCTCGACGTTTGCAATTTCTCAGCTCGTGTCTACCGACGGAAAGAGAAGGACCGTGACGTTTGGTGGGTAGAGAAGCGCAAAGCCCCAGTGTTACTGCGCCTGTGAAAGCGCTTCCAAGGAAGGGTGCTGGCTAGCAACAGCTTTCAGTGCTGGCACTTTTCATCTCTGAGCAATTGCTGGATGTTTGCAATTTCTCAGGTCGTGTCTACGACACGGAAAGAGAATGACCGTGACGTTTGGTGCGTATAGAAGCGCAAAGCCCCAGTGTTGCTGCGCCTGTGAAAGCGCTTCCAAGGAAGGGTGCTGGCTAGCAAGAGCTTTCAGTGCTGGCACTTTTCGTCTCTGAGCAATTGCTCGACGTTTGCAATTTCTCACCTGAGCTCTCTTTAGAGTGCGCGAGAGGATGAGCAGAAGATGAGGTGGCTAGAGAAGCCCAGAGCCCCAGTGTTCTTAGGCCTACAAAAGCGCTTCCAAGGAAGGGTGCTGGCTAGCAATAGCTTTCAGTGCTGGCACTTTTCATCTCTGAGCAATTGCTCGACGTTTGCAATTTCTCAGCTCGTGTCTACCGACGGAAAGAGAAGGACCGTGACGTTTGGTGGGTAGAGAAGCGCAAAGCCCCAGTGTTGCTGCACCTGTAAAGCGCTTCCAAGGAAGGGTGCCGGCTAGCAAGAGCTTTCAGTGCTGGCACTTTTCATCTCTGAGCAATTGCTCGACGTTTGCAATTTCTCAGCTCGTGTCTACGAGACGGAAAGAGAGGGACCGTGACGTTTGGTGCGTATAGAAGCGCAAAGCCCCAGTGTTGCTGCGCCTGTGAAAGCGCTTCCAAGGAAGGGTGCTGGCTAGCAAGAGCTTTCAGTGCTGGCACTTTTCATCTCTGAGCAATTGCTCGACGTTTGCAATTTCTCAGCTCGTGTCTACGAGACGGAAAGAGAAGGACCGTGACGTTTGGTGGGTAGAGAAGCGCAAAGCCCCAGTGTTGCTGCGCCTGTGAAAGCGCTTCCAAGGAAGGGTGCTGGCTAGCAAGAGCATTCAGTGCTGGCACTTTTCAGCTCTGAGCAATTGCTGGATGTTTGCAATTTCTCAGCTCGTGTCTACGAGACGGAAAGAGAATGACCGTGACGTTTGGTGCGTATAGAAGCCCAGAGCCCCAGTGTTCTTAGGCCTACAAAAGCGCTTCCAAGGAAGGGTGCTGGCTAGCAACAGCTTTCAGTGCTGGCACTTTTCTTCTCTGAGCAATTGCTGGACGTTTGCAATTTCTCACCTGAGCTCTCTTTAGAGTGCGCGAGAGGATGAGCAGAAGATGAGGTGGCTAGAGAAGCCCAGAGCCCCAGTGTTCTTAGGCCTACAAAAGCGCTTCCAAGGAAGGGTGCTGGCTACCAACAGCTTTCAGTGCTGGCACTTTTCATCTCTGAGCAATTGCTCGACGTTTGCAATTTCTCAGCTCGTGTCTACGAGACGGAAAGAGAAGGACCGTGACGTTTGGTGGGTAGAGAAGCGCAAAGCCCCAGTGTTGCTGCACCTGTGAAAGCGCTTCCAAGGATGGGTGCCGGCTAGCAAGAGCTTTCAGTGCTGGCACTTTTCATCTCTGAGCAATTGCTCGACGTTTGCAATTTCTCAGCTCGTGTCTACGAGACGGAAAGAGAGGGACCGTGACGTTTGGTGCGTATAGAAGCGCAAAGCCCCAGTGTTGCTGCGCCTGTGAAAGCGCTTCCAAGGAAGGGTGCTGGCTAGCAACAGCTTTCAGTGCTGGCACTTTTCAGCTCTGAGCAATTGCTCGACGTTTGCAATTTCTCAGCTCGTGTCTACGAGACGGAAAGAGAAGGACCGTGACGTTTGGTGGGTAGAGAAGCGCAAAGCTCCAGTGTTGCTGCGCCTGTGAAAGCGCTTCCAAGGAAGGGTGCTGGCTAGCAAGAGCTTTCAGTGCTGGCACTTTTCATCTCTGAGCAATTGCTGGATGTTTGCAATTTCTCAGCTCGTGTCTACGAGACGGAAAGAGAATGACCGTGACGTTTGGTGCGTATAGAAGCGCAAAGCCCCAGTGTTGCTGTGCCTGTGAAAGCGCTTCCAAGGAAGGGTGCTGGCTAGCAACAGCTTTCAGTGCTGGCACTTTTCTTCTCTGAGCAATTGCTGGACGTTTGCAATTTCTCACCTGAGCTCTCTTTAGAGTGCGCGAGAGGATGAGCAGAAGATGAGGTGGCTAGAGAAGCCCAGAGCCCCAGTGTTCTTAGGCCTACAAAAGCGCTTCCAAGGAAGGGTGCTGGCTAGCAACAGCTTTCAGTGCTGGCACTTTTCATCTCTGAGCAATTGCTCGACGTTTGCAATTTCTCAGCTCGTGTCTACGAGACGGAAAGAGAAGGACCGTGACGTTTGGTGGCTAGAGAAGCGCAAAGCCCCAGTGTTACTGCGCCTGTGAAAGCGCTTCCAAGGAAGGGTGCTGGCTAGCAAGAGCTTTCAGTGCTGGCACTTTTCAGCTCTGAGCAATTGCTGGATGTTTGCAATTTCTCAGCTCGTGTCTACGAGACGGAAAGAGAAGGACCGTGACGTTTGGTGCGTATAGAAGCGCAAAGCCCCAGTGTTGCTGCGCCTGTGAAAGCGCTTCCAAGGAAGGGTGCTGGCTAGCAAGAGGTTTCAGTGCTGGCACTTTTCATCTCTGAGCAATTGCTCGACGTTTGCAATTTCTCACCTGAGCTCTCTTTAGAGTGCGCGAGAGGATGAGCAGAAGATGAGGTGGCTAGAGAAGCCCAGAGCCCCAGTGTTCTTAGGCCTACAAAAGCGCTTCCAAGGAAGGGTGCTGGCTAGCAACAGGTTTCAGTGCTGGCACTTTTCATCTCTGAGCAATTGCTGGACGTTTGCAATTTCTCACCTGAGCTCTTTTTAGAGTGCGCGAGAGGATGAGCAGAAGATGAGGTGGCTAGAGAAGCCCAGAGCCCCAGTGTTCTTAGGCCTACAAAAGCGCTTCCAAGGAAGGGTGCTGGCTAGCAAGAGCTTTCAGTGCTGGCACTTTTCATCTCTGAGCAATTGCTCGACGTTTGCAATTTCTCAGCTCGTGTCTACGAGACGGAAAGAGAAGGACCGTGACGTTTGGTGGGTAGAGAAGCGCAAAGCCCCAGTGTTGCTGCGCCTGTGAAAGCGCTTCCAAGGAAGGGTGCTGGCTAGCAACAGCTTTCAGTGCTGGCACTTTTCTTCTCTGAGCATTTGCTAGACGTTTGCAATTTCTCACCTGAGCTCTCTTTAGAGTGCGCGAGAGGATGAGCAGAAGATGAGGTGGCTAGAGAAGCCCAGAGGCCCAGTGTTCTTAGGCCTACAAAAGCTCTTCCAAGGAAGGGTGCTGGCTAGCAAGAGCTTTCAGTGCTGGCACTTTTCATCTCTGAGCAATTGCTCGACGTTTGCAATTTCTCAGCTCGTGTCTACGAGACGGAAAGAGAAGGACCGTGACGTTTGGTGGCTAGAGAAGCGCAAAGCCCCAGTGTTACTACGCCTGTGAAAGCGCTTCCAAGGAAGGGTGCTGGCTAGCAACAGCTTTCAGTGCTGGCACTTTTCATCTCTGAGCAATTGCTTGACGTTTGCAATTTCTCACCTGAGCTCTCTTTAGAGTGCGCGAGAGGATGAGCAGAAGATGAGGTGGCTAGAGAAGCCCAGAGCCCCACTGTTCTTAGGCCTACAAAAGCGCTTCCAAGGAAGGGTGCTGGCTAGCAAGAGCTTTCAGTGCTGGCACTTTTCATCTCTGAGCAATTGCTCGACGTTTGCAATTTCTCAGATCGTGTCTACGAGACGGAAAGAGAAGGACCGTGACGTTTGGTGGCTAGAGAAGCGCAAAGCCCCAGTGTTGCTGCACCTGTAAAGCGCTTCCAAGGAAGGGTGCTGGCTAGCAACAGCTTTCAGTGCTGGCACTTTTCAGCTCTGAGCAATTGCTGGACGTTTGCAATTTCTCAGCTCGTGTCTACGAGACGGAAAGAGAATGACCGTGACGTTTGGTGGGTAGAGAAGCGCAAAGCCCCAGTGTTGCTGTGCCTGTGAAAGCGCTTCCAAGGAAGGGTGCTGGCTAGCAAGAGCTTTCAGTGCTGGCACTTTTCATCTCTGAGCAATTGCTCGACGTTTGCAATTTCTCACCTGAGCTCTCTTTAGAGTGCGCGAGAGGATGAGCAGAAGATGAGGTGGCTAGAGAAGCCCAGAGCCCCAGTGTTCTTAGGCCTACAAAAGCGCTTCCAAGGAAGGGTGCTGGCTAGCAAGAGCTTTCAGTGCTGGCACTTTTCATCTCTGAGCAATTGCTCGACGTTTGCAATTTCTCAGCTCGTGTCTACGAGACGGAAAGAGAGGGACCGTGACGTTTGGTGCGTATAGAAGCGCAAAGCCCCAGTGTTGCTGCGCCTGTGAAAGCGCTTCCAAGGAAGGGTGCTGGCTAGCAAGAGCATTCAGTGCTGGCACTTTTCATCTCTGAGCAATTGCTCGACGTTTGCAATTTCTCAGCTCGTGTCTACGAGACGGAAAGAGAAGGACCGTGACGTTTGGTGGGTAGAGAAGCGCAAAGCCCCAGTGTTGCTGCGCCTGTGAAAGCGCTTCCAAGGAAGGGTGCTGGCTAGCAAGAGCTTTCAGTGCTGGCACTTTTCATCTCTGAGCAATTGCTGGATGTTTGCAATTTCTCAGCTCGTGTCTACGAGACGGAAAGAGAAGGACCGTGACGTTTGGTGCGTATAGAAGCGCAAAGCCCCAGTGTTGCTGTGCCTGTGAAAGCGCTTCCAAGGAAGGGTGCTGGCTAGCAAGAGCTTTCAGTGCTGGCACTTTTCATCTCTGAGCAATTGCTCGACGTTTGCAATTTCTCACCTGAGCTCTCTTTAGAGTGCGCGAGAGGATGAGCAGAAGATGAGGTGGCTAGAGAAGCCCAGAGCCCCAGTGTTCTTAGGCCTACAAAAGCGCTTCCAAGGAAGGGTGCTGGCTAGCAAGAGCTTTCAGTGCTGGCACTTTTCATCTCTGAGCAATTGCTCGACGTTTGCAATTTCTCAGCTCGTGTCTACGAGACGGAAAGAGAAGGACCGTGACGTTTGGTGGCTAGAGAAGCGCAAAGCCCCAGTGTTACTGCGCCTGTGAAAGCGCTTCCAAGGAAGGGTGCTGGCTAGCAACAGCTTTCAGTGCTGGCACTTTTCATCTCTGAGCAATTGCTTGACGTTTGCAATTTCTCACCTGAGCTCTCTTTAGAGTGCGCGAGAGGATGAGCAGAAGATGAGGTGGCTAGAGAAGCCCAGAGCCCCACTGTTCTTAGGCCTACAAAAGCGCTTCCAAGGAAGGGTGCTGGCTAGCAAGAGCTTTCAGTGCTGGCACTTTTCATCTCTGAGCAATTGCTCGACGTTTGCAATTTCTCAGATCGTGTCTACGAGACGGAAAGAGAAGGACCGTGACGTTTGGTGGCTAGAGAAGCGCAAAGCCCCAGTGTTGCTGCACCTGTAAAGCGCTTCCAAGGAAGGGTGCTGGCTAGCAACAGCTTTCAGTGCTGGCACTTTTCAGCTCTGAGCAATTGCTCGACGTTTGCAATTTCTCAGCTCGTGTCTACGAGACGGAAAGAGAAGGACCGTGACGTTTGGTGGGTAGAGAAGCGCAAAGCCCCAGTGTTGCTGTGCCTGTGAAAGCGCTTCCAAGGAAGGGTGCTGGCTAGCAAGAGCTTTCAGTGCTGGCACTTTTCATCTCTGAGCAATTGCTCGACGTTTGCAATTTCTCACCTGAGCTCTCTTTAGAGTGCGCGAGAGGATGAGCAGAAGATGAGGTGGCTAGAGAAGCCCAGAGCCCCAGTGTTCTTAGGCCTACAAAAGCGCTTCCAAGGAAGGGTGCTGGCTAGCAAGAGCTTTCAGTGCTGGCACTTTTCATCTCTGAGCAATTGCTCGACGTTTGCAATTTCTCACCTCGTGTCTACGAGACGGAAAGAGAATGACCGTGACGTTTGGTGCGTATAGAAGCGCAAAGCCCCAGTGTTGCTGCGCCTGTGAAAGCGCTTCCAAGGAAGGGTGCTGGCTAGCAAGAGCATTCAGTGCTGGCACTTTTCATCTCTGAGCAATTGCTCGACGTTTGCAATTTCTCAGCTCGTGTCTACGAGACGGAAAGAGAAGGACCGTGACGTTTGGTGGGTAGAGAAGCGCAAAGCCCCAGTGTTGCTGCGCCTGTGAAAGCGCTTCCAAGGAAGGGTGCTGGCTAGCAAGAGCTTTCAGTGCTGGCACTTTTCATCTCTGAGCAATTGCTGGATGTTTGCAATTTCTCAGCTCGTGTCTACGAGACGGAAAGAGAAGGACCGTGACGTTTGGTGCGTATAGAAGCGCAAAGCCCCAGTGTTGCTGTGCCTGTGAAAGCGCTTCCAAGGAAGGGTGCTGGCTAGCAACAGCTTTCAGTGCTGGCACTTTTCATCTCTGAGCAATTGCTCGACGTTTGCAATTTCTCACCTGAGCTCTCTTTAGAGTGCGCGAGAGGATGAGCAGAAGATGAGGTGGCTAGAGAAGCCCAGAGCCCCAGTGTTCTTAGGCCTACAAAAGCGCTTCCAAGGAAGGGTGCTGGCTAGCAACAGCTTTCAGTGCTGGCACTTTTCATCTCTGAGCAATTGCTCGACGTTTGCAATTTCTCAGCTCGTGTCTACGAGGCGGAAAGAGAAGGACCGTGACGTTTGGTGGCTAGAGAAGCGCAAAGCCCCAGTGTTACTGCGCCTGTGAAAGCGCTTCCAAGGAAGGGTGCTGGCTAGCAAGAGCTTTCAGTGCTGGCACTTTTCAGCTCTGAGCAATTGCTGGATGTTTGCAATTTCTCAGCTCGTGTCTACGAGACGGAAAGAGAAGGACCGTGACGTTTGGTGCGTATAGAAGCGCAAAGCCCCAGTGTTGCTGTGCCTGTGAAAGCGCTTCCAAGGAAGGGTGCTGGCTAGCAACAGCTTTCAGTGCTGGCACTTTTCATCTCTGAGCAATTGCTCGACGTTTGCAATTTCTCACCTGAGCTCTCTTTAGAGTGCGCGAGAGGATGAGCAGAAGATGAGGTGGCTAGAGAAGCCCAGAGCCCCAGTGTTCTTAGGGCTACAAAAGCGCTTCCAAGGAAGGGTGCTGGCTAGCAACAGCTTTCAGTGCTGGCACTTTTCATCTCTGAGCAATTGCTCGACGTTTGCAATTTCTCACCTGAGCTCTTTTTAGAGTGCGCGAGAGGATGAGCAGAAGATGAGGTGGCTAGAGAAGCCCAGAGCCCCAGTGTTCTTAGGCCTACAAAAGCGCTTCCAAGGAAGGGTGCTGGCTAGCAAGAGCTTTCAGTGCTGGCACTTTTCATCTCTGAGCAATTGCTCGACGTTTGCAATTTCTCAGCTCGTGTCTACGAGACGGAAAGAGAAGGACCGTGACGTTTGGTGGGTAGAGAAGCGCAAAGCCCCAGTGTTGCTGCGCCTGTGAAAGCGCTTCCAAGGAAGGGTGCTGGCTAGCAACAGCTTTCAGTGCTGGCACTTTTCTTCTCTGAGCATTTGCTAGACGTTTGCAATTTCTCACCTGAGCTCTCTTTAGAGTGCGCGAGAGGATGAGCAGAAGATGAGGTGGCTAGAGAAGCCCAGAGCCCCAGTGTTCTTAGGCCTACAAAAGCGCTTCCAAGGAAGGGTGCTGGCTAGCAAGAGCTTTCAGTGCTGGCACTTTTCATCTCTGAGCAATTGCTCGACGTTTGCAATTTCTCAGCTCGTGTCTACGAGACGGAAAGAGAAGGACCGTGACGTTTGGTGGCTAGAGAAGCGCAAAGCCCCAGTGTTACTGCGCCTGTGAAGCGCTTCCAAGGAAGGGTGCTGGCTAGCAACAGCTTTCAGTGCTGGCACTTTTCAGCTCTGAGCAATTGCTTGACGTTTGCAATTTCTCACCTGAGCTCTCTTTAGAGTGCGCGAGAGGATGAGCAGCAGTTTAGGTGGCTAGAGAAGCCCAGAGCCCCACTTTTCTTAGGCCTACAAAAGCGCTTCCAAGGAAGGGTGCTGGCTAGCAAGAGCTTTCAGTGCTGGCACTTTTCATCTCTGAGCAATTGCTCGACGTTTGCAATTTCTCAGATCGTGTCTACGAGACGGAAAGAGAAGGACCGTGACGTTTGGTGGCTAGAGAAGCGCAAAGCCCCAGTGTTGCTGCACCTGTAAAGCGCTTCCAAGGAAGGGTGCTGGCTAGCAACAGCTTTCAGTGCTGGCACTTTTCAGCTCTGAGCAATTGCTGGATGTTTGCAATTTCTCAGCTCGTGTCTACGAGACGGAAAGAGAAGGACCATGACGTTTGGTGGGTAGAGAAGCGCAAAGCCCCAGTGTTGCTGTGCCTGTGAAAGCGCTTCCAAGGAAGGGGGCTGGCTAGCAAGAGCTTTCAGTGCTGGCACTTTTCATCTCTGAGCAATTGCTCGACGTTTGCAATTTCTCACCTGAGCTCTCTTTAGAGTGCGCGAGAGGATGAGCAGAAGATGAGGTGGCTAGAGAAGCCCAGAGCCCCAGTGTTCTTAGGCCTACAAAAGCGCTTCCAAGGAAGGGTGCTGGCTAGCAAGAGCTTTCAGTGCTGGCACTTTTCATCTCTGAGCAATTGCTCGACGTTTGCAATTTCTCAGCTCGTGTCTACGAGACGGAAAGAGAGGGACCGTGACGTTTGGTGCGTATAGAAGCGCAAAGCCCCAGTGTTGCTGCGCCTGTGAAAGCGCTTCCAAGGAAGGGTGCTGGCTAGCAAGAGCATTCAGTGCTGGCACTTTTCATCTCTGAGCAATTGCTCGACGTTTGCAATTTCTCAGCTCGTGTCTACGAGACGGAAAGAGAAGGACCGTGACGTTTGGTGGGTAGAGAAGCGCAAAGCCCCAGTGTTGCTGCGCCTGTGAAAGCGCTTCCAAGGAAGGGTGCTGGCTAGCAAGAGCTTTCAGTGCTGGCACTTTTCATCTCTGAGCAATTGCTGGATGTTTGCAATTTCTCAGCTCGTGTCTACGAGACGGAAAGAGAAGGACCGTGACGTTTGGTGCGTATAGAAGCGCAAAGCCCCAGTGTTGCTGTGCCTGTGAAAGCGCTTCCAAGGAAGGGTGCTGGCTAGCAACAGCTTTCAGTGCTGGCACTTTTCATCTCTGAGCAATTGCTCGACGTTTGCAATTTCTCACCTGAGCTCTCTTTAGAGTGCGCGAGAGGATGAGCAGAAGATGAGGTGGCTAGAGAAGCCCAGAGCCCCAGTGTTCTTAGGCCTACAAAAGCGCTTCCAAGGAAGGGTGCTGGCTAGCAACAGCTTTCAGTGCTGGCACTTTTCATCTCTGAGCAATTGCTCGACGTTTGCAATTTCTCAGCTCGTGTCTACGAGGCGGAAAGAGAAGGACCGTGACGTTTGGTGGCTAGAGAAGCGCAAAGCCCCAGTGTTACTGCGCCTGTGAAAGCGCTTCCAAGGAAGGGTGCTGGCTAGCAACATCTTTCAGTACTGGCACTTTTCAGCTCTGAGCAATTGCTGGATGTTTGCAATTTCTCAGCTCGTGTCTACGAGACGGAAAGAGAAGGACCGTGACGTTTGGTGCGTATAGAAGCGCAAAGCCCCAGTGTTGCTGTGCCTGTGAAAGCGCTTCCAAGGAAGGGTGCTGGCTAGCAACAGCTTTCAGTGCTGGCACTTTTCATCTCTGAGCAATTGCTCGACGTTTGCAATTTCTCACCTGAGCTCTCTTTAGAGTGCGCGAGAGGATGAGCAGAAGATGAGGTGGCTAGAGAAGCCCAGAGCCCCAGTGTTCTTAGGCCTACAAAAGCGCTTCCAAGGAAGGGTGCTGGCTAGCAACAGCTTTCAGTGCTGGCACTTTTCATCTCTGAGCAATTGCTCGACGTTTGCAATTTCTCACCTGAGCTCTTTTTAGAGTGCGCGAGAGGATGAGCAGAAGATGAGGTGGCTAGAGAAGCCCAGAGCACCAGTGTTCTTAGGCCTACAAAAGCGCTTCCAAGGAAGGGTGCTGGCTAGCAAGAGCTTTCAGTGCTGGCACTTTTCATCTCTGAGCAATTGCTCGACGTTTGCAATTTCTCAGCTCGTGTCTACGAGACGGAAAGAGAAGGACCGTGACGTTTGGTGGGTAGAGAAGCGCAAAGCCCCAGTGTTGCTGCGCCTGTGAAAGCGCTTCCAAGGAAGGGTGCTGGCTAGCAACAGCTTTCAGTGCTGGCACTTTTCTTCTCTGAGCATTTGCTAGACGTTTGCAATTTCTCACCTGAGCTCTCTTTAGAGTGCGCGAGAGGATGAGCAGAAGATGAGGTGGCTAGAGAAGCCCAGAGCCCCAGTGTTCTTAGGCCTACAAAAGCGCTTCCAAGGAAGGGTGCTGGCTAGCAAGAGCTTTCAGTGCTGGCACTTTTCATCTCTGAGCAATTGCTCGACGTTTGCAATTTCTCAGCTCGTGTCTACGAGACGGAAAGAGAAGGACCGTGACGTTTGGTGGCTAGAGAAGCGCAAAGCCCCAGTGTTACTGCGCCTGTGAAGCGCTTCCAAGGAAGGGTGCTGGCTAGCAACAGCTTTCAGTGCTGGCACTTTTCAGCTCTGAGCAATTGCTTGACGTTTGCAATTTCTCACCTGAGCTCTCTTTAGAGTGCGCGAGAGGATGAGCAGCAGTTTAGGTGGCTAGAGAAGCCCAGAGCCCCACTGTTCTTAGGCCTACAAAAGCGCTTCCAAGGAAGGGTGCTGGCTAGCAAGAGCTTTCAGTGCTGGCACTTTTCATCTCTGAGCAATTGCTCGACGTTTGCAATTTCTCAGATCGTGTCTACGAGACGGAAAGAGAAGGACCGTGACGTTTGGTGGCTAGAGAAGCGCAAAGCCCCAGTGTTGCTGCACCTGTAAAGCGCTTCCAAGGAAGGGTGCTGGCTAGCAACAGCTTTCAGTGCTGGCACTTTTCAGCTCTGAGCAATTGCTCGACGTTTGCAATTTCTCAGCTCGTGTCTACGAGACGGAAAGAGAAGGACCATGACGTTTGGTGGGTAGAGAAGCGCAAAGCCCCAGTGTTGCTGTGCCTGTGAAAGCGCTTCCAAGGAAGGGGGCTGGCTAGCAAGAGCTTTCAGTGCTGGCACTTTTCATCTCTGAGCAATTGCTCGACGTTTGCAATTTCTCACCTGAGCTCTCTTTAGAGTGCGCGAGAGGATGAGCAGAAGATGAGGTGGCTAGAGAAGCCCAGAGCCCCAGTGTTCTTAGGGCTACAAAAGCGCTTCCAAGGAAGGGTGCTGGCTAGCAAGAGCTTTCAGTGCTGGCACTTTTCATCTCTGAGCAATTGCTCGACGTTTGCAATTTCTCAGCTCGTGTCTACCGACGGAAAGAGAAGGACCGTGACGTTTGGTGGGTAGAGAAGCGCAAAGCCCCAGTGTTGCTGCACCTGTAAAGCGCTTCCAAGGAAGGGTGCCGGCTAGCAAGAGCTTTCAGTGCTGGCACTTTTCATCTCTGAGCAATTGCTCGACGTTTGCAATTTCTCAGCTCGTGACTACGAGACGGAAAGAGAGGGACCGTGACGTTTGGTGCGTATAGAAGCGCAAAGCCCCAGTGTTGCTGCGCCTGTGAAAGCGCTTCCAAGGAAGGGTGCTGGCTAGCAACAGCTTTCAGTGCTGGCACTTTTCATCTCTGAGCAATTGCTCGACGTTTGCAATTTCTCAGCTCGTGTCTACGAGACGGAAAGAGAAGGACCGTGACGTTTGGTGGGTAGAGAAGCGCAAAGCCCCAGTGTTGCTGCGCCTGTGAAAGCGCTTCCAAGGAAGGGTGCTGGCTAGCAAGAGCTTTCAGTGCTGGCACTTTTCATCTCTGAGCAATTGCTGGATGTTTGCAATTTCTCAGCTCGTGTCTACGAGACGGAAAGAGAATGACCGTGACGTTTGGTGCGTATAGAAGCGCAAAGCCCCAGTGTTGCTGTGCCTGTGAAAGCGCTTCCAAGGAAGGGTGCTGGCTAGCAACAGCTTTCAGTGCTGGCACTTTTCATCTCTGAGCAATTGCTCGACGTTTGCAATTTCTCACCTGAGCTCTCTTTAGAGTGCGCGAGAGGATGAGCAGAAGATGAGGTGGCTAGAGAAGCCCAGAGCCCCAGTGTTCTTAGGCCTACAAAAGCGCTTCCAAGGAAGGGTGCTGGCTAGCAACAGCTTTCAGTGCTGGCACTTTTCATCTCTGAGCAATTGCTCGACGTTTGCAATTTCTCAGCTCGTGTCTACGAGGCGGAAAGAGAAGGACCGTGACGTTTGGTGGCTAGAGAAGCGCAAAGCCCCAGTGTTACTGCGCCTGTGAAAGCGCTTCCAAGGAAGGGTGCTGGCTAGCAAGAGCTTTCAGTGCTGGCACTTTTCAGCTCTGAGCAATTGCTGGATGTTTGCAATTTCTCAGCTCGTGTCTACGAGACGGAAAGAGAAGGACCGTGACGTTTGGTGCGTATAGAAGCGCAAAGCCCCAGTGTTGCTGCGCCTGTGAAAGCGCTTCCAAGGAAGGGTGCTGGCTAGCAAGAGGTTTCAGTGCTGGCACTTTTCATCTCTGAGCAATTGCTCGACGTTTGCAATTTCTCACCTGAGCTCTCTTTAGAGTGCGCGAGAGGATGAGCAGAAGATGAGGTGGCTAGAGAAGCCCAGAGCCCCAGTGTTCTTAGGGCTACAAAAGCGCTTCCAAGGAAGGGTGCTGGCTAGCAACAGCTTTCAGTGCTGGCACTTTTCATCTCTGAGCAATTGCTGGACGTTTGCAATTTCTCACCTGAGCTCTTTTTAGAGTGCGCGAGAGGATGAGCAGAAGATGAGGTGGCTAGAGAAGCCCAGAGGCCCAGTGTTCTTAGGCCTACAAAAGCGCTTCCAAGGAAGGGTGCTGGCTAGCAAGAGCTTTCAGTGCTGGCACTTTTCATCTCTGAGCAATTGCTCGACGTTTGCAATTTCTCACCTGAGCTCTCTTTAGAGTGCGCGAGAGGATGAGCAGAAGATGAGGTGGCTAGAGAAGCCCAGAGCCCCACTGTTCTTAGGCCTACAAAAGCGCTTCCAAGGAAGGGTGCTGGCTAGCAACAGCTTTCAGTGCTGGCACTTTTCATCTCTGAGCAATTGCTCGACGTTTGCAATTTCTCAGCTCGTGTCTAGCAGACGGAAAGAGAAGGACCGTGACGTTTGGTGGCTAGAGAAGCGCAAAGCCCCAGTGTTCTTAGGCCTATAAAAGCGCTTCCAAGGAAGGGTGCTGGCTAGCAAGAGCTTTCAGTGCTGGCACTTTTCAGCTCTGAGCAATTGCTCGACGTTTGCAATTTCTCAGCTCGTGTCTACGAGACGGAAAGAGAAGGACCGTGACGTTTGGTGGGTAGAGAAGCGCAAAGCCCCAGTGTTGCTGCGCCTGTGAAAGCGCTTCCAAGGAAGGGTGCTGGCTAGCAACAGCTTTCAGTGCTGGCACTTTTCTTCTCTGAGCATTTGCTAGACGTTTGCAATTTCTCACCTGAGCTCTCTTTAGAGTGCGCGAGAGGATGAGCAGAAGATGAGGTGGCTAGAGAAGCCCAGAGCCCCAGTGTTCTTAGGCCTACAAAAGCGCTTCCAAGGAAGGGTGCTGGCTAGCAACAGCTTTCAGTGCTGGCACTTTTCATCTCTGAGCAATTGCTCGACGTTTGCAATTTCTCAGCTCGTGTCTACGAGACGGAAAGAGAAGGACCGTGACGTTTGGTGGCTAGAGAAGCGCAAAGCCCCAGTGTTACTGCGCCTGTGAAGCGCTTCCAAGGAAGGGTGCTGGCTAGCAACAGCTTTCAGTGCTGGCACTTTTCAGCTCTGAGCAATTGCTCGACGTTTGCAATTTCTCACCTGAGCTCTCTTTAGAGTGCGCGAGAGGATGAGCAGAAGTTTAGGTGGCTAGAGAAGCCCAGAGCCCCACTGTTCTTAGGCCTACAAAAGCGCTTCCAAGGAAGGGTGCTGGCTAGCAAGAGCTTTCAGTGCTGGCACTTTTCATCTCTGAGCAATTGCTCGACGTTTGCAATTTCTCAGATCGTGTCTACGAGACGGAAAGAGAAGGACCGTGACGTTTGGTGGGTAGAGAAGCGCAAAGCCCCAGTGTTGCTGCACCTGTAAAGCGCTTCCAAGGAAGGGTGCTGGCTAGCAACAGCTTTCAGTGCTGGCACTTTTCAGCTCTGAGCAATTGCTCGACGTTTGCAATTTCTCAGCTCGTGTCTACGAGACGGAAAGAGAAGGACCGTGACGTTTGGTGGGTAGAGAAGCGCAAAGCCCCAGTGTTGCTGCGCCTGTGAAAGCGCTTCCAAGGAAGGGTGCTGGCTAGCAAGAGCTTTCAGTGCTGGCACTTTTCATCTCTGAGCAATTGCTCGACGTTTGCAATTTCTCACCTGAGCTCTCTTTAGAGTGCGCGAGAGGATGAGCAGAAGATGAGGTGGCTAGAGAAGCCCAGAGCCCCAGTGTTCTTAGGGCTACAAAAGCGCTTCCAAGGAAGGGTGCTGGCTAGCAACAGCTTTCAGTGCTGGCACTTTTCATCTCTGAGCAATTGCTCGACGTTTGCAATTTCTCAGCTCGTGTCTACCGACGGAAAGAGAAGGACCGTGACTTTTGGTGGGTAGAGAAGCGCAAAGCCCCAGTGTTACTGCGCCTGTAAAGCGCTTCCAAGGAAGGGTGCTGGCTAGCAACAGCTTTCAGTGCTGGCACTTTTCAGCTCTGAGCAATTGCTCGACGTTTGCAATTTCTCAGCTCGTGTCTAGGAGACGGAAAGAGAATGACCGTGACGTTTGGTGGGTAGAGAAGCGCAAAGCCCCAGTGTTGCTGCGCCTGTGAAAGCGCTTCCAAGGAAGGGTGCTGGCTAGCAAGAGCTTTCAGTGCTGGCACTTTTCATCTCTAAGCAATTGCTGGATGTTTGCAATTTCTCAGCTCGTGTCTACGAGACGGAAAGAGAATGACCGTGACGTTTGGTGCGTATAGAAGCGCAAAGCCCCAGTGTTGCTGCGCCTGTGAAAGCGCTTCCAAGGAAGGGTGCTGGCTAGCAACAGCTTTCAGTGCTGGCACTTTTCTTCTCTGAGCATTTGCTAGACGTTTGCAATTTCTCACCTGAGCTCTCTTTAGAGTGCGCGAGAGGATGAGCAGAAGATGAGGTGGCTAGAGAAGCCCAGAGCCCCAGTGTTCTTAGGCCTACAAAAGCGCTTCCAAGGAAGGGTGCTGGCTAGCAACAGCTTTCAGTGCTGGCACTTTTCATCTCTGAGCAATTGCTCGACGTTTGCAATTTCTCAGCTCGTGTCTACGAGGCGGAAAGAGAAGGACCGTGACGTTTGGTGGGTAGAGAAGCGCAAAGCCCCAGTGTTACTGCGCCTGTAAAGCGCTTCCAAGGAAGGGTGCTGGCTAGCAACAGCTTTCAGTGCTGGCACTTTTCATCTCTGAGCAATTGCTCGACGTTTGCAATTTCTCAGCTCGTGTCTACGAGACGGAAAGAGAATGACCGTGACGTTTGGTGCGTATAGAAGCGCAAAGCCCCAGTGTTGCTGCGCCTGTGAAAGCGCTTCCAAGGAAGGGTGCTGGCTAGCAAGAGCTTTCAGTGCTGGCACTTTTCATCTCTGAGCATTTGCTAGACGTTTGCAATTTCTCACCTGAGCTCTCTTTAGAGTGCGCGAGAGGATGAGCAGAAGATGAGGTGGCTAGAGAAGCCCAGAGCCCCAGTGTTCTTAGGCCTACAAAAGCGCTTCCAAGGAAGGGTGCTGGCTAGCAACAGCTTTCAGTGCTGGCACTTTTCATCTCTGAGCAATTGCTCGATGTTTGCAATTTCTCAGCTCGTGTCTACGAGACGGAAAGAGAAGGACCGTGACGTTTGGTGGCTAGAGAAGCGCAAAGCCCCAGTGTTGCTGCGCCTGTGAAAGCGCTTCCAAGGAAGGGTGCTGGCTAGCAACAGCTTTCAGTGCTGGCACTTTTCAGCTCTGAGCAATTGCTCGACGTTTGCAATTTCTCAGCTCCTGTCTACGAGACGGAAAGAGAAGGACCGTGACGTTTGGTGCGTATAGAAGCGCAAAGCCCCAGTGTTGCTGTGCCTGTGAAAGCGCTTCCAAGGAAGGGTGCTGGCTAGCAACAGCTTTCAGTGCTGGCACTTTTCATCTCTGAGCAATTGCTTGACGTTTGCAATTTCTCACCTGAGCTCTCTTTAGAGTGCGCGAGAGGATGAGCAGAAGATGAGGTGGCTAGAGAAGCCCAGAGCCCCAGTGTTCTTAGGCCTACAAAAGCGCTTCCAAGGAAGGGTGCTGGCTAGCAAGAGCTTTCAGTGCTGGCACTTTTCATCTCTGAGCAATTGCTCGACGTTTGCAATTTCTCAGCTCGTGTCTACCGACGGAAAGAGAAGGACCGTGACGTTTGGTGGGTAGAGAAGCGCAAAGCCCCAGTGTTACTGCGCCTGTAAAGCGCTTCCAAGGAAGGGTGCTGGCTAGCAACAGCTTTCAGTGCTGGCACTTTTCATCTCCGAGCAATTGCTCGACGTTTGCAATTTCTCAGCTCGTGTCTACGAGACGGAAAGAGAATGACCGTGACGTTTGGTGCGTATAGAAGCGCAAAGCCCCAGTGTTGCTGCGCCTGTGAAAGCGCTTCCAAGGAAGGGTGCTGGCTAGCAACAGCTTTCAGTGCTGGCACTTTTCATCTCTGAGCAATTGCTTGACGTTTGCAATTTCTCACCTGAGCTCTCTTTAGAGTGCGCGAGAGGATGAGCAGAAGATGAGGTGGCTAGAGAAGCCCAGAGCCCCAGTGTTCTTAGGCCTACAAAAGCGCTTCCAAGGAAGGGTGTTGGCTAGCAAGAGCTTTCAGTGCTGGCACTTTTCATCTCTGAGCAATTGCTCGACGTTTGCAATTTCTCAGCTCGTGTCTACCGACGGAAAGAGAAGGACCGTGACGTTTGGTGGCTAGAGAAGCGCAAAGCCCCAGTGTTGCTGCACCTGTAAAGCGCTTCCAAGGAAGGGTGCTGGCTAGCAACAGCTTTCAGTGCTGGCACTTTTCATCTCTGAGCAATTGCTCGACGTTTGCAATTTCTCAGCTCGTGTCTACGAGACGGAAAGAGAAGGACCGTGACGTTTGGTGGGTAGAGAAGCGCAAAGCCCCAGTGTTGCTGTGCCTGTGAAAGCGCTTCCAAGGAAGGGTGCTGGCTAGCAAGAGCTTTCAGTGCTGGCACTTTTCATCTCTGAGCAATTGCTCGATGTTTGCAATTTCTCACCTGAGCTCTCTTTAGAGTGCGCGAGAGGATGAGCAGAAGATGAGGTGGCTAGAGAAGCCCAGAGCCCCACTGTTCTTAGGCCTACAAAAGCGCTTCCAAGGAAGGGTGCTGGCTAGCAACAGCTTTCAGTGCTGGCACTTTTCATCTCTGAGCAATTGCTCGACGTTTGCAATTTCTCAGCTCGTGTCTACCGACGGAAAGAGAAGGACCGTGACGTTTGGTGGGTAGAGAAGCGCAAAGCCCCAGTGTTACTGCGCCTGTAAAGCGCTTCCAAGGAAGGGTGCTGGCTAGCAACAGCTTTCAGTGCTGGCACTTTTCAGCTCTGAGCAATTGCTCGACGTTTGCAATTTCTCAGCTCGTGTCTACGAGACGGAAAGAGAAGGACCGTGACGTTTGGTGGGTAGAGAAGCGCAAAGCCCCAGTGTTACTGCGCCTGTGAAAGCGCTTCCAAGGAAGGGGGCTGGCTAGCAAGAGCTTTCAGTGCTGGCACTTTTCGTCTCTGAGCAATTGCTGGACGTTTGCAATTTCTCACCTGAGCTCTCTTTAGAGTGCGCGAGAGGATGAGCAGAAGATGAGGTGGCTAGAGAAGCCCAGAGCCCCAGTGTTCTTAGGCCTACAAAAGCGCTTCCAAGGAAGGGTGCTGGCTAGCAACAGCTTTCAGTGCTGGCACTTTTCATCTCTGAGCAATTGCTCGACGTTTGCAATTTCTCAGCTCGTGTCTACGAGGCGGAAAGAGAAGGACCGTGACGTTTGGTGGCTAGAGAAGCGCAAAGCCCCAGTGTTACTGCGCCTGTAAAGCGCTTCCAAGGAAGGGTGCTGGCTAGCAAGAGCTTTCAGTGCTGGCACTTTTCATCTCTGAGCAATTGCTGGATGTTTGCAATTTCTCAGCTCGTGTCTACGAGACGGAAAGAGAAGGACCGTGACGTTTGGTGGGTAGAGAAGCGCAAAGCCCCAGTGTTGCTGCGCCTGTGAAAGCGCTTCCAAGGAAGGGTGCTGGCTAGCAACAGCTTCCAGTGCTGGCACTTTTCATCTCTGAGCAATTGCTGGATGTTTGCAATTTCTCAGCTCGTGTCTACGAGACGGAAAGAGAATGACCGTGACGTTTGGTGCGTAGAGAAGCGCAAAGCCCCAGTGTTGCTGCGCCTGTGAAAGCGCTTCCAAGGAAGGGTGCTGTCTAGCAAGAGCTTTCAGTGCTGGCACTTTTCGTCTCTGAGCAATTGCTGGACGTTTGCAATTTCTCACCTGAGCTCTCTTTAGAGTGCGCGAGAGGATGAGCAGAAGATGAGGTGGCTAGAGAGGCCCAGAGCCCCAGTGTTCTTAGGCCTACAAAAGCGCTTCCAAGGAAGGGTGCTGGCTAGCAAGAGCTTTCAGTGCTGGCACTTTTCATCTCTGAGCAATTGCTCGACGTTTGCAATTTCTCAGCTCGTGTCTACCGACGGAAAGAGAAGGACCGTGACGTTTGGTGGCTAGAGAAGCGCAAAGCCCCAGTGTTGCTGCACCTGTAAAGCGCTTCCAAGGAAGGGTGCTGGCTAGCAAGAGCTTTCAGTGCTGGCACTTTTCAGCTCTGAGCAATTGCTGGACGTTTGCAATTTCTCAGCTCGTGTCAACGAGACGGAAAGAGAAGGACCGTGACGTTTGGTGGCTAGAGAAGCGCAAAGCCCCAGTGTTGCTGTGCATGTGAAAGCGCTTCCAAGGAAGGGTGCTGGCTAGCAAGAGCTTTCAGTGCTGGCACTTTTCATCTCTGAGCAATTGCTCGACGTTTGCAATTTCTCAGCTCGTGTCTACGAGACGGAAAGAGAAGGACCGTGATGTTTGGTGGGTAGAGAAGCGCAAAGCCCCAGTGTTGCTGCGCCTGTGAAAGCGCTTCCAAGGAAGGGTGCTGGCTAGCAACAGCTTTCAGTGCTGGCACTTTTCTTCTCTGAGCATTTGCTAGACGTTTGCAATTTCTCACCTGAGCTCTCTTTAGAGTGCGCGAGAGGATGAGCAGAAGATGAGGTGGCTAGAGAAGCCCAGAGCCCCAGTGTTCTTAGGCCTACAAAAGCGCTTCCAAGGAAGGGTGCTGGCTAGCAACAGCTTTCAGTGCTGGCACTTTTCATCTCTGAGCAATTGCTCGACGTTTGCAATTTCTCAGCTCGTGTCTACGAGGCGGAAAGAGAAGGACCGTGACGTTTGGTGGGTAGAGAAGCGCAAAGCCCCAGTGTTACTGCGCCTGTAAAGCGCTTCCAAGGAAGGGTGCTGGCTAGCAACAGCTTTCAGTGCTGGCACTTTTCATCTCTGAGCAATTGCTCGACGTTTGCAATTTCTCAGCTCGTGTCTACGAGACGGAAAGAGAATGACCGTGACGTTTGGTGCGTATAGAAGCGCAAAGCCCCAGTGTTGCTGCGCCTGTGAAAGCGCTTCCAAGGAAGGGTGCTGGCTAGCAAGAGCTTTCAGTGCTGGCACTTTTCATCTCTGAGCATTTGCTAGACGTTTGCAATTTCTCACCTGAGCTCTCTTTAGAGTGCGCGAGAGGATGAGCAGAAGATGAGGTGGCTAGAGAAGCCCAGAGCCCCAGTGTTCTTAGGCCTACAAAAGCGCTTCCAAGGAAGGGTGCTGGCTAGCAACAGCTTTCAGTGCTGGCACTTTTCATCTCTGAGCAATTGCTCGATGTTTGCAATTTCTCAGCTCGTGTCTACGAGACGGAAAGAGAATGACCGTGACGTTTGGTGGCTAGAGAAGCGCAAAGCCCCAGTGTTGCTGCGCCTGTGAAAGCGCTTCCAAGGAAGGGTGCTGGCTAGCAACAGCTTTCAGTGCTGGCACTTTTCATCTCTGAGCAATTGCTCGACGTTTGCAATTTCTCAGCTCGTGTCTACGAGACGGAAAGAGAAGGACCGTGACGTTTGGTGCGTATAGAAGCGCAAAGCCCCAGTGTTGCTGTGCCTGTGAAAGCGCTTCCAAGGAAGGGTGCTGGCTAGCAACAGCTTTCAGTGCTGGCACTTTTCATCTCTGAGCAATTGCTTGACGTTTGCAATTTCTCACCTGAGCTCTCTTTAGAGTGCGCGAGAGGATGAGCAGAAGATGAGGTGGCTAGAGAAGCCCAGAGCCCCAGTGTTCTTAGGCCTACAAAAGCGCTTCCAAGGAAGGGTGCTGGCTAGCAACAGCTTTCAGTGCTGGCACTTTTCATCTCTGAGCAATTGCTCGACGTTTGCAATTTCTCAGCTCGTGTCTACCGACGGAAAGAGAAGGACCGTGACGTTTGGTGGGTAGAGAAGCGCAAAGCCCCAGTGTTACTGCGCCTGTAAAGCGCTTCCAAGGAAGGGTGCTGGCTAGCAACAGCTTTCAGTGCTGGCACTTTTCAGCTCTGAGCAATTGCTCGACGTTTGCAATTTCTCAGCTCGTGTCTACGAGACGGAAAGAGAAGGACCGTGACGTTTGGTGGGTAGAGAAGCGCAAAGCCCCAGTGTTGCTGCGCCTGTGAAAGCGCTTCCAAGGAAGGGTGCTGGCTAGCAACAGCTTCCAGTGCTGGCACTTTTCATCTCTGAGCAATTGCTGGATGTTTGCAATTTCTCAGCTCGTGTCTACGAGACGGAAAGAGAAGGACCGTGACATTTGCTGGGTAGAGAAGCGCAAAGCCCCAGTGTTACTGCGCCTGTGAAAGCACTTCCAAGGAAGGGTGCTGGCTAGCAACAGCTTTCACTGCTGGCACTTTTCATCTCTGAGCAATTGCTCGACGTTTGCAATTTCTCACCTGAGCTCTCTTTAGAGTGCGCGAGAGGATGAGCAGAAGATGAGGTGGCTAGAGAAGCCCAGAGCCCCAGTGTTCTTAGGCCTACAAAAGCGCTTCCAAGGAAGGGTGCTGGCTAGCAAGAGCTTTCAGTGCTGGCACTTTTCATCTCTGAGCAATTGCTCGACGTTTGCAATTTCTCAGCTCGTGTCTACGAGACGGAAAGAGAAGGACCGTGACGTTTGGTGCGTATAGAAGCGCAAAGCCCCAGTGTTGCTGCGCCTGTGAAAGCGCTTCCAAGGAAGGGTGCTGGCTAGCAACAGCTTTCAGTGCTGGCACTTTTCATCTCTGAGCAATTGCTCGACGTTTGCAATTTCTCAGCTCGTGTCTAGGAGACGGAAAGAGAATGACCGTGACGTTTGGTGGGTAGAGAAGCGCAAAGCCCCAGTGTTGCTGCGCCTGTGAAAGCGCTTCCAAGGAAGGGTGCTGGCTAGCAAGAGCTTTCAGTGCTGGCACTTTTCATCTCTGAGCAATTGCTCGACGTTTGCAATTTCTCACCTGAGCTCTCTTTAGAGTGCGCGAGAGGATGAGCAGAAGATGAGGTGGCTAGAGAAGCCCAGAGCCCCACTGTTCTTAGGCCTACAAAAGCGCTTCCAAGGAAGGGTGCTGGCTAGCAACAGCTTTCAGTGCTGGCACTTTTCATCTCTGAGCAATTGCTGGATGTTTGCAATTTCTCAGCTCGTGTCTACGAGACGGAAAGAGAATGACCGTGACGTTTGGTGCGTATAGAAGCGCAAAGCCCCAGTGTTGCTGTGCCTGTGAAAGCGCTTCCAAGGAAGGGTGCTGGCTAGCAACAGCTTTCAGTGCTGGCACTTTTCATCTCTGAGCAATTGTTCGACGTTTGCAATTTCTCAGCTCGTGTCTACGAGACGGAAAGAGAAGGACCGTGACGTTTGGTGGGTAGAGAAGCGCAAAGCCCCAGTGTTGCTGCGCCTGTGAAAGCGCTTCCAAGGAAGGGTGCTGGCTAGCAAGAGCTTTCAGTGCTGGCACTTTTCATCTCTGAGCAATTGCTGGACGTTTGCAATTTCTCACCTGAGCTCTCTTTAGAGTGCGCGAGAAGATGAGCAGAAGATGAGGTGGCTAGAGAAGCCCAGAGCCCCAGTGTTCTTAGGCCTACAAAAGCGCTTCCAAGGAAGGGTGCTGGCTAGCAAGAGCTTTCACTGCTGGCACTTTTCTTCTCTGAGCAATTGCTCGACGTTTGCAATTTCTCAGCTCGTGTCTACGAGACGGAAAGAGAAGGACCGTGACGTTTGGTGGGTAGAGAAGCGCAAAGCCCCAGTGTTACTGCGCCTGTGAAAGCGCTTCCAAGGAAGGGTGCTGGCTAGCAACAGCTTCCAGTGCTGGCACTTTTCAGCTCTGAGCAATTGCTGGATGTTTGCAATTTCTCAGCTCGTGTCTACGAGACGGAAAGAGAAGGACCGTGACGTTTGGTGCGTATAGAAGCGCAAAGCCCCAGTGTTGCTGCGCCTGTGAAAGCGCTTCCAAGGAAGGGTGCTGGCTAGCAACAGCTTTCAGTGCTGGCACTTTTCATCTCTGAGCAATTGCTCGACGTTTGCAATTTCTCACCTGAGCTCTCTTTAGAGTGCGCGAGAGGATGAGCAGAAGATGAGGTGGCTAGAGAAGCCCAGAGCCCCAGTGTTCTTAGGCCTACAAAACCGCTTCCAAGGAAGGGTGCTGGCTAGCAACAGCTTTCAGTGCTGGCACTTTTCATCTCTGAGCAATTGCTGGACGTTTGCAATTTCTCACCTGAGCTCTTTTTAGAGTGCGCGAGAGGATGAGCAGAAGATGAGGTGGCTAGAGAAGCCCAGAGCCCCAGTGTTCTTAGGCCTACAAAAGCGCTTCCAAGGAAGGGTGCTGGCTAGCAACAGCTTTCAGTGCTGGCACTTTTCATCTCTGAGCAATTGCTCGACGTTTGCAATTTCTCAGCTCGTGTCTACGAGACGGAAAGAGAATGACCGTGACGTTTGGTGGCTAGAGAAGCGCAAAGCCCCAGTGTTGCTGCGCCTGTGAAAGCGCTTCCAAGGAAGGGTGCTGGCTAGCAACAGCTTTCAGTGCTGGCACTTTTCATCTCTGAGCAATTGCTCGACGTTTGCAATTTCTCACCTGAGCTCTCTTTAGAGTGCGCGAGAGGATGAGCAGAAGATGAGGTGGCTAGAGAAGCCCAGAGCCCCAGTGTTCTTAGGCCTACAAAAGCGCTTCCAAGGAAGGGTGCTGGCTAGCAAGAGCTTTCAGTGCTGGCACTTTTCACCTCTGAGCAATTGCTCGACGTTTGCAATTTCTCAGCTCGTGTCTACCGACGGAAAGAGAAGGACCGTGACGTTTGGTGGGTAGAGAAGCGCAAAGCCCCAGTGTTACTGCGCCTGTAAAGCGCTTCCAAGGAAGGGTGCTGGCTAGCAAGAGCTTTCAGTGCTGGCACTTTTCAGCTCTGAGCAATTGCTCGACGTTTGCAATTTCTCAGCTCGTGTCTACGAGACGGAAAGAGAAGGACCGTGACGTTTGGTGGCTAGAGAAGCGCAAAGCCCCAGTGTTGCTGCGCCTGTGAAAGCGCTTCCAAGGAAGGGTGCTGGCTAGCAACAGCTTCCAGTGCTGGCACTTTTCATCTCTGAGCAATTGCTCGACGTTTGCAATTTCTCAGCTCGTGTCTACGAGACGGAAAGAGAAGGACCGTGACGTTTGGTGCGTAGAGAAGCGCAAAGCCCCAGTGTTGCTGCGCCTGTGAAAGCGCTTCCAAGGAAGGGTGCTGGCTAGCAAGAGCTTTCAGTGCTGGCACTTTTCATCTCTGAGCAATTGCTCGACGTTTGCAATTTCTCACCTGAGCTCTCTTTAGAGTGCGCGAGAGGATGAGCAGAAGATGAGGTGGCTAGAGAAGCCCAGAGCCCCAGTGTTCTTAGGCCTACAAAAGCGCTTCCAAGGAAGGGTGCTGGCTAGCAAGAGCTTTCAGTGCTGGCACTTTTCATCTCTGAGCAATTGCTCGACGTTTGCAATCTCTCAGCTCGTGTCTACCGACGGAAAGAGAAGGACCGTGACGTTTGGTGGCTAGAGAAGCGCAAAGCCCCAGTGTTGCTGCACCTGTAAAGCGCTTCCAAGGAAGGGTGCTGGCTAGCAAGAGCTTTCAGTGCTGGCACTTTTCAGCTCTGAGCAATTGCTCGACGTTTGCAATTTCTCAGCTCGTGTCTACGAGACGGAAAGAGAAGGACCGTGACGTTTGGTGGCTAGAGAAGCGCAAAGCCCCAGTGTTGCTGTGCATGTGAAAGCGCTTCCAAGGAAGGGTGCTGGCTAGCAAGAGCTTTCAGTGCTGGCACTTTTCATCTCTGAGCAATTGCTCGACGTTTGCAATTTCTCAGCTCGTGTCTACCGACGGAAAGAGAAGGACCGTGACGTTTGGTGGCTAGAGAAGCGCAAAGCCCCAGTGTTACTGCGCCTGTAAAGCGCTTCCAAGGAAGGTTGCTGGCTAGCAAGAGCTTTCAGTGCTGGCACTTTTCAGCTCTGAGCAATTGCTCGACGTTTGCAATTTCTCAGCTCGTGTCTACGAGACGGAAAGAGAAGGACCGTGACGTTTGGTGCGTATAGAAGCGCAAAGCCCCAGTGTTGCTGCGCCTGTGAAAGCGCTTCCAAGGAAGGGTGCTGGCTAGCAACAGCTTTCAGTGCTGGCACTTTTCTTCTCTGAGCATTTGCTAGACGTTTGCAATTTCTCCCCTGAGCTCTCTTTAGAGTGCGCGAGAGGATGAGCAGAAGATGAGGTGGCTAGAGAAGCCCAGAGCCCCAGTGTTCTTAGGCCTACAATAGCGCTTCCAAGGAAGGGTGCTGGCTAGCAACAGCTTTCAGTGCTGGCACTTTTCATCTCTGAGCAATTGCTGGACGTTTGCAATTTCTCAGCTCGTGTCTAGAAGACAGAAAGAGAAGGACCGTGACGTTTGGTGGGTAGAGAAGCGCAAAGCCCCAGTGTTACTGCGCCTGTAAAGCGCTTCCAAGGAAGGGTGCTGGCTAGCAAGAGCTTTCACTGCTGGCACTTTTCATCTCTAAGCAATTGCTCGACGTTTGCAATTTCTCAGCTCGTGTCTACGAGACGGAAAGAGAAGGACCGTGACGTTTGGTGGGTAGAGAAGCGCAAAGCCCCAGTGTTGCTGCGCCTGTGAAAGCGCTTCCAAGGAAGGGTGCTGGCTAGCAACAGCTTTCAGTGCTGGCACTTTTCATCTCTGAGCAATTGCTCGACGTTTGCAATTTCTCAGCTCGTGTCTACGAGACGGAAAGAGAAGGACCGTGACGTTTGGTGCGTATAGAAGCGCAAAGCCCCAGTGTTGCTGTGCCTGTGAAAGCGCTTCCAAGGAAGGGTGCTGGCTAGCAACAGCTTTCAGTGCTGGCACTTTTCATCTCTGAGCAATTGCTTGACGTTTGCAATTTCTCACCTGAGCTCTCTTTAGAGTGCGCGAGAGGATGAGCAGAAGATGAGGTGGCTAGAGAAGCCCAGAGCCCCAGTGTTCTTAGGCCTACAAAAGCGCTTCCAAGGAAGGGTGCTGGCTAGCAACAGCTTTCAGTGCTGGCACTTTTCATCTCTGAGCAATTGCTCGACGTTTGCAATTTCTCAGCTCGTGTCTACCGACGGAAAGAGAAGGACCGTGACGTTTGGTGGGTAGAGAAGCGCAAAGCCCCAGTGTTACTGCGCCTGTAAAGCGCTTCCAAGGAAGGGTGCTGGCTAGCAACAGCTTTCAGTGCTGGCACTTTTCAGCTCTGAGCAATTGCTCGACGTTTGCAATTTCTCAGCTCGTGTCTACGAGACGGAAAGAGAAGGACCGTGACGTTTGGTGGGTAGAGAAGCGCAAAGCCCCAGTGTTGCTGCGCCTGTGAAAGCGCTTCCAAGGAAGGGTGCTGGCTAGCAACAGCTTCCAGTGCTGGCACTTTTCATCTCTGAGCAATTGCTGGATGTTTGCAATTTCTCAGCTCGTGTCTACGAGACGGAAAGAGAAGGACCGTGACATTTGCTGGGTAGAGAAGCGCAAAGCCCCAGTGTTACTGCGCCTGTGAAAGCACTTCCAAGGAAGGGTGCTGGCTAGCAACAGCTTTCACTGCTGGCACTTTTCATCTCTGAGCAATTGCTCGACGTTTGCAATTTCTCACCTGAGCTCTCTTTAGAGTGCGCGAGAGGATGAGCAGAAGATGAGGTGGCTAGAGAAGCCCAGAGCCCCAGTGTTCTTAGGCCTACAAAAGCGCTTCCAAGGAAGGGTGCTGGCTAGCAAGAGCTTTCAGTGCTGGCACTTTTCATCTCTGAGCAATTGCTCGACGTTTGCAATTTCTCAGCTCGTGTCTACGAGACGGAAAGAGAAGGACCGTGACGTTTGGTGCGTATAGAAGCGCAAAGCCCCAGTGTTGCTGCGCCTGTGAAAGCGCTTCCAAGGAAGGGTGCTGGCTAGCAACAGCTTTCAGTGCTGGCACTTTTCATCTCTGAGCAATTGCTCGACGTTTGCAATTTCTCAGCTCGTGTCTAGGAGACGGAAAGAGAATGACCGTGACGTTTGGTGGGTAGAGAAGCGCAAAGCCCCAGTGTTGCTGCGCCTGTGAAAGCGCTTCCAAGGAAGGGTGCTGGCTAGCAAGAGCTTTCAGTGCTGGCACTTTTCATCTCTGAGCAATTGCTCGACGTTTGCAATTTCTCACCTGAGCTCTCTTTAGAGTGCGCGAGAGGATGAGCAGAAGATGAGGTGGCTAGAGAAGCCCAGAGCCCCACTGTTCTTAGGCCTACAAAAGCGCTTCCAAGGAAGGGTGCTGGCTAGCAACAGCTTTCAGTGCTGGCACTTTTCATCTCTGAGCAATTGCTGGATGTTTGCAATTTCTCAGCTCGTGTCTACGAGACGGAAAGAGAATGACCGTGACGTTTGGTGCGTATAGAAGCGCAAAGCCCCAGTGTTGCTGTGCCTGTGAAAGCGCTTCCAAGGAAGGGTGCTGGCTAGCAACAGCTTTCAGTGCTGGCACTTTTCATCTCTGAGCAATTGTTCGACGTTTGCAATTTCTCAGCTCGTGTCTACGAGACGGAAAGAGAAGGACCGTGACGTTTGGTGGGTAGAGAAGCGCAAAGCCCCAGTGTTGCTGCGCCTGTGAAAGCGCTTCCAAGGAAGGGTGCTGGCTAGCAAGAGCTTTCAGTGCTGGCACTTTTCATCTCTGAGCAATTGCTGGACGTTTGCAATTTCTCACCTGAGCTCTCTTTAGAGTGCGCGAGAAGATGAGCAGAAGATGAGGTGGCTAGAGAAGCCCAGAGCCCCAGTGTTCTTAGGCCTACAAAAGCGCTTCCAAGGAAGGGTGCTGGCTAGCAAGAGCTTTCACTGCTGGCACTTTTCTTCTCTGAGCAATTGCTCGACGTTTGCAATTTCTCAGCTCGTGTCTACGAGACGGAAAGAGAAGGACCGTGACGTTTGGTGGGTAGAGAAGCGCAAAGCCCCAGTGTTACTGCGCCTGTGAAAGCGCTTCCAAGGAAGGGTGCTGGCTAGCAACAGCTTCCAGTGCTGGCACTTTTCAGCTCTGAGCAATTGCTGGATGTTTGCAATTTCTCAGCTCGTGTCTACGAGACGGAAAGAGAAGGACCGTGACGTTTGGTGCGTATAGAAGCGCAAAGCCCCAGTGTTGCTGCGCCTGTGAAAGCGCTTCCAAGGAAGGGTGCTGGCTAGCAACAGCTTTCAGTGCTGGCACTTTTCATCTCTGAGCAATTGCTCGACGTTTGCAATTTCTCACCTGAGCTCTCTTTAGAGTGCGCGAGAGGATGAGCAGAAGATGAGGTGGCTAGAGAAGCCCAGAGCCCCAGTGTTCTTAGGCCTACAAAACCGCTTCCAAGGAAGGGTGCTGGCTAGCAACAGCTTTCAGTGCTGGCACTTTTCATCTCTGAGCAATTGCTGGACGTTTGCAATTTCTCACCTGAGCTCTTTTTAGAGTGCGCGAGAGGATGAGCAGAAGATGAGGTGGCTAGAGAAGCCCAGAGCCCCAGTGTTCTTAGGCCTACAAAAGCGCTTCCAAGGAAGGGTGCTGGCTAGCAACAGCTTTCAGTGCTGGCACTTTTCATCTCTGAGCAATTGCTCGACGTTTGCAATTTCTCAGCTCGTGTCTACGAGACGGAAAGAGAATGACCGTGACGTTTGGTGGCTAGAGAAGCGCAAAGCCCCAGTGTTGCTGCGCCTGTGAAAGCGCTTCCAAGGAAGGGTGCTGGCTAGCAACAGCTTTCAGTGCTGGCACTTTTCATCTCTGAGCAATTGCTCGACGTTTGCAATTTCTCACCTGAGCTCTCTTTAGAGTGCGCGAGAGGATGAGCAGAAGATGAGGTGGCTAGAGAAGCCCAGAGCCCCAGTGTTCTTAGGCCTACAAAAGCGCTTCCAAGGAAGGGTGCTGGCTAGCAAGAGCTTTCAGTGCTGGCACTTTTCACCTCTGAGCAATTGCTCGACGTTTGCAATTTCTCAGCTCGTGTCTACCGACGGAAAGAGAAGGACCGTGACGTTTGGTGGGTAGAGAAGCGCAAAGCCCCAGTGTTACTGCGCCTGTAAAGCGCTTCCAAGGAAGGGTGCTGGCTAGCAAGAGCTTTCAGTGCTGGCACTTTTCAGCTCTGAGCAATTGCTCGACGTTTGCAATTTCTCAGCTCGTGTCTACGAGACGGAAAGAGAAGGACCGTGACGTTTGGTGGCTAGAGAAGCGCAAAGCCCCAGTGTTGCTGCGCCTGTGAAAGCGCTTCCAAGGAAGGGTGCTGGCTAGCAACAGCTTCCAGTGCTGGCACTTTTCATCTCTGAGCAATTGCTCGACGTTTGCAATTTCTCAGCTCGTGTCTACGAGACGGAAAGAGAAGGACCGTGACGTTTGGTGCGTAGAGAAGCGCAAAGCCCCAGTGTTGCTGCGCCTGTGAAAGCGCTTCCAAGGAAGGGTGCTGGCTAGCAAGAGCTTTCAGTGCTGGCACTTTTCATCTCTGAGCAATTGCTCGACGTTTGCAATTTCTCACCTGAGCTCTCTTTAGAGTGCGCGAGAGGATGAGCAGAAGATGAGGTGGCTAGAGAAGCCCAGAGCCCCACTGTTCTTAGGCCTACAAAAGCGCTTCCAAGGAAGGGTGCTGGCTAGCAAGAGCTTTCAGTGCTGGCACTTTTCATCTCTGAGCAATTGCTCGACGTTTGCAATCTCTCAGCTCGTGTCTACCGACGGAAAGAGAAGGACCGTGACGTTTGGTGGCTAGAGAAGCGCAAAGCCCCAGTGTTGCTGCACCTGTAAAGCGCTTCCAAGGAAGGGTGCTGGCTAGCAAGAGCTTTCAGTGCTGGCACTTTTCAGCTCTGAGCAATTGCTCGACGTTTGCAATTTCTCAGCTCGTGTCTACGAGACGGAAAGAGAAGGACCGTGACGTTTGGTGGCTAGAGAAGCGCAAAGCCCCAGTGTTGCTGTGCATGTGAAAGCGCTTCCAAGGAAGGGTGCTGGCTAGCAAGAGCTTTCAGTGCTGGCACTTTTCATCTCTGAGCAATTGCTCGACGTTTGCAATTTCTCAGCTCGTGTCTACCGACGGAAAGAGAAGGACCGTGACGTTTGGTGGCTAGAGAAGCGCAAAGCCCCAGTGTTACTGCGCCTGTAAAGCGCTTCCAAGGAAGGTTGCTGGCTAGCAAGAGCTTTCAGTGCTGGCACTTTTCAGCTCTGAGCAATTGCTCGACGTTTGCAATTTCTCAGCTCGTGTCTACGAGACGGAAAGAGAAGGACCGTGACGTTTGGTGCGTATAGAAGCGCAAAGCCCCAGTGTTGCTGCGCCTGTGAAAGCGCTTCCAAGGAAGGGTGCTGGCTAGCAACAGCTTTCAGTGCTGGCACTTTTCTTCTCTGAGCATTTGCTAGACGTTTGCAATTTCTCCCCTGAGCTCTCTTTAGAGTGCGCGAGAGGATGAGCAGAAGATGAGGTGGCTAGAGAAGCCCAGAGCCCCAGTGTTCTTAGGCCTACAATAGCGCTTCCAAGGAAGGGTGCTGGCTAGCAACAGCTTTCAGTGCTGGCACTTTTCATCTCTGAGCAATTGCTGGACGTTTGCAATTTCTCAGCTCGTGTCTAGAAGACAGAAAGAGAAGGACCGTGACGTTTGGTGGGTAGAGAAGCGCAAAGCCCCAGTGTTACTGCGCCTGTAAAGCGCTTCCAAGGAAGGGTGCTGGCTAGCAACAGCTTTCAGTGCTGGCACTTTTCATCTCTAAGCAATTGCTCGACGTTTGCAATTTCTCAGCTCGTGTCTACGAGACGGAAAGAGAAGGACCGTGACGTTTGGTGGGTAGAGAAGCGCAAAGCCCCAGTGTTGCTGCGCCTGTGAAAGCGCTTCCAAGGAAGGGTGCTGGCTAGCAACAGCTTTCAGTGCTGGCACTTTTCATCTCTGAGCAATTGCTCGACGATTGCAATTTCTCAGCTCGTGTCTACGAGACGGAAAGAGAAGGACCGTGACGTTTGGTGCGTAGAGAAGCGCAAAGCCCCAGTGTTGCTGCGCCTGTGAAAGCGCTTCCAAGGAAGGGTGCTGGCTAGCAACAGCTTTCAGTGCTGGCACTTTTCATCTCTGAGCAATTGCTGGACGTTTGCAATTTCTCACCTGAGCTCTCTTTAGAGTGCGCGAGAGGATGAGCAGAAGATGAGGTGGCTAGAGAAGCCCAGAGCCCCAGTGTTCTTAGGCCTACAAAAGCGCTTCCAAGGAAGGGTGCTGGCTAGCAAGAGCTTTCAGTGCTGGCACTTTTCATCTCTGAGCAATTGCTTGATGTTTGCAATTTCTCACCTGAGCTCTCTTTAGAGTACGCGAGAGGATGAGCAGAAGATGAGGTGGCTAGAGAAGCCCAGAGCCCCAGTGTTCTTAGGCCTACAAAAGCGCTTCCAAGGAAGGGTGCTGGCTAGCAAGAGCTTTCAGTGCTGGCACTTTTCATCTCTGAGCAATTGCTCGACGTTTGCAATCTCTCAGCTCGTGTCTACCGACGGAAAGAGAAGGACCGTGACGTTTGGTGGCTAGAGAAGCGCAAAGCCCCAGTGTTGCTGCACCTGTAAAGCGCTTCCAAGGAAGGGTGCTGGCTAGCAAGAGCTTTCAGTGCTGGCACTTTTCAGCTCTGAGCAATTGCTCGACGTTTGCAATTTCTCAGCTCGTGTCTACGAGATGGAAAGAGAATGACCGTGACGTTTGGTGGGTAGAGAAGCGCAAAGCCCCAGTGTTGCTGTGCATGTGAAAGCGCTTCCAAGGAAGGGTGCTGGCTAGCAAGAGCTTTCAGTGCTGGCACTTTTCATCTCTGAGCAATTGCTCGACGTTTGCAATTTCTCCCCTGAGCTCTCTTTAGAGTGCGCGAGAGGATGAGCAGAAGATGAGGTGGCTAGAGAAGCCCAGAGCCCCAGTGTTCTTAGGCCTACAAAAGCGCTTCCAAGCAAGGGTGCTGGCTAGCAACAGCTTTCAGTGCTGGCACTTTTCATCTCTGAGCAATTGCTCGACGTTTGCAATTTCTCAGCTCGTGTCTACCGACGGAAAGAGAAGGACCGTGACGTTTGGTGGATAGAGAAGCGCAAAGCCCCAGTGTTACTGCGCCTGTAAAGCGCTTCCAAGGAAGGGTGCTGGCTAGCAAGAGCTTTCAGTGCTGGCACTTTTCAGCTCTGAGCAATTGCTCGACGTTTGCAATTTCTCAGCTCGTGTCTACGAGACGGAAAGAGAAGGACCGTGACGTTTGGTGCGTATAGAAGCGCAAAGCCCCAGTGTTGCTGCGCCTGTGAAAGCGCTTCCAAGGAAGGGTGCTGGCTAGCAACAGCTTTCAGTGCTGGCACTTTTCTTCTCTGAGCATTTGCTAGACGTTTGCAATTTCTCCCCTGAGCTCTCTTTAGAGTGCGCGAGAGGATGAGCAGAAGATGAGGTGGCTAGAGAAGCCCAGAGCCCCAGTGTTCTTAGGCCTACAATAGCGCTTCCAAGGAAGGGTGCTGGCTAGCAACAGCTTTCAGTGCTGGCACTTTTCATCTCTGAGCAATTGCTCGACGTTTGCAATTTCTCAGCTCGTGTCTAGAAGACAGAAAGAGAAGGACCGTGACGTTTGGTGGGTAGAGAAGCGCAAAGCCCCAGTGTTACTGCGCCTGTAAAGCGCTTCCAAGGAAGGGTGCTGGCTAGCAACAGCTTTCAGTGCTGGCACTTTTCATCTCTAAGCAATTGCTCGACGTTTGCAATTTCTCAGCTCGTGTCTACGAGACGGAAAGAGAAGGACCGTGACGTTTGGTGGGTAGAGAAGCGCAAAGCCCCAGTGTTGCTGCGCCTGTGAAAGCGCTTCCAAGGAAGGGTGCTGGCTAGCAACAGCTTTCAGTGCTGGCACTTTTCATCTCTGAGCAATTGCTCGACGATTGCAATTTCTCAGCTCGTGTCTACGAGACGGAAAGAGAAGGACCGTGACGTTTGGTGCGTAGAGAAGCGCAAAGCCCCAGTGTTGCTGCGCCTGTGAAAGCGCTTCCAAGGAAGGGTGCTGGCTAGCAACAGCTTTCAGTGCTGGCACTTTTCATCTCTGAGCAATTGCTGGACGTTTGCAATTTCTCACCTGAGCTCTCTTTAGAGTGCGCGAGAGGATGAGCAGAAGATGAGGTGGCTAGAGAAGCCCAGAGCCCCAGTGTTCTTAGGCCTACAAAAGCGCTTCCAAGGAAGGGTGCTGGCTAGCAAGAGCTTTCAGTGCTGGCACTTTTCATCTCTGAGCAATTGCTTGATGTTTGCAATTTCTCACCTGAGCTCTCTTTAGAGTACGCGAGAGGATGAGCAGAAGATGAGGTGGCTAGAGAAGCCCAGAGCCCCAGTGTTCTTAGGCCTACAAAAGCGCTTCCAAGGAAGGGTGCTGGCTAGCAAGAGCTTTCAGTGCTGGCACTTTTCATCTCTGAGCAATTGCTCGACGTTTGCAATCTCTCAGCTCGTGTCTACCGACGGAAAGAGAAGGACCGTGACGTTTGGTGGCTAGAGAAGCGCAAAGCCCCAGTGTTGCTGCACCTGTAAAGCGCTTCCAAGGAAGGGTGCTGGCTAGCAAGAGCTTTCAGTGCTGGCACTTTTCAGCTCTGAGCAATTGCTCGACGTTTGCAATTTCTCAGCTCGTGTCTACGAGATGGAAAGAGAAGGACCGTGACGTTTGGTGGCTAGAGAAGCGCAAAGCCCCAGTGTTGCTGTGCATGTGAAAGCGCTTCCAAGGAAGGGTGCTGGCTAGCAAGAGCTTTCAGTGCTGGCACTTTTCATCTCTGAGCAATTGCTCGACGTTTGCAATTTCTCACCTGAGCTCTCTTTAGAGTGCGCGAGAGGATGAGCAGAAGATGAGGTGGCTAGAGAAGCCCAGAGCCCCAGTGTTCTTAGGCCTACAAAAGCGCTTCCAAGCAAGGGTGCTGGCTAGCAACAGCTTTCAGTGCTGGCACTTTTCAGCTCTGAGCAATTGCTCGACGTTTGCAATTTCTCAGCTCGTGTCTACCGACGGAAAGAGAAGGACCGTGACGTTTGGTGGGTAGAGAAGCGCAAAGCCCCAGTGTTACTGCGCCTGTAAAGCGCTTCCAAGGAAGGGTGCTGGCTAGCAAGAGCTTTCAGTGCTGGCACTTTTCAGCTCTGAGCAATTGCTCGACGTTTGCAATTTCTCAGCTCGTGTCTACGAGACGGAAAGAGAATGACCGTGACGTTTGGTGGGTAGAGAAGCGCAAAGCCCCAGTGTTACTGCGCCTGTGAAAGCGCTTCCAAGGAAGGGTGCTGGCTAGCAACAGCTTTCAGTGCTGGCACTTTTCTTCTCTGAGCATTTGCTAGACGTTTGCAATTTCTCCCCTGAGCTCTCTTTAGAGTGCGCGAGAGGATGAGCAGAAGATGAGGTGGCTAGAGAAGCCCAGAGCCCCAGTGTTCTTAGGCCTACAATAGCGCTTCCAAGGAAGGGTGCTGGCTAGCAACAGCTTTCAGTGCTGGCACTTTTCAGCTCTGAGCAATTGCTCGACGTTTGCAATTTCTCAGCTCGTGTCTAGAAGACAGAAAGAGAAGGACCTTGACGTTTGGTGCGTATAGAAGCGCAAAGCCCCAGTGTTGCTGCGCCTGTGAAAGTGCTTCCAAGGAAGGGTGCTGGCTAGCAAGAGCTTTCAGTGCTGGCACTTTTCATCTCTGAGCAATTGCTCGACGTTTGCAATTTCTCAGCTCGTGTCTACCGACGGAAAGAGAAGGACCGTGACGTTTGGTGGGTAGAGAAGCGCAAAGTCCCAGTGTTACTGCACCTGTAAAGCGCTTCCAAGGAAGGGTGCTGGCTAGCAAGAGCTTTCAGTGCTGGCACTTTTCAGCTCTGAGCAATTGCTCGACGTTTGCAATTTCTCAGCTCGTGTCTACGAGACGGAAAGAGAATGACCGTGACGTTTAGTGCGTATAGAAGCGCAAAGCCCCAGTGTTGCTGCGCCTGTGAAAGCGCTTCCAAGGAAGGGTGCTGGCTAGCAACAGCTTTCAGTGCTGGCACTTTTCATCTCTGAGCAATTGGTCGACGTTTGCAATTACTCACCTGAGCTCTCTTTAGAGTGCGCGAGAGGATGAGCAGAAGATGAGGTGGCTAGAGAAGCCCAGAGCACCAGTGTTCTTAGGCCTACAAAAGCGCTTCCAAGGAAGGGTGCTGGCTAGCAAGAGCTTTCAGTGCTGGCACTTTTCATCTCTGAGCAATTGCTGGACGTTTGCAATTTCTCAGCTCGTGTCTACGAGACGGAAAGAGAAGGACCGTGACGTTTGGTGGGTAGAGAAGCGCAAAGCCCCAGTGTTGCTGCGCCTGTGAAAGCGCTTCCAAGGAAGGGTGCTGGCTAGCAACAGCTTTCAGTGCTGGCACTTTTCAGCTCTGAGCAATTGCTCGACGTTTGCAATTTCTCAGCTCGTGTCTACGAGACGGAAAGAGAAGGACCGTGACGTTTGGTGCGTATAGAAGCGCAAAGCCCCAGTGTTGCTGTGCCTGTGAAAGCGCTTCCAAGGAAGGGTGCTGGCTAGCAAGAGCTTTCAGTGCTGGCACTTTTCATCTCTGAGCAATTGCTTGACGTTTGCAATTTCTCACCTGAGCTCTCTTTAGAGTGCGCGAGAGGATGAGCAGAAGATGAGGTGGCTAGAGAAGCCCAGAGCCCCAGTGTTCTTAGGCCTACAAAAGCGCTTCCAAGGAAGGGTGCTGGCTAGCAACAGCTTTCAGTGCTGGCACTTTTCATCTCTGAGCAATTGCTGGACGTTTGCAATTTCTCAGCTCGTGTCTACCGACGGAAAGAGAAGGACCGTGACGTTTGGTGGGTAGAGAAGCGCAAAGCCCCAGTGTTACTGCGCCTGTAAAGCGCTTCCAAGGAA
This sequence comes from Sarcoramphus papa, assembly GCA_037962945.1. Classification (NCBI taxonomy): domain Eukaryota; kingdom Metazoa; phylum Chordata; class Aves; order Accipitriformes; family Cathartidae; genus Sarcoramphus; species Sarcoramphus papa. The sequence continues at coordinate 5,223,505 of JBBMRM010000084.1, read as the reverse complement.
GGGTGCTGGCTAGCAACAGCTTTCAGTGCTGGCACTTTTCTTCTCTGAGCAATTGCTCGACGTTTGCAATTTCTCACCTGAGCTCTCTTTAGAGTGCGCGAGAGGATGAGCAGAAGATGATGTGGCTAGAGAAGCCCAGAGCCCCAGTGTTCTTAGGCCTACAAAAGCGCTTCCAAGGAAGGGTGCTGGCTAGCAAGAGCTTTCAGTGCTGGCACTTTTCAGCTCTGAGCAATTGCTCGACGTTTGCAATTTCTCAGCTCGTGTCTACGAGACGGAAAGAGAAGGACCGTGACATTTGCTGGGTAGAGAAGCGAAAAGCCCCAGTGTTACTGCGCCTGTGAAAGCACTTCCAAGGAAGGGTGCTGGCTAGCAACAGCTTTCACTGCTGGCACTTTTCATCTCTGAACAATTGCTTGACGTTTGCAATTTCTCACCTGAGCTCTCTTTAGAGTGCGCGAGAGGATGAGCAGAAGATGAGGTGGCTAGAGAAGCCCAGAGCCCCAGTGTTCTTAGGCCTACAAAAGCGCTTCCAAGGAAGGGTGCTGGCTAGCAACAGCTTTCAGTGCTGGCACTTTTCATCTCTGAGCAATTGCTGGATGTTTGCAATTTCTCAGCTCGTGTCTACGAGACGGAAAGAGAAGGACCGTGACGTTTGGTGCGTATAGAAGCGCAAAGCCCCAGTGTTGCTGCGCCTGTGAAAGCGCTTCCAAGGAAGGGTGCTGGCTAGCAACAGCTTTCAGTGCTGGCACTTTTCATCTCTGAGCAATTGCTGGATGTTTGCAATTTCTCACCTGAGCTCTCTTTAGAGTGCGCGAGAGGATGAGCAGAAGATGAGGTGGCTAGAGAAGCCCAGAGCCCCACTGTTCTTAGGCCTACAAAAGCGCTTCCAAGGAAGGGTGCTGGCTAGCAAGAGCTTTCAGTGCTGGCACTTTTCATCTCTGAGCAATTGCTCGACGTTTGCAATTTCTCAGCTCGTGTCTACGAGGCGGAAAGAGAAGGACCGTGACGTTTGGTGGGTAGAGAAGCGCAAAGCCCCAGTGTTGCTGTGCCTGTGAAAGCGCTTCCAAGGAAGGGTGCTGGCTAGCAACAGCTTTCAGTGCTGGCACTTTTCATCTCTGAGCAATTGCTCGACGTTTGCAATTTCTCACCTGAGCTCTCTTTAGAGTGCGCGAGAGGATGAGCAGAAGATGAGGTGGCTAGAGAAGCCCAGAGCCCCAGTGTTCTTAGGCCTACAAAAGCGCTTCCAAGGAAGGGTGCTGGCTAGCAACAGCTTTCAGTGCTGGCACTTTTCATCTCTGAGCAATTGCTCGACGTTTGCAATTTCTCAGCTCGTGTCTACCGACGGAAAGAGAAGGACCGTGACGTTTGGTGGGTAGAGAAGCGCAAAGCCCCAGTGTTGCTGCGCCTGTGAAAGCGCTTCCAAGGAAGGGTGCTGGCTAGCAACAGCTTTCAGTGCTGGCACTTTTCATCTCTGAGCAATTGCTCGACGTTTGCAATTTCTCAGCTCGTGTCTACGAGACGGAAAGAGAAGGACCGTGACGTTTGGTGGGTAGAGAAGCGCAGAGCCCCAGTGTTGCTGCACCTGTAAAGCGCTTCCAAGGAAGGGTGCTGGCTAGCAACAGCTTTCAGTCCTGGCACTTTTCATCTCTGAGCAATTGCTCGACGTTTGCAATTTCTCACCTGAGCTCTCTTTAGAGTGCGCGAGAGGATGAGCAGAAGATGAATTGGCTAGAGAAGCCCAGAGCCCCAGTGTTCTTAGGCCTACAAAAGCGCTTCCGAGGAAGGGTGCTGGCTAGCAAGAGCTTTCAGTGCTGGCACTTTTCATCTCTGAGCAATTGCTGGACGTTTGCAATTTCTCAGCTCGTGTCTACCGACGGAAAGAGAAGGACCGTGACGTTTGGTGGGTAGAGAAGCGCAAAGCCCCAGTGTTACTGCGCCTGTAAAGCGCTTCCAAGGAAGGGTGCTGGCTAGCAAGAGCTTTCAGTGCTGGCACTTTTCAGCTCTGAGCAATTGCTCGACGTTTGCAATTTCTCAGCTCGTGTCTACGAGACGAAAGAGAATGACCGTGACGTTTGGTGCGTAGAAAAGTGCAAAGCCCCAGTGTTGCTGCGCCTGTGAAAGCGCTTCCAAGGAAGGGTGCTGGCTAGCAAAAGCTTCCAGTGCTGGCACTTTTCAGCTCTGAGCAATTGCTCGACGATTGCAATTTCTCAGCTCGTGTCTACGAGACGGAAAGAGAAGGACCGTGACGTTTGGTGGGTAGAGAAGCGCAAAGCCCCAGTGTTGCTGCGCCTGTGAAAGCGCTTCCAAGGAAGGGTGCTGGCTAGCAACAGCTTTCAGTGCTGGCACTTTTCATCTCTGAGCAATTGCTCGACGTTTGCAATTTCTCACCTGAGCTCTCTTTAGAGTGCGCGAGAGGATGAGCAGAAGATGAGGTGGCTAGAGAAGCCCAGAGCCCCAGTGTTCTTAGGCCTACAAAAGCGCTTCCAAGGAAGGGTGCTGGCTAGCAAGAGCTTTCAGTGCTGGCACTTTTCATCTCTGAGCAATTGCTTGATGTTTGCAATTTCTCACCTGAGCTCTCTTTAGAGTACGCGAGAGGATGAGCAGAAGATGAGGTGGCTAGAGAAGCCCAGAGCCCCAGTGTTCTTAGGCCTACAAAAGCGCTTCCAAGGAAGGGGGCTGGCTAGCAAGAGCTTTCAGTGCTGGCACTTTTCATCTCTGAGCAATTGCTCGACGTTTGCAATCTCTCAGCTCGTGTCTACCGACGGAAAGAGAAGGACCGTGACGTTTGGTGGCTAGAGAAGCGCAAAGCCCCAGTGTTGCTGCACCTGTAAAGCGCTTCCAAGGAAGGGTGCTGGCTAGCAAGAGGTTTCAGTGCTGGCACTTTTCAGCTCTGAGCAATTGCTCGACGTTTGCAATTTCTCAGCTCGTGTCTACGAGATGGAAAGAGAAGGACCGTGACGTTTGGTGGCTAGAGAAGCGCAAAGCCCCAGTGTTGCTGTGCATGTGAAAGCGCTTCCAAGGAAGGGTGCTGGCTAGCAAGAGCTTTCAGTGCTGGCACTTTTCATCTCTGAGCAATTGCTCGACGTTTGCAATTTCTCCCCTGAGCTCTCTTTAGAGTGCGCGAGAGGATGAGCAGAAGATGAGGTGGCTAGAGAAGCCCAGAGCCCCACTGTTCTTAGGCCTACAAAAGCGCTTCCAAGGAAGGGTGCTGGCTAGCAACAGCTTTCAGTGCTGGCACTTTTCAGCTCTGAGCAATTGCTCGACGTTTGCAATTTCTCAGCTCGTGTCTACCGACGGAAAGAGAAGGACCGTGACGTTTGGTGGCTAGAGAAGCGCAAAGCCCCAGTGTTACTGCGCCTGTAAAGCGCTTCCAAGGAAGGGTGCTGGCTAGCAAGAGCTTTCAGTGCTGGCACTTTTCAGCTCTGAGCAATTGCTCGACGTTTGCAATTTCTCAGCTCGTGTCTAGGAGACGGAAAGAGAATGACCGTGACGTTTGGTGGGTAGAGAAGCGCAAAGCCCCAGTGTTGCTGCGCCTGTGAAAGCGCTTCCAAGGAAGGGTGCTGGCTAGCAACAGTTTTCAGTGTTGGCACTTTTCTTCTCTGAGCATTTGCTAGACGTTTGCAATTTCTCCCCTGAGCTCTTTTTAGAGTGCGCGAGAGGATGAGCAGAAGATGAGGTGGCTAGAGAAGCCCAGAGCCCCAGTGTTCTTAGGCCTACAATAGCGCTTCCAAGGAAGGGTGCTGGCTAGCAACAGCTTTCAGTGCTGGCACTTTTCAGCTCTGAGCAATTGCTCGACGTTTGCAATTTCTCAGCTCGTGTCTAGAAGACAGAAAGAGAAGGACCTTGACGTTTGGTGCGTATAGAAGCGCAAAGCCCCAGTGTTGCTGCGCCTGTGAAAGTGCTTCCAAGGAAGGGTGCTGGCTAGCAAGAGCTTTCAGTGCTGGCACTTTTCATCTCTGAGCAATTGCTCGACGTTTGCAATTTCTCAGCTCGTGTCTACCGACGGAAAGAGAAGGACCGTGACGTTTGGTGGGTAGAGAAGCGCAAAGTCCCAGTGTTACTGCACCTGTAAAGCGCTTCCAAGGAAGGGTGCTGGCTAGCAAGAGCTTTCAGTGCTGGCACTTTTCAGCTCTGAGCAATTGCTCGACGTTTGCAATTTCTCAGCTCGTGTCTACGAGACGGAAAGAGAATGACTGTGACGTTTAGTGCGTATAGAAGCGCAAAGCCCCAGTGTTGCTGCGCCTGTGAAAGCGCTTCCAAGGAAGGGTGCTGGCTAGCAACAGCTTTCAGTGCTGGCACTTTTCATCTCTGAGTAATTGCTCGACGTTTGCAATTACTCACCTGAGCTCTCTTTAGAGTGCGCGAGAGGATGAGCAGAAGATGAGGTGGCTAGAGAAGCCCAGAGCACCAGTGTTCTTAGGCCTACAAAAGCGCTTCCAAGGAAGGGTGCTGGCTAGCAACAGCTTTCAGTGCTGGCACTTTTCATCTCTGAGCAATTGCTGGACGTTTGCAATTTCTCAGCTCGTGTCTACGAGACGGAAAGAGAAGGACCGTGACGTTTGGTGGGTAGAGAAGCGCAAAGCCCCAGTGTTGCTGCGCCTGTGAAAGCGCTTCCAAGGAAGGGTGCTGGCTAGCAACAGCTTTCAGTGCTGGCACTTTTCATCTCTGAGCAATTGCTCGACGTTTGCAATTTCTCAGCTCGTGTCTACGAGACGGAAAGAGAATGACCGTGACGTTTGGTGCGTATAGAAGCGCAAAGCCCCAGTGTTGCTGTGCCTGTGAAAGCGCTTCCAAGGAAGGGTGCTGGCTAGCAACAGCTTTCAGTGCTGGCACTTTTCATCTCTGAGCAATTGCTTGACGTTTGCAATTTCTCACCTGAGCTCTCTTTAGAGTGCGCGAGAGGATGAGCAGAAGATGAGGTGGCTAGAGAAGCCCAGAGCCCCAGTGTTCTTAGGCCTACAAAAGCGCTTCCAAGGAAGGGTGCTGGCTAGCAACAGCTTTCAGTGCTGGCACTTTTCATCTCTGAGCAATTGCTGGACGTTTGCAATTTCTCAGCTCGTGTCTACCGACGGAAAGAGAAGGACCGTGACGTTTGGTGGGTAGAGAAGCGCAAAGCCCCAGTGTTGCTGCGCCTGTGAAAGCGCTTCCAAGGAAGGGTGCTGGCTAGCAACAGCTTTCAGTGCTGGCACTTTTCATCTCTGAGCAATTGCTCGACGTTTGCAATTTCTCAGCTCGTGTCTACGAGACGGAAAGAGAAGGACCGTGACGTTTGGTGGCTAGAGAAGCGCAAAGCCCCAGTGTTGCTGCGCCTGTGAAAGCGCTTCCAAGGAAGGGTGCTGGCTAGCAACAGCTTTCAGTGCTGGCACTTTTCATCTCTGAGCAATTGCTGGACGTTTGCAATTTCTCACCTGAGCTCTCTTTAGAGTGCGCGAGAGGATGAGCAGAAGATGATGTGGCTAGAGAAGCCCAGAGCCCCAGTGTTCTTAGGCCTACAAAAGCGCTTCCAAGGAAGGGTGCTGGCTAGCAAGAGCTTTCAGTGCTGGCACTTTTCAGCTCTGAGCAATTGCTCGACGTTTGCAATTTCTCAGCTCGTGTCTACGAGACGGAAAGAGAAGGACCGTGACATTTGGTGGGTAGAGAAGCGCAAAGCCCCAGTGTTACTGCGCCTGTGAAAGCACTTCCAAGGAAGGGTGCTGGCTAGCAAGAGCTTTCACTGCTGGCACTTTTCATCTCTGAGCAATTGCTTGACGTTTGCAATTTCTCACCTGAGCTCTCTTTAGAGTGCGCGAGAGGATGAGCAGAAGATGAGGTGGCTAGAGAAGCCCAGAGCCCCACTGTTCTTAGGCCTACAAAAGCGCTTCCAAGGAAGGGTGCTGGCTAGCAAGAGCTTTCAGTGCTGGCACTTTTCATCTCTGAGCAATTGCTCGACGTTTGCAATTTCTCAGCTCGTGTCTACGAGACGGAAAGAGAAGGACCGTGACGTTTGGTGGGTAGAGAAGCGCAAAGCCCCAGTGTTGCTGCGCCTGTGAAAGCGCTTCCAAGGAAGGGTGCTGGCTAGCAACAGCTTTCAGTGCTGGCACTTTTCATCTCTGAGCAATTGCTCGACGTTTGCAATTTCTCACCTGAGCTCTCTTTAGAGTGCGCGAGAGGATGAGCAGAAGATTAGGTGGCTAGAGAAGCCGAGAGCCCCAGTGTTCTTAGGCCTACAAAAGCGCTTCCAAGGAAGGGTGCTGGCTAGCAACAGCTTTCAGTGCTGGCACTTTTCATCTCTGAGCAATTGCTTGACGTTTGCAATTTCTCAGCTCGTGTCTACCGACGGAAAGAGAAGGACCGTGACGTTTGGTGGGTAGAGAAGCGCAAAGCCCCAGTGTTGCTGCGCCTGTGAAAGCACTTCCAAGGAAGGGTGCTGGCTAGCAACAGCTTTCAGTGCTGGCACTTTTCATCTCTGAGCAATTGCTCGACGTTTGCAATTTCTCAGCTCGTGTCTACGAGACGGAAAGAGAAGGACCGTGACGTTTGGTGGGTAGAGAAGCGCAAAGCCCCAGTGTTGCTGCACCTGTAAAGCGCTTCCAAGGAAGGGTGCTGGCTAGCAACAGCTTTCAGTGCTGGCACTTTTCATCTCTGAGCAATTGCTCGACGTTTGAAATTTCTCAGCTCGTGTCTACGAGACGGAAAGAGAAGGACCGTGACGTTTGGTGGGTAGAGAAGCGCAAAGCCCCAGTGTTGCTGCGCCTGTGAAAGCGCTTCCAAGGAAGGGTGCTGGCTAGCAACAGCTTTCAGTCCTGGCACTTTTCATCTCTGAGCAATTGCTCGACGTTTGCAATTTCTCACCTGAGCTCTCTTTAGAGTGCGCGAGAGGATGAGCAGAAGATGAGGTGGCTAGAGAAGCCCAGAGCCCCAGTGTTCTTAGGCCTACAAAAGCGCTTCCAAGGAAGGGTGCTGGCTAGCAAGAGCTTTCAGTGCTGGCACTTTTCAGCTCTGATCAATTGCTCGACGTTTGCAATTTCTCAGCTCGTGTCTACGAGGCGGAAAGAGAATGACCGTGACGTTTGGTGGGTAGAGAAGTGCAAAGCCACAGTGTTGCTGCGCCTGTGAAAGCGCTTCCAAGGAAGGGTGCTGGCTAGCAACAGCTTTCAGTGCTGGCACTTTTCATCTCTGAGCAATTGCTCGACGTTTGCAATTTCTCACCTGAGCTCTCTTTAGAGTGCGCGAGAGGATGAGCAGAAGATGAGGTGGCTAGAGAAGCCCAGAGCCCCAGTGTTCTTAGGCCTACAAAAGCGCTTCCAAGGAAGGGTGCTGGCTAGCAACAGCTTTCAGTGCTGGCACTTTTCATCTCTGAGCAATTGCTTGACGTTTGCAATTTCTCAGCTCGTGTCTACCGACGGAAAGGGAAGGACCGTGACGTTTGGTGGCTAGAGAAGCGCAAAGCCCCAGTGTTGCTGCGCCTGTGAAAGCGCTTCCAAGGAAGGGTGCTGGCTAGCAACAGCTTTCAGTGCTGGCACTTTTCATCTCTGAGCAATTGCTCGACGTTTGCAATTTCTCAGCTCGTGTCTACGAGATGGAAAGAGAAGGACCGTGACGTTTGGTGCGTATAGAAGCGCAAAGCCCCAGTGTTGCTGCGCCTGTGAAAGCGCTTCCAAGGAAGGGTGCTGGCTAGCAAGAGCTTTCAGTGCTGGCACTTTTCATCTCTGAGCAATTGCTCGACGTTTGCAATTTCTCACCTGAGCTCTCTTTAGAGTGCGTTGGAGGATGAGCAGAAGATGAGGTGGCTAGAGAAGCCCAGAGCCCCAGTGTTCTTAGGCCTACAAAAGCGCTTCCAAGGAAGGGTGCTGGCTAGCAACAGCTTTCAGTGCTGGCACTTTTCATCTCTGAGCAATTGCTTGACGTTTGCAATTTCTCAGCTCGTGTCTACGAGCGGAAAGAGAAGGACCGTGACGTTTGGTGGGTAGAGAAGCGCAAAGCCCCAGTGTTGCTGCGCCTGTGAAAGCGCTTCCAAGGAAGGGTGCTGGCTAGCAACAGCTTTCAGTGCTGGCACTTTTCATCTCTGAGCAATTGCTCGACGTTTGCAATTTCTCAGCTCGTGTCTACGAGACGGAAAGAGAAGGACCGTGACGTTTGGTGGGTAGAGAAGCGCAGAGCCCCAGTGTTGCTGCACCTGTAAAGCGCTTCCAAGGAAGGGTGCTGGCTAGCAAGAGCTTTCAGTGCTGGCACTTTTCATCTCTGAGCAATTGCTCGACGTTTGAAATTTCTCAGCTCGTGTCTACGAGACGGAAAGAGAAGGACCGTGACGTTTGGTGGGTAGAGAAGCGCAAAGCCCCAGTGTTGCTGCGCCTGTGAAAGCGCTTCCAAGGAAGGGTGCTGGCTAGCAACAGCTTTCAGTCCTGGCACTTTTCATCTCTGAGCAATTGCTCGACGTTTGCAATTTCTCACCTGAGCTCTCTTTAGAGTGCGCGAGAGGATGAGCAGAAGATGAGGTGGCTAGAGAAGCCCAGAGCCCCAGTGTTCTTAGGCCTACAAAAGCGCTTCCGAGGAAGGGTGCTGGCTAGCAACAGCTTTCAGTGCTGGCACTTTTCATCTCTGAGCAATTGCTGGACGTTTGCAATTTCTCAGCTCGTGTCTACCGACGGAAAGAGAAGGACCGTGACGTTTGGTGGGTAGAGAAGCGCAAAGCCCCAGTGTTACTGCACCTGTAAAGCGCTTCCAAGGAAGGGTGCTGGCTAGCAAGAGCTTTCAGTGCTGGCACTTTTCAGCTCTGAGCAATTGCTCGACGTTTGCAATTTCTCAGCTCGTGTCTACCGACGGAAAGAGAAGGACCGTGACGTTTGGTGGCTAGAGAAGCGCAAAGCCCCAGTGTTACTGCGCCTGTAAAGCGCTTCCAAGGAAGGGTGCTGGCTAGCAAGAGCTTTCAGTGCTGGCACTTTTCAGCTCTGAGCAATTGCTCGACGTTTGCAATTTCTCAGCTCGTGTCTACGAGACGGAAAGAGAAGGACCGTGACGTTTGGTGGGTAGAGAAGCGCAAAGCCCCAGTGTTGCTGCGCCTGTGAAAGCGCTTCCAAGGAAGGGTGCTGGCTAGCAACAGTTTTCAGTGTTGGCACTTTTCTTCTCTGAGCATTTGCTAGACGTTTGCAATTTCTCACCTGAGCTCTTTTTAGAGTGCGCGAGAGGATGAGCAGAAGATGAGGTGGCTAGAGAAGCCCAGAGCCCCAGTGTTCTTAGGCCTACAATAGCGCTTCCAAGGAAGGGTGCTGGCTAGCAACAGCTTTCAGTGCTGGCACTTTTCAGCTCTGAGCAATTGCTCGACGTTTGCAATTTCTCAGCTCGTGTCTAGAAGACAGAAAGAGAAGGACCTTGACGTTTGGTGCGTATAGAAGCGCAAAGCCCCAGTGTTGCTGCGCCTGTGAAAGTGCTTCCAAGGAAGGGTGCTGGCTAGCAAGAGCTTTCAGTGCTGGCACTTTTCATCTCTGAGCAATTGCTCGACGTTTGCAATTTCTCAGCTCGTGTCTACCGACGGAAAGAGAAGGACCGTGACGTTTGGTGGGTAGAGAAGCGCAAAGTCCCAGTGTTACTGCACCTGTAAAGCGCTTCCAAGGAAGGGTGCTGGCTAGCAAGAGCTTTCAGTGCTGGCACTTTTCAGCTCTGAGCAATTGCTCGACGTTTGCAATTTCTCAGCTCGTGTCTACGAGACGGAAAGAGAATGACTGTGACGTTTAGTGCGTATAGAAGCGCAAAGCCCCAGTGTTGCTGCGCCTGTGAAAGCGCTTCCAAGGAAGGGTGCTGGCTAGCAACAGCTTTCAGTGCTGGCACTTTTCATCTCTGAGTAATTGCTCGACGTTTGCAATTACTCACCTGAGCTCTCTTTAGAGTGCGCGAGAGGATGAGCAGAAGATGAGGTGGCTAGAGAAGCCCAGAGCCCCAGTGTTCTTAGGCCTACAAAAGCGCTTCCAAGGAAGGGTGCTGGCTAGCAACAGCTTTCAGTGCTGGCACTTTTCATCTCTGAGCAATTGCTGGACGTTTGCAATTTCTCAGCTCGTGTCTACGAGACGGAAAGAGAAGGACCGTGACGTTTGGTGGGTAGAGAAGCGCAAAGCCCCAGTGTTGCTGCGCCTGTGAAAGCGCTTCCAAGGAAGGGTGCTGGCTAGCAAGAGCTTTCAGTGCTGGCACTTTTCAGCTCTGAGCAATTGCTCGACGTTTGCAATTTCTCAGCTCGTGTCTACGAGACGGAAAGAGAATGACCGTGACGTTTGGTGCGTATAGAAGCGCAAAGCCCCAGTGTTGCTGTGCCTGTGAAAGCGCTTCCAAGGAAGGGTGCTGGCTAGCAAGAGCTTTCAGTGCTGGCACTTTTCATCTCTGAGCAATTGCTTGACGTTTGCAATTTCTCACCTGAGCTCTCTTTAGAGTGCGCGAGAGGATGAGCAGAAGATGAGGTGGCTAGAGAAGCCCAGAGCCCCAGTGTTCTTAGGCCTACAATAGCGCTTCCAAGGAAGGGTGCTGGCTAGCAACAGCTTTCAGTGCTGGCACTTTTCAGCTCTGAGCAATTGCTCGACGTTTGCAATTTCTCAGCTCGTGTCTAGAAGACAGAAAGAGAAGGACCTTGACGTTTGGTGCGTATAGAAGCGCAAAGCCCCAGTGTTGCTGCGCCTGTGAAAGTGCTTCCAAGGAAGGGTGCTGGCTAGCAAGAGCTTTCAGTGCTGGCACTTTTCATCTCTGAGCAATTGCTCGACGTTTGCAATTTCTCAGCTCGTGTCTACCGACGGAAAGAGAAGGACCGTGACGTTTGGTGGGTAGAGAAGCGCAAAGTCCCAGTGTTACTGCACCTGTAAAGCGCTTCCAAGGAAGGGTGCTGGCTAGCAAGAGCTTTCAGTGCTGGCACTTTTCAGCTCTGAGCAATTGCTCGACGTTTGCAATTTCTCAGCTCGTGTCTACGAGACGGAAAGAGAATGACTGTGACGTTTAGTGCGTATAGAAGCGCAAAGCCCCAGTGTTGCTGCGCCTGTGAAAGCGCTTCCAAGGAAGGGTGCTGGCTAGCAACAGCTTTCAGTGCTGGCACTTTTCATCTCTGAGTAATTGCTCGACGTTTGCAATTACTCACCTGAGCTCTCTTTAGAGTGCGCGAGAGGATGAGCAGAAGATGAGGTGGCTAGAGAAGCCCAGAGCCCCAGTGTTCTTAGGCCTACAAAAGCGCTTCCAAGGAAGGGTGCTGGCTAGCAAGAGCTTTCAGTGCTGGCACTTTTCATCTCTGAGCAATTGCTGGACGTTTGCAATTTCTCAGCTCGTGTCTACGAGACGGAAAGAGAAGGACCGTGACGTTTGGTGGGTAGAGAAGCGCAAAGCCCCAGTGTTGCTGCGCCTGTGAAAGCGCTTCCAAGGAAGGGTGCTGGCTAGCAACAGCTTTCAGTGCTGGCACTTTTCAGCTCTGAGCAATTGCTCGACGTTTGCAATTTCTCAGCTCGTGTCTACGAGACGGAAAGAGAATGACCGTGACGTTTGGTGCGTATAGAAGCGCAAAGCCCCAGTGTTGCTGTGCCTGTGAAAGCGCTTCCAAGGAAGGGTGCTGGCTAGCAAGAGCTTTCAGTGCTGGCACTTTTCATCTCTGAGCAATTGCTTGACGTTTGCAATTTCTCACCTGAGCTCTCTTTAGAGTGCGCGAGAGGATGAGCAGAAGATGAGGTGGCTAGAGAAGCCCAGAGCCCCAGTGTTCTTAGGCCTACAAAAGCGCTTCCAAGGAAGGGTGCTGGCTAGCAACAGCTTTCAGTGCTGGCACTTTTCATCTCTGAGCAATTGCTGGACGTTTGCAATTTCTCAGCTCGTGTCTACCGACGGAAAGAGAAGGACCGTGACGTTTGGTGGGTAGAGAAGCGCAAAGCCCCAGTGTTACTGCGCCTGTAAAGCGCTTCCAAGAAAGGGTGCTGGCTAGCAAGAGCTTTCAGTGCTGGCACTTTTCATCTCTGAGCAATTGCTCGACGTTTGCAATTTCTCAGCTCGTGTCTACGAGATGGAAAGAGAAGGACCGTGACGTTTGGTGCGTATAGAAGCGCAAAGCCCCAGTGTTGCTGTGCCTGTGAAAGCGCTTCCAAGGAAGGGTGCTGGCTAGCAAGAGCTTTCAGTGCTGGCACTTTTCATCTCTGAGCAATTGCTTGACGTTTGCAATTTCTCACCTGAGCTCTCTTTAGAGTGCGCGAGAGGATGAGCAGAAGATGAGGTGGCTAGAGAAGCCCAGAGCCCCACTGTTCTTAGGCCTACAAAAGCGCTTCCAAGGAAGGGTGCTGGCTAGCAACAGCTTTCAGTGCTGGCACTTTTCATCTCTGAGCAATTGCTGGACGTTTGCAATTTCTCAGCTCGTGTCTACCGACGGAAAGAGAAGGACCGTGACGTTTGGTGGGTAGAGAAGCGCAAAGCCCCAGTGTTACTGCGCCTGTAAAGCGCTTCCAAGAAAGGGTGCTGGCTAGCAAGAGCTTTCAGTGCTGGCACTTTTCAGCTCTGAGCAATTGCTCGACGTTTGCAATTTCTCACCTGAGCTCTCTTTAGAGTGCGCGAGAGGATGAGCAGAAGATGAGGTGGCTAGAGAAGCCCAGAGCCCCACTGTTCTTAGGCCTACAAAAGCGCTTCCAAGGAAGGGTGCTGGCTAGCAACAGCTTTCAGTGCTGGCACTTTTCATCTCTGAGCAATTGCTCGACGTTTGCAATTTCTCAGCTCGTGTCTACGAGACGGAAAGAGAAGGACCGTGACGTTTGGTGGGTAGAGAAGCGCAAAGCCCCAGTGTTACTGCGCCTGTGAAAGCGCTTCCAAGGAAGGGTGCTGGCTAGCAACAGCTTTCAGTGCTGGCACTTTTCATCTCTGAGCAATTGCTGGATGTTTGCAATTTCTCAGCTCGTGTCTACGAGACGGAAAGAGAATGACCGGGACGTTTGGTGCGTATAGAAGCGCAAAGCCCCAGTGTTGCTGCGCCTGTGAAAGCGCTTCCAAGGAAGGGTGCTGGCTAGCAAGAGCTTTCAGTGCTGGCACTTTTCATCTCTGAGCAATTGCTCGACGTTTGCAATTTCTCAGCTCGTGTCTAGGAGACGGAAAGAGAATGACCGTGACGTTTGGTGGCTAGAGAAGCGCAAAGCCCCAGTGTTGCTGCGCCTGTGAAAGCGCTTCCAAGGAAGGGTGCTGGCTAGCAAGAGCTTTCAGTGCTGGCACTTTTCGTCTCTGAGCAATTGCTGGATGTTTGCAATTTCTCACCTGAGCTCTCTTTAGAGTGCGCGAGAGGATGAGCAGAAGATGAGGTGGCTAGAGAAGCCCAGAGCCCCAGTGTTCTTAGGCCTACAAAAGCGCTTCCAAGGAAGGGTGCTGGCTAGCAAGAGCTTTCAGTGCTGGCACTTTTCATCTCTGAGCAATTGCTCGACGTTTGCAATTTCTCAGCTCGTGTCTACGAGACGGAAAGAGAAGGACCGTGACGTTTGGTGGGTAGAGAAGCGCAAAGCCCCAGTGTTGCTGCGCCTGTGAAAGCGCTTCCAAGGAAGGGTGCTGGCTAGCAACAGCTTTCAGTGCTGGCACTTTTCATCTCTGAGCAATTGCTCGACGTTTGCAATTTCTCACCTGAGCTCTCTTTAGAGTGCGCGAGAGGATGAGCAGAAGATGAGGTGGCTAGAGAAGCCCAGAGCCCCAGTGTTCTTAGGCCTACAAAAGCGCTTCCAAGGAAGGGTGCTGGCTAGCAACAGCTTTCACTGCTGGCACTTTTCATCTCTGAGCAATTGCTTGACGTTTGCAATTTCTCAGCTCGTGTCTACCGACGGAAAGAGAAGGACCGTGACGTTTGGTGGGTAGAGAAGCGCAAAGCCCCAGTGTTGCTGCGCCTGTGAAAGCACTTCCAAGGAAGGGTGCTGGCTAGCAACAGCTTTCAGTGCTGGCACTTTTCATCTCTGAGCAATTGCTCGACGTTTGCAATTTCTCAGCTCGTGTCTACGAGACGGAAAGAGAAGGACCGTGACGTTTGGTGGGTAGAGAAGCGCAGAGCCCCAGTGTTGCTGCACCTGTAAAGCGCTTCCAAGGAAGGGTGCTGGCTAGCAACAGCTTTCAGTGCTGGCACTTTTCATCTCTGAGCAATTGCTCGACGTTTGCAATTTCTCAGCTCGTGTCTACGAGACGGAAAGAGAAGGACCGTGACGTTTGGTGGGTAGAGAAGCGCAAAGCCCCAGTGTTGCTGCGCCTGTGAAAGCGCTTCCAAGGAAGGGTGCTGGCTAGCAACAGCTTTCAGTCCTGGCACTTTTCATCTCTGAGCAATTGCTCGACGTTTGCAATTTCTCACCTGAGCTCTCTTTAGAGTGTGCGAGAGGATGAGCAGAAGATGAGGTGGCTAGAGAAGCCCAGAGCCCCAGTGTTCTTAGGCCTACAAAAGCGCTTACAAGGAAGGGTGCTGGCTAGCAAGAGCTTTCAGTGCTGGCACTTTTCAGCTCTGAGCAATTGCTCGACGTTTGCAATTTCTCAGCTCGTGTCTACGAGGCGGAAAGAGAATGACCGTGACGTTTGGTGGGTAGAGAAGTGCAAAGCCCCAGTGTTGCTGCGCCTGTGAAAGCGCTTCCAAGGAAGGGTGCTGGCTAGCAACAGCTTTCAGTGCTGGCACTTTTCATCTCTGAGCAATTGCTCGACGTTTGCAATTTCTCACCTGAGCTCTCTTTAGAGTGCGCGAGAGGATGAGCAGAAGATGAGGTGGCTAGAGAAGCCCAGAGCCCCAGTGTTCTTAGGCCTACAAAAGCGCTTCCAAGGAAGGGTGTTGGCTAGCAAGAGCTTTCAGTGCTGGCACTTTTCATCTCTGAGCAATTGCTTGACGTTTGCAATTTCTCAGCTCGTGTCTACCGACGGAAAGGGAAGGACCGTGACGTTTGGTGGCTAGAGAAGCGCAAAGCCCCAGTGTTGCTGCGCCTGTGAAAGCGCTTCCAAGGAAGGGTGCTGGCTAGCAACAGCTTTCAGTGCTGGCACTTTTCATCTCTGAGCAATTGCTCGACGTTTGCAATTTCTCAGCTCGTGTCTACGAGATGGAAAGAGAAGGACCGTGACGTTTGGTGCGTATAGAAGCGCAAAGCCCCAGTGTTGCTGCGCCTGTGAAAGCGCTTCCAAGGAAGGGTGCTGGCTAGCAAGAGCTTTCAGTGCTGGCACTTTTCATCTCTGAGCAATTGCTCGACGTTTGCAATTTCTCACCTGAGCTCTCTTTAGAGTGCGTTGGAGGATGAGCAGAAGATGAGGTGGCTAGAGAAGCCCAGAGCCCCAGTGTTCTTAGGCCTACAAAAGCGCTTCCAAGGAAGGGTGCTGGCTAGCAACAGCTTTCAGTGCTGGCACTTTTCATCTCTGAGCAATTGCTGGACGTTTGCAATTTCTCAGCTCGTGTCTACGAGACGGAAAGAGAAGGACCGTGACGTTTGGTGGGTAGAGAAGCGCAAAGCCCCAGTGTTGCTGCGCCTGTGAAAGCGCTTCCAAGGAAGGGTGCTGGCTAGCAACAGCTTTCAGTGCTGGCACTTTTCATCTCTGAGCAATTGCTCGACGTTTGCAATTTCTCAGCTCGTGTCTACGAGACGGAAAGAGAAGGACCGTGACGTTTGGTGGGTAGAGAAGCGCAGAGCCCCAGTGTTGCTGCACCTGTAAAGCGCTTCCAAGGAAGGGTGCTGGCTAGCAACAGCTTTCAGTGCTGGCACTTTTCATCTCTGAGCAATTGCTCGACGTTTGAAATTTCTCAGCTCGTGTCTACGAGAAGGAAAGAGAAGGACCGTGACGTTTGGTGGGTAGAGAAGCGCAAAGCCCCAGTGTTGCTGCGCCTGTGAAAGCGCTTCCAAGGAAGGGTGCTGGCTAGCAAGAGCTTTCAGTGCTGGCACTTTTCATCTCTGAGCAATTGCTCGACGTTTGCAATTTCTCACCTGAGCTCTCTTTAGAGTGCGCGAGAGGATGAGCAGAAGATGAGGTGGCTAGAGAAGCCCAGAGCCCCAGTGTTCTTAGGCCTACAAAAGCGCTTCCAAGGAAGGGTGCTGGCTAGCAACAGCTTTCAGTGCTGGCACTTTTCATCTCTGAGCAATTGCTCGACGTTTGCAATTTCTCAGCTCGTGTCTACCGACGGAAAGAGAAGGACCGTGACGTTTGGTGGGTAGAGAAGCGCAAAGCCCCAGTGTTACTGCGCCTGTAAAGCGCTTCCAAGGAAGGGTGCTGGCTAGCAAGAGCTTTCAGTGCTGGCACTTTTCAGCTCTGAGCAATTGCTGGATGTTTGCAATTTCTCAGCTCGTGTCTACGAGACGAAAGAGAATGACCGTGACGTTTGGTGCGTAGAAAAGAGCAAAGCCCCAGTGTTGCTGCGCCTGTGAAAGCGCTTCCAAGGAAGGGTGCTGGCTAGCAAAAGCTTTCAGTGCTGGCACTTTTCAGCTCTGATCAATTGCTCGACGTTTGCAATTTCTCAGCTCGTGTCTACGAGGCGGAAAGAGAATGACCGTGACGTTTGGTGGGTAGAGAAGTGCAAAGCCACAGTGTTGCTGCGCCTGTGAAAGCGCTTCCAAGGAAGGGTGCTGGCTAGCAACAGCTTTCAGTGCTGGCACTTTTCATCTCTGAGCAATTGCTGGACGTTTGCAATTTCTCACCTGAGCTCTCTTTAGAGTGCGCGAGAGGATGAGCAGAAGATGAGGTGGCTAGAGAAGCCCAGAGCCCCAGTGTTCTTAGGCCTACAAAAGCGCTTCCAAGGAAGGGTGCTGGCTAGCAACAGCTTTCAGTGCTGGCACTTTTCATCTCTGAGCAATTGCTTGACGTTTGCAATTTCTCAGCTCGTGTCTACCGACGGAAAGGGAAGGACCGTGACGTTTGGTGGCTAGAGAAGCGCAAAGCCCCAGTGTTGCTGCGCCTGTGAAAGCGCTTCCAAGCAAGGGTGCTGGCTAGCAACAGCTTTCAGTGCTGGCACTTTTCATCTCTGAGCAATTGCTCGACGTTTGCAATTTCTCAGCTCGTGTCTACGAGATGGAAAGAGAAGGACCGTGACGTTTGGTGGGTAGAGAAGCGCAGAGCCCCAGTGTTGCTGCACCTGTAAAGCGCTTCCAAGGAAGGGTGCTGGCTAGCAACAGCTTTCAGTGCTGGCACTTTTCATCTCTGAGCAATTGCTGGACGTTTGCAATTTCTCAGCTCGTGTCTACGAGGCGGAAAGAGAAGGACCGTGACGTTTGGTGGGTAGAGAAGCGCAAAGCCCCAGTGTTACTGCGCCTGTAAAGCGCTTCCAAGGAAGGGTGCTGGCTAGCAAAAGCTTTCAGTGCTGGCACTTTTCAGCTCTGAGCAATTGCTCGACGTTTGCAATTTCTCAGCTCGTGTCTACGAGACGGAAAGAGAAGGACCGTGACGTTTGGTGGGTAGAGAAGCGCAAAGCCCCAGTGTTGCTGCGCCTGTGAAAGCGCTTCCAAGGAAGGGTGCTGGCTAGCAACAGCTTTCAGTGCTGGCACTTTTCTTCTCTGAGCATTTGCTAGACGTTTGCAATTTCTCACCTGAGCTCTCTTTAGAGTGCGCGAGAGGATGAGCAGAAGATGAGGTGGCTAGAGAAGCCCAGAGCCCCAGTGTTCTTAGGCCTACAAAAGCGCTTCCAAGGAAGGGTGCTGGCTAGCAACAGCTTTCAGTGCTGGCACTTTTCATCTCTGAGCAATTGCTCGACGTTTGCAATTTCTCACCTGAGCTCTCTTTAGAGTGCGCGAGAGGATGAGCAGAAGATGAGGTGGCTAGAGAAGCCCAGAGCCCCAGTGTTCTTAGGCCTACAAAAGCGCTTCCAAGGAAGGGTGCTGGCTAGCAACAGCTTTCAGTGCTGGCACTTTTCATCTCTGAGCAATTGCTGGACGTTTGCAATTTCTCAGCTCGTGTCTAGAACACGGAAAGAGAAGGACCGTGACGTTTGGTGCGTAGAGAAGCGCAAAGCCCCAGTGTTGCTGCGCCTGTGAAAGTGCTTCCAAGGAAGGGTGCTGGCTAGCAAGAGCTTTCAGTGCTGGCACTTTTCTTCTCTGAGCATTTGCTAGACGTTTGCAATTTCTCACCTGAGCTCTCTTTAGTGTGCGCGAGAGGATGAGCAGAAGATGAGGTGGCTAGAGAAGCCCAGAGCCCCAGTGTTCTTAGGCCTACAAAAGCGCTTCCAAGGAAGGGTGCTGGCTAGCAACAGCTTTCAGTGCTGGCACTTTTCATCTCTGAGCAATTGCTGGACGTTTGCAATTTCTCAGCTCGTGTCTACGAGACGGAAAGAGAAGGACCGTGACGTTTGGTGCGTAGAGAAGCGCAAAGCCCCAGTGTTGCTGCGCCTGTGAAAGCGCTTCCAAGGAAGGCTGCTGGCTAGCAACAGCTTTCAGTGCTGGCACTTTTCATCTCTGAGCAATTGCTCGACGTTTGCAATTTCTCACCTGAGCTCTCTTTAGAGTGCGCGAGAGGATGAGCAGAAGATGAGGTGGCTAGAGAAGCCCAGAGCCCCAGTGTTCTTAGGCCTACAAAAGCGCTTCCAAGGAAGGGTGCTGGCTAGCAAGAGCTTTCAGTGCTGGCACTTTTCAGCTCTGAGCAATTGCTTGACGTTTGCAATTTCTCAGCTCGTGTCTACCGACGGAAAGAGAAGGACCGTGACGTTTGGTGGCTAGAGAAGCCCAGAGCCCCAGTGTTCTTAGGCCTACAAAAGCGCTTCCAAGGAAGGGTGCTGGCTAGCAACAGCTTTCAGTGCTGGCACTTTTCATCTCTGAGCAATTGCTGGACGTTTGCAATTTCTCAGCTCGTGTCTACGAGACGGAAAGAGAAGGACCGTGACGTTTGGTGGGTAGAGAAGCGCAAAGCCCCAGTGTTACTGCGCCTGTAAAGCGCTTCCAAGGAAGGGTGCTGGCTAGCAAAAGCTTTCAGTGCTGGCACTTTTCAGCACTGAGCAATTGCTCGACGTTTGCAATTTCTCAGCTCGTGTCTACGAGACGGAAAGAGAAGGACCGTGACGTTTGGTGCGTATAGAAGCGCAAAGCCCCAGTGTTGCTGCGCCTGTGAAAGCGCTTCCAAGGAAGGGTGCTGGCTAGCAACAGCTTTCAGTGCTGGCACTTTTCACCTCTGAGCATTTGCTAGACGTTTGCAATTTCTCACCTGAGCTCTCTTTAGAGTGCGCGAGAGGATGAGCAGAAGATGAGGTGGCTAGAGAAGCCCAGAGCACCAGTGTTCTTAGGCCTACAAAAGCGCTTCCAAGGAAGGGTGCTGGCTAGCAAGAGCTTTCAGTGCTGGCACTTTTCATCTCTGAGCAATTGCTCGACGTTTGCAATTTCTCAGCTCGTGTCTATGAGACGGAAAGAGAATGACAGTGACGTTTGGTGGCTAGAGAAGCGCAAAGCCCCAGTGTTACTGCACCTGTGAAAGCGCTTCCAAGGAAGGGTGCTGGCTAGCAACAGCTTTCAGTGCTGGCACTTTTCATCTCTGAGCAATTGCTCGACGTTTGCAATTTCTCAGCTCTTGTCTACGAGACGGAGAGATAGTGACCGTGACGTTTGGTGGCTAGAGAAGCGCAAAGCCCCAGTGTTGCTGCGCCTGTGAAAGCGCTTCCAAGGAAGGGTGCTGGCTAGCAACAGCTTTCAGTGCTGGCACTTTTCATCTCTGAGCAATTGCTGGACGTTTGCAATTTCTCACCTGAGCTCTCTTTAGAGTGCGCGAGAGGATGAGCAGAAGATGAGGTGGCTAGAGAAGCCCAGAGCCCCACTGTTCTTAGGCCTACAAAAGCGCTTCCAAGGAAGGGTGCTGGCTAGCAAGAGCTTTCAGTGCTGGCACTTTTCACCTCTGAGCAATTGCTGGATGTTTGCAATTTCTCACCTGAGCTCTCTTTAGAGTGCGCGAGAGGATGAGCAGAAGATGAGGTGGCTAGAGAAGCCCAGAGCCCCACTGTTCTTAGGCCTACAAAAGCGCTTCCAAGGAAGGGTGCTGGCTAGCAACAGCTTTCAGTGCTGGCACTTTTCATCTCTGAGCAATTGCTGGACGTTTGCAATTTCTCAGCTCGTGTCTACGAGACGGAAAGAGAAGGACCGTGACGTTTGGTGGCTAGAGAAGCGCAAAGCCCCAGTGTTGCTGCGCCTGTGAAAGCGCTTCCAAGGAAGGGTGCTGGCTAGCAACAGCTTTCAGTGCTGGCACTTTTCGTCTCTGAGCAATTGCTCGACGTTTGCAATTTCTCACCTGAGCTCTCTTTAGAGTGCGCGAGAGGATGAGCAGAAGATGAGGTGGCTAGACAAGCCCAGAGCCCCAGTGTTCTTAGGCCTACAAAAGCGCTTCCAAGGAAGGGTGCTGGCTAGCAAGAGCTTTCAGTGCTGGCACTTTTCAGCTCTGAGCAATTGCTCGACGTTTGCAATTTCTCAGCTCGTGTCTACGAGACGGAAAGAGAATGACCATTACGTTTGGTGGGTAGAGAAGCGCAAAGCCCCAGTGTTACTGCGCCTGTGAAAGCGCTTCCAAGGAAGGGTGCTGGCTAGCAAGAGCTTTCAGTGCTGGCACTTTTCATCTCTGAGCAATTGCTGGATGTTTGCAATTTCTCAGCTCGTGTCTACGAGACGGAAAGAGAATGACCGTGACGTTTGGTGCGTAGAAAGGTGCAAAGCCCCAGTGTTGCTGCGCCTGTGAAAGCGCTTCCAAGGAAGGGTGCTGGCTAGCAACAGCTTTCAGTGCTGGCACTTTTCATCTCGGAGCAATTGCTCGACGTTTGCAATTTCTCAGCTCGTGTCTACGAGACGGAAAGAGAAGGACCGTGACGTTTGGTGGGTAGAGAAGCGCAAAGCCCCAGTGTTGCTGCGCCTGTGAAAGCGCTTCCAAGGAAGGGTGCTGGCTAGCAACAGCTTTCAGTGCTGGCACTTTTCTTCTCTGAGCATTTGCTAGACGTTTGCAATTTCTCACCAGAGCTCTCTTTAGAGTGCGCGAGAGGATGAGCAGAAGATGAGGTGGCTAGAGAAGCCCAGAGCCCCAGTGTTCTTAGGCCTACAAAAGCGCTTCCAAGGAAGGGTGCTGGCTAGCAAGAGCTTTCAGTGCTGGCACTTTTCATCTCTGAGCAATTGCTTGATGTTTGCAATTTCTCACCTGAGCTCTCTTTAGAGTACGCGAGAGGATGAGCAGAAGATGAGGTGGCTAGAGAAGCCCAGAGCCCCAGTGTTCTTAGGCCTACAAAAGCGGTTCCAAGGAAGGGGGCTGGCTAGCAAGAGCTTTCAGTGCTGGCACTTTTCATCTCTGAGCAATTGCTCGACGTTTGCAATCTCTCAGCTCGTGTCTACCGACGGAAAGAGAAGGACCGTGACGTTTGGTGGCTAGAGAAGCGCAAAGCCCCAGTGTTGCTGCACCTGTAAAGCGCTTCCAAGGAAGGGTGCTGGCTAGCAAGAGCTTTCAGTGCTGGCACTTTTCAGCTCTGAGCAATTGCTCGACGTTTGCAATTTCTCAGCTCGTGTCTACGAGATGGAAAGAGAAGGACCGTGACGTTTGGTGGCTAGAGAAGCGCAGAGCTCCAGTGTTGCTGCACCTGTAAAGCGCTTCCAAGGAAGGGTGCTGGCTAGCAAGAGCTTTCAGTGCTGGCACTTTTCATCTCTGAGCAATTGCTCGACGTTTGCAATTTCTCAGCTCGTGTCTACGAGACGGAAAGAGAAGGACCGTGACGTTTGGTGGCTAGAGAAGCGCAAAGCCCCAGTGTTGCTGCGCCTGTGAAAGCGCTTCCAAGGAAGGCTGCTGGCTAGCAAGAGCTTTCAGTGCTGGCACTTTTCATCTCTGAGCAATTGCTCGACGTTTGCAATTTCTCACCTGAGCTCTCTTTAGAGTGCGCGAGAGGATGAGCAGAAGATGAGGTGGCTAGAGAAGCCCAGAGCCCCAGTGTTCTTAGGCCTACAAAAGCGCTTCCAAGGAAGGGTGCTGGCTAGCAAGAGCTTTCAGTGCTGGCACTTTTCATCTCTGAGCAATTGCTGGACGTTTGCAATTTCTCAGCTCGTGTCTACGAGACGGAAAGAGAAGGACCGTGACGTTTGGTGGGTAGAGAAGCGCAAAGCCCCAGTGTTACTGCGCCTGTAAAGCGCTTCCAAGGAAGGGTGCTGGCTAGCAAAAGCTTTCAGTGCTGGCACTTTTCAGCACTGAGCAATTGCTCGACGTTTGCAATTTCTCAGCTCGTGTCTACGAGACGGAAAGAGAAGGACCGTGACGTTTGGTGCGTATAGAAGCGCAAAGCCCCAGTGTTGCTGCGCCTGTGAAAGCGCTTCCAAGGAAGGGTGCTGGCTAGCAACAGCTTTCAGTGCTGGCACTTTTCTTCTCTGAGCATTTGCTAGACGTTTGCAATTTCTCACCTGAGCTCTCTTTAGAGTGCGCGAGAGGATGAGCAGAAGATGAGGTGGCTAGAGAAGCCCAGAGCACCAGTGTTCTTAGGCCTACAAAAGCGCTTCCAAGGAAGGGTGCTGGCTAGCAAGAGCTTTCAGTGCTGGCACTTTTCATCTCTGAGCAATTGCTCGACGTTTGCAATTTCTCAGCTCGTGTCTATGAGACGGAAAGAGAATGACAGTGACGTTTGGTGGCTAGAGAAGCGCAAAGCCCCAGTGTTACTGCACCTGTGAAAGCGCTTCCAAGGAAGGGTGCTGGCTAGCAACAGCTTTCAGTGCTGGCACTTTTCATCTCTGAGCAATTGCTCGACGTTTGCAATTTCTCAGCTCTTGTCTACGAGACGGAGAGATAGTGACCGTGACGTTTGGTGGCTAGAGAAGCGCAAAGCCCCAGTGTTGCTGCGCCTGTGAAAGCGCTTCCAAGGAAGGGTGCTGGCTAGCAACAGCTTTCAGTGCTGGCACTTTTCATCTCTGAGCAATTGCTGGACGTTTGCAATTTCTCACCTGAGCTCTCTTTAGAGTGCGCGAGAGGATGAGCAGAAGATGAGGTGGCTAGAGAAGCCCAGAGCCCCAGTGTTCTTAGGCCTACAAAAGCGCTTCCAAGGAAGGGTGCTGGCTAGCAAGAGCTTTCAGTGCTGGCACTTTTCACCTCTGAGCAATTGCTGGATGTTTGCAATTTCTCACCTGAGCTCTCTTTAGAGTGCGCGAGAGGATGAGCAGAAGATGAGGTGGCTAGAGAAGCCCAGAGCCCCACTGTTCTTAGGCCTACAAAAGCGCTTCCAAGGAAGGGTGCTGGCTAGCAACAGCTTTCAGTGCTGGCACTTTTCATCTCTGAGCAATTGCTTGACGTTTGCAATTTCTCAGTTCGTGTCTACGAGACGGAAAGAGAAGGACCGTGACGTTTGGTGGCTAGAGAAGCGCAAAGCCCCAGTGTTGCTGCGCCTGTGAAAGCGCTTCCAAGGAAGGGTGCTGGCTAGCAACAGCTTTCAGTGCTGGCACTTTTCGTCTCTGAGCAATTGCTCGACGTTTGCAATTTCTCACCTGAGCTCTCTTTAGAGTGCGCGAGAGGATGAGCAGAAGATGAGGTGGCTAGACAAGCCCAGAGCCCCAGTGTTCTTAGGCCTACAAAAGCGCTTCCAAGGAAGGGTGCTGGCTAGCAAGAGCTTTCAGTGCTGGCACTTTTCAGCTCTGAGCAATTGCTCGACGTTTGCAATTTCTCAGCTCGTGTCTACGAGACGGAAAGAGAATGACCATTACGTTTGGTGGGTAGAGAAGCGCAAAGCCCCAGTGTTACTGCGCCTGTGAAAGCGCTTCCAAGGAAGGGTGCTGGCTAGCAAGAGCTTTCAGTGCTGGCACTTTTCATCTCTGAGCAATTGCTGGATGTTTGCAATTTCTCAGCTCGTGTCTACGAGACGGAAAGAGAATGACCGTGACGTTTGGTGCGTAGAAAGGTGCAAAGCCCCAGTGTTGCTGCGCCTGTGAAAGCGCTTCCAAGGAAGGGTGCTGGCTAGCAACAGCTTTCAGTGCTGGCACTTTTCAGCTCTGAGCAATTGCTCGACGTTTGCAATTTCTCAGCTCGTGTCTACGAGACGGAAAGAGAAGGACCGTGACGTTTGGTGGGTAGAGAAGCGCAAAGCCCCAGTGTTGCTGCGCCTGTGAAAGCGCTTCCAAGGAAGGGTGCTGGCTAGCAACAGCTTTCAGTGCTGGCACTTTTCTTCTCTGAGCATTTGCTAGACGTTTGCAATTTCTCACCTGAGCTCTCTTTAGAGTGCGCGAGAGGATGAGCAGAAGATGAGGTGGCTAGA
The DNA here is from genome assembly GCA_037962945.1 of Sarcoramphus papa. Classification (NCBI taxonomy): domain Eukaryota; kingdom Metazoa; phylum Chordata; class Aves; order Accipitriformes; family Cathartidae; genus Sarcoramphus; species Sarcoramphus papa. Next base: position 5,199,384 of record JBBMRM010000084.1, on the reverse strand, counting down.
GAAGCCCAGAGCCCCAGTGTTCTTAGGCCTACAAAAGCGCTTCCAAGGAAGGGTGCTGGCTAGCAAGAGCTTTCAGTGCTGGCACTTTTCATCTCTGAGCAATTGCTTGATGTTTGCAATTTCTCACCTGAGCTCTCTTTAGAGTACGCGAGAGGATGAGCAGAAGATGAGGTGGCTAGAGAAGCCCAGAGCCCCAGTGTTCTTAGGCCTACAAAAGCGGTTCCAAGGAAGGGGGCTGGCTAGCAAGAGCTTTCAGTGCTGGCACTTTTCATCTCTGAGCAATTGCTCGACGTTTGCAATCTCTCAGCTCGTGTCTACCGACGGAAAGAGAAGGACCGTGACGTTTGGTGGCTAGAGAAGCGCAAAGCCCCAGTGTTGCTGCACCTGTAAAGCGCTTCCAAGGAAGGGTGCTGGCTAGCAACAGCTTTCAGTGCTGGCACTTTTCAGCTCTGAGCAATTGCTCGACGTTTGCAATTTCTCAGCTCGTGTCTACGAGATGGAAAGAGAAGGACCGTGACGTTTGGTGGCTAGAGAAGCACAAAGCCCCAGTGTTGCTGTGCATGTGAAAGCGCTTCCAAGGAAGGGTGCTGGCTAGCAAGAGCTTTCAGTGCTGGCACTTTTCATCTCTGAGCAATTGCTCGACGTTTGCAATTTCTCCCCTGAGCTCTCTTTAGAGTGCGCGAGAGGATGAGCAGAAGATGAGGTGGCTAGAGAAGCCCAGAGCCCCAGTGTTCTTAGGCCTACAAAAGCGCTTCCAAGCAAGGGTGCTGGCTAGCAACAGCTTTCAGTGCTGGCACTTTTCATCTCTGAGCAATTGCTCGACGTTTGCAATTTCTCAGCTCGTGTCTAGAAGACAGAAAGAGAAGGACCGTGACGTTTGGTGGGTAGAGAAGCGCAAAGCCCCAGTGTTGCTGCGCCTGTGAAAGTGCTTCCAAGGAAGGGTGCTGGCTAGCAACAGCTTTCAGTGCTGGCACTTTTCATCTCTGAGCAATTGCTCGACGTTTGCAATTTCTCAGCTCGTGTCTACGAGATGGAAAGAGAAGGACCGTGACGTTTGGTGGCTAGAGAAGCGCAGAGCTCCAGTGTTGCTGCACCTGTAAAGCGCTTCCAAGGAAGGGTGCTGGCTAGCAAGAGCTTTCAGTGCTGGCACTTTTCATCTCTGAGCAATTGCTCGACGTTTGCAATTTCTCAGCTCGTGTCTACGAGACGGAAAGAGAAGGACCGTGACGTTTGGTGCGTATAGAAGCGCAAAGCCCCAGTGTTGCTGCGCCTGTGAAAGCGCTTCCAAGGAAGGGTGCTGGCTAGCAAGAGCTTTCAGTGCTGGCACTTTTCATCTCTGAGCAATTGCTCGACGTTTGCAATTTCTCACCTGAGCTCTCTTTAGAGTGCGCGAGAGGATGAGCAGAAGATGAGGTGGCTAGAGAAGCCCAGAGCCCCAGTGTTCTTAGGCCTACAAAAGCGCTTCCAAGGAAGGGTGCTGGCTAGCAAGAGCTTTCAGTGCTGGCACTTTTCATCTCTGAGCAATTGCTGGACGTTTGCAATTTCTCAGCTCGTGTCTACGAGACGGAAAGAGAAGGACCGTGACGTTTGGTGGGTAGAGAAGCGCAAAGCCCCAGTGTTACTGCGCCTGTAAAGCGCTTCCAAGGAAGGGTGCTGGCTAGCAAAAGCTTTCAGTGCTGGCACTTTTCAGCACTGAGCAATTGCTCGACGTTTGCAATTTCTCAGCTCGTGTCTACGAGACGGAAAGAGAAGGACCGTGACGTTTGGTGCGTATAGAAGCGCAAAGCCCCAGTGTTGCTGCGCCTGTGAAAGCGCTTCCAAGGAAGGGTGCTGGCTAGCAACAGCTTTCAGTGCTGGCACTTTTCATCTCTGAGCAATTGCTCGACGTTTGCAATTTCTCAGCTCTTGTCTACGAGACGGAGAGATAGTGACCGTGACGTTTGGTGGCTAGAGAAGCGCAAAGCCCCAGTGTTGCTGCGCCTGTGAAAGCGCTTCCAAGGAAGGGTGCTGGCTAGCAACAGCTTTCAGTGCTGGCACTTTTCATCTCTGAGCAATTGCTGGACGTTTGCAATTTCTCACCTGAGCTCTCTTTAGAGTGCGCGAGAGGATGAGCAGAAGATGAGGTGGCTAGAGAAGCCCAGAGCCCCACTGTTCTTAGGCCTACAAAAGCGCTTCCAAGGAAGGGTGCTGGCTAGCAAGAGCTTTCAGTGCTGGCACTTTTCACCTCTGAGCAATTGCTGGATGTTTGCAATTTCTCACCTGAGCTCTCTTTAGAGTGCGCGAGAGGATGAGCAGAAGATGAGGTGGCTAGAGAAGCCCAGAGCCCCACTGTTCTTAGGCCTACAAAAGCGCTTCCAAGGAAGGGTGCTGGCTAGCAACAGCTTTCAGTGCTGGCACTTTTCATCTCTGAGCAATTGCTGGACGTTTGCAATTTCTCAGCTCGTGTCTACGAGACGGAAAGAGAAGGACCGTGACGTTTGGTGGCTAGAGAAGCGCAAAGCCCCAGTGTTGCTGCGCCTGTGAAAGCGCTTCCAAGGAAGGGTGCTGGCTAGCAACAGCTTTCAGTGCTGGCACTTTTCGTCTCTGAGCAATTGCTCGACGTTTGCAATTTCTCACCTGAGCTCTCTTTAGAGTGCGCGAGAGGATGAGCAGAAGATGAGGTGGCTAGACAAGCCCAGAGCCCCACTGTTCTTAGGCCTACAAAAGCGCTTCCAAGGAAGGGTGCTGGCTAGCAAGAGCTTTCAGTGCTGGCACTTTTCATCTCTGAGCAATTGCTCGACGTTTGCAATCTCTCAGCTCGTGTCTACCGACGGAAAGAGAAGGACCGTGACGTTTGGTGGCTAGAGAAGCGCAAAGCCCCAGTGTTGCTGCACCTGTAAAGCGCTTCCAAGGAAGGGTGCTGGCTAGCAAGAGCTTTCAGTGCTGGCACTTTTCAGCTCTGAGCAATTGCTCGACGTTTGCAATTTCTCAGCTCGTGTCTACGAGATGGAAAGAGAAGGACCGTGACGTTTGGTGGCTAGAGAAGCGCAGAGCTCCAGTGTTGCTGCGCCTGTGAAAGCGCTTCCAAGGAAGGGTGCTGGCTAGCAAGAGCTTTCAGTGCTGGCACTTTTCATCTCTGAGCAATTGCTCGACGTTTGCAATTTCTCAGCTCGTGTCTACGAGACGGAAAGAGAAGGACCGTGACGTTTGGTGCGTATAGAAGCGCAAAGCCCCAGTGTTGCTGCGCCTGTGAAAGCGCTTCCAAGGAAGGGTGCTGGCTAGCAAGAGCTTTCAGTGCTGGCACTTTTCATCTCTGAGCAATTGCTCGACGTTTGCAATTTCTCACCTGAGCTCTCTTTAGAGTGCGCGAGAGGATGAGCAGAAGATGAGGTGGCTAGAGAAGCCCAGAGCCCCAGTGTTCTTAGGCCTACAAAAGCGCTTCCAAGGAAGGGTGCTGGCTAGCAAGAGCTTTCAGTGCTGGCACTTTTCATCTCTGAGCAATTGCTGGACGTTTGCAATTTCTCAGCTCGTGTCTACGAGACGGAAAGAGAAGGACCGTGACGTTTGGTGGGTAGAGAAGCGCAAAGCCCCAGTGTTACTGCGCCTGTAAAGCGCTTCCAAGGAAGGGTGCTGGCTAGCAAAAGCTTTCAGTGCTGGCACTTTTCAGCACTGAGCAATTGCTCGACGTTTGCAATTTCTCAGCTCGTGTCTACGAGACGGAAAGAGAAGGACCGTGACGTTTGGTGCGTATAGAAGCGCAAAGCCCCAGTGTTGCTGCGCCTGTGAAAGCGCTTCCAAGGAAGGGTGCTGGCTAGCAACAGCTTTCAGTGCTGGCACTTTTCACCTCTGAGCATTTGCTAGACGTTTGCAATTTCTCACCTGAGCTCTCTTTAGAGTGCGCGAGAGGATGAGCAGAAGATGAGGTGGCTAGAGAAGCCCAGAGCACCAGTGTTCTTAGGCCTACAAAAGCGCTTCCAAGGAAGGGTGCTGGCTAGCAAGAGCTTTCAGTGCTGGCACTTTTCATCTCTGAGCAATTGCTCGACGTTTGCAATTTCTCAGCTCGTGTCTATGAGACGGAAAGAGAATGACAGTGACGTTTGGTGGCTAGAGAAGCGCAAAGCCCCAGTGTTACTGCACCTGTGAAAGCGCTTCCAAGGAAGGGTGCTGGCTAGCAACAGCTTTCAGTGCTGGCACTTTTCATCTCTGAGCAATTGCTCGACGTTTGCAATTTCTCAGCTCTTGTCTACGAGACGGAGAGATAGTGACCGTGACGTTTGGTGGCTAGAGAAGCGCAAAGCCCCAGTGTTGCTGCGCCTGTGAAAGCGCTTCCAAGGAAGGGTGCTGGCTAGCAACAGCTTTCAGTGCTGGCACTTTTCATCTCTGAGCAATTGCTGGACGTTTGCAATTTCTCACCTGAGCTCTCTTTAGAGTGCGCGAGAGGATGAGCAGAAGATGAGGTGGCTAGAGAAGCCCAGAGCCCCAGTGTTCTTAGGCCTACAAAAGCGCTTCCAAGGAAGGGTGCTGGCTAGCAAGAGCTTTCAGTGCTGGCACTTTTCACCTCTGAGCAATTGCTGGATGTTTGCAATTTCTCACCTGAGCTCTCTTTAGAGTGCGCGAGAGGATGAGCAGAAGATGAGGTGGCTAGAGAAGCCCAGAGCCCCACTGTTCTTAGGCCTACAAAAGCGCTTCCAAGGAAGGGTGCTGGCTAGCAACAGCTTTCAGTGCTGGCACTTTTCATCTCTGAGCAATTGCTGGACGTTTGCAATTTCTCAGCTCGTGTCTACGAGACGGAAAGAGAAGGACCGTGACGTTTGGTGGCTAGAGAAGCGCAAAGCCCCAGTGTTGCTGCGCCTGTGAAAGCGCTTCCAAGGAAGGGTGCTGGCTAGCAACAGCTTTCAGTGCTGGCACTTTTCGTCTCTGAGCAATTGCTCGACGTTTGCAATTTCTCACCTGAGCTCTCTTTAGAGTGCGCGAGAGGATGAGCAGAAGATGAGGTGGCTAGACAAGCCCAGAGCCCCAGTGTTCTTAGGCCTACAAAAGCGCTTCCAAGGAAGGGTGCTGGCTAGCAAGAGCTTTCAGTGCTGGCACTTTTCAGCTCTGAGCAATTGCTCGACGTTTGCAATTTCTCAGCTCGTGTCTACGAGACGGAAAGAGAATGACCATTACGTTTGGTGGGTAGAGAAGCGCAAAGCCCCAGTGTTACTGCGCCTGTGAAAGCGCTTCCAAGGAAGGGTGCTGGCTAGCAAGAGCTTTCAGTGCTGGCACTTTTCATCTCTGAGCAATTGCTGGATGTTTGCAATTTCTCAGCTCGTGTCTACGAGACGGAAAGAGAATGACCGTGACGTTTGGTGCGTAGAAAGCTGCAAAGCCCCAGTGTTGCTGCGCCTGTGAAAGCGCTTCCAAGGAAGGGTGCTGGCTAGCAACAGCTTTCAGTGCTGGCACTTTTCAGCTCTGAGCAATTGCTCGACGTTTGCAATTTCTCAGCTCGTGTCTACGAGACGGAAAGAGAAGGACCGTGACGTTTGGTGGGTAGAGAAGCGCAAAGCCCCAGTGTTGCTGCGCCTGTGAAAGCGCTTCCAAGGAAGGGTGCTGGCTAGCAACAGCTTTCAGTGCTGGCACTTTTCTTCTCTGAGCATTTGCTAGACGTTTGCAATTTCTCACCTGAGCTCTCTTTAGAGTGCGCGAGAGGATGAGCAGAAGATGAGGTGGCTAGAGAAGCCCAGAGCCCCAGTGTTCTTAGGCCTACAAAAGCGCTTCCAAGGAAGGGTGCTGGCTAGCAAGAGCTTTCAGTGCTGGCACTTTTCATCTCTGAGCAATTGCTTGATGTTTGCAATTTCTCACCTGAGCTCTCTTTAGAGTACGCGAGAGGATGAGCAGAAGATGAGGTGGCTAGAGAAGCCCAGAGCCCCAGTGTTCTTAGGCCTACAAAAGCGGTTCCAAGGAAGGGGGCTGGCTAGCAAGAGCTTTCAGTGCTGGCACTTTTCATCTCTGAGCAATTGCTCGACGTTTGCAATCTCTCAGCTCGTGTCTACCGACGGAAAGAGAAGGACCGTGACGTTTGGTGGCTAGAGAAGCGCAAAGCCCCAGTGTTGCTGCACCTGTAAAGCGCTTCCAAGGAAGGGTGCTGGCTAGCAAGAGCTTTCAGTGCTGGCACTTTTCAGCTCTGAGCAATTGCTCGACGTTTGCAATTTCTCAGCTCGTGTCTACGAGATGGAAAGAGAAGGACCGTGACGTTTGGTGGCTAGAGAAGCGCAAAGCCCCAGTGTTGCTGTGCATGTGAAAGCGCTTCCAAGGAAGGGTGCTGGCTAGCAAGAGCTTTCAGTGCTGGCACTTTTCATCTCTGAGCAATTGCTCGACGTTTGCAATTTCTCCCCTGAGCTCTCTTTAGAGTGCGCGAGAGGATGAGCAGAAGATGAGGTGGCTAGAGAAGCCCAGAGCCCCAGTGTTCTTAGGCCTACAAAAGCGCTTCCAAGCAAGGGTGCTGGCTAGCAACAGCTTTCAGTGCTGGCACTTTTCATCTCTGAGCAATTGCTCGACGTTTGCAATTTCTCAGCTCGTGTCTAGAAGACAGAAAGAGAAGGACCTTGACGTTTAGTGCGTATAGAAGCGCAAAGCCCCAGTGTTGCTGCGCCTGTGAAAGTGCTTCCAAGGAAGGGTGCTGGCTAGCAAGAGCTTTCAGTGCTGGCACTTTTCATCTCTGAGCAATTGCTGGACGTTTGCAATTTCTCAGCTCGTGTCTACGAGACGGAAAGAGAAGGACCGTGACGTTTGGTGGGTAGAGAAGCGCAAAGCCCCAGTGTTGCTGCGCCTGTGAAAGCGCTTCCAAGGAAGGGTGCTGGCTAGCAACAGCTTTCAGTGCTGGCACTTTTCATCTCTGAGCAATTGCTCGACGTTTGCAATTTCTCAGCTCGTGTCTACGAGACGGAAAGAGAAGGACCGTGACGTTTGGTGCGTATAGAAGCGCAAAGCCCCAGTGTTGCTGTGCCTGTGAAAGCGCTTCCAAGGAAGGGTGCTGGCTAGCAAGAGCTTTCAGTGCTGGCACTTTTCATCTCTGAGCAATTGCTTGACGTTTGCAATTTCTCACCTGAGCTCTCTTTAGAGTGCGCGAGAGGATGAGCAGAAGATGAGGTGGCTAGAGAAGCCCAGAGCCCCAGTGTTCTTAGGCCTACAAAAGCGCTTCCAAGGAAGGGTGCTGGCTAGCAACAGCTTTCAGTGCTGGCACTTTTCATCTCTGAGCAATTGCTGGACGTTTGCAATTTCTCAGCTCGTGTCTACGAGACGGAAAGAGAAGGACGGTGACGTTTCGTGGGTAGAGAAGCGCAAAGCCCCAGTGTTACTGCGCCTGTAAAGCGCTTCCAAGAAAGGGTGCTGGCTAGCAAAAGCTTTCAGTGCTGGCACTTTTCATCTCTGAGCAATTGCTCGACGTTTGCAATTTCTCAGCTCGTGTCTACGAGATGGAAAGAGAATGACCGTGACGTTTGGTGCGTATAGAAGCGCAAAGCCCCAGTGTTGCTGCGCCTGTGAAAGCGCTTCCAAGGAAGGGTGCTGGCTAGCAAGAGCTTTCAGTGCTGGCACTTTTCAGCTCTGAGCAATTGCTCGACGTTTGCAATTTCTCAGCTCGTGTCTACAAGACGGAAAGAGAAGGACCGTGACATTTGCTGGGTAGAGAAGCGCAAAGCCCCAGTGTTACTGCGCCTGTGAAAGCACTTCCAAGGAAGGGTGCTGGCTAGCAACAGCTTTCACTGCTGGCACTTTTCATCTCTGAGCAATTGCTTGACGTTTGCAATTTCTCACCTGAGCTCTCTTTAGAGTGCGCGAGAGGATGAGCAGAAGATGAGGTGGCTAGAGAAGCCCAGAGCACCAGTGTTCTTAGGCCTACAAAAGCGCTTCCAAGGAAGGGTGCTGGCTAGCAACAGCTTTCAGTGCTGGCACTTTTCATCTCTGAGCAATTGCTCGACGTTTGCAATTTCTCAGCTCGTGTCTACGAGACGGAAAGAGAAGGACCGTGACGTTTGGTGGTTAGAGAAGCGCAAAGCCCCAGTGTTACTGCGCCTGTGAAAGCGCTTCCAAGGAAGGGTGCTGGCTAGCAACAGCTTTCAGTGCTGGCACTTTTCATCTCTGAGCAATTGCTGGATGTTTGCAATTTCTCAGCTCGTGTCTACGAGACGGAAAGAGAATGACCGTGACGTTTGGTGCGTATAGAAGCGCAAAGCCCCAGTGTTGCTGCGCCTGTGAAAGCGCTTCCAAGGAAGGGTGCTGGCTAGCAACAGCTTTCAGTGCTGGCACTTTTCATCTCTGAGCAATTGCTGGACGTTTGCAATTTCTCACCTGAGCTCTCTTTAGAGTGCGCGAGAGGATGAGCAGAAGATGATGTGGCTAGAGAAGCCCAGAGCCCCAGTGTTCTTAGGGCTACAAAAGCGCTTCCAAGGAAGGGTGCTGGCTAGCAAGAGCTTTCAGTGCTGGCACTTTTCAGCTCTGAGCAATTGCTCGACGTTTGCAATTTCTCAGCTCGTGTCTACGAGACGGAAAGAGAAGGACCGTGACATTTGCTGGGTAGAGAAGCGCAAAGCCCCAGTGTTACTGCGCCTGTGAAAGCACTTCCAAGGAAGGGTGCTGGCTAGCAACAGCTTTCAGTGCTGGCACTTTTCATCTCTGAGCAATTGCTTGACGTTTGCAATTTCTCACCTGAGCTCTCTTTAGAGTGCGCGAGAGGATGAGCAGAAGATGAGGTGGCTAGAGAAGCCCAGAGCCCCAGTGTTCTTAGGCCTACAAAAGCGCTTCCAAGGAAGGGTGCTGGCTAGCAACAGCTTTCAGTGCTGGCACTTTTCACCTCTGAGCATTCGCTAGACGTTTGCAATTTCTCACCTGAGCTCTCTTTAGAGTGCGCGAGAGGATGAGCAGAAGATGAGGTGGCTAGAGAAGCCCAGAGCACCAGTGTTCTTAGGCCTACAAAAGCGCTTCCAAGGAAGGGTGCTGGCTAGCAAGAGCTTTCAGTGCTGGCACTTTTCATCTCTGAGCAATTGCTCGACATTTGCAATTTCTCAGCTCGTGTCTATGAGACGGAAAGAGAATGACAGTGACGTTTGGTGGCTAGAGAAGCGCAAAGCCCCAGTGTTACTGCGCCTGTGAAAGCGCTTCCAAGGAAGGGTGCTGGCTAGCAACAGCTTTCAGTGCTGGCACTTTTCATCTCTGAGCAATTGCTCGACGTTTGCAATTTCTCAGCTCTTGTCTACGAGACGGAGAGATAGTGACCGTGACGTTTGGTGGCTAGAGAAGCGCAAAGCCCCAGTGTTGCTGCGCCTGTGAAAGCGCTTCCAAGGAAGGGTGCTGGCTAGCAACAGCTTTCAGTGCTGGCACTTTTCATCTCTGAGCAATTGCTCGACGTTTGCAATTTCTCACCTGAGCTCTCTTTAGAGTGCGCGAGAGGATGAGCAGAAGATGAGGTGGCTAGAGAAGCCCAGAGCCCCAGTGTTCTTAGGCCTACAAAAGCGCTTCCAAGGAAGGGTGCTGGCTAGCAAGAGCTTTCAGTGCTGGCACTTTTCACCTCTGAGCAATTGCTGGATGTTTGCAATTTCTCACCTGAGCTCTCTTTAGAGTGCGCGAGAGGATGAGCAGAAGATGAGGTGGCTAGAGAAGCCCAGAGCCCCACTGTTCTTAGGCCTACAAAAGCGCTTCCAAGGAAGGGTGCTGGCTAGCAACAGCTTTCAGTGCTGGCACTTTTCATCTCTGAGCAATTGCTGGACGTTTGCAATTTCTCAGCTCGTGTCTACGAGGCGGAAAGAGAAGGACCGTGACGTTTGGTGGCTAGAGAAGCGCAAAGCCCCAGTGTTGCTGCGCCTGTGAAAGCGCTTCCAAGGAAGGGTGCTGGCTAGCAACAGCTTTCAGTGCTGGCACTTTTCGTCTCTGAGCAATTGCTCGACGTTTGCAATTTCTCACCTGAGCTCTCTTTAGAGTGCGCGAGAGGATGAGCAGAAGATGAGGTGGCTAGACAAGCCCAGAGCCCCAGTGTTCTTAGGCCTACAAAAGCGCTTCCAAGGAAGGGTGCTGGCTAGCAAGAGCTTTCAGTGCTGGCACTTTTCAGCTCTGAGCAATTGCTCGACGTTTGCAATTTCTCAGCTCGTGTCTACGAGACGGAAAGAGAATGACCATTACGTTTGGTGGGTAGAGAAGCGCAAAGCCCCAGTGTTACTGCGCCTGTGAAAGCGCTTCCAAGGAAGGGTGCTGGCTAGCAAGAGCTTTCAGTGCTGGCACTTTTCATCTCTGAGCAATTGCTGGATGTTTGCAATTTCTCAGCTCGTGTCTACGAGACGGAAAGAGAATGACCGTGACGTTTGGTGCGTAGAAAGGTGCAAAGCCCCAGTGTTGCTGCGCCTGTGAAAGCGCTTCCAAGGAAGGGTGCTGGCTAGCAACAGCTTTCAGTGCTGGCACTTTTCAGCTCTGAGCAATTGCTCGACGTTTGCAATTTCTCAGCTCGTGTCTACGAGACGGAAAGAGAAGGACCGTGACGTTTGGTGGGTAGAGAAGCGCAAAGCCCCAGTGTTGCTGCGCCTGTGAAAGCGCTTCCAAGGAAGGGTGCTGGCTAACAACAGCTTTCAGTGCTGGCACTTTTCATCTCTGAGCAATTGCTCGACGTTTGCAATTTCTCACCTGAGCTCTCTTTAGAGTGCGCGAGAGGATGAGCAGAAGATGAGGTGGCTAGAGAAGCCCAGAGCCCCAGTGTTCTTAGGCCTACAAAAGCGCTTCCAAGGAAGGGTGCTGGCTAGCAAGAGCTTTCAGTGCTGGCACTTTTCATCTCTGAGCAATTGCTTGATGTTTGCAATTTCTCACCTGAGCTCTCTTTAGAGTACGCGAGAGGATGAGCAGAAGATGAGGTGGCTAGAGAAGCCCAGAGCCCCAGTGTTCTTAGGCCTACAAAAGCGCTTCCAAGGAAGGGGGCTGGCTAGCAAGAGCTTTCAGTGCTGGCACTTTTCATCTCTGAGCAATTGCTCGACGTTTGCAATCTCTCAGCTCGTGTCTACCGACGGAAAGAGAAGGACCGTGACGTTTGGTGGCTAGAGAAGCGCAAAGCCCCAGTGTTGCTGCACCTGTAAAGCGCTTCCAAGGAAGGGTGCTGGCTAGCAAGAGCTTTCAGTGCTGGCACTTTTCAGCTCTGAGCAATTGCTCGACGTTTGCAATTTCTCAGCTCGTGTCTACGAGATGGAAAGAGAAGGACCGTGACGTTTGGTGGGTAGAGAAGCGCAAAGCCCCAGTGTTGCTGTGCATGTGAAAGCGCTTCCAAGGAAGGGTGCTGGCTAGCAAGAGCTTTCAGTGCTGGCACTTTTCATCTCTGAGCAATTGCTCGACGTTTGCAATTTCTCCCCTGAGCTCTCTTTAGAGTGCGCGAGAGGATGAGCAGAAGATGAGGTGGCTAGAGAAGCCCAGAGCCCCAGTGTTCTTAGGCCTACAAAAGCGCTTCCAAGCAAGGGTGCTGGCTAGCAACAGCTTTCAGTGCTGGCACTTTTCATCTCTGAGCAATTGCTCGACGTTTGCAATTTCTCAGCTCGTGTCTACCGACGGAAAGAGAAGGACCGTGACGTTTGGTGGCTAGAGAAGCGCAAAGCCCCAGTGTTACTGCGCCTGTAAAGCGCTTCCAAGGAAGGGTGCTGGCTAGCAAGAGCTTTCAGTGCTGGCACTTTTCAGCTCTGAGCAATTGCTCGACGTTTGCAATTTCTCAGCTCGTGTCTACGAGATGGAAAGAGAATGACCGTGACGTTTGGTGGCTAGAGAAGCGCAAAGACCCAGTGTTGCTGCGCCTGTGAAAGCGCTTCCAAGGAAGGGTGCTGGCTAGCAACAGTTTTCAGTGCTGGCACTTTTCTTCTCTGAGCATTTGCTAGACGTTTGCAATTTCTCCCCTGAGCTCTTTTTAGAGTGCGCGAGAGGATGAGCAGAAGATGAGGTGGCTAGAGAAGCCCAGAGCCCCAGTGTTCTTAGGCCTACAATAGCGCTTCCAAGGAAGGGTGCTGGCTAGCAACAGCTTTCAGTGCTGGCACTTTTCATCTCTGAGCAATTGCTGGACGTTTGCAATTTCTCAGCTCGTGTCTACGAGACGGAAAGAGAAGGACCGTGACGTTTGGTGGCTAGAGAAGCGCAAAGCCCCAGTGTTACTGCGCCTGTGAAAGCGCTTCCAAGGAAGGGTGCTGGCTAGCAAGAGCTTTCAGTGCTGGCACTTTTCATCTCTGAGCAATTGCTCGACATTTGCAATTTCTCAGCTCGTGTCTACGAGACGGAAAGAGAATGACCGTGACGTTTGGTGCGTATAGAAGCGCAAAGCCCCAGTGTTACTGCGCCTGTGAAAGCGCTTCCAAGGAAGCGTACTGGCTAGCAAGAGCTTTCAGTGCTGGCACTTTTCATCTCTGAGCAATTGCTGGATGTTTGCAATTTCTCAGCTCGTGTCTACGAGACGGAAAGAGAATGACAGTGACGTTTGGTGCGTATAGAAGCGCAAAGCCCCAGTGTTGCTGCGCCTGTGAAAGCGCTTCCAAGGAAGGGTGCTGGCTAGCAACAGCTTTCAGTGCTGGCACTTTTCATCTCTGAGCAATTGCTCGACGTTTGCAATTTCTCACCTGAGCTCTCTTTAGAGTGCGCGAGAGGATGAGCAGAAGATGAGGTGGCTAGAGAAGCCCAGAGCCCCAGTGTTCTTAGGCCTACAAAAGCGCTTCCAAGGAAGGGTGCTGGCTAGCAACAGCTTTCAGTGCTGGCACTTTTCATCTCTGAGCAATTGCTGGACGTTTGCAATTTCTCAGCTCGTGTCTACGAGACGGAAAGAGAAGGACCGTGACGTTTGGTGGCTAGAGAAGCGCAAAGCCCCAGTGTTACTGCGCCTGTGAAAGCGCTTCCAAGGAAGGGTGCTGGCTAGCAAGAGCTTTCAGTGCTGGCACTTTTCAGCTCTGAGCAATTGCTCGACATTTGCAATTTCTCAGCTCGTGTCTACGAGACGGAAAGAGAATGACCGTGACGTTTGGTGCGTATAGAAGCGCAAAGCCCCAGTGTTACTGCGCCTGTGAAAGCGCTTCCAAGGAAGGGTGCTGGCTAGCAAGAGCTTTCAGTGCTGGCACTTTTCAGCTCTGAGCAATTGCTCGACGTTTGCAATTTCTCAGCTCGTGTCTACGAGACGGAAAGAGAAGGACCGTGATGTTTGGTGGGTAGAGAAGCGCAAAGCCCCAGTGTTGCTGCGCCTGTGAAAGCGCTTCCAAGGAAGGGTGCTGGCTAGCAAGAGCTTTCAGTGCTGGCACTTTTCATCTCTGAGCAATTGCTTGACGTTTGCAATTTCTCACCTGAGCTCTCTTTAGAGTGCGCGAGAGGATGAGCAGAAGATGAGGTGGCTAGAGAAGCCCAGAGCCCCAGTGTTCTTAGGCCTACAAAAGCGCTTCCAAGGAAGGGTGCTGGCTAGCAAGAGCTTTCAGTGCTGGCACTTTTCATCTCTGAGCAATTGCTTGACGTTTGCAATTTCTCAGCTCGTGTCTACCGACGGAAAGAGAATGACCGTGACGTTTGGTGCGTATAGAAGCGCAAAGCCCCAGTGTTGCTGCGCCTGTGAAAGCGCTTCCAAGGAAGGGTGCTGGCTAGCAAGAGCTTTCAGTGCTGGCACTTTTCATCTCTGAGCAATTGCTGGACGTTTGCAATTTCTCACCTGAGCTCTCTTTAGAGTGCGCGAGAGGATGAGCAGAAGATGAGGTGGCTAGAGAAGCCCAGAGCCCCACTGTTCTTAGGCCTACAAAAGCGCTTCCAAGGAAGGGTGCTGGCTAGCAACAGCTTTCAGTGCTGGCACTTTTCATCTCTGAGCAATTGCTGGACGTTTGCAATTTCTCAGCTCGTGTCTATGAGACGGAAAGAGAATGACAGTGACGTTTGGTGGATAGAGAAGCGCAAAGCCCCAGTGTTGCTGCGCCTGTGAAAGCGCTTCCAAGGAAGGGTGCTGGCTAGCAAGAGCTTTCAGTGCTGGCACTTTTCATCTCTGAGCAATTGCTCGACGTTTGCAATTTCTCACCTGAGCTCTCTTTAGAGTGCGCGAGAGGATGAGCAGAAGATGAGGTGGCTAGAGAAGCCCAGAGCACCAGTGTTCTTAGGGCTACAAAAGCGCTTCCAAGGAAGGGTGCTGGCTAGCAACAGCTTTCAGTGCTGGCACTTTTCATCTCTGAGCAATTGCTCGACGTTTGCAATTTCTCAGCTCGTGTCTACGAGACGGAAAGAGAAGGACCGTGACGTTTGGTGGCTAGAGAAGCGCAAAGCCCCAGTGTTACTGCGCCTGTGAAAGCGCTTCCAAGGAAGGGTGCTGGCTAGCAAGAGCTTTCAGTGCTGGCACTTTTCATCTCTGAGCAATTGCTCGACATTTGCAATTTCTCAGCTCGTGTCTACGAGACGGAAAGAGAATGACCGTGACGTTTGGTGCGTATAGAAGCGCAAAGCCCCAGTGTTACTGCGCCTGTGAAAGCGCTTCCAAGGAAGGGTGCTGGCTAGCAAGAGCTTTCAGTGCTGGCACTTTTCAGCTCTGAGCAATTGCTCGACGTTTGCAATTTCTCAGCTCGTGTCTACGAGACGGAAAGAGAAGGACCGTGACGTTTGGTGGGTAGAGAAGCGCAAAGCCCCAGTGTTGCTGCGCCTGTGAAAGCGCTTCCAAGGAAGGGTGCTGGCTAACAACAGCTTTCAGTGCTGGCACTTTTCATCTCTGAGCAATTGCTCGACGTTTGCAATTTCTCACCTGAGCTCTCTTTAGAGTGCGCGAGAGGATGAGCAGAAGATGAGGTGGCTAGAGAAGCCCAGAGCCCCAGTGTTCTTAGGCCTACAAAAGCGCTTCCAAGGAAGGGTGCTGGCTAGCAAGAGCTTTCAGTGCTGGCACTTTTCATCTCTGAGCAATTGCTTGATGTTTGCAATTTCTCACCTGAGCTCTCTTTAGAGTACGCGAGAGGATGAGCAGAAGATGAGGTGGCTAGAGAAGCCCAGAGCCCCAGTGTTCTTAGGCCTACAAAAGCGCTTCCAAGGAAGGGGGCTGGCTAGCAAGAGCTTTCAGTGCTGGCACTTTTCATCTCTGAGCAATTGCTCGACGTTTGCAATCTCTCAGCTCGTGTCTACCGACGGAAAGAGAAGGACCGTGACGTTTGGTGGCTAGAGAAGCGCAAAGCCCCAGTGTTGCTGCACCTGTAAAGCGCTTCCAAGGAAGGGTGCTGGCTAGCAAGAGCTTTCAGTGCTGGCACTTTTCAGCTCTGAGCAATTGCTCGACGTTTGCAATTTCTCAGCTCGTGTCTACGAGATGGAAAGAGAAGGACCGTGACGTTTGGTGGGTAGAGAAGCGCAAAGCCCCAGTGTTGCTGTGCATGTGAAAGCGCTTCCAAGGAAGGGTGCTGGCTAGCAAGAGCTTTCAGTGCTGGCACTTTTCATCTCTGAGCAATTGCTCGACGTTTGCAATTTCTCCCCTGAGCTCTCTTTAGAGTGCGCGAGAGGATGAGCAGAAGATGAGGTGGCTAGAGAAGCCCAGAGCCCCAGTGTTCTTAGGCCTACAAAAGCGCTTCCAAGCAAGGGTGCTGGCTAGCAACAGCTTTCAGTGCTGGCACTTTTCATCTCTGAGCAATTGCTCGACGTTTGCAATCTCTCAGCTCGTGTCTACCGACGGAAAGAGAAGGACCGTGACGTTTGGTGGCTAGAGAAGCGCAAAGCCCCAGTGTTACTGCGCCTGTAAAGCGCTTCCAAGGAAGGGTGCTGGCTAGCAAGAGCTTTCAGTGCTGGCACTTTTCAGCTCTGAGCAATTGCTCGACGTTTGCAATTTCTCAGCTCGTGTCTACGAGATGGAAAGAGAAGGACCGTGACGTTTGGTGGGTAGAGAAGCGCAAAGCCCCAGTGTTGCTGCGCCTGTGAAAGCGCTTCCAAGGAAGGGTGCTGGCTAACAACAGCTTTCAGTGCTGGCACTTTTCATCTCTGAGCAATTGCTCGACGTTTGCAATTTCTCACCTGAGCTCTCTTTAGAGTGCGCGAGAGGATGAGCAGAAGATGAGGTGGCTAGAGAAGCCCAGAGCCCCAGTGTTCTTAGGCCTACAAAAGCGCTTCCAAGGAAGGGTGCTGGCTAGCAAGAGCTTTCAGTGCTGGCACTTTTCATCTCTGAGCAATTGCTTGATGTTTGCAATTTCTCACCTGAGCTCTCTTTAGAGTACGCGAGAGGATGAGCAGAAGATGAGGTGGCTAGAGAAGCCCAGAGCCCCAGTGTTCTTAGGCCTACAAAAGCGCTTCCAAGGAAGGGGGCTGGCTAGCAAGAGCTTTCAGTGCTGGCACTTTTCATCTCTGAGCAATTGCTCGACGTTTGCAATCTCTCAGCTCGTGTCTACCGACGGAAAGAGAAGGACCGTGACGTTTGGTGGCTAGAGAAGCGCAAAGCCCCAGTGTTGCTGCACCTGTAAAGCGCTTCCAAGGAAGGGTGCTGGCTAGCAAGAGCTTTCAGTGCTGGCACTTTTCATCTCTGAGCAATTGCTCGACATTTGCAATTTCTCAGCTCGTGTCTACGAGACGGAAAGAGAATGACCGTGACGTTTGGTGCGTATAGAAGCGCAAAGCCCCAGTGTTACTGCGCCTGTGAAAGCGCTTCCAAGGAAGGGTGCTGGCTAGCAAGAGCTTTCAGTGCTGGCACTTTTCAGCTCTGAGCAATTGCTCGACGTTTGCAATTTCTCAGCTCGTGTCTACGAGACGGAAAGAGAAGGACCGTGACGTTTGGTGGGTAGAGAAGCGCAAAGCCCCAGTGTTGCTGCGCCTGTGAAAGCGCTTCCAAGGAAGGGTGCTGGCTAACAACAGCTTTCAGTGCTGGCACTTTTCATCTCTGAGCAATTGCTCGACGTTTGCAATTTCTCACCTGAGCTCTCTTTAGAGTGCGCGAGAGGATGAGCAGAAGATGAGGTGGCTAGAGAAGCCCAGAGCCCCAGTGTTCTTAGGCCTACAAAAGCGCTTCCAAGGAAGGGTGCTGGCTAGCAAGAGCTTTCAGTGCTGGCACTTTTCATCTCTGAGCAATTGCTTGATGTTTGCAATTTCTCACCTGAGCTCTCTTTAGAGTACGCGAGAGGATGAGCAGAAGATGAGGTGGCTAGAGAAGCCCAGAGCCCCAGTGTTCTTAGGCCTACAAAAGCGCTTCCAAGGAAGGGGGCTGGCTAGCAAGAGCTTTCAGTGCTGGCACTTTTCATCTCTGAGCAATTGCTCGACGTTTGCAATCTCTCAGCTCGTGTCTACCGACGGAAAGAGAAGGACCGTGACGTTTGGTGGCTAGAGAAGCGCAAAGCCCCAGTGTTGCTGCACCTGTAAAGCGCTTCCAAGGAAGGGTGCTGGCTAGCAAGAGCTTTCAGTGCTGGCACTTTTCAGCTCTGAGCAATTGCTCGACGTTTGCAATTTCTCAGCTCGTGTCTACGAGATGGAAAGAGAAGGACCGTGACGTTTGGTGGGTAGAGAAGCGCAAAGCCCCAGTGTTGCTGTGCATGTGAAAGCGCTTCCAAGGAAGGGTGCTGGCTAGCAAGAGCTTTCAGTGCTGGCACTTTTCATCTCTGAGCAATTGCTCGACGTTTGCAATTTCTCCCCTGAGCTCTCTTTAGAGTGCGCGAGAGGATGAGCAGAAGATGAGGTGGCTAGAGAAGCCCAGAGCCCCAGTGTTCTTAGGCCTACAATAGCGCTTCCAAGGAAGGGTGCTGGCTAGCAACAGCTTTCAGTGCTGGCACTTTTCATCTCTGAGCAATTGCTGGACGTTTGCAATTTCTCAGCTCGTGTCTACGAGACGGAAAGAGAAGGACCGTGACGTTTGGTGGCTAGAGAAGCGCAAAGCCCCAGTGTTACTGCGCCTGTGAAAGCGCTTCCAAGGAAGGGTGCTGGCTAGCAAGAGCTTTCAGTGCTGGCACTTTTCATCTCTGAGCAATTGCTCGACATTTGCAATTTCTCAGCTCGTGTCTACGAGACGGAAAGAGAATGACCGTGACGTTTGGTGCGTATAGAAGCGCAAAGCCCCAGTGTTACTGCGCCTGTGAAAGCGCTTCCAAGGAAGCGTACTGGCTAGCAAGAGCTTTCAGTGCTGGCACTTTTCATCTCTGAGCAATTGCTGGATGTTTGCAATTTCTCAGCTCGTGTCTACGAGACGGAAAGAGAATGACAGTGACGTTTGGTGCGTATAGAAGCGCAAAGCCCCAGTGTTGCTGCGCCTGTGAAAGCGCTTCCAAGGAAGGGTGCTGGCTAGCAACAGCTTTCAGTGCTGGCACTTTTCATCTCTGAGCAATTGCTCGACGTTTGCAATTTCTCACCTGAGCTCTCTTTAGAGTGCGCGAGAGGATGAGCAGAAGATGAGGTGGCTAGAGAAGCCCAGAGCCCCAGTGTTCTTAGGCCTACAAAAGCGCTTCCAAGGAAGGGTGCTGGCTAGCAACAGCTTTCAGTGCTGGCACTTTTCATCTCTGAGCAATTGCTGGACGTTTGCAATTTCTCAGCTCGTGTCTACGAGACGGAAAGAGAAGGACCGTGACGTTTGGTGGCTAGAGAAGCGCAAAGCCCCAGTGTTACTGCGCCTGTGAAAGCGCTTCCAAGGAAGGGTGCCGGCTAGCAAGAGCTTTCAGTGCTGGCACTTTTCATCTCTGAGCAATTGCTCGACGTTTGCAATTTCTCAGCTCGTGTCTACGAGATGGAAAGAGAATGACCGTGACGTTTGGTGGCTAGAGAAGCGCAAAGACCCAGTGTTGCTGCGCCTGTGAAAGCGCTTCCAAGGAAGGGTGCTGGCTAGCAACAGTTTTCAGTGCTGGCACTTTTCTTCTCTGAGCATTTGCTAGACGTTTGCAATTTCTCCCCTGAGCTCTTTTTAGAGTGCGCGAGAGGATGAGCAGAAGATGAGGTGGCTAGAGAAGCCCAGAGCCCCAGTGTTCTTAGGCCTACAATAGCGCTTCCAAGGAAGGGTGCTGGCTAGCAACAGCTTTCAGTGCTGGCACTTTTCATCTCTGAGCAATTGCTGGACGTTTGCAATTTCTCAGCTCGTGTCTACGAGACGGAAAGAGAAGGACCGTGACGTTTGGTGGCTAGAGAAGCGCAAAGCCCCAGTGTTACTGCGCCTGTGAAAGCGCTTCCAAGGAAGGGTGCTGGCTAGCAAG
The DNA here is from genome assembly GCA_037962945.1 of Sarcoramphus papa. Classification (NCBI taxonomy): domain Eukaryota; kingdom Metazoa; phylum Chordata; class Aves; order Accipitriformes; family Cathartidae; genus Sarcoramphus; species Sarcoramphus papa. The sequence continues at coordinate 5,180,281 of JBBMRM010000084.1, read as the reverse complement.
AGCTTTCAGTGCTGGCACTTTTCATCTCTGAGCAATTGCTCGACATTTGCAATTTCTCAGCTCGTGTCTACGAGACGGAAAGAGAATGACCGTGACGTTTGGTGCGTATAGAAGCGCAAAGCCCCAGTGTTACTGCGCCTGTGAAAGCGCTTCCAAGGAAGCGTACTGGCTAGCAAGAGCTTTCAGTGCTGGCACTTTTCATCTCTGAGCAATTGCTGGATGTTTGCAATTTCTCAGCTCGTGTCTACGAGACGGAAAGAGAATGACAGTGACGTTTGGTGCGTATAGAAGCGCAAAGCCCCAGTGTTGCTGCGCCTGTGAAAGCGCTTCCAAGGAAGGGTGCTGGCTAGCAACAGCTTTCAGTGCTGGCACTTTTCATCTCTGAGCAATTGCTCGACGTTTGCAATTTCTCACCTGAGCTCTCTTTAGAGTGCGCGAGAGGATGAGCAGAAGATGAGGTGGCTAGAGAAGCCCAGAGCCCCAGTGTTCTTAGGCCTACAAAAGCGCTTCCAAGGAAGGGTGCTGGCTAGCAACAGCTTTCAGTGCTGGCACTTTTCATCTCTGAGCAATTGCTGGACGTTTGCAATTTCTCAGCTCGTGTCTACGAGACGGAAAGAGAAGGACCGTGACGTTTGGTGGCTAGAGAAGCGCAAAGCCCCAGTGTTACTGCGCCTGTGAAAGCGCTTCCAAGGAAGGGTGCTGGCTAGCAAGAGCTTTCAGTGCTGGCACTTTTCAGCTCTGAGCAATTGCTCGACATTTGCAATTTCTCAGCTCGTGTCTACGAGACGGAAAGAGAATGACCGTGACGTTTGGTGCGTATAGAAGCGCAAAGCCCCAGTGTTACTGCGCCTGTGAAAGCGCTTCCAAGGAAGGGTGCTGGCTAGCAAGAGCTTTCAGTGCTGGCACTTTTCAGCTCTGAGCAATTGCTCGACGTTTGCAATTTCTCAGCTCGTGTCTACGAGACGGAAAGAGAAGGACCGTGATGTTTGGTGGGTAGAGAAGCGCAAAGCCCCAGTGTTGCTGCGCCTGTGAAAGCGCTTCCAAGGAAGGGTGCTGGCTAGCAAGAGCTTTCAGTGCTGGCACTTTTCATCTCTGAGCAATTGCTTGACGTTTGCAATTTCTCACCTGAGCTCTCTTTAGAGTGCGCGAGAGGATGAGCAGAAGATGAGGTGGCTAGAGAAGCCCAGAGCCCCAGTGTTCTTAGGCCTACAAAAGCGCTTCCAAGGAAGGGTGCTGGCTAGCAAGAGCTTTCAGTGCTGGCACTTTTCATCTCTGAGCAATTGCTTGACGTTTGCAATTTCTCAGCTCGTGTCTACCGACGGAAAGAGAATGACCGTGACGTTTGGTGCGTATAGAAGCGCAAAGCCCCAGTGTTGCTGCGCCTGTGAAAGCGCTTCCAAGGAAGGGTGCTGGCTAGCAAGAGCTTTCAGTGCTGGCACTTTTCATCTCTGAGCAATTGCTGGACGTTTGCAATTTCTCACCTGAGCTCTCTTTAGAGTGCGCGAGAGGATGAGCAGAAGATGAGGTGGCTAGAGAAGCCCAGAGCCCCACTGTTCTTAGGCCTACAAAAGCGCTTCCAAGGAAGGGTGCTGGCTAGCAACAGCTTTCAGTGCTGGCACTTTTCATCTCTGAGCAATTGCTGGACGTTTGCAATTTCTCAGCTCGTGTCTATGAGACGGAAAGAGAATGACAGTGACGTTTGGTGGATAGAGAAGCGCAAAGCCCCAGTGTTGCTGCGCCTGTGAAAGCGCTTCCAAGGAAGGGTGCTGGCTAGCAAGAGCTTTCAGTGCTGGCACTTTTCATCTCTGAGCAATTGCTCGACGTTTGCAATTTCTCACCTGAGCTCTCTTTAGAGTGCGCGAGAGGATGAGCAGAAGATGAGGTGGCTAGAGAAGCCCAGAGCACCAGTGTTCTTAGGGCTACAAAAGCGCTTCCAAGGAAGGGTGCTGGCTAGCAACAGCTTTCAGTGCTGGCACTTTTCATCTCTGAGCAATTGCTCGACGTTTGCAATTTCTCAGCTCGTGTCTACGAGACGGAAAGAGAAGGACCGTGACGTTTGGTGGCTAGAGAAGCGCAAAGCCCCAGTGTTACTGCGCCTGTGAAAGCGCTTCCAAGGAAGGGTGCTGGCTAGCAAGAGCTTTCAGTGCTGGCACTTTTCATCTCTGAGCAATTGCTCGACATTTGCAATTTCTCAGCTCGTGTCTACGAGACGGAAAGAGAATGACCGTGACGTTTGGTGCGTATAGAAGCGCAAAGCCCCAGTGTTACTGCGCCTGTGAAAGCGCTTCCAAGGAAGGGTGCTGGCTAGCAAGAGCTTTCAGTGCTGGCACTTTTCAGCTCTGAGCAATTGCTCGACGTTTGCAATTTCTCAGCTCGTGTCTACGAGACGGAAAGAGAAGGACCGTGATGTTTGGTGGGTAGAGAAGCGCAAAGCCCCAGTGTTGCTGCGCCTGTGAAAGCGCTTCCAAGGAAGGGTGCTGGCTAGCAAGAGCTTTCAGTGCTGGCACTTTTCATCTCTGAGCAATTGCTTGACGTTTGCAATTTCTCACCTGAGCTCTCTTTAGAGTGCGCGAGAGGATGAGCAGAAGATGAGGTGGCTAGAGAAGCCCAGAGCCCCAGTGTTCTTAGGCCTACAAAAGCGCTTCCAAGGAAGGGTGCTGGCTAGCAAGAGCTTTCAGTGCTGGCACTTTTCAGCTCTGAGCAATTGCTTGACGTTTGCAATTTCTCAGCTCGTGTCTACCGACGGAAAGAGAATGACCGTGACGTTTGGTGCGTATAGAAGCGCAAAGCCCCAGTGTTGCTGCGCCTGTGAAAGCGCTTCCAAGGAAGGGTGCTGGCTAGCAAGAGCTTTCAGTGCTGGCACTTTTCATCTCTGAGCAATTGCTTGACGTTTGCAATTTCTCACCTGAGCTCTCTTTAGAGTGCGCGAGAGGATGAGCAGAAGATGAGGTGGCTAGAGAAGCCCAGAGCACCAGTGTTCTTAGGCCTACAAAAGCGCTTCCAAGGAAGGGTGCTGGCTAGCAACAGCTTTCAGTGCTGGCACTTTTCATCTCTGAGCAATTGCTGGACGTTTGCAATTTCTCAGCTCGTGTCTATGAGACGGAAAGAGAAGGACCGTGACGTTTGGTGGATAGAGAAGCGCAAAGCCCCAGTGTTGCTGCGCCTGTGAAAGCGCTTCCAAGGAAGGGTGCTGGCTAGCAAGAGCTTTCAGTGCTGGCACTTTTCATCTCTGAGCAATTGCTCGACGTTTGCAATTTCTCACCTGAGCTCTCTTTAGAGTGCGCGAGAGGATGAGCAGAAGATGAGGTGGCTAGAGAAGCCCAGAGCACCAGTGTTCTTAGGGCTACAAAAGCGCTTCCAAGGAAGGGTGCTGGCTAGCAACAGCTTTCAGTGCTGGCACTTTTCACCTCTGAGCAATTGCTCGACGTTTGCAATTTCTCACCTGAGCTCTCTTTAGAGTGCGCGAGAGGATGAGCAGAAGAGGAGGTGGCTAGAGAAGCCCAGAGCCCCAGTGTTCTTAGGCCTACAAAAGCGCTTCCAAGGAAGGGTGCTGGCTAGCAACAGCTTTCAGTGCTGGCACTTTTCATCTCTGAGCAATTGCTGGACGTTTGCAATTTCTCAGCTCCTGTCTACGAGACGGAAAGAGAAGGACCGTGACGTTTGGTGCGTATAGAAGCGCAAAGCCCCAGTGTTGCTGCGCCTGTGAAAGCGCTTCCAAGGAAGGGTGCTGGCTAGCAAGAGCTTTCAGTGCTGGCACTTTTCATCTCTGAGCAATTGCTCGACGTTTGCAATTTCTCACCTGAGCTCTCTTTAGAGTGCGCGAGAGGATGAGCAGAAGATGAGGTGGCTAGAGAAGCCCAGAGCCCCAGTGTTCTTAGGCCTACAAAAGCGCTTCCAAGGAAGGGTGCTGGCTAACAAGAGCTTTCAGTGCTGGCACTTTTCATCTCTGAGCAATTGCTCGACGTTTGCAATTTCTCAGCTCGTGTCTACGAGACGGAAAGAGAATGACCATGACTATTGGTGGGTAGAGAAGCGCAAAGCCCCAGTGTTACTGCGCCTGTGAAAGCGCTTCCAAGGAAGGGTGCTGGCTAGCAACACCTTTCAGTGCTGGCACTTTTCATCTCTGAGCAATTGCTCGACGTTTGCAATTTCTCAGCTCGTGTCTACGAGACGGAAAGAGAAGGACCGTGACGTTTGGTGCGTAGAAAAGTGCAAAGCCCCAGTGTTACTGCGCCTGTGAAAGCGCTTCCAAGGAAGGGTGCTGGCTAGCAAGAGCTTTCAGTGCTGGCACTTTTCAGCTCTGAGCAATTGCTCGACGTTTGCAATTTCTCAGCTCATGTCTACGAGACGGAAAGAGAAGGACCGTGACGTTTGGTGGCTAGAGAAGCGCAAAGCCCCAGTGTTGCTGCGCCTGTGAAAGCGCTTCCAAGGAAGGGTGCTGGCTAGCAACAGCTTTCAGTGCTGGCACTTTTCGTCTCTGAGCAATTGCTCGACGTTTGCAATTTCTCACCTGAGCTCTCTTTAGAGTGCGCGAGAGGATGAGCAGAAGTTTAGGTGGCTAGAGAAGCCCAGAGCCCCAGTGTTCTTAGGCCTACAAAAGCGCTTCCAAGGAAGGGTGCTGGCTAGCAAGAGCTTTCAGTGCTGGCACTTTTCATCTCTGAGCAATTGCTCGACGTTTGCAATTTCTCAGCTCGTGTCTAGAAGACGGAAAGAGAAGGACCGTGACGTTTGGTGGGTAGAGAAGCGCAAAGCCCCAGTGTTACTGCGCCTGTAAAGCGCTTTCAAGGAAGGGTGCTGGCTAGCAAGAGCTTTCAGTGCTGGCACTTTTCATCTCTGAGCAATTGCTCGACGTTTGCAATTTCTCAGCTCGTGTCTACGAGACGGAAAGAGAAGGACCGTGACGTTTGGTGCGTATAGAAGCGTAAAGCCCCAGTGTTACTGCGCCTGTGAAAGCGCTTCCAAGGAAGGGTACTGGCTAGCAAGAGCTTTCAGTGCTGGCACTTTTCATCTCTGAGCAATTGCTGGATGTTTGCAATTTCTCAGCTCGTGTCTACGAGACGGAAAGAGAATGACAGTGACGTTTGGTGCGTATAGAAGCGCAAAGCCCCAGTGTTGCTGCGCCTGTGAAAGCGCTTCCAAGGAAGGGTGCTGGCTAGCAAGAGCTTTCAGTGCTGGCACTTTTCATCTCTGAGCAATTGCTCGACGTTTGCAATTTCTCACCTGAGCTCTCTTTAGAGTGCGCGAGAGGATGAGCAGAAGATGAGGTGGCTAGAGAAGCCCAGAGCCCCAGTGTTCTTAGGCCTACAAAAGCGCTTCCAAGGAAGGGTGCTGGCTAGCAACAGCTTTCAGTGCTGGCACTTTTCATCTCTGAGCAATTGCTCGACGTTTGCAATTTCTCAGCTCGTGTCTACGAGACGGAAAGAGAAGGACCGTGACGTTTGGTGCGTATAGAAGCGCAAAGCCCCAGTGTTACTGCGCCTGTGAAAGCGCTTCCAAGGAAGGGTGCTGGCTAGCAACAGCTTTCAGTGCTGGCACTTTTCATCTCTGAGCAATTGCTCGACGTTTGCAATTTCTCAGCTCGTGTCTACGAGACGGAAAGAGAAGGACCGTGACGTTTGGTGCGTATAGAAGCGCAAAGCCCCAGTGTTGCTGCGCCTGTGAAAGCGCTTCCAAGGAAGGGTGCTGGCTAGCAAGAGCTTTCAGTGCTGGCACTTTTCATCTCTGAGCAATTGCTCGACGTTTGCAATTTCTCAGCTCGTGTCTACGAGACGGAAAGAGAATGACAGTGACGTTTGGTGCGTATAGAAGCGCAAAGCCCCAGTGTTACTGCGCCTGTGAAAGCGCTTCCAAGGAAGGGTGCTGGCTAGCAAGAGCTTTCAGTGCTGGCAATTTTCATCTCTGAGCAATTGCTCGACGTTTGCAATTTCTCACCTGAGCTCTCTTTAGAGTGCGCGAGAGGATGAGCAGAAGATTAGGTGGCTAGAGAAGCCCAGAGCCCCAGTGTTCTTAGGCCTACAAAAGCGCTTCCAAGGAAGGGTGCTGGCTAGCAAGAGCTTTCAGTGCTGGCACTTTTCATCTCTGAGCAATTGCTCGACGTTTGCAATTTCTCAGCTCGTGTCTACGAGACGGAAAGAGAATGACCGTGACGTTTGGTGCGTATAGAAGCGCAAAGCCCCAGTGTTGCTGCGCCTGTGAAAGCGCTTCCAAGGAAGGGTGCTGGCTAGCAAGAGCTTTCAGTGCTGGCACTTTTCATCTCTGAGCAATTGCTCGACGTTTGCAATTTCTCAGCTCGTGTCTACGAGATGGAAAGAGAAGGACCGTGACGTTTGGTGGCTAGAGAAGCGCAGAGCTCCAGTGTTGCTGCACCTGTAAAGCGCTTCCAAGGAAGGGTGCTGGCTAGCAACAGCTTTCAGTGCTGGCACTTTTCAGCTCTGAGCAATTGCTCGACGTTTGCAATTTCTCAGCTCGTGTCTACGAGACGGAAAGAGAAGGACCGTGACGTTTGGTGCGTATAGAAGCGCAAAGCCCCAGTGTTGCTGCGCCTGTGAAAGCGCTTCCAAGGAAGGGTGCTGGCTAGCAAGAGCTTTCAGTGCTGGCACTTTTCATCTCTGAGCAATTGCTCGACGTTTGCAATTTCTCACCTGAGCTCTCTTTAGAGTGCGCGAGAGGATGAGCAGAAGATGAGGTGGCTAGAGAAGCCCAGAGCCCCAGTGTTCTTAGGCCTACAAAAGCGCTTCCAAGGAAGGGTGCTGGCTAGCAAGAGCTTTCAGTGCTGGCACTTTTCATCTCTGAGCAATTGCTCGACGTTTGCAATTTCTCAGCTCGTGTCTAGAAGACGGAAAGAGAAGGACCGTGACGTTTGGTGGGTAGAGAAGCGCAAAGCCCCAGTGTTACTGCGCCTGTAAAGCGCTTTCAAGGAAGGGTGCTGGCTAGCAAGAGCTTTCAGTGCTGGCACTTTTCATCTCTGAGCAATTGCTCGACGTTTGCAATTTCTCAGCTCGTGTCTACGAGACGGAAAGAGAAGGACCGTGACGTTTGGTGCGTATAGAAGCGTAAAGCCCCAGTGTTACTGCGCCTGTGAAAGCGCTTCCAAGGAAGGGTACTGGCTAGCAACAGCTTTCAGTGCTGGCACTTTTCATCTCTGAGCAATTGCTGGATGTTTGCAATTTCTCAGCTCGTGTCTACGAGACGGAAAGAGAATGACAGTGACGTTTGGTGCGTATAGAAGCGCAAAGCCCCAGTGTTGCTGCGCCTGTGAAAGCGCTTCCAAGGAAGGGTGCTGGCTAGCAAGAGCTTTCAGTGCTGGCACTTTTCATCTCTGAGCAATTGCTCGACGTTTGCAATTTCTCACCTGAGCTCTCTTTAGAGTGCGCGAGAGGATGAGCAGAAGATGAGGTGGCTAGAGAAGCCCAGAGCCCCAGTGTTCTTAGGCCTACAAAAGCGCTTCCAAGGAAGGGTGCTGGCTAGCAACAGCTTTCAGTGCTGGCACTTTTCATCTCTGAGCAATTGCTCGACGTTTGCAATTTCTCAGCTCGTGTCTACGAGGCGGAAAGAGAAGGACCGTGACGTTTGGTGCGTATAGAAGCGCAAAGCCCCAGTGTTACTGCGCCTGTGAAAGCGCTTCCAAGGAAGGGTGCTGGCTAGCAACAGCTTTCAGTGCTGGCACTTTTCATCTCTGAGCAATTGCTCGACGTTTGCAATTTCTCAGCTCGTGTCTACGAGACGGAAAGAGAAGGACCGTGACGTTTGGTGCGTATAGAAGCGCAAAGCCCCAGTGTTGCTGCGCCTGTGAAAGCGCTTCCAAGGAAGGGTGCTGGCTAGCAAGAGCTTTCAGTGCTGGCACTTTTCATCTCTGAGCAATTGCTCGACGTTTGCAATTTCTCAGCTCGTGTCTACGAGACGGAAAGAGAATGACAGTGACGTTTGGTGCGTATAGAAGCGCAAAGCCCCAGTGTTACTGCGCCTGTGAAAGCGCTTCCAAGGAAGGGTGCTGGCTAGCAAGAGCTTTCAGTGCTGGCAATTTTCATCTCTGAGCAATTGCTCGACGTTTGCAATTTCTCACCTGAGCTCTCTTTAGAGTGCGCGAGAGGATGAGCAGAAGATTAGGTGGCTAGAGAAGCCCAGAGCCCCAGTGTTCTTAGGCCTACAAAAGCGCTTCCAAGGAAGGGTGCTGGCTAGCAAGAGCTTTCAGTGCTGGCACTTTTCATCTCTGAGCAATTGCTCGACGTTTGCAATTTCTCAGCTCGTGTCTACGAGACGGAAATAGAGGGACCGTGACGTTTGGTGGCTAGAGAAGCGCAAAGCCCCAGTGTTGCTGCGCCTGTGAAAGCGCTTCCAAGGAAGGGTGCTGGCTAGCAAGAGCTTTCAGTGCTGGCACTTTTCATCTCTGAGCAATTGCTCGACGTTTGCAATTTCTCAGCTCGTGTCTACGAGATGGAAAGAGAAGGACCGTGACGTTTGGTGGCTAGAGTTGCGCAGAGCTCCAGTGTTGCTGCACCTGTAAAGCGCTTCCAAGGAAGGGTGCTGGCTAGCAACAGCTTTCAGTGCTGGCACTTTTCAGCTCTGAGCAATTGCTCGACGTTTGCAATTTCTCAGCTCGTGTCTACGAGACGGAAAGAGAAGGACCGTGACGTTTGGTGCGTATAGAAGCGCAAAGCCCCAGTGTTGCTGCGCCTGTGAAAGCGCTTCCAAGGAAGGGTGCTGGCTAGCAAGAGCTTTCAGTGCTGGCACTTTTCATCTCTGAGCAATTGCTCGACGTTTGCAATTTCTCACCTGAGCTCTCTTTAGAGTGCGCGAGAGGATGAGCAGAAGATGAGGTGGCTAGAGAAGCCCAGAGCCCCAGTGTTCTTAGGCCTACAAAAGCGCTTCCAAGGAAGGGTGCTGGCTAGCAACAGCTTTCAGTGCTGGCACTTTTCATCTCTGAGCAATTGCTGGACGTTTGCAATTTCTCAGCTCGTGTCTACGAGACGGAAAGAGAAGGACCGTGACGTTTGGTGGCTAGAGAAGCGCAAAGCCCCAGTGTTACTGCGCCTGTAAAGCGCTTCCAAGGAAGGGTGCTGGCTAGCAAAAGCTTTCAGTGCTGGCACTTTTCAGCACTGAGCAATTGCTCGACGTTTGCAATTTCTCAGCTCGTGTCTACAAGACGGAAAGAGAAGGACCGTGACGTTTGGTGCGTATAGAAGCGCAAAGCCCCAGTGTTGCTGCGCCTGTGAAAGCGCTTCCAAGGAAGGGTGCTGGCTAGCAACAGCTTTCAGTGCTGGCACTTTTCACCTCTGAGCATTTGCTAGACGTTTGCAATTTCTCACCTGAGCTCTCTTTAGAGTGCGCGAGAGGATGAGCAGAAGATGAGGTGGCTAGAGAAGCCCAGAGCACCAGTGTTCTTAGGCCTACAAAAGCGCTTCCAAGGAAGGGTGCTGGCTAGCAAGAGCTTTCAGTGCTGGCACTTTTCATCTCTGAGCAATTGCTCGACGTTTGCAATTTCTCAGCTCGTGTCTATGAGACGGAAAGAGAATGACAGTGACGTTTGGTGGCTAGAGAAGCGCAAAGCCCCAGTGTTACTGCGCCTGTGAAAGCGCTTCCAAGGAAGGGTGCTGGCTAGCAAGAGCTTTCAGTGCTGGCACTTTTCATCTCTGAGCAATTGCTCGACGTTTGCAATTTCTCAGCTCTTGTCTACGAGACGGAGAGATAGTGACCGTGACTTTTGGTGGCTAGAGAAGCGCAAAGCCCCAGTGTTGCTGCGCCTGTGAAAGCGCTTCCAAGGAAGGGTGCTGGCTAGCAACAGCTTTCAGTGCTGGCACTTTTCATCTCTGAGCAATTGCTCGACGTTTGCAATTTCTCACCTGAGCTCTCTTTAGAGTGCGCGAGAGGATGAGCAGAAGATGAGGTGGCTAGAGAAGCCCAGAGCCCCAGTGTTCTTAGGCCTACAAAAGCGCTTCCAAGGAAGGGTGCTGGCTAGCAACAGCTTTCAGTGCTGGCACTTTTCATCTCTGAGCAATTGCTGGACGTTTGCAATTTCTCAGCTCGTGTCTACGAGACGGAAAGAGAAGGACCGTGACGTTTGGTGGGTAGAGAAGCGCAAAGCCCCAGTGTTGCTGCGCCTGTGAAAGCGCTTCCAAGGAAGGGTGCTGGCTAGCAACAGCTTTCAGTGCTGGCACTTTTCGTCTCTGAGCAATTGCTCGACGTTTGCAATTTCTCACCTGAGCTCTCTTTAGAGTGCGCGAGAGGATGAGCAGAAGATGAGGTGGCTAGACAAGCCCAGAGCCCCAGTGTTCTTAGGCCTACAAAAGCGCTTCCAAGGAAGGGTGCTGGCTAGCAAGAGCTTTCAGTGCTGGCACTTTTCAGCTCTGAGCAATTGCTCGACGTTTGCAATTTCTCAGCTCGTGTCTACGAGACGGAAAGAGAATGACCATGACGTTTGGTGGGTAGAGAAGCGCAAAGCCCCAGTGTTACTGCGCCTGTGAAAGCGCTTCCAAGGAAGGGTGCTGGCTAGCAAGAGCTTTCAGTGCTGGCACTTTTCATCTCTGAGCAATTGCTGGATGTTTGCAATTTCTCAGCTCGTGTCTACGAGACGGAAAGAGAATGACCGTGACGTTTGGTGCGTAGAAAGGTGCAAAGCCCCAGTGTTGCTGCGCCTGTGAAAGCGCTTCCAAGGAAGGGTGCTGGCTAGCAAGAGCCTTCAGTGCTGGCACTTTTCACCTCTGAGCAATTGCTCGACGTTTGCAATTTCTCACCTGAGCTCTCTTTAGAGTGCGCGAGAGGATGAGCAGAAGATGAGGTGGCTAGAGAAGCCCAGAGCCCCAGTGTTCTTAGGCCTACAAAAGCGCTTCCAAGGAAGGGTGCTGGCTAGCAAGAGCTTTCAGTGCTGGCACTTTTCATCTCTGAGCAATTGCTCGACGTTTGCAATTTCTCAGCTCGTGTCTACGAGACGGAAAGAGAATGACCGTGACGTTTGGTGCGTAGAAAAGTGCAAAGCCCCAGTGTTGCTGCGCCTGTGAAAGCGCTTCCAAGGAAGGGTGCTGGCTAGCAAGAGCTTTCAGTGCTGGCACTTTTCAGCTCTGAGCAATTGCTCGACGTTTGCAATTTCTCAGCTCGTGTCTACGAGACGGAAAGAGAAGGACCGTGACGTTTGGTGGCTAGAGAAGCGCAAAGACCCAGTGTTGCTGCGCCTGTGAAAGCGCTTCCAAGGAAGGGTGCTGGCTAACAACAGCTTTCACTGCTGGCACTTTTCGTCTCTGAGCAATTGCTCGACGTTTGCAATTTCTCACCTGAGCTCTCTTTAGAGTGCGCGAGAGGATGAGCAGAAGATGAGGTGGCTAGAGAAGCCCAGAGCCCCAGTGTTCTTAGGCCTACAAAAGCGCTTCCAAGGAAGGGTGCTGGCTAGCAAAAGCTTTCAGTGCTGGCACTTTTCATCTCGGAGCAATTGCTCGACGTTTGCAATTTCTCAGCTCGTGTCTAGAAGACGGAAAGAGAAGGACCGTGACGTTTGGTGCGTATAGAAGCGCAAAGCCCCAGTGTTGCTGCGCCTGTGAAAGTGCTTCCAAGGAAGGGTGCTGGCTAGCAAGAGCTTTCAGTGCTGGCACTTTTCATCTCTGAGCAATTGCTCGACGTTTGCAATTTCTCACCTGAGCTCTCTTTAGAGTGCGCGAGAGGATGAGCAGAAGATGAGGTGGCTAGAGAAGCCCAGAGCCCCAGTGTTCTTAGGCCTACAAAAGCGCTTCCAAGGAAGGGTGCTGGCTAGCAAGAGCTTTCAGTGCTGGCACTTTTCATCTCTGAGCAATTGCTCGACGTTTGCAATTTCTCAGCTCGTGTCTACGAGACGGAAAGAGAAGGACCGTGATGTTTGGTGGGTAGAGAAGCGCAAAGCCCCAGTGTTGCTGCGCCTGTGAAAGCGCTTCCAAGGAAGGGTGCTGGCTAGCAAGAGCTTTCAGTGCTGGCACTTTTCATCTCTGAGCAATTGCTTGACGTTTGCAATTTCTCACCTGAGCTCTCTTTAGAGTGCGCGAGAGGATGAGCAGAAGATGAGGTGGCTAGAGAAGCCCAGAGCCCCAGTGTTCTTAGGCCTACAAAAGCGCTTCCAAGGAAGGGTGCTGGCTAGCAAGAGCTTTCAGTGCTGGCACTTTTCAGCTCTGAGCAATTGCTTGACGTTTGCAATTTCTCAGCTCGTGTCTACCGACGGAAAGAGAATGACCGTGACGTTTGGTGCGTATAGAAGCGCAAAGCCCCAGTGTTGCTGCGCCTGTGAAAGCGCTTCCAAGGAAGGGTGCTGGCTAGCAAGAGCTTTCAGTGCTGGCACTTTTCATCTCTGAGCAATTGCTTGACGTTTGCAATTTCTCACCTGAGCTCTCTTTAGAGTGCGCGAGAGGATGAGCAGAAGATGAGGTGGCTAGAGAAGCCCAGAGCCCCAGTGTTCTTAGGCCTACAAAAGCGCTTCCAAGGAAGGGTGCTGGCTAGCAACAGCTTTCAGTGCTGGCACTTTTCATCTCTGAGCAATTGCTGGACGTTTGCAATTTCTCAGCTCGTGTCTATGAGACGGAAAGAGAATGACAGTGACGTTTGGTGGATAGAGAAGCGCAAAGCCCCAGTGTTGCTGCACCTGTGAAAGCGCTTCCAAGGAAGGGTGCTGGCTAGCAACAGCTTTCAGTGCTGGCACTTTTCATCTCTGAGCAATTGCTCGACGTTTGCAATTTCTCAGCTCTTGTCTACGACACGGAGAGATAGTGACCGTGACGTTTGGTGGCTAGAGAAGCGCAAAGCCCCAGTGTTGCTGCGCCTGTGAAAGCGCTTCCAAGGAAGGGTGCTTGCTAGCAAGAGCTTTCAGTGCTGGCACTTTTCATCTCTGAGCAATTGCTCGACGTTTGCAATTTCTCACCTGAGCTCTCTTTAGAGTGCGCGAGAGGATGAGCAGAAGATGAGGTGGCTAGAGAAGCCCAGAGCACCAGTGTTCTTAGGGCTACAAAAGCGCTTCCAAGGAAGGGTGCTGGCTAGCAACAGCTTTCAGTGCTGGCACTTTTCACCTCTGAGCAATTGCTCGACGTTTGCAATTTCTCACCTGAGCTCTCTTTAGAGTGCGCGAGAGGATGAGCAGAAGATGAGGTGGCTAGAGAAGCCCAGAGCCCCAGTGTTCTTAGGCCTACAAAAGCGCTTCCAAGGAAGGGTGCTGGCTAGCAACAGCTTTCAGTGCTGGCACTTTTCATCTCTGAGCAATTGCTGGACGTTTGCAATTTCTCAGCTCGTGTCTACGAGACGGAAAGAGAAGGACCGTGACGTTTGGTGGCTAGAGAAGCGCAAAGCCCCAGTGTTGCTGCGCCTGTGAAAGCGCTTCCAAGGAAGGGTGCTGGCTAGCAACAGCTTTCAGTGCTGGCACTTTTCATCTCTGAGCAATTGCTCGACGTTTGCAATTTCTCACCTGAGCTCTCTTTAGAGTGCGCGAGAGGATGAGCAGAAGATGAGGTGGCTAGAGAAGCCCAGAGCCCCAGTGTTCTTAGGGCTACAAAAGCGCTTCCAAGGAAGGGTGCTGGCTAGCAAGAGCTTTCAGTGCTGGCACTTTTCATCTCTGAGCAATTGCTCGACGTTTGCAATTTCTCAGCTCGTGTCTACGAGACGGAAAGAGAATGACCATGACTATTGGTGGGTAGAGAAGCGCAAAGCCCCAGTGTTGCTGCGCCTGTGAAAGCGCTTCCAAGGAAGGGTGCTGGCTAGCAAGAGCTTTCAGTGCTGGCACTTTTCAGCTCTGAGCAATTGCTCGACGTTTGCAATTTCTCAGCTCATGTCTACGAGACGGAAAGAGAAGGACCGTGACGTTTGGTGGCTAGAGAAGCGCAAAGCCCCAGTGTTGCTGCGCCTGTGAAAGCGCTTCCAAGGAAGGGTGCTGGCTAGCAACAGCTTTCAGTGCTGGCACTTTTCGTCTCTGAGCAATTGCTCGACGTTTGCAATTTCTCACCTGAGCTCTCTTTAGAGTGCGCGAGAGGATGAGCAGAAGTTTAGGTGGCTAGAGAAGCCCAGAGCCCCAGTGTGCTTAGGCCTACAAAAGCGCTTCCAAGGAAGGGTGCTGGCTAGCAACAGCTTTCAGTGCTGGCACTTTTCAGCTCTGAGCAATTGCTGGACGTTTGCAATTTCTCAGCTCGTGTCTATGAGATGGAAAGAGAAGGACCGTGACGTTTGGTGGGTAGAGAAGCGCAGAGCCCCAGTGTTGCTGCACCTGTGAAAGCGCTTCCAAGGAAGGGTGCTGGCTAGCAAGAGCTTTCAGTGCTGGCACTTTTCAGCTCTGAGCAATTGCTCGACGTTTGCAATTTCTCAGCTCGTGTCTAGCAGACGGAAAGAGAAGGACCGTGACGTTTGGTGGCTAGAGAAGCGCAAAGCCCCAGTGTTACTGCGCCTGTAAAGCGCTTCCAAGGAAGGGTGCTGGCTAGCAAGAGCTTTCAGTGCTGGCACTTTTCATCTCTGAGCAATTGCTCGACGTTTGCAATTTCTCAGCTCGTGTCTACGAGACGGAAAGAGAAGGACCGTGACGTTTGGTGCGTATAGAAGCGTAAAGCCCCAGTGTTGCTGCGCCTGTGAAAGCGCTTCCAAGGAAGGGTACTGGCTAGCAAGAGCTTTCAGTGCTGGCACTTTTCATCTCTGAGCAATTGCTGGATGTTTGCAATTTCTCAGCTCGTGTCTACGAGACGGAAAGAGAATGACAGTGACGTTTGGTGCGTATAGAAGCGCAAAGCCCCAGTGTTGCTGCGCCTGTGAAAGCGCTTCCAAGGAAGGGTGCTGGCTAGCAAGAGCTTTCAGTGCTGGCACTTTTCATCTCTGAGCAATTGCTCGACGTTTGCAATTTCTCACCTGAGCTCTCTTTAGAGTGCGCGAGAGGATGAGCAGAAGATGAGGTGGCTAGAGAAGCCCAGAGCCCCAGTGTTCTTAGGCCTACAAAAGCGCTTCCAAGGAAGGGTGCTGGCTAGCAACAGCTTTCAGTGCTGGCACTTTTCATCTCTGAGCAATTGCTGGACGTTTGCAATTTCTCAGCTCGTGTCTACGAGACGGAAAGAGAAGGACCGTGACGTTTGGTGCGTATAGAAGCGCAAAGCCCCAGTGTTACTGCGCCTGTGAAAGCGCTTCCAAGGAAGGGTGCTGGCTAGCAAGAGCTTTCAGTGCTGGCACTTTTCATCTCTGAGCAATTGCTCGACGTTTGCAATTTCTCACCTGAGCTCTCTTTAGAGTGCGCGAGAGGATGAGCAGAAGATGAGGTGGCTAGAGAAGCCCAGAGCACCAGTGTTCTTAGGGCTACAAAAGCGCTTCCAAGGAAGGGTGCTGGCTAGCAACAGCTTTCAGTGCTGGCACTTTTCATCTCTGAGCAATTGCTCGACGTTTGCAATTTCTCAGCTCGTGTCTACGAGACGGAAAGAGAAGGACCGTGACGTTTGGTGGCTAGAGAAGCGCAAAGCCCCAGTGTTACTGCGCCTGTGAAAGCGCTTCCAAGGAAGGGTGCTGGCTAGCAAGAGCTTTCAGTGCTGGCACTTTTCATCTCTGAGCAATTGCTCGACATTTGCAATTTCTCAGCTCGTGTCTACGAGACGGAAAGAGAATGACCGTGATGTTTGGTGCGTATAGAAGCGCAAAGCCCCAGTGTTACTGCGCCTGTGAAAGCGCTTCCAAGGAAGGGTGCTGGCTAGCAAGAGCTTTCAGTGCTGGCACTTTTCAGCTCTGAGCAATTGCTCGACGTTTGCAATTTCTCAGCTCGTGTCTACGAGACGGAAAGAGAAGGACCGTGATGTTTGGTGGGTAGAGAAGCGCAAAGCCCCAGTGTTGCTGCGCCTGTGAAAGCGCTTCCAAGGAAGGGTGCTGGCTAGCAAGAGCTTTCAGTGCTGGCACTTTTCATCTCTGAGCAATTGCTTGACGTTTGCAATTTCTCACCTGAGCTCTCTTTAGAGTGCGCGAGAGGATGAGCAGAAGATGAGGTGGCTAGAGAAGCCCAGAGCCCCAGTGTTCTTAGGCCTACAAAAGCGCTTCCAAGGAAGGGTGCTGGCTAGCAAGAGCTTTCAGTGCTGGCACTTTTCAGCTCTGAGCAATTGCTTGACGTTTGCAATTTCTCAGCTCGTGTCTACCGACGGAAAGAGAATGACCGTGACGTTTGGTGCGTATAGAAGCGCAAAGCCCCAGTGTTGCTGCGCCTGTGAAAGCGCTTCCAAGGAAGGGTGCTGGCTAGCAAGAGCTTTCAGTGCTGGCACTTTTCATCTCTGAGCAATTGCTTGACGTTTGCAATTTCTCACCTGAGCTCTCTTCAGAGTGTGCGAGAGGATGAGCAGAAGATGAGGTGGCTAGAGAAGCCCAGAGCCCCAGTGTTCTTAGGCCTACAAAAGCGCTTCCAAGGAAGGGTGCTGGCTAGCAACAGCTTTCAGTGCTGGCACTTTTCATCTCTGAGCAATTGCTGGACGTTTGCAATTTCTCAGCTCGTGTCTATGAGACGGAAAGAGAATGACAGTGACGTTTGGTGGATAGAGAAGCGCAAAGCCCCAGTGTTGCTGCGCCTGTGAAAGCGCTTCCAAGGAAGGGTGCTGGCTAGCAACAGCTTTCAGTGCTGGCACTTTTCATCTCTGAGCAATTGCTGGACGTTTGCAATTTCTCAGCTCGTGTCTACGAGACGGAAAGAGAAGGACCGTGACGTTTGGTGCGTATAGAAGCGCAAAGCCCCAGTGTTACTGCGCCTGTGAAAGCGCTTCCAAGGAAGGGTGCTGGCTAGCAAGAGCTTTCAGTGCTGGCACTTTTCATCTCTGAGCAATTGCTTGACGTTTGCAATTTCTCACCTGAGCTCTCTTTAGAGTGCGCGAGAGGATGAGCAGAAGATGAGGTGGCTAGAGAAGCCCAGAGCCCCAGTGTTCTTAGGCCTACAAAAGCGCTTCCAAGGAAGGGTGCTGGCTAGCAAGAGCTTTCAGTGCTGGCACTTTTCATCTCTGAGCAATTGCTCGACGTTTGCAATTTCTCAGCTCGTGTCTACGAGACGGAAAGAGAATGACCGTGACGTTTGGTGCGTATAGAAGCGCAAAGCCCCAGTGTTGCTGCGCCTGTGAAAGCGCTTCCAAGGAAGGGTGCTGGCTAGCAAGAGCTTTCAGTGCTGGCACTTTTCATCTCTGAGCAATTGCTTGACGTTTGCAATTTCTCACCTGAGCTCTCTTTAGAGTGCGCGAGAGGATGAGCAGAAGATGAGGTGGCTAGAGAAGCCCAGAGCACCAGTGTTCTTAGGCCTACAAAAGCGCTTCCAAGGAAGGGTGCTGGCTAGCAACAGCTTTCAGTGCTGGCACTTTTCATCTCTGAGCAATTGCTGGACGTTTGCAATTTCTCAGCTCGTGTCTATGAGACGGAAAGAGAATGACAGTGACGTTTGGTGGCTAGAGAAGCGCAAAGCCCCAGTGTTGCTGCGCCTGTGAAAGCGCTTCCAAGGAAGGGTGCTGGCTAGCAAGAGCTTTCAGTGCTGGCACTTTTCAGCTCTGAGCAATTGCTCGACGTTTGCAATTTCTCAGCTCGTGTCTAGCAGACGGAAAGAGAAGGACCGTGACGTTTGGTGGCTAGAGAAGCGCAAAGCCCCAGTGTTACTGCGCCTGTAAAGCGCTTCCAAGGAAGGGTGCTGGCTAGCAAGAGCTTTCAGTGCTGGCACTTTTCAGCTCTGAGCAATTGCTCGACGTTTGCAATTTCTCAGCTCGTGTCTACGAGACGGAAAGAGAAGGACCGTGACGTTTGGTGCGTATAGAAGCGTAAAGCCCCAGTGTTGCTGCGCCTGTGAAAGCGCTTCCAAGGAAGGGTACTGGCTAGCAAGAGCTTTCAGTGCTGGCACTTTTCATCTCTGAGCAATTGCTGGATGTTTGCAATTTCTCAGCTCGTGTCTACGAGACGGAAAGAGAATGACAGTGACGTTTGGTGCGTATAGAAGCGCAAAGCCCCAGTGTTGCTGCGCCTGTGAAAGCGCTTCCAAGGAAGGGTGCTGGCTAGCAACAGCTTTCAGTGCTGGCACTTTTCATCTCTGAGCAATTGCTCGACGTTTGCAATTTCTCACCTGAGCTCTCTTTAGAGTGCGCGAGAGGATGAGCAGAAGATGAGGTGGCTAGAGAAGCCCAGAGCCCCAGTGTTCTTAGGCCTACAAAAGCGCTTCCAAGGAAGGGTGCTGGCTAGCAACAGCTTTCAGTGCTGGCACTTTTCATCTCTGAGCAATTGCTGGACGTTTGCAATTTCTCAGCTCGTGTCTACGAGACGGAAAGAGAAGGACCGTGACGTTTGGTGCGTATAGAAGCGCAAAGCCCCAGTGTTACTGCGCCTGTGAAAGCGCTTCCAAGGAAGGGTGCTGGCTAGCAAGAGCTTTCAGTGCTGGCACTTTTCATCTCTGAGCAATTGCTCGACGTTTGCAATTTCTCACCTGAGCTCTCTTTAGAGTGCGCGAGAGGATGAGCAGAAGATGAGGTGGCTAGAGAAGCCCAGAGCACCAGTGTTCTTAGGGCTACAAAAGCGCTTCCAAGGAAGGGTGCTGGCTAGCAACAGCTTTCAGTGCTGGCACTTTTCATCTCTGAGCAATTGCTCGACGTTTGCAATTTCTCAGCTCGTGTCTACGAGACGGAAAGAGAAGGACCGTGACGTTTGGTGGCTAGAGAAGCGCAAAGCCCCAGTGTTACTGCGCCTGTGAAAGCGCTTCCAAGGAAGGGTGCTGGCTAGCAAGAGCTTTCAGTGCTGGCACTTTTCATCTCTGAGCAATTGCTCGACATTTGCAATTTCTCAGCTCGTGTCTACGAGACGGAAAGAGAATGACCGTGACGTTTGGTGCGTATAGAAGCGCAAAGCCCCAGTGTTACTGCGCCTGTGAAAGCGCTTCCAAGGAAGGGTGCTGGCTAGCAAGAGCTTTCAGTGCTGGCACTTTTCAGCTCTGAGCAATTGCTCGACGTTTGCAATTTCTCAGCTCGTGTCTACGAGACGGAAAGAGAAGGACCGTGATGTTTGGTGGGTAGAGAAGCGCAAAGCCCCAGTGTTGCTGCGCCTGTGAAAGCGCTTCCAAGGAAGGGTGCTGGCTAGCAAGAGCTTTCAGTGCTGGCACTTTTCATCTCTGAGCAATTGCTTGACGTTTGCAATTTCTCACCTGAGCTCTCTTTAGAGTGCGCGAGAGGATGAGCAGAAGATGAGGTGGCTAGAGAAGCCCAGAGCCCCAGTGTTCTTAGGCCTACAAAAGCGCTTCCAAGGAAGGGTGCTGGCTAGCAAGAGCTTTCAGTGCTGGCACTTTTCAGCTCTGAGCAATTGCTTGACGTTTGCAATTTCTCAGCTCGTGTCTACCGACGGAAAGAGAATGACCGTGACGTTTGGTGCGTATAGAAGCGCAAAGCCCCAGTGTTGCTGCGCCTGTGAAAGCGCTTCCAAGGAAGGGTGCTGGCTAGCAAGAGCTTTCAGTGCTGGCACTTTTCATCTCTGAGCAATTGCTTGACGTTTGCAATTTCTCACCTGAGCTCTCTTTAGAGTGCGCGAGAGGATGAGCAGAAGATGAGGTGGCTAGAGAAGCCCAGAGCCCCAGTGTTCTTAGGCCTACAAAAGCGCTTCCAAGGAAGGGTGCTGGCTAGCAACAGCTTTCAGTGCTGGCACTTTTCATCTCTGAGCAATTGCTGGACGTTTGCAATTTCTCAGCTCGTGTCTATGAGACGGAAAGAGAAGGACCGTGACGTTTGGTGGATAGAGAAGCGCAAAGCCCCAGTGTTGCTGCGCCTGTGAAAGCGCTTCCAAGGAAGGGTGCTGGCTAGCAACAGCTTTCAGTGCTGGCACTTTTCATCTCTGAGCAATTGCTGGACGTTTGCAATTTCTCAGCTCGTGTCTACGAGACGGAAAGAGAAGGACCGTGACGTTTGGTGCGTATAGAAGCGCAAAGCCCCAGTGTTACTGCGCCTGTGAAAGCGCTTCCAAGGAAGGGTGCTGGCTAGCAAGAGCTTTCAGTGCTGGCACTTTTCATCTCTGAGCAATTGCTTGACGTTTGCAATTTCTCACCTGAGCTCTCTTTAGAGTGCGCGAGAGGATGAGCAGAAGATGAGGTGGCTAGAGAAGCCCAGAGCCCCAGTGTTCTTAGGCCTACAAAAGCGCTTCCAAGGAAGGGTGCTGGCTAGCAAGAGCTTTCAGTGCTGGCACTTTTCATCTCTGAGCAATTGCTCGACGTTTGCAATTTCTCAGCTCGTGTCTACGAGACGGAAAGAGAATGACCGTGACGTTTGGTGCGTATAGAAGCGCAAAGCCCCAGTGTTGCTGCGCCTGTGAAAGCGCTTCCAAGGAAGGGTGCTGGCTAGCAAGAGCTTTCAGTGCTGGCACTTTTCATCTCTGAGCAATTGCTTGACGTTTGCAATTTCTCACCTGAGCTCTCTTTAGAGTGCGCGAGAGGATGAGCAGAAGATGAGGTGGCTAGAGAAGCCCAGAGCACCAGTGTTCTTAGGCCTACAAAAGCGCTTCCAAGGAAGGGTGCTGGCTAGCAACAGCTTTCAGTGCTGGCACTTTTCATCTCTGAGCAATTGCTGGACGTTTGCAATTTCTCAGCTCGTGTCTATGAGACGGAAAGAGAATGACAGTGACGTTTGGTGCGTATAGAAGCGCAAAGCCCCAGTGTTGCTGCGCCTGTGAAAGCGCTTCCAAGGAAGGGTGCTGGCTAGCAAGAGCTTTCAGTGCTGGCACTTTTCATCTCTGAGCAATTGCTCGACGTTTGCAATTTCTCACCTGAGCTCTCTTTAGAGTGCGCGAGAGGATGAGCAGAAGATGAGGTGGCTAGAGAAGCCCAGAGCACCAGTGTTCTTAGGGCTACAAAAGCGCTTCCAAGGAAGGGTGCTGGCTAGCAACAGCTTTCAGTGCTGGCACTTTTCACCTCTGAGCAATTGCTCGACGTTTGCAATTTCTCACCTGAGCTCTCTTTAGAGTGCGCGAGAGGATGAGCAGAAGATTAGGTGGCTAGAGAAGCCCAGAGCCCCAGTGTTCTTAGGCCTACAAAAGCGCTTCCAAGGAAGGGTGCTGGCTAGCAAGAGCTTTCAGTGCTGGCACTTTTCATCTCTGAGCAATTGCTGGACGTTTGCAATTTCTCAGCTCGTGTCTACGAGACGGAAAGAGAAGGACCGTGACGTTTGGTGGCTAGAGAAGCGCAGAGCCCCAGTGTTGCTGCACCTGTGAAAGCGCTTCCAAGGAAGGGTGCTGGCTAGCAAGAGCTTTCAGTGCTGGCACTTTTCTTCTCTGAGCATTTGCTAGACGTTTGCAATTTCTTACCTGAGCTCTCTTTAGAGTGCGCGAGAGGATGAGCAGAAGATGAGGTGGCTAGAGAAGCCCAGAGTCCCAGTGTTCTTAGGCCTACAAAAGCGCTTCCAAGGAAGGGTGCTGGCTAGCAAGAGCTTTCAGTGCTGGCACTTTTCATCTCTGAGCAATTGCTCGACGTTTGCAATTTCTCAGCTCGTGTCTAGAAGACGGAAAGAGAAGGACCGTGACGTTTGGTGGGTAGAGAAGCGCAAAGCCCCAGTGTTACTGCGCCTGTAAAGCGCTTTCAAGGAAGGGTGCTGGCTAGCAAGAGCTTTCAGTGCTGGCACTTTTCATCTCTGAGCAATTGCTCGACGTTTGCAATTTCTCAGCTCGTGTCTACGAGACGGAAAGAGAAGGACCGTGACGTTTGGTGCGTATAGAAGCGTAAAGCCCCAGTGTTACTGCGCCTGTGAAAGCGCTTCCAAGGAAGGGTACTGGCTAGCAACAGCTTTCAGTGCTGGCACTTTTCATCTCTGAGCAATTGCTGGATGTTTGCAATTTCTCAGCTCGTGTCTACGAGACGGAAAGAGAATGACAGTGACGTTTGGTGCGTATAGAAGCGCAAAGCCCCAGTGTTGCTGCGCCTGTGAAAGCGCTTCCAAGGAAGGGTGCTGGCTAGCAAGAGCTTTCAGTGCTGGCACTTTTCATCTCTGAGCAATTGCTCGACGTTTGCAATTTCTCACCTGAGCTCTCTTTAGAGTGCGCGAGAGGATGAGCAGAAGATGAGGTGGCTAGAGAAGCCCAGAGCCCCAGTGTTCTTAGGCCTACAAAAGCGCTTCCAAGGAAGGGTGCTGGCTAGCAACAGCTTTCAGTGCTGGCACTTTTCATCTCTGAGCAATTGCTCGACGTTTGCAATTTCTCAGCTCGTGTCTACGAGACGGAAAGAGAAGGACCGTGACGTTTGGTGGGTATAGAAGCGCAAAGCCCCAGTGTTACTGCGCCTGTGAAAGCGCTTCCAAGGAAGGGTGCTGGCTAGCAACAGCTTTCAGTGCTGGCACTTTTCATCTCTGAGCAATTGCTCGACGTTTGCAATTTCTCAGCTCGTGTCTACGAGACGGAAAGAGAAGGACCGTGACGTTTGGTGCGTATAGAAGCGCAAAGCCCCAGTGTTGCTGCGCCTGTGAAAGCGCTTCCAAGGAAGGGTGCTGGCTAGCAAGAGCTTTCAGTGCTGGCACTTTTCATCTCTGAGCAATTGCTCGACGTTTGCAATTTCTCAGCTCGTGTCTACGAGACGGAAAGAGAATGACAGTGACGTTTGGTGCGTATAGAAGCGCAAAGCCCCAGTGTTACTGCGCCTGTGAAAGCGCTTCCAAGGAAGGGTGCTGGCTAGCAAGAGCTTTCAGTGCTGGCACTTTTCATCTCTGAGCAATTGCTCGACGTTTGCAATTTCTCACCTGAGCTCTCTTTAGAGTGCGCGAGAGGATGAGCAGAAGATGAGGTGGCTAGAGAAGCCCAGAGCCCCAGTGTTCTTAGGCCTACAAAAGCGCTTCCAAGGAAGGGTGCTGGCTAGCAAGAGCTTTCAGTGCTGGCACTTTTCACCTCTGAGCAATTGCTGGATGTTTGCAATTTCTCACCTGAGCTCTCTTTAGAGTGCGCGAGAGGATGAGCAGAAGATGAGGTGGCTAGAGAAGCCCAGAGCCCCAGTGTTCTTAGGCCTACAAAAGCGCTTCCAAGGAAGGGTGCTGGCTAGCAACAGCTTTCAGTGCTGGCACTTTTCATCTCTGAGCAATTGCTGGACGTTTGCAATTTCTCAGCTCGTGTCTACGAGACGGAAAGAGAAGGACCGTGACGTTTGGTGGCTAGAGAAGCGCAAAGCCCCAGTGTTGCTGCGCCTGTGAAAGCGCTTCCAAGGAAGGGTGCTGGCTAGCAACAGCTTTCAGTGCTGGCACTTTTCGTCTCTGAGCAATTGCTCGACGTTTGCAATTTCTCACCTGAGCTCTCTTTAGAGTGCGCGAGAGGATGAGCAGAAGATGAGGTGGCTAGACAAGCCCAGAGCCCCAGTGTTCTTAGGCCTACAAAAGCGCTTCCAAGGAAGGGTGCTGGCTAGCAACAGCTTTCAGTGCTGGCACTTTTCAGCTCTGAGCAATTGCTCGACGTTTGCAATTTCTCAGCTCGTGTCTACGAGACGGAAAGAGAATGACAGTGACGTTTGGTGCGTATAGAAGCGCAAAGCCCCAGTGTTACTGCGCCTGTGAAAGCGCTTCCAAGGAAGGGTGCTGGCTAGCAAGAGCTTTCAGTGCTGGCACTTTTCATCTCTGAGCAATTGCTGGATGTTTGCAATTTCTCAGCTCGTGTCTACGAGACGGAAAGAGAATGACCGTGACGTTTGGTGCGTAGAAAAGTGCAAAGCCCCAGTGTTGCTGCGCCTGTGAAAGCGCTTCCAAGGAAGGGTGCTGGCTAGCAACAGCTTTCAGTGCTGGCACTTTTCAGCTCTGAGCAATTGCTCGACGTTTGCAATTTCTCAGCTCGTGTCTACGAGACGGAAAGAGAAGGACCGTGACGTTTGGTGGCTAGAGAAGCGCAAAGCCCCAGTGTTGCTGCGCCTGTGAAAGCGCTTCCAAGGAAGGGTGCTGGCTAACAACAGCTTTCACTGCTGGCACTTTTCGTCTCTGAGCAATTGCTCGACGTTTGCAATTTCTCACCTGAGCTCTCTTTAGACTGCGCGAGAGGATGAGCAGAAGATGAGGTGGCTAGAGAAGCCCAGAGCCCCAGTGTTCTTAGGCCTACAAAAGCGCTTCCAAGGAAGGGTGCTGGCTAGCAAAAGCTTTCAGTGCTGGCACTTTTCATCTCGGAGCAATTGCTCGACGTTTGCAATTTCTCAGCTCGTGTCTAGAAGACGGAAAGAGAAGGACCGTGACGTTTGGTGCGTATAGAAGCGCAAAGCCCCAGTGTTGCTGCGCCTGTGAAAGTGCTTCCAAGGAAGGGTGCTGGCTAGCAAGAGCTTTCAGTGCTGGCACTTTTCATCTCTGAGCAATTGCTCGACGTTTGCAATTTCTCACCTGAGCTCTCTTTAGAGTGCGCGAGAGGATGAGCAGAAGATGAGGTGGCTAGAGAAGCCCAGAGCCCCACTGTTCTTAGGGCTACAAAAGCGCTTCCAAGGAAGGGTGCTGGCTAGCAACAGCTTTCAGTGCTGGCACTTTTCATCTCTGAGCAATTGCTCGACGTTTGCAATTTCTCAGCTCGTGTCTACGAGACGGAAAGAGAAGGACCGTGATGTTTGGTGGGTAGAGAAGCGCAAAGCCCCAGTGTTGCTGCGCCTGTGAAAGCGCTTCCAAGGAAGGGTGCTGGCTAGCAACAGCTTTCAGTGCTGGCACTTTTCATCTCTGAGCAATTGCTTGACGTTTGCAATTTCTCACCTGAGCTCTCTTTAGAGTGCGCGAGAGGATGAGCAGAAGATGAGGTGGCTAGAGAAGCCCAGAGCACCAGTGTTCTTAGGCCTACAAAAGCGCTTCCAAGGAAGGGTGCTGGCTAGCAACAGCTTTCAGTGCTGGCACTTTTCATCTCTGAGCAATTGCTGGACGTTTGCAATTTCTCAGCTCGTGTCTATGAGACGGAAAGAGAATGACAGTGACGTTTGGTGGATAGAGAAGCGCAAAGCCCCAGTGTTGCTGCGCCTGTGAAAGCGCTTCCAAGGAAGGGTGCTGGCTAGCAACAGCTTTCAGTGCTGGCACTTTTCATCTCTGAGCAATTGCTCGACGTTTGCAATTTCTCAGCTCTTGTCTACGACACGGAGAGATAGTGACCGTGACGTTTGGTGGCTAGAGAAGCGCAAAGCCCCAGTGTTGCTGCGCCTGTGAAAGCGCTTCCAAGGAAGGGTGCTTGCTAGCAAGAGCTTTCAGTGCTGGCACTTTTCATCTCTGAGCAATTGCTCGACGTTTGCAATTTCTCACCTGAGCTCTCTTTAGAGTGCGCGAGAGGATGAGCAGAAGATGAGGTGGCTAGAGAAGCCCAGAGCACCAGTGTTCTTAGGGCTACAAAAGCGCTTCCAAGGAAGGGTGCTGGCTAGCAACAGCTTTCAGTGCTGGCACTTTTCATCTCTGAGCAATTGCTCGACGTTTGCAATTTCTCAGCTCGTGTCTACGAGACGGAAAGAGAAGGACCGTGACGTTTGGTGGCTAGAGAAGCGCAAAGCCCCAGTGTTACTGCGCCTGTGAAAGCGCTTCCAAGGAAGGGTGCTGGCTAGCAAGAGCTTTCAGTGCTGGCACTTTTCATCTCTGAGCAATTGCTCGACATTTGCAATTTCTCAGCTCGTGTCTACGAGACGGAAAGAGAATGACCGTGACGTTTGGTGCGTATAGAAGCGCAAAGCCCCAGTGTTACTGCGCCTGTGAAAGCGCTTCCAAGGAAGGGTGCTGGCTAGCAAGAGCTTTCAGTGCTGGCACTTTTCAGCTCTGAGCAATTGCTCGACGTTTGCAATTTCTCAGCTCGTGTCTACGAGACGGAAAGAGAAGGACCGTGATGTTTGGTGGGTAGAGAAGCGCAAAGCCCCAGTGTTGCTGCGCCTGTGAAAGCGCTTCCAAGGAAGGGTGCTGGCTAGCAAGAGCTTTCAGTGCTGGCACTTTTCATCTCTGAGCAATTGCTTGACGTTTGCAATTTCTCACCTGAGCTCTCTTTAGAGTGCGCGAGAGGATGAGCAGAAGATGAGGTGGCTAGAGAAGCCCAGAGCCCCAGTGTTCTTAGGCCTACAAAAGCGCTTCCAAGGAAGGGTGCTGGCTAGCAAGAGCTTTCAGTGCTGGCACTTTTCAGCTCTGAGCAATTGCTTGACGTTTGCAATTTCTCAGCTCGTGTCTACCGACGGAAAGAGAATGACCGTGACGTTTGGTGCGTATAGAAGCGCAAAGCCCCAGTGTTGCTGCGCCTGTGAAAGCGCTTCCAAGGAAGGGTGCTGGCTAGCAAGAGCTTTCAGTGCTGGCACTTTTCATCTCTGAGCAATTGCTTGACGTTTGCAATTTCTCACCTGAGCTCTCTTTAGAGTGCGCGAGAGGATGAGCAGAAGATGAGGTGGCTAGAGAAGCCCAGAGCCCCAGTGTTCTTAGGCCTACAAAAGCGCTTCCAAGGAAGGGTGCTGGCTAGCAACAGCTTTCAGTGCTGGCACTTTTCATCTCTGAGCAATTGCTGGACGTTTGCAATTTCTCAGCTCGTGTCTATGAGACGGAAAGAGAATGACAGTGACGTTTGGTGGATAGAGAAGCGCAAAGCCCCAGTGTTGCTGCGCCTGTGAAAGCGCTTCCAAGGAAGGGTGCTGGCTAGCAACAGCTTTCAGTGCTGGCACTTTTCATCTCTGAGCAATTGCTGGACGTTTGCAATTTCTCAGCTCGTGTCTACGAGACGGAAAGAGAAGGACCGTGACGTTTGGTGCGTATAGAAGCGCAAAGCCCCAGTGTTACTGCGCCTGTGAAAGCGCTTCCAAGGAAGGGTGCTGGCTAGCAAGAGCTTTCAGTGCTGGCACTTTTCATCTCTGAGCAATTGCTTGACGTTTGCAATTTCTCACCTGAGCTCTCTTTAGAGTGCGCGAGAGGATGAGCAGAAGATGAGGTGGCTAGAGAAGCCCAGAGCCCCAGTGTTCTTAGGCCTACAAAAGCGCTTCCAAGGAAGGGTGCTGGCTAGCAAGAGCTTTCAGTGCTGGCACTTTTCATCTCTGAGCAATTGCTCGACGTTTGCAATTTCTCAGCTCGTGTCTACGAGACGGAAAGAGAATGACCGTGACGTTTGGTGCGTATAGAAGCGCAAAGCCCCAGTGTTGCTGCGCCTGTGAAAGCGCTTCCAAGGAAGGGTGCTGGCTAGCAAGAGCTTTCAGTGCTGGCACTTTTCATCTCTGAGCAATTGCTTGACGTTTGCAATTTCTCACCTGAGCTCTCTTTAGAGTGCGCGAGAGGATGAGCAGAAGATGAGGTGGCTAGAGAAGCCCAGAGCACCAGTGTTCTTAGGCCTACAAAAGCGCTTCCAAGGAAGGGTGCTGGCTAGCAACAGCTTTCAGTGCTGGCACTTTTCATCTCTGAGCAATTGCTGGACGTTTGCAATTTCTCAGCTCGTGTCTATGAGACGGAAAGAGAATGACAGTGACGTTTGGTGGCTAGAGAAGCGCAAAGCCCCAGTGTTGCTGCGCCTGTGAAAGCGCTTCCAAGGAAGGGTGCTGGCTAGCAAGAGCTTTCAGTGCTGGCACTTTTCATCTCTGAGCAATTGCTCGACGTTTGCAATTTCTCACCTGAGCTCTCTTTAGAGTGCGCGAGAGGATGAGCAGAAGATGAGGTGGCTAGAGAAGCCCAGAGCACCAGTGTTCTTAGGGCTACAAAAGCGCTTCCAAGGAAGGGTGCTGGCTAGCAACAGCTTTCAGTGCTGGCACTTTTCACCTCTGAGCAATTGCTCGACGTTTGCAATTTCTCACCTGAGCTCTCTTTAGAGTGCGCGAGAGGATGAGCAGAAGATTAGGTGGCTAGAGAAGCCCAGAGCCCCAGTGTTCTTAGGCCTACAAAAGCGCTTCCAAGGAAGGGTGCTGGCTAGCAACAGCTTTCAGTGCTGGCACTTTTCATCTCTGAGCAATTGCTGGACGTTTGCAATTTCTCAGCTCGTGTCTACGAGACGGAAAGAGAAGGACCGTGACGTTTGGTGGCTAGAGAAGCGCAGAGCCCCAGTGTTGCTGCACCTGTGAAAGCGCTTCCAAGGAAGGGTGCTGGCTAGCAAGAGCTTTCAGTGCTGGCACTTTTCTTCTCTGAGCATTTGCTAGACGTTTGCAATTTCTTACCTGAGCTCTCTTTAGAGTGCGCGAGAGGATGAGCAGAAGATGAGGTGGCTAGAGAAGCCCAGAGTCCCAGTGTTCTTAGGCCTACAAAAGCGCTTCCAAGGAAGGGTGCTGGCTAGCAAGAGCTTTCAGTGCTGGCACTTTTCATCTCTGAGCAATTGCTCGACGTTTGCAATTTCTCAGCTCGTGTCTAGAAGACGGAAAGAGAAGGACCGTGACGTTTGGTGGGTAGAGAAGCGCAAAGCCCCAGTGTTACTGCGCCTGTAAAGCGCTTTCAAGGAAGGGTGCTGGCTAGCAAGAGCTTTCAGTGCTGGCACTTTTCATCTCTGAGCAATTGCTCGACGTTTGCAATTTCTCAGCTCGTGTCTACGAGACGGAAAGAGAAGGACCGTGACGTTTGGTGCGTATAGAAGCGTAAAGCCCCAGTGTTACTGCGCCTGTGAAAGCGCTTCCAAGGAAGGGTACTGGCTAGCAACAGCTTTCAGTGCTGGCACTTTTCATCTCTGAGCAATTGCTGGATGTTTGCAATTTCTCAGCTCGTGTCTACGAGACGGAAAGAGAATGACAGTGACGTTTGGTGCGTATAGAAGCGCAAAGCCCCAGTGTTGCTGCGCCTGTGAAAGCGCTTCCAAGGAAGGGTGCTGGCTAGCAAGAGCTTTCAGTGCTGGCACTTTTCATCTCTGAGCAATTGCTCGACGTTTGCAATTTCTCACCTGAGCTCTCTTTAGAGTGCGCGAGAGGATGAGCAGAAGATGAGGTGGCTAGAGAAGCCCAGAGCCCCAGTGTTCTTAGGCCTACAAAAGCGCTTCCAAGGAAGGGTGCTGGCTAGCAACAGCTTTCAGTGCTGGCACTTTTCATCTCTGAGCAATTGCTCGACGTTTGCAATTTCTCAGCTCGTGTCTACGAGACGGAAAGAGAAGGACCGTGACGTTTGGTGGGTATAGAAGCGCAAAGCCCCAGTGTTACTGCGCCTGTGAAAGCGCTTCCAAGGAAGGGTGCTGGCTAGCAACAGCTTTCAGTGCTGGCACTTTTCATCTCTGAGCAATTGCTCGACGTTTGCAATTTCTCAGCTCGTGTCTACGAGACGGAAAGAGAAGGACCGTGACGTTTGGTGCGTATAGAAGCGCAAAGCCCCAGTGTTGCTGCGCCTGTGAAAGCGCTTCCAAGGAAGGGTGCTGGCTAGCAAGAGCTTTCAGTGCTGGCACTTTTCATCTCTGAGCAATTGCTCGACGTTTGCAATTTCTCAGCTCGTGTCTACGAGACGGAAAGAGAATGACAGTGACGTTTGGTGCGTATAGAAGCGCAAAGCCCCAGTGTTACTGCGCCTGTGAAAGCGCTTCCAAGGAAGGGTGCTGGCTAGCAAGAGCTTTCAGTGCTGGCACTTTTCATCTCTGAGCAATTGCTCGACGTTTGCAATTTCTCACCTGAGCTCTCTTTAGAGTGCGCGAGAGGATGAGCAGAAGATGAGGTGGCTAGAGAAGCCCAGAGCCCCAGTGTTCTTAGGCCTACAAAAGCGCTTCCAAGGAAGGGTGCTGGCTAGCAAGAGCTTTCAGTGCTGGCACTTTTCACCTCTGAGCAATTGCTGGATGTTTGCAATTTCTCACCTGAGCTCTCTTTAGAGTGCGCGAGAGGATGAGCAGAAGATGAGGTGGCTAGAGAAGCCCAGAGCCCCAGTGTTCTTAGGCCTACAAAAGCGCTTCCAAGGAAGGGTGCTGGCTAGCAACAGCTTTCAGTGCTGGCACTTTTCATCTCTGAGCAATTGCTGGACGTTTGCAATTTCTCAGCTCGTGTCTACGAGACGGAAAGAGAAGGACCGTGACGTTTGGTGGCTAGAGAAGCGCAAAGCCCCAGTGTTGCTGCGCCTGTGAAAGCGCTTCCAAGGAAGGGTGCTGGCTAGCAACAGCTTTCAGTGCTGGCACTTTTCGTCTCTGAGCAATTGCTCGACGTTTGCAATTTCTCACCTGAGCTCTCTTTAGAGTGCGCGAGAGGATGAGCAGAAGATGAGGTGGCTAGACAAGCCCAGAGCCCCAGTGTTCTTAGGCCTACAAAAGCGCTTCCAAGGAAGGGTGCTGGCTAGCAACAGCTTTCAGTGCTGGCACTTTTCAGCTCTGAGCAATTGCTCGACGTTTGCAATTTCTCAGCTCGTGTCTACGAGACGGAAAGAGAATGACAGTGACGTTTGGTGGCTAGAGAAGCGCAAAGCCCCAGTGTTACTGCGCCTGTGAAAGCGCTTCCAAGGAAGGGTGCTGGCTAGCAAGAGCTTTCAGTGCTGGCACTTTTCATCTCTGAGCAATTGCTGGATGTTTGCAATTTCTCAGCTCGTGTCTACGAGACGGAAAGAGAATGACCGTGACGTTTGGTGCGTAGAAAAGTGCAAAGCCCCAGTGTTGCTGCGCCTGTGAAAGCGCTTCCAAGGAAGGGTGCTGGCTAGCAACAGCTTTCAGTGCTGGCACTTTTCAGCTCTGAGCAATTGCTCGACGTTTGCAATTTCTCAGCTCGTGTCTACGAGACGGAAAGAGAAGGACCGTGACGTTTGGTGGCTAGAGAAGCGCAAAGCCCCAGTGTTGCTGCGCCTGTGAAAGCGCTTCCAAGGAAGGGTGCTGGCTAACAACAGCTTTCACTGCTGGCACTTTTCGTCTCTGAGCAATTGCTCGACGTTTGCAATTTCTCACCTGAGCTCTCTTTAGACTGCGCGAGAGGATGAGCAGAAGATGAGGTGGCTAGAGAAGCCCAGAGCCCCAGTGTTCTTAGGCCTACAAAAGCGCTTCCAAGGAAGGGTGCTGGCTAGCAAAAGCTTTCAGTGCTGGCACTTTTCATCTCGGAGCAATTGCTCGACGTTTGCAATTTCTCAGCTCGTGTCTAGAAGACGGAAAGAGAAGGACCGTGACGTTTGGTGCGTATAGAAGCGCAAAGCCCCAGTGTTGCTGCGCCTGTGAAAGTGCTTCCAAGGAAGGGTGCTGGCTAGCAAGAGCTTTCAGTGCTGGCACTTTTCATCTCTGAGCAATTGCTCGACGTTTGCAATTTCTCACCTGAGCTCTCTTTAGAGTGCGCGAGAGGATGAGCAGAAGATGAGGTGGCTAGAGAAGCCCAGAGCCCCACTGTTCTTAGGGCTACAAAAGCGCTTCCAAGGAAGGGTGCTGGCTAGCAACAGCTTTCAGTGCTGGCACTTTTCATCTCTGAGCAATTGCTCGACGTTTGCAATTTCTCAGCTCGTGTCTACGAGACGGAAAGAGAAGGACCGTGATGTTTGGTGGGTAGAGAAGCGCAAAGCCCCAGTGTTGCTGCGCCTGTGAAAGCGCTTCCAAGGAAGGGTGCTGGCTAGCAACAGCTTTCAGTGCTGGCACTTTTCATCTCTGAGCAATTGCTTGACGTTTGCAATTTCTCACCTGAGCTCTCTTTAGAGTGCGCGAGAGGATGAGCAGAAGATGAGGTGGCTAGAGAAGCCCAGAGCACCAGTGTTCTTAGGCCTACAAAAGCGCTTCCAAGGAAGGGTGCTGGCTAGCAACAGCTTTCAGTGCTGGCACTTTTCATCTCTGAGCAATTGCTGGACGTTTGCAATTTCTCAGCTCGTGTCTATGAGACGGAAAGAGAATGACAGTGACGTTTGGTGGATAGAGAAGCGCAAAGCCCCAGTGTTGCTGCGCCTGTGAAAGCGCTTCCAAGGAAGGGTGCTGGCTAGCAACAGCTTTCAGTGCTGGCACTTTTCATCTCTGAGCAATTGCTCGACGTTTGCAATTTCTCAGCTCTTGTCTACGACACGGAGAGATAGTGACCGTGACGTTTGGTGGCTAGAGAAGCGCAAAGCCCCAGTGTTGCTGCGCCTGTGAAAGCGCTTCCAAGGAAGGGTGCTTGCTAGCAAGAGCTTTCAGTGCTGGCACTTTTCATCTCTGAGCAATTGCTCGACGTTTGCAATTTCTCACCTGAGCTCTCTTTAGAGTGCGCGAGAGGATGAGCAGAAGATGAGGTGGCTAGAGAAGCCCAGAGCACCAGTGTTCTTAGGGCTACAAAAGCGCTTCCAAGGAAGGGTGCTGGCTAGCAACAGCTTTCAGTGCTGGCACTTTTCACCTCTGAGCAATTGCTCGACGTTTGCAATTTCTCACCTGAGCTCTCTTTAGAGTGCGCGAGAGGATGAGCAGAAGATGAGGTGGCTAGAGAAGCCCAGAGCCCCAGTGTTCTTAGGCCTACAAAAGCGCTTCCAAGGAAGGGTGCTGGCTAGCAAGAGCTTTCAGTGCTGGCACTTTTCAGCTCTGAGCAATTGCTGGACGTTTGCAATTTCTCAGCTCGTGTCTACGAGACGGAAAGAGAAGGACCGTGACGTTTGGTGGCTAGAGAAGCGCAAAGCCCCAGTGTTGCTGCGCCTGTGAAAGCGCTTCCAAGGAAGGGTGCTGGCTAGCAACAGCTTTCAGTGCTGGCACTTTTCATCTCTGAGCAATTGCTCGACGTTTGCAATTTCTCACCTGAGCTCTCTTTAGAGTGCGCGAGAGGATGAGCAGAAGATGAGGTGGCTAGAGAAGCCCAGAGCCCCAGTGTTCTTAGGCCTACAAAAGCGCTTCCAAGGAAGGGTGCTGGCTAACAAGAGCTTTCAGTGCTGGCACTTTTCATCTCTGAGCAATTGCTCGACGTTTGCAATTTCTCAGCTCGTGTCTACGAGACGGAAAGAGAATGACCATGACTATTGGTGGGTAGAGAAGCGCAAAGCCCCAGTGTTGCTGCGCCTGTGAAAGCGCTTCCAAGGAAGGGTGCTGGCTAGCAACAGCTTTCAGTGCTGGCACTTTTCATCTCTGAGCAATTGCTCGACGTTTGCAATTTCTCAGCTCATGTCTACGAGACGGAAAGAGAAGGACCGTGACGTTTGGTGGCTAGAGAAGCGCAAAGCCCCAGTGTTGCTGCGCCTGTGAAAGCGCTTCCAAGGAAGGGTGCTGGCTAGCAACAGCTTTCAGTGCTGGCACTTTTCGTCTCTGAGCAATTGCTCGACGTTTGCAATTTCTCACCTGAGCTCTCTTTAGAGTGCGCGAGAGGATGAGCAGAAGTTTAGGTGGCTAGAGAAGCCCAGAGCCCCAGTGTTCTTAGGCCTACAAAAGCGCTTCCAAGGAAGGGTGCTGGCTAGCAACAGCTTTCAGTGCTGGCACTTTTCATCTCTGAGCAATTGCTGGACGTTTGCAATTTCTCAGCTCGTGTCTATGAGATGGAAAGAGAAGGACCGTGACGTTTGGTGGCTAGAGAAGCGCAAAGCCCCAGAGTTACTGCGCCTGTAAAGCGCTTCCAAGGAAGGGTGCTGGCTAGCAAGAGCTTTCAGTGCTGGCACTTTTCATCTCTGAGCAATTGCTGGACGTTTGCAATTTCTCAGCTCGTGTCTACGAGACGGAAAGAGAAGGACCGTGACGTTTGGTGCGTATAGAAGCGTAAAGCCCCAGTGTTGCTGCGCCTGTGAAAGCGCTTCCAAGGAAGGGTGCTGGCTAGCAAGAGCTTTCAGTGCTGGCACTTTTCATCTCTGAGCAATTGCTCGACGTTTGCAATTTCTCACCTGAGCTCTCTTTAGAGTGCGCGAGAGGATGAGCAGAAGATGAGGTGGCTAGAGAAGCCCAGAGCCCCAGTGTTCTTAGGCCTACAAAAGCGCTTCCAAGGAAGGGTGCTGGCTAGCAAGAGCTTTCAGTGCTGGCACTTTTCATCTCTGAGCAATTGCTCGACGTTTGCAATTTCTCAGCTCGTGTCTACGAGACGGAAAGAGAAGGACCGTGACGTTTGGTGGCTAGAGAAGCGCAAAGCCCCAGTGTTACTGCGCCTGTGAAAGCGCTTCCAAGGAAGGGTGCTGGCTAGCAAGAGCTTTCAGTGCTGGCACTTTTCATCTCTGAGCAATTGCTCGACATTTGCAATTTCTCAGCTCGTGTCTACGAGAAGGAAAGAGAAGGACCGTGACGTTTGGTGCGTATAGAAGCGCAAAGCCCCAGTGTTACTGCGCCTGTGAAAGCGCTTCCAAGGAAGGGTGCTGGCTAGCAAGAGCTTTCAGTGCTGGCACTTTTCAGCTCTGAGCAATTGCTCGACGTTTGCAATTTCTCAGCTCGTGTCTACGAGACGGAAAGAGAAGGACCGTGATGTTTGGTGGGTAGAGAAGCGCAAAGCCCCAGTGTTGCTGCGCCTGTGAAAGCGCTTCCAAGGAAGGCTGCTGGCTAGCAAGAGCTTTCAGTGCTGGCACTTTTCATCTCTGAGCAATTGCTTGACGTTTGCAATTTCTCACCTGAGCTCTCTTTAGAGTGCGCGAGAGGATGAGCAGAAGATGAGGTGGCTAGAGAAGCCCAGAGCCCCAGTGTTCTTAGGCCTACAAAAGCGCTTCCAAGGAAGGGTGCTGGCTAGCAAGAGCTTTCAGTGCTGGCACTTTTCAGCTCTGAGCAATTGCTTGACGTTTGCAATTTCTCAGCTCGTGTCTACCGACGGAAAGAGAATGACCGTGACGTTTGGTGCGTATAGAAGCGCAAAGCCCCAGTGTTGCTGCGCCTGTGAAAGCGCTTCCAAGGAAGGGTGCTGGCTAGCAAGAGCTTTCAGTGCTGGCACTTTTCATCTCTGAGCAATTGCTGGACGTTTGCAATTTCTCACCTGAGCTCTCTTTAGAGTGCGCGAGAGGATGAGCAGAAGATGAGGTGGCTAGAGAAGCCCAGAGCCCCAGTGTTCTTAGGCCTACAAAAGCGCTTCCAAGGAAGGGTGCTGGCTAGCAACAGCTTT
Source organism: Sarcoramphus papa (assembly GCA_037962945.1). Lineage (NCBI taxonomy): Eukaryota > Metazoa > Chordata > Aves > Accipitriformes > Cathartidae > Sarcoramphus > Sarcoramphus papa. Next base: position 5,145,561 of record JBBMRM010000084.1, on the reverse strand, counting down.
CAGTGCTGGCACTTTTCATCTCTGAGCAATTGCTGGACGTTTGCAATTTCTCAGCTCGTGTCTATGAGACGGAAAGAGAATGACAGTGACGTTTGGTGGATAGAGAAGCGCAAAGCCCCAGTGTTGCTGCGCCTGTGAAAGCGCTTCCAAGGAAGGGTGCTGGCTAGCAAGAGCTTTCAGTGCTGGCACTTTTCATCTCTGAGCAATTGCTCGACGTTTGCAATTTCTCACCTGAGCTCTCTTTAGAGTGCGCGAGAGGATGAGCAGAAGATGAGGTGGCTAGAGAAGCCCAGAGCACCAGTGTTCTTAGGGCTACAAAAGCGCTTCCAAGGAAGGGTGCTGGCTAGCAACAGCTTTCAGTGCTGGCACTTTTCACCTCTGAGCAATTGCTCGACGTTTGCAATTTCTCACCTGAGCTCTCTTTAGAGTGCGCGAGAGGATGAGCAGAAGATGAGGTGGCTAGAGAAGCCCAGAGCCCCAGTGTGCTTAGGCCTACAAAAGCGCTTCCAAGGAAGGGTACTGGCTAGCAACAGCTTTCAGTGCTGGCACTTTTCATCTCTGAGCAATTGCTGGACGTTTGCAATTTCTCAGCTCGTGTCTACGAGACGGAAAGAGAAGGACCGTGACGTTTGGTGCGTATAGAAGCGCAAAGCCCCAGTGTTGCTGCGCCTGTGAAAGCGCTTCCAAGGAAGGGTGCTGGCTAGCAACAGCTTTCAGTGCTGGCACTTTTCATCTCTGAGCAATTGCTCGACGTTTGCAATTTCTCAACTGAGCTCTCTTTAGAGTGCGCGAGAGGATGAGCAGAAGATGAGGTGGCTAGAGAAGCCCAGAGCCCCAGTGTTCTTAGGCCTACAAAAGCGCTTCCAAGGAAGGGTGCTGGCTAACAAGAGCTTTCAGTGCTGGCACTTTTCATCTCTGAGCAATTGCTCGACGTTTGCAATTTCTCAGCTCGTGTCTACGAGACGGAAAGAGAATGACCATGACTATTGGTGGGTAGAGAAGCGCAAAGCTCCAGTGTTACTGCGCCTGTGAAAGCGCTTCCAAGGAAGGGTGCTGGCTAGCAACAGCTTTCAGTGCTGGCACATTTCAGCTCTGAGCAATTGCTGGATGTTTGCAATTTCTCAGCTCGTGTCTACGAGACGGAAAGAGAAGGACCGTGACGTTTGGTGCGTAGAAAAGTGCAAAGCCCCAGTGTTGCTGCGCCTGTGAAAGCGCTTCCAAGGAAGGGTGCTGGCTAGCAAGAGCTTTCAGTGCTGGCACTTTTCAGCTCTGAGCAATTGCTCGACGTTTGCAATTTCTCAGCTCATGTCTACGAGACGGAAAGAGAAGGACCGTGACGTTTGGTGGCTAGAGAAGCGCAAAGCCCCAGTGTTGCTGCGCCTGTGAAAGCGCTTCCAAGGAAGGGTGCTGGCTAGCAAGAGCTTTCAGTGCTGGCACTTTTCGTCTCTGAGCAATTGCTCGACGTTTGCAATTTCTCACCTGAGCTCTCTTTAGAGTGCGCGAGAGGATGAGCAGAAGATGAGGTGGCTAGAGAAGCCCAGAGCCCCAGTGTGCTTAGGCCTACAAAAGCGCTTCCAAGGAAGGGTGCTGGCTAGCAACAGCTTTCAGTGCTGGCACTTTTCATCTCGGAGCAATTGCTGGACGTTTGCAATTTCTCAGCTCGTGTCTACGAGACGGAAAGAGAAGGACCGTGACGTTTGGTGCGTATAGAAGCGCAAAGCCCCAGTGTTACTGCGCCTGTGAAAGCGCTTCCAAGGAAGGGTGCTGGCTAGCAAGAGCTTTCAGTGCTGGCACTTTTCATCTCTGAGCAATTGCTCGACGTTTGCAATTTCTCACCTGAGCTCTCTTTAGAGTGCGCGAGAGGATGAGCAGAAGATGAGGTGGCTAGAGAAGCCCAGAGCACCAGTGTTCTTAGGGCTACAAAAGCGCTTCCAAGGAAGGGTGCTGGCTAGCAACAGCTTTCAGTGCTGGCACTTTTCATCTCTGAGCAATTGCTCGACGTTTGCAATTTCTCAGCTCGTGTCTACGAGACGGAAAGAGAAGGACCGTGACGTTTGGTGGCTAGAGAAGCGCAAAGCCCCAGTGTTACTGCGCCTGTGAAAGCGCTTCCAAGGAAGGGTGCTGGCTAGCAAGAGCTTTCAGTGCTGGCACTTTTCATCTCTGAGCAATTGCTCGACATTTGCAATTTCTCAGCTCGTGTCTACGAGACGGAAAGAGAATGACCGTGACGTTTGGTGCGTATAGAAGCGCAAAGCCCCAGTGTTACTGCGCCTGTGAAAGCGCTTCCAAGGAAGGGTGCTGGCTAGCAAGAGCTTTCAGTGCTGGCACTTTTCAGCTCTGAGCAATTGCTCGACGTTTGCAATTTCTCAGCTCGTGTCTACGAGACGGAAAGAGAAGGACCGTGATGTTTGGTGGGTAGAGAAGCGCAAAGCCCCAGTGTTGCTGCGCCTGTGAAAGCGCTTCCAAGGAAGGGTGCTGGCTAGCAAGAGCTTTCAGTGCTGGCACTTTTCATCTCTGAGCAATTGCTTGACGTTTGCAATTTCTCACCTGAGCTCTCTTTAGAGTGCGCGAGAGGATGAGCAGAAGATGAGGTGGCTAGAGAAGCCCAGAGCCCCAGTGTTCTTAGGCCTACAAAAGCGCTTCCAAGGAAGGGTGCTGGCTAGCAAGAGCTTTCAGTGCTGGCACTTTTCAGCTCTGAGCAATTGCTTGACGTTTGCAATTTCTCAGCTCGTGTCTACCGACGGAAAGAGAATGACCGTGACGTTTGGTGCGTATAGAAGCGCAAAGCCCCAGTGTTGCTGCGCCTGTGAAAGCGCTTCCAAGGAAGGGTGCTGGCTAGCAAGAGCTTTCAGTGCTGGCACTTTTCATCTCTGAGCAATTGCTTGACGTTTGCAATTTCTCACCTGAGCTCTCTTTAGAGTGCGCGAGAGGATGAGCAGAAGATGAGGTGGCTAGAGAAGCCCAGAGCCCCAGTGTTCTTAGGCCTACAAAAGCGCTTCCAAGGAAGGGTGCTGGCTAGCAACAGCTTTCAGTGCTGGCACTTTTCATCTCTGAGCAATTGCTGGACGTTTGCAATTTCTCAGCTCGTGTCTATGAGACGGAAAGAGAATGACAGTGACGTTTGGTGGATAGAGAAGCGCAAAGCCCCAGTGTTGCTGCGCCTGTGAAAGCGCTTCCAAGGAAGGGTGCTGGCTAGCAACAGCTTTCAGTGCTGGCACTTTTCATCTCTGAGCAATTGCTGGACGTTTGCAATTTCTCAGCTCGTGTCTACGAGACGGAAAGAGAAGGACCGTGACGTTTGGTGCGTATAGAAGCGCAAAGCCCCAGTGTTACTGCGCCTGTGAAAGCGCTTCCAAGGAAGGGTGCTGGCTAGCAAGAGCTTTCAGTGCTGGCACTTTTCATCTCTGAGCAATTGCTTGACGTTTGCAATTTCTCACCTGAGCTCTCTTTAGAGTGCGCGAGAGGATGAGCAGAAGATGAGGTGGCTAGAGAAGCCCAGAGCCCCAGTGTTCTTAGGCCTACAAAAGCGCTTCCAAGGAAGGGTGCTGGCTAGCAAGAGCTTTCAGTGCTGGCACTTTTCAGCTCTGAGCAATTGCTTGACGTTTGCAATTTCTCAGCTCGTGTCTACGAGACGGAAAGAGAATGACCGTGACGTTTGGTGCGTATAGAAGCGCAAAGCCCCAGTGTTGCTGCGCCTGTGAAAGCGCTTCCAAGGAAGGGTGCTGGCTAGCAAGAGCTTTCAGTGCTGGCACTTTTCATCTCTGAGCAATTGCTTGACGTTTGCAATTTCTCACCTGAGCTCTCTTTAGAGTGCGCGAGAGGATGAGCAGAAGATGAGGTGGCTAGAGAAGCCCAGAGCCCCAGTGTTCTTAGGCCTACAAAAGCGCTTCCAAGGAAGGGTGCTGGCTAGCAACAGCTTTCAGTGCTGGCACTTTTCATCTCTGAGCAATTGCTCGACGTTTGCAATTTCTCAGCTCGTGTCTATGAGACGGAAAGAGAATGACAGTGACGTTTGGTGGATAGAGAAGCGCAAAGCCCCAGTGTTGCTGCGCCTGTGAAAGCGCTTCCAAGGAAGGGTGCTGGCTAGCAAGAGCTTTCAGTGCTGGCACTTTTCATCTCTGAGCAATTGCTCGACGTTTGCAATTTCTCACCTGAGCTCTCTTTAGAGTGCGCGAGAGGATGAGCAGAAGATGAGGTGGCTAGAGAAGCCCAGAGCACCAGTGTTCTTAGGGCTACAAAAGCGCTTCCAAGGAAGGGTGCTGGCTAGCAACAGCTTTCAGTGCTGGCACTTTTCACCTCTGAGCAATTGCTCGACGTTTGCAATTTCTCACCTGAGCTCTCTTTAGAGTGCGCGAGAGGATGAGCAGAAGATGAGGTGGCTAGAGAAGCCCAGAGCCCCAGTGTTCTTAGGCCTACAAAAGCGCTTCCAAGGAAGGGTGCTGGCTAGCAACAGCTTTCAGTGCTGGCACTTTTCATCTCTGAGCAATTGCTCGACGTTTGCAATTTCTCAGCTCGTGTCTACGAGACGGAAAGAGAAGGACCGTGACGTTTGGTGGCTAGAGAAGCGCAGAGCCCCAGTGTTGCTGCACCTGTGAAAGCGCTTCCAAGGAAGGGTGCTGGCTAGCAAGAGCTTTCAGTGCTGGCACTTTTCTTCTCTGAGCATTTGCTAGACGTTTGCAATTTCTTACCTGAGCTCTCTTTAGAGTGCGCGAGAGGATGAGCAGAAGATGAGGTGGCTAGAGAAGCCCAGAGCCCCAGTGTTCTTAGGCCTACAAAAGCGCTTCCAAGGAAGGGTGCTGGCTAGCAAGAGCTTTCAGTGCTGGCACTTTTCATCTCTGAGCAATTGCTCGACGTTTGCAATTTCTCAGCTCGTGTCTAGAAGACGGAAAGAGAAGGACCGTGACGTTTGGTGGGTAGAGAAGCGCAAAGCCCCAGTGTTACTGCGCCTGTAAAGCGCTTTCAAGGAAGGGTGCTGGCTAGCAAGAGCTTTCAGTGCTGGCACTTTTCATCTCTGAGCAATTGCTCGACGTTTGCAATTTCTCAGCTCGTGTCTACGAGACGGAAAGAGAAGGACCGTGACGTTTGGTGCGTATAGAAGCGTAAAGCCCCAGTGTTACTGCGCCTGTGAAAGCGCTTCCAAGGAAGGGTGCTGGCTAGCAACAGCTTTCAGTGCTGGCACTTTTCATCTCTGAGCAATTGCTGGATGTTTGCAATTTCTCAGCTCGTGTCTACGAGACGGAAAGAGAATGACAGTGACGTTTGGTGCGTATAGAAGCGCAAAGCCCCAGTGTTGCTGCGCCTGTGAAAGCGCTTCCAAGGAAGGGTGCTGGCTAGCAACAGCTTTCAGTGCTGGCACTTTTCATCTCTGAGCAATTGCTCGACGTTTGCAATTTCTCACCTGAGCTCTCTTTAGAGTGCGCGAGAGGATGAGCAGAAGATGAGGTGGCTAGAGAAGCCCAGAGCCCCAGTGTTCTTAGGCCTACAAAAGCGCTTCCAAGGAAGGGTGCTGGCTAGCAACAGCTTTCAGTGCTGGCACTTTTCATCTCTGAGCAATTGCTCGACGTTTGCAATTTCTCAGCTCGTGTCTACGAGACGGAAAGAGAAGGACCGTGACGTTTGGTGGGTATAGAAGCGCAAAGCCCCAGTGTTACTGCGCCTGTGAAAGCGCTTCCAAGGAAGGGTGCTGGCTAGCAACAGCTTTCAGTGCTGGCACTTTTCATCTCTGAGCAATTGCTCGACGTTTGCAATTTCTCAGCTCGTGTCTACGAGACGGAAAGAGAAGGACCGTGACGTTTGGTGCGTATAGAAGCGCAAAGCCCCAGTGTTGCTGCGCCTGTGAAAGCGCTTCCAAGGAAGGGTGCTGGCTAGCAAGAGCTTTCAGTGCTGGCACTTTTCATCTCTGAGCAATTGCTCGACGTTTGCAATTTCTCAGCTCGTGTCTACGAGACGGAAAGAGAATGACAGTGACGTTTGGTGCGTATAGAAGCGCAAAGCCCCAGTGTTACTGCGCCTGTGAAAGCGCTTCCAAGGAAGGGTGCTGGCTAGCAAGAGCTTTCAGTGCTGGCACTTTTCATCTCTGAGCAATTGCTCGACGTTTGCAATTTCTCACCTGAGCTCTCTTTAGAGTGCGCGAGAGGATGAGCAGAAGATGAGGTGGCTAGAGAAGCCCAGAGCCCCAGTGTTCTTAGGCCTACAAAAGCGCTTCCAAGGAAGGGTGCTGGCTAGCAAGAGCTTTCAGTGCTGGCACTTTTCACCTCTGAGCAATTGCTGGATGTTTGCAATTTCTCACCTGAGCTCTCTTTAGAGTGCGCGAGAGGATGAGCAGAAGATGAGGTGGCTAGAGAAGCCCAGAGCCCCAGTGTTCTTAGGCCTACAAAAGCGCTTCCAAGGAAGGGTGCTGGCTAGCAACAGCTTTCAGTGCTGGCACTTTTCATCTCTGAGCAATTGCTCGACGTTTGCAATTTCTCAGCTCGTGTCTACGAGACGGAAAGAGAAGGACCGTGACGTTTGGTGGCTAGAGAAGCGCAAAGCCCCAGTGTTGCTGCGCCTGTGAAAGCGCTTCCAAGGAAGGGTGCTGGCTAGCAACAGCTTTCAGTGCTGGCACTTTTCGTCTCTGAGCAATTGCTCGACGTTTGCAATTTCTCACCTGAGCTCTCTTTAGAGTGCGCGAGAGGATGAGCAGAAGATGAGGTGGCTAGACAAGCCCAGAGCCCCAGTGTTCTTAGGCCTACAAAAGCGCTTCCAAGGAAGGGTGCTGGCTAGCAACAGCTTTCAGTGCTGGCACTTTTCAGCTCTGAGCAATTGCTCGACGTTTGCAATTTCTCAGCTCGTGTCTACGAGACGGAAAGAGAATGACAGTGACGTTTGGTGGCTAGAGAAGCGCAAAGCCCCAGTGTTACTGCGCCTGTGAAAGCGCTTCCAAGGAAGGGTGCTGGCTAGCAAGAGCTTTCAGTGCTGGCACTTTTCATCTCTGAGCAATTGCTGGATGTTTGCAATTTCTCAGCTCGTGTCTACGAGACGGAAAGAGAATGACCGTGACGTTTGGTGCGTAGAAAAGTGCAAAGCCCCAGTGTTGCTGCGCCTGTGAAAGCGCTTCCAAGGAAGGGTGCTGGCTAGCAACAGCTTTCAGTGCTGGCACTTTTCAGCTCTGAGCAATTGCTCGACGTTTGCAATTTCTCAGCTCGTGTCTACGAGACGGAAAGAGAAGGACCGTGACGTTTGGTGGCTAGAGAAGCGCAAAGCCCCAGTGTTGCTGCGCCTGTGAAAGCGCTTCCAAGGAAGGGTGCTGGCTAACAACAGCTTTCACTGCTGGCACTTTTCGTCTCTGAGCAATTGCTCGACGTTTGCAATTTCTCACCTGAGCTCTCTTTAGACTGCGCGAGAGGATGAGCAGAAGATGAGGTGGCTAGAGAAGCCCAGAGCCCCAGTGTTCTTAGGCCTACAAAAGCGCTTCCAAGGAAGGGTGCTGGCTAGCAAAAGCTTTCAGTGCTGGCACTTTTCATCTCGGAGCAATTGCTCGACGTTTGCAATTTCTCAGCTCGTGTCTAGAAGACGGAAAGAGAAGGACCGTGACGTTTGGTGCGTACAGAAGCGCAAAGCCCCAGTGTTGCTGCGCCTGTGAAAGTGCTTCCAAGGAAGGGTGCTGGCTAGCAAGAGCTTTCAGTGCTGGCACTTTTCATCTCTGAGCAATTGCTCGACGTTTGCAATTTCTCACCTGAGCTCTCTTTAGAGTGCGCGAGAGGATGAGCAGAAGATGAGGTGGCTAGAGAAGCCCAGAGCCCCACTGTTCTTAGGGCTACAAAAGCGCTTCCAAGGAAGGGTGCTGGCTAGCAACAGCTTTCAGTGCTGGCACTTTTCATCTCTGAGCAATTGCTCGACGTTTGCAATTTCTCAGCTCGTGTCTACGAGACGGAAAGAGAAGGACCGTGATGTTTGGTGGGTAGAGAAGCGCAAAGCCCCAGTGTTGCTGCGCCTGTGAAAGCGCTTCCAAGGAAGGGTGCTGGCTAGCAACAGCTTTCAGTGCTGGCACTTTTCATCTCTGAGCAATTGCTTGACGTTTGCAATTTCTCACCTGAGCTCTCTTTAGAGTGCGCGAGAGGATGAGCAGAAGATGAGGTGGCTAGAGAAGCCCAGAGCACCAGTGTTCTTAGGCCTACAAAAGCGCTTCCAAGGAAGGGTGCTGGCTAGCAACAGCTTTCAGTGCTGGCACTTTTCATCTCTGAGCAATTGCTGGACGTTTGCAATTTCTCAGCTCGTGTCTATGAGACGGAAAGAGAATGACAGTGACGTTTGGTGGATAGAGAAGCGCAAAGCCCCAGTGTTGCTGCGCCTGTGAAAGCGCTTCCAAGGAAGGGTGCTGGCTAGCAACAGCTTTCAGTGCTGGCACTTTTCATCTCTGAGCAATTGCTCGACGTTTGCAATTTCTCAGCTCTTGTCTACGACACGGAGAGATAGTGACCGTGACGTTTGGTGGCTAGAGAAGCGCAAAGCCCCAGTGTTGCTGCGCCTGTGAAAGCGCTTCCAAGGAAGGGTGCTTGCTAGCAAGAGCTTTCAGTGCTGGCACTTTTCATCTCTGAGCAATTGCTCGACGTTTGCAATTTCTCACCTGAGCTCTCTTTAGAGTGCGCGAGAGGATGAGCAGAAGATGAGGTGGCTAGAGAAGCCCAGAGCACCAGTGTTCTTAGGGCTACAAAAGCGCTTCCAAGGAAGGGTGCTGGCTAGCAACAGCTTTCAGTGCTGGCACTTTTCACCTCTGAGCAATTGCTCGACGTTTGCAATTTCTCACCTGAGCTCTCTTTAGAGTGCGCGAGAGGATGAGCAGAAGATGAGGTGGCTAGAGAAGCCCAGAGCCCCAGTGTTCTTAGGCCTACAAAAGCGCTTCCAAGGAAGGGTGCTGGCTAGCAACAGCTTTCAGTGCTGGCACTTTTCAGCTCTGAGCAATTGCTGGACGTTTGCAATTTCTCAGCTCGTGTCTACGAGACGGAAAGAGAAGGACCGTGACGTTTGGTGGCTAGAGAAGCGCAAAGCCCCAGTGTTGCTGCGCCTGTGAAAGCGCTTCCAAGGAAGGGTGCTGGCTAGCAACAGCTTTCAGTGCTGGCACTTTTCATCTCTGAGCAATTGCTCGACGTTTGCAATTTCTCACCTGAGCTCTCTTTAGAGTGCGCGAGAGGATGAGCAGAAGATGAGGTGGCTAGAGAAGCCCAGAGCCCCAGTGTTCTTAGGCCTACAAAAGCGCTTCCAAGGAAGGGTGCTGGCTAACAAGAGCTTTCAGTGCTGGCACTTTTCATCTCTGAGCAATTGCTCGACGTTTGCAATTTCTCAGCTCGTGTCTACGAGACGGAAAGAGAATGACCATGACTATTGGTGGGTAGAGAAGCGCAAAGCCCCAGTGTTGCTGCGCCTGTGAAAGCGCTTCCAAGGAAGGGTGCTGGCTAGCAACAGCTTTCAGTGCTGGCACTTTTCATCTCTGAGCAATTGCTCGACGTTTGCAATTTCTCAGCTCATGTCTACGAGACGGAAAGAGAAGGACCGTGACGTTTGGTGCGTATAGAAGCGCAAAGCCCCAGTGTTGCTGCGCCTGTGAAAGCGCTTCCAAGGAAGGGTGCTGGCTAGCAACAGCTTTCAGTGCTGGCACTTTTCGTCTCTGAGCAATTGCTCGACGTTTGCAATTTCTCACCTGAGCTCTCTTTAGAGTGCGCGAGAGGATGAGCAGAAGTTTAGGTGGCTAGAGAAGCCCAGAGCCCCAGTGTGCTTAGGCCTACAAAAGCGCTTCCAAGGAAGGGTGCTGGCTAGCAACAGCTTTCAGTGCTGGCACTTTTCATCTCTGAGCAATTGCTGGACGTTTGCAATTTCTCAGCTCGTGTCTATGAGATGGAAAGAGAAGGACCGTGACGTTTGGTGGGTAGAGAAGCGCAAAGCCCCAGTGTTACTGCGCCTGTAAAGCGCTTCCAAGGAAGGGTGCTGGCTAGCAAGAGCTTTCAGTGCTGGCACTTTTCATCTCTGAGCAATTGCTCGACGTTTGCAATTTCTCAGCTCGTGTCTACGAGACGGAAAGAGAAGGACCGTGACGTTTGGTGCGTATAGAAGCGTAAAGCCCCAGTGTTGCTGCGCCTGTGAAAGCGCTTCCAAGGAAGGGTGCTGGCTAGCAACAGCTTTCAGTGCTGGCACTTTTCATCTCTGAGCAATTGCTCGACGTTTGCAATTTCTCACCTGAGCTCTCTTTAGAGTGCGCGAGAGGATGAGCAGAAGATGAGGTGGCTAGAGAAGCCCAGAGCCCCAGTGTTCTTAGGCCTACAAAAGCGCTTCCAAGGAAGGGTGCTGGCTAGCAAGAGCTTTCAGTGCTGGCACTTTTCATCTCTGAGCAATTGCTGGACGTTTGCAATTTCTCAGCTCGTGTCTACGAGACGGAAAGAGAAGGACCGTGACGTTTGGTGGCTAGAGAAGCGCAAAGCCCCAGTGTTACTGCGCCTGTGAAAGCGCTTCCAAGGAAGGGTGCTGGCTAGCAAGAGCTTTCAGTGCTGGCACTTTTCATCTCTGAGCAATTGCTCGACATTTGCAATTTCTCAGCTCGTGTCTACGAGACGGAAAGAGAATGACCGTGACGTTTGGTGCGTATAGAAGCGCAAAGCCCCAGTGTTACTGCGCCTGTGAAAGCGCTTCCAAGGAAGGGTGCTGGCTAGCAAGAGCTTTCAGTGCTGGCACTTTTCAGCTCTGAGCAATTGCTCGACGTTTGCAATTTCTCAGCTCGTGTCTACGAGACGGAAAGAGAAGGACCGTGATGTTTGGTGGGTAGAGAAGCGCAAAGCCCCAGTGTTGCTGCGCCTGTGAAAGCGCTTCCAAGGAAGGGTGCTGGCTAGCAAGAGCTTTCAGTGCTGGCACTTTTCATCTCTGAGCAATTGCTTGACGTTTGCAATTTCTCACCTGAGCTCTCTTTAGAGTGCGCGAGAGGATGAGCAGAAGATGAGGTGGCTAGAGAAGCCCAGAGCCCCAGTGTTCTTAGGCCTACAAAAGCGCTTCCAAGGAAGGGTGCTGGCTAGCAAGAGCTTTCAGTGCTGGCACTTTTCAGCTCTGAGCAATTGCTTGACGTTTGCAATTTCTCAGCTCGTGTCTACCGACGGAAAGAGAATGACCGTGACGTTTGGTGCGTATAGAAGCGCAAAGCCCCAGTGTTGCTGCGCCTGTGAAAGCGCTTCCAAGGAAGGGTGCTGGCTAGCAAGAGCTTTCAGTGCTGGCACTTTTCATCTCTGAGCAATTGCTGGACGTTTGCAATTTCTCACCTGAGCTCTCTTTAGAGTGCGCGAGAGGATGAGCAGAAGATGAGGTGGCTAGAGAAGCCCAGAGCCCCAGTGTTCTTAGGCCTACAAAAGCGCTTCCAAGGAAGGGTGCTGGCTAGCAACAGCTTTCAGTGCTGGCACTTTTCATCTCTGAGCAATTGCTGGACGTTTGCAATTTCTCAGCTCGTGTCTATGAGACGGAAAGAGAATGACAGTGACGTTTGGTGGATAGAGAAGCGCAAAGCCCCAGTGTTGCTGCGCCTGTGAAAGCGCTTCCAAGGAAGGGTGCTGGCTAGCAACAGCTTTCAGTGCTGGCACTTTTCATCTCTGAGCAATTGCTCGACGTTTGCAATTTCTCAGCTCTTGTCTACGAGACGGAGAGATAGTGACCGTGACGTTTGGTGGCTAGAGAAGCGCAAAGCCCCAGTGTTGCTGCGCCTGTGAAAGCGCTTCCAAGGAAGGGTGCTTGCTAGCAAGAGCTTTCAGTGCTGGCACTTTTCATCTCTGAGCAATTGCTCGACGTTTGCAATTTCTCACCTGAGCTCTCTTTAGAGTGCGCGAGAGGATGAGCAGAAGATGAGGTGGCTAGAGAAGCCCAGAGCACCAGTGTTCTTAGGGCTACAAAAGCGCTTCCAAGGAAGGGTGCTGGCTAGCAACAGCTTTCAGTGCTGGCACTTTTCACCTCTGAGCAATTGCTCGACGTTTGCAATTTCTCACCTGAGCTCTCTTTAGAGTGCGCGAGAGGATGAGCAGAAGATGAGGTGGCTAGAGAAGCCCAGAGCCCCAGTGTTCTTAGGCCTACAAAAGCGCTTCCAAGGAAGGGTGCTGGCTAGCAACAGCTTTCAGTGCTGGCACTTTTCAGCTCTGAGCAATTGCTGGACGTTTGCAATTTCTCAGCTCGTGTCTACGAGACGGAAAGAGAAGGACCGTGACGTTTGGTGGCTAGAGAAGCGCAAAGCCCCAGTGTTGCTGCGCCTGTGAAAGCGCTTCCAAGGAAGGGTGCTGGCTAGCAACAGCTTTCAGTGCTGGCACTTTTCATCTCTGAGCAATTGCTCGACGTTTGCAATTTCTCACCTGAGCTCTCTTTAGAGTGCGCGAGAGGATGAGCAGAAGATGAGGTGGCTAGAGAAGCCCAGAGCCCCAGTGTTCTTAGGCCTACAAAAGCGCTTCCAAGGAAGGGTGCTGGCTAACAAGAGCTTTCAGTGCTGGCACTTTTCATCTCTGAGCAATTGCTCGACGTTTGCAATTTCTCAGCTCGTGTCTACGAGACGGAAAGAGAATGACCATGACTATTGGTGGGTAGAGAAGCGCAAAGCCCCAGTGTTGCTGCGCCTGTGAAAGCGCTTCCAAGGAAGGGTGCTGGCTAGCAACAGCTTTCAGTGCTGGCACTTTTCATCTCTGAGCAATTGCTCGACGTTTGCAATTTCTCAGCTCATGTCTACGAGACGGAAAGAGAAGGACCGTGACGTTTGGTGGCTAGAGAAGCGCAAAGCCCCAGTGTTGCTGCGCCTGTGAAAGCGCTTCCAAGGAAGGGTGCTGGCTAGCAACAGCTTTCAGTGCTGGCACTTTTCGTCTCTGAGCAATTGCTCGACGTTTGCAATTTCTCACCTGAGCTCTCTTTAGAGTGCGCGAGAGGATGAGCAGAAGTTTAGGTGGCTAGAGAAGCCCAGAGCCCCAGTGTGCTTAGGCCTACAAAAGCGCTTCCAAGGAAGGGTGCTGGCTAGCAACAGCTTTCAGTGCTGGCACTTTTCATCTCTGAGCAATTGCTGGACGTTTGCAATTTCTCAGCTCGTGTCTATGAGATGGAAAGAGAAGGACCGTGACGTTTGGTGGCTAGAGAAGCGCAAAGCCCCAGTGTTACTGCGCCTGTAAAGCGCTTCCAAGGAAGGGTGCTGGCTAGCAAGAGCTTTCAGTGCTGGCACTTTTCATCTCTGAGCAATTGCTCGACGTTTGCAATTTCTCAGCTCGTGTCTACGAGACGGAAAGAGAAGGACCGTGACGTTTGGTGCGTATAGAAGCGTAAAGCCCCAGTGTTGCTGCGCCTGTGAAAGCGCTTCCAAGGAAGGGTGCTGGCTAGCAACAGCTTTCAGTGCTGGCACTTTTCATCTCTGAGCAATTGCTCGACGTTTGCAATTTCTCACCTGAGCTCTCTTTAGAGTGCGCGAGAGGATGAGCAGAAGATGAGGTGGCTAGAGAAGCCCAGAGCCCCAGTGTTCTTAGGCCTACAAAAGCGCTTCCAAGGAAGGGTGCTGGCTAGCAAGAGCTTTCAGTGCTGGCACTTTTCATCTCTGAGCAATTGCTGGACGTTTGCAATTTCTCAGCTCGTGTCTACGAGACGGAAAGAGAAGGACCGTGACGTTTGGTGGCTAGAGAAGCGCAAAGCCCCAGTGTTACTGCGCCTGTGAAAGCGCTTCCAAGGAAGGGTGCTGGCTAGCAAGAGCTTTCAGTGCTGGCACTTTTCATCTCTGAGCAATTGCTCGACATTTGCAATTTCTCAGCTCGTGTCTACGAGACGGAAAGAGAATGACCGTGACGTTTGGTGCGTATAGAAGCGCAAAGCCCCAGTGTTACTGCGCCTGTGAAAGCGCTTCCAAGGAAGGGTGCTGGCTAGCAAGAGCTTTCAGTGCTGGCACTTTTCAGCTCTGAGCAATTGCTCGACGTTTGCAATTTCTCAGCTCGTGTCTACGAGACGGAAAGAGAAGGACCGTGATGTTTGGTGGGTAGAGAAGCGCAAAGCCCCAGTGTTGCTGCGCCTGTGAAAGCGCTTCCAAGGAAGGGTGCTGGCTAGCAAGAGCTTTCAGTGCTGGCACTTTTCATCTCTGAGCAATTGCTTGACGTTTGCAATTTCTCACCTGAGCTCTCTTTAGAGTGCGCGAGAGGATGAGCAGAAGATGAGGTGGCTAGAGAAGCCCAGAGCCCCAGTGTTCTTAGGCCTACAAAAGCGCTTCCAAGGAAGGGTGCTGGCTAGCAAGAGCTTTCAGTGCTGGCACTTTTCAGCTCTGAGCAATTGCTTGACGTTTGCAATTTCTCAGCTCGTGTCTACCGACGGAAAGAGAATGACCGTGACGTTTGGTGCGTATAGAAGCGCAAAGCCCCAGTGTTGCTGCGCCTGTGAAAGCGCTTCCAAGGAAGGGTGCTGGCTAGCAAGAGCTTTCAGTGCTGGCACTTTTCATCTCTGAGCAATTGCTGGACGTTTGCAATTTCTCACCTGAGCTCTCTTTAGAGTGCGCGAGAGGATGAGCAGAAGATGAGGTGGCTAGAGAAGCCCAGAGCCCCAGTGTTCTTAGGCCTACAAAAGCGCTTCCAAGGAAGGGTGCTGGCTAGCAACAGCTTTCAGTGCTGGCACTTTTCAGCTCTGAGCAATTGCTGGATGTTTGCAATTTCTCAGCTCGTGTCTATGAGACGGAAAGAGAATGACAGTGACGTTTGGTGGATAGAGAAGCGCAAAGCCCCAGTGTTGCTGCGCCTGTGAAAGCGCTTCCAAGGAAGGGTGCTGGCTAGCAAGAGCTTTCAGTGCTGGCACTTTTCATCTCTGAGCAATTGCTCGACGTTTGCAATTTCTCACCTGAGCTCTCTTTAGAGTGCGCGAGAGGATGAGCAGAAGATGAGGTGGCTAGAGAAGCCCAGAGCACCAGTGTTCTTAGGGCTACAAAAGCGCTTCCAAGGAAGGGTGCTGGCTAGCAACAGCTTTCAGTGCTGGCACTTTTCATCTCTGAGCAATTGCTCGACGTTTGCAATTTCTCACCTGAGCTCTCTTTAGAGTGCGCGAGAGGATGAGCAGAAGATGAGGTGGCTAGAGAAGCCCAGAGCCCCAGTGTGCTTAGGCCTACAAAAGCGCTTCCAAGGAAGGGTGCTGGCTAGCAACAGCTTTCAGTGCTGGCACTTTTCATCTCTGAGCAATTGCTGGACGTTTGCAATTTCTCAGCTCGTGTCTACGAGACGGAAAGAGAAGGACCGTGACGTTTGGTGCGTATAGAAGCGCAAAGCCCCAGTGTTGCTGCGCCTGTGAAAGCGCTTCCAAGGAAGGGTGCTGGCTAGCAACAGCTTTCAGTGCTGGCACTTTTCATCTCTGAGCAATTGCTCGACGTTTGCAATTTCTCACCTGAGCTCTCTTTAGAGTGCGCGAGAGGATGAGCAGAAGATGAGGTGGCTAGAGAAGCCCAGAGCCCCAGTGTTCTTAGGCCTACAAAAGCGCTTCCAAGGAAGGGTGCTGGCTAACAAGAGCTTTCAGTGCTGGCACTTTTCATCTCTGAGCAATTGCTCGACGTTTGCAATTTCTCAGCTCGTGTCTACGAGACGGAAAGAGAATGACCATGACTATTGGTGGGTAGAGAAGCGCAAAGCTCCAGTGTTACTGCGCCTGTGAAAGCGCTTCCAAGGAAGGGTGCTGGCTAGCAACAGCTTTCAGTGCTGGCACATTTCAGCTCTGAGCAATTGCTGGATGTTTGCAATTTCTCAGCTCGTGTCTACGAGACGGAAAGAGAAGGACCGTGACGTTTGGTGCGTAGAAAAGTGCAAAGCCCCAGTGTTGCTGCGCCTGTGAAAGCGCTTCCAAGGAAGGGTGCTGGCTAGCAAGAGCTTTCAGTGCTGGCACTTTTCAGCTCTGAGCAATTGCTCGACGTTTGCAATTTCTCAGCTCATGTCTACGAGACGGAAAGAGAAGGACCGTGACGTTTGGTGGCTAGAGAAGCGCAAAGCCCCAGTGTTGCTGCGCCTGTGAAAGCGCTTCCAAGGAAGGGTGCTGGCTAGCAACAGCTTTCAGTGCTGGCACTTTTCGTCTCTGAGCAATTGCTCGACGTTTGCAATTTCTCACCTGAGCTCTCTTTAGAGTGCGCGAGAGGATGAGCAGAAGATGAGGTGGCTAGAGAAGCCCAGAGCCCCAGTGTGCTTAGGCCTACAAAAGCGCTTCCAAGGAAGGGTGCTGGCTAGCAACAGCTTTCAGTGCTGGCACTTTTCATCTCGGAGCAATTGCTGGACGTTTGCAATTTCTCAGCTCGTGTCTATGAGATGGAAAGAGAAGGACCGTGACGTTTGGTGGCTAGAGAAGCGCAGAGCCCCAGTGTTGCTGCACCTGTGAAAGCGCTTCCAAGGAAGGGTGCTGGCTAGCAAGAGCTTTCAGTGCTGGCACTTTTCTTCTCTGAGCATTTGCTAGACGTTTGCAATTTCTTACCTGAGCTCTCTTTAGAGTGCGCGAGAGGATGAGCAGAAGATGAGGTGGCTAGAGAAGCCCAGAGCCCCAGTGTTCTTAGGCCTACAAAAGCGCTTCCAAGGAAGGGTGCTGGCTAGCAAGAGCTTTCAGTGCTGGCACTTTTCATCTCTGAGCAATTGCTCGACGTTTGCAATTTCTCAGCTCGTGTCTAGAAGACGGAAAGAGAAGGACCGTGACGTTTGGTGGGTAGAGAAGCGCAAAGCCCCAGTGTTACTGCGCCTGTAAAGCGCTTTCAAGGAAGGGTGCTGGCTAGCAAGAGCTTTCAGTGCTGGCACTTTTCATCTCTGAGCAATTGCTCGACGTTTGCAATTTCTCAGCTCGTGTCTACGAGACGGAAAGAGAAGGACCGTGACGTTTGGTGCGTATAGAAGCGTAAAGCCCCAGTGTTGCTGCGCCTGTGAAAGCGCTTCCAAGGAAGGGTGCTGGCTAGCAACAGCTTTCAGTGCTGGCACTTTTCATCTCTGAGCAATTGCTCGATGTTTGCAATTTCTCAGCTCGTGTCTACGAGACGGAAAGAGAAGGACCGTGACGTTTGGTGGCTAGAGAAGCGCAAAGCCCCAGTGTTGCTGCGCCTGTGAAAGCGCTTCCAAGGAAGGGTGCTGGCTAGCAACAGCTTTCAGTGCTGGCACTTTTCATCTCTGAGCAATTGCTCGACGTTTGCAATTTCTCACCTGAGCTCTCTTTAGACTGCGCGAGAGGATGAGCAGAAGATGAGGTGGCTAGAGAAGCCCAGAGCCCCAGTGTGCTTAGGCCTACAAAAGCGCTTCCAAGGAAGGGTGCTGGCTAGCAACAGCTTTCAGTGCTGGCACTTTTCATCTCTGAGCAATTGCTGGACGTTTGCAATTTCTCAGCTCGTGTCTACGAGACGGAAAGAGAAGGACCGTGACGTTTGGTGGCTAGAGAAGCGCAAAGCCCCAGTGTTACTGCGCCTGTAAAGCGCTTCCAAGGAAGGGTGCTGGCTAGCAAGAGCTTTCAGTGCTGGCACTTTTCATCTCTGAGCAATTGCTGGACGTTTGCAATTTCTCAGCTCGTGTCTACGAGACGGAAAGAGAAGGACCGTGACGTTTGGTGCGTATAGAAGCGTAAAGCCCCAGTGTTGCTGCACCTGTGAAAGCGCTTCCAAGGAAGGGTGCTGGCTAGCAAGAGCTTTCAGTGCTGGCAATTTTCATCTCTGAGCAATTGCTCGACGTTTGCAATTTCTCACCTGAGCTCTCTTTAGAGTGCGCGAGAGGATGAGCAGAAGATGAGGTGGCTAGAGAAGCCCAGAGCCCCAGTGTTCTTAGGCCTACAAAAGCGCTTCCAAGGAAGGGTGCTGGCTAGCAACAGCTTTCAGTGCTGGCACTTTTCATCTCTGAGCAATTGCTGGACGTTTGCAATTTCTCAGCTCGTGTCTACGAGACGGAAAGAGAAGGACCGTGACGTTTGGTGGCTAGAGAAGCGCAAAGCCCCAGTGTTACTGCGCCTGTGAAAGCGCTTCCAAGGAAGGGTGCTGGCTAGCAAGAGCTTTCAGTGCTGGCACTTTTCATCTCTGAGCAATTGCTCGACATTTGCAATTTCTCAGCTCGTGTCTACGAGACGGAAAGAGAATGACCGTGACGTTTGGTGCGTATAGAAGCGCAAAGCCCCAGTGTTACTGCGCCTGTGAAAGCGCTTCCAAGGAAGGGTGCTGGCTAGCAAGAGCTTTCAGTGCTGGCACTTTTCATCTCTGAGCAATTGCTGGACGTTTGCAATTTCTCAGCTCGTGTCTACGAGACGGAAAGAGAAGGACCGTGATGTTTGGTGGGTAGAGAAGCGCAAAGCCCCAGTGTTGCTGCGCCTGTGAAAGCGCTTCCAAGGAAGGGTGCTGGCTAGCAAGAGCTTTCAGTGCTGGCACTTTTCATCTCTGAGCAATTGCTTGACGTTTGCAATTTCTCACCTGAGCTCTCTTTAGAGTGCGCGAGAGGATGAGCAGAAGATGAGGTGGCTAGAGAAGCCCAGAGCCCCAGTGTTCTTAGGCCTACAAAAGCGCTTCCAAGGAAGGGTGCTGGCTAGCAAGAGCTTTCAGTGCTGGCACTTTTCAGCTCTGAGCAATTGCTTGACGTTTGCAATTTCTCAGCTCGTGTCTACCGACGGAAAGAGAATGACCGTGACGTTTGGTGCGTATAGAAGCGCAAAGCCCCAGTGTTGCTGCGCCTGTGAAAGCGCTTCCAAGGAAGGGTGCTGGCTAGCAAGAGCTTTCAGTGCTGGCACTTTTCATCTCTGAGCAATTGCTGGACGTTTGCAATTTCTCACCTGAGCTCTCTTTAGAGTGCGCGAGAGGATGAGCAGAAGATGAGGTGGCTAGAGAAGCCCAGAGCCCCAGTGTTCTTAGGCCTACAAAAGCGCTTCCAAGGAAGGGTGCTGGCTAGCAACAGCTTTCAGTGCTGGCACTTTTCATCTCTGAGCAATTGCTGGACGTTTGCAATTTCTCAGCTCGTGTCTATGAGACGGAAAGAGAATGACAGTGACGTTTGGTGGATAGAGAAGCGCAAAGCCCCAGTGTTGCTGCGCCTGTGAAAGCGCTTCCAAGGAAGGGTGCTGGCTAGCAAGAGCTTTCAGTGCTGGCACTTTTCATCTCTGAGCAATTGCTCGACGTTTGCAATTTCTCACCTGAGCTCTCTTTAGAGTGCGCGAGAGGATGAGCAGAAGATGAGGTGGCTAGAGAAGCCCAGAGCACCAGTGTTCTTAGGGCTACAAAAGCGCTTCCAAGGAAGGGTGCTGGCTAGCAACAGCTTTCAGTGCTGGCACTTTTCACCTCTGAGCAATTGCTCGACGTTTGCAATTTCTCACCTGAGCTCTCTTTAGAGTGCGCGAGAGGATGAGCAGAAGATGAGGTGGCTAGAGAAGCCCAGAGCCCCAGTGTTCTTAGGCCTACAAAAGCGCTTCCAAGGAAGGGTGCTGGCTAGCAACAGCTTTCAGTGCTGGCACTTTTCATCTCTGAGCAATTGCTGGACGTTTGCAATTTCTCAGCTCGTGTCTACGAGACGGAAAGAGAAGGACCGTGACGTTTGGTGCGTATAGAAGCGCAAAGCCCCAGTGTTGCTGCGCCTGTGAAAGCGCTTCCAAGGAAGGGTGCTGGCTAGCAACAGCTTTCAGTGCTGGCACATTTCAGCTCTGAGCAATTGCTGGATGTTTGCAATTTCTCAGCTCGTGTCTACGAGACGGAAAGAGAAGGCCCGTGACGTTTGGTGCGTAGAAAAGTGCAAAGCCCCAGTGTTGCTGCGCCTGTGAAAGCGCTTCCAAGGAAGGGTGCTGGCTAGCAAGAGCTTTCAGTGCTGGCACTTTTCAGCTCTGAGCAATTGCTCGACGTTTGCAATTTCTCAGCTCATGTCTACGAGACGGAAAGAGAAGGACCGTGACGTTTGGTGGCTAGAGAAGCGCAAAGCCCCAGTGTTGCTGCGCCTGTGAAAGCGCTTCCAAGGAAGGGTGCTGGCTAGCAACAGCTTTCAGTGCTGGCACTTTTCGTCTCTGAGCAATTGCTCGACGTTTGCAATTTCTCACCTGAGCTCTCTTTAGAGTGCGCGAGAGGATGAGCAGAAGATGAGGTGGCTAGAGAAGCCCAGAGCCCCAGTGTGCTTAGGCCTACAAAAGCGCTTCCAAGGAAGGGTGCTGGCTAGCAACAGCTTTCAGTGCTGGCACTTTTCATCTCTGAGCAATTGCTCGACGTTTGCAATTTCTCAGCTCGTGTCTACGAGACGGAAAGAGAAGGACCGTGACGTTTGGTGCGTATAGAAGCGCAAAGCCCCAGTGTTACTGCGCCTGTGAAAGCGCTTCCAAGGAAGGGTGCTGGCTAGCAACAGCTTTCAGTGCTGGCACTTTTCATCTCTGAGCAATTGCTCGACGTTTGCAATTTCTCAGCTCGTGTCTACGAGACGGAAAGAGAAGGACCGTGACGTTTGGTGCGTATAGAAGCGCAAAGCCCCAGTGTTGCTGCGCCTGTGAAAGCGCTTCCAAGGAAGGGTGCTGGCTAGCAAGAGCTTTCAGTGCTGGCACTTTTCATCTCTGAGCAATTGCTCGACGTTTGCAATTTCTCAGCTCGTGTCTACGAGACGGAAAGAGAATGACAGTGACGTTTGGTGCGTATAGAAGCGCAAAGCCCCAGTGTTACTGCGCCTGTGAAAGCGCTTCCAAGGAAGGGTGCTGGCTAGCAAGAGCTTTCAGTGCTGGCAATTTTCATCTCTGAGCAATTGCTCGACGTTTGCAATTTGTCACCTGAGCTCTCTTTAGAGTGCGCGAGAGGATGAGCAGAAGATTAGGTGGCTAGAGAAGCCCAGAGCCCCAGTGTTCTTAGGCCTACAAAAGCGCTTCCAAGGAAGGGTGCTGGCTAGCAAGAGCTTTCAGTGCTGGCACTTTTCATCTCTGAGCAATTGCTGGACGTTTGCAATTTCTCAGCTCGTGTCTACGAGACGGAAATAGAGGGACCGTGACGTTTGGTGCGTATAGAAGCGCAAAGCCCCAGTGTTGCTGCGCCTGTGAAAGCGCTTCCAAGGAAGGGTGCTGGCTAGCAAGAGCTTTCAGTGCTGGCACTTTTCATCTCTGAGCAATTGCTCGACGTTTGCAATTTCTCAGCTCGTGTCTACGAGACGGAAAGAGAAGGACCGTGACGTTTGGTGGCTAGAGAAGCGCAGAGCTCCAGTGTTGCTGCACCTGTAAAGCGCTTCCAAGGAAGGGTGCTGGCTAGCAACAGCTTTCAGTGCTGGCACTTTTCATCTCTGAGCAATTGCTCGACGTTTGCAATTTCTCAGCTCGTGTCTACGAGACGGAAAGAGAAGGACCGTGACGTTTGGTGCGTATAGAAGCGCAAAGCCCCAGTGTTGCTGCGCCTGTGAAAGCGCTTCCAAGGAAGGGTGCTGGCTAGCAAGAGCTTTCAGTGCTGGCACTTTTCATCTCTGAGCAATTGCTCGACGTTTGCAATTTCTCACCTGAGCTCTCTTTAGAGTGCGCGAGAGGATGAGCAGAAGATGAGGTGGCTAGAGAAGCCCAGAGCCCCAGTGTTCTTAGGCCTACAAAAGCGCTTCCAAGGAAGGGTGCTGGCTAGCAACAGCTTTCAGTGCTGGCACTTTTCATCTCTGAGCAATTGCTGGACGTTTGCAATTTCTCAGCTCGTGTCTACGAGACGGAAAGAGAAGGACCGTGACGTTTGGTGGCTAGAGAAGCGCAAAGCCCCAGTGTTACTGCGCCTGTGAAAGCGCTTCCAAGGAAGGGTGCTGGCTAGCAAAAGCTTTCAGTGCTGGCACTTTTCAGCACTGAGCAATTGCTCGACGTTTGCAATTTCTCAGCTCGTGTCTACGAGACGGAAAGAGAAGGACCGTGACGTTTGGTGCGTATAGAAGCGCAAAGCCCCAGTGTTGCTGCGCCTGTGAAAGCGCTTCCAAGGAAGGGTGCTGGCTAGCAACAGCTTTCAGTGCTGGCACTTTTCACCTCTGAGCATTTGCTAGACGTTTGCAATTTCTCACCTGAGCTCTCTTTAGAGTGCGCGAGAGGATGAGCAGAAGATGAGGTGGCTAGAGAAGCCCAGAGCACCAGTGTTCTTAGGCCTACAAAAGCGCTTCCAAGGAAGGGTGCTGGCTAGCAAGAGCTTTCAGTGCTGGCACTTTTCATCTCTGAGCAATTGCTCGACGTTTGCAATTTCTCAGCTCGTGTCTACGAGACGGAAAGAGAAGGACCGTGACGTTTGGTGGCTAGAGAAGCGCAAAGCCCCAGTGTTACTGCGCCTGTGAAAGCGCTTCCAAGGAAGGGTGCTGGCTAGCAAGAGCTTTCAGTGCTGGCACTTTTCATCTCTGAGCAATTGCTGGACGTTTGCAATTTCTCAGCTCTTGTCTACGAGACGGAGAGATAGTGACCGTGACGTTTGGTGGCTAGAGAAGCGCAAAGCCCCAGTGTTGCTGCGCCTGTGAAAGCGCTTCCAAGGAAGGGTGCTGGCTAGCAACAGCTTTCAGTGCTGGCACTTTTCATCTCTGAGCAATTGCTCGACGTTTGCAATTTCTCACCTGAGCTCTCTTTAGAGTGTGCGAGAGGATGAGCAGAAGATGAGGTGGCTAGACAAGCCCAGAGCCCCAGTGTTCTTAGGCCTACAAAAGCGCTTCCAAGGAAGGGTGCTGGCTAGCAAGAGCTTTCAGTGCTGGCACTTTTCACCTCTGAGCAATTGCTGGATGTTTGCAATTTCTCACCTGAGCTCTCTTTAGAGTGCGCGAGAGGATGAGCAGAAGATGAGGTGGCTAGAGAAGCCCAGAGCCCCAGTGTTCTTAGGCCTACAAAAGCGCTTCCAAGGAAGGGTGCTGGCTAGCAACAGCTTTCAGTGCTGGCACTTTTCATCTCTGAGCAATTGCTGGACGTTTGCAATTTCTCAGCTCGTGTCTACGAGACGGAAAGAGAAGGACCGTGACGTTTGGTGGCTAGAGAAGCGCAAAGCCCCAGTGTTGCTGCGCCTGTGAAAGCGCTTCCAAGGAAGGGTGCTGGCTAGCAACAGCTTTCAGTGCTGGCACTTTTCGTCTCTGAGCAATTGCTCGACGTTTGCAATTTCTCACCTGAGCTCTCTTTAGAGTGCGCGAGAGGATGAGCAGAAGATGAGGTGGCTAGACAAGCCCAGAGCCCCAGTGTTCTTAGGCCTACAAAAGCGCTTCCAAGGAAGGGTGCTGGCTAGCAAGAGCTTTCAGTGCTGGCACTTTTCAGCTCTGAGCAATTGCTCGACGTTTGCAATTTCTCAGCTCGTGTCTACGAGACGGAAAGAGAATGTCCATGACGTTTGGTGGGTAGAGAAGCGCAAAGCCCCAGTGTTACTGCGCCTGTGAAAGCGCTTCCAAGGAAGGGTGCTGGCTAGCAAGAGCTTTCAGTGCTGGCACTTTTCATCTCTGAGCAATTGCTGGATGTTTGCAATTTCTCAGCTCGTGTCTACGAGACGGAAAGAGAATGACCGTGACGTTTGGTGCGTAGAAAGGTGCAAAGCCCCAGTGTTGCTGCGCCTGTGAAAGCGCTTCCAAGGAAGGGTGCTGGCTAGCAAGAGCTTTCAGTGCTGGCACTTTTCACCTCTGAGCAATTGCTCGACGTTTGCAATTTCTCACCTGAGCTCTCTTTAGAGTGCGCGAGAGGATGAGCAGAAGATGAGGTGGCTAGAGAAGCCCAGAGCCCCAGTGTTCTTAGGCCTACAAAAGCGCTTCCAAGGAAGGGTGCTGGCTAGCAAGAGCTTTCAGTGCTGGCACTTTTCATCTCTGAGCAATTGCTCGACGTTTGCAATTTCTCAGCTCGTGTCTACGAGACGGAAAGAGAATGACCGTGACGTTTGGTGCGTAGAAAAGTGCAAAGCCCCAGTGTTGCTGCGCCTGTGAAAGCGCTTCCAAGGAAGGGTGCTGGCTAGCAACAGCTTTCAGTGCTGGCACTTTTCAGCTCTGAGCAATTGCTCGACGTTTGCAATTTCTCAGCTCGTGTCTACGAGACGGAAAGAGAAGGACCGTGACGTTTGGTGGCTAGAGAAGCGCAAAGCCCCAGTGTTGCTGCGCCTGTGAAAGCGCTTCCAAGGAAGGGTGCTGGCTAACAACAGCTTTCACTGCTGGCACTTTTCGTCTCTGAGCAATTGCTCGACGTTTGCAATTTCTCACCTGAGCTCTCTTTAGACTGCGCGAGAGGATGAGCAGAAGATGAGGTGGCTAGAGAAGCCCAGAGCCCCAGTGTTCTTAGGCCTACAAAAGCGCTTCCAAGGAAGGGTGCTGGCTAGCAAAAGCTTTCAGTGCTGGCACTTTTCATCTCGGAGCAATTGCTCGACGTTTGCAATTTCTCAGCTCGTGTCTAGAAGACGGAAAGAGAAGGACCGTGACGTTTGGTGCGTATAGAAGCGCAAAGCCCCAGTGTTGCTGCGCCTGTGAAAGTGCTTCCAAGGAAGGGTGCTGGCTAGCAAGAGCTTTCAGTGCTGGCACTTTTCATCTCTGAGCAATTGCTCGACGTTTGCAATTTCTCACCTGAGCTCTCTTTAGAGTGCGCGAGAGGATGAGCAGAAGATGAGGTGGCTAGAGAAGCCCAGAGCCCCAGTGTTCTTAGGCCTACAAAAGCGCTTCCAAGGAAGGGTGCTGGCTAGCAACAGCTTTCAGTGCTGGCACTTTTCATCTCTGAGCAATTGCTCGACGTTTGCAATTTCTCAGCTCGTGTCTACGAGACGGAAAGAGAAGGACCGTGATGTTTGGTGGCTAGAGAAGCGCAAAGCCCCAGTGTTGCTGCGCCTGTGAAAGCGCTTCCAAGGAAGGGTGCTGGCTAGCAAGAGCTTTCAGTGCTGGCACTTTTCATCTCTGAGCAATTGCTTGACGTTTGCAATTTCTCACCTGAGCTCTCTTTAGAGTGCGCGAGAGGATGAGCAGAAGATGAGGTGGCTAGAGAAGCCCAGAGCCCCAGTGTTCTTAGGCCTACAAAAGCGCTTCCAAGGAAGGGTGCTGGCTAGCAAGAGCTTTCAGTGCTGGCACTTTTCAGCTCTGAGCAATTGCTTGACGTTTGCAATTTCTCAGCTCGTGTCTACCGACGGAAAGAGAATGACCGTGAAGTTTGGTGCGTATAGAAGCGCAAAGCCCCAGTGTTGCTGCGCCTGTGAAAGCGCTTCCAAGGAAGGGTGCTGGCTAGCAAGAGCTTTCAGTGCTGGCACTTTTCATCTCTGAGCAATTGCTTGACGTTTGCAATTTCTCACCTGAGCTCTCTTTAGAGTGCGCGAGAGGATGAGCAGAAGATGAGGTGGCTAGAGAAGCCCAGAGCCCCAGTGTTCTTAGGCCTACAAAAGCGCTTCCAAGGAAGGGTGCTGGCTAGCAACAGCTTTCAGTGCTGGCACTTTTCATCTCTGAGCAATTGCTGGACGTTTGCAATTTCTCAGCTCGTGTCTATGAGACGGAAAGAGAATGACAGTGACGTTTGGTGGATAGAGAAGCGCAAAGCCCCAGTGTTGCTGCGCCTGTGAAAGCGCTTCCAAGGAAGGGTGCTGGCTAGCAAGAGCTTTCAGTGCTGGCACTTTTCATCTCTGAGCAATTGCTCGACGTTTGCAATTTCTCAGCTCTTGTCTACGACACGGAGAGATAGTGACCGTGACGTTTGGTGGCTAGAGAAGCGCAAAGCCCCAGTGTTGCTGCGCCTGTGAAAGCGCTTCCAAGGAAGGGTGCTTGCTAGCAAGAGCTTTCAGTGCTGGCACTTTTCATCTCTGAGCAATTGCTCGACGTTTGCAATTTCTCACCTGAGCTCTCTTTAGAGTGCGCGAGAGGATGAGCAGAAGATGAGGTGGCTAGAGAAGCCCAGAGCACCAGTGTTCTTAGGGCTACAAAAGCGCTTCCAAGGAAGGGTGCTGGCTAGCAACAGCTTTCAGTGCTGGCACTTTTCACCTCTGAGCAATTGCTCGACGTTTGCAATTTCTCACCTGAGCTCTCTTTAGAGTGCGCGAGAGGATGAGCAGAAGATGAGGTGGCTAGAGAAGCCCAGAGCCCCAGTGTTCTTAGGCCTACAAAAGCGCTTCCAAGGAAGGGTGCTGGCTAGCAACAGCTTTCAGTGCTGGCACTTTTCATCTCTGAGCAATTGCTGGACGTTTGCAATTTCTCAGCTCGTGTCTACGAGACGGAAAGAGAAGGACCGTGACGTTTGGTGGCTAGAGAAGCGCAAAGCCCCAGTGTTGCTGCGCCTGTGAAAGCGCTTCCAAGGAAGGGTGCTGGCTAGCAACAGCTTTCAGTGCTGGCACTTTTCATCTCTGAGCAATTGCTCGACGTTTGCAATTTCTCACCTGAGCTCTCTTTAGAGTGCGCGAGAGGATGAGCAGAAGATGAGGTGGCTAGAGAAGCCCAGAGCCCCAGTGTTCTTAGGCCTACAAAAGCGCTTCCAAGGAAGGGTGCTGGCTAACAAGAGCTTTCAGTGCTGGCACTTTTCATCTCTGAGCAATTGCTCGACGTTTGCAATTTCTCAGCTCGTGTCTACGAGACGGAAAGAGAATGACCATGACTATTGGTGGGTAGAGAAGCGCAAAGCCCCAGTGTTGCTGCGCCTGTGAAAGCGCTTCCAAGGAAGGGTGCTGGCTAGCAAGAGCTTTCAGTGCTGGCACTTTTCAGCTCTGAGCAATTGCTCGACGTTTGCAATTTCTCAGCTCATGTCTACGAGACGGAAAGAGAAGGACCGTGACGTTTGGTGGCTAGAGAAGCGCAAAGCCCCAGTGTTGCTGCGCCTGTGAAAGCGCTTCCAAGGAAGGGTGCTGGCTAGCAACAGCTTTCAGTGCTGGCACTTTTCGTCTCTGAGCAATTGCTCGACGTTTGCAATTTCTCACCTGAGCTCTCTTTAGAGTGCGCGAGAGGATGAGCAGAAGTTTAGGTGGCTAGAGAAGCCCAGAGCCCCAGTGTGCTTAGGCCTACAAAAGCGCTTCCAAGGAAGGGTGCTGGCTAGCAACAGCTTTCAGTGCTGGCACTTTTCATCTCTGAGCAATTGCTGGACGTTTGCAATTTCTCAGCTCGTGTCTATGAGATGGAAAGAGAAGGACCGTGACGTTTGGTGGGTAGAGAAGCGCAGAGCCCCAGTGTTGCTGCACCTGTGAAAGCGCTTCCAAGGAAGGGTGCTGGCTAGCAAGAGCTTTCAGTGCTGGCACTTTTCAGCTCTGAGCAATTGCTCGACGTTTGCAATTTCTCAGCTCGTGTCTAGCAGACGGAAAGAGAAGGACCGTGACGTTTGGTGGCTAGAGAAGCGCAAAGCCCCAGTGTTACTGCGCCTGTAAAGCGCTTCCAAGGAAGGGTGCTGGCTAGCAAGAGCTTTCAGTGCTGGCACTTTTCATCTCTGAGCAATTGCTCGACGTTTGCAATTTCTCAGCTCGTGTCTACGAGACGGAAAGAGAAGGACCGTGACGTTTGGTGCGTATAGAAGCGTAAAGCCCCAGTGTTGCTGCGCCTGTGAAAGCGCTTCCAAGGAAGGGTACTGGCTAGCAAGAGCTTTCAGTGCTGGCACTTTTCATCTCTGAGCAATTGCTGGATGTATGCAATTTCTCAGCTCGTGTCTACGAGACGGAAAGAGAATGACCGTGACGTTTGGTGCGTATAGAAGCGCAAAGCCCCAGTGTTGCTGCGCCTGTGAAAGCGCTTCCAAGGAAGGGTGCTGGCTAGCAACAGCTTTCAGTGCTGGCACTTTTCATCTCTGAGCAATTGCTCGACGTTTGCAATTTCTCACCTGAGCTCTCTTTAGAGTGCGCGAGAGGATGAGCAGAAGATGAGGTGGCTAGAGAAGCCCAGAGCCCCAGTGTTCTTAGGCCTACAAAAGCGCTTCCAAGGAAGGGTGCTGGCTAGCAACAGCTTTCAGTGCTGGCACTTTTCATCTCTGAGCAATTGCTGGACGTTTGCAATTTCTCAGCTCGTGTCTACGAGACGGAAAGAGAAGGACCGTGACGTTTGGTGGCTAGAGAAGCGCAAAGCCCCAGTGTTACTGCGCCTGTGAAAGCGCTTCCAAGGAAGGGTGCTGGCTAGCAAGAGCTTTCAGTGCTGGCACTTTTCATCTCTGAGCAATTGCTCGACATTTGCAATTTCTCAGCTCGTGTCTACGAGACGGAAAGAGAATGACCGTGACGTTTGGTGCGTATAGAAGCGCAAAGCCCCAGTGTTACTGCGCCTGTGAAAGCGCTTCCAAGGAAGGGTGCTGGCTAGCAAGAGCTTTCAGTGCTGGCACTTTTCAGCTCTGAGCAATTGCTCGACGTTTGCAATTTCTCAGCTCGTGTCTACGAGACGGAAAGAGAAGGACCGTGATGTTTGGTGGGTAGAGAAGCGCAAAGCCCCAGTGTTGCTGCGCCTGTGAAAGCGCTTCCAAGGAAGGGTGCTGGCTAGCAAGAGCTTTCAGTGCTGGCACTTTTCATCTCTGAGCAATTGCTTGACGTTTGCAATTTCTCACCTGAGCTCTCTTTAGAGTGCGCGAGAGGATGAGCAGAAGATGAGGTGGCTAGAGAAGCCCAGAGCCCCAGTGTTCTTAGGCCTACAAAAGCGCTTCCAAGGAAGGGTGCTGGCTAGCAACAGCTTTCAGTGCTGGCACTTTTCAGCTCTGAGCAATTGCTTGACGTTTGCAATTTCTCAGCTCGTGTCTACCGACGGAAAGAGAATGACCGTGACGTTTGGTGCGTATAGAAGCGCAAAGCCCCAGTGTTGCTGCGCCTGTGAAAGCGCTTCCAAGGAAGGGTGCTTGCTAGCAAGAGCTTTCAGTGCTGGCACTTTTCATCTCTGAGCAATTGCTGGACGTTTGCAATTTCTCACCTGAGCTCTCTTTAGAGTGCGCGAGAGGATGAGCAGAAGATGAGGTGGCTAGAGAAGCCCAGAGCCCCAGTGTTCTTAGGCCTACAAAAGCGCTTCCAAGGAAGGGTGCTGGCTAGCAAGAGCTTTCAGTGCTGGCACTTTTCATCTCTGAGCAATTGCTGGACGTTTGCAATTTCTCAGCTCGTGTCTATGAGACGGAAAGAGAATGACAGTGACGTTTGGTGGATAGAGAAGCGCAAAGCCCCAGTGTTGCTGCGCCTGTGAAAGCGCTTCCAAGGAAGGGTGCTGGCTAGCAAGAGCTTTCAGTGCTGGCACTTTTCATCTCTGAGCAATTGCTCGACGTTTGCAATTTCTCACCTGAGCTCTCTTTAGAGTGCGCGAGAGGATGAGCAGAAGATGAGGTGGCTAGAGAAGCCCAGAGCACCAGTGTTCTTAGGGCTACAAAAGCGCTTCCAAGGAAGGGTGCTGGCTAGCAACAGCTTTCAGTGCTGGCACTTTTCATCTCTGAGCAATTGCTCGACGTTTGCAATTTCTCAGCTCGTGTCTACGAGACGGAAAGAGAAGGACCGTGACGTTTGGTGGCTAGAGAAGCGCAAAGCCCCAGTGTTACTGCGCCTGTGAAAGCGCTTCCAAGGAAGGGTGCTGGCTAGCAAGAGCTTTCAGTGCTGGCACTTTTCATCTCTGAGCAATTGCTCGACATTTGCAATTTCTCAGCTCGTGTCTACGAGACGGAAAGAGAATGACCGTGACGTTTGGTGCGTATAGAAGCGCAAAGCCCCAGTGTTACTGCGCCTGTGAAAGCGCTTCCAAGGAAGGGTGCTGGCTAGCAAGAGCTTTCAGTGCTGGCACTTTTCAGCTCTGAGCAATTGCTCGACGTTTGCAATTTCTCAGCTCGTGTCTACGAGACGGAAAGAGAATGACCGTGATGTTTGGTGGGTAGAGAAGCGCAAAGCCCCAGTGTTGCTGCGCCTGTGAAAGCGCTTCCAAGGAAGGGTGCTGGCTAGCAAGAGCTTTCAGTGCTGGCACTTTTCATCTCTGAGCAATTGCTCGACGTTTGCAATTTCTCACCTGAGCTCTCTTTAGACTGCGCGAGAGGATGAGCAGAAGATGAGGTGGCTAGAGAAGCCCAGAGCCCCAGTGTTCTTAGGCCTACAAAAGCGCTTCCAAGGAAGGGTGCTGGCTAGCAACAGCTTTCAGTGCTGGCACTTTTCATCTCTGAGCAATTGCTGGACGTTTGCAATTTCTCAGCTCGTGTCTATGAGACGGAAAGAGAATGACAGTGACGTTTGGTGGATAGAGAAGCGCAAAGCCCCAGTGTTGCTGCGCCTGTGAAAGCGCTTCCAAGGAAGGGTGCTGGCTAGCAAGAGCTTTCAGTGCTGGCACTTTTCATCTCTGAGCAATTGCTCGACGTTTGCAATTTCTCACCTGAGCTCTCTTTAGAGTGCGCGAGAGGATGAGCAGAAGATGAGGTGGCTAGAGAAGCCCAGAGCCCCAGTGTTCTTAGGGCTACAAAAGCGCTTCCAAGGAAGGGTGCTGGCTAGCAACAGCTTTCAGTGCTGGCACTTTTCACCTCTGAGCAATTGCTCGACGTTTGCAATTTCTCACCTGAGCTCTCTTTAGAGTGCGCGAGAGGATGAGCAGAAGATGAGGTGGCTAGAGAAGCCCAGAGCACCAGTGTTCTTAGGCCTACAAAAGCGCTTCCAAGGAAGGGTGCTGGCTAGCAACAGCTTTCAGTGCTGGCACTTTTCATCTCTGAGCAATTGCTGGACGTTTGCAATTTCTCAGCTCGTGTCTACGAGACGGAAAGAGAAGGACCGTGACGTTTGGTGCGTATAGAAGCGCAAAGCCCCAGTGTTGCTGCGCCTGTGAAAGCGCTTCCAAGGAAGGGTGCTGGCTAGCAACAGCTTTCAGTGCTGGCACTTTTCATCTCTGAGCAATTGCTCGACGTTTGCAATTTCTCACCTGAGCTCTCTTTAGAGTGCGCGAGAGGATGAGCAGAAGATGAGGTGGCTAGAGAAGCCCAGAGCCCCAGTGTTCTTAGGCCTACAAAAGCGCTTCCAAGGAAGGGTGCTGGCTAACAAGAGCTTTCAGTGCTGGCACTTTTCATCTCTGAGCAATTGCTCGACGTTTGCAATTTCTCAGCTCGTGTCTACGAGACGGAAAGAGAATGACCATGACTATTGGTGGGTAGAGAAGCGCAAAGCCCCAGTGTTACTGCGCCTGTGAAAGCGCTTCCAAGGAAGGGTGCTGGCTAGCAACACCTTTCAGTGCTGGCACTTTTCATCTCTGAGCAATTGCTCGACGTTTGCAATTTCTCAGCTCGTGTCTACGAGACGGAAAGAGAAGGACCGTGACGTTTGGTGCGTAGAAAAGTGCAAAGCCCCAGTGTTGCTGCGCCTGTGAAAGCGCTTCCAAGGAAGGGTGCTGGCTAGCAACAGCTTTCAGTGCTGGCACTTTTCGTCTCTGAGCAATTGCTCGACGTTTGCAATTTCTCACCTGAGCTCTCTTTAGAGTGCGCGAGAGGATGAGCAGAAGTTTAGGTGGCTAGAGAAGCCCAGAGCCCCAGTGTGCTTAGGCCTACAAAAGCGCTTCCAAGGAAGGGTGCTGGCTAGCAAGAGCTTTCAGTGCTGGCACTTTTCATCTCTGAGCAATTGCTGGACGTTTGCAATTTCTCAGCTCGTGTCTATGAGATGGAAAGAGAAGGACCGTGACGTTTGGTGGCTAGAGAAGCGCAGAGCCCCAGTGTTGCTGCGCCTGTGAAAGCGCTTCCAAGGAAGGGTGCTGGCTAGCAAGAGCTTTCAGTGCTGGCACTTTTCTTCTCTGAGCATTTGCTAGACGTTTGCAATTTCTTACCTGAGCTCTCTTTAGAGTGCGCGAGAGGATGAGCAGAAGATGAGGTGGCTAGAGAAGCCCAGAGCCCCAGTGTTCTTAGGCCTACAAAAGCGCTTCCAAGGAAGGGTGCTGGCTAGCAAGAGCTTTCAGTGCTGGCACTTTTCATCTCTGAGCAATTGCTCGACGTTTGCAATTTCTCAGCTCGTGTCTAGAAGACGGAAAGAGAAGGACCGTGACGTTTGGTGGGTAGAGAAGCGCAAAGCCCCAGTGTTACTGCGCCTGTAAAGCGCTTTCAAGGAAGGGTGCTGGCTAGCAAGAGCTTTCAGTGCTGGCACTTTTCATCTCTGAGCAATTGCTCGACGTTTGCAATTTCTCAGCTCGTGTCTACGAGACGGAAAGAGAAGGACCGTGACGTTTGGTGCGTATAGAAGCGTAAAGCCCCAGTGTTACTGCGCCTGTGAAAGCGCTTCCAAGGAAGGGTACTGGCTAGCAACAGCTTTCAGTGCTGGCACTTTTCATCTCTGAGCAATTGCTGGATGTTTGCAATTTCTCAGCTCGTGTCTACGAGACGGAAAGAGAATGACAGTGACGTTTGGTGCGTATAGAAGCGCAAAGCCCCAGTGTTGCTGCGCCTGTGAAAGCGCTTCCAAGGAAGGGTGCTGGCTAGCAAGAGCTTTCAGTGCTGGCACTTTTCATCTCTGAGCAATTGCTCGACGTTTGCAATTTCTCACCTGAGCTCTCTTTAGAGTGCGCGAGAGGATGAGCAGAAGATGAGGTGGCTAGAGAAGCCCAGAGCCCCAGTGTTCTTAGGCCTACAAAAGCGCTTCCAAGGAAGGGTGCTGGCTAGCAACAGCTTTCAGTGCTGGCACTTTTCATCTCTGAGCAATTGCTCGACGTTTGCAATTTCTCAGCTCGTGTCTACGAGACGGAAAGAGAAGGACCGTGACGTTTGGTGCGTATAGAAGCGCAAAGCCCCAGTGTTGCTGCGCCTGTGAAAGCGCTTCCAAGGAAGGGTGCTGGCTAGCAAGAGCTTTCAGTGCTGGCACTTTTCATCTCTGAGCAATTGCTCGACGTTTGCAATTTCTCAGCTCGTGTCTACGAGACGGAAAGAGAATGACAGTGACGTTTGGTGCGTATAGAAGCGCAAAGCCCCAGTGTTACTGCGCCTGTGAAAGCGCTTCCAAGGAAGGGTGCTGGCTAGCAAGAGCTTTCAGTGCTGGCAATTTTCATCTCTGAGCAATTGCTCGACGTTTGCAATTTCTCACCTGAGCTCTCTTTAGAGTGCGCGAGAGGATGAGCAGAAGATTAGGTGGCTAGAGAAGCCCAGAGCCCCAGTGTTCTTAGGCCTACAAAAGCGCTTCCAAGGAAGGGTGCTGGCTAGCAAGAGCTTTCAGTGCTGGCACTTTTCATCTCTGAGCAATTGCTGGACGTTTGCAATTTCTCAGCTCGTGTCTACGAGACGGAAATAGAGGGACCGTGACGTTTGGTGCGTATAGAAGCGCAAAGCCCCAGTGTTGCTGCGCCTGTGAAAGCGCTTCCAAGGAAGGGTGCTGGCTAGCAAGAGCTTTCAGTGCTGGCACTTTTCATCTCTGAGCAATTGCTCGACGTTTGCAATTTCTCAGCTCGTGTCTACGAGATGGAAAGAGAAGGACCGTGACGTTTGGTGGCTAGAGAAGCGCAGAGCTCCAGTGTTGCTGCACCTGTAAAGCGCTTCCAAGGAAGGGTGCTGGCTAGCAACAGCTTTCAGTGCTGGCACTTTTCATCTCTGAGCAATTGCTCGACGTTTGCAATTTCTCAGCTCGTGTCTACGAGACGGAAAGAGAAGGACCGTGACGTTTGGTGCGTATAGAAGCGCAAAGCCCCAGTGTTGCTGCGCCTGTGAAAGCGCTTCCAAGGAAGGGTGCTGGCTAGCAAGACCTTTCAGTGCTGGCACTTTTCATCTCTGAGCAATTGCTCGACGTTTGCAATTTCTCACCTGAGCTCTCTTTAGAGTGCGCGAGAGGATGAGCAGAAGATGAGGTGGCTAGAGAAGCCCAGAGCCCCAGTGTTCTTAGGCCTACAAAAGCGCTTCCAAGGAAGGGTGCTGGCTAGCAACAGCTTTCAGTGCTGGCACTTTTCATCTCTGAGCAATTGCTGGACGTTTGCAATTTCTCAGCTCGTGTCTACGAGACGGAAAGAGAAGGACCGTGACGTTTGGTGGCTAGAGAAGCGCAAAGCCCCAGTGTTACTGCGCCTGTAAAGCGCTTCCAAGGAAGGGTGCTGGCTAGCAAAAGCTTTCAGTGCTGGCACTTTTCAGCACTGAGCAATTGCTCGACGTTTGCAATTTCTCAGCTCGTGTCTACGAGACGGAAAGAGAAGGACCGTGACGTTTGGTGCGTATAGAAGCGCAAAGCCCCAGTGTTGCTGCGCCTGTGAAAGCGCTTCCAAGGAAGGGTGCTGGCTAGCAACAGCTTTCAGTGCTGGCACTTTTCACCTCTGAGCATTTGCTAGACGTTTGCAATTTCTCACCTGAGCTCTCTTTAGAGTGCGCGAGAGGATGAGCAGAAGATGAGGTGGCTAGAGAAGCCCAGAGCACCAGTGTTCTTAGGCCTACAAAAGCGCTTCCAAGGAAGGGTGCTGGCTAGCAAGAGCTTTCAGTGCTGGCACTTTTCATCTCTGAGCAATTGCTCGACGTTTGCAATTTCTCAGCTCGTGTCTATGAGACGGAAAGAGAATGACAGTGACGTTTGGTGGCTAGAGAAGCGCAAAGCCCCAGTGTTACTGCGCCTGTGAAAGCGCTTCCAAGGAAGGGTGCTGGCTAGCAAGAGCTTTCAGTGCTGGCACTTTTCATCTCTGAGCAATTGCTCGACGTTTGCAATTTCTCAGCTCTTGTCTACGAGACGGAGAGATAGTGACCGTGACGTTTGGTGGCTAGAGAAGCGCAAAGCCCCAGTGTTGCTGCGCCTGTGAAAGCGCTTCCAAGGAAGGGTGCTGGCTAGCAACAGCTTTCAGTGCTGGCACTTTTCATCTCTGAGCAATTGCTCGACGTTTGCAATTTCTCACCTGAGCTCTCTTTAGAGTGCGCGAGAGGATGAGCAGAAGATGAGGTGGCTAGAGAAGCCCAGAGCCCCAGTGTTCTTAGGCCTACAAAAGCGCTTCCAAGGAAGGGTGCTGGCTAGCAAGAGCTTTCAGTGCTGGCACTTTTCACCTCTGAGCAATTGCTGGATGTTTGCAATTTCTCACCTGAGCTCTCTTTAGAGTGCGCGAGAGGATGAGCAGAAGATGAGGTGGCTAGAGAAGCCCAGAGCCCCAGTGTTCTTAGGCCTACAAAAGCGCTTCCAAGGAAGGGTGCTGGCTAGCAACAGCTTTCAGTGCTGGCACTTTTCATCTCTGAGCAATTGCTGGACGTTTGCAATTTCTCAGCTCGTGTCTACGAGACGGAAAGAGAAGGACCGTGACGTTTGGTGGCTAGAGAAGCGCAAAGCCCCAGTGTTGCTGCGCCTGTGAAAGCGCTTCCAAGGAAGGGTGCTGGCTAGCAACAGCTTTCAGTGCTGGCACTTTTCGTCTCTGAGCAATTGCTCGACGTTTGCAATTTCTCACCTGAGCTCTCTTTAGAGTGCGCGAGAGGATGAGCAGAAGATGAGGTGGCTAGACAAGCCCAGAGCCCCAGTGTTCTTAGGCCTACAAAAGCGCTTCCAAGGAAGGGTGCTGGCTAGCAAGAGCTTTCAGTGCTGGCACTTTTCAGCTCTGAGCAATTGCTCGACGTTTGCAATTTCTCAGCTCGTGTCTACGAGACGGAAAGAGAATGACCATGACGTTTGGTGGGTAGAGAAGCGCAAAGCCCCAGTGTTACTGCGCCTGTGAAAGCGCTTCCAAGGAAGGGTGCTGGCTAGCAAGAGCTTTCAGTGCTGGCACTTTTCATCTCTGAGCAATTGCTGGATGTTTGCAATTTCTCAGCTCGTGTCTACGAGACGGAAAGAGAATGACCGTGACGTTTGGTGCGTAGAAAGGTGCAAAGCCCCAGTGTTGCTGCGCCTGTGAAAGCGCTTCCAAGGAAGGGTGCTGGCTAGCAACAGCTTTCAGTGCTGGCACTTTTCAGCTCTGAGCAATTGCTCGACGTTTGCAATTTCTCAGCTCGTGTCTACGAGACGGAAAGAGAAGGACCGTGACGTTTGGTGGGTAGAGAAGCGCAAAGCCCCAGTGTTGCTGCGCCTGTGAAAGCGCTTCCAAGGAAGGGTGCTGGCTAACAACAGCTTTCAGTGCTGGCACTTTTCATCTCTGAGCAATTGCTCGACGTTTGCAATTTCTCACCTGAGCTCTCTTTAGAGTGCGCGAGAGGATGAGCAGAAGATGAGGTGGCTAGAGAAGCCCAGAGCCCCAGTGTTCTTAGGCCTACAAAAGCGCTTCCAAGGAAGGGTGCTGGCTAGCAACAGCTTTCACTGCTGGCACTTTTCATCTCTGAGCAATTGCTGGACGTTTGCAATTTCTCAGCTCGTGTCTACCGACGGAAAGAGAAGGACCGTGACTTTTGGTGCGTAGAAAAGCGCAAAGCCCCAGTGTTACTGCGCCTGTGAAAGCGCTTCCAAGGAAGGGTACTGGCTAGCAAGAGCTTTCAGTGCTGGCACTTTTCATCTCTGAGCAATTGCTGGATGTTTGCAATTTCTCAGCTCGTGTCTACGAGACGGAAAGAGAATGACAGTGACGTTTGGTGCGTATAGAAGCGCAAAGCCCCAGTGTTGCTGCGCCTGTGAAAGCGCTTCCAAGGAAGGGTGCTGGCTAGCAACAGCTTTCAGTGCTGGCACTTTTCATCTCTGAGCAATTGCTCGACGTTTGCAATTTCTCACCTGAGCTCTCTTTAGAGTGCGCGAGAGGATGAGCAGAAGATGAGGTGGCTAGAGAAGCCCAGAGCCCCAGTGTTCTTAGGCCTACAAAAGCGCTTCCAAGGAAGGGTGCTGGCTAGCAACAGCTTTCAGTGCTGGCACTTTTCATCTCTGAGCAATTGCTCGACGTTTGCAATTTCTCAGCTCGTGTCTACGAGACGGAAAGAGAAGGACCGTGACGTTTGGTGCGTATAGAAGCGCAAAGCCCCAGTGTTACTGCGCCTGTGAAAGCGCTTCCAAGGAAGGGTGCTGGCTAGCAAGAGCTTTCAGTGCTGGCACTTTTCATCTCTGAGCAATTGCTGGACGTTTGCAATTTCTCAGCTCGTGTCTACGAGACGGAAAGAGAAGGACCGTGACGTTTGGTGCGTATAGAAGCGCAAAGCCCCAGTGTTGCTGCGCCTGTGAAAGCGCTTCCAAGGAAGGGTGCTGGCTAGCAAGAGCTTTCAGTGCTGGCACTTTTCATCTCTGAGCAATTGCTCGACGTTTGCAATTTCTCAGCTCGTGTCTACGAGACGGAAAGAGAATGACAGTGACGTTTGGTGCGTATAGAAGCGCAAAGCCCCAGTGTTACTGCGCCTGTGAAAGCGCTTCCAAGGAAGGGTGCTGGCTAGCAAGAGCTTTCAGTGCTGGCAATTTTCATCTCTGAGCAATTGCTCGACGTTTGCAATTTCTCACCTGAGCTCTCTTTAGAGTGCGCGAGAGGATGAGCAGAAGATGAGGTGGCTAGAGAAGCCCAGAGCCCCAGTGTTCTTAGGCCTACAAAAGCGCTTCCAAGGAAGGGTGCTGGCTAGCAAGAGCTTTCAGTGCTGGCACTTTTCATCTCTGAGCAATTGCTCGACGTTTGCAATTTCTCAGCTCGTGTCTACGAGACGGAAATAGAGGGACCGTGACGTTTGGTGCGTATAGAAGCGCAAAGCCCCAGTGTTGCTGCGCCTGTGAAAGCGCTTCCAAGGAAGGGTGCTGGCTAGCAACAGCTTTCAGTGCTGGCACTTTTCATCTCTGAGCAATTGCTCGACGTTTGCATTTTCTCAGCTCGTGTCTACGAGATGGAAAGAGAAGGACCGTGACGTTTGGTGGCTAGAGAAGTGCAGAGCCCCAGTGTTGCTGCACCTGTAAAGCGCTTCCAAGGAAGGGTGCTGGCTAGCAACAGCTTTCAGTGCTGGCACTTTTCAGCTCTGAGCAATTGCTCGACGTTTGCAATTTCTCAGCTCGTGTCTACGAGACGGAAAGAGAAGGACCGTGACGTTTGGTGCGTATAGAAGCGCAAAGCCCCAGTGTTGCTGCGCCTGTTAAAGCGCTTCCAAGGAAGGGTGCTGGCTAGCAAGAGCTTTCAGTGCTGGCACTTTTCATCTCTGAGCAATTGCTGGACGTTTGCAATTTCTCACCTGAGCTCTCTTTAGAGTGCGCGAGAGGATGAGCAGAAGATGAGGTGGCTAGAGAAGCCCAGAGCCCCAGTGTTCTTAGGCCTACAAAAGCGCTTCCAAGGAAGGGTGCTGGCTAGCAACAGCTTTCAGTGCTGGCACTTTTCATCTCTGAGCAATTGCTCGACGTTTGCAATTTCTCAACTCTTGTCTACGACACGGAGAGATAGTGACCGTGACGTTTGGTGGCTAGAGAAGCGCAAAGCCCCAGTGTTGCTGCGCCTGTGAAAGCGCTTCCAAGGAAGGGTGCTGGCTAGCAAGAGCTTTCAGTGCTGGCACTTTTCATCTCTGAGCAATTGCTGGACGTTTGCAATTTCTCAGCTCGTGTCTATGAGATGGAAAGAGAATGACCGTGACGTTTGGTGGGTAGAGAAGCGCAGAGCCCCAGTGTTGCTGCACCTGTGAAAGCGCTTCCAAGGAAGGGTGCTGGCTAGCAAGAGCTTTCAGTGCTGGCACTTTTCAGCTCTGAGCAATTGCTCGACGTTTGCAATTTCTCAGCTCGTGTCTAGCAGACGGAAAGAGAAGGACCGTGACGTTTGGTGGCTAGAGAAGCGCAAAGCCCCAGTGTTACTGCGCCTGTGAAAGCGCTTCCAAGGAAGGGTGCTGGCTAGCAAGAGCTTTCAGTGCTGGCACTTTTCATCTCTGAGCAATTGCTCGACTTTTGCAATTTCTCAGCTCGTGTCTACGAGACGGAAAGAGAAGGACCGTGACGTTTGGTGCGTATAGAAGCGTAAAGCCCCAGTGTTGCTGCGCCTGTGAAAGCGCTTCCAAGGAAGGGTACTGGCTAGCAAGAGCTTTCAGTGCTGGCACTTTTCATCTCTGAGCAATTGCTGGATGTTTGCAATTTCTCAGCTCGTGTCTACGAGACGGAAAGAGAAGGACCGTGACGTTTGGTGCGTATAGAAGCGCAAAGCCCCAGTGTTGCTGCGCCTGTGAAAGCGCTTCCAAGGAAGGGTGCTGGCTAGCAACAGCTTTCAGTGCTGGCACTTTTCATCTCTGAGCAATTGCTCGACGTTTGCAATTTCTCACCTGAGCTCTCTTTAGAGTGCGCGAGAGGATGAGCAGAAGATGAGGTGGCTAGAGAAGCCCAGAGCCCCAGTGTTCTTAGGCCTACAAAAGCGCTTCCAAGGAAGGGTGCTGGCTAGCAAGAGCTTTCAGTGCTGGCACTTTTCATCTCTGAGCAATTGCTGGACGTTTGCAATTTCTCAGCTCTTGTCTGCGACACGGAGAGATAGTGACCGTGACGTTTGGTGGCTAGAGAAGCGCAAAGCCCCAGTGTTACTGCGCCTGTAAAGCGCTTCCAAGGAAGGGTGCTGGCTAGCAAGAGCTTTCAGTGCTGGCACTTTTCATCTCTGAGCAATTGCTCGACGTTTGCAATTTCTCAGCTCGTGTCTACGAGACGGAAAGAGAAGGACCGTGACGTTTGGTGGCTAGAGAAGCGCAAAGCCCCAGTGTTACTGCGCCTGTAAAGCGCTTCCAAGGAAGGGTGCTGGCTAGCAAGAGCTTTCAGTGCTGGCACTATTCATCTCTGAGCAATTGCTCGACATTTGCAATTTCTCAGCTCGTGTCTACGAGACGGAAAGAGAATGACCATGACTATTGGTGGGTAGAGAAGCGCAAAGCCCCAGTGTTACTGCGCCTGTGAAAGCGCTTCCAAGGAAGGGTGCTGGCTAGCATCACCTTTCAGTGCTGGCACTTTTCATCTCTGAGCAATTGCTGGACGTTTGCAATTTCTCAGCTCGTGTCTACGAGACGGAAAGAGAAGGACCGTGACGTTTGGTGCGTAGAAAAGTGCAAAGCCCCAGTGTTGCTGCGCCTGTGAAAGCGCTTCCAAGGAAGGGTGCTGGCTAGCAAGAGCTTTCAGTGCTGGCACTTTTCAGCTCTGAGCAATTGCTCGACGTTTGCAATTTCTCAGCTCATGTCTACGAGACGGAAAGAGAAGGACCGTGACGTTTGGTGGCTAGAGAAGCGCAAAGCCCCAGTGTTGCTGCGCCTGTGAAAGCGCTTCCAAGGAAGGGTGCTGGCTAGCAACAGCTTTCAGTGCTGGCACTTTTCGTCTCTGAGCAATTGCTCGACGTTTGCAATTTCTCACCTGAGCTCTCTTTAGAGTGCGCGAGAGGATGAGCAGAAGTTTAGGTGGCTAGAGAAGCCCAGAGCCCCAGTGTGCTTAGGCCTACAAAAGCGCTTCCAAGGAAGGGTGCTGGCTAGCAACAGCTTTCAGTGCTGGCACTTTTCATCTCTGAGCAATTGCTTGACGTTTGCAATTTCTCAGCTCGTGTCTATGAGATGGAAAGAGAAGGACCGTGACGTTTGGTGGGTAGAGAAGCGCAGAGCCCCAGTGTTGCTGCACCTGTGAAAGCGCTTCCAAGGAAGGGTGCTGGCTAGCAAGAGCTTTCAGTGCTGGCACTTTTCTTCTCTGAGCATTTGCTAGACGTTTGCAATTTCTTACCTGAGCTCTCTTTAGAGTGCGCGAGAGGATGAGCAGAAGATGAGGTGGCTAGAGAAGCCCAGAGCCCCAGTGTTCTTAGGCCTACAAAAGCGCTTCCAAGGAAGGGTGCTGGCTAGCAAGAGCTTTCAGTGCTGGCACTTTTCATCTCTGAGCAATTGCTTGACGTTTGCAATTTCTCAGCTCGTGTCTAGAAGACGGAAAGAGAAGGACCGTGACGTTTGGTGGCTAGAGAAGCGCAAAGCCCCAGTGTTACTGCGCCTGTAAAGCGCTTCCAAGGAAGGGTGCTGGCTAGCAAGAGCTTTCAGTGCTGGCACTTTTCATCTCTGAGCAATTGCTCGACGTTTGCAATTTCTCAGCTC
This sequence comes from Sarcoramphus papa, assembly GCA_037962945.1. Taxonomy (NCBI): domain Eukaryota; kingdom Metazoa; phylum Chordata; class Aves; order Accipitriformes; family Cathartidae; genus Sarcoramphus; species Sarcoramphus papa. The sequence goes on along the minus strand of JBBMRM010000084.1, from coordinate 5,104,917 downwards.
GTGTCTACGAGATGGAAAGAGAAGGACCGTGACGTTTGGTGCGTATAGAAGCGTAAAGCCCCAGTGTTACTGCGCCTGTGAAAGCGCTTCCAAGGAAGGGTACTGGCTAGCAAGAGCTTTCAGTGCTGGCACTTTTCATCTCTGAGCAATTGCTGGATGTTTGCAATTTCTCAGCTCGTGTCTACGAGACGGAAAGAGAATGACCGTGACGTTTGGTGCGTATAGAAGCGCAAAGCCCCAGTGTTGCTGCGCCTGTGAAAGCGCTTCCAAGGAAGGGTGCTGGCTAGCAACAGCTTTCAGTGCTGGCACTTTTCATCTCTGAGCAATTGCTCGACGTTTGCAATTTCTCACCTGAGCTCTCTTTAGAGTGCGCGAGAGGATGAGCAGAAGATGAGGTGGCTAGAGAAGCCCAGAGCCCCAGTGTTCTTAGGCCTACAAAAGCGCTTCCAAGGAAGGGTGCTGGCTAGCAACAGCTTTCATTGCTGGCACTTTTCATCTCTGAGCAATTGCTCGACGTTTGCAATTTCTCAGCTCGTGTCTACGAGACGGAAAGAGAAAGACAGTGACGTTTGGTGCGTATAGAAGCGCAAAGCCCCAGTGTTACTGCGCCTGTGAAAGCGCTTCCAAGGAAGGGTGCTGGCTAGCAAGAGCTTTCAGTGCTGGCACTTTTCATCTCTGAGCAATTGCTGGATGTTTGCAATTTCTCAGCTCGTGTCTACGAGACGGAAAGAGAAGGACCGTGACGTTTGGTGCGTATAGAAGCGCAAAGCCCCAGTGTTGCTGCGCCTGTGAAAGCGCTTCCAAGGAAGGGTGCTGGCTAGCAAGAGCTTTCAGTGCTGGCACTTTTCATCTCTGAGCAATTGCTCGACGTTTGCAATTTCTCAGCTCGTGTCTACGAGACGGAAAGAGAATGACAGTGACGTTTGGTGCGTATAGAAGCGCAAAGCCCCAGTGTTACTGCGCCTGTGAAAGCGCTTCCAAGGATGGGTGCTGGCTAGCAAGAGCTTTCAGTGCTGGCAATTTTCATCTCTGAGCAATTGCTCGACGTTTGCAATTTCTCAGCTCCTGTCTACGAGACGGAAAGAGAAGGACCGTGACGTTTGGTGGCTAGAGAAGCGCAAAGCCCCAGTGTTGCTGCGCCTGTGAAAGCGCTTCCAAGGAAGGGTGCTGGCTAGCAACAGCTTTCAGTGCTGGCACTTTTCATCTCTGAGCAATTGCTCGACGTTTGCAATTTCTCAGCTCGTGTCTACGAGACGGAAAGAGAAGGACCGTGACGTTTGGTGGGTAGAGAAGCGCAAAGCCCCAGTGTTGCTGCGCCTGTGAAAGCGCTTCCAAGGAAGGGTGCTGGCTAGCAACAGCTTTCAGTGCTGGCACTTTTCTTCTCTGAGCAATTGCTCGACGTTTGCAATTTCTCACCTGAGTTCTCTTTAGAGTGCGCGAGAGGATGAGCAGAAGATGAGGTGGCTAGAGAAGCCCAGAGCCCCAGTGTTCTTAGGCCTACAAAAGCGCTTCCAAGGAAGGGTGCTGGCTAGCAACAGCTTTCAGTGCTGGCACTTTTCAGCTCTGAGCAATTGCTCGACGTTTGCAATTTCTCAGCTCGTGTCTAGAAGACGGAAAGAGAAGGACCGTGACGTTTGGTGCGTATAGAAGCGCAAAGCCCCAGTGTTGCTGCGCCTGTGAAAGTGCTTCCAAGGAAGGGTGCTGGCTAGCAAGAGCTTTCAGTGCTGGCACTTTTCTTCTCTGAGCATTTGCTCGACGTTTGCAATTTCTCACCTGAGCTCTCTTTAGAGTGCGCAAGAGGATGAGCAGAAGATGAGGTGGCTAGAGAAGCCCAGAGCCCCAGTGTTCTTAGGCCTACAAAAGCGCTTCCAAGGAAGGGTGCTGGCTAGCAAGAGCTTTCAGTGCTGGCACTTTTCATCTCTGAGCAATTGCTCGACGTTTGCAATTTCTCAGCTCGTGTCTACGAGACGGAAAGAGAAGGACCGTGACGTTTGGTGGGTAGAGAAGCGCAAAGCCCCAGTGTTGCTGCGCCTGTGAAAGCGCTTCCAAGGAAGGGTGCTGGCTAGCAACAGCTTTCAGTGCTGGCACTTTTCATCTCTGAGCAATTGCTGGATGTTTGCAATTTCTCAGCTCGTGTCTACGAGACGGAAAGAGAATGACCGTGACGTTTGGTGCGTATAGAAGCGCAAAGCCCCAGTGTTGCTGCGCCTGTGAAAGCGCTTCCAAGGAAGGGTGCTGGCTAGCAACAGCTTTCAGTGCTGGCACTTTTCATCTCTGAGCAATTGCTCGACGTTTGCAATTTCTCAGCTCGTGTCTACGAGACGGAAAGAGAATGACAGTGACGTTTGGTGCGTATAGAAGCGCAAAGCCCCAGTGTTACTGCGCCTGTGAAAGCGCTTCCAAGGAAGGGTGCTGGCTAGCAAGAGCTTTCAGTGCTGGCACTTTTCTTCTCTGAGCATTTGCTAGACGTTTGCAATTTCTCACCTGAGCTCTCTTTAGAGTGCGCGAGAGGATGAGCAGAAGATGAGGTGGCTAGAGAAGCCCAGAGCCCCAGTGTTCTTAGGCCTACAAAAGCGCTTCCAAGGAAGGGTGCTGGCTAGCAACAGCTTTCAGTGCTGGCACTTTTCATCTCTGAGCAATTGCTCGACGTTTGCAATTTCTCAGCTCTTGTCTACGACACGGAGAGATAGTGACCGTGACGTTTGGTGGCTAGAGAAGCGCAAAGCCCCAGTGTTGCTGCGCCTGTGAAAGCGCTTCCAAGGAAGGGTGCTGGCTAGCAAGAGGTTTCAGTGCTGGCACTTTTCATCTCTGAGCAATTGCTCGACGTTTGCAATTTCTCACCTGAGCTCTCTTTAGAGTGCGCGAGCGGATGAGCAGAAGATGAGGTGGCTAGAGAAGCCCAGAGCCCCAGTGTTCTTAGGCCTGCAAAAGCGCTTCCAAGGAAGGGTGCTTGCTAGCAACAGCTTTCAGTGCTGGCACTTTTCATCTCTGAGCAATTGCTCGACGTTTGCAATTTCTCACCTGAGCTCTCTTTAGAGTGCGCGAGAGGATGAGCAGAAGATGAGGTGGCTAGAGAAGCCCAGAGCCCCAGTGTTCTTAGGCCTACAAAAGCGCTTCCAAGGAAGGGTGCTGGCTAGCAACAGCTTTCAGTGCTGGCACTTTTCATCTCTGAGCAATTGCTCGACGTTTGCAATTTCTCAACTCTTGTCTACGACACGGAGAGATAGTGACCGTGACGTTTGGTGGCTAGAGAAGCGCAAAGCCCCAGTGTTGCTGCGCCTGTGAAAGCGCTTCCAAGGAAGGGTGCTTGCTAGCAAGAGCTTTCAGTGCTGGCACTTTTCATCTCTGAGCAATTGCTCGACGTTTGCAATTTCTCAGCTCGTGTCTACGAGACGGAAAGAGAAGGACCGTGACGTTTGGTGGGTAGAGAAGTGCAAAGCCCCAGTGTTGCTGCGCCTGTGAAAGCGCTTCCAAGGAAGGGTGCTGGCTAGCAAGAGCTTTCAGTGCTGGCACTTTTCATCTCTGAGCAATTGCTCGACGTTTGCAATTTCTCACCTGAGCTCTCTTTAGAGTGCGCGAGAGGATGAGCAGAAGATGAGGTGGCTAGAGAAGCCCAGAGCACCAGTGTTCTTAGGCCTACAAAAGCGCTTCCAAGGAAGGGTGCTGGCTAGCAACAGCTTTCAGTGCTGGCACTTTTCATCTCTGAGCAATTGCTCGACGTTTGCAATTTCTCAGCTCGTGTCTACGAGACGGAAAGAGAAAGACAGTGACGTTTGGTGCGTATAGAAGCGCAAAGCCCCAGTGTTACTGCGCCTGTGAAAGCGCTTCCAAGGAAGGGTGCTGGCTAGCAAGAGCTTTCAGTGCTGGCAATTTTCAGCTCTGAGCAATTGCTCGACGTTTGCAATTTCTCACCTGAGCTCTCTTTAGAGTGCGCGAGAGGATGAGCAGAAGATGAGGTGGCTAGAGAAGCGCAAAGCCCCAGTGTTCTTAGGCCTACAAAAGCGCTTCCAAGGAAGGGTGCTGGCTAGCAAGAGCTTTCAGTGCTGGCACTTTTCATCTCTGAGCAATTGCTCGACGTTTGAAATTTCTCAGCTCGTGTCTACGAGACGGAAAGAGAATGACAGTGACGTTTGGTGCGTATAGAAGCGCAAAGCCCCAGTGTTACTGCGCCTGTGAAAGCGCTTCCAAGGAAGGGTGCTGGCTAGCAAGAGCTTTCAGTGCTGGCACTTTTCATCTCTGAGCAATTGCTTGACGTTTGCAATTTCTCAGCTCGTGTCTATGAGACGGAAAGAGAATGACAGTGACGTTTGGTGCGTATAGAAGCGCAAAGCCCCAGTGTTGCTGCGCCTGTGAAAGCGCTTCCAAGGAAGGGTGCTGGCTAGCAACAGCTTTCAGTGCTGGCACTTTTCATCTCTGAGCAATTGCTGGACGTTTGCAATTTCTCAGCTCTTGTCTGCGACACGGAGAGATAGTGACCGTGACGTTTGGTGGCTAGAGAAGCGCAAAGCCCCAGTGTTGCTGCGCCTGTGAAAGCGCTTCCAAGGAAGGGTGCTTGCTAGGAAGAGCTTTCAGTGCTGGCACTTTTCATCTCTGAGCAATTGCTCGACGTTTGCAATTTCTCACCTGAGCTCTCTTTAGAGTGCGCGAGAGGATGAGCAGAAGATGAGGTGGCTAGAGAAGCCCAGAGCCCCAGTGTTCTTAGGCCTACAAAAGCGCTTCCAAGGAAGGGTGCTGGCTAGCAACAGCTTTCAGTGCTGGCACTTTTCATCTCTGAGCAATTGCTGGACGTTTGCAACTTCTCAGCTCGTGTCTACGAGACGGAAAGAGAAGGACCGTGACGTTTGGTGGGTAGAGAAGCGCAAAGCCCCAGTGTTGCTGCACCTGTGAAAGCGCTTCCAAGGAAGGGTGCTGGCTAGCAACAGCTTTCAGTGCTGGCACTTTTCGTCTCTGAGCAATTGCTCGACGTTTGCAATTTCTCACCTGAGCTCTCTTTAGAGTGCGCGAGAGGATGAGCAGAAGATGAGGTGGCTAGAGAAGCCCAGAGCCCCAGTGTTCTTAGGCCTACAAAAGCGCTTCCAAGGAAGGGTGCTGGCTAGCAAGAGCTTTCAGTGCTGGCACTTTTCATCTCTGAGCAATTGCTCGACGTTTGCAATTTCTCAGCTCGTGTCTACGAGACGGAAAGTGAATGACCATGACGTTTGGTGGGTAGAGAAGCGCAAAGCCCCAGTGTTACTGCGCCTGTGAAAGCGCTTCCAAGGAAGGGTGCTGGCTAGCAACAGCTTTCAGTGCTGGCACTTTTCATCTCGGAGCAATTGCTGGACGTTTGCAATTTCTCAGCTCGTGTCTACGAGACGGAAAGAGAATGACCGTGACGTTTGGTGCGTAGAAAAGTGCAAAGCCCCAGTGTTGCTGCGCCTGTGAAAGCGCTTCCAAGGAAGGGTGCTGGCTAGCAAGAGCTTTCAGTGCTGGCACTTTTCATCTCTGAGCAATTGCTGGATGTTTGCAATTTCTCAGCTCGTGTCTACGAGACGGAAAGAGAATGACAGTGACGTTTGGTGCGTATAGAAGCGCAAAGCCCCAGTGTTGCTGCGCCTGTGAAAGCGCTTCCAAGGAAGGGTGCTGGCTAGCAACAGCTTTCAGTGCTGGCACTTTTCGTCTCTGAGCAATTGCTCGACGTTTGCAATTTCTCACCTGAGCTCTCTTTAGAGTGCGCGAGAGGATGAGCACAAGATTAGGTGGCTAGAGAAGCCCAGAGCCCCAGTGTTCTTAGGCCTACAAAAGCGCTTCCAAGGAAGGGTGCTGGCTAGCAACAGCTTTCAGTGCTGGCACTTTTCATCTCTGAGCAATTGCTCGACGTTTGCAATTTCTCAGCTCGTGTCTACGAGACGGAAAGAGAATGACAGTGACGTTTGGTGCGTATAGAAGCGCAAAGCCCCAGTGTTGCTGCGCCTGTGAAAGCGCTTCCAAGGAAGGGTGCTGGCTAGCAACAGCTTTCAGTGCTGGCACTTTTCTTCTCTGAGCAATTGCTCGACGTTTGCAATTTCTCACCTGAGCTCTCTTTAGAGTGCGCGAGAGGATGAGCAGAAGATGAGGTGGCTAGAGAAGCCCAGAGCCCCACTGTTCTTAGGCCTACAAAAGCGCTTCCAAGGAAGGGTGCTGGCTAGCAACAGCTTTCAGTGCTGGCACTTTTCATCTCTGAGCAATTGCTCGACGTTTGCAATTTCTCAGCTCGTGTCTAGAAGACGGAAAGAGAAGGACCGTGACGTTTGGTGCGTATAGAAGCGCAAAGCCCCAGTGTTGCTGTGCCTGTGAAAGCGCTTCCAAGGAAGGGTGCTGGCTAGAAACAGCTTTCAGTGCTGGCACTTTTCATCTCTGAGCAATTGCTCGACGTTTGCAATTTCTCAGCTCTTGTCTATGAGATGGAAAGAGAAGGACCGTGACGTTTGGTGGCTAGAGAAGCGCAGAGCCCCAGTGTTGCTGCGCCTGTGAAAGCGCTTCCAAGGAAGGGTGCTGGCTAGCAAGAGCTTTCAGTGCTGGCACTTTTCTTCTCTGAGCATTTGCTCGACGTTTGCAATTTCTCACCTGAGCTCTCTTTAGAGTGCGCAAGAGGATGAGCAGAAGATGAGGTGGCTAGAGAAGCCCAGAGCCCCAGTGTTCTTAGGCCTACAAAAGCGCTTCCAAGGAAGGGTGCTGGCTAGCAACAGCTTTCAGTGCTGGCACTTTTCATCTCTGAGCAATTGCTCGACGTTTGCAATTTCTCAGCTCGTGTCTACGAGACGGAAAGAGAAGGACCGTGACGTTTGGTGGGTAGAGAAGCGCAAAGCCCCAGTGTTGCTGCGCCTGTGAAAGCGCTTCCAAGGAAGGGTGCTGGCTAGCAACAGCTTTCAGTGCTGGCACTTTTCATCTCTGAGCAATTGCTGGATGTTTGCAATTTCTCAGCTCGTGTCTACGAGACGGAAAGAGAAGGACCGTGACGTTTGGTGCGTATAGAAGCGCAAAGCCCCAGTGTTACTGCGCCTGTGAAAGCGCTTCCAAGGAAGGGTGCTGGCTAGCAACAGCTTTCAGTGCTGGCACTTTTCATCTCTGAGCAATTGCTCGACGTTTCCAATTTCTCAGCTCGTGTCTACGAGACGGAAAGAGAATGACAGTGACGTTTGGTGCGTATAGAAGCGCAAAGCCCCAGTGTTACTGCGCCTGTGAAAGCGCTTCCAAGGAAGGGTGCTGGCTAGCAAGAGCTTTCAGTGCTGGCAATTTTCAGCTCTGAGCAATTGCTCGACGTTTGCAATTTCTCCCCTGAGCTCTCTTTAGAGTGCGCGAGAGGATGAGCAGAAGATGAGGTGGCTAGAGAAGCCCAGAGCACCAGTGTTCTTAGGCCTACAAAAGCGCTTCCAAGGAAGGGTGCTGGCTAGCAACAGCTTTCAGTGCTGGCACTTTTCATCTCTGAGCAATTGCTGGACGTTTGCAATTTCTCAGCTCGTGTCTACGAGACGGAAAGAGAAGGACCGTGACGTTTGGTGGGTAGAGAAGCGCAAAGCCCCAGTGTTGCTGCGCCTGTGAAAGCGCTTCCAAGGAAGGGTGCTGGCTAGCAAGAGCTTTCAGTGCTGGCACTTTTCATCTCTGAGCAATTGCTGGATGTTTGCAATTTCTCAGCTCGTGTCTACGAGACGGAAAGAGAATGACAGTGACGTTTGGTGCGTATAGAAGCGCAAAGCCCCAGTGTTACTGCGCCTGTGAAAGCGCTTCCAAGGAAGGGTGCTGGCTAGCAAGAGCTTTCAGTGCTGGCACTTTTCATCTCTGAGCAATTGCTTGACGTTTGCAATTTCTCAGCTCGTGTCTACCGACGGAAAGAGAATGACCGTGACGTTTGGTGCGTATAGAAGCGCAAAGCCCCAGTGTTGCTGCGCCTGTGAAAGCGCTTCCAAGGAAGGGGGCTGGCTAGCAACAGCTTTCAGTGCTGGCACTTTTCATCTCTGAGCAATTGCTTGACGTTTGCAATTTCTCACCTGAGCTCTCTTTAGAGTGCGCGAGAGGATGAGCAGAAGATGAGGTGGCTAGAGAAGCCCAGAGCCCCAGTGTTCTTAGGCCTACAAAAGCGCTTCCAAGGAAGGGGGCTGGCTAGCAAGAGCTTTCAGTGCTGGCACTTTTCATCTCTGAGCAATTGCTCGACGTTTGCAATTTCTCAGCTCGTGTCTATGAGACGGAAAGAGAATGACAGTGACGTTTGGTGGGTAGAGAAGCGCAAAGCCCCAGTGTTGCTGCGCCTGTGAAAGCGCTTCCAAGGAAGGGTGCTGGCTAGCAAGAGCTTTCAGTGCTGGCACTTTTCATCTCTGAGCAATTGCTGGATGTTTGCAATTTCTCAGCTCGTGTCTGCGACACGGAGAGATAGTGACCGTGACGTTTGGTGGCTAGAGAAGCGCAAAGCCCCAGTGTTGCTGCGCCTGTGAAAGCGCTTCCAAGGAAGGGTGCTTGCTAGCAAGAGCTTTCAGTGCTGGCACTTTTCATCTCTGAGCAATTGCTCGACGTTTGCAATTTCTCAGCTCGTGTCTACGAGACGTAAAGAGAAGGACCGTGACGTTTGGTGGGTAGAGAAGCGCAAAGCCCCAGTGTTGCTGCGCCTGTGAAAGCGCTTCCAAGGAAGGGTGCTGGCTAGCAAGAGCTTTCAGTGCTGGCACTTTTCATCTCTGAGCAATTGCTGGACGTTTGCAATTTCTCAGCTCGTGTCTACGAGACGGAAAGAGAAGGACCGTGACGTTTGGTGGGTAGAGAAGCGCAAAGCCCCAGTGTTGCTGCGCCTGTGAAAGCGCTTCCAAGGAAGGGTGCTGGCTAGCAACAGCTTTCAGTGCTGGCACTTTTCGTCTCTGAGCAATTGCTCGACGTTTGCAATTTCTCACCTGAGCTCTCTTCAGAGTGCGCGAGAGGATGAGCAGAAGATGAGGTGGCTAGAGAAGCCCAGAGCCCCACTGTTCTTAGGCCTACAAAAGCGCTTCCAAGGAAGGGTGCTGGCTAGCAAGAGCTTTCAGTGCTGGCACTTTTCATCTCTGAGCAATTGCTAGACGTTTGCAATTTCTCAGCTCGTGTCTACGAGACGGAAAGAGAATGACCGTGACGTTTGGTGCGTAGAAAAGTGCAAAGCCCCAGTGTTGCTGCGCCTGTGAAAGCGCTTCCAAGGAAGCGTGCTGGCTAGCAAGAGCTTTCAGTGCTGGCACTTTTCAGCTCTGAGCAATTGCTCGACGTTTGCAATTTCTCAGCTCGTGTCTACGAGACGTAAAGAGAAGGACCGTGACGTTTGGTGGGTAGAGAAGCGCAAAGCCCCAGTGTTGCTGCGCCTGTGAAAGCGCTTCCAAGGAAGGGTGCTTGCTAGCAAGAGCTTTCAGTGCTGGCACTTTTCATCTCTGAGCAATTGCTGGACGTTTGCAATTTCTCAGCTCGTGTCTACGAGACGGAAAGAGAAGGACTGTGACGTTTGGTGGCTAGAGAAGCGCAAAGCCCCAGTGTTGCTGCGCCTGTGAAAGCGCTTCCAAGGAAGGGTGCTGGCTAGCAACAGCTTTCAGTGCTGGCACTTTTCGTCTCTGAGCAATTGCTCGACGTTTGCAATTTCTCACCTGAGCTCTCTTCAGAGTGCGCGAGAGGATGAGCAGAAGATGAGGTGGCTAGAGAAGCCCAGAGCCCCAGTGTTCTTAGGCCTACAAAAGCGCTTCCAAGGAAGGGGGCTGGCTAGCAAGAGCTTTCAGTGCTGGCACTTTTCATCTCTGAGCAATTGCTCGACGTTTGCAATTTCTCAGCTCGTGTCTACGAGACGGAAAGAGAATGACCATGACGTTTGGTGGGTAGAGAAGCGCAAAGCCCCAGTGTTACTGCGCCTGTGAAAGCGCTTCCAAGGAAGGGTGCTGGCTAGCAAGAGCTTTCAGTGCTGGCACTTTTCATCTCTGAGCAATTGCTCGACGTTTGCAATTTCTCAGCTCGTGTCTACGAGACGGAAAGAGAATGACCGTGACGTTTGGTGCGTAGAAAAGTGCAAAGCCCCAGTGTTGCTGCGCCTGTGAAAGCGCTTCCAAGGAAGGGTGCTGGCTAGCAAGAGCTTTCAGTGCTGGCACTTTTCATCTCTGAGCAATTGCTCGACGTTTGCAATTTCTCAGCTCTTGTCTATGAGATGGAAAGAGAAGGACCGTGACGTTTGGTGGCTAGAGAAGCGCAGAGCCCCAGTGTTGCTGCGCCTGTGAAAGCGCTTCCAAGGAAGGGTGCTGGCTAGCAAGAGCTTTCAGTGCTGGCACTTTTCTTCTCTGAGCATTTGCTAGACGTTTGCAATTTCTCACCTGAGCTCTCTTTAGAGTGCGCGAGAGGATGAGCAGAAGATGAGGTGGCTAGAGAAGCCCAGAGCCCCAGTGTTGCTGCGCCTGTGAAAGCGCTTCCAAGGAAGGGTGCTGGCTAGCAAGAGCTTTCAGTGCTGGCACTTTTCATCTCTGAGCAATTGCTCGACGTTTGCAATTTCTCAGCTCGTGTCTACGAGACGGAAAGAGAAGGACCGTGACGTTTGGTGGGTAGAGAAGCGCAAAGCCCCAGTGTTGCTGCGCCTGTGAAAGCGCTTCCAAGGAAGGGTGCTGGCTAGCAAGAGCTTTCAGTGCTGGCACTTTTCATCTCTGAGCAATTGCTCGACGTTTGCAATTTCTCAGCTCGTGTCTACGAGACGGAAAGAGAATGACCGTGACGTTTGGTGGCTAGAGAAGCGCAAAGCCCCAGTGTTACTGCGCCTGTGAAAGCGCTTCCAAGGAAGGGTGCTGGCTAGCAAGAGCTTTCAGTGCTGGCACTTTTCATCTCTGAGCAATTGCTTGACGTTTGCAATTTCTCAGCTCGTGTCTACCGACGGAAAGAGAATGACCGTGACGTTTGGTGCGTATAGAAGCGCAAAGCCCCAGTGTTGCTGCGCCTGTGAAAGCGCTTCCAAGGAAGGGTGCTGGCTAGCAAGAGCTTTCAGTGCTGGCACTTTTCATCTCTGAGCAATTGCTCGACGTTTGCAATTTCTCACCTGAGCTCTCTTTAGAGTGCGCGAGAGGATGAGCAGAAGATGAGGTGGCTAGAGAAGCCCAGAGCCCCAGTGTTCTTAGGCCTACAAAAGCGCTTCCAAGGCAGGGGGCTGGCTAGCAAGAGCTTTCAGTGCTGGCACTTTTCATCTCTGAGCAATTGCTCGACGTTTGCAATTTCTCAGCTCGTGTCTATGAGACGGAAAGAGAATGACAGTGACGTTTGGTGGGTAGAGAAGCGCAAAGCCCCAGTGTTACTGCGCCTGTGAAAGCGCTTCCAAGGAAGGGGGCTGGCTAGCAAGAGCTTTCAGTGCTGGCACTTTTCATCTCTGAGCAATTGCTCGACGTTTGCAATTTCTCAGCTCTTGTCTGCGACACGGAGAGATAGTGACCGTGACGTTTGGTGGCTAGAGAAGCGCAAAGCCCCAGTGTTGCTGCGCCTGTGAAAGCGCTTCCAAGGAAGGGTGCTTGCTAGCAAGAGCTTTCAGTGCTGGCACTTTTCATCTCTGAGCAATTGCTCGACGTTTGCAATTTCTCACCTGAGCTCTCTTTAGAGTGCGCGAGAGGATGAGCAGAAGATGAGGTGGCTAGAGAAGCCCAGAGCCCCAGTGTTCTTAGGCCTACAAAAGCGCTTCCAAGGAAGGGTGCTGGCTAGCAACAGCTTTCAGTGCTGGCACTTTTCATCTCTGAGCAATTGCTGGACGTTTGCAACTTCTCAGCTCGTGTCTACGAGACGGAAAGAGAAGGACCGTGACGTTTGGTGGCTAGAGAAGCGCAAAGCCCCAGTGTTGCTGCGCCTGTGAAAGCGCTTCCAAGGAAGGGTGCTGGCTAGCAACAGCTTTCAGTGCTGGCACTTTTCGTCTCTGAGCAATTGCTCGACGTTTGCAATTTCTCACCTGAGCTCTCTTTAGAGTGCGCGAGAGGATGAGCAGAAGATGAGGTGGCTAGAGAAGCCCAGAGCCCCAGTGTTCTTAGGCCTACAAAAGCGCTTCCAAGGAAGGGTGCTGGCTAGCAAGAGCTTTCAGTGCTGGCACTTTTCATCTCTGAGCAATTGCTCGACGTTTGCAATTTCTCAGCTCGTGTCTACGAGACGGAAAGAGAATGACAGTGACGTTTGGTGCGTAGAAAAGTGCAAAGCCCCAGTGTTGCTGCGCCTGTGAAAGCGCTTCCAAGGAAGGGTGCTGGCTAGCAAGAGGTTTCAGTGCTGGCACTTTTCATCTCTGAGCAATTGCTCGACGTTTGCAATTTCTCAGCTCGTGTCTACGAGACGGAAAGAGAAGGACCGTGACGTTTGGTGGCTAGAGAAGCGCAAAGCCCCAGTGTTGCTGCGCCTGTGAAAGCGCTTCCAAGGAAGGGTGCTGGCTAGCAAGAGCTTTCAGTGCTGGCACTTTTCATCTCTGAGCAATTGCTCGACGTTTGCAATTTCTCAGCTCGTGTCTACGAGACGGAAAGAGAAGGACCGTGACGTTTGGTGCGTAGAAAAGCGCAAAGCCCCAGTGTTGCTGCGCCTGTGAAAGCGCTTCCAAGGAAGGGTGCTGGCTAGCAAGAGCTTTCAGTGCTGGCACTTTTCATCTCTGAGCAATTGCTCGACGTTTGCAATTTCTCAGCTCGTGTCTACGAGACGGAAAGAGAAGGACCGTGACGTTTGGTGGGTAGAGAAGTGCAAAGCCACAGTGTTGCTGCGCCTGTGAAAGCGCTTCCAAGGAAGGGTGCTGGCTAGCAAGAGCTTTCAGTGCTGGCACTTTTCATCTCTGAGCAATTGCTCGACGTTTGCAATTTCTCACCTGAGCTCTCTTTAGAGTGCGCGAGAGGATGAGCAGAAGATGAGGTGGCTAGAGAAGCCCAGAGCCCCAGTGTTCTTAGGCCTACAAAAGCGCTTCCAAGGAAGGGTGCTGGCTAGCAACAGCTTTCAGTGCTGGCACTTTTCATCTCTGAGCAATTGCTCGACGTTTGCAATTTCTCAGCTCGTGTCTACCGACGGAAAGAGAAGGACCGTGACGTTTGGTGGCTAGAGAAGCGCAAAGCCCCAGTGTTGCTGCGCCTGTGAAAGCGCTTCCAAGGAAGGGTGCTGGCTAGCAACAGCTTTCAGTGCTGGCACTTTTCATCTCTGAGCAATTGCTCGACGTTTGCAATTTCTCAGCTCGTGTCTACGAGATGGAAAGAGAAGGACCGTGACGTTTGGTGGCTAGAGAAGCGCAGAGCCCCAGTGTTGCTGCGCCTGTGAAAGCGCTTCCAAGGAAGGGTGCTGGCTAGCAAGAGCTTTCAGTGCTGGCACTTTTCATCTCTGAGCAATTGCTCGACGTTTGCAATTTCTCAGCTCGTGTCTACGAGACGGAAAGAGAAGGACCGTGACGTTTGGTGCGTATAGAAGCGCAAAGCCCCAGTGTTGCTGCGCCTGTGAAAGCGCTTCCAAGGAAGGGTGCTGGCTAGCAACAGCTTTCAATGCTGGCACTTTTCATCTCTGAGCAATTGCTCGACGTTTGCAATTTCTCACCTGAGCTCTCTTTAGAGTGCGCGAGAGGATGAGCAGAAGATGAGGTGGCTAGAGAAGCCCAGAGCCCCAGTGTTCTTAGGCCTACAAAAGCGCTTCCAAGGAAGGGTGCTGGCTAGCAACAGCTTTCAGTGCTGGCACTTTTCATCTCTGAGCAATTGCTCGACGTTTGCAATTTCTCAGCTCGTGTCTACCGACGGAAAGAGAAGGACCGTGACATTTGGTGGGTAGAGAAGCGCAAAGCCCCAGTGTTACTGCGCCTGTAAAGCGCTTCCAAGGAAGGGTGCTGGCTAGCAAGAGCTTTCAGTGCTGGCACTTTTCAGCTCTGAGCAATTGCTCGACGTTTGCAATTTCTCAGCTCGTGTCTACGAGACGGAAAGAGAAGGACCGTGACGTTTGGTGGGTAGAGAAGCGCAAAGCCCCAGTGTTGCTGCGCCTGTGAAAGCGCTTCCAAGGAAGGGTGCTGACTCGCAAGAGCTTTCAGTGCTGGCACTTTTCATCTCTGAGCAATTGCTGGACGTTTGCAATTTCTCAGCTCTTGTCTACGACACGGAGAGATAGTGACCGTGACGTTTGGTGGGTAGAGAAGCGCAAAGCCCCAGTGTTGCTGCGCCTGTGAAAGCGCTTCCAAGGAAGGGTGCTTGCTAGCAAGAGCTTTCAGTGCTGGCACTTTTCATCTCTGAGCAATTGCTCGACGTTTGCAATTTCTCACCTGAGCTCTCTTTAGAGTGCGCGAGAGGATGAGCAGAAGATGAGGTGGCTAGAGAAGCCCAGAGCCCCAGTGTTCTTAGGCCTACAAAAGCGCTTCCAAGGAAGGGTGCTGGCTAGCAACAGCTTTCAGTGCTGGCACTTTTCATCTCTGAGCAATTGCTGGACGTTTGCAATTTCTCAGCTCGTGTCTACGAGACGGAAAGAGAAGGACCGTGACGTTTGGTGGCTAGAGAAGCGCAAAGCCCCAGTGTTGCTGCGCCTGTGAAAGCGCTTCCAAGGAAGGGTGCTGGCTAGCAAGAGCTTTCAGTGCTGGCACTTTTCATCTCTGAGCAATTGCTCGACGTTTGCAATTTCTCAGCTCGTGTCTACGAGACGGAAAGAGAAGGACCGTGACGTTTGGTGCGTAGAAAAGCGCAAAGCCCCAGTGTTGCTGCGCCTGTGAAAGCGCTTCCAAGGAAGGGTGCTGGCTAGCAAGAGCTTTCAGTGCTGGCACTTTTCATCTCTGAGCAATTGCTCGACGTTTGCAATTTCTCAGCTCGTGTCTACGAGGCGGAAAGAGAATGACCGTGACGTTTGGTGGGTAGAGAAGTGCAAAGCCACAGTGTTGCTGCGCCTGTGAAAGCGCTTCCAAGGAAGGGTGCTGGCTAGCAACAGCTTTCAGTGCTGGCACTTTTCATCTCTGAGCAATTGCTCGACGTTTGCAATTTCTCACCTGAGCTCTCTTTAGAGTGCGCGAGAGGATGAGCAGAAGATGAGGTGGCTAGAGAAGCCCAGAGCCCCAGTGTTCTTAGGCCTACAAAAGCGCTTCCAAGGAAGGGTGCTGGCTAGCAACAGCTTTCAGTGCTGGCACTTTTCATCTCTGAGCTATTGCTCGACGTTTGCAATTTCTCAGCTCGTGTCTACCGACGGAAAGAGAAGGACCGTGACGTTTGGTGGCTAGAGAAGCGCAAAGCCCCAGTGTTGCTGCGCCTGTGAAAGCGCTTCCAAGGAAGGGTGCTGGCTAGCAAGAGCTTTCAGTGCTGGCACTTTTCATCTCTGAGCAATTGCTCGACGTTTGCAATTTCTCAGCTCGTGTCTACGAGACGGAAAGAGAAGGACCGTGACGTTTGGTGGGTAGAGAAGTGCAAAGCCACAGTGTTGCTGCGCCTGTGAAAGCGCTTCCAAGGAAGGGTGCTGGCTAGCAAGAGCTTTCAGTGCTGGCACTTTTCATCTCTGAGCAATTGCTCGACGTTTGCAATTTCTCACCTGAGCTCTCTTTAGAGTGCGCGAGAGGATGAGCAGAAGATGAGGTGGCTAGAGAAGCCCAGAGCCCCAGTGTTCTTAGGCCTACAAAAGCGCTTCCAAGGAAGGGTGCTGGCTAGCAACAGCTTTCAGTGCTGGCACTTTTCATCTCTGAGCAATTGCTCGACGTTTGCAATTTCTCAGCTCGTGTCTACCGACGGAAAGAGAAGGACCGTGACGTTTGGTGGCTAGAGAAGCGCAAAGCCCCAGTGTTGCTGCGCCTGTGAAAGCGCTTCCAAGGAAGGGTGCTGGCTAGCAACAGCTTTCAGTGCTGGCACTTTTCATCTCTGAGCAATTGCTCGACGTTTGCAATTTCTCAGCTCGTGTCTACGAGATGGAAAGAGAAGGACCGTGACGTTTGGTGGCTAGAGAAGCGCAGAGCCCCAGTGTTGCTGCGCCTGTGAAAGCGCTTCCAAGGAAGGGTGCTGGCTAGCAAGAGCTTTCAGTGCTGGCACTTTTCATCTCTGAGCAATTGCTCGACGTTTGCAATTTCTCAGCTCGTGTCTACGAGACGGAAAGAGAAGGACCGTGACGTTTGGTGCGTATAGAAGCGCAAAGCCCCAGTGTTGCTGCGCCTGTGAAAGCGCTTCCAAGGAAGGGTGCTGGCTAGCAACAGCTTTCAATGCTGGCACTTTTCATCTCTGAGCAATTGCTCGACGTTTGCAATTTCTCACCTGAGCTCTCTTTAGAGTGCGCGAGAGGATGAGCAGAAGATGAGGTGGCTAGAGAAGCCCAGAGCCCCAGTGTTCTTAGGCCTACAAAAGCGCTTCCAAGGAAGGGTGCTGGCTAGCAACAGCTTTCAGTGCTGGCACTTTTCATCTCTGAGCAATTGCTCGACGTTTGCAATTTCTCAGCTCGTGTCTACCGACGGAAAGAGAAGGACCGTGACATTTGGTGGGTAGAGAAGCGCAAAGCCCCAGTGTTACTGCGCCTGTAAAGCGCTTCCAAGGAAGGGTGCTGGCTAGCAAGAGCTTTCAGTGCTGGCACTTTTCAGCTCTGAGCAATTGCTCGACGTTTGCAATTTCTCAGCTCGTGTCTACGAGACGGAAAGAGAAGGACCGTGACGTTTGGTGGGTAGAGAAGCGCAAAGCCCCAGTGTTGCTGCGCCTGTGAAAGCGCTTCCAAGGAAGGGTGCTGACTCGCAAGAGCTTTCAGTGCTGGCACTTTTCATCTCTGAGCAATTGCTGGACGTTTGCAATTTCTCAGCTCTTGTCTACGACACGGAGAGATAGTGACCGTGACGTTTGGTGGGTAGAGAAGCGCAAAGCCCCAGTGTTGCTGCGCCTGTGAAAGCGCTTCCAAGGAAGGGTGCTTGCTAGCAAGAGCTTTCAGTGCTGGCACTTTTCATCTCTGAGCAATTGCTCGACGTTTGCAATTTCTCACCTGAGCTCTCTTTAGAGTGCGCGAGAGGATGAGCAGAAGATGAGGTGGCTAGAGAAGCCCAGAGCCCCAGTGTTCTTAGGCCTACAAAAGCGCTTCCAAGGAAGGGTGCTGGCTAGCAACAGCTTTCAGTGCTGGCACTTTTCATCTCTGAGCAATTGCTGGACGTTTGCAATTTCTCAGCTCGTGTCTACGAGACGGAAAGAGAAGGACCGTGACGTTTGGTGGCTAGAGAAGCGCAAAGCCCCAGTGTTGCTGCGCCTGTGAAAGCGCTTCCAAGGAAGGGTGCTGGCTAGCAAGAGCTTTCAGTGCTGGCACTTTTCATCTCTGAGCAATTGCTCGACGTTTGCAATTTCTCAGCTCGTGTCTACGAGACGGAAAGAGAAGGACCGTGACGTTTGGTGCGTAGAAAAGCGCAAAGCCCCAGTGTTGCTGCGCCTGTGAAAGCGCTTCCAAGGAAGGGTGCTGGCTAGCAAGAGCTTTCAGTGCTGGCACTTTTCATCTCTGAGCAATTGCTCGACGTTTGCAATTTCTCAGCTCGTGTCTACGAGGCGGAAAGAGAATGACCGTGACGTTTGGTGGGTAGAGAAGTGCAAAGCCACAGTGTTGCTGCGCCTGTGAAAGCGCTTCCAAGGAAGGGTGCTGGCTAGCAACAGCTTTCAGTGCTGGCACTTTTCATCTCTGAGCAATTGCTCGACGTTTGCAATTTCTCACCTGAGCTCTCTTTAGAGTGCGCGAGAGGATGAGCAGAAGATGAGGTGGCTAGAGAAGCCCAGAGCCCCAGTGTTCTTAGGCCTACAAAAGCGCTTCCAAGGAAGGGTGCTGGCTAGCAACAGCTTTCAGTGCTGGCACTTTTCATCTCTGAGCTATTGCTCGACGTTTGCAATTTCTCAGCTCGTGTCTACCGACGGAAAGAGAAGGACCGTGACGTTTGGTGGCTAGAGAAGCGCAAAGCCCCAGTGTTGCTGCGCCTGTGAAAGCGCTTCCAAGGAAGGGTGCTGGCTAGCAAGAGCTTTCAGTGCTGGCACTTTTCATCTCTGAGCAATTGCTCGACGTTTGCAATTTCTCAGCTCGTGTCTACGAGATGGAAAGAGAAGGACCGTGACGTTTGGTGGCTAGAGAAGCGCAGAGCCCCAGTGTTGCTGCGCCTGTGAAAGCGCTTCCAAGGAAGGGTGCTGGCTAGCAACAGCTTTCAGTGCTGGCACTTTTCATCTCTGAGCAATTGCTCGACGTTTGCAATTTCTCAGCTCGTGTCTACGAGACGGAAAGAGAAGGACCGTGACGTTTGGTGCGTATAGAAGCGCAAAGCCCCAGTGTTGCTGCGCCTGTGAAAGCGCTTCCAAGGAAGGGTGCTGGCTAGCAACAGCTTTCAATGCTGGCACTTTTCATATCTGAGCAATTGCTCGACGTTTGCAATTTCTCACCTGAGCTCTCTTCAGAGTGCGCGACAGGATGAGCAGAAGATGAGGTGGCTAGAGAAGCCCAGAGCCCCAGTGTTCTTAGGGCTACAAAAGCGCTTCCAAGGAAGGGGGCTGGCTAGCAAGAGCTTTCAGTGCTGGCACTTTTCATCTCTGAGCAATTGCTCGATGTTTGCAATTTCTCAGCTCGTGTCTACGAGACGGAAAGAGAATGACCATGACGTTTGGTGGGTAGAGAAGCGCAAAGCCCCAGTGTTACTGCGCCTGTGAAAGCGCTTCCAAGGAAGGGTGCTGGCTAGCAAGAGCTTTCAGTGCTGGCACTTTTCATCTCTGAGCAATTGCTGGACGTTTGCAATTTCTCAGCTCGTGTCTACGAGACGGAAAGAGAATGACCGTGACGTTTGGTGCGTAGAAAAGTGCAAAGCCCCAGTGTTGCTGCGCCTGTGAAAGCGCTTCCAAGGAAGGGTGCTGGCTAGCAAGAGCTTTCAGTGCTGGCACTTTTCATCTCTGAGCAATTGCTCGACGTTTGCAATTTCTCAGCTCTTGTCTATGAGATGGAAAGAGAAGGACCGTGACGTTTGGTGGGTAGAGAAGTGCAAAGCCACAGTGTTGCTGCGCCTGTGAAAGCGCTTCCAAGGAAGGGTGCTGGCTAGCAACAGCTTTCAGTGCTGGCACTTTTCATCTCTGAGCAATTGCTCGACGTTTGCAATTTCTCACCTGAGCTCTCTTTAGAGTGCGCGAGAGGATGAGCAGAAGATGAGGTGGCTAGAGAAGCCCAGAGCCCCAGTGTTCTTAGGCCTACAAAAGCGCTTCCAAGGAAGGGGGCTGGCTAGCAACAGCTTTCAGTGCTGGCACTTTTCATCTCTGAGCAATTGCTCGACGTTTGCAATTTCTCAGCTCGTGTCTACCGACGGAAAGAGAAGGACCGTGACGTTTGGTGGCTAGAGAAGCGCAAAGCCCCAGTGTTGCTGCGCCTGTGAAAGCGCTTCCAAGGAAGGGTGCTGGCTAGCAAGAGCTTTCAGTGCTGGCACTTTTCATCTCTGAGCAATTGCTCGACGTTTGCAATTTCTCAGCTCGTGTCTACGAGATGGAAAGAGAAGGACCGTGACGTTTGGTGGGTAGAGAAGCGCAGAGCCCCAGTGTTGCTGCGCCTGTGAAAGCGCTTCCAAGGAAGGGTGCTGGCTAGCAACAGCTTTCAGTGCTGGCACTTTTCATCTCTGAGCAATTGCTCGACGTTTGCAATTTCTCAGCTCGTGTCTACGAGACGGAAAGAGAAGGACCGTGACGTTTGGTGGCTAGAGAAGCGCAAAGCCCCAGTGTTGCTGCGCCTGTGAAAGCGCTTCCAAGGAAGGGTGCTGGCTAGCAACAGCTTTCAATGCTGGCACTTTTCATCTCTGAGCAATTGCTCGACGTTTGCAATTTCTCACCTGAGCTCTCTTTAGAGTGCGCGAGAGGATGAGCAGAAGATGAGGTGGCTAGAGAAGCCCAGAGCCCCAGTGTTCTTAGGCCTACAAAAGCGCTTCCAAGGAAGGGTGCTGGCTAGCAACAGCTTTCAGTGCTGGCACTTTTCATCTCTGAGCAATTGCTCGACGTTTGCAATTTCTCAGCTCGTGTCTACCGACGGAAAGAGAAGGACCGTGACATTTGGTGGGTAGAGAAGCGCAAAGCCCCAGTGTTACTGCGCCTGTAAAGCGCTTCCAAGGAAGGGTGCTGGCTAGCAAGAGCTTTCAGTGCTGGCACTTTTCAGCTCTGAGCAATTGCTCGACGTTTGCAATTTCTCAGCTCGTGTCTACGAGACGGAAAGAGAAGGACCGTGACGTTTGGTGGGTAGAGAAGCGCAAAGCCCCAGTGTTGCTGCGCCTGTGAAAGCGCTTCCAAGGAAGGGTGCTGACTCGCAAGAGCTTTCAGTGCTGGCACTTTTCATCTCTGAGCAATTGCTGGACGTTTGCAATTTCTCAGCTCTTGTCTACGACACGGAGAGATAGTGACCGTGACGTTTGGTGGGTAGAGAAGCGCAAAGCCCCAGTGTTGCTGCGCCTGTGAAAGCGCTTCCAAGGAAGGGTGCTTGCTAGCAAGAGCTTTCAGTGCTGGCACTTTTCATCTCTGAGCAATTGCTCGACGTTTGCAATTTCTCATCTGAGCTCTCTTTAGAGTGCGCGAGAGGATGAGCAGAAGATGAGGTGGCTAGAGAAGCCCAGAGCCCCAGTGTTCTTAGGCCTACAAAAGCGCTTCCAAGGAAGGGTGCTGGCTAGCAAGAGCTTTCAGTGCTGGCACTTTTCATCTCTGAGCAATTGCTGGACGTTTGCAATTTCTCAGCTCGTGTCTACGAGACGGAAAGAGAAGGACCGTGACGTTTGGTGGCTAGAGAAGCGCAAAGCCCCAGTGTTGCTGCGCCTGTGAAAGCGCTTCCAAGGAAGGCTGCTGGCTAGCAAGAGCTTTCAGTGCTGGCACTTTTCAGCTCTGAGCAATTGCTCGACGTTTGCAATTTCTCAGCTCGTGTCTACGAGACGGAAAGAGAATGACAGTGACGTTTGGTGCGTAGAAAAGCGCAAAGCCCCAGTGTTGCTGCGCCTGTGAAAGCGCTTCCAAGGAAGGGTGCTGGCTAGCAACAGCTTTCAGTGCTGGCACTTTTCATCTCTGAGCAATTGCTCGACGTTTGCAATTTCTCAGCTCGTGTCTACGAGGCGGAAAGAGAATGACCGTGACGTTTGGTGGGTAGAGAAGTGCAAAGCCACAGTGTTGCTGCGCCTGTGAAAGCGCTTCCAAGGAAGGGTGCTGGCTAGCAAGAGCTTTCAGTGCTGGCACTTTTCATCTCTGAGCAATTGCTCGACGTTTGCAATTTCTCACCTGAGCTCTCTTTAGAGTGCGCGAGAGGATGAGCAGAAGATGAGGTGGCTAGAGAAGCCCAGAGCCCCACTGTTCTTAGGCCTACAAAAGCGCTTCCAAGGAAGGGTGCTGGCTAGCAACAGCTTTCAGTGCTGGCACTTTTCATCTCTGAGCTATTGCTCGACGTTTGCAATTTCTCAGCTCATGTCTACCGACGGAAAGAGAAGGACCGTGACGTTTGGTGGCTAGAGAAGCGCAAAGCCCCAGTGTTGCTGCGCCTGTGAAAGCGCTTCCAAGGAAGGGTGCTGGCTAGCAACAGCTTTCAGTGCTGGCACTTTTCATCTCTGAGCAATTGCTCGACGTTTGCAATTTCTCAGCTCGTGTCTACGAGATGGAAAGAGAAGGACCGTGACGTTTGGTGGCTAGAGAAGCGCAGAGCCCCAGTGTTGCTGCGCCTGTGAAAGCGCTTCCAAGGAAGGGTGCTGGCTAGCAACAGCTTTCAGTGCTGGCACTTTTCATCTCTGAGCAATTGCTCGACGTTTGCAATTTCTCAGCTCGTGTCTACGAGACGGAAAGAGAAGGACCGTGACGTTTGGTGCGTATAGAAGCGCAAAGCCCCAGTGTTGCTGCGCCTGTGAAAGCGCTTCCAAGGAAGGGTGCTGGCTAGCAACAGCTTTCAATGCTGGCACTTTTCATATCTGAGCAATTGCTCGACGTTTGCAATTTCTCACCTGAGCTCTCTTTAGACTGCGCGAGAGGATGAGCAGAAGATGAGGTGGCTAGAGAAGCCCAGAGCCCCACTGTTCTTAGGGCTACAAAAGCGCTTCCAAGGAAGGGGGCTGGCTAGCAAGAGCTTTCAGTGCTGGCACTTTTCATCTCTGAGCAATTGCTCGACGTTTGCAATTTCTCAGCTCGTGTCTACGAGACGGAAAGAGAATGACCATGACGTTTGGTGGGTAGAGAAGCGCAAAGCCCCAGTGTTACTGCGCCTGTGAAAGCGCTTCCAAGGAAGGGTGCTGGCTAGCAAGAGCTTTCAGTGCTGGCACTTTTCAGCTCTGAGCAATTGCTCGACGTTTGCAATTTCTCAGCTCGTGTCTACGAGACGGAAAGAGAATGACCGTGACGTTTGGTGCGTAGAAAAGTGCAAAGCCCCAGTGTTGCTGCGCCTGTGAAAGCGCTTCCAAGGAAGGGTGCTGGCTAGCAAGAGCTTTCAGTGCTGGCACTTTTCATCTCTGAGCAATTGCTCGACGTTTGCAATTTCTCAGCTCTTGTCTATGAGATGGAAAGAGAAGGACCGTGACGTTTGGTGGCTAGAGAAGCGCAGAGCCCCAGTGTTGCTGCGCCTGTGAAAGCGCTTCCAAGGAAGGGTGCTGGCTAGCAAGAGCTTTCAGTGCTGGCACTTTTCTTCTCTGAGCATTTGCTAGACGTTTGCAATTTCTCACCTGAGCTCTCTTTAGAGTGCGCGAGAGGATGAGCAGAAGATGAGGTGGCTAGAGAAGCCCAGAGCCCCAGTGTTCTTAGGGCTACAAAAGCGCTTCCAAGGAAGGGTGCTGGCTAGCAAGAGCTTTCAGTGCTGGCACTTTTCATCTCTGAGCAATTGCTCGACGTTTGCAATTTCTCAGCTCGTGTCTACGAGACGGAAAGAGAAGGACCGTGACGTTTGGTGGGTAGAGAAGCGCAAAGCCCCAGTGTTGCTGCGCCTGTGAAAGCGCTTCCAAGGAAGGGTGCTGGCTAGCAAGAGCTTTCAGTGCTGGCACTTTTCATCTCTGAGCAATTGCTCGACGTTTGCAATTTCTCAGCTCGTGTCTACGAGACGGAAAGAGAATGACCGTGACGTTTGGTGGCTAGAGAAGCGCAAAGCCCCAGTGTTACTGCGCCTGTGAAAGCGCTTCCAAGGAAGGGTGCTGGCTAGCAAGAGCTTTCAGTGCTGGCACTTTTCATCTCTGAGCAATTGCTTGACGTTTGCAATTTCTCAGCTCGTGTCTACCGACGGAAAGAGAATGACCGTGACGTTTGGTGGCTAGAGAAGCGCAAAACCCCAGTGTTGCTGCGCCTGTGAAAGCGCTTCCAAGGAAGGGTGCTGGCTAGCAACAGCTTTCAGTGCTGGCACTTTTCATCTCTGAGCAATTGCTCGACGTTTGCAATTTCTCACCTGAGCTCTCTTTAGACTGCGCGAGAGGATGAGCAGAAGATGAGGTGGCTAGAGAAGCCCAGAGCCCCAGTGTTCTTAGGCCTACAAAAGCGCTTCCAAGGCAGGGGGCTGGCTAGCAAGAGCTTTCAGTGCTGGCACTTTTCATCTCTGAGCAATTGCTCGACGTTTGCAATTTCTCAGCTCGTGTCTATGAGACGGAAAGAGAATGACAGTGACGTTTGGTGGGTAGAGAAGCGCAAAGCCCCAGTGTTACTGCGCCTGTGAAAGCGCTTCCAAGGAAGGGGGCTGGCTAGCAAGAGCTTTCAGTGCTGGCACTTTTCATCTCTGAGCAATTGCTCGACGTTTGCAATTTCTCAGCTCTTGTCTGCGACACGGAGAGATAGTGACCGTGACTTTTGGTGGCTAGAGAAGCGCAAAGCCCCAGTGTTGCTGCGCCTGTGAAAGCGCTTCCAAGGAAGGGTGCTTGCTAGCAAGAGCTTTCAGTGCTGGCACTTTTCATCTCTGAGCAATTGCTCGACGTTTGCAATTTCTCAGCTCGTGTCTACGAGACGGAAAGAGAAGGACCATGACGTTTGGTGGCTAGAGAAGCGCAAAGCCCCAGTGTTACTGCGCCTGTGAAAGCGCTTCCAAGGAAGGGTGCTGGCTAGCAAGAGCTTTCAGTGCTGGCACTTTTCATCTCTGAGCAATTGCTCGACGTTTGCAATTTCTCAGCTCGTGTCTACGAGACGGAAAGAGAATGACAGTGACGTTTGGTGCGTAGAAAAGTGCAAAGCCCCAGTGTTGCTGCGCCTGTGAAAGCGCTTCCAAGGAAGGGTGCTGGCTAGCAAGAGGTTTCAGTGCTGGCACTTTTCAGCTCTGAGCAATTGCTCGACGTTTGCAATTTCTCAGCTCGTGTCTACGAGACGGAAAGAGAAGGACCGTGACGTTTGGTGGCTAGAGAAGCGCAAAGCCCCAGTGTTGCTGCGCCTGTGAAAGCGCTTCCAAGGAAGGGTGCTGGCTAGCAAGAGCTTTCAGTGCTGGCACTTTTCATCTCTGAGCAATTGCTCGACGTTTGCAATTTCTCAGCTCGTGTCTACGAGACGGAAAGAGAAGGACCGTGACGTTTGGTGCGTAGAAAAGCGCAAAGCCCCAGTGTTGCTGCGCCTGTGAAAGCGCTTCCAAGGAAGGGTGCTGGCTAGCAAGAGCTTTCAGTGCTGGCACTTTTCATCTCTGAGCAATTGCTCGACGTTTGCAATTTCTCAGCTCGTGTCTACGAGACGGAAAGAGAAGGACCGTGACTTTTGGTGGGTAGAGAAGTGCAAAGCCACAGTGTTGCTGCGCCTGTGAAAGCGCTTCCAAGGAAGGGTGCTGGCTAGCAACAGCTTTCAGTGCTGGCACTTTTCATCTCTGAGCAATTGCTCGACGTTTGCAATTTCTCACCTGAGCTCTCTTTAGAGTGCGCGAGAGGATGAGCAGAAGATGAGGTGGCTAGAGAAGCCCAGAGCCCCAGTGTTCTTAGGCCTACAAAAGCGCTTCCAAGGAAGGGTGCTGGCTAGCAAGAGCTTTCAGTGCTGGCACTTTTCATCTCTGAGCAATTGCTCGACGTTTGCAATTTCTCAGCTCGTGTCTACCGACGGAAAGAGAAGGACCGTGACTTTTGGTGGGTAGAGAAGTGCAAAGCCACAGTGTTGCTGCGCCTGTGAAAGCGCTTCCAAGGAAGGGTGCTGGCTAGCAACAGCTTTCAGTGCTGGCACTTTTCATCTCTGAGCAATTGCTCGACGTTTGCAATTTCTCACCTGAGCTCTCTTTAGAGTGCGCGAGAGGATGAGCAGAAGATGAGGTGGCTAGAGAAGCCCAGAGCCCCAGTGTTCTTAGGCCTACAAAAGCGCTTCCAAGGAAGGGGGCTGGCTAGCAACAGCTTTCAGTGCTGGCACTTTTCATCTCTGAGCAATTGCTCGACGTTTGCAATTTCTCAGCTCGTGTCTACGAGACGGAAAGAGAAGGACCGTGACGTTTGGTGGCTAGAGAAGCGCAAAGCCCCAGTGTTGCTGCGCCTGTGAAAGCGCTTCCAAGGAAGGGTGCTGGCTAGCAACAGCTTTCAGTGCTGGCACTTTTCATCTCTGAGCAATTGCTCGACGTTTGCAATTTCTCAGCTCGTGTCTACGAGATGGAAAGAGAAGGACCGTGACGTTTGGTGGCTAGAGAAGCGCAGAGCCCCAGTGTTGCTGCGCCTGTGAAAGCGCTTCCAAGGAAGGGTGCTGGCTAGCAACAGCTTTCAGTGCTGGCACTTTTCATCTCTGAGCAATTGCTCGACGTTTGCAATTTCTCAGCTCGTGTCTACGAGACGGAAAGAGAAGGACCGTGACGTTTGGTGCGTATAGAAGCGCAAAGCCCCAGTGTTGCTGCGCCTGTGAAAGCGCTTCCAAGGAAGGGTGCTGGCTAGCAACAGCTTTCAATGCTGGCACTTTTCATCTCTGAGCAATTGCTCGACGTTTGCAATTTCTCACCTGAGCTCTCTTTAGAGTGCGCGAGAGGATGAGCAGAAGATGAGGTGGCTAGAGAAGCCCAGAGCACCAGTGTTCTTAGGCCTACAAAAGCGCTTCCAAGGAAGGGTGCTGGCTAGCAACAGCTTTCAGTGCTGGCACTTTTCATCTCTGAGCAATTGCTCGACGTTTGCAATTTCTCAGCTCGTGTCTACCGACGGAAAGAGAAGGACCGTGACGTTTGGTGGGTAGAGAAGCGCAAAGCCCCAGTGTTACTGCGCCTGTAAAGCGCTTCCAAGGAAGGGTGCTGGCTAGCAAGAGCTTTCAGTGCTGGCACTTTTCAGCTCTGAGCAATTGCTCGACGTTTGCAATTTCTCAGCTCGTGTCTACGAGACGGAAAGAGAAGGACCGTGACGTTTGGTGGGTAGAGAAGCGCAAAGCCCCAGTGTTGCTGCGCCTGTGAAAGCGCTTCCAAAGAAGGGTGGTGACTCGCAAGAGCTTTCAGTGCTGGCACTTTTCATCTCTGAGCAATTGCTGGACGTTTGCAATTTCTCAGCTCTTGTCTACGACACGGAGAGATAGTGACCGTGACGTTTGGTGGCTAGAGAAGCGCAAAGCCCCAGTGTTGCTGCGCCTGTGAAAGCGCTTCCAAGGAAGGGTGCTTGCTAGCAAGAGCTTTCAGTGCTGGCACTTTTCATCTCTGAGCAATTGCTCGACGTTTGCAATTTCTCACCTGAGCTCTCTTTAGAGTGCGCAAGAGGATGAGCAGAAGATGAGGTGGCTAGAGAAG
Organism: Sarcoramphus papa; assembly: GCA_037962945.1. Taxonomy (NCBI): domain Eukaryota; kingdom Metazoa; phylum Chordata; class Aves; order Accipitriformes; family Cathartidae; genus Sarcoramphus; species Sarcoramphus papa. Next base: position 5,078,388 of record JBBMRM010000084.1, on the reverse strand, counting down.
CCCAGAGCCCCAGTGTTCTTAGGCCTACAAAAGCGCTTCCAAGGAAGGGTGCTGGCTAGCAACAGCTTTCAGTGCTGGCACTTTTCATCTCTGAGCAATTGCTGGACGTTTGCAATATCTCAGCTCGTGTCTACGAGACGGAAAGAGAAGGACCGTGACGTTTGGTGGCTAGAGAAGCGCAAAGCCCCAGTGTTGCTGCGCCTGTGAAAGCGCTTCCAAGGAAGGGTGCTGGCTAGCAAGAGCTTTCAGTGCTGGCACTTTTCATCTCTGAGCAATTGCTGGACGTTTGCAATTTCTCAGCTCGTGTCTACGAGACGGAAAGAGAAGGACCGTGACGTTTGGTGCGTAGAAAAGCGCAAAGCCCCAGTGTTGCTGCGCCTGTGAAAGCGCTTCCAAGGAAGGGTGCTGGCTAGCAAGAGCTTTCAGTGCTGGCACTTTTCATCTCTGAGCAATTGCTCGACGTTTGCAATTTCTCAGCTCGTGTCTACGAGGCGGAAAGAGAATGACCGTGACGTTTGGTGGGTAGAGAAGTGCAAAGCCACAGTGTTGCTGCGCCTGTGAAAGCGCTTCCAAGGAAGGGTGCTGGCTAGCAAGAGCTTTCAGTGCTGGCACTTTTCATCTCTGAGCAATTGCTCGACGTTTGCAATTTCTCACCTGAGCTCTCTTTAGAGTGCGCGAGAGGATGAGCAGAAGATGAGGTGGCTAGAGAAGCCCAGAGCCCCAGTGTTCTTAGGCCTACAAAAGCGCTTCCAAGGAAGGGTGCTGGCTAGCAACAGCTTTCAGTGCTGGCACTTTTCATCTCTGAGCTATTGCTCGACGTTTGCAATTTCTCAGCTCGTGTCTACGAGACGGAAAGAGAAGGACCGTGACGTTTGGTGCGTATAGAAGCGCAAAGCCCCAGTGTTGCTGCGCCTGTGAAAGCGCTTCCAAGGAAGGGTGCTGGCTAGCAACACCTTTCAGTGCTGGCACTTTTCATATCTGAGCAATTGCTCGACGTTTGCAATTTCTCACCTGAGCTCTCTTTAGAGTGCGCGAGAGGATGAGCAGAAGATGAGGTGGCTAGAGAAGCCCAGAGCCCCAGTGTTCTTAGGCCTACAAAAGCGCTTCCAAGGAAGGGTGCTGGCTAGCAAGAGCTTTCAGTGCTGGCACTTTTCATCTCTGAGCAATTGCTCGACGTTTGCAATTTCTCAGCTCGTGTCTACCGACGGAAAGAGAAGGACCGTGACATTTGGTGGGTAGAGAAGCGCAAAGCCCCAGTGTTACTGCGCCTGTAAAGCGCTTCCAAGGAAGGGTGCTGGCTAGCAAAAGCTTTCAGTGCTGGCACTTTTCAGCTCTGAGCAATTGCTCGACGTTTGCAATTTCTCAGCTCGTGTCTACGAGACGGAAAGAGAAGGACCGTGACGTTTGGTGGGTAGAGAAGCGCAAAGCCCCAGTGTTGCTGCGCCTGTGAAAGCGCTTCCAAGGAAGGGTGCTGGCTAGCAACAGCTTTCAGTGCTGGCACTTTTCATCTCTGAGCAATTGCTCGACATTTGCAATTTCTCACCTGAGCTCTCTTTAGAGTGCGCGAGAGGATGAGCAGAAGATGAGGTGGCTAGAGAAGCCCAGAGCCCCAGTGTTCTTAGGCCTACAAAAGCGCTTCCAAGGAAGGGTGCTGGCTAGCAAGAGCTTTCAGTGCTGGCACTTTTCATCTCTGAGCAATTGCTCGACGTTTGCAATTTCTCAGCTCGTGTCTACGAGACGGAAAGAGAAGGACCGTGACGTTTGGTGCGTAGAAAAGTGCAAAGCCCCAGTGTTGCTGCGCCTGTGAAAGCGCTTCCAAGGAAGGGTGCTGGCTAGCAACAGCTTTCAGTGCTGGCACTTTTCATCTCTGAGCAATTGCTCGACGTTTGCAATTTCTCAGCTCGTGTCTACGAGGCGGAAAGAGAAGGACCGTGACGTTTGGTGGCTAGAGAAGCGCAAAGCCCCAGTGTTGCTGCGCCTGTGAAAGCGCTTCCAAGGAAGGGTGCTGGCTAGCAACAGCTTTCAGTGCTGGCACTTTTCATCTCTGAGCAATTGCTCGACGTTTGCAATTTCTCACCTGAGCTCTCTTTAGAGTGCGCGAGAGGATGAGCAGAAGATTAGGTGGCTAGAGAAGCCCAGAGCCCCAGTGTTCTTAGGCCTACAAAAGCGCTTCCAAGGAAGGGTGCTGGCTAGCAAGAGCTTTCAGTGCTGGCACTTTTCATCTCTGAGCAATTGCTGGATGTTTGCAATTTCTCAGCTCGTGTCTACGAGATGGAAAGAGAAGGACCGTGACGTTTGGTGCGTATAGAAGCGCAAAGCCCCAGTGTTGCTGCGCCTGTGAAAGCGCTTCCAAGGAAGGGTGCTGGCTAGCAAGAGCTTTCAGTGCTGGCACTTTTCATCTCTGAGCAATTGCTCGACGTTTGCAATTTCTCAGCTCGTGTCTACGAGACGGAAAGAGAATGACCGTGACGTTTGGTGCGTATAGAAGCGCAAAACCCCAGTGTTACTGCGCCTGTGAAAGCGCTTCCAAGGAAGGGTGCTGGCTAGCAAGAGCTTTCAGTGCTGGCACTTTTCATCTCTGAGCAATTGCTCGACGTTTGCAATTTCTCACCTGAGCTCTCTTTAGAGTGCGTGAGAGGATGAGCAGAAGATGAGGTGGCTAGAGAAGCCCAGAGCCCCAGTGTTCTTAGGCCTACAAAAGCGCTTCCAAGGAAGGGTGCTGGCTAGCAACAGCTTTCAGTGCTGGCACTTTTCATCTCTGAGCAATTGCTCGACGTTTGCAATTTCTCAGCTCCTGTCTACGAGACGGAAAGAGAAGGACCGTGACGTTTGGTGGGTAGAGAAGCGCAAAGCCCCAGTGTTACTGCGCCTGTGAAAGCGCTTCCAAGGAAGGGTGCTGGCTAGCAAGAGCTTTCAGTGCTGGCACTTTTCATCTCTGAGCAATTGCTCGACGTTTGCAATTTCTCAGCTCGTGTCTACGAGACGGAAAGAGAAGGACCGTGACGTTTGGTGCGTAGAAAAGTGCAAAGCCCCAGTGTTGCTGCGCCTGTGAAAGCGCTTCCAAGGAAGGGTGCTGGCTAGCAACAGCTTTCAGTGCTGGCACTTTTCATCTCTGAGCAATTGCTCGACGTTTGCAATTTCTCAGCTCGTGTCTACGAGGCGGAAAGAGAAGGACCGTGACGTTTGGTGGGTAGAGAAGCGCAAAGCCCCAGTGTTGCTGCGCCTGTGAAAGCGCTTCCAAGGAAGGGTGCTGGCTAGCAAGAGCTTTCAGTGCTGGCACTTTTCATCTCTGAGCAATTGCTCGACGTTTGCAATTTCTCACCTGAGCTCTCTTTAGAGTGCGCGAGAGGATGAGCAGAAGATGAGGTGGCTAGAGAAGCCCAGAGCCCCAGTGTTCTTAGGCCTACAAAAGCGCTTCCAAGGAAGGGTGCTGGCTAGCAACAGCTTTCAGTGCTGGCACTTTTCATCTCTGAGCAATTGCTCGACGTTTGCAATTTCTCAGCTCGTGTCTACGAGACGGAAAGAGAAGGACCGTGACATTTGGTGGCTAGAGAAGCGCAAAGCCCCAGTGTTACTGCGCCTGTGAAAGCACTTCCAAGGAAGGGTGCTGGCTAGCAAGAGCTTTCAGTGCTGGCACTTTTCATCTCTGAGCAATTGCTCGACGTTTGCAATTTCTCAGCTCGTGTCTACGAGACGGAAAGAGAAGGACCGTGACGTTTGGTGGGTAGAGAAGCGCAAAGCCCCAGTGTTGCTGCGCCTGTGAAAGCGCTTCCAAGGAAGGGTGCTGGCTAGCAAGAGCTTTCAGTGCTGGCACTTTTCATCTCTGAGCAATTGCTGGATGTTTGCAATTTCTCAGCTCGTGTCTACGAGACGGAAAGAGAATGACCGTGACGTTTGGTGCGTATAGAAGCGCAAAGCCCCAGTGTTGCTGCGCCTGTGAAAGCGCTTCCAAGGAAGGGTGCTGGCTAGCAAGAGCTTTCAGTGCTGGCACTTTTCATCTCTGAGCAATTGCTGGATGTTTGCAATTTCTCAGCTCGTGTCTACGAGACGGAAAGAGAATGACAGTGACGTTTGGTGCGTATAGAAGCGCAAAGCCCCAGTGTTGCTGCGCCTGTGAAAGCGCTTCCAAGGAAGGGTGCTGGCTAGCAAGAGCTTTCAGTGCTGGCACTTTTCATCTCTGAGCAATTGCTCGACGTTTGCAATTTCTCAGCTCGTGTCTACGAGACGGAAAGAGAAGGACCGTGACGTTTGGTGCGTAGAAAAGTGCAAAGCCCCAGTGTTGCTGCGCCTGTGAAAGCGCTTCCAAGGAAGGGTGCTGGCTAGCAAAAGCTTTCAGTGCTGGCACTTTTCATCTCTGAGCAATTGCTCGACGTTTGCAATTTCTCAGCTCGTGTCTACGAGACGGAAAGAGAAGGACCGTGACGTTTGGTGGGTAGAGAAGCGCAAAGCCCCAGTGTTGCTGCGCCTGTGAAAGCGCTTCCAAGGAAGGGTGCTGGCTAGCAAGAGCTTTCAGTGCTGGCACTTTTCATCTCTGAGCAATTGCTCGACGTTTGCAATTTCTCACCTGAGCTCTCTTTAGAGTGCGCGAGAGGATGAGCAGAAGATGAGGTGGCTAGAGAAGCCCAGAGCCCCAGTGTTCTTAGGCCTACAAAAGCGCTTCCAAGGAAGGGTGCTGGCTAGCAACAGCTTTCAGTGCTGGCACTTTTCATCTCTGAGCAATTGCTCGACGTTTGCAATTTCTCAGCTCGTGTCTACGAGATGGAAAGAGAAGGACCGTGACGTTTGGTGGGTAGAGAAGCGCAAAGCCCCAGTGTTACTGCGCCTGTGAAAGCACTTCCAAGGAAGGGTGCTGGCTAGCAAGAGCTTTCAGTGCTGGCACTTTTCATCTCTGAGCAATTGCTCGACGTTTGCAATTTCTCAGCTCGTGTCTACGAGACGGAAAGAGAAGGACCGTGACGTTTGGTGGGTAGAGAAGCGCAAAGCCCCAGTGTTGCTGCGCCTGTGAAAGCGCTTCCAAGGAAGGGTGCTGGCTAGCAAGAGCTTTCAGTGCTGGCACTTTTCATCTCTGAGCAATTGCTGGATGTTTGCAATTTCTCAGCTCGTGTCTACGAGACGGAAAGAGAATGACCGTGACGTTTGGTGCGTATAGAAGCGCAAAGCCCCAGTGTTGCTGCGCCTGTGAAAGCGCTTCCAAGGAAGGGTGCTGGCTAGCAAGAGCTTTCAGTGCTGGCACTTTTCATCTCTGAGCAATTGCTCGACGTTTGCAATTTCTCACCTGAGCTCTCTTTAGAGTGCGCGAGAGGATGAGCAGAAGATGAGGTGGCTAGAGAAGCCCAGAGCCCCAGTGTTCTTAGGCCTACAAAAGCGCTTCCAAGGAAGGGTGCTGGCTAGCAACAGCTTTCAGTGCTGGCACTTTTCATCTCTGAGCAATTGCTCGACGTTTGCAATTTCTCAGCTCCTGTCTACGAGACGGAAAGAGAAGGACCGTGACGTTTGGTGGCTAGAGAAGCGCAAAGCCCCAGTGTTGCTGCGCCTGTGAAAGCGCTTCCAAGGAAGGGTGCCGGCTAGCAACAGCTTTCAGTGCTGGCACTTTTCGTCTCTGAGCAATTGCTCGACGTTTGCAATTTCTCACCTGAGCTCTCTTCAGAGTGTGCGAGAGGATGAGCAGAAGATGAGGTGGCTAGAGAAGCCCAGAGCCCCAGTGTTCTTAGGCCTACAAAAGCGCTTCCAAGGAAGGGTGCTGGCTAGCAAGAGCTTTCAGTGCTGGCACTTTTCATCTCTGAGCTATTGCTCGACGTTTGCAATTTCTCAGCTCGTGTCTACGAGACGGAAAGAGAAGGACCGTGACGTTTGGTGGGTAGAGAAGCGCAAAGCCCCAGTGTTACTGCGCCTGTGAAAGCGCTTCCAAGGAAGGGTGCTGGCTAGCAAGAGCTTTCAGTGCTGGCACTTTTCATCTCTGAGCAATTGCTCGACGTTTGCAATTTCTCACCTGAGATCTCTTCAGAGTGCGCGAGAGGATGAGCAGAAGATGAGGTGGCTAGAGAAGCCCAGAGCCCCAGTGTTCTTAGGCCTACAAAAGCGCTTCCAAGGAAGGGTGCTGGCTAGCAACAGCTTTCAGTGCTGGCACTTTTCATCTCTGAGCAATTGCTCGACGTTTGCAATTTCTCAGCTCGTGTCTACGAGACGGAAAGAGAAGGACCGTGACATTTGCTGGGTAGAGAAGCGCAAAGCCCCAGTGTTACTGCGCCTGTGAAAGCACTTCCAAGGAAGGGTGCTGGCTAGCAAGAGCTTTCAGTGCTGGCACTTTTCATCTCTGAGCAATTGCTCGACGTTTGCAATTTCTCAGCTCGTGTCTACGAGACGTAAAGAGAAGGACCGTGACGTTTGGTGGGTAGAGAAGCGCAAAGCCCCAGTGTTGCTGCGCCTGTGAAAGCGCTTCCAAGGAAGGGTGCTGGCTAGCAAGAGCTTTCAGTGCTGGCACTTTTCATCTCTGAGCAATTGCTCGACGTTTGCAATTTCTCAGCTCGTGTCTACGAGACGGACAGAGAATGACCGTGACGTTTGGTGGCTAGAGAAGCGCAAAGCCCCAGTGTTGCTGCGCCTGTGAAAGCGCTTCCAAGGAAGGGTGCTGGCTAGCAAGAGCTTTCAGTGCTGGCACTTTTCATCTCTGAGCAATTGCTGGATGTTTGCAATTTCTCAGCTCGTGTCTACGAGACGGAAAGAGAATGACCGTGACGTTTGGTGGGTAGAGAAGCGCAAAGCCCCAGTGTTGCTGCGCCTGTGAAAGCGCTTCCAAGGAAGGGTGCTGGCTAGCAAGAGCTTTCAGTGCTGGCACTTTTCATCTCTGAGCAATTGCTGGATGTTTGCAATTTCTCAGCTCGTGTCTACGAGACGGAAAGAGAATGACAGTGACGTTTGGTGCGTATAGAAGCGCAAAGCCCCAGTGTTACTGCGCCTGTGAAAGCGCTTCCAGGGAAGGGTGCTGGCTAGCAACAGCTTTCAGTGCTGGCACTTTTCATCTCTGAGCAATTGCTCGACGTTTGCAATTTCTCAGCTCCTGTCTACGAGACGGAAAGAGAAGGACCGTGACGTTTGGTGGGTAGAGAAGCGCAAAGCCCCAGTGTTGCTGCGCCTGTGAAAGCGCTTCCAAGGAAGGGTGCCGGCTAGCAACAGCTTTCAGTGCTGGCACTTTTCGTCTCTGAGCAATTGCTCGACGTTTGCAATTTCTCACCTGAGCTCTCTTCAGAGTGTGCGAGAGGATGAGCAGAAGATGAGGTGGCTAGAGAAGCCCAGAGCCCCAGTGTTCTTAGGCCTACAAAAGCGCTTCCAAGGAAGGGTGCTGGCTAGCAACAGCTTTCAGTGCTGGCACTTTTCACCTCTGAGCAATTGCTCGACGTTTGCAATTTCTCACCTGAGCTCTCTTTAGAGTGCGCGAGAGGATGAGCAGAAGATGAGGTGGCTAGAGAAGCCCAGAGCCCCAGTGTTCTTAGGCCTACAAAAGCGCTTCCAAGGAAGGGTGCTGGCTAGCAACAGCTTTCAGTGCTGGCACTTTTCATCTCTGAGCAATTGCTCGACGTTTGCAATTTCTCAGCTCGTGTCTATGAGACGGAAAGAGAAGGACCGTGACGTTTGGTGGCTAGAGAAGCGCAAAGCCCCAGTGTTACTGCGCCTGTGAAAGCGCTTCCAAGGAAGGGTGCTGGCTAGCAAGAGCTTTCAGTGCTGGCACTTTTCATCTCTGAGCAATTGCTCGACGTTTGCAATTTCTCACCTGAGCTCTCTTCAGAGTGCGCGAGAGGATGAGCAGAAGATGAGGTGGCTAGAGAAGCCCAGAGCCCCAGTGTTCTTAGGCCTACAAAAGCGCTTCCAAGGAAGGGTGCTGGCTAGCAACAGCTTTCAGTGCTGGCACTTTTCATCTCTGAGCAATTGCTCGACGTTTGCAATTTCTCAGCTCGTGTCTACGAGACGGAAAGAGAAGGACCGTGACATTTGGTGGCTAGAGAAGCGCAAAGCCCCAGTGTTACTGCGCCTGTGAAAGCACTTCCAAGGAAGGGTGCTGGCTAGCAAGAGCTTTCAGTGCTGGCACTTTTCATCTCTGAGCAATTGCTCGACGTTTGCAATTTCTCAGCTCGTGTCTACGAGACGGAAAGAGAAGGACCGTGACGTTTGGTGGGTAGAGAAGCGCAAAGCCCCAGTGTTGCTGCGCCTGTGAAAGCGCTTCCAAGGAAGGGTGCTGGCTAGCAAGAGCTTTCAGTGCTGGCACTTTTCATCTCTGAGCAATTGCTGGATGTTTGCAATTTCTCAGCTCGTGTCTACGAGACGGAAAGAGAATGACCGTGACGTTTGGTGGCTAGAGAAGCGCAAAGCCCCAGTGTTGCTGCGCCTGTGAAAGCGCTTCCAAGGAAGGGTGCTGGCTAGCAAGAGCTTTCAGTGCTGGCACTTTTCATCTCTGAGCAATTGCTCGACGTTTGCAATTTCTCAGCTCGTGTCTACGAGACGGAAAGAGAATGACAGTGACGTTTGGTGCGTATAGAAGCGCAAAGCCCCAGTGTTACTGCGCCTGTGAAAGCGCTTCCAAGGAAGGGTGCTGGCTAGCAAGAGCTTTCAGTGCTGGCACTTTTCATCTCTGAGCAATTGCTCGACGTTTGCAATTTCTCAGCTCGTGTCTACAAGACGGAAAGAGAATGACCGTGACGTTTGGTGGGTAGAGAAGCGCAAAGCCCCAGTGTTACTGCGCCTGTGAAAGCGCTTCCAAGGAAGGGTGCTGGCTAGCAAGAGCTTTCAGTGCTGGCACTTTTCATCTCTGAGCAATTGCTCGACGTTTGCAATTTCTCAGCTCGTGTCTACGAGACGGAAAGAGAATGACCGTGACGTTTGGTGGCTAGAGAAGCGCAAAGCCCCAGTGTTGCTGCGCCTGTGAAAGCGCTTCCAAGGAAGGGTGCTGGCTAGCAACAGCTTTCAGTGCTGGCACTTTTCGTCTCTGAGCAATTGCTCGACGTTTGCAATTTCTCACCTGAGCTCTCTTTAGAGTGCGCGAGAGGATGAGCAGAAGTTTAGGTGGCTAGAGAAGCCCAGAGCCCCAGTGTGCTTAGGCCTACAAAAGCGCTTCCAAGGAAGGGTGCTGGCTAGCAACAGCTTTCAGTGCTGGCACTTTTCATCTCTGAGCAATTGCTGGACGTTTGCAATTTCTCAGCTCGTGTCTATGAGATGGAAAGAGAAGGACCGTGACGTTTGGTGGGTAGAGAAGCGCAGAGCCCCAGTGTTGCTGCACCTGTGAAAGCGCTTCCAAGGAAGGGTGCTGGCTAGCAAGAGCTTTCAGTGCTGGCACTTTTCAGCTCTGAGCAATTGCTCGACGTTTGCAATTTCTCAGCTCGTGTCTAGCAGACGGAAAGAGAAGGACCGTGACGTTTGGTGGCTAGAGAAGCGCAAAGCCCCAGTGTTACTGCGCCTGTAAAGCGCTTCCAAGGAAGGGTGCTGGCTAGCAAGAGCTTTCAGTGCTGGCACTTTTCATCTCTGAGCAATTGCTCGACGTTTCCAATTTCTCAGCTCGTGTCTACGAGACGGAAAGAGAAGGACCGTGACGTTTGGTGGCTAGAGAAGCGCAAAGCCCCAGTGTTGCTGCGCCTGTGAAAGCGCTTCCAAGGAAGGGTGCTGGCTAGCAAGAGCTTTCAGTGCTGGCACTTTTCATCTCTGAGCAATTGCTGGATGTTTGCAATTTCTCAGCTCGTGTCTACGAGACGGAAAGAGAATGACCGTGACGTTTGGTGGCTAGAGAAGCGCAAAGCCCCAGTGTTGCTGCGCCTGTGAAAGCGCTTCCAAGGAAGGGTGCTGGCTAGCAACAGCTTTCAGTGCTGGCACTTTTCATCTCTGAGCAATTGCTCGACGTTTGCAATTTCTCAGCTCGTGTCTACGAGACGGAAAGAGAATGACAGTGACGTTTGGTGCGTATAGAAGCGCAAAGCCCCAGTGTTACTGCGCCTGTGAAAGCGCTTCCAAGGAAGGGTGCTGGCTAGCAAGAGCTTTCAGTGCTGGCACTTTTCATCTCTGAGCAATTGCTCGACGTTTGCAATTTCTCACCTGAGCTCTCTTCAGAGTGCGCGAGAGGATGAGCAGAAGATGAGGTGGCTAGAGAAGCCCAGAGCCCCAGTGTTCTTAGGCCTACAAAAGCGCTTCCAAGGAAGGGGGCTGGCTAGCAACAGCTTTCAGTGCTGGCACTTTTCATCTCTGAGCAATTGCTCGACGTTTGCAATTTCTCAGCTCCTGTCTACGAGACGGAAAGAGAAGGACCGTGACGTTTGGTGGGTAGAGAAGCGCAAAGCCCCAGTGTTGCTGCGCCTGTGAAAGCGCTTCCAAGGAAGGGTGCCGGCTAGCAACAGCTTTCAGTGCTGGCACTTTTCGTCTCTGAGCAATTGCTCGACGTTTGCAATTTCTCACCTGAGCTCTCTTCAGAGTGTGCGAGAGGATGAGCAGAAGATGAGGTGGCTAGAGAAGCCCAGAGCCCCAGTGTTCTTAGGCCTACAAAAGCGCTTCCAAGGAAGGGTGCTGGCTAGCAACAGCTTTCAGTGCTGGCACTTTTCATCTCTGAGCAATTGCTGGACGTTTGCAATTTCTCAGCTCGTGTCTACGAGACGGAAAGAGAAGGACCATGACGTTTGGTGGGTAGAGAAGCGCAAAGCCCCAGTGTTGCTGCGCCTGTGAAAGTGCTTCCAAGGAAGGGTGCTGGCTAGCAACAGCTTTCAGTGCTGGCACTTTTCATCTCTGAGCAATTGCTCGACGTTTGCAGTTTCTCAGCTGAGCTCTCTTTAGAGTGCGCGAGAGGATGAGCAGAAGATGAGGTGGCTAGAGAAGCCCAGAGCCCCAGTGTTCTTAGGCCTACAAAAGCGCTTCCAAGGAAGGGTGCTGGCTAGCAAGAGCTTTCAGTGCTGGCACTTTTCATCTCTGAGCAATTGCTCGACGTTTGCAATTTCTCAGCTCGTGTCTACAAGACGGAAAGAGAATGACCATGACGTTTGGTGGGTAGAGAAGCGCAAAGCCCCAGTGTTACTGCGCCTGTGAAAGCGCTTCCAAGGAAGGGTGCTGGCTAGCAAGAGCTTTCAGTGCTGGCACTTTTCATCTCTGAGCAATTGCTCGACGTTTGCAATTTCTCAGCTCGTGTCTACGAGACGGAAAGAGAATGACCGTGACGTTTGGTGGCTAGAGAAGCGCAAAGCCCCAGTGTTGCTGCGCCTGTGAAAGCGCTTCCAAGGAAGGGTGCTGGCTAGCAACAGCTTTCAGTGCTGGCACTTTTCGTCTCTGAGCAATTGCTCGACGTTTGCAATTTCTCACCTGAGCTCTCTTTAGAGTGCGCGAGAGGATGAGCAGAAGTTTAGGTGGCTAGAGAAGCCCAGAGCCCCAGTGTGCTTAGGCCTACAAAAGCGCTTCCAAGGAAGGGTGCTGGCTAGCAACAGCTTTCAGTGCTGGCACTTTTCATCTCTGAGCAATTGCTGGACGTTTGCAATTTCTCAGCTCGTGTCTATGAGATGGAAAGAGAAGGACCGTGACGTTTGGTGGGTAGAGAAGCGCAGAGCCCCAGTGTTGCTGCACCTGTGAAAGCGCTTCCAAGGAAGGGTGCTGGCTAGCAAGAGCTTTCAGTGCTGGCACTTTTCATCTCTGAGCAATTGCTCGACGTTTGCAATTTCTCAGCTCGTGTCTAGCAGACGGAAAGAGAAGGACCGTGACGTTTGGTGGCTAGAGAAGCGCAAAGCCCCAGTGTTACTGCGCCTGTAAAGCGCTTCCAAGGAAGGGTGCTGGCTAGCAAGAGCTTTCAGTGCTGGCACTTTTCATCTCTGAGCAATTGCTCGACGTTTGCAATTTCTCAGCTCGTGTCTACGAGACGGAAAGAGAAGGACCGTGACGTTTGGTGCGTATAGAAGCGTAAAGCCCCAGTGTTGCTGCGCCTGTGAAAGCGCTTCCAAGGAAGGGTACTGGCTAGCAAGAGCTTTCAGTGCTGGCACTTTTCATCTCTGAGCAATTGCTGGATGTATGCAATTTCTCAGCTCGTGTCTACGAGACGGAAAGAGAATGACAGTGACGTTTGGTGCGTATAGAAGCGCAAAGCCCCAGTGTTGCTGCGCCTGTGAAAGCGCTTCCAAGGAAGGGTGCTGGCTAGCAACAGCTTTCAGTGCTGGCACTTTTCATCTCTGAGCAATTGCTCGACGTTTGCAATTTCTCACCTGAGCTCTCTTTAGAGTGCGCGAGAGGATGAGCAGAAGATGAGGTGGCTAGAGAAGCCCAGAGCCCCAGTGTTCTTAGGCCTACAAAAGCGCTTCCAAGGAAGGGTGCTGGCTAGCAACAGCTTTCAGTGCTGGCACTTTTCATCTCTGAGCAATTGCTGGACGTTTGCAATTTCTCAGCTCGTGTCTACGAGACGGAAAGAGAAGGACCGTGACGTTTGGTGGCTAGAGAAGCGCAAAGCCCCAGTGTTACTGCGCCTGTGAAAGCGCTTCCAAGGAAGGGTGCTGGCTAGCAAGAGCTTTCAGTGCTGGCACTTTTCATCTCTGAGCAATTGCTCGACATTTGCAATTTCTCAGCTCGTGTCTACGAGACGGAAAGAGAATGACCGTGACGTTTGGTGCGTATAGAAGCGCAAAGCCCCAGTGTTACTGCGCCTGTGAAAGCGCTTCCAAGGAAGGGTGCTGGCTAGCAAGAGCTTTCAGTGCTGGCACTTTTCAGCTCTGAGCAATTGCTCGACGTTTGCAATTTCTCAGCTCGTGTCTACGAGACGGAAAGAGAAGGACCGTGATGTTTGGTGGGTAGAGAAGCGCAAAGCCCCAGTGTTGCTGCGCCTGTGAAAGCGCTTCCAAGGAAGGGTGCTGGCTAGCAAGAGCTTTCAGTGCTGGCACTTTTCATCTCTGAGCAATTGCTTGACGTTTGCAATTTCTCACCTGAGCTCTCTTTAGAGTGCGCGAGAGGATGAGCAGAAGATGAGGTGGCTAGAGAAGCCCAGAGCCCCAGTGTTCTTAGGCCTACAAAAGCGCTTCCAAGGAAGGGTGCTGGCTAGCAAGAGCTTTCAGTGCTGGCACTTTTCAGCTCTGAGCAATTGCTTGACGTTTGCAATTTCTCAGCTCGTGTCTACCGACGGAAAGAGAATGACCGTGACGTTTGGTGCGTATAGAAGCGCAAAGCCCCAGTGTTGCTGCGCCTGTGAAAGCGCTTCCAAGGAAGGGTGCTGGCTAGCAACAGCTTTCAGTGCTGGCACTTTTCATCTCTGAGCAATTGCTGGACGTTTGCAATTTCTCACCTGAGCTCTCTTTAGAGTGCGCGAGAGGATGAGCAGAAGATGAGGTGGCTAGAGAAGCCCAGAGCCCCAGTGTTCTTAGGCCTACAAAAGCGCTTCCAAGGAAGGGTGCTGGCTAGCAACAGCTTTCAGTGCTGGCACTTTTCATCTCTGAGCAATTGCTGGACGTTTGCAATTTCTCAGCTCGTGTCTATGAGACGGAAAGAGAATGACAGTGACGTTTGGTGGATAGAGAAGCGCAAAGCCCCAGTGTTGCTGCGCCTGTGAAAGCGCTTCCAAGGAAGGGTGCTGGCTAGCAAGAGCTTTCAGTGCTGGCACTTTTCATCTCTGAGCAATTGCTCGACGTTTGCAATTTCTCACCTGAGCTCTCTTTAGAGTGCGCGAGAGGATGAGCAGAAGATGAGGTGGCTAGAGAAGCCCAGAGCACCAGTGTTCTTAGGGCTACAAAAGCGCTTCCAAGGAAGGGTGCTGGCTAGCAACAGCTTTCAGTGCTGGCACTTTTCATCTCTGAGCAATTGCTCGACGTTTGCAATTTCTCAGCTCGTGTCTACGAGACGGAAAGAGAAGGACCGTGACGTTTGGTGGCTAGAGAAGCGCAAAGCCCCAGTGTTACTGCGCCTGTGAAAGCGCTTCCAAGGAAGGGTGCTGGCTAGCAACAGCTTTCAGTGCTGGCACTTTTCATCTCTGAGCAATTGCTCGACATTTGCAATTTCTCAGCTCGTGTCTACGAGACGGAAAGAGAATGACCGTGACGTTTGGTGCGTATAGAAGCGCAAAGCCCCAGTGTTACTGCGCCTGTGAAAGCGCTTCCAAGGAAGGGTGCTGGCTAGCAAGAGCTTTCAGTGCTGGCACTTTTCAGCTCTGAGCAATTGCTCGACGTTTGCAATTTCTCAGCTCGTGTCTACGAGACGGAAAGAGAAGGACCGTGATGTTTGGTGGGTAGAGAAGCGCAAAGCCCCAGTGTTGCTGCGCCTGTGAAAGCGCTTCCAAGGAAGGGTGCTGGCTAGCAAGAGCTTTCAGTGCTGGCACTTTTCATCTCTGAGCAATTGCTCGACGTTTGCAATTTCTCACCTGAGCTCTCTTTAGACTGCGCGAGAGGATGAGCAGAAGATGAGGTGGCTAGAGAAGCCCAGAGCCCCAGTGTTCTTAGGCCTACAAAAGCGCTTCCAAGGAAGGGTGCTGGCTAGCAAGAGCTTTCAGTGCTGGCACTTTTCAGCTCTGAGCAATTGCTCGACGTTTGCAATTTCTCAGCTCGTGTCTACCGACGGAAAGAGAATGACTGTGACGTTTGGTGCGTATAGAAGCGCAAAGCCCCAGTGTTGCTGCGCCTGTGAAAGCGCTTCCAAGGAAGGGTGCTGGCTAGCAAGAGCTTTCAGTGCTGGCACTTTTCATCTCTGAGCAATTGCTTGACGTTTGCAATTTCTCACCTGAGCTCTCTTTAGAGTGCGCGAGAGGATGAGCAGAAGATGAGGTGGCTAGAGAAGCCCAGAGCCCCAGTGTTCTTAGGCCTACAAAAGCGCTTCCAAGGAAGGGTGCTGGCTAGCAACAGCTTTCAGTGCTGGCACTTTTCATCTCTGAGCAATTGCTGGACGTTTGCAATTTCTCAGCTCGTGTCTATGAGACGGAAAGAGAATGACAGTGACGTTTGGTGGATAGAGAAGCGCAAAGCCCCAGTGTTGCTGCGCCTGTGAAAGCGCTTCCAAGGAAGGGTGCTGGCTAGCAAGAGCTTTCAGTGCTGGCACTTTTCATCTCTGAGCAATTGCTCGACGTTTGCAATTTCTCACCTGAGCTCTCTTTAGAGTGCGCGAGAGGATGAGCAGAAGATGAGGTGGCTAGAGAAGCCCAGAGCCCCAGTGTTCTTAGGGCTACAAAAGCGCTTCCAAGGAAGGGTGCTGGCTAGCAACAGCTTTCAGTGCTGGCACTTTTCACCTCTGAGCAATTGCTCGACGTTTGCAATTTCTCACCTGAGCTCTCTTTAGACTGCGCGAGAGGATGAGCAGAAGATGAGGTGGCTAGAGAAGCCCAGAGCCCCAGTGTTCTTAGGCCTACAAAAGCGCTTCCAAGGAAGGGTGCTGGCTAGCAACAGCTTTCAGTGCTGGCACTTTTCATCTCTGAGCAATTGCTGGACGTTTGCAATTTCTCAGCTCGTGTCTACGAGACGGAAAGAGAAGGACCGTGACGTTTGGTGCGTATAGAAGCGCAAAGCCCCAGTGTTGCTGCGCCTGTGAAAGCGCTTCCAAGGAAGGGTGCTGGCTAGCAACAGCTTTCAGTGCTGGCACTTTTCATCTCTGAGCAATTGCTCGACGTTTGCAATTTCTCACCTGAGCTCTCTTTAGAGTGCGCGAGAGGATGAGCAGAAGATGAGGTGGCTAGAGAAGCCCAGAGCCCCAGTGTTCTTAGGCCTACAAAAGCGCTTCCAAGGAAGGGTGCTGGCTAACAAGAGCTTTCAGTGCTGGCACTTTTCATCTCTGAGCAATTGCTCGACGTTTGCAATTTCTCAGCTCGTGTCTACGAGACGGAAAGAGAATGACCATGACTATTGGTGGGTAGAGAAGCGCAAAGCCCCAGTGTTACTGCGCCTGTGAAAGCGCTTCCAAGGAAGGGTGCTGGCTAGCAACACCTTTCAGTGCTGGCACTTTTCATCTCTGAGCAATTGCTCGACGTTTGCAATTTCTCAGCTCGTGTCTACGAGACGGAAAGAGAAGGACCGTGACGTTTGGTGCGTAGAAAAGTGCAAAGCCCCAGTGTTGCTGCGCCTGTGAAAGCGCTTCCAAGGAAGGGTGCTGGCTAGCAACAGCTTTCAGTGCTGGCACTTTTCATCTCTGAGCAATTGCTCGACGTTTGCAATTTCTCACCTGAGCTCTCTTTAGAGTGCGCGAGAGGATGAGCAGAAGTTTAGGTGGCTAGAGAAGCCCAGAGCCCCAGTGTGCTTAGGCCTACAAAAGCGCTTCCAAGGAAGGGTGCTGGCTAGCAACAGCTTTCAGTGCTGGCACTTTTCATCTCTGAGCAATTGCTGGACGTTTGCAATTTCTCAGCTCGTGTCTATGAGATGGAAAGAGAAGGACCGTGACGTTTGGTGGCTAGAGAAGCGCAGAGACCCAGTGTTGCTGCGCCTGTGAAAGCGCTTCCAAGGAAGGGTGCTGGCTAGCAAGAGCTTTCAGTGCTGGCACTTTTCTTCTCTGAGCATTTGCTAGACGTTTGCAATTTCTTACCTGAGCTCTCTTTAGAGTGCGCGAGAGGATGAGCAGAAGATGAGGTGGCTAGAGAAGCCCAGAGCCCCAGTGTTCTTAGGCCTACAAAAGCGCTTCCAAGGAAGGGTGCTGGCTAGCAAGAGCTTTCAGTGCTGGCACTTTTCATCTCTGAGCAATTGCTCGACGTTTGCAATTTCTCAGCTCGTGTCTAGAAGACGGAAAGAGAAGGACCGTGACGTTTGGTGGCTAGAGAAGCGCAAAGCCCCAGTGTTACTGCGCCTGTAAAGCGCTTTCAAGGAAGGGTGCTGGCTAGCAAGAGCTTTCAGTGCTGGCACTTTTCATCTCTGAGCAATTGCTCGACGTTTGCAATTTCTCAGCTCGTGTCTACGAGACGGAAAGAGAAGGACCGTGACGTTTGGTGCGTATAGAAGCGTAAAGCCCCAGTGTTACTGCGCCTGTGAAAGCGCTTCCAAGGAAGGGTACTGGCTAGCAACAGCTTTCAGTGCTGGCACTTTTCATCTCTGAGCAATTGCTGGATGTTTGCAATTTCTCAGCTCGTGTCTACGAGACGGAAAGAGAATGACAGTGACGTTTGGTGCGTATAGAAGCGCAAAGCCCCAGTGTTGCTGCGCCTGTGAAAGCGCTTCCAAGGAAGGGTGCTGGCTAGCAAGAGCTTTCAGTGCTGGCACTTTTCATCTCTGAGCAATTGCTCGACGTTTGCAATTTCTCACCTGAGCTCTCTTTAGAGTGCGCGAGAGGATGAGCAGAAGATGAGGTGGCTAGAGAAGCCCAGAGCCCCAGTGTTCTTAGGCCTACAAAAGCGCTTCCAAGGAAGGGTGCTGGCTAGCAACAGCTTTCAGTGCTGGCACTTTTCATCTCTGAGCAATTGCTCGACGTTTGCAATTTCTCAGCTCGTGTCTACGAGACGGAAAGAGAAGGACCGTGACGTTTGGTGCGTATAGAAGCGCAAAGCCCCAGTGTTACTGCGCCTGTGAAAGCGCTTCCAAGGAAGGGTGCTGGCTAGCAAGAGCTTTCAGTGCTGGCACTTTTCATCTCTGAGCAATTGCTCGACGTTTGCAATTTCTCAGCTCGTGTCTACGAGACGGAAAGAGAAGGACCGTGACGTTTGGTGCGTATAGAAGCGCAAAGCCCCAGTGTTGCTGCGCCTGTGAAAGCGCTTCCAAGGAAGGGTGCTGGCTAGCAAGAGCTTTCAGTGCTGGCACTTTTCATCTCTGAGCAATTGCTCGACGTTTGCAATTTCTCAGCTCGTGTCTACGAGACGGAAAGAGAATGACAGTGACGTTTGGTGCGTATAGAAGCGCAAAGCCCCAGTGTTACTGCGCCTGTGAAAGCGCTTCCAAGGAAGGGTGCTGGCTAGCAAGAGCTTTCAGTGCTGGCAATTTTCATCTCTGAGCAATTGCTCGACGTTTGCAATTTCTCACCTGAGCTCTCTTTAGAATGCGCGAGAGGATGAGCAGAAGATGAGGTGGCTAGAGAAGCCCAGAGCCCCAGTGTTCTTAGGCCTACAAAAGCGCTTCCAAGGAAGGGTGCTGGCTAGCAAGAGCTTTCAGTGCTGGCACTTTTCATCTCTGAGCAATTGCTGGACGTTTGCAATTTCTCAGCTCGTGTCTACGAGACGGAAATAGAGGGACCGTGACGTTTGGTGCGTATAGAAGCGCAAAGCCCCAGTGTTGCTGCGCCTGTGAAAGCGCTTCCAAGGAAGGGTGCTGGCTAGCAAGAGCTTTCAGTGCTGGCACTTTTCATCTCTGAGCAATTGCTCGACGTTTGCAATTTCTCAGCTCGTGTCTACGAGATGGAAAGAGAAGGACCGTGACGTTTGGTGGCTAGAGAAGCGCAGAGCTCCAGTGTTGCTGCACCTGTAAAGCGCTTCCAAGGAAGGGTGCTGGCTAGCAACAGCTTTCAGTGCTGGCACTTTTCATCTCTGAGCAATTGCTCGACGTTTGCAATTTCTCAGCTCGTGTCTACGAGACGGAAAGAGAAGGACCGTGACGTTTGGTGCGTATAGAAGCGCAAAGCCCCAGTGTTGCTGCGCCTGTGAAAGCGCTTCCAAGGAAGGGTGCTGGCTAGCAACAGCTTTCAGTGCTGGCACTTTTCATCTCTGAGCAATTGCTCGACGTTTGCAATTTCTCACCTGAGCTCTCTTTAGAGTGCGCGAGAGGATGAGCAGAAGATGAGGTGGCTAGAGAAGCCCAGAGCCCCAGTGTTCTTAGGCCTACAAAAGCGCTTCCAAGGAAGGGTGCTGGCTAGCAACAGCTTTCAGTGCTGGCACTTTTCATCTCTGAGCAATTGCTCGACGTTTGCAATTTCTCAGCTCGTGTCTACGAGACGGAAAGAGAAGGACCGTGACGTTTGGTGGGTAGAGAAGCGCAAAGCCCCAGTGTTACTGCGCCTGTAAAGCGCTTCCAAGGAAGGGTGCTGGCTAGCAAAAGCTTTCAGTGCTGGCACTTTTCAGCACTGAGCAATTGCTCGACGTTTGCAATTTCTCAGCTCGTGTCTACGAGACGGAAAGAGAAGGACCGTGACGTTTGGTGCGTATAGAAGCGCAAAGCCCCAGTGTTGCTGCGCCTGTGAAAGCGCTTCCAAGGAAGGGTGCTTGCTAGCAACAGCTTTCAGTGCTGGCACTTTTCACCTCTGAGCATTTGCTAGACGTTTGCAATTTCTCACCTGAGCTCTCTTTAGAGTGCGCGAGAGGATGAGCAGAAGATGAGGTGGCTAGAGAAGCCCAGAGCACCAGTGTTCTTAGGCCTACAAAAGCGCTTCCAAGGAAGGGTGCTGGCTAGCAAGAGCTTTCAGTGCTGGCACTTTTCATCTCTGAGCAATTGCTCGACGTTTGCAATTTCTCAGCTCGTGTCTATGAGACGGAAAGAGAATGACAGTGACGTTTGGTGGCTAGAGAAGCGCAAAGCCCCAGTGTTACTGCGCCTGTGAAAGCGCTTCCAAGGAAGGGTGCTGGCTAGCAAGAGCTTTCAGTGCTGGCACTTTTCATCTCTGAGCAATTGCTCGACGTTTGCAATTTCTCAGCTCTTGTCTACGAGACGGAGAGATAGTGACCGTGACGTTTGGTGGCTAGAGAAGCGCAAAGCCCCAGTGTTGCTGCGCCTGTGAAAGCGCTTCCAAGGAAGGGTGCTGGCTAGCAACAGCTTTCAGTGCTGGCACTTTTCATCTCTGAGCAATTGCTCGACGTTTGCAATTTCTCACCTGAGCTCTCTTTAGAGTGCGCGAGAGGATGAGCAGAAGATGAGGTGGCTAGAGAAGCCCAGAGCCCCAGTGTTCTTAGGCCTACAAAAGCGCTTCCAAGGAAGGGTGCTGGCTAGCAAGAGCTTTCAGTGCTGGCACTTTTCACCTCTGAGCAATTGCTGGATGTTTGCAATTTCTCACCTGAGCTCTCTTTAGAGTGCGCGAGAGGATGAGCAGAAGATGAGGTGGCTAGAGAAGCCCAGAGCCCCAGTGTTCTTAGGCCTACAAAAGCGCTTCCAAGGAAGGGTGCTGGCTAGCAAGAGCTTTCAGTGCTGGCACTTTTCATCTCTGAGCAATTGCTGGACGTTTGCAATTTCTCAGCTCGTGTCTACGAGACGGAAAGAGAAGGACCGTGACGTTTGGTGGGTAGAGAAGCGCAAAGCCCCAGTGTTGCTGCGCCTGTGAAAGCGCTTCCAAGGAAGGGTGCTGGCTAGCAACAGCTTTCAGTGCTGGCACTTTTCGTCTCTGAGCAATTGCTCGACGTTTGCAATTTCTCACCTGAGCTCTCTTTAGAGTGCGCGAGAGGATGAGCAGAAGATGAGGTGGCTAGACAAGCCCAGAGCCCCAGTGTTCTTAGGCCTACAAAAGCGCTTCCAAGGAAGGGTGCTGGCTAGCAAGAGCTTTCAGTGCTGGCACTTTTCAGCTCTGAGCAATTGCTCGACGTTTGCAATTTCTCAGCTCGTGTCTACGAGACGGAAAGAGAATGACCATGACGTTTGGTGGGTAGAGAAGCGCAAAGCCCCAGTGTTACTGCGCCTGTGAAAGCGCTTCCAAGGAAGGGTGCTGGCTAGCAACAGCTTTCAGTGCTGGCACTTTTCATCTCTGAGCAATTGCTCGACGTTTGCATTTTCTCAGCTCGTGTCTACGAGATGGAAAGAGAAGGACCGTGACGTTTGGTGGCTAGAGAAGTGCAGAGCCCCAGTGTTGCTGCACCTGTAAAGCGCTTCCAAGGAAGGGTGCTGGCTAGCAACAGCTTTCAGTGCTGGCACTTTTCAGCTCTGAGCAATTGCTCGACGTTTGCAATTTCTCAGCTCGTGTCTACGAGACGGAAAGAGAAGGACCGTGACGTTTGGTGCGTATAGAAGCGCAAAGCCCCAGTGTTGCTGCGCCTGTTAAAGCGCTTCCAAGGAAGGGTGCTGGCTAGCAAGAGCTTTCAGTGCTGGCACTTTTCATCTCTGAGCAATTGCTGGACGTTTGCAATTTCTCACCTGAGCTCTCTTTAGAGTGCGCGAGAGGATGAGCAGAAGATGAGGTGGCTAGAGAAGCCCAGAGCCCCAGTGTTCTTAGGCCTACAAAAGCGCTTCCAAGGAAGGGTGCTGGCTAGCAACAGCTTTCAGTGCTGGCACTTTTCATCTCTGAGCAATTGCTCGACGTTTGCAATTTCTCAACTCTTGTCTACGACACGGAGAGATAGTGACCGTGACGTTTGGTGGCTAGAGAAGCGCAAAGCCCCAGTGTTGCTGCGCCTGTGAAAGCGCTTCCAAGGAAGGGTGCTGGCTAGCAAGAGCTTTCAGTGCTGGCACTTTTCATCTCTGAGCAATTGCTGGACGTTTGCAATTTCTCAGCTCGTGTCTATGAGATGGAAAGAGAATGACCGTGACGTTTGGTGGGTAGAGAAGCGCAGAGCCCCAGTGTTGCTGCACCTGTGAAAGCGCTTCCAAGGAAGGGTGCTGGCTAGCAAGAGCTTTCAGTGCTGGCACTTTTCAGCTCTGAGCAATTGCTCGACGTTTGCAATTTCTCAGCTCGTGTCTAGCAGACGGAAAGAGAAGGACCGTGACGTTTGGTGGCTAGAGAAGCGCAAAGCCCCAGTGTTACTGCGCCTGTGAAAGCGCTTCCAAGGAAGGGTGCTGGCTAGCAAGAGCTTTCAGTGCTGGCACTTTTCATCTCTGAGCAATTGCTCGACTTTTGCAATTTCTCAGCTCGTGTCTACGAGACGGAAAGAGAAGGACCGTGACGTTTGGTGCGTATAGAAGCGTAAAGCCCCAGTGTTGCTGCGCCTGTGAAAGCGCTTCCAAGGAAGGGTACTGGCTAGCAAGAGCTTTCAGTGCTGGCACTTTTCATCTCTGAGCAATTGCTGGATGTTTGCAATTTCTCAGCTCGTGTCTACGAGACGGAAAGAGAAGGACCGTGACGTTTGGTGCGTATAGAAGCGCAAAGCCCCAGTGTTGCTGCGCCTGTGAAAGCGCTTCCAAGGAAGGGTGCTGGCTAGCAACAGCTTTCAGTGCTGGCACTTTTCATCTCTGAGCAATTGCTCGACGTTTGCAATTTCTCACCTGAGCTCTCTTTAGAGTGCGCGAGAGGATGAGCAGAAGATGAGGTGGCTAGAGAAGCCCAGAGCCCCAGTGTTCTTAGGCCTACAAAAGCGCTTCCAAGGAAGGGTGCTGGCTAGCAACAGCTTTCAGTGCTGGCACTTTTCATCTCTGAGCAATTGCTGGACGTTTGCAATTTCTCAGCTCTTGTCTGCGACACGGAGAGATAGTGACCGTGACGTTTGGTGGCTAGAGAAGCGCAAAGCCCCAGTGTTACTGCGCCTGTAAAGCGCTTCCAAGGAAGGGTGCTGGCTAGCAAGAGCTTTCAGTGCTGGCACTTTTCATCTCTGAGCAATTGCTCGACGTTTGCAATTTCTCAGCTCGTGTCTACGAGACGGAAAGAGAAGGACCGTGACGTTTGGTGGCTAGAGAAGCGCAAAGCCCCAGTGTTACTGCGCCTGTAAAGCGCTTCCAAGGAAGGGTGCTGGCTAGCAAGAGCTTTCAGTGCTGGCACTATTCATCTCTGAGCAATTGCTCGACATTTGCAATTTCTCAGCTCGTGTCTACGAGACGGAAAGAGAATGACCATGACTATTGGTGGGTAGAGAAGCGCAAAGCCCCAGTGTTACTGCGCCTGTGAAAGCGCTTCCAAGGAAGGGTGCTGGCTAGCATCACCTTTCAGTGCTGGCACTTTTCATCTCTGAGCAATTGCTGGACGTTTGCAATTTCTCAGCTCGTGTCTACGAGACGGAAAGAGAAGGACCGTGACGTTTGGTGCGTAGAAAAGTGCAAAGCCCCAGTGTTGCTGCGCCTGTGAAAGCGCTTCCAAGGAAGGGTGCTGGCTAGCAAGAGCTTTCAGTGCTGGCACTTTTCAGCTCTGAGCAATTGCTCGACGTTTGCAATTTCTCAGCTCATGTCTACGAGACGGAAAGAGAAGGACCGTGACGTTTGGTGGCTAGAGAAGCGCAAAGCCCCAGTGTTGCTGCGCCTGTGAAAGCGCTTCCAAGGAAGGGTGCTGGCTAGCAACAGCTTTCAGTGCTGGCACTTTTCGTCTCTGAGCAATTGCTCGACGTTTGCAATTTCTCACCTGAGCTCTCTTTAGAGTGCGCGAGAGGATGAGCAGAAGTTTAGGTGGCTAGAGAAGCCCAGAGCCCCAGTGTGCTTAGGCCTACAAAAGCGCTTCCAAGGAAGGGTGCTGGCTAGCAACAGCTTTCAGTGCTGGCACTTTTCATCTCTGAGCAATTGCTTGACGTTTGCAATTTCTCAGCTCGTGTCTATGAGATGGAAAGAGAAGGACCGTGACGTTTGGTGGGTAGAGAAGCGCAGAGCCCCAGTGTTGCTGCACCTGTGAAAGCGCTTCCAAGGAAGGGTGCTGGCTAGCAAGAGCTTTCAGTGCTGGCACTTTTCTTCTCTGAGCATTTGCTAGACGTTTGCAATTTCTTACCTGAGCTCTCTTTAGAGTGCGCGAGAGGATGAGCAGAAGATGAGGTGGCTAGAGAAGCCCAGAGCCCCAGTGTTCTTAGGCCTACAAAAGCGCTTCCAAGGAAGGGTGCTGGCTAGCAAGAGCTTTCAGTGCTGGCACTTTTCATCTCTGAGCAATTGCTCGACGTTTGCAATTTCTCAGCTCGTGTCTAGAAGACGGAAAGAGAAGGACCGTGACGTTTGGTGGCTAGAGAAGCGCAAAGCCCCAGTGTTACTGCGCCTGTAAAGCGCTTCCAAGGAAGGGTGCTGGCTAGCAAGAGCTTTCAGTGCTGGCACTTTTCATCTCTGAGCAATTGCTCGACGTTTGCAATTTCTCAGCTCGTGTCTACGAGATGGAAAGAGAAGGACCGTGACGTTTGGTGCGTATAGAAGCGTAAAGCCCCAGTGTTACTGCGCCTGTGAAAGCGCTTCCAAGGAAGGGTACTGGCTAGCAAGAGCTTTCAGTGCTGGCACTTTTCATCTCTGAGCAATTGCTGGATGTTTGCAATTTCTCAGCTCGTGTCTACGAGACGGAAAGAGAATGACCGTGACGTTTGGTGCGTATAGAAGCGCAAAGCCCCAGTGTTGCTGCGCCTGTGAAAGCGCTTCCAAGGAAGGGTGCTGGCTAGCAACAGCTTTCAGTGCTGGCACTTTTCATCTCTGAGCAATTGCTCGACGTTTGCAATTTCTCACCTGAGCTCTCTTTAGAGTGCGCGAGAGGATGAGCAGAAGATGAGGTGGCTAGAGAAGCCCAGAGCCCCAGTGTTCTTAGGCCTACAAAAGCGCTTCCAAGGAAGGGTGCTGGCTAGCAACAGCTTTCATTGCTGGCACTTTTCATCTCTGAGCAATTGCTCGACGTTTGCAATTTCTCAGCTCGTGTCTACGAGACGGAAAGAGAATGACAGTGACGTTTGGTGCGTATAGAAGCGCAAAGCCCCAGTGTTACTGCGCCTGTGAAAGCGCTTCCAAGGAAGGGTGCTGGCTAGCAAGAGCTTTCAGTGCTGGCACTTTTCATCTCTGAGCAATTGCTCGACGTTTGCAATTTCTCAGCTCGTGTCTACGAGACGGAAAGAGAAGGACCGTGACGTTTGGTGCGTATAGAAGCGCAAAGCCCCAGTGTTGCTGCGCCTGTGAAAGCGCTTCCAAGGAAGGGTGCTGGCTAGCAAGAGCTTTCAGTGCTGGCACTTTTCATCTCTGAGCAATTGCTCGACGTTTGCAATTTCTCAGCTCGTGTCTACGAGACGGAAAGAGAATGACAGTGACGTTTGGTGCGTATAGAAGCGCAAAGCCCCAGTGTTACTGCGCCTGTGAAAGCGCTTCCAAGGATGGGTGCTGGCTAGCAAGAGCTTTCAGTGCTGGCAATTTTCATCTCTGAGCAATTGCTCGACGTTTGCAATTTCTCAGCTCCTGTCTACGAGACGGAAAGAGAAGGACCGTGACGTTTGGTGGCTAGAGAAGCGCAAAGCCCCAGTGTTGCTGCGCCTGTGAAAGCGCTTCCAAGGAAGGGTGCTGGCTAGCAAGAGCTTTCAGTGCTGGCACTTTTCATCTCTGAGCAATTGCTCGACGTTTGCAATTTCTCAGCTCGTGTCTACGAGACGGAAAGAGAAGGACCGTGACGTTTGGTGGGTAGAGAAGCGCAAAGCCCCAGTGTTGCTGCGCCTGTGAAAGCGCTTCCAAGGAAGGGTGCTGGCTAGCAACAGCTTTCAGTGCTGGCACTTTTCTTCTCTGAGCAATTGCTCGACGTTTGCAATTTCTCACCTGAGTTCTCTTTAGAGTGCGCGAGAGGATGAGCAGAAGATGAGGTGGCTAGAGAAGCCCAGAGCCCCAGTGTTCTTAGGCCTACAAAAGCGCTTCCAAGGAAGGGTGCTGGCTAGCAACAGCTTTCAGTGCTGGCACTTTTCATCTCTGAGCAATTGCTCGACGTTTGCAATTTCTCAGCTCGTGTCTAGAAGACGGAAAGAGAAGGACCGTGACGTTTGGTGCGTATAGAAGCGCAAAGCCCCAGTGTTGCTGCGCCTGTGAAAGTGCTTCCAAGGAAGGGTGCTGGCTAGCAAGAGCTTTCAGTGCTGGCACTTTTCTTCTCTGAGCATTTGCTCGACGTTTGCAATTTCTCACCTGAGCTCTCTTTAGAGTGCGCAAGAGGATGAGCAGAAGATGAGGTGGCTAGAGAAGCCCAGAGCCCCAGTGTTCTTAGGCCTACAAAAGCGCTTCCAAGGAAGGGTGCTGGCTAGCAAGAGCTTTCAGTGCTGGCACTTTTCATCTCTGAGCAATTGCTCGACGTTTGCAATTTCTCAGCTCGTGTCTACGAGACGGAAAGAGAAGGACCGTGACGTTTGGTGGGTAGAGAAGCGCAAAGCCCCAGTGTTGCTGCGCCTGTGAAAGCGCTTCCAAGGAAGGGTGCTGGCTAGCAACAGCTTTCAGTGCTGGCACTTTTCATCTCTGAGCAATTGCTGGATGTTTGCAATTTCTCAGCTCGTGTCTACGAGACGGAAAGAGAATGACCGTGACGTTTGGTGCGTATAGAAGCGCAAAGCCCCAGTGTTGCTGCGCCTGTGAAAGCGCTTCCAAGGAAGGGTGCTGGCTAGCAAGAGCTTTCAGTGCTGGCACTTTTCATCTCTGAGCAATTGCTCGACGTTTGCAATTTCTCAGCTCGTGTCTACGAGACGGAAAGAGAATGACAGTGACGTTTGGTGCGTATAGAAGCGCAAAGCCCCAGTGTTACTGCGCCTGTGAAAGCGCTTCCAAGGAAGGGTGCTGGCTAGCAAGAGCTTTCAGTGCTGGCACTTTTCTTCTCTGAGCATTTGCTAGACGTTTGCAATTTCTCACCTGAGCTCTCTTTAGAGTGCGCGAGAGGATGAGCAGAAGATGAGGTGGCTAGAGAAGCCCAGAGCCCCAGTGTTCTTAGGCCTACAAAAGCGCTTCCAAGGAAGGGTGCTGGCTAGCAACAGCTTTCAGTGCTGGCACTTTTCATCTCTGAGCAATTGCTCGACGTTTGCAATTTCTCAGCTCTTGTCTACGACACGGAGAGATAGTGACCGTGACGTTTGGTGGCTAGAGAAGCGCAAAGCCCCAGTGTTGCTGCGCCTGTGAAAGCGCTTCCAAGGAAGGGTGCTGGCTAGCAACAGCTTTCAGTGCTGGCACTTTTCATCTCTGAGCAATTGCTCGACGTTTGCAATTTCTCACCTGAGCTCTCTTTAGAGTGCGCGAGCGGATGAGCAGAAGATGAGGTGGCTAGAGAAGCCCAGAGCCCCAGTGTTCTTAGGCCTGCAAAAGCGCTTCCAAGGAAGGGTGCTTGCTAGCAACAGCTTTCAGTGCTGGCACTTTTCATCTCTGAGCAATTGCTCGACGTTTGCAATTTCTCACCTGAGCTCTCTTTAGAGTGCGCGAGAGGATGAGCAGAAGATGAGGTGGCTAGAGAAGCCCAGAGCCCCAGTGTTCTTAGGCCTACAAAAGCGCTTCCAAGGAAGGGTGCTGGCTAGCAACAGCTTTCAGTGCTGGCACTTTTCATCTCTGAGCAATTGCTCGACGTTTGCAATTTCTCAACTCTTGTCTACGACACGGAGAGATAGTGACCGTGACGTTTGGTGGCTAGAGAAGCGCAAAGCCCCAGTGTTGCTGCGCCTGTGAAAGCGCTTCCAAGGAAGGGTGCTTGCTAGCAAGAGCTTTCAGTGCTGGCACTTTTCATCTCTGAGCAATTGCTCGACGTTTGCAATTTCTCAGCTCGTGTCTACGAGACGGAAAGAGAAGGACCGTGACGTTTGGTGGGTAGAGAAGTGCAAAGCCCCAGTGTTGCTGCGCCTGTGAAAGCGCTTCCAAGGAAGGGTGCTGGCTAGCAAGAGCTTTCAGTGCTGGCACTTTTCATCTCTGAGCAATTGCTCGACGTTTGCAATTTCTCACCTGAGCTCTCTTTAGAGTGCGCGAGAGGATGAGCAGAAGATGAGGTGGCTAGAGAAGCGCAAAGCCCCAGTGTTCTTAGGCCTACAAAAGCGCTTCCAAGGAAGGGTGCTGGCTAGCAAGAGCTTTCAGTGCTGGCACTTTTCATCTCTGAGCAATTGCTCGACGTTTGAAATTTCTCAGCTCGTGTCTACGAGACGGAAAGAGAATGACAGTGACGTTTGGTGCGTATAGAAGCGCAAAGCCCCAGTGTTACTGCGCCTGTGAAAGCGCTTCCAAGGAAGGGTGCTGGCTAGCAAGAGCTTTCAGTGCTGGCACTTTTCATCTCTGAGCAATTGCTGGACGTTTGCAATTTCTCAGCTCGTGTCTACCGACGGAAAGAGAATGACCGTGACGTTTGGTGCGTATAGAAGCGCAAAGCCCCAGTGTTGCTGCGCCTGTGAAAGCGCTTCCAAGGAAGGGTGCTGGCTAGCAACAGCTTTCAGTGCTGGCACTTTTCATCTCTGAGCAATTGCTGGACGTTTGCAATTTCTCAGCTCTTGTCTGCGACACGGAGAGATAGTGACCGTGACGTTTGGTGGCTAGAGAAGCGCAAAGCCCCAGTGTTGCTGCGCCTGTGAAAGCGCTTCCAAGGAAGGGTGCTTGCTAGGAAGAGCTTTCAGTGCTGGCACTTTTCATCTCTGAGCAATTGCTCGACGTTTGCAATTTCTCACCTGAGCTCTCTTTAGAGTGCGCGAGAGGATGAGCAGAAGATGAGGTGGCTAGAGAAGCCCAGAGCCCCAGTGTTCTTAGGCCTACAAAAGCGCTTCCAAGGAAGGGTGCTGGCTAGCAACAGCTTTCAGTGCTGGCACTTTTCATCTCTGAGCAATTGCTGGACGTTTGCAACTTCTCAGCTCGTGTCTACGAGACGGAAAGAGAAGGACCGTGACGTTTGGTGGGTAGAGAAGCGCAAAGCCCCAGTGTTGCTGCACCTGTGAAAGCGCTTCCAAGGAAGGGTGCTGGCTAGCAACAGCTTTCAGTGCTGGCACTTTTCGTCTCTGAGCAATTGCTCGACGTTTGCAATTTCTCACCTGAGCTCTCTTTAGAGTGCGCGAGAGGATGAGCAGAAGATGAGGTGGCTAGAGAAGCCCAGAGCCCCAGTGTTCTTAGGCCTACAAAAGCGCTTCCAAGGAAGGGTGCTGGCTAGCAAGAGCTTTCAGTGCTGGCACTTTTCATCTCTGAGCAATTGCTCGACGTTTGCAATTTCTCAGCTCGTGTCTACGAGACGGAAAGTGAATGACCATGACGTTTGGTGGGTAGAGAAGCGCAAAGCCCCAGTGTTACTGCGCCTGTGAAAGCGCTTCCAAGGAAGGGTGCTGGCTAGCAACAGCTTTCAGTGCTGGCACTTTTCATCTCGGAGCAATTGCTGGACGTTTGCAATTTCTCAGCTCGTGTCTACGAGACGGAAAGAGAATGACCGTGACGTTTGGTGCGTAGAAAAGTGCAAAGCCCCAGTGTTGCTGCGCCTGTGAAAGCGCTTCCAAGGAAGGGTGCTGGCTAGCAAGAGCTTTCAGTGCTGGCACTTTTCATCTCTGAGCAATTGCTGGATGTTTGCAATTTCTCAGCTCGTGTCTACGAGACGGAAAGAGAATGACAGTGACGTTTGGTGCGTATAGAAGCGCAAAGCCCCAGTGTTGCTGCGCCTGTGAAAGCGCTTCCAAGGAAGGGTGCTGGCTAGCAACAGCTTTCAGTGCTGGCACTTTTCGTCTCTGAGCAATTGCTCGACGTTTGCAATTTCTCACCTGAGCTCTCTTTAGAGTGCGCGAGAGGATGAGCACAAGATTAGGTGGCTAGAGAAGCCCAGAGCCCCAGTGTTCTTAGGCCTACAAAAGCGCTTCCAAGGAAGGGTGCTGGCTAGCAACAGCTTTCAGTGCTGGCACTTTTCATCTCTGAGCAATTGCTCGACGTTTGCAATTTCTCAGCTCGTGTCTACGAGACGGAAAGAGAATGACAGTGACGTTTGGTGCGTATAGAAGCGCAAAGCCCCAGTGTTGCTGCGCCTGTGAAAGCGCTTCCAAGGAAGGGTGCTGGCTAGCAACAGCTTTCAGTGCTGGCACTTTTCTTCTCTGAGCAATTGCTCGACGTTTGCAATTTCTCACCTGAGCTCTCTTTAGAGTGCGCGAGAGGATGAGCAGAAGATGAGGTGGCTAGAGAAGCCCAGAGCCCCACTGTTCTTAGGCCTACAAAAGCGCTTCCAAGGAAGGGTGCTGGCTAGCAACAGCTTTCAGTGCTGGCACTTTTCATCTCTGAGCAATTGCTCGACGTTTGCAATTTCTCAGCTCGTGTCTAGAAGACGGAAAGAGAAGGACCGTGACGTTTGGTGCGTATAGAAGCGCAAAGCCCCAGTGTTGCTGCGCCTGTGAAAGCGCTTCCAAGGAAGGGTGCTGGCTAGCAACAGCTTTCAGTGCTGGCACTTTTCATCTCTGAGCAATTGCTCGACGTTTGCAATTTCTCAGCTCTTGTCTATGAGATGGAAAGAGAAGGACCGTGACGTTTGGTGGCTAGAGAAGCGCAGAGCCCCAGTGTTGCTGCGCCTGTGAAAGCGCTTCCAAGGAAGGGTGCTGGCTAGCAAGAGCTTTCAGTGCTGGCACTTTTCTTCTCTGAGCATTTGCTCGACGTTTGCAATTTCTCACCTGAGCTCTCTTTAGAGTGCGCAAGAGGATGAGCAGAAGATGAGGTGGCTAGAGAAGCCCAGAGCCCCAGTGTTCTTAGGCCTACAAAAGCGCTTCCAAGGAAGGGTGCTGGCTAGCAACAGCTTTCAGTGCTGGCACTTTTCATCTCTGAGCAATTGCTCGACGTTTGCAATTTCTCAGCTCGTGTCTACGAGACGGAAAGAGAAGGACCGTGACGTTTGGTGGGTAGAGAAGCGCAAAGCCCCAGTGTTGCTGCGCCTGTGAAAGCGCTTCCAAGGAAGGGTGCTGGCTAGCAACAGCTTTCAGTGCTGGCACTTTTCATCTCTGAGCAATTGCTGGATGTTTGCAATTTCTCAGCTCGTGTCTACGAGACGGAAAGAGAAGGACCGTGACGTTTGGTGCGTATAGAAGCGCAAAGCCCCAGTGTTACTGCGCCTGTGAAAGCGCTTCCAAGGAAGGGTGCTGGCTAGCAAGAGCTTTCAGTGCTGGCACTTTTCATCTCTGAGCAATTGCTCGACGTTTCCAATTTCTCAGCTCGTGTCTACGAGACGGAAAGAGAATGACAGTGACGTTTGGTGCGTATAGAAGCGCAAAGCCCCAGTGTTACTGCGCCTGTGAAAGCGCTTCCAAGGAAGGGTGCTGGCTAGCAAGAGCTTTCAGTGCTGGCAATTTTCAGCTCTGAGCAATTGCTCGACGTTTGCAATTTCTCACCTGAGCTCTCTTTAGAGTGCGCGAGAGGATGAGCAGAAGATGAGGTGGCTAGAGAAGCCCAGAGCCCCAGTGTTCTTAGGCCTACAAAAGCGCTTCCAAGGAAGGGTGCTGGCTAGCAAGAGCTTTCAGTGCTGGCACTTTTCATCTCTGAGCAATTGCTGGACGTTTGCAATTTCTCAGCTCGTGTCTACGAGACGGAAAGAGAAGGACCGTGACGTTTGGTGGGTAGAGAAGCGCAAAGCCCCAGTGTTGCTGCGCCTGTGAAAGCGCTTCCAAGGAAGGGTGCTGGCTAGCAAGAGCTTTCAGTGCTGGCACTTTTCATCTCTGAGCAATTGCTGGATGTTTGCAATTTCTCAGCTCGTGTCTACGAGACGGAAAGAGAATGACAGTGACGTTTGGTGCGTATAGAAGCGCAAAGCCCCAGTGTTACTGCGCCTGTGAAAGCGCTTCCAAGGAAGGGTGCTGGCTAGCAAGAGCTTTCAGTGCTGGCACTTTTCATCTCTGAGCAATTGCTTGACGTTTGCAATTTCTCAGCTCGTGTCTACCGACGGAAAGAGAATGACCGTGACGTTTGGTGCGTATAGAAGCGCAAAGCCCCAGTGTTGCTGCGCCTGTGAAAGCGCTTCCAAGGAAGGGTGCTGGCTAGCAAGAGCTTTCAGTGCTGGCACTTTTCATCTCTGAGCAATTGCTTGACGTTTGCAATTTCTCACCTGAGCTCTCTTTAGAGTGCGCGAGAGGATGAGCAGAAGATGAGGTGGCTAGAGAAGCCCAGAGCCCCAGTGTTCTTAGGCCTACAAAAGCGCTTCCAAGGCAGGGGGCTGGCTAGCAAGAGCTTTCAGTGCTGGCACTTTTCATCTCTGAGCAATTGCTCGACGTTTGCAATTTCTCAGCTCGTGTCTATGAGACGGAAAGAGAATGACAGTGACGTTTGGTGGGTAGAGAAGCGCAAAGCCCCAGTGTTGCTGCGCCTGTGAAAGCGCTTCCAAGGAAGGGTGCTGGCTAGCAAGAGCTTTCAGTGCTGGCACTTTTCATCTCTGAGCAATTGCTGGATGTTTGCAATTTCTCAGCTCGTGTCTGCGACACGGAGAGATAGTGACCGTGACGTTTGGTGGCTAGAGAAGCGCAAAGCCCCAGTGTTGCTGCGCCTGTGAAAGCGCTTCCAAGGAAGGGTGCTTGCTAGCAAGAGCTTTCAGTGCTGGCACTTTTCATCTCTGAGCAATTGCTCGACGTTTGCAATTTCTCAGCTCGTGTCTACGAGACGTAAAGAGAAGGACCGTGACGTTTGGTGGGTAGAGAAGCGCAAAGCCCCAGTGTTGCTGCGCCTGTGAAAGCGCTTCCAAGGAAGGGTGCTGGCTAGCAAGAGCTTTCAGTGCTGGCACTTTTCATCTCTGAGCAATTGCTGGACGTTTGCAATTTCTCAGCTCGTGTCTACGAGACGGAAAGAGAAGGACCGTGACGTTTGGTGGCTAGAGAAGCGCAAAGCCCCAGTGTTGCTGCGCCTGTGAAAGCGCTTCCAAGGAAGGGTGCTGGCTAGCAACAGCTTTCAGTGCTGGCACTTTTCGTCTCTGAGCAATTGCTCGACGTTTGCAATTTCTCACCTGAGCTCTCTTCAGAGTGCGCGAGAGGATGAGCAGAAGATGAGGTGGCTAGAGAAGCCCAGAGCCCCACTGTTCTTAGGCCTACAAAAGCGCTTCCAAGGAAGGGTGCTGGCTAGCAAGAGCTTTCAGTGCTGGCACTTTTCATCTCTGAGCAATTGCTAGACGTTTGCAATTTCTCAGCTCGTGTCTACGAGACGGAAAGAGAATGACCGTGACGTTTGGTGCGTAGAAAAGTGCAAAGCCCCAGTGTTGCTGCGCCTGTGAAAGCGCTTCCAAGGAAGGGTGCTGGCTAGCAAGAGCTTTCAGTGCTGGCACTTTTCATCTCTGAGCAATTGCTCGACGTTTGCAATTTCTCAGCTCGTGTCTACGAGACGTAAAGAGAAGGACCGTGACGTTTGGTGGGTAGAGAAGCGCAAAGCCCCAGTGTTGCTGCGCCTGTGAAAGCGCTTCCAAGGAAGGGTGCTTGCTAGCAAGAGCTTTCAGTGCTGGCACTTTTCATCTCTGAGCAATTGCTGGACGTTTGCAATTTCTCAGCTCGTGTCTACGAGACGGAAAGAGAAGGACTGTGACGTTTGGTGGCTAGAGAAGCGCAAAGCCCCAGTGTTGCTGCGCCTGTGAAAGCGCTTCCAAGGAAGGGTGCTGGCTAGCAACAGCTTTCAGTGCTGGCACTTTTCGTCTCTGAGCAATTGCTCGACGTTTGCAATTTCTCACCTGAGCTCTCTTCAGAGTGCGCGAGAGGATGAGCAGAAGATGAGGTGGCTAGAGAAGCCCAGAGCCCCACTGTTCTTAGGGCTACAAAAGCGCTTCCAAGGAAGGGGGCTGGCTAGCAAGAGCTTTCAGTGCTGGCACTTTTCATCTCTGAGCAATTGCTCGACGTTTGCAATTTCTCAGCTCGTGTCTACGAGACGGAAAGAGAATGACCATGACGTTTGGTGGGTAGAGAAGCGCAAAGCCCCAGTGTTACTGCGCCTGTGAAAGCGCTTCCAAGGAAGGGTGCTGGCTAGCAAGAGCTTTCAGTGCTGGCACTTTTCATCTCTGAGCAATTGCTCGACGTTTGCAATTTCTCAGCTCGTGTCTACGAGACGGAAAGAGAATGACCGTGACGTTTGGTGCGTAGAAAAGTGCAAAGCCCCAGTGTTGCTGCGCCTGTGAAAGCGCTTCCAAGGAAGGGTGCTGGCTAGCAAGAGCTTTCAGTGCTGGCACTTTTCATCTCTGAGCAATTGCTCGACGTTTGCAATTTCTCAGCTCTTGTCTATGAGATGGAAAGAGAAGGACCGTGACGTTTGGTGGCTAGAGAAGCGCAGAGCCCCAGTGTTGCTGCGCCTGTGAAAGCGCTTCCAAGGAAGGGTGCTGGCTAGCAAGAGCTTTCAGTGCTGGCACTTTTCTTCTCTGAGCATTTGCTAGACGTTTGCAATTTCTCACCTGAGCTCTCTTTAGAGTGCGCGAGAGGATGAGCAGAAGATGAGGTGGCTAGAGAAGCCCAGAGCCCCAGTGTTCTTAGGCCTACAAAAGCGCTTCCAAGGAAGGGTGCTGGCTAGCAAGAGCTTTCAGTGCTGGCACTTTTCATCTCTGAGCAATTGCTCGACGTTTGCAATTTCTCAGCTCGTGTCTACGAGACGGAAAGAGAAGGACCGTGACGTTTGGTGGCTAGAGAAGCGCAAAGCCCCAGTGTTGCTGCGCCTGTGAAAGCGCTTCCAAGGAAGGGTGCTGGCTAGCAAGAGCTTTCAGTGCTGGCACTTTTCATCTCTGAGCAATTGCTCGACGTTTGCAATTTCTCAGCTCGTGTCTACGAGACGGAAAGAGAAGGACCGTGACGTTTGGTGCGTAGAAAAGCGCAAAGCCCCAGTGTTGCTGCGCCTGTGAAAGCGCTTCCAAGGAAGGGTGCTGGCTAGCAAGAGCTTTCAGTGCTGGCACTTTTCATCTCTGAGCAATTGCTCGACGTTTGCAATTTCTCAGCTCGTGTCTACGAGACGGAAAGAGAAGGACCGTGACGTTTGGTGGGTAGAGAAGTGCAAAGCCACAGTGTTGCTGCGCCTGTGAAAGCGCTTCCAAGGAAGGGTGCTGGCTAGCAAGAGCTTTCAGTGCTGGCACTTTTCATCTCTGAGCAATTGCTCGACGTTTGCAATTTCTCACCTGAGCTCTCTTTAGAGTGCGCGAGAGGATGAGCAGAAGATGAGGTGGCTAGAGAAGCCCAGAGCCCCAGTGTTCTTAGGCCTACAAAAGCGCTTCCAAGGAAGGGTGCTGGCTAGCAACAGCTTTCAGTGCTGGCACTTTTCATCTCTGAGCAATTGCTCGACGTTTGCAATTTCTCAGCTCGTGTCTACCGACGGAAAGAGAAGGACCGTGACGTTTGGTGGCTAGAGAAGCGCAAAGCCCCAGTGTTGCTGCGCCTGTGAAAGCGCTTCCAAGGAAGGGTGCTGGCTAGCAACAGCTTTCAGTGCTGGCACTTTTCATCTCTGAGCAATTGCTCGACGTTTGCAATTTCTCAGCTCGTGTCTACGAGATGGAAAGAGAAGGACCGTGACGTTTGGTGGCTAGAGAAGCGCAGAGCCCCAGTGTTGCTGCGCCTGTGAAAGCGCTTCCAAGGAAGGGTGCTGGCTAGCAACAGCTTTCAGTGCTGGCACTTTTCATCTCTGAGCAATTGCTCGACGTTTGCAATTTCTCAGCTCGTGTCTACGAGACGGAAAGAGAAGGACCGTGACGTTTGGTGCGTATAGAAGCGCAAAGCCCCAGTGTTGCTGCGCCTGTGAAAGCGCTTCCAAGGAAGGGTGCTGGCTAGCAACAGCTTTCAATGCTGGCACTTTTCATCTCTGAGCAATTGCTCGACGTTTGCAATTTCTCACCTGAGCTCTCTTTAGAGTGCGCGAGAGGATGAGCAGAAGATGAGGTGGCTAGAGAAGCCCAGAGCCCCAGTGTTCTTAGGCCTACAAAAGCGCTTCCAAGGAAGGGTGCTGGCTAGCAACAGCTTTCAGTGCTGGCACTTTTCATCTCTGAGCAATTGCTCGACGTTTGCAATTTCTCAGCTCGTGTCTACCGACGGAAAGAGAAGGACCGTGACATTTGGTGGGTAGAGAAGCGCAAAGCCCCAGTGTTACTGCGCCTGTAAAGCGCTTCCAAGGAAGGGTGCTGGCTAGCAAGAGCTTTCAGTGCTGGCACTTTTCAGCTCTGAGCAATTGCTCGACGTTTGCAATTTCTCAGCTCGTGTCTACGAGACGGAAAGAGAAGGACCGTGACGTTTGGTGGGTAGAGAAGCGCAAAGCCCCAGTGTTGCTGCGCCTGTGAAAGCGCTTCCAAGGAAGGGTGCTGACTCGCAAGAGCTTTCAGTGCTGGCACTTTTCATCTCTGAGCAATTGCTGGACGTTTGCAATTTCTCAGCTCTTGTCTACGACACGGAGAGATAGTGACCGTGACGTTTGGTGGGTAGAGAAGCGCAAAGCCCCAGTGTTGCTGCGCCTGTGAAAGCGCTTCCAAGGAAGGGTGCTTGCTAGCAAGAGCTTTCAGTGCTGGCACTTTTCATCTCTGAGCAATTGCTCGACGTTTGCAATTTCTCACCTGAGCTCTCTTTAGAGTGCGCGAGAGGATGAGCAGAAGATGAGGTGGCTAGAGAAGCCCAGAGCCCCAGTGTTCTTAGGCCTACAAAAGCGCTTCCAAGGAAGGGTGCTGGCTAGCAACAGCTTTCAGTGCTGGCACTTTTCATCTCTGAGCAATTGCTGGACGTTTGCAATTTCTCAGCTCGTGTCTACGAGACGGAAAGAGAAGGACCGTGACGTTTGGTGGCTAGAGAAGCGCAAAGCCCCAGTGTTGCTGCGCCTGTGAAAGCGCTTCCAAGGAAGGGTGCTGGCTAGCAAGAGCTTTCAGTGCTGGCACTTTTCATCTCTGAGCAATTGCTCGACGTTTGCAATTTCTCAGCTCGTGTCTACGAGACGGAAAGAGAAGGACCGTGACGTTTGGTGCGTAGAAAAGCGCAAAGCCCCAGTGTTGCTGCGCCTGTGAAAGCGCTTCCAAGGAAGGGTGCTGGCTAGCAAGAGCTTTCAGTGCTGGCACTTTTCATCTCTGAGCAATTGCTCGACGTTTGCAATTTCTCAGCTCGTGTCTACGAGGCGGAAAGAGAATGACCGTGACGTTTGGTGGGTAGAGAAGTGCAAAGCCACAGTGTTGCTGCGCCTGTGAAAGCGCTTCCAAGGAAGGGTGCTGGCTAGCAACAGCTTTCAGTGCTGGCACTTTTCATCTCTGAGCAATTGCTCGACGTTTGCAATTTCTCACCTGAGCTCTCTTTAGAGTGCGCGAGAGGATGAGCAGAAGATGAGGTGGCTAGAGAAGCCCAGAGCCCCAGTGTTCTTAGGCCTACAAAAGCGCTTCCAAGGAAGGGTGCTGGCTAGCAACAGCTTTCAGTGCTGGCACTTTTCATCTCTGAGCAATTGCTCGACGTTTGCAATTTCTCACCTGAGCTCTCTTCAGAGTGCGCGACAGGATGAGCAGAAGATGAGGTGGCTAGAGAAGCCCAGAGCCCCAGTGTTCTTAGGGCTACAAAAGCGCTTCCAAGGAAGGGGGCTGGCTAGCAAGAGCTTTCAGTGCTGGCACTTTTCATCTCTGAGCAATTGCTCGACGTTTGCAATTTCTCAGCTCGTGTCTACGAGACGGAAAGAGAATGACCATGACGTTTGGTGGGTAGAGAAGCGCAAAGCCCCAGTGTTACTGCGCCTGTGAAAGCGCTTCCAAGGAAGGGTGCTGGCTAGCAAGAGCTTTCAGTGCTGGCACTTTTCATCTCTGAGCAATTGCTGGACGTTTGCAATTTCTCAGCTCGTGTCTAGGAGACGGAAAGAGAATGACCGTGACGTTTGGTGCGTAGAAAAGTGCAAAGCCCCAGTGTTGCTGCGCCTGTGAAAGCGCTTCCAAGGAAGGGTGCTGGCTAGCAAGAGCTTTCAGTGCTGGCACTTTTCATCTCTGAGCAATTGCTCGACGTTTGCAATTTCTCAGCTCTTGTCTATGAGATGGAAAGAGAAGGACCGTGACGTTTGGTGGGTAGAGAAGTGCAAAGCCACAGTGTTGCTGCGCCTGTGAAAGCGCTTCCAAGGAAGGGTGCTGGCTAGCAACAGCTTTCAGTGCTGGCACTTTTCATCTCTGAGCAATTGCTCGACGTTTGCAATTTCTCACCTGAGCTCTCTTTAGAGTGCGCGAGAGGATGAGCAGAAGATGAGGTGGCTAGAGAAGCCCAGAGCCCCAGTGTTCTTAGGCCTACAAAAGCGCTTCCAAGGAAGGGGGCTGGCTAGCAACAGCTTTCAGTGCTGGCACTTTTCATCTCTGAGCAATTGCTCGACGTTTGCAATTTCTCAGCTCGTGTCTACCGACGGAAAGAGAAGGACCGTGACGTTTGGTGGCTAGAGAAGCGCAAAGCCCCAGTGTTGCTGCGCCTGTGAAAGCGCTTCCAAGGAAGGGTGCTGGCTAGCAAGAGCTTTCAGTGCTGGCACTTTTCATCTCTGAGCAATTGCTCGACGTTTGCAATTTCTCAGCTCGTGTCTACGAGATGGAAAGAGAAGGACCGTGACGTTTGGTGGCTAGAGAAGCGCAGAGCCCCAGTGTTGCTGCGCCTGTGAAAGCGCTTCCAAGGAAGGGTGCTGGCTAGCAACAGCTTTCAGTGCTGGCACTTTTCATCTCTGAGCAATTGCTCGACGTTTGCAATTTCTCAGCTCGTGTCTACGAGACGGAAAGAGAAGGACCGTGACGTTTGGTGGCTAGAGAAGCGCAAAGCCCCAGTGTTGCTGCGCCTGTGAAAGCGCTTCCAAGGAAGGGTGCTGGCTAGCAACAGCTTTCAATGCTGGCACTTTTCATCTCTGAGCAATTGCTCGACGTTTGCAATTTCTCACCTGAGCTCTCTTTAGAGTGCGCGAGAGGATGAGCAGAAGATGAGGTGGCTAGAGAAGCCCAGAGCCCCAGTGTTCTTAGGCCTACAAAAGCGCTTCCAAGGAAGGGTGCTGGCTAGCAAGAGCTTTCAGTGCTGGCACTTTTCATCTCTGAGCAATTGCTCGACGTTTGCAATTTCTCAGCTCGTGTCTACCGACGGAAAGAGAAGGACCGTGACATTTGGTGGGTAGAGAAGCGCAAAGCCCCAGTGTTACTGCGCCTGTAAAGCGCTTCCAAGGAAGGGTGCTGGCTAGCAAGAGCTTTCAGTGCTGGCACTTTTCAGCTCTGAGCAATTGCTCGACGTTTGCAATTTCTCAGCTCGTGTCTACGAGACGGAAAGAGAAGGACCGTGACGTTTGGTGGGTAGAGAAGCGCAAAGCCCCGGTGTTGCTGCGCCTGTGAAAGCGCTTCCAAGGAAGGGTGCTGACTCGCAAGAGCTTTCAGTGCTGGCACTTTTCATCTCTGAGCAATTGCTGGACGTTTGCAATTTCTCAGCTCGTGTCTACGACACGGAGAGATAGTGACCGTGACGTTTGGTGGCTAGAGAAGCGCAAAGCCCCAGTGTTGCTGCGCCTGTGAAAGCGCTTCCAAGGAAGGGTGCTTGCTAGCAAGAGCTTTCAGTGCTGGCACTTTTCATCTCTGAGCAATTGCTCGACGTTTGCAATTTCTCACCTGAGCTCTCTTTAGAGTGCGCGAGAGGATGAGCAGAAGATGAGGTGGCTAGAGAAGCCCAGAGCCCCACTGTTCTTAGGCCTACAAAAGCGCTTCCAAGGAAGGGTGCTGGCTAGCAACAGCTTTCAGTGCTGGCACTTTTCATCTCTGAGCAATTGCTGGACGTTTGCAATTTCTCAGCTCGTGTCTACGAGACGGAAAGAGAAGGACCGTGACGTTTGGTGGCTAGAGAAGCGCAAAGCCCCAGTGTTGCTGCGCCTGTGAAAGCGCTTCCAAGGAAGGGTGCTGGCTAGCAACAGCTTTCAGTGCTGGCACTTTTCATCTCTGAGCAATTGCTCGACGTTTGCAATTTCTCAGCTCGTGTCTACGAGACGGAAAGAGAATGACAGTGACGTTTGGTGCGTAGAAAAGCGCAAAGCCCCAGTGTTGCTGCGCCTGTGAAAGCGCTTCCAAGGAAGGGTGCTGGCTAGCAACAGCTTTCAGTGCTGGCACTTTTCATCTCTGAGCAATTGCTCGACGTTTGCAATTTCTCAGCTCGTGTCTACGAGGCGGAAAGAGAATGACCGTGACGTTTGGTGGGTAGAGAAGTGCAAAGCCACAGTGTTGCTGCGCCTGTGAAAGCGCTTCCAAGGAAGGGTGCTGGCTAGCAACAGCTTTCAGTGCTGGCACTTTTCATCTCTGAGCAATTGCTCGACGTTTGCAATTTCTCACCTGAGCTCTCTTTAGAGTGCGCGAGAGGATGAGCAGAAGATGAGGTGGCTAGAGAAGCCCAGAGCCCCACTGTTCTTAGGCCTACAAAAGCGCTTCCAAGGAAGGGTGCTGGCTAGCAACAGCTTTCAGTGCTGGCACTTTTCATCTCTGAGCTATTGCTCGACGTTTGCAATTTCTCAGCTCGTGTCTACCGACGGAAAGAGAAGGACCGTGACGTTTGGTGGCTAGAGAAGCGCAAAGCCCCAGTGTTGCTGCGCCTGTGAAAGCGCTTCCAAGGAAGGGTGCTGGCTAGCAACAGCTTTCAGTGCTGGCACTTTTCATCTCTGAGCAATTGCTCGACGTTTGCAATTTCTCAGCTCGTGTCTACGAGATGGAAAGAGAAGGACCGTGACGTTTGGTGGCTAGAGAAGCGCAGAGCCCCAGTGTTGCTGCGCCTGTGAAAGCGCTTCCAAGGAAGGGTGCTGGCTAGCAACAGCTTTCAGTGCTGGCACTTTTCATCTCTGAGCAATTGCTCGACGTTTGCAATTTCTCAGCTCGTGTCTACGAGACGGAAAGAGAAGGACCGTGACGTTTGGTGCGTATAGAAGCGCAAAGCCCCAGTGTTG
This sequence comes from Sarcoramphus papa, assembly GCA_037962945.1. Taxonomy (NCBI): domain Eukaryota; kingdom Metazoa; phylum Chordata; class Aves; order Accipitriformes; family Cathartidae; genus Sarcoramphus; species Sarcoramphus papa. Next base: position 5,038,192 of record JBBMRM010000084.1, on the reverse strand, counting down.
CTGCGCCTGTGAAAGCGCTTCCAAGGAAGGGTGCTGGCTAGCAACAGCTTTCAATGCTGGCACTTTTCATATCTGAGCAATTGCTCGACGTTTGCAATTTCTCACCTGAGCTCTCTTCAGAGTGCGCGAGAGGATGAGCAGAAGATGAGGTGGCTAGAGAAGCCCAGAGCCCCACTGTTCTTAGGGCTACAAAAGCGCTTCCAAGGAAGGGGGCTGGCTAGCAAGAGCTTTCAGTGCTGGCACTTTTCATCTCTGAGCAATTGCTCGACGTTTGCAATTTCTCAGCTCGTGTCTACGAGACGGAAAGAGAATGACCATGACGTTTGGTGGGTAGAGAAGCGCAAAGCCCCAGTGTTACTGCGCCTGTGAAAGCGCTTCCAAGGAAGGGTGCTGGCTAGCAAGAGCTTTCAGTGCTGGCACTTTTCAGCTCTGAGCAATTGCTCGACGTTTGCAATTTCTCAGCTCGTGTCTACGAGACGGAAAGAGAATGACCGTGACGTTTGGTGCGTAGAAAAGTGCAAAGCCCCAGTGTTGCTGCGCCTGTGAAAGCGCTTCCAAGGAAGGGTGCTGGCTAGCAAGAGCTTTCAGTGCTGGCACTTTTCATCTCTGAGCAATTGCTCGACGTTTGCAATTTCTCAGCTCTTGTCTATGAGATGGAAAGAGAAGGACCGTGACGTTTGGTGGCTAGAGAAGCGCAGAGCCCCAGTGTTGCTGCGCCTGTGAAAGCGCTTCCAAGGAAGGGTGCTGGCTAGCAAGAGCTTTCAGTGCTGGCACTTTTCTTCTCTGAGCATTTGCTAGACGTTTGCAATTTCTCACCTGAGCTCTCTTTAGAGTGCGCGAGAGGATGAGCAGAAGATGAGGTGGCTAGAGAAGCCCAGAGCCCCAGTGTTCTTAGGCCTACAAAAGCGCTTCCAAGGAAGGGTGCTGGCTAGCAAGAGCTTTCAGTGCTGGCACTTTTCATCTCTGAGCAATTGCTCGACGTTTGCAATTTCTCAGCTCGTGTCTACGAGACGGAAAGAGAAGGACCGTGACGTTTGGTGGGTAGAGAAGCGCAAAGCCCCAGTGTTGCTGCGCCTGTGAAAGCGCTTCCAAGGAAGGGTGCTGGCTAGCAAGAGCTTTCAGTGCTGGCACTTTTCAGCTCTGAGCAATTGCTCGACGTTTGCAATTTCTCAGCTCGTGTCTACGAGACGGAAAGAGAAGGACCGTGACGTTTGGTGGCTAGAGAAGCGCAAAGCCCCAGTGTTACTGCGCCTGTGAAAGCGCTTCCAAGGAAGGGTGCTGGCTAGCAAGAGCTTTCAGTGCTTGCACTTTTCATCTCTGAGCAATTGCTGGATGTTTGCAATTTCTCAGCTCGTGTCTACCGACGGAAAGAGAATGACCGTGACGTTTGGTGGCTAGAGAAGCGCAAAGCCCCAGTGTTGCTGCGCCTGTGAAAGCGCTTCCAAGGAAGGGTGCTGGCTAGCAACAGCTTTCAGTGCTGGCACTTTTCATCTCTGAGCAATTGCTCGACGTTTGCAATTTCTCACCTGAGCTCTCTTTAGAGTGCGCGAGAGGATGAGCAGAAGATGAGGTGGCTAGAGAAGCCCAGAGCCCCAGTGTTCTTAGGCCTACAAAAGCGCTTCCAAGGCAGGGGGCTGGCTAGCAAGAGCTTTCAGTGCTGGCACTTTTCATCTCTGAGCAATTGCTCGACGTTTGCAATTTCTCAGCTCGTGTCTATGAGACGGAAAGAGAATGACAGTGACGTTTGGTGGGTAGAGAAGCGCAAAGCCCCAGTGTTACTGCGCCTGTGAAAGCGCTTCCAAGGAAGGGGGCTGGCTAGCAAGAGCTTTCAGTGCTGGCACTTTTCATCTCTGAGCAATTGCTCGACGTTTGCAATTTCTCAGCTCTTGTCTGCGACACGGAGAGATAGTGACCGTGACTTTTGGTGGCTAGAGAAGCGCAAAGCCCCAGTGTTGCTGCGCCTGTGAAAGCGCTTCCAAGGAAGGGTGCTTGCTAGCAAGAGCTTTCAGTGCTGGCACTTTTCATCTCTGAGCAATTGCTCGACGTTTGCAATTTCTCACCTGAGCTCTCTTTAGAGTGCGCGAGAGGATGAGCAGAAGATGAGGTGGCTAGAGAAGCCCAGAGCACCAGTGTTCTTAGGCCTACAAAAGCGCTTCCAAGGAAGGGTGCTGGCTAGCAACAGCTTTCAGTGCTGGCACTTTTCATCTTTGAGCAATTGCTGGACGTTTGCAACTTCTCAGCTCGTGTCTACGAGACGGAAAGAGAAGGACCGTGACGTTTGGTGGCTAGAGAAGCGCAAAGCCCCAGTGTTGCTGCGCCTGTGAAAGCGCTTCCAAGAAAGGGTGCTGGCTAGCAACAGCTTTCAGTGCTGGCACTTTTCGTCTCTGAGCAATTGCTCGACGTTTGCAATTTCTCACCTGAGCTCTCTTTAGAGTGCGCGAGAGGATGAGCAGAAGATGAGGTGGCTAGAGAAGCCCAGAGCCCCAGTGTTCTTAGGCCTACAAAAGCGCTTCCAAGGAAGGGTGCTGGCTAGCAAGAGCTTTCAGTGCTGGCACTTTTCATCTCTGAGCAATTGCTCGACGTTTGCAATTTCTCAGCTCGTGTCTACGAGACGGAAAGAGAATGACCATGACGTTTGGTGGCTAGAGAAGCGCAAAGCCCCAGTGTTACTGCGCCTGTGAAAGCGCTTCCAAGGAAGGGTGCTGGCTAGCAAGAGCTTTCAGTGCTGGCACTTTTCATCTCTGAGCAATTGCTCGACGTTTGCAATTTCTCAGCTCGTGTCTACGAGACGGAAAGAGAATGACAGTGACGTTTGGTGCGTAGAAAAGTGCAAAGCCCCAGTGTTGCTGCGCCTGTGAAAGCGCTTCCAAGGAAGGGTGCTGGCTAGCAAGAGGTTTCAGTGCTGGCACTTTTCAGCTCTGAGCAATTGCTCGACGTTTGCAATTTCTCAGCTCGTGTCTACGAGACGGAAAGAGAAGGACCGTGACGTTTGGTGGCTAGAGAAGCGCAAAGCCCCAGTGTTGCTGCGCCTGTGAAAGCGCTTCCAAGGAAGGGTGCTGGCTAGCAAGAGCTTTCAGTGCTGGCACTTTTCATCTCTGAGCAATTGCTGGACGTTTGCAATTTCTCAGCTCGTGTCTACGAGACGGAAAGAGAAGGACCGTGACGTTTGGTGCGTAGAAAAGCGCAAAGCCCCAGTGTTGCTGCGCCTGTGAAAGCGCTTCCAAGGAAGGGTGCTGGCTAGCAAGAGCTTTCAGTGCTGGCACTTTTCATCTCTGAGCAATTGCTCGACGTTTGCAATTTCTCAGCTCGTGTCTACGAGACGGAAAGAGAAGGACCGTGACGTTTGGTGGGTAGAGAAGTGCAAAGCCACAGTGTTGCTGCGCCTGTGAAAGCGCTTCCAAGGAAGGGTGCTGGCTAGCAACAGCTTTCAGTGCTGGCACTTTTCATCTCTGAGCAATTGCTCGACGTTTGCAATTTCTCACCTGAGCTCTCTTTAGAGTGCGCGAGAGGATGAGCAGAAGATGAGGTGGCTAGAGAAGCCCAGAGCCCCAGTGTTCTTAGGCCTACAAAAGCGCTTCCAAGGAAGGGGGCTGGCTAGCAACAGCTTTCAGTGCTGGCACTTTTCATCTCTGAGCAATTGCTCGACGTTTGCAATTTCTCAGCTCGTGTCTACGAGACGGAAAGAGAAGGACCGTGACGTTTGGTGGCTAGAGAAGCGCAAAGCCCCAGTGTTGCTGCGCCTGTGAAAGCGCTTCCAAGGAAGGGTGCTGGCTAGCAACAGCTTTCAGTGCTGGCACTTTTCATCTCTGAGCAATTGCTCGACGTTTGCAATTTCTCAGCTCGTGTCTACGAGATGGAAAGAGAAGGACCGTGACGTTTGGTGGCTAGAGAAGCGCAGAGCCCCAGTGTTGCTGCGCCTGTGAAAGCGCTTCCAAGGAAGGGTGCTGGCTAGCAACAGCTTTCAGTGCTGGCACTTTTCATCTCTGAGCAATTGCTCGACGTTTGCAATTTCTCAGCTCGTGTCTACGAGACGGAAAGAGAAGGACCGTGACGTTTGGTGCGTATAGAAGCGCAAAGCCCCAGTGTTGCTGCGCCTGTGAAAGCGCTTCCAAGGAAGGGTGCTGGCTAGCAACAGCTTTCAATGCTGGCACTTTTCATCTCTGAGCAATTGCTCGACGTTTGCAATTTCTCACCTGAGCTCTCTTTAGAGTGCGCGAGAGGATGAGCAGAAGATGAGGTGGCTAGAGAAGCCCAGAGCCCCAGTGTTCTTAGGCCTACAAAAGCGCTTCCAAGGAAGGGTGCTGGCTAGCAACAGCTTTCAGTGCTGGCACTTTTCATCTCTGAGCAATTGCTCGACGTTTGCAATTTCTCAGCTCGTGTCTACCGACAGAAAGAGAAGGACCGTGACGTTTGGTGGGTAGAGAAGCGCAAAGCCCCAGTGTTACTGCGCCTGTAAAGCGCTTCCAAGGAAGGGTGCTGGCTAGCAAGAGCTTTCAGTGCTGGCACTTTTCAGCTCTGAGCAATTGCTCGACGTTTGCAATTTCTCAGCTCGTGTCTACGAGACGGAAAGAGAAGGACCGTGACGTTTGGTGGGTAGAGAAGCGCAAAGCCCCAGTGTTGCTGCGCCTGTGAAAGCGCTTCCAAAGAAGGGTGGTGACTCGCAAGAGCTTTCAGTGCTGGCACTTTTCATCTCTGAGCAATTGCTGGACGTTTGCAATTTCTCAGCTCTTGTCTACGACACGGAGAGATAGTGACCGTGACGTTTGGTGGGTAGAGAAGCGCAAAGCCCCAGTGTTGCTGCGCCTGTGAAAGCGCTTCCAAGGAAGGGTGCTTGCTAGCAAGAGCTTTCAGTGCTGGCACTTTTCATCTCTGAGCAATTGCTCGACGTTTGCAATTTCTCACCTGAGCTCTCTTTAGAGTGCGCAAGAGGATGAGCAGAAGATGAGGTGGCTAGAGAAGCCCAGAGCCCCAGTGTTCTTAGGCCTACAAAAGCGCTTCCAAGGAAGGGTGCTGGCTAGCAACAGCTTTCAGTGCTGGCACTTTTCATCTCTGAGCAATTGCTCGACGTTTGCAATTTCTCAGCTCGTGTCTACGAGACGGAAAGAGAAGGACCGTGACGTTTGGTGGCTAGAGAAGCGCAAAGCCCCAGTGTTGCTGCACCTGTGAAAGCGCTTCCAAGGAAGGGTGCTGGCTAGCAAGAGCTTTCAGTGCTGGCACTTTTCATCTCTGAGCAATTGCTCGACGTTTGCAATTTCTCAGCTCGTGTCTACGAGACGGAAAGAGAAGGACCGTGACGTTTGGTGCGTAGAAAAGCGCAAAGCCCCAGTGTTGCTGCGCCTGTGAAAGCGCTTCCAAGGAAGGGTGCTGGCTAGCAACAGCTTTCAGTGCTGGCACTTTTCATCTCTGAGCAATTGCTCGACGTTTGCAATTTCTCAGCTCGTGTCTACGAGGCGGAAAGAGAATGACCGTGACGTTTGGTGGGTAGAGAAGTGCAAAGCCACAGTGTTGCTGCGCCTGTGAAAGCGCTTCCAAGGAAGGGTGCTGGCTAGCAAGAGCTTTCAGTGCTGGCACTTTTCATCTCTGAGCAATTGCTCGACGTTTGCAATTTCTCACCTGAGCTCTCTTTAGAGTGCGCGAGAGGATGAGCAGAAGATGAGGTGGCTAGAGAAGCCCAGAGCCCCAGTGTTCTTAGGCCTACAAAAGCGCTTCCAAGGAAGGGTGCTGGCTAGCAACAGCTTTCAGTGCTGGCACTTTTCATCTCTGAGCTATTGCTCGACGTTTGCAATTTCTCAGCTCGTGTCTACGAGACGGAAAGAGAAGGACCGTGACGTTTGGTGCGTATAGAAGCGCAAAGCCCCAGTGTTGCTGCGCCTGTGAAAGCGCTTCCAAGGAAGGGTGCTGGCTAGCAACAGCTTTCAATGCTGGCACTTTTCATATCTGAGCAATTGCTCGACGTTTGCAATTTCTCACCTGAGCTCTCTTTAGAGTGCGCGAGAGGATGAGCAGAAGATGAGGTGGCTAGAGAAGCGCAAAGCCCCAGTGTTCTTAGGCCTACAAAAGCGCTTCCAAGGAAGGGTGCTGGCTAGCAAGAGCTTTCAGTGCTGGCACTTTTCATCTCTGAGCAATTGCTCGACGTTTGCAATTTCTCAGCTCGTGTCTACCGACGGAAAGAGAAGGACCGTGACATTTGGTGGGTAGAGAAGCGCAAAGCCCCAGTGTTACTGCGCCTGTAAAGCGCTTCCAAGGAAGGGTGCTGGCTAGCAAAAGCTTTCAGTGCTGGCACTTTTCAGCTCTGAGCAATTGCTCGACGTTTGCAATTTCTCAGCTCGTGTCTACGAGACGGAAAGAGAAGGACCGTGACGTTTGGTGGGTAGAGAAGCGCAAAGCCCCAGTGTTGCTGCGCCTGTGAAAGCGCTTCCAAGGAAGGGTGCTGGCTAGCAACAGCTTTCAGTGCTGGCACTTTTCGTCTCTGAGCAATTGCTCGACATTTGCAATTTCTCACCTGAGCTCTCTTTAGAGTGCGCGAGAGGATGAGCAGAAGATGAGGTGGCTAGAGAAGCCCAGAGCCCCAGTGTTCTTAGGCCTACAAAAGCGCTTCCAAGGAAGGGTGCTGGCTAGCAAGAGCTTTCAGTGCTGGCACTTTTCAGCTCTGAGCAATTGCTCGACGTTTGCAATTTCTCAGCTCGTGTCTACGAGACGGAAAGAGAAGGACCGTGACGTTTGGTGCGTAGAAAAGTGCAAAGCCCCAGTGTTGCTGCGCCTGTGAAAGCGCTTCCAAGGAAGGGTGCTGGCTAGCAACAGCTTTCAGTGCTGGCACTTTTCATCTCTGAGCAATTGCTCGACGTTTGCAATTTCTCAGCTCGTGTCTACGAGGCGGAAAGAGAAGGACCGTGACGTTTGGTGGGTAGAGAAGCGCAAAGCCCCAGTGTTGCTGCGCCTGTGAAAGCGCTTCCAAGGAAGGGTGCTGGCTAGCAACAGCTTTCAGTGCTGGCACTTTTCATCTCTGAGCAATTGCTCGACGTTTGCAATTTCTCACCTGAGCTCTCTTTAGAGTGCGCGAGAGGATGAGCAGAAGATTAGGTGGCTAGAGAAGCCCAGAGCCCCAGTGTTCTTAGGCCTACAAAAGCGCTTCCAAGGAAGGGTGCTGGCTAGCAAGAGCTTTCAGTGCTGGCACTTTTCATCTCTGAGCAATTGCTGGATGTTTGCAATTTCTCAGCTCGTGTCTACGAGATGGAAAGAGAAGGACCGTGACGTTTGGTGCGTATAGAAGCGCAAAGCCCCAGTGTTGCTGCGCCTGTGAAAGCGCTTCCAAGGAAGGGTGCTGGCTAGCAACAGCTTTCAGTGCTGGCACTTTTCATCTCTGAGCAATTGCTCGACGTTTGCAATTTCTCAGCTCGTGTCTACGAGACGGAAAGAGAATGACCGTGACGTTTGGTGCGTATAGAAGCGCAAAACCCCAGTGTTACTGCGCCTGTGAAAGCGCTTCCAAGGAAGGGTGCTGGCTAGCAAGAGCTTTCAGTGCTGGCACTTTTCGTCTCTGAGCAATTGCTCGACGTTTGCAATTTCTCACCTGAGCTCTCTTTAGAGTGCGTGAGAGGATGAGCAGAAGATGAGGTGGCTAGAGAAGCCCAGAGCCCCAGTGTTCTTAGGCCTACAAAAGCGCTTCCAAGGAAGGGTGCTGGCTAGCAACAGCTTTCAGTGCTGGCACTTTTCATCTCTGAGCAATTGCTCGACGTTTGCAATTTCTCAGCTCCTGTCTACGAGACGGAAAGAGAAGGACCGTGACGTTTGGTGGGTAGAGAAGCGCAAAGCCCCAGTGTTACTGCGCCTGTGAAAGCGCTTCCAAGGAAGGGTGCTGGCTAGCAAGAGCTTTCAGTGCTGGCACTTTTCATCTCTGAGCAATTGCTCGACGTTTGCAATTTCTCAGCTCGTGTCTACGAGACGGAAAGAGAAGGACCGTGACGTTTGGTGCGTAGAAAAGTGCAAAGCCCCAGTGTTGCTGCGCCTGTGAAAGCGCTTCCAAGGAAGGGTGCTGGCTAGCAACAGCTTTCAGTGCTGGCACTTTTCATCTCTGAGCAATTGCTCGACGTTTGCAATTTCTCAGCTCGTGTCTACGAGGCGGAAAGAGAAGGACCGTGACGTTTGGTGGGTAGAGAAGCGCAAAGCCCCAGTGTTGCTGCGCCTGTGAAAGCGCTTCCAAGGAAGGGTGCTGGCTAGCAAGAGCTTTCAGTGCTGGCACTTTTCATCTCTGAGCAATTGCTCGACGTTTGCAATTTCTCACCTGAGCTCTCTTTAGAGTGCGCGAGAGGATGAGCAGAAGATGAGGTGGCTAGAGAAGCCCAGAGCCCCAGTGTTCTTAGGCCTACAAAAGCGCTTCCAAGGAAGGGTGCTGGCTAGCAACAGCTTTCAGTGCTGGCACTTTTCATCTCTGAGCAATTGCTCGACGTTTGCAATTTCTCAGCTCGTGTCTACGAGACGGAAAGAGAAGGACCGTGACATTTGGTGGCTAGAGAAGCGCAAAGCCCCAGTGTTACTGCGCCTGTGAAAGCACTTCCAAGGAAGGGTGCTGGCTAGCAAGAGCTTTCAGTGCTGGCACTTTTCATCTCTGAGCAATTGCTCGACGTTTGCAATTTCTCAGCTCGTGTCTACGAGACGGAAAGAGAAGGACCGTGACGTTTGGTGGGTAGAGAAGCGCAAAGCCCCAGTGTTGCTGCGCCTGTGAAAGCGCTTCCAAGGAAGGGTGCTGGCTAGCAAGAGCTTTCAGTGCTGGCACTTTTCATCTCTGAGCAATTGCTGGATGTTTGCAATTTCTCAGCTCGTGTCTACGAGACGGAAAGAGAATGACCGTGACGTTTGTTGCGTATAGAAGCGCAAAGCCCCAGTGTTGCTGCGCCTGTGAAAGCGCTTCCAAGGAAGGGTGCTGGCTAGCAAGAGCTTTCAGTGCTGGCACTTTTCATCTCTGAGCAATTGCTGGATGTTTGCAATTTCTCAGCTCGTGTCTACGAGACGGAAAGAGAATGACAGTGACGTTTGGTGCGTATAGAAGCGCAAAGCCCCAGTGTTGCTGCGCCTGTGAAAGCGCTTCCAAGGAAGGGTGCTGGCTAGCAAGAGCTTTCAGTGCTGGCACTTTTCATCTCTGAGCAATTGCTCGACGTTTGCAATTTCTCAGCTCGTGTCTACGAGACGGAAAGAGAAGGACCGTGACGTTTGGTGCGTAGAAAAGTGCAAAGCCCCAGTGTTGCTGCGCCTGTGAAAGCGCTTCCAAGGAAGGGTGCTGGCTAGCAAAAGCTTTCAGTGCTGGCACTTTTCATCTCTGAGCAATTGCTCGACGTTTGCAATTTCTCAGCTCGTGTCTACGAGACGGAAAGAGAAGGACCGTGACGTTTGGTGGGTAGAGAAGCGCAAAGCCCCAGTGTTGCTGCGCCTGTGAAAGCGCTTCCAAGGAAGGGTGCTGGCTAGCAAGAGCTTTCAGTGCTGGCACTTTTCATCTCTGAGCAATTGCTCGACGTTTGCAATTTCTCACCTGAGCTCTCTTTAGAGTGCGCGAGAGGATGAGCAGAAGATGAGGTGGCTAGAGAAGCCCAGAGCCCCAGTGTTCTTAGGCCTACAAAAGCGCTTCCAAGGAAGGGTGCTGGCTAGCAACAGCTTTCAGTGCTGGCACTTTTCATCTCTGAGCAATTGCTCGACGTTTGCAATTTCTCAGCTCGTGTCTACGAGATGGAAAGAGAAGGACCGTGACGTTTGGTGGGTAGAGAAGCGCAAAGCCCCAGTGTTACTGCGCCTGTGAAAGCACTTCCAAGGAAGGGTGCTGGCTAGCAACAGCTTTCAGTGCTGGCACTTTTCATCTCTGAGCAATTGCTCGACGTTTGCAATTTCTCAGCTCGTGTCTACGAGACGGAAAGAGAAGGACCGTGACGTTTGGTGGGTAGAGAAGCGCAAAGCCCCAGTGTTGCTGCGCCTGTGAAAGCGCTTCCAAGGAAGGGTGCTGGCTAGCAAGAGCTTTCAGTGCTGGCACTTTTCATCTCTGAGCAATTGCTGGATGTTTGCAATTTCTCAGCTCGTGTCTACGAGACGGAAAGAGAATGACCGTGACGTTTGGTGCGTATAGAAGCGCAAAGCCCCAGTGTTGCTGCGCCTGTGAAAGCGCTTCCAAGGAAGGGTGCTGGCTAGCAAGAGCTTTCAGTGCTGGCACTTTTCATCTCTGAGCAATTGCTCGACGTTTGCAATTTCTCACCTGAGCTCTCTTTAGAGTGCGCGAGAGGATGAGCAGAAGATGAGGTGGCTAGAGAAGCCCAGAGCCCCAGTGTTCTTAGGCCTACAAAAGCGCTTCCAAGGAAGGGTGCTGGCTAGCAACAGCTTTCAGTGCTGGCACTTTTCATCTCTGAGCAATTGCTCGACGTTTGCAATTTCTCAGCTCCTGTCTACGAGACGGAAAGAGAAGGACCGTGACGTTTGGTGGCTAGAGAAGCGCAAAGCCCCAGTGTTGCTGCGCCTGTGAAAGCGCTTCCAAGGAAGGGTGCCGGCTAGCAACAGCTTTCAGTGCTGGCACTTTTCGTCTCTGAGCAATTGCTCGACGTTTGCAATTTCTCACCTGAGCTCTCTTCAGAGTGTGCGAGAGGATGAGCAGAAGATGAGGTGGCTAGAGAAGCCCAGAGCCCCAGTGTTCTTAGGCCTACAAAAGCGCTTCCAAGGAAGGGTGCTGGCTAGCAAGAGCTTTCAGTGCTGGCACTTTTCATCTCTGAGCTATTGCTCGACGTTTGCAATTTCTCAGCTCGTGTCTACGAGACGGAAAGAGAAGGACCGTGACGTTTGGTGGGTAGAGAAGCGCAAAGCCCCAGTGTTACTGCGCCTGTGAAAGCGCTTCCAAGGAAGGGTGCTGGCTAGCAAGAGCTTTCAGTGCTGGCACTTTTCATCTCTGAGCAATTGCTCGACGTTTGCAATTTCTCACCTGAGATCTCTTCAGAGTGCGCGAGAGGATGAGCAGAAGATTAGGTGGCTAGAGAAGCCCAGAGCCCCAGTGTTCTTAGGCCTACAAAAGCGCTTCCAAGGAAGGGTGCTGGCTAGCAACAGCTTTCAGTGCTGGCACTTTTCATCTCTGAGCAATTGCTCGACGTTTGCAATTTCTCAGCTCGTGTCTACGAGACGGAAAGAGAAGGACCGTGACATTTGCTGGGTAGAGAAGCGCAAAGCCCCAGTGTTACTGCGCCTGTGAAAGCACTTCCAAGGAAGGGTGCTGGCTAGCAAGAGCTTTCAGTGCTGGCACTTTTCATCTCTGAGCAATTGCTCGACGTTTGCAATTTCTCAGCTCGTGTCTACGAGACGGAAAGAGAAGGACCGTGACGTTTGGTGGGTAGAGAAGCGCAAAGCCCCAGTGTTGCTGCGCCTGTGAAAGCGCTTCCAAGGAAGGGTGCTGGCTAGCAAGAGCTTTCAGTGCTGGCACTTTTCATCTCTGAGCAATTGCTCGACGTTTGCAATTTCTCAGCTCGTGTCTACGAGACGGACAGAGAAGGACCGTGACTTTTGGTGGCTAGAGAAGCGCAAAGCCCCAGTGTTGCTGCGCCTGTGAAAGCGCTTCCAAGGAAGGGTGCTGGCTAGCAAGAGCTTTCAGTGCTGGCACTTTTCATCTCTGAGCAATTGCTGGATGTTTGCAATTTCTCAGCTCGTGTCTACGAGACGGAAAGAGAATGACCGTGACGTTTGGTGCGTATAGAAGCGCAAAGCCCCAGTGTTGCTGCGCCTGTGAAAGCGCTTCCAAGGAAGGGTGCTGGCTAGCAAGAGCTTTCAGTGCTGGCACTTTTCATCTCTGAGCAATTGCTGGATGTTTGCAATTTCTCAGCTCGTGTCTACGAGACGGAAAGAGAAGGACCGTGACGTTTGGTGGGTAGAGAAGCGCAAAGCCCCAGTGTTGCTGCGCCTGTGAAAGCGCTTCCAAGGAAGGGTGCCGGCTAGCAACAGCTTTCAGTGCTGGCACTTTTCGTCTCTGAGCAATTGCTCGACGTTTGCAATTTCTCACCTGAGCTCTCTTCAGAGTGTGCGAGAGGATGAGCAGAAGATGAGGTGGCTAGAGAAGCCCAGAGCCCCAGTGTTCTTAGGCCTACAAAAGCGCTTCCAAGGAAGGGTGCTGGCTAGCAACAGCTTTCAGTGCTGGCACTTTTCACCTCTGAGCAATTGCTCGACGTTTGCAATTTCTCACCTGAGCTCTCTTTAGAGTGCGCGAGAGGATGAGCAGAAGATGAGGTGGCTAGAGAAGCCCAGAGCCCCAGTGTTCTTAGGCCTACAAAAGCGCTTCCAAGGAAGGGTGCTGGCTAGCAACAGCTTTCAGTGCTGGCACTTTTCATCTCTGAGCAATTGCTCGACGTTTGCAATTTCTCAGCTCGTGTCTATGAGACGGAAAGAGAAGGACCGTGACGTTTGGTGGCTAGAGAAGCGCAAAGCCCCAGTGTTACTGCGCCTGTGAAAGCGCTTCCAAGGAAGGGTGCTGGCTAGCAAGAGCTTTCAGTGCTGGCACTTTTCATCTCTGAGCAATTGCTCGACGTTTGCAATTTCTCACCTGAGCTCTCTTCAGAGTGCGCGAGAGGATGAGCAGAAGATGAGGTGGCTAGAGAAGCCCAGAGCCCCAGTGTTCTTAGGCCTACAAAAGCGCTTCCAAGGAAGGGTGCTGGCTAGCAACAGCTTTCAGTGCTGGCACTTTTCATCTCTGAGCAATTGCTCGACGTTTGCAATTTCTCAGCTCGTGTCTACGAGACGGAAAGAGAAGGACCGTGACATTTGGTGGCTAGAGAAGCGCAAAGCCCCAGTGTTACTGCGCCTGTGAAAGCACTTCCAAGGAAGGGTGCTGGCTAGCAAGAGCTTTCAGTGCTGGCACTTTTCATCTCTGAGCAATTGCTCGACGTTTGCAATTTCTCAGCTCGTGTCTACGAGACGGAAAGAGAAGGACCGTGACGTTTGGTGGCTAGAGAAGCGCAAAGCCCCAGTGTTGCTGCGCCTGTGAAAGCGCTTCCAAGGAAGGGTGCTGGCTAGCAAGAGCTTTCAGTGCTGGCACTTTTCATCTCTGAGCAATTGCTGGATGTTTGCAATTTCTCAGCTCGTGTCTACGAGACGGAAAGAGAATGACCGTGACGTTTGGTGGATAGAGAAGCGCAAAGCCCCAGTGTTGCTGCGCCTGTGAAAGCGCTTCCAAGGAAGGGTGCTGGCTAGCAAGAGCTTTCAGTGCTGGCACTTTTCATCTCTGAGCAATTGCTCGACGTTTGCAATTTCTCAGCTCGTGTCTACGAGACGGAAAGAGAATGACAGTGACGTTTGGTGCGTATAGAAGCGCAAAGCCCCAGTGTTACTGCGCCTGTGAAAGCGCTTCCAAGGAAGGGTGCTGGCTAGCAAGAGCTTTCAGTGCTGGCACTTTTCATCTCTGAGCAATTGCTCGACGTTTGCAATTTCTCACCTGAGCTCTCTTCAGAGTGCGCGAGAGGATGAGCAGAAGATGAGGTGGCTAGAGAAGCCCAGAGCCCCAGTGTTCTTAGGCCTACAAAAGCGCTTCCAAGGAAGGGGGCTGGCTAGCAACAGCTTTCAGTGCTGGCACTTTTCATCTCTGAGCAATTGCTCGACGTTTGCAATTTCTCAGCTCCTGTCTACGAGACGGAAAGAGAAGGACCGTGACGTTTGGTGGGTAGAGAAGCGCAAAGCCCCAGTGTTGCTGCGCCTGTGAAAGCGCTTCCAAGGAAGGGTGCCGGCTAGCAACAGCTTTCAGTGCTGGCACTTTTCGTCTCTGAGCAATTGCTCGACGTTTGCAATTTCTCACCTGAGCTCTCTTCAGAGTGTGCGAGAGGATGAGCAGAAGATGAGGTGGCTAGAGAAGCCCAGAGCCCCAGTGTTCTTAGGCCTACAAAAGCGCTTCCAAGGAAGGGTGCTGGCTAGCAACAGCTTTCAGTGCTGGCACTTTTCATCTCTGAGCAATTGCTGGACGTTTGCAATTTCTCAGCTCGTGTCTACGAGACGGAAAGAGAAGGACCATGACGTTTGGTGGGTAGAGAAGCGCAAAGCCCCAGTGTTGCTGCGCCTGTGAAAGCGCTTCCAAGGAAGGGTGCTGGCTAGCAACAGCTTTCAGTGCTGGCACTTTTCATCTCTGAGCAATTGCTCGACGTTTGCAGTTTCTCAGCTGAGCTCTCTTTAGAGTGCGCGAGAGGATGAGCAGAAGATGAGGTGGCTAGAGAAGCCCAGAGCCCCAGTGTTCTTAGGCCTACAAAAGCGCTTCCAAGGAAGGGTGCTGGCTAGCAAGAGCTTTCAGTGCTGGCACTTTTCATCTCTGAGCAATTGCTCGACGTTTGCAATTTCTCAGCTCGTGTCTACGAGACGGAAAGAGAATGACCATGACGTTTGGTGGGTAGAGAAGCGCAAAGCCCCAGTGTTACTGCGCCTGTGAAAGCGCTTCCAAGGAAGGGTGCTGGCTAGCAAGAGCTTTCAGTGCTGGCACTTTTCATCTCTGAGCAATTGCTCGACGTTTGCAATTTCTCAGCTCGTGTCTACGAGACGGAAAGAGAATGACCGTGACGTTTGGTGCGTAGAAAAGTGCAGAGCCCCAGTGTTACTGCGCCTGTGAAAGCGCTTCCAAGGAAGGGTGCTGGCTAGCAAAAGCTTTCAGTGCTGGCACTTTTCATCTCTGAGCAATTGCTCGACGTTTGCAATTTCTCAGCTCGTGTCTACGAGACGGAAAGAGAAGGACCGTGACGTTTGGTGGCTAGAGAAGCGCAAAGCCCCAGTGTTACTGCGCCTGTGAAAGCGCTTCCAAGGAAGGGTGCTGGCTAGCAAAAGCTTTCAGTGCTGGCACTTTTCATCTCTGAGCAATTGCTCGACGTTTGCAATTTCTCAGCTCGTGTCTACGAGGCGGAAAGAGAAGGACCGTGACGTTTGGTGGGTAGAGAAGCGCAAAGCCCCAGTGTTACTGCGCCTGTGAAAGCGCTTCCAAGGAAGGGTGCTGGCTAGCAAGAGCTTTCAGTGCTGGCACTTTTCATCTCTGAGCAATTGCTCGACGTTTGCAATTTCTCACCTGAGCTCTCTTCAGAGTGCGCGAGAGGATGAGCAGAAGATGAGGTGGCTAGAGAAGCCCAGAGCCCCAGTGTTCTTAGGCCTACAAAAGCGCTTCCAAGGAAGGGGGCTGGCTAGCAAGAGCTTTCAGTGCTGGCACTTTTCATCTCTGAGCAATTGCTCGACGTTTGCAATTTCTCAGCTCGTGTCTACGAGACGGAAAGAGAAGGACCGTGACGTTTGGTGGCTAGAGAAGCGCAAAGCCCCAGTGTTACTGCGCCTGTGAAAGCACTTCCAAGGAAGGGTGCTGGCTAGCAAGAGCTTTCAGTGCTGGCACTTTTCATCTCTGAGCAATTGCTCGACGTTTGCAATTTCTCAGCTCGTGTCTACGAGACGGAAACAGAAGGACCGTGACGTTTGGTGGGTAGAGAAGCGCAAAGCCCCAGTGTTGCTGCGCCTGTGAAAGCGCTTCCAAGGAAGGGTGCTGGCTAGCAAGAGCTTTCAGTGCTGGCACTTTTCATCTCTGAGCAATTGCTCGACGTTTGCAATTTCTCACCTGAGCTCTCTTCATAGTGCGCGAGAGGATGAGCAGAAGATGAGGTGGCTAGAGAAGCCCAGAGCCCCAGTGTTCTTAGGCCTACAAAAGCGCTTCCAAGGAAGGGTGCTGGCTAGCAACAGCTTTCAGTGCTGGCACTTTTCATCTCTGAGCAATTGCTCGACGTTTGCAATTTCTCAGCTCGTGTCTACGAGACGGAAAGAGAAGGACCGTGACGTTTGGTGGGTAGAGAAGCGCAAAGCCCCAGTGTTACTGCGCCTGTGAAAGCGCTT
The DNA here is from genome assembly GCA_037962945.1 of Sarcoramphus papa. Taxonomy (NCBI): domain Eukaryota; kingdom Metazoa; phylum Chordata; class Aves; order Accipitriformes; family Cathartidae; genus Sarcoramphus; species Sarcoramphus papa. The sequence goes on along the minus strand of JBBMRM010000084.1, from coordinate 5,022,346 downwards.
CCAAGGAAGGGTGCTGGCTAGCAAGAGCTTTCAGTGCTGGCACTTTTCATCTCTGAGCAATTGCTCGACGTTTGCAATTTCTCACCTGAGATCTCTTCAGAGTGCGCGAGAGGATGAGCAGAAGATGAGGTGGCTAGAGAAGCCCAGAGCCCCAGTGTTCTTAGGCCTACAAAAGCGCTTCCAAGGAAGGGTGCTGGCTAGCAACAGCTTTCAGTGCTGGCACTTTTCATCTCTGAGCAATTGCTCGACGTTTGCAATTTCTCAGCTCGTGTCTACGAGACGGAAAGAGAAGGACCGTGACGTTTGCTGGGTAGAGAAGCGCAAAGCCCCAGTGTTACTGCGCCTGTGAAAGCACTTCCAAGGAAGGGTGCTGGCTAGCAAGAGCTTTCAGTGCTGGCACTTTTCATCTCTGAGCAATTGCTCGACGTTTGCAATTTCTCAGCTCGTGTCTACGAGACGGAAAGAGAAGGACCGTGACGTTTGGTGGGTAGAGAAGCGCAAAGCCCCAGTGTTGCTGCGCCTGTGAAAGCGCTTCCAAGGAAGGGTGCTGGCTAGCAAGAGCTTTCAGTGCTGGCACTTTTCATCTCTGAGCAATTGCTGGATGTTTGCAATTTCTCAGCTCGTGTCTACGAGACGGAAAGAGAATGACCGTGACGTTTGGTGCGTATAGAAGCGCAAAGCCCCAGTGTTGCTGCGCCTGTGAAAGCGCTTCCAAGGAAGGGTGCTGGCTAGCAAGAGCTTTCAGTGCTGGCACTTTTCATCTCTGAGCAATTGCTCGACGTTTGCAATTTCTCAGCTCGTGTCTACGAGACGGAAAGAGAAGGACCGTGACTTTTGGTGGCTAGAGAAGCGCAAAGCCCCAGTGTTGCTGCGCCTGTGAAAGCGCTTCCAAGGAAGGGTGCTGGCTAGCAAGAGCTTTCAGTGCTGGCACTTTTCATCTCTGAGCAATTGCTGGATGTTTGCAATTTCTCAGCTCGTGTCTACGAGACGGAAAGAGAATGACCGTGACGTTTGGTGCGTATAGAAGCGCAAAGCCCCAGTGTTACTGCGCCTGTGAAAGCGCTTCCAAGGAAGGGTGCTGGCTAGCAAGAGCTTTCAGTGCTGGCACTTTTCATCTCTGAGCAATTGCTGGATGTTTGCAATTTCTCAGCTCGTGTCTACGAGACGGAAAGAGAATGACAGTGACGTTTGGTGGGTATAGAAGCGCAAAGCCCCAGTGTTACTGCGCCTGTGAAAGCAGTTCCAAGGAAGGGTGCTGGATAGCAACAGCTTTCAGTGCTGGCACTTTTCATCTCTGAGCAATTGCTCGACGTTTGCAATTTCTCAGCTCCTGTCTACGAGACGGAAAGAGAAGGACCGTGACGTTTGGTGGGTAGAGAAGCGCAAAGCCCCAGTGTTGCTGCGCCTGTGAAAGCGCTTCCAAGGAAGGGTGCCGGCTAGCAACAGCTTTCAGTGCTGGCACTTTTCGTCTCTGAGCAATTGCTCGACGTTTGCAATTTCTCACCTGAGCTCTCTTCAGAGTGTGCGAGAGGATGAGCAGAAGATGAGGTGGCTAGAGAAGCCCAGAGCCCCAGTGTTCTTAGGCCTACAAAAGCGCTTCCAAGGAAGGGTGCTGGCTAGCAACAGCTTTCAGTGCTGGCACTTTTCACCTCTGAGCAATTGCTCGACGTTTGCAATTTCTCACCTGAGCTCTCTTTAGAGTGCGCGAGAGGATGAGCAGAAGATGAGGTGGCTAGAGAAGCCCAGAGCCCCAGTGTTCTTAGGCCTACAAAAGCGCTTCCAAGGAAGGGTGCTGGCTAGCAACAGCTTTCAGTGCTGGCACTTTTCATCTCTGAGCAATTGCTCGACGTTTGCAATTTCTCAGCTCGTGTCTATGAGACGGAAAGAGAAGGACCGTGACGTTTGGTGGCTAGAGAAGCGCAAAGCCCCAGTGTTACTGCGCCTGTGAAAGCGCTTCCAAGGAAGGGTGCTGGCTAGCAAGAGCTTTCAGTGCTGGCACTTTTCATCTCTGAGCAATTGCTCGACGTTTGCAATTTCTCACCTGAGCTCTCTTCAGAGTGCGCGAGAGGATGAGCAGAAGATGAGGTGGCTAGAGAAGCCCAGAGCCCCAGTGTTCTTAGGCCTACAAAAGCGCTTCCAAGGAAGGGTGCTGGCTAGCAAGAGCTTTCAGTGCTGGCACTTTTCATCTCTGAGCAATTGCTCGACGTTTGCAATTTCTCAGCTCGTGTCTACGAGACGGAAAGAGAAGGACCGTGACATTTGGTGGCTAGAGAAGCGCAAAGCCCCAGTGTTACTGCGCCTGTGAAAGCACTTCCAAGGAAGGGTGCTGGGTAGCAAGAGCTTTCAGTGCTGGCACTTTTCATCTCTGAGCAATTGCTCGACGTTTGCAATTTCTCAGCTCGTGTCTACGAGACGGAAAGAGAAGGACCGTGACGTTTGGTGGCTAGAGAAGCGCAAAGCCCCAGTGTTGCTGCGCCTGTGAAAGCGCTTCCAAGGAAGGGTGCTGGCTAGCAAGAGCTTTCAGTGCTGGCACTTTTCATCTCTGAGCAATTGCTGGATGTTTGCAATTTCTCAGCTCGTGTCTACGAGACGGAAAGAGAATGACCGTGACGTTTGGTGGCTAGAGAAGCGCAAAGCCCCAGTGTTGCTGCGCCTGTGAAAGCGCTTCCAAGGAAGGGTGCTGGCTAGCAAGAGCTTTCAGTGCTGGCACTTTTCATCTCTGAGCAATTGCTCGACGTTTGCAATTTCTCAGCTCGTGTCTACGAGACGGAAAGAGAATGACAGTGACGTTTGGTGCGTATAGAAGCGCAAAGCCCCAGTGTTACTGCGCCTGTGAAAGCGCTTCCAAGGAAGGGTGCTGGCTAGCAAGAGCTTTCAGTGCTGGCACTTTTCATCTCTGAGCAATTGCTCGACGTTTGCAATTTCTCACCTGAGCTCTCTTTAGAGTGCGCGAGAGGATGAGCAGAAGATGAGGTGGCTAGAGAAGCCCAGAGCCCCAGTGTTCTTAGGCCTACAAAAGCGCTTCCAAGGAAGGGGGCTGGCTAGCAACAGCTTTCAGTGCTGGCACTTTTCATCTCTGAGCAATTGCTCGACGTTTGCAATTTCTCAGCTCGTGTCTACGAGACGGAAAGAGAAGGACCGTGACGTTTGGTGGGTAGAGAAGCGCAAAGCCCCAGTGTTGCTGCGCCTGTGAAAGCGCTTCCAAGGAAGGGTGCCGGCTAGCAACAGCTTTCAGTGCTGGCACTTTTCGTCTCTGAGCAATTGCTCGACGTTTGCAATTTCTCACCTGAGCTCTCTTCACAGTGTGCGAGAGGATGAGCAGAAGATGAGGTGGCTAGAGAAGCCCAGAGCCCCAGTGTTCTTAGGCCTACAAAAGCGCTTCCAAGGAAGGGTGCTGGCTAGCAAGAGCTTTCAGTGCTGGCACTTTTCATCTCTGAGTAATTGCTGGACGTTTGCAATTTCTCAGCTCGTGTCTACGAGACGGAAAGAGAAGGACCATGACGTTTGGTGGGTAGAGAAGCGCAAAGCCCCAGTGTTGCTGCGCCTGTGAAAGCGCTTCCAAGGAAGGGTGCTGGCTAGCAACAGCTTTCAGTGCTGGCACTTTTCGTCTCTGAGCAATTGCTCGACGTTTGCAATTTCTCAGCTGAGCTCTCTTTAGAGTGCGCGAGAGGATGAGCAGAAGATGAGGTGGCTAGAGAAGCCCAGAGCCCCAGTGTTCTTAGGCCTACAAAAGCGCTTCCAAGGAAGGGGGCTGGCTAGCAACAGCTTTCAGTGCTGGCACTTTTCATCTCTGAGCAATTGCTCGACGTTTGCAATTTCTCAGCTCGTGTCTACGAGACGGAAAGAGAATGACCATGACGTTTGGTGGGTAGAGAAGCGCAAAGCCCCAGTGTTACTGCGCCTGTGAAAGCGCTTCCAAGGAAGGGTGCTGGCTAGCAAGAGCTTTCAGTGCTGGCACTTTTCTTCTCTGAGCAATTGCTGGATGTTTGCAATTTCTCAGCTCGTGTCTACGAGACGGAAAGAGAATGACCGTGACGTTTGGTGCGTAGAAAAGTGCAGAGCCCCAGTGTTACTGCGCCTGTGAAAGCGCTTCCAAGGAAGGGTGCTGGCTAGCAAAAGCTTTCAGTGCTGGCACTTTTCATCTCTGAGCAATTGCTCGACGTTTGCAATTTCTCAGCTCGTGTCTACGAGACGGAAAGAGAAGGACCGTGACGTTTGGTGGGTAGAGAAGCGCAAAGCCCCAGTGTTACTGCGCCTGTGAAAGCGCTTCCAAGGAAGGGTGCTGGCTAGCAAAAGCTTTCAGTGCTGGCACTTTTCATCTCTGAGCAATTGCTCGACGTTTGCAATTTCTCAGCTCGTGTCTACGAGGCGGAAAGAGAAGGACCGTGACGTTTGGTGGGTAGAGAAGCGCAAAGCCCCAGTGTTACTGCACCTGTGAAAGCGCTTCCAAGGAAGGGTGCTGGCTAGCAAGAGCTTTCAGTGCTGGCACTTTTCATCTCTGAGCAATTGCTCGACGTTTGCAATTTCTCACCTGAGCTCTCTTCAGAGTGCGCGAGAGGATGAGCAGAAGATTAGGTGGCTAGAGAAGCCCAGAGCCCCAGTGTTCTTAGGCCTACAAAAGCGCTTCCAAGGAAGGGTGCTGGCTAGCAAGAGCTTTCAGTGCTGGCACTTTTCATCTCTGAGCAATTGCTCGACGTTTGCAATTTCTCAGCTCGTGTCTACGAGACGGAAAGAGAAGGACCGTGACGTTTGGTGGGTAGAGAAGCGCAAAGCCCCAGTGTTACTGCGCCTGTGAAAGCACTTCCAAGGAAGGGTGCTGGCTAGCAAGAGCTTTCAGTGCTGGCACTTTTCATCTCTGAGCAATTGCTCGACGTTTGCAATTTCTCAGCTCGTGTCTACGAGACGGAAAGAGAAGGACCGTGACGTTTGGTGCGTAGAGAAGCGCAAAGCCCCAGTGTTGCTGTGCCTGTGAAAGCGCTTCCAAGGAAGGGTGCTGGCTAGCAAGAGCTTTCAGTGCTGGCACTTTTCATCTCTGAGCAATTGCTCGACGTTTGCAATTTCTCACCTGAGCTCTCTTCATAGTGCGCGAGAGGATGAGCAGAAGATGAGGTGGCTAGAGAAGCCCAGAGCCCCAGTGTTCTTAGGCCTACAAAAGCGCTTCCAAGGAAGGGGGCTGGCTAGCAACAGCTTTCAGTGCTGGCACTTTTCATCTCTGAGCAATTGCTCGACGTTTGCAATTTCTCAGCTCGTGTCTACGAGACGGAAAGAGAAGGACCGTGACATTTGCTGGGTAGAGAAGCGCAAAGCCCCAGTGTTACTGCGCCTGTGAAAGCACTTCCAAGGAAGGGTGCTGGCTAGCAAGAGCTTTCAGTGCTGGCACTTTTCATCTCTGAGCAATTGCTCGACGTTTGCAATTTCTCAGCTCGTGTCTACGAGACGGAAAGAGAAGGACCGTGACATTTGCTGTGTAGAGAAGCGCAAAGCCCCAGTGTTACTGCGCCTGTGAAAGCACTTCCAAGGAAGGGTGCTGGCTAGCAACAGCTTTCAGTGCTGGCACTTTTCATCTCTGAGCAATTGCTCGACGTTTGCAATTTCTCAGCTCGTGTCTACGAGACGGAAAGAGAAGGACCGTGACGTTTGGTGGCTAGAGAAGCGCAAAGCCCCAGTGTTGCTGCGCCTGTGAAAGCGCTTCCAAGGAAGGGTGCTGGCTAGCAAGAGCTTTCAGTGCTGGCACTTTTCATCTCTGAGCAATTGCTGGATGTTTGCAATTTCTCAGCTCGTGTCTACGAGACGGAAAGAGAATGACCGTGACGTTTGGTGGCTAGAGAAGCGCAAAGCCCCAGTGTTGCTGCGCCTGTGAAAGCGCTTCCAAGGAAGGGTGCTGGCTAGCAAGAGCTTTCAGTGCTGGCACTTTTCATCTCTGAGCAATTGCTCGACGTTTGCAATTTCTCAGCTCGTGTCTACGAGACGGAAAGAGAATGACAGTGACGTTTGGTGCGTATAGAAGCGCAAAGCCCCAGTGTTACTGCGCCTGTGAAAGCGCTTCCAAGGAAGGGTGCTGGCTAGCAAGAGCTTTCAGTGCTGGCACTTTTCATCTCTGAGCAATTGCTCGACGTTTGCAATTTCTCACCTGAGCTCTCTTTAGAGTGCGCGAGAGGATGAGCAGAAGATGAGGTGGCTAGAGAAGCCCAGAGCCCCAGTGTTCTTAGGCCTACAAAAGCGCTTCCAAGGAAGGGGGCTGGCTAGCAACAGCTTTCAGTGCTGGCACTTTTCATCTCTGAGCAATTGCTCGACGTTTGCAATTTCTCAGCTCCTGTCTACGAGACGGAAAGAGAAGGACCGTGACGTTTGGTGGGTAGAGAAGCGCAAAGCCCCAGTGTTGCTGCGCCTGTGAAAGCGCTTCCAAGGAAGGGTGCCGGCTAGCAACAGCTTTCAGTGCTGGCACTTTTCATCTCTGAGCAATTGCTCGACGTTTGGAATTTCTCACCTGAGCTCTCTTCAGAGTGTGCGAGAGGATGAGCAGAAGATGAGGTGGCTAGAGAAGCCCAGAGCCCCAGTGTTCTTAGGCCTACAAAAGCGCTTCCAAGGAAGGGTGCTGGCTAGCAACAGCTTTCAGTGCTGGCACTTTTCACCTCTGAGCAATTGCTCGACGTTTGCAATTTCTCACCTGAGCTCTCTTTAGAGTGCGCGAGAGGATTAGCAGAAGATGAGGTGGCTAGAGAAGCCCAGAGCCCCAGTGTTCTTAGGCCTACAAAAGCGCTTCCAAGGAAGGGTGCTGGCTAGCAACAGCTTTCAGTGCTGGCACTTTTCATCTCTGAGCAATTGCTGGACATTTGCAATTTCTCAGCTCGTGTCTACGAGACGGAAAGAGAAGGACCGTGACGTTTGGTGGGTAGAGAAGCGCAAAGCCCCAGTGTTGCTGCGCCTGTGAAAGCGCTTCCAAGGAAGGGTGCTGGCTAGCAACAGCTTTCAGTGCTGGCACTTTTCGTCTCTGAGCAATTGCTCGACGTTTGCAATTTCTCAGCTCGTGTCTACGAGACGGAAAGAGAATGACCGTGACGTTTGGTGCGTAGAAAAGTGCAGAGCCCCAGTGTTACTGCGCCTGTGAAAGCGCTTCCAAGGAAGGGTGCTGGCTAGCAAAAGCTTTCAGTGCTGGCACTTTTCATCTCTGAGCAATTGCTCGACGTTTGCAATTTCTCAGCTCGTGTCTACGAGACGGAAAGAGAATGACCGTGACGTTTGGTGCGTAGAAAAGTGCAGAGCCCCAGTGTTACTGCGCCTGTGAAAGCGCTTCCAAGGAAGGGTGCTGGCTAGCAACAGCTTTCAGTGCTGGCACTTTTCATCTCTGAGCAATTGCTCGACGTTTGCAATTTCTCAGCTCGTGTCTACGAGACGGAAAGAGAAGGACCGTGACGTTTGGTGGGTAGAGAAGCGCAAAGCCCCAGTGTTACTGCGCCTGTGAAAGCGCTTCCAAGGAAGGGTGCTGGCTAGCAAAAGCTTTCAGTGCTGGCACTTTTCATCTCTGAGCAATTGCTCGACGTTTGCAATTTCTCAGCTCGTGTCTACGAGGCGGAAAGAGAAGGACCGTGACGTTTGGTGGGTAGAGAAGCGCAAAGCCCCAGTGTTACTGCGCCTGTGAAAGCGCTTCCAAGGAAGGGTGCTGGCTAGCAAGAGCTTTCAGTGCTGGCACTTTTCATCTCTGAGCAATTGCTCGACGTTTGCAATTTCTCACCTGAGCTCTCTTCAGAGTGCGCGAGAGGATGAGCAGAAGATTAGGTGGCTAGAGAAGCCCAGAGCACCAGTGTTCTTAGGCCTACAAAAGCGCTTCCAAGGAAGGGTGCTGGCTAGCAAGAGCTTTCAGTGCTGGCACTTTTCATCTCTGAGCAATTGCTCGACGTTTGCAATTTCTCAGCTCGTGTCTACGAGACGGAAAGAGAAGGACCGTGACGTTTGGTGGCTAGAGAAGCGCAAAGCCCCAGTGTTACTGCGCCTGTGAAAGCACTTCCAAGGAAGGGTGCTGGCTAGCAAGAGCTTTCAGTGCTGGCACTTTTCATCTCTGAGCAATTGCTCGACGTTTGCAATTTCTCAGCTCGTGTCTACGAGACGGAAAGAGAAGGACCGTGACGTTTGGTGCGTAGAGAAGCGCAAAGCCCCAGTGTTGCTGCGCCTGTGAAAGCGCTTCCAAGGAAGGGTGCTGGCTAGCAAGAGCTTTCAGTGCTGGCACTTTTCATCTCTGAGCAATTGCTCGACGTTTGCAATTTCTCACCTGAGCTCTCTTCATAGTGCGCGAGAGGATGAGCAGAAGATGAGGTGGCTAGAGAAGCCCAGAGCCCCAGTGTTCTTAGGCCTACAAAAGCGCTTCCAAGGAAGGGTGCTGGCTAGCAACAGCTTTCAGTGCTGGCACTTTTCATCTCTGAGCAATTGCTCGACGTTTGCAATTTCTCAGCTCGTGTCTACGAGACGGAAAGAGAAGGACCGTGACATTTGCTGGGTAGAGAAGCGCAAAGCCCCAGTGTTACTGCGCCTGTGAAAGCACTTCCAAGGAAGGGTGCTGGCTAGCAAGAGCTTTCAGTGCTGGCACTTTTCATCTCTGAGCAATTGCTCGACGTTTGCAATTTCTCAGCTCGTGTCTACGAGACGGAAAGAGAAGGACCGTGACATTTGCTGGGTAGAGAAGCGCAAAGCCCCAGTGTTACTGCGCCTGTGAAAGCACTTCCAAGGAAGGGTGCTGGCTAGCAAGAGCTTTCAGTGCTGGCACTTTTCATCTCTGAGCAATTGCTCGACGTTTGCAATTTCTCAGCTCGTGTCTACGAGACGGAAAGAGAAGGACCGTGACGTTTGGTGGCTAGAGAAGCGCAAAGCCCCAGTGTTGCTGCGCCTGTGAAAGCGCTTCCAAGGAAGGGTGCTGGCTAGCAAGAGCTTTCAGTGCTGGCACTTTTCATCTCTGAGCAATTGCTGGATGTTTGCAATTTCTCAGCTCGTGTCTACGAGACGGAAAGAGAATGACCGTGACGTTTGGTGGCTAGAGAAGCGCAAAGCCCCAGTGTTGCTGCGCCTGTGAAAGCGCTTCCAAGGAAGGGTGCTGGCTAGCAAGAGCTTTCAGTGCTGGCACTTTTCATCTCTGAGCAATTGCTCGACGTTTGCAATTTCTCAGCTCGTGTCTACGAGACGGAAAGAGAATGACAGTGACGTTTGGTGCGTATAGAAGCGCAAAGCCCCAGTGTTACTGCGCCTGTGAAAGCGCTTCCAAGGAAGGGTGCTGGCTAGCAAGAGCTTTCAGTGCTGGCACTTTTCATCTCTGAGCAATTGCTCGACGTTTGCAATTTCTCACCTGAGCTCTCTTTAGAGTGCGCGAGAGGATGAGCAGAAGATGAGGTGGCTAGAGAAGCCCAGAGCCCCAGTGTTCTTAGGCCTACAAAAGCGCTTCCAAGGAAGGGGGCTGGCTAGCAACAGCTTTCAGTGCTGGCACTTTTCATCTCTGAGCAATTGCTCGACGTTTGCAATTTCTCAGCTCGTGTCTACGAGACGGAAAGAGAAGGACCGTGACGTTTGGTGGGTAGAGAAGCGCAAAGCCCCAGTGTTGCTGCGCCTGTGAAAGCGCTTCCAAGGAAGGGTGCTGGCTAGCAACAGCTTTCAGTGCTGGCACTTTTCGTCTCTGAGCAATTGCTCGACGTTTGCAATTTCTCACCTGAGCTCTCTTTAGAGTGCGTGAGAGGATGAGCAGAAGATGAGGTGGCTAGAGAAGCCCAGAGCCCCACTGTTCTTAGGCCTACAAAAGCGCTTCCAAGGAAGGGTGCTGGCTAGCAAGAGCTTTCAGTGCTGGCACTTTTCATCTCTGAGCAATTGCTCGACGTTTGCAATTTCTCAGCTCGTGTCTACGAGACGGAAAGAGAATGACCATGACGTTTGGTGGGTAGAGAAGCGCAAAGCCCCAGTGTTACTGCGCCTGTGAAAGCGCTTCCAAGGAAGGGTGCTGGCTAGCAAGAGCTTTCAGTGCTGGCACTTTTCATCTCTGAGCAATTGCTCGACGTTTGCAATTTCTCAGCTCGTGTCTACGAGACGGAAAGAGAATGACCGTGACGTTTGGTGCGTAGAAAAGTGCAGAGCCCCAGTGTTGCTGCGCCTGTGAAAGCGCTTCCAAGGAAGGGTGCTGGCTAGCAAGAGCTTTCAGTGCTGGCACTTTTCATCTCTGAGCAATTGCTCGACGTTTGCAATTTCTCAGCTCGTGTCTACGAGACGGAAAGAGAAGGACCGTGACGTTTGGTGGCTAGAGAAGCGCAAAGCCCCAGTGTTACTGCGCCTGTGAAAGCGCTTCCAAGGAAGGGTGCTGGCTAGCAAAAGCTTTCAGTGCTGGCACTTTTCATCTCTGAGCAATTGCTCGACGTTTGCAATTTCTCAGCTCGTGTCTACGAGGCGGAAAGAGAAGGACCGTGACGTTTGGTGGGTAGAGAAGCGCAAAGCCCCAGTGTTACTGCGCCTGTGAAAGCGCTTCCAAGGAAGGGTGCTGGCTAGCAAGAGCTTTCAGTGCTGGCACTTTTCATCTCTGAGCAATTGCTCGACGTTTGCAATTTCTCACCTGAGCTCTCTTCAGAGTGCGCGAGAGGATGAGCAGAAGATTAGGTGGCTAGAGAAGCCCAGAGCCCCAGTGTTCTTAGGCCTACAAAAGCGCTTCCAAGGAAGGGGGCTGGCTAGCAACAGCTTTCAGTGCTGGCACTTTTCATCTCTGAGCAATTGCTCGACGTTTGCAATTTCTCAGCTCGTGTCTACGAGACGGAAAGAGAAGGACCGTGACATTTGCTGGGTAGAGAAGCGCAAAGCCCCAGTGTTACTGCGCCTGTGAAAGCACTTCCAAGGAAGGGTGCTGGCTAGCAAGAGCTTTCAGTGCTGGCACTTTTCATCTCTGAGCAATTGCTCGACGTTTGCAATTTCTCAGCTCGTGTCTACGAGGCGGAAAGAGAAGGACCGTGACGTTTGGTGGCTAGAGAAGCGCAAAGCCCCAGTGTTGCTGCGCCTGTGAAAGCGCTTCCAAGGAAGGGTGCTGGCTAGCAAGAGCTTTCAGTGCTGGCACTTTTCATCTCTGAGCAATTGCTCGACGTTTGCAATTTCTCAGCTCGTGTCTACGAGACGGAAAGAGAAGGACCATGACGTTTGGTGGCTAGAGAAGCGCAAAGCCCCAGTGTTACTGCGCCTGTGAAAGCGCTTCCAAGGAAGGGTGCTGGCTAGCAAGAGCTTTCAGTGCTGGCACTTTTCACCTCTGAGCAATTGCTGGATGTTTGCAATTTCTCAGCTCGTGTCTACGAGACGGAAAGAGAATGACCGTGACGTTTGGTGCGTATAGAAGCGCAAAGCCCCAGTGTTGCTGCGCCTGTGAAAGCGCTTCCAAGGAAGGGTGCTGGCTAGCAACAGCTTTCAGTGCTGGCACTTTTCATCTCTGAGCAATTGCTCGACGTTTGCAATTTCTCAGCTCGTGTCTACGAGACGGAAAGAGAATGACAGTGACGTTTGGTGCGTATAGAAGCGCAAAGCCCCAGTGTTACTGCGCCTGTGAAAGCAGTTCCAAGGAAGGGTGCTGGCTAGCAACAGCTTTCAGTGCTGGCACTTTTCATCTCTGAGCAATTGCTCGACGTTTGCAATTTCTCACCTGAGCTCTCTTTAGAGTGCGCGAGAGGATGAGCAGAAGATGAGGTGGCTAGAGAAGCCCAGAGCCCCAGTGTTCTTAGGCCTACAAAAGCGCTTCCAAGGAAGGGGGCTGGCTAGCAACAGCTTTCAGTGCTGGCACTTTTCATCTCTGAGCAATTGCTCGACGTTTGCAATTTCTCAGCTCCTGTCTACGAGACGGAAAGAGAAGGACCGTGACGTTTGGTGGGTAGAGAAGCGCAAAGCCCCAGTGTTGCTGCGCCTGTGAAAGCGCTTCCAAGGAAGGGTGCTGGCTAGCAACAGCTTTCAGTGCTGGCACTTTTCGTCTCTGAGCAATTGCTCGACGTTTGCAATTTCTCACCTGAGCTCTCTTCAGAGTGTGCGAGAGGATGAGCAGAAGATGAGGTGGCTAGAGAAGCCCAGAGCCCCAGTGTTCTTAGGCCTACAAAAGCGCTTCCAAGGAAGGGTGCTGGCTAGCAACAGCTTTCAGTGCTGGCACTTTTCACCTCTGAGCAATTGCTCGACGTTTGCAATTTCTCACCTGAGCTCTCTTTAGAGTGCGCGAGAGGATGAGCAGAAGATGAGGTGGCTAGAGAAGCCCAGAGCCCCAGTGTTCTTAGGCCTACAAAAGCGCTTCCAAGGAAGGGTGCTGGCTAGCAACAGCTTTCAGTGCTGGCACTTTTCATCTCTGAGCAATTGCTCGACGTTTGCAATTTCTCAGCTCCTGTCTACGAGACGGAAAGAGAATGACCGTGACGTTTGGTGGCTAGAGAAGCGCAAAGCCCCAGTGTTGCTGCGCCTGTGAAAGCGCTTCCAAGGAAGGGTGCTGGCTAGCAAGAGCTTTCAGTGCTGGCACTTTTCATCTCTGAGCAATTGCTCGATGTTTGCAATTTCTCAGCTCGTGTCTACGAGACGGAAAGAGAAGGACCGTGACGTTTGGTGGCTAGAGAAGCGCAAAGCCCCAGTGTTGCTGCGCCTGTGAAAGCGCTTCCAAGGAAGGGTGCTGGCTAGCAAGAGCTTTCAGTGCTGGCACTTTTCATCTCTGAGCAATTGCTGGATGTTTGCAATTTCTCAGCTCGTGTCTACGAGACGGAAAGAGAAGGACCGTGACGTTTGGTGGCTAGAGAAGCGCAAAGCCCCAGTGTTACTGCGCCTGTGAAAGCGCTTCCAAGGAAGGGTGCTGGCTAGCAACAGCTTTCAGTGCTGGCACTTTTCATCTCTGAGCAATTGCTCGACGTTTGCAATTTCTCAGCTCGTGTCTACGAGACGGAAAGAGAATGACAGTGACGTTTGGTGCGTATAGAAGCGCAAAGCCCCAGTGTTGCTGCGCCTGTGAAAGCGCTTCCAAGGAAGGGTGCTGGCTAGCAACAGCTTTCAGTGCTGGCACTTTTCGTCTCTGAGCAATTGCTCGACGTTTGCAATTTCTCACCTGAGCTCTCTTTAGAGTGCGCGAGAGGATGAGCAGAAGATGAGGTGGCTAGAGAAGCCCAGAGCCCCAGTGTTCTTAGGCCTACAAAAGCGCTTCCAAGGAAGGGTGCTGGCTAGCAAGAGCTTTCAGTGCTGGCACTTTTCATCTCTGAGCAATTGCTCGACGTTTGCAATTTCTCAGCTCGTGTCTACGAGACGGAAAGAGAATGACCATGACGTTTGGTGGGTAGAGAAGCGCAAAGCCCCAGTGTTACTGCGCCTGTGAAAGCGCTTCCAAGGAAGGGTGCTGGCTAGCAAGATCTTTCAGTGCTGGCACTTTTCATCTCTGAGCAATTGCTCGACGTTTGCAATTTCTCAGCTCGTGTCTACGAGACGGAAAGAGAATGACCGTGACGTTTGGTGCGTAGAAAAGTGCAGAGCCCCAGTGTTGCTGCGCCTGTGAAAGCGCTTCCAAGGAAGGGTGCTGGCTAGAAAAAGCTTTCAGTGCTGGCACTTTTCAGCTCTGAGCAATTGCTCGACGTTTGCAATTTCTCAGCTCGTGTCTACGAGACGGAAAGAGAAGGACCGTGACGTTTGGTGGCTAGAGAAGCGCAAAGCCCCAGTGTTACTGCGCCTGTGAAAGCGCTTCCAAGGAAGGGTGCTGGCTAGCAAAAGCTTTCAGTGCTGGCACTTTTCATCTCTGAGCAATTGCTCGACGTTTGCAATTTCTCAGCTCGTGTCTACGAGGCGGAAAGAGAAGGACCGTGACGTTTGGTGGGTAGAGAAGCGCAAAGCCCCAGTGTTACTGCGCCTGTGAAAGCGCTTCCAAGGAAGGGTGCTGGCTAGCAAGAGCTTTCAGTGCTGGCACTTTTCATCTCTGAGCAATTGCTCGACGTTTGCAATTTCTCACCTGAGCTCTCTTCAGAGTGCGCGAGAGGATGAGCAGAAGATTAGGTGGCTAGAGAAGCCCAGAGCCCCAGTGTTCTTAGGCCTACAAAAGCGCTTCCAAGGAAGGGGGCTGGCTAGCAACAGCTTTCAGTGCTGGCACTTTTCATCTCTGAGCAATTGCTCGACGTTTGCAATTTCTCAGCTCGTGTCTACGAGACGGAAAGAGAAGGACCGTGACATTTGCTGGGTAGAGAAGCGCAAAGCCCCAGTGTTACTGCGCCTGTGAAAGCACTTCCAAGGAAGGGTGCTGGCTAGCAAGAGCTTTCAGTGCTGGCACTTTTCATCTCTGAGCAATTGCTCGACGTTTGCAATTTCTCAGCTCGTGTCTACGAGACGGAAAGAGAAGGACCGTGACGTTTGGTGGGTAGAGAAGCGCAAAGCCCCAGTGTTGCTGCGCCTGTGAAAGCGCTTCCAAGGAAGGGTGCTGGCTAGCAAGAGCTTTCAGTGCTGGCACTTTTCATCTCTGAGCAATTGCTGGATGTTTGCAATTTCTCAGCTCGTGTCTACGAGACGGAAAGAGAATGACCGTGACGTTTGGTGCGTATAGAAGCGCAAAGCCCCAGTGTTGCTGCGCCTGTGAAAGCGCTTCCAAGGAAGGGTGCTGGCTAGCAACAGCTTTCAGTGCTGGCACTTTTCATCTCTGAGCAATTGCTCGACGTTTGCAATTTCTCAGCTCGTGTCTACGAGACGGAAAGAGAATGACAGTGACGTTTGGTGCGTATAGAAGCGCAAAGCCCCAGTGTTACTGCGCCTGTGAAAGCAGTTCCAAGGAAGGGTGCTGGCTAGCAAGAGCTTTCAGTGCTGGCACTTTTCATCTCTGAGCAATTGCTCGACGTTTGCAATTTCTCACCTGAGCTCTCTTTAGAGTGCGCGAGAGGATGAGCAGAAGATGAGGTGGCTAGAGAAGCCCAGAGCCCCAGTGTTCTTAGGCCTACAAAAGCGCTTCCAAGGAAGGGGGCTGGCTAGCAACAGCTTTCAGTGCTGGCACTTTTCATCTCTGAGCAATTGCTCGACGTTTGCAATTTCTCAGCTCGTGTCTACGAGACGGAAAGAGAAGGACCGTGACGTTTGGTGGGTAGAGAAGCGCAAAGCCCCAGTGTTGCTGCGCCTGTGAAAGCGCTTCCAAGGAAGGGTGCCGGCTAGCAACAGCTTTCAGTGCTGGCACTTTTCGTCTCTGAGCAATTGCTCGACGTTTGCAATTTCTCACCTGAGCTCTCTTCAGAGTGTGCGAGAGGATGAGCAGAAGATGAGGTGGCTAGAGAAGCCCAGAGCCCCAGTGTTCTTAGGCCTACAAAAGCGCTTCCAAGGAAGGGTGCTGGCTAGCAACAGCTTTCAGTGCTGGCACTTTTCACCTCTGAGCAATTGCTCGACGTTTGCAATTTCTCACCTGAGCTCTCTTTAGAGTGCGCGAGAGGATGAGCAGAAGATGAGGTGGCTAGAGAAGCCCAGAGCCCCAGTGTTCTTAGGCCTACAAAAGCGCTTCCAAGGAAGGGTGCTGGCTAGCAACAGCTTTCAGTGCTGGCACTTTTCATCTCTGAGCAATTGCTCGACGTTTGCAATTTCTCAGCTCCTGTCTACGAGACGGAAAGAGAAGGACCGTGACGTTTGGTGCGTAGAGAAGCGCAAAACCCCAGTGTTACTGCGCCTGTGAAAGCGCTTCCAAGGAAGGCTGCTGGCTAGCAAGAGCTTTCAGTGCTGGCACTTTTCATCTCTGAGCAATTGCTCGACGTTTGCAATTTCTCACCTGAGCTCTCTTCAGAGTGCGCGAGAGGATGAGCAGAAGATTAGGTGGCTAGAGAAGCCCAGAGCCCCAGTGTTCTTAGGCCTACAAAAGCGCTTCCAAGGAAGGGTGCTGGCTAGCAAGAGCTTTCAGTGCTGGCACTTTTCATCTCTGAGCAATTGCTCGACGTTTGCAATTTCTCAGCTCCTGTCTACGAGACGGAAAGAGAATGACCGTGACGTTTGGTGGCTAGAGAAGCGCAAAGCCCCAGTGTTGCTGCGCCTGTGAAAGCGCTTCCAAGGAAGGGTGCTGGCTAGCAAGAGCTTTCAGTGCTGGCACTTTTCATCTCTGAGCAATTGCTCGACGTTTGCAATTTCTCAGCTCGTGTCTACGAGACGGAAAGAGAAGGACCGTGACGTTTGGTGGCTAGAGAAGCGCAAAGCCCCAGTGTTGCTGCGCCTGTGAAAGCGCTTCCAAGGAAGGGTGCTGGCTAGCAAGAGCTTTCAGTGCTGGCACTTTTCATCTCTGAGCAATTGCTGGACGTTTGCAATTTCTCAGCTCGTGTCTACGAGACGGAAAGAGAATGACCGTGACGTTTGGTGGCTAGAGAAGCGCAAAGCCCCAGTGTTACTGCGCCTGTGAAAGCGCTTCCAAGGAAGGGTGCTGGCTAGCAACAGCTTTCAGTGCTGGCACTTTTCATCTCTGAGCAATTGCTCGACGTTTGCAATTTCTCAGCTCGTGTCTACGAGACGGAAAGAGAATGACAGTGACGTTTGGTGCGTATAGAAGCGCAAAGCCCCAGTGTTGCTGCGCCTGTGAAAGCGCTTCCAAGGAAGGGTGCCGGCTAGCAACAGCTTTCAGTGCTGGCACTTTTCATCTCTGAGCAATTGCTCGACGTTTGCAATTTCTCAGCTCGTGTCTACGAGACGGAAAGAGAAGGACCGTGACGTTTGGTGGGTAGAGAAGCGCAAAGCCCCAGTGTTGCTGCGCCTGTGAAAGCGCTTCCAAGGAAGGGTGCCGGCTAGCAACAGCTTTCAGTGCTGGCACTTTTCATCTCTGAGCAATTGCTCGACGTTTGCAATTTCTCAGCTCGTGTCTACGAGGCGGAAAGAGAAGGACCGTGACGTTTGGTGGGTAGAGAAGCGCAAAGCCCCAGTGTTACTGCGCCTGTGAAAGCGCTTCCAAGGAAGGGTGCTGGCTAGCAAGAGCTTTCAGTGCTGGCACTTTTCATCTCTGAGCAATTGCTCGACGTTTGCAATTTCTCACCTGAGCTCTCTTCAGAGTGCGCGAGAGGATGAGCAGAAGATTAGGTGGCTAGAGAAGCCCAGAGCCCCAGTGTTCTTAGGCCTACAAAAGCGCTTCCAAGGAAGGGTGCTGGCTAGCAACAGCTTTCAGTGCTGGCACTTTTCATCTCTGAGCAATTGCTCGACGTTTGCAATTTCTCAGCTCGTGTCTACGAGACGGAAAGAGAAGGACCGTGACATTTGCTGGGTAGAGAAGCGCAAAGCCCCAGTGTTACTGCGCCTGTGAAAGCACTTCCAAGGAAGGGTGCTGGCTAGCAAGAGCTTTCAGTGCTGGCACTTTTCATCTCTGAGCAATTGCTCGACGTTTGCAATTTCTCAGCTCGTGTCTACGAGACGGAAAGAGAAGGACCGTGACGTTTGGTGGCTAGAGAAGCGCAAAGCCCCAGTGTTGCTGCGCCTGTGAAAGCGCTTCCAAGGAAGGGTGCTGGCTAGCAAGAGCTTTCAGTGCTGGCACTTTTCATCTCTGAGCAATTGCTGGATGTTTGCAATTTCTCAGCTCGTGTCTACGAGACGGAAATAGAAGGACCGTGATGTTTGGTGGGTAGAGAAGCGCAAAGCCCCAGTGTTACTGCGCCTGTGAAAGCGCTTCCAAGGAAGGGTGCTGGCTAGCAACAGCTTTCAGTGCTGGCACTTTTCATCTCTGAGCAATTGCTCGACGTTTGCAATTTCTCAGCTCGTGTCTACGAGACGGAAAGAGAATGACAGTGACGTTTGGTGCGTATAGAAGCGCAAAGCCCCAGTGTTACTGCGCCTGTGAAAGCACTTCCAAGGAAGGGTGCTGGCTAGCAACAGCTTTCAGTGCTGGCACTTTTCATCTCTGAGCATTTGCTCGACGTTTGCAATTTCTCACCTGAGCTCTCTTTAGAGTGCGCGAGAGGATGAGCAGAAGATGAGGTGGCTAGAGAAGCCCAGAGCCCCAGTGTTCTTAGGCCTACAAAAGCGCTTCCAAGGAAGGGGGCTGGCTAGCAACAGCTTTCAGTGCTGGCACTTTTCATCTCTGAGCAATTGCTCGACGTTTGCAATTTCTCAGCTCGTGTCTACGAGACGGAAAGAGAAGGACCGTGACGTTTGGTGGGTAGAGAAGCGCAAAGCCCCAGTGTTACTGCGCCTGTGAAAGCGCTTCCAAGGAAGGGTGCCGGCTAGCAACAGCTTTCAGTGCTGGCACTTTTCGTCTCTGAGCAATTGCTCGACGTTTGCAATTTCTCACCTGAGCTCTCTTCAGAGTGTGCGAGAGGATGAGCAGAAGATGAGGTGGCTAGAGAAGCCCAGAGCCCCAGTGTTCTTAGGCCTACAAAAGCGCTTCCAAGGAAGGGTGCTGGCTAGCAACAGCTTTCAGTGCTGGCACTTTTCATCTCTGAGCAATTGCTCGACGTTTGCAATTTCTCAGCTCGTGTCTACGAGACGGAAAGAGAAGGACCGTGACGTTTGGTGGCTAGAGAAGCGCAAAGCCCCAGTGTTGCTGCGCCTGTGAAAGCGCTTCCAAGGAAGGGTGCCGGCTAGCAAGAGCTTTCAGTGCTGGCACTTTTCATCTCTGAGCAATTGCTCGACGTTTGCAATTTCTCAGCTCGTGTCTACGAGACGGAAAGAGAAGGACCGTGACGTTTGGTGGCTAGAGAAGCGCAAAGCCCCAGTGTTGCTGCGCCTGTGAAAGCACTTCCAAGGAAGGGTGCTGGCTAGCAAGAGCTTTCAGTGCTGGCACTTTTCATCTCTGAGCAATTGCTGGATGTTTGCAATTTCTCAGCTCGTGTCTACGAGACGGAAAGAGAAGGACCGTGACGTTTGGTGGCTAGAGAAGCGCAAAGCCCCAGTGTTGCTGCACCTGTGAAAGCGCTTCCAAGGAAGGGTGCTGGCTAGCAAGAGCTTTCAGTGCTGGCACTTTTCATCTCTGAGCAATTGCTGGATGTTTGCAATTTCTCAGCTCGTGTCTACGAGACGGAAAGAGAATGACAGTGACGTTTGGTGCGTATAGAAGCGCAAAGCCCCAGTGTTGCTGCGCCTGTGAAAGCGCTTCCAAGGAAGGGTGCTGGCTAGCAAGAGCTTTCAGTGCTGGCACTTTTCATCTCTGAGCAATTGCTCGACGTTTGCAATTTCTCAGCTCGTGTCTACGAGACGGAAAGAGAATGACCGTGACGTTTGTTGCGTATAGAAGCGCAAAGCCCCAGTGTTGCTGCGCCTGTGAAAGCGCTTCCAAGGAAGGGTGCTGGCTAGCAAGAGCTTTCAGTGCTGGCACTTTTCGTCTCTGAGCATTTGCTCGACGTTTGCAATTTCTCACCTGAGCTCTCTTTAGAGTGCGCGAGAGGATGAGCAGAAGATGAGGTGGCTAGAGAAGCCCAGAGCCCCAGTGTTCTTAGGCCTACAAAAGCGCTTCCAAGGAAGGGGGCTGGCTAGCAACAGCTTTCAGTGCTGGCACTTTTCATCTCTGAGCAATTGCTCGACGTTTGCAATTTCTCAGCTCGTGTCTACGAGACGGAAAGAGAAGGACCGTGACGTTTGGTGGGTAGAGAAGCGCAAAGCCCCAGTGTTACTGCGCCTGTGAAAGCGCTTCCAAGGAAGGGTGCCGGCTAGCAACAGCTTTCAGTGCTGGCACTTTTCGTCTCTGAGCAATTGCTCGACGTTTGCAATTTCTCACCTGAGCTCTCTTCAGAGTGTGCGAGAGGATGAGCAGAAGATGAGGTGGCTAGAGAAGCCCAGAGCCCCAGTGTTCTTAGGCCTACAAAAGCGCTTCCAAGGAAGGGTGCTGGCTAGCAACAGCTTTCAGTGCTGGCACTTTTCATCTCTGAGCAATTGCTCGACGTTTGCAATTTCTCAGCTCGTGTCTACGAGACGGAAAGAGAAGGACCGTGACGTTTGGTGGCTAGAGAAGCGCAAAGCCCCAGTGTTGCTGCGCCTGTGAAAGCGCTTCCAAGGAAGGGTGCCGGCTAGCAAGAGCTTTCAGTGCTGGCACTTTTCATCTCTGAGCAATTGCTCGACGTTTGCAATTTCTCAGCTCGTGTCTACGAGACGGAAAGAGAAGGACCGTGACGTTTGGTGGCTAGAGAAGCGCAAAGCCCCAGTGTTGCTGCGCCTGTGAAAGCACTTCCAAGGAAGGGTGCTGGCTAGCAAGAGCTTTCAGTGCTGGCACTTTTCATCTCTGAGCAATTGCTGGATGTTTGCAATTTCTCAGCTCGTGTCTACGAGACGGAAAGAGAAGGACCGTGACGTTTGGTGGCTAGAGAAGCGCAAAGCCCCAGTGTTGCTGCACCTGTGAAAGCGCTTCCAAGGAAGGGTGCTGGCTAGCAAGAGCTTTCAGTGCTGGCACTTTTCATCTCTGAGCAATTGCTGGATGTTTGCAATTTCTCAGCTCGTGTCTACGAGACGGAAAGAGAATGACCGTGACGTTTGGTGCGTATAGAAGCGCAAAGCCCCAGTGTTGCTGCGCCTGTGAAAGCGCTTCCAAGGAAGGGTGCTGGCTAGCAAGAGCTTTCAGTGCTGGCACTTTTCATCTCTGAGCAATTGCTCGACGTTTGCAATTTCTCAGCTCGTGTCTACGAGACGGAAAGAGAATGACCGTGACGTTTGTTGCGTATAGAAGCGCAAAGCCCCAGTGTTGCTGCGCCTGTGAAAGCGCTTCCAAGGAAGGGTGCTGGCTAGCAAGAGCTTTCAGTGCTGGCACTTTTCGTCTCTGAGCAATTGCTCGACGTTTGCAATTTCTCACCTGAGCTCTCTTTAGAGTGCGCGAGAGGATGAGCAGAAGATGAGGTGGCTAGAGAAGCCCAGAGCCCCAGTGTTCTTAGGCCTACAAAAGCGCTTCCAAGGAAGGGTGCTGGCTAGCAACAGCTTTCAGTGCTGGCACTTTTCATCTCTGAGCAATTGCTCGACGTTTGCAATTTCTCAGCTCGTGTCTACGAGACGGAAAGAGAAGGACCGTGACGTTTGGTGGGTAGAGAAGCGCAAAGCCCCAGTGTTGCTGCGCCTGTGAAAGCGCTTCCAAGGAAGGGTGCCGGCTAGCAAGAGCTTTCAGTGCTGGCACTTTTCGTCTCTGAGCAATTGCTCGACGTTTGCAATTTCTCACCTGAGCTCTCTTCAGAGTGCGCGAGAGGATGAGCAGAAGATGAGGTGGCTAGAGAAGCCCAGAGCCCCAGTGTTCTTAGGCCTACAAAAGCGCTTCCAAGGAAGGGTGCTGGCTAGCAACAGCTTTCAGTGCTGGCACTTTTCATCTCTGAGCAATTGCTCGACGTTTGCAATTTCTCAGCTCGTGTCTACGAGACGGAAAGAGAAGGACCGTGACGTTTGGTGGCTAGAGAAGCGCAAAGCCCCAGTGTTGCTGCGCCTGTGAAAGCGCTTCCAAGGAAGGGTGCTGGCTAGCAAGAGCTTTCAGTGCTGGCACTTTTCATCTCTGAGCAATTGCTCGACGTTTGCAATTTCTCACCTGAGCTCTCTTTAGAGTGCGCGAGAGGATGAGAAGAAGATGAGGTGGCTAGAGAAGCCCAGAGCCCCACTGTTCTTAGGCCTACAAAAGCGCTTCCAAGGAAGGGTGCTGGCTAGCAACAGCTTTCAGTGCTGGCACTTTTCATCTCTGAGCAATTGCTGGACGTTTGCAATTTCTCAGCTCGTGTCTATGAGACGGAAAGAGAATGACCGTGACGTTTGGTGGGTAGAGAAGCGCAAAGCCCCAGTGTTACTGCGCCTGTAAAGCGCTTCCAAGGAAGGGTGCTGGCTAGCAAAAGCTTTCAGTGCTGGCACTTTTCAGCTCTGAGCAATTGCTCGACGTTTGCAATTTCTCAGCTCGTGTCTACGAGGCGGAAAGAGAAGGACCGTGACGTTTGGTGGGTAGAGAAGCGCAAAGCCCCAGTGTTACTGCGCCTGTGAAAGCGCTTCCAAGGAAGGGTGCTGGCTAGCAAGAGCTTTCAGTGCTGGCACTTTTCTTCTCTGAGCATTTGCTCGACGTTTGCAATTTCTCACCTGAGCTCTCTTTAGAGTGCGCGAGAGGATGAGCAGAAGATGAGGTGGCTAGAGAAGCCCAGAGCCCCAGTGTTCTTAGGCCTACAAAAGCGCTTCCAAGGAAGGGTGCTGGCTAGCAACAGCTTTCAGTGCTGGCACTTTTCATCTCTGAGCAATTGCTCGACGTTTGCAATTTCTCAGCTCGTGTCTACGAGACGGAAAGAGAAGGACCGTGACGTTTGGTGGGTAGAGAAGCGCAAAGCCCCAGTGTTGCTGCGCCTGTGAAAGCGCTTCCAAGGAAGGGTGCTGGCTAGCAACAGCTTTCAGTGCTGGCACTTTTCATCTCTGAGCAATTGCTCGACGTTTGCAATTTCTCACCTGAGCTCTCTTTAGAGTGCGCGAGAGGATGAGCAGAAGATGAGGTGGCTAGAGAAGCACAGAGCCCCACTGTTCTTAGGCCGACAAAAGCGCTTCCAAGGAAGGGTGCTGGCTAGCAACAGCTTTCAGTGCTGGCACTTTTCATCTCTGAGCAATTGCTCGACGTTTGCAATTTCTCAGCTCGTGTCTACGAGACGGAAAGAGAATGACCATGACGTTTGGTGGGTAGAGAAGCGCAAAGCCCCAGTGTTACTGCGCCTGTGAAAGCGCTTCCAAGGAAGGGTGCTGGCTAGCAAGAGCTTTCAGTGCTGGCACTTTTCATCTCTGAGCAATTGCTCGACGTTTGCAATTTCTCAGCTCGTGTCTACGAGACGGAAAGAGAATGACCGTGACGTTTGGTGCGTAGAAAAGTGCAGAGCCCCAGTGTTGCTGCGCCTGTGAAAGCGCTTCCAAGGAAGGGTGCTGGCTAGCAAAAGCTTTCAGTGCTGGCACTTTTCTTCTCTGAGCAATTGCTCGACGTTTGCAATTTCTCAGCTCGTGTCTACGAGACGGAAAGAGAATGACCGTGACGTTTGGTGGCTAGAGAAGCGCAAAGCCCCAGTGTTACTGCGCCTGTGAAAGCGCTTCCAAGGAAGGGTGCTGGCTAGCAAAAGCTTTCAGTGCTGGCACTTTTCATCTCTGAGCAATTGCTCGATGTTTGCAATTTCTCAGCTCGTGTCTACGAGGCGGAAATAGAAGGACCGTGACGTTTGGTGGGTAGAGAAGCGCAAAGCCCCAGTGTTACTGCGCCTGTGAAAGCGCTTCCAAGGAAGGGTGCTGGCTAGCAAGAGCTTTCAGTGCTGGCACTTTTCAGCTCTGAGCAATTGCTCGACGTTTGCAATTTCTCAGCTCGTGTCTACGAGGCGGAAAGAGAAGGACCGTGACGTTTGGTGGGTAGAGAAGCGCAAAGCCCCAGTGTTACTGCGCCTGTGAAAGCGCTTCCAAGGAAGGGTGCTGGCTAGCAACAGCTTTCAGTGCTGGCACTTTTCATCTCTGAGCAATTGCTCGACGTTTGCAATTTCTCACCTGAGCTCTCTTCAGAGTGCGCGAGAGGATGAGCAGAAGATGAGGTGGCTAGAGAAGCCCAGAGCCCCAGTGTTCTTAGGCCTACAAAAGCGCTTCCAAGGAAGGGTGCTGGCTAGCAACAGCTTTCAGTGCTGGCACTTTTCATCTCTGAGCAATTGCTCGACGTTTGCAATTTCTCAGCTCGTGTCTACGAGACGGAAAGAGAAGGACCGTGACGTTTGGTGGCTAGAGAAGCGCAAAGCCCCAGTGTTGCTGCGCCTGTGAAAGCGCTTCCAAGGAAGGGTGCCGGCTAGCAAGAGCTTTCAGTGCTGGCACTTTTCATCTCTGAGCAATTGCTCGACGTTTGCAATTTCTCAGCTCGTGTCTACGAGACGGAAAGAGAAGGACCGTGACGTTTGGTGGCTAGAGAAGCGCAAAGCCCCAGTGTTGCTGCGCCTGTGAAAGCGCTTCCAAGGAAGGGTGCTGGCTAGCAAGAGCTTTCAGTGCTGGCACTTTTCATCTCTGAGCAATTGCTGGATGTTTGCAATTTCTCAGCTCGTGTCTACGAGACGGAAAGAGAAGGACCGTGACGTTTGGTGGCTAGAGAAGCGCAAAGCCCCAGTGTTGCTGCACCTGTGAAAGCGCTTCCAAGGAAGGGTGCTGGCTAGCAAGAGCTTTCAGTGCTGGCACTTTTCATCTCTGAGCAATTGCTGGATGTTTGCAATTTCTCAGCTCGTGTCTACGAGACGGAAAGAGAATGACCGTGACGTTTGGTGCGTATAGAAGCGCAAAGCCCCAGTGTTGCTGCGCCTGTGAAAGCGCTTCCAAGGAAGGGTGCTGGCTAGCAAGAGCTTTCAGTGCTGGCACTTTTCATCTCTGAGCAATTGCTCGACGTTTGCAATTTCTCAGCTCGTGTCTACGAGACGGAAAGAGAATGACCGTGACGTTTGTTGCGTATAGAAGCGCAAAGCCCCAGTGTTGCTGCGCCTGTGAAAGCGCTTCCAAGGAAGGGTGCTGGCTAGCAAGAGCTTTCAGTGCTGGCACTTTTCGTCTCTGAGCAATTGCTCGACGTTTGCAATTTCTCACCTGAGCTCTCTTTAGAGTGCGCGAGAGGATGAGCAGAAGATGAGGTGGCTAGAGAAGCCCAGAGCCCCAGTGTTCTTAGGCCTACAAAAGCGCTTCCAAGGAAGGGTGCTGGCTAGCAACAGCTTTCAGTGCTGGCACTTTTCATCTCTGAGCAATTGCTCGACGTTTGCAATTTCTCAGCTCGTGTCTACGAGACGGAAAGAGAAGGACCGTGACGTTTGGTGGGTAGAGAAGCGCAAAGCCCCAGTGTTGCTGCGCCTGTGAAAGCGCTTCCAAGGAAGGGTGCCGGCTAGCAAGAGCTTTCAGTGCTGGCACTTTTCGTCTCTGAGCAATTGCTCGACGTTTGCAATTTCTCACCTGAGCTCTCTTCAGAGTGCGCGAGAGGATGAGCAGAAGATGAGGTGGCTAGAGAAGCCCAGAGCCCCAGTGTTCTTAGGCCTACAAAAGCGCTTCCAAGGAAGGGTGCTGGCTAGCAACAGCTTTCAGTGCTGGCACTTTTCATCTCTGAGCAATTGCTCGACGTTTGCAATTTCTCAGCTCGTGTCTACGAGACGGAAAGAGAAGGACCGTGACGTTTGGTGGCTAGAGAAGCGCAAAGCCCCAGTGTTGCTGCGCCTGTGAAAGCGCTTCCAAGGAAGGGTGCTGGCTAGCAAGAGCTTTCAGTGCTGGCACTTTTCATCTCTGAGCAATTGCTCGACGTTTGCAATTTCTCACCTGAGCTCTCTTTAGAGTGCGCGAGAGGATGAGAAGAAGATGAGGTGGCTAGAGAAGCCCAGAGCCCCACTGTTCTTAGGCCTACAAAAGCGCTTCCAAGGAAGGGTGCTGGCTAGCAAGAGCTTTCAGTGCTGGCACTTTTCATCTCTGAGCAATTGCTGGACGTTTGCAATTTCTCAGCTCGTGTCTATGAGACGGAAAGAGAATGACCGTGACGTTTGGTGGGTAGAGAAGCGCAAAGCCCCAGTGTTACTGCGCCTGTAAAGCGCTTCCAAGGAAGGGTGCTGGCTAGCAAAAGCTTTCAGTGCTGGCACTTTTCAGCTCTGAGCAATTGCTCGACGTTTGCAATTTCTCAGCTCGTGTCTACGAGACGGAAAGAGAATGACCGTGACGTTTGGTGCGTATAGAAGCGCAAAGCCCCAGTGTTGCTGCGCCTGTGAAAGCGCTTCCAAGGGAGGGTGCTGGCTAGCAACAGCTTTCAGTGCTGGCACTTTTCATCTCTGAGCAATTGCTCGACGTTTGCAATTTCTCACCTGAGCTCTCTTCAGAGTGCGCGAGAGGATGAGCAGAAGATGAGGTGGCTAGAGAAGCCCAGAGTCCCAGTGTTCTTAGGCCTACAAAAGCGCTTCCAAGGAAGGGTGCTGGCTAGCAACAGCTTTCAGTGCTGGCACTTTTCATCTCTGAGCAATTGCTCGACGTTTGCAATTTCTCAGCTCGTGTCTACGAGACGGAAAGAGAAGGACCGTGACGTTTGGTGGCTAGAGAAGCGCAAAGCCACAGTGTTACTGCGCCTGTGAAAGCGCTTCCAAGGAAGGGTGCTGGCTAGCAAGAGCTTTCAGTGCTGGCACTTTTCAGCTCTGAGCAATTGCTCGACGTTTGCAATTTCTCACCTGAGCTCTCTTTAGAGTGCGCAAGAGAATGAGCAGAAGATGAGGTGGCTAGAGAAGCCCAGAGCCCCACTGTTCTTAGGCCTACAAAAGCGCTTCCAAGGAAGGGTGCTGGCTAGCAACAGCTTTCAGTGCTGGCACTTTTCATCTCTGAGCAATTGCTCGACGTTTGCAATTTCTCAGCTCGTGTCTACCGACGGAAAGAGAAGGACCGTGACGTTTGGTGGCTAGAGAAGCGCAAAGCCCCAGTGTTACTGCGCCTGTAAAGCGCTTCCAAGGAAGGGTGCTGGCTAGCAACAGCTTTCAGTGCTGGCACTTTTCATCTCTGAGCAATTGCTCGACGTTTGCAATTTCTCAGCTCGTGTCTACGAGACGGAAAGAGAAGGACCGTGACGTTTGGTGCGTATAGAAGCACAAAGCCCCAGTGTTGCTGCGCCTGTGAAAGCGCTTCCAAGGAAGGGTGCTGGCTAGCAAGAGCTTTCAGTGCTGGCACTTTTCATCTCTGAGCAATTGCTCGACGTTTGCAATTTCTCACCTGAGCTCTCTTTAGAGTGCGCGAGAGGATGAGCAGAAGATGAGGTGGCTAGAGAAGCCCAGAGCCCCACTGTTCTTAGGCCTACAAAAGCGCTTCCAAGGAAGGGTGCTGGCTAGCAACAGCTTTCAGTGCTGGCACTTTTCATCTCTGAGCAATTGCTGGACGTTTGCAATTTCTCAGCTCGTGTCTACGAGACGGAAAGAGAATGACCGTGACCTTTTGTGGCTAGAGAAGCGCAAAGCCCCAGTGTTACTGCGCCTGTGAAAGCGCTTCCAAGGAAGGGTGCTGGCTAGCAACAGCTTTCAGTGCTGGCACTTTTCATCTCTGAGCAATTGCTCGACGTTTGCAATTTCTCAGCTCGTGTCTACGAGACGGAAAGAGAATGACCGTGACTTTTGGTGGCTAGAGAAGCGCAAAGCCCCAGTGTTACTGCGCCTGTAAATCGCTTCCAAGGAAGGGTGCTGGCTAGCAAGAGCTTTCAGTGCTGGCACTTTTCATCTCTGAGCAATTGCTCGACGTTTGCAATTTCTCACCTGAGCTCTCTTTAGAGTGCGCGAGAGGATGAGCAGAAGAGTAGGTGGCTAGAGAAGCCCAGAGCCCCACTGTTCTTAGGCCTACAAAAGCGCTTCCAAGGAAGGGTGCTGGCTAGCAAAAGCTTTCAGTGCTGGCACTTTTCATCTCTGAGCAATTGCTCGACGTTTGCAATTTCTCAGCTCGTGTCTAGGAGACGGAAAGAGAAGGACCGTGACGTTTGGTGGGTAGAGAAGCGCAAAGCCCCAGTGTTGCTGCGCCTGTGAAAGCACTTCCAAGAAAGGGTGCTGGCTAGCAAGAGCTTTCAGTGCTGGCACTTTTCATCTCTGAGCAATTGCTCGACGTTTGCAATTTCTCACCTGAGCTCTCTTTAGAGTGCGCGACTGGATGAGCAGAAGATGAGGTGGCTAGAGAAGCCCAGAGCCCCAGTGTTCTTAGGCCTACAAAAGCGCTTCCAAGGAAGGGTGCTGGCT
Source organism: Sarcoramphus papa (assembly GCA_037962945.1). Classification (NCBI taxonomy): domain Eukaryota; kingdom Metazoa; phylum Chordata; class Aves; order Accipitriformes; family Cathartidae; genus Sarcoramphus; species Sarcoramphus papa. The sequence goes on along the minus strand of JBBMRM010000084.1, from coordinate 4,994,762 downwards.
AGCAACAGCTTCCAGTGCTGGCACTTTTCATCTCTGAGCAATTGCTGGACGTTTGCAATTTCTCAGCTCGTGTCTATGAGACGGAAAGAGAATGACCGTGACGTTTGGTGCGTATAGAAGCGCAAAGCCCCAGTGTTGCTGCGCCTGTAAAGCGCTTCCAAGGAAGGGTGCTGGCTAGCAAAAGCTTTCAGTGCTGGCACATTTCAGCTCTGAGCAATTGCTCGACGTTTGCAATTTCTCAGCTCGTGTCTACGAGACGGAAAGAGAAGGACCGTGACGTTTGGTGGCTAGAGAAGCGCAAAGCCCCAGTGTTGCTGCGCCTGTGAAAGCGCTTCCAAGGAAGGGTGCTGGCTAGCAACAGCTTTCAGTGCTGGCACTTTTCATCTCTGAGCAATTGCTCGACGTTTGCAATTTCTCACCTGAGCTCTCTTCAGAGTGCGCGAGAGGATGAGCAGAAGATGAGGTGGCAAGAGAAGCCCAGAGCCCCAGTGTGCTTAGGCCTACAAAAGCGCTTCCAAGGAAGGGTGCTGGCTAGCAAGAGCTTTCAGTGCTGGCACTTTTCATCTCTGAGCAATTGCTCGACGTTTGCAATTTCTCACCTGAGCTCTCTTTAGAGTGCGCGAGAGGATGAGCAGAAGATGAGGTGGCTAGAGAAGCCCAGAGCCCCACTGTTCTTAGGCCTACAAAAGCGCTTCCAAGGAAGGGTGCTGGCTAGCAACAGCTTTCAGTGCTGGCACTTTTCATCTCTGAGCAATTGCTCGACGTTTGCAATTTCTCAGCTCGTGTCTACGAGGCGGAAAGAGAAGGACCGTGACGTTTGGTGGGTAGAGAAGCGCAAAGCCCCAGTGTTACTGCGCCTGTGAAAGCGCTTCCAAGGAAGGGTGCTGGCTAGCAAGAGCTTTCAGTGCTGGCACTTTTCTTCTCTGAGCATTTGCTCGACGTTTGCAATTTCTCACCTGAGCTCTCTTTAGAGTGCGCGAGAGGATGAGCAGAAGATGAGGTGGCTAGAGAAGCCCAGAGCCCCAGTGTTCTTAGGCCTACAAAAGCGCTTCCAAGGAAGGGTGCTGGCTAGCAACAGCTTTCAGTGCTGGCACTTTTCATCTCTGAGCAATTGCTCGACGTTTGCAATTTCTCAGCTCGTGTCTACGAGACGGAAAGAGAAGGACCGTGACGTTTGGTGGGTAGAGAAGCGCAAAGCCCCAGTGTTGCTGCGCCTGTGAAAGCGCTTCCAAGGAAGGGTGCTGGCTAGCAACAGCTTTCAGTGCTGGCACTTTTCATCTCTGAGCAATTGCTCGACGTTTGCAATTTCTCACCTGAGCTCTCTTTAGAGTGCGCGAGAGGATGAGCAGAAGATGAGGTGGCTAGAGAAGCACAGAGCCCCACTGTTCTTAGGCCGACAAAAGCGCTTCCAAGGAAGGGTGCTGGCTAGCAACAGCTTTCAGTGCTGGCACTTTTCATCTCTGAGCAATTGCTCGACGTTTGCAATTTCTCAGCTCGTGTCTACGAGACGGAAAGAGAATGACCATGACGTTTGGTGGGTAGAGAAGCGCAAAGCCCCAGTGTTACTGCGCCTGTGAAAGCGCTTCCAAGGAAGGGTGCTGGCTAGCAAGAGCTTTCAGTGCTGGCACTTTTCATCTCTGAGCAATTGCTCGACGTTTGCAATTTCTCAGCTCGTGTCTACGAGACGGAAAGAGAATGACCGTGACGTTTGGTGCGTAGAAAAGTGCAGAGCCCCAGTGTTGCTGCGCCTGTGAAAGCGCTTCCAAGGAAGGGTGCTGGCTAGCAAAAGCTTTCAGTGCTGGCACTTTTCTTCTCTGAGCAATTGCTCGACGTTTGCAATTTCTCAGCTCGTGTCTACGAGACGGAAAGAGAATGACCGTGACGTTTGGTGGCTAGAGAAGCGCAAAGCCCCAGTGTTACTGCGCCTGTGAAAGCGCTTCCAAGGAAGGGTGCTGGCTAGCAAAAGCTTTCAGTGCTGGCACTTTTCATCTCTGAGCAATTGCTCGATGTTTGCAATTTCTCAGCTCGTGTCTACGAGGCGGAAATAGAAGGACCGTGACGTTTGGTGGGTAGAGAAGCGCAAAGCCCCAGTGTTACTGCGCCTGTGAAAGCGCTTCCAAGGAAGGGTGCTGGCTAGCAAGAGCTTTCAGTGCTGGCACTTTTCATCTCTGAGCAATTGCTCGACGTTTGCAATTTCTCAGCTCGTGTCTACGAGGCGGAAAGAGAAGGACCGTGACGTTTGGTGGGTAGAGAAGCGCAAAGCCCCAGTGTTGCTGCGCCTGTGAAAGCGCTTCCAAGGAAGGGTGCTGGCTAGCAACAGCTTTCAGTGCTGGCACTTTTCATCTCTGAGCAATTGCTCGACGTTTGCAATTTCTCACCTGAGCTCTCTTCAGAGTGCGCGAGAGGATGAGCAGAAGATGAGGTGGCTAGAGAAGCCCAGAGCCCCAGTGTTCTTAGGCCTACAAAAGCGCTTCCAAGGAAGGGTGCTGGCTAGCAACAGCTTTCAGTGCTGGCACTTTTCATCTCTGAGCAATTGCTCGACGTTTGCAATTTCTCAGCTCGTGTCTACGAGACGGAAAGAGAAGGACCGTGACGTTTGGTGGCTAGAGAAGCGCAAAGCCCCAGTGTTGCTGCGCCTGTGAAAGCGCTTCCAAGGAAGGGTGCCGGCTAGCAAGAGCTTTCAGTGCTGGCACTTTTCATCTCTGAGCAATTGCTCGACGTTTGCAATTTCTCAGCTCGTGTCTACGAGACGGAAAGAGAAGGACCGTGACGTTTGGTGGCTAGAGAAGCGCAAAGCCCCAGTGTTGCTGCGCCTGTGAAAGCGCTTCCAAGGAAGGGTGCTGGCTAGCAAGAGCTTTCAGTGCTGGCACTTTTCATCTCTGAGCAATTGCTGGATGTTTGCAATTTCTCAGCTCGTGTCTACGAGACGGAAAGAGAAGGACCGTGACGTTTGGTGGCTAGAGAAGCGCAAAGCCCCAGTGTTGCTGCACCTGTGAAAGCGCTTCCAAGGAAGGGTGCTGGCTAGCAAGAGCTTTCAGTGCTGGCACTTTTCATCTCTGAGCAATTGCTGGATGTTTGCAATTTCTCAGCTCGTGTCTACGAGACGGAAAGAGAATGACCGTGACGTTTGGTGCGTATAGAAGCGCAAAGCCCCAGTGTTGCTGCGCCTGTGAAAGCGCTTCCAAGGAAGGGTGCTGGCTAGCAAGAGCTTTCAGTGCTGGCACTTTTCATCTCTGAGCAATTGCTCGACGTTTGCAATTTCTCAGCTCGTGTCTACGAGACGGAAAGAGAATGACCGTGACGTTTGTTGCGTATAGAAGCGCAAAGCCCCAGTGTTGCTGCGCCTGTGAAAGCGCTTCCAAGGAAGGGTGCTGGCTAGCAAGAGCTTTCAGTGCTGGCACTTTTCGTCTCTGAGCAATTGCTCGACGTTTGCAATTTCTCACCTGAGCTCTCTTTAGAGTGCGCGAGAGGATGAGCAGAAGATGAGGTGGCTAGAGAAGCCCAGAGCCCCAGTGTTCTTAGGCCTACAAAAGCGCTTCCAAGGAAGGGTGCTGGCTAGCAACAGCTTTCAGTGCTGGCACTTTTCATCTCTGAGCAATTGCTCGACGTTTGCAATTTCTCAGCTCGTGTCTACGAGACGGAAAGAGAAGGACCGTGACGTTTGGTGGGTAGAGAAGCGCAAAGCCCCAGTGTTGCTGCGCCTGTGAAAGCGCTTCCAAGGAAGGGTGCCGGCTAGCAAGAGCTTTCAGTGCTGGCACTTTTCGTCTCTGAGCAATTGCTCGACGTTTGCAATTTCTCACCTGAGCTCTCTTCAGAGTGCGCGAGAGGATGAGCAGAAGATGAGGTGGCTAGAGAAGCCCAGAGCCCCAGTGTTCTTAGGCCTACAAAAGCGCTTCCAAGGAAGGGTGCTGGCTAGCAAGAGCTTTCAGTGCTGGCACTTTTCATCTCTGAGCAATTGCTCGACGTTTGCAATTTCTCAGCTCGTGTCTACGAGACGGAAAGAGAAGGACCGTGACGTTTGGTGGCTAGAGAAGCGCAAAGCCCCAGTGTTGCTGCGCCTGTGAAAGCGCTTCCAAGGAAGGGTGCTGGCTAGCAAGAGCTTTCAGTGCTGGCACTTTTCATCTCTGAGCAATTGCTCGACGTTTGCAATTTCTCACCTGAGCTCTCTTTAGAGTGCGCGAGAGGATGAGAAGAAGATGAGGTGGCTAGAGAAGCCCAGAGCCCCACTGTTCTTAGGCCTACAAAAGCGCTTCCAAGGAAGGGTGCTGGCTAGCAAGAGCTTTCAGTGCTGGCACTTTTCATCTCTGAGCAATTGCTGGACGTTTGCAATTTCTCAGCTCGTGTCTATGAGACGGAAAGAGAATGACCGTGACGTTTGGTGGGTAGAGAAGCGCAAAGCCCCAGTGTTACTGCGCCTGTAAAGCGCTTCCAAGGAAGGGTGCTGGCTAGCAAAAGCTTTCAGTGCTGGCACTTTTCAGCTCTGAGCAATTGCTCGACGTTTGCAATTTCTCAGCTCGTGTCTACGAGACGGAAAGAGAATGACCGTGACGTTTGGTGCGTATAGAAGCGCAAAGCCCCAGTGTTGCTGCGCCTGTGAAAGCGCTTCCAAGGGAGGGTGCTGGCTAGCAACAGCTTTCAGTGCTGGCACTTTTCATCTCTGAGCAATTGCTCGACGTTTGCAATTTCTCACCTGAGCTCTCTTCAGAGTGCGCGAGAGGATGAGCAGAAGATGAGGTGGCTAGAGAAGCCCAGAGTCCCAGTGTTCTTAGGCCTACAAAAGCGCTTCCAAGGAAGGGTGCTGGCTAGCAACAGCTTTCAGTGCTGGCACTTTTCATCTCTGAGCAATTGCTCGACGTTTGCAATTTCTCAGCTCGTGTCTACGAGACGGAAAGAGAAGGACCGTGACGTTTGGTGGCTAGAGAAGCGCAAAGCCACAGTGTTACTGCGCCTGTGAAAGCGCTTCCAAGGAAGGGTGCTGGCTAGCAAGAGCTTTCAGTGCTGGCACTTTTCAGCTCTGAGCAATTGCTCGACGTTTGCAATTTCTCACCTGAGCTCTCTTTAGAGTGCGCAAGAGAATGAGCAGAAGATGAGGTGGCTAGAGAAGCCCAGAGCCCCACTGTTCTTAGGCCTACAAAAGCGCTTCCAAGGAAGGGTGCTGGCTAGCAACAGCTTTCAGTGCTGGCACTTTTCATCTCTGAGCAATTGCTCGACGTTTGCAATTTCTCAGCTCGTGTCTACCGACGGAAAGAGAAGGACCGTGACGTTTGGTGGCTAGAGAAGCGCAAAGCCCCAGTGTTACTGCGCCTGTAAAGCGCTTCCAAGGAAGGGTGCTGGCTAGCAACAGCTTTCAGTGCTGGCACTTTTCATCTCTGAGCAATTGCTCGACGTTTGCAATTTCTCAGCTCGTGTCTACGAGACGGAAAGAGAAGGACCGTGACGTTTGGTGCGTATAGAAGCACAAAGCCCCAGTGTTGCTGCGCCTGTGAAAGCGCTTCCAAGGAAGGGTGCTGGCTAGCAAGAGCTTTCAGTGCTGGCACTTTTCATCTCTGAGCAATTGCTCGACGTTTGCAATTTCTCACCTGAGCTCTCTTTAGAGTGCGCGAGAGGATGAGCAGAAGATGAGGTGGCTAGAGAAGCCCAGAGCCCCACTGTTCTTAGGCCTACAAAAGCGCTTCCAAGGAAGGGTGCTGGCTAGCAACAGCTTTCAGTGCTGGCACTTTTCATCTCTGAGCAATTGCTGGACGTTTGCAATTTCTCAGCTCGTGTCTACGAGACGGAAAGAGAATGACCGTGACCTTTTGTGGCTAGAGAAGCGCAAAGCCCCAGTGTTACTGCGCCTGTGAAAGCGCTTCCAAGGAAGGGTGCTGGCTAGCAACAGCTTTCAGTGCTGGCACTTTTCATCTCTGAGCAATTGCTCGACGTTTGCAATTTCTCAGCTCGTGTCTACGAGACGGAAAGAGAATGACCGTGACTTTTGGTGGCTAGAGAAGCGCAAAGCCCCAGTGTTACTGCGCCTGTAAATCGCTTCCAAGGAAGGGTGCTGGCTAGCAAGAGCTTTCAGTGCTGGCACTTTTCATCTCTGAGCAATTGCTCGACGTTTGCAATTTCTCACCTGAGCTCTCTTTAGAGTGCGCGAGAGGATGAGCAGAAGAGTAGGTGGCTAGAGAAGCCCAGAGCCCCACTGTTCTTAGGCCTACAAAAGCGCTTCCAAGGAAGGGTGCTGGCTAGCAAAAGCTTTCAGTGCTGGCACTTTTCATCTCTGAGCAATTGCTCGACGTTTGCAATTTCTCAGCTCGTGTCTAGGAGACGGAAAGAGAAGGACCGTGACGTTTGGTGGGTAGAGAAGCGCAAAGCCCCAGTGTTGCTGCGCCTGTGAAAGCACTTCCAAGAAAGGGTGCTGGCTAGCAAGAGCTTTCAGTGCTGGCACTTTTCATCTCTGAGCAATTGCTCGACGTTTGCAATTTCTCACCTGAGCTCTCTTTAGAGTGCGCGACTGGATGAGCAGAAGATGAGGTGGCTAGAGAAGCCCAGAGCCCCAGTGTTCTTAGGCCTACAAAAGCGCTTCCAAGGAAGGGTGCTGGCTAGCAACAGCTTCCAGTGCTGGCACTTTTCATCTCTGAGCAATTGCTGGACGTTTGCAATTTCTCAGCTCGTGTCTATGAGACGGAAAGAGAATGACCGTGACGTTTGGTGCGTATAGAAGCGCAAAGCCCCAGTGTTGCTGCGCCTGTAAAGCGCTTCCAAGGAAGGGTGCTGGCTAGCAAAAGCTTTCAGTGCTGGCACATTTCAGCTCTGAGCAATTGCTCGACGTTTGCAATTTCTCAGCTCGTGTCTACGAGACGGAAAGAGAAGGACCGTGACGTTTGGTGGCTAGAGAAGCGCAAAGCCCCAGTGTTGCTGCGCCTGTGAAAGCGCTTCCAAGGAAGGGTGCTGGCTAGCAACAGCTTTCAGTGCTGGCACTTTTCATCTCTGAGCAATTGCTCGACGTTTGCAATTTCTCACCTGAGCTCTCTTCAGAGTGCGCGAGAGGATGAGCAGAAGATGAGGTGGCAAGAGAAGCCCAGAGCCCCAGTGTGCTTAGGCCTACAAAAGCGCTTCCAAGGAAGGGTGCTGGCTAGCAAGAGCTTTCAGTGCTGGCACTTTTCATCTCTGAGCAATTGCTCGACGTTTGCAATTTCTCACCTGAGCTCTCTTTAGAGTGCGCGAGAGGATGAGCAGAAGATGAGGTGGCTAGAGAAGCCCAGAGCCCCACTGTTCTTAGGCCTACAAAAGCGCTTCCAAGGAAGGGTGCTGGCTAGCAACAGCTTTCAGTGCTGGCACTTTTCATCTCTGAGCAATTGCTCGACGTTTGCAATTTCTCAGCTCGTGTCTACGAGGCGGAAAGAGAATGACCGTGACGTTTGGTGGGTAGAGAAGCGCAAAGCCCCAGTGTTACTGTGCCTGTGAAAGCGCTTCCAAGGAAGGGTGCTGACTAGCAAGAGCTTTCAGTGCTGGCACTTTTCATCTCTGAGCAATTGCTCGACGTTTGCAATTTCTCACCTGAGCTCTCTTCAGAGTGCGCGAGAGGATGAGCAGAAGATGAGGTGGCTAGAGAAGCCCAGAGCCCCAGTGTTCTTAGGCCTACAAAAGCGCTTCCAAGGAAGGGTGCTGGCTAGCAAGAGCTTTCAGTGCTGGCACTTTTCAGCTCTGAGCAATTGCTCGACGTTTGCAATTTCTCAGCTCGTGTCTACCGACGGAAAGAGAAGGACCGTGACGTTTGGTGGCTAGAGAAGCGCAAAGCCCCAGTGTTACTGCGCCTGTAAAGCGCTTCCAAGGAAGGGTGCTGGCTAGCAACAGCTTTCAGTGCTGGCACTTTTCATCTCTGAGCAATTGCTCGACGTTTGCAATTTCTCAGCTCGTGTCTACGAGACGGAAAGAGAAGGACCGTGACGTTTGGTGCGTATAGAAGCGCAAAGCCCCAGTGTTGCTGCGCCTGTGAAAGCGCTTCCAAGGAAGGGTGCTGGCTAGCAAGAGCTTTCAGTGCTGGCACTTTTCATCTCTGAGCAATTGCTGGACGTTTGCAATTTCTCACCTGAGCTCTCTTTAGAGTGCGCGAGAGGGTGAGCAGAAGATGAGGTGGCTAGAGAAGCCCAGAGCCCCAGTGTTCTTAGGCCTACGAAAGCGCTTCCAAGGAAGGGGGCTGGCTAGCAACAGCTTTCAGTGCTGGCACTTTTCATCTCTGAGCAATTGCTCGACGTTTGCAATTTCTCAGCTCGTGTCTACGAGACGGAAAGAGAAGGACCGTGACGTTTGGTGGCTAGAGAAGCGCAAAGCCCCAGTGTTACTGCGCCTGTAAAGCGCTTCCAAGGAAGGGTGCTGGCTAGCAAGAGCTTTCAGTGCTGGCACTTTTCTTCTCTGAGCATTTGCTCGACGTTTGCAATTTCTCACCTGAGCTCTCTTTAGAGTGCGCGAGAGGATGAGCAGAAGATGAGGTGGCTAGAGAAGCCCAGAGCCCCAGTGTTCTTAGGCCTACAAAAGCGCTTCCAAGGAAGGGGGCTGGCTAGCAACAGCTTTCAGTGCTGGCACTTTTCATCTCTGAGCAATTGCTCGACGTTTGCAATTTCTCAGCTCGTGTCTACGAGACGGAAAGAGAAGGACCGTGACGTTTGGTGGCTAGAGAAGCGCAAAGCCCCAGTGTTGCTGCGCCTGTGAAAGCGCTTCCAAGGAAGGGTGCTGGCTAGCAACAGCTTTCAGTGCTGGCACTTTTCATCTCTGAGCAATTGCTCGACGTTTGCAATTTCTCACCTGTGCTCTCTTCAGAGTGCGCGAGAGGATGAGCAGAAGATGAGGTGGCTAGAGAAGCCCAGAGCCCCAGTGTTCTTAGGCCTACAAAAGCGCTTCCAAGGAAGGGTGCTGGCTAGCAACAGCTTTCACTGCTGGCACTTTTCATCTCTGAGCAATTGCTCGACGTTTGCAATTTCTCAGCTCGTGTCTACGAGACGGAAAGAGAAGGACCGTGACGTTTGGTGGGTAGAGAAGCGCAAAGCCCCAGTGTTGCTGCGCCTGTGAAAGCGCTTCCAAGGAAGGGTGCTGGCTAGCAAGAGCTTTCAGTGCTGGCACTTTTCATCTCTGAGCAATTGCTCGACGTTTGCAATTTCTCACCTGAGCTCTCTTTAGAGTGCGCGGGAGGATGAGCAGAAGATGAGGTGGCTAGAGAAGCCCAGAGCCCCACTGTTCTTAGGCCTACAAAAGCGCTTCCAAGGAAGGGTGCTGGCTAGCAACAGCTTTCAGTGCTGGCACTTTTCATCTCTGAGCAATTGCTGGACGTTTGCAATTTCTCACCTCGTGTCTATGAGACGGAAAGAGAAGGACCGTGACGTTTGGTGGCTAGAGAAGCGCAAAGCCCCAGTGTTACTGCGCCTGTAAAGCGCTTCCAAGGAAGGGTGCTGGCTAGCAAAAGCTTTCAGTGCTGGCACTTTTCAGCTCTGAGCAATTGCTCGACGTTTGCAATTTCTCAGCTCGTGTCTACGAGACGGAAAGAGAAGGACCGTGACGTTTGGTGCGTATAGAAGCGCAAAGCCCCAGTGTTGCTGCGCCTGTGAAAGCGCTTCCAAGGGAGGGTGCTGGCTAGCAACAGCTTCCAGTGCTGGCACTTTTCATCTCTGAGCAATTGCTCGACGTTTGCAATTTCTCACCTGAGCTCTCTTTAGAGTGCGCGAGAGGATGAGCAGAAGATGAGGTGGCTAGAGAAGCCCAGAGCCCCAGTGTTCTTAGGCCTACAAAAGCGCTTCCAAGGAAGGGTGCTGGCTAGCAACAGCTTTCAGTGCTGGCACTTTTCATCTCTGAGCAATTGCTCGACGTTTGCAATTTCTCAGCTCGTGTCTACGAGACGGAAAGAGAAGGACCGTGACGTTTGGTGCGTATAGAAGCGCAAAGCCCCAGTGTTGCTGCGCCTGTGAAAGCGCTTCCAAGGAAGGGTGCTGGCTAGCAACAGCTTTCAGTGCTGGCACTTTTCATCTCTGAGCAATTGCTCGACGTTTGCAATTTCTCACCTGAGCTCTCTTCAGAGTGCCCGAGAGGAAGAGCAGAAGATGAGGTGGCTAGAGAAGCCCAGAGCCCCAGTGTGCTTAGGCCTACAAAAGCGCTTCCAAGGAAGGGTGCTGGCTAGCAAGAGCTTTCAGTGCTGGCACTTTTCATCTCTGAGCAATTGCTCGACGTTTGCAATTTCTCACCTGAGCTCTCTTTAGAGTGCGCGAGAGGATGAGCAGAAGATGAGGTGGCTAGAGAAGCCCAGAGCCCCAGTGTTCTTAGGCCTACAAAAGCGCTTCCAAGGAAGGGTGCTGGCTAGCAACAGCTTTCAGTGCTGGCACTTTTCATCTCTGAGCAATTGCTCGATGTTTGCAATTTCTCAGCTCGTGTCTACGAGACGGAAAGAGAAGGACCGTGACGTTTGGTGGCTAGAGAAGCGCAAAGCCCCAGTGTTGCTGCGCCTGTGAAAGCGCTTCCAAGGAAGGGTGCTGGCTAGCAACAGCTTTCAGTGCTGGCACTTTTCAGCTCTGAGCAATTGCTCGACGTTTGCAATTTCTCAGCTCGTGTCTACGAGACGGAAAGAGAATGACCGTGACGTTTGGTGCGTATAGAAGCGCAAAGCCCCAGTGTTGCTGCGCCTGTGAAAGCGCTTCCAAGGAAGGGTGCTGGCTAGCAAGAGCTTTCAGTGCTGGCACTTTTCTTCTCTGAGCAATTGCTCGACGTTTGCAATTTCTCACCTGAGCTCTCTTTAGAGTGCGCGAGAGGATGAGCAGAAGATGAGGTGGCTAGAGAAGCCCAGAGCCCCAGTGTTCTTAGGCCTACAAAAGCGCTTCCAAGGAAGGGTGCTGGCTAGCAAGAGCTTTCAGTGCTGGCACTTTTCATCTCTGAGCAATTGCTCGACGTTTGCAATTTCTCACCTGAGCTCTCTTTAGAGTGCGCGAGAGGATGAGCAGAAGATGAGGTGGCTAGAGAAGCCCAGAGCCCCAGTGTTCTTAGGCCTACAAAAGCGCTTCCAAGGAAGGGTGCTGGCTAGCAACAGCTTTCAGTGCTGGCACTTTTCATCTCTGAGCAATTGCTCGATGTTTGCAATTTCTCAGCTCGTGTCTACGAGACGGAAAGAGAAGGACCGTGACGTTTGGTGCGTATAGAAGCGCAAAGCCCCAGTGTTGCTGCGCCTGTGAAAGCGCTTCCAAGGAAGGGTGCTGGCTAGCAACAGCTTTCAGTGCTGGCACTTTTCAGCTCTGAGCAATTGCTCGACGTTTGCAATTTCTCAGCTCGTGTCTACGAGACGGAAAGAGAAGGACCGTGACGTTTGGTGGCTAGAGAAGCGCAAAGCCCCAGTGTTGCTGCGCCTGTGAAAGCGCTTCCAAGGAAGGGTGCTGGCTAGCAAGAGCTTTCAGTGCTGGCACTTTTCATCTCTGAGCATTTGCTAGACGTTTGCAATTTCTCACCTGAGCTCTCTTTAGAGTGCGCGAGAGGATGAGCAGAAGATGAGGTGGCTAGAGAAGCCCAGAGCCCCAGTGTTCTTAGGCCTACAAAAGCGCTTCCAAGGAAGGGTGCTGGCTAGCAAGAGCTTTCAGTGCTGGCACTTTTCATCTCTGAGCAATTGCTCGACGTTTGCAATTTCTCAGCTCGTGTCTACGAGACGGAAAGAGAATGACCATGACGTTTGGTGGGTAGAGAAGCACAAAGCCCCAGTGTTACTGCGCCTGTGAAAGCGCTTCCAAGGAAGGGTGCTGGCTAGCAAGAGCTTTCAGTGCTGGCACTTTTCATCTCTGAGCAATTGCTCGACGTTTGCAATTTCTCAGCTCGTGTCTACGAGACGGAAAGAGAATGACCGTGACGTTTGGTGCGTAGAAAAGTGCAGAGCCCCAGTGTTGCTGCGCCTGTGAAAGCGCTTCCAAGGAAGGGTGCTGGCTAGCAACAGCTTTCAGTGCTGGCACTTTTCAGCTCTGAGCAATTGCTCGACGTTTGCAATTTCTCAGCTCGTGTCTACGAGACGGAAAGAGAAGGACCGTGACGTTTGGTGGCTAGAGAAGCGCAAAGCCCCAGTGTTACTGCGCCTGTGAAAGCGCTTCCAAGGAAGGGTGCTGGCTAGCAAAAGCTTTCAGTGCTGGCACTTTTCATCTCTGAGCAATTGCTGGATGTTTGCAATTTCTCAGCTCGTGTCTACGAGGCGGAAAGAGAAGGACCGTGACGTTTGGTGGGTAGAGAAGCGCAAAGCCCCAGTGTTACTGCGCCTGTGAAAGCGCTTCCAAGGAAGGGTGCTGGCTAGCAAGAGCTTTCAGTGCTGGCACTTTTCATCTCTGAGCAATTGCTCGACGTTTGCAATTTCTCACCTGAGCTCTCTTCAGAGTGCGCGAGAGGATGAGCAGAAGATTAGGTGGCTAGAGAAGCCCAGAGCCCCAGTGTTCTTAGGCCTACAAAAGCGCTTCCAAGGAAGGGGGCTGGCTAGCAACAGCTTTCAGTGCTGGCACTTTTCATCTCTGAGCAATTGCTCGACGTTTGCAATTTCTCAGCTCGTGTCTACGAGACGGAAAGAGAAGGACCGTGACATTTGCTGGGTAGAGAAGCGCAAAGCCCCAGTGTTACTGCGCCTGTGAAAGCACTTCCAAGGAAGGGTGCTGGCTAGCAAGAGCTTTCAGTGCTGGCACTTTTCATCTCTGAGCAATTGCTCGACGTTTGCAATTTCTCAGCTCGTGTCTACGAGACGGAAAGAGAAGGACCGTGACGTTTGGTGGCTAGAGAAGCGCAAAGCCCCAGTGTTGCTGCGCCTGTGAAAGCGCTTCCAAGGAAGGGTGCTGGCTAGCAACAGCTTTCAGTGCTGGCACTTTTCATCTCTGAGCAATTGCTCGACGTTTGCAATTTCTCAGCTCGTGTCTACGAGACGGAAAGAGAAGGACCATGACGTTTGGTGGCTAGAGAAGCGCAAAGCCCCAGTGTTACTGCGCCTGTGAAAGCGCTTCCAAGGAAGGGTGCTGGCTAGCAAGAGCTTTCAGTGCTGGCACTTTTCATCTCTGAGCAATTGCTGGATGTTTGCAATTTCTCAGCTCGTGTCTACGAGACGGAAAGAGAAGGACCGTGACGTTTGGTGCGTATAGAAGCGCAAAGCCCCAGTGTTGCTGCGCCTGTGAAAGCGCTTCCAAGGAAGGGTGCTGGCTAGCAACAGCTTTCAGTGCTGGCACTTTTCATCTCTGAGCAATTGCTCGACGTTTGCAATTTCTCACCTGAGCTCTCTTTAGAGTGCGCGAGAGGATGAGCAGAAGATGAGGTGGCTAGAGAAGCCCAGAGCCCCAGTGTTCTTAGGCCTACAAAAGCGCTTCCAAGGAAGGGGGCTGGCTAGCAACAGCTTTCAGTGCTGGCACTTTTCATCTCTGAGCAATTGCTCGACGTTTGCAATTTCTCAGCTCGTGTCTACGAGACGGAAAGAGAAGGACCGTGACGTTTGGTGGGTAGAGAAGCGCAAAGCCCCAGTGTTGCTGCGCCTGTGAAAGCGCTTCCAAGGAAGGGTGCTGGCTAGCAACAGCTTTCAGTGCTGGCACTTTTCGTCTCTGAGCAATTGCTCGACGTTTGCAATTTCTCACCTGAGCTCTCTTCAGAGTGTGCGAGAGGATGAGCAGAAGATGAGGTGGCTAGAGAAGCCCAGAGCCCCAGTGTTCTTAGGCCTACAAAAGCGCTTCCAAGGAAGGGTGCTGGCTAGCAACAGCTTTCAGTGCTGGCACTTTTCACCTCTGAGCAATTGCTCGACGTTTGCAATTTCTCACCTGAGCTCTCTTTAGAGTGCGCGAGAGGATGAGCAGAAGATTAGGTGGCTAGAGAAGCCCAGAGCCCCAGTGTTCTTAGGCCTACAAAAGCGCTTCCAAGGAAGGGTGCTGGCTAGCAAGAGCTTTCAGTGCTGGCACTTTTCATCTCTGAGCAATTGCTCGACGTTTGCAATTTCTCAGCTCCTGTCTACGAGACGGAAAGAGAATGACCGTGACGTTTGGTGGCTAGAGAAGCGCAAAGCCCCAGTGTTGCTGCGCCTGTGAAAGCGCTTCCAAGGAAGGGTGCTGGCTAGCAAGAGCTTTCAGTGCTGGCACTTTTCATCTCTGAGCAATTGCTCGACGTTTGCAATTTCTCAGCTCGTGTCTACGAGACGGAAAGAGAAGGACCGTGACGTTTGGTGGGTAGAGAAGCGCAAAGCCCCAGTGTTGCTGCGCCTGTGAAAGCGCTTCCAAGGAAGGGTGCTGGCTAGCAAGAGCTTTCAGTGCTGGCACTTTTCATCTCTGAGCAATTGCTGGATGTTTGCAATTTCTCAGCTCGTGTCTACGAGACGGAAAGAGAATGACCGTGACGTTTGGTGGCTAGAGAAGCGCAAAGCCCCAGTGTTACTGCGCCTGTGAAAGCGCTTCCAAGGAAGGGTGCTGGCTAGCAACAGCTTTCAGTGCTGGCACTTTTCATCTCTGAGCAATTGCTCGACGTTTGCAATTTCTCAGCTCGTGTCTACGAGACGGAAAGAGAATGACAGTGACGTTTGGTGCGTATAGAAGCGCAAAGCCCCAGTGTTGCTGCGCCTGTGAAAGCGCTTCCAAGGAAGGGTGCTGGCTAGCAACAGCTTTCAGTGCTGGCACTTTTCGTCTCTGAGCAATTGCTCGACGTTTGCAATTTCTCACCTGAGCTCTCTTTAGAGTGCGCGAGAGGATGAGCAGAAGATGAGGTGGCTAGAGAAGCCCAGAGCCCCAGTGTTCTTAGGCCTACAAAAGCGCTTCCAAGGAAGGGTGCTGGCTAGCAAGAGCTTTCAGTGCTGGCACTTTTCATCTCTGAGCAATTGCTCGACGTTTGCAATTTCTCAGCTCGTGTCTACGAGACGGAAAGAGAATGACCATGACGTTTGGTGGGTAGAGAAGCGCAAAGCCCCAGTGTTACTGCGCCTGTGAAAGCGCTTCCAAGGAAGGGTGCTGGCTAGCAAGAGCTTTCAGTGCTGGCACTTTTCATCTCTGAGCAATTGCTCGACGTTTGCAATTTCTCAGCTCGTGTCTACGAGACGGAAAGAGAATGACCGTGACGTTTGGTGCGTAGAAAAGTGCAGAGCCCCAGTGTTGCTGCGCCTGTGAAAGCGCTTCCAAGGAAGGGTGCTGGCTAGAAAAAGCTTTCAGTGCTGGCACTTTTCAGCTCTGAGCAATTGCTCGACGTTTGCAATTTCTCAGCTCGTGTCTACGAGACGGAAAGAGAAGGACCGTGACGTTTGGTGGCTAGAGAAGCGCAAAGCCCCAGTGTTACTGCGCCTGTGAAAGCGCTTCCAAGGAAGGGTGCTGGCTAGCAAAAGCTTTCAGTGCTGGCACTTTTCATCTCTGAGCAATTGCTCGACGTTTGCAATTTCTCAGCTCGTGTCTACGAGACGGAAAGAGAAGGACCGTGACGTTTGGTGGGTAGAGAAGCGCAAAGCCCCAGTGTTACTGCGCCTGTGAAAGCGCTTCCAAGGAAGGGTGCTGGCTAGCAAGAGCTTTCAGTGCTGGCACTTTTCATCTCTGAGCAATTGCTCGACGTTTGCAATTTCTCACCTGAGCTCTCTTCAGAGTGCGCGAGAGGATGAGCAGAAGATTAGGTGGCTAGAGAAGCCCAGAGCCCCAGTGTTCTTAGGCCTACAAAAGCGCTTCCAAGGAAGGGGGCTGGCTAGCAACAGCTTTCAGTGCTGGCACTTTTCATCTCTGAGCAATTGCTCGACGTTTGCAATTTCTCAGCTCGTGTCTACGAGACGGAAAGAGAAGGACCGTGACATTTGCTGGGTAGAGAAGCGCAAAGCCCCAGTGTTACTGCGCCTGTGAAAGCACTTCCAAGGAAGGGTGCTGGCTAGCAAGAGCTTTCAGTGCTGGCACTTTTCATCTCTGAGCAATTGCTCGACGTTTGCAATTTCTCAGCTCGTGTCTACGAGACGGAAAGAGAAGGACCGTGACGTTTGGTGGCTAGAGAAGCGCAAAGCCCCAGTGTTGCTGCGCCTGTGAAAGCGCTTCCAAGGAAGGGTGCTGGCTAGCAAGAGCTTTCAGTGCTGGCACTTTTCATCTCTGAGCAATTACTCGACGTTTGCAATTTCTCAGCTCGTGTCTACGAGACGGAAAGAGAAGGACCGTGACGTTTGGTGCGTATAGAAGCGCAAAGCCCCAGTGTTGCTGCGCCTGTGAAAGCGCTTCCAAGGAAGGGTGCTGGCTAGCAACAGCTTTCAGTGCTGGCACTTTTCATCTCTGAGCAATTGCTCGACGTTTGCAATTTCTCACCTGAGCTCTCTTCAGAGTGCCCGAGAGGAAGAGCAGAAGATGAGGTGGCTAGAGAAGCCCAGAGCCCCAGTGTGCTTAGGCCTACAAAAGCGCTTCCAAGGAAGGGTGCTGGCTAGCAAGAGCTTTCAGTGCTGGCACTTTTCATCTCTGAGCAATTGCTCGACGTTTGCAATTTCTCACCTGAGCTCTCTTTAGAGTGCGCGAGAGGATGAGCAGAAGATGAGGTGGCTAGAGAAGCCCAGAGCCCCAGTGTTCTTAGGCCTACAAAAGCGCTTCCAAGGAAGGGTGCTGGCTAGCAACAGCTTTCAGTGCTGGCACTTTTCATCTCTGAGCAATTGCTCGATGTTTGCAATTTCTCAGCTCGTGTCTACGAGACGGAAAGAGAAGGACCGTGACGTTTGGTGGCTAGAGAAGCGCAAAGCCCCAGTGTTGCTGCGCCTGTGAAAGCGCTTCCAAGGAAGGGTGCTGGCTAGCAACAGCTTTCAGTGCTGGCACTTTTCATCTCTGAGCAATTGCTCGACGTTTGCAATTTCTCAGCTCTTGTCTACGAGACGGAAAGAGAATGACCGTGACGTTTGGTGCGTATAGAAGCGCAAAGCCCCAGTGTTGCTGCGCCTGTGAAAGCGCTTCCAAGGAAGGGTGCTGGCTAGCAAGAGCTTTCAGTGCTGGCACTTTTCATCTCTGAGCAATTGCTGGATGTTTGCAATTTCTCAGCTCGTGTCTACGAGACGGAAAGAGAAGGACCGTGACGTTTGGTGGCTAGAGAAGCGCAAAGCCCCAGTGTTACTGCGCCTGTGAAAGCGCTTCCAAGGAAGGGTGCTGGCTAGCAAAAGCTTTCAGTGCTGGCACTTTTCATCTCTGAGCAATTGCTCGACGTTTGCAATTTCTCAGCTCGTGTCTACGAGGCGGAAAGAGAAGGACCGTGACGTTTGGTGGGTAGAGAAGCGCAAAGCCCCAGTGTTACTGCGCCTGTGAAAGCGCTTCCAAGGAAGGGTGCTGGCTAGCAAGAGCTTTCAGTGCTGGCACTTTTCATCTCTGAGCAATTGCTCGACGTTTGCAATTTCTCACCTGAGCTCTCTTCAGAGTGCGCGAGAGGATGAGCAGAAGATTAGGTGGCTAGAGAAGCCCAGAGCCCCAGTGTTCTTAGGCCTACAAAAGCGCTTCCAAGGAAGGGGGCTGGCTAGCAACAGCTTTCAGTGCTGGCACTTTTCATCTCTGAGCAATTGCTCGACGTTTGCAATTTCTCAGCTCGTGTCTACGAGACGGAAAGAGAAGGACCGTGACATTTGCTGGGTAGAGAAGCGCAAAGCCCCAGTGTTACTGCGCCTGTGAAAGCACTTCCAAGGAAGGGTGCTGGCTAGCAAGAGCTTTCAGTGCTGGCACTTTTCATCTCTGAGCAATTGCTCGACGTTTGCAATTTCTCAGCTCGTGTCTACGAGACGGAAAGAGAAGGACCGTGACGTTTGGTGGCTAGAGAAGCGCAAAGCCCCAGTGTTGCTGCGCCTGTGAAAGCGCTTCCAAGGAAGGGTGCTGGCTAGCAACAGCTTTCAGTGCTGGCACTTTTCATCTCTGAGCAATTGCTCGACGTTTGCAATTTCTCAGCTCGTGTCTACGAGACGGAAAGAGAAGGACCATGACGTTTGGTGGCTAGAGAAGCGCAAAGCCCCAGTGTTACTGCGCCTGTGAAAGCGCTTCCAAGGAAGGGTGCTGGCTAGCAAGAGCTTTCAGTGCTGGCACTTTTCATCTCTGAGCAATTGCTGGATGTTTGCAATTTCTCAGCTCGTGTCTACGAGACGGAAAGAGAATGACCGTGACGTTTGGTGCGTATAGAAGCGCAAAGCCCCAGTGTTGCTGCGCCTGTGAAAGCGCTTCCAAGGAAGGGTGCTGGCTAGCAACAGCTTTCAGTGCTGGCACTTTTCATCTCTGAGCAATTGCTCGACGTTTGCAATTTCTCAGCTCGTGTCTACGAGACGGAAAGAGAAGGACCGTGACGTTTGGTGGCTAGAGAAGCGCAAAGCCCCAGTGTTACTGCGCCTGTAAAGCGCTTCCAAGGAAGGGTGCTGGCTAGCAACAGCTTTCAGTGCTGGCACTTTTCATCTCTGAGCAATTGCTCGACGTTTGCAATTTCTCACCTGAGCTCTCTTTAGAGTGCGCGAGAGGATGAGCAGAAGATGAGGTGGCTAGAGAAGCCCAGAGCCCCAGTGTTCTTAGGCCTACAAAAGCGCTTCCAAGGAAGGGGGCTGGCTAGCAACAGCTTTCAGTGCTGGCACTTTTCATCTCTGAGCAATTGCTCGACGTTTGCAATTTCTCAGCTCGTGTCTACGAGACGGAAAGAGAAGGACCGTGACGTTTGGTGGGTAGAGAAGCGCAAAGCCCCAGTGTTGCTGCGCCTGTGAAAGCGCTTCCAAGGAAGGGTGCTGGCTAGCAACAGCTTTCAGTGCTGGCACTTTTCACCTCTGAGCAATTGCTCGACGTTTGCAATTTCTCACCTGAGCTCTCTTTAGAGTGCGCGAGAGGATGAGCAGAAGATGAGGTGGCTAGAGAAGCCCAGAGCCCCAGTGTTCTTAGGCCTACAAAAGCGCTTCCAAGGAAGGGTGCTGGCTAGCAAGAGCTTTCAGTGCTGGCACTTTTCATCTCTGAGCAATTGCTCGACGTTTGCAATTTCTCAGCTCCTGTCTACGAGACGGAAAGAGAAGGACCGTGACGTTTGGTGCGTAGAGAAGCGCAAAACCCCAGTGTTACTGCGCCTGTGAAAGCGCTTCCAAGGAAGGGTGCTGGCTAGCAAGAGCTTTCAGTGCTGGCACTTTTCATCTCTGAGCAATTGCTCGACGTTTGCAATTTCTCACCTGAGCTCTCTTCAGAGTGCGCGAGAGGATGAGCAGAAGATTAGGTGGCTAGAGAAGCCCAGAGCCCCAGTGTTCTTAGGCCTACAAAAGCGCTTCCAAGGAAGGGTGCTGGCTAGCAAGAGCTTTCAGTGCTGGCACTTTTCATCTCTGAGCAATTGCTCGACGTTTGCAATTTCTCAGCTCCTGTCTACGAGACGGAAAGAGAATGACCGTGACGTTTGGTGGCTAGAGAAGCGCAAAGCCCCAGTGTTGCTGCGCCTGTGAAAGCGCTTCCAAGGAAGGGTGCTGGCTAGCAAGAGCTTTCAGTGCTGGCACTTTTCATCTCTGAGCAATTGCTCGACGTTTGCAATTTCTCAGCTCGTGTCTACGAGACGGAAAGAGAAGGACCGTGACGTTTGGTGGGTAGAGAAGCGCAAAGCCCCAGTGTTGCTGCGCCTGTGAAAGCGCTTCCAAGGAAGGGTGCTGGCTAGCAAGAGCTTTCAGTGCTGGCACTTTTCATCTCTGAGCAATTGCTGGATGTTTGCAATTTCTCAGCTCGTGTCTACGAGACGGAAAGAGAATGACCGTGACGTTTGGTGGCTAGAGAAGCGCAAAGCCCCAGTGTTACTGCGCCTGTGAAAGCGCTTCCAAGGAAGGGTGCTGGCTAGCAACAGCTTTCAGTGCTGGCACTTTTCATCTCTGAGCAATTGCTCGACGTTTGCAATTTCTCAGCTCGTGTCTACGAGACGGAAAGAGAATGACAGTGACGTTTGGTGCGTATAGAAGCGCAAAGCCCCAGTGTTGCTGCGCCTGTGAAAGCGCTTCCAAGGAAGGGTGCTGGCTAGCAACAGCTTTCAGTGCTGGCACTTTTCGTCTCTGAGCAATTGCTCGACGTTTGCAATTTCTCACCTGAGCTCTCTTTAGAGTGCGCGAGAGGATGAGCAGAAGATGAGGTGGCTAGAGAAGCCCAGAGCCCCACTGTTCTTAGGCCTACAAAAGCGCTTCCAAGGAAGGGTGCTGGCTAGCAAGAGCTTTCAGTGCTGGCACTTTTCATCTCTGAGCAATTGCTCGACGTTTGCAATTTCTCAGCTCGTGTCTACGAGACGGAAAGAGAATGACCATGACGTTTGGTGGGTAGAGAAGCGCAAAGCCCCAGTGTTACTGCGCCTGTGAAAGCGCTTCCAAGGAAGGGTGCTGGCTAGCAAGAGCTTTCAGTGCTGGCACTTTTCATCTCTGAGCAATTGCTCGACGTTTGCAATTTCTCAGCTCGTGTCTACGAGACGGAAAGAGAATGACCGTGACGTTTGGTGCGTAGAAAAGTGCAGAGCCCCAGTGTTGCTGCGCCTGTGAAAGCGCTTCCAAGGAAGGGTGCTGGCTAGAAAAAGCTTTCAGTGCTGGCACTTTTCAGCTCTGAGCAATTGCTCGACGTTTGCAATTTCTCAGCTCGTGTCTACGAGACGGAAAGAGAAGGACCGTGACGTTTGGTGGCTAGAGAAGCGCAAAGCCCCAGTGTTACTGCGCCTGTGAAAGCGCTTCCAAGGAAGGGTGCTGGCTAGCAAAAGCTTTCAGTGCTGGCACTTTTCATCTCTGAGCAATTGCTCGACGTTTGCAATTTCTCAGTTCGTGTCTACGAGGCGGAAAGAGAAGGACCGTGACGTTTGGTGGGTAGAGAAGCGCAAAGCCCCAGTGTTACTGCGCCTGTGAAAGCGCTTCCAAGGAAGGGTGCTGGCTAGCAACAGCTTTCAGTGCTGGCACTTTTCATCTCTGAGCAATTGCTCGACGTTTGCAATTTCTCACCTGAGCTCTCTTCAGAGTGCGCGAGAGGATGAGCAGAAGATGAGGTGGCTAGAGAAGCCCAGAGCCCCAGTGTTCTTAGGCCTACAAAAGCGCTTCCAAGGAAGGGGGCTGGCTAGCAACAGCTTTCAGTGCTGGCACTTTTCATCTCTGAGCAATTGCTCGACGTTTGCAATTTCTCAGCTCGTGTCTACGAGACGGAAAGAGAAGGACCGTGACATTTGCTGGGTAGAGAAGCGCAAAGCCCCAGTGTTACTGCGCCTGTGAAAGCACTTCCAAGGAAGGGTGCTGGCTAGCAAGAGCTTTCAGTGCTGGCACTTTTCATCTCTGAGCAATTGCTCGACGTTTGCAATTTCTCAGCTCGTGTCTACGAGACGGAAAGAGAAGGACCGTGACGTTTGGTGGCTAGAGAAGCGCAAAGCCCCAGTGTTGCTGCGCCTGTGAAAGCGCTTCCAAGGAAGGGTGCTGGCTAGCAAGAGCTTTCAGTGCTGGCACTTTTCATCTCTGAGCAATTGCTCGACGTTTGCAATTTCTCAGCTCGTGTCTACGAGACGGAAAGAGAATGACCGTGACGTTTGGTGCGTATAGAAGCGCAAAGCCCCAGTGTTGCTGCGCCTGTGAAAGCGCTTCCAAGGAAGGGTGCTGGCTAGCAAGAGCTTTCAGTGCTGGCACTTTTCATCTCTGAGCAATTGCTCGACGTTTGCAATTTCTCAGCTCGTGTCTACGAGACGGAAAGAGAATGACAGTGACGTTTGGTGCGTATAGAAGCGCAAAGCCCCAGTGTTACTGCGCCTGTGAAAGCAGTTCCAAGGAAGGGTGCTGGCTAGCAACAGCTTTCAGTGCTGGCACTTTTCATCTCTGAGCAATTGCTCGACGTTTGCAATTTCTCACCTGAGCTCTCTTTAGAGTGCGCGAGAGGATGAGCAGAAGATGAGGTGGCTAGAGAAGCCCAGAGCCCCAGTGTTCTTAGGCCTACAAAAGCGCTTCCAAGGAAGGGTGCTGGCTAGCAACAGCTTTCAGTGCTGGCACTTTTCATCTCTGAGCAATTGCTCGACGTTTGCAATTTCTCAGCTCGTGTCTACGAGACGGAAAGAGAAGGACCGTGACGTTTGGTGGGTAGAGAAGCGCAAAGCCCCAGTGTTGCTGCGCCTGTGAAAGCGCTTCCAAGGAAGGGTGCCGGCTAGCAACAGCTTTCAGTGCTGGCACTTTTCATCTCTGAGCAATTGCTCGACGTTTGCAATTTCTCACCTGAGCTCTCTTCAGAGTGTGCGAGAGGATGAGCAGAAGATGAGGTGGCTAGAGAAGCCCAGAGCCCCAGTGTTCTTAGGCCTACAAAAGCGCTTCCAAGGAAGGGTGCTGGCTAGCAAGAGCTTTCAGTGCTGGCACTTTTCATCTCTGAGCAATTGCTCGACGTTTGCAATTTCTCAGCTCGTGTCTACGAGACGGAAAGAGAATGACCGTGACGTTTGGTGGCTAGAGAAGCGCAAAGCCCCAGTGTTGCTGCGCCTGTGAAAGCGCTTCCAAGGAAGGGTGCTGGCTAGCAAGAGCTTTCAGTGCTGGCACTTTTCATCTCTGAGCAATTGCTCGACGTTTGCAATTTCTCAGCTCGTGTCTACGAGACGGAAAGAGAAGGACCGTGACGTTTGGTGGGTAGAGAAGCGCAAAGCCCCAGTGTTGCTGCGCCTGTGAAAGCGCTTCCAAGGAAGGGTGCTGGCTAGCAAGAGCTTTCAGTGCTGGCACTTTTCATCTCTGAGCAATTGCTGGATGTTTGCAATTTCTCAGCTCGTGTCTACGAGACGGAAAGAGAATGACCGTGACGTTTGGTGGCTAGAGAAGCGCAAAGCCCCAGTGTTACTGCGCCTGTGAAAGCGCTTCCAAGGAAGGGTGCTGGCTAGCAACAGCTTTCAGTGCTGGCACTTTTCATCTCTGAGCAATTGCTCGACGTTTGCAATTTCTCAGCTCGTGTCTACGAGACGGAAAGAGAATGACAGTGACGTTTGGTGCGTATAGAAGCGCAAAGCCCCAGTGTTGCTGCGCCTGTGAAAGCGCTTCCAAGGAAGGGTGCTGGCTAGCAAGAGCTTTCAGTGCTGGCACTTTTCATCTCTGAGCAATTGCTCGACGTTTGCAATTTCTCACCTGAGCTCTCTTTAGAGTGCGCGAGAGGATGAGCAGAAGATGAGGTGGCTAGAGAAGCCCAGAGCCCCAGTGTTCTTAGGCCTACAAAAGCGCTTCCAAGGAAGGGGGCTGGCTAGCAAGAGCTTTCAGTGCTGGCACTTTTCATCTCTGAGCAATTGCTCGACGTTTGCAATTTCTCAGCTCCTGTCTACGAGACGGAAAGAGAATGACCGTGACGTTTGGTGCGTAGAAAAGTGCAGAGCCCCAGTGTTGCTGCGCCTGTGAAAGCGCTTCCAAGGAAGGGTGCTGGCTAGCAAAAGCTTTCAGTGCTGGCACTTTTCATCTCTGAGCAATTGCTCGACGTTTGCAATTTCTCAGCTCGTGTCTACGAGACGGAAAGAGAAGGACCGTGACGTTTGGTGGCTAGAGAAGCGCAAAGCCCCAGTGTTACTGCGCCTGTGAAAGCGCTTCCAAGGAAGGGTGCTGGCTAGCAAAAGCTTTCAGTGCTGGCACTTTTCATCTCTGAGCAATTGCTCGACGTTTGCAATTTCTCAGCTCGTGTCTACGAGGCGGAAAGAGAAGGACCGTGACGTTTGGTGGGTAGAGAAGCGCAAAGCCCCAGTGTTACTGCGCCTGTGAAAGCGCTTCCAAGGAAGGGTGCTGGCTAGCAAGAGCTTTCAGTGCTGGCACTTTTCATCTCTGAGCAATTGCTCGACGTTTGCAATTTCTCACCTGAGCTCTCTTCAGAGTGCGCGAGAGGATGAGCAGAAGATTAGGTGGCTAGAGAAGCCCAGAGCCCCAGTGTTCTTAGGCCTACAAAAGCGCTTCCAAGGAAGGGGGCTGGCTAGCAACAGCTTTCAGTGCTGGCACTTTTCATCTCTGAGCAATTGCTCGACGTTTGCAATTTCTCAGCTCGTGTCTACGAGACGGAAAGAGAAGGACCGTGACATTTGCTGGGTAGAGAAGCGCAAAGCCCCAGTGTTACTGCGCCTGTGAAAGCACTTCCAAGGAAGGGTGCTGGCTAGCAAGAGCTTTCAGTGCTGGCACTTTTCATCTCTGAGCAATTGCTCGACGTTTGCAATTTCTCAGCTCGTGTCTACGAGACGGAAAGAGAAGGACCGTGACGTTTGGTGGCTAGAGAAGCGCAAAGCCCCAGTGTTGCTGCGCCTGTGAAAGCGCTTCCAAGGAAGGGTGCTGGCTAGCAAGAGCTTTCAGTGCTGGCACTTTTCATCTCTGAGCAATTGCTCGACGTTTGCAATTTCTCAGCTCGTGTCTACGAGACGGAAAGAGAAGGACCATGACGTTTGGTGGCTAGAGAAGCGCAAAGCCCCAGTGTTACTGCGCCTGTGAAAGCGCTTCCAAGGAAGGGTGCTGGCTAGCAAGAGCTTTCAGTGCTGGCACTTTTCATCTCTGAGCAATTGCTGGATGTTTGCAATTTCTCAGCTCGTGTCTACGAGACGGAAAGAGAATGACCGTGACGTTTGGTGCGTATAGAAGCGCAAAGCCCCAGTGTTGCTGCGCCTGTGAAAGCGCTTCCAAGGAAGGGTGCTGGCTAGCAACAGCTTTCAGTGCTGGCACTTTTCATCTCTGAGCAATTGCTCGACGTTTGCAATTTCTCAGCTCGTGTCTACGAGACGGAAAGAGAAGGACCGTGACGTTTGGTGGCTAGAGAAGCGCAAAGCCCCAGTGTTACTGCGCCTGTAAAGCGCTTCCAAGGAAGGGTGCTGGCTAGCAACAGCTTTCAGTGCTGGCACTTTTCATCTCTGAGCAATTGCTCGACGTTTGCAATTTCTCACCTGAGCTCTCTTTAGAGTGCGCGAGAGGATGAGCAGAAGATGAGGTGGCTAGAGAAGCCCAGAGCCCCAGTGTTCTTAGGCCTACAAAAGCGCTTCCAAGGAAGGGTGCTGGCTAGTAAGAGCTTTCAGTGCTGGCACTTTTCATCTCTGAGCAATTGCTCGACGTTTGCAATTTCTCAGCTCGTGTCTACGAGACGGAAAGAGAAGGACCGTGACGTTTGGTGGGTAGAGAAGCGCAAAGCCCCAGTGTTGCTGCGCCTGTGAAAGCGCTTCCAAGGAAGGGTGCTGGCTAGCAACAGCTTTCAGTGCTGGCACTTTTCGTCTCTGAGCAATTGCTCGACGTTTGCAATTTCTCACCTGAGCTCTCTTCAGAGTGTGAGAGAGGATGAGCAGAAGATGAGGTGGCTAGAGAAGCCCAGAGCCCCAGTGTTCTTAGGCCTACAAAAGCGCTTCCAAGGAAGGGTGCTGGCTAGCAACAGCTTTCAGTGCTGGCACTTTTCACCTCTGAGCAATTGCTCGACGTTTGCAATTTCTCACCTGAGCTCTCTTTAGAGTGCGCGAGAGGATGAGCAGAAGATGAGGTGGCTAGAGAAGCCCAGAGCCCCAGTGTTCTTAGGCCTACAAAAGCGCTTCCAAGGAAGGGTGCTGGCTAGCAACAGCTTTCAGTGCTGGCACTTTTCATCTCTGAGCAATTGCTCGACGTTTGCAATTTCTCAGCTCCTGTCTACGAGACGGAAAGAGAAGGACCGTGACGTTTGGTGGCTAGAGAAGCGCAAAACCCCAGTGTTACTGCGCCTGTGAAAGCGCTTCCAAGGAAGGGTGCTGGCTAGCAAGAGCTTTCAGTGCTGGCACTTTTCATCTCTGAGCAATTGCTCGACGTTTGCAATTTCTCACCTGAGCTCTCTTCAGAGTGCGCGAGAGGATGAGCAGAAGATTAGGTGGCTAGAGAAGCCCAGAGCCCCAGTGTTCTTAGGCCTACAAAAGCGCTTCCAAGGAAGGGTGCTGGCTAGCAAGAGCTTTCAGTGCTGGCACTTTTCATCTCTGAGCAATTGCTCGACGTTTGCAATTTCTCAGCTCCTGTCTACGAGACGGAAAGAGAATGACCGTGACGTTTGGTGGCTAGAGAAGCGCAAAGCCCCAGTGTTGCTGCGCCTGTGAAAGCGCTTCCAAGGAAGGGTGCTGGCTAGCAAGAGCTTTCAGTGCTGGCACTTTTCATCTCTGAGCAATTGCTCGACGTTTGCAATTTCTCAGCTCGTGTCTACGAGACGGAAAGAGAAGGACCGTGACGTTTGGTGGGTAGAGAAGCGCAAAGCCCCAGTGTTGCTGCGCCTGTGAAAGCGCTTCCAAGGAAGGGTGCTGGCTAGCAAGAGCTTTCAGTGCTGGCACTTTTCATCTCTGAGCAATTGCTGGATGTTTGCAATTTCTCAGCTCGTGTCTACGAGACGGAAAGAGAATGACCGTGACGTTTGGTGGCTAGAGAAGCGCAAAGCCCCAGTGTTACTGCGCCTGTGAAAGCGCTTCCAAGGAAGGGTGCTGGCTAGCAACAGCTTTCAGTGCTGGCACTTTTCATCTCTGAGCAATTGCTCGACGTTTGCAATTTCTCAGCTCGTGTCTACGAGACGGAAAGAGAATGACAGTGACGTTTGGTGCGTATAGAAGCGCAAAGCCCCAGTGTTGCTGCGCCTGTGAAAGCGCTTCCAAGGAAGGGTGCTGGCTAGCAACAGCTTTCAGTGCTGGCACTTTTCGTCTCTGAGCAATTGCTCGACGTTTGCAATTTCTCACCTGAGCTCTCTTTAGAGTGCGCGAGAGGATGAGCAGAAGATGAGGTGGCTAGAGAAGCCCAGAGCCCCAGTGTTCTTAGGCCTACAAAAGCGCTTCCAAGGAAGGGTGCTGGCTAGCAACAGCTTTCAGTGCTGGCACTTTTCATCTCTGAGCAATTGCTCGACGTTTGCAATTTCTCAGCTCGTGTCTACGAGACGGAAAGAGAATGACCATGACGTTTGGTGGGTAGAGAAGCGCAAAGCCCCAGTGTTACTGCGCCTGTGAAAGCGCTTCCAAGGAAGGGTGCTGGCTAGCAAGAGCTTTCAGTGCTGGCACTTTTCATCTCTGAGCAATTGCTCGACGTTTGCAATTTCTCAGCTCGTGTCTACGAGACGGAAAGAGAATGACCGTGACGTTTGGTGCGTAGAAAAGTGCAGAGCCCCAGTGTTGCTGCGCCTGTGAAAGCGCTTCCAAGGAAGGGTGCTGGCTAGAAAAAGCTTTCAGTGCTGGCACTTTTCAGCTCTGAGCAATTGCTCGACGTTTGCAATTTCTCAGCTCGTGTCTACGAGACGGAAAGAGAAGGACCGTGACGTTTGGTGGCTAGAGAAGCGCAAAGCCCCAGTGTTACTGCGCCTGTGAAAGCGCTTCCAAGGAAGGGTGCTGGCTAGCAAAAGCTTTCAGTGCTGGCACTTTTCATCTCTGAGCAATTGCTCGACGTTTGCAATTTCTCAGTTCGTGTCTACGAGGCGGAAAGAGAAGGACCGTGACGTTTGGTGGGTAGAGAAGCGCAAAGCCCCAGTGTTACTGCGCCTGTGAAAGCGCTTCCAAGGAAGGGTGCTGGCTAGCAACAGCTTTCAGTGCTGGCACTTTTCATCTCTGAGCAATTGCTCGACGTTTGCAATTTCTCACCTGAGCTCTCTTCAGAGTGCGCGAGAGGATGAGCAGAAGATTAGGTGGCTAGAGAAGCCCAGAGCCCCAGTGTTCTTAGGCCTACAAAAGCGCTTCCAAGGAAGGGGGCTGGCTAGCAACAGCTTTCAGTGCTGGCACTTTTCATCTCTGAGCAATTGCTCGACGTTTGCAATTTCTCAGCTCGTGTCTACGAGACGGAAAGAGAAGGACCGTGACATTTGCTGGGTAGAGAAGCGCAAAGCCCCAGTGTTACTGCGCCTGTGAAAGCACTTCCAAGGAAGGGTGCTGGCTAGCAAGAGCTTTCAGTGCTGGCACTTTTCATCTCTGAGCAATTGCTCGACGTTTGCAATTTCTCAGCTCGTGTCTACGAGACGGAAAGAGAAGGACCGTGACGTTTGGTGGCTAGAGAAGCGCAAAGCCCCAGTGTTGCTGCGCCTGTGAAAGCGCTTCCAAGGAAGGGTGCTGGCTAGCAAGAGCTTTCAGTGCTGGCACTTTTCATCTCTGAGCAATTGCTCGACGTTTGCAATTTCTCAGCTCGTGTCTACGAGACGGAAAGAGAATGACCGTGACGTTTGGTGCGTATAGAAGCGCAAAGCCCCAGTGTTGCTGCGCCTGTGAAAGCGCTTCCAAGGAAGGGTGCTGGCTAGCAACAGCTTTCAGTGCTGGCACTTTTCATCTCTGAGCAATTGCTCGACGTTTGCAATTTCTCAGCTCGTGTCTACGAGACGGAAAGAGAATGACAGTGACGTTTGGTGCGTATAGAAGCGCAAAGCCCCAGTGTTACTGCGCCTGTGAAAGCAGTTCCAAGGAAGGGTGCTGGCTAGCAACAGCTTTCAGTGCTGGCACTTTTCATCTCTGAGCAATTGCTCGACGTTTGCAATTTCTCACCTGAGCTCTCTTTAGAGTGCGCGAGAGGATGAGCAGAAGATGAGGTGGCTAGAGAAGCCCAGAGCCCCACTGTTCTTAGGCCTACAAAAGCGCTTCCAAGGAAGGGTGCTGGCTAGCAACAGCT
The DNA here is from genome assembly GCA_037962945.1 of Sarcoramphus papa. Classification (NCBI taxonomy): domain Eukaryota; kingdom Metazoa; phylum Chordata; class Aves; order Accipitriformes; family Cathartidae; genus Sarcoramphus; species Sarcoramphus papa. The sequence goes on along the minus strand of JBBMRM010000084.1, from coordinate 4,966,291 downwards.
TTCAGTGCTGGCACTTTTCATCTCTGAGCAATTGCTCGACGTTTGCAATTTCTCAGCTCGTGTCTACGAGACGGAAAGAGAAGGACCGTGACGTTTGGTGGGTAGAGAAGCGCAAAGCCCCAGTGTTGCTGCGCCTGTGAAAGCGCTTCCAAGGAAGGGTGCCGGCTAGCAACAGCTTTCAGTGCTGGCACTTTTCGTCTCTGAGCAATTGCTCGACGTTTGCAATTTCTCACCTGAGCTCTCTTCAGAGTGTGCGAGAGGATGAGCAGAAGATGAGGTGGCTAGAGAAGCCCAGAGCCCCAGTGTTCTTAGGCCTACAAAAGCGCTTCCAAGGAAGGGTGCTGGCTAGCAACAGCTTTCAGTGCTGGCACTTTTCACCTCTGAGCAATTGCTCGACGTTTGCAATTTCTCACCTGAGCTCTCTTTAGAGTGCGCGAGAGGATGAGCAGAAGATGAGGTGGCTAGAGAAGCCCAGAGCCCCAGTGTTCTTAGGCCTACAAAAGCGCTTCCAAGGAAGGGGGCTGGCTAGCAACAGCTTTCAGTGCTGGCACTTTTCATCTCTGAGCAATTGCTCGACGTTTGCAATTTCTCAGCTCGTGTCTACGAGACGGAAAGAGAAGGACCGTGACGTTTGGTGCGTAGAGAAGCGCAAAACCCCAGTGTTACTGCGCCTGTGAAAGCGCTTCCAAGGAAGGGTGCTGGCTAGCAAGAGCTTTCAGTGCTGGCACTTTTCATCTCTGAGCAATTGCTCGACGTTTGCAATTTCTCACCTGAGCTCTCTTCAGAGTGCGCGAGAGGATGAGCAGAAGATTAGGTGGCTAGAGAAGCCCAGAGCCCCAGTGTTCTTAGGCCTACAAAAGCGCTTCCAAGGAAGGGTGCTGGCTAGCAAGAGCTTTCAGTGCTGGCACTTTTCATCTCTGAGCAATTGCTCGACGTTTGCAATTTCTCAGCTCCTGTCTACGAGACGGAAAGAGAATGACCGTGACGTTTGGTGGCTAGAGAAGCGCAAAGCCCCAGTGTTGCTGCGCCTGTGAAAGCGCTTCCAAGGAAGGGTGCTGGCTAGCAAGAGCTTTCAGTGCTGGCACTTTTCATCTCTGAGCAATTGCTCGACGTTTGCAATTTCTCAGCTCGTGTCTACGAGACGGAAAGAGAAGGACCGTGACGTTTGGTGGGTAGAGAAGCGCAAAGCCCCAGTGTTGCTGCGCCTGTGAAAGCGCTTCCAAGGAAGGGTGCTGGCTAGCAAGAGCTTTCAGTGCTGGCACTTTTCATCTCTGAGCAATTGCTGGATGTTTGCAATTTCTCAGCTCGTGTCTACGAGACGGAAAGAGAATGACCGTGACGTTTGGTGGCTAGAGAAGCGCAAAGCCCCAGTGTTACTGCGCCTGTGAAAGCGCTTCCAAGGAAGGGTGCTGGCTAGCAACAGCTTTCAGTGCTGGCACTTTTCATCTCTGAGCAATTGCTCGACGTTTGCAATTTCTCAGCTCGTGTCTACGAGACGGAAAGAGAAGGACCGTGACGTTTGGTGCGTAGAGAAGCGCAAAACCCCAGTGTTACTGCGCCTGTGAAAGCGCTTCCAAGGAAGGGTGCTGGCTAGCAAGAGCTTTCAGTGCTGGCACTTTTCATCTCTGAGCAATTGCTCGACGTTTGCAATTTCTCACCTGAGCTCTCTTCAGAGTGCGCGAGAGGATGAGCAGAAGATTAGGTGGCTAGAGAAGCCCAGAGCCCCAGTGTTCTTAGGCCTACAAAAGCGCTTCCAAGGAAGGGTGCTGGCTAGCAAGAGCTTTCAGTGCTGGCACTTTTCATCTCTGAGCAATTGCTCGACGTTTGCAATTTCTCAGCTCGTGTCTACGAGACGGAAAGAGAATGACAGTGACGTTTGGTGCGTATAGAAGCGCAAAGCCCCAGTGTTGCTGCGCCTGTGAAAGCGCTTCCAAGGAAGGGTGCTGGCTAGCAAGAGCTTTCAGTGCTGGCACTTTTCATCTCTGAGCAATTGCTCGACGTTTGCAATTTCTCACCTGAGCTCTCTTTAGAGTGCGCGAGAGGATGAGCAGAAGATGAGGTGGCTAGAGAAGCCCAGAGCCCCAGTGTTCTTAGGCCTACAAAAGCGCTTCCAAGGAAGGGGGCTGGCTAGCAAGAGCTTTCAGTGCTGGCACTTTTCATCTCTGAGCAATTGCTCGACGTTTGCAATTTCTCAGCTCCTGTCTACGAGACGGAAAGAGAATGACCGTGACGTTTGGTGCGTAGAAAAGTGCAGAGCCCCAGTGTTGCTGCGCCTGTGAAAGCGCTTCCAAGGAAGGGTGCTGGCTAGCAAAAGCTTTCAGTGCTGGCACTTTTCATCTCTGAGCAATTGCTCGACGTTTGCAATTTCTCAGCTCGTGTCTACGAGACGGAAAGAGAAGGACCGTGACGTTTGGTGGCTAGAGAAGCGCAAAGCCCCAGTGTTACTGCGCCTGTGAAAGCGCTTCCAAGGAAGGGTGCTGGCTAGCAAAAGCTTTCAGTGCTGGCACTTTTCATCTCTGAGCAATTGCTCGACGTTTGCAATTTCTCAGCTCGTGTCTACGAGGCGGAAAGAGAAGGACCGTGACGTTTGGTGGGTAGAGAAGCGCAAAGCCCCAGTGTTACTGCGCCTGTGAAAGCGCTTCCAAGGAAGGGTGCTGGCTAGCAAGAGCTTTCAGTGCTGGCACTTTTCATCTCTGAGCAATTGCTCGACGTTTGCAATTTCTCACCTGAGCTCTCTTCAGAGTGCGCGAGAGGATGAGCAGAAGATTAGGTGGCTAGAGAAGCCCAGAGCCCCAGTGTTCTTAGGCCTACAAAAGCGCTTCCAAGGAAGGGGGCTGGCTAGCAAGAGCTTTCAGTGCTGGCACTTTTCATCTCTGAGCAATTGCTCGACGTTTGCAATTTCTCAGCTCGTGTCTACGAGACGGAAAGAGAAGGACCGTGACATTTGCTGGGTAGAGAAGCGCAAAGCCCCAGTGTTACTGCGCCTGTGAAAGCACTTCCAAGGAAGGGTGCTGGCTAGCAAGAGCTTTCAGTGCTGGCACTTTTCATCTCTGAGCAATTGCTCGACGTTTGCAATTTCTCAGCTCGTGTCTACGAGACGGAAAGAGAAGGACCGTGACGTTTGGTGGCTAGAGAAGCGCAAAGCCCCAGTGTTGCTGCGCCTGTGAAAGCGCTTCCAAGGAAGGGTGCTGGCTAGCAACAGCTTTCAGTGCTGGCACTTTTCATCTCTGAGCAATTGCTCGACGTTTGCAATTTCTCAGCTCGTGTCTACGAGACGGAAAGAGAAGGACCATGACGTTTGGTGGCTAGAGAAGCGCAAAGCCCCAGTGTTACTGCGCCTGTGAAAGCGCTTCCAAGGAAGGGTGCTGGCTAGCAAGAGCTTTCAGTGCTGGCACTTTTCATCTCTGAGCAATTGCTGGATGTTTGCAATTTCTCAGCTCGTGTCTACGAGACGGAAAGAGAATGACCGTGACGTTTGGTGCGTATAGAAGCGCAAAGCCCCAGTGTTGCTGCGCCTGTGAAAGCGCTTCCAAGGAAGGGTGCTGGCTAGCAACAGCTTTCAGTGCTGGCACTTTTCATCTCTGAGCAATTGCTCGACGTTTGCAATTTCTCAGCTCGTGTCTACGAGACGGAAAGAGAAGGACCGTGACGTTTGGTGGCTAGAGAAGCGCAAAGCCCCAGTGTTACTGCGCCTGTGAAAGCGCTTCCAAGGAAGGGTGCTGGCTAGCAAGAGCTTTCAGTGCTGGCACTTTTCATCTCTGAGCAATTGCTCGACGTTTGCAATTTCTCACCTGAGCTCTCTTTAGAGTGCGCGAGAGGATGAGCAGAAGATGAGGTGGCTAGAGAAGCCCAGAGCCCCAGTGTTCTTAGGCCTACAAAAGCGCTTCCAAGGAAGGGTGCTGGCTAGCAAGAGCTTTCAGTGCTGGCACTTTTCATCTCTGAGCAATTGCTCGACGTTTGCAATTTCTCAGCTCGTGTCTACGAGACGGAAAGAGAAGGACCGTGACGTTTGGTGGGTAGAGAAGCGCAAAGCCCCAGTGTTGCTGCGCCTGTGAAAGCGCTTCCAAGGAAGGGTGCTGGCTAGCAACAGCTTTCAGTGCTGGCACTTTTCGTCTCTGAGCAATTGCTCGACGTTTGCAATTTCTCACCTGAGCTCTCTTCAGAGTGTGCGAGAGGATGAGCAGAAGATGAGGTGGCTAGAGAAGCCCAGAGCCCCAGTGTTCTTAGGCCTACAAAAGCGCTTCCAAGGAAGGGTGCTGGCTAGCAACAGCTTTCAGTGCTGGCACTTTTCACCTCTGAGCAATTGCTCGACGTTTGCAATTTCTCACCTGAGCTCTCTTTAGAGTGCGCGAGAGGATGAGCAGAAGATGAGGTGGCTAGAGAAGCCCAGAGCCCCAGTGTTCTTAGGCCTACAAAAGCGCTTCCAAGGAAGGGTGCTGGCTAGCAACAGCTTTCAGTGCTGGCACTTTTCATCTCTGAGCAATTGCTCGACGTTTGCAATTTCTCAGCTCGTGTCTACGAGACGGAAAGAGAAGGACCGTGACGTTTGGTGGCTAGAGAAGCGCAAAACCCCAGTGTTACTGCGCCTGTGAAAGCGCTTCCAAGGAAGGGTGCTGGCTAGCAAGAGCTTTCAGTGCTGGCACTTTTCATCTCTGAGCAATTGCTCGACGTTTGCAATTTCTCACCTGAGCTCTCTTCAGAGTGCGCGAGAGGATGAGCAGAAGATGAGGTGGCTAGAGAAGCCCAGAGCCCCAGTGTTCTTAGGCCTACAAAAGCGCTTCCAAGGAAGGGTGCTGGCTAGCAAGAGCTTTCAGTGCTGGCACTTTTCATCTCTGAGCAATTGCTCGACGTTTGCAATTTCTCAGCTCCTGTCTACGAGACGGAAAGAGAATGACCGTGACGTTTGGTGGCTAGAGAAGCGCAAAGCCCCAGTGTTGCTGCGCCTGTGAAAGCGCTTCCAAGGAAGGGTGCTGGCTAGCAAGAGCTTTCAGTGCTGGCACTTTTCATCTCTGAGCAATTGCTCGACGTTTGCAATTTCTCAGCTCGTGTCTACGAGACGGAAAGAGAAGGACCGTGACGTTTGGTGGGTAGAGAAGCGCAAAGCCCCAGTGTTGCTGCGCCTGTGAAAGCGCTTCCAAGGAAGGGTGCTGGCTAGCAAGAGCTTTCAGTGCTGGCACTTTTCATCTCTGAGCAATTGCTGGATGTTTGCAATTTCTCAGCTCGTGTCTACGAGACGGAAAGAGAATGACCGTGACGTTTGGTGGCTAGAGAAGCGCAAAGCCCCAGTGTTACTGCGCCTGTGAAAGCGCTTCCAAGGAAGGGTGCTGGCTAGCAACAGCTTTCAGTGCTGGCACTTTTCATCTCTGAGCAATTGCTCGACGTTTGCAATTTCTCAGCTCGTGTCTACGAGACGGAAAGAGAATGACAGTGACGTTTGGTGCGTATAGAAGCGCAAAGCCCCAGTGTTGCTGCGCCTGTGAAAGCGCTTCCAAGGAAGGGTGCTGGCTAGCAACAGCTTTCAGTGCTGGCACTTTTCGTCTCTGAGCAATTGCTCGACGTTTGCAATTTCTCACCTGAGCTCTCTTTAGAGTGCGCGAGAGGATGAGCAGAAGATGAGGTGGCTAGAGAAGCCCAGAGCCCCACTGTTCTTAGGCCTACAAAAGCGCTTCCAAGGAAGGGTGCTGGCTAGCAAGAGCTTTCAGTGCTGGCACTTTTCATCTCTGAGCAATTGCTCGACGTTTGCAATTTCTCAGCTCGTGTCTACGAGACGGAAAGAGAATGACCATGACGTTTGGTGGGTAGAGAAGCGCAAAGCCCCAGTGTTACTGCGCCTGTGAAAGCGCTTCCAAGGAAGGGTGCTGGCTAGCAAGAGCTTTCAGTGCTGGCACTTTTCATCTCTGAGCAATTGCTCGACGTTTGCAATTTCTCAGCTCGTGTCTACGAGACGGAAAGAGAATGACCGTGACGTTTGGTGCGTAGAAAAGTGCAGAGCCCCAGTGTTGCTGCGCCTGTGAAAGCGCTTCCAAGGAAGGGTGCTGGCTAGAAAAAGCTTTCAGTGCTGGCACTTTTCAGCTCTGAGCAATTGCTCGACGTTTGCAATTTCTCAGCTCGTGTCTACGAGACGGAAAGAGAAGGACCGTGACGTTTGGTGGCTAGAGAAGCGCAAAGCCCCAGTGTTACTGCGCCTGTGAAAGCGCTTCCAAGGAAGGGTGCTGGCTAGCAAAAGCTTTCAGTGCTGGCACTTTTCATCTCTGAGCAATTGCTCGACGTTTGCAATTTCTCAGCTCGTGTCTACGAGGCGGAAAGAGAAGGACCGTGACGTTTGGTGGGTAGAGAAGCGCAAAGCCCCAGTGTTACTGCGCCTGTGAAAGCGCTTCCAAGGAAGGGTGCTGGCTAGCAACAGCTTTCAGTGCTGGCACTTTTCATCTCTGAGCAATTGCTCGACGTTTGCAATTTCTCACCTGAGCTCTCTTCAGAGTGCGCGAGAGGATGAGCAGAAGATTAGGTGGCTAGAGAAGCCCAGAGCCCCAGTGTTCTTAGGCCTACAAAAGCGCTTCCAAGGAAGGGGGCTGGCTAGCAACAGCTTTCAGTGCTGGCACTTTTCATCTCTGAGCAATTGCTCGACGTTTGCAATTTCTCAGCTCGTGTCTACGAGACGGAAAGAGAAGGACCGTGACATTTGCTGGGTAGAGAAGCGCAAAGCCCCAGTGTTACTGCGCCTGTGAAAGCACTTCCAAGGAAGGGTGCTGGCTAGCAAGAGCTTTCAGTGCTGGCACTTTTCATCTCTGAGCAATTGCTCGACGTTTGCAATTTCTCAGCTCGTGTCTACGAGACGGAAAGAGAAGGACCGTGACGTTTGGTGGGTAGAGAAGCGCAAAGCCCCAGTGTTGCTGCGCCTGTGAAAGCGCTTCCAAGGAAGGGTGCTGGCTAGCAAGAGCTTTCAGTGCTGGCACTTTTCATCTCTGAGCAATTGCTCGACGTTTGCAATTTCTCAGCTCGTGTCTACGAGACGGAAAGAGAATGACCGTGACGTTTGGTGCGTATAGAAGCGCAAAGCCCCAGTGTTGCTGCGCCTGTGAAAGCGCTTCCAAGGAAGGGTGCTGGCTAGCAAGAGCTTTCAGTGCTGGCACTTTTCATCTCTGAGCAATTGCTCGACGTTTGCAATTTCTCAGCTCGTGTCTACGAGACGGAAAGAGAATGACAGTGACGTTTGGTGCGTATAGAAGCGCAAAGCCCCAGTGTTACTGCGCCTGTGAAAGCAGTTCCAAGGAAGGGTGCTGGCTAGCAAGAGCTTTCAGTGCTGGCACTTTTCATCTCTGAGCAATTGCTCGACGTTTGCAATTTCTCACCTGAGCTCTCTTTAGAGTGCGCGAGAGGATGAGCAGAAGATGAGGTGGCTAGAGAAGCCCAGAGCCCCAGTGTTCTTAGGCCTACAAAAGCGCTTCCAAGGAAGGGTGCTGGCTAGCAACAGCTTTCAGTGCTGGCACTTTTCATCTCTGAGCAATTGCTCGACGTTTGCAATTTCTCAGCTCGTGTCTACGAGACGGAAAGAGAAGGACCGTGACGTTTGGTGGGTAGAGAAGCGCAAAGCCCCAGTGTTGCTGCGCCTGTGAAAGCGCTTCCAAGGAAGGGTGCCGGCTAGCAAGAGCTTTCAGTGCTGGCACTTTTCGTCTCTGAGCAATTGCTCGACGTTTGCAATTTCTCACCTGAGCTCTCTTCAGAGTGTGCGAGAGGATGAGCAGAAGATGAGGTGGCTAGAGAAGCCCAGAGCCCCAGTGTTCTTAGGCCTACAAAAGCGCTTCCAAGGAAGGGTGCTGGCTAGCAACAGCTTTCAGTGCTGGCACTTTTCATCTCTGAGCAATTGCTCGACGTTTGCAATTTCTCACCTGAGCTCTCTTTAGAGTGCGCGAGAGGATGAGCAGAAGATGAGGTGGCTAGAGAAGCCCAGAGCCCCAGTGTTCTTAGGCCTACAAAAGCGCTTCCAAGGAAGGGGGCTGGCTAGCAAGAGCTTTCAGTGCTGGCACTTTTCATCTCTGAGCAATTGCTCGACGTTTGCAATTTCTCAGCTCGTGTCTACGAGACGGAAAGAGAAGGACCGTGACGTTTGGTGCGTAGAGAAGCGCAAAACCCCAGTGTTACTGCGCCTGTGAAAGCGCTTCCAAGGAAGGGTGCTGGCTAGCAAGAGCTTTCAGTGCTGGCACTTTTCATCTCTGAGCAATTGCTCGACGTTTGCAATTTCTCACCTGAGCTCTCTTCAGAGTGCGCGAGAGGATGAGCAGAAGATTAGGTGGCTAGAGAAGCCCAGAGCCCCAGTGTTCTTAGGCCTACAAAAGCGCTTCCAAGGAAGGGTGCTGGCTAGCAAGAGCTTTCAGTGCTGGCACTTTTCATCTCTGAGCAATTGCTCGACGTTTGCAATTTCTCAGCTCCTGTCTACGAGACGGAAAGAGAATGACCGTGACGTTTGGTGGCTAGAGAAGCGCAAAGCCCCAGTGTTGCTGCGCCTGTGAAAGCGCTTCCAAGGAAGGGTGCTGGCTAGCAAGAGCTTTCAGTGCTGGCACTTTTCATCTCTGAGCAATTGCTCGACGTTTGCAATTTCTCAGCTCGTGTCTACGAGACGGAAAGAGAAGGACCGTGACGTTTGGTGGGTAGAGAAGCGCAAAGCCCCAGTGTTGCTGCGCCTGTGAAAGCGCTTCCAAGGAAGGGTGCTGGCTAGCAAGAGCTTTCAGTGCTGGCACTTTTCATCTCTGAGCAATTGCTGGATGTTTGCAATTTCTCAGCTCGTGTCTACGAGACGGAAAGAGAATGACCGTGACGTTTGGTGGCTAGAGAAGCGCAAAGCCCCAGTGTTACTGCGCCTGTGAAAGCGCTTCCAAGGAAGGGTGCTGGCTAGCAACAGCTTTCAGTGCTGGCACTTTTCATCTCTGAGCAATTGCTCGACGTTTGCAATTTCTCAGCTCGTGTCTACGAGACGGAAAGAGAATGACAGTGACGTTTGGTGCGTATAGAAGCGCAAAGCCCCAGTGTTGCTGCGCCTGTGAAAGCGCTTCCAAGGAAGGGTGCTGGCTAGCAAGAGCTTTCAGTGCTGGCACTTTTCATCTCTGAGCAATTGCTCGACGTTTGCAATTTCTCACCTGAGCTCTCTTTAGAGTGCGCGAGAGGATGAGCAGAAGATGAGGTGGCTAGAGAAGCCCAGAGCCCCAGTGTTCTTAGGCCTACAAAAGCGCTTCCAAGGAAGGGGGCTGGCTAGCAACAGCTTTCAGTGCTGGCACTTTTCATCTCTGAGCAATTGCTCGACGTTTGCAATTTCTCAGCTCGTGGCTACGAGACGGAAAGAGAAGGACCGTGACGTTTGGTGGGTAGAGAAGCGCAAAGCCCCAGTGTTGCTGCGCCTGTGAAAGCGCTTCCAAGGAAGGGTGCCGGCTAGCAACAGCTTTCAGTGCTGGCACTTTTCATCTCTGAGCAATTGCTCGACGTTTGCAATTTCTCAGCTCGTGTCTACGAGGCGGAAAGAGAAGGACCGTGACGTTTGGTGGGTAGAGAAGCGCAAAGCCCCAGTGTTACTGCGCCTGTGAAAGCGCTTCCAAGGAAGGGTGCTGGCTAGCAAGAGCTTTCAGTGCTGGCACTTTTCATCTCTGAGCAATTGCTCGACGTTTGCAATTTCTCACCTGAGCTCTCTTCAGAGTGCGCGAGAGGATGAGCAGAAGATTAGGTGGCTAGAGAAGCCCAGAGCCCCAGTGTTCTTAGGCCTACAAAAGCGCTTCCAAGGAAGGGTGCTGGCTAGCAAGAGCTTTCAGTGCTGGCACTTTTCATCTCTGAGCAATTGCTCGACGTTTGCAATTTCTCAGCTCGTGTCTACGAGACGGAAAGAGAAGGACCGTGACATTTGCTGGGTAGAGAAGCGCAAAGCCCCAGTGTTACTGCGCCTGTGAAAGCACTTCCAAGGAAGGGTGCTGGCTAGCAAGAGCTTTCAGTGCTGGCACTTTTCATCTCTGAGCAATTGCTCGACGTTTGCAATTTCTCAGCTCGTGTCTACGAGACGGAAAGAGAAGGACCGTGACGTTTGGTGGCTAGAGAAGCGCAAAGCCCCAGTGTTGCTGCGCCTGTGAAAGCGCTTCCAAGGAAGGGTGCTGGCTAGCAAGAGCTTTCAGTGCTGGCACTTTTCATCTCTGAGCAATTGCTGGATGTTTGCAATTTCTCAGCTCGTGTCTACGAGACGGAAAGAGAATGACCGTGACGTTTGGTGGCTAGAGAAGCGCAAAGCCCCAGTGTTGCTGCGCCTGTGAAAGCGCTTCCAAGGAAGGGTGCTGGCTAGCAAGAGCTTTCAGTGCTGGCACTTTTCATCTCTGAGCAATTGCTCGACGTTTGCAATTTCTCAGCTCGTGTCTACGAGACGGAAAGAGAATGACAGTGACGTTTGGTGCGTATAGAAGCGCAAAGCCCCAGTGTTACTGCGCCTGTGAAAGCACTTCCAAGGAAGGGTGCTGGCTAGCAACAGCTTTCAGTGCTGGCACTTTTCATCTCTGAGCAATTGCTCGACGTTTGCAATTTCTCACCTGAGCTCTCTTTAGAGTGCGCGAGAGGATGAGCAGAAGATGAGGTGGCTAGAGAAGCCCAGAGCCCCAGTGTTCTTAGGCCTACAAAAGCGCTTCCAAGGAAGGGGGCTGGCTAGCAACAGCTTTCAGTGCTGGCACTTTTCATCTCTGAGCAATTGCTCGACGTTTGCAATTTCTCAGCTCGTGTCTACGAGACGGAAAGAGAAGGACCGTGACGTTTGGTGGGTAGAGAAGCGCAAAGCCCCAGTGTTGCTGCGCCTGTGAAAGCGCTTCCAAGGAAGGGTGCTGGCTAGCAACAGCTTTCAGTGCTGGCACTTTTCGTCTCTGAGCAATTGCTCGACGTTTGCAATTTCTCACCTGAGCTCTCTTCAGAGTGTGCGAGAGGATGAGCAGAAGATGAGGTGGCTAGAGAAGCCCAGAGCCCCAGTGTTCTTAGGCCTACAAAAGCGCTTCCAAGGAAGGGTGCTGGCTAGCAACAGCTTTCAGTGCTGGCACTTTTCACCTCTGAGCAATTGCTCGACGTTTGCAATTTCTCACCTGAGCTCTCTTTAGAGTGCGCGAGAGGATGAGCAGAAGATGAGGTGGCTAGAGAAGCCCAGAGCCCCAGTGTTCTTAGGCCTACAAAAGCGCTTCCAAGGAAGGGTGCTGGCTAGCAACAGCTTTCAGTGCTGGCACTTTTCATCTCTGAGCAATTGCTCGACGTTTGCAATTTCTCAGCTCCTGTCTACGAGACGGAAAGAGAAGGACCGTGACGTTTGGTGCGTAGAGAAGCGCAAAACCCCAGTGTTGCTGCGCCTGTGAAAGCGCTTCCAAGGAAGGGTGCTGGCTAGCAAGAGCTTTCAGTGCTGGCACTTTTCATCTCTGAGCAATTGCTCGACGTTTGCAATTTCTCACCTGAGCTCTCTTCAGAGTGCGCGAGAGGATGAGCAGAAGATGAGGTGGCTAGAGAAGCCCAGAGCCCCAGTGTTCTTAGGCCTACAAAAGCGCTTCCAAGGAAGGGTGCTGGCTAGCAACAGCTTTCAGTGCTGGCACTTTTCATCTCTGAGCAATTGCTCGACGTTTGCAATTTCTCAGCTCGTGTCTACGAGACGGAAAGAGAAGGACCGTGACGTTTGGTGGCTAGAGAAGCGCAAAGCCCCAGTGTTGCTGCGCCTGTGAAAGCGCTTCCAAGGAAGGGTGCTGGCTAGCAAGAGCTTTCAGTGCTGGCACTTTTCATCTCTGAGCAATTGCTCGACGTTTGCAATTTCTCAGCTCGTGTCTACGAGACGGAAAGAGAAGGACCGTGACGTTTAGTGGCTAGAGAAGCGCAAAGCCCCAGTGTTGCTGCGCCTGTGAAAGCGCTTCCAAGGAAGGGTGCTGGCTAGCAAGAGCTTTCAGTGCTGGCACTTTTCATCTCTGAGCAATTGCTGGATGTTTGCAATTTCTCAGCTCGTGTCTACGAGACGGAAAGAGAATGACCGTGACGTTTGGTGGCTAGAGAAGCGCAAAGCCCCAGTGTTGCTGCGCCTGTGAAAGCGCTTCCAAGGAAGGGTGCTGGCTAGCAAGAGCTTTCAGTGCTGGCACTTTTCATCTCTGAGCAATTGCTCGACGTTTGCAATTTCTCAGCTTGTGTCTACGAGACGGAAAGAGAATGACAGTGACGTTTGGTGCGTATAGAAGCGCAAAGCCCCAGTGTTACTGCGCCTGTGAAAGCGCTTCCAAGGAAGGGTGCTGGCTAGCAAGAGCTTTCAGTGCTGGCACTTTTCATCTCTGAGCAATTGCTCGACGTTTGCAATTTCTCACCTGAGCTCTCTTTAGAGTGTGCGAGAGGATGAGCAGAAGATGAGGTGGCTAGAGAAGCCCAGAGCCCCAGTGTTCTTAGGCCTACAAAAGCGCTTCCAAGGAAGGGGGCTGGCTAGCAACAGCTTTCAGTGCTGGCACTTTTCATCTCTGAGCAATTGCTCGACGTTTGCAATTTCTCAGCTCGTGTCTATGAGACGGAAAGAGAAGGACCGTGACGTTTGGTGCGTATAGAAGCGCAAAGCCCCAGTGTTGCTGCGCCTGTGAAAGCGCTTCCAAGGAAGGGTGCTGGCTAGCAACAGCTTTCAGTGCTGGCACTTTTCATCTCTGAGCAATTGCTCGACGTTTGCAATTTCTCACCTGAGCTCTCTTCAGAGTGTGCGAGAGGATGAGCAGAAGATGAGGTGGCTAGAGAAGCCCAGAGCCCCAGTGTTCTTAGGCCTACAAAAGCGCTTCCAAGGAAGGGTGCTGGCTAGCAAGAGCTTTCAGTGCTGGCACTTTTCACCTCTGAGCAATTGCTCGACGTTTGCAATTTCTCACCTGAGCTCTCTTTAGAGTGCGCGAGAGGATGAGCAGAAGATGAGGTGGCTAGAGAAGCCCAGAGCCCCAGTGTTCTTAGGCCTACAAAAGCGCTTCCAAGGAAGGGTGCTGGCTAGCAACAGCTTTCAGTGCTGGCACTTTTCATCTCTGAGCAATTGCTCGACGTTTGCAATTTCTCAGCTCGTGTCTACGAGACGGAAAGAGAAGGACCGTGACGTTTGGTGCGTATAGAAGCGCAAAGCCACAGTGTTGCTGCGCCTGTGAAAGCGCTTCCAAGGAAGGGTGCTGGCTAGCAACAGCTTTCAGTGCTGGCACTTTTCGTCTCTGAGCAATTGCTCGACGTTTGCAATTTCTCACCTGAGCTCTCTTTAGAGTGCGCGAGAGGATGAGCAGAAGATGAGGTGGCTAGAGAAGCCCAGAGCCCCAGTGTTCTTAGGCCTACAAAAGCGCTTCCAAGGAAGGGTGCTGGCTAGCAAGAGCTTTCAGTGCTGGCACTTTTCATCTCTGAGCAATTGCTCGACGTTTGCAATTTCTCAGCTCGTGTCTACGAGACGGAAAGAGAATGACCGTGACGTTTGGTGGGTAGAGAAGCGCAAAGCCCCAGTGTTACTGCGCCTGTGAAAGCGCTTCCAAGGAAGGGTGCTGGCTAGCAAGAGCTTTCAGTGCTGGCACTTTTCATCTCTGAGCAATTGCTCGACGTTTGCAATTTCTCAGCTCGTGTCTACGAGACGGAAAGAGAAGGACCGTGACGTTTGGTGGGTAGAGAAGCGCAAAGCCCCAGTGTTGCTGCGCCTGTGAAAGCGCTTCCAAGGAAGGGTGCTGGCTAGCAAAAGCTTTCAGTGCTGGCACTTTTCATCTCTGAGCAATTGCTCGACGTTTGCAATTTCTCAGCTCGTGTCTACGAGACAGAAAGAGAAGGACCGTGACGTTTGGTGGCTAGAGAAGCGCAAAGCCCCAGTGTTACTGCGCCTGTGAAAGCGCTTCCAAGGAAGGGTGCTGGCTAGAAAAAGCTTTCAGTGCTGGCACTTTTCATCTCTGAGCAATTGCTCGACGTTTGCAATTTCTCAGCTCGTGTCTACGAGACGGAAAGAGAAGGACCGTGACGTTTGGTGGCTAGAGAAGCGCAAAGCCCCAGTGTTACTGCGCCTGTGAAAGCGCTTCCAAGGAAGGGTGCTGGCTAGCAACAGCTTTCAGTGCTGGCACTTTTCATCTCTGAGCAATTGCTCGACGTTTGCAATTTCTCAGCTCGTGTCTACGAGGCGGAAAGAGAAGGACCGTGACGTTTGGTGGGTAGAGAAGCGCAAAGCCCCAGTGTTACTGCGCCTGTGAAAGCGCTTCCAAGGAAGGGTGCTGGCTAGCAACAGCTTTCAGTGCTGGCACTTTTCATCTCTGAGCAATTGCTCGACGTTTGCAATTTCTCACCTGAGCTCTCTTCAGAGTGCGCGAGAGGATGAGCAGAAGATGAGGTGGCTAGAGAAGCCCAGAGCCCCAGTGTTCTTAGGCCTACAAAAGCGCTTCCAAGGAAGGGTGCTGGCTAGCAACAGCTTTCAGTGCTGGCACTTTTCATCTCTGAGCAATTGCTCGACGTTTGCAATTTCTCAGCTCGTGTCTACGAGACGGAAAGAGAAGGACCGTGACGTTTGGTGGCTAGAGAAGCGCAAAGCCCCAGTGTTGCTGCGCCTGTGAAAGCGCTTCCAAGGAAGGGTGCTGGCTAGCAAGAGCTTTCAGTGCTGGCACTTTTCATCTCTGAGCAATTGCTCGACGTTTGCAATTTCTCAGCTCGTGTCTACGAGACGGAAAGAGAAGGACCGTGACGTTTGGTGGCTAGAGAAGCGCAAAGCCCCAGTGTTGCTGCGCCTGTGAAAGCGCTTCCAAGGAAGGGTGCTGGCTAGCAAGAGCTTTCAGTGCTGGCACTTTTCATCTCTGAGCAATTGCTGGATGTTTGCAATTTCTCAGCTCGTGTCTACGAGACGGAAAGAGAATGACCGTGACGTTTGGTGGCTAGAGAAGCGCAAAGCCCCAGTGTTGCTGCGCCTGTGAAAGCGCTTCCAAGGAAGGGTGCTGGCTAGCAACAGCTTTCAGTGCTGGCACTTTTCATCTCTGAGCAATTGCTCGACGTTTGCAATTTCTCAGCTCGTGTCTACGAGACGGAAAGAGAATGACAGTGACGTTTGGTGCGTATAGAAGCGCAAAGCCCCAGTGTTACTGCGCCTGTGAAAGCGCTTCCAAGGAAGGGTGCTGGCTAGCAACAGCTTTCAGTGCTGGCACTTTTCATCTCTGAGCAATTGCTCGACGTTTGCAATTTCTCACCTGAGCTCTCTTTAGAGTGCGCGAGAGGATGAGCAGAAGATGAGGTGGCTAGAGAAGCCCAGAGCCCCAGTGTTCTTAGGCCTACAAAAGCGCTTCCAAGGAAGGGGGCTGGCTAGCAACAGCTTTCAGTGCTGGCACTTTTCATCTCTGAGCAATTGCTCGACGTTTGCAATTTCTCAGCTCGTGTCTACGAGACGGAAAGAGAAGGACCGTGACGTTTGGTGCGTATAGAAGCGCAAAGCCACAGTGTTACTGCGCCTGTGAAAGCGCTTCCAAGGAAGGGTGCTGGCTAGCAACAGCTTTCAGTGCTGGCACTTTTCATCTCTGAGCAATTGCTCGACGTTTGCAATTTCTCACCTGAGCTCTCTTTAGAGTGCGCGAGAGGATGAGCAGAAGATGAGGTGGCTAGAGAAGCCCAGAGCCCCACTGTTCTTAGGCCTACAAAAGCGCTTCCAAGGAAGGGTGCTGGCTAGCAACAGCTTTCAGTGCTGGCACTTTTCATCTCTGAGCAATTGCTCGACGTTTGCAATTTCTCAGCTCGTGTCTACGAGACGGAAAGAGAATGACCATGACGTTTGGTGGGTAGAGAAGCGCAAAGCCCCAGTGTTACTGCGCCTGTGAAAGCGCTTCCAAGGAAGGGTGCTGGCTAGCAAGAGCTTTCAGTGCTGGCACTTTTCATCTCTGAGCAATTGCTCGACGTTTGCAATTTCTCAGCTCGTGTCTACGAGACGGAAAGAGAATGACCGTGACGTTTGGTGCGTAGAAAAGTGCAGAACCCCAGTGTTGCTGCGCCTGTGAAAGCGCTTCCAAGGAAGGGTGCTGGCTAGCAAAAGCTTTCAGTGCTGGCACTTTTCATCTCTGAGCAATTGCTCGACGTTTGCAATTTCTCAGCTCGTGTCTACGAGACGGAAAGAGAATGACCGTGACGTTTGTTGGCTAGAGAAGCGCAAAGCCCCAGTGTTACTGCGCCTGTGAAAGCGCTTCCAAGGAAGGGTGCTGGCTAGCAAAAGCTTTCAGTGCTGGCACTTTTCATCTCTGAGCAATTGCTCGACGTTTGCAATTTCTCAGCTCGTGTCTACGAGGCGGAAATAGAAGGACCGTGACGTTTGGTGGGTAGAGAAGCGCAAAGCCCCAGTGTTACTGCGCCTGTGAAAGCGCTTCCAAGGAAGGGTGCTGGCTAGCAAGAGCTTTCAGTGCTGGCACTTTTCATCTCTGAGCAATTGCTCGACGTTTGCAATTTCTCAGCTCGTGTCTACGAGGCGGAAAGAGAAGGACCGTGACGTTTGGTGGGTAGAGAAGCGCAAAGCCCCAGTGTTACTGCGCCTGTGAAAGCGCTTCCAAGGAAGGGTGCTGGCTAGCAACAGCTTTCAGTGCTGACACTTTTCAGCTCTGAGCAATTGCTCGACGTTTGCAATTTCTCACCTGAGCTCTCTTCAGAGTGCGCGAGAGGATGAGCAGAAGATGAGGTGGCTAGAGAAGCCCAGAGCCCCAGTGTTCTTAGGCCTACAAAAGCGCTTCCAAGGAAGGGGGCTGGCTAGCAACAGCTTTCAGTGCTGGCACTTTTCATCTCTGAGCAATTGCTCGACGTTTGCAATTTCTCAGCTCGTGTCTACGAGACGGAAAGAGAAGGACCGTGACGTTTGGTGGCTAGAGAAGCGCAAAGCCCCAGTGTTGCTGCGCCTGTGAAAGCGCTTCCAAGGAAGGGTGCCGGCTAGCAAGAGCTTTCAGTGCTGGCACTTTTCATCTCTGAGCAATTGCTCGACGTTTGCAATTTCTCAGCTCGTGTCTACGAGACGGAAAGAGAAGGACCGTGACGTTTGGTGGCTAGAGAAGCGCAAAGCCCCAGTGTTGCTGCGCCTGTGAAAGCGCTTCCAAGGAAGGGTGCTGGCTAGCAAGAGCTTTCAGTGCTGGCACTTTTCATCTCTGAGCAATTGCTGGATGTTTGCAATTTCTCAGCTCGTGTCTACGAGACGGAAAGAGAAGGACCGTGACGTTTGGTAGCTAGAGAAGCGCAAAGCCCCAGTGTTGCTGCGCCTGTGAAAGCGCTTCCAAGGAAGGGTGCTGGCTAGCAAGAGCTTTCAGTGCTGGCACTTTTCATCTCTGAGCAATTGCTCGACGTTTGCAATTTCTCAGCTCGTGTCTACGAGACGGAAAGAGAATGACCGTGACGTTTGGTGCGTATAGAAGCGCAAAGCCCCAGTGTTACTGCGCCTGTGAAAGCGCTTCCAAGGAAGGGTGCTGGCTAGCAAGAGCTTTCAGTGCTGGCACTTTTCGTCTCTGAGCAATTGCTCGACGTTTGCAATTTCTCACCTGAGCTCTCTTTAGAGTGCGCGAGAGGATGAGCAGAAGATGAGGTGGCTAGAGAAGCCCAGAGCCCCAGTGTTCTTAGGCCTACAAAAGCGCTTCCAAGGAAGGGTGCTGGCTAGCAACAGCTTTCAGTGCTGGCACTTTTCATCTCTGAGCAATTGCTCGACGTTTGCAATTTCTCAGCTCGTGTCTACGAGACGGAAAGAGAAGGACCGTGACGTTTGGTGGGTAGAGAAGCGCAAAGCCCCAGTGTTGCTGCGCCTGTGAAAGCGCTTCCAAGGAAGGGTGCCGGCTAGCAAGAGCTTTCAGTGCTGGCACTTTTCGTCTCTGAGCAATTGCTCGACGTTTGCAATTTCTCACCTGAGCTCTCTTCAGAGTGCGCGAGAGGATGAGCAGAAGATGAGGTGGCTAGAGAAGCCCAGAGCCCCACTGTTCTTAGGCCTACAAAAGCGCTTCCAAGGAAGGGTGCTGGCTAGCAACAGCTTTCAGTGCTGGCACTTTTCATCTCTGAGCAATTGCTCGACGTTTGCAATTTCTCAGCTCGTGTCTACGAGACGGAAAGAGAAGGACCGTGACGTTTGGTGGCTAGAGAAGCGCAAAGCCCCAGTGTTGCTGCGCCTGTGAAAGCGCTTCCAAGGAAGGGTGCTGGCTAGCAACAGCTTTCAGTGCTGGCACTTTTCATCTCTGAGCAATTGCTCGACGTTTGCAATTTCTCACCTGAGCTCTCTTTAGAGTGCGCGAGAGGATGAGAAGAAGATGAGGTGGCTAGAGAAGCCCAGAGCCCCAGTCTTCTTAGGCCTACAAAAGCGCTTCCAAGGAAGGGTGCTGGCTAGCAAGAGCTTTCAGTGCTGGCACTTTTCATCTCTGAGCAATTGCTCGACGTTTGCAATTTCTCAGCTCGTGTCTATGAGACGGAAAGAGAATGACCGTGACGTTTGGTGGGTAGAGAAGCGCAAAGCCCCAGTGTTACTGCGCCTGTAAAGCGCTTCCAAGGAAGGGTGCTGGCTAGCAAAAGCTTTCAGTGCTGGCACTTTTCAGCTCTGAGCAATTGCTCGACGTTTGCAATTTCTCAGCTCGTGTCTACGAGACGGAAAGAGAATGACCGTGACGTTTGGTGCGTATAGAAGCGCAAAGCCCCAGTGTTGCTGCGCCTGTGAAAGCGCTTCCAAGGGAGGGTGCTGGCTAGCAACAGCTTTCAGTGCTGGCACTTTTCATCTCTGAGCAATTGCTCGACGTTTGCAATTTCTCACCTGAGCTCTCTTTAGAGTGCGCGAGAGGATGAGCAGAAGATTAGGTGGCTAGAGAAGCCCAGAGCCCCAGTGTTCTTAGGCCTACAAAAGCGCTTCCAAGGAAGGGTGCTGGCTAGCAACAGCTTTCAGTGCTGGCACTTTTCATCTCTGAGCAATTGCTGGACGTTTGCAATTTCTCAGCTCGTGTCTACGAGACGGAAAGAGAAGGACCGTGACGTTTGGTGGTTAGAGAAGCGCAAAGCCCCAGTGTTGCTGCGCCTGTAAAGCGCTTCCAAGGAAGGGTGCTGGCTAGCAAAAGCTTTCAGTGCTGGCACTTTTCATCTCTGAGCAATTGCTCGACGTTTGCAATTTCTCAGCTCGTGTCTACGAGACGGAAAGAGAAGGACCGTGACGTTTGGTGCGTATAGAAGCGCAAAGCCCCAGTGTTGCTGCGCCTGTGAAAGCGCTTCCAAGGAAGGGTGCTGGCTAGCAAGAGCTTTCAGTGCTGGCACTTTTCTTCTCTGAGCAATAGCTCGACGTTTGCAATTTCTCACCTGAGCTCTCTTCAGAGTGCCCGAGAGGAAGAGCAGAAGATGAGGTGGCTAGAGAAGCGCAAAGCCCCAGTGTGCTTAGGCCTACAAAAGCGCTTCCAAGGAAGGGTGCTGGCTAGCAACAGCTTTCAGTGCTGGCACTTTTCATCTCTGAGCAATTGCTCGACGTTTGCAATTTCTCAGCTCGTGTCTACGAGACGGAAAGAGAAGGACCGTGACGTTTGGTGGGTAGAGAAGCGCAAAGCCCCAGTGTTGCTGCGCCTGTGAAAGCGCTTCCAAGGAAGGGTGCTGGCTAGCAACAGCTTTCAGTGCTGGCACTTTTCGTCTCTGAGCAATTGCTCGACGTTTGCAATTTCTCACCTGAGCTCTCTTCAGAGTGTGCGAGAGGATGAGCAGAAGATGAGGTGGCTAGAGAAGCCCAGAGCCCCAGTGTTCTTAGGCCTACAAAAGCGCTTCCAAGGAAGGGTGCTGGCTAGCAACAGCTTTCAGTGCTGGCACTTTTCACCTCTGAGCAATTGCTCGACGTTTGCAATTTCTCACCTGAGCTCTCTTTAGAGTGCGCGAGAGGATGAGCAGAAGATGAGGTGGCTAGAGAAGCCCAGAGCCCCAGTGTTCTTAGGCCTACAAAAGCGCTTCCAAGGAAGGGTGCTGGCTAGCAACAGCTTTCAGTGCTGGCACTTTTCATCTCTGAGCAATTGCTCGACGTTTGCAATTTCTCAGCTCGTGTCTACGAGACGGAAAGAGAAGGACCGTGACGTTTGGTGCGTAGAGAAGCGCAAAACCCCAGTGTTGCTGCGCCTGTGAAAGCGCTTCCAAGGAAGGGTGCTGGCTAGCAAGAGCTTTCAGTGCTGGCACTTTTCATCTCTGAGCAATTGCTCGACGTTTGCAATTTCTCACCTGAGCTCTCTTCAGAGTGCGCGAGAGGATGAGCAGAAGATGAGGTGGCTAGAGAAGCCCAGAGCCCCAGTGTTCTTAGGCCTACAAAAGCGCTTCCAAGGAAGGGTGCTGGCTAGCAACAGCTTTCAGTGCTGGCACTTTTCATCTCTGAGCAATTGCTCGACGTTTGCAATTTCTCAGCTCGTGTCTACGAGACGGAAAGAGAATGACCGTGACGTTTGGTGGCTAGAGAAGCGCAAAGCCCCAGTGTTGCTGCGCCTGTGAAAGCGCTTCCAAGGAAGGGTGCTGGCTAGCAAGAGCTTTCAGTGCTGGCACTTTTCATCTCTGAGCAATTGCTCGACGTTTGCAATTTCTCAGCTCGTGTCTACGAGACGGAAAGAGAAGGACCGTGACGTTTAGTGGCTAGAGAAGCGCAAAGCCCCAGTGTTGCTGCGCCTGTGAAAGCGCTTCCAAGGAAGGGTGCTGGCTAGCAAGAGCTTTCAGTGCTGGCACTTTTCATCTCTGAGCAATTGCTGGATGTTTGCAATTTCTCAGCTCGTGTCTACGAGACGGAAAGAGAATGACCGTGACGTTTGGTGGCTAGAGAAGCGCAAAGCCCCAGTGTTGCTGCGCCTGTGAAAGCGCTTCCAAGGAAGGGTGCTGGCTAGCAAGAGCTTTCAGTGCTGGCACTTTTCATCTCTGAGCAATTGCTCGACGTTTGCAATTTCTCAGCTTGTGTCTACGAGACGGAAAGAGAATGACAGTGACGTTTGGTGCGTATAGAAGCGCAAAGCCCCAGTGTTACTGCGCCTGTGAAAGCGCTTCCAAGGAAGGGTGCTGGCTAGCAACAGCTTTCAGTGCTGGCACTTTTCATCTCTGAGCAATTGCTCGACGTTTGCAATTTCTCACCTGAGCTCTCTTTAGAGTGTGCGAGAGGATGAGCAGAAGATGAGGTGGCTAGAGAAGCCCAGAGCCCCAGTGTTCTTAGGCCTACAAAAGCGCTTCCAAGGAAGGGGGCTGGCTAGCAACAGCTTTCAGTGCTGGCACTTTTCATCTCTGAGCAATTGCTCGACGTTTGCAATTTCTCAGCTCGTGTCTATGAGACGGAAAGAGAAGGACCGTGACGTTTGGTGCGTATAGAAGCGCAAAGCCCCAGTGTTGCTGCGCCTGTGAAAGCGCTTCCAAGGAAGGGTGCTGGCTAGCAACAGCTTTCAGTGCTGGCACTTTTCATCTCTGAGCAATTGCTCGACGTTTGCAATTTCTCACCTGAGCTCTCTTCAGAGTGTGCGAGAGGATGAGCAGAAGATGAGGTGGCTAGAGAAGCCCAGAGCCCCAGTGTTCTTAGGCCTACAAAAGCGCTTCCAAGGAAGGGTGCTGGCTAGCAAGAGCTTTCAGTGCTGGCACTTTTCACCTCTGAGCAATTGCTCGACGTTTGCAATTTCTCACCTGAGCTCTCTTTAGAGTGCGCGAGAGGATGAGCAGAAGATGAGGTGGCTAGAGAAGCCCAGAGCCCCAGTGTTCTTAGGCCTACAAAAGCGCTTCCAAGGAAGGGTGCTGGCTAGCAACAGCTTTCAGTGCTGGCACTTTTCATCTCTGAGCAATTGCTCGACGTTTGCAATTTCTCAGCTCGTGTCTACGAGACGGAAAGAGAAGGACCGTGACGTTTGGTGCGTATAGAAGCGCAAAGCCCCAGTGTTGCTGCGCCTGTGAAAGCGCTTCCAAGGAAGGGTGCTGGCTAGCAACAGCTTTCAGTGCTGGCACTTTTCATCTCTGAGCAATTGCTCGACGTTTGCAATTTCTCAGCTCCTGTCTACGAGACGGAAAGAGAAGGACCGTGACGTTTGGTGGGTAGAGAAGCGCAAAGCCCCAGTGTTGCTGCGCCTGCGAAAGCGCTTCCAAGGAAGGGTGCCGGATAGCAACAGCTTTCAGTGCTGGCACTTTTCGTCTCTGAGCAATTGCTCGACGTTTGCAATTTCTCACCTGAGCTCTCTTCAGAGTGTGCGAGAGGATGAGCAGAAGATGAGGTGGCTAGAGAAGCCCAGAGCCCCAGTGTTCTTAGGCCTACAAAAGCGCTTCCAAGGAAGGGTGCTGGCTAGCAACAGCTTTCAGTGCTGGCACTTTTCACCTCTGAGCAATTGCTCGACGTTTGCAATTTCTCACCTGAGCTCTCTTT
Organism: Sarcoramphus papa; assembly: GCA_037962945.1. NCBI lineage: Eukaryota > Metazoa > Chordata > Aves > Accipitriformes > Cathartidae > Sarcoramphus > Sarcoramphus papa. Next base: position 4,943,973 of record JBBMRM010000084.1, on the reverse strand, counting down.
AGAGTGCGCGAGAGGATGAGCAGAAGATGAGGTGGCTAGAGAAGCCCAGAGCCCCACTGTTCTTAGGCCTACAAAAGCGCTTCCAAGGAAGGGTGCTGGCTAGCAACAGCTTTCAGTGCTGGCACTTTTCATCTCTGAGCAATTGCTCGACGTTTGCAATTTCTCAGCTCGTGTCTACGAGACGGAAAGAGAAGGACCGTGACGTTTGGTGCGTATAGAAGCGCAAAGCCCCAGTGTTACTGCGCCTGTGAAAGCGCTTCCAAGGAAGGGTGCTGGCTAGCAACAGCTTTCAGTGCTGGCACTTTTCATCTCTGAGCAATTGCTCGACGTTTGCAATTTCTCACCTGAGCTCTCTTTAGAGTGCGCGAGAGGATGAGCAGAAGACGAGGTGGCTAGAGAAGCCCAGAGCCCCAGTGTTCTTAGGCCTACAAAAGCGCTTCCAAGGAAGGGTGCTGGCTAGCAAGAGCTTTCAGTGCTGGCACTTTTCATCTCTGAGCAATTGCTCGACGTTTGCAATTTCTCAGCTCGTGTCTACGAGACGGAAAGAGAAGGACCGTGACGTTTGGTGGCTAGAGAAGCGCAAAGCCCCAGTGTTACTGCGCCTGTGAAAGCGCTTCCAAGGAAGGGTGCTGGCTAGCAAGAGCTTTCAGTGCTGGCACTTTTCATCTCTGAGCAATTGCTCGACGTTTGCAATTTCTCAGCTCGTGTCTACGAGACGGAAAGAGAATGACCGTGACGTTTGGTGCGTAGAAAAGTGCAGAACCCCAGTGTTGCTGCGCCTGTGAAAGCGCTTCCAAGGAAGGGTGCTGGCTAGCAAAAGCTTTCAGTGCTGGCACTTTTCATCTCTGAGCAATTGCTCGACGTTTGCAATTTCTCAGCTCGTGTCTACGAGACGGAAAGAGAATGACCGTGACGTTTGTTGGCTAGAGAAGCGCAAAGCCCCAGTGTTACTGCGCCTGTGAAAGCGCTTCCAAGGAAGGGTGCTGGCTAGCAAAAGCTTTCAGTGCTGGCACTTTTCATCTCTGAGCAATTGCTCGACGTTTGCAATTTCTCAGCTCGTGTCTACGAGGCGGAAATAGAAGGACCGTGACGTTTGGTGGGTAGAGAAGCGCAAAGCCCCAGTGTTACTGCGCCTGTGAAAGCGCTTCCAAGGAAGGGTGCTGGCTAGCAAGAGCTTTCAGTGCTGGCACTTTTCATCTCTGAGCAATTGCTCGACGTTTGCAATTTCTCAGCTCGTGTCTACGAGGCGGAAAGAGAAGGACCGTGACGTTTGGTGGGTAGAGAAGCGCAAAGCCCCAGTGTTACTGCGCCTGTGAAAGCGCTTCCAAGGAAGGGTGCTGGCTAGCAAGAGCTTTCAGTGCTGACACTTTTCAGCTCTGAGCAATTGCTCGACGTTTGCAATTTCTCACCTGAGCTCTCTTCAGAGTGCGCGAGAGGATGAGCAGAAGATGAGGTGGCTAGAGAAGCCCAGAGCCCCAGTGTTCTTAGGCCTACAAAAGCGCTTCCAAGGAAGGGTGCTGGCTAGCAACAGCTTTCAGTGCTGGCACTTTTCATCTCTGAGCAATTGCTCGACGTTTGCAATTTCTCAGCTCGTGTCTACGAGACGGAAAGAGAAGGACCGTGACGTTTGGTGGCTAGAGAAGCGCAAAGCCCCAGTGTTGCTGCGCCTGTGAAAGCGCTTCCAAGGAAGGGTGCCGGCTAGCAAGAGCTTTCAGTGCTGGCACTTTTCATCTCTGAGCAATTGCTCGACGTTTGCAATTTCTCAGCTCGTGTCTACGAGACGGAAAGAGAAGGACCGTGACGTTTGGTGGCTAGAGAAGCGCAAAGCCCCAGTGTTGCTGCGCCTGTGAAAGCGCTTCCAAGGAAGGGTGCTGGCTAGCAAGAGCTTTCAGTGCTGGCACTTTTCATCTCTGAGCAATTGCTGGATGTTTGCAATTTCTCAGCTCGTGTCTACGAGACGGAAAGAGAAGGACCGTGACGTTTGGTGGCTAGAGAAGCGCAAAGCCCCAGTGTTGCTGCGCCTGTGAAAGCGCTTCCAAGGAAGGGTGCTGGCTAGCAAGAGCTTTCAGTGCTGGCACTTTTCATCTCTGAGCAATTGCTCGACGTTTGCAATTTCTCAGCTCGTGTCTACGAGACGGAAAGAGAATGACCGTGACGTTTGGTGCGTATAGAAGCGCAAAGCCCCAGTGTTACTGCGCCTGTGAAAGCGCTTCCAAGGAAGGGTGCTGGCTAGCAAGAGCTTTCAGTGCTGGCACTTTTCGTCTCTGAGCAATTGCTCGACGTTTGCAATTTCTCACCTGAGCTCTCTTTAGAGTGCGCGAGAGGATGAGCAGAAGATGAGGTGGCTAGAGAAGCCCAGAGCCCCAGTCTTCTTAGGCCTACAAAAGCGCTTCCAAGGAAGGGTGCTGGCTAGCAACAGCTTTCAGTGCTGGCACTTTTCATCTCTGAGCAATTGCTCGACGTTTGCAATTTCTCAGCTCGTGTCTACGAGACGGAAAGAGAAGGACCGTGACGTTTGGTGGGTAGAGAAGCGCAAAGCCCCAGTGTTGCTGCGCCTGTGAAAGCGCTTCCAAGGAAGGGTGCCGGCTAGCAAGAGCTTTCAGTGCTGGCACTTTTCGTCTCTGAGCAATTGCTCGACGTTTGCAATTTCTCACCTGAGCTCTCTTCAGAGTGCGCGAGAGGATGAGCAGAAGATGAGGTGGCTAGAGAAGCCCAGAGCCCCACTGTTCTTAGGCCTACAAAAGCGCTTCCAAGGAAGGGTGCTGGCTAGCAACAGCTTTCAGTGCTGGCACTTTTCATCTCTGAGCAATTGCTCGACGTTTGCAATTTCTCAGCTCGTGTCTACGAGACGGAAAGAGAAGGACCGTGACGTTTGGTGGCTAGAGAAGCGCAAAGCCCCAGTGTTGCTGCGCCTGTGAAAGCGCTTCCAAGGAAGGGTGCTGGCTAGCAACAGCTTTCAGTGCTGGCACTTTTCATCTCTGAGCAATTGCTCGACGTTTGCAATTTCTCACCTGAGCTCTCTTTAGAGTGCGCGAGAGGATGAGAAGAAGATGAGGTGGCTAGAGAAGCCCAGAGCCCCACTGTTCTTAGGCCTACAAAAGCGCTTCCAAGGAAGGGTGCTGGCTAGCAACAGCTTTCAGTGCTGGCACTTTTCATCTCTGAGCAATTGCTCGACGTTTGCAATTTCTCAGCTCGTGTCTATGAGACGGAAAGAGAATGACCGTGACGTTTGGTGGGTAAAGCGCAAAGCCCCAGTGTTACTGCGCCTGTAAAGCGCTTCCAAGGAAGGGTGCTGGCTAGCAAAAGCTTTCAGTGCTGGCACTTTTCAGCTCTGAGCAATTGCTCGACGTTTGCAATTTCTCAGCTCGTGTCTACGAGACGGAAAGAGAATGACCGTGACGTTTGGTGCGTATAGAAGCGCAAAGCCCCAGTGTTGCTGCGCCTGTGAAAGCGCTTCCAAGGGAGGGTGCTGGCTAGCAACAGCTTTCAGTGCTGGCACTTTTCATCTCTGAGCAATTGCTCGACGTTTGCAATTTCTCACCTGAGCTCTCTTTAGAGTGCGCGAGAGGATGAGCAGAAGATTAGGTGGCTAGAGAAGCCCAGAGCCCCAGTGTTCTTAGGCCTACAAAAGCGCTTCCAAGGAAGGGTGCTGGCTAGCAACAGCTTTCAGTGCTGGCACTTTTCATCTCTGAGCAATTGCTGGACGTTTGCAATTTCTCAGCTCGTGTCTACGAGACGGAAAGAGAAGGACCGTGACGTTTGGTGGTTAGAGAAGCGCAAAGCCCCAGTGTTGCTGCGCCTGTAAAGCGCTTCCAAGGAAGGGTGCTGGCTAGCAAAAGCTTTCAGTGCTGGCACTTTTCATCTCTGAGCAATTGCTCGACGTTTGCAATTTCTCAGCTCGTGTCTACGAGACGGAAAGAGAAGGACCGTGACGTTTGGTGCGTATAGAAGCGCAAAGCCCCAGTGTTGCTGCGCCTGTGAAAGCGCTTCCAAGGAAGGGTGCTGGCTAGCAAGAGCTTTCAGTGCTGGCACTTTTCTTCTCTGAGCAATAGCTCGACGTTTGCAATTTCTCACCTGAGCTCTCTTCAGAGTGCCCGAGAGGAAGAGCAGAAGATGAGGTGGCTAGAGAAGCGCAAAGCCCCAGTGTGCTTAGGCCTACAAAAGCGCTTCCAAGGAAGGGGGCTGGCTAGCAACAGCTTTCAGTGCTGGCACTTTTCATCTCTGAGCAATTGCTCGACGTTTGCAATTTCTCACCTGAGCTCTCTTTAGAGTGCGCGAGAGGATGAGCAGAAGATGAGGTGGCTAGAGAAGCCCAGAGCCCCAGTGTTCTTAGGCCTACAAAAGCGCTTCCAAGGAAGGGTGCTGGCTAGCAAGAGCTTTCAGTGCTGGCACTTTTCATCTCTGAGCAATTGCTCGACGTTTGCAATTTCTCAGCTCGTGTCTACGAGGCGGAAAGAGAATGACCTTGACGTTTGGTGGGTAGAGAAGCGCAAAGCCCCAGTGTTACTGTGCCTGTGAAAGCGCTTCCAAGGAAGGGTGCTGACTAGCAACAGCTTTCAGTGCTGGCACTTTTCATCTCTGAGCAATTGCTCGACGTTTGCAATTTCTCACCTGAGCTCTCTTCAGAGTGCGCGAGAGGATGAGCAGAAGAGTAGGTGGCTAGAGAAGCCCAGAGCCCCAGTGTTCTTAGGCCTACAAAAGCGCTTCCAAGGAAGGGTGCTGGCTAGCAACAGCTTTCAGTGCTGGCACTTTTCATCTCTGAGCAATTGCTGGACGTTTGCAATTTCTCAGCTCGTGTCTACGAGACGGAAAGAGAAGGACCGTGACGTTTGGTGGCTAGAGAAGCGCAAAGCCACAGTGTTACTGCGCCTGTGAAAGCGCTTCCAAGGAAGGGTGCTGGCTAGCAACAGCTTTCAGTGCTGGCACTTTTCAGCTCTGAGCAATTGCTCGACGTTTGCAATTTCTCACCTGAGCTCTCTTTAGAGTGCGCAAGAGAATGAGCAGAAGATGAGGTGGCTAGAGAAGCCCAGAGCCCCACTGTTCTTAGGCCTACAAAAGCGCTTCCAAGGAAGGGTGCTGGCTAGCAACAGCTTTCAGTGCTGGCACTTTTCATCTCTGAGCAATTGCTCGACGTTTGCAATTTCTCAGCTCGTGTCTACCGACGGAAAGAGAAGGACCGTGACGTTTGGTGGCTAGAGAAGCGCAAAGCCCCAGTGTTACTGCGCCTGTAAAGCGCTTCCAAGGAAGGGTGCTGGCTAGCAACAGCTTTCAGTGCTGGCACTTTTCATCTCTGAGCAATTGCTCGACGTTTGCAATTTCTCAGCTCGTGTCTACGAGACGGAAAGAGAAGGACCGTGACGTTTGGTGCGTATAGAAGCACAAAGCCCCAGTGTTGCTGCGCCTGTGAAAGCGCTTCCAAGGAAGGGGGCTGGCTAGCAAGAGCTTTCAGTGCTGGCACTTTTCATCTCTGAGCAATTGCTCGACGTTTGCAATTTCTCACCTGAGCTCTCTTTAGAGTGCGCGAGAGGATGAGCAGAAGATGAGGTGGCTAGAGAAGCCCAGAGCCCCAGTGTTCTTAGGCCTACAAAAGCGCTTCCAAGGAAGGGTGCTGGCTAGCAACAGCTTTCAGTGCTGGCACTTTTCATCTCTGAGCAATTGCTGGACGTTTGCAATTTCTCAGCTCGTGTCTACGAGACGGAAAGAGAATGACCGTGACCTTTTGTGGCTAGAGAAGCGCAAAGCCCCAGTGTTACTGCGCCTGTGAAAGCGCTTCCAAGGAAGGGTGCTGGCTAGCAACAGCTTTCAGTGCTGGCACTTTTCATCTCTGAGCAATTGCTCGACGTTTGCAATTTCTCAGCTCGTGTCTACGAGACGGAAAGAGAATGACCGTGACTTTTAGTGGCTAGAGAAGCGCAAAGCCCCAGTGTTACTGCGCCTGTAAATCGCTTCCAAGGAAGGGTGCTGGCTAGCAACAGCTTTCAGTGCTGGCACTTTTCATCTCTGAGCAATTGCTCGACGTTTGCAATTTCTCACCTGAGCTCTCTTCAGAGTGCGCGAGAGGATGAGCAGAAGAGTAGGTGGCTAGAGAAGCCCAGAGCCCCACTGTTCTTAGGCCTACAAAAGCGCTTCCAAGGAAGGGTGCTGGCTAGCAAAAGCTTTCAGTGCTGGCACTTTTCATCTCTGAGCAATTGCTCGACGTTTGCAATTTCTCAGCTCGTGTCTACGAGACGGAAAGAGAAGGACCGTGACGTTTGGTGGGTAGAGAAGCGCAAAGCCCCAGTGTTACTGCGCCTGTGAAAGCGCTTCCAAGAAAGGGTGCTGGCTAGCAAGAGCTTTCAGTGCTGGCACTTTTCATCTCTGAGCAATTGCTCGACGTTTGCAATTTCTCACCTGAGCTCTCTTTAGAGTGCGCGAGAGGATGAGCAGAAGATGAGGTGGCTAGAGAAGCCCAGAGCCCCAGTGTTCTTAGGCCTACAAAAGCGCTTCCAAGGAAGGGTGCTGGCTAGCAACAGCTTCCAGTGCTGGCACTTTTCATCTCTGAGCAATTGCTGGACGTTTGCAATTTCTCAGCTCGTGTCTATGAGACGGAAAGAGAATGACCGTGACGTTTGGTGCGTATAGAAGCGCAAAGCCCCAGTGTTGCTGCGCCTGTGAAAGCGCTTCCAAGGAAGGGTGCTGGCTAGCAAAAGCTTTCAGTGCTGGCACATTTCAGCTCTGAGCAATTGCTCGACGTTTGCAATTTCTCAGCTCGTGTCTACGAGACGGAAAGAGAAGGACCGTGACGTTTGGTGGCTAGAGAAGCGCAAAGCCCCAGTGTTGCTGCGCCTGTGAAAGCGCTTCCAAGGAAGGGTGCTGGCTAGCAACAGCTTTCAGTGCTGGCACTTTTCATCTCTGAGCAATTGCTGGACGTTTGCAATTTCTCACCTGAGCTCTCTTCAGAGTGCGCGAGAGGATGAGCAGAAGATGAGGTGGCAAGAGAAGCCCAGAGCCCCAGTGTGCTTAGGCCTACAAAAGCGCTTCCAAGGAAGGGTGCTGGCTAGCAACAGCTTTCAGTGCTGGCACTTTTCATCTCTGAGCAATTGCTCGACGTTTGCAATTTCTCACCTGAGCTCTCTTTAGAGTGCGCGAGAGGATGAGCAGAAGATGAGGTGGCTAGAGAAGCCCAGAGCCCCACTGTTCTTAGGCCTACAAAAGCGCTTCCAAGGAAGGGTGCTGGCTAGCAACAGCTTTCAGTGCTGGCACTTTTCATCTCTGAGCAATTGCTCGACGTTTGCAATTTCTCAGCTCGTGTCTACGAGGCGGAAAGAGAATGACCGTGACGTTTGGTGGGTAGAGAAGCGCAAAGCCCCAGTGTTACTGTGCCTGTGAAAGCGCTTCCAAGGAAGGGTGCTGACTAGCAAGAGCTTTCAGTGCTGGCACTTTTCATCTCTGAGCAATTGCTCGACGTTTGCAATTTCTCACCTGAGCTCTCTTCAGAGTGCGCGAGAGGATGAGCAGAAGATGAGGTGGCTAGAGAAGCCCAGAGCCCCAGTGTTCTTAGGCCTACAAAAGCGCTTCCAAGGAAGGTTGCTGGCTAGCAACAGCTTTCAGTGCTGGCACTTTTCATCTCTGAGCAATTGCTTGACGTTTGCAATTTCTCAGCTCGTGTCTACGAGACGGAAAGAGAATGACCGTGACGTTTGGTGGCTAGAGAAGCGCAAAGCCCCAGTGTTACTGCGCCTGTGAAAGCGCTTCCAAGGAAGGGTGCTGGCTAGCAACAGCTTTCAGTGCTGGCACTTTTCATCTCTGAGCAATTGCTCGATGTTTGCAATTTCTCACCTGAGCTCTCTTTAGAGTGCGCAAGAGAATGAGCAGAAGATGAGGTGGCTAGAGAAGCCCAGAGCCCCAGTGTTCTTAGGCCTACAAAAGCGCTTCCAAGGAAGGGTGCTGGCTAGCAAGAGCTTTCAGTGCTGGCACTTTTCAGCTCTGAGCAATTGCTCGACGTTTGCAATTTCTCAGCTCGTGTCTACCGACGGAAAGAGAAGGACCGTGACGTTTGGTGGCTAGAGAAGCGCAAAGCCCCAGTGTTACTGCGCCTGTAAAGCGCTTCCAAGGAAGGGTGCTGGCTAGCAAGAGCTTTCAGTGCTGGCACTTTTCATCTCTGAGCAATTGCTCGACGTTTGCAATTTCTCAGCTCGTGTCTACGAGACGGAAAGAGAAGGACCGTGACGTTTGGTGGCTAGAGAAGCGCAAAGCCCCAGTGTTGCTGCGCCTGTGAAAGCGCTTCCAAGGAAGGGTGCTGGCTAGCAACAGCTTTCAGTGCTGGCACTTTTCATCTCTGAGCAATTGCTGGACGTTTGCAATTTCTCACCTGAGCTCTCTTTAGAGTGCGCGAGAGGGTGAGCAGAAGATGAGGTGGCTAGAGAAGCCCAGAGCCCCAGTGTTCTTAGGCCTACAAAAGCGCTTCCAAGGAAGGGGGCTGGCTAGCAACAGCTTTCAGTGCTGGCACTTTTCATCTCTGAGCAATTGCTCGACGTTTGCAATTTCTCAGCTCGTGTCTACGAGACGGAAAGAGAAGGACCGTGACGTTTGGTGGCTAGAGAAGCGCAAAGCCCCAGTGTTACTGCGCCTGTAAAGCGCTTCCAAGGAAGGGTGCTGGCTAGCAACAGCTTTCAGTGCTGGCACTTTTCATCTCTGAGCAATTGCTCGACGTTTGCAATTTCTCAGCTCGTGTCTACGAGACGGAAAGAGAATGACCGTGACGTTTAGTGCGTATAGAAGTGCAAAGCCCCAGTGTTGCTGCGCCTGTGAAAGCGCTTCCAAGGAAGGGTGCTGGCTAGCAAGAGCTTTCAGTGCTGGCACTTTTCATCTCTGAGCAATTGCTAGACGTTTGCAATTTCTCACCTGAGCTCTCTTTAGAGTGCGCGAGAGGATGAGCAGAAGATGAGGTGGCTAGAGAAGCCCAGAGCCCCAGTGTTCTTAGGCCTACAAAAGCGCTTCCAAGGAAGGTTGCTGGCTAGCAACAGCTTTCAGTGCTGGCACTTTTCAGCTCTGAGCAATTGCTCGACGTTTGCAATTTCTCAGCTCGTGTCTACCGACGGAAAGAGAATGACCGTGACGTTTGGTGCGTATAGAAGCGCAAAGCCCCAGTGTTGCTGCGCCTGTGAAAGCGCTTCCAAGGAAGGGTGCTGGCTAGCAAGAGCTTTCAGTGCTGGCACTTTTCTTCTCTGAGCATTTGCTCGACGTTTGCAATTTCTCACCTGAGCTCTCTTTAGAGTGCGCGAGAGGATGAGCAGAAGATGAGGTGGCTAGAGAAGCCCAGAGCCCCAGTGTTCTTAGGCCTACAAAAGCGCTTCCAAGGAAGGGTGCTGGCTAGCAACAGCTTTCAGTGCTGGCACTTTTCATCTCTGAGCAATTGCTCGACGTTTGCAATTTCTCAGCTCCTGTCTACGAGACGGAAAGAGAAGGACCGTGACGTTTGGTGCGTATAGAAGCGCAAAGCCACAGTGTTACTGCGCCTGTGAAAGCGCTTCCAAGGAAGGGTGCTGGCTAGCAAGAGCTTTCAGTGCTGGCACTTTTCATCTCTGAGCAATTGCTCGACGTTTGCAATTTCTCACCTGAGCTCTCTTTAGAGTGCGCGAGAGGATGAGCAGAAGATGAGGTGGCTAGAGAAGCCCAGAGCCCCACTGTTCTTAGGCCTACAAAAGCGCTTCCAAGGAAGGGTGCTGGCTAGCAACAGCTTTCAGTGCTGGCACTTTTCATCTCTGAGCAATTGCTCGACGTTTGCAATTTCTCAGCTCGTGTCTACGAGACGGAAAGAGAATGACCATGACGTTTGGTGGGTAGAGAAGCGCAAAGCCCCAGTGTTACTGCGCCTGTGAAAGCGCTTCCAAGGAAGGGTGCTGGCTAGCAAGAGCTTTCAGTGCTGGCACTTTTCATCTCTGAGCAATTGCTCGACGTTTGCAATTTCTCAGCTCGTGTCTACGAGACGGAAAGAGAATGACCGTGACGTTTGGTGCGTAGAAAAGTGCAGAGCCCCAGTGTTGCTGCGCCTGTGAAAGCGCTTCCAAGGAAGGGTGCTGGCTAGCAAAAGCTTTCAGTGCTGGCACTTTTCATCTCTGAGCAATTGCTCGACGTTTGCAATTTCTCAGCTCGTGTCTACGAGACGGAAAGAGAATGACCGTGACGTTTGGTGGCTAGAGAAGCGCAAAGCCCCAGTGTTACTGCGCCTGTGAAAGCGCTTCCAAGGAAGGGTGCTGGCTAGCAAAAGCTTTCAGTGCTGGCACTTTTCATCTCTGAGCAATTGCTCGACGTTTGCAATTTCTCAGCTCGTGTCTACGAGACGGAAAGAGAAGGACCGTGACGTTTGGTGGGTAGAGAAGCGCAAAGCCCCAGTGTTACTGCGCCTGTGAAAGCGCTTCCAAGGAAGGGTGCTGGCTAGCAAGAGCTTTCAGTGCTGGCACTTTTCATCTCTGAGCAATTGCTCGACGTTTGCAATTTCTCAGCTCGTGTCTACGAGACGGAAAGAGAATGACCGTGACGTTTGGTGCGTAGAAAAGTGCAGAGCCCCAGTGTTGCTGCGCCTGTGAAAGCGCTTCCAAGGAAGGGTGCTGGCTAGCAAAAGCTTTCAGTGCTGGCACTTTTCTTCTCTGAGCAATTGCTCGACGTTTGCAATTTCTCAGCTCGTGTCTACGAGACGGAAAGAGAATGACCGTGACGTTTGGTGGCTAGAGAAGCGCAAAGCCCCAGTGTTACTGCGCCTGTGAAAGCGCTTCCAAGGAAGGGTGCTGGCTAGCAAAAGCTTTCAGTGCTGGCACTTTTCATCTCTGAGCAATTGCTCGACGTTTGCAATTTCTCAGCTCGTGTCTACGAGGCGGAAATAGAAGGACCGTGACGTTTGGTGGCTAGAGAAGCGCAAAGCCCCAGTGTTACTGCGCCTGTGAAAGCGCTTCCAAGGAAGGGTGCTGGCTAGCAAGAGCTTTCAGTGCTGGCACTTTTCATCTCTGAGCAATTGCTCGACGTTTGCAATTTCTCAGCTCGTGTCTACGAGGCGGAAAGAGAAGGACCGTGACGTTTGGTGGGTAGAGAAGCGCAAAGCCCCAGTGTTACTGCGCCTGTGAAAGCGCTTCCAAGGAAGGGTGCTGGCTAGCAACAGCTTTCAGTGCTGGCACTTTTCAGCTCTGAGCAATTGCTCGACGTTTGCAATTTCTCACCTGAGCTCTCTTCAGAGTGCGCGAGAGGATGAGCAGAAGATGAGGTGGCTAGAGAAGCCCAGAGCCCCACTGTTCTTAGGCCTACAAAAGCGCTTCCAAGGAAGGGTGCTGGCTAGCAACAGCTTTCAGTGCTGGCACTTTTCATCTCTGAGCAATTGCTCGACATTTGCAATTTCTCAGCTCGTGTCTACGAGACGGAAAGAGAAGGACCGTGACGTTTGGTGGCTAGAGAAGCGCAAAGCCCCAGTGTTGCTGCGCCTGTGAAAGCGCTTCCAAGGAAGGGTGCCGGCTAGCAAGAGCTTTCAGTGCTGGCACTTTTCATCTCTGAGCAATTGCTCGACGTTTGCAATTTCTCAGCTCGTGGCTACGAGACGGAAAGAGAAGGACCGTGACGTTTGGTGGCTAGAGAAGCGCAAAGCCCCAGTGTTGCTGCGCCTGTGAAAGCGCTTCCAAGGAAGGGTGCTGGCTAGCAAGAGCTTTCAGTGCTGGCACTTTTCATCTCTGAGCAATTGCTGGATGTTTGCAATTTCTCAGCTCGTGTCTACGAGACGGAAAGAGAAGGACCGTGACGTTTGGTGGCTAGAGAAGCGCAAAGCCCCAGTGTTGCTGCACCTGTGAAAGCGCTTCCAAGGAAGGGTGCTGGCTAGCAAGAGCTTTCAGTGCTGGCACTTTTCATCTCTGAGCAATTGCTGGATGTTTGCAATTTCTCAGCTCGTGTCTACGAGACGGAAAGAGAATGACCGTGACGTTTGTTGCGTATAGAAGCGCAAAGCCCCAGTGTTGCTGCGCCTGTGAAAGCGCTTCCAAGGAAGGGTGCTGGCTAGCAAGAGCTTTCAGTGCTGGCACTTTTCATCTCTGAGCAATTGCTCGACGTTTGCAATTTCTCAGCTCGTGTCTACGAGACGGAAAGAGAATGACCGTGACGTTTGTTGCGTATAGAAGCGCAAAGCCCCAGTGTTGCTGCGCCTGTGAAAGCGCTTCCAAGGAAGGGTGCTGGCTAGCAAGAGCTTTCAGTGCTGGCACTTTTCGTCTCTGAGCAATTGCTCGACGTTTGCAATTTCTCACCTGAGCTCTCTTTAGAGTGCGCGAGAGGATGAGCAGAAGATGAGGTGGCTAGAGAAGCCCAGAGCCCCACTGTTCTTAGGCCTACAAAAGCGCTTCCAAGGAAGGGTGCTGGCTAGCAACAGCTTTCAGTGCTGGCACTTTTCATCTCTGAGCAATTGCTCGACGTTTGCAATTTCTCAGCTCGTGTCTACGAGACGGAAAGAGAAGGACCGTGACGTTTGGTGGCTAGAGAAGCGCAAAGCCCCAGTGTTGCTGCGCCTGTGAAAGCGCTTCCAAGGAAGGGTGCCGGCTAGCAAGAGCTTTCAGTGCTGGCACTTTTCATCTCTGAGCAATTGCTCGACGTTTGCAATTTCTCAGCTCGTGTCTACGAGACGGAAAGAGAATGACCGTGACGTTTGGTGCGTAGAAAAGTGCAGAGCCCCAGTGTTGCTGCGCCTGTGAAAGCGCTTCCAAGGAAGGGTGCTGGCTAGCAAAAGCTTTCAGTGCTGGCACTTTTCATCTCTGAGCAATTGCTCGACGTTTGCAATTTCTCAGCTCGTGTCTACGAGACGGAAAGAGAATGACCGTGACGTTTGGTGGGTAGAGAAGCGCAAAGCCCCAGTGTTACTGCGCCTGTGAAAGCGCTTCCAAGGAAGGGTGCTGGCTAGCAAAAGCTTTCAGTGCTGGCACTTTTCATCTCTGAGCAATTGCTCGACGTTTGCAATTTCTCAGCTCGTGTCTACGAGGCGGAAATAGAAGGACCGTGACGTTTGGTGGGTAGAGAAGCGCAAAGCCCCAGTGTTACTGCGCCTGTGAAAGCGCTTCCAAGGAAGGGTGCTGGCTAGCAAGAGCTTTCAGTGCTGGCACTTTTCATCTCTGAGCAATTGCTCGACGTTTGCAATTTCTCAGCTCGTGTCTACGAGACGGAAAGAGAATGACCGTGACGTTTGGTGCGTAGAAAAGTGCAGAGCCCCAGTGTTGCTGCGCCTGTGAAAGCGCTTCCAAGGAAGGGTGCTGGCTAGCAAAAGCTTTCAGTGCTGGCACTTTTCTTCTCTGAGCAATTGCTCGACGTTTGCAATTTCTCAGCTCGTGTCTACGAGACGGAAAGAGAATGACCGTGACGTTTGGTGGCTAGAGAAGCGCAAAGCCCCAGTGTTACTGCGCCTGTGAAAGCGCTTCCAAGGAAGGGTGCTGGCTAGCAAAAGCTTTCAGTGCTGGCACTTTTCATCTCTGAGCAATTGCTCGACGTTTGCAATTTCTCAGCTCGTGTCTACGAGGCGGAAATAGAAGGACCGTGACGTTTGGTGGCTAGAGAAGCGCAAAGCCCCAGTGTTACTGCGCCTGTGAAAGCGCTTCCAAGGAAGGGTGCTGGCTAGCAAGAGCTTTCAGTGCTGGCACTTTTCATCTCTGAGCAATTGCTCGACGTTTGCAATTTCTCAGCTCGTGTCTACGAGGCGGAAAGAGAAGGACCGTGACGTTTGGTGGGTAGAGAAGCGCAAAGCCCCAGTGTTACTGCGCCTGTGAAAGCGCTTCCAAGGAAGGGTGCTGGCTAGCAACAGCTTTCAGTGCTGGCACTTTTCAGCTCTGAGCAATTGCTCGACGTTTGCAATTTCTCACCTGAGCTCTCTTCAGAGTGCGCGAGAGGATGAGCAGAAGATGAGGTGGCTAGAGAAGCCCAGAGCCCCACTGTTCTTAGGCCTACAAAAGCGCTTCCAAGGAAGGGTGCTGGCTAGCAACAGCTTTCAGTGCTGGCACTTTTCATCTCTGAGCAATTGCTCGACGTTTGCAATTTCTCAGCTCGTGTCTACGAGACGGAAAGAGAAGGACCGTGACGTTTGGTGGCTAGAGAAGCGCAAAGCCCCAGTGTTGCTGCGCCTGTGAAAGCGCTTCCAAGGAAGGGTGCCGGCTAGCAAGAGCTTTCAGTGCTGGCACTTTTCATCTCTGAGCAATTGCTCGACGTTTGCAATTTCTCAGCTCGTGGCTACGAGACGGAAAGAGAAGGACCGTGACGTTTGGTGGCTAGAGAAGCGCAAAGCCCCAGTGTTGCTGCGCCTGTGAAAGCGCTTCCAAGGAAGGGTGCTGGCTAGCAAGAGCTTTCAGTGCTGGCACTTTTCATCTCTGAGCAATTGCTGGATGTTTGCAATTTCTCAGCTCGTGTCTACGAGACGGAAAGAGAAGGACCGTGACGTTTGGTGGCTAGAGAAGCGCAAAGCCCCAGTGTTGCTGCGCCTGTGAAAGCGCTTCCAAGGAAGGGTGCTGGCTAGCAAGAGCTTTCAGTGCTGGCACTTTTCATCTCTGAGCAATTGCTGGATGTTTGCAATTTCTCAGCTCGTGTCTACGAGACGGAAAGAGAATGACCGTGACGTTTGGTGCGTATAGAAGCGCAAAGCCCCAGTGTTGCTGCGCCTGTGAAAGCGCTTCCAAGGAAGGGTGCTGGCTAGCAAGAGCTTTCAGTGCTGGCACTTTTCATCTCTGAGCAATTGCTCGACGTTTGCAATTTCTCAGCTCGTGTCTACGAGACGGAAAGAGAATGACCGTGACGTTTGTTGCGTATAGAAGCGCAAAGCCCCAGTGTTGCTGCGCCTGTGAAAGCGCTTCCAAGGAAGGGTGCTGGCTAGCAAGAGCTTTCAGTGCTGGCACTTTTCGTCTCTGAGCAATTGCTCGACGTTTGCAATTTCTCACCTGAGCTCTCTTTAGAGTGCGCGAGAGGATGAGCAGAAGATGAGGTGGCTAGAGAAGCCCAGAGCCCCACTGTTCTTAGGCCTACAAAAGCGCTTCCAAGGAAGGGTGCTGGCTAGCAACAGCTTTCAGTGCTGGCACTTTTCATCTCTGAGCAATTGCTCGACGTTTGCAATTTCTCAGCTCGTGTCTACGAGACGGAAAGAGAAGGACCGTGACGTTTGGTGGGTAGAGAAGCGCAAAGCCCCAGTGTTGCTGCGCCTGTGAAAGCGCTTCCAAGGAAGGGTGCCGGCTAGCAAGAGCTTTCAGTGCTGGCACTTTTCGTCTCTGAGCAATTGCTCGACGTTTGCAATTTCTCACCTGAGCTCTCTTCAGAGTGCGCGAGAGGATGAGCAGAAGATGAGGTGGCTAGAGAAGCCCAGAGCCCCAGTGTTCTTAGGCCTACAAAAGCGCTTCCAAGGAAGGGTGCTGGCTAGCAACAGCTTTCAGTGCTGGCACTTTTCATCTCTGAGCAATTGCTCGACGTTTGCAATTTCTCAGCTCGTGTCTACGAGACGGAAAGAGAAGGACCGTGACGTTTGGTGGGTAGAGAAGCGCAAAGCCCCAGTGTTGCTGCGCCTGTGAAAGCGCTTCCAAGGAAGGGTGCTGGCTAGCAAGAGCTTTCAGTGCTGGCACTTTTCATCTCTGAGCAATTGCTCGACGTTTGCAATTTCTCACCTGAGCTCTCTTTAGAGTGCGCGAGAGGATGAGAAGAAGATGAGGTGGCTAGAGAAGCCCAGAGCCCCACTGTTCTTAGGCCTACAAAAGCGCTTCCAAGGAAGGGTGCTGGCTAGCAACAGCTTTCAGTGCTGGCACTTTTCATCTCTGAGCAATTGCTGGACGTTTGCAATTTCTCAGCTCGTGTCTATGAGACGGAAAGAGAATGACCGTGACGTTTGGTGGGTAGAGAAGCGCAAAGCCCCAGTGTTACTGCGCCTGTAAAGCGCTTCCAAGGAAGGGTGCTGGCTAGCAAAAGCTTTCAGTGCTGGCACTTTTCAGCTCTGAGCAATTGCTCGACGTTTGCAATTTCTCAGCTCGTGTCTACGAGACGGAAAGAGAATGACCGTGACGTTTGGTGCGTATAGAAGCGCAAAGCCCCAGTGTTGCTGCGCCTGTGAAAGCGCTTCCAAGGAAGGGTGCTGGCTAGCAAGAGCTTTCAGTGCTGGCACTTTTCTTCTCTGAGCAATAGCTCGACGTTTGCAATTTCTCACCTGAGCTCTCTTCAGAGTGCCCGAGAGGAAGAGCAGAAGATGAGGTGGCTAGAGAAGCGCAAAGCCCCAGTGTGCTTAGGCCTACAAAAGCGCTTCCAAGGAAGGGGGCTGGCTAGCAACAGCTTTCAGTGCTGGCACTTTTCATCTCTGAGCAATTGCTCGACGTTTGCAATTTCTCACCTGAGCTCTCTTTAGAGTGCGCGAGAGGATGAGCAGAAGATGAGGTGGCTAGAGAAGCCCAGAGCCCCAGTGTTCTTAGGCCTACAAAAGCGCTTCCAAGGAAGGGTGCTGGCTAGCAAGAGCTTTCAGTGCTGGCACTTTTCATCTCTGAGCAATTGCTCGACGTTTGCAATTTCTCAGCTCGTGTCTACGAGACGGAAAGAGAATGACCGTGACGTTTGGTGGCTAGAGAAGCGCAAAGCCCCAGTGTTACTGCGCCTGTGAAAGCGCTTCCAAGGAAGGGTGCTGGCTAGCAACAGCTTTCAGTGCTGGCACTTTTCATCTCTGAGCAATTGCTCGATGTTTGCAATTTCTCACCTGAGCTCTCTTTAGAGTGCGCAAGAGAATGAGCAGAAGATGAGGTGGCTAGAGAAGCCCAGAGCCCCAGTGTTCTTAGGCCTACAAAAGCGCTTCCAAGGAAGGGTGCTGGCTAGCAAGAGCTTTCAGTGCTGGCACTTTTCAGCTCTGAGCAATTGCTCGACGTTTGCAATTTCTCAGCTCGTGTCTACCGACGGAAAGAGAAGGACCGTGACGTTTGGTGGCTAGAGAAGCGCAAAGCCCCAGTGTTACTGCGCCTGTAAAGCGCTTCCAAGGAAGGGTGCTGGCTAGCAACAGCTTTCAGTGCTGGCACTTTTCATCTCTGAGCAATTGCTCGACGTTTGCAATTTCTCAGCTCGTGTCTACGAGACGGAAAGAGAAGGACCGTGACGTTTGGTGGCTAGAGAAGCGCAAAGCCCCAGTGTTGCTGCGCCTGTGAAAGCGCTTCCAAGGAAGGGTGCTGGCTAGCAACAGCTTTCAGTGCTGGCACTTTTCATCTCTGAGCAATTGCTGGACGTTTGCAATTTCTCACCTGAGCTCTCTTTAGAGTGCGCGAGAGGGTGAGCAGAAGATGAGGTGGCTAGAGAAGCCCAGAGCCCCAGTGTTCTTAGGCCTACAAAAGCGCTTCCAAGGAAGGGGGCTGGCTAGCAACAGCTTTCAGTGCTGGCACTTTTCATCTCTGAGCAATTGCTCGACGTTTGCAATTTCTCAGCTCGTGTCTACGAGACGGAAAGAGAAGGACCGTGACGTTTGGTGGCTAGAGAAGCGCAAAGCCCCAGTGTTACTGCGCCTGTAAAGCGCTTCCAAGGAAGGGTGCTGGCTAGCAACAGCTTTCAGTGCTGGCACTTTTCATCTCTGAGCAATTGCTCGACGTTTGCAATTTCTCAGCTCGTGTCTACGAGACGGAAAGAGAATGACCGTGACGTTTAGTGCGTATAGAAGTGCAAAGCCCCAGTGTTGCTGCGCCTGTGAAAGCGCTTCCAAGGAAGGGTGCTGGCTAGCAAGAGCTTTCAGTGCTGGCACTTTTCATCTCTGAGCAATTGCTAGACGTTTGCAATTTCTCACCTGAGCTCTCTTTAGAGTGCGCGAGAGGATGAGCAGAAGATGAGGTGGCTAGAGAAGCCCAGAGCCCCAGTGTTCTTAGGCCTACAAAAGCGCTTCCAAGGAAGGGTGCTGGCTAGCAACAGCTTTCAGTGCTGGCACTTTTCAGCTCTGAGCAATTGCTCGACGTTTGCAATTTCTCAGCTCGTGTCTACCGACGGAAAGAGAATGACCGTGACGTTTGGTGCGTATAGAAGCGCAAAGCCCCAGTGTTGCTGCGCCTGTGAAAGCGCTTCCAAGGAAGGGTGCTGGCTAGCAAGAGCTTTCAGTGCTGGCACTTTTCTTCTCTGAGCATTTGCTCGACGTTTGCAATTTCTCACCTGAGCTCTCTTTAGAGTGCGCGAGAGGATGAGCAGAAGATGAGGTGGCTAGAGAAGCCCAGAGCCCCAGTGTTCTTAGGCCTACAAAAGCGCTTCCAAGGAAGGGGGCTGGCTAGCAACAGCTTTCAGTGCTGGCACTTTTCATCTCTGAGCAATTGCTCGACGTTTGCAATTTCTCAGCTCGTGTCTACGAGACGGAAAGAGAAGGACCGTGACGTTTGGTGCGTATAGAAGCGCAAAGCCACAGTGTTACTGCGCCTGTGAAAGCGCTTCCAAGGAAGGGTGCTGGCTAGCAAGAGCTTTCAGTGCTGGCACTTTTCATCTCTGAGCAATTGCTCGACGTTTGCAATTTCTCACCTGAGCTCTCTTTAGAGTGCGCGAGAGGATGAGCAGAAGATGAGGTGGCTAGAGAAGCCCAGAGCCCCACTGTTCTTAGGCCTACAAAAGCGCTTCCAAGGAAGGGTGCTGGCTAGCAACAGCTTTCAGTGCTGGCACTTTTCATCTCTGAGCAATTGCTCGACGTTTGCAATTTCTCAGCTCGTGTCTACGAGACGGAAAGAGAATGACCATGACGTTTGGTGGGTAGAGAAGCGCAAAGCCCCAGTGTTACTGCGCCTGTGAAAGCGCTTCCAAGGAAGGGTGCTGGCTAGCAAGAGCTTTCAGTGCTGGCACTTTTCATCTCTGAGCAATTGCTCGACGTTTGCAATTTCTCAGCTCGTGTCTACGAGACGGAAAGAGAATGACCGTGACGTTTGGTGCGTAGAAAAGTGCAGAGCCCCAGTGTTGCTGCGCCTGTGAAAGCGCTTCCAAGGAAGGGTGCTGGCTAGCAAAAGCTTTCAGTGCTGGCACTTTTCATCTCTGAGCAATTGCTCGACGTTTGCAATTTCTCAGCTCGTGTCTACGAGACGGAAAGAGAATGACCGTGACGTTTGGTGGCTAGAGAAGCGCAAAGCCCCAGTGTTACTGCGCCTGTGAAAGCGCTTCCAAGGAAGGGTGCTGGCTAGCAAAAGCTTTCAGTGCTGGCACTTTTCATCTCTGAGCAATTGCTCGACGTTTGCAATTTCTCAGCTCGTGTCTACGAGGCGGAAATAGAAGGACCGTGACGTTTGGTGGGTAGAGAAGCGCAAAGCCCCAGTGTTACTGCGCCTGTGAAAGCGCTTCCAAGGAAGGGTGCTGGCTAGCAAGAGCTTTCAGTGCTGGCACTTTTCATCTCTGAGCAATTGCTCGACGTTTGCAATTTCTCAGCTCGTGTCTACGAGACGGAAAGAGAATGACCGTGACGTTTGGTGCGTAGAAAAGTGCAGAGCCCCAGTGTTGCTGCGCCTGTGAAAGCGCTTCCAAGGAAGGGTGCTGGCTAGCAAAAGCTTTCAGTGCTGGCACTTTTCTTCTCTGAGCAATTGCTCGACGTTTGCAATTTCTCAGCTCGTGTCTACGAGACGGAAAGAGAATGACCGTGACGTTTGGTGGCTAGAGAAGCGCAAAGCCCCAGTGTTACTGCGCCTGTGAAAGCGCTTCCAAGGAAGGGTGCTGGCTAGCAAAAGCTTTCAGTGCTGGCACTTTTCATCTCTGAGCAATTGCTCGACGTTTGCAATTTCTCAGCTCGTGTCTACGAGGCGGAAATAGAAGGACCGTGACGTTTGGTGGCTAGAGAAGCGCAAAGCCCCAGTGTTACTGCGCCTGTGAAAGCGCTTCCAAGGAAGGGTGCTGGCTAGCAAGAGCTTTCAGTGCTGGCACTTTTCATCTCTGAGCAATTGCTCGACGTTTGCAATTTCTCAGCTCGTGTCTACGAGGCGGAAAGAGAAGGACCGTGACGTTTGGTGGGTAGAGAAGCGCAAAGCCCCAGTGTTACTGCGCCTGTGAAAGCGCTTCCAAGGAAGGGTGCTGGCTAGCAACAGCTTTCAGTGCTGGCACTTTTCAGCTCTGAGCAATTGCTCGACGTTTGCAATTTCTCACCTGAGCTCTCTTCAGAGTGCGCGAGAGGATGAGCAGAAGATGAGGTGGCTAGAGAAGCCCAGAGCCCCACTGTTCTTAGGCCTACAAAAGCGCTTCCAAGGAAGGGTGCTGGCTAGCAACAGCTTTCAGTGCTGGCACTTTTCATCTCTGAGCAATTGCTCGACATTTGCAATTTCTCAGCTCGTGTCTACGAGACGGAAAGAGAAGGACCGTGACGTTTGGTGGCTAGAGAAGCGCAAAGCCCCAGTGTTGCTGCGCCTGTGAAAGCGCTTCCAAGGAAGGGTGCCGGCTAGCAAGAGCTTTCAGTGCTGGCACTTTTCATCTCTGAGCAATTGCTCGACGTTTGCAATTTCTCAGCTCGTGGCTACGAGACGGAAAGAGAAGGACCGTGACGTTTGGTGGCTAGAGAAGCGCAAAGCCCCAGTGTTGCTGCGCCTGTGAAAGCGCTTCCAAGGAAGGGTGCTGGCTAGCAAGAGCTTTCAGTGCTGGCACTTTTCATCTCTGAGCAATTGCTGGATGTTTGCAATTTCTCAGCTCGTGTCTACGAGACGGAAAGAGAAGGACCGTGACGTTTGGTGGCTAGAGAAGCGCAAAGCCCCAGTGTTGCTGCACCTGTGAAAGCGCTTCCAAGGAAGGGTGCTGGCTAGCAAGAGCTTTCAGTGCTGGCACTTTTCATCTCTGAGCAATTGCTGGATGTTTGCAATTTCTCAGCTCGTGTCTACGAGACGGAAAGAGAATGACCGTGACGTTTGGTGCGTATAGAAGCGCAAAGCCCCAGTGTTGCTGCGCCTGTGAAAGCGCTTCCAAGGAAGGGTGCTGGCTAGCAAGAGCTTTCAGTGCTGGCACTTTTCATCTCTGAGCAATTGCTCGACGTTTGCAATTTCTCAGCTCGTGTCTACGAGACGGAAAGAGAATGACCGTGACGTTTGTTGCGTATAGAAGCGCAAAGCCCCAGTGTTGCTGCGCCTGTGAAAGCGCTTCCAAGGAAGGGTGCTGGCTAGCAAGAGCTTTCAGTGCTGGCACTTTTCGTCTCTGAGCAATTGCTCGACGTTTGCAATTTCTCACCTGAGCTCTCTTTAGAGTGCGCGAGAGGATGAGCAGAAGATGAGGTGGCTAGAGAAGCCCAGAGCCCCACTGTTCTTAGGCCTACAAAAGCGCTTCCAAGGAAGGGTGCTGGCTAGCAACAGCTTTCAGTGCTGGCACTTTTCATCTCTGAGCAATTGCTCGACGTTTGCAATTTCTCAGCTCGTGTCTACGAGACGGAAAGAGAAGGACCGTGACGTTTGGTGGCTAGAGAAGCGCAAAGCCCCAGTGTTGCTGCGCCTGTGAAAGCGCTTCCAAGGAAGGGTGCCGGCTAGCAAGAGCTTTCAGTGCTGGCACTTTTCATCTCTGAGCAATTGCTCGACGTTTGCAATTTCTCAGCTCGTGTCTACGAGACGGAAAGAGAATGACCGTGACGTTTGGTGCGTAGAAAAGTGCAGAGCCCCAGTGTTGCTGCGCCTGTGAAAGCGCTTCCAAGGAAGGGTGCTGGCTAGCAAAAGCTTTCAGTGCTGGCACTTTTCATCTCTGAGCAATTGCTCGACGTTTGCAATTTCTCAGCTCGTGTCTACGAGACGGAAAGAGAATGACCGTGACGTTTGGTGGGTAGAGAAGCGCAAAGCCCCAGTGTTACTGCGCCTGTGAAAGCGCTTCCAAGGAAGGGTGCTGGCTAGCAAAAGCTTTCAGTGCTGGCACTTTTCATCTCTGAGCAATTGCTCGACGTTTGCAATTTCTCAGCTCGTGTCTACGAGGCGGAAATAGAAGGACCGTGACGTTTGGTGGGTAGAGAAGCGCAAAGCCCCAGTGTTACTGCGCCTGTGAAAGCGCTTCCAAGGAAGGGTGCTGGCTAGCAAGAGCTTTCAGTGCTGGCACTTTTCATCTCTGAGCAATTGCTCGACGTTTGCAATTTCTCAGCTCGTGTCTACGAGACGGAAAGAGAATGACCGTGACGTTTGGTGCGTAGAAAAGTGCAGAGCCCCAGTGTTGCTGCGCCTGTGAAAGCGCTTCCAAGGAAGGGTGCTGGCTAGCAAAAGCTTTCAGTGCTGGCACTTTTCTTCTCTGAGCAATTGCTCGACGTTTGCAATTTCTCAGCTCGTGTCTACGAGACGGAAAGAGAATGACCGTGACGTTTGGTGGCTAGAGAAGCGCAAAGCCCCAGTGTTACTGCGCCTGTGAAAGCGCTTCCAAGGAAGGGTGCTGGCTAGCAAAAGCTTTCAGTGCTGGCACTTTTCATCTCTGAGCAATTGCTCGACGTTTGCAATTTCTCAGCTCGTGTCTACGAGGCGGAAATAGAAGGACCGTGACGTTTGGTGGCTAGAGAAGCGCAAAGCCCCAGTGTTACTGCGCCTGTGAAAGCGCTTCCAAGGAAGGGTGCTGGCTAGCAAGAGCTTTCAGTGCTGGCACTTTTCATCTCTGAGCAATTGCTCGACGTTTGCAATTTCTCAGCTCGTGTCTACGAGGCGGAAAGAGAAGGACCGTGACGTTTGGTGGGTAGAGAAGCGCAAAGCCCCAGTGTTACTGCGCCTGTGAAAGCGCTTCCAAGGAAGGGTGCTGGCTAGCAACAGCTTTCAGTGCTGGCACTTTTCAGCTCTGAGCAATTGCTCGACGTTTGCAATTTCTCACCTGAGCTCTCTTCAGAGTGCGCGAGAGGATGAGCAGAAGATGAGGTGGCTAGAGAAGCCCAGAGCCCCACTGTTCTTAGGCCTACAAAAGCGCTTCCAAGGAAGGGTGCTGGCTAGCAACAGCTTTCAGTGCTGGCACTTTTCATCTCTGAGCAATTGCTCGACGTTTGCAATTTCTCAGCTCGTGTCTACGAGACGGAAAGAGAATGACCATGACGTTTGGTGGCTAGAGAAGCGCAAAGCCCCAGTGTTGCTGCGCCTGTGAAAGCGCTTCCAAGGAAGGGTGCCGGCTAGCAAGAGCTTTCAGTGCTGGCACTTTTCATCTCTGAGCAATTGCTCGACGTTTGCAATTTCTCAGCTCGTGGCTACGAGACGGAAAGAGAAGGACCGTGACGTTTGGTGGCTAGAGAAGCGCAAAGCCCCAGTGTTGCTGCGCCTGTGAAAGCGCTTCCAAGGAAGGGTGCTGGCTAGCAAGAGCTTTCAGTGCTGGCACTTTTCATCTCTGAGCAATTGCTGGATGTTTGCAATTTCTCAGCTCGTGTCTACGAGACGGAAAGAGAAGGACCGTGACGTTTGGTGGCTAGAGAAGCGCAAAGCCCCAGTGTTGCTGCGCCTGTGAAAGCGCTTCCAAGGAAGGGTGCTGGCTAGCAAGAGCTTTCAGTGCTGGCACTTTTCATCTCTGAGCAATTGCTGGATGTTTGCAATTTCTCAGCTCGTGTCTACGAGACGGAAAGAGAATGACCGTGACGTTTGGTGCGTATAGAAGCGCAAAGCCCCAGTGTTGCTGCGCCTGTGAAAGCGCTTCCAAGGAAGGGTGCTGGCTAGCAAGAGCTTTCAGTGCTGGCACTTTTCATCTCTGAGCAATTGCTCGACGTTTGCAATTTCTCAGCTCGTGTCTACGAGACGGAAAGAGAATGACCGTGACGTTTGTTGCGTATAGAAGCGCAAAGCCCCAGTGTTGCTGCGCCTGTGAAAGCGCTTCCAAGGAAGGGTGCTGGCTAGCAAGAGCTTTCAGTGCTGGCACTTTTCGTCTCTGAGCAATTGCTCGACGTTTGCAATTTCTCACCTGAGCTCTCTTTAGAGTGCGCGAGAGGATGAGCAGAAGATGAGGTGGCTAGAGAAGCCCAGAGCCCCACTGTTCTTAGGCCTACAAAAGCGCTTCCAAGGAAGGGTGCTGGCTAGCAACAGCTTTCAGTGCTGGCACTTTTCATCTCTGAGCAATTGCTCGACGTTTGCAATTTCTCAGCTCGTGTCTACGAGACGGAAAGAGAAGGACCGTGACGTTTGGTGGGTAGAGAAGCGCAAAGCCCCAGTGTTGCTGCGCCTGTGAAAGCGCTTCCAAGGAAGGGTGCCGGCTAGCAAGAGCTTTCAGTGCTGGCACTTTTCGTCTCTGAGCAATTGCTCGACGTTTGCAATTTCTCACCTGAGCTCTCTTCAGAGTGCGCGAGAGGATGAGCAGAAGATGAGGTGGCTAGAGAAGCCCAGAGCCCCAGTGTTCTTAGGCCTACAAAAGCGCTTCCAAGGAAGGGTGCTGGCTAGCAACAGCTTTCAGTGCTGGCACTTTTCATCTCTGAGCAATTGCTCGACGTTTGCAATTTCTCAGCTCGTGTCTACGAGACGGAAAGAGAAGGACCGTGACGTTTGGTGGGTAGAGAAGCGCAAAGCCCCAGTGTTGCTGCGCCTGTGAAAGCGCTTCCAAGGAAGGGTGCTGGCTAGCAAGAGCTTTCAGTGCTGGCACTTTTCATCTCTGAGCAATTGCTCGACGTTTGCAATTTCTCACCTGAGCTCTCTTTAGAGTGCGCGAGAGGATGAGAAGAAGATGAGGTGGCTAGAGAAGCCCAGAGCCCCACTGTTCTTAGGCCTACAAAAGCGCTTCCAAGGAAGGGTGCTGGCTAGCAACAGCTTTCAGTGCTGGCACTTTTCATCTCTGAGCAATTGCTGGACGTTTGCAATTTCTCAGCTCGTGTCTATGAGACGGAAAGAGAATGACCGTGACGTTTGGTGGGTAGAGAAGCGCAAAGCCCCAGTGTTACTGCGCCTGTAAAGCGCTTCCAAGGAAGGGTGCTGGCTAGCAAAAGCTTTCAGTGCTGGCACTTTTCAGCTCTGAGCAATTGCTCGACGTTTGCAATTTCTCAGCTCGTGTCTACGAGACGGAAAGAGAATGACCGTGACGTTTGGTGCGTATAGAAGCGCAAAGCCCCAGTGTTGCTGCGCCTGTGAAAGCGCTTCCAAGGAAGGGTGCTGGCTAGCAAGAGCTTTCAGTGCTGGCACTTTTCTTCTCTGAGCAATAGCTCGACGTTTGCAATTTCTCACCTGAGCTCTCTTCAGAGTGCCCGAGAGGAAGAGCAGAAGATGAGGTGGCTAGAGAAGCGCAAAGCCCCAGTGTGCTTAGGCCTACAAAAGCGCTTCCAAGGAAGGGGGCTGGCTAGCAACAGCTTTCAGTGCTGGCACTTTTCATCTCTGAGCAATTGCTCGACGTTTGCAATTTCTCACCTGAGCTCTCTTTAGAGTGCGCGAGAGGATGAGCAGAAGATGAGGTGGCTAGAGAAGCCCAGAGCCCCAGTGTTCTTAGGCCTACAAAAGCGCTTCCAAGGAAGGGTGCTGGCTAGCAAGAGCTTTCAGTGCTGGCACTTTTCATCTCTGAGCAATTGCTCGACGTTTGCAATTTCTCAGCTCGTGTCTACGAGGCGGAAAGAGAATGACCTTGACGTTTGGTGGGTAGAGAAGCGCAAAGCCCCAGTGTTACTGTGCCTGTGAAAGCGCTTCCAAGGAAGGGTGCTGACTAGCAACAGCTTTCAGTGCTGGCACTTTTCATCTCTGAGCAATTGCTCGACGTTTGCAATTTCTCACCTGAGCTCTCTTCAGAGTGCGCGAGAGGATGAGCAGAAGAGTAGGTGGCTAGAGAAGCCCAGAGCCCCAGTGTTCTTAGGCCTACAAAAGCGCTTCCAAGGAAGGGTGCTGGCTAGCAACAGCTTTCAGTGCTGGCACTTTTCATCTCTGAGCAATTGCTGGACGTTTGCAATTTCTCAGCTCGTGTCTACGAGACGGAAAGAGAAGGACCGTGACGTTTGGTGGCTAGAGAAGCGCAAAGCCACAGTGTTACTGCGCCTGTGAAAGCGCTTCCAAGGAAGGGTGCTGGCTAGCAACAGCTTTCAGTGCTGGCACTTTTCAGCTCTGAGCAATTGCTCGACGTTTGCAATTTCTCACCTGAGCTCTCTTTAGAGTGCGCAAGAGAATGAGCAGAAGATGAGGTGGCTAGAGAAGCCCAGAGCCCCACTGTTCTTAGGCCTACAAAAGCGCTTCCAAGGAAGGGTGCTGGCTAGCAACAGCTTTCAGTGCTGGCACTTTTCATCTCTGAGCAATTGCTGGACGTTTGCAATTTCTCAGCTCGTGTCTACCGACGGAAAGAGAAGGACCGTGACGTTTGGTGGCTAGAGAAGCGCAAAGCCCCAGTGTTACTGCGCCTGTAAAGCGCTTCCAAGGAAGGGTGCTGGCTAGCAACAGCTTTCAGTGCTGGCACTTTTCATCTCTGAGCAATTGCTCGACGTTTGCAATTTCTCAGCTCGTGTCTACGAGACGGAAAGAGAAGGACCGTGACGTTTGGTGCGTATAGAAGCACAAAGCCCCAGTGTTGCTGCGCCTGTGAAAGCGCTTCCAAGGAAGGGGGCTGGCTAGCAAGAGCTTTCAGTGCTGGCACTTTTCATCTCTGAGCAATTGCTCGACGTTTGCAATTTCTCACCTGAGCTCTCTTTAGAGTGCGCGAGAGGATGAGCAGAAGATGAGGTGGCTAGAGAAGCCCAGAGCCCCAGTGTTCTTAGGCCTACAAAAGCGCTTCCAAGGAAGGGTGCTGGCTAGCAACAGCTTTCAGTGCTGGCACTTTTCATCTCTGAGCAATTGCTGGACGTTTGCAATTTCTCAGCTCGTGTCTACGAGACGGAAAGAGAATGACCGTGACCTTTTGTGGCTAGAGAAGCGCAAAGCCCCAGTGTTACTGCGCCTGTGAAAGCGCTTCCAAGGAAGGGTGCTGGCTAGCAACAGCTTTCAGTGCTGGCACTTTTCATCTCTGAGCAATTGCTCGACGTTTGCAATTTCTCAGCTCGTGTCTACGAGACGGAAAGAGAATGACCGTGACTTTTAGTGGCTAGAGAAGCGCAAAGCCCCAGTGTTACTGCGCCTGTAAATCGCTTCCAAGGAAGGGTGCTGGCTAGCAACAGCTTTCAGTGCTGGCACTTTTCATCTCTGAGCAATTGCTCGACGTTTGCAATTTCTCACCTGAGCTCTCTTCAGAGTGCGCGAGAGGATGAGCAGAAGAGTAGGTGGCTAGAGAAGCCCAGAGCCCCACTGTTCTTAGGCCTACAAAAGCGCTTCCAAGGAAGGGTGCTGGCTAGCAACAGCTTTCAGTGCTGGCACTTTTCATCTCTGAGCAATTGCTCGACGTTTGCAATTTCTCAGCTCGTGTCTACGAGACGGAAAGAGAAGGACCGTGACGTTTGGTGGGTAGAGAAGCGCAAAGCCCCAGTGTTACTGCGCCTGTGAAAGCGCTTCCAAGAAAGGGTGCTGGCTAGCAAGAGCTTTCAGTGCTGGCACTTTTCATCTCTGAGCAATTGCTCGACGTTTGCAATTTCTCACCTGAGCTCTCTTTAGAGTGCGCGAGAGGATGAGCAGAAGATGAGGTGGCTAGAGAAGCCCAGAGCCCCAGTGTTCTTAGGCCTACAAAAGCGCTTCCAAGGAAGGGTGCTGGCTAGCAACAGCTTCCAGTGCTGGCACTTTTCATCTCTGAGCAATTGCTGGACGTTTGCAATTTCTCAGCTCGTGTCTATGAGACGGAAAGAGAATGACCGTGACGTTTGGTGCGTATAGAAGCGCAAAGCCCCAGTGTTGCTGCGCCTGTAAAGCGCTTCCAAGGAAGGGTGCTGGCTAGCAAAAGCTTTCAGTGCTGGCACATTTCAGCTCTGAGCAATTGCTCGACGTTTGCAATTTCTCAGCTCGTGTCTACGAGACGGAAAGAGAAGGACCGTGACGTTTGGTGGGTAGAGAAGCGCAAAGCCCCAGTGTTGCTGCGCCTGTGAAAGCGCTTCCAAGGAAGGGTGCTGGCTAGCAACAGCTTTCAGTGCTGGCACTTTTCATCTCTGAGCAATTGCTGGACGTTTGCAATTTCTCACCTGAGCTCTCTTCAGAGTGCGCGAGAGGATGAGCAGAAGATGAGGTGGCAAGAGAAGCCCAGAGCCCCAGTGTGCTTAGGCCTACAAAAGCGCTTCCAAGGAAGGGTGCTGGCTAGCAACAGCTTTCAGTGCTGGCACTTTTCATCTCTGAGCAATTGCTCGACGTTTGCAATTTCTCACCTGAGCTCTCTTTAGAGTGCGCGAGAGGATGAGCAGAAGATGAGGTGGCTAGAGAAGCCCAGAGCCCCACTGTTCTTAGGCCTACAAAAGCGCTTCCAAGGAAGGGTGCTGGCTAGCAACAGCTTTCAGTGCTGGCACTTTTCATCTCTGAGCAATTGCTCGACGTTTGCAATTTCTCAGCTCGTGTCTACGAGGCGGAAAGAGAATGACCGTGACGTTTGGTGGGTAGAGAAGCGCAAAGCCCCAGTGTTACTGTGCCTGTGAAAGCGCTTCCAAGGAAGGGTGCTGACTAGCAAGAGCTTTCAGTGCTGGCACTTTTCATCTCTGAGCAATTGCTCGACGTTTGCAATTTCTCACCTGAGCTCTCTTCAGAGTGCGCGAGAGGATGAGCAGAAGATGAGGTGGCTAGAGAAGCCCAGAGCCCCAGTGTTCTTAGGCCTACAAAAGCGCTTCCAAGGAAGGTTGCTGGCTAGCAACAGCTTTCAGTGCTGGCACTTTTCATCTCTGAGCAATTGCTTGACGTTTGCAATTTCTCAGCTCGTGTCTACGAGACGGAAAGAGAATGACCGTGACGTTTGGTGGCTAGAGAAGCGCAAAGCCCCAGTGTTACTGCGCCTGTGAAAGCGCTTCCAAGGAAGGGTGCTGGCTAGCAACAGCTTTCAGTGCTGGCACTTTTCATCTCTGAGCAATTGCTCGATGTTTGCAATTTCTCACCTGAGCTCTCTTTAGAGTGCGCAAGAGAATGAGCAGAAGATGAGGTGGCTAGAGAAGCCCAGAGCCCCAGTGTTCTTAGGCCTACAAAAGCGCTTCCAAGGAAGGGTGCTGGCTAGCAAGAGCTTTCAGTGCTGGCACTTTTCAGCTCTGAGCAATTGCTCGACGTTTGCAATTTCTCAGCTCGTGTCTACCGACGGAAAGAGAAGGACCGTGACGTTTGGTGGCTAGAGAAGCGCAAAGCCCCAGTGTTACTGCGCCTGTAAAGCGCTTCCAAGGAAGGGTGCTGGCTAGCAAGAGCTTTCAGTGCTGGCACTTTTCATCTCTGAGCAATTGCTCGACGTTTGCAATTTCTCAGCTCGTGTCTACGAGACGGAAAGAGAAGGACCGTGACGTTTGGTGGCTAGAGAAGCGCAAAGCCCCAGTGTTGCTGCGCCTGTGAAAGCGCTTCCAAGGAAGGGTGCTGGCTAGCAACAGCTTTCAGTGCTGGCACTTTTCATCTCTGAGCAATTGCTGGACGTTTGCAATTTCTCACCTGAGCTCTCTTTAGAGTGCGCGAGAGGGTGAGCAGAAGATGAGGTGGCTAGAGAAGCCCAGAGCCCCAGTGTTCTTAGGCCTACAAAAGCGCTTCCAAGGAAGGGTGCTGGCTAGCAACAGCTTTCAGTGCTGGCACTTTTCATCTCTGAGCAATTGCTCGACGTTTGCAATTTCTCAGCTCGTGTCTACGAGACGGAAAGAGAAGGACCGTGACGTTTGGTGGCTAGAGAAGCGCAAAGCCCCAGTGTTACTGCGCCTGTAAAGCGCTTCCAAGGAAGGGTGCTGGCTAGCAACAGCTTTCAGTGCTGGCACTTTTCATCTCTGAGCAATTGCTCGACGTTTGCAATTTCTCAGCTCGTGTCTACGAGACGGAAAGAGAATGACCGTGACGTTTAGTGCGTATAGAAGTGCAAAGCCCCAGTGTTGCTGCGCCTGTGAAAGCGCTTCCAAGGAAGGGTGCTGGCTAGCAAGAGCTTTCAGTGCTGGCACTTTTCATCTCTGAGCAATTGCTAGACGTTTGCAATTTCTCACCTGAGCTCTCTTTAGAGTGCGCGAGAGGATGAGCAGAAGATGAGGTGGCTAGAGAAGCCCAGAGCCCCAGTGTTCTTAGGCCTACAAAAGCGCTTCCAAGGAAGGGTGCTGGCTAGCAACAGCTTTCAGTGCTGGCACTTTTCAGCTCTGAGCAATTGCTCGACGTTTGCAATTTCTCAGCTCGTGTCTACCGACGGAAAGAGAATGACCGTGACGTTTGGTGCGTATAGAAGCGCAAAGCCCCAGTGTTGCTGCGCCTGTGAAAGCGCTTCCAAGGAAGGGTGCTGGCTAGCAAGAGCTTTCAGTGCTGGCACTTTTCTTCTCTGAGCATTTGCTCGACGTTTGCAATTTCTCACCTGAGCTCTCTTTAGAGTGCGCGAGAGGATGAGCAGAAGATGAGGTGGCTAGAGAAGCCCAGAGCCCCAGTGTTCTTAGGCCTACAAAAGCGCTTCCAAGGAAGGGGGCTGGCTAGCAACAGCTTTCAGTGCTGGCACTTTTCATCTCTGAGCAATTGCTCGACGTTTGCAATTTCTCAGCTCGTGTCTACGAGACGGAAAGAGAAGGACCGTGACGTTTGGTGCGTATAGAAGCGCAAAGCCACAGTGTTACTGCGCCTGTGAAAGCGCTTCCAAGGAAGGGTGCTGGCTAGCAAGAGCTTTCAGTGCTGGCACTTTTCATCTCTGAGCAATTGCTCGACGTTTGCAATTTCTCACCTGAGCTCTCTTTAGAGTGCGCGAGAGGATGAGCAGAAGATGAGGTGGCTAGAGAAGCCCAGAGCCCCACTGTTCTTAGGCCTACAAAAGCGCTTCCAAGGAAGGGTGCTGGCTAGCAACAGCTTTCAGTGCTGGCACTTTTCATCTCTGAGCAATTGCTCGACGTTTGCAATTTCTCAGCTCGTGTCTACGAGACGGAAAGAGAATGACCATGACGTTTGGTGGGTAGAGAAGCGCAAAGCCCCAGTGTTACTGCGCCTGTGAAAGCGCTTCCAAGGAAGGGTGCTGGCTAGCAAGAGCTTTCAGTGCTGGCACTTTTCATCTCTGAGCAATTGCTCGACGTTTGCAATTTCTCAGCTCGTGTCTACGAGACGGAAAGAGAATGACCGTGACGTTTGGTGCGTAGAAAAGTGCAGAGCCCCAGTGTTGCTGCGCCTGTGAAAGCGCTTCCAAGGAAGGGTGCTGGCTAGCAAAAGCTTTCAGTGCTGGCACTTTTCATCTCTGAGCAATTGCTCGACGTTTGCAATTTCTCAGCTCGTGTCTACGAGACGGAAAGAGAATGACCGTGACGTTTGGTGGCTAGAGAAGCGCAAAGCCCCAGTGTTACTGCGCCTGTGAAAGCGCTTCCAAGGAAGGGTGCTGGCTAGCAAAAGCTTTCAGTGCTGGCACTTTTCATCTCTGAGCAATTGCTCGACGTTTGCAATTTCTCAGCTCGTGTCTACGAGGCGGAAATAGAAGGACCGTGACGTTTGGTGGGTAGAGAAGCGCAAAGCCCCAGTGTTACTGCGCCTGTGAAAGCGCTTCCAAGGAAGGGTGCTGGCTAGCAAGAGCTTTCAGTGCTGGCACTTTTCATCTCTGAGCAATTGCTCGACGTTTGCAATTTCTCAGCTCGTGTCTACGAGACGGAAAGAGAATGACCGTGACGTTTGGTGCGTAGAAAAGTGCAGAGCCCCAGTGTTGCTGCGCCTGTGAAAGCGCTTCCAAGGAAGGGTGCTGGCTAGCAAAAGCTTTCAGTGCTGGCACTTTTCTTCTCTGAGCAATTGCTCGACGTTTGCAATTTCTCAGCTCGTGTCTACGAGACGGAAAGAGAATGACCGTGACGTTTGGTGGCTAGAGAAGCGCAAAGCCCCAGTGTTACTGCGCCTGTGAAAGCGCTTCCAAGGAAGGGTGCTGGCTAGCAAAAGCTTTCAGTGCTGGCACTTTTCATCTCTGAGCAATTGCTCGACGTTTGCAATTTCTCAGCTCGTGTCTACGAGGCGGAAATAGAAGGACCGTGACGTTTGGTGGCTAGAGAAGCGCAAAGCCCCAGTGTTACTGCGCCTGTGAAAGCGCTTCCAAGGAAGGGTGCTGGCTAGCAAGAGCTTTCAGTGCTGGCACTTTTCATCTCTGAGCAATTGCTCGACGTTTGCAATTTCTCAGCTCGTGTCTACGAGGCGGAAAGAGAAGGACCGTGACGTTTGGTGGGTAGAGAAGCGCAAAGCCCCAGTGTTACTGCGCCTGTGAAAGCGCTTCCAAGGAAGGGTGCTGGCTAGCAACAGCTTTCAGTGCTGGCACTTTTCAGCTCTGAGCAATTGCTCGACGTTTGCAATTTCTCACCTGAGCTCTCTTCAGAGTGCGCGAGAGGATGAGCAGAAGATGAGGTGGCTAGAGAAGCCCAGAGCCCCACTGTTCTTAGGCCTACAAAAGCGCTTCCAAGGAAGGGTGCTGGCTAGCAACAGCTTTCAGTGCTGGCACTTTTCATCTCTGAGCAATTGCTCGACGTTTGCAATTTCTCAGCTCGTGTCTACGAGACGGAAAGAGAAGGACCGTGACGTTTGGTGGCTAGAGAAGCGCAAAGCCCCAGTGTTGCTGCGCCTGTGAAAGCGCTTCCAAGGAAGGGTGCCGGCTAGCAAGAGCTTTCAGTGCTGGCACTTTTCATCTCTGAGCAATTGCTCGACGTTTGCAATTTCTCAGCTCGTGGCTACGAGACGGAAAGAGAAGGACCGTGACGTTTGGTGGCTAGAGAAGCGCAAAGCCCCAGTGTTGCTGCGCCTGTGAAAGCGCTTCCAAGGAAGGGTGCTGGCTAGCAAGAGCTTTCAGTGCTGGCACTTTTCATCTCTGAGCAATTGCTGGATGTTTGCAATTTCTCAGCTCGTGTCTACGAGACGGAAAGAGAAGGACCGTGACGTTTGGTGGCTAGAGAAGCGCAAAGCCCCAGTGTTGCTGCACCTGTGAAAGCGCTTCCAAGGAAGGGTGCTGGCTAGCAAGAGCTTTCAGTGCTGGCACTTTTCATCTCTGAGCAATTGCTGGATGTTTGCAATTTCTCAGCTCGTGTCTACGAGACGGAAAGAGAATGACCGTGACGTTTGGTGTGTATAGAAGCGCAAAGCCCCAGTGTTGCTGCGCCTGTGAAAGCGCTTCCAAGGAAGGGTGCTGGCTAGCAACAGCTTTCAGTGCTGGCACTTTTCATCTCTGAGCAATTGCTCGACGTTTGCAATTTCTCAGCTCGTGTCTACGAGACGGAAAGAGAATGACCGTGACGTTTGGTGGGTAGAGAAGCGCAAAGCCCCAGTGTTGCTGCGCCTGTGAAAGCGCTTCCAAGGAAGGGTGCTGGCTAGCAAGAGCTTTCAGTGCTGGCACTTTTCGTCTCTGAGCAATTGCTCGACGTTTGCAATTTCTCACCTGAGCTCTCTTTAGAGTGCGCGAGAGGATGAGCAGAAGATGAGGTGGCTAGAGAAGCCCAGAGCCCCACTGTTCTTAGGCCTACAAAAGCGCTTCCAAGGAAGGGTGCTGGCTAGCAACAGCTTTCAGTGCTGGCACTTTTCATCTCTGAGCAATTGCTCGACGTTTGCAATTTCTCAGCTCGTGTCTACGAGACGGAAAGAGAAGGACCGTGACGTTTGGTGGCTAGAGAAGCCCAGAGCCCCAGTGTTCTTAGGCCTACAAAAGCGCTTCCAAGGAAGGGTGCTGGCTAGCAAGAGCTTTCAGTGCTGGCACTTTTCATCTCTGAGCAATTGCTCGACGTTTGCAATTTCTCAGCTCGTGTCTACGAGACGGAAAGAGAATGACCGTGACGTTTGGTGCGTAGAAAAGTGCAGAGCCCCAGTGTTGCTGCGCCTGTGAAAGCGCTTCCAAGGAAGGGTGCTGGCTAGCAAAAGCTTTCAGTGCTGGCACTTTTCATCTCTGAGCAATTGCTCGACGTTTGCAATTTCTCAGCTCGTGTCTACGAGACGGAAAGAGAATGACCGTGACGTTTGGTGGGTAGAGAAGCGCAAAGCCCCAGTGTTACTGCGCCTGTGAAAGCGCTTCCAAGGAAGGGTGCTGGCTAGCAAAAGCTTTCAGTGCTGGCACTTTTCATCTCTGAGCAATTGCTCGACGTTTGCAATTTCTCAGCTCGTGTCTACGAGGCGGAAATAGAAGGACCGTGACGTTTGGTGGGTAGAGAAGCGCAAAGCCCCAGTGTTACTGCGCCTGTGAAAGCGCTTCCAAGGAAGGGTGCTGGCTAGCAAGAGCTTTCAGTGCTGGCACTTTTCATCTCTGAGCAATTGCTCGACGTTTGCAATTTCTCAGCTCGTGTCTACGAGACGGAAAGAGAATGACCGTGACGTTTGGTGCGTAGAAAAGTGCAGAGCCCCAGTGTTGCTGCGCCTGTGAAAGCGCTTCCAAGGAAGGGTGCTGGCTAGCAAAAGCTTTCAGTGCTGGCACTTTTCTTCTCTGAGCAATTGCTCGACGTTTGCAATTTCTCAGCTCGTGTCTACGAGACGGAAAGAGAATGACCGTGACGTTTGGTGGCTAGAGAAGCGCAAAGCCCCAGTGTTACTGCGCCTGTGAAAGCGCTTCCAAGGAAGGGTGCTGGCTAGCAAAGCTTTCAGTGCTGGCACTTTTCATCTCTGAGCAATTGCTCGACGTTTGCAATTTCTCAGCTCGTGTCTACGAGGCGGAAATAGAAGGACCGTGACGTTTGGTGGCTAGAGAAGCGCAAAGCCCCAGTGTTACTGCGCCTGTGAAAGCGCTTCCAAGGAAGGGTGCTGGCTAGCAAGAGCTTTCAGTGCTGGCACTTTTCATCTCTGAGCAATTGCTCGACGTTTGCAATTTCTCAGCTCGTGTCTACGAGGCGGAAAGAGAAGGACCGTGACGTTTGGTGGGTAGAGAAGCGCAAAGCCCCAGTGTTACTGCGCCTGTGAAAGCGCTTCCAAGGAAGGGTGCTGGCTAGCAACAGCTTTCAGTGCTGGCACTTTTCAGCTCTGAGCAATTGCTCGACGTTTGCAATTTCTCACCTGAGCTCTCTTCAGAGTGCGCGAGAGGATGAGCAGAAGATGAGGTGGCTAGAGAAGCCCAGAGCCCCACTGTTCTTAGGCCTACAAAAGCGCTTCCAAGGAAGGGTGCTGGCTAGCAACAGCTTTCAGTGCTGGCACTTTTCATCTCTGAGCAATTGCTCGACGTTTGCAATTTCTCAGCTCGTGTCTACGAGACGGAAAGAGAAGGACCGTGACGTTTGGTGGCTAGAGAAGCGCAAAGCCCCAGTGTTGCTGCGCCTGTGAAAGCGCTTCCAAGGAAGGGTGCCGGCTAGCAAGAGCTTTCAGTGCTGGCACTTTTCATCTCTGAGCAATTGCTCGACGTTTGCAATTTCTCAGCTCGTGTCTACGAGACGGAAAGAGAAGGACCGTGACGTTTGGTGGCTAGAGAAGCGCAAAGCCCCAGTGTTGCTGCGCCTGTGAAAGCGCTTCCAAGGAAGGGTGCTGGCTAGCAAGAGCTTTCAGTGCTGGCACTTTTCATCTCTGAGCAATTGCTGGATGTTTGCAATTTCTCAGCTCGTGTCTACGAGACGGAAAGAGAAGGACCGTGACGTTTGGTGGCTAGAGAAGCGCAAAGCCCCAGTGTTGCTGCACCTGTGAAAGCGCTTCCAAGGAAGGGTGCTGGCTAGCAAGAGCTTTCAGTGCTGGCACTTTTCATCTCTGAGCAATTGCTGGATGTTTGCAATTTCTCAGCTCGTGTCTACGAGACGGAAAGAGAATGACCGTGACGTTTGGTGCGTATAGAAGCGCAAAGCCCCAGTGTTGCTGCGCCTGTGAAAGCGCTTCCAAGGAAGGGTGCTGGCTAGCAAGAGCTTTCAGTGCTGGCACTTTTCATCTCTGAGCAATTGCTCGACGTTTGCAATTTCTCAGCTCGTGTCTACGAGACGGAAAGAGAATGACCGTGACGTTTGTTGCGTATAGAAGCGCAAAGCCCCAGTGTTGCTGCGCCTGTGAAAGCGCTTCCAAGGAAGGGTGCTGGCTAGCAAGAGCTTTCAGTGCTGGCACTTTTCGTCTCTGAGCAATTGCTCGACGTTTGCAATTTCTCACCTGAGCTCTCTTTAGAGTGCGCGAGAGGATGAGCAGAAGATGAGGTGGCTAGAGAAGCCCAGAGCCCCAGTGTTCTTAGGCCTACAAAAGCGCTTCCAAGGAAGGGTGCTGGCTAGCAACAGCTTTCAGTGCTGGCACTTTTCATCTCTGAGCAATTGCTCGACGTTTGCAATTTCTCAGCTCGTGTCTACGAGACGGAAAGAGAAGGACCGTGACGTTTGGTGGGTAGAGAAGCGCAAAGCCCCAGTGTTGCTGCGCCTGTGAAAGCGCTTCCAAGGAAGGGTGCCGGCTAGCAAGAGCTTTCAGTGCTGGCACTTTTCGTCTCTGAGCAATTGCTCGACGTTTGCAATTTCTCACCTGAGCTCTCTTCAGAGTGCGCGAGAGGATGAGCAGAAGATGAGGTGGCTAGAGAAGCCCAGAGCCCCAGTGTTCTTAGGCCTACAAAAGCGCTTCCAAGGAAGGGTGCTGGCTAGCAACAGCTTTCAGTGCTGGCACTTTTCATCTCTGAGCAATTGCTCGACGTTTGCAATTTCTCAGCTCGTGTCTACGAGACGGAAAGAGAAGGACCGTGACGTTTGGTGGGTAGAGAAGCGCAAAGCCCCAGTGTTGCTGCGCCTGTGAAAGCGCTTCCAAGGAAGGGTGCTGGCTAGCAAGAGCTTTCAGTGCTGGCACTTTTCATCTCTGAGCAATTGCTCGACGTTTGCAATTTCTCACCTGAGCTCTCTTTAGAG
The DNA here is from genome assembly GCA_037962945.1 of Sarcoramphus papa. Lineage (NCBI taxonomy): Eukaryota > Metazoa > Chordata > Aves > Accipitriformes > Cathartidae > Sarcoramphus > Sarcoramphus papa. The sequence goes on along the minus strand of JBBMRM010000084.1, from coordinate 4,907,351 downwards.
TGCGCGAGAGGATGAGAAGAAGATGAGGTGGCTAGAGAAGCCCAGAGCCCCACTGTTCTTAGGCCTACAAAAGCGCTTCCAAGGAAGGGTGCTGGCTAGCAACAGCTTTCAGTGCTGGCACTTTTCATCTCTGAGCAATTGCTGGACGTTTGCAATTTCTCAGCTCGTGTCTATGAGACGGAAAGAGAATGACCGTGACGTTTGGTGGGTAGAGAAGCGCAAAGCCCCAGTGTTACTGCGCCTGTAAAGCGCTTCCAAGGAAGGGTGCTGGCTAGCAAAAGCTTTCAGTGCTGGCACTTTTCAGCTCTGAGCAATTGCTCGACGTTTGCAATTTCTCAGCTCGTGTCTACGAGACGGAAAGAGAATGACCGTGACGTTTGGTGCGTATAGAAGCGCAAAGCCCCAGTGTTGCTGCGCCTGTGAAAGCGCTTCCAAGGGAGGGTGCTGGCTAGCAAGAGCTTTCAGTGCTGGCACTTTTCATCTCTGAGCAATTGCTCGACGTTTGCAATTTCTCACCTGAGCTCTCTTCAGAGTGCGCGAGAGGATGAGCAGAAGATGAGGTGGCTAGAGAAGCCCAGAGTCCCAGTGTTCTTAGGCCTACAAAAGCGCTTCCAAGGAAGGGTGCTGGCTAGCAACAGCTTTCAGTGCTGGCACTTTTCATCTCTGAGCAATTGCTGGACGTTTGCAATTTCTCAGCTCGTGTCTACGAGACGGAAAGAGAAGGACCGTGACGTTTGGTGGCTAGAGAAGCGCAAAGCCACAGTGTTACTGCGCCTGTGAAAGCGCTTCCAAGGAAGGGTGCTGGCTAGCAACAGCTTTCAGTGCTGGCACTTTTCAGCTCTGAGCAATTGCTCGACGTTTGCAATTTCTCACCTGAGCTCTCTTTAGAGTGCGCAAGAGAATGAGCAGAAGATGAGGTGGCTAGAGAAGCCCAGAGCCCCAGTGTTCTTAGGCCTACAAAAGCGCTTCCAAGGAAGGGTGCTGGCTAGCAACAGCTTTCAGTGCTGGCACTTTTCATCTCTGAGCAATTGCTGGACGTTTGCAATTTCTCAGCTCGTGTCTACCGACGGAAAGAGAAGGACCGTGACGTTTGGTGGCTAGAGAAGCGCAAAGCCCCAGTGTTACTGCGCCTGTGAAAGCGCTTCCAAGGAAGGGTGCTGGCTAGCAACAGCTTTCAGTGCTGGCACTTTTCATCTCTGAGCAATTGCTCGACGTTTGCAATTTCTCAGCTCGTGTCTACGAGACGGAAAGAGAAGGACCGTGACGTTTGGTGCGTATAGAAGCACAAAGCCCCAGTGTTGCTGCGCCTGTGAAAGCGCTTCCAAGGAAGGGGGCTGGCTAGCAAGAGCTTTCAGTGCTGGCACTTTTCATCTCTGAGCAATTGCTCGACGTTTGCAATTTCTCACCTGAGCTCTCTTTAGAGTGCGCGAGAGGATGAGCAGAAGATGAGGTGGCTAGAGAAGCCCAGAGCCCCAGTGTTCTTAGGCCTACAAAAGCGCTTCCAAGGAAGGCTGCTGGCTAGCAACAGCTTTCAGTGCTGGCACTTTTCATCTCTGAGCAATTGCTGGACGTTTGCAATTTCTCAGCTCGTGTCTACGAGACGGAAAGAGAAGGACCGTGACCTTTTGTGGCTAGAGAAGCGCAAAGCCCCAGTGTTACTGCGCCTGTGAAAGCGCTTCCAAGGAAGGGTGCTGGCTAGCAACAGCTTTCAGTGCTGGCACTTTTCATCTCTGAGCAATTGCTCGACGTTTGCAATTTCTCAGCTCGTGTCTACGAGACGGAAAGAGAAGGACCGTGACGTTTGGTGGCTAGAGAAGCGCAAAGCCCCAGTGTTACTGCGCCTGTAAATCGCTTCCAAGGAAGGGTGCTGGCTAGCAACAGCTTTCAGTGCTGGCACTTTTCATCTCTGAGCAATTGCTCGACGTTTGCAATTTCTCACCTGAGCTCTCTTCAGAGTGCGCGAGAGGATGAGCAGAAGAGTAGGTGGCTAGAGAAGCCCAGAGCCCCACTGTTCTTAGGCCTACAAAAGCGCTTCCAAGGAAGGGTGCTGGCTAGCAAAAGCTTTCAGTGCTGGCACTTTTCATCTCTGAGCAATTGCTCGACGTTTGCAATTTCTCAGCTCGTGTCTAGGAGACGGAAAGAGAAGGACCGTGACGTTTGGTGGGTAGAGAAGCGCAAAGCCCCAGTGTTGCTGCGCCTGTGAAAGCACTTCCAAGAAAGGGTGCTGGCTAGCAAGAGCTTTCAGTGCTGGCACTTTTCATCTCTGAGCAATTGCTCGACGTTTGCAATTTCTCACCTGAGCTCTCTTTAGAGTGCGCGACTGGATGAGCAGAAGATGAGGTGGCTAGAGAAGCCCAGAGCCCCAGTGTTCTTAGGCCTACAAAAGCGCTTCCAAGGAAGGGTGCTGGCTAGCAACAGCTTCCAGTGCTGGCACTTTTCATCTCTGAGCAATTGCTGGACGTTTGCAATTTCTCAGCTCGTGTCTATGAGACGGAAAGAGAATGACCGTGACGTTTGGTGGCTAGAGAAGCGCAAAGCCCCAGTGTTGCTGCGCCTGTAAAGCGCTTCCAAGGAAGGGTGCTGGCTAGCAAAAGCTTTCAGTGCTGGCACATTTCAGCTCTGAGCAATTGCTCGACGTTTGCAATTTCTCAGCTCGTGTCTACGAGATGGAAAGAGAAGGACCGTGACGTTTGGTGGGTAGAGAAGCGCAAAGCCCCAGTGTTACTGTGCCTGTGAAAGCGCTTCCAAGGAAGGGTGCTGACTAGCAAGAGCTTTCAGTGCTGGCACTTTTCATCTCTGAGCAATTGCTCGACGTTTGCAATTTCTCACCTGAGCTCTCTTCAGAGTGCGCGAGAGGATGAGCAGAAGATGAGGTGGCTAGAGAAGCCCAGAGCCCCAGTGTGCTTAGGCCTACAAAAGCGCTTCCAAGGAAGGGTGCTGGCTAGCAACAGCTTTCAGTGCTGGCACTTTTCACCTCTGAGCAATTGCTCGACGTTTGCAATTTCTCAGCTCGTGTCTACGAGACGGAAAGAGAAGGACCGTGACGTTTGGTGGCTAGAGAAGCGCAAAGCCCCAGTGTTACTGCGCCTGTAAAGCGCTTCCAAGGAAGGGTGCTGGCTAGCAACAGCTTTCAGTGCTGGCACTTTTCATCTCTGAGCAATTGCTCGACGTTTGCAATTTCTCAGCTCGTGTCTACGAGACGGAAAGAGAAGGACCGTGACGTTTGGTGGGTAGAGAAGCGCAAAGCCCCAGTGTTGCTGCGCCTGTGAAAGCGCTTCCAAGGAAGGGTGCCGGCTAGCAAGAGCTTTCAGTGCTGGCACTTTTCGTCTCTGAGCAATTGCTCGACGTTTGCAATTTCTCACCTGAGCTCTCTTCAGAGTGCGCGAGAGGATGAGCAGAAGATGAGGTGGCTAGAGAAGCCCAGAGCCCCAGTGTTCTTAGGCCTACAAAAGCGCTTCCAAGGAAGGGTGCTGGCTAGCAACAGCTTTCAGTGCTGGCACTTTTCATCTCTGAGCAATTGCTCGACGTTTGCAATTTCTCAGCTCGTGTCTACGAGATGGAAAGAGAAGGACCGTGACGTTTGGTGGCTAGAGAAGCGCAAAGCCCCAGTGTTGCTGCGCCTGTGAAAGCGCTTCCAAGGAAGGGTGCTGGCTAGCAAGAGCTTTCAGTGCTGGCACTTTTCATCTCTGAGCAATTGCTCGACGTTTGCAATTTCTCACCTGAGCTCTCTTTAGAGTGCGCGAGAGGATGAGAAGAAGATGAGGTGGCTAGAGAAGCCCAGAGCCCCACTGTTCTTAGGCCTACAAAAGCGCTTCCAAGGAAGGGTGCTGGCTAGCAACAGCTTTCAGTGCTGGCACTTTTCATCTCTGAGCAATTGCTGGACGTTTGCAATTTCTCAGCTCGTGTCTATGAGACGGAAAGAGAATGACCGTGACGTTTGGTGGGTAGAGAAGCGCAAAGCCCCAGTGTTACTGCGCCTGTAAAGCGCTTCCAAGGAAGGGTGCTGGCTAGCAAAAGCTTTCAGTGCTGGCACTTTTCAGCTCTGAGCAATTGCTCGACGTTTGCAATTTCTCAGCTCGTGTCTACGAGACGGAAAGAGAATGACCGTGACGTTTGGTGCGTATAGAAGCGCAAAGCCCCAGTGTTGCTGCGCCTGTGAAAGCGCTTCCAAGGGAGGGTGCTGGCTAGCAACAGCTTTCAGTGCTGGCACTTTTCATCTCTGAGCAATTGCTCGACGTTTGCAATTTCTCACCTGAGCTCTCTTCAGAGTGCGCGAGAGGATGAGCAGAAGATGAGGTGGCTAGAGAAGCCCAGAGTCCCAGTGTTCTTAGGCCTACAAAAGCGCTTCCAAGGAAGGGTGCTGGCTAGCAACAGCTTTCAGTGCTGGCACTTTTCATCTCTGAGCAATTGCTGGATGTTTGCAATTTCTCAGCTCGTGTCTACGAGACGGAAAGAGAAGGACCGTGACGTTTGGTGGCTAGAGAAGCGCAAAGCCCCAGTGTTACTGCGCCTGTGAAAGCGCTTCCAAGGAAGGGTGCTGGCTAGCAACAGCTTTCAGTGCTGGCACTTTTCAGCTCTGAGCAATTGCTCGACGTTTGCAATTTCTCACCTGAGCTCTCTTTAGAGTGCGCAAGAGAATGAGCAGAAGATGAGGTGGCTAGAGAAGCCCAGAGCCCCAGTGTTCTTAGGCCTACAAAAGCGCTTCCAAGGAAGGGTGCTGGCTAGCAAGAGCTTTCAGTGCTGGCACTTTTCATCTCTGAGCAATTGCTCGACGTTTGCAATTTCTCAGCTCGTGTCTACCGACGGAAAGAGAAGGACCGTGACGTTTGGTGGCTAGAGAAGCGCAAAGCCCCAGTGTTACTGCGCCTGTAAAGCGCTTCCAAGGAAGGGTGCTGGCTAGCAACAGCTTTCAGTGATGGCACTTTTCATCTCTGAGCAATTGCTCGACGTTTGCAATTTCTCAGCTCGTGTCTACGAGACGGAAAGAGAAGGACCGTGACGTTTGGTGCGTATAGAAGCACAAAGCCCCAGTGTTGCTGCGCCTGTGAAAGCGCTTCCAAGGAAGGGGGCTGGCTAGCAAGAGCTTTCAGTGCTGGCACTTTTCATCTCTGAGCAATTGCTCGACGTTTGCAATTTCTCACCTGAGCTCTCTTTAGAGTGCGCGAGAGGATGAGCAGAAGATGAGGTGGCTAGAGAAGCCCAGAGCCCCAGTGTTCTTAGGCCTACAAAAGCGCTTCCAAGGAAGGGTGCTGGCTAGCAACAGCTTTCAGTGCTGGCACTTTTCATCTCTGAGCAATTGCTGGACGTTTGCAATTTCTCAGCTCGTGTCTACGAGACGGAAAGAGAATGACCGTGACCTTTTGTGGCTAGAGAAGCGCAAAGCCCCAGTGTTACTGCGCCTGTGAAAGCGCTTCCAAGGAAGGGTGCTGGCTAGCAACAGCTTTCAGTGCTGGCACTTTTCATCTCTGAGCAATTGCTCGACGTTTGCCATTTCTCAGCTCGTGTCTACGAGACGGAAAGAGAATGACCGTGACTTTTGGTGGCTAGAGAAGCGCAAAGCCCCAGTGTTACTGCGCCTGTAAATCGCTTCCAAGGAAGGGTGCTGGCTAGCAACAGCTTTCAGTGCTGGCACTTTTCATCTCTGAGCAATTGCTCGACGTTTGCAATTTCTCACCTGAGCTCTCTTCAGAGTGCGCGAGAGGATGAGCAGAAGAGTAGGTGGCTAGAGAAGCCCAGAGCCCCACTGTTCTTAGGCCTACAAAAGCGCTTCCAAGGAAGGGTGCTGGCTAGCAAAAGCTTTCAGTGCTGGCACTTTTCATCTCTGAGCAATTGCTCGACGTTTGCAATTTCTCACCTGAGCTCTCTTTAGAGTGCGCGACTGGATGAGCAGAAGATGAGGTGGCTAGAGAAGCCCAGAGCCCCAGTGTTCTTAGGCCTACAAAAGCGCTTCCAAGGAAGGGTGCTGGCTAGCAACAGCTTCCAGTGCTGGCACTTTTCATCTCTGAGCAATTGCTGGACGTTTGCAATTTCTCAGCTCGTGTCTATGAGACGGAAAGAGAATGACCGTGACGTTTGGTGGCTAGAGAAGCGCAAAGCCCCAGTGTTGCTGCGCCTGTAAAGCGCTTCCAAGGAAGGGTGCTGGCTAGCAAAAGCTTTCAGTGCTGGCACATTTCAGCTCTGAGCAATTGCTCGACGTTTGCAATTTCTCAGCTCGTGTCTACGAGACGGAAAGAGAAGGACCGTGACCTTTGGTGGCTAGAGAAGCGCAAAGCCCCAGTGTTGCTGCGCCTGTGAAAGCGCTTCCAAGGAAGGGTGCTGGCTAGCAACAGCTTTCAGTGCTGGCACTTTTCATCTCTGAGCAATTGCTCGACGTTTGCAATTTCTCACCTGAGCTCTCTTCAGAGTGCGCGAGAGGATGAGCAGAAGATGAGGTGGCAAGAGAAGCCCAGAGCCCCAGTGTGCTTAGGCCTACAAAAGCGCTTCCAAGGAAGGGTGCTGGCTAGCAACAGCTTTCAGTGCTGGCACTTTTCATCTCTGAGCAATTGCTCGACGTTTGCAATTTCTCACCTGAGCTCTCTTTAGAGTGCGCGAGAGGATGAGCAGAAGATGAGGTGGCTAGAGAAGCCCAGAGCCCCACTGTTCTTAGGCCTACAAAAGCGCTTCCAAGGAAGGGTGCTGGCTAGCAACAGCTTTCAGTGCTGGCACTTTTCATCTCTGAGCAATTGCTCGACGTTTGCAATTTCTCAGCTCGTGTCTACGAGGCGGAAAGAGAATGACCGTGACGTTTGGTGGGTAGAGAAGCGCAAAGCCCCAGTGTTACTGTGCCTGTGAAAGCGCTTCCAAGGAAGGGTGCTGACTAGCAAGAGCTTTCAGTGCTGGCACTTTTCATCTCTGAGCAATTGCTCGACGTTTGCAATTTCTCACCTGAGCTCTCTTCAGAGTGCGCGAGAGGATGAGCAGAAGATGAGGTGGCTAGAGAAGCCCAGAGCCCCAGTGTTCTTAGGCCTACAAAAGCGCTTCCAAGGAAGGGTGCTGGCTAGCAAGAGCTTTCAGTGCTGGCACTTTTCAGCTCTGAGCAATTGCTCGACGTTTGCAATTTCTCAGCTCGTGTCTACCGACGGAAAGAGAAGGACCGTGACGTTTGGTGGCTAGAGAAGCGCAAAGCCCCAGTGTTACTGCGCCTGTAAAGCGCTTCCAAGGAAGGGTGCTGGCTAGCAACAGCTTTCAGTGCTGGCACTTTTCATCTCTGAGCAATTGCTCGACGTTTGCAATTTCTCAGCTCGTGTCTACGAGACGGAAAGAGAAGGACCGTGACGTTTGGTGCGTATAGAAGCGCAAAGCCCCAGTGTTGCTGCGCCTGTGAAAGCGCTTCCAAGGAAGGGTGCTGGCTAGCAAGAGCTTTCAGTGCTGGCACTTTTCATCTCTGAGCAATTGCTCGACGTTTGCAATTTCTCACCTGAGCTCTCTTTAGAGTGCGCGAGAGGATGAGCAGAAGATGAGGTGGCTAGAGAAGCCCAGAGCCCCAGTGTTCTTAGGCCTACAAAAGCGCTTCCAAGGAAGGGTGCTGGCTAGCAAGAGCTTTCAGTGCTGGCACTTTTCATCTCTGAGCAATTGCTGGACGTTTGCAATTTCTCAGCTCGTGTCTACCGACGGAAAGAGAATGACCGTGACGTTTGGTGCGTATAGAAGCGCAAAGCCCCAGTGTTGCTGCGCCTGTGAAAGCGCTTCCAAGGAAGGGTGCTGGCTAGCAACAGCTTTCAGTGCTGGCACTTTTCATCTCTGAGCAATTGCTGGACGTTTGCAATTTCTCACCTGAGCTCTCTTTAGAGTGCGCGAGAGGGTGAGCAGAAGATGAGGTGGCTAGAGAAGCCCAGAGCCCCAGTGTTCTTAGGCCTACAAAAGCGCTTCCAAGGAAGGGGGCTGGCTAGCAAGAGCTTTCAGTGCTGGCACTTTTCATCTCTGAGCAATTGCTCGACGTTTGCAATTTCTCAGCTCGTGTCTACGAGACGGAAAGAGAAGGACCGTGACGTTTGGTGGCTAGAGAAGCGCAAAGCCCCAGTGTTGCTGCGCCTGTGAAAGCGCTTCCAAGGAAGGGTGCTGGCTAGCAACAGCTTTCAGTGCTGGCACTTTTCATCTCTGAGCAATTGCTGGATGTTTGCAATTTCTCAGCTCGTGTCTACGAGACGGAAAGAGAATGACCGTGACGTTTGGTGCGTATAGAAGCGCAAAGCCCCAGTGTTGCTGCGCCTGTGAAAGCGCTTCCAAGGAAGGGTGCTGGCTAGCAAGAGCTTTCAGTGCTGGCACTTTTCTTCTCTGAGCATTTGCTAGACGTTTGCAGTTTCTCACCTGAGCTCTCTTTAGAGTGCGCGAGAGGATGAGCAGAAGATGAGGTGGCTAGAGAAGCCCAGAGCCCCAGTGTTCTTAGGCCTACAAAAGCGCTTCCAAGGAAGGGTGCTGGCTAGCAACAGCTTTCAGTGCTGGCACTTTTCAGCTCTGAGCAATTGCTCGACGTTTGCAATTTCTCAGCTCGTGTCTACGAGACGGAAAGAGAAGGACCGTGACGTTTGGTGGCTAGAGAAGCGCAAAGCCCCAGTGTTGCTGCGCCTGTGAAAGCGCTTCCAAGGAAGGGTGCTGGCTAGCAAGAGCTTTCAGTGCTGGCACTTTTCATCTCTGAGCATTTGCTAGACGTTTGCAATTTCTCACCTGAGCTCTCTTTAGAGTGCGCGAGAGGATGAGCAGAAGATTAGGTGGCTAGAGAAGCCCAGAGCCCCACTGTTCTTAGGCCTACAAAAGCGCTTCCAAGGAAGGGTGCTGGCTAGCAAGAGCTTTCAGTGCTGGCACTTTTCAGCTCTGAGCAATTGCTCGACGTTTGCAATTTCTCAGCTCGTGTCTACGAGACGGAAAGAGAAGGACCGTGACGTTTGGTGGGTAGAGAAGCGCAAAGCCCCAGTGTTGCTGCGCCTGTGAAAGCGCTTCCAAGGAAGGGTGCTGGCTAGCAACAGCTTTCAGTGCTGGCACTTTTCATCTCTGAGCAATTGCTCGACGTTTGCAATTTCTCACCTGAGCTCTCTTTAGAGTGCGCGAGAGGATGAGCAGAAGATGAGGTGGCTAGAGAAGCCCAGAGCCCCAGTGTTCTTAGGCCTACAAAAGCGCTTCCAAGGAAGGGTGCTGGCTAGCAACAGCTTTCAGTGCTGGCACTTTTCATCTCTGAGCAATTGCTCGACGTTTGCAATTTCTCAGCTCGTGTCTACGAGACGGAAAGAGAAGGACCGTGACGTTTGGTGGCTAGAGAAGCGCAAAGCCCCAGTGTTGCTGCGCCTGTGAAAGCGCTTCCAAGGAAGGGTGCTGGCTAGCAAGAGCTTTCAGTGCTGGCACTTTTCATCTCTGAGCAATTGCTCGACGTTTGCAATTTCTCACCTGAGCTCTCTTTAGAGTGCGCGAGAGGATGAGAAGAAGATGAGGTGGCTAGAGAAGCCCAGAGCCCCAGTGTTCTTAGGCCTACAAAAGCGCTTCCAAGGAAGGGTGCTGGCTAGCAACAGCTTTCAGTGCTGGCACTTTTCATCTCTGAGCAATTGCTGGACGTTTGCAATTTCTCAGCTCGTGTCTACGAGACGGAAAGAGAATGACCGTGACGTTTGGTGGGTAGAGAAGCGCAAAGCCCCAGTGTTACTGCGCCTGTAAAGCGCTTCCAAGGAAGGGTGCTGGCTAGCAAAAGCTTTCAGTGCTGGCACTTTTCATCTCTGAGCAATTGCTCGACGTTTGCAATTTCTCAGCTCGTGTCTACGAGACGGAAAGAGAAGGACCGTGACGTTTGGTGGCTAGAGAAGCGCAAAGCCCCAGTGTTGCTGCGCCTGTGAAAGCGCTTCCAAGGGAGGGTGCTGGCTAGCAACAGCTTTCAGTGCTGGCACTTTTCATCTCTGAGCAATTGCTCGACGTTTGCAATTTCTCACCTGAGCTCTCTTTAGAGTGCGCGAGAGGATGAGCAGAAGATGAGGTGGCTAGAGAAGCCCAGAGCCCCAGTGTTCTTAGGCCTACAAAAGCGCTTCCAAGGAAGGGTGCTGGCTAGCAACAGCTTTCAGTGCTGGCACTTTTCAGCTCTGAGCAATTGCTCGACGTTTGCAATTTCTCAGCTCGTGTCTACGAGATGGAAAGAGAAGGACCGTGACGTTTGGTGGGTAGAGAAGCGCAAAGCCCCAGTGTTGCTGCGCCTGTGAAAGCGCTTCCAAGGAAGGGTGCTGGCTAGCAAGAGCTTTCAGTGCTGGCACTTTTCAGCTCTGAGCAATTGCTGGACGTTTGCAATTTCTCACCTGAGCTCTCTTCAGAGTGCCCGAGAGGATGAGCAGAAGATGAGGTGGCTAGAGAAGCCCAGAGCCCCAGTGTGCTTAGGCCTACAAAAGCGCTTCCAAGGAAGGGTGCTGGCTAGCAAGAGCTTTCAGTGCTGGCACTTTTCAGCTCTGAGCAATTGCTCGACGTTTGCAATTTCTCACCTGAGCTCTCTTTAGAGTGCGCGAGAGGATGAGCAGAAGATGAGGTGGCTAGAGAAGCCCAGAGCCCCAGTGTTCTTAGGCCTACAAAAGCGCTTCCAAGGAAGGGTGCTGGCTAGCAACAGCTTTCAGTGCTGGCACTTTTCATCTCTGAGCAATTGCTGGACGTTTGCAATTTCTCAGCTCGTGTCTATGAGACGGAAAGAGAATGACCGTGACGTTTGGTGGGTAGAGAAGCGCAAAGCCCCAGTGTTACTGCGCCTGTAAAGCGCTTCCAAGGAAGGGTGCTGGCTAGCAAAAGCTTTCAGTGCTGGCACTTTTCAGCTCTGAGCAATTGCTCGACGTTTGCAATTTCTCAGCTCGTGTCTACGAGACGGAAAGAGAATGACCGTGACGTTTGGTGCGTATAGAAGCGCAAAGCCCCAGTGTTGCTGCGCCTGTGAAAGCGCTTCCAAGGGAGGGTGCTGGCTAGCAACAGCTTTCAGTGCTGGCACTTTTCATCTCTGAGCAATTGCTCGACGTTTGCAATTTCTCACCTGAGCTCTCTTCAGAGTGCGCGAGAGGATGAGCAGAAGATGAGGTGGCTAGAGAAGCCCAGAGTCCCAGTGTTCTTAGGCCTACAAAAGCGCTTCCAAGGAAGGGTGCTGGCTAGCAACAGCTTTCAGTGCTGGCACTTTTCATCTCTGAGCAATTGCTGGATGTTTGCAATTTCTCAGCTCGTGTCTACGAGACGGAAAGAGAAGGACCGTGACGTTTGGTGGCTAGAGAAGCGCAAAGCCCCAGTGTTACTGCGCCTGTGAAAGCGCTTCCAAGGAAGGGTGCTGGCTAGCAACAGCTTTCAGTGCTGGCACTTTTCAGCTCTGAGCAATTGCTCGACGTTTGCAATTTCTCACCTGAGCTCTCTTTAGAGTGCGCAAGAGAATGAGCAGAAGATGAGGTGGCTAGAGAAGCCCAGAGCCCCAGTGTTCTTAGGCCTACAAAAGCGCTTCCAAGGAAGGGTGCTGGCTAGCAAGAGCTTTCAGTGCTGGCACTTTTCATCTCTGAGCAATTGCTCGACGTTTGCAATTTCTCAGCTCGTGTCTACCGACGGAAAGAGAAGGACCGTGACGTTTGGTGGCTAGAGAAGCGCAAAGCCCCAGTGTTACTGCGCCTGTAAAGCGCTTCCAAGGAAGGGTGCTGGCTAGCAACAGCTTTCAGTGATGGCACTTTTCATCTCTGAGCAATTGCTCGACGTTTGCAATTTCTCAGCTCGTGTCTACGAGACGGAAAGAGAAGGACCGTGACGTTTGGTGCGTATAGAAGCACAAAGCCCCAGTGTTGCTGCGCCTGTGAAAGCGCTTCCAAGGAAGGGGGCTGGCTAGCAAGAGCTTTCAGTGCTGGCACTTTTCATCTCTGAGCAATTGCTCGACGTTTGCAATTTCTCACCTGAGCTCTCTTTAGAGTGCGCGAGAGGATGAGCAGAAGATGAGGTGGCTAGAGAAGCCCAGAGCCCCAGTGTTCTTAGGCCTACAAAAGCGCTTCCAAGGAAGGGTGCTGGCTAGCAACAGCTTTCAGTGCTGGCACTTTTCATCTCTGAGCAATTGCTGGACGTTTGCAATTTCTCAGCTCGTGTCTACGAGACGGAAAGAGAATGACCGTGACCTTTTGTGGCTAGAGAAGCGCAAAGCCCCAGTGTTACTGCGCCTGTGAAAGCGCTTCCAAGGAAGGGTGCTGGCTAGCAACAGCTTTCAGTGCTGGCACTTTTCATCTCTGAGCAATTGCTCGACGTTTGCCATTTCTCAGCTCGTGTCTACGAGACGGAAAGAGAATGACCGTGACTTTTGGTGGCTAGAGAAGCGCAAAGCCCCAGTGTTACTGCGCCTGTAAATCGCTTCCAAGGAAGGGTGCTGGCTAGCAACAGCTTTCAGTGCTGGCACTTTTCATCTCTGAGCAATTGCTCGACGTTTGCAATTTCTCACCTGAGCTCTCTTCAGAGTGCGCGAGAGGATGAGCAGAAGAGTAGGTGGCTAGAGAAGCCCAGAGCCCCACTGTTCTTAGGCCTACAAAAGCGCTTCCAAGGAAGGGTGCTGGCTAGCAAAAGCTTTCAGTGCTGGCACTTTTCATCTCTGAGCAATTGCTCGACGTTTGCAATTTCTCACCTGAGCTCTCTTTAGAGTGCGCGACTGGATGAGCAGAAGATGAGGTGGCTAGAGAAGCCCAGAGCCCCAGTGTTCTTAGGCCTACAAAAGCGCTTCCAAGGAAGGGTGCTGGCTAGCAACAGCTTCCAGTGCTGGCACTTTTCATCTCTGAGCAATTGCTGGACGTTTGCAATTTCTCAGCTCGTGTCTATGAGACGGAAAGAGAATGACCGTGACGTTTGGTGGCTAGAGAAGCGCAAAGCCCCAGTGTTGCTGCGCCTGTAAAGCGCTTCCAAGGAAGGGTGCTGGCTAGCAAAAGCTTTCAGTGCTGGCACATTTCAGCTCTGAGCAATTGCTCGACGTTTGCAATTTCTCAGCTCGTGTCTACGAGACGGAAAGAGAAGGACCGTGACCTTTGGTGGCTAGAGAAGCGCAAAGCCCCAGTGTTGCTGCGCCTGTGAAAGCGCTTCCAAGGAAGGGTGCTGGCTAGCAACAGCTTTCAGTGCTGGCACTTTTCATCTCTGAGCAATTGCTCGACGTTTGCAATTTCTCACCTGAGCTCTCTTCAGAGTGCGCGAGAGGATGAGCAGAAGATGAGGTGGCAAGAGAAGCCCAGAGCCCCAGTGTGCTTAGGCCTACAAAAGCGCTTCCAAGGAAGGGTGCTGGCTAGCAACAGCTTTCAGTGCTGGCACTTTTCATCTCTGAGCAATTGCTCGACGTTTGCAATTTCTCACCTGAGCTCTCTTTAGAGTGCGCGAGAGGATGAGCAGAAGATGAGGTGGCTAGAGAAGCCCAGAGCCCCACTGTTCTTAGGCCTACAAAAGCGCTTCCAAGGAAGGGTGCTGGCTAGCAACAGCTTTCAGTGCTGGCACTTTTCATCTCTGAGCAATTGCTCGACGTTTGCAATTTCTCAGCTCGTGTCTACGAGGCGGAAAGAGAATGACCGTGACGTTTGGTGGGTAGAGAAGCGCAAAGCCCCAGTGTTACTGTGCCTGTGAAAGCGCTTCCAAGGAAGGGTGCTGACTAGCAAGAGCTTTCAGTGCTGGCACTTTTCATCTCTGAGCAATTGCTCGACGTTTGCAATTTCTCACCTGAGCTCTCTTCAGAGTGCGCGAGAGGATGAGCAGAAGATGAGGTGGCTAGAGAAGCCCAGAGCCCCAGTGTTCTTAGGCCTACAAAAGCGCTTCCAAGGAAGGGTGCTGGCTAGCAAGAGCTTTCAGTGCTGGCACTTTTCAGCTCTGAGCAATTGCTCGACGTTTGCAATTTCTCAGCTCGTGTCTACCGACGGAAAGAGAAGGACCGTGACGTTTGGTGGCTAGAGAAGCGCAAAGCCCCAGTGTTACTGCGCCTGTAAAGCGCTTCCAAGGAAGGGTGCTGGCTAGCAACAGCTTTCAGTGCTGGCACTTTTCATCTCTGAGCAATTGCTCGACGTTTGCAATTTCTCAGCTCGTGTCTACGAGACGGAAAGAGAAGGACCGTGACGTTTGGTGCGTATAGAAGCGCAAAGCCCCAGTGTTGCTGCGCCTGTGAAAGCGCTTCCAAGGAAGGGTGCTGGCTAGCAAGAGCTTTCAGTGCTGGCACTTTTCATCTCTGAGCAATTGCTCGACGTTTGCAATTTCTCACCTGAGCTCTCTTTAGAGTGCGCGAGAGGATGAGCAGAAGATGAGGTGGCTAGAGAAGCCCAGAGCCCCAGTGTTCTTAGGCCTACAAAAGCGCTTCCAAGGAAGGGTGCTGGCTAGCAAGAGCTTTCAGTGCTGGCACTTTTCATCTCTGAGCAATTGCTGGACGTTTGCAATTTCTCAGCTCGTGTCTACCGACGGAAAGAGAATGACCGTGACGTTTGGTGCGTATAGAAGCGCAAAGCCCCAGTGTTGCTGCGCCTGTGAAAGCGCTTCCAAGGAAGGGTGCTGGCTAGCAACAGCTTTCAGTGCTGGCACTTTTCATCTCTGAGCAATTGCTGGACGTTTGCAATTTCTCACCTGAGCTCTCTTTAGAGTGCGCGAGAGGGTGAGCAGAAGATGAGGTGGCTAGAGAAGCCCAGAGCCCCAGTGTTCTTAGGCCTACAAAAGCGCTTCCAAGGAAGGGGGCTGGCTAGCAAGAGCTTTCAGTGCTGGCACTTTTCATCTCTGAGCAATTGCTCGACGTTTGCAATTTCTCAGCTCGTGTCTACGAGACGGAAAGAGAAGGACCGTGACGTTTGGTGGCTAGAGAAGCGCAAAGCCCCAGTGTTGCTGCGCCTGTGAAAGCGCTTCCAAGGAAGGGTGCTGGCTAGCAACAGCTTTCAGTGCTGGCACTTTTCATCTCTGAGCAATTGCTGGATGTTTGCAATTTCTCAGCTCGTGTCTACGAGACGGAAAGAGAATGACCGTGACGTTTGGTGCGTATAGAAGCGCAAAGCCCCAGTGTTGCTGCGCCTGTGAAAGCGCTTCCAAGGAAGGGTGCTGGCTAGCAAGAGCTTTCAGTGCTGGCACTTTTCTTCTCTGAGCATTTGCTAGACGTTTGCAGTTTCTCACCTGAGCTCTCTTTAGAGTGCGCGAGAGGATGAGCAGAAGATGAGGTGGCTAGAGAAGCCCAGAGCCCCAGTGTTCTTAGGCCTACAAAAGCGCTTCCAAGGAAGGGTGCTGGCTAGCAACAGCTTTCAGTGCTGGCACTTTTCAGCTCTGAGCAATTGCTCGACGTTTGCAATTTCTCAGCTCGTGTCTACGAGACGGAAAGAGAAGGACCGTGACGTTTGGTGGCTAGAGAAGCGCAAAGCCCCAGTGTTGCTGCGCCTGTGAAAGCGCTTCCAAGGAAGGGTGCTGGCTAGCAAGAGCTTTCAGTGCTGGCACTTTTCATCTCTGAGCATTTGCTAGACGTTTGCAATTTCTCACCTGAGCTCTCTTTAGAGTGCGCGAGAGGATGAGCAGAAGATTAGGTGGCTAGAGAAGCCCAGAGCCCCACTGTTCTTAGGCCTACAAAAGCGCTTCCAAGGAAGGGTGCTGGCTAGCAAGAGCTTTCAGTGCTGGCACTTTTCAGCTCTGAGCAATTGCTCGACGTTTGCAATTTCTCAGCTCGTGTCTACGAGACGGAAAGAGAAGGACCGTGACGTTTGGTGGGTAGAGAAGCGCAAAGCCCCAGTGTTGCTGCGCCTGTGAAAGCGCTTCCAAGGAAGGGTGCTGGCTAGCAACAGCTTTCAGTGCTGGCACTTTTCATCTCTGAGCAATTGCTCGACGTTTGCAATTTCTCACCTGAGCTCTCTTTAGAGTGCGCGAGAGGATGAGCAGAAGATGAGGTGGCTAGAGAAGCCCAGAGCCCCAGTGTTCTTAGGCCTACAAAAGCGCTTCCAAGGAAGGGTGCTGGCTAGCAACAGCTTTCAGTGCTGGCACTTTTCATCTCTGAGCAATTGCTCGACGTTTGCAATTTCTCAGCTCGTGTCTACGAGACGGAAAGAGAAGGACCGTGACGTTTGGTGGCTAGAGAAGCGCAAAGCCCCAGTGTTGCTGCGCCTGTGAAAGCGCTTCCAAGGAAGGGTGCTGGCTAGCAAGAGCTTTCAGTGCTGGCACTTTTCATCTCTGAGCAATTGCTCGACGTTTGCAATTTCTCACCTGAGCTCTCTTTAGAGTGCGCGAGAGGATGAGAAGAAGATGAGGTGGCTAGAGAAGCCCAGAGCCCCAGTGTTCTTAGGCCTACAAAAGCGCTTCCAAGGAAGGGTGCTGGCTAGCAACAGCTTTCAGTGCTGGCACTTTTCATCTCTGAGCAATTGCTGGACGTTTGCAATTTCTCAGCTCGTGTCTACGAGACGGAAAGAGAATGACCGTGACGTTTGGTGGGTAGAGAAGCGCAAAGCCCCAGTGTTACTGCGCCTGTAAAGCGCTTCCAAGGAAGGGTGCTGGCTAGCAAAAGCTTTCAGTGCTGGCACTTTTCATCTCTGAGCAATTGCTCGACGTTTGCAATTTCTCAGCTCGTGTCTACGAGACGGAAAGAGAAGGACCGTGACGTTTGGTGGCTAGAGAAGCGCAAAGCCCCAGTGTTGCTGCGCCTGTGAAAGCGCTTCCAAGGGAGGGTGCTGGCTAGCAACAGCTTTCAGTGCTGGCACTTTTCATCTCTGAGCAATTGCTCGACGTTTGCAATTTCTCACCTGAGCTCTCTTTAGAGTGCGCGAGAGGATGAGCAGAAGATGAGGTGGCTAGAGAAGCCCAGAGCCCCAGTGTTCTTAGGCCTACAAAAGCGCTTCCAAGGAAGGGTGCTGGCTAGCAACAGCTTTCAGTGCTGGCACTTTTCAGCTCTGAGCAATTGCTCGACGTTTGCAATTTCTCAGCTCGTGTCTACGAGATGGAAAGAGAAGGACCGTGACGTTTGGTGGGTAGAGAAGCGCAAAGCCCCAGTGTTGCTGCGCCTGTGAAAGCGCTTCCAAGGAAGGGTGCTGGCTAGCAAGAGCTTTCAGTGCTGGCACTTTTCAGCTCTGAGCAATTGCTGGACGTTTGCAATTTCTCACCTGAGCTCTCTTCAGAGTGCCCGAGAGGATGAGCAGAAGATGAGGTGGCTAGAGAAGCCCAGAGCCCCAGTGTGCTTAGGCCTACAAAAGCGCTTCCAAGGAAGGGTGCTGGCTAGCAAGAGCTTTCAGTGCTGGCACTTTTCAGCTCTGAGCAATTGCTCGACGTTTGCAATTTCTCACCTGAGCTCTCTTTAGAGTGCGCGAGAGGATGAGCAGAAGATGAGGTGGCTAGAGAAGCCCAGAGCCCCAGTGTTCTTAGGCCTACAAAAGCGCTTCCAAGGAAGGGTGCTGGCTAGCAACAGCTTTCAGTGCTGGCACTTTTCATCTCTGAGCAATTGCTGGACATTTGCAATTTCTCAGCTCCTGTCTACGAGACGGAAAGAGAAGGACCGTGACGTTTGGTGGCTAGAGAAGCGCAAAGCCCCAGTGTTACAGCGCCTGTGAAAGCGCTTCCAAGGAAGGGTGCTGGCTAGCAACAGCTTTCAGTGCTGGCACTTTTCAGCTCTGAGCAATTGCTCGACGTTTGCAATTTCTCAGCTCGTGTCTACGAGACGGAAAGAGAATGACCGTGACGTTTGGTGCGTATAGAAGCGCAAAGCCCCAGTGTTGCTGCGCCTGTGAAAGCGCTTCCAAGGAAGGGTGCTGGCTAGCAACAGCTTTCAGTGCTGGCACTTTTCTTCTCTGAGCATTTGCTAGACGTTTGCAATTTCTCACCTGAGCTCTCTTTAGAGTGCGCGAGAGGATGAGCAGAAGATGAGGTGGCTAGAGAAGCCCAGAGCCCCAGTGTTCTTAGGCCTACAAAAGCGCTTCCAAGGAAGGGTGCTGGCTAGCAACAGCTTTCAGTGCTGGCACTTTTCTTCTCTGAGCAATTGCTCGACGTTTGCAATTTCTCAGCTCGTGTCTACGAGACGGAAAGAGAAGGACCGTGACGTTTGGTGGCTAGAGAAGCGCAAAGCCCCAGTGTTGCTGCGCCTGTGAAAGCGCTTCCAAGGAAGGGTGCTGGCTAGCAAGAGCTTTCAGTGCTGGCACTTTTCATCTCTGAGCAATTGCTCGACGTTTGCAATTTCTCAGCTCGTGTCTACGAGACGGAAAGAGAAGGACCGTGACGTTTGGTGGGTAGAGAAGCGCAAAGCCCCAGTGTTGCTGCGCCTGTGAAAGCGCTTCCAAGGAAGGGTGCTGGCTAGCAACAGCTTTCAGTGCTGACACTTTTCATCTCTGAGCAATTGCTCGACGTTTGCAATTTCTCACCTGAGCTCTCTTCAGAGTGCGCGAGAGGATGAGCAGAAGATGAGGTGGCTAGAGAAGCCCAGAGCCCCAGTGTTCTTAGGCCTACAAAAGCGCTTCCAAGGAAGGGGGCTGGCTAGCAACAGCTTTCAGTGCTGGCACTTTTCATCTCTGAGCAATTGCTGGACGTTTGCAATTTCTCAGCTCGTGTCTACGAGACGGAAAGAGAAGGACCGTGACGTTTGGTGCGTATAGAAGCGCAAAGCCCCAGTGTTGCTGCGCCTGTGAAAGCGCTTCCAAGGAAGGCTGCTGGCTAGCAACAGCTTTCAGTGCTGGCACTTTTCATCTCTGAGCAATTGCTCGACGTTTGCAATTTCTCACCTGAGCTCTCTTTAGAGTGCGCGAGAGGATGAGCAGAAGATGAGGTGGCTAGAGAAGCCCAGAGCCCCAGTGTTCTTAGGCCTACAAAAGCGCTTCCAAGGAAGGGTGCTGGCTAGCAACAGCTTTCAGTGCTGGCACTTTTCATCTCTGAGCAATTGCTCGACGTTTGCAATTTCTCAGCTCGTGTCTACGAGACGGAAAGAGAAGGACCGTGACGTTTGGTGGCTAGAGAAGCGCAAAGCCCCAGTGTTACTGCGCCTGTAAAGCGCTTCCAAGGAAGGGTGCTGGCTAGCAACAGCTTTCAGTGCTGGCACTTTTCAGCTCTGAGCAATTGCTCGACGTTTGCAATTTCTCAGCTCGTGTCTACGAGACGGAAAGAGAATGACCGTGACGTTTGGTGGGTAGAGAAGCGCAAAGCCCCAGTGTTGCTGCGCCTGTGAAAGCGCTTCCAAGGAAGGGTGCTGGCTAGCAAGAGCTTTCAGTGCTGGCACTTTTCATCTCTGAGCATTTGCTAGACGTTTGCAATTTCTCACCTGAGCTCTCTTTAGAGTGCGCGAGAGGATGAGCAGAAGATGAGGTGGCTAGAGAAGCCCAGAGCCCCAGTGTTCTTAGGCCTACAAAAGCGCTTCCAAGGAAGGGTGCTGGCTAGCAACAGCTTTCAGTGCTGGCACTTTTCATCTCTGAGCAATTGCTCGACGTTTGCAATTTCTCAGCTCGTGTCTACCGACGGAAAGAGAATGACCGTGATGTTTGGTGGGTAGAGAAGCGCAAAGCCCCAGTGTTGCTGCGCCTGTGAAAGCGCTTCCAAGGAAGGGTGCTGGCTAGCAACAGCTTTCAGTGCTGGCACTTTTCATCTCTGAGCAATTGCTCGACGTTTGCAATTTCTCAGCTCGTGTCTACGAGACGGAAAGAGAAGGACCGTGACGTTTGGTGCGTATAGAAGCGCAAAGCCCCAGTGTTACTGCGCCTGTGAAAGCGCTTCCAAGGAAGGGTGCTGGCTAGCAAGAGCTTTCAGTGCTGGCACTTTTCTTCTCTGAGCAATTGCTCGACGTTTGCAATTTCTCAGCTCGTGTCTACGAGACGGAAAGAGAAGGACCATGACGTTTGGTGGGTAGAGAAGCGCAAAGCCCCAGTGTTGCTGCGCCTGTGAAAGCGCTTCCAAGGAAGGGTGCTGGCTAGCAAGAGCTTTCAGTGCTGGCACTTTTCATCTCTGAGCAATTGCTCGACGTTTGCAATTTCTCACCTGAGCTCTCTTCAGAGTGCGCGAGAGGATGAGCAGAAGATGAGGTGGCTAGAGAAGCCCAGAGCCCCAGTGTGCTTAGGCCTACAAAAGCGCTTCCAAGGAAGGGTGCTGGCTAGCAACAGCTTTCAGTGCTGGCACTTTTCAGCTCTGAGCAATTGCTCGACGTTTGCAATTTCTCACCTGAGCTCTCTTTAGAGTGCGCGAGAGGATGAGCAGAAGATGAGGTGGCTAGAGAAGCCCAGAGCCCCAGTGTTCTTAGGCCTACAAAAGCGCTTCCAAGGAAGGGGGCTGGCTAGCAAGAGCTTTCAGTGCTGGCACTTTTCATCTCTGAGCAATTGCTCGACGTTTGCAATTTCTCAGCTCGTGTCTACGAGGCGGAAAGAGAATAACCGTGACGTTTGGTGGGTAGAGAAGCGCAAAGCCCCAGTGTTACTGCGCCTGTGAAAGCGCTTCCAAGGAAGGGTGCTGGCTAGCAAGAGCTTTCAGTGCTGGCACTTTTCATCTCTGAGCAATTGCTCGACGTTTGCAATTTCTCACCTGAGCTCTCTTCAGAGTGCGCGAGAGGATGAGCAGAAGATGAGGTGGCTAGAGAAGCCCAAAGCCCCACTGTTCTTAGGCCTACAAAAGCGCTTCCAAGGAAGGGTGCTGGCTAGCAACAGCTTTCAGTGCTGTCACTTTTCACCTCTGAGCAATTGCTCGACGTTTGCAATTTCTCAGCTCGTGTCTACGAGACGGAAAGAGAAGGACCGTGACGTTTGGTGGGTAGAGAAGCGCAAAGCCCCAGTGTTACTGTGCCTGTGAAAGCGCTTCCAAGGAAGGGTGCTGGCTAGCAACAGCTTTCAGTGCTGGCACTTTTCAGCTCTGAGCAATTGCTCGACGTTTGCAATTTCTCAGCTCGTGTCTACGAGACGGAAAGAGAAGGACCGTGACGTTTGGTGGCTAGAGAAGCGCAAAGCCCCAGTGTTGCTGCGCCTGTGAAAGCACTTCCAAGGAAGGGTGCTGGCTAGCAACAGCTTTCAGTGCTGGCACTTTTCTTCTCTGAGCATTTGCTAGACGTTTGCAATTTCTCACCTGAGCTCTCTTTAGAGTGCGCGAGAGGATGAGCAGAAGATGAGGTGGCTAGAGAAGCCCAGAGCCCCAGTGTTCTTAGGCCTACAAAAGCGCTTCCAAGGAAGGGTGCTGGCTAGCAAGAGCTTTCAGTGCTGGCACTTTTCTTCTCTGAGCAATTGCTCGACGTTTGCAATTTCTCAGCTCGTGTCTACGAGACGGAAAGAGAAGGACCGTGACGTTTGGTGGGTAGAGAAGCGCAAAGCCCCAGTGTTGCTGCGCCTGTGAAAGCGCTTCCAAGGAAGGGTGCTGGCTAGCAACAGCTTTCAGTGCTGGCACTTTTCATGTCTGAGCAATTGCTCGACGTTTGCAATTTCTCACCTGAGCTCTCTTTAGAGTGCGCGAGAGGATGAGCAGAAGATGAGGTGGCTAGAGAAGCCCAGAGCCCCAGTGTTCTTAGGCCTACAAAAGCGCTTCCAAGGAAGGGTGCTGGCTAGCAAGAGCTTTCAGTGCTGGCACTTTTCATCTCTGAGCAATTGCTCGACGTTTGCAATTTCTCAGCTCGTGTCTACGAGACGGAAAGAGAAGGACCGTGACGTTTGGTGGGTAGAGAAGCGCAAAGCCCCAGTGTTGCTGCGCCTGTGAAAGCGCTTCCAAGGAAGGGTGCTGGCTAGCAACAGCTTTCAGTGCTGACACTTTTCATCTCTGAGCAATTGCTCGACGTTTGCAATTTCTCACCTGAGCTCTCTTCAGAGTGCGCGAGAGGATGAGCAGAAGATGAGGTGGCTAGAGAAGCCCAGAGCCCCAGTGTTCTTAGGCCTACAAAAGCGCTTCCAAGGAAGGGTGCTGGCTAGCAACAGCTTTCAGTGCTGGCACTTTTCAGCTCTGAGCAATTGCTGGACGTTTGCAATTTCTCAGCTCGTGTCTACGAGACGGAAAGAGAAGGACCGTGACGTTTGGTGCGTATAGAAGCGCAAAGCCCCAGTGTTGCTGCGCCTGTGAAAGCGCTTCCAAGGAAGGCTGCTGGCTAGCAACAGCTTTCAGTGCTGGCACTTTTCATCTCTGAGCAATTGCTCGACGTTTGCAATTTCTCACCTGAGCTCTCTTTAGAGTGCGCGAGAGGATGAGCAGAAGAGTAGGTGGCTAGAGAAGCCCAGAGCCCCACTGTTCTTAGGCCTACAAAAGCGCTTCCAAGGAAGGGTGCTGGCTAGCAACAGCTTTCAGTGCTGGCACTTTTCATCTCTGAGCAATTGCTCGACGTTTGCAATTTCTCAGCTCGTGTCTACGAGACGGAAAGAGAATGACCGTGACGTTTGGTGGCTAGAGAAGCGCAAAGCCCCAGTGTTACTGCGCCTGTAAAGCGCTTCCAAGGAAGGGTGCTGGCTAGCAACAGCTTTCAGTGCTGGCACTTTTCAGCTCTGAGCAATTGCTCGACGTTTGCAATTTCTCAGCTCGTGTCTACGAGACGGAAAGAGAATGACCGTGACGTTTGGTGGGTAGAGAAGCGCAAAGCCCCAGTGTTGCTGCGCCTGTGAAAGCGCTTCCAAGGAAGGGTGCTGGCTAGCAAGAGCTTTCAGTGCTGGCACTTTTCATCTCTGAGCATTTGCTAGACGTTTGCAATTTCTCACCTGAGCTCTCTTTAGAGTGCGCGAGAGGATGAGCAGAAGATGAGGTGGCTAGAGAAGCCCAGAGCCCCACTGTTCTTAGGCCTACAAAAGCGCTTCCAAGGAAGGGTGCTGGCTAGCAACAGCTTTCAGTGCTGGCACTTTTCATCTCTGAGCAATTGCTCGACGTTTGAAATTTCTCAGCTCGTGTCTACCGACGGAAAGAGAATGACCGTGACGTTTGGTGGGTAGAGAAGCGCAAAGCCCCAGTGTTGCTGCGCCTGTGAAAGCGCTTCCAAGGAAGGGTGCTGGCTAGCAACAGCTTTCAGTGCTGGCACTTTTCATCTCTGAGCAATTGCTCGACGTTTGCAATTTCTCAGCTCGTGTCTACGAGACGGAAAGAGAAGGACCGTGACGTTTGGTGCGTATAGAAGCGCAAATCCCCAGTGTTACTGCGCCTGTGAAAGCGCTTCCAAGGAAGGGTGCTGGCTAGCAAGAGCTTTCAGTGCTGGCACTTTTCTTCTCTGAGCAATTGCTCGACGTTTGCAATTTCTCAGCTCGTGTCTACGAGACGGAAAGAGAAGGACCATGACGTTTGGTGGGTAGAGAAGCGCAAAGCCCCAGTGTTGCTGCGCCTGTGAAAGCGCTTCCAAGGAAGGGTGCTGGCTAGCAAGAGCTTTCAGTGCTGGCACTTTTCATCTCTGAGCAATTGCTCGACGTTTGCAATTTCTCACCTGAGCTCTCTTCAGAGTGCGCGAGAGGATGAGCAGAAGATGAGGTGGCTAGAGAAGCCCAGAGCCCCAGTGTGCTTAGGCCTACAAAAGCGCTTCCAAGGAAGGGTGCTGGCTAGCAACAGCTTTCAGTGCTGGCACTTTTCAGCTCTGAGCAATTGCTAGACGTTTGCAATTTCTCACCTGAGCTCTCTTTAGAGTGCGCGAGAGGATGAGCAGAAGATGAGGTGGCTAGAGAAGCCCAGAGCCCCAGTGTTCTTAGGCCTACAAAAGCGCTTCCAAGGAAGGGGGCTGGCTAGCAAGAGCTTTCAGTGCTGGCACTTTTCAGCTCTGAGCAATTGCTCGACGTTTGCAATTTCTCAGCTCGTGTCTACGAGGCGGAAAGAGAATGACCGTGACGTTTGGTGGGTAGAGAAGCGCAAAGCCCCAGTGTTACTGCGCCTGTGAAAGCGCTTCCAAGGAAGGGTGCTGGCTAGCAAGAGCTTTCAGTGCTGGCACTTTTCATCTCTGAGCAATTGCTCGACGTTTGCAATTTCTCACCTGAGCTCTCTTCAGAGTGCGCGAGAGGATGAGCAGAAGATGAGGTGGCTAGAGAAGCCCAAAGCCCCACTGTTCTTAGGCCTACAAAAGCGCTTCCAAGGAAGGGTGCTGGCTAGCAACAGCTTTCAGTGCTGGCACTTTTCACCTCTGAGCAATTGCTCGACGTTTGCAATTTCTCAGCTCGTGTCTACGAGACGGAAAGAGAAGGACCGTGACGTTTGGTGGGTAGAGAAGCGCAAAGCCCCAGTGTTACTGTGCCTGTGAAAGCGCTTCCAAGGAAGGGTGCTGGCTAGCAACAGCTTTCAGTGCTGGCACTTTTCAGCTCTGAGCAATTGCTGGACGTTTGCAATTTCTCACCTGAGCTCTCTTTAGAGTGCGCGAGAGGATGAGCAGAAGATGAGGTGGCTAGAGAAGCCCAGAGCCTCAGTGTTCTTAGGCCTACAAAAGCGCTTCCAAGGAAGGGTGCTGGCTAGCAAGAGCTTTCAGTGCTGGCACTTTTCATCTCTGAGCAGTTGCTCGATGTTTGCAATTTCTCAGCTCGTGTCTACGAGACAGAAAGAGAAGGACCGTGACGTTTGGTGCGTATAGAAGCGCAAAGCCCCAGTGTTGCTGCGCCTGTGAAAGCGCTTCCAAGGAAGGGTGCTGGCTAGCAACAGCTTTCAGTGCTGGCACTTTTCATCTCTGAGCAATTGCTCGACGTTTGCAATTTCTCACCTGAGCTCTCTTTAGAGTGCGCGAGAGGATGAGCAGAAGATGAGGTGGCTAGAGAAGCCCAGAGCCCCAGTGTTCTTAGGCCTACAAAAGCGCTTCCAAGGAAGGGTGCTGGCTAGCAAGAGCTTTCAGTGCTGGCACTTTTCATCTCTGAGCAATTGCTCGACGTTTGCAATTTCTCAGCTCGTGTCTACGAGACGGAAAGAGAATGACCGTGACGTTTGGTGGCTAGAGAAGCGCAAAGCCCCAGTGTTACTGCGCCTGTAAAGCGCTTCCAAGGAAGGGTGCTGGCTAGCAACAGCTTTCAGTGCTGGCACTTTTCAGCTCTGAGCAATTGCTCGACGTTTGCAATTTCTCAGCTCGTGTCTACGAGACGGAAAGAGAAGGACCGTGACGTTTGGTGCGTATAGAAGCGCAAAGCCCCAGTGTTGCTGCGCCTGTGAAAGCGCTTCCAAGGAAGGGTGCTGGCTAGCAAGAGCTTTCAGTGCTGGCACTTTTCATCTCTGAGCATTTGCTAGACGTTTGCAATTTCTCACCTGAGCTCTCTTCAGAGTGCGCGAGAGGATGAGCAGAAGATGAGGTGGCTAGAGAAGCCCAGAGCCCCAGTGTTCTTAGGCCTACAAAAGCGCTTCCAAGGAAGGGTGCTGGCTAGCAACAGCTTTCAGTGCTGGCACTTTTCTTCTCTGAGCAATTGCTCGACGTTTGCAATTTCTCAGCTCGTGTCTACGAGACGGAAAGAGAATGACAGTGACGTTTGGTGCGTAGAGAAGCGCAAAGCCCCAGTGTTGCTGCGCCTGTGAAAGCGCTTCCAAGGAAGGGTGCTGGCTAGCAACAGCTTTCAGTGCTGGCACTTTTCTTCTCTGAGCAATTGCTCGACGTTTGCAATTTCTCACCTGAGCTCTCTTTAGAGTGCGCGAGAGGATGAGCAGAAGATGAGGTGGCTAGAGAAGCCCAGAGCCCCAGTGTTCTTAGGCCTACAAAAGCGCTTCCAAGGAAGGGGGCTGGCTAGCAACAGCTTTCAGTGCTGGCACTTTTCATCTCTGAGCAATTGCTCGACGTTTGCAATTTCTCAGCTCGTGTCTACGAGACGGAAAGAGAAGGACCGTGACGTTTGGTGCGTATAGAAGCGCAAAGCCCCAGTGTTGCTGCGCCTGTGAAAGCGCTTCCAAGGAAGGGTGCTGGCTAGCAAGAGCTTTCAGTGCTGGCACTTTTCATCTCTGAGCAATTGCTCGACGTTTGCAATTTCTCACCTGAGCTCTCTTTAGAGTGCGCGAGAGGATGAGCAGAAGATGAGGTGGCTAGAGAAGCCCAGAGCCCCAGTGTTCTTAGGCCTACAAAAGCGCTTCCAAGGAAGGGTGCTGGCTAGCAACAGCTTTCAGTGCTGGCACTTTTCATCTCTGAGCAATTGCTGGACGTTTGCAATTTCTCAGCTCATGTCTACGAGACGGAAAGAGAATGACCGTGACGTTTGGTGGGTAGAGAAGCGCAAAGCCCCAGTGTTACTGCGCCTGTAAAGCGCTTCCAAGGAAGGGTGCTGGCTAGCAAGAGCTTTCAGTGCTGGCACTTTTCATCTCTGAGCAATTGCTCGACGTTTGCAATTTCTCAGCTCGTGTCTACGAGACGGAAAGAGAAGGACCGTGACGTTTGGTGCGTATAGAAGCGCAAAGCCCCAGTGTTGCTGCGCCTGTGAAAGCGCTTCCAAGGAAGGGGGCTGGCTAGCAACAGCTTTCAGTGCTGGCACTTTTCATCTCTGAGCAATTGCTCGACGTTTGCAATTTCTCACCTGAGCTCTCTTTAGAGTGCGCGAGAGGATGAGCAGAAGATGAGGTGGCTAGAGAAGCCCAGAGCCCCAGTGTGCTTAGGCCTACAAAAGAGCTTCCAAGGAAGGGTGCTGGCTAGCAACAGCTTTCAGTGCTGGCACTTTTCATCTCTGAGCAATTGCTCGACGTTTGCAATTTCTCAGCTCGTGTCTACGAGGCGGAAAGAGAATGACCGTGACGTTTGGTGGGTAGAGAAGCGCAAAGCCCCAGTGTTGCTGCGCCTGTGAAAGCGCTTCCAAGGAAGGGTGCTGGCTAGCAACAGCTTTCAGTGCTGACACTTTTCATCTCTGAGCAATTGCTCGACGTTTGCAATTTCTCACCTGAGCTCTCTTCAGAGTGCGCGAGAGGATGAGCAGAAGATGAGGTGGCTAGAGAAGCCCAGAGCCCCAGTGTTCTTAGGCCTACAAAAGCGCTTCCAAGGAAGGGTGCTGGCTAGCAACAGCTTTCAGTGCTGGCACTTTTCATCTCTGAGCAATTGCTGGACGTTTGCAATTTCTCAGCTCGTGTCTACGAGACGGAAAGAGAAGGACCGTGACGTTTGGTGCGTATAGAAGCGCAAAGCCCCAGTGTTGCTGCGCCTGTGAAAGCGCTTCCAAGGAAGGCTGCTGGCTAGCAAGAGCTTTCAGTGCTGGCACTTTTCATCTCTGAGCAATTGCTCGACGTTTGCAATTTCTCACCTGAGCTCTCTTTAGAGTGCGCGAGAGGATGAGCAGAAGATGAGGTGGCTAGAGAAGCCCAGAGCCCCAGTGTTCTTAGGCCTACAAAAGCGCTTCCAAGGAAGGGTGCTGGCTAGCAAGAGCTTTCAGTGCTGGCACTTTTCATCTCTGAGCAATTGCTCGACGTTTGCAATTTCTCAGCTCGTGTCTACGAGACGGAAAGAGAATGACCGTGACGTTTGGTGGCTAGAGAAGCGCAAAGCCCCAGTGTTACTGCGCCTGTAAAGCGCTTCCAAGGAAGGGTGCTGGCTAGCAACAGCTTTCAGTGCTGGCACTTTTCAGCTCTGAGCAATTGCTCGACGTTTGCAATTTCTCAGCTCGTGTCTACGAGACGGAAAGAGAATGACCGTGACGTTTGGTGGGTAGAGAAGCGCAAAGCCCCAGTGTTGCTGCGCCTGTGAAAGCGCTTCCAAGGAAGGGTGCTGGCTAGCAAGAGCTTTCAGTGCTGGCACTTTTCATCTCTGAGCATTTGCTAGACGTTTGCAATTTCTCACCTGAGCTCTCTTTAGAGTGCGCGAGAGGATGAGCAGAAGATGAGGTGGCTAGAGAAGCCCAGAGCCCCACTGTTCTTAGGCCTACAAAAGCGCTTCCAAGGAAGGGTGCTGGCTAGCAACAGCTTTCAGTGCTGGCACTTTTCATCTCTGAGCAATTGCTCGACGTTTGAAATTTCTCAGCTCGTGTCTACGAGACGGAAAGAGAAGGACCGTGACGTTTGGTGCGTATAGAAGCGCAAAGCCCCAGTGTTACTGCGCCTGTAAAGCGCTTCCAAGGAAGGGTGCTGGCTAGCAAGAGCTTTCAGTGCTGGCACTTTTCATCTCTGAGCAATTGCTCGACGTTTGCAATTTCTCAGCTCGTGTCTACGAGACGGAAAGAGAAGGACCGTGACGTTTGGTGCGTATAGAAGCGCAAAGCCCCAGTGTTACTGCGCCTGTGAAAGCGCTTCCAAGGAAGGGTGCTGGCTAGCAAGAGCTTTCAGTGCTGGCACTTTTCTTCTCTGAGCAATTGCTCGACGTTTGCAATTTCTCAGCTCGTGTCTACGAGACGGAAAGAGAAGGACCATGACGTTTGGTGGGTAGAGAAGCGCAAAGCCCCAGTGTTGCTGCGCCTGTGAAAGCGCTTCCAAGGAAGGGTGCTGGCTAGCAAGAGCTTTCAGTGCTGGCACTTTTCATCTCTGAGCAATTGCTCGACGTTTGCAATTTCTCACCTGAGCTCTCTTCAGAGTGCGCGAGAGGATGAGCAGAAGATGAGGTGGCTAGAGAAGCCCAGAGCCCCAGTGTGCTTAGGCCTACAAAAGCGCTTCCAAGGAAGGGTGCTGGCTAGCAACAGCTTTCAGTGCTGGCACTTTTCAGCTCTGAGCAATTGCTCGACGTTTGCAATTTCTCACCTGAGCTCTCTTTAGAGTGCGCGAGAGGATGAGCAGAAGATGAGGTGGCTAGAGAAGCCCAGAGCCCCAGTGTTCTTAGGCCTACAAAAGCGCTTCCAAGGAAGGGGGCTGGCTAGCAACAGCTTTCAGTGCTGGCACTTTTCATCTCTGAGCAATTGCTCGACGTTTGCAATTTCTCAGCTCGTGTCTACGAGGCGGAAAGAGAATGACCGTGACGTTTGGTGGGTAGAGAAGCGCAAAGCCCCAGTGTTACTGCGCCTGTGAAAGCGCTTCCAAGGAAGGGTGCTGGCTAGCAAGAGCTTTCAGTGCTGGCACTTTTCATCTCTGAGCAATTGCTCGACGTTTGCAATTTCTCACCTGAGCTCTCTTCAGAGTGCGCGAGAGGATGAGCAGAAGATGAGGTGGCTAGAGAAGCCCAAAGCCCCACTGTTCTTAGGCCTACAAAAGCGCTTCCAAGGAAGGGTGCTGGCTAGCAACAGCTTTCAGTGCTGTCACTTTTCACCTCTGAGCAATTGCTCGACGTTTGCAATTTCTCAGCTCGTGTCTACGAGACGGAAAGAGAAGGACCGTGACGTTTGGTGGCTAGAGAAGCGCAAAGCCCCAGTGTTACTGTGCCTGTGAAACCGCTTCCAAGGAAGGGTGCTGGCTAGCAACAGCTTTCAGTGCTGGCACTTTTCAGCTCTGAGCAATTGCTCGACGTTTGCAATTTCTCAGCTCGTGTCTACGAGACGGAAAGAGAAGGACCGTGACGTTTGGTGCGTATAGAAGCGCAAAGCCCCAGTGTTGCTGCGCCTGTGAAAGCGCTTCCAAGGAAGGGTGCTGGCTAGCAAGAGCTTTCAGTGCTGGCACTTTTCATCTCTGAGCAATTGCTCGACGTTTGCAATTTCTCACCTGAGCTCTCTTTAGAGTGCGCGAGAGGATGAGCAGAAGATGAGGTGGCTAGAGAAGCCCAGAGCCCCAGTGTTCTTAGGCCTACAAAAGCGCTTCCAAGGAAGGGTGCTGGCTAGCAACAGCTTTCAGTGCTGGCACTTTTCATCTCTGAGCAATTGCTGGACGTTTGCAATTTCTCAGCTCATGTCTACGAGACGGAAAGAGAATGACCGTGACGTTTGGTGGGTAGAGAAGCGCAAAGCCCCAGTGTTACTGCGCCTGTAAAGCGCTTCCAAGGAAGGGTGCTGGCTAGCAAGAGCTTTCAGTGCTGGCACTTTTCATCTCTGAGCAATTGCTCGACGTTTGCAATTTCTCAGCTCGTGTCTACGAGACGGAAAGAGAAGGACCGTGACGTTTGGTGCGTATAGAAGCGCAAAGCCCCAGTGTTGCTGCGCCTGTGAAAGCGCTTCCAAGGAAGGGGGCTGGCTAGCAACAGCTTTCAGTGCTGGCACTTTTCTTCTCTGAGCAATTGCTCGACGTTTGCAATTTCTCACCTGAGCTCTCTTTAGAGTGCGCGAGAGGATGAGCAGAAGATGAGGTGGCTAGAGAAGCCCAGAGCCCCAGTGTGCTTAGGCCTACAAAAGAGCTTCCAAGGAAGGGTGCTGGCTAGCAAGAGCTTTCAGTGCTGGCACTTTTCATCTCTGAGCAATTGCTCGACGTTTGCAATTTCTCAGCTCGTGTCTACGAGGCGGAAAGAGAATGACCGTGACGTTTGGTGGGTAGAGAAGCGCAAAGCCCCAGTGTTGCTGCGCCTGTGAAAGCGCTTCCAAGGAAGGGTGCTGGCTAGCAACAGCTTTCAGTGCTGACACTTTTCATCTCTGAGCAATTGCTCGACGTTTGCAATTTCTCACCTGAGCTCTCTTCAGAGTGCGCGAGAGGATGAGCAGAAGATGAGGTGGCTAGAGAAGCCCAGAGCCCCAGTGTTCTTAGGCCTACAAAAGCGCTTCCAAGGAAGGGTGCTGGCTAGCAACAGCTTTCAGTGCTGGCACTTTTCATCTCTGAGCAATTGCTGGACGTTTGCAATTTCTCAGCTCGTGTCTACGAGACGGAAAGAGAAGGACCGTGACGTTTGGTGCGTATAGAAGCGCAAAGCCCCAGTGTTGCTGCGCCTGTGAAAGCGCTTCCAAGGAAGGGTGCTGGCTAGCAAGAGCTTTCAGTGCTGGCACTTTTCATCTCTGAGCAATTGCTCGACGTTTGCAATTTCTCACCTGAGCTCTCTTTAGAGTGCGCGAGAGGATGAGCAGAAGATGAGGTGGCTAGAGAAGCCCAGAGCCCCAGTGTTCTTAGGCCTACAAAAGCGCTTCCAAGGAAGGGTGCTGGCTAGCAAGAGCTTTCAGTGCTGGCACTTTTCATCTCTGAGCAATTGCTCGACGTTTGCAATTTCTCAGCTCGTGTCTACGAGACGGAAAGAGAATGACCGTGACGTTTGGTGGCTAGAGAAGCGCAAAGCCCCAGTGTTACTGCGCCTGTAAAGCGCTTCCAAGGAAGGGTGCTGGCTAGCAACAGCTTTCAGTGCTGGCACTTTTCAGCTCTGAGCAATTGCTCGACGTTTGCAATTTCTCAGCTCGTGTCTACGAGACGGAAAGAGAATGACCGTGACGTTTGGTGGCTAGAGAAGCGCAAAGCCCCAGTGTTGCTGCGCCTGTGAAAGCGCTTCCAAGGAAGGGTGCTGGCTAGCAAGAGCTTTCAGTGCTGGCACTTTTCATCTCTGAGCATTTGCTAGACGTTTGCAATTTCTCACCTGAGCTCTCTTTAGAGTGCGCGAGAGGATGAGCAGAAGATGAGGTGGCTAGAGAAGCCCAGAGCCCCACTGTTCTTAGGCCTACAAAAGCGCTTCCAAGGAAGGGTGCTGGCTAGCAACAGCTTTCAGTGCTGGCACTTTTCATCTCTGAGCAATTGCTCGACGTTTGAAATTTCTCAGCTCGTGTCTACGAGACGGAAAGAGAAGGACCGTGACGTTTGGTGCGTATAGAAGCGCAAAGCCCCAGTGTTACTGCGCCTGTAAAGCGCTTCCAAGGAAGGGTGCTGGCTAGCAAGAGCTTTCAGTGCTGGCACTTTTCATCTCTGAGCAATTGCTCGACGTTTGCAATTTCTCAGCTCGTGTCTACGAGACGGAAAGAGAAGGACCGTGACGTTTGGTGCGTATAGAAGCGCAAAGCCCCAGTGTTACTGCGCCTGTGAAAGCGCTTCCAAGGAAGGGTGCTGGCTAGCAAGAGCTTTCAGTGCTGGCACTTTTCTTCTCTGAGCAATTGCTCGACGTTTGCAATTTCTCAGCTCGTGTCTACGAGACGGAAAGAGAAGGACCATGACGTTTGGTGGGTAGAGAAGCGCAAAGCCCCAGTGTTGCTGCGCCTGTGAAAGCGCTTCCAAGGAAGGGTGCTGGCTAGCAAGAGCTTTCAGTGCTGGCACTTTTCATCTCTGAGCAATTGCTCGACGTTTGCAATTTCTCACCTGAGCTCTCTTCAGAGTGCGCGAGAGGATGAGCAGAAGATGAGGTGGCTAGAGAAGCCCAGAGCCCCAGTGTGCTTAGGCCTACAAAAGCGCTTCCAAGGAAGGGTGCTGGCTAGCAACAGCTTTCAGTGCTGGCACTTTTCAGCTCTGAGCAATTGCTCGACGTTTGCAATTTCTCACCTGAGCTCTCTTTAGAGTGCGCGAGAGGATGAGCAGAAGATGAGGTGGCTAGAGAAGCCCAGAGCCCCAGTGTTCTTAGGCCTACAAAAGCGCTTCCAAGGAAGGGTGCTGGCTAGCAACAGCTTTCAGTGCTGGCACTTTTCATCTCTGAGCAATTGCTCGACGTTTGCAATTTCTCAGCTCGTGTCTACGAGACGGAAAGAGAAGGACCGTGACGTTTGGTGGGTAGAGAAGCGCAAAGCCCCAGTGTTACTGCGCCTGTGAAAGCGCTTCCAAGGAAGGGTGCTGGCTAGCAAGAGCTTTCAGTGCTGGCACTTTTCATCTCTGAGCAATTGCTCGACGTTTGCAATTTCTCACCTGAGCTCTCTTCAGAGTGCGCGAGAGGATGAGCAGAAGATGAGGTGGCTAGAGAAGCCCAAAGCCCCACTGTTCTTAGGCCTACAAAAGCGCTTCCAAGGAAGGGTGCTGGCTAGCAACAGCTTTCAGTGCTGTCACTTTTCACCTCTGAGCAATTGCTCGACGTTTGCAATTTCTCAGCTCGTGTCTACGAGACGGAAAGAGAAGGACCGTGACGTTTGGTGGCTAGAGAAGCGCAAAGCCCCAGTGTTACTGTGCCTGTGAAACCGCTACCAAGGAAGGGTGCTGGCTAGCAACAGCTTTCAGTGCTGGCACTTTTCAGCTCTGAGCAATTGCTCGACGTTTGCAATTTCTCAGCTCGTGTCTACGAGACGGAAAGAGAATGACAGTGACGTTTGGTGCGTATAGAAGCGCAAAGCCCCAGTGTTGCTGCGCCTGTGAAAGCGCTTCCAAGGAAGGGTGCTGGCTAGCAACAGCTTTCAGTGCTGGCACTTTTCATCTCTGAGCAATTGCTCGACGTTTGCAATTTCTCACCTGAGCTCTCTTTAGAGTGCGCGAGAGGATGAGCAGAAGATGAGGTGGCTAGAGAAGCCCAGAGCCCCAGTGTTCTTAGGCCTACAAAAGCGCTTCCAAGGAAGGGTGCTGGCTAGCAACAGCTTTCAGTGCTGGCACTTTTCAGCTCTGAGCAATTGCTGGACGTTTGCAATTTCTCAGCTCGTGTCTAGAAGACGGAAAGAGAAGGACCGTGACGTTTGGTGCGTATAGAAGCGCAAAGCCCCAGTGTTACTGCGCCTGTGAAAGCGCTTCCAAGGAAGGGTGCTGGCTAGCAAGAGCTTTCAGTGCTGGCACTTTTCATCTCTGAGCAATTGCTCGACGTTTGCAATTTCTCAGCTCGTGTCTACGAGACGGAAAGAGAAGGACCATGACGTTTGGTGCGTATAGAAGCGCAAAGCCCCAGTGTTGCTGCGCCTGTGAAAGCGCTTCCAAGGAAGGGTGCTGGCTAGCAACAGCTTTCAGTGCTGGCACTTTTCTTCTCTGAGCAATTGCTCGACGTTTGCAATTTCTCACCTGAGCTCTCTTTAGAGTGCGCGAGAGGATGAGCAGAAGATGAGGTGGCTAGAGAAGCCCAGAGCCCCAGTGTTCTTAGGCCTACAAAAGCGCTTCCAAGGAAGGGTGCTGGCTAGCAAGAGCTTTCAGTGCTGGCACTTTTCATCTCTGAGCAATTGCTCGACGTTTGCAATTTCTCACCTGAGCTCTCTTTAGAGTGCGCGAGAGGATGAGCAGAAGATGAGGTGGCTAGAGAAGCCCAGAGCCCCAGTGTTCTTAGGCCTACAAAAGCGCTTCCAAGGAAGGGTGCTGGCTAGCAACAGCTTTCAGTGCTGGCACTTTTCATCTCTGAGCAATTGCTGGACGTTTGCAATTTCTCAGCTCGTGTCTACGAGACGGAAAGAGAATGACCGTGACGTTTGGTGGCTAGAGAAGCGCAAAGCCCCAGTGTTACTGCGCCTGTAAAGCGCTTCCAAGGAAGGGTGCTGGCTAGCAACAGCTTTCAGTGCTGGCACTTTTCAGCTCTGAGCAATTGCTCGACGTTTGCAATTTCTCAGCTCGTGTCTACGAGACGGAAAGAGAATGACCGTGACGTTTGGTGGGTAGAGAAGCGCAAAGCCCCAGTGTTGCTGCGCCTGTGAAAGCGCTTCCAAGGAAGGGTGCTGGCTAGCAAGAGCTTTCAGTGCTGGCACTTTTCATCTCTGAGCATTTGCTAGACGTTTGCAATTTCTCACCTGAGCTCTCTTTAGAGTGCGCGAGAGGATGAGCAGAAGATGAGGTGGCTAGAGAAGCCCAGAGCCCCACTGTTCTTAGGCCTACAAAAGCGCTTCCAAGGAAGGGTGCTGGCTAGCAACAGCTTTCAGTGCTGGCACTTTTCATCTCTGAGCAATTGCTCGACGTTTGAAATTTCTCAGCTCGTGTCTACCGACGGAAAGAGAATGACCGTGACGTTTGGTGGGTAGAGAAGCGCAAAGCCCCAGTGTTGCTGCGCCTGTGAAAGCGCTTCCAAGGAAGGGTGCTGGCTAGCAACAGCTTTCAGTGCTGGCACTTTTCATCTCTGAGCAATTGCTCGACGTTTGCAATTTCTCAGCTCGTGTCTACGAGACGGAAAGAGAATGACCGTGACGTTTGGTGCGTATAGAAGCGCAAAGCCCCAGTGTTACTGCGCCTGTGAAAGCGCTTCCAAGGAAGGGTGCTGGCTAGCAAGAGCTTTCAGTGCTGGCACTTTTCTTCTCTGAGCAATTGCTCGACGTTTGCAATTTCTCAGCTCGTGTCTACGAGACGGAAAGAGAAGGACCATGACGTTTGGTGGCTAGAGAAGCGCAAAGCCCCAGTGTTGCTGCGCCTGTGAAAGCGCTTCCAAGGAAGGGTGCTGGCTAGCAAGAGCTTTCAGTGCTGGCACTTTTCATCTCTGAGCAATTGCTCGACGTTTGCAATTTCTCACCTGAGCTCTCTTCAGAGTGCGCGAGAGGATGAGCAGAAGATGAGGTGGCTAGAGAAGCCCAGAGCCCCAGTGTGCTTAGGCCTACAAAAGCGCTTCCAAGGAAGGGTGCTGGCTAGCAACAGCTTTCAGTGCTGGCACTTTTCATCTCTGAGCAATTGCTCGACGTTTGCAATTTCTCACCTGAGCTCTCTTTAGAGTGCGCGAGAGGATGAGCAGAAGATGAGGTGGCTAGAGAAGCCCAGAGCCCCAGTGTTCTTAGGCCTACAAAAGCGCTTCCAAGGAAGGGGGCTGGCTAGCAAGAGCTTTCAGTGCTGGCACTTTTCATCTCTGAGCAATTGCTCGACGTTTGCAATTTCTCAGCTCGTGTCTACGAGGCGGAAAGAGAATGACCGTGACGTTTGGTGGGTAGAGAAGCGCAAAGCCCCAGTGTTACTGCGCCTGTGAAAGCGCTTCCAAGGAAGGGTGCTGGCTAGCAAGAGCTTTCAGTGCTGGCACTTTTCATCTCTGAGCAATTGCTCGACGTTTGCAATTTCTCACCTGAGCTCTCTTCAGAGTGCGCGAGAGGATGAGCAGAAGATGAGGTGGCTAGAGAAGCCCAAAGCCCCACTGTTCTTAGGCCTACAAAAGCGCTTCCAAGGAAGGGTGCTGGCTAGCAACAGCTTTCAGTGCTGTCACTTTTCACCTCTGAGCAATTGCTCGACGTTTGCAATTTCTCAGCTCGTGTCTACGAGACGGAAAGAGAAGGACCGTGACGTTTGGTGGGTAGAGAAGCGCAAAGCCCCAGTGTTACTGTGCCTGTGAAAGCGCTTCCAAGGAAGGGTGCTGGCTAGCAACAGCTTTCAGTGCTGGCACTTTTCAGCTCTGAGCAATTGCTCGACGTTTGCAATTTCTCAGCTCGTGTCTACGAGACGGAAAGAGAAGGACCGTGACGTTTGGTGCGTATAGAAGCGCAAAGCCCCAGTGTTGCTGCGCCTGTGAAAGCGCTTCCAAGGAAGGGTGCTGGCTAGCAACAGCTTTCAGTGCTGGCACTTTTCATCTCTGAGCAATTGCTGGATGTTTGCAATTTCTCACCTGAGCTCTCTTTAGAGTGCGCGAGAGGATGAGCAGAAGATGAGGTGGCTAGAGAAGCCCAGAGCCTCAGTGTTCTTAGGCCTACAAAAGCGCTTCCAAGGAAGGGTGCTGGCTAGCAAGAGCTTTCAGTGCTGGCACTTTTCAT
Source organism: Sarcoramphus papa (assembly GCA_037962945.1). Classification (NCBI taxonomy): domain Eukaryota; kingdom Metazoa; phylum Chordata; class Aves; order Accipitriformes; family Cathartidae; genus Sarcoramphus; species Sarcoramphus papa. The sequence continues at coordinate 4,871,250 of JBBMRM010000084.1, read as the reverse complement.
CTCTGAGCAGTTGCTCGATGTTTGCAATTTCTCAGCTCGTGTCTACGAGACGGAAAGAGAAGGACCGTGACGTTTGGTGCGTATAGAAGCGCAAAGCCCCAGTGTTGCTGCGCCTGTGAAAGCGCTTCCAAGGAAGGGTGCTGGCTAGCAAGAGCTTTCAGTGCTGGCACTTTTCATCTCTGAGCAATTGCTCGACGTTTGCAATTTCTCACCTGAGCTCTCTTTAGAGTGCGCGAGAGGATGAGCAGAAGATGAGGTGGCTAGAGAAGCCCAGAGCCCCAGTGTTCTTAGGCCTACAAAAGCGCTTCCAAGGAAGGGTGCTGGCTAGCAAGAGCTTTCAGTGCTGGCACTTTTCAGCTCTGAGCAATTGCTGGACGTTTGCAATTTCTCAGCTCGTGTCTACGAGACGGAAAGAGAAGGACCGTGACGTTTGGTGGTTAGAGAAGCGCAAAGCCCCAGTGTTACTGCGCCTGTAAAGCGCTTCCAAGGAAGGGTGCTGGCTAGCAACAGCTTTCAGTGCTGGCACTTTTCATCTCTGAGCAATTGCTCGACGTTTGCAATTTCTCAGCTCGTGTCTACGAGACGGAAAGAGAAGGACCATGACGTTTGGTGCGTATAGAAGCGCAAAGCCCCAGTGTTGCTGCGCCTGTGAAAGCGCTTCCAAGGAAGGGTGCTGGCTAGCAACAGCTTTCAGTGCTGGCACTTTTCTTCTCTGAGCAATTGCTCGACGTTTGCAATTTCTCACCTGAGCTCTCTTCAGAGTGCGCGAGAGGATGAGCAGAAGATGAGGTGGCTAGAGAAGCCCAGAGCCCCAGTGTGCTTAGGCCTACAAAAGCGCTTCCAAGGAAGGGGGCTGGCTAGCAACAGCTTTCAGTGCTGGCACTTTTCATCTCTGAGCAATTGCTCGACGTTTGCAATTTCTCAGCTCGTGTCTACGAGGCGGAAAGAGAATGACCGTGACGTTTGGTGGCTAGAGAAGCGCAAAGCCCCAGTGTTACTGCGCCTGTGAAAGCGCTTCCAAGGAAGGGTGCTGGCTAGCAAGAGCTTTCAGTGCTGGCACTTTTCATCTCTGAGCAATTGCTCGACGTTTGCAATTTCTCACCTGAGCTCTCTTCAGAGTGCGCGAGAGGATGAGCAGAAGATGAGGTGGCTAGAGAAGCCCAGAGCCCCAGTGTTCTTAGGCCTACAAAAGCGCTTCCAAGGAAGGGTGCTGGCTAGCAACAGCTTTCAGTGCTGTCACTTTTCACCTCTGAGCAATTGCTCGACGTTTGCAATTTCTCAGCTCGTGTCTACGAGACGGAAAGAGAATGACCGTGACGTTTGGTGGCTAGAGAAGCGCAAAGCCCCAGTGTTACTGCGCCTGTAAAGCGCTTCCAAGGAAGGGTGCTGGCTAGCAACAGCTTTCAGTGCTGGCACTTTTCATCTCTGAGCAATTGCTCGACGTTTGCAATTTCTCAGCTCGTGTCTACGAGACGGAAAGAGAAGGACCGTGACGTTTGGTGCGTATAGAAGCGCAAAGCCCCAGTGTTGCTGCGCCTGTGAAAGCGCTTCCAAGGAAGGGTGCTGGCTAGCAACAGCTTTCAGTGCTGGCACTTTTCATCTCTGAGCAATTGCTCGACGTTTGCAATTTCTCACCTGAGCTCTCTTTAGAGTGCGCGAGAGGATGAGCAGAAGATGAGGTGGCTAGAGAAGCCCAGAGCCCCAGTGTTCTTAGGCCTACAAAAGCGCTTCCAAGGAAGGGTGCTGGCTAGCAACAGCTTTCAGTGCTGGCACTTTTCTTCTCTGAGCAATTGCTCGACGTTTGCAATTTCTCAGCTCGTGTCTACCGACGGAAAGAGAATGACCGTGACGTTTGGTGGGTAGAGAAGCGCAAAGCCCCAGTGTTGCTGCGCCTGTGAAAGCGCTTCCAAGGAAGGGTGCTGGCTAGCAACAGCTTTCAGTGCTGGCACTTTTCATCTCTGAGCAATTGCTCGACGTTTGCAATTTCTCAGCTCGTGTCTACGAGACGGAAAGAGAAGGACCATGACGTTTGGTGCGTATAGAAGCGCAAAGCCCCAGTGTTGCTGCGCCTGTGAAAGCGCTTCCAAGGAAGGGTGCTGGCTAGCAACAGCTTTCAGTGCTGGCACTTTTCTTCTCTGAGCAATTGCTCGACGTTTGCAATTTCTCACCTGAGCTCTCTTTAGAGTGCGCGACTGGATGAGCAGAAGATGAGGTGGCTAGAGAAGCCCAGAGCCCCAGTGTTCTTAGGCCTACAAAAGCGCTTCCAAGGAAGGGTGCTGGCTAGCAACAGCTTTCACTGCTGGCACTTTTCATCTCTGAGCAATTGCTCGACGTTTGCAATTTCTCAGCTCGTGTCTACCGACGGAAAGAGAATGACCGTGACTTTTGGTGGGTAGAGAAGCGCAAAGCCCCAGTGTTACTGCGCCTGTGAAAGCGCTTCCAAGGAAGGGTGCTGGCTAGCAAGAGCTTTCAGTGCTGGCACTTTTCATCTCTGAGCAATTGCTCGACGTTTGCAATTTCTCAGCTCGTGTCTACGAGACGGAAAGAGAATGACCGTGACGTTTAGTGCGTATAGAAGCGCAAAGCCCCAGTGTTGCTGCGCCTGTGAAAGCGCTTCCAAGGAAGGGTGCTGGCTAGCAAGAGCTTTCAGTGCTGGCACTTTTCATCTCTGAGCAATTGCTCGCCGTTTGCAATTTCTCACCTGAGCTCTCTTTAGAGTGCGCGAGAGGATGAGCAGAAGATGAGGTGGCTAGAGAAGCCCAGAGCCCCAGTGTTCTTAGGCCTACAAAAGCGCTTCCAAGGAAGGGGGCTGGCTAGCAAGAGCTTTCAGTGCTGGCACTTTTCATCTCTGAGCAATTGCTCGACGTTTGCAATTTCTCAGCTCGTGTCTACCGACGGAAAGAGAATGACCGTGACGTTTGGTGGGTAGAGAAGCGCAAAGCCCCAGTGTTGCTGCGCCTGTGAAAGCGCTTCCAAGGAAGGGTGCTGGCTAGCAACAGCTTTCTGTGCTGGCACTTTTCTTCTCTGAGCAATTGCTCGACGTTTGCAATTTCTCACCTGAGCTCTCTTTAGAGTGCGCGAGAGGATGAGCAGAAGATGAGGTGGCTAGAGAAGCCCAGAGCCCCAGTGTTCTTAGGCCTACAAAAGCGCTTCCAAGGAAGGGTGCTGGCTAGCAACAGCTTTCAGTGCTGGCACTTTTCATCTCTGAGCAATTGCTCGACGTTTGCAATTTCTCAGCTCGTGTCTACGAGACAGAAAGAGAAGGACCGTGACCTTTTGTGGCTAGAGAAGCGCAAAGCCCCAGTGTTACTGCGCCTGTGAAAGCGCTTCCAAGGAAGGGTGCTGGCTAGCAAGAGCTTTCAGTGCTGGCACTTTTCATCTCTGAGCAATTGCTCGACGTTTGCAATTTCTCAGCTCGTGTCTACCGACGGAAAGAGAATGACCGTGACGTTTGGTGCGTATAGAAGCGCAAAGCCCCAGTGTTGCTGCGCCTGTGAAAGCGCTTCCAAGGAAGGGTGCTGGCTAGCAACAGCTTTCAGTGCTGGCACTTTTCATCTCTGAGCAATTGCTCGACGTTTGCAATTTCTCAGCTCGTGTCTACAAGACGGAAAGAGAAGGACCGTGACGTTTGGTGGGTAGAGAAACGCAAAGCCCCAGTGTTACTGCGCCTGTGAAAGCGCTTCCAAGGAAGGGTGCTGGCTAGCAACAGCTTTCAGTGCTGGCACTTTTCATCTCTGAGCAATTGCTCGACGTTTGCAATTTCTCAGCTCGTGTCTACGAGACGGAAAGAGAAGGACCGTGACGTTTGGTGCGTATAGAAGCGCAAAGCCCCAGTGTTGCTGCGCCTGTGAAAGCGCTTCCAAGGAAGGGTGCTGGCTAGCAAGAGCTTTCAGTGCTGGCACTTTTCATCTCTGAGCAATTGCTCGACGTTTGCAATTTCTCACCTGAGCTCTCTTTAGAGTGCGCGAGAGGATGAGCAGAAGATGAGGTGGCTAGAGAAGCCCAGAGCCCCAGTGTTCTTAGGCCTACAAAAGCGCTTCCAAGGAAGGGTGCTGGCTAGCAAGAGCTTTCAGTGCTGGCACTTTTCATCTCTGAGCAATTGCTGGACGTTTGCAATTTCTCAGCTCGTGTCTACCGACGGAAAGAGAATGACCGTGACGTTTGGTGCGTATAGAAGCGCAAAGCCCCAGTGTTGCTGCGCCTGTGAAAGCGCTTCCAAGGAAGGGTGCTGGCTAGCAACAGCTTTCAGTGCTGGCACTTTTCTTCTCTGAGCAATTGCTCGACGTTTGCAATTTCTCAGCTCGTGTCTAGAAGACGGAAAGAGAAGGACCGTGACTTTTGGTGGGTAGAGAAGCGCAAAGCCCCAGTGTTGCTGCGCCTGTGAAAGCGCTTCCAAGGAAGGGTGCTGGCTAGCAACAGCTTTCAGTGCTGGCACTTTTCATCTCTGAGCAATTGCTCGACGTTTGCAATTTCTCAGCTCGTGTCTATGAGACGGAAAGAGAATGACCGTGACGTTTAGTGCGTATAGAAGCGCAAAGCCCCAGTGTTGCTGCGCCTGTGAAAGCGCTTCCAAGGAAGGGTGCTGGCTAGCAAGAGCTTTCAGTGCTGGCACTTTTCATCTCTGAGCAATTGCTCGACGTTTGCAATTTCTCACCTGAGCTCTCTTTAGAGTGCGCGAGAGGATGAGCAGAAGATGAGGTGGCTAGAGAAGCCCAGAGCCCCAGTGTTCTTAGGCCTACAAAAGCGCTTCCAAAGAAGGGGGCTGGCGAGCAACAGCTTTCAGTGCTGGCACTTTTCATCTCTGAGCAATTGCTCGACGTTTGCAATTTCTCAGCTCATGTCTACCGACGGAAAGAGAATGACCGTGACGTTTGGTGGCTAGAGAAGCGCAAAGCCCCAGTGTTGCTGCGCCTGTGAAAGCGCTTCCAAGGAAGGGTGCTGGCTAGCAACAGCTTTCTGTGCTGGCACTTTTCTTCTCTGAGCAATTGCTCGACGTTTGCAATTTCTCACCTGAGCTCTCTTTAGAGTGCGCGAGAGGATGAGCAGAAGATGAGGTGGCTAGAGAAGCCCAGAGCCCCAGTGTTCTTAGGCCTACAAAAGCGCTTCCAAGGAAGGGTGCTGGCTAGCAACAGCTTTCAGTGCTGGCACTTTTCATCTCTGAGCAATTGCTCGACGTTTGCAATTTCTCAGCTCGTGTCTACGAGACAGAAAGAGAAGGACCGTGACCTTTTGTGGCTAGAGAAGCGCAAAGCCCCAGTGTTACTGCGCCTGTGAAAGCGCTTCCAAGGAAGGGTGCTGGCTAGCAACAGCTTTCAGTGCTGGCACTTTTCATCTCTGAGCAATTGCTCGACGTTTGCAATTTCTCAGCTCGTGTCTACCGACGGAAAGAGAATGACCGTGACGTTTGGTGCGTATAGAAGCGCAAAGCCCCAGTGTTGCTGCGCCTGTGAAAGCGCTTCCAAGGAAGGGTGCTGGCTAGCAAGAGCTTTCAGTGCTGGCACTTTTCATCTCTGAGCAATTGCTCGACGTTTGCAATTTCTCAGCTCGTGTCTACGAGACGGAAAGAGAAGGACCGTGACGTTTGGTGGCTAGAGAAGCGCAAAGCCCCAGTGTTACTGCGCCTGTGAAAGCGCTTCCAAGGAAGGGTGCTGGCTAGCAACAGCTTTCAGTGCTGGCACTTTTCTTCTCTGAGCAATTGCTCGACGTTTGCAATTTCTCACCTGAGCTCTCTTTAGAGTGCGCGAGAGGATGAGCAGAAGATGAGGTGGCTAGAGAAGCCCAGAGCCCCAGTGTTCTTAGGCCTACAAAAGCGCTTCCAAGGAAGGGTGCTGGCTAGCAAGAGCTTTCAGTGCTGGCACTTTTCATCTCTGAGCAATTGCTGGACGTTTGCAATTTCTCAGCTCGTGTCTACCGACGGAAAGAGAATGACCGTGACGTTTGGTGGCTAGAGAAGCGCAAAGCCCCAGTGTTACTGCGCCTGTAAAGCGCTTCCAAGGAAGGGTGCTGGCTAGCAAGAGCTTTCAGTGCTGGCACTTTTCATCTCTGAGCAATTGCTCGACGTTTGCAATTTCTCAGCTCGTGTCTATGAGACGGAAAGAGAATGACCGTGACGTTTGGTGGGTAGAGAAGCGCAAAGCCCCAGTGTTACTGCGCCTGTGAAAGCGCTTCCAAGGAAGGGTGCTGGCTAGCAAGAGCTTTCAGTGCTGGCACTTTTCATCTCTGAGCAATTGCTCGACGTTTGCAATTTCTCACCTGAGCTCTCTTTAGAGTGCGCGAGAGGATGAGCAGAAGATGAGGTGGCTAGAGAAGCCCAGAGCCCCACTGTTCTTAGGCCTACAAAAGCGCTTCCAAGGAAGGGTGCTGGCTAGCAACAGCTTTCAGTGCTGGCACTTTTCATCTCTGAGCAATTGCTCGACGTTTGCAATTTCTCAGCTCGTGTCTACGAGACGGAAAGAGAAGGACCGTGACGTTTGGTGCGTATAGAAGCGCAAAGCCCCAGTGTTGCTGCGCCTGTGAAAGCGCTTCCAAGGAAGGGTGCTGGCTAGCAACAGCTTTCAGTGCTGGCACTTTTCTTCTCTGAGCAATTGCTCGACGTTTGCAATTTCTCACCTGAGCTCTCTTTAGAGTGCGCGAGAGGATGAGCAGAAGATGAGGTGGCTAGAGAAGCCCAGAGCCCCAGTGTTCTTAGGCCTACAAAAGCGCTTCCAAGGAAGGGTGCTGGCTAGCAACAGCTTTCAGTGCTGGCACTTTTCATCTCTGAGCAATTGCTCGACGTTTGCAATTTCTCAGCTCGTGTCTACGAGACGGAAAGAGAAGGACCGTGACCTTTTGTGGCTAGAGAAGCGCAAAGCCCCAGTGTTACTGCGCCTGTGAAAGCGCTTCCAAGGAAGGGTGCTGGCTAGCAACAGCTTTCAGTGCTGGCACTTTTCACCTCTGAGCAATTGCTCGACGTTTGCAATTTCTCAGCTCGTGTCTACGAGACGGAGGGATAGTGACTGTGACGTTTGGTGGCTAGAGAAGCGCAAAGCCACAGTGTTACTGCGCCTGTGAAAGCGCTTCCAAGGAAGGGTGCTGGCTAGCAAGAGCTTTCAGTGCTGGCACTTTTCATCTCTGAGCAATTGCTCGACGTTTGCAATTTCTCACCTGAGCTCTCTTTAGAGTGCGCGAGAGGATGAGCAGAAGATGAGGTGGCTAGAGAAGCCCAGAGCCCCAGTGTTCTTAGGCCTACAAAAGCGCTTCCAAGGAAGGGTGCTGGCTAGCAACAGCTTTCAGTGCTGGCACTTTTCATCTCTGAGCAATTGCTCGACGTTTGCAATTTCTCAGCTCGTGTCTACGAGACAGAAAGAGAAGGACCGTGACCTTTTGTGGCTAGAGAAGCGCAAAGCCCCAGTGTTACTGCGCCTGTGAAAGCGCTTCCAAGGAAGGGTGCTGGCTAGCAACAGCTTTCAGTGCTGGCACTTTTCATCTCTGAGCAATTGCTCGACGTTTGCAATTTCTCAGCTCGTGTCTACCGACGGAAAGAGAATGACCGTGACGTTTGGTGGGTAGAGAAGCGCAAAGCCCCAGTGTTGCTGCGCCTGTGAAAGCGCTTCCAAGGAAGGGTGCTGGCTAGCAAGAGCTTTCAGTGCTGGCACTTTTCATCTCTGAGCAATTGCTCGACGTTTGCAATTTCTCAGCTCGTGTCTACGAGACGGAAAGAGAAGGACCGTGACGTTTGGTGGCTAGAGAAGCGCAAAGCCCCAGTGTTACTGCGCCTGTGAAAGCGCTTCCAAGGAAGGGTGCTGGCTAGCAAGAGCTTTCAGTGCTGGCACTTTTCATCTCTGAGCAATTGCTCGACGTTTGCAATTTCTCAGCTCGTGTCTACGAGACGGAAAGAGAAGGACTGTGACGTTTGGTGCGTATAGAAGCGCAAAGCCCCAGTGTTGCTGCGCCTGTGAAAGCGCTTCCAAGGAAGGGTGCTGGCTAGCAAGAGCTTTCAGTGCTGGCACTTTTCATCTCTGAGCAATTGCTCGACGTTTGCAATTTCTCAGCTCGTGTCTACGAGACGGAAAGAGAATGACCGTGACGTTTGGTGCGTAGAAAAGTGCAAAGCCCCAGTGTTGCTGCGCCTGTGAAAGCGCTTCCAAGGAAGGGTGCTGGCTAGCAACAGCTTTCACTGCTGGCAGTTTTATTCTCTGAGCAATTGCTGGACGTTTGCAATTTCTCACCTGAGCTCTCTTTAGAGTGCGCGAGAGGATGAGCAGAAGATGAGGTGGCTAGAGAAGCCCAGAGCCCCAGTGTTCTTAGGCCTACAAAAGCGCTTCCAAGGAAGGGTGCTGGCTAGCAACAGCTTTCAGTGCTGGCACTTTTCATCTCTGAGCAATTGCTCGACGTTTGCAATTTCTCACCTGAGCTCTCTTTAGAGTGCGCGAGAGGATGAGCAGAAGATGAGGTGGCTAGAGAAGCCCAGAGCCCCAGTGTTCTTAGGCCTACAAAAGCGCTTCCAAGGAAGGGGGCTGGCTAGCAACAGCTTTCAGTGCTGGCACTTTTCATCTCTGAGCAATTGCTCGACGTTTGCAATTTCTCAGCTCGTGTCTACGAGACGGAAAGAGAATGACCGTGAGGTTTGGTGGGTAGAGAAGCGCAAAGCCCCAGTGTTACTGCGCCTGTGAAAGCGCTTCCAAGGAAGGGTGCTGGCTAACAACAGCTTTCAGTGCTGGCACTTTTCACCTCTGAGCCATTGCTTGACGTTTGCAATTTCTCACCTGTGCTCTCTTCAGAGTGCGCGAGAGGATGAGCAGAAGATGAGGTGGCTAGAGAAGCCCAGAGCCCCAGTGTTCTTAGGCCTACAAAAGCGCTTCCAAGGAAGGGTGCTGGCTAGCAACAGCTTTCAGTGCTGTCACTTTTCACCTCTGAGCAATTGCTCGACGTTTGCAATTTCTCAGCTCGTGTCTACGAGGCGGAAAGAGAAGGACCGTGACGTTTGGTGGCTAGAGAAGCGCAAAGCCCCAGTGTTGCTGCGCCTGTGAAAGCGCTTCCAAGGAAGGGTGCTGGCTAGCAAGAGCTTTCAGTGCTGGCACTTTTCATCTCTGAGCAATTGCTCGACGTTTGCAATTTCTCATCTGAGCTCTCTTTAGAGTGCGCAAGAGGATGAGCAGAAGATGAGGTGGCTAGAGAAGCCCAGAGCCCCAGTCTTCTTAGGCCTACAAAAGCGCTTCCAAGGAAGGGTGCTGGCTAGCAACAGCTTTCAGTGCTGGCACTTTTAATCTCTGAGCAATTGCTCGACGTTTGCAATTTCTCAGCTCGTGTCTATGAGACGGAAAGAGAAGGACCGTGACGTTTGGTGGGTAGAGAAGCGCAAAGCCCCAGTGTTACTGCGCCTGTGAAAGCGCTTCCAAGGAAGGGTGCTGTCTAGCAACAGCTTTCAGTGCTGGCACTTTTCATCTCTGAGCAATTGCTGGACGTTTGCAATTTCTCAGCTCGTGTCTACGAGACGGAAAGAGAAGGACCGTGACGTTTGGTGGGTAGAGAAGCGCAAAGCCCCAGTGTTGCTGCGCCTGTGAAAGCGCTTCCAAGGAAGGGTGCTGGCTAGCAACAGCTTTCAGTGCTGGCACTTTTCGTCTCTGAGCAATTGCTGGACGTTTGCAATTTCTCACCTGAGCTCTCTTTAGAGTGCGCGAGAGGATGAGCAGAAGATGAGGTGGCTAGAGAAGCGCAAACCCCCAGTGTTCTTAGGCCTACAAAAGCGCTTCCAAGGAAGGGTGCTGGCTAGCAACAGCTTTCAGTGCTGGCACTTTTCATCTCTGAGCAATTGCTCGACGTTTGCAATTTCTCAGCTCGTGTCTACGAGACGGAAAGAGAATGACCGTGACCTTTGGTGGGTAGAGAAGCGCAAAGCCCCAGTGTTACTGCGCCTGTGAAAGCGCTTCCAAGGAAGGGTGCTGGCTAGCAACAGCTTTCAGTGCTGGCACTTTTCGTCTCTGAGCAATTGCTCGACGTTTGCAATTTCTCACCTGAGCTCTCTTTAGAGTGCGCGAGAGGATGAGCAGAAGATGAGGTGGCTAGAGAAGCCCAGAGCCCCAGTGTTCTTAGGCCTACAAAAGCGCTTCCAAGGAAGGGTGCTGGCTAGCAACAGCTTTCAGTGCTGGCACTTTTCATCTCTGAGCAATTGCTCGACGTTTGCAATTTCTCAGCTCGTGTCTACCGACGGAAAGAGAATGACCGTGACGTTTGGTGGCTAGAGAAGCGCAAAGCCCCAGTGTTACTGCGCCTGTAAAGCGCTTCCAAGGAAGGGTGCTGGCTAGCAAGAGCTTTCAGTGCTGGCACTTTTCATCTCTGAGCAATTGCTCGACGTTTGCAATTTCTCAGCTCGTGTCTATGAGACGGAAAGAGAATGACCGTGACGTTTAGTGCGTATAGAAGCGCAAAGCCCCAGTGTTGCTGCGCCTGTGAAAGCGCTTCCAAGGAAGGGTGCTGGCTAGCAAGAGCTTTCAGTGCTGGCACTTTTCATCTCTGAGCAATTGCTGGACGTTTGCAATTTCTTACCTGAGCTCTCTTTAGAGTGCGCGAGAGGATGAGCAGAAGATGAGGTGGCTAGAGAAGCCCAGAGCCCCAGTGTTCTTAGGCCTACAAAAGCGCTTCCAAGGAAGGGTGCTGGCTAGCAACAGCTTTCAGTGCTGGCACTTTTCATCTCTGAGCAATTGCTCGACGTTTGCAATTTCTCAGCTCGTGTCTACCGACGGAAAGAGAATGACCGTGACGTTTGGTGCGTAGAGAAGCGCAAAGCCCCAGTGTTGCTGCGCCTGTGAAAGCGCTTCCAAGGAAGGGTGCTGGCTAGCAAGAGCTTTCAGTGCTGGCACTTTTCTTCTCTGAGCATTTGCTAGACGTTTGCAATTTCTCACCTGAGCTCTCTTCAGAGTGTGCGAGAGGATGAGCAGAAGATGAGGTGTCTAGAGAAGCCCAGAGCCCCAGTGTTCTTAGGGCTACAAAAGCGCTTCCAAGGAAGGGTGCTGGCTAGCAACAGCTTTCAGTGCTGGCACTTTTCATCTCTGAGCAATTGCTCGACGTTTGCAATTTCTCAGCTCGTGTCTACGAGACGGAAAGAGAAGGACCGTGACCTTTTGTGGCTAGAGAAGCGCAAAGCCCCAGTGTTACTGCGCCTGTGAAAGCGCTTCCAAGGAAGGGTGCTGGCTAGCAACAGCTTTCAGTGCTGGCACTTTTCATCTCTGAGCAATTGCTCGACGTTTGCAATTTCTCACCTGAGCTCTCTTTAGAGTGCGTGAGAGGATGAGCAGAAGATGAGGTGGCTAGAGAAGCCCAGAGCCCCACTGTTCTTAGGCCTACAAAAGCGCTTCCAAGGAAGGGTGCTGGCTAGCAAGAGCTTTCAGTGCTGGCACTTTTCATCTCTGAGCAATTGCTCGACGTTTGCAATTTCTCAGCTCGTGTCTACGAGACGGAAAGAGAAGGACCGTGACGTTTGGTGCGTATAGAAGCGCAAAGCCCCAGTGTTGCTGCGCCTGTGAAAGCGCTTCCAAGGAAGGGTGCTGGCTAGCAAGAGCTTTCAGTGCTGGCACTTTTCATCTCTGAGCAATTGCTCGACGTTTGCAATTTCTCAGCTCGTGTCTAGGAGACGGAAAGAGAATGACCGTGACGTTTGGTGGGTAGAGAAGCGCAAAGCCCCAGTGTTACTGCGCCTGTAAAGCGCTTCCAAGGAAGGGTGCTGGCTAGCAACAGCTTTCAGTGCTGGCACTTTTCATCTCCGAGCAATTGCTCGACGTTTGCAATTTCTCAGCTCGTGTCTACGAGACGGAAAGAGAAGGACCGTCACGTTTGGTGGCTAGAGAAGCGCAAAGCCCCAGTGTAACTGCGCCTGTGAAAGCGCTTCCAAGGAAGGGTGCTGGCTAGCAACAGCTTTCAGTGCTGGCACTTTTCTTCTCTGTAGGCAATTGCTCGACGTTTGCAATTTCTCACCTGAGCTCTCTTTAGAGTGCGCGAGAGGATAAGCAGAAGATGAGGTGGCTAGAGAAGCCCAGAGCCCCAGTGTTCTTAGGCCTACAAAAGCGCTTCCAAGGAAGGGTGCTGGCTAGCAACAGCTTTCAGTGCTGGCACTTTTCATCTCTGAGCAATTGCTGGACGTTTGCAATTTCTCAGCTCGTGTCTATGAGACGGAAAGAGAATGACCGTGACGTTTAGTGCGTATAGAAGCGCAAAGCCCCAGTGTTGCTGCGCCTGTGAAAGCGCTTCCAAGGAAGGGTGCTGGCTAGCAACAGCTTTCTGTGCTGGCACTTTTCTTCTCTGAGCATTTGCTAGACGTTTGCAATTTCTCACCTGAGCTCTCTTTAGAGTGCGCGAGAGGATGAGCAGAATATGAGGTGGCTAGAGAAGCCCAGAGCCCCAGTGTTCTTAGGCCTACAAAAGCGCTTCCAAGGAAGGGTGCTGGCTAGCAACAGCTTTCAGTGCTGGCACTTTTCATCTCTGAGCAATTGCTCGACGTTTGCAATTTCTCAGCTCGTGTCTACGAGACAGAAAGAGAAGGACCGTGACCTTTTGTGGCTAGAGAAGCGCAAAGCCCCAGTGTTACTGCGCCTGTGAAAGCGCTTCCAAGGAAGGGTGCTGGCTAGCAACAGCTTTCAGTGCTGGCACTTTTCAGCTCTGAGCAATTGCTCGACGTTTGCAATTTCTCAGCTCGTGTCTACGAGACGGAGGGATAGTGACTGTGACGTTTGGTGGGTAGAGAAGCGCAAAGCCACAGTGTTACTGCGCCTGTGAAAGCGCTTCCAAGGAAGGGTGCTGGCTAGCAACAGCTTTCAGTGCTGGCACTTTTCATCTCTGAGCAATTGCTCGACGTTTGCAATTTCTCACCTGAGCTCTCTTTAGAGTGCACGAGAGGATGAGCAGAAGATGAGGTTGCTAGAGAAGCCCAGAGCCCCAGTGTTCTTAGGCCTACAAAAGCGCTTCCAAGGAAGGGTGCTGGCTAGCAACAGCTTTCAGTGCTGGCACTTTTCATCTCTGAGCAATTGCTCGACGTTTGCAATTTCTCAGCTCGTGTCTACGAGACGGAAAGAGAAGGACCGTGACGTTTGGTGCGTATAGAAGCGCAAAGCCCCAGTGTTGCTGCGCCTGTGAAAGCGCTTCCAAGGAAGGGTGCTGGCTAGCAACAGCTTTCAGTGCTGGCACTTTTCTTCTCTGAGCAGTTGCTCGACGTTTGCAATTTCTCACCTGAGCTCTCTTTAGAGTGCGCAAGAGGATGAGCAGAAGATGAGGTGGCTAGAGAAGCCCAGAGCCCCAGTGTTCTTAGGCCTACAAAAGCGCTTCCAAGGAAGGGTGCTGGCTAGCAACAGCTTTCAGTGCTGGCACTTTTCAGCTCTGAGCAATGGCTGGACGTTTGCAATTTCTCAGCTCGTTTCTACCGACGGAAAGAGAAGGACCGTGACGTTTGGTGGGTAGAGAAGCGCAAAGCCCCAGTGTTGCTGCGCCTGTGAAAGCGCTTCCAAGGAAGGGTGCTGGCTAGCAAAAGCTTTCAGTGCTGGCACTTTTCAGCTCTGAGCAATTTCTCGACGTTTGCAATTTCTCAGCTCGTGTCTACGAGATGGAAAGAGAAGGACCGTGACGTTTGGTGCGTATAGAAGCGCAAAGCCCCAGTGTTGCTGCGCCTGTGAAAGCGCTTCCAAGGAAGGGTGCTGGCTAGCAACAGCTTTCAGTGCTGGCACTTTTCAGCTCTGAGCAATTGCTCGACGTTTGCAATTTCTCAGCTCGTGTCTACGAGACGGAAAGAGAAGGACCGTGACGTTTGGTGCGTAGAAAAGTGCAAATTCCCAGTGTTGCTGCGCCTGTGAAAGCGCTTCCAAGGAAGGGTGCTGGCTAGCAACAGCTTTCACTGCTGGCAGTTTTCTTCTCTGAGCAATTGCTGGACGTTTGCAATTTCTCACCTGAGCTCTCTTTAGAGTGCACGAGAGGATGAGCAGAAGATGAGGTGGCTAGAGAAGCCCAGAGCCCCAGTGTTCTTAGGCCTACAAAAGCGCTTCCAAGGAAGGGTGCTGGCTAGCAACAGCTTTCAGTGCTGGCACTTTTCATCTCTGAGCAATTGCTGGACGTTTGCAATTTCTCAGCTCGTGTCTACCGACGGAAAGAGAAGGACCGTGACGTTTGGTGGGTAGAGAAGCGCAAAGCCCCAGTGTTACTGCGCCTGTGAAAGCGCTTCCAAGGAAGGGTGCTGGCTAGCAACAGCTTTCAGTGCTGGCACTTTTCATCTCTGAGCCATTGCTTGACGTTTGCAATTTCTCACCTGTGCTCTCTTCAGAGTGCGCGAGAGGATGAGCAGAAGATGAGGTGGCTAGAGAAGCCCAGAGCCCCAGTGTTCTTAGGCCTACAAAAGCGCTTCCAAGGAAGGGTGCTGGCTAGCAACAGCTTTCAGTGCTGTCACTTTTCACCTCTGAGCAATTGCTCGACGTTTGCAATTTCTCAGCTCGTGTCTACGAGACGGAAAGAGAATGACCGTGACGTTTGGTGGGTAGAGAAGCGCAAAGCCCCAGTGTTGCTGCGCCTGTGAAAGCGCTTCCAAGGAAGGGTGCTGTCTAGCAACAGCTTTCAGTGCTGGCACTTTTCATCTCTGAGCAATTGCTCGACGTTTGCAATTTCTCATCTGAGCTCTCTTTAGAGTGCGCAAGAGGATGAGCAGAAGATGAGGTGTCTAGAGAAGCCCAGAGCCCCAGTGTTCTTAGGCCTACAAAAGCGCTTCCAAGGAAGGGGGCTGGCTAGCAACAGCTTTCAGTGCTGGCACTTTTAATCTCTGAGCAATTGCTCGACGTTTGCAATTTCTCAGCTCGTGTCTACCGACGGAAAGAGAAGGACCGTGACGTTTGGTGGGTAGAGAAGCGCAAAGCCCCAGTGTTACTGCGCCTGTGAAAGCGCTTCCAAGGAAGGGTGCTGTCTAGCAACAGCTTTCAGTGCTGGCACTTTTCATCTCTGAGCAATTGCTCGACGTTTGCAATTTCTCAGCTCCTGTCTACGAGACGGAAAGAGAAGGACCGTGACGTTTGGTGCGTATAGAAGCGCAAAGCCCCAGTGTTGCTGCGCCTGTGAAAGCGCTTCCAAGGAAGGGTGCTGGCTAGCAAGAGCTTTCAGTGCTGGCACTTTTCATCTCTGAGCAATTGCTGGACGTTTGCAATTTCTCACCTGAGCTCTCTTTAGAGTGCGCGAGAGGATGAGCAGAAGATGAGGTGGCTAGAGAAGCCCAGAGCCCCAGTGTTCTTAGGCCTACAAAAGCGCTTCCAAGGAAGGGTGCTGGCTAGCAACAGCTTTCAGTGCTGGCACTTTTCATCTCTGAGCAATTGCTCGACGTTTGCAATTTCTCAGCTCGTGTCTACGAGACGGAAAGAGAATGACCGTGACGTTTAGTGCGTATAGAAGCGCAAAGCCCCAGTGTTGCTGCGCCTGTGAAAGCGCTTCCAAGGAAGGGTGCTGGCTAGCAAGAGCTTTCAGTGCTGGCACTTTTCTTCTCTGAGCAATTGCTGGACGTTTGCAATTTCTCACCTGAGCTCTCTTTAGAGTGCACGAGAGGATGAGCAGAAGATGAGGTGGCTAGAGAAGCCCAGAGCCCCAGTGTTCTTAGGGCTACAAAAGCGCTTCCAAGGAAGGGTGCTGGCTAGCAACAGCTTTCAGTGCTGGCACTTTTCATCTCTGAGCAATTGCTGGACGTTTGCAATTTCTCAGCTCGTGTCTACCGACGGAAAGAGAAGGACCGTGACGTTTGGTGGGTAGAGAAGCGCAAAGCCCCAGTGTTACTGCGCCTGTGAAAGCGCTTCCAAGGAAGGGTGCTGGCTAGCAACAGCTTTCAGTGCTGGCACTTTTCACCTTTGAGCCATTGCTTGACGTTTGCAATTTCTCACCTGTGCTCTCTTCAGAGTGCGCGAGAGGATGAGCAGAAGATGAGGTGGCTAGAGAAGCCCAGAGCCCCAGTGTTCTTAGGCCTACAAAAGCGCTTCCAAGGAAGGGTGCTGGCTAGCAACAGCTTTCAGTGCTGTCACTTTTCACCTCTGAGCAATTGCTCGACGTTTGCAATTTCTCAGCTCGTGTCTACGAGACGGAAAGAGAAGGACCGTGACGTTTGGTGGGTAGAGAGGCGCAAAGCCCCAGTGTTACTGCGCCTGTGAAAGCGCTTCCAAGGAAGGGTGCTGTCTAGCAACAGCTTTCAGTGCTGGCACTTTTCATCTCTGAGCAATTGCTCGACGTTTGCAATTTCTCAGCTCCTGTCTACGAGACGGAAAGAGAAGGACCGTGACGTTTGGTGCGTATAGAAGCGCAAAGCCCCAGTGTTGCTGCGCCTGTGAAAGCGCTTCCAAGGAAGGGTGCTGGCTAGCAAGAGCTTTCAGTGCTGGCACTTTTCATCTCTGAGCAATTGCTGGACGTTTGCAATTTCTCACCTGAGCTCTCTTTAGAGTGCGCGAGAGGATGAGCAGAAGATGAGGTGGCTAGAGAAGCCCAGAGCCCCAGTGTTCTTAGGCCTACAAAAGCGCTTCCAAGGAAGGGTGCTGGCTAGCAACAGCTTTCAGTGCTGGCACTTTTCATCTCTGAGCAATTGCTCGACGTTTGCAATTTCTCAGCTCGTGTCTACGAGACGGAAAGAGAATGACCGTGACGTTTGGTGCATATAGAAGCGCAAAGCCCCAGTGTTGCTGCGCCTGTGAAAGCGCTTCCAAGGAAGGGTGCTGGCTAGCAACAGCTTTCAGTGCTGGCACTTTTCATCTCTGAGCAATTGCTCGACGTTTGCAATTTCTCACCTGAGCTCTCTTTAGAGTGCGCGAGAGGATGAGCAGAAGATGAGGTGGCTAGAGAAGCCCAGAGCCCCAGTGTTCTTAGGCCTACAAAAGCGCTTCCAAGGAAGGGTGCTGGCTAGCAACAGCTTTCAGTGCTGGCACTTTTCATCTCTGAGCAATTGCTCGACGTTTGCAATTTCTCAGCTCGTGTCTACCGACGGAAAGAGAATGACCGTGACGTTTGGTGGCTAGAGAAGCGCAAAGCCCCAGTGTTACTGCGCCTGTAAAGCGCTTCCAATGAAGGGTGCTGGCTAGCAAGAGCTTTCAGTGCTGGCACTTTTCATCTCTGAGCAATTGCTCGACGTTTGCAATTTCTCAGCTCGTGTCTATGAGACGGAAAGAGAAGGACCGTGACGTTTAGTGCGTATAGAAGCGCAAAGCCCCAGTGTTGCTGCGCCTGTGAAAGCGCTTCCAAGGAAGGGTGCTGGCTAGCAAGAGCTTTCAGTGCTGGCACTTTTCATCTCTGAGCAATTGCTGGACGTTTGCAATTTCTCACCTGAGCTCTCTTTAGAGTGCGCGAGAGGATGAGCAGAAGATGAGGTGGCTAGAGAAGCCCAGAGCCCCAGTGTTCTTAGGCCTACAAAAGCGCTTCCAAGGAAGGGTGCTGGCTAGCAACAGCTTTCAGTGCTGGCACTTTTCATCTCTGAGCAATTGCTGGACGTTTGCAATTTCTCAGCTCGTGTCTACCGACGGAAAGAGAATGACCGTGACGTTTGGTGGGTAGAGAAGCGCAAAGCCCCAGTGTTACTGCGCCTGTGAAAGCGCTTCCAAGGAAGGGTGCTGGCTAGCAACAGCTTTCAGTGCTGGCACTTTTCTTCTCTGAGCAATTGCTTGACGTTTGCAATTTCTCACCTGTGCTCTCTTCAGAGTGCGCGAGAGGATGAGCAGAAGATGAGGTGGCTAGAGAAGCCCAGAGCCCCAGTGTTCTTAGGCCTACAAAAGCGCTTCCAAGGAAGGGTGCTGGCTAGCAAGAGCTTTCAGTGCTGGCACTTTTCATCTCTGAGCAATTGCTCGACGTTTGCAATTTCTCACCTGAGCTCTCTTTAGAGTG
Source organism: Sarcoramphus papa (assembly GCA_037962945.1). NCBI lineage: Eukaryota > Metazoa > Chordata > Aves > Accipitriformes > Cathartidae > Sarcoramphus > Sarcoramphus papa. The sequence continues at coordinate 4,853,406 of JBBMRM010000084.1, read as the reverse complement.
CGCGAGAGGATGAGCAGAAGATGAGGTGGCTAGAGAAGCCCAGAGCCCCAGTGTTCTTAGGCCTACAAAAGCGCTTCCAAGGAAGGGTGCTGGCTAGCAAGAGCTTTCAGTGCTGGCACTTTTCATCTCTGAGCAATTGCTCGACGTTTGCAATTTCTCAGCTCGTGTCTACGAGACGGAAAGAGAATGACCGTGACGTTTAGTGCGTATAGAAGCGCAAAGCCCCAGTGTTGCTGCGCCTGTGAAAGCGCTTCCAAGGAAGGGTGCTGGCTAGCAACAGCTTTCAGTGCTGGCACTTTTCATCTCTGAGCAATTGCTCGACGTTTGCAATTTCTCACCTGAGCTCTCTTTAGAGTGCACGAGAGGATGAGCAGAAGATGAGGTGGCTAGAGAAGCCCAGAGCCCCAGTGTTCTTAGGCCTACAAAAGCGCTTCCAAGGAAGGGTGCTGGCTAGCAACAGCTTTCAGTGCTGGCACTTTTCATCTCTGAGCAATTGCTCGACGTTTGCAATTTCTCAGCTCGTGTCTACCGACGGAAAGAGAATGACCGTGACGTTTGGTGGGTAGAGAAGCGCAAAGCCCCAGTGTTACTGCGCCTGTGAAAGCGCTTCCAAGGAAGGGTGCTGGCTAGCAACAGCTTTCAGTGCTGGCACTTTTCATCTCTGAGCCATTGCTTGACGTTTGCAATTTCTCACCTGAGCTCTCTTTAGAGTGCGCGAGAGGATGAGCAGAATATGAGGTGGCTAGAGAAGCCCAGAGCCCCAGTGTTCTTAGGCCTACAAAAGCGCTTCCAAGGAAGGGTGCTGGCTAGCAAGAGCTTTCAGTGCTGGCACTTTTCATCTCTGAGCAATTGCTCGACGTTTGCAATTTCTCAGCTCGTGTCTACGAGACGGAAAGAGAATGACCGTGACGTTTAGTGCGTATAGAAGCGCAAAGCCCCAGTGTTGCTGCGCCTGTGAAAGCGCTTCCAAGGAAGGGTGCTGGCTAGCAACAGCTTTCTGTGCTGGCACTTTTCTTCTCTGAGCAATTGCTGGACGTTTGCAATTTCTCACCTGAGCTCTCTTTAGAGTGCACGAGAGGATGAGCAGAAGATGAGGTGGCTAGAGAAGCCCAGAGCCCCAGTGTTCTTAGGCCTACAAAAGCGCTTCCAAGGAAGGGTGCTGGCTAGCAAGAGCTTTCAGTGCTGGCACTTTTCATCTCTGAGCAATTGCTGGACGTTTGCAATTTCTCAGCTCGTGTCTACCGACGGAAAGAGAATGACCGTGACGTTTGGTGGGTAGAGAAGCGCAAAGCCCCAGTGTTACTGCGCCTGTGAAAGCGCTTCCAAGGAAGGGTGCTGGCTAGCAACAGCTTTCAGTGCTGGCACTTTTCACCTCTGAGCCATTGCTTGACGTTTGCAATTTCTCACCTGTGCTCTCTTCAGAGTGCGCGAGAGGATGAGCAGAAGATGAGGTGGCTAGAGAAGCCCAGAGCCCCAGTGTTCTTAGGCCTACAAAAGCGCTTCCAAGGAAGGGTGCTGGCTAGCAACAGCTTTCAGTGCTGTCACTTTTCACCTCTGAGCAATTGCTCGACGTTTGCAATTTCTCAGCTCGTGTCTACGAGACGGAAAGAGAAGGACCGTGACGTTTGGTGGGTAGAGAGGCGCAAAGCCCCAGTGTTACTGCGCCTGTGAAAGCGCTTCCAAGGAAGGGTGCTGGCTAGCAACAGCTTTCAGTGCTGGCACTTTTCATCTCTGAGCAATTGCTCGACGTTTGCAATTTCTCAGCTCCTGTCTACGAGACGGAAAGAGAAGGACCGTGACGTTTGGTGCGTATAGAAGCGCAAAGCCCCAGTGTTGCTGCGCCTGTGAAAGCGCTTCCAAGGAAGGGTGCTGGCTAGCAACAGCTTTCAGTGCTGGCACTTTTCATCTCTGAGCAATTGCTGGACGTTTGCAATTTCTCAGCTCGTGTCTACGAGACGGAAAGAGAAGGACCGTGACGTTTGGTGCGTATAGAAGCGCAAAGCCCCAGTGTTGCTGCGCCTGTGAAAGCGCTTCCAAGGAAGGGTGCTGGCTAGCAACAGCTTTCAGTGCTGGCACTTTTATTCTCTGAGCAATTGCTCGACGTTTGCAATTTCTCAGCTCGTGTCTACGAGACGGAAAGAGAAGGACCGTGACGTTTGGTGCGTATAGAAGCGCAAAGCCCCAGTGTTGCTGCGCCTGTGAAAGCGCTTCCAAGGAAGGGTGCTGGCTAGCAACAGCTTTCAGTGCTGGCACTTTTATTCTCTGAGCATTTGCTCGTCGTTTGCAATTTCTCACCTGAGCTCTCTTTAGAGTGCGCGAGAGGATGAGCAGAAGATGAGGTGGCTAGAGAAGCCCAGAGCCCCAGTGTTCTTAGGCCTACAAAAGCGCTTCCAAGGAAGGGTGCTGGCTAGCAACAGCTTTCAGTGCTGGCACTTTTCATCTCTGAGCAATTGCTGGACGTTTGCAATTTCTCAGCTCGTGTCTACCGACGGAAAGAGAATGACCGTGACGTTTGGTGGCTAGAGAAGCGCAAAGCCCCAGTGTTACTGCGCCTGTAAAGCGCTTCCAAGGAAGGGTGCTGGCTAGCAAGAGCTTTCAGTGCTGGCACTTTTCATCTCTGAGCAATTGCTCGACGTTTGCAATTTCTCAGCTCGTGTCTATGAGACGGAAAGAGAAGGACCGTGACGTTTAGTGCGTATAGAAGCGCAAAGCCCCAGTGTTGCTGCGCCTGTGAAAGCGCTTCCAAGGAAGGGTGCTGGCTAGCAAGAGCTTTCAGTGCTGGCACTTTTCATCTCTGAGCAATTGCTGGACGTTTGCAATTTCTCACCTGAGCTCTCTTTAGAGTGCGCGAGAGGATGAGCAGAAGATGAGGTGGCTAGAGAAGCCCAGAGCCCCAGTGTTCTTAGGCCTACAAAAGCGCTTCCAAGGAAGGGTGCTGGCTAGCAACAGCTTTCAGTGCTGGCACTTTTCATCTCTGAGCAATTGCTCGACGTTTGCAATTTCTCAGCTCGTGTCTACCGACGGAAAGAGAAGGACCGTGACGTTTGGTGCGTATAGAAGCGCAAAGCCCCAGTGTTACTGCGCCTGTGAAAGCGCTTCCAAGGAAGGGTGCTGGCTAGCAACAGCTTTCTGTGCTGGCACTTTTCTTCTCTGAGCAATTGCTCGACGTTTGCAATTTCTCACCTGAGCTGTCTTCAGAGTGCGCGAGAGGATGAGCAGAAGATGAGGTGTCTAGAGAAGCCCAGAGCCCCAGTGTTCTTAGGCCTACAAAAGCGCTTCCAAGGAAGGGTGCTGGCTAGCAACAGCTTTCAGTGCTGGCACTTTTCAGCTCTGAGCAATTGCTGGACGTTTGCAATTTCTCAGCTCGTGTCTACGAGACGGAAAGATAAGGACCGTGACCTTTTGTGGCTAGAGAAGCGCAAAGCCCCAGTGTTACTGCGCCTGTGAAAGCGCTTCCAAGGAAGGGTGCTGGCTAGCAACAGCTTTCAGTGCTGGCACTTTTCATCTCTGAGCAATTGCTCGATGTTTGCAATTTCTCAGCTCGTGTCTACGAGACGGAGGGATAGTGACTGTGACGTTTGGTGGGTAGAGAAGTGCAAAGCCACAGTGTTACTGCGCCTGTGAAAGCGCTTCCAAGGAAGGGTGCTGGCTAGCAACAGCTTTCAGTGCTGGCACTTTTCATCTCTGAGCAATTGCTCGACGTTTGCAATTTCTCACCTGAGCTCTCTTTAGAGTGCGCGAGAGGATGAGCAGAAGATGAGGTGGCTAGAGAAGCCCAGAGCCCCAGTGTTCTTAGGCCTACAAAAGCGCTTCCAAGGCAGGGTGCTGGCTAGCAAGAGCTTTCAGTGCTGGCACTTTTCATCTCTGAGCAATTGCTCGACGTTTGCAATTTCTCAGCTCGTGTCTACGAGACGGAAAGAGAAGGACCGTGACGTTTGGTGGCTAGAGAAGCGCAAAGCCCCAGTGTTGCTGCGCCTGTGAAAGCGCTTCCAAGGAAGGGTGCTGGCTAGCAACAGCTTTCAGTGCTGGCACTTTTCATCTCTGAGCAATTGCTCGACGTTTGCAATTTCTCACCTGAGCTCTCTTTAGAGTGCGCGAGAGGATGAGCAGAAGATGAGGTGGCTAGAGAAGCCCAGAGCCCCAGTGTTCTTAGGCCTACAAAAGCGCTTCCAAGGAAGGGTGCTGGCTAGCAACAGCTTTCAGTGCTGGCACTTTTATTCTCTGAGCATTTGCTCGTCGTTTGCAATTTCTCACCTGAGCTCTCTTTAGAGTGCGCGAGAGGATGAGCAGAAGATGAGGTGGCTAGAGAAGCCCAGAGCCCCAGTGTTCTTAGGCCTACAAAAGCGCTTCCAAGGAAGGGTGCTGGCTAGCAACAGCTTTCAGTGCTGGCACTTTTCATCTCTGAGCAATTGCTGGACGTTTGCAATTTCTCAGCTCGTGTCTACCGACGGAAAGAGAATGACCGTGACGTTTGGTGGCTAGAGAAGCGCAAAGCCCCAGTGTTACTGCGCCTGTAAAGCGCTTCCAAGGAAGGGTGCTGGCTAGCAAGAGCTTTCAGTGCTGGCACTTTTCATCTCTGAGCAATTGCTCGACGTTTGCAATTTCTCAGCTCGTGTCTATGAGACGGAAAGAGAAGGACCGTGACGTTTAGTGCGTATAGAAGCGCAAAGCCCCAGTGTTGCTGCGCCTGTGAAAGCGCTTCCAAGGAAGGGTGCTGGCTAGCAAGAGCTTTCAGTGCTGGCACTTTTCATCTCTGAGCAATTGCTGGACGTTTGCAATTTCTCACCTGAGCTCTCTTTAGAGTGCGCGAGAGGATGAGCAGAAGATGAGGTGGCTAGAGAAGCCCAGAGCCCCAGTGTTCTTAGGCCTACAAAAGCGCTTCCAAGGAAGGGTGCTGGCTAGCAACAGCTTTCAGTGCTGGCACTTTTCATCTCTGAGCAATTGCTCGACGTTTGCAATTTCTCAGCTCGTGTCTACCGACGGAAAGAGAATGACCGTGACGTTTGGTGCGTATAGAAGCGCAAAGCCCCAGTGTTACTGCGCCTGTGAAAGCGCTTCCAAGGAAGGGTGCTGGCTAGCAAGAGCTTTCTGTGCTGGCACTTTTCTTCTCTGAGCAATTGCTCGACGTTTGCAATTTCTCACCTGAGCTCTCTTCAGAGTGCGCGAGAGGATGAGCAGAAGATGAGGTGTCTAGAGAAGCCCAGAGCCCCAGTGTTCTTAGGCCTACAAAAGCGCTTCCAAGGAAGGGTGCTGGCTAGCAACAGCTTTCAGTGCTGGCACTTTTCAGCTCTGAGCAATTGCTGGACGTTTGCAATTTCTCAGCTCGTGTCTACGAGACGGAAAGATAAGGACCGTGACCTTTTGTGGCTAGAGAAGCGCAAAGCCCCAGTGTTACTGCGCCTGTGAAAGCGCTTCCAAGGAAGGGTGCTGGCTAGCAACAGCTTTCAGTGCTGGCACTTTTCATCTCTGAGCAATTGCTCGATGTTTGCAATTTCTCAGCTCGTGTCTACGAGACGGAGGGATAGTGACTGTGACGTTTGGTGGGTAGAGAAGTGCAAAGCCACAGTGTTACTGCGCCTGTGAAAGCGCTTCCAAGGAAGGGTGCTGGCTAGCAACAGCTTTCAGTGCTGGCACTTTTCATCTCTGAGCAATTGCTCGACGTTTGCAATTTCTCACCTGAGCTCTCTTTAGAGTGCGCGAGAGGATGAGCAGAAGATGAGGTGGCTAGAGAAGCCCAGAGCCCCAGTGTTCTTAGGCCTACAAAAGCGCTTCCAAGGCAGGGTGCTGGCTAGCAAGAGCTTTCAGTGCTGGCACTTTTCATCTCTGAGCAATTGCTCGACGTTTGCAATTTCTCAGCTCGTGTCTACGAGACGGAAAGAGAAGGACCGTGACGTTTGGTGGCTAGAGAAGCGCAAAGCCCCAGTGTTGCTGCGCCTGTGAAAGCGCTTCCAAGGAAGGGTGCTGGCTAGCAACAGCTTTCAGTGCTGGCACTTTTCATCTCTGAGCAATTGCTCGACGTTTGCAATTTCTCACCTGAGCTCTCTTTAGAGTGCGCGAGAGGATGAGCAGAAGATGAGGTGGCTAGAGAAGCCCAGAGCCCCAGTGTTCTTAGGCCTACAAAAGCGCTTCCAAGGAAGGGTGCTGGCTAGCAACAGCTTTCAGTGCTGGCACTTTTCATCTCTGAGCAATTGCTCGACGTTTGCAATTTCTCACCTGAGCTCTCTTTAGAGTGCGCGAGAGGATGAGCAGAAGATGAGGTGGCTAGAGAAGCCCAGAGCCCCAGTGTTCTTAGGCCTACAAAAGCGCTTCCAAGGAAGGGGGCTGGCTAGCAAGAGCTTTCAGTGCTGGCACTTTTCATCTCTGAGCAATTGCTCGACGTTTGCAATTTCTCAGCTCGTGTCTACGAGGCGGAAAGAGAATGACCGTGACGTTTGGTGGGTAGAGAAGCGCAAAGCCCCAGTGTTACTGCGCCTGTGAAAGCGCTTCCAAGGAAGGGTGCTGGCTAGCAAGAGCTTTCAGTGCTGGCACTTTTCATCTCTGAGCAATTGCTCGACGTTTGCAATTTCTCACCTGAGCTCTCTTCAGAGTGCGCGAGAGGATGAGCAGAAGATGAGGTGGCTAGAGAAGCCCAAAGCCCCACTGTTCTTAGGCCTACAAAAGCGCTTCCAAGGAAGGGTGCTGGCTAGCAACAGCTTTCAGTGCTGTCACTTTTCACCTCTGAGCAATTGCTCGACGTTTGCAATTTCTCAGCTCGTGTCTACGAGACGGAAAGAGAAGGACCGTGACGTTTGGTGGGTAGAGAAGCGCAAAGCCCCAGTGTTACTGTGCCTGTGAAAGCGCTTCCAAGGAAGGGTGCTGGCTAGCAACAGCTTTCAGTGCTGGCACTTTTCAGCTCTGAGCAATTGCTCGACGTTTGCAATTTCTCAGCTCGTGTCTACGAGACGGAAAGAGAAGGACCGTGACGTTTGGTGCGTATAGAAGCGCAAAGCCCCAGTGTTGCTGCGCCTGTGAAAGCGCTTCCAAGGAAGGGTGCTGGCTAGCAACAGCTTTCAGTGCTGGCACTTTTCATCTCTGAGCAATTGCTGGATGTTTGCAATTTCTCACCTGAGCTCTCTTTAGAGTGCGCGAGAGGATGAGCAGAAGATGAGGTGGCTAGAGAAGCCCAGAGCCTCAGTGTTCTTAGGCCTACAAAAGCGCTTCCAAGGAAGGGTGCTGGCTAGCAAGAGCTTTCAGTGCTGGCACTTTTCATCTCTGAGCAGTTGCTCGATGTTTGCAATTTCTCAGCTCGTGTCTACGAGACGGAAAGAGAAGGACCGTGACGTTTGGTGCGTATAGAAGCGCAAAGCCCCAGTGTTGCTGCGCCTGTGAAAGCGCTTCCAAGGAAGGGTGCTGGCTAGCAAGAGCTTTCAGTGCTGGCACTTTTCATCTCTGAGCAATTGCTCGACGTTTGCAATTTCTCACCTGAGCTCTCTTTAGAGTGCGCGAGAGGATGAGCAGAAGATGAGGTGGCTAGAGAAGCCCAGAGCCCCAGTGTTCTTAGGCCTACAAAAGCGCTTCCAAGGAAGGGTGCTGGCTAGCAAGAGCTTTCAGTGCTGGCACTTTTCAGCTCTGAGCAATTGCTGGACGTTTGCAATTTCTCAGCTCGTGTCTACGAGACGGAAAGAGAAGGACCGTGACGTTTGGTGGTTAGAGAAGCGCAAAGCCCCAGTGTTACTGCGCCTGTAAAGCGCTTCCAAGGAAGGGTGCTGGCTAGCAAGAGCTTTCAGTGCTGGCACTTTTCATCTCTGAGCAATTGCTCGACGTTTGCAATTTCTCAGCTCGTGTCTACGAGACGGAAAGAGAAGGACCATGACGTTTGGTGCGTATAGAAGCGCAAAGCCCCAGTGTTGCTGCGCCTGTGAAAGCGCTTCCAAGGAAGGGTGCTGGCTAGCAACAGCTTTCAGTGCTGGCACTTTTCTTCTCTGAGCAATTGCTCGACGTTTGCAATTTCTCACCTGAGCTCTCTTCAGAGTGCGCGAGAGGATGAGCAGAAGATGAGGTGGCTAGAGAAGCCCAGAGCCCCAGTGTGCTTAGGCCTACAAAAGCGCTTCCAAGGAAGGGGGCTGGCTAGCAACAGCTTTCAGTGCTGGCACTTTTCAGCTCTGAGCAATTGCTCGACGTTTGCAATTTCTCAGCTCGTGTCTACGAGGCGGAAAGAGAATGACCGTGACGTTTGGTGGCTAGAGAAGCGCAAAGCCCCAGTGTTACTGCGCCTGTGAAAGCGCTTCCAAGGAAGGGTGCTGGCTAGCAAGAGCTTTCAGTGCTGGCACTTTTCATCTCTGAGCAATTGCTCGACGTTTGCAATTTCTCACCTGAGCTCTCTTCAGAGTGCGCGAGAGGATGAGCAGAAGATGAGGTGGCTAGAGAAGCCCAGAGCCCCAGTGTTCTTAGGCCTACAAAAGCGCTTCCAAGGAAGGGTGCTGGCTAGCAACAGCTTTCAGTGCTGTCACTTTTCACCTCTGAGCAATTGCTCGACGTTTGCAATTTCTCAGCTCGTGTCTACGAGACGGAAAGAGAATGACCGTGACGTTTGGTGGCTAGAGAAGCGCAAAGCCCCAGTGTTACTGCGCCTGTAAAGCGCTTCCAAGGAAGGGTGCTGGCTAGCAACAGCTTTCAGTGCTGGCACTTTTCATCTCTGAGCAATTGCTCGACGTTTGCAATTTCTCAGCTCGTGTCTACGAGACGGAAAGAGAAGGACCGTGACGTTTGGTGCGTATAGAAGCGCAAAGCCCCAGTGTTGCTGCGCCTGTGAAAGCGCTTCCAAGGAAGGGTGCTGGCTAGCAACAGCTTTCAGTGCTGGCACTTTTCATCTCTGAGCAATTGCTCGACGTTTGCAATTTCTCACCTGAGCTCTCTTTAGAGTGCGCGAGAGGATGAGCAGAAGATGAGGTGGCTAGAGAAGCCCAGAGCCCCAGTGTTCTTAGGCCTACAAAAGCGCTTCCAAGGAAGGGTGCTGGCTAGCAACAGCTTTCAGTGCTGGCACTTTTCTTCTCTGAGCAATTGCTCGACGTTTGCAATTTCTCAGCTCGTGTCTACCGACGGAAAGAGAATGACCGTGACGTTTGGTGGGTAGAGAAGCGCAAAGCCCCAGTGTTGCTGCGCCTGTGAAAGCGCTTCCAAGGAAGGGTGCTGGCTAGCAACAGCTTTCAGTGCTGGCACTTTTCATCTCTGAGCAATTGCTCGACGTTTGCAATTTCTCAGCTCGTGTCTACGAGACGGAAAGAGAAGGACCATGACGTTTGGTGCGTATAGAAGCGCAAAGCCCCAGTGTTGCTGCGCCTGTGAAAGCGCTTCCAAGGAAGGGTGCTGGCTAGCAACAGCTTTCAGTGCTGGCACTTTTCTTCTCTGAGCAATTGCTCGACGTTTGCAATTTCTCACCTGAGCTCTCTTTAGAGTGCGCGACTGGATGAGCAGAAGATGAGGTGGCTAGAGAAGCCCAGAGCCCCAGTGTTCTTAGGCCTACAAAAGCGCTTCCAAGGAAGGGTGCTGGCTAGCAACAGCTTTCACTGCTGGCACTTTTCATCTCTGAGCAATTGCTCGACGTTTGCAATTTCTCAGCTCGTGTCTACCGACGGAAAGAGAATGACCGTGACTTTTGGTGGGTAGAGAAGCGCAAAGCCCCAGTGTTACTGCGCCTGTGAAAGCGCTTCCAAGGAAGGGTGCTGGCTAGCAAGAGCTTTCAGTGCTGGCACTTTTCATCTCTGAGCAATTGCTCGACGTTTGCAATTTCTCAGCTCGTGTCTACGAGACGGAAAGAGAATGACCGTGACGTTTAGTGCGTATAGAAGCGCAAAGCCCCAGTGTTGCTGCGCCTGTGAAAGCGCTTCCAAGGAAGGGTGCTGGCTAGCAAGAGCTTTCAGTGCTGGCACTTTTCATCTCTGAGCAATTGCTCGCCGTTTGCAATTTCTCACCTGAGCTCTCTTTAGAGTGCGCGAGAGGATGAGCAGAAGATGAGGTGGCTAGAGAAGCCCAGAGCCCCAGTGTTCTTAGGCCTACAAAAGCGCTTCCAAGGAAGGGGGCTGGCTAGCAAGAGCTTTCAGTGCTGGCACTTTTCATCTCTGAGCAATTGCTCGACGTTTGCAATTTCTCAGCTCGTGTCTACCGACGGAAAGAGAATGACCGTGACGTTTGGTGGGTAGAGAAGCGCAAAGCCCCAGTGTTGCTGCGCCTGTGAAAGCGCTTCCAAGGAAGGGTGCTGGCTAGCAACAGCTTTCTGTGCTGGCACTTTTCTTCTCTGAGCAATTGCTCGACGTTTGCAATTTCTCACCTGAGCTCTCTTTAGAGTGCGCGAGAGGATGAGCAGAAGATGAGGTGGCTAGAGAAGCCCAGAGCCCCAGTGTTCTTAGGCCTACAAAAGCGCTTCCAAGGAAGGGTGCTGGCTAGCAACAGCTTTCAGTGCTGGCACTTTTCATCTCTGAGCAATTGCTCGACGTTTGCAATTTCTCAGCTCGTGTCTACGAGACAGAAAGAGAAGGACCGTGACCTTTTGTGGCTAGAGAAGCGCAAAGCCCCAGTGTTACTGCGCCTGTGAAAGCGCTTCCAAGGAAGGGTGCTGGCTAGCAAGAGCTTTCAGTGCTGGCACTTTTCATCTCTGAGCAATTGCTCGACGTTTGCAATTTCTCAGCTCGTGTCTACCGACGGAAAGAGAATGACCGTGACGTTTGGTGCGTATAGAAGCGCAAAGCCCCAGTGTTGCTGCGCCTGTGAAAGCGCTTCCAAGGAAGGGTGCTGGCTAGCAACAGCTTTCAGTGCTGGCACTTTTCATCTCTGAGCAATTGCTCGACGTTTGCAATTTCTCAGCTCGTGTCTACAAGACGGAAAGAGAAGGACCGTGACGTTTGGTGGGTAGAGAAACGCAAAGCCCCAGTGTTACTGCGCCTGTGAAAGCGCTTCCAAGGAAGGGTGCTGGCTAGCAACAGCTTTCAGTGCTGGCACTTTTCATCTCTGAGCAATTGCTCGACGTTTGCAATTTCTCAGCTCGTGTCTACGAGACGGAAAGAGAAGGACCGTGACGTTTGGTGCGTATAGAAGCGCAAAGCCCCAGTGTTGCTGCGCCTGTGAAAGCGCTTCCAAGGAAGGGTGCTGGCTAGCAAGAGCTTTCAGTGCTGGCACTTTTCATCTCTGAGCAATTGCTCGACGTTTGCAATTTCTCACCTGAGCTCTCTTTAGAGTGCGCGAGAGGATGAGCAGAAGATGAGGTGGCTAGAGAAGCCCAGAGCCCCAGTGTTCTTAGGCCTACAAAAGCGCTTCCAAAGAAGGGGGCTGGCTAGCAACAGCTTTCAGTGCTGGCACTTTTCATCTCTGAGCAATTGCTCGACGTTTGCAATTTCTCAGCTCATGTCTACCGACGGAAAGAGAATGACCGTGACGTTTGGTGGCTAGAGAAGCGCAAAGCCCCAGTGTTGCTGCGCCTGTGAAAGCGCTTCCAAGGAAGGGTGCTGGCTAGCAACAGCTTTCTGTGCTGGCACTTTTCTTCTCTGAGCAATTGCTCGACGTTTGCAATTTCTCACCTGAGCTCTCTTTAGAGTGCGCGAGAGGATGAGCAGAAGATGAGGTGGCTAGAGAAGCCCAGAGCCCCAGTGTTCTTAGGCCTACAAAAGCGCTTCCAAGGAAGGGTGCTGGCTAGCAACAGCTTTCAGTGCTGGCACTTTTCATCTCTGAGCAATTGCTGGACGTTTGCAATTTCTCAGCTCGTGTCTACCGACGGAAAGAGAATGACCGTGACGTTTGGTGCGTATAGAAGCGCAAAGCCCCAGTGTTGCTGCGCCTGTGAAAGCGCTTCCAAGGAAGGGTGCTGGCTAGCAAGAGCTTTCAGTGCTGGCACTTTTCATCTCTGAGCAATTGCTCGACGTTTGCAATTTCTCAGCTCGTGTCTACGAGACGGAAAGAGAAGGACCGTGACGTTTGGTGGCTAGAGAAGCGCAAAGCCCCAGTGTTACTGCGCCTGTGAAAGCGCTTCCAAGGAAGGGTGCTGGCTAGCAACAGCTTTCAGTGCTGGCACTTTTCTTCTCTGAGCAATTGCTCGACGTTTGCAATTTCTCACCTGAGCTCTCTTTAGAGTGCGCGAGAGGATGAGCAGAAGATGAGGTGGCTAGAGAAGCCCAGAGCCCCAGTGTTCTTAGGCCTACAAAAGCGCTTCCAAGGAAGGGTGCTGGCTAGCAAGAGCTTTCAGTGCTGGCACTTTTCATCTCTGAGCAATTGCTGGACGTTTGCAATTTCTCAGCTCGTGTCTACCGACGGAAAGAGAATGACCGTGACGTTTGGTGGCTAGAGAAGCGCAAAGCCCCAGTGTTACTGCGCCTGTAAAGCGCTTCCAAGGAAGGGTGCTGGCTAGCAAGAGCTTTCAGTGCTGGCACTTTTCATCTCTGAGCAATTGCTCGACGTTTGCAATTTCTCAGCTCGTGTCTATGAGACGGAAAGAGAATGACCGTGACGTTTGGTGGGTAGAGAAGCGCAAAGCCCCAGTGTTACTGCGCCTGTGAAAGCGCTTCCAAGGAAGGGTGCTGGCTAGCAAGAGCTTTCAGTGCTGGCACTTTTCATCTCTGAGCAATTGCTCGACGTTTGCAATTTCTCACCTGAGCTCTCTTTAGAGTGCGCGAGAGGATGAGCAGAAGATGAGGTGGCTAGAGAAGCCCAGAGCCCCACTGTTCTTAGGCCTACAAAAGCGCTTCCAAGGAAGGGTGCTGGCTAGCAACAGCTTTCAGTGCTGGCACTTTTCATCTCTGAGCAATTGCTCGACGTTTGCAATTTCTCAGCTCGTGTCTACGAGACGGAAAGAGAAGGACCGTGACGTTTGGTGCGTATAGAAGCGCAAAGCCCCAGTGTTGCTGCGCCTGTGAAAGCGCTTCCAAGGAAGGGTGCTGGCTAGCAACAGCTTTCTGTGCTGGCACTTTTCTTCTCTGAGCAATTGCTCGACGTTTGCAATTTCTCACCTGAGCTCTCTTTAGAGTGCGCGAGAGGATGAGCAGAAGATGAGGTGGCTAGAGAAGCCCAGAGCCCCAGTGTTCTTAGGCCTACAAAAGCGCTTCCAAGGAAGGGTGCTGGCTAGCAACAGCTTTCAGTGCTGGCACTTTTCATCTCTGAGCAATTGCTCGACGTTTGCAATTTCTCAGCTCGTGTCTACGAGACGGAAAGAGAAGGACCGTGACCTTTTGTGGCTAGAGAAGCGCAAAGCCCCAGTGTTACTGCGCCTGTGAAAGCGCTTCCAAGGAAGGGTGCTGGCTAGCAACAGCTTTCAGTGCTGGCACTTTTCACCTCTGAGCAATTGCTCGACGTTTGCAATTTCTCAGCTCGTGTCTACGAGACGGAGGGATAGTGACTGTGACGTTTGGTGGCTAGAGAAGCGCAAAGCCACAGTGTTACTGCGCCTGTGAAAGCGCTTCCAAGGAAGGGTGCTGGCTAGCAAGAGCTTTCAGTGCTGGCACTTTTCATCTCTGAGCAATTGCTCGACGTTTGCAATTTCTCACCTGAGCTCTCTTTAGAGTGCGCGAGAGGATGAGCAGAAGATGAGGTGGCTAGAGAAGCCCAGAGCCCCAGTGTTCTTAGGCCTACAAAAGCGCTTCCAAGGAAGGGTGCTGGCTAGCAACAGCTTTCAGTGCTGGCACTTTTCATCTCTGAGCAATTGCTCGACGTTTGCAATTTCTCAGCTCGTGTCTACGAGACAGAAAGAGAAGGACCGTGACCTTTTGTGGCTAGAGAAGCGCAAAGCCCCAGTGTTACTGCGCCTGTGAAAGCGCTTCCAAGGAAGGGTGCTGGCTAGCAACAGCTTTCAGTGCTGGCACTTTTCATCTCTGAGCAATTGCTCGACGTTTGCAATTTCTCAGCTCGTGTCTACCGACGGAAAGAGAATGACCGTGACGTTTGGTGGGTAGAGAAGCGCAAAGCCCCAGTGTTGCTGCGCCTGTGAAAGCGCTTCCAAGGAAGGGTGCTGGCTAGCAAGAGCTTTCAGTGCTGGCACTTTTCATCTCTGAGCAATTGCTCGACGTTTGCAATTTCTCAGCTCGTGTCTACGAGACGGAAAGAGAAGGACCGTGACGTTTGGTGGCTAGAGAAGCGCAAAGCCCCAGTGTTACTGCGCCTGTGAAAGCGCTTCCAAGGAAGGGTGCTGGCTAGCAACAGCTTTCAGTGCTGGCACTTTTCATCTCTGAGCAATTGCTCGACGTTTGCAATTTCTCAGCTCGTGTCTACGAGACGGAAAGAGAAGGACTGTGACGTTTGGTGCGTATAGAAGCGCAAAGCCCCAGTGTTGCTGCGCCTGTGAAAGCGCTTCCAAGGAAGGGTGCTGGCTAGCAAGAGCTTTCAGTGCTGGCACTTTTCATCTCTGAGCAATTGCTGGACGTTTGCAATTTCTCAGCTCGTGTCTACGAGACGGAAAGAGAATGACCGTGACGTTTGGTGCGTAGAAAAGTGCAAAGCCCCAGTGTTGCTGCGCCTGTAAAGCGCTTCCAAGGAAGGGTGCTGGCTAGCAACAGCTTTCACTGCTGGCAGTTTTATTCTCTGAGCAATTGCTGGACGTTTGCAATTTCTCACCTGAGCTCTCTTTAGAGTGCGCGAGAGGATGAGCAGAAGATGAGGTGGCTAGAGAAGCCCAGAGCCCCAGTGTTCTTAGGCCTACAAAAGCGCTTCCAAGGAAGGGTGCTGGCTAGCAACAGCTTTCAGTGCTGGCACTTTTCATCTCTGAGCAATTGCTCGACGTTTGCAATTTCTCACCTGAGCTCTCTTTAGAGTGCGCGAGAGGATGAGCAGAAGATGAGGTGGCTAGAGAAGCCCAGAGCCCCAGTGTTCTTAGGCCTACAAAAGCGCTTCCAAGGAAGGGGGCTGGCTAGCAACAGCTTTCAGTGCTGGCACTTTTCATCTCTGAGCAATTGCTCGACGTTTGCAATTTCTCAGCTCGTGTCTACGAGACGGAAAGAGAATGACCGTGAGGTTTGGTGGGTAGAGAAGCGCAAAGCCCCAGTGTTACTGCGCCTGTGAAAGCGCTTCCAAGGAAGGGTGCTGGCTAACAACAGCTTTCAGTGCTGGCACTTTTCACCTCTGAGCCATTGCTTGACGTTTGCAATTTCTCACCTGTGCTCTCTTCAGAGTGCGCGAGAGGATGAGCAGAAGATGAGGTGGCTAGAGAAGCCCAGAGCCCCAGTGTTCTTAGGCCTACAAAAGCGCTTCCAAGGAAGGGTGCTGGCTAGCAACAGCTTTCAGTGCTGTCACTTTTCACCTCTGAGCAATTGCTCGACGTTTGCAATTTCTCAGCTCGTGTCTACGAGACGGAAAGAGAAGGACCGTGACGTTTGGTGGCTAGAGAAGCGCAAAGCCCCAGTGTTGCTGCGCCTGTGAAAGCGCTTCCAAGGAAGGGTGCTGGCTAGCAAGAGCTTTCAGTGCTGGCACTTTTCATCTCTGAGCAATTGCTCGACGTTTGCAATTTCTCATCTGAGCTCTCTTTAGAGTGCGCAAGAGGATGAGCAGAAGATGAGGTGGCTAGAGAAGCCCAGAGCCCCAGTCTTCTTAGGCCTACAAAAGCGCTTCCAAGGAAGGGTGCTGGCTAGCAACAGCTTTCAGTGCTGGCACTTTTAATCTCTGAGCAATTGCTCGACGTTTGCAATTTCTCAGCTCGTGTCTATGAGACGGAAAGAGAAGGACCGTGACGTTTGGTGGGTAGAGAAGCGCAAAGCCCCAGTGTTACTGCGCCTGTGAAAGCGCTTCCAAGGAAGGGTGCTGTCTAGCAACAGCTTTCAGTGCTGGCACTTTTCATCTCTGAGCAATTGCTGGACGTTTGCAATTTCTCAGCTCGTGTCTACGAGACGGAAAGAGAAGGACCGTGACGTTTGGTGGGTAGAGAACCGCAAAGCCCCAGTGTTGCTGCGCCTGTGAAAGCGCTTCCAAGGAAGGGTGCTGGCTAGCAACAGCTTTCAGTGCTGGCACTTTTCGTCTCTGAGCAATTGCTGGACGTTTGCAATTTCTCACCTGAGCTCTCTTTAGAGTGCGCGAGAGGATGAGCAGAAGATGAGGTGGCTAGAGAAGCGCAAACCCCCAGTGTTCTTAGGCCTACAAAAGCGCTTCCAAGGAAGGGTGCTGGCTAGCAACAGCTTTCAGTGCTGGCACTTTTCATCTCTGAGCAATTGCTCGACGTTTGCAATTTCTCAGCTCGTGTCTACGAGACGGAAAGAGAATGACCGTGACCTTTGGTGGGTAGAGAAGCGCAAAGCCCCAGTGTTACTGCGCCTGTGAAAGCGCTTCCAAGGAAGGGTGCTGGCTAGCAACAGCTTTCAGTGCTGGCACTTTTCGTCTCTGAGCAATTGCTCGACGTTTGCAATTTCTCACCTGAGCTCTCTTTAGAGTGCGCGAGAGGATGAGCAGAAGATGAGGTGGCTAGAGAAGCCCAGAGCCCCAGTGTTCTTAGGCCTACAAAAGCGCTTCCAAGGAAGGGTGCTGGCTAGCAACAGCTTTCAGTGCTGGCACTTTTCATCTCTGAGCAATTGCTCGACGTTTGCAATTTCTCAGCTCGTGTCTACCGACGGAAAGAGAATGACCGTGACGTTTGGTGGCTAGAGAAGCGCAAAGCCCCAGTGTTACTGCGCCTGTAAAGCGCTTCCAAGGAAGGGTGCTGGCTAGCAAGAGCTTTCAGTGCTGGCACTTTTCATCTCTGAGCAATTGCTCGACGTTTGCAATTTCTCAGCTCGTGTCTATGAGACGGAAAGAGAATGACCGTGACGTTTAGTGCGTATAGAAGCGCAAAGCCCCAGTGTTGCTGCGCCTGTGAAAGCGCTTCCAAGGAAGGGTGCTGGCTAGCAACAGCTTTCAGTGCTGGCACTTTTCATCTCTGAGCAATTGCTGGACGTTTGCAATTTCTTACCTGAGCTCTCTTTAGAGTGCGCGAGAGGATGAGCAGAAGATGAGGTGGCTAGAGAAGCCCAGAGCCCCAGTGTTCTTAGGCCTACAAAAGCGCTTCCAAGGAAGGGTGCTGGCTAGCAACAGCTTTCAGTGCTGGCACTTTTCATCTCTGAGCAATTGCTCGACGTTTGCAATTTCTCAGCTCGTGTCTACCGACGGAAAGAGAATGACCGTGACGTTTGGTGCGTAGAGAAGCGCAAAGCCCCAGTGTTGCTGCGCCTGTGAAAGCGCTTCCAAGGAAGGGTGCTGGCTAGCAAGAGCTTTCAGTGCTGGCACTTTTCTTCTCTGAGCATTTGCTAGACGTTTGCAATTTCTCACCTGAGCTCTCTTCAGAGTGTGCGAGAGGATGAGCAGAAGATGAGGTGTCTAGAGAAGCCCAGAGCCCCAGTGTTCTTAGGGCTACAAAAGCGCTTCCAAGGAAGGGTGCTGGCTAGCAACAGCTTTCAGTGCTGGCACTTTTCATCTCTGAGCAATTGCTCGACGTTTGCAATTTCTCAGCTCGTGTCTACGAGACGGAAAGAGAAGGACCGTGACCTTTTGTGGCTAGAGAAGCGCAAAGCCCCAGTGTTACTGCGCCTGTGAAAGCGCTTCCAAGGAAGGGTGCTGGCTAGCAACAGCTTTCAGTGCTGGCACTTTTCAGCTCTGAGCAATTGCTCGACGTTTGCAATTTCTCAGCTCGTGTCTACGAGACGGAGGGATAGTGACTGTGACGTTTGGTGGCTAGAGAAGTGCAAAGCCACAGTGTTACTGCGCCTGTGAAAGCGCTTCCAAGGAAGGGTGCTGGCTAGCAAGAGCTTTCAGTGCTGGCACTTTTCATCTCTGAGCAATTGCTCGACGTTTGCAATTTCTCACCTGAGCTCTCTTTAGAGTGCGTGAGAGGATGAGCAGAAGATGAGGTGGCTAGAGAAGCCCAGAGCCCCACTGTTCTTAGGCCTACAAAAGCGCTTCCAAGGAAGGGTGCTGGCTAGCAAGAGCTTTCAGTGCTGGCACTTTTCATCTCTGAGCAATTGCTCGACGTTTGCAATTTCTCAGCTCGTGTCTACGAGACGGAAAGAGAAGGACCGTGACGTTTGGTGCGTATAGAAGCGCAAAGCCCCAGTGTTGCTGCGCCTGTGAAAGCGCTTCCAAGGAAGGGTGCTGGCTAGCAAGAGCTTTCAGTGCTGGCACTTTTCATCTCTGAGCAATTGCTCGACGTTTGCAATTTCTCAGCTCGTGTCTAGGAGACGGAAAGAGAATGACCGTGACGTTTGGTGGGTAGAGAAGCGCAAAGCCCCAGTGTTACTGCGCCTGTAAAGCGCTTCCAAGGAAGGGTGCTGGCTAGCAACAGCTTTCAGTGCTGGCACTTTTCATCTCCGAGCAATTGCTCGACGTTTGCAATTTCTCAGCTCGTGTCTACGAGACGGAAAGAGAAGGACCGTCACGTTTGGTGGCTAGAGAAGCGCAAAGCCCCAGTGTAACTGCGCCTGTGAAAGCGCTTCCAAGGAAGGGTGCTGGCTAGCAACAGCTTTCAGTGCTGGCACTTTTCTTCTCTGTAGGCAATTGCTCGACGTTTGCAATTTCTCACCTGAGCTCTCTTTAGAGTGCGCGAGAGGATAAGCAGAAGATGAGGTGGCTAGAGAAGCCCAGAGCCCCAGTGTTCTTAGGCCTACAAAAGCGCTTCCAAGGAAGGGTGCTGGCTAGCAACAGCTTTCAGTGCTGGCACTTTTCATCTCTGAGCAATTGCTGGACGTTTGCAATTTCTCAGCTCGTGTCTATGAGACGGAAAGAGAATGACCGTGACGTTTAGTGCGTATAGAAGCGCAAAGCCCCAGTGTTGCTGCGCCTGTGAAAGCGCTTCCAAGGAAGGGTGCTGGCTAGCAACAGCTTTCTGTGCTGGCACTTTTCTTCTCTGAGCATTTGCTAGACGTTTGCAATTTCTCACCTGAGCTCTCTTTAGAGTGCGCGAGAGGATGAGCAGAATATGAGGTGGCTAGAGAAGCCCAGAGCCCCAGTGTTCTTAGGCCTACAAAAGCGCTTCCAAGGAAGGGTGCTGGCTAGCAACAGCTTTCAGTGCTGGCACTTTTCATCTCTGAGCAATTGCTCGACGTTTGCAATTTCTCAGCTCGTGTCTACGAGACAGAAAGAGAAGGACCGTGACCTTTTGTGGCTAGAGAAGCGCAAAGCCCCAGTGTTACTGCGCCTGTGAAAGCGCTTCCAAGGAAGGGTGCTGGCTAGCAACAGCTTTCAGTGCTGGCACTTTTCAGCTCTGAGCAATTGCTCGACGTTTGCAATTTCTCAGCTCGTGTCTACGAGACGGAGGGATAGTGACTGTGACGTTTGGTGGGTAGAGAAGCGCAAAGCCACAGTGTTACTGCGCCTGTGAAAGCGCTTCCAAGGAAGGGTGCTGGCTAGCAACAGCTTTCAGTGCTGGCACTTTTCATCTCTGAGCAATTGCTCGACGTTTGCAATTTCTCACCTGAGCTCTCTTTAGAGTGCACGAGAGGATGAGCAGAAGATGAGGTTGCTAGAGAAGCCCAGAGCCCCAGTGTTCTTAGGCCTACAAAAGCGCTTCCAAGGAAGGGTGCTGGCTAGCAACAGCTTTCAGTGCTGGCACTTTTCATCTCTGAGCAATTGCTCGACGTTTGCAATTTCTCAGCTCGTGTCTACGAGACGGAAAGAGAAGGACCGTGACGTTTGGTGCGTATAGAAGCGCAAAGCCCCAGTGTTGCTGCGCCTGTGAAAGCGCTTCCAAGGAAGGGTGCTGGCTAGCAACAGCTTTCAGTGCTGGCACTTTTCTTCTCTGAGCAGTTGCTCGACGTTTGCAATTTCTCACCTGAGCTCTCTTTAGAGTGCGCAAGAGGATGAGCAGAAGATGAGGTGGCTAGAGAAGCCCAGAGCCCCAGTGTTCTTAGGCCTACAAAAGCGCTTCCAAGGAAGGGTGCTGGCTAGCAACAGCTTTCAGTGCTGGCACTTTTCAGCTCTGAGCAATTGCTGGACGTTTGCAATTTCTCAGCTCGTTTCTACCGACGGAAAGAGAAGGACCGTGACGTTTGGTGGGTAGAGAAGCGCAAAGCCCCAGTGTTGCTGCGCCTGTGAAAGCGCTTCCAAGGAAGGGTGCTGGCTAGCAAAAGCTTTCAAGTGCTGGCACTTTTCAGCTCTGAGCAATTTCTCGACGTTTGCAATTTCTCAGCTCGTGTCTACGAGATGGAAAGAGAAGGACCGTGACGTTTGGTGCGTATAGAAGCGCAAAGCCCCAGTGTTGCTGCGCCTGTGAAAGCGCTTCCAAGGAAGGGTGCTGGCTAGCAACAGCTTTCAGTGCTGGCACTTTTCAGCTCTGAGCAATTGCTCGACGTTTGCAATTTCTCAGCTCGTGTCTACGAGACGGAAAGAGAAGGACCGTGACGTTTGGTGCGTAGAAAAGTGCAAATTCCCAGTGTTGCTGCGCCTGTGAAAGCGCTTCCAAGGAAGGGTGCTGGCTAGCAACAGCTTTCACTGCTGGCAGTTTTCTTCTCTGAGCAATTGCTGGACGTTTGCAATTTCTCACCTGAGCTCTCTTTAGAGTGCACGAGAGGATGAGCAGAAGATGAGGTGGCTAGAGAAGCCCAGAGCCCCAGTGTTCTTAGGCCTACAAAAGCGCTTCCAAGGAAGGGTGCTGGCTAGCAACAGCTTTCAGTGCTGGCACTTTTCATCTCTGAGCAATTGCTGGACGTTTGCAATTTCTCAGCTCGTGTCTACCGACGGAAAGAGAAGGACCGTGACGTTTGGTGGGTAGAGAAGCGCAAAGCCCCAGTGTTACTGCGCCTGTGAAAGCGCTTCCAAGGAAGGGTGCTGGCTAGCAACAGCTTTCAGTGCTGGCACTTTTCACCTCTGAGCCATTGCTTGACGTTTGCAATTTCTCACCTGTGCTCTCTTCAGAGTGCGCGAGAGGATGAGCAGAAGATGAGGTGGCTAGAGAAGCCCAGAGCCCCAGTGTTCTTAGGCCTACAAAAGCGCTTCCAAGGAAGGGTGCTGGCTAGCAACAGCTTTCAGTGCTGTCACTTTTCAGCTCTGAGCAATTGCTCGACGTTTGCAATTTCTCAGCTCGTGTCTACGAGACGGAAAGAGAAGGACCGTGACGTTTGGTGGGTAGAGAAGCGCAAAGCCCCAGTGTTGCTGCGCCTGTGAAAGCGCTTCCAAGGAAGGGTGCTGTCTAGCAACAGCTTTCAGTGCTGGCACTTTTCATCTCTGAGCAATTGCTCGACGTTTGCAATTTCTCATCTGAGCTCTCTTTAGAGTGCGCAAGAGGATGAGCAGAAGATGAGGTGTCTAGAGAAGCCCAGAGCCCCAGTGTTCTTAGGCCTACAAAAGCGCTTCCAAGGAAGGGGGCTGGCTAGCAACAGCTTTCAGTGCTGGCACTTTTAATCTCTGAGCAATTGCTCGACGTTTGCAATTTCTCAGCTCGTGTCTACCGACGGAAAGAGAAGGACCGTGACGTTTGGTGGGTAGAGAAGCGCAAAGCCCCAGTGTTACTGCGCCTGTGAAAGCGCTTCCAAGGAAGGGTGCTGTCTAGCAACAGCTTTCAGTGCTGGCACTTTTCATCTCTGAGCAATTGCTCGACGTTTGCAATTTCTCAGCTCCTGTCTACGAGACGGAAAGAGAAGGACCGTGACGTTTGGTGCGTATAGAAGCGCAAAGCCCCAGTGTTGCTGCGCCTGTGAAAGCGCTTCCAAGGAAGGGTGCTGGCTAGCAAGAGCTTTCAGTGCTGGCACTTTTCATCTCTGAGCAATTGCTGGACGTTTGCAATTTCTCACCTGAGCTCTCTTTAGAGTGCGCGAGAGGATGAGCAGAAGATGAGGTGGCTAGAGAAGCCCAGAGCCCCAGTGTTCTTAGGCCTACAAAAGCGCTTCCAAGGAAGGGTGCTGGCTAGCAACAGCTTTCAGTGCTGGCACTTTTCATCTCTGAGCAATTGCTCGACGTTTGCAATTTCTCAGCTCGTGTCTACGAGACGGAAAGAGAATGACCGTGACGTTTAGTGCGTATAGAAGCGCAAAGCCCCAGTGTTGCTGCGCCTGTGAAAGCGCTTCCAAGGAAGGGTGCTGGCTAGCAACAGCTTTCAGTGCTGGCACTTTTCATGTCTGAGCAATTGCTCGACGTTTGCAATTTCTCACCTGAGCTCTCTTTAGAGTGCGCGAGAGGATGAGCAGAAGATGAGGTGGCTAGAGAAGCCCAGAGCCCCAGTGTTCTTAGGCCTACAAAAGCGCTTCCAAGGAAGGGTGCTGGCTAGCAACAGCTTTCAGTGCTGGCACTTTTCATCTCTGAGCAATTGCTCGACGTTTGCAATTTCTCAGCTCGTGTCTACCGACGGAAAGAGAATGACCGTGACGTTTGGTGGGTAGAGAAGCGCAAAGCCCCAGTGTTGCTGCGCCTGTGAAAGCGCTTCCAAGGAAGGGTGCTGGCTAGCAAGAGCTTTCAGTGCTGGCACTTTTCTTCTCTGAGCAATTGCTGGACGTTTGCAATTTCTCACCTGAGCTCTCTTTAGAGTGCACGAGAGGATGAGCAGAAGATGAGGTGGCTAGAGAAGCCCAGAGCCCCAGTGTTCTTAGGGCTACAAAAGCGCTTCCAAGGAAGGGTGCTGGCTAGCAACAGCTTTCAGTGCTGGCACTTTTCATCTCTGAGCAATTGCTGGACGTTTGCAATTTCTCAGCTCGTGTCTACCGACGGAAAGAGAAGGACCGTGACGTTTGGTGGGTAGAGAAGCGCAAAGCCCCAGTGTTACTGCGCCTGTGAAAGCGCTTCCAAGGAAGGGTGCTGGCTAGCAACAGCTTTCAGTGCTGGCACTTTTCACCTTTGAGCCATTGCTTGACGTTTGCAATTTCTCACCTGTGCTCTCTTCAGAGTGCGCGAGAGGATGAGCAGAAGATGAGGTGGCTAGAGAAGCCCAGAGCCCCAGTGTTCTTAGGCCTACAAAAGCGCTTCCAAGGAAGGGTGCTGGCTAGCAACAGCTTTCAGTGCTGTCACTTTTCACCTCTGAGCAATTGCTCGACGTTTGCAATTTCTCAGCTCGTGTCTACGAGACGGAAAGAGAAGGACCGTGACGTTTGGTGGGTAGAGAGGCGCAAAGCCCCAGTGTTACTGCGCCTGTGAAAGCGCTTCCAAGGAAGGGTGCTGTCTAGCAACAGCTTTCAGTGCTGGCACTTTTCATCTCTGAGCAATTGCTCGACGTTTGCAATTTCTCAGCTCCTGTCTACGAGACGGAAAGAGAAGGACCGTGACGTTTGGTGCGTATAGAAGCGCAAAGCCCCAGTGTTGCTGCGCCTGTGAAAGCGCTTCCAAGGAAGGGTGCTGGCTAGCAAGAGCTTTCAGTGCTGGCACTTTTCATCTCTGAGCAATTGCTGGACGTTTGCAATTTCTCACCTGAGCTCTCTTTAGAGTGCGCGAGAGGATGAGCAGAAGATGAGGTGGCTAGAGAAGCCCAGAGCCCCAGTGTTCTTAGGCCTACAAAAGCGCTTCCAAGGAAGGGTGCTGGCTAGCAACAGCTTTCAGTGCTGGCACTTTTCATCTCTGAGCAATTGCTCGACGTTTGCAATTTCTCAGCTCGTGTCTACGAGACGGAAAGAGAATGACCGTGACGTTTGGTGCATATAGAAGCGCAAAGCCCCAGTGTTGCTGCGCCTGTGAAAGCGCTTCCAAGGAAGGGTGCTGGCTAGCAACAGCTTTCAGTGCTGGCACTTTTCATCTCTGAGCAATTGCTCGACGTTTGCAATTTCTCACCTGAGCTCTCTTTAGAGTGCGCGAGAGGATGAGCAGAAGATGAGGTGGCTAGAGAAGCCCAGAGCCCCAGTCTTCTTAGGCCTACAAAAGCGCTTCCAAGGAAGGGTGCTGGCTAGCAAGAGCTTTCAGTGCTGGCACTTTTCATCTCTGAGCAATTGCTGGACGTTTGCAATTTCTCAGCTCGTGTCTACCGACGGAAAGAGAATGACCGTGACGTTTGGTGGCTAGAGAAGCGCAAAGCCCCAGTGTTACTGCGCCTGTAAAGCGCTTCCAAGGAAGGGTGCTGGCTAGCAAGAGCTTTCAGTGCTGGCACTTTTCAGCTCTGAGCAATTGCTCGACGTTTGCAATTTCTCAGCTCGTGTCTATGAGACGGAAAGAGAAGGACCGTGACGTTTAGTGCGTATAGAAGCGCAAAGCCCCAGTGTTGCTGCGCCTGTGAAAGCGCTTCCAAGGAAGGGTGCTGGCTAGCAAGAGCTTTCAGTGCTGGCACTTTTCATCTCTGAGCAATTGCTGGACGTTTGCAATTTCTCACCTGAGCTCTCTTTAGAGTGCGCGAGAGGATGAGCAGAAGATGAGGTGGCTAGAGAAGCCCAGAGCCCCACTGTTCTTAGGCCTACAAAAGCGCTTCCAAGGAAGGGTGCTGGCTAGCAACAGCTTTCAGTGCTGGCACTTTTCATCTCTGAGCAATTGCTCGACGTTTGCAATTTCTCAGCTCGTGTCTACCGACGGAAAGAGAATGACCGTGACGTTTAGTGCGTATAGAAGCGCAAAGCCCCAGTGTTACTGCGCCTGTGAAAGCGCTTCCAAGGAAGGGTGCTGGCTAGCAACAGCTTTCACTGCTGGCAGTTTTCTTCTCTGAGCAATTGCTGGACGTTTGCAATTTCTCACCTGAGCTCTCTTTAGAGAGCACGAGAGGATGAGCAGAAGATGAGGTGGCTAGAGAAGCCCAGAGCCCCAGTGTTCTTAGGCCTACAAAAGCGCTTCCAAGGAAGGGTGCTGGCTAGCAACAGCTTTCAGTGCTGGCACTTTTCATCTCTGAGCAATTGCTGGACGTTTGCAATTTCTCAGCTCGTGTCTACCGACGGAAAGAGAATGACCGTGACGTTTGGTGGGTAGAGAAGCGCAAAGCCCCAGTGTTACTGCGCCTGTGAAAGCGCTTCCAAGGAAGGGTGCTGGCTAGCAACAGCTTTCAGTGCTGGCACTTTTCTTCTCTGAGCAATTGCTTGACGTTTGCAATTTCTCACCTGTGCTCTCTTCAGAGTGCGCGAGAGGATGAGCAGAAGATGAGGTGGCTAGAGAAGCCCAGAGCCCCAGTGTTCTTAGGCCTACAAAAGCGCTTCCAAGGAAGGGTGCTGGCTAGCAAGAGCTTTCAGTGCTGGCACTTTTCATCTCTGAGCAATTGCTCGACGTTTGCAATTTCTCACCTGAGCTCTCTTTAGAGTGCGCGAGAGGATGAGCAGAAGATGAGTTGGCTAGAGAAGCCCAGAGCCCCAGTGTTCTTAGGCCTACAAAAGCGCTTCCAAGGAAGGGTGCTGGCTAGCAAGAGCTTTCAGTGCTGGCACTTTTCATCTCTGAGCAATTGCTCGACGTTTGCAATTTCTCAGCTCGTGTCTACGAGACGGAAAGAGAATGACCGTGACGTTTAGTGCGTATAGAAGCGCAAAGCCCCAGTGTTGCTGCGCCTGTGAAAGCGCTTCCAAGGAAGGGTGCTGGCTAGCAACAGCTTTCAGTGCTGGCACTTTTCATCTCTGAGCAATTGCTCGACGTTTGCAATTTCTCACCTGAGCTCTCTTTAGAGTGCACGAGAGGATGAGCAGAAGATGAGGTGGCTAGAGAAGCCCAGAGCCCCAGTGTTCTTAGGCCTACAAAAGCGCTTCCAAGGAAGGGTGCTGGCTAGCAACAGCTTTCAGTGCTGGCACTTTTCATCTCTGAGCAATTGCTCGACGTTTGCAATTTCTCAGCTCGTGTCTACCGACGGAAAGAGAATGACCGTGACGTTTGGTGGGTAGAGAAGCGCAAAGCCCCAGTGTTACTGCGCCTGTGAAAGCGCTTCCAAGGAAGGGTGCTGGCTAGCAACAGCTTTCAGTGCTGGCACTTTTCATCTCTGAGCCATTGCTTGACGTTTGCAATTTCTCACCTGAGCTCTCTTTAGAGTGCGCGAGAGGATGAGCAGAATATGAGGTGGCTAGAGAAGCCCAGAGCCCCAGTGTTCTTAGGCCTACAAAAGCGCTTCCAAGGAAGGGTGCTGGCTAGCAACAGCTTTCAGTGCTGGCACTTTTCATCTCTGAGCAATTCCTCGACGTTTGCAATTTCTCAGCTCGTGTCTACGAGACGGAAAGAGAATGACCGTGACGTTTAGTGCGTATAGAAGCGCAAAGCCCCAGTGTTGCTGCGCCTGTGAAAGCGCTTCCAAGGAAGGGTGCTGGCTAGCAACAGCTTTCACTGCTGGCAGTTTTCTTCTCTGAGCAATTGCTGGACGTTTGCAATTTCTCACCTGAGCTCTCTTTAGAGTGCACGAGAGGATGAGCAGAAGATGAGGTGGCTAGAGAAGCCCAGAGCCCCAGTGTTCTTAGGCCTACAAAAGCGCTTCCAAGGAAGGGTGCTGGCTAGCAAGAGCTTTCAGTGCTGGCACTTTTCATCTCTGAGCAATTGCTGGACGTTTGCAATTTCTCAGCTCGTGTCTACCGACGGAAAGAGAATGACCGTGACGTTTGGTGGGTAGAGAAGCGCAAAGCCCCAGTGTTACTGCGCCTGTGAAAGCGCTTCCAAGGAAGGGTGCTGGCTAGCAACAGCTTTCAGTGCTGGCACTTTTCACCTCTGAGCCATTGCTTGACGTTTGCAATTTCTCACCTGTGCTCTCTTCAGAGTGCGCGAGAGGATGAGCAGAAGATGAGGTGGCTAGAGAAGCCCAGAGCCCCAGTGTTCTTAGGCCTACAAAAGCGCTTCCAAGGAAGGGTGCTGGCTAGCAACAGCTTTCAGTGCTGTCACTTTTCACCTCTGAGCAATTGCTCGACGTTTGCAATTTCTCAGCTCGTGTCTACGAGACGGAAAGAGAAGGACCGTGACGTTTGGTGGGTAGAGAGGCGCAAAGCCCCAGTGTTACTGCGCCTGTGAAAGCGCTTCCAAGGAAGGGTGCTGTCTAGCAACAGCTTTCAGTGCTGGCACTTTTCATCTCTGAGCAATTGCTCGACGTTTGCAATTTCTCAGCTCCTGTCTACGAGACGGAAAGAGAAGGACCGTGACGTTTGGTGCGTATAGAAGCGCAAAGCCCCAGTGTTGCTGCGCCTGTGAAAGCGCTTCCAAGGAAGGGTGCTGGCTAGCAACAGCTTTCAGTGCTGGCACTTTTCATCTCTGAGCAATTGCTGGACGTTTGCAATTTCTCACCTGAGCTCTCTTTAGAGTGCGCGAGAGGATGAGCAGAAGATGAGGTGGCTAGAGAAGCCCAGAGCCCCAGTGTTCTTAGGCCTACAAAAGCGCTTCCAAGGAAGGGTGCTGGCTAGCAACAGCTTTCAGTGCTGGCACTTTTCATCTCTGAGCAATTGCTCGACGTTTGCAATTTCTCAGCTCGTGTCTACGAGACGGAAAGAGAAGGACCGTGACGTTTGGTGCGTATAGAAGCGCAAAGCCCCAGTGTTGCTGCGCCTGTGAAAGCGCTTCCAAGGAAGGGTGCTGGCTAGCAACAGCTTTCAGTGCTGGCACTTTTATTCTCTGAGCATTTGCTCGTCGTTTGCAATTTCTCACCTGAGCTCTCTTTAGAGTGCGCGAGAGGATGAGCAGAAGATGAGGTGGCTAGAGAAGCCCAGAGCCCCAGTGTTCTTAGGCCTACAAAAGCGCTTCCAAGGAAGGGTGCTGGCTAGCAACAGCTTTCAGTGCTGGCACTTTTCATCTCTGAGCAATTGCTGGACGTTTGCAATTTCTCAGCTCGTGTCTACCGACGGAAAGAGAATGACCGTGACGTTTGGTGGCTAGAGAAGCGCAAAGCCCCAGTGTTACTGCGCCTGTAAAGCGCTTCCAAGGAAGGGTGCTGGCTAGCAAGAGCTTTCAGTGCTGGCACTTTTCATCTCTGAGCAATTGCTCGACGTTTGCAATTTCTCAGCTCGTGTCTATGAGACGGAAAGAGAAGGACCGTGACGTTTAGTGCGTATAGAAGCGCAAAGCCCCAGTGTTGCTGCGCCTGTGAAAGCGCTTCCAAGGAAGGGTGCTGGCTAGCAAGAGCTTTCAGTGCTGGCACTTTTCATCTCTGAGCAATTGCTGGACGTTTGCAATTTCTCACCTGAGCTCTCTTTAGAGTGCGCGAGAGGATGAGCAGAAGATGAGGTGGCTAGAGAAGCCCAGAGCCCCAGTGTTCTTAGGCCTACAAAAGCGCTTCCAAGGAAGGGTGCTGGCTAGCAACAGCTTTCAGTGCTGGCACTTTTCATCTCTGAGCAATTGCTCGACGTTTGCAATTTCTCAGCTCGTGTCTACCGACGGAAAGAGAATGACCGTGACGTTTGGTGCGTATAGAAGCGCAAAGCCCCAGTGTTACTGCGCCTGTGAAAGCGCTTCCAAGGAAGGGTGCTGGCTAGCAACAGCTTTCTGTGCTGGCACTTTTCTTCTCTGAGCAATTGCTCGACGTTTGCAATTTCTCACCTGAGCTGTCTTCAGAGTGCGCGAGAGGATGAGCAGAAGATGAGGTGTCTAGAGAAGCCCAGAGCCCCAGTGTTCTTAGGCCTACAAAAGCGCTTCCAAGGAAGGGTGCTGGCTAGCAACAGCTTTCAGTGCTGGCACTTTTCAGCTCTGAGCAATTGCTGGACGTTTGCAATTTCTCAGCTCGTGTCTACGAGACGGAAAGATAAGGACCGTGACCTTTTGTGG
The DNA here is from genome assembly GCA_037962945.1 of Sarcoramphus papa. NCBI lineage: Eukaryota > Metazoa > Chordata > Aves > Accipitriformes > Cathartidae > Sarcoramphus > Sarcoramphus papa. The sequence continues at coordinate 4,824,900 of JBBMRM010000084.1, read as the reverse complement.
CTAGAGAAGCGCAAAGCCCCAGTGTTACTGCGCCTGTGAAAGCGCTTCCAAGGAAGGGTGCTGGCTAGCAACAGCTTTCAGTGCTGGCACTTTTCATCTCTGAGCAATTGCTCGATGTTTGCAATTTCTCAGCTCGTGTCTACGAGACGGAGGGATAGTGACTGTGACGTTTGGTGGGTAGAGAAGTGCAAAGCCACAGTGTTACTGCGCCTGTGAAAGCGCTTCCAAGGAAGGGTGCTGGCTAGCAACAGCTTTCAGTGCTGGCACTTTTCATCTCTGAGCAATTGCTCGACGTTTGCAATTTCTCACCTGAGCTCTCTTTAGAGTGCGCGAGAGGATGAGCAGAAGATGAGGTGGCTAGAGAAGCCCAGAGCCCCAGTGTTCTTAGGCCTACAAAAGCGCTTCCAAGGCAGGGTGCTGGCTAGCAAGAGCTTTCAGTGCTGGCACTTTTCATCTCTGAGCAATTGCTCGACGTTTGCAATTTCTCAGCTCGTGTCTACGAGACGGAAAGAGAAGGACCGTGACGTTTGGTGGCTAGAGAAGCGCAAAGCCCCAGTGTTGCTGCGCCTGTGAAAGCGCTTCCAAGGAAGGGTGCTGGCTAGCAACAGCTTTCAGTGCTGGCACTTTTCATCTCTGAGCAATTGCTCGACGTTTGCAATTTCTCACCTGAGCTCTCTTTAGAGTGCGCGAGAGGATGAGCAGAAGATGAGGTGGCTAGAGAAGCCCAGAGCCCCAGTGTTCTTAGGCCTACAAAAGCGCTTCCAAGGAAGGGTGCTGGCTAGCAACAGCTTTCAGTGCTGGCACTTTTCATCTCTGAGCAATTGCTCGACGTTTGCAATGTCTCAGCTCGTGTCTACGAGACGGAAAGAGAATGACCGTGACGTTTGGTGCGTATAGAAGCGCAAAGCCCCAGTGTTGCTGCGCCTGTGAAAGCGCTTCCAAGGAAGGGGGCTGGCTAGCAACAGCTTTCTGTGCTGGCACTTTTCTTCTCTGAGCATTTGCTAGACGTTTGCAATTACTCACCTGAGCTCTCTTTAGAGTGCGCGAGAGGATGAGCAGAAGATGAGGTGGCTAGAGAAGCCCAGAGCCCCAGTGTTCTTAGGCCTACAAAAGCGCTTCCAAGGAAGGGTGCTGGCTAGCAACAGCTTTCAGTGCTGTCACTTTTCATCTCTGAGCAATTGCTCGACGTTTGCAATTTCTCAGCTCGTGTCTACGAGACGGAAAGATAAGGACCGTGACCTTTTGTGGCTAGAGAAGCGCAAAGCCCCAGTGTTACTGCGCCTGTGAAAGCGCTTCCAAGGAAGGGTGCTGGCTAGCAACAGCTTTCAGTGCTGGCACTTTTCAGCTCTGAGCAATTGCTCGACGTTTGCAATTTCTCAGCTCGTGTCTACGAGACGGAGGGATAGTGACTGTGACGTTTGGTGGCTAGAGAAGTGCAAAGCCCCAGTGTTGCTGCGCCTGTGAAAGCGCTTCCAAGGAAGGGTGCTGGCTAGCAAGAGCTTTCAGTGCTGGCACTTTTCTTCTCTGAGCAATTGCTGGACGTTTGCAATTTCTCACCTGAGCTCTCTTTAGAGTGCGCGAGAGGATGAGCAGAAGATGAGGTGTCTAGAGAAGCCCAGAGCCCCAGTGTTCTTAGGCCTACAAAAGCGCTTCCAAGGAAGGGTGCTGGCTAGCAACAGCTTTCAGTGCTGGCACTTTTCAGCTCTGAGCAATTGCTCGACGTTTGCAATTTCTCAGCTCGTGTCTACGAGACGGAAAGATAAGGACCGTGACCTTTTGTGGCTAGAGAAGCGCAAAGCCCCAGTGTTACTGCGCCTGTGAAAGCGCTTCCAAGGAAGGGTGCTGGCTAGCAACAGCTTTCAGTGCTGGCACTTTTCATCTCTGAGCAATTGCTTGACGTTTGCAATTTCTCAGCTCGTGTCTACGAGACGGAGGGATAGTGACTGTGACGTTTGGTGGGTAGAGAAGTGCAAAGCCACAGTGTTACTGCGCCTGTGAAAGCGCTTCCAAGGAAGGGTGCTGGCTAGCAACAGCTTTCAGTGCTGGCACTTTTCATCTCTGAGCAATTGCTCGACGTTTGCAATTTCTCACCTGAGCTCTCTTTAGAGTGCGCGAGAGGATGAGCAGAAGATGAGGTGGCTAGAGAAGCCCAGAGCCCCAGTGTTCTTAGGCCTACAAAAGCGCTTCCAAGGCAGGGTGCTGGCTAGCAAGAGCTTTCAGTGCTGGCACTTTTCATCTCTGAGCAATTGCTCGACGTTTGCAATTTCTCAGCTCGTGTCTACGAGACGGAAAGAGAAGGACCGTGACGTTTGGTGGCTAGAGAAGCGCAAAGCCCCAGTGTTGCTGCGCCTGTGAAAGCGCTTCCAAGGAAGGGTGCTGGCTAGCAACAGCTTTCAGTGCTGGCACTTTTCATCTCTGAGCAATTGCTCGACGTTTGCAATTTCTCACCTGAGCTCTCTTTAGAGTGCGCGAGAGGATGAGCAGAAGATGAGGTGGCTAGAGAAGCCCAGAGCCCCAGTGTTCTTAGGCCTACAAAAGCGCTTCCAAGGAAGGGTGCTGGCTAGCAACAGCTTTCAGTGCTGGCACTTTTCATCTCTGAGCAATTGCTCGACGTTTGCAATGTCTCAGCTCGTGTCTACCGACGGAAAGAGAATGACCGTGACGTTTGGTGCGTATAGAAGCGCAAAGCCCCAGTGTTGCTGCGCCTGTGAAAGCGCTTCCAAGGAAGGGTGCTGGCTAGCAACAGCTTTCAGTGCTGGCACTTTTCTTCTCTGAGCATTTGCTAGACGTTTGCAATTACTCACCTGAGCTCTCTTTAGAGTGCGCGAGAGGATGAGCAGAAGATGAGGTGGCTAGAGAAGCCCAGAGCCCCAGTGTTCTTAGGCCTACAAAAGCGCTTCCAAGGAAGGGTGCTGGCTAGCAACAGCTTTCAGTGCTGGCACTTTTCATCTCTGAGCAATTGCTCGACGTTTGCAATTTCTCAGCTCGTGTCTACGAGACGGAAAGATAAGGACCGTGACCTTTTGTGGCTAGAGAAGCGCAAAGCCCCAGTGTTACTGCGCCTGTGAAAGCGCTTCCAAGGAAGGGTGCTGGCTAGCAACAGCTTTCAGTGCTGGCACTTTTCAGCTCTGAGCAATTGCTCGACGTTTGCAATTTCTCAGCTCGTGTCTACGAGACGGAGGGATAGTGACTGTGACGTTTGGTGGCTAGAGAAGTGCAAAGCCACAGTGTTACTGCGCCTGTGAAAGCGCTTCCAAGGAAGGGTGCTGGCTAGCAAGAGCTTTCAGTGCTGGCACTTTTCTTCTCTGAGCATTTGCTCGACGTTTGCAATTTCTCACCTGAGCTCTCTTTAGAGTGCGCGAGAGGATGAGCAGAAGATGAGGTGGCTAGAGAAGCCCAGAGCCCCAGTGTTCTTAGGCCTACAAAAGCGCTTCCAAGGAAGGGTGCTGGCTAGCAACAGCTTTCAGTGCTGGCACTTTTCATCTCTGAGCAATTGCTCGACGTTTGCAATTTCTCAGCTCGTGTCTACGAGACGGAAAGAGAATGACCGTGACCTTTGGTGCGTATAGAAGCGCAAAGCCCCAGTGTTGCTGCGCCTGTGAAAGCGCTTCCAAGGAAGGGTGCTGGCTAGCAACAGCTTTCAGTGCTGGCACTTTTCGTCTCTGAGCAATTGCTCGACGTTTGCAATTTCTCACCTGAGCTCTCTTTAGAGTGCGCGAGAGGATGAGCAGAAGATGAGGTGGCTAGAGAAGCGCAAAGCCCCAGTGTTCTTAGGCCTACAAAAGCGCTTCCAAGGAAGGGTGCTGGCTAGCAACAGCTTTCAGTGCTGGCACTTTTCAGCTCTGAGCAATTGCTTGACGTTTGCAATTTCTCAGCTCGTGTCTACCGACGGAAAGAGAAGGACCGTGACGTTTGGTGGGTAGAGAAGCGCAAAGCCCCAGTGTTGCTGCGCCTGTGAAAGCGCTTCCAAGGAAGGGTGCTGGCTAGCAACAGCTTTCAGTGCTGGCACTTTTCATCTCTGAGCAATTGCTCGACGTTTGCAATTTCTCAGCTCGTGTCTAGGAGACGGAAAGAGAATGACCGTGACGTTTGGTGGCTAGAGAAGCGCAAAGCCCCAGTGTTGCTGCGCCTGTGAAAGCGCTTCCAAGGAAGGGTGCTGGCTAGCAACAGCTTTCAGTGCTGGCACTTTTCACCTCTGAGCCATTGCTTTACGTTTGCAATTTCTCACCTGAGCTCTCTTTAGAGTGCGCGAGAGGATGAGCAGAAGATGAGGTGGCTAGAGGAGCGCAAAGCCCCAGTGTTCTTAGGCCTACAAAAGCGCTTCCAAGGAAGGGTGCTGGCTAGCAAGAGCTTTCAGTGCTGGCACTTTTCATCTCTGAGCAATTGCTGGACGTTTGCAATTTCTCACCTGAGCTCTCTTTAGAGTGCGCGAGAGGATGAGCAGAAGATGAGGTGGCTAGAGAAGCCCAGAGCCCCAGTGTTCTTAGGCCTACAAAAGCGCTTCCAAGGAAGGGTGCTGGCTAGCAACAGCTTTCAGTGCTGGCACTTTTCATCTCTGAGCAATTGCTCGACGTTTGCAATTTCTCAGCTCGTGTCTACGAGGCGGAAAGAGAATGACCGTGACGTTTGGTGGGTAGAGAAGCGCAAAGCCCCAGTGTTACTGCGCCTGTGAAAGCGCTTCCAAGGAAGGGTGCTGGCTAGCAACAGCTTTCAGTGCTGGCACTTTTCACCTCTGAGCCATTGCTTGACGTTTGCAATTTCTCACCTGTGCTCTCTTCAGAGTGCGCGAGAGGATGAGCAGAAGATGAGGTGGCTAGAGAAGCCCAGAGCCCCAGTGTTCTTAGGCCTACAAAAGCGCTTCCAAGGAAGGGTGCTGGCTAGCAACAGCTTCCAGTGCTGGCACTTTTCATCTCTGAGCAATTGCTCGACGTTTGCAATTTCTCAGCTCGTGTCTACGAGACGGAAAGAGAAGGACCGTGACGTTTGGTGGGTAGAGAAGCGCAAAGCCCCAGTGTTGCTGCGCCTGTGAAAGCGCTTCCAAGGAAGGGTGCTGGCTAGCAACAGCTTTCAGTGCTGGCACTTTTCATCTCTGAGCAATTGCTCGACGTTTGCAATTTCTCATCTGAGCTCTCTTTAGAGTGCGCAAGAGGATGAGCAGAAGATGAGGTGGCTAGAGAAGCCCAGAGCCCCAGTCTTCTTAGGCCTACAAAAGCGCTTCCAAGGAAGGGTGCTGGCTAGCAACAGCTTTCAGTGCTGGCACTTTTCATCTCTGAGCAATTGCTCGACGTTTGCAATTTCTCAGCTCGTGTCTACCGACGGAAAGAGAAGGACCGTGACGTTTGGTGGGTAGAGAAGCGCAAAGCCCCAGTGTTACTGCGCCTGTGAAAGCGCTTCCAAGGAAGGGTGCTGGCTAGCAACAGCTTTCAGTGCTGGCACTTTTCAGCTCTGAGCAATTGCTCGACGTTTGCAATTTCTCAGCTCGTGTCTACGAGACGGAAAGAGAAGGACCGTGACGTTTGGTGCGTATAGAAGCGCAAAGCCCCAGTGTTACTGCGCCTGTGAAAGCACTTCCAAGGAAGGGTGCTGGCTAGCAACAGCTTTCAGTGCTGGCACTTTTCATCTCTGAGCAATTGCTGGACGTTTGCAATTTCTCACCTGAGCTCTCTTTAGAGTGCGCGAGAGGATGAGCAGAAGATGAGGTGGCTAGAGAAGCCCAGAGCCCCAGTGTTCTTAGGCCTACAAAAGCGCTTCCAAGGAAGGGTGCTGGCTAGCAACAGCTTTCAGTGCTGGCACTTTTCATCTCTGAGCAATTGCTCGACGTTTGCAATTTCTCAGCTCGTGTCTACGAGACGGAAAGAGAATGACCGTGACGTTTAGTGCGTATAGAAGCGCAAAGCCCCAGTGTTGCTGCGCCTGTGAAAGCGCTTCCAAGGAAGGGTGCTGGCTAGCAACAGCTTTCAGTGCTGGCACTTTTCTTCTCTGAGCAATTGCTGGACGTTTGCAATTTCTCACCTGAGCTCTCTTTAGATTGCGCGAGAGGATGAGCAGAAGATGAGGTGGCTAGAGAAGCGCAAAGCCCCAGTGTTCTTGAGCCTACAAAAGCGCTTCCAAGGAAGGGTGCTGGCTAGCAACAGCTTTCAGTGCTGGCACTTTTCATCTCTGAGCAATTGCTCGACGTTTGCAATTTCTCAGCTCGTGTCTACCGACGGAAAGAGAAGGACCGTGACGTTTGGTGCGTATAGAAGCGCAAAGCCCCAGTGTTGCTGCGCCTGTGAAAGCGCTTCCAAGGAAGGGTGCTGGCTAGCAACAGCTTTCAGTGCTGGCACTTTTCTTCTCTGAGCAATTGCTGGACGTTTGCAATTTCTCACCTGAGCTCTCTTTAGAGTGCGCGAGAGGATGAGCAGAAGATGAGGTGGCTAGAGAAGCCCAGAGCCCCAGTGTTCTTGAGCCTACAAAAGCGCTTCCAAGGAAGGGTGCTGGCTAGCAACAGCTTTCAGTGCTGGCACTTTTCATCTCTGAGCAATTGCTTGACGTTTGCAATTTCTCAGCTCGTGTCTACCGACGGAAAGAGAATGACCGTGACGTTTGGTGGGTAGAGAAGCGCAAAGCCCCAGTGTTGCTGCGCCTGTGAAAGCGCTTCCAAGGAAGGGTGCTGGCTAGCAAGAGCTTTCAGTGCTGGCACTTTTCATCTCTGAGCAATTGCTCGACGTTTGCAATTTCTCAGCTCGTGTCTATGAGACGGAAAGAGAATGACCGTGACGTTTGGTGCGTATAGAAGCGCAAAGCCCCAGTGTTGCTGCGCCTGTGAAAGCGCTTCCAAGGAAGGGGGCTGGCTAGCAACAGCTTTCAGTGCTGGCACTTTTCATCTCTGAGCAATTGCTCGACGTTTGCAATTTCTCAGCTCGTGTCTACCGACGGAAAGAGAAGGACCGTGACGTTTGGTGCGTAGAGAAGCGCAAAGCCCCAGTGTTGCTGCGCCTGTGAAAGCGCTTCCAAGGAAGGGTGCTGGCTAGCAACAGCTTTCAGTGCTGGCACTTTTCATCTCTGAGCAATTGCTGGACGTTTGCAATTTCTCACCTGAGCTCTCTTTAGAGTGCGCGAGAGGATGAGCAGAAGATGAGGTGGCTAGAGAAGCCCAGAGCCCCAGTGTTCTTAGGCCTACAAAAGCGCTTCCAAGGAAGGGTGCTGGCTAGCAACAGCTTTCAGTGCTGGCACTTTTCATCTCTGAGCAATTGCTCGACGTTTGCAATTTCTCAGCTCGTGTCTACCGACGGAAAGAGAATGACCGTGACGTTTGGTGGGTAGAGAAGCGCAAAGCCCCAGTGTTGCTGCGCCTGTGAAAGCGCTTCCAAGGAAGGGTGCTGGCTAGCAACAGCTTTCAGTGCTGGCACTTTTCATCTCTGAGCAATTGCTGGACGTTTGCAATTTCTCACCTGAGCTCTCTTTAGAGTGCGCGAGAGGATGAGCAGAAGATGAGGTGTCTAGAGAAGCCCAGAGCCCCAGTGTTCTTAGGCCTACAAAAGCGCTTCCAAGGAAGGGTGCTGGCTAGCAACAGCTTTCAGTGCTGGCACTTTTCATCTCTGAGCAATTGCTCGACGTTTGCAATTTCTCAGCTCGTGTCTACCGACGGAAAGAGAAGGACCGTGACGTTTAGTGCGTATAGAAGCGCAAAGCCCCAGTGTTGCTGCGCCTGTGAAAGCGCTTCCAAGGAAGGGTGCTGGCTAGCAACAGCTTTCAGTGCTGGCACTTTTATTCTCTGAGCATTTGCTAGACGTTTGCAATTTCTCACCTGAGCTCTCTTTAGAGTGCGCGAGAGGATGAGCAGAAGATTAGGTGGCTAGAGAAGCCCAGAGCCCCACTGTTCTTAGGCCTACAAAAGCGCTTCCAAGGAAGGGTGCTGGCTAGCAACAGCTTTCAGTGCTGGCACTTTTCATCTCTGAGCAATTGCTGGACGTTTGCAATTTCTCAGCTCGTGTCTATGAGACGGAAAGAGAATGACCGTGACCTTTGGTGGGTAGAGAAGCGCAAAGCCCCAGTGTTACTGCGCCTGTGAAAGCGCTTCCAAGGAAGGGTGCTGACTAGCAACAGCTTTCAGTGCTGGCACTTTTCATCTCTGAGCAATTGCTCGACGTTTGCAATTTCTCACCTGAGCTCTCTTTAGAGTGCGCGCCTGGATGAGCAGAAGATGAGGTGGCTAGAGAAGCCCAGAGCCCCAGTGTTCTTGAGCCTACAAAAGCGCTTCCAAGGAAGGGTGCTGGCTAGCAAGAGCTTTCAGTGCTGGCACTTTTCATCTCTGAGCAATTGCTGGACGTTTGCAATTTCTCAGCTCGTGTCTACCGACGGAAAGAGAATGACCGTGACGTTTGGTGGCTAGAGAAGCGCAAAGCCCCAGTGTTACTGCGCCTGTAAAGCGCTTCCAAGGAAGGGTGCTGGCTAGCAAGAGCTTTCAGTGCTGGCACTTTTCATCTCTGAGCAATTGCTCGACGTTTGCAATTTCTCAGCTCGTGTCTACGAGACGGAAAGAGAATGACCGTGACATTTGGTGCGTATAGAAGCGCAAAGCCCCAGTGTTGCTGCGCCTGTGAAAGCGCTTCCAAGGAAGGGTGCTGGCTAGCAAGAGCTTTCAGTGCTGGCACTTTTCATCTCTGAGCAATTGCTCGACGTTTGCAATTTCTCACCTGAGCTCTCTTTAGAGTGCGCGAGAGGATGAGCAGAAGATGAGGTGGCTAGAGAAGCCCAGAGCCCCAGTGTTCTTAGGCCTACAAAAGCGCTTCCAAGGAAGGGTGCTGGCTAGCAACAGCTTTCAGTGCTGGCACTTTTCATCTCTGAGCAATTGCTCGACGTTTGCAATTTCTCAGCTCGTGTCTACCGACGGAAAGAGAAGGACCGTGACGTTTGGTGGGTAGAGAAGCGCAAAGCCCCAGTGTTGCTGCGCCTGTGAAAGCGCTTCCAAGGAAGGGTGCTGGCTAGCAACAGCTTTCTGTGCTGGCACTTTTATTCTCTGAGCATTTGCTCGACGTTTGCAATTTCTCACCTGAGCTCTCTTTAGAGTGCGCGAGAGCATGAGCAGAAGATGAGGTGTCTAGAGAAGCCCAGAGCCCCAGTGTTCTTAGGCCTACAAAAGCGCTTCCAAGGAAGGGTGCTGGCTAGCAACAGCTTTCAGTGCTGGCACTTTTCATCTCTGAGCAATTGCTCGACGTTTGCAATTTCTCAGCTCGTGTCTACCGACGGAAAGATAAGGACCGTGACCTTTTGTGGCTAGAGAAGCGCAAAGCCCCAGTGTTACTGCGCCTGTGAAAGCGCTTCCAAGGAAGGGTGCTGGCTAGCAACAGCTTTCAGTGCTGGCACTTTTCAGCTCTGAGCAATTGCTCGACGTTTGCAATTTCTCAGCTCGTGTCTACGAGACGGAGGGATAGTGACTGTGACGTTTGGTGGCTAGAGAAGTGCAAAGCCACAGTGTTACTGCACCTGTGAAAGCGCTTCCAAGGAAGGGTGCTGGCTAGCAACAGCTTTCAGTGCTGGCACTTTTCATATCTGAGCAATTGCTCGACGTTTGCAATTTCTCACCTGAGCTCTCTTTAGAGTGCGCGAGAGGATGAGCAGAAGATGAGGTGGCTAGAGAAGCCCAGAGCCCCAGTGTTCTTAGGCCTACAAAGCGCTTCCAAGGAAGGGTGCTGGCTAGCAAGAGCTTTCAGTGCTGGCACTTTTCTTCTCTGAGCAATTGCTCGACGTTTGCAATTTCTCAGCTCGTGTCTACGAGACGGAAAGAGAAGGACCGTGACGTTTGGTGCGTATAGAAGCGCAAAGCCCCAGTGTTGCTGCGCCTGTGAAAGCGCTTCCAAGGAAGGGTGCTGGCTAGCAAGAGCTTTCAGTGCTGGCACTTTTCTTCTCTGAGCAATTGCTCGACGTTTGCAATTTCTCATCTGAGCTCTCTTTAGAGTGCGCAAGAGGATGAGCAGAAGATGAGGTGGCTAGAGAAGCCCAGAGCCCCAGTCTTCTTAGGCCTACAAAAGCGCTTCCAAGGAAGGGTGCTGGCTAGCAAGAGCTTTCAGTGCTGGCACTTTTCATCTCTGAGCAATTGCTCGACGTTTGCAATTTCTCAGCTCGTGTCTACCGACGGAAAGAGAAGGACCGTGACGTTTGGTGGGTAGAGAAGCGCAAAGCCCCAGTGTTGCTGCGCCTGTGAAAGCGCTTCCAAGGAAGGGTGCTGGCTAGCAACAGCTTTCAGTGCTGGCACTTTTCAGCTCTGAGCAATAGCTGGATGTTTGCAATTTCTCAGCTCGTGCCTAGGAGACGGAAAGAGAAGGACCGTGATGTTTGGTGGGTAGAGAAGCGCAAAGCCCCAGTGTTACTGCGCCTGTGAAAGCGCTTCCAAGGAAGGGTGCTGTCTAGCAACAGCTTTCAGTGCTGGCACTTTTCAGCTCTGAGCAATAGCTGGATGTTTGCAATTTCTCAGCTCGTGTCTACGAGACGGAAAGAGAAGGACCGTGACGTTTGGTGCGTATAGAAGCGCAAAGCCCCAGTGTTGCTGCGCCTGTGAAAGCGCTTCCAAGGAAGGGTGCTGGCTAGCAACAGCTTTCAGTGCTGGCACTTTTCATCTCTGAGCAATTGCTCGACGTTTGCAATTTCTCACCTGAGCTCTCTTTAGAGTGCGCGAGAGGATGAGCAGAAGATGAGGTGGCTAGAGAAGCCCAGAGCCCCAGTGTTCTTAGGCCTACAAAAGCGCTTCCAAGGAAGGGTGCTGGCTAGCAACAGCTTTCAGTGCTGGCACTTTTCATCTCTGAGCAATTGCTCGACGTTTGCAATTTCTCAGCTCGTGCCTAGGAGACGGAAAGAGAAGGACCGTGATGTTTGCTGGGTAGAGAAGCGCAAAGCCCCAGTGTTACTGCGCCTGTGAAAGCGCTTCCAAGGAAGGGTGCTGGCTAGCAACAGCTTTCAGTGCTGGCACTTTTCAGCTCTGAGCAATAGCTGGATGTTTGCAATTTCTCAGCTCGTGTCTACGAGACGGAAAGAGAAGGACCGTGACGTTTGGTGCGTATAGAAGCGCAAAGCCCCAGTGTTGCTGCGCCTGTGAAAGCGCTTCCAAGGAAGGGTGCTGGCTAGCAACAGCTTTCAGTGCTGGCACTTTTCAGCTCTGAGCAATTGCTCGACGTTTGCAATTTCTCAGCTCGTGTCTACGAGACGGAAAGAGAATGACCGTGACGTTTGGTGCGTATAGAAGCGCAAAGCCCCAGTGTTGCTGCGCCTGTGAATGCGCTTCCAAGGAAGGGTGCTGGCTAGCAACAGCTTTCAGTGCTGGCACTTTTCGTCTCTGAGCAATTGCTCGACGTTTGCAATTTCTCACCTGAGCTCTCTTTAGAGTGCGCGAGAGGATGAGCAGAAGATGAGGTGGCTAGAGAAGCCCAGAGCCCCAGTGTTCTTAGGCCTACAAAAGCGCTTCCAAGGAAGGGTGCTGGCTAGCAACAGCTTTCAGTGCTGGCACTTTTCATCTCTGAGCAATTGCTCGACGTTTGCAATTTCTCAGCTCGTGTCTACGAGACGGAAAGAGAAGGACCGTGACGTTTGGTGGGTAGAGAAGCGCAAAGCCCCAGTGTTGCTGCGCCTGTGAAAGCGCTTCCAAGGAAGGGTGCTGGCTAGCAACAGCTTTCAGTGCTGGCACTTTTCATCTCTGAGCAATTGCTCGACGTTTGCAATTTCTCACCTGAGCTCTCTTTAGAGTGCGCGAGAGGATGAGCAGAAGATGAGGTGTCTAGAGAAGCCCAGAGCCCCAGTGTTCTTAGGCCTACAAAAGCGCTTCCAAGGAAGGGTGCTGGCTAGCAACAGCTTTCAGTGCTGGCACTTTTCATCTCTGAGCAATTGCTCGACGTTTGCAATTTCTCAGCTCGTGTCTACCGACGGAAAGAGAAGGACCGTGACGTTTGGTGGCTAGAGAAGCGCAAAGCCCCAGTGTTGCTGCACCTGTAAAGCGCTTCCAAGGAAGGGTGCTGGCTAGCAACAGCTTTCAGTGCTGGCACTTTTCATCTCTGAGCAATTGCTCGACGTTTGCAATTTCTCAGCTCGTGTCTATGAGACGGAAAGAGAATGACCGTGACGTTTGGTGCGTATAGAAGCGCAAAGCCCCAGTGTTACTGCGCCTGTGAAAGCACTTCCAAGGAAGGGTGCTGGCTAGCAACAGCTTTCAGTGCTGGCACTTTTCATCTCTGAGCAATTGCTCGACGTTTGCAATTTCTCACCTGAGCTCTCTTTAGAGTGCGCGAGAGGATGAGCAGAAGATGAGGTGGCTAGAGAAGCCCAGAGCCCCAGTGTTCTTAGGCCTACAAAAGCGCTTCCAAGGAAGGGTGCTGGCTAGCAACAGCTTTCAGTGCTGGCACTTTTCATCTCTGAGCAATTGCTCGACGTTTGCAATTTCTCAGCTCGTGTCTACGAGACGAAAAGAGAAGGACCGTGACGTTTGGTGCGTATAGAAGCGCAAAGCCCCAGTGTTGCTGCGCCTGTGAAAGCGCTTCCAAGGAAGGGTGCTGGCTAGCAAGAGCTTTCAGTGCTGGCACTTTTCATCTCTGAGCAATTGCTCGACGTTTGCAATTTCTCAGCTCGTGTCTACGAGACGGAAAGAGAAGGACCGTGACGTTTGGTGCGTATAGAAGCGCAAAGCCCCAGTGTTGCTGCGCCTGTGAAAGCGCTTCCAAGGAAGGGTGCTGGCTAGCAACAGCTTTCAGTGCTGGCACTTTTCATCTCTGAGCAATTGCTCGACGTTTGCAATTTCTCAGCTCGTGTCTACGAGACGGAAAGAGAAGGACCGTGACGTTTGGTGGCTAGAGAAGCGCAAAGCCCCAGTGTTGCTGCGCCTGTGAAAGCGCTTCCAAGGAAGGGTGCTGGCTAGCAAGAGCTTTCAGTGCTGGCACTTTTCATCTCTGAGCAATTGCTGGATGTTTGCAATTTCTCAGCTCGTGTCTACGAGACGGAAAGAGAATGACCGTGACGTTTGGTGGCTAGAGAAGCGCAAAGCCCCAGTGTTGCTGCGCCTGTGAAAGCGCTTCCAAGGAAGGGTGCTGGCTAGCAAGAGCTTTCAGTGCTGGCACTTTTCATCTCTGAGCAATTGCTGGACGTTTGCAATTTCTCACCTGAGCTCTCTTTAGAGTGCGCGACTGGATGAGCAGAAGATGAGGTGGCTAGAGAACCCCAGAGCCCCAGTGTTCTTAGGCCTACAAAAGCGCTTCCAAGGAAGGGTGCTGGCTAGCAACAGCTTTCAGTGCTGGCACTTTTCATCTCTGAGCAATTGCTCGACGTTTGCAATTTCTCAGCTCGTGTCTACGAGACGGAAAGAGAAGGACCGTGACGTTTGGTGGGTAGAGAAGCGCAAAGCCCCAGTGTTGCTGCGCCTGTGAAAGCGCTTCCAAGGAAGGGTGCTGGCTAGCAAGAGCTTTCAGTGCTGGCACTTTTCATCTCTGAGCAATTGCTCGACGTTTGCAATTTCTCACCTGAGCTCTCTTTAGAGTGCGCGAGAGGATGAGCAGAAGATGAGGTGGCTAGAGAAGCCCAGAGCCCCAGTGTTCTTAGGCCTACAAAAGCGCTTCCAAGGAAGGGTGCTGGCTAGCAACAGCTTTCAGTGCTGGCACTTTTCATCTCTGAGCAATTGCTCGACGTTTGCAATTTCTCAGCTCGTGTCTACCGACGGAAAGCGAAGGACCGTGACGTTTGGTGGATAGAGAAGCGCAAAGCCCCAGTGTTACTGCGCCTGTGAAAGCGCTTCCAAGGAAGGGTGCTGGCTAGCAAAAGCTTTCAGTGCTGGCACTTTTCAGCTCTGAGCAATTGCTGGATGTTTGCAATTTCTCAGCTCGTGTCTACGAGACGGAAAGAGAATGACCGTGACGTTTGGTGGGTAGAGAAGCGCAAAGACCCAGTGTTGCTGCGCCTGTGAAAGCGCTTCCAAGGAAGGGTGCTGGCTAGCAACAGCTTTCAGTGCTGGCACTTTTCATCTCTGAGCATTTGCTCGACGTTTGCAATTTCTCACCTGAGCTCTCTTTAGAGTGCGCGAGAGGATGAGCAGAAGATGAGGTGGCTAGAGAAGCCCAGAGCCCCAGTGTTCTTAGGCCTACAAAAGCGCTTCCAAGGAAGGGTGCTGGCTAGCAACAGCTTTCAGTGCTGGCACTTTTCATCTCTGAGCAATTGCTCGACGTTTGCAATTTCTCAGCTCGTGTCTACGAGACGGAAAGAGAAGGACCGTGACGTTTGGTGGGTAGAGAAGCGCAAAGCCCCAGTGTTACTGCGCTTGTAAAGCGCTTCCAAGGAAGGGTGCTGGCTAGCAAGAGCTTTCAGTGCTGGCACTTTTCAGCTCTGAGCAATTGCTCGACGTTTGCAATTTCTCAGCTCGTGTCTACGAGACGGAAAGAGAAGGACCGTGACGTTTGGTGCGTATAGAAGCGCAAAGCCCCAGTGTTGCTGCGCCTGTGAAAGTGCTTCCAAGGAAGGGTGCTGGCTAGCAACAGCTTTCAGTGCTGGCACTTTTCTTCTCTGAGCATTTGCTAGACGTTTGCAATTTCTCACCTGAGCTCTCTTTAGAGTGCGCGAGAGGATGAGCAGAAGATGAGGTGGCTAGAGAAGCCCAGAGCCCCAGTGTTCTTAGGCCTACAAAAGCGCTTCCAAGGAAGGGTGCTGGCTAGCAACAGCTTTCAGTGCTGGCACTTTTCATCTCTGAGCAATTGCTCGACGTTTGCAATTTCTCAGCTCGTGTCTACGAGACGGAAAGAGAATGACCGTGACGTTTAGTGCGTATAGAAGCGCAAAGCCCCAGTGTTGCTGCGCCTGTGAAAGCGCTTCCAAGGAAGGGTGCTGGCTAGCAACAGCTTTCAGTGCTGGCACTTTTCAGCTCTGAGCAATTGCTCGACGTTTGCAATTTCTCACCTGAGCTCTCTTTAGAGTGCGCGAGAGGATGAGCAGAAGATGAGGTGGCTAGAGAAGCCCAGAGCCCCAGTGTTCTTAGGCCTACAAAAGCGCTTCCAAGGAAGGGTGCTGGCTAGCAACAGCTTTCAGTGCTGGCACTTTTCAGCTCTGAGCAATTGCTCGACGTTTGCAATTTCTCAGCTCGTGTCTACGAGACGGAAAGAGAAGGACCGTGACGTTTGGTGGCTAGAGAAGCGCAAAGCCCCAGTGTTACTGCGCCTGTGAAAGCGCTTCCAAGGAAGGGTGCTGGCTAGCAACAGCTTTCAGTGCTGGCACTTTTCATCTCTGAGCAATTGCTCGACGTTTGCAATTTCTCAGCTCGTGTCTACGAGACGGAAAGAGAATGACCATGACGTTTGGTGCGTATAGAAGCGCAAAGCCCCAGTGTTGCTGCGCCTGTGAAAGCGCTTCCAAGGAAGGGTGCTGGCTAGCAAGAGCTTTCAGTGCTGGCACTTTTCATCTCTGAGCAATTGCTCGACGTTTGCAATTTCTCATCTGAGCTCTCTTTAGAGTGCGCAAGAGGATGAGCAGAAGATGAGGTGGCTAGAGAAGCCCAGAGCCCCAGTGTTCTTAGGCCTACAAAAGCGCTTCCAAGGAAGGGTGCTGGCTAGCAACAGCTTTCAGTGCTGGCACTTTTCATCTCTGAGCAATTGCTCGACGTTTGCAATTTCTCAGCTCGTGTCTACGAGACGGAAAGAGAAGGACCGTGACGTTTGGTGGGTAGAGAAGCGCAAAGCCCCAGTGTTACTGCGCCTATAAAGCGCTTCCAAGGAAGGGTGCTGGCTAGCAAGAGCTTTCAGTGCTGGCACTTTTCAGCTCTGAGCAATTGCTCGACGTTTGCAATTTCTCAGCTCGTGTCTACGAGACGGAAAGAGAAGGACCGTGACGTTTGGTGCGTATAGAAGCGCAAAGCCCCAGTGTTGCTGCGCCTGTGAAAGCGCTTCCAAGGAAGGGTGCTGGCTAGCAACAGCTTTCAGTGCTGGCACTTTTCATCTCTGAGCAATTGCTCGACGTTTGCAATTTCTCACCTGAGCTCTCTTTAGAGTGCGCGAGAGGATGAGCAGAAGATGAGGTGGCTAGAGAAGCCCAGAGCCCCAGTGTTCTTAGGCCTACAAAAGCGCTTCCAAGGAAGGGTGCTGGCTAGCAAGAGCTTTCAGTGCTGGCACTTTTCATCTCTGAGCAATTGCTCGACGTTTGCAATTTCTCAGCTCCTGTCTACCGACGGAAAGAGAAGGACCGTGACGTTTGGTGGCTAGAGAAGCGCAAAGCCCCAGTGTTACTGCGCCTGTGAAAGCGCTTCCAAGGAAGGGTGCTGGCTAG
Source organism: Sarcoramphus papa (assembly GCA_037962945.1). Taxonomy (NCBI): domain Eukaryota; kingdom Metazoa; phylum Chordata; class Aves; order Accipitriformes; family Cathartidae; genus Sarcoramphus; species Sarcoramphus papa. Next base: position 4,808,640 of record JBBMRM010000084.1, on the reverse strand, counting down.
CAACAGCTTTCAGTGCTGGCACTTTTCATCTCTGAGCAATTGCTCGACGTTTGCAATTTCTCAGCTCGTGTCTACGAGACGGAAAGAGAAGGACCGTGACGTTTGGTGGGTAGAGAAGCGCAAAGCCCCAGTGTTGCTGCGCCTGTGAAAGCGCTTCCAAGGAAGGGTGCTGGCTAGCAAGAGCTTTCAGTGCTGGCACTTTTCATCTCTGAGCAATTGCTCGACGTTTGCAATTTCTCACCTGAGCTCTCTTTAGAGTGCGCGAGAGGATGAGCAGAAGATGAGGTGGCTAGAGAAGCCCAGAGCCCCAGTGTTCTTAGGCCTACAAAAGCGCTTCCAAGGAAGGGTGCTGGCTAGCAACAGCTTTCAGTGCTGGCACTTTTCATCTCTGAGCAATTGCTCGACGTTAGCAATTTCTCAGCTCGTGTCTACCGACGGAAAGCGAAGGACCGTGACGTTTGGTGGGTAGAGAAGCGCAAAGCCCCAGTGTTACTGCGCCTGTGAAAGCGCTTCCAAGGAAGGGTGCTGGCTAGCAACAGCTTTCAGTGCTGGCACTTTTCAGCTCTGAGCAATTGCTGGATGTTTGCAATTTCTCAGCTCGTGTCTACGAGACGGAAAGAGAATGACCGTGACGTTTGGTGGGTAGAGAAGCGCAAAGCCCCAGTGTTGCTGCGCCTGTGAAAGCGCTTCCAAGGAAGGGTGCTGGCTAGCAACAGCTTTCAGTGCTGGCACTTTTCATCTCTGAGCATTTGCTCGACGTTTGCAATTTCTCACCTGAGCTCTCTTTAGAGTGCGCGAGAGGATGAGCAGAAGATGAGGTGGCTAGAGAAGCCCAGAGCCCCAGTGTTCTTAGGCCTACAAAAGCGCTTCCAAGGAAGGGTGCTGGCTAGCAACAGCTTTCAGTGCTGGCACTTTTCATCTCTGAGCAATTGCTCGACGTTTGCAATTTCTCAGCTCGTGTCTACGAGACGGAAAGAGAAGGACCGTGACGTTTGGTGGGTAGAGAAGCGCAAAGCCCCAGTGTTACTGCGCTTGTAAAGCGCTTCCAAGGAAGGGTGCTGGCTAGCAAGAGCTTTCAGTGCTGGCACTTTTCAGCTCTGAGCAATTGCTCGACGTTTGCAATTTCTCAGCTCGTGTCTACGAGACGGAAAGAGAAGGACCGTGACGTTTGGTGCGTATAGAAGCGCAAAGCCCCAGTGTTGCTGCGCCTGTGAAAGTGCTTCCAAGGAAGGGTGCTGGCTAGCAACAGCTTTCTGTGCTGGCACTTTTCTTCTCTGAGCATTTGCTAGACGTTTGCAATTTCTCACCTGAGCTCTCTTTAGAGTGCGCGAGAGGATGAGCAGAAGATGAGGTGGCTAGAGAAGCCCAGAGCCCCAGTGTTCTTAGGCCTACAAAAGCGCTTCCAAGGAAGGGTGCTGGCTAGCAACAGCTTTCAGTGCTGGCACTTTTCATCTCTGAGCAATTGCTCGACGTTTGCAATTTCTCAGCTCGTGTCTACGAGACGGAAAGAGAATGACCGTGACGTTTAGTGCGTATAGAAGCGCAAAGCCCCAGTGTTGCTGCGCCTGTGAAAGCGCTTCCAAGGAAGGGTGCTGGCTAGCAACAGCTTTCAGTGCTGGCACTTTTCAGCTCTGAGCAATTGCTCGACGTTTGCAATTTCTCAGCTCGTGTCTACGAGACGGAAAGAGAAGGACCGTGACGTTTGGTGGCTAGAGAAGCGCAAAGCCCCAGTGTTACTGCGCCTGTGAAAGCGCTTCCAAGGAAGGGTGCTGGCTAGCAACAGCTTTCAGTGCTGGCACTTTTCATCTCTGAGCAATTGCTGGACGTTTGCAATTTCTCAGCTCGTGTCTACGAGACGGAAAGAGAATGACCATGACGTTTGGTGCGTATAGAAGCGCAAAGCCCCAGTGTTGCTGCGCCTGTGAAAGCGCTTCCAAGGAAGGGTGCTGGCTAGCAAGAGCTTTCAGTGCTGGCACTTTTCATCTCTGAGCAATTGCTCGACGTTTGCAATTTCTCATCTGAGCTCTCTTTAGAGTGCGCAAGAGGATGAGCAGAAGATGAGGTGGCTAGAGAAGCCCAGAGCCCCAGTGTTCTTAGGCCTACAAAAGCGCTTCCAAGGAAGGGTGCTGGCTAGCAACAGCTTTCAGTGCTGGCACTTTTCATCTCTGAGCAATTGCTCGACGTTTGCAATTTCTCAGCTCGTGTCTACGAGACGGAAAGAGAAGGACCGTGACGTTTGGTGGGTAGAGAAGCGCAAAGCCCCAGTGTTACTGCGCCTATAAAGCGCTTCCAAGGAAGGGTGCTGGCTAGCAAGAGCTTTCAGTGCTGGCACTTTTCAGCTCTGAGCAATTGCTCGACGTTTGCAATTTCTCAGCTCGTGTCTACGAGACGGAAAGAGAAGGACCGTGACGTTTGGTGCGTATAGAAGCGCAAAGCCCCAGTGTTGCTGCGCCTGTGAAAGCGCTTCCAAGGAAGGGTGCTGGCTAGCAAGAGCTTTCAGTGCTGGCACTTTTCATCTCTGAGCAATTGCTCGACGTTTGCAATTTCTCACCTGAGCTCTCTTTAGAGTGCGCGAGAGGATGAGCAGAAGATGAGGTGGCTAGAGAAGCCCAGAGCCCCAGTGTTCTTAGGCCTACAAAAGCGCTTCCAAGGAAGGGTGCTGGCTAGCAACAGCTTTCAGTGCTGGCACTTTTCATCTCTGAGCAATTGCTCGACGTTTGCAATTTCTCAGCTCGTGTCTACGAGACGGAAAGAGAATGACCGTGACGTTTGGTGCGTATAGAAGCGCAAAGCCCCAGTGTTACTGCGCCTGTAAAGCGCTTCCAAGGAAGGGTGCTGGCTAGCAAGAGCTTTCAGTGCTGGCACTTTTCATCTCTGAGCAATTGCTCGACGTTTGCAATTTCTCAGCTCGTGTCTACGAGACGGAAAGAGAATGACCGTGACGTTTGGTGGCTAGAGAAGCGCAAAGCCCCAGTGTTGCTGCACCTGTGAAAGCGCTTCCAAGGAAGGGTGCTGGCTAGCAAGAGCTTTCAGTGCTGGCACTTTTCATCTCTGAGCAATTGCTCGACGTTTGCAATTTCTCACCTGAGCTCTCTTTAGAGTGCGCGACTGGATGAGCAGAAGATGAGGTGGCTAGAGAAGCCCAGAGCCCCAGTGTTCTTAGGGCTACAAAAGCGCTTCCAAGGAAGGGTGCTGGCTAGCAACAGCTTTCAGTGCTGGCACTTTTCATCTCTGAGCAATTGCTCGACGTTTGCAATTTCTCAGCTCGTGTCTACCGACGGAAAGAGAAGGACCGTGACGTTTGGTGCGTATAGAAGCGCAAAGCCCCAGTGTTGCTGCGCCTGTGAAAGTGCTTCCAAGGAAGGGTGCTGGCTAGCAAAAGCTTTCAGTGCTGGCACTTTTATTCTCTGAGCATTTGCTAGACGTTTGCAATTTCTCACCTGAGCTCTCTTTAGAGTGCGCGAGAGGATGAGCAGAAGATGAGGTGGCTAGAGAAGCCCAGAGCCCCAGTGTTCTTAGGCCTACAAAAGCGCTTCCAAGGAAGGGTGCTGGCTAGCAACAGCTTTCAGTGCTGGCACTTTTCATCTCTGAGCAATTGCTCGACGTTTGCAATTTCTCAGCTCGTGTCTACGAGACGGAAAGAGAAGGACCGTGACCTTTTGTGGCTAGAGAAGCGCAAAGCCCCAGTGTTACTGCGCCTGTGAAAGCGCTTCCAAGGAAGGGTGCTGGCTAGCAACAGCTTTCAGTGCTGGCACTTTTCATCTCTGAGCAATTGCTCGACGTTTGCAATTTCTCAGCTCGTGTCTACGAGACGGAAAGAGAATGACCATGACGTTTGGTGCGTATAGAAGCGCAAAGCCCCAGTGTTGCTGCGCCTGTGAAAGCGCTTCCAAGGAAGGGTGCTGGCTAGCAACAGCTTTCAGTGCTGGCACTTTTCATCTCTGAGCAATTGCTCGACGTTTGCAATTTCTCAGCTCGTGTCTACGAGGCGGAAAGAGAAGGACCGTGACGTTTGGTGGGTAGAGAAGCGCAGAGCCCCAGTGTTACTGCGCCTGTGAAAGCGCTTCCAAGGAAGGGTGCTGGCTAGCAACAGCTTTCAGTGCTGGCACTTTTCATCTCTGAGCAATTGCTCGACGTTTGCAATTTCTCACCTGAGCTCTCTTCAGAGTGCGCGAGAGGATGAGCAGAAGATGAGGTGGCTAGAGAAGCCCAGAGCCCCAGTGTTCTTAGGCCTACAAAAGCGCTTCCAAGGAAGGGTGCTGGCTAGCAAGAGCTTTCAGTGCTGGCACTTTTCATCTCTGAGCAATTGCTGGACGTTTGCAATTTCTCAGCTCGTGTCTACGAGACGGAAAGAGAAGGACCGTGACATTTGCTGGGTAGAGAAGCGCAAAGCCCCAGTGTTACTGCGCCTGTGAAAGCGCTTCCAAGGAAGGGTGCTGGCTAGCAAGAGCTTTCAGTGCTGGCACTTTTCATCTCTGAGCAATTGCTCGACGTTTGCAATTTCTCAGCTCGTGTCTACGAGACAGAAAGAGAAGGACCGTGACGTTTGGTGGGTAGAGAAGCGCAAAGCCCCAGTGTTGCTGCGCCTGTGAAAGCGCTTCCAAGGAAGGGTGCTGGCTAGCAAGAGCTTTCAGTGCTGGCACTTTTCATCTCTGAGCAATTGCTCGACGTTTGCAATTTCTCAGCTCTTGTCTAGGAGACGGAAAGAGAATGACCGTGACGTTTGTTGCGTATAGAAGCGCAAAGCCCCAGTGTTACTGCGCCTGTAAAGCGCTTCCAAGGAAGGGTTCTGGCTAGCAAAAGCTTTCAGTGCTGGCACTTTTCATCTCTGAGCAATTGCTCGACGTTTGCAATTTCTCAGCTCGTGTCTACGAGACGGAAAGAGAAGGACCGTGACGTTTGGTGGGTAGAGAAGCGCAAAGCCCCAGTGTTACTGCGCTTGTAAAGCGCTTCCAAGGAAGGGTGCTGGCTAGCAACAGCTTTCAGTGCTGGCACTTTTCAGCTCTGAGCAATTGCTCGACGTTTGCAATTTCTCAGCTCGTGTCTACGAGACGGAAAGAGAAGGACCGTGACGTTTGGTGCGTATAGAAGCGCAAAGCCCCAGTGTTGCTGCGCCTGTGAAAGTGCTTCCAAGGAAGGGTGCTGGCTAGCAAGAGCTTTCAGTGCTGGCACTTTTCTTCTCTGAGCATTTGCTAGACGTTTGCAATTTCTCACCTGAGCTCTCTTTAGAGTGCGCGAGAGGATGAGCAGAAGATGAGGTGGCTAGAGAAGCCCAGAGCCCCAGTGTTCTTAGGCCTACAAAAGCGCTTCCAAGGAAGGGTGCTGGCTAGCAACAGCTTTCAGTGCTGGCACTTTTCATCTCTGAGCAATTGCTCGACGTTTGCAATTTCTCAGCTCGTGTCTACGAGACGGAAAGAGAATGACCGTGACGTTTAGTGCGTATAGAAGCGCAAAGCCCCAGTGTTGCTGTGCCTGTGAAAGCGCTTCCAAGGAAGGGTGCTGGCTAGCAACAGCTTTCAGTGCTGGCACTTTTCAGCTCTGAGCAATTGCTCGACGTTTGCAATTTCTCACCTGAGCTCTCTTTAGAGTGCGCGAGAGGATGAGCAGAAGATGAGGTGGCTAGAGAAGCCCAGAGCCCCAGTGTTCTTAGGCCTACAAAAGCGCTTCCAAGGAAGGGTGCTGGCTAGCAACAGCTTTCAGTGCTGGCACTTTTCAGCTCTGAGCAATTGCTCGACGTTTGCAATTTCTCAGCTCGTGTCTACGAGACGGAAAGAGAAGGACCGTGACGTTTGGTGGCTAGAGAAGCGCAAAGCCCCAGTGTTACTGCGCCTGTGAAAGCGCTTCCAAGGAAGGGTGCTGGCTAGCAACAGCTTTCAGTGCTGGCACTTTTCATCTCTGAGCAATTGCTCGACGTTTGCAATTTCTCAGCTCGTGTCTACGAGACGGAAAGAGAATGACCATGACGTTTGGTGCGTATAGAAGCGCAAAGCCCCAGTGTTGCTGCGCCTGTGAAAGCGCTTCCAAGGAAGGGTGCTGGCTAGCAACAGCTTTCAGTGCTGGCACTTTTCATCTCTGAGCAATTGCTCGACGTTTGCAATTTCTCACCTGAGCTCTCTTTAGAGTGCGCGGGAGGATGAGCAGAAGATGAGGTGGCTAGAGAAGCCCAGAGCCCCAGTGTTCTTAGGCCTACAAAAGCGCTTCCAAGGAAGGGTGCTGGCTAGCAACAGCTTTCAGTGCTGGCACTTTTCATCTCTGAGCAATTGCTCGACGTTTGCAATTTCTCAGCTCGTGTCTACGAGACGGAAAGAGAAGGACCGTGACGTTTGGTGGGTAGAGAAGCGCAAAGCCCCAGTGTTACTGCGCCTATAAAGCGCTTCCAAGGAAGGGTGCTGGCTAGCAACAGCTTTCAGTGCTGGCACTTTTCAGCTCTGAGCAATTGCTCGACGTTTGCAATTTCTCAGCTCGTGTCTACGAGACGGAAAGAGAAGGACCGTGACGTTTGGTGCGTATAGAAGCGCAAAGCCCCAGTGTTGCTGCGCCTGTGAAAGCGCTTCCAAGGAAGGGTGCTGGCTAGCAACAGCTTTCAGTGCTGGCACTTTTCATCTCTGAGCAATTGCTCGACGTTTGCAATTTCTCACCTGAGCTCTCTTTAGAGTGCGCGAGAGGATGAGCAGAAGATGAGGTGGCTAGAGAAGCCCAGAGCCCCAGTGTTCTTAGGCCTACAAAAGCGCTTCCAAGGAAGGGTGCTGGCTAGCAACAGCTTTCAGTGCTGGCACTTTTCATCTCTGAGCAATTGCTCGACGTTTGCAATTTCTCAGCTCGTGTCTAGAAGACGGAAAGAGAAGGACCGTGACGTTTGGTGGCTAGAGAAGCGCAAAGCCCCAGTGTTACTGCGCCTGTAAAGCGCTTCCAAGGAAGGGTGCTGGCTAGCAACAGCTTTCAGTGCTGGCACTTTTCAGCTCTGAGCAATTGCTCGACGTTTGCAATTTCTCAGCTCGTGTCTACGAGACGGAAAGAGAATGACCGTGACGTTTGGTGGCTAGAGAAGCGCAAAGCCCCAGTGTTGCTGCGCCTGTGAAAGCGCTTCCAAGGAAGGGTGCTGGCTAGCAAGAGCTTTCAGTGCTGGCACTTTTCATCTCTGAGCAATTGCTCGACGTTTGCAATTTCTCACCTGAGCTCTCTTTAGAGTGCGCGACTGGATGAGCAGAAGATGAGGTGGCTAGAGAAGCCCAGAGCCCCAGTGTTCTTAGGCCTACAAAAGCGCTTCCAAGGAAGGGTGCTGGCTAGCAACAGCTTTCAGTGCTGGCACTTTTCATCTCTGAGCAATTGCTCGACGTTTGCAATTTCTCAGCTCGTGTCTACCGACGGAAAGAGAATGACCGTGACGTTTGGTGCGTATAGAAGCGCAAAGCCCCAGTGTTGCTGCGCCTGTGAAAGTGCTTCCAAGGAAGGGTGCTGGCTAGCAAAAGCTTTCAGTGCTGGCACTTTTATTCTCTGAGCATTTGCTAGACGTTTGCAATTTCTCACCTGAGCTCTCTTTAGAGTGCGCGAGAGGATGAGCAGAAGATGAGGTGGCTAGAGAAGCCCAGAGCCCCAGTGTTCTTAGGCCTACAAAAGCGCTTCCAAGGAAGGGTGCTGGCTAGCAACAGCTTTCAGTGCTGGCACTTTTCATCTCTGAGCAATTGCTCGACGTTTGCAATTTCTCAGCTCGTGTCTACGAGACGGAAAGAGAAGGACCGTGACGTTTGGTGGCTAGAGAAGCGCAAAGCCCCAGTGTTACTGCGCCTGTGAAAGCGCTTCCAAGGAAGGGTGCTGGCTAGCAACAGCTTTCAGTGCTGGCACTTTTCATCTCTGAGCAATTGCTCGACGTTTGCAATTTCTCAGCTCGTGTCTACGAGACGGAAAGAGAATGACCATGACGTTTGGTGCGTATAGAAGCGCAAAGCCCCAGTGTTGCTGCGCCTGTGAAAGCGCTTCCAAGGAAGGGTGCTGGCTAGCAACAGCTTTCAGTGCTGGCACTTTTCATCTCTGAGCAATTGCTCGACGTTTGCAATTTCTCAGCTCGTGTCTACGAGGCGGAAAGAGAAGGACCGTGACGTTTGGTGGGTAGAGAAGCGCAGAGCCCCAGTGTTACTGCGCCTGTGAAAGCGCTTCCAAGGAAGGGTGCTGGCTAGCAACAGCTTTCAGTGCTGGCACTTTTCATCTCTGAGCAATTGCTCGACGTTTGCAATTTCTCACCTGAGCTCTCTTCAGAGTGCGCGAGAGGATGAGCAGAAGATGAGGTGGCTAGAGAAGCCCAGAGCCCCAGTGTTCTTAGGCCTACAAAAGCGCTTCCAAGGAAGGGTGCTGGCTAGCAAGAGCTTTCAGTGCTGGCACTTTTCATCTCTGAGCAATTGCTGGACGTTTGCAATTTCTCAGCTCGTGTCTACGAGACGGAAAGAGAAGGACCGTGACATTTGCTGGGTAGAGAAGCGCAAAGCCCCAGTGTTACTGCGCCTGTGAAAGCGCTTCCAAGGAAGGGTGCTGGCTAGCAACAGCTTTCAGTGCTGGCACTTTTCATCTCTGAGCAATTGCTCGACGTTTGCAATTTCTCAGCTCGTGTCTACGAGACAGAAAGAGAAGGACCGTGACGTTTGGTGGGTAGAGAAGCGCAAAGCCCCAGTGTTGCTGCGCCTGTGAAAGCGCTTCCAAGGAAGGGTGCTGGCTAGCAACAGCTTTCAGTGCTGGCACTTTTCAGCTCTGAGCATTTGCTGGATGTTTGCAATTTCTCAGCTCGTGTCTACGAGACGGAAAGAGAAGGACCATGACGTTTGGTGCGTATAGAAGCGCAAAGCCCCAGTGTTACTGCGCCTGTGAAAGCGCTTCCAAGGAAGGGTGCTGGCTAGCAAGAGCTTTCAGTGCTGGCACTTTTCATCTCTGAGCAATTGCTCGACGTTTGCAATTTCTCAGCTCGTGTCTACGAGACGGAAAGAGAAGGACCATGACGTTTGGTGTGTATAGAAGCGCAAAGCCCCAGTGTTACTGCACCTGTGAAAGCGCTTCCAAGGAAGGGTGCTGGCTAGCAACAGCTTTCAGTGCTGGCACTTTTCATCTCTGAGCAATTGCTGGACGTTTGCAATTTCTCAGCTCTTGTCTAGGAGACGGAAAGAGAATGACCGTGACGTTTGTTGCGTATAGAAGCGCAAAGCCCCAGTGTTACTGCGCCTGTAAAGCGCTTCCAAGGAAGGGTGCTGGCTAGCAAAAGCTTTCAGTGCTGGCACTTTTCAGCTCTGAGCAATTGCTCGACGTTTGCAATTTCTCAGCTCGTGTCTACGAGACGGAAAGAGAAGGACCGTGACGTTTGGTGGGTAGAGAAGCGCAAAGCCCCAGTGTTGCTGCGCCTGTGAAAGCGCTTCCAAGGAAGGGTGCTGGCTAGCAAGAGCTTTCAGTGCTGGCACTTTTCATCTCTGAGCAATTGCTCGACGTTTGCAATTTCTCACCTGAGCTCTCTTTAGAGTGCGCGAGAGGATGAGCAGAAGATGAGGTGGCTAGAGAAGCCCAGAGCCCCAGTGTTCTTAGGCCTACAAAAGCGCTTCCAAGGAAGGGGGCTGGCTAGCAAGAGCTTTCAGTGCTGGCACTTTTCATCTCTGAGCAATTGCTCGACGTTTGCAATTTCTCAGCTCCTGTCTACCGACGGAAAGAGAAGGACCGTGACGTTTGGTGGCTAGAGAAGCGCAAAGCCCCAGTGTTACTGCGCCTATAAAGCGCTTCCAAGGAAGGGTGCTGGCTAGCAAAAGCTTTCAGTGCTGGCACTTCTCATCTCTGAGCAATTGCTGGATGTTTGCAATTTCTCAGCTCGTGTCTACGAGACGGAAAGAGAAGGACCGTGACGTTTGGCGGCTAGAGAAGCGCAAAGCCCCAGTGTTGCTGCGCCTGTGAAAGCGCTTCCAAGGAAGGGTGCTGGCTAGCAACAGCTTTCAGTGCTGGCACTTTTCATCTCTGAGCAATTGCTCGACGTTTGCAATTTCTCACCTGAGCTCTCTTTAGAGTGCGCGAGAGGATGAGCAGAAGATGAGGTGGCTAGAGAAGCCCAGAGCCCCAGTATTCTTAGGCCTACAAAAGCGCTTTCAAGGAAGGGTGCTGGCTAGCAACAGCTTTCAGTGCTGGCACTTTTCATCTCTGAGCAATTGCTCGACGTTTGCAATTTCTCAGCTCGTGTCTACGAGGCGGAAAGAGAAGGACCGTGACGTTTGGTGGGTAGAGAAGCGCAAAGCCCCAGTGTTACTGCGCCTGTGAAAGCGCTTCCAAGGAAGGGTGCTGGCTAGCAACAGCTTTCAGTGCTGGCACTTTTCATCTCTGAGCAATTGCTCGACGTTTGCAATTTCTCAGCTCGTGTCTACGAGACGGAAAGAGAAGGACCGTGACGTTTGGTGCGTATAGAAGCGCAAAGCCCCAGTGTTGCTGCGCCTGTGAAAGCGCTTCCAAGGAAGGGTGCTGGCTAGCAACAGCTTTCAGTGCTGGCACTTTTCATCTCTGAGCAATTGCTTGACGTTTGCAATTTCTCAGCTCGTGTCTACGAGACGGAAAGAGAAGGACCGTGACGTTTGGTGGGTAGAAAAGTGCAAAGCCCCAGTGTTGCTGCGCCTGTGAAAGCGCTTCCAAGGAAGGGTGCTGGCTAGCAAAAGCTTTCAGTGCTGGCACTTTTCATCTCTGAGCAATTGCTGGACGTTTGCAATTTCTCATCTCGTGTCTACGAGACGGAAAGAGAAGGACCGTGACGTTTGGTGGCTAGAGAAGTGCAAAGCCCCAGTGTTACTGCGCCTGTGAAAGCGCTTCCAAGGAAGGGTGCTGGCTAGCAACAGCTTTCAGTGCTGGCACTTTTCATCTCTGAGCAATTGCTCGACGTTTGCAATTTCTCACCTGAGCTCTCTTTAGAGTGCGCGAGAGGATGAGCAGAAGATGAGGTGGCTAGAGAAGCCCAGAGCCCCACTGTTCTTAGGCCTACAAAAGCGCTTCCAAGGAAGGGTGCTGGCTAGCAACAGCTTTCAGTGCTGGCACTTTTCATCTCTGAGCAATTGCTGGACGTTTGCAATTTCTCAGCTCGTGTCTATGAGACGGAAAGAGAATGACAGTGACGTTTGGTGGATAGAGAAGCGCAAAGCCCCAGTGTTGCTGCGCCTGTGAAAGCGCTTCCAAGGAAGGGTGCTGGCTAGCAACAGCTTTCAGTGCTGGCACTTTTCATCTCTGAGCAATTGCTCGACGTTTGCAATTTCTCAGCTCTTGTCTACGACACGGAGAGATAGTGACCGTGACGTTTGGTGGGTAGAGAAGCGCAAAGCCCCAGTGTTGCTGTGCCTGTGAAAGCGCTTCCAAGGAAGGGTGCTTGCTAGCAAGAGCTTTCAGTGCTGGCACTTTTCATCTCTGAGCAATTGCTCGACGTTTGCAATTTCTCACCTGAGCTCTCTTTAGAGTGCGCGAGAGGATGAGCAGAAGATGAGGTGGCTAGAGAAGCCCAGAGCCCCAGTGTTCTTAGGCCTACAAAAGCGCTTCCAAGGAAGGGTGCTGGCTAGCAACAGCTTTCAGTGCTGGCACTTTTCACCTCTGAGCAATTGCTCGACGTTTGCAATTTCTCACCTGAGCTCTCTTTAGAGTGCGCGAGAGGATGAGCAGAAGATGAGGTGGCTAGAGAAGCCCAGAGCCCCAGTGTTCTTAGGCCTACAAAAGCGCTTCCAAGGAAGGGTGCTGGCTAGCAACAGCTTTCAGTGCTGGCACTTTTCATCTCTGAGCAATTGCTGGACGTTTGCAATTTCTCAGCTCGTGTCTACGAGACGGAAAGAGAAGGACCGTGACGTTTGGTGGCTAGAGAAGCGCAAAGCCCCAGTGTTGCTGCGCCTGTGAAAGCGCTTCCAAGGAAGGGTGCTGGCTAGCAACAGCTTTCAGTGCTGGCACTTTTCATCTCTGAGCAATTGCTCGACGTTTGCAATTTCTCACCTGAGCTCTCTTTAGAGTGCGCGAGAGGATGAGCAGAAGATGAGGTGGCTAGAGAAGCCCAGAGCCCCAGTGTTCTTAGGCCTACAAAAGCGCTTCCAAGGAAGGGTGCTGGCTAACAAGAGCTTTCAGTGCTGGCACTTTTCATCTCTGAGCAATTGCTCGACGTTTGCAATTTCTCAGCTCGTGTCTACGAGACGGAAAGAGAATGACCATGACTATTGGTGGGTAGAGAAGCGCAAAGCCCCAGTGTTACTGCGCCTGTGAAAGCGCTTCCAAGGAAGGGTGCTGGCTAGCAACACCTTTCAGTGCTGGCACTTTTCATCTCTGAGCAATTGCTCGACGTTTGCAATTTCTCAGCTCGTGTCTACGAGACGGAAAGAGAAGGACCGTGACGTTTGGTGCGTAGAAAAGTGCAAAGCCCCAGTGTTGCTGCGCCTGTGAAAGCGCTTCCAAGGAAGGGTGCTGGCTAGCAAGAGCTTTCAGTGCTGGCACTTTTCAGCTCTGAGCAATTGCTCGACGTTTGCAATTTCTCAGCTCATGTCTACGAGACGGAAAGAGAAGGACCGTGACGTTTGGTGGCTAGAGAAGCGCAAAGCCCCAGTGTTGCTGCGCCTGTGAAAGCGCTTCCAAGGAAGGGTGCTGGCTAGCAACAGCTTTCAGTGCTGGCACTTTTCGTCTCTGAGCAATTGCTCGACGTTTGCAATTTCTCACCTGAGCTCTCTTTAGAGTGCGCGAGAGGATGAGCAGAAGTTTAGGTGGCTAGAGAAGCCCAGAGCCCCAGTGTGCTTAGGCCTACAAAAGCACTTCCAAGGAAGGGTGCTGGCTAGCAACAGCTTTCAGTGCTGGCACTTTTCATCTCTGAGCAATTGCTGGACGTTTGCAATTTCTCAGCTCGTGTCTACGAGACGGAAAGAGAAGGACCGTGACGTTTGGTGGGTAGAGAAGCGCAGAGCCCCAGTGTTGCTGCACCTGTGAAAGCGCTTCCAAGGAAGGGTGCTGGCTAGCAAGAGCTTTCAGTGCTGGCACTTTTCTTCTCTGAGCATTTGCTAGACGTTTGCAATTTCTTACCTGAGCTCTCTTTAGAGTGCGCGAGAGGATGAGCAGAAGATGAGGTGGCTAGAGAAGCCCAGAGCCCCAGTGTTCTTAGGCCTACAAAAGCGCTTCCAAGGAAGGGTGCTGGCTAGCAACAGCTTTCAGTGCTGGCACTTTTCATCTCTGAGCAATTGCTCGACGTTTGCAATTTCTCAGCTCGTGTCTACAAGACGGAAAGAGAAGGACCGTGACGTTTGGTGGCTAGAGAAGCGCAAAGCCCCAGTGTTACTGCGCCTGTAAAGCGCTTCCAAGGAAGGGTGCTGGCTAGCAACAGCTTTCAGTGCTGGCACTTTTCTTCTCTGAGCAATTGCTCGACGTTTGCAATTTCTCACCTGAGCTCTCTTTAGAGTGCGCGAGAGGATGAGCAGAAGATGAGGTGGCTAGAGAAGCTAGAGCACCAGTGTTCTTAGGCCTACAAAAGCGCTTCCAAGGAAGGGTGCTGGCTAGCAACAGCTTTCAGTGCTGGCACTTTTCATCTCTGAGCAATTGCTCGACGTTTGCAATTTCTCAGCTCGTGTCTAGAAGACGGAAAGAGAAGGACCGTGACGTTTGGTGCGTATAGAAGCGCAAAGCCCCAGTGTTACTGCGCCTGTAAAGCGCTTCCAAGGAAGGGTGCTGGCTAGCAAGAGCTTTCAGTGCTGGCACTTTTCATCTCTGAGCAATTGCTCGACGTTTGCAATTTCTCAGCTCGTGTCTACGAGACGGAAAGAGAAGGACCGTGACGTTTGGTGCGTATAGAAGCGTAAAGCCCCAGTGTTGCTGCGCCTGTGAAAGCGCTTCCAAGGAAGGGTACTGGCTAGCAAGAGCTTTCAGTGCTGGCACTTTTCATCTCTGAGCAATTGCTGGATGTTTGCAATTTCTCAGCTCGTGTCTACGAGACGGAAAGAGAATGACAGTGACGTTTGGTGCGTATAGAAGCGCAAAGCCCCAGTGTTGCTGCGCCTGTGAAAGCGCTTCCAAGGAAGGGTGCTGGCTAGCAACAGCTTTCAGTGCTGGCACTTTTCATCTCTGAGCAATTGCTCGACGTTTGCAATTTCTCACCTGAGCTCTCTTTAGAGTGCGCGAGAGGATGAGCAGAAGATGAGGTGGCTAGAGAAGCCCAGAGCCCCAGTGTTCTTAGGCCTACAAAAGCGCTTCCAAGGAAGGGTGCTGGCTAGCAACAGCTTTCAGTGCTGGCACTTTTCATCTCTGAGCAATTGCTGGACGTTTGCAATTTCTCAGCTCGTGTCTACGAGACGGAAAGAGAAGGACCGTGACGTTTGGTGGCTAGAGAAGCGCAAAGCCCCAGTGTTACTGCGCCTGTAAAGCGCTTCCAAGGAAGGGTGCTGGCTAGCAAGAGCTTTCAGTGCTGGCACTTTTCATCTCTGAGCAATTGCTCGACATTTGCAATTTCTCAGCTCGTGTCTACGAGACGGAAAGAGAATGACCGTGACGTTTGGTGCGTATAGAAGCGCAAAGCCCCAGTGTTACTGCGCCTGTGAAAGCGCTTCCAAGGAAGGGTGCTGGCTAGCAACAGCTTTCAGTGCTGGCACTTTTCAGCTCTGAGCAATTGCTCGACGTTTGCAATTTCTCAGCTCGTGTCTACGAGACGGAAAGAGAAGGACCGTGATGTTTGGTGGGTAGAGAAGCGCAAAGCCCCAGTGTTGCTGCGCCTGTGAAAGCGCTTCCAAGGAAGGGTGCTGGCTAGCAAGAGCTTTCAGTGCTGGCACTTTTCAGCTCTGAGCAATTGCTTGACGTTTGCAATTTCTCACCTGAGCTCTCTTTAGAGTGCGCGAGAGGATGAGCAGAAGATGAGGTGGCTAGAGAAGCCCAGAGCCCCAGTGTTCTTAGGCCTACAAAAGCGCTTCCAAGGAAGGGTGCTGGCTAGCAAGAGCTTTCAGTGCTGGCACTTTTCAGCTCTGAGCAATTGCTTGACGTTTGCAATTTCTCAGCTCGTGTCTACCGACGGAAAGAGAATGACCGTGACGTTTGGTGCGTATAGAAGCGCAAAGCCCCAGTGTTGCTGCGCCTGTGAAAGCGCTTCCAAGGAAGGGTGCTGGCTAGCAACAGCTTTCAGTGCTGGCACTTTTCATCTCTGAGCAATTGCTTGACGTTTGCAATTTCTCACCTGAGCTCTCTTTAGAGTGCGCGAGAGGATGAGCAGAAGATGAGGTGGCTAGAGAAGCCCAGAGCACCAGTGTTCTTAGGCCTACAAAAGCGCTTCCAAGGAAGGGTGCTGGCTAGCAACAGCTTTCAGTGCTGGCACTTTTCAGCTCTGAGCAATTGCTGGACGTTTGCAATTTCTCAGCTCGTGTCTATGAGACGGAAAGAGAATGACAGTGACGTTTGGTGGCTAGAGAAGCGCAAAGCCCCAGTGTTGCTGCGCCTGTGAAAGCGCTTCCAAGGAAGGGTGCTTGCTAGCAAGAGCTTTCAGTGCTGGCACTTTTCATCTCTGAGCAATTGCTCGACGTTTGCAATTTCTCACCTGAGCTCTCTTTAGAGTGCGCGAGAGGATGAGCAGAAGATGAGGTGGCTAGAGAAGCCCAGAGCCCCAGTCTTCTTAGGCCTACAAAAGCGCTTCCAAGGAAGGGTGCTGGCTAGCAACAGCTTTCAGTGCTGGCACTTTTCACCTCTGAGCAATTGCTCGACGTTTGCAATTTCTCACCTGAGCTCTCTTTAGAGTGCGCGAGAGGATGAGCAGAAGATGAGGTGGCTAGAGAAGCTAGAGCACCAGTGTTCTTAGGCCTACAAAAGCGCTTCCAAGGAAGGGTGCTGGCTAGCAACAGCTTTCAGTGCTGGCACTTTTCATCTCTGAGCAATTGCTGGACGTTTGCAATTTCTCAGCTCGTGTCTACGAGACGGAAAGAGAAGGACCGTGACGTTTGGTGGCTAGAGAAGCGCAAAGCCCCAGTGTTGCTGCGCCTGTGAAAGCGCTTCCAAGGAAGGGTGCTGGCTAGCAACAGCTTTCAGTGCTGGCACTTTTCATCTCTGAGCAATTGCTCGACGTTTGCAATTTCTCACCTGAGCTCTCTTTAGAGTGCGCGAGAGGATGAGCAGAAGATGAGGTGGCTAGAGAAGCCCAGAGCCCCAGTGTTCTTAGGCCTACAAAAGCGCTTCCAAGGAAGGGTGCTGGCTAACAAGAGCTTTCAGTGCTGGCACTTTTCATCTCTGAGCAATTGCTCGACGTTTGCAATTTCTCAGCTCGTGTCTACGAGACGGAAAGAGAATGACCATGACGTTTGGTGGGTAGAGAAGCGCAAAGCCCCAGTGTTACTGCGCCTGTGAAAGCGCTTCCAAGGAAGGGTGCTGGCTAGCAACAGCTTTCAGTGCTGGCACTTTTCATCTCTGAGCAATTGCTCGACGTTTGCAATTTCTCAGCTCGTGTCTACGAGACGGAAAGAGAAGGACCGTGACGTTTGGTGCGTAGAAAAGTGCAAAGCCCCAGTGTTGCTGCGCCTGTGAAAGCGCTTCCAAGGAAGGGTGCTGGCTAGCAAGAGCTTTCAGTGCTGGCACTTTTCATCTCTGAGCAATTGCTCGACGTTTGCAATTTCTCAGCTCATGTCTACGAGACGGAAAGAGAAGGACCGTGACGTTTGGTGGGTAGAGAAGCGCAAAGCCCCAGTGTTGCTGCGCCTGTGAAAGCGCTTCCAAGGAAGGGTGCTGGCTAGCAACAGCTTTCAGTGCTGGCACTTTTCGTCTCTGAGCAATTGCTCGACGTTTGCAATTTCTCACCTGAGCTCTCTTTAGAGTGCGCGAGAGGATGAGCAGAAGTTTAGGTGGCTAGAGAAGCCCAGAGCCCCAGTGTGCTTAGGCCTACAAAAGCGCTTCCAAGGAAGGGTGCTGGCTAGCAACAGCTTTCAGTGCTGGCACTTTTCATCTCTGAGCAATTGCTGGACGTTTGCAATTTCTCAGCTCGTGTCTATGAGATGGAAAGAGAAGGACCGTGACGTTTGGTGGGTAGAGAAGCGCAGAGCCCCAGTGTTGCTGTACCTGTGAAAGCGCTTCCAAGGAAGGGTGCTGGCTAGCAAGAGCTTTCAGTGCTGGCACTTTTCTTCTCTGAGCATTTGCTAGACGTTTGCAATTTCTTACCTGAGCTCTCTTTAGAGTGCGCGAGAGGATGAGCAGAAGATGAGGTGGCTAGAGAAGCCCAGAGCCCCAGTGTTCTTAGGCCTACAAAAGCGCTTCCAAGGAAGGGTGCTGGCTAGCAACAGCTTTCAGTGCTGGCACTTTTCATCTCTGAGCAATTGCTCGACGTTTGCAATTTCTCAGCTCGTGTCTACGACACGGAGAGATAGTGACCGTGACGTTTGGTGGCTAGAGAAGCGCAAAGCCCCAGTGTTGCTGCGCCTGTGAAAGCGCTTCCAAGGAAGGGTGCTGGCTAGCAACAGCTTTCAGTGCTGGCACTTTTCATCTCTGAGCAATTGCTCGACGTTTGCAATTTCTCACCTGAGCTCTCTTTAGAGTGCGCGAGAGGATGAGCAGAAGATGAGGTGGCTAGAGAAGCCCAGAGCCCCAGTGTTCTTAGGCCTGCAAAAGCGCTTCCAAGGAAGGGTGCTGGCTAGCAACAGCTTTCAGTGCTGGCCCTTTTCATCTCTGAGCAATTGCTGGACGTTTGCAATTTCTCACCTGAGCTCTCTTTAGAGTGCGCGAGAGGATGAGCAGAAGATGAGGTGGCTAGAGAAGCCCAGAGCCCCAGTGTTCTTAGGCCTACAAAAGCGCTTCCAAGGAAGGGTGCTGGCTAGCAACAGCTTTCAGTGCTGGCACTTTTCAGCTCTGAGCAATTGCTGGACGTTTGCAATTTCTCAGCTCGTGTCTATGAGACGGAAAGAGAATGACAGTGACGTTTGGTGGCTAGAGAAGCGCAAAGCCCCAGTGTTGCTGCGCCTGTGAAAGCGCTTCCAAGGAAGGGTGCTGGCTAGCAAGAGCTTTCAGTGCTGGCACTTTTCATCTCTGAGCAATTGCTCGACGTTTGCAATTTCTCACCTGAGCTCTCTTTAGAGTGCGCGAGAGGATGAGCAGAAGATGAGGTGGCTAGAGAAGCCCAGAGCACCAGTTTTCTTAGGGCTACAAAAGCGCTTCCAAGGAAGGGTGCTGGCTAGCAACAGCTTTCAGTGCTGGCACTTTTCACCTCTGAGCAATTGCTCGACGTTTGCAATTTCTCACCTGAGCTCTCTTTAGAGTGCGCGAGAGGATGAGCAGAAGATGAGGTGGCTAGAGAAGCCCAGAGCCCCAGTGTTCTTAGGCCTACAAAAGCGCTTCCAAGGAAGGGGGCTGGCTAGCAACAGCTTTCAGTGCTGGCACTTTTCATCTCTGAGCAATTGCTGGACGTTTGCAATTTCTCAGCTCGTGTCTACGAGACGGAAAGAGAAGGACCGTGACGTTTGGTGGCTAGAGAAGCGCAAAGCCCCAGTGTTGCTGCGCCTGTGAAAGCGCTTCCAAGGAAGGGTGCTGGCTAGCAACAGCTTTCAGTGCTGGCACTTTTCATCTCTGAGCAATTGCTCGACGTTTGCAATTTCTCACCTGAGCTCTCTTTAGAGTGCGCGAGAGGATGAGCAGAAGATGAGGTGGCTAGAGAAGCCCAGAGCCCCAGTGTTCTTAGGCCTACAAAAGCGCTTCCAAGGAAGGGTGCTGGCTAACAAGAGCTTTCAGTGCTGGCACTTTTCATCTCTGAGCAATTGCTCGACGTTTGCAATTTCTCAGCTCGTGTCTACGAGACGGAAAGAGAATGACCATGACTATTGGTGGGTAGAGAAGCGCAAAGCCCCAGTGTTACTGCGCCTGTGAAAGCGCTTCCAAGGAAGGGTGCTGGCTAGCAACACCTTTCAGTGCTGGCACTTTTCATCTCTGAGCAATTGCTCGACGTTTGCAATTTCTCAGCTCGTGTCTACGAGACGGAAAGAGAAGGACCGTGACGTTTGGTGCGTAGAAAAGTGCAAAGCCCCAGTGTTGCTGCGCCTGTGAAAGCGCTTCCAAGGAAGGGTGCTGGCTAGCAAGAGCTTTCAGTGCTGGCACTTTTCAGCTCTGAGCAATTGCTCGACGTTTGCAATTTCTCAGCTCATGTCTACGAGACGGAAAGAGAAGGACCGTGACGTTTGGTGGCTAGAGAAGCGCAAAGCCCCAGTGTTGCTGTGCCTGTGAAAGCGCTTCCAAGGAAGGGTGCTGGCTAGCAAGAGCTTTCAGTGCTGGCACTTTTCGTCTCTGAGCAATTGCTCGACGTTTGCAATTTCTCACCTGAGCTCTCTTTAGAGTGCGCGAGAGGATGAGCAGAAGTTTAGGTGGCTAGAGAAGCCCAGAGCCCCAGTGTGCTTAGGCCTACAAAAGCGCTTCCAAGGAAGGGTGCTGGCTAGCAACAGCTTTCAGTGCTGGCACTTTTCATCTCTGAGCAATTGCTGGACGTTTGCAATTTCTCAGCTCGTGTCTATGAGATGGAAAGAGAAGGACCGTGACGTTTGGTGGGTAGAGAAGCGCAGAGCCCCAGTGTTGCTGCACCTGTGAAAGCGCTTCCAAGGAAGGGTGCTGGCTAGCAAGAGCTTTCAGTGCTGGCACTTTTCTTCTCTGAGCATTTGCTAGATGTTTGCAATTTCTTACCTGAGCTCTCTTTAGAGTGCGCGAGAGGATGAGCAGAAGATGAGGTGGCTAGAGAAGCCCAGAGCCCCAGTGTTCTTAGGCCTACAAAAGCGCTTCCAAGGAAGGGTGCTGGCTAGCAACAGCTTTCAGTGCTGGCACTTTTCATCTCTGAGCAATTGCTCGACGTTTGCAATTTCTCAGCTCGTGTCTACAAGACGGAAAGAGAAGGACCGTGACGTTTGGTGGCTAGAGAAGCGCAAAGCCCCAGTGTTACTGCGCCTGTAAAGCGCTTCCAAGGAAGGGTGCTGGCTAGCAACAGCTTTCAGTGCTGGCACTTTTCATCTCTGAGCAATTGCTCGACGTTTGCAATTTCTCAGCTCATATCTACGAGACGGAAAGAGAAGGACCGTGACGTTTGGTGGCTAGAGAAGCGCAAAGCCCCAGTGTTGCTGCGCCTGTGAAAGCGCTTCCAAGGAAGGGTGCTGGCTAGCAACAGCTTTCAGTGCTGGCACTTTTCTTCTCTGAGCAATATCTCGACGTTTGCAATTTCTCACCTGAGCTCTCTTTAGAGTGCGCGAGAGGATGAGCAGAAGTTTAGGTGGCTAGAGAAGCCCAGAGCCCCAGTGTGCTTAGGCCTACAAAAGCGCTTCCAAGGAAGGGTGCTGGCTAGCAACAGCTTTCAGTGCTGGCACTTTTCATCTCTGAGCAATTGCTCGACGTTTGCAATTTCTCAGCTCGTGTCTATGAGATGGAAAGAGAAGGACCGTGACGTTTGGTGGGTAGAGAAGCGCAGAGCCCCAGTGTTGCTGCGCCTGTGGAAGCGCTTCCAAGGAAGGGTGCTGGCTAGCAACAGCTTTCAGTGCTGGCACTTTTCTTCTCTGAGCAATTGCTCGACGTTTGCAATTTCTCCCCTGAGCTCTCTTTAGAGTGCGCGAGAGGATGAGCAGAAGATGAGGTGGCTAGAGAAGCCCAGAGCCCCAGTGTTCTTAGGCCTACAAAAGCGCTTCCAAGGAAGGGTGCTGGCTAGCAACAGCTTTCAGTGCTGGCACTTTTCATCTCTGAGCAATTGCTCGACGTTTGCAATTTCTCAGCTCGTGTCTAGAAGACGGAAAGAGAAGGACCGTGACGTTTGGTGGGTAGAGAAGCGCAAAGCCCCAGTGTTACTGCGCCTGTAAAGCGCTTCCAAGGAAGGGTGCTGGCTAGCAACAGCTTTCAGTGCTGGCACTTTTCATCTCTGAGCAATTGCTCGACGTTTGCAATTTCTCAGCTCGTGTCTACGAGACGGAAAGAGAAGGACCGTGACGTTTGGTGCGTATAGAAGCGTAAAGCCCCAGTGTTGCTGCGCCTGTGAAAGCGCTTCCAAGGAAGGGTACTGGCTAGCAAGAGCTTTCAGTGCTGGCACTTTTCATCTCTGAGCAATTGCTCGACGTTTGCAATTTCTCAGCTCGTGTCTACGAGATGGAAAGAGAATGACAGTGACGTTTGGTGCGTATAGAAGCGCAAAGCCCCAGTGTTGCTGCGCCTGTGAAAGCGCTTCCAAGGAAGGGTGCTGGCTAGCAACAGCTTTCAGTGCTGGCACTTTTCATCTCTGAGCAATTGCTCGACGTTTGCAATTTCTCACCTGAGCTCTCTTTAGAGTGCGCGAGAGGATGAGCAGAAGATGAGGTGGCTAGAGAAGCCCAGAGCCCCAGTGTTCTTAGGCCTACAAAAGCGCTTCCAAGGAAGGGTGCTGGCTAGCAACAGCTTTCAGTGCTGGCACTTTTCATCTCTGAGCAATTGCTCGACGTTTGCAATTTCTCAGCTCGTGTCTACGAGACGGAAAGAGAAGGACCGTGACGTTTGGTGCGTATAGAAGCGCAAAGCCCCAGTGTTACTGCGCCTGTGAAAGCGCTTCCAAGGAAGGGTGCTGGCTAGCAAGAGCTTTCAGTGCTGGCACTTTTCATCTCTGAGCAATTGCTCGACGTTTGCAATTTCTCAGCTCGTGTCTACGAGACGGAAAGAGAAGGACCGTGACGTTTGGTGCGTATAGAAGCGCAAAGCCCCAGTGTTGCTGCGCCTGTGAAAGCGCTTCCAAGGAAGGGTGCTGGCTAGCAACAGCTTTCAGTGCTGGCACTTTTCATCTCTGAGCAATTGCTCGACGTTTGCAATTTCTCAGCTCGTGTCTACGAGACGGAAAGAGAATGACAGTGACGTTTGGTGCGTATAGAAGCGCAAAGCCCCAGTGTTACTGCGCCTGTGAAAGCGCTTCCAAGGAAGGGTGCTGGCTAGCAAGAGCTTTCAGTGCTGGCAATTTTCATCTCTGAGCAATTGCTCGACGTTTGCAATTTCTCACCTGAGCTCTCTTTAGAGTGCGCGAGAGGATGAGCAGAAGATGAGGTGGCTAGAGAAGCCCAGAGCCCCAGTGTTCTTAGGCCTACAAAAGCGCTTCCAAGGAAGGGTGCTGGCTAGCAACAGCTTTCAGTGCTGGCACTTTTCATCTCTGAGCAATTGCTGGACGTTTGCAATTTCTCAGCTCGTGTCTACGAGACGGAAATAGAGGGACCGTGACGTTTGGTGCGTATAGAAGCGCAAAGCCCCAGTGTTGCTGCGCCTGTGAAAGCGCTTCCAAGGAAGGGTGCTGGCTAGCAAGAGCTTTCAGTGCTGGCACTTTTCATCTCTGAGCAATTGCTCGACGTTTGCAATTTCTCAGCTCGTGTCTACGAGACGGAAAGAGAATGACCATGACGTTTGGTGGGTAGAGAAGCGCAAAGCCCCAGTGTTACTGCGCCTGTGAAAGCGCTTCCAAGGAAGGGTGCTGGCTAGCAAGAGCTTTCAGTGCTGACACTTTTCAGCTCTGAGCAATTGCTCGACGTTTGCAATTTCTCAGCTCGTGTCTACGAGACGGAAAGAGAAGGACCGTGACGTTTGGTGCGTATAGAAGCGCAAAGCCCCAGTGTTGCTGCGCCTGTGAAAGCGCTTCCAAGGAAGGGTGCTGGCTAGCAACAGCTTTCAGTGCTGGCACTTTTCTTCTCTGAGCAATTGCTCGACGTTTGCAATTTCTCACCTGAGCTCTCTTTAGAGTGCGCGAGAGGATGAGCAGAAGATGAGGTGGCTAGAGAAGCCCAGAGCCCCAGTGTTCTTAGGCCTACAAAAGCGCTTCCAAGGAAGGGTGATGGCTAGCAACAGCTTTCAGTGCTGGCACTTTTCATCTCTGAGCAATTGCTGGACGTTTGCAATTTCTCAGCTCGTGTCTACCGACGGAAAGAGAAGGACCGTGACGTTTGGTGGCTAGAGAAGCGCAAAGCCCCAGTGTTGCTGCGCCTGTGAAAGCGCTTCCAAGGAAGGGTGCTGGCTAGCAAGAGCTTTCAGTGCTGGCACTTTTCATCTCTGAGCAATTGCTCGACGTTTGCAATTTCTCAGCTCGTGTCTACGAGATGGAAAGAGAAGGACCGTGACGTTTGGTGGCTAGAGAAGTGCAGAGCCCCAGTGTTGCTGCACCTGTAAAGCGCTTCCAAGGAAGGGTGCTGGCTAGCAAGAGCTTTCAGTGCTGGCACTTTTCAGCTCTGAGCAATTGCTCGACGTTTGCAATTTGTCAGCTCGTGTCTACGAGACGGAAAGAGAAGGACCGTGACGTTTGGTGCGTAGAGAAGCGCAAAGCCCCAGTGTTGCTGCGCCTGTGAAAGCGCTTCCAAGGAAGGGTGCTGGCTAGCAAGAGCTTTCAGTGCTGGCACTTTTCATCTCTGAGCAATTGCTCGACGTTTGCAATTTCTCACCTGAGCTCTCTTTAGAGTGCGCGAGAGGATGAGCAGAAGATGAGGTGGCTAGAGAAGCCCAGAGCCCCAGTGTTCTTAGGCCTACAAAAGCGCTTCCAAGGAAGGGTGCTGGCTAGCAACAGCTTTCAGTGCTGGCACTTTTCAGC
Source organism: Sarcoramphus papa (assembly GCA_037962945.1). Lineage (NCBI taxonomy): Eukaryota > Metazoa > Chordata > Aves > Accipitriformes > Cathartidae > Sarcoramphus > Sarcoramphus papa. Next base: position 4,785,134 of record JBBMRM010000084.1, on the reverse strand, counting down.
TCTGAGCAATTGCTCGACGTTTGCAATTTCTCAGCTCGTGTCTAGAAGACGGAAAGAGAAGGACCGTGACGTTTGGTGGCTAGAGAAGCGCAAAGCCCCAGTGTTGCTGCGCCTGTGAAAGCGCTTCCAAGGAAGGGTGCTGGCTAGCAAGAGCTTTCAGTGCTGGCACTTTTCATCTCTGAGCAATTGCTCGACGTTTGCAATTTCTCACCTGAGCTCTCTTTAGAGTGCGCGAGAGGATGAGCAGAAGATGAGGTGGCTAGAGAAGCCCAGAGCACCAGTTTTCTTAGGGCTACAAAAGCGCTTCCAAGGAAGGGTGCTGGCTAGCAACAGCTTTCAGTGCTGGCACTTTTCACCTCTGAGCAATTGCTCGACGTTTGCAATTTCTCACCTGAGCTCTCTTTAGAGTGCGCGAGAGGATGAGCAGAAGATGAGGTGGCTAGAGAAGCCCAGAGCCCCAGTGTTCTTAGGCCTACAAAAGCGCTTCCAAGGAAGGGGGCTGGCTAGCAACAGCTTTCAGTGCTGGCACTTTTCATCTCTGAGCAATTGCTGGACGTTTGCAATTTCTCAGCTCGTGTCTACGAGACGGAAAGAGAAGGACCGTGACGTTTGGTGGCTAGAGAAGCGCAAAGCCCCAGTGTTGCTGCGCCTGTGAAAGCGCTTCCAAGGAAGGGTGCTGGCTAGCAACAGCTTTCAGTGCTGGCACTTTTCATCTCTGAGCAATTGCTCGACGTTTGCAATTTCTCACCTGAGCTCTCTTTAGAGTGCGCGAGAGGATGAGCAGAAGATGAGGTGGCTAGAGAAGCCCAGAGCCCCAGTGTTCTTAGGCCTACAAAAGCGCTTCCAAGGAAGGGTGCTGGCTAACAAGAGCTTTCAGTGCTGGCACTTTTCATCTCTGAGCAATTGCTCGACGTTTGCAATTTCTCAGCTCGTGTCTACGAGACGGAAAGAGAATGACCATGACTATTGGTGGGTAGAGAAGCGCAAAGCCCCAGTGTTACTGCGCCTGTGAAAGCGCTTCCAAGGAAGGGTGCTGGCTAGCAACACCTTTCAGTGCTGGCACTTTTCATCTCTGAGCAATTGCTCGACGTTTGCAATTTCTCAGCTCGTGTCTACGAGACGGAAAGAGAAGGACCGTGACGTTTGGTGCGTAGAAAAGTGCAAAGCCCCAGTGTTGCTGCGCCTGTGAAAGCGCTTCCAAGGAAGGGTGCTGGCTAGCAAGAGCTTTCAGTGCTGGCACTTTTCAGCTCTGAGCAATTGCTCGACGTTTGCAATTTCTCAGCTCATGTCTACGAGACGGAAAGAGAAGGACCGTGACGTTTGGTGGCTAGAGAAGCGCAAAGCCCCAGTGTTGCTGTGCCTGTGAAAGCGCTTCCAAGGAAGGGTGCTGGCTAGCAAGAGCTTTCAGTGCTGGCACTTTTCGTCTCTGAGCAATTGCTCGACGTTTGCAATTTCTCACCTGAGCTCTCTTTAGAGTGCGCGAGAGGATGAGCAGAAGTTTAGGTGGCTAGAGAAGCCCAGAGCCCCAGTGTGCTTAGGCCTACAAAAGCGCTTCCAAGGAAGGGTGCTGGCTAGCAACAGCTTTCAGTGCTGGCACTTTTCATCTCTGAGCAATTGCTGGACGTTTGCAATTTCTCAGCTCGTGTCTATGAGATGGAAAGAGAAGGACCGTGACGTTTGGTGGGTAGAGAAGCGCAGAGCCCCAGTGTTGCTGCACCTGTGAAAGCGCTTCCAAGGAAGGGTGCTGGCTAGCAAGAGCTTTCAGTGCTGGCACTTTTCTTCTCTGAGCATTTGCTAGATGTTTGCAATTTCTTACCTGAGCTCTCTTTAGAGTGCGCGAGAGGATGAGCAGAAGATGAGGTGGCTAGAGAAGCCCAGAGCCCCAGTGTTCTTAGGCCTACAAAAGCGCTTCCAAGGAAGGGTGCTGGCTAGCAACAGCTTTCAGTGCTGGCACTTTTCATCTCTGAGCAATTGCTCGACGTTTGCAATTTCTCAGCTCGTGTCTACAAGACGGAAAGAGAAGGACCGTGACGTTTGGTGGCTAGAGAAGCGCAAAGCCCCAGTGTTACTGCGCCTGTAAAGCGCTTCCAAGGAAGGGTGCTGGCTAGCAACAGCTTTCAGTGCTGGCACTTTTCATCTCTGAGCAATTGCTCGACGTTTGCAATTTCTCAGCTCATATCTACGAGACGGAAAGAGAAGGACCGTGACGTTTGGTGGCTAGAGAAGCGCAAAGCCCCAGTGTTGCTGCGCCTGTGAAAGCGCTTCCAAGGAAGGGTGCTGGCTAGCAACAGCTTTCAGTGCTGGCACTTTTCTTCTCTGAGCAATATCTCGACGTTTGCAATTTCTCACCTGAGCTCTCTTTAGAGTGCGCGAGAGGATGAGCAGAAGTTTAGGTGGCTAGAGAAGCCCAGAGCCCCAGTGTGCTTAGGCCTACAAAAGCGCTTCCAAGGAAGGGTGCTGGCTAGCAACAGCTTTCAGTGCTGGCACTTTTCATCTCTGAGCAATTGCTCGACGTTTGCAATTTCTCAGCTCGTGTCTATGAGATGGAAAGAGAAGGACCGTGACGTTTGGTGGGTAGAGAAGCGCAGAGCCCCAGTGTTGCTGCGCCTGTGGAAGCGCTTCCAAGGAAGGGTGCTGGCTAGCAACAGCTTTCAGTGCTGGCACTTTTCTTCTCTGAGCAATTGCTCGACGTTTGCAATTTCTCCCCTGAGCTCTCTTTAGAGTGCGCGAGAGGATGAGCAGAAGATGAGGTGGCTAGAGAAGCCCAGAGCCCCAGTGTTCTTAGGCCTACAAAAGCGCTTCCAAGGAAGGGTGCTGGCTAGCAACAGCTTTCAGTGCTGGCACTTTTCATCTCTGAGCAATTGCTCGACGTTTGCAATTTCTCAGCTCGTGTCTAGAAGACGGAAAGAGAAGGACCGTGACGTTTGGTGGGTAGAGAAGCGCAAAGCCCCAGTGTTACTGCGCCTGTAAAGCGCTTCCAAGGAAGGGTGCTGGCTAGCAACAGCTTTCAGTGCTGGCACTTTTCATCTCTGAGCAATTGCTCGACGTTTGCAATTTCTCAGCTCGTGTCTACGAGACGGAAAGAGAAGGACCGTGACGTTTGGTGCGTATAGAAGCGTAAAGCCCCAGTGTTGCTGCGCCTGTGAAAGCGCTTCCAAGGAAGGGTACTGGCTAGCAAGAGCTTTCAGTGCTGGCACTTTTCATCTCTGAGCAATTGCTCGACGTTTGCAATTTCTCAGCTCGTGTCTACGAGATGGAAAGAGAATGACAGTGACGTTTGGTGCGTATAGAAGCGCAAAGCCCCAGTGTTGCTGCGCCTGTGAAAGCGCTTCCAAGGAAGGGTGCTGGCTAGCAACAGCTTTCAGTGCTGGCACTTTTCATCTCTGAGCAATTGCTCGACGTTTGCAATTTCTCACCTGAGCTCTCTTTAGAGTGCGCGAGAGGATGAGCAGAAGATGAGGTGGCTAGAGAAGCCCAGAGCCCCAGTGTTCTTAGGCCTACAAAAGCGCTTCCAAGGAAGGGTGCTGGCTAGCAACAGCTTTCAGTGCTGGCACTTTTCATCTCTGAGCAATTGCTCGACGTTTGCAATTTCTCAGCTCGTGTCTACGAGACGGAAAGAGAAGGACCGTGACGTTTGGTGCGTATAGAAGCGCAAAGCCCCAGTGTTACTGCGCCTGTGAAAGCGCTTCCAAGGAAGGGTGCTGGCTAGCAAGAGCTTTCAGTGCTGGCACTTTTCATCTCTGAGCAATTGCTCGACGTTTGCAATTTCTCAGCTCGTGTCTACGAGACGGAAAGAGAAGGACCGTGACGTTTGGTGCGTATAGAAGCGCAAAGCCCCAGTGTTGCTGCGCCTGTGAAAGCGCTTCCAAGGAAGGGTGCTGGCTAGCAACAGCTTTCAGTGCTGGCACTTTTCATCTCTGAGCAATTGCTCGACGTTTGCAATTTCTCAGCTCGTGTCTACGAGACGGAAAGAGAATGACAGTGACGTTTGGTGCGTATAGAAGCGCAAAGCCCCAGTGTTACTGCGCCTGTGAAAGCGCTTCCAAGGAAGGGTGCTGGCTAGCAAGAGCTTTCAGTGCTGGCAATTTTCATCTCTGAGCAATTGCTCGACGTTTGCAATTTCTCACCTGAGCTCTCTTTAGAGTGCGCGAGAGGATGAGCAGAAGATGAGGTGGCTAGAGAAGCCCAGAGCCCCAGTGTTCTTAGGCCTACAAAAGCGCTTCCAAGGAAGGGTGCTGGCTAGCAACAGCTTTCAGTGCTGGCACTTTTCATCTCTGAGCAATTGCTGGACGTTTGCAATTTCTCAGCTCGTGTCTACGAGACGGAAATAGAGGGACCGTGACGTTTGGTGCGTATAGAAGCGCAAAGCCCCAGTGTTGCTGCGCCTGTGAAAGCGCTTCCAAGGAAGGGTGCTGGCTAGCAAGAGCTTTCAGTGCTGGCACTTTTCATCTCTGAGCAATTGCTCGACGTTTGCAATTTCTCAGCTCGTGTCTACGAGACGGAAAGAGAATGACCATGACGTTTGGTGGGTAGAGAAGCGCAAAGCCCCAGTGTTACTGCGCCTGTGAAAGCGCTTCCAAGGAAGGGTGCTGGCTAGCAAGAGCTTTCAGTGCTGACACTTTTCAGCTCTGAGCAATTGCTCGACGTTTGCAATTTCTCAGCTCGTGTCTACGAGACGGAAAGAGAAGGACCGTGACGTTTGGTGCGTATAGAAGCGCAAAGCCCCAGTGTTGCTGCGCCTGTGAAAGCGCTTCCAAGGAAGGGTGCTGGCTAGCAACAGCTTTCAGTGCTGGCACTTTTCTTCTCTGAGCAATTGCTCGACGTTTGCAATTTCTCACCTGAGCTCTCTTTAGAGTGCGCGAGAGGATGAGCAGAAGATGAGGTGGCTAGAGAAGCCCAGAGCCCCAGTGTTCTTAGGCCTACAAAAGCGCTTCCAAGGAAGGGTGATGGCTAGCAACAGCTTTCAGTGCTGGCACTTTTCATCTCTGAGCAATTGCTGGACGTTTGCAATTTCTCAGCTCGTGTCTACCGACGGAAAGAGAAGGACCGTGACGTTTGGTGGCTAGAGAAGCGCAAAGCCCCAGTGTTGCTGCGCCTGTGAAAGCGCTTCCAAGGAAGGGTGCTGGCTAGCAAGAGCTTTCAGTGCTGGCACTTTTCATCTCTGAGCAATTGCTCGACGTTTGCAATTTCTCAGCTCGTGTCTACGAGATGGAAAGAGAAGGACCGTGACGTTTGGTGGCTAGAGAAGTGCAGAGCCCCAGTGTTGCTGCACCTGTAAAGCGCTTCCAAGGAAGGGTGCTGGCTAGCAAGAGCTTTCAGTGCTGGCACTTTTCAGCTCTGAGCAATTGCTCGACGTTTGCAATTTGTCAGCTCGTGTCTACGAGACGGAAAGAGAAGGACCGTGACGTTTGGTGCGTAGAGAAGCGCAAAGCCCCAGTGTTGCTGCGCCTGTGAAAGCGCTTCCAAGGAAGGGTGCTGGCTAGCAAGAGCTTTCAGTGCTGGCACTTTTCATCTCTGAGCAATTGCTCGACGTTTGCAATTTCTCACCTGAGCTCTCTTTAGAGTGCGCGAGAGGATGAGCAGAAGATGAGGTGGCTAGAGAAGCCCAGAGCCCCAGTGTTCTTAGGCCTACAAAAGCGCTTCCAAGGAAGGGTGCTGGCTAGCAACAGCTTTCAGTGCTGGCACTTTTCAGCTCTGAGCAATTGCTCGACGTTTGCAATTTCTCAGCTCGTGTCTAGAAGACGGAAAGAGAAGGACCGTGACGTTTGGTGGCTAGAGAAGCGCAAAGCCCCAGTGTTGCTGCGCCTGTGAAAGCGCTTCCAAGGAAGGGTGCTGGCTAGCAAGAGCTTTCAGTGCTGGCACTTTTCATCTCTGAGCAATTGCTCGACGTTTGCAATTTCTCACCTGAGCTCTCTTTAGAGTGCGCGAGAGGATGAGCAGAAGATGAGGTGGCTAGAGAAGCCCAGAGCCCCAGTGTTCTTAGGCCTACAAAAGCGCTTCCAAGGAAGGGTGCTGGCTAGCAACAGCTTTCAGTGCTGGCACTTTTCATCTCTGAGCAATTGCTGGACGTTTGCAATTTCTCAGCTCGTGTCTATGAGATGGAAAGAGAAGGACCGTGACGTTTGGTGGGTAGAGAAGCGCAGAGCCCCAGTGTTGCTGCACCTGTGAAAGCGCTTCCAAGGAAGGGTGCTGGCTAGCAAGAGCTTTCAGTGCTGGCACTTTTCTTCTCTGAGCATTTGCTAGATGTTTGCAATTTCTTACCTGAGCTCTCTTTAGAGTGCGCGAGAGGATGAGCAGAAGATGAGGTGGCTAGAGAAGCCCAGAGCCCCAGTGTTCTTAGGCCTACAAAAGCGCTTCCAAGGAAGGGTGCTGGCTAGCAACAGCTTTCAGTGCTGGCACTTTTCATCTCTGAGCAATTGCTCGACGTTTGCAATTTCTCAGCTCGTGTCTACAAGACGGAAAGAGAAGGACCGTGACGTTTGGTGGCTAGAGAAGCGCAAAGCCCCAGTGTTACTGCGCCTGTAAAGCGCTTCCAAGGAAGGGTGCTGGCTAGCAACAGCTTTCAGTGCTGGCACTTTTCATCTCTGAGCAATTGCTCGACGTTTGCAATTTCTCAGCTCATATCTACGAGACGGAAAGAGAAGGACCGTGACGTTTGGTGGCTAGAGAAGCGCAAAGCCCCAGTGTTGCTGCGCCTGTGAAAGCGCTTCCAAGGAAGGGTGCTGGCTAGCAACAGCTTTCAGTGCTGGCACTTTTCTTCTCTGAGCAATATCTCGACGTTTGCAATTTCTCACCTGAGCTCTCTTTAGAGTGCGCGAGAGGATGAGCAGAAGTTTAGGTGGCTAGAGAAGCCCAGAGCCCCAGTGTGCTTAGGCCTACAAAAGCGCTTCCAAGGAAGGGTGCTGGCTAGCAACAGCTTTCAGTGCTGGCACTTTTCATCTCTGAGCAATTGCTCGACGTTTGCAATTTCTCAGCTCGTGTCTATGAGATGGAAAGAGAAGGACCGTGACGTTTGGTGGGTAGAGAAGCGCAGAGCCCCAGTGTTGCTGCGCCTGTGGAAGCGCTTCCAAGGAAGGGTGCTGGCTAGCAACAGCTTTCAGTGCTGGCACTTTTCTTCTCTGAGCAATTGCTCGACGTTTGCAATTTCTCCCCTGAGCTCTCTTTAGAGTGCGCGAGAGGATGAGCAGAAGATGAGGTGGCTAGAGAAGCCCAGAGCCCCAGTGTTCTTAGGCCTACAAAAGCGCTTCCAAGGAAGGGTGCTGGCTAGCAACAGCTTTCAGTGCTGGCACTTTTCATCTCTGAGCAATTGCTCGACGTTTGCAATTTCTCAGCTCGTGTCTAGAAGACGGAAAGAGAAGGACCGTGACGTTTGGTGGGTAGAGAAGCGCAAAGCCCCAGTGTTACTGCGCCTGTAAAGCGCTTCCAAGGAAGGGTGCTGGCTAGCAACAGCTTTCAGTGCTGGCACTTTTCATCTCTGAGCAATTGCTCGACGTTTGCAATTTCTCAGCTCGTGTCTACGAGACGGAAAGAGAAGGACCGTGACGTTTGGTGCGTATAGAAGCGTAAAGCCCCAGTGTTGCTGCGCCTGTGAAAGCGCTTCCAAGGAAGGGTACTGGCTAGCAAGAGCTTTCAGTGCTGGCACTTTTCATCTCTGAGCAATTGCTCGACGTTTGCAATTTCTCAGCTCGTGTCTACGAGATGGAAAGAGAATGACAGTGACGTTTGGTGCGTATAGAAGCGCAAAGCCCCAGTGTTGCTGCGCCTGTGAAAGCGCTTCCAAGGAAGGGTGCTGGCTAGCAACAGCTTTCAGTGCTGGCACTTTTCATCTCTGAGCAATTGCTCGACGTTTGCAATTTCTCACCTGAGCTCTCTTTAGAGTGCGCGAGAGGATGAGCAGAAGATGAGGTGGCTAGAGAAGCCCAGAGCCCCAGTGTTCTTAGGCCTACAAAAGCGCTTCCAAGGAAGGGTGCTGGCTAGCAACAGCTTTCAGTGCTGGCACTTTTCATCTCTGAGCAATTGCTCGACGTTTGCAATTTCTCAGCTCGTGTCTACGAGACGGAAAGAGAAGGACCGTGACGTTTGGTGCGTATAGAAGCGCAAAGCCCCAGTGTTACTGCGCCTGTGAAAGCGCTTCCAAGGAAGGGTGCTGGCTAGCAAGAGCTTTCAGTGCTGGCACTTTTCATCTCTGAGCAATTGCTCGACGTTTGCAATTTCTCAGCTCGTGTCTACGAGACGGAAAGAGAAGGACCGTGACGTTTGGTGCGTATAGAAGCGCAAAGCCCCAGTGTTGCTGCGCCTGTGAAAGCGCTTCCAAGGAAGGGTGCTGGCTAGCAACAGCTTTCAGTGCTGGCACTTTTCATCTCTGAGCAATTGCTCGACGTTTGCAATTTCTCAGCTCGTGTCTACGAGACGGAAAGAGAATGACAGTGACGTTTGGTGCGTATAGAAGCGCAAAGCCCCAGTGTTACTGCGCCTGTGAAAGCGCTTCCAAGGAAGGGTGCTGGCTAGCAAGAGCTTTCAGTGCTGGCAATTTTCATCTCTGAGCAATTGCTCGACGTTTGCAATTTCTCACCTGAGCTCTCTTTAGAGTGCGCGAGAGGATGAGCAGAAGATGAGGTGGCTAGAGAAGCCCAGAGCCCCAGTGTTCTTAGGCCTACAAAAGCGCTTCCAAGGAAGGGTGCTGGCTAGCAACAGCTTTCAGTGCTGGCACTTTTCATCTCTGAGCAATTGCTGGACGTTTGCAATTTCTCAGCTCGTGTCTACGAGACGGAAATAGAGGGACCGTGACGTTTGGTGCGTATAGAAGCGCAAAGCCCCAGTGTTGCTGCGCCTGTGAAAGCGCTTCCAAGGAAGGGTGCTGGCTAGCAAGAGCTTTCAGTGCTGGCACTTTTCATCTCTGAGCAATTGCTCGACGTTTGCAATTTCTCAGCTCGTGTCTACGAGACGGAAAGAGAATGACCATGACGTTTGGTGGGTAGAGAAGCGCAAAGCCCCAGTGTTACTGCGCCTGTGAAAGCGCTTCCAAGGAAGGGTGCTGGCTAGCAAGAGCTTTCAGTGCTGACACTTTTCAGCTCTGAGCAATTGCTCGACGTTTGCAATTTCTCAGCTCGTGTCTACGAGACGGAAAGAGAAGGACCGTGACGTTTGGTGCGTATAGAAGCGCAAAGCCCCAGTGTTGCTGCGCCTGTGAAAGCGCTTCCAAGGAAGGGTGCTGGCTAGCAACAGCTTTCAGTGCTGGCACTTTTCTTCTCTGAGCAATTGCTCGACGTTTGCAATTTCTCACCTGAGCTCTCTTTAGAGTGCGCGAGAGGATGAGCAGAAGATGAGGTGGCTAGAGAAGCCCAGAGCCCCAGTGTTCTTAGGCCTACAAAAGCGCTTCCAAGGAAGGGTGATGGCTAGCAACAGCTTTCAGTGCTGGCACTTTTCATCTCTGAGCAATTGCTGGACGTTTGCAATTTCTCAGCTCGTGTCTACCGACGGAAAGAGAAGGACCGTGACGTTTGGTGGCTAGAGAAGCGCAAAGCCCCAGTGTTGCTGCGCCTGTGAAAGCGCTTCCAAGGAAGGGTGCTGGCTAGCAAGAGCTTTCAGTGCTGGCACTTTTCATCTCTGAGCAATTGCTCGACGTTTGCAATTTCTCAGCTCGTGTCTACGAGATGGAAAGAGAAGGACCGTGACGTTTGGTGGCTAGAGAAGTGCAGAGCCCCAGTGTTGCTGCACCTGTAAAGCGCTTCCAAGGAAGGGTGCTGGCTAGCAAGAGCTTTCAGTGCTGGCACTTTTCAGCTCTGAGCAATTGCTCGACGTTTGCAATTTGTCAGCTCGTGTCTACGAGACGGAAAGAGAATGACCATGACGTTTGGTGGGTAGAGAAGCGCAAAGCCCCAGTGTTACTGCGCCTGTGAAAGCGCTTCCAAGGAAGGGTGCTGGCTAGCAAGAGCTTTCAGTGCTGACACTTTTCAGCTCTGAGCAATTGCTCGACGTTTGCAATTTCTCAGCTCGTGTCTACGAGACGGAAAGAGAAGGACCGTGACGTTTGGTGGCTAGAGAAGCGCAAAGCCCCAGTGTTGCTGCGCCTGTGAAAGCGCTTCCAAGGAAGGGTGCTGGCTAGCAACAGCTTTCAGTGCTGGCACTTTTCATGTCTGAGCAATTGCTCGACGTTTGCAATTTCTCACCTGAGCTCTCTTTAGAGTGCGCGAGAGGATGAGCAGAAGATGAGGTGGCTAGAGAAGCCCAGAGCCCCAGTGTTCTTAGGCCTACAAAAGCGCTTCCAAGGAAGGGTGCTGGCTAGCAAGAGCTTTCAGTGCTGGCACTTTTCATCTCTGAGCAATTGCTCGACGTTTGCAATTTCTCAGCTCGTGTCTACCGACGGAAAGAGAAGGACCGTGACGTTTGGTGGCTAGAGAAGCGCAAAGCCCCAGTGTTGCTGCGCCTGTGAAAGCGCTTCCAAGGAAGGGTGCTGGCTAGCAAGAGCTTTCAGTGCTGGCACTTTTCATCTCTGAGCAATTGCTCGACGTTTGCAATTTCTCAGCTCGTGTCTACGAGATGGAAAGAGAAGGACCGTGACGTTTGGTGGCTAGAGAAGTGCAGAGCCCCAGTGTTGCTGCACCTGTAAAGCGCTTCCAAGGAAGGGTGCTGGCTAGCAACAGCTTTCAGTGCTGGCACTTTTCATCTCTGAGCAATTGCTCGACGTTTGCAATTTCTCAGCTCGTGTCTACGAGACGGAAAGAGAAGGACCGTGACGTTTGGTGCGTAGAGAAGCGCAAAGCCCCAGTGTTGCTGCGCCTGTGAAAGCGCTTCCAAGGAAGGGTGCTGGCTAGCAAGAGCTTTCAGTGCTGGCACTTTTCATCTCTGAGCAATTGCTCGACGTTTGCAATTTCTCACCTGAGCTCTCTTTAGAGTGCGCGAGAGGATGAGCAGAAGATGAGGTGGCTAGAGAAGCCCAGAGCCCCAGTGTTCTTAGGCCTACAAAAGCGCTTCCAAGGAAGGGTGCTGGCTAGCAACAGCTTTCAGTGCTGGCACTTTTCATCTCTGAGCAATTGCTCGACGTTTGCAATTTCTCAGCTCGTGTCTAGAAGACGGAAAGAGAAGGACCGTGACGTTTGGTGGCTAGAGAAGCGCAAAGCCCCAGTGTTACTGCGCCTGTAAAGCGCTTCCAAGGAAGGGTGCTGGCTAGCAACAGCTTTCAGTGCTGGCACTTTTCATCTCTGAGCAATTGCTCGACGTTTGCAATTTCTCAGCTCGTGTCTACGAGACGGAAAGAGAAGGACCGTGACGTTTGGTGGCTAGAGAAGCGCAAAGCCCCAGTGTTGCTGCGCCTGTGAAAGCACTTCCAAGGAAGGGTGCTGGCTAGCAAGAGCTTTCAGTGCTGGCACTTTTCATCTCTGAGCAATTGCTCGACGTTTGCAATTTCTCAGCTCGTGTCTACGAGACGGAAAGAGAAGGACCGTGACGTTTGGTGCGTATAGAAGCGCAAAGCCCCAGTGTTGCTGCGCCTGTGAAAGCGCTTCCAAGGAAGGGTGCTGGCTAGCAAGAGCTTTCAGTGCTGGCACTTTTCATCTCTGAGCAATTGCTCGACGTTTGCAATTTCTCAGCTCGTGTCTACGAGACGGAAAGAGAAGGACCGTGACGTTTGGTGCGTATAGAAGCGCAAAGCCCCAGTGTTACTGCGCCTGTGAAAGCGCTTCCAAGGAAGGGTGCTGGCTAGCAAGAGCTTTCAGTGCTGGCACTTTTCTTCTCTGAGCATTTGCTAGACGTTTGCAATTTCTCACCTGAGCTCTCTTTAGAGTGCGCGAGAGGATGAGCAGAAGATGAGGTGGCTAGAGAAGCCCAGAGCCCCAGTGTTCTTAGGCCTACAAAAGCGCTTCCAAGGAAGGGTGCTGGCTAGCAACAGCTTTCAGTGCTGGCACTTTTCATCTCTGAGCAATTGCTCGACGTTTGCAATTTCTCACCTGAGCTCTCTTTAGAGTGCGCGAGAGGATGAGCAGAAGATGAGGTGGCTAGAGAAGCCCAGAGCCCCAGTGTTCTTAGGCCTACAAAAGCGCTTGCAAGGAAGGGTGCTGGCTAGCAACAGCTTTCAGTGCTGGCACTTTTCATCTCTGAGCAATTGCTGGACGTTTGCAATTTCTCAGCTCGTGTCTACGAGACGGAAATAGAGGGACCGTGACGTTTGGTGCGTATAGAAGCGCAAAGCCCCAGTGTTGCTGCGCCTGTGAAAGCGCTTCCAAGGAAGGGTGCTGGCTAGCAAGAGCTTTCAGTGCTGGCACTTTTCATCTCTGAGCAATTGCTCGACGTTTGCAATTTCTCAGCTCGTGTCTACGAGACGGAAAGAGAATGACCATGACGTTTGGTGGGTAGAGAAGCGCAAAGCCCCAGTGTTACTGCGCCTGTGAAAGCGCTTCCAAGGAAGGGTGCTGGCTAGCAAGAGCTTTCAGTGCTGACACTTTTCAGCTCTGAGCAATTGCTCGACGTTTGCAATTTCTCACCTGAGCTCTCTTTAGAGTGCGCGAGAGGATGAGCAGAAGATGAGGTGGCTAGAGAAGCCCAGAGCCCCAGTGTTCTTAGGCCTACAAAAGCGCTTCCAAGGAAGGGTGCTGGCTAGCAAGAGCTTTCAGTGCTGGCACTTTTCATCTCTGAGCAATTGCTCGACGTTTGCAATTTCTCAGCTCGTGTCTACCGACGGAAAGAGAAGGACCGTGACGTTTGGTGGCTAGAGAAGCGCAAAGCCCCAGTGTTGCTGCGCCTGTGAAAGCGCTTCCAAGGAAGGGTGCTGGCTAGCAAGAGCTTTCAGTGCTGGCACTTTTCATCTCTGAGCAATTGCTCGACGTTTGCAATTTCTCAGCTCGTGTCTACGAGATGGAAAGAGAAGGACCGTGACGTTTGGTGGCTAGAGAAGTGCAGAGCCCCAGTGTTGCTGCACCTGTAAAGCGCTTCCAAGGAAGGGTGCTGGCTAGCAACAGCTTTCAGTGCTGGCACTTTTCATCTCTGAGCAATTGCTCGATGTTTGCAATTTCTCAGCTCGTGTCTACGAGACGGAAAGAGAAGGACCGTGACGTTTGGTGCGTAGAGAAGCGCAAAGCCCCAGTGTTGCTGCGCCTGTGAAAGCGCTTCCAAGGAAGGGTGCTGGCTAGCAAGAGCTTTCAGTGCTGGCACTTTTCATCTCTGAGCAATTGCTCGACGTTTGCAATTTCTCACCTGAGCTCTCTTTAGAGTGCGCGAGAGGATGAGCAGAAGATGAGGTGGCTAGAGAAGCCCAGAGCCCCAGTGTTCTTAGGCCTACAAAAGCGCTTCCAAGGAAGGGTGCTGGCTAGCAAGAGCTTTCAGTGCTGGCACTTTTCAGCTCTGAGCAATTGCTCGACGTTTGCAATTTCTCAGCTCGTGTCTAGAAGACGGAAAGAGAAGGACCGTGACGTTTGGTGGCTAGAGAAGCGCAAAGCCCCAGTGTTGCTGCGCCTGTGAAAGCGCTTCCAAGGAAGGGTGCTGGCTAGCAAGAGCTTTCAGTGCTGGCACTTTTCTTCTCTGAGCATTTGCTAGACGTTTGCAATTTCTCACCTGAGCTCTCTTTAGAGTGCGCGAGAGGATGAGCAGAAGATGAGGTGGCTAGAGAAGCCCAGAGCCCCAGTGTTCTTAGGCCTACAAAAGCGCTTCCAAGGAAGGGTGCTGGCTAGCAACAGCTTTCAGTGCTGGCACTTTTCATCTCTGAGCAATTGCTCGACGTTTGCAATTTCTCAGCTCGTGTCTAGAAGACGGAAAGAGAAGGACCGTGACGTTTGGTGTCTAGAGAAGCGCAAAGCCCCAGTGTTACTGCGCCTGTAAAGCGCTTCCAAGGAAGGGTGCTGGCTAGCAACAGCTTTCAGTGCTGGCACTTTTCATCTCTGAGCAATTGCTCGACGTTTGCAATTTCTCAGCTCGTGTCTACGAGACGGAAAGAGAAGGACCGTGACGTTTGGTGGCTAGAGAAGCGCAAAGCCCCAGTGTTGCTGCGCCTGTGAAAGCACTTCCAAGGAAGGGTGCTGGCTAGCAAGAGCTTTCAGTGCTGGCACTTTTCATCTCTGAGCAATTGCTCGACGTTTGCAATTTCTCACCTGAGCTCTCTTTAGAGTGCGCGAGAGGATGAGCAGAAGATGAGGTGGCTAGAGAAGCCCAGAGCCCCAGTGTTCTTAGGCCTACAAAAGCGCTTCCAAGGAAGGGTGCTGGCTAGCAACAGCTTTCAGTGCTGGCACTTTTCATCTCTGAGCAATTGCTGGACGTTTGCAATTTCTCAGCTCGTGTCTACGAGACGGAAAGAGAAGGACCGTGACGTTTGGTGGGTAGAGAAGCGCAAAGCCCCAGTGTTGCTGCGCCTGTGAAAGCGCTTCCAAGGAAGGGTGCTGGCTAGCAACAGCTTTCAGTGCTGGCACTTTTCGTCTCTGAGCAATTGCTCGACGTTTGCAATTTCTCACCTGAGCTCTCTTTAGAGTGCGCGAGAGGATGAGCAGAAGATGAGGTGGCTAGAGAAGCCCAGAGCCCCAGTGTTCTTAGGCCTACAAAAGCGCTTCCAAGGAAGGGTGCTGGCTAGCAAGAGCTTTCAGTGCTGGCACTTTTCATCTCTGAGCAATTGCTCGACGTTTGCAATTTCTCAGCTCGTGTCTATGAGACGGAAAGAGAATGACAGTGACGTTTGGTGGGTAGAGAAGCGCAAAGCCCCAGTGTTACTGCGCCTGTGAAAGCGCTTCCAAGGAAGGGTGCTGGCTAGCAAGAGCTTTCAGTGCTGGCACTTTTCATCTCTGAGCAATTGCTCGACGTTTGCAATTTCTCAGCTCTTGTCTGCGACACGGAGAGATAGTGACCGTGACGTTTGGTGGCTAGAGAAGCGCAAAGCCCCAGTGTTGCTGCGCCTGTGAAAGCGCTTCCAAGGAAGGGTGCTTGCTAGCAAGAGCTTTCAGTGCTGGCACTTTTCATCTCTGAGCAATTGCTCGACGTTTGCAATTTCTCACCTGAGCTCTCTTTAGAGTGCGCGAGAGGATGAGCAGAAGATGAGGTGGCTAGAGAAGCCCAGAGCCCCAGTGTTCTTAGGCCTACAAAAGCGCTTCCAAGGAAGGGTGCTGGCTAGCAAGAGCTTTCAGTGCTGGCACTTTTCATCTCTGAGCAATTGCTCGACGTTTGCAATTTCTCAGCTCGTGTCTACGAGACGGAAAGAGAAGGACCATGACGTTTGGTGGGTAGAGAAGCGCAAAGCCCCAGTGTTACTGCGCCTGTGAAAGCGCTTCCAAGGAAGGGTGCTGGCTAGCAAGAGCTTTCAGTGCTGGCACTTTTCATCTCTGAGCAATTGCTCGACGTTTGCAATTTCTCAGCTCGTGTCTACGAGACGGAAAGAGAATGACCGTGACGTTTGGTGCGTAGAAAAGTGCAAAGCCCCAGTGTTGCTGCGCCTGTGAAAGCGCTTCCAAGGAAGGGTGCTGGCTCGCAAGAGCTTTCAGTGCTGGCACTTTTCAGCTCTGAGCAATTGCTCGACGTTTGCAATTTCTCAGCTCGTGTCTAGGAGACGGAAAGAGAATGACAGTGACGTTTGGTGCGTATAGAAGCGCAAAGCCCCAGTGTTGCTGCGCCTGTGAAAGCGCTTCCAAGGAAGGGTGCTGGCTAGCAACAGCTTTCAGTGCTGGCACTTTTCGTCTCTGAGCAATTGCTCGACGTTTGCAATTTCTCACCTGAGCTCTCTTCAGAGTGCGCGAGAGGATGAGCAGAAGATGAGGTGGCTAGAGAAGCCCAGAGCCCCAGTGTTCTTAGGGCTACAAAAGCGCTTCCAAGGAAGGGTGCTGGCTAGCAACAGCTTTCAGTGCTGGCACTTTTCATCTCTGAGCAATTGCTCGACGTTTGCAATTTCTCAGCTCGTGTCTAGAAGACGGAAAGAGAAGGACCGTGACGTTTGGTGGCTAGAGAAGCGCAAAGCCCCAGTGTTACTGCGCCTGTAAAGCGCTTCCAAGGAAGGGTGCTGGCTAGCAACAGCTTTCAGTGCTGGCACTTTTCATCTCTGAGCAATTGCTCGACGTTTGCAATTTCTCAGCTCGTGTCTACGAGACGGAAAGAGAAGGACCGTGACGTTTGGTGGCTAGAGAAGCGCAAAGCCCCAGTGTTGCTGCGCCTGTGAAAGCACTTCCAAGGAAGGGTGCTGGCTAGCAAGAGCTTTCAGTGCTGGCACTTTTCATCTCTGAGCAATTGCTCGACGTTTGCAATTTCTCACCTGAGCTCTCTTTAGAGTGCGCGAGAGGATGAGCAGAAGATGAGGTGGCTAGAGAAGCCCAGAGCCCCAGTGTTCTTAGGCCTACAAAAGCGCTTCCAAGGAAGGGTGCTGGCTAGCAACAGCTTTCAGTGCTGGCACTTTTCATCTCTGAGCAATTGCTGGACGTTTGCAATTTCTCAGCTCGTGTCTACGAGACGGAAAGAGAAGGACCGTGACGTTTGGTGGGTAGAGAAGCGCAAAGCCCCAGTGTTGCTGCGCCTGTGAAAGCGCTTCCAAGGAAGGGTGCTGGCTAGCAACAGCTTTCAGTGCTGGCACTTTTCGTCTCTGAGCAATTGCTCGACGTTTGCAATTTCTCACCTGAGCTCTCTTTAGAGTGCGCGAGAGGATGAGCAGAAGATGAGGTGGCTAGAGAAGCCCAGAGCCCCAGTGTTCTTAGGCCTACAAAAGCGCTTCCAAGGAAGGGTGCTGGCTAGCAAGAGCTTTCAGTGCTGGCACTTTTCATCTCTGAGCAATTGCTCGACGTTTGCAATTTCTCAGCTCGTGTCTACGAGACGGAAAGAGAATGACCGTGACGTTTGGTGGCTAGAGAAGCGCAAAGCCCCAGTGTTGCTGCGCCTGTGAAAGCGCTTCCAAGGAAGGGTGCTGGCTAGCAACAGCTTTCAGTGCTGGCACTTTTCATCTCTGAGCAATTGCTTGACGTTTGCAATTTCTCACCTGAGCTCTCTTTAGAGTGCGCGAGAGGATGAGCAGAAGATGAGGTGGCTAGAGAAGCCCAGAGCCCCAGTGTTCTTAGGCCTACAAAAGCGCTTCCAAGGAAGGGTGCTGGCTAGCAAGAGCTTTCAGTGCTGGCACTTTTCATCTCTGAGCAATTGCTCGACGTTTGCAATTTCTCAGCTCGTGTCTATGAGACGGAAAGAGAATGACAGTGACGTTTGGTGGGTAGAGAAGCGCAAAGCCCCAGTGTTACTGCGCCTGTGAAAGCGCTTCCAAGGAAGGGTGCTGGCTAGCAAGAGCTTTCAGTGCTGGCACTTTTCATCTCTGAGCAATTGCTCGACGTTTGCAATTTCTCAGCTCTTGTCTGCGACACGGAGAGATAGTGACCGTGACGTTTGGTGGCTAGAGAAGCGCAAAGCCCCAGTGTTGCTGCGCCTGTGAAAGCGCTTCCAAGGAAGGGTGCTTGCTAGCAAGAGCTTTCAGTGCTGGCACTTTTCATCTCTGAGCAATTGCTCGACGTTTGCAATTTCTCACCTGAGCTCTCTTTAGAGTGCGCGAGAGGATGAGCAGAAGATGAGGTGGCTAGAGAAGCCCAGAGCCCCAGTGTTCTTAGGCCTACAAAAGCGCTTCGAAGGAAGGGTGCTGGCTAGCAAGAGCTTTCAGTGCTGGCACTTTTCATCTCTGAGCAATTGCTCGACGTTTGCAATTTCTCAGCTCGTGTCTACGAGACGGAAAGAGAATGACCATGACGTTTGGTGGGTAGAGAAGCGCAAAGCCCCAGTGTTACTGCGCCTGTGAAAGCGCTTCCAAGGAAGGGTGCTGGCTAGCAAGAGCTTTCAGTGCTGGCACTTTTCATCTCTGAGCAATTGCTCGACGTTTGCAATTTCTCAGCTCGTGTCTACGAGACGGAAAGAGAATGACCGTGACGTTTGGTGCGTAGAAAAGTGCAAAGCCCCAGTGTTGCTGCGCCTGTGAAAGCGCTTCCAAGGAAGGGTGCTGGCTAGCAACAGCTTTCAGTGCTGGCACTTTTCATCTCTGAGCAATTGCTCGACGTTTGCAATTTCTCAGCTCGTGTCTAGGAGACGGAAAGAGAATGACAGTGACGTTTGGTGGGTAGAGAAGCGCAAAGCCCCAGTGTTGCTGCGCCTGTGAAAGCGCTTCCAAGGAAGGGTGCTGGCT
This sequence comes from Sarcoramphus papa, assembly GCA_037962945.1. Lineage (NCBI taxonomy): Eukaryota > Metazoa > Chordata > Aves > Accipitriformes > Cathartidae > Sarcoramphus > Sarcoramphus papa. Next base: position 4,767,028 of record JBBMRM010000084.1, on the reverse strand, counting down.
AGCAACAGCTTTCAGTGCTGGCACTTTTCGTCTCTGAGCAATTGCTCGACGTTTGCAATTTCTCACCTGAGCTCTCTTCAGAGTGCGCGAGAGGATGAGCAGAAGATGAGGTGGCTAGAGAAGCCCAGAGCCCCAGTGTTCTTAGGGCTACAAAAGCGCTTCCAAGGAAGGGTGCTGGCTAGCAACAGCTTTCAGTGCTGGCACTTTTCAGCTCTGAGCAATTGCTCGACGTTTGCAATTTCTCAGCTCGTGTCTAGAAGACGGAAAGAGAATGACCGTGACCTTTTGTGGCTAGAGAAGCGCAAAGCCCCAGTGTTGCTGCGCCTGTGAAAGCGCTTCCAAGGAAGGGTGCTGGCTAGCAACAGCTTTCAGTGCTGGCACTTTTCATCTCTGAGCAATTGCTCGACGTTTGCAATTTCTCAGCTCTTGTCTATGAGATGGAAAGAGAAGGACCGTGACGTTTGGTGGCTAGAGAAGCGCAGAGCCCCAGTGTTGCTGCGCCTGTGAAAGCGCTTCCAAGGAAGGGTGCTGGCTAGCAAGAGCTTTCAGTGCTGGCACTTTTCTTCTCTGAGCATTTGCTCGACGTTTGCAATTTCTCACCTGAGCTCTCTTTAGAGTGCGCAAGAGGATGAGCAGAAGATGAGGTGGCTAGAGAAGCCCAGAGCCCCAGTGTTCTTAGGCCTACAAAAGCGCTTCCAAGGAAGGGTGCTGGCTAGCAAGAGCTTTCAGTGCTGGCACTTTTCATCTCTGAGCAATTGCTCGACGTTTGCAATTTCTCAGCTCGTGTCTACGAGACGGAAAGAGAAGGACCGTGACGTTTGGTGGCTAGAGAAGCGCAAAGCCCCAGTGTTGCTGCGCCTGTGAAAGCGCTTCCAAGGAAGGGTGCTGGCTAGCAACAGCTTTCAGTGCTGGCACTTTTCATCTCTGAGCAATTGCTGGATGTTTGCAATTTCTCAGCTCGTGTCTACGAGACGGAAAGAGAATGACCGTGACGTTTGGTGCGTATAGAAGCGCAAAGCCCCAGTGTTGCTGCGCCTGTGAAAGCGCTTCCAAGGAAGGGTGCTGGCTAGCAACAGCTTTCAGTGCTGGCACTTTTCATCTCTGAGCAATTGCTCGACGTTTGCAATTTCTCAGCTCGTGTCTACGAGACGGAAAGAGAATGACAGTGACGTTTGGTGCGTATAGAAGCGCAAAGCCCCAGTGTTGCTGCGCCTGTGAAAGCGCTTCCAAGGAAGGGTGCTGGCTAGCAACAGCTTTCAGTGCTGGCACTTTTCTTCTCTGAGCATTTGCTAGACGTTTGCAATTTCTCACCTGAGCTCTCTTTAGAGTGCGCGAGAGGATGAGCAGAAGATGAGGTGGCTAGAGAAGCCCAGAGCCCCAGTGTTCTTAGGCCTACAAAAGCGCTTCCAAGGAAGGGTGCTGGCTAGCAACAGCTTTCAGTGCTGGCACTTTTCATCTCTGAGCAATTGCTCGACGTTTGCAATTTCTCAGCTCGTGTCTACGACACGGAGAGATAGTGACCGTGACGTTTGGTGGCTAGAGAAGCGCAAAGCCCCAGTGTTGCTGCGCCTGTGAAAGCGCTTCCAAGGAAGGGTGCTGGCTAGCAACAGCTTTCAGTGCTGGCACTTTTCATCTCTGAGCAATTGCTCGACGTTTGCAATTTCTCACCTGAGCTCTCTTTAGAGTGCGCGAGAGGATGAGCAGAAGATGAGGTGGCTAGAGAAGCCCAGAGCCCCAGTGTTCTTAGGCCTGCAAAAGCGCTTCCAAGGAAGGGTGCTGGCTAGCAACAGCTTTCAGTGCTGGCACTTTTCATCTCTGAGCAATTGCTCGACGTTTGCAATTTCTCACCTGAGCTCTCTTTAGAGTGCGCGAGAGGATGAGCAGAAGATGAGGTGGCTAGAGAAGCCCAGAGCACCAGTGTTCTTAGGCCTACAAAAGCGCTTCCAAGGAAGGGTGCTGGCTAGCAAGAGCTTTCAGTGCTGGCACTTTTCATCTCTGAGCAATTGCTCGACGTTTGCAATTTCTCAGCTCGTGTCTACGAGACGGAAAGAGAATGACAGTGACGTTTGGTGCGTATAGAAGCGCAAAGCCCCAGTGTTGCTGCGCCTGTGAAAGCGCTTCCAAGGAAGGGTGCTTGCTAGCAAGAGCTTTCAGTGCTGGCACTTTTCATCTCTGAGCAATTGCTCGACGTTTGCAATTTCTCAGCTCGTGTCTACGAGACGGAAAGAGAAGGACCGTGACGTTTGGTGGCTAGAGAAGCGCAAAGCCCCAGTGTTGCTGCGCCTGTGAAAGCGCTTCCAAGGAAGGGTGCTGGCTAGCAACAGCTTTCAGTGCTGGCACTTTTCATCTCTGAGCAATTGCTGGACATTTGCAATTTCTCACCTGAGCTCTCTTTAGAGTGCGCGAGAGGATGAGCAGAAGATGAGGTGGCTAGAGAAGCCCAGAGCCCCAGTCTTCTTAGGCCTACAAAAGCGCTTCCAAGGAAGGGTGCTGGCTAGCAAGAGCTTTCAGTGCTGGCACTTTTCATCTCTGAGCAATTGCTCGACGTTTGCAATTTCTCAGCTCGTGTCTATGAGACGGAAAGAGAATGACAGTGACGTTTGGTGGGTAGAGAAGCGCAAAGCCCCAGTGTTACTGCGCCTGTGAAAGCGCTTCCAAGGAAGGGTGCTGGCTAGCAAGAGCTTTCAGTGCTGGCACTTTTCATCTCTGAGCAATTGCTGGACGTTTGCAATTTCTCAGCTCTTGTCTGCGACACGGAGAGATAGTGACCGTGACGTTTGGTGGCTAGAGAAGCGCAAAGCCCCAGTGTTGCTGCGCCTGTGAAAGCGCTTCCAAGGAAGGGTGCTTGCTAGCAAGAGCTTTCAGTGCTGGCACTTTTCATCTCTGAGCAATTGCTCGACGTTTGCAATTTCTCACCTGAGCTCTCTTTAGAGTGCGCGAGAGGATGAGCAGAAGATGAGGTGGCTAGAGAAGCCCAGAGCCCCAGTGTTCTTAGGCCTACAAAAGCGCTTCCAAGGAAGGGTGCTGGCTAGCAACAGCTTTCAGTGCTGGCACTTTTCATCTCTGAGCAATTGCTCGACGTTTGCAATTTCTCAGCTCGTGTCTACGAGACGGAAAGAGAAGGACCGTGACGTTTGGTGGCTAGAGAAGCGCAAAGCCCCAGTGTTGCTGCGCCTGTGAAAGCGCTTCCAAGGAAGGGTGCTGGCTAGCAACAGCTTTCAGTGCTGGCACTTTTCAGCTCTGAGCAATTGCTCGACGTTTGCAATTTCTCACCTGAGCTCTCTTTAGAGTGCGCGAGAGGATGAGCAGAAGATGAGGTGGCTAGAGAAGCCCAGAGCCCCAGTGTTCTTAGGCCTACAAAAGCGCTTCCAAGGAAGGGTGCTGGCTAGCAAGAGCTTTCAGTGCTGGCACTTTTCATCTCTGAGCAATTGCTCGACGTTTGCAATTTCTCAGCTCGTGTCTACGAGACGGAAAGAGAATGACCATGACGTTTGGTGGGTAGAGAAGCGCAAAGCCCCAGTGTTACTGCGCCTGTGAAAGCGCTTCCAAGGAAGGGTGCTGGCTAGCAAGAGCTTTCAGTGCTGGCACTTTTCATCTCTGAGCAATTGCTGGACGTTTGCAATTTCTCAGCTCGTGTCTACGAGACGGAAAGAGAATGACCGTGACGTTTGGTGCGTAGAAAAGTGCAAAGCCCCAGTGTTGCTGCGCCTGTGAAAGCACTTCCAAGGAAGGGTGCTGGCTAGCAAGAGCTTTCAGTGCTGGCACTTTTCAGCTCTGAGCAATTGCTCGACGTTTGCAATTTCTCAGCTCGTGTCTACGAGACGGAAAGAGAATGACAGTGACGTTTGGTGCGTATAGAAGCGCAAAGCCCCAGTGTTGCTGCGCCTGTGAAAGCGCTTCCAAGGAAGGGTGCTGGCTAGCAACAGCTTTCAGTGCTGGCACTTTTCGTCTCTGAGCAATTGCTCGACGTTTGCAATTTCTCACCTGAGCTCTCTTTAGAGTGCGCGAGAGGATGAGCAGAAGATGAGGTGGCTAGAGAAGCCCAGAGCCCCAGTGTTCTTAGGCCTACAAAAGCGCTTCCAAGGAAGGGTGCTGGCTAGCAACAGCTTTCAGTGCTGGCACTTTTCATCTCTGAGCAATTGCTCGACGTTTGCAATTTCTCAGCTCTTGTCTACGACACGGAGAGATAGTGACCGTGACGTTTGGTGGCTAGAGAAGCGCAAAGCCCCAGTGTTGCTGCGCCTGTGAAAGCGCTTCCAAGGAAGGGTGCTGGCTAGCAACAGCTTTCAGTGCTGGCACTTTTCATCTCTGAGCAATTGCTCGACGTTTGCAATTTCTCACCTGAGCTCTCTTTAGAGTGCGCGAGAGGATGAGCAGAAGATGAGGTGGCTAGAGAAGCCCAGAGCCCCAGTGTTCTTAGGCCTGCAAAAGCGCTTCCAAGGAAGGGTGCTGGCTAGCAACAGCTTTCAGTGCTGGCACTTTTCATCTCTGAGCAATTGCTCGACGTTTGCAATTTCTCACCTGAGCTCTCTTTAGAGTGCGCGAGAGGATGAGCAGAAGATGAGGTGGCTAGAGAAGCCCAGAGCCCCAGTGTTCTTAGGCCTACAAAAGCGCTTCCAAGGAAGGGTGCTGGCTAGCAAGAGCTTTCAGTGCTGGCACTTTTCATCTCTGAGCAATTGCTCGACGTTTGCAATTTCTCAGCTCGTGTCTACGAGACGGAAAGAGAATGACAGTGACGTTTGGTGCGTATAGAAGCGCAAAGCCCCAGTGTTGCTGCGCCTGTGAAAGCGCTTCCAAGGAAGGGTGCTTGCTAGCAAGAGCTTTCAGTGCTGGCACTTTTCATCTCTGAGCAATTGCTCGACGTTTGCAATTTCTCACCTGAGCTCTCTTTAGAGTGCGCGAGAGGATGAGCAGAAGATGAGGTGGCTAGACAAGCCCAGAGCCCCAGTGTTCTTAGGCCTACAAATGCGCTTCCAAGGAAGGGTGCTGGCTAGCAAGAGCTTTCAGTGCTGGCACTTTTCATCTCTGAGCAATTGCTCGACGTTTGCAATTTCTCAGCTCCTGTCTACGAGACGGAAAGAGAAGGACCGTGACGTTTGGTGGCTAGAGAAGCGCAAAGCCCCAGTGTTGCTGCGCCTGTGAAAGCGCTTCCAAGGAAGGGTGCTGGCTAGCAACAGCTTTCAGTGCTGGCACTTTTCATCTCTGAGCAATTGCTGGACGTTTGCAATTTCTCAGCTCGTGTCTACGAGACGGAAAGAGAAGGACCGTGACGTTTGGTGGCTAGAGAAGCGCAAAGCCCCAGTGTTGCTGCGCCTGTGAAAGCGCTTCCAAGGAAGGGTGCTGGCTAGCAACAGCTTTCAGTGCTGGCACTTTTCTTCTCTGAGCAATTGCTCGACGTTTGCAATTTCTCACCTGAGCTCTCTTTAGAGTGCGCGAGAGGATGAGCAGAAGATGAGGTGGCTAGAGAAGCCCAGAGCCCCAGTGTTCTTAGGCCTACAAAAGCGCTTCCAAGGAAGGGTGCTGGCTAGCAACAGCTTTCAGTGCTGGCACTTTTCATCTCTGAGCAATTGCTCGACGTTTGCAATTTCTCAGCTCGTGTCTAGAAGACGGAAAGAGAAGGACCGTGACGTTTGGTGGGTAGAGAAGCGCAAAGCCCCAGTGTTGCTGCGCCTGTGAAAGTGCTTCCAAGGAAGGGTGCTGGCTAGCAAGAGCTTTCAGTGCTGGCACTTTTCTTCTCTGAGCATTTGCTCGACGTTTGCAATTTCTCACCTGAGCTCTCTTTAGAGTGCGCGAGAGGATGAGCAGAAGATGAGGTGGCTAGAGAAGCCCAGAGCCCCAGTGTTCTTAGGCCTACAAAAGCGCTTCCAAGGAAGGGTGCTGGCTAGCAACAGCTTTCAGTGCTGGCACTTTTCATCTCTGAGCAATTGCTCGACGTTTGCAATTTCTCAGCTCGTGTCTAGAAGACGGAAAGAGAAGGACCGTGACGTTTGGTGCGTATAGAAGCGCAAAGCCCCAGTGTTGCTGCGCCTGTGAAAGCGCTTCCAAGGAAGGGTGCTGGCTCGCAAGAGCTTTCAGTGCTGGCACTTTTCATCTCTGAGCAATTGCTCGACGTTTGCAATTTCTCAGCTCATGTCTACGAGACGGAAAGAGAAGGACCGTGACGTTTGGTGGCTAGAGAAGCGCAAAGCCCCAGTGTTGCTGCGCCTGTGAAAGCGCTTCCAAGGAAGGGTGCTGGCTAGCAAGAGCTTTCAGTGCTGGCACTTTTCTTCTCTGAGCATTTGCTCGACGTTTGCAATTTCTCACCTGAGCTCTCTTTAGAGTGCGCAAGAGGATGAGCAGAAGATGAGGTGGCTAGAGAAGCCCAGAGCCCCAGTGTTCTTAGGCCTACAAAAGCGCTTCCAAGGAAGGGTGCTGGCTAGCAAGAGCTTTCAGTGCTGGCACTTTTCATCTCTGAGCAATTGCTCGACGTTTGCAATTTCTCAGCTCGTGTCTACGAGACGGAAAGAGAAGGACCGTGACGTTTGGTGGCTAGAGAAGCGCAAAGCCCCAGTGTTGCTGCGCCTGTGAAAGCGCTTCCAAGGAAGGGTGCTGGCTAGCAAGAGCTTTCAGTGCTGGCACTTTTCATCTCTGAGCAATTGCTGGATGTTTGCAATTTCTCAGCTCGTGTCTACGAGACGGAAAGAGAATGACCGTGACGTTTGGTGCGTATAGAAGCGCAAAGCCCCAGTGTTGCTGCGCCTGTGAAAGCGCTTCCAAGGAAGGGTGCTGGCTAGCAAGAGCTTTCAGTGCTGGCACTTTTCATCTCTGAGCAATTGCTCGACGTTTGCAATTTCTCAGCTCGTGTCTACGAGACGGAAAGAGAATGACAGTGACGTTTGGTGCGTATAGAAGCGCAAAGCCCCAGTGTTGCTGCGCCTGTGAAAGCGCTTCCAAGGAAGGGTGCTGGCTAGCAAGAGCTTTCAGTGCTGGCACTTTTCAGCTCTGAGCAATTGCTCGACGTTTGCAATTTCTCACCTGAGCTCTCTTTAGAGTGCGCGAGAGGATGAGCAGAAGATGAGGTGGCTAGAGAAGCCCAGAGCCCCAGTGTTCTTAGGCCTACAAAAGCGCTTCCAAGGAAGGGTGCTGGCTAGCAACAGCTTTCAGTGCTGGCACTTTTCATCTCTGAGCAATTGCTCGACGTTTGCAATTTCTCAGCTCGTGTCTACGAGACGGAAAGAGAAGGACCGTGACGTTTGGTGGCTAGAGAAGCGTAAAGCCCCAGTGTTGCTGCGCCTGTGAAAGCGCTTCCAAGGAAGGGTGCTGGCTAGCAACAGCTTTCAGTGCTGGCACTTTTCATCTCTGAGCAATTGCTGGACGTTTGCAATTTCTCAGCTCTTGTCTGCGACACGGAGAGATAGTGACCGTGACGTTTGGTGGCTAGAGAAGCGCAAAGCCCCAGTGTTGCTGCGCCTGTGAAAGCGCTTCCAAGGAAGGGTGCTTGCTAGCAAGAGCTTTCAGTGCTGGCACTTTTCATCTCTGAGCAATTGCTCGACGTTTGCAATTTCTCACCTGAGCTCTCTTTAGAGTGCGCGAGAGGATGAGCAGAAGATGAGGTGGCTAGAGAAGCCCAGAGCCCCAGTGTTCTTAGGCCTACAAAAGCGCTTCCAAGGAAGGGTGCTGGCTAGCAACAGCTTTCAGTGCTGGCACTTTTCATCTCTGAGCAATTGCTGGACGTTTGCAACTTCTCAGCTCGTGTCTACGAGACGGAAAGAGAAGGACCGTGACGTTTGGTGGCTAGAGAAGCGCAAAGCCCCAGTGTTGCTGCGCCTGTGAAAGCGCTTCCAAGGAAGGGTGCTGGCTAGCAACAGCTTTCAGTGCTGGCACTTTTCGTCTCTGAGCAATTGCTCGACGTTTGCAATTTCTCACCTGAGCTCTCTTTAGAGTGCGCGAGAGGATGAGCAGAAGTTTAGGTGGCTAGAGAAGCCCAGAGCCCCAGTCTTCTTAGGCCTACAAAAGCGCTTCCAAGGAAGGGTGCTGGCTAGCAAGAGCTTTCAGTGCTGGCACTTTTCAGCTCTGAGCAATTGCTCGACGTTTGCAATTTCTCAGCTCGTGTCTACGAGACGGAAAGAGAACGACAGTGACGTTTGGTGCGTATAGAAGCGCAAAGCCCCAGTGTTGCTGCGCCTGTGAAAGCGCTTCCAAGGAAGGGTGCTGGCTAGCAACACCTTTCAGTGCTGGCACTTTTCATCTCTGAGCAATTGCTCGACGTTTGCAATTTCTCAGCTCGTGTCTACGAGACGGAAAGAGAATGACCGTGACGTTTGGTGCGTAGAAAAGTGCAAAGCCCCAGTGTTGCTGCGCCTGTGAAAGCGCTTCCAAGGAAGGGTGCTGGCTAGCAAGAGCTTTCAGTGCTGGCACTTTTCAGCTCTGAGCAATTGCTCGACGTTTGCAATTTCTCAGCTCGTGTCTACGAGACGTAAAGAGAAGGACCGTGACGTTTGGTGGCTAGAGAAGCGCAAAGCCCCAGTGTTGCTGCGCCTGTGAAAGCGCTTCCAAGGAAGGGTGCTTGCTAGCAAGAGCTTTCAGTGCTGGCACTTTTCATCTCTGAGCAATTGCTCGACGTTTGCAATTTCTCACCTGAGCTCTCTTTAGAGTGCGCGAGAGGATGAGCAGAAGATGAGGTGGCTAGAGAAGCCCAGAGCCCCAGTGTTCTTAGGCCTACAAAAGCGCTTCCAAGGAAGGGTGCTGGCTAGCAACAGCTTTCAGTGCTGGCACTTTTCATCTCTGAGCAATTGCTCGACGTTTGCAATTTCTCAGCTCGTGTCTACGAGACGTAAAGAGAAGGACCGTGACGTTTGGTGGCTAGAGAAGCGCAAAGCCCCAGTGTTGCTGCGCCTGTGAAAGCGCTTCCAAGGAAGGGTGCTGGCTAGCAACAGCTTTCAGTGCTGGCACTTTTCAGCTCTGAGCAATTGCTCGACGTTTGCAATTTCTCACCTGAGCTCTCTTTAGAGTGCGCGAGAGGATGAGCAGAAGATGAGGTGGCTAGAGAAGCCCAGAGCCCCAGTCTTCTTAGGCCTACAAAAGCGCTTCCAAGGAAGGGTGCTGGCTAGCAAGAGCTTTCAGTGCTGGCACTTTTCATCTCTGAGCAATTGCTCGACGTTTGCAATTTCTCAGCTCGTGTCTACGAGACGGAAAGAGAATGACCATGACGTTTGGTGGGTAGAGAAGCGCAAAGCCCCAGTGTTACTGCGCCTGTGAAAGCGCTTCCAAGGAAGGGTGCTGGCTAGCAAGAGCTTTCAGTGCTGGCACTTTTCATCTCTGAGCAATTGCTGGACGTTTGCAATTTCTCAGCTCGTGTCTACGAGACGGAAAGAGAATGACCGTGACGTTTGGTGCGTAGAAAAGTGCAAAGCCCCAGTGTTGCTGCGCCTGTGAAAGCACTTCCAAGGAAGGGTGCTGGCTAGCAAGAGCTTTCAGTGCTGGCACTTTTCAGCTCTGAGCAATTGCTCGACGTTTGCAATTTCTCAGCTCGTGTCTACGAGACGGAAAGAGAATGACAGTGACGTTTGGTGCGTATAGAAGCGCAAAGCCCCAGTGTTGCTGCGCCTGTGAAAGCGCTTCCAAGGAAGGGTGCTGGCTAGCAACAGCTTTCAGTGCTGGCACTTTTCAGCTCTGAGCAATTGCTCGACGTTTGCAATTTCTCACCTGAGCTCTCTTTAGAGTGCGCGAGAGGATGAGCAGAAGATGAGGTGGCTAGAGAAGCCCAGAGCCCCAGTGTTCTTAGGCCTACAAAAGCGCTTCCAAGGAAGGGTGCTGGCTAGCAACAGCTTTCAGTGCTGGCACTTTTCATCTCTGAGCAATTGCTCGACGTTTGCAATTTCTCAGCTCGTGTCTAGAAGACGGAAAGAGAAGGACCGTGACGTTTGGTGCGTATAGAAGCGCAAAGCCCCAGTGTTGCTGCGCCTGTGAAAGCGCTTCCAAGGAAGGGTGCTGGCTAGCAAGAGCTTTCAGTGCTGGCACTTTTCTTCTCTGAGCATTTGCTCGACGTTTGCAATTTCTCACCTGAGCTCTCTTTAGAGTGCGCAAGAGGATGAGCAGAAGATGAGGTGGCTAGAGAAGCCCAGAGCCCCAGTGTTCTTAGGCCTACAAAAGCGCTTCCAAGGAAGGGTGCTGGCTAGCAAGAGCTTTCAGTGCTGGCACTTTTCATCTCTGAGCAATTGCTCGACGTTTGCAATTTCTCAGCTCGTGTCTACGAGACGGAAAGAGAAGGACCGTGACGTTTGGTGGCTAGAGAAGCGCAAAGCCCCAGTGTTGCTGCGCCTGTGAAAGCGCTTCCAAGGAAGGGTGCTGGCTAGCAAGAGCTTTCAGTGCTGGCACTTTTCATCTCTGAGCAATTGCTGGATGTTTGCAATTTCTCAGCTCGTGTCTACGAGACGGAAAGAGAATGACCGTGACGTTTGGTGCGTATAGAAGCGCAAAGCCCCAGTGTTGCTGCGCCTGTGAAAGCGCTTCCAAGGAAGGGTGCTGGCTAGCAAGAGCTTTCAGTGCTGGCACTTTTCATCTCTGAGCAATTGCTCGACGTTTGCAATTTCTCAGCTCGTGTCTACGAGACGGAAAGAGAATGACAGTGACGTTTGGTGCGTATAGAAGCGCAAAGCCCCAGTGTTGCTGCGCCTGTGAAAGCGCTTCCAAGGAAGGGTGCTGGCTAGCAAGAGCTTTCAGTGCTGGCACTTTTCAGCTCTGAGCAATTGCTCGACGTTTGCAATTTCTCACCTGAGCTCTCTTTAGAGTGCGCGAGAGGATGAGCAGAAGATGAGGTGGCTAGAGAAGCCCAGAGCCCCAGTGTTCTTAGGCCTACAAAAGCGCTTCCAAGGAAGGGTGCTGGCTAGCAACAGCTTTCAGTGCTGGCACTTTTCATCTCTGAGCAATTGCTCGACGTTTGCAATTTCTCAGCTCGTGTCTACGAGACGGAAAGAGAAGGACCGTGACGTTTGGTGGCTAGAGAAGCGTAAAGCCCCAGTGTTGCTGCGCCTGTGAAAGCGCTTCCAAGGAAGGGTGCTGGCTAGCAACAGCTTTCAGTGCTGGCACTTTTCATCTCTGAGCAATTGCTGGACGTTTGCAATTTCTCAGCTCTTGTCTGCGACACGGAGAGATAGTGACCGTGACGTTTGGTGGCTAGAGAAGCGCAAAGCCCCAGTGTTGCTGCGCCTGTGAAAGCGCTTCCAAGGAAGGGTGCTTGCTAGCAAGAGCTTTCAGTGCTGGCACTTTTCATCTCTGAGCAATTGCTCGACGTTTGCAATTTCTCACCTGAGCTCTCTTTAGAGTGCGCGAGAGGATGAGCAGAAGATGAGGTGGCTAGAGAAGCCCAGAGCCCCAGTGTTCTTAGGCCTACAAAAGCGCTTCCAAGGAAGGGTGCTGGCTAGCAACAGCTTTCAGTGCTGGCACTTTTCATCTCTGAGCAATTGCTGGACGTTTGCAACTTCTCAGCTCGTGTCTACGAGACGGAAAGAGAAGGACCGTGACGTTTGGTGGCTAGAGAAGCGCAAAGCCCCAGTGTTGCTGCGCCTGTGAAAGCGCTTCCAAGGAAGGGTGCTGGCTAGCAACAGCTTTCAGTGCTGGCACTTTTCGTCTCTGAGCAATTGCTCGACGTTTGCAATTTCTCACCTGAGCTCTCTTTAGAGTGCGCGAGAGGATGAGCAGAAGTTTAGGTGGCTAGAGAAGCCCAGAGCCCCAGTCTTCTTAGGCCTACAAAAGCGCTTCCAAGGAAGGGTGCTGGCTAGCAAGAGCTTTCAGTGCTGGCACTTTTCAGCTCTGAGCAATTGCTCGACGTTTGCAATTTCTCAGCTCGTGTCTACGAGACGGAAAGAGAACGACAGTGACGTTTGGTGCGTATAGAAGCGCAAAGCCCCAGTGTTGCTGCGCCTGTGAAAGCGCTTCCAAGGAAGGGTGCTGGCTAGCAACACCTTTCAGTGCTGGCACTTTTCATCTCTGAGCAATTGCTCGACGTTTGCAATTTCTCAGCTCGTGTCTACGAGACGGAAAGAGAATGACCGTGACGTTTGGTGCGTAGAAAAGTGCAAAGCCCCAGTGTTGCTGCGCCTGTGAAAGCGCTTCCAAGGAAGGGTGCTGGCTAGCAAGAGCTTTCAGTGCTGGCACTTTTCAGCTCTGAGCAATTGCTCGACGTTTGCAATTTCTCAGCTCGTGTCTACGAGACGTAAAGAGAAGGACCGTGACGTTTGGTGGCTAGAGAAGCGCAAAGCCCCAGTGTTGCTGCGCCTGTGAAAGCGCTTCCAAGGAAGGGTGCTTGCTAGCAAGAGCTTTCAGTGCTGGCACTTTTCATCTCTGAGCAATTGCTGGACGTTTGCAATTTCTCAGCTCGTGTCTACGAGACGGAAAGAGAATGACCGTGACGTTTGGTGCGTAGAAAAGTGCAAAGCCCCAGTGTTGCTGCGCCTGTGAAAGCACTTCCAAGGAAGGGTGCTGGCTAGCAAGAGCTTTCAGTGCTGGCACTTTTCAGCTCTGAGCAATTGCTCGACGTTTGCAATTTCTCAGCTCGTGTCTACGAGACGGAAAGAGAATGACAGTGACGTTTGGTGCGTATAGAAGCGCAAAGCCCCAGTGTTGCTGCGCCTGTGAAAGCGCTTCCAAGGAAGGGTGCTGGCTAGCAACAGCTTTCAGTGCTGGCACTTTTCAGCTCTGAGCAATTGCTCGACGTTTGCAATTTCTCACCTGAGCTCTCTTTAGAGTGCGCGAGAGGATGAGCAGAAGATGAGGTGGCTAGAGAAGCCCAGAGCCCCAGTGTTCTTAGGCCTACAAAAGCGCTTCCAAGGAAGGGTGCTGGCTAGCAACAGCTTTCAGTGCTGGCACTTTTCATCTCTGAGCAATTGCTCGACGTTTGCAATTTCTCAGCTCGTGTCTAGAAGACGGAAAGAGAAGGACCGTGACGTTTGGTGCGTATAGAAGCGCAAAGCCCCAGTGTTGCTGCGCCTGTGAAAGCGCTTCCAAGGAAGGGTGCTGGCTAGCAAGAGCTTTCAGTGCTGGCACTTTTCTTCTCTGAGCATTTGCTCGACGTTTGCAATTTCTCACCTGAGCTCTCTTTAGAGTGCGCAAGAGGATGAGCAGAAGATGAGGTGGCTAGAGAAGCCCAGAGCCCCAGTGTTCTTAGGCCTACAAAAGCGCTTCCAAGGAAGGGTGCTGGCTAGCAAGAGCTTTCAGTGCTGGCACTTTTCATCTCTGAGCAATTGCTCGACGTTTGCAATTTCTCAGCTCGTGTCTACGAGACGGAAAGAGAAGGACCTTGACGTTTGGTGGCTAGAGAAGCGCAAAGCCCCAGTGTTGCTGCGCCTGTGAAAGCGCTTCCAAGGAAGGGTGCTGGCTAGCAAGAGCTTTCAGTGCTGGCACTTTTCATCTCTGAGCAATTGCTGGATGTTTGCAATTTCTCAGCTCGTGTCTACGAGACGGAAAGAGAATGACCGTGACGTTTGGTGCGTATAGAAGCGCAAAGCCCCAGTGTTGCTGCGCCTGTGAAAGCGCTTCCAAGGAAGGGTGCTGGCTAGCAAGAGCTTTCAGTGCTGGCACTTTTCATCTCTGAGCAATTGCTCGACGTTTGCAATTTCTCAGCTCGTGTCTACGAGACGGAAAGAGAATGACCGTGACATTTGGTGCGTATAGAAGCGCAAAGCCCCAGTGTTGCTGCGCCTGTGAAAGCGCTTCCAAGGAAGGGTGCTGGCTAGCAACAGCTTTCAGTGCTGGCACTTTTCATCTCTGAGCAATTGCTCGACGTTTGCAATTTCTCACCTGAGCTCTCTTTAGAGTGCGCGAGAGGATGAGCAGAAGATGAGGTGGCTAGAGAAGCCCAGAGCCCCAGTGTTCTTAGGCCTACAAAAGCGCTTCCAAGGAAGGGTGCTGGCTAGCAAGAGCTTTCAGTGCTGGCACTTTTCATCTCTGAGCAATTGCTCGACGTTTGCAATTTCTCAGCTCGTGTCTACGAGACGGAAAGAGAAGGACCGTGACGTTTGGTGGCTAGAGAAGCGTAAAGCCCCAGTGTTGCTGCGCCTGTGAAAGCGCTTCCAAGGAAGGGTGCTGGCTAGCAACAGCTTTCAGTGCTGGCACTTTTCATCTCTGAGCAATTGCTGGACGTTTGCAATTTCTCAGCTCTTGTCTGCGACACGGAGAGATAGTGACCGTGACGTTTGGTGGCTAGAGAAGCGCAAAGCCCCAGTGTTGCTGCGCCTGTGAAAGCGCTTCCAAGGAAGGGTGCTTGCTAGCAAGAGCTTTCAGTGCTGGCACTTTTCATCTCTGAGCAATTGCTCGACGTTTGCAATTTCTCACCTGAGCTCTCTTTAGAGTGCGCGAGAGGATGAGCAGAAGATGAGGTGGCTAGAGAAGCCCAGAGCCCCAGTGTTCTTAGGCCTACAAAAGCGCTTCCAAGGAAGGGTGCTGGCTAGCAACAGCTTTCAGTGCTGGCACTTTTCATCTCTGAGCAATTGCTGGACGTTTGCAATTTCTCAGCTCGTGTCTACGAGACGGAAAGAGAAGGACCGTGACGTTTGGTGCGTAGAAAAGTGCAAAGCCCCAGTGTTGCTGCGCCTGTGAAAGCGCTTCCAAGGAAGGGTGCTGGCTAGCAAGAGCTTTCAGTGCTGGCACTTTTCAGCTCTGAGCAATTGCTCGACGTTTGCAATTTCTCAGCTCGTGTCTACGAGACGTAAAGAGAAGGACCGTGACGTTTGGTGGCTAGAGAAGCGCAAAGCCCCAGTGTTGCTGCGCCTGTGAAAGCGCTTCCAAGGAAGGGTGCTTGCTAGCAAGAGCTTTCAGTGCTGGCACTTTTCATCTCTGAGCAATTGCTCGACGTTTGCAATTTCTCACCTGAGCTCTCTTTAGAGTGCGCGAGAGGATGAGCAGAAGATGAGGTGGCTAGAGAAGCCCAGAGCACCAGTGTTCTTAGGCCTACAAAAGCGCTTCCAAGGAAGGGTGCTGGCTAGCAAGAGCTTTCAGTGCTGGCACTTTTCATCTCTGAGCAATTGCTCGACGTTTGCAATTTCTCAGCTCGTGTCTACGAGACGGAAAGAGTAGGACCGTGATGTTTGGTGGGTAGAGAAGCGCAAAGCCCCAGTGTTACTGCGCCTGTGAAAGCGCTTCCAAGGAAGGGTGCTGGCTAGCAACAGCTTTCAGTGCTGGCACTTTTCATCTCTGAGCAATTGCTGGACGTTTGCAATTTCTCAGCTCTTGTCTACGACACGGAAAGAGAATGACCGTGACGTTTGGTGCGTAGAAAAGTGCAAAGCCCCAGTGTTGCTGCGCCTGTGAAAGCGCTTCCAAGGAAGGGTGCTGGCTAGCAAGAGCTTTCAGTGCTGGCACTTTTCAGCTCTGAGCAATTGCTCGACGTTTGCAATTTCTCAGCTCGTGTCTACGAGACGGAAAGAGAATGACAGTGACGTTTGGTGCGTATAGAAGCGCAAAGCCCCAGTGTTGCTGCGCCTGTGAAAGCGCTTCCAAGGAAGGGTGCTGGCTAGCAACAGCTTTCAGTGCTGGCACTTTTCGTCTCTGAGCAATTGCTCGACGTTTGCAATTTCTCACCTGAGCTCTCTTTAGAGTGCGCGAGAGGATGAGCAGAAGATTAGGTGGCTAGAGAAGCCCAGAGCCCCAGTCTTCTTAGGCCTACAAAAGCGCTTCCAAGGAAGGGTGCTGGCTAGCAACAGCTTTCAGTGCTGGCACTTTTCAGCTCTGAGCAATTGCTCGACGTTTGCAATTTCTCAGCTCGTGTCTACGAGACGGAAAGAGAACGACAGTGACGTTTGGTGCGTATAGAAGCGCAAAGCCCCAGTGTTGCTGCGCCTGTGAAAGCGCTTCCAAGGAAGGGTGCTGGCTAGCAACAGCTTTCAGTGCTGGCACTTTTCTTCTCTGAGCAATTGCTCGACGTTTGCAATTTCTCACCTGAGCTCTCTTTAGAGTGCGCGAGAGGATGAGCAGAAGATGAGGTGGCTAGAGAAGCCCAGAGCCCCAGTGTTCTTAGGCCTACAAAAGCGCTTCCAAGGAAGGGTGCTGGCTAGCAACACCTTTCAGTGCTGGCACTTTTCATCTCTGAGCAATTGCTGGACGTTTGCAATTTCTCAGCTCGTGTCTACGAGACGGAAAGAGAATGACCGTGACGTTTGGTGCGTAGAAAAGTGCAAAGCCCCAGTGTTGCTGCGCCTGTGAAAGCGCTTCCAAGGAAGGGTGCTGGCTAGCAAGAGCTTTCAGTGCTGGCACTTTTCAGCTCTGAGCAATTGCTCGACGTTTGCAATTTCTCAGCTCGTGTCTACGAGACGTAAAGAGAAGGACCGTGACGTTTGGTGGCTAGAGAAGCGCAAAGCCCCAGTGTTGCTGCGCCTGTGAAAGCGCTTCCAAGGAAGGGTGCTTGCTAGCAAGAGCTTTCAGTGCTGGCACTTTTCATCTCTGAGCAATTGCTCGACGTTTGCAATTTCTCACCTGAGCTCTCTTTAGAGTGCGCGAGAGGATGAGCAGAAGATGAGGTGGCTAGAGAAGCCCAGAGCCCCAGTGTTCTTAGGCCTACAAAAGCGCTTCCAAGGAAGGGTGCTGGCTAGCAAGAGCTTTCAGTGCTGGCACTTTTCATCTCTGAGCAATTGCTGGACGTTTGCAACTTCTCAGCTCGTGTCTACGAGACGGAAAGAGAAGGACCGTGACGTTTGGTGGCTAGAGAAGCGCAAAGCCCCAGTGTTGCTGCGCCTGTGAAAGCGCTTCCAAGGAAGGGTGCTGGCTAGCAACAGCTTTCAGTGCTGGCACTTTTCGTCTCTGAGCAATTGCTCGACGTTTGCAATTTCTCACCTGAGCTCTCTTTAGAGTGCGCGAGAGGATGAGCAGAAGATGAGGTGGCTAGAGAAGCCCAGAGCCCCAGTGTTCTTAGGCCTACAAAAGCGCTTCCAAGGAAGGGTGCTGGCTAGCAAGAGCTTTCAGTGCTGGCACTTTTCATCTCTGAGCAATTGCTCGACGTTTGCAATTTCTCAGCTCGTGTCTAGGAGACGGAAAGAGAATGACAGTGACGTTTGGTGGCTAGAGAAGCGCAAAGCCCCAGTGTTACTGCGCCTGTGAAAGCGCTTCCAAGGAAGGGTGCTGGCTAGCAACACCTTTCAGTGCTGGCACTTTTCATCTCTGAGCAATTGCTGGACGTTTGCAATTTCTCAGCTCGTGTCTACGAGACGGAAAGAGAATGACCGTGACGTTTGGTGCGTAGAAAAGTGCAAAGCCCCAGTGTTGCTGCGCCTGTGAAAGCGCTTCCAAGGAAGGGTGCTGGCTAGCAAGAGCTTTCAGTGCTGGCACTTTTCAGCTCTGAGCAATGCTCGACGTTTGCAATTTCTCAGCTCGTGTCTACGAGACGTAAAGAGAAGGACCGTGACGTTTGGTGGCTAGAGAAGCGCAAAGCCCCAGTGTTGCTGCGCCTGTGAAAGCGCTTCCAAGGAAGGGTGCTTGCTAGCAAGAGCTTTCAGTGCTGGCACTTTTCATCTCTGAGCAATTGCTCGACGTTTGCAATTTCTCACCTGAGCTCTCTTTAGAGTGCGCGAGAGGATGAGCAGAAGATGAGGTGGCTAGAGAAGCCCAGAGCCCCAGTGTTCTTAGGCCTACAAAAGCGCTTCCAAGGAAGGGTGCTGGCTAGCAAGAGCTTTCAGTGCTGGCACTTTTCATCTCTGAGCAATTGCTCGACGTTTGCAATTTCTCAGCTCGTGTCTACGAGACGGAAAGAGTAGGACCGTGATGTTTGGTGGGTAGAGAAGCGCAAAGCCCCAGTGTTACTGCGCCTGTGAAAGCGCTTCCAAGGAAGGGTGCTGGCTAGCAACAGCTTTCAGTGCTGGCACTTTTCATCTCTGAGCAATTGCTGGACGTTTGCAATTTCTCAGCTCTTGTCTACGACACGGAAAGAGAATGACCGTGACGTTTGGTGCGTAGAAAAGTGCAAAGCCCCAGTGTTGCTGCGCCTGTGAAAGCGCTTCCAAGGAAGGGTGCTGGCTAGCAAGAGCTTTCAGTGCTGGCACTTTTCAGCTCTGAGCAATTGCTCGACGTTTGCAATTTCTCAGCTCGTGTCTACGAGACGGAAAGAGAATGACAGTGACGTTTGGTGCGTATAGAAGCGCAAAGCCCCAGTGTTGCTGCGCCTGTGAAAGCGCTTCCAAGGAAGGGTGCTGGCTAGCAACAGCTTTCAGTGCTGGCACTTTTCGTCTCTGAGCAATTGCTCGACGTTTGCAATTTCTCACCTGAGCTCTCTTTAGAG
Source organism: Sarcoramphus papa (assembly GCA_037962945.1). Lineage (NCBI taxonomy): Eukaryota > Metazoa > Chordata > Aves > Accipitriformes > Cathartidae > Sarcoramphus > Sarcoramphus papa. The sequence goes on along the minus strand of JBBMRM010000084.1, from coordinate 4,748,787 downwards.
TGCGCGAGAGGATGAGCAGAAGTTTAGGTGGCTAGAGAAGCCCAGAGCCCCAGTCTTCTTAGGCCTACAAAAGCGCTTCCAAGGAAGGGTGCTGGCTAGCAAGAGCTTTCAGTGCTGGCACTTTTCAGCTCTGAGCAATTGCTCGACGTTTGCAATTTCTCAGCTCGTGTCTACGAGACGGAAAGAGAACGACAGTGACGTTTGGTGCGTATAGAAGCGCAAAGCCCCAGTGTTGCTGCGCCTGTGAAAGCGCTTCCAAGGAAGGGTGCTGGCTAGCAACAGCTTTCAGTGCTGGCACTTTTCTTCTCTGAGCAATTGCTCGACGTTTGCAATTTCTCACCTGAGCTCTCTTTAGAGTGCGCGAGAGGATGAGCAGAAGATGAGGTGGCTAGAGAAGCCCAGAGCCCCAGTGTTCTTAGGCCTACAAAAGCGCTTCCAAGGAAGGGTGCTGGCTAGCAACACCTTTCAGTGCTGGCACTTTTCATCTCTGAGCAATTGCTGGACGTTTGCAATTTCTCAGCTCGTGTCTACGAGACGGAAAGAGAATGACCGTGACGTTTGGTGCGTAGAAAAGTGCAAAGCCCCAGTGTTGCTGCGCCTGTGAAAGCGCTTCCAAGGAAGGGTGCTGGCTAGCAAGAGCTTTCAGTGCTGGCACTTTTCAGCTCTGAGCAATTGCTCGACGTTTGCAATTTCTCAGCTCGTGTCTACGAGACGTAAAGAGAAGGACCGTGACGTTTGGTGGCTAGAGAAGCGCAAAGCCCCAGTGTTGCTGCGCCTGTGAAAGCGCTTCCAAGGAAGGGTGCTTGCTAGCAAGAGCTTTCAGTGCTGGCACTTTTCATCTCTGAGCAATTGCTCGACGTTTGCAATTTCTCACCTGAGCTCTCTTTAGAGTGCGCGAGAGGATGAGCAGAAGATGAGGTGGCTAGAGAAGCCCAGAGCACCAGTGTTCTTAGGCCTACAAAAGCGCTTCCAAGGAAGGGTGCTGGCTAGCAAGAGCTTTCAGTGCTGGCACTTTTCATCTCTGAGCAATTGCTCGACGTTTGCAATTTCTCAGCTCGTGTCTACGAGACGGAAAGAGTAGGACCGTGATGTTTGGTGGGTAGAGAAGCGCAAAGCCCCAGTGTTACTGCGCCTGTGAAAGCGCTTCCAAGGAAGGGTGCTGGCTAGCAACAGCTTTCAGTGCTGGCACTTTTCATCTCTGAGCAATTGCTGGACGTTTGCAATTTCTCAGCTCTTGTCTACGACACGGAAAGAGAATGACCGTGACGTTTGGTGCGTAGAAAAGTGCAAAGCCCCAGTGTTGCTGCGCCTGTGAAAGCGCTTCCAAGGAAGGGTGCTGGCTAGCAAGAGCTTTCAGTGCTGGCACTTTTCAGCTCTGAGCAATTGCTCGACGTTTGCAATTTCTCAGCTCGTGTCTACGAGACGGAAAGAGAATGACAGTGACGTTTGGTGCGTATAGAAGCGCAAAGCCCCAGTGTTGCTGCGCCTGTGAAAGCGCTTCCAAGGAAGGGTGCTGGCTAGCAACAGCTTTCAGTGCTGGCACTTTTCGTCTCTGAGCAATTGCTCGACGTTTGCAATTTCTCACCTGAGCTCTCTTTAGAGTGCGCGAGAGGATGAGCAGAAGTTTAGGTGGCTAGAGAAGCCCAGAGCCCCAGTCTTCTTAGGCCTACAAAAGCGCTTCCAAGGAAGGGTGCTGGCTAGCAAGAGCTTTCAGTGCTGGCACTTTTCAGCTCTGAGCAATTGCTCGACGTTTGCAATTTCTCAGCTCGTGTCTACGAGACGGAAAGAGAACGACAGTGACGTTTGGTGCGTATAGAAGCGCAAAGCCCCAGTGTTGCTGCGCCTGTGAAAGCGCTTCCAAGGAAGGGTGCTGGCTAGCAACAGCTTTCAGTGCTGGCACTTTTCTTCTCTGAGCAATTGCTCGACGTTTGCAATTTCTCACCTGAGCTCTCTTTAGAGTGCGCGAGAGGATGAGCAGAAGATGAGGTGGCTAGAGAAGCCCAGAGCCCGTGTTCTTAGGCCTACAAAAGCGCTTCCAAGGAAGGGTGCTGGCTAGCAACACCTTTCAGTGCTGGCACTTTTCATCTCTGAGCAATTGCTGGACGTTTGCAATTTCTCAGCTCGTGTCTACGAGACGGAAAGAGAATGACCGTGACGTTTGGTGCGTAGAAAAGTGCAAAGCCCCAGTGTTGCTGCGCCTGTGAAAGCGCTTCCAAGGAAGGGTGCTGGCTAGCAAGAGCTTTCAGTGCTGGCACTTTTCAGCTCTGAGCAATTGCTGGACGTTTGCAATTTCTCAGCTCGTGTCTACGAGACGTAAAGAGAAGGACCGTGACGTTTGGTGGCTAGAGAAGCGCAAAGCCCCAGTGTTGCTGCGCCTGTGAAAGCGCTTCCAAGGAAGGGTGCTTGCTAGCAAGAGCTTTCAGTGCTGGCACTTTTCATCTCTGAGCAATTGCTCGACGTTTGCAATTTCTCACCTGAGCTCTCTTTAGAGTGCGCGAGAGGATGAGCAGAAGATGAGGTGGCTAGAGAAGCCCAGAGCCCCAGTGTTCTTAGGCCTACAAAAGCGCTTCCAAGGAAGGGTGCTGGCTAGCAAGAGCTTTCAGTGCTGGCACTTTTCATCTCTGAGCAATTGCTGGACGTTTGCAACTTCTCAGCTCGTGTCTACGAGACGGAAAGAGAAGGACCGTGACGTTTGGTGGCTAGAGAAGCGCAAAGCCCCAGTGTTGCTGCGCCTGTGAAAGCGCTTCCAAGGAAGGGTGCTGGCTAGCAACAGCTTTCAGTGCTGGCACTTTTCGTCTCTGAGCAATTGCTCGACGTTTGCAATTTCTCACCTGAGCTCTCTTTAGAGTGCGCGAGAGGATGAGCAGAAGATGAGGTGGCTAGAGAAGCCCAGAGCCCCAGTGTTCTTAGGCCTACAAAAGCGCTTCCAAGGAAGGGTGCTGGCTAGCAAGAGCTTTCAGTGCTGGCACTTTTCATCTCTGAGCAATTGCTCGACGTTTGCAATTTCTCAGCTCGTGTCTAGGAGACGGAAAGAGAATGACAGTGACGTTTGGTGGCTAGAGAAGCGCAAAGCCCCAGTGTTACTGCGCCTGTGAAAGCGCTTCCAAGGAAGGGTGCTGGCTAGCAACACCTTTCAGTGCTGGCACTTTTCATCTCTGAGCAATTGCTGGACGTTTGCAATTTCTCAGCTCGTGTCTACGAGACGGAAAGAGAATGACCGTGACGTTTGGTGCGTAGAAAAGTGCAAAGCCCCAGTGTTGCTGCGCCTGTGAAAGCGCTTCCAAGGAAGGGTGCTGGCTAGCAAGAGCTTTCAGTGCTGGCACTTTTCAGCTCTGAGCAATTGCTCGACGTTTGCAATTTCTCAGCTCGTGTCTACGAGACGTAAAGAGAAGGACCGTGACGTTTGGTGGCTAGAGAAGCGCAAAGCCCCAGTGTTGCTGCGCCTGTGAAAGCGCTTCCAAGGAAGGGTGCTTGCTAGCAAGAGCTTTCAGTGCTGGCACTTTTCATCTCTGAGCAATTGCTCGACGTTTGCAATTTCTCACCTGAGCTCTCTTTAGAGTGCGCGAGAGGATGAGCAGAAGATGAGGTGGCTAGAGAAGCCCAGAGCACCAGTGTTCTTAGGCCTACAAAAGCGCTTCCAAGGAAGGGTGCTGGCTAGCAAGAGCTTTCAGTGCTGGCACTTTTCATCTCTGAGCAATTGCTCGACGTTTGCAATTTCTCAGCTCGTGTCTACGAGACGGAAAGAGTAGGACCGTGATGTTTGGTGGGTAGAGAAGCGCAAAGCCCCAGTGTTACTGCGCCTGTGAAAGCGCTTCCAAGGAAGGGTGCTGGCTAGCAACAGCTTTCAGTGCTGGCACTTTTCATCTCTGAGCAATTGCTGGACGTTTGCAATTTCTCAGCTCTTGTCTACGACACGGAAAGAGAATGACCGTGACGTTTGGTGCGTAGAAAAGTGCAAAGCCCCAGTGTTGCTGCGCCTGTGAAAGCGCTTCCAAGGAAGGGTGCTGGCTAGCAAGAGCTTTCAGTGCTGGCACTTTTCAGCTCTGAGCAATTGCTCGACGTTTGCAATTTCTCAGCTCGTGTCTACGAGACGGAAAGAGAATGACAGTGACGTTTGGTGCGTATAGAAGCGCAAAGCCCCAGTGTTGCTGCGCCTGTGAAAGCGCTTCCAAGGAAGGGTGCTGGCTAGCAACAGCTTTCAGTGCTGGCACTTTTCGTCTCTGAGCAATTGCTCGACGTTTGCAATTTCTCACCTGAGCTCTCTTTAGAGTGCGCGAGAGGATGAGCAGAAGTTTAGGTGGCTAGAGAAGCCCAGAGCCCCAGTCTTCTTAGGCCTACAAAAGCGCTTCCAAGGAAGGGTGCTGGCTAGCAAGAGCTTTCAGTGCTGGCACTTTTCAGCTCTGAGCAATTGCTCGACGTTTGCAATTTCTCAGCTCGTGTCTACGAGACGGAAAGAGAACGACAGTGACGTTTGGTGCGTATAGAAGCGCAAAGCCCCAGTGTTGCTGCGCCTGTGAAAGCGCTTCCAAGGAAGGGTGCTGGCTAGCAACAGCTTTCAGTGCTGGCACTTTTCTTCTCTGAGCAATTGCTCGACGTTTGCAATTTCTCACCTGAGCTCTCTTTAGAGTGCGCGAGAGGATGAGCAGAAGATGAGGTGGCTAGAGAAGCCCAGAGCCCCAGTGTTCTTAGGCCTACAAAAGCGCTTCCAAGGAAGGGTGCTGGCTAGCAACACCTTTCAGTGCTGGCACTTTTCATCTCTGAGCAATTGCTGGACGTTTGCAATTTCTCAGCTCGTGTCTACGAGACGGAAAGAGAATGACCGTGACGTTTGGTGCGTAGAAAAGTGCAAAGCCCCAGTGTTGCTGCGCCTGTGAAAGCGCTTCCAAGGAAGGGTGCTGGCTAGCAAGAGCTTTCAGTGCTGGCACTTTTCAGCTCTGAGCAATTGCTCGACGTTTGCAATTTCTCAGCTCGTGTCTACGAGACGTAAAGAGAAGGACCGTGACGTTTGGTGGCTAGAGAAGCGCAAAGCCCCAGTGTTGCTGCGCCTGTGAAAGCGCTTCCAAGGAAGGGTGCTTGCTAGCAAGAGCTTTCAGTGCTGGCACTTTTCATCTCTGAGCAATTGCTCGACGTTTGCAATTTCTCACCTGAGCTCTCTTTAGAGTGCGCGAGAGGATGAGCAGAAGATGAGGTGGCTAGAGAAGCCCAGAGCCCCAGTGTTCTTAGGCCTACAAAAGCGCTTCCAAGGAAGGGTGCTGGCTAGCAACAGCTTTCAGTGCTGGCACTTTTCATCTCTGAGCAATTGCTCGACGTTTGCAATTTCTCAGCTCGTGTCTACGAGACGGAAAGAGAAGGACCATGACGTTTGGTGGGTAGAGAAGCGCAAAGCCCCAGTGTTACTGCGCCTGTGAAAGCGCTTCCAAGGAAGGGTGCTGGCTAGCAACAGCTTTCAGTGCTGGCACTTTTCATCTCTGAGCAATTGCTGGACGTTTGCAATTTCTCAGCTCTTGTCTACGACACGGAAAGAGAATGACCGTGACGTTTGGTGCGTAGAAAAGTGCAAAGCCCCAGTGTTGCTGCGCCTGTGAAAGCGCTTCCAAGGAAGGGTGCTGGCTAGCAACAGCTTTCAGTGCTGGCACTTTTCATCTCTGAGCAATTGCTCGACGTTTGCAATTTCTCACCTGAGCTCTCTTTAGAGTGCGCGAGAGGATGAGCAGAAGATGAGGTGGCTAGAGAAGCCCAGAGCCCCAGTGTTCTTAGGCCTACAAAAGCGCTTCCAAGGAAGGGTGCTGGCTAGCAAGAGCTTTCAGTGCTGGCACTTTTCATCTCTGAGCAATTGCTCGACGTTTGCAATTTCTCAGCTCGTGTCTACGAGACGGAAAGAGAATGACAGTGACGTTTGGTGCGTATAGAAGCGCAAAGCCCCAGTGTTGCTGCGCCTGTGAAAGCGCTTCCAAGGAAGGGTGCTTGCTAGCAAGAGCTTTCAGTGCTGGCACTTTTCATCTCTGAGCAATTGCTCGACGTTTGCAATTTCTCAGCTCGTGTCTACGAGACGGAAAGAGAAGGACCGTGACGTTTGGTGGGTAGAGAAGTGCAAAGCCACAGTGTTGCTGCGCCTGTGAAAGCGCTTCCAAGGAAGGGTGCTGGCTAGCAACAGCTTTCAGTGCTGGCACTTTTCAGCTCTGAGCAATTGCTCGACGTTTGCAATTTCTCACCTGAGCTCTCTTTAGAGTGCGCGAGAGGATGAGCAGAAGATGAGGTGGCTAGACAAGCCCAGAGCCCCAGTGTTCTTAGGCCTACAAATGCGCTTCCAAGGAAGGGTGCTGGCTAGCAAGAGCTTTCAGTGCTGGCACTTTTCATCTCTGAGCAATTGCTCGACGTTTGCAATTTCTCAGCTCCTGTCTACGAGACGGAAAGAGAAGGACCGTGACGTTTGGTGGCTAGAGAAGCGCAAAGCCCCAGTGTTGCTGCGCCTGTGAAAGCGCTTCCAAGGAAGGGTGCTGGCTAGCAACAGCTTTCAGTGCTGGCACTTTTCATCTCTGAGCAATTGCTCGACGTTTGCAATTTCTCAGCTCGTGTCTACGAGACGGAAAGAGAAGGACCGTGACGTTTGGTGGCTAGAGAAGCGCAAAGCCCCAGTGTTGCTGCGCCTGTGAAAGCGCTTCCAAGGAAGGGTGCTGGCTAGCAACAGCTTTCAGTGCTGGCACTTTTCTTCTCTGAGCAATTGCTCGACGTTTGCAATTTCTCACCTGAGCTCTCTTTAGAGTGCGCGAGAGGATGAGCAGAAGATGAGGTGGCTAGAGAAGCCCAGAGCCCCAGTGTTCTTAGGCCTACAAAAGCGCTTCCAAGGAAGGGTGCTGGCTAGCAACAGCTTTCAGTGCTGGCACTTTTCATCTCTGAGCAATTGCTCGACGTTTGCAATTTCTCAGCTCGTGTCTAGAAGACGGAAAGAGAAGGACCGTGACGTTTGGTGGGTAGAGAAGCGCAAAGCCCCAGTGTTGCTGCGCCTGTGAAAGTGCTTCCAAGGAAGGGTGCTGGCTAGCAAGAGCTTTCAGTGCTGGCACTTTTCTTCTCTGAGCATTTGCTCGACGTTTGCAATTTCTCACCTGAGCTCTCTTTAGAGTGCGCGAGAGGATGAGCAGAAGATGAGGTGGCTAGAGAAGCCCAGAGCCCCAGTGTTCTTAGGCCTACAAAAGCGCTTCCAAGGAAGGGTGCTGGCTAGCAAGAGCTTTCAGTGCTGGCACTTTTCATCTCTGAGCAATTGCTCGACGTTTGCAATTTCTCAGCTCGTGTCTACGAGACGGAAAGAGAAGGACCGTGACGTTTAGTGCGTAGAGAAGCGCAAAGCCCCAGTGTTGCTGCGCCTGTGAAAGCGCTTCCAAGGAAGGGTGCTGGCTAGCAAGAGCTTTCAGTGCTGGCACTTTTCATCTCTGAGCAATTGCTTGACGTTTGCAATTTCTCACCTGAGCTCTCTTTAGAGTGCGCGAGAGGATGAGCAGAAGATGAGGTGGCTAGAGAAGCCCAGAGCCCCAGTGTTCTTAGGCCTACAAAAGCGCTTCCAAGGAAGGGTGCTGGCTAGCAACAGCTTTCAGTGCTGGCACTTTTCATCTCTGAGCAATTGCTCGACGTTTGCAATTTCTCAGCTCGTGTCTACGAGACGGAAAGAGAATGACCGTGACGTTTGGTGGCTAGAGAAGCGCAAAGCCCCAGTGTTGCTGCGCCTGTGAAAGCGCTTCCAAGGAAGGGTGCTGGCTAGCAACAGCTTTCAGTGCTGGCACTTTTCATCTCTGAGCAATTGCTGGACATTTGCAATTTCTCACCGGAGCTCTCTTTAGAGTGCGCGAGAGGATGAGCAGAAGATGAGGTGGCTAGAGAAGCCCAGAGCCCCAGTGTTCTTAGGCCTACAAAAGCGCTTCCAAGGAAGGGTGCTGGCTAGCAAGAGCTTTCAGTGCTGGCACTTTTCATCTCTGAGCAATTGCTCGACGTTTGCAATTTCTCAGCTCGTGTCTATGAGACGGAAAGAGAATGACAGTGACGTTTGGTGGGTAGAGAAGCGCAAAGCCCCAGTGTTACTGCGCCTGTGAAAGCGCTTCCAAGGAAGGGTGCTGGCTAGCAAGAGCTTTCAGTGCTGGCACTTTTCATCTCTGAGCAATTGCTCGACGTTTGCAATTTCTCAGCTCTTGTCTGCGACACGGAGAGATAGTGACCGTGACGTTTGGTGGCTAGAGAAGCGCAAAGCCCCAGTGTTGCTGCGCCTGTGAAAGCGCTTCCAAGGAAGGGTGCTGGCTAGCAAGAGCTTTCAGTGCTGGCACTTTTCATCTCTGAGCAATTGCTCGACGTTTGCAATTTCTCACCTGAGCTCTCTTTAGAGTGCGCGAGAGGATGAGCAGAAGATGAGGTGGCTAGAGAAGCCCAGAGCCCCAGTGTTCTTAGGCCTACAAAAGCGCTTCCAAGGAAGGGTGCTGGCTAGCAACAGCTTTCAGTGCTGGCACTTTTCATCTCTGAGCAATTGCTCGACGTTTGCAATTTCTCAGCTCGTGTCTACGAGACGGAAAGAGAAGGACCGTGACGTTTGGTGGCTAGAGAAGCGCAAAGCCCCAGTGTTGCTGCGCCTGTGAAAGCGCTTCCAAGGAAGGGTGCTGGCTAGCAACAGCTTTCAGTGCTGGCACTTTTCATCTCTGAGCAATTGCTCGACGTTTGCAATTTCTCACCTGAGCTCTCTTTAGAGTGCGCGAGAGGATGAGCAGAAGATGAGGTGGCTAGAGAAGCCCAGAGCCCCAGTGTTCTTAGGCCTACAAAAGCGCTTCCAAGGAAGGGTGCTGGCTAGCAAGAGCTTTCAGTGCTGGCACTTTTCATCTCTGAGCAATTGCTCGACGTTTGCAATTTCTCAGCTCGTGTCTACGAGACGGAAAGAGAATGACCATGACGTTTGGTGGGTAGAGAAGCGCAAAGCCCCAGTGTTACTGCGCCTGTGAAAGCGCTTCCAAGGAAGGGTGCTGGCTAGCAAGAGCTTTCAGTGCTGGCACTTTTCATCTCTGAGCAATTGCTGGACGTTTGCAATTTCTCAGCTCGTGTCTACGAGACGGAAAGAGAATGACCGTGACGTTTGGTGCGTAGAAAAGTGCAAAGCCCCAGTGTTGCTGCGCCTGTGAAAGCACTTCCAAGGAAGGGTGCTGGCTAGCAAGAGCTTTCAGTGCTGGCACTTTTCAGCTCTGAGCAATTGCTCGACGTTTGCAATTTCTCAGCTCGTGTCTACGAGACGGAAAGAGAATGACAGTGACGTTTGGTGCGTATAGAAGCGCAAAGCCCCAGTGTTGCTGCGCCTGTGAAAGCGCTTCCAAGGAAGGGTGCTGGCTAGCAACAGCTTTCAGTGCTGGCACTTTTCGTCTCTGAGCAATTGCTCGACGTTTGCAATTTCTCACCTGAGCTCTCTTTAGAGTGCGCGAGAGGATGAGCAGAAGATGAGGTGGCTAGAGAAGCCCAGAGCCCCAGTGTTCTTAGGCCTACAAAAGCGCTTCCAAGGAAGGGTGCTGGCTAGCAACAGCTTTCAGTGCTGGCACTTTTCATCTCTGAGCAATTGCTCGACGTTTGCAATTTCTCAGCTCGTGTCTAGAAGACGGAAAGAGAAGGACCGTGACGTTTGGTGCGTATAGAAGCGCAAAGCCCCAGTGTTGCTGCGCCTGTGAAAGCGCTTCCAAGGAAGGGTGCTGGCTCGCAAGAGCTTTCAGTGCTGGCACTTTTCATCTCTGAGCAATTGCTCGACGTTTGCAATTTCTCAGCTCATGTCTACGAGACGGAAAGAGAAGGACCGTGACGTTTGGTGGCTAGAGAAGCGCAAAGCCCCAGTGTTGCTGCGCTTTTGAAAGCGCTTCCAAGGAAGGGTGCTGGCTAGCAAGAGCTTTCAGTGCTGGCACTTTTCTTCTCTGAGCATTTGCTCGACGTTTGCAATTTCTCACCTGAGCTCTCTTTAGAGTGCGCAAGAGGATGAGCAGAAGATGAGGTGGCTAGAGAAGCCCAGAGCCCCAGTGTTCTTAGGCCTACAAAAGCGCTTCCAAGGAAGGGTGCTGGCTAGCAAGAGCTTTCAGTGCTGGCACTTTTCATCTCTGAGCAATTGCTCGACGTTTGCAATTTCTCAGCTCGTGTCTACGAGACGGAAAGAGAAGGACCGTGACGTTTGGTGGCTAGAGAAGCGCAAAGCCCCAGTGTTGCTGCGCCTGTGAAAGCGCTTCCAAGGAAGGGTGCTGGCTAGCAAGAGCTTTCAGTGCTGGCACTTTTCATCTCTGAGCAATTGCTGGATGTTTGCAATTTCTCAGCTCGTGTCTACGAGACGGAAAGAGAATGACCGTGACGTTTGGTGCGTATAGAAGCGCAAAGCCCCAGTGTTGCTGCGCCTGTGAAAGCGCTTCCAAGGAAGGGTGCTGGCTAGCAAGAGCTTTCAGTGCTGGCACTTTTCATCTCTGAGCAATTGCTCGACGTTTGCAATTTCTCAGCTCGTGTCTACGAGACGGAAAGAGAATGACAGTGACGTTTGGTGCGTATAGAAGCGCAAAGCCCCAGTGTTGCTGCGCCTGTGAAAGCGCTTCCAAGGAAGGGTGCTGGCTAGCAACAGCTTTCAGTGCTGGCACTTTTCATCTCTGAGCAATTGCTCGACGTTTGCAATTTCTCACCTGAGCTCTCTTTAGAGTGCGCGAGAGGATGAGCAGAAGATGAGGTGGCTAGAGAAGCCCAGAGCCCCAGTGTTCTTAGGCCTACAAAAGCGCTTCCAAGGAAGGGTGCTGGCTAGCAAGAGCTTTCAGTGCTGGCACTTTTCATCTCTGAGCAATTGCTCGACGTTTGCAATTTCTCAGCTCGTGTCTACGAGACGGAAAGAGAAGGACCGTGACGTTTGGTGGCTAGAGAAGCGTAAAGCCCCAGTGTTGCTGCGCCTGTGAAAGCGCTTCCAAGGAAGGGTGCTGGCTAGCAACAGCTTTCAGTGCTGGCACTTTTCATCTCTGAGCAATTGCTGGACGTTTGCAATTTCTCAGCTCTTGTCTGCGACACGGAGAGATAGTGACCGTGACGTTTGGTGGCTAGAGAAGCGCAAAGCCCCAGTGTTGCTGCGCCTGTGAAAGCGCTTCCAAGGAAGGGTGCTGGCTAGCAACAGCTTTCAGTGCTGGCACTTTTCAGCTCTGAGCAATTGCTCGACGTTTGCAATTTCTCACCTGAGCTCTCTTTAGAGTGCGCGAGAGGATGAGCAGAAGATGAGGTGGCTAGAGAAGCCCAGAGCCCCAGTGTTCTTAGGCCTACAAAAGCGCTTCCAAGGAAGGGTGCTGGCTAGCAACAGCTTTCAGTGCTGGCACTTTTCATCTCTGAGCAATTGCTCGACGTTTGCAATTTCTCAGCTCGTGTCTACGAGACGGAAAGAGAAGGACCGTGACGTTTGGTGGCTAGAGAAGCGCAAAGCCCCAGTGTTGCTGCGCCTGTGAAAGCGCTTCCAAGGAAGGGTGCTGGCTAGCAACAGCTTTCAGTGCTGGCACTTTTCAGCTCTGAGCAATTGCTCGACGTTTGCAATTTCTCACCTGAGCTCTCTTTAGAGTGCGCGAGAGGATGAGCAGAAGATGAGGTGGCTAGAGAAGCCCAGAGCCCCAGTGTTCTTAGGCCTACAAAAGCGCTTCCAAGGAAGGGTGCTGGCTCGCAAGAGCTTTCAGTGCTGGCACTTTTCATCTCTGAGCAATTGCTCGACGTTTGCAATTTCTCAGCTCGTGTCTACGAGACGGAAAGAGAATGACCATGACGTTTGGTGGGTAGAGAAGCGCAAAGCCCCAGTGTTACTGCGCCTGTGAAAGCGCTTCCAAGGAAGGGTGCTGGCTAGCAAGAGCTTTCAGTGCTGGCACTTTTCATCTCTGAGCAATTGCTGGACGTTTGCAATTTCTCAGCTCGTGTCTACGAGACGGAAAGAGAATGACCGTGACGTTTGGTGCGTAGAAAAGTGCAAAGCCCCAGTGTTGCTGCGCCTGTGAAAGCGCTTCCAAGGAAGGGTGCTGGCTAGCAACAGCTTTCAGTGCTGGCACTTTTCGTCTCTGAGCAATTGCTCGACGTTTGCAATTTCTCACCTGAGCTCTCTTTAGAGTGCGCGAGAGGATGAGCAGAAGATGAGGTGGCTAGAGAAGCCCAGAGCCCCAGTGTTCTTAGGCCTACAAAAGCGCTTCCAAGGAAGGGTGCTGGCTAGCAACAGCTTTCAGTGCTGGCACTTTTCATCTCTGAGCAATTGCTCGACGTTTGCAATTTCTCAGCTCGTGTCTAGAAGACGGAAAGAGAAGGACCGTGACGTTTGGTGCGTATAGAAGCGCAAAGCCCCAGTGTTGCTGCGCCTGTGAAAGCGCTTCCAAGGAAGGGTGCTGGCTCGCAAGAGCTTTCAGTGCTGGCACTTTTCATCTCTGAGCAATTGCTCGACGTTTGCAATTTCTCAGCTCATGTCTACGAGACGGAAAGAGAAGGACCGTGACGTTTGGTGGCTAGAGAAGCGCAAAGCCCCAGTGTTGCTGCGCCTGTGAAAGCGCTTCCAAGGAAGGGTGCTGGCTAGCAAGAGCTTTCAGTGCTGGCACTTTTCTTCTCTGAGCATTTGCTCGACGTTTGCAATTTCTCACCTGAGCTCTCTTTAGAGTGCGCAAGAGGATGAGCAGAAGATGAGGTGGCTAGAGAAGCCCAGAGCCCCAGTGTTCTTAGGCCTACAAAAGCGCTTCCAAGGAAGGGTGCTGGCTAGCAAGAGCTTTCAGTGCTGGCACTTTTCATCTCTGAGCAATTGCTCGACGTTTGCAATTTCTCAGCTCGTGTCTACGAGACGGAAAGAGAAGGACCTTGACGTTTGGTGGCTAGAGAAGCGCAAAGCCCCAGTGTTGCTGCGCCTGTGAAAGCGCTTCCAAGGAAGGGTGCTGGCTAGCAAGAGCTTTCAGTGCTGGCACTTTTCATCTCTGAGCAATTGCTGGATGTTTGCAATTTCTCAGCTCGTGTCTACGAGACGGAAAGAGAATGACCGTGACGTTTGGTGCGTATAGAAGCGCAAAGCCCCAGTGTTGCTGCGCCTGTGAAAGCGCTTCCAAGGAAGGGTGCTGGCTAGCAAGAGCTTTCAGTGCTGGCACTTTTCATCTCTGAGCAATTGCTCGACGTTTGCAATTTCTCAGCTCGTGTCTACGAGACGGAAAGAGAATGACAGTGACGTTTGGTGCGTATAGAAGCGCAAAGCCCCAGTGTTGCTGCGCCTGTGAAAGCGCTTCCAAGGAAGGGTGCTGGCTAGCAACAGCTTTCAGTGCTGGCACTTTTCATCTCTGAGCAATTGCTCGACGTTTGCAATTTCTCACCTGAGCTCTCTTTAGAGTGCGCGAGAGGATGAGCAGAAGATGAGGTGGCTAGAGAAGCCCAGAGCCCCAGTGTTCTTAGGCCTACAAAAGCGCTTCCAAGGAAGGGTGCTGGCTAGCAAGAGCTTTCAGTGCTGGCACTTTTCATCTCTGAGCAATTGCTCGACGTTTGCAATTTCTCAGCTCGTGTCTACGAGACGGAAAGAGAAGGACCGTGACGTTTGGTGGCTAGAGAAGCGTAAAGCCCCAGTGTTGCTGCGCCTGTGAAAGCGCTTCCAAGGAAGGGTGCTGGCTAGCAACAGCTTTCAGTGCTGGCACTTTTCATCTCTGAGCAATTGCTGGACGTTTGCAATTTCTCAGCTCTTGTCTGCGACACGGAGAGATAGTGACCGTGACGTTTGGTGGCTAGAGAAGCGCAAAGCCCCAGTGTTGCTGCGCCTGTGAAAGCGCTTCCAAGGAAGGGTGCTTGCTAGCAAGAGCTTTCAGTGCTGGCACTTTTCATCTCTGAGCAATTGCTCGACGTTTGCAATTTCTCACCTGAGCTCTCTTTAGAGTGCGCGAGAGGATGAGCAGAAGATGAGGTGGCTAGAGAAGCCCAGAGCCCCAGTGTTCTTAGGCCTACAAAAGCGCTTCCAAGGAAGGGTGCTGGCTAGCAACAGCTTTCAGTGCTGGCACTTTTCATCTCTGAGCAATTGCTGGACGTTTGCAACTTCTCAGCTCGTGTCTACGAGACGGAAAGAGAAGGACCGTGACGTTTGGTGGCTAGAGAAGCGCAAAGCCCCAGTGTTGCTGCGCCTGTGAAAGCGCTTCCAAGGAAGGGTGCTGGCTAGCAACAGCTTTCAGTGCTGGCACTTTTCGTCTCTGAGCAATTGCTCGACGTTTGCAATTTCTCACCTGAGCTCTCTTTAGAGTGCGCGAGAGGATGAGCAGAAGATGAGGTGGCTAGAGAAGCCCAGAGCCCCAGTGTTCTTAGGCCTACAAAAGCGCTTCCAAGGAAGGGTGCTGGCTAGCAAGAGCTTTCAGTGCTGGCACTTTTCATCTCTGAGCAATTGCTCGACGTTTGCAATTTCTCAGCTCGTGTCTAGGAGACGGAAAGAGAATGACAGTGACGTTTGGTGGCTAGAGAAGCGCAAAGCCCCAGTGTTACTGCGCCTGTGAAAGCGCTTCCAAGGAAGGGTGCTGGCTAGCAACACCTTTCAGTGCTGGCACTTTTCATCTCTGAGCAATTGCTGGACGTTTGCAATTTCTCAGCTCGTGTCTACGAGACGGAAAGAGAATGACCGTGACGTTTGGTGCGTAGAAAAGTGCAAAGCCCCAGTGTTGCTGCGCCTGTGAAAGCGCTTCCAAGGAAGGGTGCTGGCTAGCAAGAGCTTTCAGTGCTGGCACTTTTCAGCTCTGAGCAATTGCTCGACGTTTGCAATTTCTCAGCTCGTGTCTACGAGACGTAAAGAGAAGGACCGTGACGTTTGGTGGCTAGAGAAGCGCAAAGCCCCAGTGTTGCTGCGCCTGTGAAAGCGCTTCCAAGGAAGGGTGCTTGCTAGCAAGAGCTTTCAGTGCTGGCACTTTTCATCTCTGAGCAATTGCTCGACGTTTGCAATTTCTCACCTGAGCTCTCTTTAGAGTGCGCGAGAGGATGAGCAGAAGATGAGGTGGCTAGAGAAGCCCAGAGCACCAGTGTTCTTAGGCCTACAAAAGCGCTTCCAAGGAAGGGTGCTGGCTAGCAAGAGCTTTCAGTGCTGGCACTTTTCATCTCTGAGCAATTGCTCGACGTTTGCAATTTCTCAGCTCGTGTCTACGAGACGGAAAGAGTAGGACCGTGATGTTTGGTGGGTAGAGAAGCGCAAAGCCCCAGTGTTACTGCGCCTGTGAAAGCGCTTCCAAGGAAGGGTGCTGGCTAGCAACAGCTTTCAGTGCTGGCACTTTTCATCTCTGAGCAATTGCTGGACGTTTGCAATTTCTCAGCTCTTGTCTACGACACGGAAAGAGAATGACCGTGACGTTTGGTGCGTATAGAAGCGCAAAGCCCCAGTGTTGCTGCGCCTGTGAAAGCGCTTCCAAGGAAGGGTGCTGGCTAGCAAGAGCTTTCAGTGCTGGCACTTTTCATCTCTGAGCAATTGCTCGACGTTTGCAATTTCTCAGCTCGTGTCTACGAGACGGAAAGAGAAGGACCGTGACGTTTGGTGGGTAGAGAAGTGCAAAGCCACAGTGTTGCTGCGCCTGTGAAAGCGCTTCCAAGGAAGGGTGCTGGCTAGCAACAGCTTTCAGTGCTGGCACTTTTCAGCTCTGAGCAATTGCTCGACGTTTGCAATTTCTCACCTGAGCTCTCTTTAGAGTGCGCGAGAGGATGAGCAGAAGATGAGGTGGCTAGACAAGCCCAGAGCCCCAGTGTTCTTAGGCCTACAAATGCGCTTCCAAGGAAGGGTGCTGGCTAGCAAGAGCTTTCAGTGCTGGCACTTTTCATCTCTGAGCAATTGCTCGACGTTTGCAATTTCTCAGCTCCTGTCTACGAGACGGAAAGAGAAGGACCGTGACGTTTGGTGGCTAGAGAAGCGCAAAGCCCCAGTGTTGCTGCGCCTGTGAAAGCGCTTCCAAGGAAGGGTGCTGGCTAGCAACAGCTTTCAGTGCTGGCACTTTTCATCTCTGAGCAATTGCTCGACGTTTGCAATTTCTCAGCTCGTGTCTACGAGACGGAAAGAGAAGGACCGTGACGTTTGGTGGCTAGAGAAGCGCAAAGCCCCAGTGTTGCTGCGCCTGTGAAAGCGCTTCCAAGGAAGGGTGCTGGCTAGCAACAGCTTTCAGTGCTGGCACTTTTCTTCTCTGAGCAATTGCTCGACGTTTGCAATTTCTCACCTGAGCTCTCTTTAGAGTGCGCGAGAGGATGAGCAGAAGATGAGGTGGCTAGAGAAGCCCAGAGCCCCAGTGTTCTTAGGCCTACAAAAGCGCTTCCAAGGAAGGGTGCTGGCTAGCAACAGCTTTCAGTGCTGGCACTTTTCATCTCTGAGCAATTGCTCGACGTTTGCAATTTCTCAGCTCGTGTCTAGAAGACGGAAAGAGAAGGACCGTGACGTTTGGTGGGTAGAGAAGCGCAAAGCCCCAGTGTTGCTGCGCCTGTGAAAGTGCTTCCAAGGAAGGGTGCTGGCTAGCAAGAGCTTTCAGTGCTGGCACTTTTCTTCTCTGAGCATTTGCTCGACGTTTGCAATTTCTCACCTGAGCTCTCTTTAGAGTGCGCGAGAGGATGAGCAGAAGATGAGGTGGCTAGAGAAGCCCAGAGCCCCAGTGTTCTTAGGCCTACAAAAGCGCTTCCAAGGAAGGGTGCTGGCTAGCAAGAGCTTTCAGTGCTGGCACTTTTCATCTCTGAGCAATTGCTCGACGTTTGCAATTTCTCAGCTCGTGTCTACGAGACGGAAAGAGAAGGACCGTGACGTTTAGTGCGTAGAGAAGCGCAAAGCCCCAGTGTTGCTGCGCCTGTGAAAGCGCTTCCAAGGAAGGGTGCTGGCTAGCAAGAGCTTTCAGTGCTGGCACTTTTCATCTCTGAGCAATTGCTTGACGTTTGCAATTTCTCACCTGAGCTCTCTTTAGAGTGCGCGAGAGGATGAGCAGAAGATGAGGTGGCTAGAGAAGCCCAGAGCCCCAGTGTTCTTAGGCCTACAAAAGCGCTTCCAAGGAAGGGTGCTGGCTAGCAACAGCTTTCAGTGCTGGCACTTTTCATCTCTGAGCAATTGCTCGACGTTTGCAATTTCTCAGCTCGTGTCTACGAGACGGAAAGAGAATGACCGTGACGTTTGGTGGCTAGAGAAGCGCAAAGCCCCAGTGTTGCTGCGCCTGTGAAAGCGCTTCCAAGGAAGGGTGCTGGCTAGCAACAGCTTTCAGTGCTGGCACTTTTCATCTCTGAGCAATTGCTGGACATTTGCAATTTCTCACCGGAGCTCTCTTTAGAGTGCGCGAGAGGATGAGCAGAAGATGAGGTGGCTAGAGAAGCCCAGAGCCCCAGTGTTCTTAGGCCTACAAAAGCGCTTCCAAGGAAGGGTGCTGGCTAGCAAGAGCTTTCAGTGCTGGCACTTTTCATCTCTGAGCAATTGCTCGACGTTTGCAATTTCTCAGCTCGTGTCTATGAGACGGAAAGAGAATGACAGTGACGTTTGGTGGGTAGAGAAGCGCAAAGCCCCAGTGTTACTGCGCCTGTGAAAGCGCTTCCAAGGAAGGGTGCTGGCTAGCAAGAGCTTTCAGTGCTGGCACTTTTCATCTCTGAGCAATTGCTGGACGTTTGCAATTTCTCAGCTCTTGTCTGCGACACGGAGAGATAGTGACCGTGACGTTTGGTGGCTAGAGAAGCGCAAAGCCCCAGTGTTGCTGCGCCTGTGAAAGCGCTTCCAAGGAAGGGTGCTGGCTAGCAAGAGCTTTCAGTGCTGGCACTTTTCATCTCTGAGCAATTGCTCGACGTTTGCAATTTCTCACCTGAGCTCTCTTTAGAGTGCGCGAGAGGATGAGCAGAAGATGAGGTGGCTAGAGAAGCCCAGAGCCCCAGTGTTCTTAGGCCTACAAAAGCGCTTCCAAGGAAGGGTGCTGGCTAGCAACAGCTTTCAGTGCTGGCACTTTTCATCTCTGAGCAATTGCTCGACGTTTGCAATTTCTCAGCTCGTGTCTACGAGACGGAAAGAGAAGGACCGTGACGTTTGGTGGCTAGAGAAGCGCAAAGCCCCAGTGTTGCTGCGCCTGTGAAAGCGCTTCCAAGGAAGGGTGCTGGCTAGCAACAGCTTTCAGTGCTGGCACTTTTCATCTCTGAGCAATTGCTCGACGTTTGCAATTTCTCACCTGAGCTCTCTTTAGAGTGCGCGAGAGGATGAGCAGAAGATGAGGTGGCTAGAGAAGCCCAGAGCCCCAGTGTTCTTAGGCCTACAAAAGCGCTTCCAAGGAAGGGTGCTGGCTAGCAAGAGCTTTCAGTGCTGGCACTTTTCATCTCTGAGCAATTGCTCGACGTTTGCAATTTCTCAGCTCGTGTCTACGAGACGGAAAGAGAATGACCATGACGTTTGGTGGGTAGAGAAGCGCAAAGCCCCAGTGTTACTGCGCCTGTGAAAGCGCTTCCAAGGAAGGGTGCTGGCTAGCAAGAGCTTTCAGTGCTGGCACTTTTCATCTCTGAGCAATTGCTGGACGTTTGCAATTTCTCAGCTCGTGTCTACGAGACGGAAAGAGAATGACCGTGACGTTTGGTGCGTAGAAAAGTGCAAAGCCCCAGTGTTGCTGCGCCTGTGAAAGCACTTCCAAGGAAGGGTGCTGGCTAGCAAGAGCTTTCAGTGCTGGCACTTTTCAGCTCTGAGCAATTGCTCGACGTTTGCAATTTCTCAGCTCGTGTCTACGAGACGGAAAGAGAATGACAGTGACGTTTGGTGCGTATAGAAGCGCAAAGCCCCAGTGTTGCTGCGCCTGTGAAAGCGCTTCCAAGGAAGGGTGCTGGCTAGCAACAGCTTTCAGTGCTGGCACTTTTCGTCTCTGAGCAATTGCTCGACGTTTGCAATTTCTCACCTGAGCTCTCTTTAGAGTGCGCGAGAGGATGAGCAGAAGATGAGGTGGCTAGAGAAGCCCAGAGCCCCAGTGTTCTTAGGCCTACAAAAGCGCTTCCAAGGAAGGGTGCTGGCTAGCAACAGCTTTCAGTGCTGGCACTTTTCATCTCTGAGCAATTGCTGGACGTTTGCAATTTCTCAGCTCGTGTCTAGAAGACGGAAAGAGAAGGACCGTGACGTTTGGTGCGTATAGAAGCGCAAAGCCCCAGTGTTGCTGCGCCTGTGAAAGCGCTTCCAAGGAAGGGTGCTGGCTCGCAAGAGCTTTCAGTGCTGGCACTTTTCATCTCTGAGCAATTGCTCGACGTTTGCAATTTCTCAGCTCATGTCTACGAGACGGAAAGAGAAGGACCGTGACGTTTGGTGGCTAGAGAAGCGCAAAGCCCCAGTGTTGCTGCGCTTTTGAAAGCGCTTCCAAGGAAGGGTGCTGGCTAGCAAGAGCTTTCAGTGCTGGCACTTTTCTTCTCTGAGCATTTGCTCGACGTTTGCAATTTCTCACCTGAGCTCTCTTTAGAGTGCGCAAGAGGATGAGCAGAAGATGAGGTGGCTAGAGAAGCCCAGAGCCCCAGTGTTCTTAGGCCTACAAAAGTGCTTCCAAGGAAGGGTGCTGGCTAGCAAGAGCTTTCAGTGCTGGCACTTTTCATCTCTGAGCAATTGCTCGACGTTTGCAATTTCTCAGCTCGTGTCTACGAGACGGAAAGAGAAGGACCGTGACGTTTGGTGGCTAGAGAAGCGCAAAGCCCCAGTGTTGCTGCGCCTGTGAAAGCGCTTCCAAGGAAGGGTGCTGGCTAGCAAGAGCTTTCAGTGCTGGCACTTTTCATCTCTGAGCAATTGCTGGATGTTTGCAATTTCTCAGCTCGTGTCTACGAGACGGAAAGAGAATGACCGTGACGTTTGGTGCGTATAGAAGCGCAAAGCCCCAGTGTTGCTGCGCCTGTGAAAGCGCTTCCAAGGAAGGGTGCTGGCTAGCAAGAGCTTTCAGTGCTGGCACTTTTCATCTCTGAGCAATTGCTCGACGTTTGCAATTTCTCAGCTCGTGTCTACGAGACGGAAAGAGAATGACAGTGACGTTTGGTGCGTATAGAAGCGCAAAGCCCCAGTGTTGCTGCGCCTGTGAAAGCGCTTCCAAGGAAGGGTGCTGGCTAGCAACAGCTTTCAGTGCTGGCACTTTTCATCTCTGAGCAATTGCTCGACGTTTGCAATTTCTCACCTGAGCTCTCTTTAGAGTGCGCGAGAGGATGAGCAGAAGATGAGGTGGCTAGAGAAGCCCAGAGCCCCAGTGTTCTTAGGCCTACAAAAGCGCTTCCAAGGAAGGGTGCTGGCTAGCAAGAGCTTTCAGTGCTGGCACTTTTCATCTCTGAGCAATTGCTCGACGTTTGCAATTTCTCAGCTCGTGTCTACGAGACGGAAAGAGAAGGACCGTGACGTTTGGTGGCTAGAGAAGCGTAAAGCCCCAGTGTTGCTGCGCCTGTGAAAGCGCTTCCAAGGAAGGGTGCTGGCTAGCAACAGCTTTCAGTGCTGGCACTTTTCATCTCTGAGCAATTGCTGGACGTTTGCAATTTCTCAGCTCTTGTCTGCGACACGGAGAGATAGTGACCGTGACGTTTGGTGGCTAGAGAAGCGCAAAGCCCCAGTGTTGCTGCGCCTGTGAAAGCGCTTCCAAGGAAGGGTGCTTGCTAGCAAGAGCTTTCAGTGCTGGCACTTTTCATCTCTGAGCAATTGCTCGACGTTTGCAATTTCTCACCTGAGCTCTCTTTAGAGTGCGCGAGAGGATGAGCAGAAGATGAGGTGGCTAGAGAAGCCCAGAGCCCCAGTGTTCTTAGGCCTACAAAAGCGCTTCCAAGGAAGGGTGCTGGCTAGCAACAGCTTTCAGTGCTGGCACTTTTCATCTCTGAGCAATTGCTCGACGTTTGCAATTTCTCAGCTCGTGTCTACGAGACGGAAAGAGAAGGACCGTGACGTTTGGTGGCTAGAGAAGCGCAAAGCCCCAGTGTTGCTGCGCCTGTGAAAGCGCTTCCAAGGAAGGGTGCTGGCTAGCAACAGCTTTCAGTGCTGGCACTTTTCAGCTCTGAGCAATTGCTCGACGTTTGCAATTTCTCACCTGAGCTCTCTTTAGAGTGCGCGAGAGGATGAGCAGAAGATGAGGTGGCTAGAGAAGCCCAGAGCCCCAGTGTTCTTAGGCCTACAAAAGCGCTTCCAAGGAAGGGTGCTGGCTCGCAAGAGCTTTCAGTGCTGGCACTTTTCATCTCTGAGCAATTGCTCGACGTTTGCAATTTCTCAGCTCGTGTCTACGAGACGGAAAGAGAATGACCATGACGTTTGGTGGGTAGAGAAGCGCAAAGCCCCAGTGTTACTGCGCCTGTGAAAGCGCTTCCAAGGAAGGGTGCTGGCTAGCAAGAGCTTTCAGTGCTGGCACTTTTCATCTCTGAGCAATTGCTGGACGTTTGCAATTTCTCAGCTCGTGTCTACGAGACGGAAAGAGAATGACCGTGACGTTTGGTGCGTAGAAAAGTGCAAAGCCCCAGTGTTGCTGCGCCTGTGAAAGCGCTTCCAAGGAAGGGTGCTGGCTAGCAACAGCTTTCAGTGCTGGCACTTTTCGTCTCTGAGCAATTGCTCGACGTTTGCAATTTCTCACCTGAGCTCTCTTTAGAGTGCGCGAGAGGATGAGCAGAAGATGAGGTGGCTAGAGAAGCCCAGAGCCCCAGTGTTCTTAGGCCTACAAAAGCGCTTCCAAGGAAGGGTGCTGGCTAGCAACAGCTTTCAGTGCTGGCACTTTTCATCTCTGAGCAATTGCTCGACGTTTGCAATTTCTCAGCTCGTGTCTAGAAGACGGAAAGAGAAGGACCGTGACGTTTGGTGCGTATAGAAGCGCAAAGCCCCAGTGTTGCTGCGCCTGTGAAAGCGCTTCCAAGGAAGGGTGCTGGCTCGCAAGAGCTTTCAGTGCTGGCACTTTTCATCTCTGAGCAATTGCTCGACGTTTGCAATTTCTCAGCTCATGTCTACGAGACGGAAAGAGAAGGACCGTGACGTTTGGTGGCTAGAGAAGCGCAAAGCCCCAGTGTTGCTGCGCCTGTGAAAGCGCTTCCAAGGAAGGGTGCTGGCTAGCAAGAGCTTTCAGTGCTGGCACTTTTCTTCTCTGAGCATTTGCTCGACGTTTGCAATTTCTCACCTGAGCTCTCTTTAGAGTGCGCAAGAGGATGAGCAGAAGATGAGGTGGCTAGAGAAGCCCAGAGCCCCAGTGTTCTTAGGCCTACAAAAGCGCTTCCAAGGAAGGGTGCTGGCTAGCAAGAGCTTTCAGTGCTGGCACTTTTCATCTCTGAGCAATTGCTCGACGTTTGCAATTTCTCAGCTCGTGTCTACGAGACGGAAAGAGAAGGACCTTGACGTTTGGTGGCTAGAGAAGCGCAAAGCCCCAGTGTTGCTGCGCCTGTGAAAGCGCTTCCAAGGAAGGGTGCTGGCTAGCAAGAGCTTTCAGTGCTGGCACTTTTCATCTCTGAGCAATTGCTGGATGTTTGCAATTTCTCAGCTCGTGTCTACGAGACGGAAAGAGAATGACCGTGACGTTTGGTGCGTATAGAAGCGCAAAGCCCCAGTGTTGCTGCGCCTGTGAAAGCGCTTCCAAGGAAGGGTGCTGGCTAGCAAGAGCTTTCAGTGCTGGCACTTTTCATCTCTGAGCAATTGCTGGACGTTTGCAATTTCTCAGCTCGTGTCTACGAGACGGAAAGAGAAGGACCGTGACGTTTGGTGCGTATAGAAGCGCAAAGCCCCAGTGTTGCTGCGCCTGTGAAAGCGCTTCCAAGGAAGGGTGCTGGCTAGCAACAGCTTTCAGTGCTGGCACTTTTCGTCTCTGAGCAATTGCTCGACGTTTGCAATTTCTCACCTGAGCTCTCTTTAGAGTGCGCGAGAGGATGAGCAGAAGATGAGGTGGCTAGAGAAGCCCAGAGCCCCAGTGTTCTTAGGCCTACAAAAGCGCTTCCAAGGAAGGGTGCTGGCTAGCAAGAGCTTTCAGTGCTGGCACTTTTCATCTCTGAGCAATTGCTGGACGTTTGCAATTTCTCAGCTCGTGTCTAGGAGACGGAAAGAGAATGACAGTGACGTTTGGTGGCTAGAGAAGCGCAAAGCCCCAGTGTTACTGCGCCTGTGAAAGCGCTTCCAAGGAAGGGTGCTGGCTAGCAACACCTTTCAGTGCTGGCACTTTTCATCTCTGAGCAATTGCTGGACGTTTGCAATTTCTCAGCTCGTGTCTACGAGACGGAAAGAGAATGACCGTGACGTTTGGTGCGTAGAAAAGTGCAAAGCCCCAGTGTTGCTGCGCCTGTGAAAGCGCTTCCAAGGAAGGGTGCTGGCTAGCAAGAGCTTTCAGTGCTGGCACTTTTCAGCTCTGAGCAATTGCTCGACGTTTGCAATTTCTCAGCTCGTGTCTACGAGACGTAAAGAGAAGGACCGTGACGTTTGGTGGCTAGAGAAGCGCAAAGCCCCAGTGTTGCTGCGCCTGTGAAAGCGCTTCCAAGGAAGGGTGCTTGCTAGCAAGAGCTTTCAGTGCTGGCACTTTTCATCTCTGAGCAATTGCTCGACGTTTGCAATTTCTCACCTGAGCTCTCTTTAGAGTGCGCGAGAGGATGAGCAGAAGATGAGGTGGCTAGAGAAGCCCAGAGCACCAGTGTTCTTAGGCCTACAAAAGCGCTTCCAAGGAAGGGTGCTGGCTAGCAAGAGCTTTCAGTGCTGGCACTTTTCATCTCTGAGCAATTGCTCGACGTTTGCAATTTCTCAGCTCGTGTCTACGAGACGGAAAGAGTAGGACCGTGATGTTTGGTGGGTAGAGAAGCGCAAAGCCCCAGTGTTACTGCGCCTGTGAAAGCGCTTCCAAGGAAGGGTGCTGGCTAGCAACAGCTTTCAGTGCTGGCACTTTTCATCTCTGAGCAATTGCTGGACGTTTGCAATTTCTCAGCTCTTGTCTGCGACACGGAGAGATAGTGACCGTGACGTTTGGTGGCTAGAGAAGCGCAAAGCCCCAGTGTTGCTGCGCCTGTGAAAGCGCTTCCAAGGAAGGGTGCTTGCTAGCAAGAGCTTTCAGTGCTGGCACTTTTCATCTCTGAGCAATTGCTCGACGTTTGCAATTTCTCACCTGAGCTCTCTTTAGAGTGCGCGAGAGGATGAGCAGAAGATGAGGTGGCTAGAGAAGCCCAGAGCCCCAGTGTTCTTAGGCCTACAAAAGCGCTTCCAAGGAAGGGTGCTGGCTAGCAACAGCTTTCAGTGCTGGCACTTTTCATCTCTGAGCAATTGCTGGACGTTTGCAACTTCTCAGCTCGTGTCTACGAGACGGAAAGAGAAGGACCGTGACGTTTGGTGGCTAGAGAAGCGCAAAGCCCCAGTGTTGCTGCGCCTGTGAAAGCGCTTCCAAGGAAGGGTGCTGGCTAGCAACAGCTTTCAGTGCTGGCACTTTTCGTCTCTGAGCAATTGCTCGACGTTTGCAATTTCTCACCTGAGCTCTCTTTAGAGTGCGCGAGAGGATGAGCAGAAGATGAGGTGGCTAGAGAAGCCCAGAGCCCCAGTGTTCTTAGGCCTACAAAAGCGCTTCCAAGGAAGGGTGCTGGCTAGCAAGAGCTTTCAGTGCTGGCACTTTTCATCTCTGAGCAATTGCTGGACGTTTGCAATTTCTCAGCTCGTGTCTAGGAGACGGAAAGAGAATGACAGTGACGTTTGGTGGCTAGAGAAGCGCAAAGCCCCAGTGTTACTGCGCCTGTGAAAGCGCTTCCAAGGAAGGGTGCTGGCTAGCAACACCTTTCAGTGCTGGCACTTTTCATCTCTGAGCAATTGCTGGACGTTTGCAATTTCTCAGCTCGTGTCTACGAGACGGAAAGAGAATGACCGTGACGTTTGGTGCGTAGAAAAGTGCAAAGCCCCAGTGTTGCTGCGCCTGTGAAAGCGCTTCCAAGGAAGGGTGCTGGCTAGCAAGAGCTTTCAGTGCTGGCACTTTTCAGCTCTGAGCAATTGCTCGACGTTTGCAATTTCTCAGCTCGTGTCTACGAGACGTAAAGAGAAGGACCGTGACGTTTGGTGGCTAGAGAAGCGCAAAGCCCCAGTGTTGCTGCGCCTGTGAAAGCGCTTCCAAGGAAGGGTGCTTGCTAGCAAGAGCTTTCAGTGCTGGCACTTTTCATCTCTGAGCAATTGCTCGACGTTTGCAATTTCTCACCTGAGCTCTCTTTAGAGTGCGCGAGAGGATGAGCAGAAGATGAGGTGGCTAGAGAAGCCCAGAGCACCAGTGTTCTTAGGCCTACAAAAGCGCTTCCAAGGAAGGGTGCTGGCTAGCAAGAGCTTTCAGTGCTGGCACTTTTCATCTCTGAGCAATTGCTCGACGTTTGCAATTTCTCAGCTCGTGTCTACGAGACGGAAAGAGTAGGACCGTGATGTTTGGTGGGTAGAGAAGCGCAAAGCCCCAGTGTTACTGCGCCTGTGAAAGCGCTTCCAAGGAAGGGTGCTGGCTAGCAACAGCTTTCAGTGCTGGCACTTTTCATCTCTGAGCAATTGCTGGACGTTTGCAATTTCTCAGCTCTTGTCTACGACACGGAAAGAGAATGACCGTGACGTTTGGTGCGTAGAAAAGTGCAAAGCCCCAGTGTTGCTGCGCCTGTGAAAGCGCTTCCAAGGAAGGGTGCTGGCTAGCAAGAGCTTTCAGTGCTGGCACTTTTCAGCTCTGAGCAATTGCTCGACGTTTGCAATTTCTCAGCTCGTGTCTACGAGACGGAAAGAGAATGACAGTGACGTTTGGTGCGTATAGAAGCGCAAAGCCCCAGTGTTGCTGCGCCTGTGAAAGCGCTTCCAAGGAAGGGTGCTGGCTAGCAACAGCTTTCAGTGCTGGCACTTTTCGTCTCTGAGCAATTGCTCGACGTTTGCAATTTCTCACCTGAGCTCTCTTTAGAGTGCGCGAGAGGATGAGCAGAAGTTTAGGTGGCTAGAGAAGCCCAGAGCCCCAGTCTTCTTAGGCCTACAAAAGCGCTTCCAAGGAAGGGTGCTGGCTAGCAAGAGCTTTCAGTGCTGGCACTTTTCAGCTCTGAGCAATTGCTCGACGTTTGCAATTTCTCAGCTCGTGTCTACGAGACGGAAAGAGAACGACAGTGACGTTTGGTGCGTGTAGAAGCGCAAAGCCCCAGTGTTGCTGCGCCTGTGAAAGCGCTTCCAAGGAAGGGTGCTGGCTAGCAACACCTTTCAGTGCTGGCACTTTTCTTCTCTGAGCAATTGCTCGACGTTTGCAATTTCTCACCTGAGCTCTCTTTAGAGTGCGCGAGAGGATGAGCAGAAGATGAGGTGGCTAGAGAAGCCCAGAGCCCCAGTGTTCTTAGGCCTACAAAAGCGCTTCCAAGGAAGGGTGCTGGCTAGCAACACCTTTCAGTGCTGGCACTTTTCATCTCTGAGCAATTGCTGGACGTTTGCAATTTCTCAGCTCGTGTCTACGAGACGGAAAGAGAATGACCGTGACGTTTGGTGCGTAGAAAAGTGCAAAGCCCCAGTGTTGCTGCGCCTGTGAAAGCGCTTCCAAGGAAGGGTGCTGGCTAGCAAGAGCTTTCAGTGCTGGCACTTTTCAGCTCTGAGCAATTGCTCGACGTTTGCAATTTCTCAGCTCGTGTCTACGAGACGTAAAGAGAAGGACCGTGACGTTTGGTGGCTAGAGAAGCGCAAAGCCCCAGTGTTGCTGCGCCTGTGAAAGCGCTTCCAAGGAAGGGTGCTTGCTAGCAAGAGCTTTCAGTGCTGGCACTTTTCATCTCTGAGCAATTGCTCGACGTTTGCAATTTCTCACCTGAGCTCTCTTTAGAGTGCGCGAGAGGATGAGCAGAAGATGAGGTGGCTAGAGAAGCCCAGAGCCCCAGTGTTCTTAGGCCTACAAAAGCGCTTCCAAGGAAGGGTGCTGGCTAGCAACAGCTTTCAGTGCTGGCACTTTTCATCTCTGAGCAATTGCTCGACGTTTGCAATTTCTCAGCTCGTGTCTACGAGACGGAAAGAGAAGGACCATGACGTTTGGTGGGTAGAGAAGCGCAAAGCCCCAGTGTTACTGCGCCTGTGAAAGCGCTTCCAAGGAAGGGTGCTGGCTAGCAACAGCTTTCAGTGCTGGCACTTTTCATCTCTGAGCAATTGCTGGACGTTTGCAATTTCTCAGCTCTTGTCTACGACACGGAAAGAGAATGACCGTGACGTTTGGTGCGTAGAAAAGTGCAAAGCCCCAGTGTTGCTGCGCCTGTGAAAGCGCTTCCAAGGAAGGGTGCTGGCTAGCAAGAGCTTTCAGTGCTGGCACTTTTCATCTCTGAGCAATTGCTCGACGTTTGCAATTTCTCAGCTCGTGTCTACGAGATGGAAAGAGAATGACAGTGACGTTTGGTGCGTATAGAAGCGCAAAGCCCCAGTGTTGCTGCGCCTGTGAAAGCGCTTCCAAGGAAGGGTGCTGGCTAGCAACAGCTTTCAGTGCTGGCACTTTTCGTCTCTGAGCAATTGCTCGACGTTTGCAATTTCTCACCTGAGCTCTCTTTAGAGTGCGCGAGAGGATGAGCAGAAGATGAGGTGGCTAGAGAAGCCCAGAGCCCCAGTCTTCTTAGGCCTACAAAAGCGCTTCCAAGGAAGGGTGCTGGCTAGCAAGAGCTTTCAGTGCTGGCACTTTTCAGCTCTGAGCAATTGCTCGACGTTTGCAATTTCTCAGCTCGTGTCTACGAGACGGAAAGAGAATGACAGTGACGTTTGGTGCGTATAGAAGCGCAAAGCCCCAGTGTTGCTGCGCCTGTGAAAGCGCTTCCAAGGAAGGGTGCTGGCTAGCAACAGCTTTCAGTGCTGGCACTTTTCTTCTCTGAGCAATTGCTCGACGTTTGCAATTTCTCACCTGAGCTCTCTTTAGAGTGCGCGAGAGGATGAGCAGAAGATGAGGTGGCTAGAGAAGCCCAGAGCCCCAGTGTTCTTAGGCCTACAAAAGCGCTTCCAAGGAAGGGTGCTGGCTAGCAACAGCTTTCAGTGCTGGCACTTTTCATCTCTGAGCAATTGCTCGACGTTTGCAATTTCTCAGCTCGTGTCTAGAAGACGGAAAGAGAAGGACCGTGACGTTTGGTGGGTAGAGAAGCGCAAAGCCCCAGTGTTGCTGCGCCTGTGAAAGCGCTTCCAAGGAAGGGTGCTGGCTAGCAACAGCTTTCAGTGCTGGCACTTTTCATCTCTGAGCAATTGCTCGACGTTTGCAATTTCTCAGCTCTTGTCTATGAGATGGAAAGAGAAGGACCGTGACGTTTGGTGGCTAGAGAAGCGCAGAGCCCCAGTGTTGCTGTACCTGTGAAAGCGCTTCCAAGGAAGGGTGCTGGCTAGCAAGAGCTTTCAGTGCTGGCACTTTTCTTCTCTGAGCATTTGCTCGACGTTTGCAATTTCTCACCTGAGCTCTCTTTAGAGTGCGCAAGAGGATGAGCAGAAGATGAGGTGGCTAGAGAAGCCCAGAGCCCCAGTGTTCTTAGGCCTACAAAAGCGCTTCCAAGGAAGGGTGCTGGCTAGCAACAGCTTTCAGTGCTGGCACTTTTCATCTCTGAGCAATTGCTCGACGTTTGCAATTTCTCAGCTCGTGTCTACGAGACGGAAAGAGAAGGACCGTGACGTTTGGTGGCTAGAGAAGCGTAAAGCCCCAGTGTTGCTGCGCCTGTGAAAGCGCTTCCAAGGAAGGGTGCTGGCTAGCAACAGCTTTCAGTGCTGGCACTTTTCATCTCTGAGCAATTGCTGGATGTTTGCAATTTCTCAGCTCGTGTCTACGAGACGGAAAGAGAAGGACCGTGACGTTTGGTGCGTATAGAAGCGCAAAGCCCCAGTGTTGCTGCGCCTGTGAAAGCGCTTCCAAGGAAGGGTGCTGGCTAGCAACAGCTTTCAGTGCTGGCACTTTTCATCTCTGAGCAATTGCTCGACGTTTGCAATTTCTCAGCTCGTGTCTACGAGACGGAAAGAGAATGACAGTGACGTTTGGTGCGTATAGAAGCGCAAAGCCCCAGTGTTACTGCGCCTGTGAAAGCGCTTCCAAGGAAGGGTGCTGGCTAGCAAGAGCTTTCAGTGCTGGCAATTTTCAGCTCTGAGCAATTGCTCGACGTTTGCAATTTCTCACCTGAGCTCTCTTTAGAGTGCGCGAGAGGATGAGCAGAAGATGAGGTGGCTAGAGAAGCCCAGAGCCCCAGTGTTCTTAGGCCTACAAAAGCGCTTCCAAGGAAGGGTGCTGGCTAGCAACAGCTTTCAGTGCTGGCACTTTTCTTCTCTGAGCATTTGCTAGACGTTTGCAATTTCTCACCTGAGCTCTCTTTAGAGTGCGCGAGAGGATGAGCAGAAGATGAGGTGGCTAGAGAAGCCCAGAGCCCCAGTGTTCTTAGGCCTACAAAAGCGCTTCCAAGGAAGGGTGCTGGCTAGCAACAGCTTTCAGTGCTGGCACTTTTCATCTCTGAGCAATTGCTCGACGTTTGCAATTTCTCAGCTCGTGTCTACGAGACGGAAAGAGAATGACCGTGACCTTTGGTGGCTAGAGAAGGGCAAAGCCCCAGTGTTACTGCGCCTGTGAAAGCGCTTCCAAGGAAGGGTGCTGGCTAGCAACAGCTTTCAGTGCTGGCACTTTTCATCTCTGAGCAATTGCTCGACGTTTGCAATTTCTCACCTGAGCTCTCTTTAGAGTGCGCGAGAGGATGAGCAGAAGATGAGGTGGCTAGAGAAGCCCAGAGCCCCAGTGTTCTTAGGCCTACAAAAGCGCTTCCAAGGAAGGGTGCTGGCTAGCAAGAGCTTTCAGTGCTGGCACTTTTCATCTCTGAGCAATTGCTCGACGTTTGCAATTTCTCAGCTCGTGTCTACGAGACGGAAAGAGAATGACCGTGACCTTTGGTGGCTAGAGAAGCGCAAAGCCCCAGTGTTGCTGCGCCTGTGAAAGCGCTTCCAAGGAAGGGTGCTGGCTAGCAACAGCTTTCAGTGCTGGCACTTTTCATCTCTGAGCAATTGCTCGACGTTTGCAATTTCTCACCTGAGCTCTCTTTAGAGTGCGCGAGAGGATGAGCAGAAGATGAGGTGGCTAGAGAAGCCCAGAGCCCCAGTGTTCTTAGGCCTACAAAAGCGCTTCCAAGGAAGGGTGCTGGCTAGCAACAGCTTTCAGTGCTGGCACTTTTCATCTCTGAGCAATTGCTCGACGTTTGCAATTTCTCAGCTCGTGTCTAGAAGACGGAAAGAGAAGGACCGTGACGTTTGGTGGGTAGAGAAGCGCAAAGCCCCAGTGTTACTGCGCCTGTAAAGCGCTTCCAAGGAAGGGTGCTGGCTAGCAACAGCTTTCAGTGCTGGCACTTTTCATCTCTGAGCAATTGCTCGACGTTTGCAATTTCTCAGCTCGTGTCTACGAGACGGAAAGAGAAGGACCGTGACGTTTGATGGCTAGAGAAGCGCAAAGCCCCAGTGTTGCTGCGCCTGTGAAAGCGCTTCCAAGGAAGGGTGCTGGCTAGCAAGAGCTTTCAGTGCTGGCACTTTTCAGCTCTGAGCAATTGCTGGACGTTTGCAATTTCTCAGCTCGTGTCTACGAGACGGAAAGAGAAGGACCGTGACGTTTGGTGCGTACAGAAGCGCAAAGCCCCAATGTTACTGCGCCTGTGAAAGCGCTTCCAAGGAAGGGTGCTGGCTAGCAAGAGCTTTCAGTGCTGGCACTTTTCATCTCTGAGCAATTGCTCGACGTTTGCAATTTCTCAGCTCGTGTCTACGAGATGGAAAGAGAAGGACCGTGACGTTTGGTGCGTATAGAAGCGCAAAGCCCCAGTGTTACTGCGCCTGTAAAGCGCTTCCAAGGAAGGGTGCTGGCTAGCAAAAGCTTTCAGTGCTGGCACTTTTCATCTCTGAGCAATTGCTCGACGTTTGCAATTTCTCAGCTCATGTCTACCGACGGAAAGAGAAGGACCGTGACGTTTGGTGGGTAGAGAAGCGCAAAGCCCCAGTGTTACTGCGCCTGTGAAAGCGCTTCCAAGGAAGGGTGCTGGCTAGCAAGAGCTTTCAGTGCTGGCACTTTTCATCTCTGAGCAATTGCTCGACGTTTGCAATTTCTCACCTGAGCTCTCTTTAGAGTGCGCGAGAGGATGAGCAGAAGATGAGGTGGCTAGAGAAGCCCAGAGCCCCACTGTTCTTAGGCCTACAAAAGCGCTTCCAAGGAAGGGTGCTGGCTAGCAGCAGCTTTCAGTGCTGGCACTTTTCATCTCTGAGCAATTGCTGGACGTTTGCAATTTCTCAGCTCGTGTCTACGAGACGGAGAGATAGTGACCGTGACGTTTGGTGGCTAGAGAAGCGCAAAGCCCCACTGTTACTGCGCCTGTGAAAGCGCTTCCAAGGAAGGGTGCTGGCTAGCAAGAGCTTTCAGTGCTGGCACTTTTCATCTCTGAGCAATTGCTCGACGTTTGCAATTTCTCACCTGAGCTCTCTTCAGAGTGCGCGAGAGGATGAGCAGAAGATTAGGTGGCTAGAGAAGCCCAGAGCCCCAGTGTTCTTAGGCCTACAAAAGCGCTTCCAAGGAAGGGTGCTGGCTAGCAACAGCTTTCAGTGCTGGCACTTTTCATCTCTGAGCAATTGCTCGACGTTTGCAATTTCTCAGCTCCTGTCTACGAGACGGAAAGAGAATGACCGTGACGTTTGGTGCGTATAGAAGCGCAAAGCCCCAGTGTTACTGCGCCTGTGAAAGCGCTTCCAAGGAAGGGTGCTGGCTAGCAAGAGCTTTCAGTGCTGGCACTTTTCATCTCTGAGCAATTGCTCGACATTTGCAATTTCTCAGCTCGTGTCTACCGACGGAAAGAGAAGGACCGTGGCGTTTGGTGGCTAGAGAAGCGCAAAGCCCCAGTGTTACTGCGCCTGTAAAGCGCTTCCAAGGAAGGGTGCTGGCTAGCAAGAGCTTTCAGTGCTGGCACTTTTCATCTCTGAGCAATTGCTCGACGTTTGCAATTTCTCAGCTCGTGTCTACGAGACGGAAAGAGAAGGACCGTGACGTTTAGTGCTTATAGAAGCGCAAAGCCCCAGTGTTGCTGCGCCTGTGAAAGCACTTCCAAGGAAGGGTGCTGGCTAGCAACAGCTTTCAGTGCTGGCACTTTTCGTCTCTGAGCAATTGCTCGACGTTTGCAATTTCTCACCTGAGCTCTCTTTAGAGTGCGCGAGAGGATGAGCAGAAGTTTAGGTGGCTAGAGAAGCCCAGAGCCCCAGTGTTCTTAGGCCTACAAAAGCGCTTCCAAGGAAGGGTGCTGGCTAGCAAGAGCTTTCAGTGCTGGCACTTTTCATCTCTGAGCAATTGCTCGACGTTTGCAATTTCTCAGCTCCTGTCTACGAGGCGGAAAGGGAATGACCATGACGTTTGGTGGCTAGAGAAGCGCAAAGCCCCAGTGTTACTGCGCCTGTGAAAGCGCTTCCAAGGAAGGGTGCTGGCTAGCAACAGCTTTCAGTGCTGGCACTTTTCATCTCTGAGCCATTGCTTGATGTTTGCAATTTCTCAGCTCGTGTCTACCGACGGAAAGAGAAGGACCGTGACGTTTGGTGGGTAGAGAAGCGCAAAGCCCCAGTGTTGCTGGGCCTGTGAAAGCGCTTCCAAGGAAGGGTGCTGGCTAGCAAGAGCTTTCAGTGCTGGCACTTTTCATCTCTGAGCAATTGCTCGACGTTTGCAATTTCTCAGCTCGTGTCTACGAGACGGAA
Source organism: Sarcoramphus papa (assembly GCA_037962945.1). Classification (NCBI taxonomy): domain Eukaryota; kingdom Metazoa; phylum Chordata; class Aves; order Accipitriformes; family Cathartidae; genus Sarcoramphus; species Sarcoramphus papa. The sequence continues at coordinate 4,716,215 of JBBMRM010000084.1, read as the reverse complement.
AGAGAATGACCGTGACGTTTGGTGCGTATAGAAGCGCAAAGCCCCAGTGTTACTGCGCCTGTGAAAGCGCTTCCAAGGAAGGGTGCTGGCTAGCAAGAGCTTTCAGTGCTGGCACTTTTCATCTCTGAGCAATTGCTCGACGTTTGCAATTTCTCACCTGAGCTCTCTTCAGAGTGCGCGAGAGGATGAGCAGAACATGAGGTGGCTAGAGAAGCCCAGAGCCCCAGTGTTCTTAGGCCTACAAAAGCGCTTCCAAGGAAGGGTGCTGGCTAGCAAGAGCTTTCAGTGCTGGCACTTTTCATCTCTGAGCAATTGCTCGACGTTTGCAATTTCTCAGCTCGTGTCTACGAGACGGAAAGAGAAGGACCGTGACATTTGGTGGGTAGAGAAGCGCAAAGCCCCAGTGTTACTGCGCCTGTGAAAGCACTTCCAAGGAAGGGTGCTGGCTAGCAACAGCTTTCAGTGCTGGCACTTTTCGTCTCTGAGCAATTGCTCGACGTTTGCAATTTCTCAGCTCGTGTCTACGAGACGGAAAGAGAAGGACCGTGACGTTTGGTGGCTAGAGAAGCGCAAAGCCTCAGTGTTGCTGCGCCTGTGAAAGCGCTTCCAAGGAAGGGTGCTGGCTAGCAAGAGCTTTCAGTGCTGGCACTTTTCATCTCTGAGCAATTGCTCGACGTTTGCAATTTCTCACCTGAGCTCTCTTTAGAGTGCGCGAGAGGATGAGCAGAAGATGAGGTGGCTAGAGAAGCCCAGAGCCCCAGTGTTCTTAGGCCTACAAAAGCGCTTCCAAGGAAGGGTGCTGGCTAGCAAGAGCTTTCAGTGCTGGCACTTTTCATCTCTGAGCAATTGCTCGACGTTTGCAATTTCTCAGCTCGTGTCTACGAGACGGAAAGAGAAGGACCGTGACGTTTGGTGGGTAGAGAAGCGCAAAGCCCCAGTGTTGCTGCGCCTGTGAAAGCGCTTCCAAGGAAGGGTGCTGGCTAGCAACAGCTTTCAGTGCTGGCACTTTTCATCTCTGAGCAATTGCTGGACGTTTGCAATTTCTCAGCTCGTGTCTACGAGATGGAAAGAGAATGACCGTGACATTTGGTGCGTATAGAAGCGCAAAGCCCCAGTGTTGCTGCGCCTGTGAAAGCGCTTCCAAGGAAGGGTGCTGGCTAGCAAGAGCTTTCAGTGCTGGCACTTTTCATCTCTGAGCAATTGCTCGACGTTTGCAATTTCTCACCTGAGCTCTCTTTAGAGTGCGCGAGAGGATGAGCAGAAGATGAGGTGGCTAGAGAAGCCCAGAGCCCCAGTGTTCTTAGGCCTACAAAAGCGCTTCCAAGGAAGGGTGCTGGCTAGCAAGAGCTTTCAGTGCTGGCACTTTTCATCTCTGAGCAATTGCTCGACGTTTGCAATTTCTCAGCTCGTGTCTACCGACGGAAAGAGAAGGACCGTGACGTTTGGTGGGTAGAGAAGCGCAAAGCCCCAGTGTTGCTGCGCCTGTGAAAGCGCTTCCAAGGAAGGGTGCTGGCTAGCAACAGCTTTCAGTGCTGGCACTTTTCAGCTCTGAGCAATTGCTCGACGTTTGCAATTTCTCACCTGAGCTCTCTTTAGAGTGCGCGAGAGTATGAGCAGAAGATGAGGTGGCTAGAGAAGCCCAGAGCCCCAGTGTTCTTAGGCCTACAAAAGCGCTTCCAAGGAAGGGTGCTGGCTAGCAACAGCTTTCAGTGCTGGCACTTTTCATCTCTGAGCAATTGCTCGACGTTTGCAATTTCTCAGCTCGTGTCTACGAGACGGAAAGAGAAGGACCGTGACGTTTGGTGGGTAGAGAAGCGCAAAGCCCCAGTGTTGCTGCGCCTGTGAAAGCGCTTCCAAGGAAGGGTGCTGGCTAGCAACAGCTTTCAGTGCTGGCACTTTTCATCTCTGAGCAATTGCTGGACGTTTGCAATTTCTCAGCTCGTGTCTACGAGATGGAAAGAGAATGACCGTGACATTTGGTGCGTATAGAAGCGCAAAGCCCCAGTGTTGCTGCGCCTGTGAAAGCGCTTCCAAGGAAGGGTGCTGGCTAGCAAGAGCTTTCAGTGCTGGCACTTTTCATCTCTGAGCAATTGCTCGACGTTTGCAATTTCTCACCTGAGCTCTCTTTAGAGTGCGCGAGAGGATGAGCAGAAGATGAGGTGGCTAGAGAAGCCCAGAGCCCCAGTGTTCTTAGGCCTACAAAAGCGCTTCCAAGGAAGGGTGCTGGCTAGCAAGAGCTTTCAGTGCTGGCACTTTTCAGCTCTGAGCAATTGCTCGACGTTTGCAATTTCTCAGCTCGTGTCTACGAGACGGAAAGAGAACGACAGTGACGTTTGGTGCGTATAGAAGCGCAAAGCCCCAGTGTTGCTGCGCCTGTGAAAGCGCTTCCAAGGAAGGGTGCTGGCTAGCAACACCTTTCAGTGCTGGCACTTTTCTTCTCTGAGCAATTGCTCGACGTTTGCAATTTCTCACCTGAGCTCTCTTTAGAGTGCGCGAGAGGATGAGCAGAAGATGAGGTGGCTAGAGAAGCCCAGAGCCCCAGTGTTCTTAGGCCTACAAAAGCGCTTCCAAGGAAGGGTGCTGGCTAGCAACACCTTTCAGTGCTGGCACTTTTCATCTCTGAGCAATTGCTGGACGTTTGCAATTTCTCAGCTCGTGTCTACGAGACGGAAAGAGAATGACCGTGACGTTTGGTGCGTAGAAAAGTGCAAAGCCCCAGTGTTGCTGCGCCTGTGAAAGCGCTTCCAAGGAAGGGTGCTGGCTAGCAAGAGCTTTCAGTGCTGGCACTTTTCAGCTCTGAGCAATTGCTCGACGTTTGCAATTTCTCAGCTCGTGTCTACGAGACGTAAAGAGAAGGACCGTGACGTTTGGTGGCTAGAGAAGCGCAAAGCCCCAGTGTTGCTGCGCCTGTGAAAGCGCTTCCAAGGAAGGGTGCTTGCTAGCAAGAGCTTTCAGTGCTGGCACTTTTCATCTCTGAGCAATTGCTCGACGTTTGCAATTTCTCACCTGAGCTCTCTTTAGAGTGCGCGAGAGGATGAGCAGAAGATGAGGTGGCTAGAGAAGCCCAGAGCCCCAGTGTTCTTAGGCCTACAAAAGCGCTTCCAAGGAAGGGTGCTGGCTAGCAACAGCTTTCAGTGCTGGCACTTTTCATCTCTGAGCAATTGCTGGACGTTTGCAACTTCTCAGCTCGTGTCTACGAGACGGAAAGAGAAGGACCGTGACGTTTGGTGGCTAGAGAAGCGCAAAGCCCCAGTGTTGCTGCGCCTGTGAAAGCGCTTCCAAGGAAGGGTGCTGGCTAGCAACAGCTTTCAGTGCTGGCACTTTTCGTCTCTGAGCAATTGCTCGACGTTTGCAATTTCTCACCTGAGCTCTCTTTAGAGTGCGCGAGAGGATGAGCAGAAGATGAGGTGGCTAGAGAAGCCCAGAGCCCCAGTGTTCTTAGGCCTACAAAAGCGCTTCCAAGGAAGGGTGCTGGCTAGCAAGAGCTTTCAGTGCTGGCACTTTTCATCTCTGAGCAATTGCTCGACGTTTGCAATTTCTCAGCTCGTGTCTAGGAGACGGAAAGAGAATGACAGTGACGTTTGGTGGCTAGAGAAGCGCAAAGCCCCAGTGTTACTGCGCCTGTGAAAGCGCTTCCAAGGAAGGGTGCTGGCTAGCAACACCTTTCAGTGCTGGCACTTTTCATCTCTGAGCAATTGCTGGACGTTTGCAATTTCTCAGCTCGTGTCTAGAAGACGGAAAGAGAAGGACCGTGACGTTTGGTGCGTAGAAAAGTGCAAAGCCCCAGTGTTGCTGCGCCTGTGAAAGCGCTTCCAAGGAAGGGTGCTGGCTAGCAAGAGCTTTCAGTGCTGGCACTTTTCAGCTCTGAGCAATTGCTCGACGTTTGCAATTTCTCAGCTCGTGTCTACGAGACGTAAAGAGAAGGACCGTGACGTTTGGTGGCTAGAGAAGGGCAAAGCCCCAGTGTTGCTGCGCCTGTGAAAGCGCTTCCAAGGAAGGGTGCTTGCTAGCAAGAGCTTTCAGTGCTGGCACTTTTCATCTCTGAGCAATTGCTCGACGTTTGCAATTTCTCACCTGAGCTCTCTTTAGAGTGCGCGAGAGGATGAGCAGAAGATGAGGTGGCTAGAGAAGCCCAGAGCACCAGTGTTCTTAGGCCTACAAAAGCGCTTCCAAGGAAGGGTGCTGGCTAGCAAGAGCTTTCAGTGCTGGCACTTTTCATCTCTGAGCAATTGCTCGACGTTTGCAATTTCTCAGCTCGTGTCTACGAGACGGAAAGAGTAGGACCGTGATGTTTGGTGGGTAGAGAAGCGCAAAGCCCCAGTGTTACTGCGCCTGTGAAAGCGCTTCCAAGGAAGGGTGCTGGCTAGCAACAGCTTTCAGTGCTGGCACTTTTCATCTCTGAGCAATTGCTGGACGTTTGCAATTTCTCAGCTCTTGTCTACGACACGGAAAGAGAATGACCGTGACGTTTGGTGCGTAGAAAAGTGCAAAGCCCCAGTGTTGCTGCGCCTGTGAAAGCGCTTCCAAGGAAGGGTGCTGGCTAGCAAGAGCTTTCAGTGCTGGCACTTTTCAGCTCTGAGCAATTGCTCGACGTTTGCAATTTCTCAGCTCGTGTCTACGAGACGGAAAGAGAATGACAGTGACGTTTGGTGCGTATAGAAGCGCAAAGCCCCAGTGTTGCTGCGCCTGTGAAAGCGCTTCCAAGGAAGGGTGCTGGCTAGCAACAGCTTTCAGTGCTGGCACTTTTCGTCTCTGAGCAATTGCTCGACGTTTGCAATTTCTCACCTGAGCTCTCTTTAGAGTGCGCGAGAGGATGAGCAGAAGTTTAGGTGGCTAGAGAAGCCCAGAGCCCCAGTCTTCTTAGGCCTACAAAAGCGCTTCCAAGGAAGGGTGCTGGCTAGCAAGAGCTTTCAGTGCTGGCACTTTTCAGCTCTGAGCAATTGCTCGACGTTTGCAATTTCTCAGCTCGTGTCTACGAGACGGAAAGAGAAGGACCGTGACGTTTGGTGGCTAGAGAAGCGCAAAGCCCCAGTGTTGCTGCGCCTGTGAAAGCGCTTCCAAGGAAGGGTGCTGGCTAGCAACAGCTTTCAGTGCTGGCACTTTTCTTCTCTGAGCAATTGCTCGACGTTTGCAATTTCTCACCTGAGCTCTCTTTAGAGTGCGCGAGAGGATGAGCAGAAGATGAGGTGGCTAGAGAAGCCCAGAGCCCCAGTGTTCTTAGGCCTACAAAAGCGCTTCCAAGGAAGGGTGCTGGCTAGCAACACCTTTCAGTGCTGGCACTTTTCATCTCTGAGCAATTGCTGGACGTTTGCAATTTCTCAGCTCGTGTCTAGAAGACGGAAAGAGAATGACCGTGACGTTTGGTGCGTAGAAAAGTGCAAAGCCCCAGTATTGCTGCGCCTGTGAAAGCGCTTCCAAGGAAGGGTGCTGGCTAGCAAGAGCTTTCAGTGCTGGCACTTTTCAGCTCTGAGCAATTGCTCGACGTTTGCAATTTCTCAGCTCGTGTCTACGAGACGGAAAGAGAAGGACCGTGACGTTTGGTGGCTAGAGAAGCGCAAAGCCCCAGTGTTGCTGCGCCTGTGAAAGCGCTTCCAAGGAAGGGTGCTTGCTAGCAAGAGCTTTCAGTGCTGGCACTTTTCATCTCTGAGCAATTGCTCGACGTTTGCAATTTCTCACCTGAGCTCTCTTTAGAGTGCGCGAGAGGATGAGCAGAAGATGAGGTGGCTAGAGAAGCCCAGAGCCCCAGTGTTCTTAGGCCTACAAAAGCGCTTCCAAGGAAGGGTGCTGGCTAGCAACAGCTTTCAGTGCTGGCACTTTTCATCTCTGAGCAATTGCTCGACGTTTGCAATTTCTCAGCTCGTGTCTAGGAGACGGAAAGAGAATGACAGTGACGTTTGGTGGGTAGAGAAGCGCAAAGCCCCAGTGTTACTGCGCCTGTGAAAGCGCTTCCAAGGAAGGGTGCTGGCTAGCAACAGCTTTCAGTGCTGGCACTTTTCATCTCTGAGCAATTGCTGGACGTTTGCAATTTCTCAGCTCTTGTCTACGACACGGAAAGAGAATGACCGTGACGTTTGGTGCGTAGAAAAGTGCAAAGCCCCAGTGTTGCTGCGCCTGTGAAAGCGCTTCCAAGGAAGGGTGCTGGCTAGCAAGAGCTTTCAGTGCTGGCACTTTTCATCTCTGAGCAATTGCTCGACGTTTGCAATTTCTCAGCTCGTGTCTACGAGATGGAAAGAGAATGACAGTGACGTTTGGTGCGTATAGAAGCGCAAAGCCCCAGTGTTGCTGCGCCTGTGAAAGCGCTTCCAAGGAAGGGTGCTGGCTAGCAACAGCTTTCAGTGCTGGCACTTTTCGTCTCTGAGCAATTGCTCGACGTTTGCAATTTCTCACCTGAGCTCTCTTTAGAGTGCGCGAGAGGATGAGCAGAAGTTTAGGTGGCTAGAGAAGCCCAGAGCCCCAGTCTTCTTAGGCCTACAAAAGCGCTTCCAAGGAAGGGTGCTGGCTAGCAAGAGCTTTCAGTGCTGGCACTTTTCAGCTCTGAGCAATTGCTCGACGTTTGCAATTTCTCAGCTCGTGTCTACGAGACGGAAAGAGAATGACAGTGACGTTTGGTGCGTATAGAAGCGCAAAGCCCCAGTGTTGCTGCGCCTGTGAAAGCGCTTCCAAGGAAGGGTGCTGGCTAGCAACAGCTTTCAGTGCTGGCACTTTTCTTCTCTGAGCAATTGCTCGACGTTTGCAATTTCTCACCTGAGCTCTCTTTAGAGTGCGCGAGAGGATGAGCAGAAGATGAGGTGGCTAGAGAAGCCCAGAGCCCCAGTGTTCTTAGGCCTACAAAAGCGCTTCCAAGGAAGGGTGCTGGCTAGCAACAGCTTTCAGTGCTGGCACTTTTCATCTCTGAGCAATTGCTCGACGTTTGCAATTTCTCAGCTCGTGTCTAGAAGACGGAAAGAGAAGGACCGTGACGTTTGGTGGGTAGAGAAGCGCAAAGCCCCAGTGTTGCTGCGCCTGTGAAAGCGCTTCCAAGGAAGGGTGCTGGCTAGCAACAGCTTTCAGTGCTGGCACTTTTCATCTCTGAGCAATTGCTCGACGTTTGCAATTTCTCAGCTCTTGTCTATGAGATGGAAAGAGAAGGACCGTGACGTTTGGTGGCTAGAGAAGCGCAGAGCCCCAGTGTTGCTGCGCCTGTGAAAGCGCTTCCAAGGAAGGGTGCTGGCTAGCAAGAGCTTTCAGTGCTGGCACTTTTCTTCTCTGAGCATTTGCTCGACGTTTGCAATTTCTCACCTGAGCTCTCTTTAGAGTGCGCAAGAGGATGAGCAGAAGATGAGGTGGCTAGAGAAGCCCAGAGCCCCAGTGTTCTTAGGCCTACAAAAGCGCTTCCAAGGAAGGGTGCTGGCTAGCAACAGCTTTCAGTGCTGGCACTTTTCATCTCTGAGCAATTGCTCGACGTTTGCAATTTCTCAGCTCGTGTCTACGAGACGGAAAGAGAAGGACCGTGACGTTTGGTGGCTAGAGAAGCGTAAAGCCCCAGTGTTGCTGCGCCTGTGAAAGCGCTTCCAAGGAAGGGTGCTGGCTAGCAACAGCTTTCAGTGCTGGCACTTTTCATCTCTGAGCAATTGCTGGATGTTTGCAATTTCTCAGCTCGTGTCTACGAGACGGAAAGAGAAGGACCGTGACGTTTGGTGCGTATAGAAGCGCAAAGCCCCAGTGTTGCTGCGCCTGTGAAAGCGCTTCCAAGGAAGGGTGCTGGCTAGCAACAGCTTTCAGTGCTGGCACTTTTCATCTCTGAGCAATTGCTCGACGTTTGCAATTTCTCAGCTCGTGTCTACGAGACGGAAAGAGAATGACAGTGACGTTTGGTGCGTATAGAAGCGCAAAGCCCCAGTGTTACTGCGCCTGTGAAAGCGCTTCCAAGGAAGGGTGCTGGCTAGCAAGAGCTTTCAGTGCTGGCAATTTTCAGCTCTGAGCAATTGCTCGACGTTTGCAATTTCTCACCTGAGCTCTCTTTAGAGTGCGCGAGAGGATGAGCAGAAGATGAGGTGGCTAGAGAAGCCCAGAGCCCCAGTGTTCTTAGGCCTACAAAAGCGCTTCCAAGGAAGGGTGCTGGCTAGCAACAGCTTTCAGTGCTGGCACTTTTCATCTCTGAGCAATTGCTCGACGTTTGCAATTTCTCAGCTCGTGTCTACGAGACGGAAAGAGAATGACCGTGACCTTTGGTGGCTAGAGAAGGGCAAAGCCCCAGTGTTACTGCGCCTGTGAAAGCGCTTCCAAGGAAGGGTGCTGGCTAGCAACAGCTTTCAGTGCTGGCACTTTTCATCTCTGAGCAATTGCTCGACGTTTGCAATTTCTCACCTGAGCTCTCTTTAGAGTGCGCGAGAGGATGAGCAGAAGATGAGGTGGCTAGAGAAGCCCAGAGCCCCAGTGTTCTTAGGCCTACAAAAGCGCTTCCAAGGAAGGGTGCTGGCTAGCAAGAGCTTTCAGTGCTGGCACTTTTCATCTCTGAGCAATTGCTCGACGTTTGCAATTTCTCAGCTCGTGTCTACGAGACGGAAAGAGAATGACCGTGACCTTTGGTGGCTAGAGAAGCGCAAAGCCCCAGTGTTGCTGCGCCTGTGAAAGCGCTTCCAAGGAAGGGTGCTGGCTAGCAACAGCTTTCAGTGCTGGCACTTTTCATCTCTGAGCAATTGCTCGACGTTTGCAATTTCTCACCTGAGCTCTCTTTAGAGTGCGCGAGAGGATGAGCAGAAGATGAGGTGGCTAGAGAAGCCCAGAGCCCCAGTGTTCTTAGGCCTACAAAAGCGCTTCCAAGGAAGGGTGCTGGCTAGCAACAGCTTTCAGTGCTGGCACTTTTCATCTCTGAGCAATTGCTGGACGTTTGCAATTTCTCAGCTCGTGTCTAGAAGACGGAAAGAGAAGGACCGTGACGTTTGGTGGGTAGAGAAGCGCAAAGCCCCAGTGTTACTGCGCCTGTAAAGCGCTTCCAAGGAAGGGTGCTGGCTAGCAACAGCTTTCAGTGCTGGCACTTTTCATCTCTGAGCAATTGCTCGACGTTTGCAATTTCTCAGCTCGTGTCTACGAGACGGAAAGAGAAGGACCGTGACGTTTGATGGCTAGAGAAGCGCAAAGCCCCAGTGTTGCTGCGCCTGTGAAAGCGCTTCCAAGGAAGGGTGCTGGCTAGCAACAGCTTTCAGTGCTGGCACTTTTCAGCTCTGAGCAATTGCTGGACGTTTGCAATTTCTCAGCTCGTGTCTACGAGACGGAAAGAGAAGGACCGTGACGTTTGGTGCGTACAGAAGCGCAAAGCCCCAATGTTACTGCGCCTGTGAAAGCGCTTCCAAGGAAGGGTGCTGGCTAGCAAGAGCTTTCAGTGCTGGCACTTTTCATCTCTGAGCAATTGCTCGACGTTTGCAATTTCTCAGCTCGTGTCTACGAGATGGAAAGAGAAGGACCGTGACGTTTGGTGCGTATACAAGCGCAAAGCCCCAGTGTTACTGCGCCTGTAAAGCGCTTCCAAGGAAGGGTGCTGGCTAGCAAAAGCTTTCAGTGCTGGCACTTTTCATCTCTGAGCAATTGCTCGACGTTTGCAATTTCTCAGCTCATGTCTACCGACGGAAAGAGAAGGACCGTGACGTTTGGTGGGTAGAGAAGCGCAAAGCCCCAGTGTTACTGCGCCTGTGAAAGCGCTTCCAAGGAAGGGTGCTGGCTAGCAAGAGCTTTCAGTGCTGGCACTTTTCATCTCTGAGCAATTGCTCGACGTTTGCAATTTCTCACCTGAGCTCTCTTTAGAGTGCGCGAGAGGATGAGCAGAAGATGAGGTGGCTAGAGAAGCCCAGAGCCCCACTGTTCTTAGGCCTACAAAAGCGCTTCCAAGGAAGGGTGCTGGCTAGCAGCAGCTTTCAGTGCTGGCACTTTTCATCTCTGAGCAATTGCTGGACGTTTGCAATTTCTCAGCTCGTGTCTACGAGACGGAGAGATAGTGACCGTGACGTTTGGTGGCTAGAGAAGCGCAAAGCCCCACTGTTACTGCGCCTGTGAAAGCGCTTCCAAGGAAGGGTGCTGGCTAGCAAGAGCTTTCAGTGCTGGCACTTTTCATCTCTGAGCAATTGCTCGACGTTTGCAATTTCTCACCTGAGCTCTCTTCAGAGTGCGCGAGAGGATGAGCAGAAGATTAGGTGGCTAGAGAAGCCCAGAGCCCCAGTGTTCTTAGGCCTACAAAAGCGCTTCCAAGGAAGGGTGCTGGCTAGCAACAGCTTTCAGTGCTGGCACTTTTCATCTCTGAGCAATTGCTCGACGTTTGCAATTTCTCAGCTCCTGTCTACGAGACGGAAAGAGAATGACCGTGACGTTTGGTGCGTATAGAAGCGCAAAGCCCCAGTGTTACTGCGCCTGTGAAAGCGCTTCCAAGGAAGGGTGCTGGCTAGCAAGAGCTTTCAGTGCTGGCACTTTTCATCTCTGAGCAATTGCTCGACATTTGCAATTTCTCAGCTCGTGTCTACCGACGGAAAGAGAAGGACCGTGGCGTTTGGTGGCTAGAGAAGCGCAAAGCCCCAGTGTTACTGCGCCTGTAAAGCGCTTCCAAGGAAGGGTGCTGGCTAGCAACAGCTTTCAGTGCTGGCACTTTTCATCTCTGAGCAATTGCTCGACGTTTGCAATTTCTCAGCTCGTGTCTACGAGACGGAAAGAGAAGGACCGTGACGTTTAGTGCTTATAGAAGCGCAAAGCCCCAGTGTTGCTGCGCCTGTGAAAGCACTTCCAAGGAAGGGTGCTGGCTAGCAACAGCTTTCAGTGCTGGCACTTTTCATCTCTGAGCAATTGCTCGACGTTTGCAATTTCTCACCTGAGCTCTCTTCAGAGTGCGCGAGAGGATGAGCAGAAGATTAGGTGGCTAGAGAAGCCCAGAGCCCCAGTGTTCTTAGGCCTACAAAAGCGCTTCCAAGGAAGGGTGCTGGCTAGCAAGAGCTTTCAGTGCTGGCACTTTTCATCTCTGAGCAATTGCTCGACGTTTGCAATTTCTCAGCTCCTGTCTACGAGGCGGAAAGGGAATGACCATGACGTTTGGTGGCTAGAGAAGCGCAAAGCCCCAGTGTTACTGCGCCTGTGAAAGCGCTTCCAAGGAAGGGTGCTGGCTAGCAACAGCTTTCAGTGCTGGCACTTTTCATCTCTGAGCCATTGCTTGATGTTTGCAATTTCTCAGCTCGTGTCTACCGACGGAAAGAGAAGGACCGTGACGTTTGGTGGGTAGAGAAGCGCAAAGCCCCAGTGTTGCTGGGCCTGTGAAAGCGCTTCCAAGGAAGGGTGCTGGCTAGCAACAGCTTTCAGTGCTGGCACTTTTCATCTCTGAGCAATTGCTCGACGTTTGCAATTTCTCAGCTCGTGTCTACGAGACGGAAAGAGAATGACCGTGACGTTTGGTGCGTATAGAAGCGCAAAGCCCCAGTGTTACTGCGCCTGTGAAAGCGCTTCCAAGGAAGGGTGCTGGCTAGCAAGAGCTTTCAGTGCTGGCACTTTTCATCTCTGAGCAATTGCTCGACGTTTGCAATTTCTCACCTGAGCTCTCTTCAGAGTGCGCGAGAGGATGAGCAGAACATGAGGTGGCTAGAGAAGCCCAGAGCCCCAGTGTTCTTAGGCCTACAAAAGCGCTTCCAAGGAAGGGTGCTGGCTAGCAAGAGCTTTCAGTGCTGGCACTTTTCATCTCTGAGCAATTGCTCGACGTTTGCAATTTCTCAGCTCGTGTCTACGAGACGGAAAGAGAAGGACCGTGACATTTGGTGGGTAGAGAAGCGCAAAGCCCCAGTGTTACTGCGCCTGTGAAAGCACTTCCAAGGAAGGGTGCTGGCTAGCAACAGCTTTCAGTGCTGGCACTTTTCGTCTCTGAGCAATTGCTCGACGTTTGCAATTTCTCAGCTCGTGTCTACGAGACGGAAAGAGAAGGACCGTGACGTTTGGTGGCTAGAGAAGCGCAAAGCCTCAGTGTTGCTGCGCCTGTGAAAGCGCTTCCAAGGAAGGGTGCTGGCTAGCAAGAGCTTTCAGTGCTGGCACTTTTCATCTCTGAGCAATTGCTCGACGTTTGCAATTTCTCACCTGAGCTCTCTTTAGAGTGCGCGAGAGGATGAGCAGAAGATGAGGTGGCTAGAGAAGCCCAGAGCCCCAGTGTTCTTAGGCCTACAAAAGCGCTTCCAAGGAAGGGTGCTGGCTAGCAACAGCTTTCAGTGCTGGCACTTTTCATCTCTGAGCAATTGCTGGACGTTTGCAATTTCTCAGCTCGTGTCTACGAGATGGAAAGAGAATGACCGTGACATTTGGTGCGTATAGAAGCGCAAAGCCCCAGTGTTGCTGCGCCTGTGAAAGCGCTTCCAAGGAAGGGTGCTGGCTAGCAAGAGCTTTCAGTGCTGGCACTTTTCATCTCTGAGCAATTGCTCGACGTTTGCAATTTCTCACCTGAGCTCTCTTTAGAGTGCGCGAGAGGATGAGCAGAAGATGAGGTGGCTAGAGAAGCCCAGAGCCCCAGTGTTCTTAGGCCTACAAAAGCGCTTCCAAGGAAGGGTGCTGGCTAGCAAGAGCTTTCAGTGCTGGCACTTTTCATCTCTGAGCAATTGCTCGACGTTTGCAATTTCTCAGCTCGTGTCTACCGACGGAAAGAGAAGGACCGTGACGTTTGGTGGGTAGAGAAGCGCAAAGCCCCAGTGTTGCTGCGCCTGTGAAAGCGCTTCCAAGGAAGGGTGCTGGCTAGCAACAGCTTTCAGTGCTGGCACTTTTCAGCTCTGAGCAATTGCTCGACGTTTGCAATTTCTCACCTGAGCTCTCTTTAGAGTGCGCGAGAGTATGAGCAGAAGATGAGGTGGCTAGAGAAGCCCAGAGCCCCAGTGTTCTTAGGCCTACAAAAGCGCTTCCAAGGAAGGGTGCTGGCTAGCAAGAGCTTTCAGTGCTGGCACTTTTCATCTCTGAGCAATTGCTCGACGTTTGCAATTTCTCAGCTCGTGTCTACGAGACGGAAAGAGAATGACAGTGACGTTTGGTGCGTATAGAAGCGCAAAGCCCCAGTGTTACTGCGCCTGTGGAAGCGCTTCCAAGGAAGGGTGCTGGCTAGCAACAGCTTTCAGTGCTGGCACTTTTCATCTCTGAGCAATTGCTCGACGTTTGCAATTTCTCACCTGAGCTCTCTTCAGAGTGCGCGAGAGGATGAGCAGAAGATGAGGTGGCTAGAGAAGCCCAGAGCCCCAGTGTTCTTAGGCCTACAAAAGCGCTTCCAAGGAAGGGTGCTGGCTAGCAAGAGCTTTCAGTGCTGGCACTTTTCATCTCTGAGCAATTGCTCGACGTTTGCAATTTCTCAGCTCGTGTCTAGGAGACGGAAAGAGAAGGACCGTGACATTTGGTGGGTAGAGAAGCGCAAAGCCCCAGTGTTACTGCGCCTGTGAAAGCACTTCCAAGGAAGGGTGCTGGCTAGCAACAGCTTTCAGTGCTGGCACTTTTCGTCTCTGAGCAATTGCTCGACGTTTGCAATTTCTCAGCTCGTGTCTACGAGACGGAAAGAGAAGGACCGTGACATTTGGTGCGTATAGAAGCGCAAAGCCCCAGTGTTGCTGCGCCTGTGAAAGCGCTTCCAAGGAAGGGTGCTGGCTAGCAACAGCTTTCAGTGCTGGCACGTTTCATCTCTGAGTAATTGCTGGATGTTTGCAATTTCTCATCTCGTGTCTACGAGATGGAAAGAGAATGACCGTGACGTTTGGTGCGTATAGAAGCGCAAAGCCCAGTGTTGCTGCGCCTGTGAAAGCGCTTCCAAGGAAGGGTGCTGGCTAGCAAGAGCTTTCAGTGCTGGCACTTTTCATCTCTGAGCAATTGCTCGACGTTTGCAATTTCTCAGCTCCTGTCTACGAGACGGAAAGAGAATGACCGTGACGTTTGGTGCGTATAGAAGCGCAAAGCCCCAGTGTTGCTGCGCCTGTGAAAGCGCTTCCAAGGAAGGGTGCTGGCTAGCAACAGCTTTCAGTGCTGGCACTTTTCATCTCTGAGCAAGTGCTCGACGTTTGCAATTTCTCACCTGAGCTCTCTTCAGAGTGCGCGAGAAGATGAGCAGAAGATGAGGTGGCTAGAGAAGCCCAGAGCCCCAGTGCTCTTAGGCCTACAAAAGCACTTCCAAGGAAGGGTGCTGGCTAGCAAGAGCTTTCAGTGCTGGCACTTTTCATCTCTGAGCAATTGCTCGACGTTTGCAATTTCTCACCTGAGCTCTCTTCAGAGTGCGCGAGACGATGAGCAGAAGATTAGGTGGCTAGAGAAGCCCAGAGCCCCAGTGTTCTTAGGCCTACAAAAGCGCTTCCAAGGAAGGGTGCTGGCTCGCAAGAGCTTTCAGTGCTGGCACTTTTCATCTCGGAGCAATTGCTCGACGTTTGCAATTTCTCAGCTCGTGTCTACGAGACGGAAAGAGAATGACCGTGACGTTTGGTGCGTATAGAAGCGCAAAGCCCCAGTGTTACTGCGCCTGTGAAAGCGCTTCCAAGGAAGGGTGCTGGCTAGCAAGAGCTTTCAGTGCTGGCACTTTTCATCTCTGAGCAATTGCTTGATGTTTGCAATTTCTCAGCTCGTGTCTACCGACGGAAAGAGAAGGACCGTGACGTTTGGTGGCTAGAGAAGCGCAAAGCCCCAGTGTTGCTGCGCCTGTGAAAGCGCTTCCAAGGAAGGGTGCTGGCTAGCAACAGCTTTCAGTGCTGGCACTTTTCATCTCTGAGCAATTGCTCGACATTTGCAATTTCTCAGCTCGTGTCTACGAGACGGAAAGAGAATGACAGTGACGTTTGGTGCGTATAGAAGCGCAAAGCCCCAGTGTTACTGCGCCTGTGAAAGCGCTTCCAAGGAAGGGTGCTGGCTAGCAAGAGCTTTCAGTGCTGGCACTTTTCATCTCTGAGCAATTGCTCGACGTTTGCAATTTCTCACCTGAGCTCTCTTCAGAGTGCGCGAGAGGATGAGCAGAAGATGAGGTGGCTAGAGAAGCCCGGAGCCCCAGTGTTCTTAGGCCTACAAAAGCGCTTCCAAGGAAGGGTGCTGGCTAGCAACAGCTTTCAGTGCTGGCACTTTTCATCTCGGAGCAATTGCTGGACGTTTGCAATTTCTCAGCTCGTGTCTACGAGAAGGAGCATGGCGTTTGGTGCGTATAGAAGCGCAAAGCCCCAGTGTTGCTGCGCCTGTGAAAGCGCTTCCGAGGAAGGGTGCCGGCTAGCAACAGCTTTCAGTGCTGGCACTTTTCATCTCTGAGCAATTGCTCGACGTTTGCAATTTCTCACCTGAGCTCTCTTCAGAGTGCGCGAGAGGATGAGCAGAAGATGAGGTGGCTAGAGAAGCCCAGAGCCCCAGTGTTCTTAGGCCTACAAAAGCGCTTCCAAGGAAGGGTGCTGGCTAGCAAGAGCTTTCAGTGCTGGCACTTTTCATCTCTGAGCAATTGCTCGACGTTTGCAATTTCTCACCTGAGCTCTCTTTAGAGTGCCCGAGAGGATGAGCAGAAGATGAGGTGGCTAGAGAAGCCCAGAGCCCCACTGTTCTTAGGCCTACAAAAGCGCTTCCAAGGAAGGGTGCTGGCTCGCAAGAGCTTTCAGTGCTGGCACTTTTCATCTCTGAGCAATTGCTCGACGTTTGCAATTTCTCAGCTCGTGTCTACGAGACGGAAAGAGAATGACCGTGACGTTTGGTGCGTATAGAAGCGCAAAGCCCCAGTGTTGCTGCGCCTGTGAAAGCGCTTCCAAGGAAGGGTGCTGGCTAGCAACAGCTTTCAGTGCTGGCACTTTTCATCTCTGAGCAATTGCTCGACGTTTGCAATTTCTCAGCTCGTGTCTACCGACGGAAAGAGAAGGACCGTGACGTTTGGTGGCTAGAGAAGCGCAAAGCCCCAGTGTTACTGCGCCTGTAAAGCGCTTCCAAGGAAGGGTGCTGGCTAGCAACAGCTTTCAGTGCTGGCACTTTTCATCTCTGAGCAATTGCTCGACGTTTGCAATTTCTCAGCTTGTGTCTACGAGACGGAAAGAGAAGGACCGTGACATTTGGTGCGTATAGAAGCGCAAAGCCCCAGTGTTGCTGCGCCTGTGAAAGCGCTTCCAAGGAAGGGTGCTGGCTCGCAAGAGCTTTCAGTGCTGGCACTTTTCAGCTCTGAGCAATTGCTCGACGTTTGCAATTTCTCACCTGAGCTCTCTTCAGAGTGCGCGAGAGGATGAGCAGAAGATGAGGTGGCTAGAGAAGCCCAGAGCCCCACTGCTCTTAGGCCTACAAAAGCGCTTCCAAGGAAGGGTGCTGGCTAGCAACAGCTTTCGGTGCTGGCACTTTTCATCTCTGAGCAATTGCTCGACGTTTGCAATTTCTCAGCTCGTGTCTACCGACGGAAAGAGAAGGACCGTGACGTTTGGTGGCTAGAGAAGCGCAAAGCCCCAGTGTTACTGCGCCTGTGAAAGCGCTTCCAAGGAAGGGTGCTGGCTAGCAACAGCTTTCAGTGCTGGCACTTTTCATCTCTGAGCAATTGCTGGACGTTTGCAATTTCTCAGCTCGTGTCTACGAGACGGAAAGAGAAGGACCGTGACGTTTGGTGGGTAGAGAAGCGCAAAGCCCCAGTGTTGCTGCGCCTGTAAAGCGCTTCCAAGGAAGGGTGCTGGCTAGCAAGAGCTTTCAGTGCTGGCACTTTTCAGCTCTGAGCAATTGCTCGACATTTGCAATTTCTCACCTGAGCTCTCTTTAGAGTGCGCGAGAGGATGAGCAGAAGATGAGGTGGCTAGAGAAGCCCAGAGCCCCACTGTTCTTAGGCCTACAAAAGCGCTTCCAAAGAAGGGTGCTGGCTAGCAAGAGCTTTCAGTGCTGGCACTTTTCATCTCTGAGCAATTGCTGGACGTTTGCAATTTCTCAGCTCGTGTCTACGAGACGGAAAGAGAATGACCGTGACGTTTGGTGCGTATAGAAGCGCAAAGCCCCAGTGTTACTGCGCCTGTAAAGCGCTTCCAAGGAAGGGTGCTGGCTAGCAACAGCTTTCAGTGCTGGCACTTTTCATCTCTGAGCAATTGCTCGACGTTTGCAATTTCTCACCTGAGCTCTCTTTAGAGTGCGCGAGAGGATGAGCAGAAGATGAGGTGGCTAGAGAAGCCCAGAGCCCCAGTGTTCTTAGGCCTACAAAAGCGCTTCCAAGGAAGGGTGCTGTCTAGCAACAGCTTTCAGTGCTGGCACTTTTCATCTCTGAGCAATTGCTCGACGTTTGCAATTTCTCACCTGAGCTCTCCTCAGAGTGCGCGATAGGATGAGCAGAAGATGAGGTGGCTAGAGAAGCCCAGAGCCCCAGTGTTCTTAGGCCTACAAAAGCGCTTCCAAGGAAGGGTGCTGGCTCGCAAGAGCTTTCAGTGCTGGCACTTTTCATCTCTGAGCAATTGCTCGACGTTTGCAATTTCTCAGCTCGTGTCTACCGACGGAAAGAGAATGACCGTGACGTTTGGTGCGTATAGAAGCGCAAAGCCCCAGTGTTACTGCGCCTGTGAAAGCGCTTCCAAGGAAGGGTGCTGGCTAGCAACAGCTTTCAGTGCTGGCACTTTTCATCTCTGAGCAATTGCTCGACGTTTGCAATTTCTCAGCTCCTGTCTACGAGACGGAAAGAGAAGGACCGTGACGTTTGGTGGGTAGAGAAGCGCAAAGCCCCAGTGTTACTGCGCCTGTAAAGCGCTTCCAAGGAAGGGTGCTGGCTAGCAACAGCTTTCAGTGCTGGCACTTTTCATCTCTGAGCAATTGCTCGACGTTTGCAATTTCTCAGCTCGTGTCTACGAGACGGAAAGAGAAGGACCGTGACGTTTGGTGCGTATAGAAGCGCAAAGCCCCAGTGTTGCTGCGCCTGTGAAAGCGCTTCCAAGGAAGGGTGCTGGCTCGCAAGAGCTTTCAGTGCTGGCACTTTTCATCTCTGAGCAATTGCTCGACGTTTGCAATTTCTCACCTGAGCTCTCTTTAGAGTGCGCGAGAGGATGAGCAGAAGATGAGGTGGCTAGAGAAGCCCAGAGCCCCAGTGTTCTTAGGCCTACAAAAGCGCTTCCAAGGAAGGGTGCTGGCTAGCAAGAGCTTTCAGTGCTGGCACTTTTCATCTCTGAGCAATTGCTCGACGTTTGCAATTTCTCACCTGAGCTCTCTTTAGAGTGCGCGAGAGGATGAGCAGAAGATGAGGTGGCTAGAGAAGCCCAGAGCCCCAGTGTTCTTAGGCCTACAAAAGCGCTTCCAAGGAAGGGTGCTGGCTAGCAACAGCTTTCAGTGCTGGCACTTTTCAGCTCTGAGCAATTGCTCGACGTTTGCAATTTCTCAGCTCGTGTCTACCGACGGAAAGAGAATGACCGTGACGTTTGGTGCGTATAGAAGCGCAAAGCCCCAGTGTTGCTGCGCCTGTGAAAGCGCTTCCAAGGAAGGGTGCTGGCTAGCAACAGCTTTCAGTGCTGGCACTTTTCATCTCTGAGCAATTGCTCGACGTTTGCAATTTCTCAGCTCGTGTCTACCGACGGAAAGAGAAGGACCGTGACGTTTGGCGGCTAGAGAAGCGCAAAGCCCCAGTGTTACTGCGCCTGTAAAGCGCTTCCAAGGAAGGGTGCTGGCTAGCAACAGCTTTCAGTGCTGGCACTTTTCATCTCTGAGCAATTGCTCGACGTTTGCAATTTCTCAGCTTGTGTCTACGAGACGGAAAGAGAAGGACCGTGACATTTGGTGCGTATAGAAGCGCAAAGCCCCAGTGTTGCTGCGCCTGTGAAAGCGCTTCCAAGGAAGGGTGCTGGCTCGCAAGAGCTTTCAGTGCTGGCACTTTTCATCTCTGAGCAATTGCTGGACGTTTGCAATTTCTCACCTGAGCTCTCTTCAGAGTGCGCGAGAGGATGAGCAGAAGATGAGGTGGCTAGAGAAGCCCAGAGCACCAGTGTTCTTAGGCCTACAAAAGCGCTTCCAAGGAAGGGTGCTGGCTAGCAAGAGCTTTCAGTGCTGGCACTTTTCATCTCTGAGCAATTGCTCGACGTTTGCAATTTCTCAGCTCGTGTCTACCGACGGAAAGAGAAGGACCGTGACGTTTGGTGGCTAGAGAAGCGCAAAGCCCCAGTGTTACTGCGCCTGTGAAAGCGCTTCCAAGGAAGGGTGCTGGCTAGCAAAAGCTTTCAGTGCTGGCACTTTTCATCTCTGAGCAATTGCTCGACGTTTGCAATTTCCAAGCTGTGTCTACCGACGGAAAGAGAAGGACCGTGACGTTTGGTGGGTAGAGAAGCGCAAAGCCCCAGTGTTACTGCGCCTGTAAAGCGCTTCCAAGGAAGGGTGCTGGCTAGCAACAGCTTTCAGTGCTGGCACTTTTCAGCTCTGAGCAATTGCTCGACATTTGCAATTTCTCACCTGAGCTCTCTTTAGAGTGCGCGAGAGGATGAGCAGAAGATGAGGTGGCTAGAGAAGCCCAGAGCCCCAGTGTTCTTAGGCCTACAAAAGCGCTTCCAAAGAAGGGTGCTGGCTAGCAAGAGCTTTCAGTGCTGGCACTTTTCATCTCTGAGCAATTGCTGGACGTTTGCAATTTCTCAGCTCGTGTCTACGAGACGGAAAGAGAATGACCGTGACGTTTGGTGCGTATAGAAGCGCAAAGCCCCAGTGTTACTGCGCCTGTAAAGCGCTTCCAAGGAAGGGTGCTGGCTAGCAAGAGCTTTCAGTGCTGGCACTTTTAATCTCTGAGCAATTGCTCGACGTTTGCAATTTCTCACCTGAGCTCTCTTTAGAGTGCGCGAGAGGATGAGCAGAAGATGAGGTGGCTAGAGAAGCCCAGAGCCCCAGTGTTCTTAGGCCTACAAAAGCGCTTCCAAGGAAGGGTGCTGTCTAGCAACAGCTTTCAGTGCTGGCACTTTTCATCTCTGAGCAATTGCTCGACGTTTGCAATTTCTCACCTGAGCTCTCCTCAGAGTGCGCGATAGGATGAGCAGAAGATGAGGTGGCTAGAGAAGCCCAGAGCCCCAGTGTTCTTAGGCCTACAAAAGCGCTTCCAAGGAAGGGTGCTGGCTAGCAAGAGCTTTCAGTGCTGGCACTTTTCATCTCTGAGCAATTGCTCGACGTTTGCAATTTCTCAGCTCGTGTCTACCGACGGAAAGAGAATGACCGTGACGTTTGGTGCGTATAGAAGCGCAAAGCCCCAGTGTTACTGCGCCTGTGAAAGCGCTTCCAAGGAAGGGTGCTGGCTACCAAGAGCTTTCAGTGCTGGCACTTTTCATCTCTGAGCAATTGCTCGACGTTTGCAATTTCTCAGCTCCTGTCTACGAGACGGAAAGAGAAGGACCGTGACGTTTGGTGGGTAGAGAAGCGCAAAGCCCCAGTGTTACTGCGCCTGTAAAGCGCTTCCAAGGAAGGGTGCTGGCTAGCAAGAGCTTTCAGTGCTGGCACTTTTCATCTCTGAGCAATTGCTCGACGTTTGCAATTTCTCAGCTCGTGTCTACGAGACGGAAAGAGAAGGACCGTGACCTTTGGTGGCTAGAGAAGCGCAAAGCCCCAGTGTTGCTGCGCCTGTGAAAGCGCTTCCAAGGAAGGGTGCTGGCTCGCAAGAGCTTTCAGTGCTGGCACTTTTCATCTCTGAGCAATTGCTCGACGTTTGCAATTTCTCACCTGAGCTCTCTTTAGAGTGCGCGAGAGGATGAGCAGAAGATGAGGTGGCTAGAGAAGCCCAGAGCCCCAGTGTTCTTAGGCCTACAAAAGCGCTTCCAAGGAAGGGTGCTGGCTAGCAAGAGCTTTCAGTGCTGGCACTTTTCATCTCTGAGCAATTGCTCGACGTTTGCAATCTCTCAGCTCGTGTCTACGAGACGGAAAGAGAAGGACCGTGACGTTTGGTGCGTATAGAAGCGCAAAGCCCCAGTGTTGCTGCGCCTGTGAAAGCACTTCCAAGGAAGGGTGCTGGCTCGCAAGAGCTTTCAGTGCTGGCACTTTTCATCTCTGAGCAATTGCTGGACGTTTGCAATTTCTCACCTGAGCTCTCCTCAGAGTGCGCGATAGGATGAGCAGAAGATGAGGTGGCTAGAGAAGCCCAGAGCCCCAGTGTTCTTAGGCCTACAAAAGCGCTTCCAAGGAAGGGTGCTGGCTAGCAACAGCTTTCAGTGCTGGCACTTTTCATCTCTGAGCAATTGCTCGACGTTTGCAATTTCTCAGCTCGTGTCTACGAGACGGAAAGAGAATGACCGTGACGTTTGGTGCGTATAGAAGCGCAAAGCCCCAGTGTTACTGCGCCTGTGAAAGCGCTTCCAAGGAAGGGTGCTGGCTAGCAACAGCTTTCAGTGCTGGCACTTTTCATCTCTGAGCAATTGCTCGACGTTTGCAATTTCTCACCTGAGCTCTCTTTAGAGTGCGCGAGAGGATGAGCAGAAGATGAGGTGGCTAGAGAAGCCCAGAGCCCCACTGTTCTTAGGCCTACAAAAGCGCTTCCAAGGAAGGGTGCTGGCTAGCAAGAGCTTTCAGTGCTGGCACTTTTCATCTCTGAGCAATTGCTGGACGTTTGCAATTTCTCAGCTCGTGTCTACCGACGGAAAGAGAAGGACCGTGACGTTTGGTGGGTAGAGAAGCGCAAAGCCCCAGTGTTACTGCGCCTGTAAAGCGCTTCCAAGGAAAGGTGCTGGCTAGCAACAGCTTTCAGTGCTGGCACTTTTCATCTCTGAGCAATTGCTCGACGTTTGCAATTTCTCACCTGAGCTCTCTTTAGAGTGCGCGAGAGGATGAGCAGAAGATGAGGTGGCTAGAGAAGCCCAGAGCCCCAGTGTTCTTAGGCCTACAAAAGCGCTTCCAAGGAAGGGTGCTGTCTAGCAACAGCTTTCAGTGCTGGCACTTTTCATCTCTGAGCAATTGCTCGACGTTTGCAATTTCTCACCTGAGCTCTCCTCAGAGTGCGCGATAGGATGAGCAGAAGATGAGGTGGCTAGAGAAGCCCAGAGCCCCAGTGTTCTTAGGCCTACAAAAGCGCTTCCAAGGAAGGGTGCTGGCTCGCAAGAGCTTTCAGTGCTGGCACTTTTCATCTCTGAGCAATTGCTCGACGTTTGCAATTTCTCAGCTCGTGTCTACCGACGGAAAGAGAATGACCGTGACGTTTGGTGCGTATAGAAGCGCAAAGCCCCAGTGTTACTGCGCCTGTGAAAGCGCTTCCAAGGAAGGGTGCTGGCTAGCAACAGCTTTCAGTGCTGGCACTTTTCATCTCTGAGCAATTGCTCGACGTTTGCAATTTCTCAGCTCCTGTCTACGAGACGGAAAGAGAAGGACCGTGACGTTTGGTGGGTAGAGAAGCGCAAAGCCCCAGTGTTACTGCGCCTGTAAAGCGCTTCCAAGGAAGGGTGCTGGCTAGCAACAGCTTTCAGTGCTGGCACTTTTCATCTCTGAGCAATTGCTCGACGTTTGCAATTTCTCAGCTCGTGTCTACGAGACGGAAAGAGAAGGACCGTGACGTTTGGTGCGTATAGAAGCGCAAAGCCCCAGTGTTGCTGCGCCTGTGAAAGCGCTTCCAAGGAAGGGTGCTGGCTCGCAAGAGCTTTCAGTGCTGGCACTTTTCATCTCTGAGCAATTGCTCGACGTTTGCAATTTCTCACCTGAGCTCTCTTTAGAGTGCGCGAGAGGATGAGCAGAAGATGAGGTGGCTAGAGAAGCCCAGAGCCCCAGTGTTCTTAGGCCTACAAAAGCGCTTCCAAGGAAGGGTGCTGGCTAGCAAGAGCTTTCAGTGCTGGCACTTTTCATCTCTGAGCAATTGCTCGACGTTTGCAATTTCTCACCTGAGCTCTCTTTAGAGTGCGCGAGAGGATGAGCAGAAGATGAGGTGGCTAGAGAAGCCCAGAGCCCCAGTGTTCTTAGGCCTACAAAAGCGCTTCCAAGGAAGGGTGCTGGCTAGCAACAGCTTTCAGTGCTGGCACTTTTCAGCTCTGAGCAATTGCTCGACGTTTGCAATTTCTCAGCTCGTGTCTACCGACGGAAAGAGAATGACCGTGACGTTTGGTGCGTATAGAAGCGCAAAGCCCCAGTGTTGCTGCGCCTGTGAAAGCGCTTCCAAGGAAGGGTGCTGGCTAGCAACAGCTTTCAGTGCTGGCACTTTTCATCTCTGAGCAATTGCTCGACGTTTGCAATTTCTCAGCTCGTGTCTACCGACGGAAAGAGAAGGACCGTGACGTTTGGCGGCTAGAGAAGCGCAAAGCCCCAGTGTTACTGCGCCTGTAAAGCGCTTCCAAGGAAGGGTGCTGGCTAGCAACAGCTTTCAGTGCTGGCACTTTTCATCTCTGAGCAATTGCTCGACGTTTGCAATTTCTCAGCTTGTGTCTACGAGACGGAAAGAGAAGGACCGTGACATTTGGTGCGTATAGAAGCGCAAAGCCCCAGTGTTGCTGCGCCTGTGAAAGCGCTTCCAAGGAAGGGTGCTGGCTCGCAAGAGCTTTCAGTGCTGGCACTTTTCATCTCTGAGCAATTGCTGGACGTTTGCAATTTCTCACCTGAGCTCTCTTCAGAGTGCGCGAGAGGATGAGCAGAAGATGAGGTGGCTAGAGAAGCCCAGAGCACCAGTGTTCTTAGGCCTACAAAAGCGCTTCCAAGGAAGGGTGCTGGCTAGCAAGAGCTTTCAGTGCTGGCACTTTTCATCTCTGAGCAATTGCTGGACGTTTGCAATTTCTCAGCTCGTGTCTACCGACGGAAAGAGAAGGACCGTGACGTTTGGTGGCTAGAGAAGCGCAAAGCCCCAGTGTTACTGCGCCTGTGAAAGCGCTTCCAAGGAAGGGTGCTGGCTAGCAAAAGCTTTCAGTGCTGGCACTTTTCATCTCTGAGCAATTGCTCGACGTTTGCAATTTCCAAGCTGTGTCTACCGACGGAAAGAGAAGGACCGTGACGTTTGGTGGGTAGAGAAGCGCAAAGCCCCAGTGTTACTGCGCCTGTAAAGCGCTTCCAAGGAAGGGTGCTGGCTAGCAACAGCTTTCAGTGCTGGCACTTTTCAGCTCTGAGCAATTGCTCGACATTTGCAATTTCTCACCTGAGCTCTCTTTAGAGTGCGCGAGAGGATGAGCAGAAGATGAGGTGGCTAGAGAAGCCCAGAGCCCCAGTGTTCTTAGGCCTACAAAAGCGCTTCCAAAGAAGGGTGCTGGCTAGCAAGAGCTTTCAGTGCTGGCACTTTTCATCTCTGAGCAATTGCTGGACGTTTGCAATTTCTCAGCTCGTGTCTACGAGACGGAAAGAGAATGACCGTGACGTTTGGTGCGTATAGAAGCGCAAAGCCCCAGTGTTACTGCGCCTGTAAAGCGCTTCCAAGGAAGGGTGCTGGCTAGCAAGAGCTTTCAGTGCTGGCACTTTTAATCTCTGAGCAATTGCTCGACGTTTGCAATTTCTCACCTGAGCTCTCTTTAGAGTGCGCGAGAGGATGAGCAGAAGATGAGGTGGCTAGAGAAGCCCAGAGCCCCAGTGTTCTTAGGCCTACAAAAGCGCTTCCAAGGAAGGGTGCTGTCTAGCAACAGCTTTCAGTGCTGGCACTTTTCATCTCTGAGCAATTGCTCGACGTTTGCAATTTCTCACCTGAGCTCTCCTCAGAGTGCGCGATAGGATGAGCAGAAGATGAGGTGGCTAGAGAAGCCCAGAGCCCCAGTGTTCTTAGGCCTACAAAAGCGCTTCCAAGGAAGGGTGCTGGCTAGCAAGAGCTTTCAGTGCTGGCACTTTTCATCTCTGAGCAATTGCTCGACGTTTGCAATTTCTCAGCTCGTGTCTACCGACGGAAAGAGAATGACCGTGACGTTTGGTGCGTATAGAAGCGCAAAGCCCCAGTGTTACTGCGCCTGTGAAAGCGCTTCCAAGGAAGGGTGCTGGCTACCAAGAGCTTTCAGTGCTGGCACTTTTCATCTCTGAGCAATTGCTCGACGTTTGCAATTTCTCAGCTCCTGTCTACGAGACGGAAAGAGAAGGACCGTGACGTTTGGTGGGTAGAGAAGCGCAAAGCCCCAGTGTTACTGCGCCTGTAAAGTGCTTCCAAGGAAGGGTGCTGGCTAGCAAGAGCTTTCAGTGCTGGCACTTTTCATCTCTGAGCAATTGCTCGACGTTTGCAATTTCTCAGCTCGTGTCTACGAGACGGAAAGAGAAGGACCGTGACCTTTGGTGGCTAGAGAAGCGCAAAGCCCCAGTGTTGCTGCGCCTGTGAAAGCGCTTCCAAGGAAGGGTGCTGGCTCGCAAGAGCTTTCAGTGCTGGCACTTTTCATCTCTGAGCAATTGCTCGACGTTTGCAATTTCTCACCTGAGCTCTCTTTAGAGTGCGCGAGAGGATGAGCAGAAGATGAGGTGGCTAGAGAAGCCCAGAGCCCCAGTGTTCTTAGGCCTACAAAAGCGCTTCCAAGGAAGGGTGCTGGCTAGCAAGAGCTTTCAGTGCTGGCACTTTTCATCTCTGAGCAATTGCTCGACGTTTGCAATCTCTCAGCTCGTGTCTACGAGACGGAAAGAGAAGGACCGTGACGTTTGGTGCGTATAGAAGCGCAAAGCCCCAGTGTTGCTGCGCCTGTGAAAGCACTTCCAAGGAAGGGTGCTGGCTCGCAAGAGCTTTCAGTGCTGGCACTTTTCATCTCTGAGCAATTGCTGGACGTTTGCAATTTCTCACCTGAGCTCTCCTCAGAGTGCGCGATAGGATGAGCAGAAGATGAGGTGGCTAGAGAAGCCCAGAGCCCCAGTGTTCTTAGGCCTACAAAAGCGCTTCCAAGGAAGGGTGCTGGCTAGCAACAGCTTTCAGTGCTGGCACTTTTCATCTCTGAGCAATTGCTCGACGTTTGCAATTTCTCAGCTCGTGTCTACCGACAGAAAGAGAATGACCGTGACGTTTGGTGCGTATAGAAGCGCAAAGCCCCAGTGTTACTGCGCCTGTGAAAGCGCTTCCAAGGAAGGGTGCTGGCTAGCAACAGCTTTCAGTGCTGGCACTTTTCATCTCTGAGCAATTGCTCGACGTTTGCAATTTCTCACCTGAGCTCTCTTTAGAGTGCGCGAGAGGATGAGCAGAAGATGAGGTGGCTAGAGAAGCCCAGAGCCCCACTGTTCTTAGGCCTACAAAAGCGCTTCCAAGGAAGGGTGCTGGCTAGCAAGAGTTTTCAGTGCTGGCACTTTTCATCTCTGAGCAATTGCTGGACGTTTGCAATTTCTCAGCTCGTGTCTACCGACGGAAAGAGAAGGACCGTGACGTTTGGTGGGTAGAGAAGCGCAAAGCCCCAGTGTTACTGCGCCTGTAAAGCGCTTCCAAGGAAAGGTGCTGGCTACCAAGAGCTTTCAGTGCTGGCACTTTTCAGCTCTGAGCAATTGCTCGACGTTTGCAATTTCTCAGCTGTGTCTACCGACGGAAAGAGAAGGACCGTGACGTTTGGTGGGTAGAGAAGCGCAAAGCCCCAGTGTTACTGCGCCTGTAAAGCGCTTCCAAGGAAGGGTGCTGGCTAGCAACAGCTTTCAGTGCTGGCACTTTTCAGCTCTGAGCAATTGCTCGACGTTTGCAATTTCTCACCTGAGCTCTCTTTAGAGTGCACGAGAGGATGAGCAGAAGATGAGGTGGCTAGAGAAGCCCAGAGCCCCAGTGTTCTTAGGCCTACAAAAGCGCTTCCAAGGAAGGGTGCTGGCTAGCAAGAGCTTTCAGTGCTGGCACTTTTCATCTCTGAGCAATTGCTCGACGTTTGCAATTTCTCAGCTCGTGTCTACGAGACGGAAAGAGAAGGACCGTGACGTTTGGTGGGTAGAGAAGCGCAAAGCCCCAGTGTTACTGCGCCTGTGAAAGCGCTTCCAAGGAAGGGTGCTGGCTAGCAAGAGCTTTCAGTGCTGGCACTTTTCTTCTCTGAGCATTTGCTAGACGTTTGCAATTTCTCACCTGAGCTCTCTTTAGAGTGCGCGAGAGGATGAGCAGAAGATGAGGTGGCTAGAGAAGCCCAGAGCCCCAGTGTTCTTAGGCCTACAAAAGCGCTTCCAAGGCAGGGTGCTGGCTAGCAACAGCTTTCAGTGCTGGCACTTTTCATCTCGGAGCAATTGCTCGACGTTTGCAATTTCTCAGCTCGTGTCTACGAGACGGAAAGAGAAGGACCGTGACGTTTGGTGCGTATAGAAGCGCAAAGCCCCAGTGTTGCTGCGCCTGTGAAAGCGCTTCCAAGGAAGGGTGCTGGCTAGCAAGAGCTTTCAGTGCTGGCACTTTTCATCTCTGAGCAATTGCTCGACGTTTGCAATTTCTCACCTGAGCTCTCTTTAGAGTGCGCGAGAGGATGAGCAGAAGATGAGGTGGCTAGAGAAGCCCAGAGCACCAGTGTTCTTAGGCCTACAAAAGCGCTTCCAAGGAAGGGTGCTGGCTAGCAACAGCTTTCAGTGCTGGCACTTTTCATCTCTGAGCAATTGCTGGACGTTTGCAATTTCTCAGCTCGTGTCTAGAAGACGGAAAGAGAAGGACCGTGACGTTTGGTGGGTAGAGAAGCGCAAAGCCCCAGTGTTACTGCGCCTGTAAAGCGCTTCCAAGGAAGGGTGCTGGCTAGCAACAGCTTTCAGTGCTGGCACTTTTCATCTCTGAGCAATTGCTGGACGTTTGCAATTTCTCAGCTCGTGTCTACGAGACGGAAAGAGAAGGACCGTGACGTTTGGTGCGTATAGAAGCGCAAAGCCCCAATGTTACTGCGCCTGTGAAAGCGCTTCCAAGGAAGGGTGCTGGCTAGCAACAGCTTTCAGTGCTGGCACTTTTCTTCTCTGAGCATTTGCTAGACGTTTGCAATTTCTCACCTGAGCTCTCTTTAGAGTGCGCGAGAGGATGAGCAGAAGATGAGGTGGCTAGAGAAGCCCAGAGCCCCAGTGTTCTTAGGCCTACAAAAGCGCTTCCAAGGCAGGGTGCTGGCTAGCAACAGCTTTCAGTGCTGGCACTTTTCATCTCTGAGCAATTGCTCGACGTTTGCAATTTCTCAGCTCGTGTCTACGAGACGGAAAGAGAATGACCGTGACCTTTGGTGGCTAGAGAAGGGCAAAGCCCCAGTGTTACTGCGCCTGTGAAAGCGCTTCCAAGGAAGGGTGCTGGCTAGCAACAGCTTTCAGTGCTGGCACTTTTCATCTCTGAGCAATTGCTCGACGTTTGCAATTTCTCACCTGAGCTCTCTTTAGAGTGCGCGAGAGGATGAGCAGAAGATGAGGTGGCTAGAGAAGCCCAGAGCCCCAGTGTTCTTAGGCCTACAAAAGCGCTTCCAAGGAAGGGTGCTGGCTAGCAAGAGCTTTCAGTGCTGGCACTTTTCATCTCTGAGCAATTGCTCGACGTTTGCAATTTCTCAGCTCGTGTCTACGAGACGGAAAGAGAAGGACCGTGACCTTTGGTGGCTAGAGAAGCGCAAAGCCCCAGTGTTGCTGCGCCTGTGAAAGCGCTTCCAAGGAAGGGTGCTGGCTAGCAACAGCTTTCAGTGCTGGCACTTTTCATCTCTGAGCAATTGCTCGACGTTTGCAATTTCTCACCTGAGCTCTCTTTAGAGTGCGCGAGAGGATGAGCAGAAGATGAGGTGGCTAGAGAAGCCCAGAGCCCCAGTGTTCTTAGGCCTACAAAAGCGCTTCCAAGGAAGGGTGCTGGCTAGCAACAGCTTTCAGTGCTGGCACTTTTCATCTCTGAGCAATTGCTCGACGTTTGCAATTTCTCAGCTCGTGTCTAGAAGACGGAAAGAGAAGGACCGTGACGTTTGGTGGGTAGAGAAGCGCAAAGCCCCAGTGTTACTGCGCCTGTAAAGCGCTTCCAAGGAAGGGTGCTGGCTAGCAACAGCTTTCAGTGCTGGCACTTTTCATCTCTGAGCAATTGCTCGACGTTTGCAATTTCTCAGCTCGTGTCTACGAGACGGAAAGAGAAGGACCGTGACGTTTGATGGCTAGAGAAGCGCAAAGCCCCAGTGTTGCTGCGCCTGTGAAAGCGCTTCCAAGGAAGGGTGCTGGCTAGCAAGAGCTTTCAGTGCTGGCACTTTTCAGCTCTGAGCAATTGCTGGACGTTTGCAATTTCTCAGCTCGTGTCTACGAGACGGAAAGAGAAGGACCGTGACATTTGGTGCGTACAGAAGCGCAAAGCCCCAATGTTACTGCGCCTGTGAAAGCGCTTCCAAGGAAGGGTGCTGGCTAGCAACAGCTTTCAGTGCTGGCACTTTTCAGCTCTGAGCAATTGCTCGACGTTTGCAATTTCTCAGCTCGTGTCTACGAGATGGAAAGAGAAGGACCGTGACCTTTGGTGGCTAGAGAAGGGCAAAGCCCCAGTGTTACTGCGCCTGTGAAAGTGCTTCCAAGGAAGGGTGCTGGCTAGCAACAGCTTTCAGTGCTGGCACTTTTCATCTCTGAGCAATTGCTCGACGTTTGCAATTTCTCACCTGAGCTCTCTTTAGAGTGCGCGAGAGGATGAGCAGAAGATGAGGTGGCTAGAGAAGCCCAGAGCCCCAGTGTTCTTAGGCCTACAAAAGCGCTTCCAAGGAAGGGTGCTGGCTAGCAACAGCTTTCAGTGCTGGCACTTTTCATCTCTGAGCAATTGCTCGACGTTTGCAATTTCTCAGCTCGTGTCTACGAGACGGAAAGAGAATGACCGTGAACTTTGGTGGCTAGAGAAGCGCAAAGCCCGAGTGTTACTGCGCCTGTGAAAGCGCTTCCAAGGAAGGGTGCTGGCTAGCAACAGCTTTCAGTGCTGGCACTTTTCATCTCTGAGCAATTGCTCGACATTTGCAATTTCTCACCTGAGCTCTCTTTAGAGTGCGCGAGAGGATGAGCAGAAGATGAGGTGGCTAGAGAAGCCCAGAGCCCCAGTGTTCTTAGGCCTACAAAAGCGCTTCCAAGGAAGGGTGCTGGCTAGCAAGAGCTTTCAGTGCTGGCACTTTTCAGCTCTGAGCAATTGCTCGACGTTTGCAATTTCTCACCTGAGCTCTCTTTAGAGTGCGCGAGAGGATGAGCAGAAGATGAGGTGGCTAGAGAAGCCCAGAGCCCCAGTGTTCTTAGGCCTACAAAAGCGCTTCCAAGGAAGGGTGCTGGCTAGCAAGAGCTTTCAGTGCTGGCACTTTTCATCTCTGAGCAATTGCTCGACGTTTGCAATTTCTCAGCTCGTGTCTACGAGACGGAAAGAGAATGACCGTGATGTTTGGTGGGTAGAGAAGGGCAAAGCCCCAGTGTTGCTGCGCCTGTGAAAGCACTTCCAAGGAAGGGTGCTGGCTCGCAAGAGCTTTCAGTGCTGGCACTTTTCATCTCTGAGCAATTGCTGGACGTTTGCAATTTCTCACCTGAGCTCTCTTCAGAGTGCGCGATAGGATGAGCAGAAGATGAGGTGGCTAGAGAAGCCCAGAGCCCCAGTGTTCTTAGGCCTACAAAAGCACTTCCAAGGAAGGGTGCTGGCTAGCAACAGCTTTCAGTGCTGGCACTTTTCATCTCTGAGCAATTGCTGGACGTTTGCAATTTCTCAGCTCGTGTCTACCGACGGAAAGAGAAGGACCGTGACGTTTGGTGGGTAGAGAAGCGCAAAGCCCCAGTGTTACTGCGCCTGTAAAGCGCTTCCAAGGAAGGGTGCTGGCTACCAAGAGCTTTCAGTGCTGGCACTTTTCAGCTCTGAGCAATTGCTCGACGTTTGCAATTTCTCAGCTGTGTCTACCGACGGAAAGAGAAGGACCGTGACGTTTGGTGGGTAGAGAAGCGCAAAGCCCCAGTGTTACTGCGCCTGTAAAGCGCTTCCAAGGAAGGGTGCTGGCTAGCAACAGCTTTCAGTGCTGGCACTTTTCATCTCTGAGCAATTGCTCGACGTTTGCAATTTCTCACCTGAGCTCTCTTTAGAGTGCGCGAGAGGATGAGCAGAAGATGAGGTGGCTAGAGAAGCCCAGAGCCCCACTGTTCTTAGGCCTACAAAAGCGCTTCCAAGGAAGGGTGCTGGCTAGCAACAGCTTTCAGTGCTGGCACTTTTCATCTCTGAGCAATTGCTGGACGTTTGCAATTTCTCAGCTCGTGTCTACCGACGGAAAGAGAAGGACCGTGACGTTTGGTGGGTAGAGAAGCGCAAAGCCCCAGTGTTACTGCGCCTGTAAAGCGCTTCCAAGGAAGGGTGCTGGCTAGCAAGAGCTTTCAGTGCTGGCACTTTTCAGCTCTGAGCAATTGCTCGACGTTTGCAATTTCTCAGCTCGTGTCTACCGACGGAAAGAGAAGGACCGTGACGTTTGGTGGGTAGAGAAGCGCAAAGCCCCAGTGTTACTGCGCCTGTAAAGCGCTTCCAAGGAAGGGTGCTGGCTAGCAACAGCTTTCAGTGCTGGCACTTTTCAGCTCTGAGCAATTGCTCGACGTTTGCAATTTCTCACCTGAGCTCTCTTTAGAGTGCGCGAGAGGATGAGCAGAAGATGAGGTGGCTAGAGAAGCCCAGAGCCCCAGTGTTCTTAGGCCTACAAAAGCGCTTCCAAGGAAGGGTGCTGGCTAGCAAGAGCTTTCAGTGCTGGCACTTTTCATCTCTGAGCAATTGCTCGACGTTTGCAATTTCTCAGCTCGTGTCTACGAGACGGAAAGAGAAGGACCGTGACGTTTGGTGTGTATAGAAGTGCAAAGCCCCAGTGTTACTGCGCCTGTAAAGCGCTTCCAAGGAAGGGTGCTGGCTAGCAAGAGCTTTCAGTGCTGGCACTTTTCTTCTCTGAGCATTTGCTAGACGTTTGCAATTTCTCACCTGAGCTCTCTTTAGAGTGCGCGAGAGGATGAGCAGAAGATGAGGTGGCTAGAGAAGCCCAGAGCCCCAGTGTTCTTAGGCCTACAAAAGCGCTTCCAAGGAAGGGTGCTGGCTAGCAACAGCTTTCAGTGCTGGCACTTTTCATCTCTGAGCAATTGCTGGACGTTTGCAATTTCTCAGCTCGTGTCTAGAAGACGGAAAGAGAAGGACCGTGACGTTTGGTGGGTAGAGAAGCGCAAAGCCCCAGTGTTACTGCGCCTGTAAAGCGCTTCCAAGGAAGGGTGCTGGCTAGCAACAGCTTTCAGTGCTGGCACTTTTCATCTCTGAGCAATTGCTCGACGTTTGCAATTTCTCAGCTCGTGTCTAGAAGACGGAAAGAGAAGGACCGTGACGTTTGGTGGGTAGAGAAGCGCAAAGCCCCAGTGTTACTGCGCCTGTAAAGCGCTTCCAAGGAAGGGTGCTGGCTAGCAACAGCTTTCAGTGCTGGCACTTTTCATCTCTGAGCAATTGCTCGACGTTTGCAATTTCTCAGCTCGTGTCTACGAGACGGAAAGAGAAGGACCGTGACGTTTGATGGCTAGAGAAGCGCAAAGCCCCAGTGTTGCTGCGCCTGTGAAAGCGCTTCCAAGGAAGGGTGCTGGCTAGCAAGAGCTTTCAGTGCTGGCACTTTTCAGCTCTGAGCAATTGCTGGACGTTTGCAATTTCTCAGCTCGTGTCTACGAGACGGAAAGAGAAGGACCGTGACATTTGGTGCGTACAGAAGCGCAAAGCCCCAATGTTACTGCGCCTGTGAAAGCGCTTCCAAGGAAGGGTGCTGGCTAGCAACAGCTTTCAGTGCTGGCACTTTTCAGCTCTGAGCAATTGCTCGACGTTTGCAATTTCTCAGCTCGTGTCTACGAGATGGAAAGAGAAGGACCGTGACCTTTGGTGGCTAGAGAAGGGCAAAGCCCCAGTGTTACTGCGCCTGTGAAAGTGCTTCCAAGGAAGGGTGCTGGCTCGCAAGAGCTTTCAGTGCTGGCACTTTTCATCTCTGAGCAATTGCTCGACGTTTGCAATTTCTCACCTGAGCTCTCTTTAGAGTGCGCGAGAGGATGAGCAGAAGATGAGGTGGCTAGAGAAGCCCAGAGCCCCAGTGTTCTTAGGCCTACAAAAGCGCTTCCAAGGAAGGGTGCTGGCTAGCAACAGCTTTCAGTGCTGGCACTTTTCATCTCTGAGCAATTGCTCGACGTTTGCAATTTCTCAGCTCGTGTCTACGAGACGGAAAGAGAATGACCGTGACCTTTGGTGGCTAGAGAAGCGCAAAGCCCCAGTGTTACTGCGCCTGTGAAAGCGCTTCCAAGGAAGGGTGCTGGCTAGCAACAGCTTTCAGTGCTGGCACTTTTCATCTCTGAGCAATTGCTCGACATTTGCAATTTCTCACCTGAGCTCTCTTTAGAGTGCGCGAGAGGATGAGCAGAAGATGAGGTGGCTAGAGAAGCCCAGAGCCCCAGTGTTCTTAGGCCTACAAAAGCGCTTCCAAGGAAGGGTGCTGGCTAGCAACACCTTTCAGTGCTGGCACTTTTCATCTCTGAGCAATTGCTCGACGTTTGCAATTTCTCACCTGAGCTCTCTTTAGAGTGCGCGAGAGGATGAGCAGAAGATGAGGTGGCTAGAGAAGCCCAGAGCCCCAGTGTTCTTAGGCCTACAAAAGCGCTTCCAAGGAAGGGTGCTGGCTAGCAAGAGCTTTCAGTGCTGGCACTTTTCATCTCTGAGCAATTGCTCGACGTTTGCAATTTCTCAGCTCGTGTCTACGAGACGGAAAGAGAATGACCGTGATGTTTGGTGGGTAGAGAAGGGCAAAGCCCCAGTGTTGCTGCGCCTGTGAAAGCACTTCCAAGGAAGGGTGCTGGCTCGCAAGAGCTTTCAGTGCTGGCACTTTTCATCTCTGAGCAATTGCTCGACGTTTGCAATTTCTCACCTGAGCTCTCTTCAGAGTGCGCGATAGGATGAGCAGAAGATGAGGTGGCTAGAGAAGCCCAGAGCCCCAGTGTTCTTAGGCCTACAAAAGCACTTCCAAGGAAGGGTGCTGGCTAGCAACAGCTTTCAGTGCTGGCACTTTTCATCTCTGAGCAATTGCTGGACGTTTGCAATTTCTCAGCTCGTGTCTACCGACGGAAAGAGAAGGACCGTGACGTTTGGTGGGTAGAGAAGCGCAAAGCCCCAGTGTTACTGCGCCTGTAAAGCGCTTCCAAGGAAGGGTGCTGGCTACCAAGAGCTTTCAGTGCTGGCACTTTTCAGCTCTGAGCAATTGCTCGACGTTTGCAATTTCTCAGCTGTGTCTACCGACGGAAAGAGAAGGACCGTGACGTTTGGTGGGTAGAGAAGCGCAAAGCCCCAGTGTTACTGCGCCTGTAAAGCGCTTCCAAGGAAGGGTGCTGGCTAGCAACAGCTTTCAGTGCTGGCACTTTTCATCTCTGAGCAATTGCTCGACGTTTGCAATTTCTCACCTGAGCTCTCTTTAGAGTGCGCGAGAGGATGAGCAGAAGATGAGGTGGCTAGAGAAGCCCAGAGCCCCACTGTTCTTAGGCCTACAAAAGCGCTTCCAAGGAAGGGTGCTGGCTAGCAACAGCTTTCAGTGCTGGCACTTTTCATCTCTGAGCAATTGCTGGACGTTTGCAATTTCTCAGCTCGTGTCTACCGACGGAAAGAGAAGGACCGTGACGTTTGGTGGGTAGAGAAGCGCAAAGCCCCAGTGTTACTGCGCCTGTAAAGCGCTTCCAAGGAAGGGTGCTGGCTAGCAAGAGCTTTCAGTGCTGGCACTTTTCATCTCTGAGCAATTGCTCGACGTTTGCAATTTCTCAGCTCGTGTCTACGAGACGGAAAGAGAAGGACCGTGACGTTTGGTGTGTATAGAAGTGCAAAGCCCCAGTGTTACTGCGCCTGTAAAGCGCTTCCAAGGAAGGGTGCTGGCTAGCAAGAGCTTTCAGTGCTGGCACTTTTCTTCTCTGAGCATTTGCTAGACGTTTGCAATTTCTCACCTGAGCTCTCTTTAGAGTGCGCGAGAGGATGAGCAGAAGATGAGGTGGCTAGAGAAGCCCAGAGCCCCAGTGTTCTTAGGCCTACAAAAGCGCTTCCAAGGCAGGGTGCTGGCTAGCAACAGCTTTCAGTGCTGGCACTTTTCATCTCGGAGCAATTGCTCGACGTTTGCAATTTCTCAGCTCGTGTCTACGAGACGGAAAGAGAAGGACCGTGACGTTTGGTGGCTAGAGAAGCGCAAAGCCCCAGTGTTGCTGCGCCTGTGAAAGCGCTTCCAAGGAAGGGTGCTGGCTAGCAAGAGCTTTCAGTGCTGGCACTTTTCATCTCTGAGCAATTGCTCGACGTTTCCAATTTCTCACCTGAGCTCTCTTTAGAGTGCGCGAGAGGATGAGCAGAAGATGAGGTGGCTAGAGAAGCCCAGAGCCCCAGTGTTCTTAGGCCTACAAAAGCGCTTCCAAGGAAGGGGGCTGGCTAGCAACAGCTTTCAGTGCTGGCACTTTTCATCTCTGAGCAATTGCTGGACGTTTGCAATTTCTCAGCTCGTGTCTAGAAGACGGAAAGAGAAGGACCGTGACGTTTGGTGGGTAGAGAAGCGCAAAGCCCCAGTGTTACTGCGCCTGTAAAGCGCTTCCAAGGAAGGGTGCTGGCTAGCAACAGCTTTCAGTGCTGGCACTTTTCATCTCTGAGCAATTGCTGGACGTTTGCAATTTCTCAGCTCGTGTCTAGGAGACGGAAAGAGAAGGACCGTGACGTTTGGTGCGTATAGAAGCGCAAAGCCCCAGTGTTGCTGCGCCTGTGAAAGCGCTTCCAAGGAAGGGTGCTGGCTAGCAACAGCTTTCAGTGCTGGCACTTTTCTTCTCTGAGCATTTGCTAGACGTTTGCAATTTCTCACCTGAGCTCTCTTTAGAGTGCGTGAGAGGATGAGCAGAAGATGAGGTGGCTAGAGAAGCCCAGAGCCCCAGTGTTCTTAGGCCTACAAAAGCGCTTCCAAGGAAGGGTGCTGGCTAGCAACAGCTTTCAGTGCTGGCACTTTTCATCTCTGAGCAATTGCTCGACGTTTGCAATTTCTCAGCTCGTGTCTACGAGACGGAAAGAGAATGACCGTGACCTTTGGTGGCTAGAGAAGGGCAAAGCCCCAGTGTTACTGCGCCTGTGAAAGCGCTTCCAAGGAAGGGTGCTGGCTAGCAACAGCTTTCAGTGCTGGCACTTTTCATCTCTGAGCAATTGCTCGACGTTTGCAATTTCTCACCTGAGCTCTCTTTAGAGTGCGCGAGAGGATGAGCAGAAGATGAGGTGGCTAGAGAAGCCCAGAGCCCCAGTGTTCTTAGGCCTACAAAAGCGCTTCCAAGGAAGGGTGCTGGCTAGCAAGAGCTTTCAGTGCTGGCACTTTTCATCTCTGAGCAATTGCTCGACGTTTGCAATTTCTCAGCTCGTGTCTACGAGACGGAAAGAGAAGGACCGTGACCTTTGGTGGCTAGAGAAGCGCAAAGCCCCAGTGTTGCTGCGCCTGTGAAAGCGCTTCCAAGGAAGGGTGCTGGCTAGCAAGAGCTTTCAGTGCTGGCACTTTTCATCTCTGAGCAATTGCTCGACGTTTGCAATTTCTCACCTGAGCTCTCTTTAGAGTGCGCGAGAGGATGAGCAGAAGATGAGGTGGCTAGAGAAGCCCAGAGCCCCAGTGTTCTTAGGCCTACAAAAGCGCTTCCAAGGAAGGGTGCTGGCTAGCAACAGCTTTCAGTGCTGGCACTTTTCATCTCTGAGCAATTGCTCGACGTTTGCAATTTCTCAGCTCGTGTCTAGAAGACGGAAAGAGAAGGACCGTGACGTTTGGTGGGTAGAGAAGCGCAAAGCCCCAGTGTTACTGCGCCTGTAAAGCGCTTCCAAGGAAGGGTGCTGGCTAGCAACAGCTTTCAGTGCTGGCACTTTTCATCTCTGAGCAATTGCTCGACGTTTGCAATTTCTCAGCTCGTGTCTACGAGACGGAAAGAGAAGGACCGTGACGTTTGATGGCTAGAGAAGCGCAAAGCCCCAGTGTTGCTGCGCCTGTGAAAGCGCTTCCAAGGAAGGGTGCTGGCTAGCAAGAGCTTTCAGTGCTGGCACTTTTCAGCTCTGAGCAATTGCTGGACGTTTGCAATTTCTCAGCTCGTGTCTACGAGACGGAAAGAGAAGGACCGTGACATTTGGTGCGTACAGAAGCGCAAAGCCCCAATGTTACTGCGCCTGTGAAAGCGCTTCCAAGGAAGGGTGCTGGCTAGCAACAGCTTTCAGTGCTGGCACTTTTCAGCTCTGAGCAATTGCTCGACGTTTGCAATTTCTCAGCTCGTGTCTACGAGATGGAAAGAGAAGGACCGTGACCTTTGGTGGCTAGAGAAGGGCAAAGCCCCAGTGTTACTGCGCCTGTGAAAGCGCTTCCAAGGAAGGGTGCTGGCTAGCAACAGCTTTCAGTGCTGGCACTTTTCATCTCTGAGCAATTGCTCGACGTTTGCAATTTCTCACCTGAGCTCTCTTTAGAGTGCGCGAGAGGATGAGCAGAAGATGAGGTGGCTAGAGAAGCCCAGAGCCCCAGTGTTCTTAGGCCTACAAAAGCGCTTCCAAGGAAGGGTGCTGGCTAGCAACAGCTTTCAGTGCTGGCACTTTTCATCTCTGAGCAATTGCTCGACGTTTGCAATTTCTCAGCTCGTGTCTACGAGACGGAAAGAGAATGACCGTGACCTTTGGTGGCTAGAGAAGCGCAAAGCCCGAGTGTTACTGCGCCTGTGAAAGCGCTTCCAAGGAAGGGTGCTGGCTAGCAACAGCTTTCAGTGCTGGCACTTTTCATCTCTGAGCAATTGCTCGACATTTGCAATTTCTCACCTGAGCTCTCTTTAGAGTGCGCGAGAGGATGAGCAGAAGATGAGGTGGCTAGAGAAGCCCAGAGCCCCAGTGTTCTTAGGCCTACAAAAGCGCTTCCAAGGAAGGGTGCTGGCTAGCAAGAGCTTTCAGTGCTGGCACTTTTCAGCTCTGAGCAATTGCTCGACGTTTGCAATTTCTCACCTGAGCTCTCTTTAGAGTGCGCGAGAGGATGAGCAGAAGATGAGGTGGCTAGAGAAGCCCAGAGCCCCAGTGTTCTTAGGCCTACAAAAGCGCTTCCAAGGAAGGGTGCTGGCTAGCAAGAGCTTTCAGTGCTGGCACTTTTCATCTCTGAGCAATTGCTCGACGTTTGCAATTTCTCAGCTCGTGTCTACGAGACGGAAAGAGAATGACCGTGATGTTTGGTGGGTAGAGAAGGGCAAAGCCCCAGTGTTGCTGCGCCTGTGAAAGCACTTCCAAGGAAGGGTGCTGGCTCGCAAGAGCTTTCAGTGCTGGCACTTTTCATCTCTGAGCAATTGCTGGACGTTTGCAATTTCTCACCTGAGCTCTCTTCAGAGTGCGCGATAGGATGAGCAGAAGATGAGGTGGCTAGAGAAGCCCAGAGCCCCAGTGTTCTTAGGCCTACAAAAGCACTTCCAAGGAAGGGTGCTGGCTAGCAACAGCTTTCAGTGCTGGCACTTTTCATCTCTGAGCAATTGCTGGACGTTTGCAATTTCTCAGCTCGTGTCTACCGACGGAAAGAGAAGGACCGTGACGTTTGGTGGGTAGAGAAGCGCAAAGCCCCAGTGTTACTGCGCCTGTAAAGCGCTTCCAAGGAAGGGTGCTGGCTACCAAGAGCTTTCAGTGCTGGCACTTTTCATCTCTGAGCAATTGCTCGACGTTTGCAATTTCTCAGCTGTGTCTACCGACGGAAAGAGAAGGACCGTGACGTTTGGTGGGTAGAGAAGCGCAAAGCCCCAGTGTTACTGCGCCTGTAAAGCGCTTCCAAGGAAGGGTGCTGGCTAGCAACAGCTTTCAGTGCTGGCACTTTTCATCTCTGAGCAATTGCTCGACGTTTGCAATTTCTCACCTGAGCTCTCTTTAGAGTGCGCGAGAGGATGAGCAGAAGATGAGGTGGCTAGAGAAGCCCAGAGCCCCACTGTTCTTAGGCCTACAAAAGCGCTTCCAAGGAAGGGGGCTGGCTAGCAAGAGCTTTCAGTGCTGGCACTTTTCATCTCTGAGCAATTGCTGGACGTTTGCAATTTCTCAGCTCGTGTCTACCGACGGAAAGAGAAGGACCGTGACGTTTGGTGGGTAGAGAAGCGCAAAGCCCCAGTGTTACTGCGCCTGTAAAGCGCTTCCAAGGAAGGGTGCTGGCTAGCAAGAGCTTTCAGTGCTGGCACTTTTCAGCTCTGAGCAATTGCTCGACGTTTGCAATTTCTCAGCTGTGTCTACCGACGGAAAGAGAAGGACCGTGACGTTTGGTGGGTAGAGAAGCGCAAAGCCCCAGTGTTACTGCGCCTGTAAAGCGCTTCCAAGGAAGGGTGCTGGCTAGCAACAGCTTTCAGTGCTGGCACTTTTCAGCTCTGAGCAATTGCTGGACGTTTGCAATTTCTCACCTGAGCTCTCGTTAGAGTGCGCGAGAGGATGAGCAGAAGATGAGGTGGCTAGAGAAGCCCAGAGCCCCAGTGTTCTTAGGCCTACAAAAGCGCTTCCAAGG
Organism: Sarcoramphus papa; assembly: GCA_037962945.1. Taxonomy (NCBI): domain Eukaryota; kingdom Metazoa; phylum Chordata; class Aves; order Accipitriformes; family Cathartidae; genus Sarcoramphus; species Sarcoramphus papa. The sequence goes on along the minus strand of JBBMRM010000084.1, from coordinate 4,677,036 downwards.
AAGGGTGCTGGCTAGCAAGAGCTTTCAGTGCTGGCACTTTTCATCTCTGAGCAATTGCTCGACGTTTGCAATTTCTCAGCTCGTGTCTACGAGACGGAAAGAGAAGGACCGTGACGTTTGGTGTGTATAGAAGTGCAAAGCCCCAGTGTTACTGCGCCTGTAAAGCGCTTCCAAGGAAGGGTGCTGGCTAGCAAGAGCTTTCAGTGCTGGCACTTTTCTTCTCTGAGCATTTGCTAGACGTTTGCAATTTCTCACCTGAGCTCTCTTTAGAGTGCGCGAGAGGATGAGCAGAAGATGAGGTGGCTAGAGAAGCCCAGAGCCCCAGTGTTCTTAGGCCTACAAAAGCGCTTCCAAGGCAGGGTGCTGGCTAGCAAGAGCTTTCAGTGCTGGCACTTTTCATCTCTGAGCAATTGCTGGACGTTTGCAATTTCTCAGCTCGTGTCTACCGACGGAAAGAGAAGGACCGTGACGTTTGGTGGGTAGAGAAGCGCAAAGCCCCAGTGTTACTGCGCCTGTAAAGCGCTTCCAAGGAAGGGTGCTGGCTAGCAAGAGCTTTCAGTGCTGGCACTTTTCAGCTCTGAGCAATTGCTCGACGTTTGCAATTTCTCAGCTGTGTCTACCGACGGAAAGAGAAGGACCGTGACGTTTGGTGGGTAGAGAAGCGCAAAGCCCCAGTGTTACTGCGCCTGTAAAGCGCTTCCAAGGAAGGGTGCTGGCTAGCAACAGCTTTCAGTGCTGGCACTTTTCAGCTCTGAGCAATTGCTGGACGTTTGCAATTTCTCACCTGAGCTCTCGTTAGAGTGCGCGAGAGGATGAGCAGAAGATGAGGTGGCTAGAGAAGCCCAGAGCCCCAGTGTTCTTAGGCCTACAAAAGCGCTTCCAAGGAAGGGTGCTGGCTAGCAAGAGCTTTCAGTGCTGGCACTTTTCATCTCTGAGCAATTGCTCGACGTTTGCAATTTCTCAGCTCGTGTCTACGAGACGGAAAGAGAAGGACCGTGACGTTTGGTGTGTATAGAAGTGCAAAGCCCCAGTGTTACTGCGCCTGTAAAGCGCTTCCAAGGAAGGGTGCTGGCTAGCAAGAGCTTTCAGTGCTGGCACTTTTCTTCTCTGAGCATTTGCTAGACGTTTGCAATTTCTCACCTGAGCTCTCTTTAGAGTGCGCGAGAGGATGAGCAGAAGATGAGGTGGCTAGAGAAGCCCAGAGCCCCAGTGTTCTTAGGCCTACAAAAGCGCTTCCAAGGCAGGGTGCTGGCTAGCAAGAGCTTTCAGTGCTGGCACTTTTCATCTCTGAGCAATTGCTGGACGTTTGCAATTTCTCAGCTCGTGTCTACGAGACGGAAAGAGAAGGACCGTGACCTTTGGTGGCTAGAGAAGGGCAAAGCCCCAGTGTTGCTGCGCCTGTGAAAGCGCTTCCAAGGAAGGGTGCTGGCTAGCAACAGCTTTCAGTGCTGGCACTTTTCATCTCTGAGCAATTGCTCGACGTTTCCAATTTCTCACCTGAGCTCTCTTTAGAGTGCGCGAGAGGATGAGCAGAAGATGAGGTGGCTAGAGAAGCCCAGAGCCCCAGTGTTCTTAGGCCTACAAAAGCGCTTCCAAGGAAGGGTGCTGGCTAGCAAGAGCTTTCAGTGCTGGCACTTTTCAGCTCTGAGCAATTGCTCGACGTTTGCAATTTCTCACCTGAGCTCTCTTTAGAGTGCGCGAGAGGATGAGCAGAAGATGAGGTGGCTAGAGAAGCCCAGAGCCCCAGTGTTCTTAGGCCTACAAAAGCGCTTCCAAGGAAGGGTGCTGGCTAGCAAGAGCTTTCAGTGCTGGCACTTTTCATCTCTGAGCAATTGCTCGACGTTTGCAATTTCTCAGCTCGTGTCTACGAGACGGAAAGAGAATGACCGTGATGTTTGGTGGGTAGAGAAGGGCAAAGCCCCAGTGTTGCTGCGCCTGTGAAAGCACTTCCAAGGAAGGGTGCTGGCTCGCAACAGCTTTCAGTGCTGGCACTTTTCATCTCTGAGCAATTGCTGGACGTTTGCAATTTCTCACCTGAGCTCTCTTCAGAGTGCGCGATAGGATGAGCAGAAGATGAGGTGGCTAGAGAAGCCCAGAGCCCCAGTGTTCTTAGGCCTACAAAAGCACTTCCAAGGAAGGGTGCTGGCTAGCAACAGCTTTCAGTGCTGGCACTTTTCATCTCTGAGCAATTGCTGGACGTTTGCAATTTCTCAGCTCGTGTCTACCGACGGAAAGAGAAGGACCGTGACGTTTGGTGGGTAGAGAAGCGCAAAGCCCCAGTGTTACTGCGCCTGTAAAGCGCTTCCAAGGAAGGGTGCTGGCTAGCAAGAGCTTTCAGTGCTGGCACTTTTCAGCTCTGAGCAATTGCTCGACGTTTGCAATTTCTCAGCTGTGTCTACCGACGGAAAGAGAAGGACCGTGACGTTTGGTGGGTAGAGAAGCGCAAAGCCCCAGTGTTACTGCGCCTGTAAAGCGCTTCCAAGGAAGGGTGCTGGCTAGCAACAGCTTTCAGTGCTGGCACTTTTCATCTCTGAGCAATTGCTCGACGTTTGCAATTTCTCACCTGAGCTCTCTTCAGAGTGCGCGAGAGGATGAGCAGAAGATGAGGTGGCTAGAGAAGCCCAGAGCCCCACTGTTCTTAGGCCTACAAAAGCGCTTCCAAGGAAGGGTGCTGGCTAGCAAGAGCTTTCAGTGCTGGCACTTTTCATCTCTGAGCAATTGCTGGACGTTTGCAATTTCTCAGCTCGTGTCTACCGACGGAAAGAGAAGGACCGTGACGTTTGGTGGGTAGAGAAGCGCAAAGCCCCAGTGTTACTGCGCCTGTAAAGCGCTTCCAAGGAAGGGTGCTGGCTACCAAGAGCTTTCAGTGCTGGCACTTTTCAGCTCTGAGCAATTGCTCGACGTTTGCAATTTCTCAGCTGTGTCTACCGACGGAAAGAGAAGGACCGTGACGTTTGGTGGGTAGAGAAGCGCAAAGCCCCAGTGTTACTGCGCCTGTAAAGCGCTTCCAAGGAAGGGTGCTGGCTAGCAACAGCTTTCAGTGCTGGCACTTTTCATCTCTGAGCAATTGCTCGACGTTTGCAATTTCTCACCTGAGCTCTCTTTAGAGTGCGCGAGAGGATGAGCAGAAGATGAGGTGGCTAGAGAAGCCCAGAGCCCCAGTGTTCTTAGGCCTACAAAAGCGCTTCCAAGGAAGGGGGCTGGCTAGCAACAGCTTTCAGTGCTGGCACTTTTCATCTCTGAGCAATTGCTCGACGTTTGCAATTTCTCAGCTCGTGTCTACGAGACGGAAAGAGAAGGACCGTGACGTTTGGTGTGTATAGAAGTGCAAAGCACCAGTGTTACTGCGCCTGTAAAGCGCTTCCAAGGAAGGGTGCTGGCTAGCAAGAGCTTTCAGTGCTGGCACTTTTCTTCTCTGAGCATTTGCTAGACGTTTGCAATTTCTCACCTGAGCTCTCTTTAGAGTGCGCGAGAGGATGAGCAGAAGATGAGGTGGCTAGAGAAGCCCAGAGCCCCAGTGTTCTTAGGCCTACAAAAGCGCTTCCAAGGCAGGGTGCTGGCTAGCAACAGCTTTCAGTGCTGGCACTTTTCATCTCTGAGCAATTGCTCGACGTTTGCAATTTCTCAGCTCGTGTCTACGAGACGGAAAGAGAAGGACCGTGACCTTTGGTGGCTAGAGAAGGGCAAAGCCCCAGTGTTGCTGCGCCTGTGAAAGCGCTTCCAAGGAAGGGTGCTGGCTAGCAAGAGCTTTCAGTGCTGGCACTTTTCATCTCTGAGCAATTGCTCGACGTTTGCAATTTCTCACCTGAGCTCTCTTTAGAGTGCGCGAGAGGATGAGCAGAAGATGAGGTGGCTAGAGAAGCCCAGAGCCCCAGTGTTCTTAGGCCTACAAAAGCGCTTCCAAGGAAGGGTGCTGGCTAGCAACAGCTTTCAGTGCTGGCACTTTTCATCTCTGAGCAATTGCTCGACGTTTGCAATTTCTCAGCTCGTGTCTAGAAGACGGAAAGAGAAGGACCGTGACGTTTGGTGCGTACAGAAGCGCAAAGCCCCAGTGTTACTGCGCCTGTAAAGCGCTTCCAAGGAAGGGTGCTGGCTAGCAAGAGCTTTCAGTGCTGGCACTTTTCATCTCTGAGCAATTGCTCGACGTTTGCAATTTCTCAGCTCGTGTCTACGAGACGGAAAGAGAAGGACCGTGACGTTTGATGGCTAGAGAAGCGCAAAGCCCCAGTGTTGCTGCGCCTGTGAAAGCGCTTCCAAGGAAGGGTGCTGGCTAGCAAGAGCTTTCAGTGCTGGCACTTTTCATCTCTGAGCAATTGCTGGACGTTTGCAATTTCTCAGCTCGTGTCTACGAGACGGAAAGAGAAGGACCGTGACGTTTGGTGCGTATAGAAGCGCAAAGCCCCAATGTTACTGCGCCTGTGAAAGCGCTTCCAAGGAAGGGTGCTGGCTAGCAACAGCTTTCAGTGCTGGCACTTTTCTTCTCTGAGCAATTGCTGGACGTTTGCAATTTCTCACCTGAGCTCTCTTTAGAGTGCGCGAGAGGATGAGCAGAAGATGAGGTGGCTAGAGAAGCCCAGAGCCCCAGTGTTCTTAGGCCTACAAAAGCGCTTCCAAGGAAGGGTGCTGGCTAGCAACAGCTTTCAGTGCTGGCACTTTTCATCTCTGAGCAATTGCTCGACGTTTGCAATTTCTCAGCTCGTGTCTACGAGACGGAAAGAGAATGACCGTGACCTTTGGTGGCTAGAGAAGGGCAAAGCCCCAGTGTTACTGCGCCTGTGAAAGCGCTTCCAAGGAAGGGTGCTGGCTAGCAACAGCTTTCAGTGCTGGCACTTTTCATCTCTGAGCAATTGCTCGACGTTTGCAATTTCTCACCTGAGCTCTCTTTAGAGTGCGCGAGAGGATGAGCAGAAGATGAGGTGGCTAGAGAAGCCCAGAGCCCCAGTGTTCTTAGGCCTACAAAAGCGCTTCCAAGGAAGGGTGCTGGCTAGCAAGAGCTTTCAGTGCTGGCACTTTTCATCTCTGAGCAATTGCTCGACATTTGCAATTTCTCAGCTCGTGTCTACGAGACGGAAAGAGAATGACCGTGACCTTTGGTGGCTAGAGAAGGGCAAAGCCCCAGTGTTGCTGCGCCTGTGAAAGCGCTTCCAAGGAAGGGTACTGGCTAGCAACAGCTTTCAGTGCTGGCACTTTTCATCTCTGAGCAATTGCTCGACGTTTGCAATTTCTCACCTGAGCTCTCTTTAGAGTGCGCGAGAGGATGAGCAGAAGATGAGGTGGCTAGAGAAGCCCAGAGCCCCAGTGTTCTTAGGCCTACAAAAGCGCTTCCAAGGAAGGGTGCTGGCTAGCAACAGCTTTCAGTGCTGGCACTTTTCATCTCTGAGCAATTGCTCGACGTTTGCAATTTCTCAGCTCGTGTCTAGAAGACGGAAAGAGAAGGACCGTGACGTTTGGTGGGTAGAGAAGCGCAAAGCCCCAGTGTTACTGCGCCTGTAAAGCGCTTCCAAGGAAGGGTGCTGGCTAGCAACAGCTTTCAGTGCTGGCACTTTTCAGCTCTGAGCAATTGCTCGACGTTTGCAATTTCTCAGCTCGTGTCTACGAGACGGAAAGAGAAGGACCGTGACGTTTGATGGCTAGAGAAGCGCAAAGCCCCAGTGTTGCTGCGCCTGTGAAAGCGCTTCCAAGGAAGGGTGCTGGCTAGCAACAGCTTTCAGTGCTGGCACTTTTCATCTGTGAGCAATTGCTGGACGTTTGCAATTTCTCAGCTCGTGTCTACGAGACGGAAAGAGAAGGACCGTGACGTTTGGTGCGTATAGAAGCGCAAAGCCCCAATGTTACTGCGCCTGTGAAAGCGCTTCCAAGGAAGGGTGCTGGCTAGCAACAGCTTTCAGTGCTGGCACTTTTCATCTCTGAGCAATTGCTCGACGTTTGCAATTTCTCAGCTCGTGTCTAGGAGACGGAAAGAGAAGGACCGTGACCTTTGGTGGCTAGAGAAGGGCAAAGCCCCAGTGTTACTGCGCCTGTGAAAGTGCTTCCAAGGAAGGGTGCTGGCTAGCAACAGCTTTCAGTGCTGGCACTTTTCATCTCTGAGCAATTGCTCGACGTTTGCAATTTCTCACCTGAGCTCTCTTTAGAGTGCGCGAGAGGATGAGCAGAAGATGAGGTGGCTAGACAAGCCCAGAGCCCCAGTGTTCTTAGGCCTACAAAAGCGCTTCCAAGGCAGGGTGCTGGCTAGCAACAGCTTTCAGTGCTGGCACTTTTCATCTCTGAGCAATTGCTCGACGTTTGCAATTTCTCAGCTCGTGTCTACGAGACGGAAAGAGAAGGACCGTGACCTTTGGTGGCTAGAGAAGGGCAAAGCCCCAGTGTTGCTGCGCCTGTGAAAGCGCTTCCAAGGAAGGGTGCTGGCTAGCAACAGCTTTCAGTGCTGGCACTTTTCATCTCTGAGCAATTGCTGGACGTTTGCAATTTCTCAGCTCGTGTCTACGAGACGGAAAGAGAAGGACCGTGACATTTGGTGCGTATAGAAGCGCAAAGCCCCAGTGTTGCTGCGCCTGTGAAAGCGCTTCCAAGGAAGGGTGCTGGCTAGCAACAGCTTTCAGTGCTGGCACTTTTCTTCTCTGAGCATTTGCTAGACGTTTGCAATTTCTCACCTGAGCTCTCTTTAGAGTGCGCGAGAGGATGAGCAGAAGATGAGGTGGCTAGAAAAGCCCAGAGCCCCAGTGTTCTTAGGCCTACAAAAGCGCTTCCAAGGCAGGGTGCTCGCTAGCAAGAGCTTTCAGTGCTGGCACTTTTCATCTCTGAGCAATTGCTCGACGTTTGCAATTTCTCAGCTCGTGTCTACGAGACGGAAAGAGAATGACCGTGACCTTTGGTGGCTAGAGAAGGGCAAAGCCCCAGTGTTACTGCGCCTGTGAAAGCGCTTCCAAGGAAGGGTGCTGGCTAGCAACAGCTTTCAGTGCTGGCACTTTTCATCTCTGAGCAATTGCTCGACATTTGCAATTTCTCACCTGAGCTCTCTTTAGAGTGCGCGAGAGGATGAGCAGAAGATGAGGTGGCTAGAGAAGCCCAGAGCCCCAGTGTTCTTAGGCCTACAAAAGCGCTTCCAAGGAAGGGTGCTGGCTAGCAACAGCTTTCAGTGCTGGCACTTTTCATCTCTGAGCAATTGCTCGACGTTTGCAATTTCTCAGCTCGTGTCTAGAAGCCGGAAAGAGAAGGACCGTGACGTTTGGTGGGTAGAGAAGCGCAAAGCCCCAGTGTTACTGCGCCTGTAAAGCGCTTCCAAGGAAGGGTGCTGGCTAGCAACAGCTTTCAGTGCTGGCACTTTTCATCTCTGAGCAATTGCTCGACGTTTGCAATTTCTCAGCTCGTGTCTACGAGACGGAAAGAGAAGGACCGTGACGTTTGATGGCTAGAGAAGCGCAAAGCCCCAGTGTTGCTGCGCCTGTGAAAGCGCTTCCAAGGAAGGGTGCTGGCTACCAAGAGCTTTCAGTGCTGGCACTTTTCATCTCTGAGCAATTGCTGGACGTTTGCAATTTCTCAGCTCGTGTCTACGAGACGGAAAGAGAAGGACCGTGACGTTTGGTGCGTATAGAAGCGCAAAGCCCCAATGTTACTGCGCCTGTGAAAGCGCTTCCAAGGAAGGGTGCTGGCTAGCAACAGCTTTCAGTGCTGGCACTTTTCATCTCTGAGCAATTGCTGGACGTTTGCAATTTCTCAGCTCGTGTCTACGAGATGGAAAGAGAAGGACCGTGACCTTCGGTGGCTAGAGAAGGGCAAAGCCCCAGTGTTACTGCGCCTGTGAAAGTGCTTCCAAGGAAGGGTGCTGGCTAGCAACAGCTTTCAGTGCTGGCACTTTTCATCTCTGAGCAATTGCTCGACGTTTGCAATTTCTCACCTGAGCTCTCTTTAGAGTGCGCGAGAGGATGAGCAGAAGATGAGGTGGCTAGAGAAGCCCAGAGCCCCAGTGTTCTTAGGCCTACAAAAGCGCTTCCAAGGAAGGGTGCTGGCTACCAAGAGCTTTCAGTGCTGGCACTTTTCATCTCTGAGCAATTGCTCGACGTTTGCAATTTCTCAGCTCGTGTCTACGAGACGGAAAGAGAAGGACCGTGACCTTTGGTGGCTAGAGAAGCGCAAAGCCCCAGTGTTACTGCGCCTGTGAAAGCGCTTCCAAGGAAGGGTGCTGGCTAGCAAGAGCTTTCAGTGCTGGCACTTTTCATCTCTGAGCAATTGCTCGACGTTTGCAATTTCTCACCTGAGCTCTCTTTAGAGTGCGCGAGAGGATGAGCAGAAGATGAGGTGGCTAGAGAAGCCCAGAGCCCCAGTGTTCTTAGGCCTACAAAAGCGCTTCCAAGGAAGGGTGCTGGCTAGCAACAGCTTTCAGTGCTGGCACTTTTCATCTCTGAGCAATTGCTCGACGTTTGCAATTTCTCAGCTCGTGTCTACGAGACGGAAAGAGAAGGACCGTGACGTTTGGTGGGTAGAGAAGCGCAAAGCCCCAGTGTTACTGCGCCTGTGAAAGCGCTTCCAAGGAAGGGTGCTGGCTAGCAACAGCTTTCAGTGCTGGCACTTTTCATCTCTGAGCAATTGCTCGACGTTTGCAATTTCTCACCTGAGCTCTCTTTAGAGTGCGCGAGAGGATGAGCAGAAGATGAGGTGGCTAGAGAAGCCCAGAGCCCCAGTGTGCTTAGGCCTACAAAAGCGCTTCCAAGGAAGGGTGCTGGCTAGCAACAGCTTTCAGTGCTGGCACTTTTCAGCTCTGAGCAATTGCTGGACGTTTGCAATTTCTCAGCTCGTGTCTACCGACGGAAAGAGAAGGACCGTGACGTTTGGTGGGTAGAGAAGCGCAAAGACCCAGTGTTACTGCGCCTGTAAAGCGCTTCCAAGGAAGGGTGCTGGCTACCAAGAGCTTTCAGTGCTGGCACTTTTCAGCTCTGAGCAATTGCTCGACGTTTGCAATTTCTCAGCTGTGTCTACCGACGGAAAGAGAAGGACCGTGACGTTTGGTGGGTAGAGAAGCGCAAAGCCCCAGTGTTACTGCGCCTGTAAAGCGCTTCCAAGGAAGGGTGCTGGCTAGCAACAGCTTTCAGTGCTGGCACTTTTCAGCTCTGAGCAATTGCTCGACGTTTGCAATTTCTCACCTGAGCTCTCTTTAGAGTGCGCGAGAGGATGAGCAGAAGATGAGGTGTCTAGAGAAGCCCAGAGCCCCAGTGTTCTTAGGCCTACAAAAGCGCTTCCAAGGAAGGGTGCTGGCTAGCAAGAGCTTTCAGTGCTGGAACTTTTCATCTCTGAGCAATTGCTCGACGTTTGCAATTTCTCAGCTTGTGTCTACGAGACGGAAAGAGAAGGACCGTGACGTTTGGTGTGTATAGAAGTGCAAAGCACCAGTGTTACTGCGCCTGTAAAGCGCTTCCAAGGAAGGGTGCTGGCTAGCAAGAGCTTTCAGTGCTGGCACTTTTCTTCTCTGAGCATTTGCTCGACGTTTGCAATTTCTCACCTGAGCTCTCTTTAGAGTGCGTGAGAGGATGAGCAGAAGATGAGGTGGCTAGAGAAGCCCAGAGCCCCAGTGTTCTTAGGCCTACAAAAGCGCTTCCAAGGCAGGGTGCTGGCTAGCAACAGCTTTCAGTGCTGGCACTTTTCATCTCTGAGCAATTGCTCGACGTTTGCAATTTCTCAGCTCGTGTCTACGAGACGGACAGAGAAGGACCGTGACCTTTGGTGGCTAGAGAAGGGCAAAGCCCCAGTGTTGCTGCGCCTGTGAAAGCGCTTCCAAGGAAGGGTGCTGGCTAGCAACAGCTTTCAGTGCTGGCACTTTTCAGCTCTGAGCAATTGCTGGACGTTTGCAATTTCTCAGCTCGTGTCTACGAGACGGAAAGAGAAGGACCGTGACATTTGGTGCGTATAGAAGCGCAAAGCCCCAGTGTTACTGCGCCTGTAAAGCGCTTCCAAGGAAGGGTGCTGGCTAGCAACAGCTTTCAGTGCTGGCACTTTTCATCTCTGAGCAATTGCTCGACGTTTGCAATTTCTCAGCTCGTGTCTACGAGACGGAAATAGAAGGACCGTGACGTTTGATGGCTAGAGAAGCGCAAAGCCCCAGTGTTGCTGCGCCTGTGAAAGCGCTTCCAAGGAAGGGTGCTGGCTAGCAAGAGCTTTCAGTGCTGGCACTTTTCATCTCTGAGCAATTGCTCGACGTTTGCAATTTCTCAGCTCGTGTCTACGAGACGGACAGAGAAGGACCGTGACCTTTGGTGGCTAGAGAAGGGCAAAGCCCCAGTGTTGCTGCGCCTGTGAAAGCGCTTCCAAGGAAGGGTGCTGGCTAGCAACAGCTTTCAGTGCTGGCACTTTTCATCTCTGAGCAATTGCTCGACGTTTGCAATTTCTCAGCTCGTGTCTAGAAGACGGAAAGAGAAGGACCGTGACGTTTGGTGGGTAGAGAAGCGCAAAGCCCCAGTGTTACTGCGCCTGTAAAGCGCTTCCAAGGAAGGGTGCTGGCTAGCAAGAGCTTTCAGTGCTGGCACTTTTCATCTCTGAGCAATTGCTCGACGTTTGCAATTTCTCAGCTCGTGTCTACGAGACGGAAATAGAAGGACCGTGACGTTTGATGGCTAGAGAAGCGCAAAGCCCCAGTGTTGCTGCGCCTGTGAAAGCGCTTCCAAGGAAGGGTGCTGGCTAGCAAGAGCTTTCAGTGCTGGCACTTTTCATCTCTGAGCAATTGCTGGACGTTTGCAATTTCTCAGCTCGTGTCTACGAGACGGAAAGAGAAGGACCGTGACGTTTGGTGCGTATAGAAGCGCAAAGCCCCAATGTTACTGCGCCTGTGAAAGCGCTTCCAAGGAAGGGTGCTGGCTAGCAACAGCTTTCAGTGCTGGCACTTTTCATCTCTGAGCAATTGCTCGACGTTTGCAATTTCTCAGCTCGTGTCTACGAGACGGAAAGAGAAGGACCGTGACGTTTGGTGGGTAGAGAAGCGCAAAGACCCAGTGTTACTGCGCCTGTAAAGCGCTTCCAAGGAAGGGTGCTGGCTACCAAGAGCTTTCAGTGCTGGCACTTTTCAGCTCTGAGCAATTGCTCGACGTTTGCAATTTCTCAGCTGTGTCTACCGACGGAAAGAGAAGGACCGTGACGTTTGGTGGGTAGAGAAGCGCAAAGCCCCAGTGTTACTGCGCCTGTAAAGCGCTTCCAAGGAAGGGTGCTGGCTAGCAACAGCTTTCAGTGCTGGCACTTTTCATCTCTGAGCAATTGCTCGACGTTTGCAATTTCTCACCTGAGCTCTCTTTAGAGTGCGCGAGAGGATGAGCAGAAGATGAGGTGGCTAGAGAAGCCCAGAGCCCCAGTGTTCTTAGGCCTACAAAAGCGCTTCCAAGGAAGGGTGCTGGCTAGCAAGAGCTTTCAGTGCTGGAACTTTTCATCTCTGAGCAATTGCTCGACGTTTGCAATTTCTCAGCTCGTGTCTACGAGACGGAAAGAGAAGGACCGTGACCTTTGGTGGCTAGAGAAGGGCAAAGCCCCAGTGTTGCTGCGCCTGTGAAAGCGCTTCCAAGGAAGGGTGCTGGCTAGCAAGAGCTTTCAGTGCTGGCACTTTTCAGCTCTGAGCAATTGCTGGACGTTTGCAATTTCTCAGCTCGTGTCTACGAGACGGAAAGAGAAGGACCGTGACATTTGGTGCGTATAGAAGCGCAAAGCCCCAATGTTACTGCGCCTGTGAAAGCGCTTCCAAGGAAGGGTGCTGGCTAGCAACAGCTTTCAGTGCTGGCACTTTTCTTCTCTGAGCATTTGCTAGACGTTTGCAATTTCTCACCTGAGCTCTCTTTAGAGTGCGCGAGAGGATGAGCAGAAGATGAGGTGGCTAGAGAAGCCCAGAGCCCCAGTGTTCTTAGGCCTACAAAAGCGCTTCCAAGGCAGGGTGCTCGCTAGCAAGAGCTTTCAGTGCTGGCACTTTTCATCTCTGAGCAATTGCTCGACGTTTGCAATTTCTCAGCTCGTGTCTACGAGACGGAAAGAGAAGGACCGTGACCTTTGGTGGCTAGAGAAGGGCAAAGCCCCAGTGTTACTGCGCCTGTGAAAGCGCTTCCAAGGAAGGGTGCTGGCTAGCAACAGCTTTCAGTGCTGGCACTTTTCATCTCTGAGCAATTGCTCGACGTTTGCAATTTCTCACCTGAGCTCTCTTTAGAGTGCGCGAGAGGATGAGCAGAAGATGAGGTGGCTAGAGAAGCCCAGAGCCCCAGTGTTCTTAGGCCTACAAAAGCGCTTCCAAGGAAGGGTGCTGGCTAGCAACAGCTTTCAGTGCTGGCACTTTTCATCTCTGAGCAATTGCTGGACGTTTGCAATTTCTCAGCTCGTGTCTAGAAGACGGAAAGAGAAGGACCGTGACGTTTGGTGGGTAGAGAAGCGCAAAGCCCCAGTGTTACTGCGCCTGTAAAGCGCTTCCAAGGAAGGGTGCTGTCTAGCAACAGCTTTCAGTGCTGGCACTTTTCATCTCTGAGCAATTGCTCGACGTTTGCAATTTCTCAGCTCGTGTCTACGAGACGGAAAGAGAAGGACCGTGACCTTTGGTGGCTAGAGAAGCGCAAAGCCCCAGTGTTACTGCGCCTGTGAAAGCGCTTCCAAGGAAGGGTGCTGGCTAGCAACAGCTTTCAGTGCTGGCACTTTTCATCTCTGAGCAATTGCTCGACGTTTGCAATTTCTCACCTGAGCTCTCTTTAGAGTGCGCGAGAGGATGAGCAGAAGATGAGGTGGCTAGAGAAGCCCAGAGCCCCACTGTTCTTAGGCCTACAAAAGCGCTTCCAAGGAAGGGTGCTGGCTAGCAACAGCTTTCAGTGCTGGCACTTTTCATCTCTGAGCAATTGCTCGACGTTTGCAATTTCTCAGCTCGTGTCTACGAGACGGAAAGAGAAGGACCGTGACGTTTGGTGGGTAGAGAAGCGCAAAGCCCCAGTGTTACTGCGCCTGTAAAGCGCTTCCAAGGAAGGGTGCTGGCTAGCAAGAGCTTTCAGTGCTGGCACTTTTCATCTCTGAGCAATTGCTCGACGTTTGCAATTTCTCACCTGAGCTCTCTTTAGAGTGCGCGAGAGGATGAGCAGAAGATGAGGTGGCTAGAGAAGCCCAGAGCCCCAGTGTTCTTAGGCCTACAAAAGCGCTTCCAAGGAAGGGTGCTGGCTAGCAAGAGCTTTCAGTGCTGGCACTTTTCATCTCTGAGCAATTGCTGGACGTTTGCAATTTCTCAGCTCCTGTCTACGAGACGGAAAGAGAAGGACCGTGACGTTTGGTGCGTATAGAAGCGCAAAGCCCCAATGTTACTGCGCCTGTGAAAGCGCTTCCAAGGAAGGGTGCTGGCTAGCAACAGCTTTCAGTGCTGGCACTTTTCAGCTCTGAGCAATTGCTCGACGTTTGCAATTTCTCAGCTCTTGTCTACGAGACGGAAAGAGAAGGACCGTGACGTTTGGTGCGTATAGAAGCGCAAAGCCCCAGTGTTGCTGCGCCTGTGAAAGCGCTTCCAAGGAAGGGTGCTGGCTAGCAACAGCTTTCAGTGCTGGCACTTTTCGTCTCTGAGCAATTGCTCGACGTTTGCAATTTCTCACCTGAGCTCTCTTTAGAGTGCGCGAGAGGATGAGCAGAAGATGAGGTGGCTAGAGAAGCCCAGAGCCCCACTGTTCTTAGGCCTACAAAAGCGCTTCCAAGGAAGGGTGCTGTCTAGCAAGAGCTTTCAGTGCTGGCACTTTTCATCTCTGAGCAATTGCTCGACGTTTGCAATTTCTCAGCTCCTGTCTACGAGACGGAAAGGGAATGACCATGACGTTTGGTGCGTACAGAAGCGCAAAGCCCCAGTATTACTGCGCCTGTGAAAGCGCTTCCAAGGAAGGGTGCTGGCTACCAAGAGCTTTCAGTGCTGGCACTTTTCATCTCTGAGCAATTGCTTGATGTTTGCAATTTCTCAGCTCGTGTCTACCGACGGAAAGAGAAGGACCGTGACGTTTGGTGGGTAGAGAAGCGCAAAGCCCCAGTGTTACTGCGCCTGTGAAAGCGCTTCCAAGGAAGGGTGCTGGCTAGCAACAGCTTTCAGTGCTGGCACTTTTCATCTCTGAGCAATTGCTCGACGTTTGCAATTTCTCAGCTCGTGTCTACGAGACGGAAAGAGAATGACAGTGACGTTTGGTGCGTATAGAAGCGCAAAGCCCCAGTGTTACTGCGCCTGTGAAAGCGCTTCCAAGGAAGGGTGCTGGCTAGCAAGAGCTTTCAGTGCTGGCACTTTTCATCTCTGAGCAATTGCTCGACGTTTGCAATTTCTCACCTGAGCTCTCTTCAGAGTGCGCGAGAGGATGAGCAGAAGATGAGGTGGCTAGAGAAGCCCAGAGCCCCAGTGTTCTTAGGCCTACAAAAGCGCTTCCAAGGAAGGGTGCTGGCTAGCAAGAGCTTTCAGTGCTGGCACTTTTCATCTCTGAGCAATTGCTCGACGTTTGCAATTTCTCAGCTCGTGTCTACCGACGGAAAGAGAATGACCGTGACGTTTGGTGCGTATAGAAGCGCAAAGCCCCAGTGTTGCTGCGCCTGTGAAAGCGCTTCCAAGGAAGGGTGCTGGCTAGCAACAGCTTTCAGTGCTGGCACTTTTCATCTCTGAGCAATTGCTCGACGTTTGCAATTTCTCAGCTCGTGTCTACCGACGGAAAGAGAAGGACCGTGACGTTTGGTGGCTAGAGAAGCGCAAAGCCCCAGTGTTACTGCGCCTGTAAAGCGCTTCCAAGGAAGGGTGCTGGCTAGCAACAGCTTTCAGTGCTGGCACTTTTCATCTCTGAGCAATTGCTCGACGTTTGCAATTTCTCAGCTTGTGTCTACGAGACGGAAAGAGAAGGACCGTGACATTTGGTGCGTATAGAAGCGCAAAGCCCCAGTGTTGCTGCGCCTGTGAAAGCGCTTCCAAGGAAGGGTGCTGGCTCGCAAGAGCTTTCAGTGCTGGCACTTTTCATCTCTGAGCAATTGCTGGACGTTTGCAATTTCTCACCTGAGCTCTCTTCAGAGTGCGCGAGAGGATGAGCAGAAGATGAGGTGGCTAGAGAAGCCCAGAGCCCCACTGTTCTTAGGCCTACAAAAGCGCTTCCAAGGAAGGGTGCTGGCTAGCAAGAGCTTTCGGTGCTGGCACTTTTCAGCTCTGAGCAATTGCTCGACGTTTGCAATTTCTCAGCTCGTGTCTACCGACGGAAAGAGAAGGACCGTGACGTTTGGTGGCTAGAGAAGCGCAAAGCCCCAGTGTTACTGCGCCTGTGAAAGCGCTTCCAAGGAAGGGTGCTGGCTAGCAAGAGCTTTCAGTGCTGGCACTTTTCATCTCTGAGCAATTGCTCGACGTTTGCAATTTCTCAGCTCGTGTCTACGAGACGGAAAGAGAAGGACCGTGACGTTTGGTGCGTATAGAAGCGCAAAGCCCCAGTGTTACTGCGCCTGTGAAAGCGCTTCCAAGGAAGGGTGCTGGCTAGCAAGAGCTTTCAGTGCTGGCACTTTTCATCTCTGAGCAATTGCTCGACGTTTGCAATTTCTCACCTGAGCTCTCTTCAGAGTGCGCGAGAGGATGAGCAGAAGATGAGGTGGCTAGAGAAGCCCAGAGCCCCAGTGTTCTTAGGCCTACAAAAGCGCTTCCAAGGAAGGGTGCTGGCTAGCAAGAGCTTTCAGTGCTGGCACTTTTCAGCTCTGAGCAATTGCTCGACGTTTGCAATTTCTCAGCTCGTGTCTACCGACGGAAAGAGAAGGACCGTGACGTTTGGTGCGTATAGAAGCGCAAAGCCCCAGTGTTGCTGCGCCTGTGAAAGCGCTTCCAAGGAAGGGTGCTGGCTAGCAAGAGCTTTCAGTGCTGGCACTTTTCATCTCTGAGCAATTGCTCGACGTTTGCAATTTCTCAGCTCGTGTCTACCGACGGAAAGAGAAGGACCGTGACGTTTGGTGGGTAGAGAAGCGCAAAGCCCCAGTGTTACTGCGCCTGTAAAGCGCTTCCAAGGAAGGGTGCTGGCTAGCAACAGCTTTCAGTGCTGGCACTTTTCATCTCTGAGCAATTGCTCGACGTTTGCAATTTCTCAGCTTGTGTCTACGAGACGGAAAGAGAAGGACCGTGACATTTGGTGCGTATAGAAGCGCAAAGCCCCAGTGTTGCTGCGCCTGTGAAAGCGCTTCCAAGGAAGGGTGCTGGCTCGCAAGAGCTTTCAGTGCTGGCACTTTTCATCTCTGAGCAATTGCTGGACGTTTGCAATTTCTCACCTGAGCTCTCTTCAGAGTGCGCGAGAGGATGAGCAGAAGATGAGGTGGCTAGAGAAGCCCAGAGCCCCAGTGTTCTTAGGCCTACAAAAGCGCTTCCAAGGAAGGGTGCTGTCTAGCAACAGCTTTCAGTGCTGGCACTTTTCATCTCTGAGCAATTGCTCGACGTTTGCAATTTCTCACCTGAGCTCTCTTTAGAGTGCGCGAGAGGATGAGCAGAAGATGAGGTGGCTAGAGAAGCCCAGAGCCCCACTGTTCTTAGGCCTACAAAAGCGCTTCCAAGGAAGGGTGCTGGCTAGCAAGAGCTTTCGGTGCTGGCACTTTTCAGCTCTGAGCAATTGCTGGACGTTTGCAATTTCTCAGCTCGTGTCTACCGACGGAAAGAGAAGGACCGTGACGTTTGGTGGCTAGAGAAGCGCAAAGCCCCAGTGTTACTGCGCCTGTGAAAGCGCTTCCAAGGAAGGGTGCTGGCTAGCAAGAGCTTTCAGTGCTGGCACTTTTCAGCTCTGAGCAATTGCTCGACGTTTGCAATTTCTCAGCTGTGTCTACCGACGGAAAGAGAAGGACCGTGACGTTTGGTGGGTAGAGAAGCGCAAAGCCCCAGTGTTACTGCGCCTGTAAAGCGCTTCCAAGGAAGGGTGCTGGCTAGCAACAGCTTTCAGTGCTGGCACTTTTCAGCTCTGAGCAATTGCTCGACATTTGCAATTTCTCACCTGAGCTCTCTTTAGAGTGCGCGAGAGGATGAGCAGAAGATGAGGTGGCTAGAGAAGCCCAGAGCCCCAGTGTTCTTAGGCCTACAAAAGCGCTTCCAAGGAAGGGTGCTGGCTAGCAAGAGCTTTCAGTGCTGGCACTTTTCATCTCTGAGCAATTGCTGGACGTTTGCAATTTCTCAGCTCGTGTCTACGAGACGGAAAGAGAATGACCGTGACGTTTGGTGCATATAGAAGTGCAAAGCACCAGTGTTACTGCGCCTGTAAAGCGCTTCCAAGGAAGGGTGCTGGCTAGCAAGAGCTTTCAGTGCTGGCACTTTTCATCTCTGAGCAATTGCTCGACGTTTGCAATTTCTCACCTGAGCTCTCTTTAGAGTGCGCGAGAGGATGAGCAGAAGATGAGGTGGCTAGAGAAGCCCAGAGCCCCAGTGTTCTTAGGCCTACAAAAGCGCTTCCAAGGAAGGGTGCTGGCTAGCAACAGCTTTCAGTGCTGGCACTTTTCATCTCTGAGCAATTGCTCGACGTTTGCAATTTCTCACCTGAGCTCTCTTTAGAGTGCGCGAGAGGATGAGCAGAAGATGAGGTGGCTAGAGAAGCCCAGAGCCCCAGTGTTCTTAGGCCTACAAAAGCGCTTCCAAGGAAGGGTGCTGGCTAGCAACAGCTTTCAGTGCTGGCACTTTTCATCTCGGAGCAATTGCTCGACGTTTGCAATTTCTCAGCTCGTGTCTACGAGACGGAAAGAGAAGGACCGTGACGTTTGGTGCGTATAGAAGCGCAAAGCCCCAGTGTTGCTGCGCCTGTTAAAGCGCTTCCAAGGAAGGGTGCTGGCTAGCAACAGCTTTCAGTGCTGGCACTTTTCAGCTCTGAGCAATTGCTCGACGTTTGCAATTTCTCAGCTCCTGTCTACGAGACGGAAAGAGAAGGACCGTGACATTTGGTGCGTATAGAAGCGCAAAGCCCCAATGTTACTGCGCCTGTGAAAGTGCTTCCAAGGAAGGGTGCTGGCTAGCAAGAGCTTTCAGTGCTGGCACTTTTCATCTCTGAGCAATTGCTCGACGTTTGCAATTTCTCACCTGAGCTCTCTTTAGAGTGCGCGAGAGGATGAGCAGAAGATGAGGTGGCTAGAGAAGCCCAGAGCCCCAGTGTTCTTAGGCCTACAAAAGCGCTTCCAAGGAAGGGTGCTGGCTAGCAACAGCTTTCAGTGCTGGCACTTTTCATCTCTGAGCAATTGCTTGATGTTTGCAATTTCTCAGCTCGTGTCTACCGACGGAAAGAGAATGACCGTGACGTTTGGTGGGTAGAGAAGCGCAAAGCCCCAGTGTTGCTGCGCCTGTGAAAGCGCTTCCAAGGAAGGGTGCTGGCTAGCAACAGCTTTCAGTGCTGGCACTTTTCATCTCTGAGCAATTGCTTGACGTTTGCAATTTCTCACCTGAGCTCTCTTTAGATTGCGCGAGAGGATGAGCAGAAGATGAGGTGGCTAGAGAAGCCCAGAGCCCCAGTGTTCTTAGGCCTACAAAAGCGCTTCCAAGGAAGGGTGCTGGCTAGCAACAGCTTTCAGTGCTGGCACTTTTCATCTCTGAGCAATTGCTCGACGTTTGCAATTTCTCAGCTCGTGTCTACCGACGGAAAGAGAATGACCGTGACGTTTGGTGCGTATAGAAGCGCAAAGCCCCAGTGTTACTGCGCCTGTAAAGCGCTTCCAAGGAAGGGTGCTGGCTAGCAACAGCTTTCAGTGCTGGCACTTTTCATCTCTGAGCAATTGCTCGACGTTTGCAATTTCTCAGCTCGTGTCTACGAGACGGAAAGAGAAGGACCGTGACGTTTGGTGCGTATAGAAGCGCAAAGCCCCAGTGTTGCTGCGCCTGTGAAAGCGCTTCCAAGGAAGGGTGCTGGCTCGCAAGAGCTTTCAGTGCTGGCACTTTTCATCTCTGAGCAATTGCTCGACGTTTGCAATTTCTCACCTGAGCTCTCTTTAGAGTGCGCGAGAGGATGAGCAGAAGATGAGGTGGCTAGAGAAGCCCAGAGCCCCAGTGTTCTTAGGGCTACAAAAGCGCTTCCAAGGAAGGGTGCTGGCTAGCAAGAGCTTTCAGTGCTGGCACTTTTCATCTCTGAGCAATTGCTCGACGTTTGCAATTTCTCAGCTCGTGTCTACCGACGGAAAGAGAAGGACCGTGACGTTTGGTGGGTAGAGAAGCGCAAAGCCCCAGTGTTACTGCGCCTGTAAAGCGCTTCCAAGGAAGGGTGCTGGCTACCAAGAGCTTTCAGTGCTGGCACTTTTCAGCTCTGAGCAATTGCTCGACGTTTGCAATTTCTCAGCTGTGTCTACCGACGGAAAGAGAAGGACCGTGACGTTTGGTGGGTAGAGAAGCGCAAAGCCCCAGTGTTGCTGCGCCTGTGAAAGCGCTTCCAAGGAAGGGTGCTGGCTAGCAACAGCTTTCAGTGCTGGCACTTTTCATCTCTGAGCAATTGCTCGACGTTTGCAATTTCTCACCTGAGCTCTCTTTAGAGTGCGCGAGAGGATGAGCAGAAGATGAGGTGGCTAGAGAAGCCCAGAGCCCCAGTGTTCTTAGGCCTACAAAAGTGCTTCCAAGGAAGGGTGCTGGCTAGCAACAGCTTTCAGTGCTGGCACTTTTCAGCTCTGAGCAATTGCTGGACGTTTGCAATTTCTCAGCTCGTGTCTAGAAGACGGAAAGAGAAGGACCGTGACCTTTGGTGGCTAGAGAAGCGCAAAGCCCCAGTGTTACTGCGCCTGTAAAGCGCTTCCAAGGAAGGGTGCTGGCTAGCAACAGCTTTCAGTGCTGGCACTTTTCATCTCTGAGCAATTGCTCGACGTTTGCAATTTCTCAGCTCGTGTCTACGAGACGGAAAGAGAAGGACCGTGACGTTTGGTGCGTATAGAAGCGCAAAGCCCCAATGTTACTGCACCTGTGAAAGCGCTTCCAAGGAAGGGTGCTGGCTAGCAACAGCTTTCAGTGCTGGCACTTTTCATCTCTGAGCAATTGCTCGACGTTTGCAATTTCTCAGCTCGTGTCTACGAGATGGAAAGAGAAGGACCGTGACCTTTGGTGGCTAGAGAAGGGCAAAGCCCCAGTGTTACTGCGCCTGTGAAAGTGCTTCCAAGGAAGGGTGCTGGCTAGCAACAGCTTTCAGTGCTGGCACTTTTCATCTCTGAGCAATTGCTCGACGTTTGCAATTTCTCACCTGAGCTCTCTTTAGAGTGCGCGAGAGGATGAGCAGAAGATGAGGTGGCTAGAGAAGCCCAGAGCCCCAGTGTTCTTAGGCCTACAAAAGCGCTTCCAAGGAAGGGTGCTGGCTAGCAAGAGCTTTCAGTGCTGGCACTTTTCATCTCTGAGCAATTGCTGGACGTTTGCAATTTCTCAGCTCGTGTCTACGAGACGGAAAGAGAATGACCGTGACCTTTGGTGGCTAGAGAAGCGCAAAGCCCCAGTGTTACTGCGCCTGTGAAAGCGCTTCCAAGGAAGGGTGCTGGCTAGCAAGAGCTTTCAGTGCTGGCACTTTTCATCTCTGAGCAATTGCTCGACGTTTGCAATTTCTCACCTGAGCTCTCTTTAGAGTGCGCGAGAGGATGAGCAGAAGATGAGGTGGCTAGAGAAGCCCAGAGCCCCAGTGTTCTTAGGCCTACAAAAGCGCTTCCAAGGAAGGGTGCTGGCTAGCAACAGCTTTCAGTGCTGGCACTTTTCATCTCTGAGCAATTGCTCGACGTTTGCAATTTCTCAGCTCGTGTCTAGGAGACGGAAAGAGAATGACCGTGACGTTTGGTGGCTAGAGAAGCGCAAAGCCCCAGTGTTACTGCGCCTGTAAAGCGCTTCCAAGGAAGGGTGCTGGCTAGCAACAGCTTTCAGTGCTGGCACTTTTCATCTCTGAGCAATTGCTCGACGTTTGCAATTTCTCAGCTCCTGTCTACGAGACGGAAAGAGAAGGACCGTGACGTTTGGTGCGTATAGAAGCGCAAAGCCCCAGTGTTGCTGCGCCTGTAAAGCGCTTCCAAGGAAGGGTGCTGGCTAGCAACAGCTTTCAGTGCTGGCACTTTTCAGCTCTGAGCAATTGCTCGACGTTTGCAATTTCTCACCTGAGCTCTCTTTAGAGTGCGCGAGAGGATGAGCAGAAGATGAGGTGGCTAGAGAAGCCCAGAGCCCCAGTGTTCTTAGGCCTACAAAAGTGCTTCCAAGGAAGGGTGCTGGCTAGCAACAGCTTTCAGTGCTGGCACTTTTCATCTCTGAGCAATTGCTGGACGTTTGCAATTTCTCAGCTCGTGTCTAGAAGACGGAAAGAGAAGGACCGTGACCTTTGGTGGGTAGAGAAGCGCAAAGCCCCAGTGTTACTGCGCCTGTAAAGCGCTTCCAAGGAAGGGTGCTGGCTAGCAACAGCTTTCAGTGCTGGCACTTTTCATCTCTGAGCAATTGCTCGACGTTTGCAATTTCTCAGCTCGTGTCTACGAGACGGAAAGAGAAGGACCGTGACGTTTGGTGCGTATAGAAGCGCAAAGCCCCAATGTTACTGCGCCTGTGAAAGCGCTTCCAAGGAAGGGTGCTGGCTAGCAACAGCTTTCAGTGCTGGCACTTTTCAGCTCTGAGCAATTGCTCGACGTTTGCAATTTCTCAGCTCGTGTCTACGAGATGGAAAGAGAAGGACCGTGACCTTTGGTGGCTAGAGAAGGGCAAAGCCCCAGTGTTACTGCGCCTGTGAAAGTGCTTCCAAGGAAGGGTGCTGGCTAGCAACAGCTTTCAGTGCTGGCACTTTTCTTCTCTGAGCAATTGCTGGACGTTTGCAATTTCTCACCTGAGCTCTCTTTAGAGTGCGCGAGAGGATGAGCAGAAGATGAGGTGGCTAGAGAAGCCCAGAGCCCCAGTGTTCTTAGGCCTACAAAAGCGCTTCCAAGGAAGGGTGCTGGCTAGCAAGAGCTTTCAGTGCTGGCACTTTTCATCTCTGAGCAATTGCTCGACGTTTGCAATTTCTCAGCTCGTGTCTACGAGACGGAAAGAGAATGACCGTGACCTTTGGTGGCTAGAGAAGCGCAAAGCCCCAGTGTTACTGCGCCTGTGAAAGCGCTTCCAAGGAAGGGTGCTGGCTAGCAAGAGCTTTCAGTGCTGGCACTTTTCATCTCTGAGCAATTGCTCGACATTTGCAATTTCTCACCTGAGCTCTCTTTAGAGTGCGCGAGAGGATGAGCAGAAGATGAGGTGGCTAGAGAAGCCCAGAGCCCCAGTGTTCTTAGGCCTACAAAAGCGCTTCCAAGGAAGGGTGCTGGCTAGCAACAGCTTTCAGTGCTGGCACTTTTCATCTCTGAGCAATTGCTCGACGTTTGCAATTTCTCAGCTCGTGTCTAGGAGACGGAAAGAGAATGACCGTGACGTTTGGTGGCTAGAGAAGCGCAAAGCCCCAGTGTTACTGCGCCTGTAAAGCGCTTCCAAGGAAGGGTGCTGGCTAGCAACAGCTTTCAGTGCTGGCACTTTTCATCTCTGAGCAATTGCTCGACGTTTGCAATTTCTCAGCTCCTGTCTACGAGACGGAAAGAGAAGGACCGTGACGTTTGGTGCGTATAGAAGCGCAAAGCCCCAGTGTTGCTGCGCCTGTAAAGCGCTTCCAAGGAAGGGTGCTGGCTAGCAACAGCTTTCAGTGCTGGCACTTTTCATCTCTGAGCAATTGCTCGACGTTTGCAATTTCTCACCTGAGCTCTCTTTAGAGTGCGCGAGAGGATGAGCAGAAGATGAGGTGGCTAGAGAAGCCCAGAGCCCCAGTGTTCTTAGGCCTACAAAAGCGCTTCCAAGGAAGGGTGCTGGCTAGCAACAGCTTTCAGTGCTGGCACTTTTCATCTCTGAGCAATTGCTGGACGTTTGCAATTTCTCAGCTCGTGTCTACGAGACGGAAAGAGAAGGACCGTGACGTTTGGTGGCTAGAGAAGCGCAAAGCCCCAGTGTTATTGCGCCGGTAAAGTGC
Source organism: Sarcoramphus papa (assembly GCA_037962945.1). Taxonomy (NCBI): domain Eukaryota; kingdom Metazoa; phylum Chordata; class Aves; order Accipitriformes; family Cathartidae; genus Sarcoramphus; species Sarcoramphus papa. Next base: position 4,654,138 of record JBBMRM010000084.1, on the reverse strand, counting down.
TTCCAAGGAAGGGTGCTGGCTAGCAAGAGCTTTCAGTGCTGGCACTTTTCATCTCTGAGCAATTGCTCGACGTTTGCAATTTCTCAGCTCGTGTCTAGGAGACGGAAAGAGAATGACCGTGACGTTTAGTGCGTATAGAAGCGCAAAGTCGCAGTGTTGCTGCGCCTGTGAAAGCGCTTCCAAGGAAGGGTGCTCCTAGCAAGAGCTTTCAGTGCTGGCACTTTTCATCTCTGAGCAATTGCTGGATGTTTGCAATTTCTCACCTGAGCTCTCTTTAGAGTGCGCGAGAGGATGAGCAGAAGATGAGGTGGCTAGAGAAGCCCAGAGCCCCAGTGTTCTTAGGCCTACAAAAGCGCTTCCAAGGAAGGGTGCTGGCTAGCAACAGCTTTCAGTGCTGGCACTTTTCATCTCTGAGCAATTGCTCGACGTTTGCAATTTCTCAGCTCGTGTCTACGAGACGGAAAGAGAATGACCGTGACCTTTGGTGGGTAGAGAAGCGCAAAGCCCCAGTGTTACTGCGCCTGTGAAAGCGCTTCCAAGGAAGGGTGCTGGCTAGCAACAGCTTTCAGTGCTGGCACTTTTCATCTCTGAGCAATTGCTCGACGTTTGCAATTTCTCAGCTCGTGTCTACGAGACGGAGAGATAGTGACAGTGACGTTTCGTGCGTATAGAAGCGCAAAGCCCCAGTGTTGCTGCGCCTGTGAAAGCGCTTCCAAGGAAGGGTGCTGGCTAGCAACAGCTTTCAGTGCTGGCACTTTTCATCTCTGAGCAATTGCTTGACGTTTGCAATTTCTCACCTGAGCTCTCTTTAGAGTGCGCGAGAGGATGAGCAGAAGATGAGGTGGCTAGAGAAGCCGAGAGCCCCACTGTTCTTAGGCCTACAAAAGCGCTTCCAAGGAAGGGTGCTGGCTAGCAACAGCTTTCAGTGCTGGCACTTTTCATCTCTGAGCAATTGCTCGACGTTTGCATTTTCTCACCTGAGCTCTCTTTAGAGTGCGTGAGAGGATGAGCAGAAGATGAGGTGGCTAGAGAAGCCCAGAGCCCCAGTGTTCTTAGGCCTACAAAAGCGCTTCCAAGGAAGGGTGCTGGCTAGCAACAGCTTTCAGTGCTGGCACTTTTCATCTCTGAGCAATTGCTCGACGTTTGCAATTTCTCACCTGAGCTCTCTTTAGAGTGCGCGAGAGGACGAGCAGAAGATGAGGTGGCTAGAAAAGCCCAGAGCCCCACTGTTCTTAGGCCTACAAAAGCGCTTCCAAGGAAGGGGGCTGGCTAGCAACAGCTTTCAGTGCTGGCACTTTTCATCTCTGAGCAATTGCTCGACGTTTGCAATTTCTCAGCTTGTGTCTACGAGACGGAAAGAGAAGGACCGTGACGTTTGGTGCGTATAGAAGCGCAAAGCCCCAGTGTTGCTGCGCCTGTGAAAGCGCTTCCAAGGAAGGGTGCTGGCTAGCAAGAGCTTTCAGTGCTGGCACTTTTCATCTCTGAGCAATTGCTCGACGTTTGCAATTTCTCAGCTCGTGTCTACGAGACGGAGAGATAGTGACAGTGACGTTTGGTGGCTAGAGAAGCGCAAAGCCCCAGTGTTGCTGCGCCTGTGAAAGCGCTTCCAAGGAAGGGTGCTGGCTAGCAACAGCTTTCAGTGCTGGCACTTTTCGTCTCTGAGCAATTGCTGGACGTTTGCAATTTCTCCCCTGAGCTCTCTTTAGAGTGCGCGAGAGGATGAGCAGAAGATGAGGTGGCTAGAGAAGCCCAGAGCCCCAGTGTTCTTAGGCCTACAAAAGCGCTTCCAAGGAAGGGTGCTGGCTAGCAACAGCTTTCAGTGCTGGCACTTTTCATCTCTGAGCAATTGCTCGACGTTTGCAATTTCTCAGCTCGTGTCTAGGAGACGGAAAGAGAAGGACCGTGACGTTTGGTGCGTAGAAAAGTGCAAAGCCCCAGTGTTGCTGCGCCTGTGAAAGCGCTTCCAAGGAAGGGTGCTGGCTAGCAAGAGCTTTCAGTGCTGGCACTTTTCATCTCTGAGGAATTGCTGGACATTTGCAATTTCTCAGCTCGTGTCTAAGAGACGGAAAGAGAAGGACCGTGACGTTTGGTGCGTAGAAAAGTGCAAAGCCCCAGTGTTACTGCGCCTGTGAAAGCGCTTCCAAGGAAGGGTGCTGGCTAGCAAGAGCTTTCAGTGCTGGCACTTTTCATCTCTGAGCAAGTGCTCGACGTTTGCAATTTCTCACCTGAGCTCTCTTTAGAGTGCGCGAGAGGATGAGCAGAAGATGAGGTGTCTAGAGAAGCCCAGAGCCCCAGTGTTCTTAGGCCTACAAAAGCGCTTCCAAGGAAGGGTGCTGGCTAGCAAGAGCTTTCAGTGCTGGCACTTTTCATCTCTGAGCAATTGCTCGACGTTTGCAATTTCTCAGCTCGTGTCTACGAGACGGAAAGAGAAGGACCATGACGTTTGGTGCGTATAGAAGCGCAAAGCCCCAGTGTTGCTGCGCCTGTGAAAGCGCTTCCAAGGAAGGGTGCTGGCTAGCAACAGCTTTCAGTGCTGGCACTTTTCTTCTCTGAGCATTTGCTCGACGTTTGCAATTTCTCACCTGAGCTCTCTTTAGAGTGCGCGAGAGGATGAGCAGAAGTTTAGGTGGCTAGAGAAGCCCAGAGCCCCAGTGTTCTTAGGCCTAAAAAAGCGCTTCCAAGGAAGGGTGCTGGCTAGCAACAGCTTTCAGTGCTGGCACTTTTCATCTCTGAGCAATTGCTCGACGTTTGCAATTTCTCAGCTCGTGTCTACGAGACGGAAAGAGAATGACCGTGACGTTTGGTGCGTATAGAAGCGCAAAGCCCCAGTGTTACTGCGCCTGTGAAAGCACTTCCAAGGAAGGGTGCTGGCTAGCAACAGCTTTCAGTGCTGGCACTTTTCAGCTCTGAGCAATTGCTCGACGTTTGCAATTTCTCAGCCCGTGTCTACGAGGCGGAAAGAGAAGGACCGTGACGTTTGGTGGGTAGAGAAGCGCAAAGCCCCAGTGTTACTGCGCCTGTGAAAGCGCTTCCAAGGAAGGGTGCTGGCTAGCAACAGCTTTCAGTGCTGGCACTTTTCATCTCTGAGGAATTGCTGGACGTTTGCAATTTCTCAGCTCGTGTCTAGGAGACGGAAAGAGAAGGACCGTGACGTTTGGTGCGTAGAAAAGTGCAAAGCCCCAGTGTTGCTGCGCCTGTGAAAGCGCTTCCAAGGAAGGGTGCTGGCTAGCAAGAGCTTTCAGTGCTGGCACTTTTCATCTCTGAGGAATTGCTGGACATTTGCAATTTCTCAGCTCGTGTCTAAGAGACGGAAAGAGAAGGACCGTGACGTTTGGTGCGTAGAAAAGTGCAAAGCCCCAGTGTTACTGCGCCTGTGAAAGCGCTTCCAAGGAAGGGTGCTGGCTAGCAAGAGCTTTCAGTGCTGGCACTTTTCATCTCTGAGCAAGTGCTCGACGTTTGCAATTTCTCACCTGAGCTCTCTTTAGAGTGCGCGAGAGGATGAGCAGAAGATGAGGTGTCTAGAGAAGCCCAGAGCCCCAGTGTTCTTAGGCCTACAAAAGCGCTTCCAAGGAAGGGTGCTGGCTAGCAAGAGCTTTCAGTGCTGGCACTTTTCATCTCTGAGCAATTGCTCGACGTTTGCAATTTCTCAGCTCGTGTCTACGAGACGGAAAGAGAAGGACCATGACGTTTGGTGCGTATAGAAGCGCAAAGCCCCAGTGTTGCTGCGCCTGTGAAAGCGCTTCCAAGGAAGGGTGCTGGCTAGCAACAGCTTTCAGTGCTGGCACTTTTCTTCTCTGAGCATTTGCTCGACGTTTGCAATTTCTCACCTGAGCTCTCTTTAGAGTGCGCGAGAGGATGAGCAGAAGTTTAGGTGGCTAGAGAAGCCCAGAGCCCCAGTGTTCTTAGGCCTAAAAAAGCGCTTCCAAGGAAGGGTGCTGGCTAGCAACAGCTTTCAGTGCTGGCACTTTTCATCTCTGAGCAATTGCTCGACGTTTGCAATTTCTCAGCTCGTGTCTACGAGACGGAAAGAGAATGACCGTGACGTTTGGTGCGTATAGAAGCGCAAAGCCCCAGTGTTACTGCGCCTGTGAAAGCACTTCCAAGGAAGGGTGCTGGCTAGCAACAGCTTTCAGTGCTGGCACTTTTCAGCTCTGAGCAATTGCTCGACGTTTGCAATTTCTCAGCCCGTGTCTACGAGGCGGAAAGAGAAGGACCGTGACGTTTGGTGGGTAGAGAAGCGCAAAGCCCCAGTGTTACTGCGCCTGTGAAAGCGCTTCCAAGGAAGGGTGCTGGCTAGCAACAGCTTTCAGTGCTGGCACTTTTCATCTCTGAGGAATTGCTGGACGTTTGCAATTTCTCAGCTCGTGTCTAGGAGACGGAAAGAGAATGACCGTGACGTTTGGTGCGTAGAAAAGTGCAAAGCCCCAGTGTTGCTGCGCCTGTGAAAGCGCTTCCAAGGAAGGGTGCTGGCTAGCAACAGCTTTCAGTGCTGGCACTTGTCTTCTCTGAGCAATTGCTCGACGTTTGCAATTTCTCACCTGAGCTCTCTTTAGAGTGCGCGAGAGGATGAGCAGAAGATGAGGTGGCTAGAGAAGCCCAGAGCCCCACTGTTCTTAGGCCTACAAAAGCGCTTCCAAGGAAGGGTGCTGGCTAGCAAGAGCTTTCAGTGCTGGCACTTTTCATCTCTGAGCAATTGCTCGACGTTTGCAATTTCTCAGCTCGTGTCTACGAGACGGAAAGAGAATGACCGTGACGTTTGGTGCGTATAGAAGCGCAAAGCCCCAGTGTTGCTGCACCTGTGAAAGTGCTTCCAAGGAAGGGTGCTGGCTAGCAAAAGCTTTCAGTGCTGGCACTTTTCTTCTCTGAGCATTTGCTAGACGTTTGCAATTTTTCCCCTGAGCTCTCTTTAGAGTGCGCGAGAGGATGAGCAGAAGTTTAGGTGGCTAGAGAAGCCCAGAGCCCCAGTGTTCTTAGGCCTACAAAAGCGCTTCCAAGGAAGGGTGCTGGCTAGCAACACCTTTCAGTGCTGGCACTTTTCATCTCTGAGCAATTGCTTGACGTTTGCAATTTCTCAGCTCGTGTCTAGGAGACGGAAAGAGAAGGACCGTGACGTTTGGTGGGTAGAGAAGCGCAAAGCCCCAGTGTTACTGCGCCTGTGAAAGCGCTTCCAAGGAAGGGTGCTGGCTAGCAACAGCTTTCAGTGCTGGCACTTTTCATCTCTGAGCAATTGCTCGACGTTTGCAATTTCTCAGCTCGTGTCTACGAGACGGAAAGAGAATGACCGTGACGTTTGGTGCGTATAGAAGCGCAAAGCCCCAGTGTTACTGCGCCTGTGAAAGCACTTCCAAGGAAGGGTGCTGGCTAGCAAGAGCTTTCAGTGCTGGCACTTTTCATCTCTGAGCAATTGCTCGACGTTTGCAATTTCTCAGCTCGTGTCTACGAGACGGAAAGAGAAGGACCGTGACGTTTGGTGCGTAGAAAAGTGCAAAGCCCCAGTGTTGCTGCGCCTGTGAAAGCGCTTCCAAGGAAGGGTGCTGGCTAGCAAGAGCTTTCAGTGCTGGCACTTTTCTTCTCTGAGCAATTGCTGGACATTTGCAATTTCTCACCTGAGCTCTCTTTAGAGTGCGCGAGAGGATGAGCAGAAGATGAGGTGGCTAGAGAAGCCCAGAGCCCCAGTGTTCTTAGGCCTACAAAAGCACTTCCAAGGAAGGGTGCTGGCTAGCAACAGCTTTCAGTGCTGGCACTTTTCATCTCTGAGCAATTGCTCGACGTTTGCAATTTCTCAGCTCGTGTCTACGAGGCGGAAAGAGAAGGACCGTGACGTTTGGTGGGTAGAGAAGCGCAAAGCCCCAGTGTTACTGCGCCTGTAAAGCGCTTCCAAGGAAGGGTGCTGGCTAGCAACAGCTTTCAGTGCTGGCACTTTTCATCTCTGAGCAATTGCTGGACATTTGCAATTTCTCAGCTCGTGTCTAGGAGACGGAAAGAGAAGGACCGTGACGTTTGGTGCGTAGAAAAGTGCAAAGCCCCAGTGTTGCTGCGCCTGTGAAAGCGCTTCCAAGGAAGGGTGCTGGCTAGCAACAGCTTTCAGTGCTGGCACTTTTCTTCTCTGAGCAATTGCTGGACGTTTGCAATTTCTCACCTGAGCTCTCTTTAGAGTGCGCGAGAGGATGAGCAGAAGATGAGGTGGCTAGAGAAGCCCAGAGCCCCAGTGTTCTTAGGCCTACAAAAGCGCTTCCAAGGAAGGGGGCTGGCTAGCAAGAGCTTTCAGTGCTGGCACTTTTCAGCTCTGAGCAATTGCTTGACGTTTGCAATTTCTCAGCTCGTGTCTACCGACGGAAAGAGAAGGACCGTGACGTTTGGTGGGTAGAGAAGCGCAAAGCCCCAGTGTTACTGCGCCTGTGAAAGCGCTTCCAAGGAAGGGTGCTGGCTAGCAAGAGCTTTCAGTGCTGGCACTTTTCATCTCTGAGCAATTGCTCGACGTTTGCAATTTCTCAGCTCGTGTGTACGAGACGGAGAGATAGTGACCGTGACGTTTGGTGGGTAGAGAAGCGCAAAGCCCCAGTGTTACTGCGCCTGTGAAAGCGCTTCCAAGGAAGGGTGCTGGCTAGCAAGAGCTTTCAGTGCTGGCACTTTTCAGCTCTGAGCAATTGCTCGACGTTTGCAATTTCTCAGCTCGTGTCTAGGAGACGGAAAGAGAAGGACCGTGACGTTTGGTGCGTAGAAAAGTGCAAAGCCCCAGTGTTGCTGCGCCTGTGAAAGCGCTTCCAAGGAAGGGTGCTGGCTAGCAAGAGCTTTCAGTGCTGGCACTTTTCTTCTCTGAGCAATTGCTCGACGTTTGCAATTTCTCACCTGAGCTCTCTTTAGAGTGCGCGAGAGGATGAGCAGAAGATGAGGTGGCTAGAGAAGCCCAGAGCCCCAGTGTTCTTAGGCCTACAAAAGCGCTTCCAAGGAAGGGTGCTGGCTAGCAACAGCTTTCAGTGCTGACACTTTTCATCTCTGAGCAATTGCTGGACGTTTGCAATTTCTCAGCTCGTGTCTACGAGACGGAAAGAGAATGACCGTGACGTTTGGTGCGTATAGAAGCGCAAAGCCACAGTGTTGCTGCACCTGTGAAAGTGCTTCCAAGGAAGGGTGCTGGCTAGCAAAAGCTTTCAGTGCTGGCACTTTTCTTCTCTGAGCATTTGCTAGACGTTTGCAATTTCTCACCTGAGCTCTCTTTAGAGTGCGCGAGAGGATGAGCAGAAGATGAGGTGGCTAGAGAAGCCCAGAGCCCCAGTGTTCTTAGGCCTACAAAAGCGCTTCCAAGGAAGGGTGCTGGCTAGCAACAGCTTTCAGTGCTGGCACTTTTCATCTCTGAGCAATTGCTCGACGTTTGCAATTTCTCAGCTCGTGTCTACGAGACGGAAAGAGAATGACCGTGACCTTTGGTGGCTAGAGAAGGGCAAAGCCCCAGTGTTACTGCGCCTGTGAAAGCGCTTCCAAGGAAGGGTGCTGGCTAGCAACAGCTTTCAGTGCTGGCACTTTTCATCTCTGAGCAATTGCTCGACGTTTGCAATTTCTCACCTGAGCTCTCTTTAGAGTGCGCGAGAGGATGAGCAGAAGATGAGGTGGCTAGAGAAGCCCAGAGCCCCACTGTTCTTAGGCCTACAAAAGCGCTTCCAAGGAAGGGTGCTGGCTAGCAAGAGCTTTCAGTGCTGGCACTTTTCATCTCTGAGCAATTGCTCGACGTTTGCAATTTCTCAGCTCGTGTCTACGAGACGGAAAGAGAATGACCGTGACGTTTGGTGGGTAGAGAAGCGCAAAGCCCCAGTGTTACTGCGCCTGTAAAGCGCTTCCAAGGAAGGGTGCTGGCTAGCAACAGCTTTCAGTGCTGGCACTTTTCATCTCTGAGCAATTGCTCGACGTTTGCAATTTCTCAGCTCGTGTCTACGAGACGGAAAGAGAAGGACCGTGACGTTTGGTGCGTATAGAAGCGCAAAGCCCCAGTGTTACTGCGCCTGTAAAGCGCTTCCAAGGAAGGGTGCTGGCTAGCAAGAGCTTTCAGTGCTGGCACTTTTCATCTCTGAGCAATTGCTGGACGTTTGCAATTTCTCAGCTCGTGTCTACCGACGGAAAGAGAAGGACCATGACGTTTGGTGCGTAGAGAAGCGCAAAGCCCCAGTGTTACTGTGCCTGTGAAAGCGCTTCCAAGGAAGGGTGCTGGCTAGCAAGAGCTTTCAGTGCTGGCACTTTTCATCTCTGAGCAATTGCTGGACGTTTGCAATTTCTCAGCTCGTGTCTACGAGACGGAGAGATAGTGACCGTGACGTTTGGTGGGTAGAGAAGCGCAAAGCCCCAGTGTTACTGCGCCTGTGAAAGCGCTTCCAAGGAAGGGTGCTGGCTAGCAACAGCTTTCAGTGCTGGCACTTTTCAGCTCTGAGCAATTGCTCGACGTTTGCAATTTCTCAGCTCGTGTCTACGAGACGGAGAGATAGTGACCGTGACGTTTGGTGGCTAGAGAAGCGCAAAGCCCCAGTGTTACTGCGCCTGTGAAAGCGCTTCCAAGGAAGGGTGCTGGCTAGCAACAGCTTTCAGTGCTGGCACTTTTCATCTCTGAGCAATTGCTCGACGTTTGCAATTTCTCACCTGAGCTCTCTTTAGAGTGCGCGAGAGGATGAGCAGAAGATGAGGTGGCTAGAGAAGCCCAGAGCCCCAGTGTTCTTAGGCCTACAAAAGCGCTTCCAAGGAAGGGTGCTGGCTAGCAACAGCTTTCAGTGCTGGCACTTTTCATCTCTGAGCAATTGCTGGACGTTTGCAATTTCTCAGCTCGTGTGTACGAGACGGAGAGATAGTGACCGTGACCTTTGGTGGGTAGAGAAGCGCAAAGCCCCAGTGTTACTGCGCCTGTGAAAGCGCTTCCAAGGAAGGGTGCTGGCTAGCAAGAGCTTTCAGTGCTGGCACTTTTCAGCTCTGAGGAATTGCTGGACGTTTGCAATTTCTCACCTGAGCTCTCTTTAGAGTGCGCGAGAGGATGAGCAGAAGATGAGGTGGCTAGAGAAGCCCAGAGCCCCAGTGTTCTTAGGCCTACAAAAGCGCTTCCAAGGAAGGGTGCTGGCTAGCAACAGCTTTCAGTGCTGGCACTTTTCATCTCTGAGCAATTGCTCGACGTTTGCAATTTCTCAGCTCGTGTCTACGAGACGGAAAGAGAATGACAGTGACGTTTGGTGCGTATAGAAGCGCAAAGCCCCAGTGTGGCTGCGCCTGTGAAAGCGCTTCCAAGGAAGGGTGCTGGCTAGCAACAGCTTTCAGTGCTGGCACTTTTCATCTCTGAGCAATTGCTCGACGTTTGCAATTTCTCACCTGAGCTCTCTTTAGAGTGCGCGAGAGGATGAGCAGAAGATGAGGTGGCTAGAGAAGCCCAGAGCCCCAGTGTTCTTAGGCCTACAAAAGCGCTTCCAAGGAAGGGTGCTGGCTAGCAACAGCTTTCAGTGCTGGCACTTTTCATCTCTGAGCAATTGCTCGACGTTTGCAATTTCTCAGCTCGTGTCTACGAGACGGAAAGAGAAGGACCGTGATGTTTGGTGCGTATAGAAGCGCAAAGCCCCAGTGTTGCTGCGCCTGTGAAAGCACTTCCAAGGAAGGGTGCTGGCTAGCAACAGCTTTCAGTGCTGGCACTTTTCATCTCTGAGCAATTGCTGGACGTTTGCAATTTCTCAGCTCGTGTCTACGAGGCGGAAAGAGAAGGACCGTGACGTTTGGTGGGTAGAGAAGCGCAAAGCCCCAGTGTTACTGCGCCTGTGAAAGCGCTTCCAAGGAAGGGTGCTGGCTAGCAAGAGCTTTCAGTGCTGGCACTTTTCATCTCTGAGGAATTGCTGGACGTTTGCAATTTCTCAGCTCGTGTCTAGGAGACGGAAAGAGAAGGACCGTGACGTTTGGTGCGTAGAAAAGTGCAAAGCCCCAGTGTTGCTGCGCCTGTGAAAGCGCTTCCAAGGAAGGGTGCTGGCTAGCAAGTGCTTTCAGTGCTGGCACTTTTCTTCTCTGAGCAATTGCTCGACGTTTGCAATTTCTCACCTGAGCTCTCTTTAGAGTGCGCGAGAGGATGAGCAGAAGATGAGGTGGCTAGAGAAGCCCAGAGCCCCACTGTTCTTAGGCCTACAAAAGCGCTTCCAAGGAAGGGTGCTGGCTAGCAAGAGCTTTCAGTGCTGACACTTTTCATCTCTGAGCAATTGCTCGACGTTTGCAATTTCTCAGCTCGTGTCTACGAGACGGAAAGAGAATGACCGTGACGTTTGGTGCGTATAGAAGCGCAAAGCCACAGTGTTGCTGCACCTGTGAAAGTGCTTCCAAGGAAGGGTGCTGGCTAGCAACAGCTTTCAGTGCTGGCACTTTTCTTCTCTGAGCATTTGCTAGACGTTTGCAATTTCTCCCCTGAGCTCTCTTTAGAGTGCGCGAGAGGATGAGCAGAAGATGAGGTGGCTAGAGAAGCCCAGAGCCCCAGTGTTCTTAGGCCTACAAAAGCACTTCCAAGGAAGGGTGCTGGCTAGCAACAGCTTTCAGTGCTGGCACTTTTCATCTCTGAGCAATTGCTCGACGTTTGCAATTTCTCAGCTCGTGTCTACGAGGCGGAAAGAGAAGGACCGTGACGTTTGGTGGGTAGAGAAGCGCAAAGCCCCAGTGTTACTGCGCCTGTAAAGCGCTTCCAAGGAAGGGTGCTGGCTAGCAAGAGCTTTCAGTGCTGGCACTTTTCATCTCTGAGGAATTGCTGGACATTTGCAATTTCTCAGCTCGTGTCTAGAAGACGGAAAGAGAAGGACCGTGACGTTTGGTGCGTAGAAAAGTGCAAAGCCCCAGTGTTGCTGCGCCTGTGAAAGCGCTTCCAAGGAAGGGTGCTGGCTAGCAACAGCTTTCAGTGCTGGCACTTTTCATCTCTGAGCAATTGCTGGACGTTTGCAATTTCTCACCTGAGCTCTCTTTAGAGTGCGCGAGAGGATGAGCAGAAGATGAGGTGGCTAGAGAAGCCCAGAGACCCAGTGTTCTTAGGCCTACAAAAGCGCTTCCAAGGAAGGGTGCTGGCTAGCAACAGCTTTCAGTGCTGGCACTTTTCAGCTCTGAGCAATTGCTTGACGTTTGCAATTTCTCAGCTCGTGTCTACCGACGGAAAGAGAAGGACCGTGACGTTTGGTGGGTAGAGAAGCGCAAAGCCCCAGTGTTACTGCGCCTGTGAAAGCGCTTCCAAGGAAGGGTGCTGGCTAGCAAGAGCTTTCAGTGCTGGCACTTTTCATCTCTGAGCAATTGCTCGACGTTTGCAATTTCTCACCTGAGCTCTCTTTAGAGTGCGCGAGAGGATGAGCAGAAGATGAGGTGGCTAGAGAAGCCCAGAGCCCCAGTGTTCTTAGGCCTACAAAAGCGCTTCCAAGGAAGGGTGCTGGCTAGCAACAGCTTTCAGTGCTGGCACTTTTCAGCTCTGAGCAATTGCTCGACGTTTGCAATTTCTCAGCTCGTGTCTACGAGACGGAGAGATAGTGACCGTGACGTTTGGTGGCTAGAGAAGCGCAAAGCCACAGTGTTACTGCGCCTGTGAAAGCGCTTCCAAGGAAGGGTGCTGGCTAGCAACAGCTTTCAGTGCTGGCACTTTTCATCTCTGAGCAATTGCTGGACGTTTGCAATTTCTCACCTGAGCTCTCTTTAGAGTGCGCGAGAGGATGAGCAGAAGATGAGGTGGCTAGAGAAGCCCAGAGCCCCAGTGTTCTTAGGCCTACAAAAGCGCTTCCAAGGAAGGGTGCTGGCTAGCAACAGCTTTCAGTGCTGGCACTTTTCATCTCTGAGCAATTGCTGGACGTTTGCAATTTCTCAGCTCGTGTGTACGAGACGGAGAGATAGTGACCGTGACGTTTGGTGGGTAGAGAAGCGCAAAGCCCCAGTGTTACTGCGCCTGTGAAAGCGCTTCCAAGGAAGGGTGCTGGCTAGCAAGAGCTTTCAGTGCTGGCACTTTTCAGCTCTGAGGAATTGCTGGACGTTTGCAATTTCTCACCTGAGCTCTCTTTAGAGTGCGCGAGAGGATGAGCAGAAGATGAGGTGGCTAGAGAAGCCCAGAGCCCCAGTGTTCTTAGGCCTACAAAAGCGCTTCCAAGGAAGGGTGCTGGCTAGCAACAGCTTTCAGTGCTGGCACTTTTCATCTCTGAGCAATTGCTCGACGTTTGCAATTTCTCAGCTCGTGTCTACGAGACGGAAAGAGAATGACAGTGACGTTTGGTGCGTATAGAAGCGCAAAGCCCCAGTGTGGCTGCGCCTGTGAAAGCGCTTCCAAGGAAGGGTGCTGGCTAGCAACAGCTTTCAGTGCTGGCACTTTTCATCTCTGAGCAATTGCTCGACGTTTGCAATTTCTCACCTGAGCTCTCTTTAGAGTGCGCGAGAGGATGAGCAGAAGATGAGGTGGCTAGAGAAGCCCAGAGCCCCAGTGTTCTTAGGCCTACAAAAGCGCTTCCAAGGAAGGGTGCTGGCTAGCAACAGCTTTCAGTGCTGGCACTTTTCATCTCTGAGCAATTGCTCGACGTTTGCAATTTCTCAGCTCGTGTCTACGAGACGGAAAGAGAAGGACCGTGATGTTTGGTGCGTATAGAAGCGCAAAGCCCCAGTGTTGCTGCGCCTGTGAAAGCACTTCCAAGGAAGGGTGCTGGCTAGCAACAGCTTTCAGTGCTGGCACTTTTCATCTCTGAGCAATTGCTCGACGTTTGCAATTTCTCAGCTCGTGTCTACGAGGCGGAAAGAGAAGGACCGTGACGTTTGGTGGGTAGAGAAGCGCAAAGCCCCAGTGTTACTGCGCCTGTGAAAGCGCTTCCAAGGAAGGGTGCTGGCTAGCAACAGCTTTCAGTGCTGGCACTTTTCATCTCTGAGGAATTGCTGGACGTTTGCAATTTCTCAGCTCGTGTCTACGAGACGGAAAGAGAAGGACCGTGACGTTTGGTGGCTAGAGAAGGGCAAAGCCCCAGTGTTGCTGCGCCTGTGAAAGCGCTTCCAAGGAAGGGTGCTGGCTAGCAACAGCTTTCAGTGCTGGCACTTTTCTTCTCTGAGCAATTGCTCGACGTTTGCAATTTCTCACCTGAGCTCTCTTTAGAGTGCGCGAGAGGATGAGCAGAAGATGAGGTGGCTAGAGAAGCCCAGAGCCCCAGTGTTCTTAGGCCTACAAAAGCGCTTCCAAGGAAGGGTGCTGGCTAGCAAGAGCTTTCAGTGCTGACACTTTTCATCTCTGAGCAATTGCTCGACGTTTGCAATTTCTCAGCTCGTGTCTACGAGACGGAAAGAGAATGACCGTGACGTTTGGTGCGTATAGAAGCGCAAAGCCACAGTGTTGCTGCACCTGTGAAAGTGCTTCCAAGGAAGGGTGCTGGCTAGCAAAAGCTTTCAGTGCTGGCACTTTTCTTCTCTGAGCATTTGCTAGACGTTTGCAATTTCTCCCCTGAGCTCTCTTTAGAGTGCGCGAGAGGATGAGCAGAAGATGAGGTGGCTAGAGAAGCCCAGAGCCCCACTGTTCTTAGGCCTACAAAAGCACTTCCAAGGAAGGGTGCTGGCTAGCAAGAGCTTTCAGTGCTGGCACTTTTCATCTCTGAGCAATTGCTCGACGTTTGCAATTTCTCAGCTCGTGTCTACGAGGCGGAAAGAGAAGGACCGTGACGTTTGGTGGGTAGAGAAGCGCAAAGCCCCAGTGTTACTGCGCCTGTAAAGCGCTTCCAAGGAAGGGTGCTGGCTAGCAAGAGCTTTCAGTGCTGGCACTTTTCATCTCTGAGGAATTGCTGGACGTTTGCAATTTCTCAGCTCGTGTCTAGGAGACGGAAAGAGAAGGACCGTGACGTTTGGTGCGTAGAAAAGTGCAAAGCCCCAGTGTTGCTGCGCCTGTGAAAGCGCTTCCAAGGAAGGGTGCTGGCTAGCAACAGCTTTCAGTGCTGGCACTTTTCATCTCTGAGCAATTGCTGGACGTTTGCAATTTCTCACCTGAGCTCTCTTTAGAGTGCGCGAGAGGATGAGCAGAAGATGAGGTGGCTAGAGAAGCCCAGAGCCCCACTGTTCTTAGGCCTACAAAAGCGCTTCCAAGGAAGGGTGCTGGCTAGCAACAGCTTTCAGTGCTGGCACTTTTCAGCTCTGAGCAATTGCTCGACGTTTGCAATTTCTCAGCTCGTGTCTACCGACGGAAAGAGAAGGACCGTGACGTTTGGTGGGTAGAGAAGCGCAAAGCCCCAGTGTTACTGCGCCTGTGAAAGCGCTTCCAAGGAAGGGTGCTGGCTAGCAAGAGCTTTCAGTGCTGGCACTTTTCATCTCTGAGCAATTGCTCGACGTTTGCAATTTCTCACCTGAGCTCTCTTTAGAGTGCGCGAGAGGATGAGCAGAAGATGAGGTGGCTAGAGAAGCCCAGAGCCCCAGTGTTCTTAGGCCTACAAAAGCGCTTCCAAGGAAGGGTGCTGGCTAGCAACAGCTTTCAGTGCTGGCACTTTTCATCTCTGAGCAATTGCTGGACGTTTGCAATTTCTCAGCTCGTGTGTACGAGACGGAGAGATAGTGACCGTGACGTTTGGTGGGTAGAGAAGCGCAAAGCCACAGTGTTACTGCGCCTGTGAAAGCGCTTCCAAGGAAGGGTGCTGGCTAGCAAGAGCTTTCAGTGCTGGCACTTTTCAGCTCTGAGCAATTGCTCGACGTTTGCAATTTCTCACCTGAGCTCTCTTTAGAGTGCGCGAGAGGATGAGCAGAAGATGAGGTGGCTAGAGAAGCCCAGAGCCCCAGTGTTCTTAGGCCTACAAAAGCGCTTCCAAGGAAGGGTGCTGGCTAGCAAGAGCTTTCAGTGCTGGCACTTTTCATCTCTGAGCAATTGCTCGACGTTTGCAATTTCTCAGCTCGTGTCTACGAGACGGAAAGAGAAGGACCGTGACGTTTGGTGCGTATAGAAGCGCAAAGCCCCAGTGTTACTGCGCCTGTGAAAGCACTTCCAAGGAAGGGTGCTGGCTAGCAAGAGCTTTCAGTGCTGGCACTTTTCATCTCTGAGCAATTGCTCGACGTTTGCAATTTCTCAGCTCGTGTCTACGAGGCGGAAAGAGAAGGACCGTGACGTTTGGTGGGTAGAGAAGCGCAAAGCCCCAGTGTTACTGCGCCTGTGAAAGCGCTTCCAAGGAAGGGTGCTGGCTAGCAAGAGCTTTCAGTGCTGGCACTTTTCATCTCTGAGGAATTGCTGGACGTTTGCAATTTCTCAGCTCGTGTCTAGGAGACGGAAAGAGAAGGACCGTGACGTTTGGTGCGTAGAAAAGTGCAAAGCCCCAGTGTTGCTGCGCCTGTGAAAGCGCTTCCAAGGAAGGGTGCTGGCTAGCAACAGCTTTCAGTGCTGGCACTTTTCTTCTCTGAGCAATTGCTCGACGTTTGCAATTTCTCCCCTGAGCTCTCTTTAGAGTGCGCGAGAGGATGAGCAGAAGATGAGGTGGCTAGAGAAGCCCAGAGCCCCACTGTTCTTAGGCCTACAAAAGCGCTTCCAAGGAAGGGTGCTGGCTAGCAAGAGCTTTCAGTGCTGACACTTTTCATCTCTGAGCAATTGCTGGACGTTTGCAATTTCTCAGCTCGTGTCTACGAGACGGAAAGAGAATGACCGTGACGTTTGGTGCGTATAGAAGCGCAAAGCCACAGTGTTGCTGCGCCTGTGAAAGTGCTTCCAAGGAAGGGTGCTGGCTAGCAAGAGCTTTCAGTGCTGGCACTTTTCATCTCTGAGCATTTGCTCGACGTTTGCAATTTCTCACCTGAGCTCTCTTTAGAGTGCGCGAGAGGATGAGCAGAAGATGAGGTGGCTAGAGAAGCCCAGAGCCCCAGTGTTCTTAGGCCTACAGAAGCGCTTCCAAGGAAGGGTGCTGGCTAGCAAGAGCTTTCAGTGCTGGCACTTTTCATCTCTGAGCAATTGCTGGACGTTTGCAATTTCTCAGCTCGTGTCTAGGAGACGGAAAGAGAAGGACCGTGACGTTTGGTGGCTAGAGAAGTGCAAAGCCCCAGTGTTACTGCGCCTGTAAAGTGCTTCCAAGGAAGGGTGCTGGCTAGCAAGAGCTTTCAGTGCTGGCACTTTTCATCTCTGAGCAATTGCTGGACGTTTGCAATTTCTCAGCTCGTGTCTACCGACGGAAAGAGAAGGACCGTGACGTTTGGTGCGTAGAGAAGCGCAAAGCCCCAGTGTTACTGTGCCTGTGAAAGCGCTTCCAAGGAAGGGTGCTGGCTAGCAAGAGCTTTCAGTGCTGGCACTTTTCATCTCTGAGCAATTGCTCGACGTTTGCAATTTCTCAGCTCGTGTCTAGGAGACGGAAATAGAAGGACCGTGACGTTTGGTGGGTAGAGAAGCGCAAAGCCCCAGTGTTACTGCGCCTGTAAAGTGCTTCCAAGGAAGGGTGCTGGCTAGCAACAGCTTTCAGTGCTGGCACTTTTCATCTCTGAGCAATTGCTCGACGTTTGCAATTTCTCAGCTCGTGTCTAGGAGACGGAAAGAGAAGGACCGTGACGTTTGGTGGCTAGAGAAGCGCAAAGCCCCAGTGTTACTGCGCCTGTAAAGCGCTTCCAAGGAAGGGTGCTGGCTAGCAACAGCTTTCAGTGCTGGCACTTTTCATCTCTGAGCAATTGCTCGACGTTTGCAATTTCTCACCTGAGCTCTCTTTAGAGTGCGCGAGAGGATGAGCAGAAGATGAGGTGGCTAGAGAAGCCCAGAGCCCCAGTGTTCTTAGGCCTACAGAAGCGCTTCCAAGGAAGGGTGCTGGCTAGCAAGAGCTTTCAGTGCTGGCACTTTTCATCTCTGAGCAATTGCTGGACGTTTGCAATTTCTCAGCTCGTGTCTAGGAGACGGAAAGAGAAGGACCGTGACGTTTGGTGGCTAGAGAAGTGCAAAGCCCCAGTGTTACTGCGCCTGTAAAGTGCTTCCAAGGAAGGGTGCTGGCTAGCAAGAGCTTTCAGTGCTGGCACTTTTCATCTCTGAGCAATTGCTGGACGTTTGCAATTTCTCAGCTCGTGTCTACCGACGGAAAGAGAAGGACCGTGACGTTTGGTGCGTAGAGAAGCGCAAAGCCCCAGTGTTACTGTGCCTGTGAAAGCGCTTCCAAGGAAGGGTGCTGGCTAGCAAGAGCTTTCAGTGCTGGCACTTTTCATCTCTGAGGAATTGCTGGACGTTTGCAATTTCTCAGCTCGTGTCTACGAGACGGAGAGATAGTGACCGTGACGTTTGGTGGCTAGAGAAGCGCAAAGCCCCAGTGTTACTGCGCCTGTGAAAGCGCTTCCAAGGAAGGGTGCTGGCTAGCAACAGCTTTCAGTGCTGGCACTTTTCATCTCTGAGCAATTGCTCGACGTTTGCAATTTCTCAGCTCGTGTCTACGAGACGGAGAGAGAGTGACCGTGACGTTTGGTGGCTAGAGAAGCGCAAAGCCCCAGTGTTACTGCGCCTGTGAAAGCGCTTCCAAGGAAGGGTGCTGGCTAGCAAGAGCTTTCAGTGCTGGCACTTTTCATCTCTGAGCAATTGCTCGACGTTTGCAATTTCTCAGCTCGTGTCTAGGAGACGGAAATAGAAGGACCGTGACGTTTGGTGGGTAGAGAAGCGCAAAGCCCCAGTGTTACTGCGCCTGTAAAGCGCTTCCAAGGAAGGGTGCTGGCTAGCAACAGCTTTCAGTGCTGGCACTTTTCATCTCTGAGCAATTGCTCGACGTTTGCAATTTCTCAGCTCGTGTCTACGAGACGGAAAGAGAAGGACCGTGACGTTTGGTGGCTAGAGAAGCGCAAAGCCCCAGTGTTACTGCGCCTGTAAAGCGCTTCCAAGGAAGGGTGCTGGCTAGCAACAGCTTTCAGTGCTGGCACTTTTCATCTCTGAGCAATTGCTCGACGTTTGCAATTTCTCACCTGAGCTCTCTTTAGAGTGCGCGAGAGGATGAGCAGAAGATGAGGTGGCTAGAGAAGCCCAGAGCCCCAGTGTTCTTAGGCCTACAGAAGCGCTTCCAAGGAAGGGTGCTGGCTAGCAAGAGCTTTCAGTGCTGGCACTTTTCATCTCTGAGCAATTGCTGGACGTTTGCAATTTCTCAGCTCGTTTCTAGGAGACGGAAAGAGAAGGACCGTGACGTTTGGTGGCTAGAGAAGCGCAAAGCCCCAGTGTTACTGCGCCTGTAAAGTGCTTCCAAGGAAGGGTGCTGGCTAGCAAGAGCTTTCAGTGCTGGCACTTTTCATCTCTGAGCAATTGCTCGACGTTTGCAATTTCTCAGCTCGTGTCTACCGACGGAAAGAGAAGGACCGTGACGTTTGGTGCGTAGAGAAGCGCAAAGCCCCAGTGTTACTGTGCCTGTGAAAGCGCTTCCAAGGAAGGGTGCTGGCTAGCAACAGCTTTCAGTGCTGGCACTTTTCATCTCTGAGCAATTGCTGGACGTTTGCAATTTCTCACCTGAGCTCTCTTTAGAGTGCGCGAGAGGATGAGCAGAAGATGAGGTGGCTAGAGAAGCCCAGAGCCCCAGTGTTCTTAGGCCTACAGAAGCGCTTCCAAGGAAGGGTGCTGGCTAGCAAGAGCTTTCAGTGCTGGCACTTTTCATCTCTGAGCAATTGCTGGACGTTTGCAATTTCTCAGCTCGTGTCTAGGAGACGGAAAGAGAAGGACCGTGACGTTTGGTGGCTAGAGAAGCGCAAAGCCCCAGTGTTACTGCGCCTGTAAAGTGCTTCCAAGGAAGGGTGCTGGCTAGCAAGAGCTTTCAGTGCTGGCACTTTTCATCTCTGAGCAATTGCTCGACGTTTGCAATTTCTCAGCTCGTGTCTACCGACGGAAAGAGAAGGACCGTGACTTTTGGTGCGTAGAGAAGCGCAAAGCCCCAGTGTTACTGCGCCTGTGAAAGCGCTTCCAAGGAAGGGTGCTGGCTAGCAACAGCTTTCAGTGCTGGCACTTTTCATCTCTGAGCAATTGCTCGACGTTTGCAATTTCTCAGCTCGTGTCTACGAGACGGAGAGATAGTGACCGTGACGTTTGGTGGCTAGAGAAGCGCAAAGCCCCAGTGTTACTGCGCCTGTGAAAGCGCTTCCAAGGAAGGGTGCTGGCTAGCAACAGCTTTCAGTGCTGGCACTTTTCATCTCTGAGCAATTGCTCGACGTTTGCAATTTCTCACCTGAGCTCTCTTTAGAGTGCGCGAGAGGATGAGCAGAAGATGAGGTGGCTAGAGAAGCCCAGAGCCCCAGTGTTCTTAGGCCTACAAAAGCGCTTCCAAGGAAGGGTGCTGGCTAGCAAGAGCTTTCAGTGCTGGCACTTTTCATCTCTGAGCAATTGCTGGACGTTTGCAATTTCTCAGCTCGTGTGTACGAGACGGAGAGATAGTGACCGTGACGTTTGGTGGGTAGAGAAGCGCAAAGCCACAGTGTTACTGCGCCTGTGAAAGCGCTTCCAAGGAAGGGTGCTGGCTAGCAAGAGCTTTCAGTGCTGGCACTTTTCAGCTCTGAGCAATTGCTCGACGTTTGCAATTTCTCACCTGAGCTCTCTTTAGAGTGCGCGAGAGGATGAGCAGAAGATGAGGTGGCTAGAGAAGCCCAGAGCCCCAGTGTTCTTAGGCCTACAAAAGCGCTTCCAAGGAAGGGTGCTGGCTAGCAAGAGCTTTCAGTGCTGACACTTTTCATCTCTGAGCAATTGCTGGACGTTTGCAATTTCTCAGCTCGTGTCTACGAGACGGAAAGAGAATGACCGTGACGTTTGGTGCGTATAGAAGCGCAAAGCCACAGTGTTGCTGCGCCTGTGAAAGTGCTTCCAAGGAAGGGTGCTGGCTAGCAAGAGCTTTCAGTGCTGGCACTTTTCATCTCTGAGCATTTGCTCGACGTTTGCAATTTCTCACCTGAGCTCTCTTTAGAGTGCGCGAGAGGATGAGCAGAAGATGAGGTGGCTAGAGAAGCCCAGAGCCCCAGTGTTCTTAGGCCTACAAAAGCGCTTCCAAGGAAGGGTGCTGGCTAGCAAGAGCTTTCAGTGCTGGCACTTTTCATCTCTGAGCAATTGCTCGACGTTTGCAATTTCTCAGCTCGTGTCTAGGAGACGGAAATAGAAGGACCGTGACGTTTGGTGGGTAGAGAAGCGCAAAGCCCCAGTGTTACTGCGCCTGTAAAGTGCTTCCAAGGAAGGGTGCTGGCTAGCAACAGCTTTCAGTGCTGGCACTTTTCATCTCTGAGCAATTGCTGGACGTTTGCAATTTCTCAGCTCGTGTCTAGGAGACGGAAAGAGAAGGACCGTGACGTTTGGTGGCTAGAGAAGCGCAAAGCCCCAGTGTTACTGCGCCTGTAAAGCGCTTCCAAGGAAGGGTGCTGGCTAGCAACAGCTTTCAGTGCTGGCACTTTTCATCTCTGAGCAATTGCTCGACGTTTGCAATTTCTCACCTGAGCTCTCTTTAGAGTGCGCGAGAGGATGAGCAGAAGATGAGGTGGCTAGAGAAGCCCAGAGCCCCAGTGTTCTTAGGCCTACAGAAGCGCTTCCAAGGAAGGGTGCTGGCTAGCAAGAGCTTTCAGTGCTGGCACTTTTCATCTCTGAGCAATTGCTGGACGTTTGCAATTTCTCAGCTCGTGTCTAGGAGACGGAAAGAGAAGGACCGTGACGTTTGGTGGCTAGAGAAGTGCAAAGCCCCAGTGTTACTGCGCCTGTAAAGTGCTTCCAAGGAAGGGTGCTGGCTAGCAAGAGCTTTCAGTGCTGGCACTTTTCATCTCTGAGCAATTGCTGGACGTTTGCAATTTCTCAGCTCGTGTCTACCGACGGAAAGAGAAGGACCGTGACGTTTGGTGCGTAGAGAAGCGCAAAGCCCCAGTGTTACTGTGCCTGTGAAAGCGCTTCCAAGGAAGGGTGCTGGCTAGCAAGAGCTTTCAGTGCTGGCACTTTTCATCTCTGAGCAATTGCTCGACGTTTGCAATTTCTCAGCTCGTGTCTAGGAGACGGAAATAGAAGGACCGTGACGTTTGGTGGGTAGAGAAGCGCAAAGCCCCAGTGTTACTGCGCCTGTAAAGTGCTTCCAAGGAAGGGTGCTGGCTAGCAACAGCTTTCAGTGCTGGCACTTTTCATCTCTGAGCAATTGCTCGACGTTTGCAATTTCTCAGCTCGTGTCTAGGAGACGGAAAGAGAAGGACCGTGACGTTTGGTGGCTAGAGAAGTGCAAAGCCCCAGTGTTACTGCGCCTGTAAAGTGCTTCCAAGGAAGGGTGCTGGCTAGCAAGAGCTTTCAGTGCTGGCACTTTTCATCTCTGAGCAATTGCTGGACGTTTGCAATTTCTCAGCTCGTGTCTACCGACGGAAAGAGAAGGACCGTGACGTTTGGTGCGTAGAGAAGCGCAAAGCCCCAGTGTTACTGTGCCTGTGAAAGCGCTTCCAAGGAAGGGTGCTGGCTAGCAAGAGCTTTCAGTGCTGGCACTTTTCATCTCTGAGGAATTGCTGGACGTTTGCAATTTCTCAGCTCGTGTCTACGAGACGGAGAGATAGTGACCGTGACGTTTGGTGGCTAGAGAAGCGCAAAGCCACAGTGTTACTGCGCCTGTGAAAGCGCTTCCAAGGAAGGGTGCTGGCTAGCAACAGCTTTCAGTGCTGGCACTTTTCATCTCTGAGCAATTGCTCGACGTTTGCAATTTCTCAGCTCGTGTCTACGAGACGGAGAGATAGTGACCGTGACGTTTGGTGGCTAGAGAAGCGCAAAGCCCCAGTGTTACTGCGCCTGTGAAAGCGCTTCCAAGGAAGGGTGCTGGCTAGCAAGAGCTTTCAGTGCTGGCACTTTTCATCTCTGAGCAATTGCTCGACGTTTGCAATTTCTCAGCTCGTGTCTAGGAGACGGAAATAGAAGGACCGTGACGTTTGGTGGGTAGAGAAGCGCAAAGCCCCAGTGTTACTGCGCCTGTAAAGCGCTTCCAAGGAAGGGTGCTGGCTAGCAACAGCTTTCAGTGCTGGCACTTTTCATCTCTGAGCAATTGCTCGACGTTTGCAATTTCTCAGCTCGTGTCTACGAGACGGAAAGAGAAGGACCGTGACGTTTGGTGGCTAGAGAAGCGCAAAGCCCCAGTGTTACTGCGCCTGTAAAGCGCTTCCAAGGAAGGGTGCTGGCTAGCAACAGCTTTCAGTGCTGGCACTTTTCATCTCTGAGCAATTGCTCGACGTTTGCAATTTCTCACCTGAGCTCTCTTTAGAGTGCGCGAGAGGATGAGCAGAAGATGAGGTGGCTAGAGAAGCCCAGAGCCCCAGTGTTCTTAGGCCTACAGAAGCGCTTCCAAGGAAGGGTGCTGGCTAGCAAGAGCTTTCAGTGCTGGCACTTTTCATCTCTGAGCAATTGCTGGACGTTTGCAATTTCTCAGCTCGTTTCTAGGAGACGGAAAGAGAAGGACCGTGACGTTTGGTGGCTAGAGAAGCGCAAAGCCCCAGTGTTACTGCGCCTGTAAAGTGCTTCCAAGGAAGGGTGCTGGCTAGCAAGAGCTTTCAGTGCTGGCACTTTTCATCTCTGAGCAATTGCTCGACGTTTGCAATTTCTCAGCTCGTGTCTACCGACGGAAAGAGAAGGACCGTGACGTTTGGTGCGTAGAGAAGCGCAAAGCCCCAGTGTTACTGTGCCTGTGAAAGCGCTTCCAAGGAAGGGTGCTGGCTAGCAACAGCTTTCAGTGCTGGCACTTTTCATCTCTGAGCAATTGCTCGACGTTTGCAATTTCTCACCTGAGCTCTCTTTAGAGTGCGCGAGAGGATGAGCAGAAGATGAGGTGGCTAGAGAAGCCCAGAGCCCCAGTGTTCTTAGGCCTACAGAAGCGCTTCCAAGGAAGGGTGCTGGCTAGCAAGAGCTTTCAGTGCTGGCACTTTTCATCTCTGAGCAATTGCTGGACGTTTGCAATTTCTCAGCTCGTGTCTAGGAGACGGAAAGAGAAGGACCGTGACGTTTGGTGGCTAGAGAAGCGCAAAGCCCCAGTGTTACTGCGCCTGTAAAGTGCTTCCAAGGAAGGGTGCTGGCTAGCAAGAGCTTTCAGTGCTGGCACTTTTCATCTCTGAGCAATTGCTCGACGTTTGCAATTTCTCAGCTCGTGTCTACCGACGGAAAGAGAAGGACCGTGACTTTTGGTGCGTAGAGAAGCGCAAAGCCCCAGTGTTACTGCGCCTGTGAAAGCGCTTCCAAGGAAGGGTGCTGGCTAGCAACAGCTTTCAGTGCTGGCACTTTTCATCTCTGAGCAATTGCTCGACGTTTGCAATTTCTCAGCTCGTGTCTACGAGACGGAGAGATAGTGACCGTGACGTTTGGTGGCTAGAGAAGCGCAAAGCCCCAGTGTTACTGCGCCTGTGAAAGCGCTTCCAAGGAAGGGTGCTGGCTAGCAACAGCTTTCAGTGCTGGCACTTTTCATCTCTGAGCAATTGCTCGACGTTTGCAATTTCTCACCTGAGCTCTCTTTAGAGTGCGCGAGAGGATGAGCAGAAGATGAGGTGGCTAGAGAAGCCCAGAGCCCCAGTGTTCTTAGGCCTACAAAAGCGCTTCCAAGGAAGGGTGCTGGCTAGCAAGAGCTTTCAGTGCTGGCACTTTTCATCTCTGAGCAATTGCTGGACGTTTGCAATTTCTCAGCTCGTGTGTACGAGACGGAGAGATAGTGACCGTGACGTTTGGTGGCTAGAGAAGCGCAAAGCCCCAGTGTTACTGCGCCTGTGAAAGCACTTCCAAGGAAGGGTGCTGGCTAGCAAGAGCTTTCAGTGCTGGCACTTTTCAGCTCTGAGCAATTGCTCGACGTTTGCAATTTCTCACCTGAGCTCTCTTTAGAGTGCGCGAGAGGATGAGCAGAAGATGAGGTGGCTAGAGAAGCCCAGACACCCAGTGTTCTTAGGCCTACAAAAGCGCTTCCAAGGAAGGGTGCTGGCTAGCAAGAGCTTTCAGTGCTGGCACTTTTCATCTCTGAGCAATTGCTCGACGTTTGCAATTTCTCAGCTCGTGTCTACGAGATGGAAAGAGAAGGACCATGACGTTTGGTGCGTATAGAAGCGCAAAGCCCCAGTGTTGCTGCGCCTGTGAAAGCGCTTCCAAGGAAGGGTGCTGGCTAGCAACAGCTTTCAGTGCTGGCACTTTTCATCTCTGAGCAATTGCTGGACGTTTGCAATTTCTCAGCTCGTGTCTACGAGGCGGAAAGAGAAGGACCGTGACGTTTGGTGGGTAGAGAAGCGCAAAGCCCCAGTGTTACTGCGCCTGTGAAAGCGCTTCCAAGGAAGGGTGCTGGCTAGCAAGAGCTTTCAGTGCTGGCACTTTTCATCTCTGAGGAATTGCTGGACGTTTGCAATTTCTCAGCTCGTGTCTACGAGGCGGAAAGAGAAGGACCGTGACGTTTGGTGGGTAGAGAAGCGCAAAGCCCCAGTGTTACTGCGCCTGTAAAGTGCTTCCAAGGAAGGGTGCTGGCTAGCAACAGCTTTCAGTGCTGGCACTTTTCATCTCTGAGCAATTGCTCGACGTTTGCAATTTCTCAGCTCGTGTCTAGGAGACGGAAAGAGAAGGACCGTGACGTTTGGTGGCTAGAGAAGCGCAAAGCCCCAGTGTTACTGCGCCTGTAAAGCGCTTCCAAGGAAGGGTGCTGGCTAGCAACAGCTTTCAGTGCTGGCACTTTTCATCTCTGAGCAATTGCTCGACGTTTGCAATTTCTCACCTGAGCTCTCTTTAGAGTGCGCGAGAGGATGAGCAGAAGATGAGGTGGCTAGAGAAGCCCAGAGCCCCAGTGTTCTTAGGCCTACAGAAGCGCTTCCAAGGAAGGGTGCTGGCTAGCAAGAGCTTTCAGTGCTGGCACTTTTCATCTCTGAGGAATTGCTGGACGTTTGCAATTTCTCAGCTCGTGTCTACGAGACGGAGAGATAGTGACCGTGACGTTTGGTGGCTAGAGAAGCGCAAAGCCACAGTGTTACTGCGCCTGTGAAAGCGCTTCCAAGGAAGGGTGCTGGCTAGCAACAGCTTTCAGTGCTGGCACTTTTCATCTCTGAGCAATTGCTCGACGTTTGCAATTTCTCAGCTCGTGTCTACGAGACGGAGAGATAGTGACCGTGACGTTTGGTGGCTAGAGAAGCGCAAAGCCCCAGTGTTACTGCGCCTGTGAAAGCGCTTCCAAGGAAGGGTGCTGGCTAGCAAGAGCTTTCAGTGCTGGCACTTTTCATCTCTGAGCAATTGCTCGACGTTTGCAATTTCTCAGCTCGTGTCTAGGAGACGGAAATAGAAGGACCGTGACGTTTGGTGGGTAGAGAAGCGCAAAGCCCCAGTGTTACTGCGCCTGTAAAGCGCTTCCAAGGAAGGGTGCTGGCTAGCAACAGCTTTCAGTGCTGGCACTTTTCATCTCTGAGCAATTGCTCGACGTTTGCAATTTCTCAGCTCGTGTCTACGAGACGGAAAGAGAAGGACCGTGACGTTTGGTGGCTAGAGAAGCGCAAAGCCCCAGTGTTACTGCGCCTGTAAAGCGCTTCCAAGGAAGGGTGCTGGCTAGCAACAGCTTTCAGTGCTGGCACTTTTCATCTCTGAGCAATTGCTCGACGTTTGCAATTTCTCACCTGAGCTCTCTTTAGAGTGCGCGAGAGGATGAGCAGAAGATGAGGTGGCTAGAGAAGCCCAGAGCCCCAGTGTTCTTAGGCCTACAGAAGCGCTTCCAAGGAAGGGTGCTGGCTAGCAAGAGCTTTCAGTGCTGGCACTTTTCATCTCTGAGCAATTGCTGGACGTTTGCAATTTCTCAGCTCGTTTCTAGGAGACGGAAAGAGAAGGACCGTGACGTTTGGTGGCTAGAGAAGCGCAAAGCCCCAGTGTTACTGCGCCTGTAAAGTGCTTCCAAGGAAGGGTGCTGGCTAGCAAGAGCTTTCAGTGCTGGCACTTTTCATCTCTGAGCAATTGCTCGACGTTTGCAATTTCTCAGCTCGTGTCTACCGACGGAAAGAGAAGGACCGTGACGTTTGGTGCGTAGAGAAGCGCAAAGCCCCAGTGTTACTGTGCCTGTGAAAGCGCTTCCAAGGAAGGGTGCTGGCTAGCAACAGCTTTCAGTGCTGGCACTTTTCATCTCTGAGCAATTGCTCGACGTTTGCAATTTCTCACCTGAGCTCTCTTTAGAGTGCGCGAGAGGATGAGCAGAAGATGAGGTGGCTAGAGAAGCCCAGAGCCCCAGTGTTCTTAGGCCTACAGAAGCGCTTCCAAGGAAGGGTGCTGGCTAGCAAGAGCTTTCAGTGCTGGCACTTTTCATCTCTGAGCAATTGCTGGACGTTTGCAATTTCTCAGCTCGTGTCTAGGAGACGGAAAGAGAAGGACCGTGACGTTTGGTGGCTAGAGAAGCGCAAAGCCCCAGTGTTACTGCGCCTGTAAAGTGCTTCCAAGGAAGGGTGCTGGCTAGCAAGAGCTTTCAGTGCTGGCACTTTTCATCTCTGAGCAATTGCTCGACGTTTGCAATTTCTCAGCTCGTGTCTACCGACGGAAAGAGAAGGACCGTGACTTTTGGTGCGTAGAGAAGCGCAAAGCCCCAGTGTTACTGCGCCTGTGAAAGCGCTTCCAAGGAAGGGTGCTGGCTAGCAACAGCTTTCAGTGCTGGCACTTTTCATCTCTGAGCAATTGCTCGACGTTTGCAATTTCTCAGCTCGTGTCTACGAGACGGAGAGATAGTGACCGTGACGTTTGGTGGCTAGAGAAGCGCAAAGCCCCAGTGTTACTGCGCCTGTGAAAGCGCTTCCAAGGAAGGGTGCTGGCTAGCAACAGCTTTCAGTGCTGGCACTTTTCATCTCTGAGCAATTGCTCGACGTTTGCAATTTCTCACCTGAGCTCTCTTTAGAGTGCGCGAGAGGATGAGCAGAAGATGAGGTGGCTAGAGAAGCCCAGAGCCCCAGTGTTCTTAGGCCTACAAAAGCGCTTCCAAGGAAGGGTGCTGGCTAGCAAGAGCTTTCAGTGCTGGCACTTTTCATCTCTGAGCAATTGCTGGACGTTTGCAATTTCTCAGCTCGTGTGTACGAGACGGAGAGATAGTGACCGTGACGTTTGGTGGCTAGAGAAGCGCAAAGCCCCAGTGTTACTGCGCCTGTGAAAGCACTTCCAAGGAAGGGTGCTGGCTAGCAAGAGCTTTCAGTGCTGGCACTTTTCAGCTCTGAGCAATTGCTCGACGTTTGCAATTTCTCACCTGAGCTCTCTTTAGAGTGCGCGAGAGGATGAGCAGAAGATGAGGTGGCTAGAGAAGCCCAGACACCCAGTGTTCTTAGGCCTACAAAAGCGCTTCCAAGGAAGGGTGCTGGCTAGCAAGAGCTTTCAGTGCTGGCACTTTTCATCTCTGAGCAATTGCTCGACGTTTGCAATTTCTCAGCTCGTGTCTAGGAGACGGAAATAGAAGGACCGTGACGTTTGGTGGGTAGAGAAGCGCAAAGCCCCAGTGTTACTGCGCCTGTAAAGCGCTTCCAAGGAAGGGTGCTGGCTAGCAACAGCTTTCAGTGCTGGCACTTTTCATCTCTGAGCAATTGCTCAACGTTTGCAATTTCTCAGCTCGTGTCTACGAGACGGAAAGAGAAGGACCGTGACGTTTGGTGCGTATAGAAGCGCAAAGCCCCAGTGTTACTGCGCCTGTGAAAGCACTTCCAAGGAAGGGTGCTGGCTAGCAACAGCTTTCAGTGCTGGCACTTTTCATCTCTGAGCAATTGCTCGACGTTTGCAATTTCTCACCTGAGCTCTCTTTAGAGTGCGCGAGAGGATGAGCAGAAGATGAGGTGGCTAGAGAAGCCCAGAGCCCCAGTGTTCTTAGGCCTACAGAAGCGCTTCCAAGGAAGGGTGCTGGCTAGCAAGAGCTTTCAGTGCTGGCACTTTTCATCTCTGAGCAATTGCTGGACGTTTGCAATTTCTCAGCTCGTTTCTAGGAGACGGAAAGAGAAGGACCGTGACGTTTGGTGGCTAGAGAAGCGCAAAGCCCCAGTGTTACTGCGCCTGTAAAGTGCTTCCAAGGAAGGGTGCTGGCTAGCAAGAGCTTTCAGTGCTGGCACTTTTCATCTCTGAGCAATTGCTCGACGTTTGCAATTTCTCAGCTCGTGTCTACCGACGGAAAGAGAAGGACCGTGACGTTTGGTGCGTAGAGAAGCGCAAAGCCCCAGTGTTACTGTGCCTGTGAAAGCGCTTCCAAGGAAGGGTGCTGGCTAGCAACAGCTTTCAGTGCTGGCACTTTTCATCTCTGAGCAATTGCTCGACGTTTGCAATTTCTCACCTGAGCTCTCTTTAGAGTGCGCGAGAGGATGAGCAGAAGATGAGGTGGCTAGAGAAGCCCAGAGCCCCAGTGTTCTTAGGCCTACAGAAGCGCTTCCAAGGAAGGGTGCTGGCTAGCAAGAGCTTTCAGTGCTGGCACTTTTCATCTCTGAGCAATTGCTGGACGTTTGCAATTTCTCAGCTCGTGTCTAGGAGACGGAAAGAGAAGGACCGTGACGTTTGGTGGGTAGAGAAGCGCAAAGCCCCAGTGTTACTGCGCCTGTAAAGTGCTTCCAAGGAAGGGTGCTGGCTAGCAAGAGCTTTCAGTGCTGGCACTTTTCATCTCTGAGCAATTGCTCGACGTTTGCAATTTCTCAGCTCGTGTCTACGAGACGGAGAGATAGTGACCGTGACGTTTGGTGGCTAGAGAAGCGCAAAGCCCCAGTGTTACTGCGCCTGTGAAAGCGCTTCCAAGGAAGGGTGCTGGCTAGCAACAGCTTTCAGTGCTGGCACTTTTCATCTCTGAGCAATTGCTCGACGTTTGCAATTTCTCACCTGAGCTCTCTTTAGAGTGCGCGAGAGGATGAGCAGAAGATGAGGTGGCTAGAGAAGCCCAGAGCCCCACTGTTCTTAGGCCTACAAAAGCGCTTCCAAGGAAGGGTGCTGGCTAGCAAGAGCTTTCAGTGCTGGCACTTTTCATCTCTGAGCAATTGCTGGACGTTTGCAATTTCTCAGCTCGTGTGTACGAGACGGAGAGATAGTGACCGTGACGTTTGGTGGCTAGAGAAGCGCAAAGCCCCAGTGTTACTGCGCCTGTGAAAGCACTTCCAAGGAAGGGTGCTGGCTAGCAAGAGCTTTCAGTGCTGGCACTTTTCAGCTCTGAGCAATTGCTCGACGTTTGCAATTTCTCACCTGAGCTCTCTTTAGAGTGCGCGAGAGGATGAGCAGAAGATGAGGTGGCTAGAGAAGCCCAGACACCCAGTGTTCTTAGGCCTACAAAAGCGCTTCCAAGGAAGGGTGCTGGCTAGCAAGAGCTTTCAGTGCTGGCACTTTTCATCTCTGAGCAATTGCTCGACGTTTGCAATTTCTCAGCTCGTGTCTACGAGATGGAAAGAGAAGGACCATGACGTTTGGTGCGTATAGAAGCGCAAAGCCCCAGTGTTGCTGCGCCTGTGAAAGCGCTTCCAAGGAAGGGTGCTGGCTAGCAACAGCTTTCAGTGCTGGCACTTTTCATCTCTGAGCAATTGCTCGACGTTTGCAATTTCTCAGCTCGTGTCTACGAGGCGGAAAGAGAAGGACCGTGACGTTTGGTGGGTAGAGAAGCGCAAAGCCCCAGTGTTACTGCGCCTGTGAAAGCGCTTCCAAGGAAGGGTGCTGGCTAGCAAGAGCTTTCAGTGCTGGCACTTTTCATCTCTGAGGAATTGCTGGACGTTTGCAATTTCTCAGCTCGTGTCTAGGAGACGGAAAGAGAAGGACCGTGACGTTTGGTGCGTAGAAAAGTGCAAAGCCCCAGTGTTGCTGCGCCTGTGAAAGCGCTTCCAAGGAAGGGTGCTGGCTAGCAACAGCTTTCAGTGCTGGCACTTTTCTTCTCTGAGCAATTGCTCGACGTTTGCAATTTCTCACCTGAGCTCTCTTTAGAGTGCGCGAGAGGATGAGCAGAAGATGAGGTGGCTAGATAAGCCCAGAGCCCCACTGTTCTTAGGCCTACAAAAGCGCTTCCAAGGAAGGGTGCTGGGTAGCAACAGCTTTCAGTGCTGGCACTTTTCAGCTCTGAGCAATTGCTCGACGTTTGCAATTTCTCAGCTCGTGTCTACGAGACGGAAAGAGAATGACCGTGACCTTTGGTGGCTAGAGAAGGGCAAAGCCCCACTGTTACTGCGCCTGTGAAAGCGCTTCCAAGGAAGGGTGCTGGCTAGCAACAGCTTTCAGTGCTGGCACTTTTCATCTCTGAGCAATTGCTCGACGTTTGCAATTTCTCACCTGAGCTCTCTTTAGAGTGCGCGAGAGGATGAGCAGAAGATGAGGTGGCTAGAGAAGCCCAGAGCCCCAGTGTTCTTAGGCCTACAAAAGCGCTTCCAAGGAAGGGTGCTGGCTAGCAAGAGCTTTCAGTGCTGGCACTTTTCATCTCTGAGCAATTGCTCGACGTTTGCAATTTCTCAGCTCGTGTCTAGGAGACGGAAATAGAAGGACCGTGACGTTTGGTGGGTAGAGAAGCGCAAAGACCCAGTGTTACTGCGCCTGTAAAGCGCTTCCAAGGAAGGGTGCTGGCTAGCAACAGCTTTCAGTGCTGGCACTTTTCATCTCTGAGCAATTGCTCAACGTTTGCAATTTCTCAGCTCGTGTCTACGAGACGGAAAGAGAAGGACCGTGACGTTTGGTGCGTATAGAAGCGCAAAGCCCCAGTGTTACTGCGCCTGTGAAAGCACTTCCAAGGAAGGGTGCTGGCTAGCAACAGCTTTCAGTGCTGGCACTTTTCATCTCTGAGCAATTGCTCGACGTTTGCAATTTCTCACCTGAGCTCTCTTTAGAGTGCGCGAGAGGATGAGCAGAAGATGAGGTGGCTAGAGAAGCCCAGAGTCCCAGTGTTCTTAGGCCTACAGAAGCGCTTCCAAGGAAGGGTGCTGGCTAGCAAGAGCTTTCAGTGCTGGCACTTTTCATCTCTGAGCAATTGCTGGACGTTTGCAATTTCTCAGCTCGTGTCTAGGAGACGGAAAGAGAAGGACCGTGACGTTTGGTGGCTAGAGAAGCGCAAAGCCCCAGTGTTACTGCGCCTGTAAAGTGCTTCCAAGGAAGGGTGCTGGCTAGCAAGAGCTTTCAGTGCTGGCACTTTTCATCTCTGAGCAATTGCTCGACGTTTGCAATTTCTCAGCTCGTGTCTACTGACGGAAAGAGAAGGACCGTGACGTTTGGTGGCTAGAGAAGCGCAAAGCCCCAGTGTTACTGTGCCTGTGAAAGCGCTTCCAAGGAAGGGTGCTGGCTAGCAGCAGCTTTCAGTGCTGGCACTTTTCATCTCTGAGCAATTGCTGGACGTTTGCAATTTCTCAGCTCGTGTCTACGAGACGGAGAGATAGTGACCGTGACGTTTGGTGGCTAGAGAAGCGCAAAGCCCCACTGTTACTGCGCCTGTGAAAGCGCTTCCAAGGAAGGGTGCTGGCTAGCAAGAGCTTTCAGTGCTGGCACTTTTCATCTCTGAGCAATTGCTCGATGTTTGCAATTTCTCAGCTCGTGTGTACGAGACGGAGAGATAGTGACCGTGACGTTTGGTGGCTAGAGAAGCGCAAAGCCCCAGTGTTACTGCGCCTGTGAAAGCGCTTCCAAGGAAGGGTGCTGGCTAGCAACAGCTTTCAGTGCTGGCACTTTTCATGTCTGAGCAATTGCTCGACGTTTGCAATTTCTCACCTGAGCTCTCTTTAGAGTGCGCGAGAGGATGAGCAGAAGATGAGGTGGCTAGAGAAGCCCAGAGCCCCAGTGTGCTTAGGCCTACAAAAGCGCTTCCAAGGAAGGGTGCTGGCTAGCAACAGCTTTCAGTGCTGGCACTTTTCAGCTCTGAGCAATTGCTCGACGTTTGCAATTTCTCAGCTCCTGTCTACGAGAAGGACCGTGACGTTTGGTGCGTATAGAAGCGCAAAGCCCCAGTGTTGCTGCGCCTGTGAAAGCGCTTCCGAGGAAGGGTGCTGGCTAGCAGCAGCTTTCAGTGCTGGCACTTTTCGTCTCTGAGCAATTGCTCGACGTTTGCAATTTCTCCCCTGAGCTCTCTTTAGAGTGCGCGAGAGGATGAGCAGAAGATGAGGTGGCTAGAGAAGCCCAGAGCCCCAGTGTTCTTAGGCCTACAAAAGCGCTTCCAAGGAAGGGTGCTGGCTAGCAACAGCTTTCAGTGCTGGCACTTTTCATCTCTGAGCAATTGCTCGACGTTTGCAATTTCTCAGCTCGTGTCTACGAGGCGGAAAGAGAAGGACCGTGACGTTTTGTGCGTATAGAAGCGCAAAGCCCCAGTGTTACTGCGCCTGTGAAAGCGCTTCCAAGGAAGGGTGCTGGCTAGCAACAGCTTTCAGTGCTGGCACTTTTCATCTCTGAGCAATTGCTCGACGTTTGCAATTTCTCAGCTCGTGTCTACCGACGGAAAGAGAAGGACCGTGACGTTTGATGGCTAGAGAAGCGCAAAGCCCCAGTGTTACTGCGCCTGTAAAGCGCTTCCAAGGAAGGGTGCTGGCTAGCAAGAGCTTTCAGTGCTGGCACTTTTCATCTCTGAGCAATTGCTCGACGTTTGCAATTTCTCAGCTCGTGTCTACGAGACGGAAAGAGAAGGACCGTGACGTTTGGTGCGTATAGAAGCGCAAAGCCCCAGTGTTGCTGCGCCTGTGAAAGCGCTTCCAAGGAAGGGTGCTGGCTAGCAAGAGCTTTCAGTGCTGGCACTTTTCATCTCTGAGCAATTGCTCGACGTTTGCAATTTCTCACCTGAGCTCTCTTTAGAGTGCGCGAGAGGATGAGCAGAAGATGAGGTGGCTAGAGAAGCCGAGAGCCCCAGTGTTCTTAGGCCTACAAAAGCGCTTCCAAGGAAGGGTGCTGGCTAGCAAGAGCTTTCAGTGCTGGCACTTTTCATCTCTGAGCAATTGCTGGACGTTTGCAATTTCTCAGCTCGTGTCTACGAGACGGAAAGAGAATGACCGTGACGTTTGGTGGCTAGAGAAGCGCAAAGCCCCACTGTTACTGCGCCTGTGAAAGCGCTTCCAAGGAAGGGTGCTGGCTAGCAAGAGCTTTCAGTGCTGGCACTTTTCATCTCTGAGCAATTGCTCGACGTTTGCAATTTCTCAGGTCGTGTCTACGAGACGGAGAGATAGTGACCGTGACGTTTGGTGGGTAGAGAAGCGCAAAGCCCCAGTGTTACTGCGCCTGTGAAAGCGCTTCCAAGGAAGGGTGCTGGCTAGCAACAGCTTTCAGTGCTGGCACTTTTCATCTCTGAGCAATTGCTCGACGTTTGCAATTTCTCACCTGAGCTCTCTTTAGAGTGCGCGAGAGGATGAGCAGAAGATGAGGTGGCTAGAGAAGCCCAGAGCCCCACTGTTCTTAGGCCTACAAAAGCGCTTCCAAGGAAGGGTGCTGGCTAGCAACAGCTTTCAGTGCTGGCACTTTTCATCTCTGAGCAATTGCTGGACGTTTGCAATTTCTCAGCTCGTGTCTACGAGACGGAAAGAGAAGGACCATGACGTTTGGTGCGTATAGAAGCGCAAAGCCCCAGTGTTGCTGCGCCTGTGAAAGCGCTTCCAAGGAAGGGTGCTGGCTAGCAACAGCTTTCAGTGCTGGCACTTTTCGTCTCTGAGCAATTGCTCGACGTTTGCAATTTCTCAGCTCGTGTCTACGAGACGGAAAGAGAAGGACCGTGACGTTTGGTGCGTAGAAAAGTGCAAAGCCCCAGTGTTGCTGCGCCTGTGAAAGTGCTTCCAAGGAAGGGTGCGGGCTAGCAAAAGCTTTCAGTGCTGGCACTTTTCTTCTCTGAGCATTTGCTAGACGTTTGCAATTTCTCACCTGAGCTCTCTTTAGAGTGCGCGAGAGGATGAGCAGAAGATGAGGTGGCTAGAGAAGCCCAGAGCCCCACTGTTCTTAGGCCTACAAAAGCGCTTCCAAGGAAGGGTGCTGGCTAGCAACAGCTTTCAGTGCTGGCACTTTTCATCTCTGAGCAATTGCTCGACGTTTGCAATTTCTCAGCTCGTGTCTACGAGACGGAAAGAGAATGACCGTGACCTTTGGTGGCTAGAGAAGGGCAAAGCCCCAGTGTTACTGCGCCTGTGAAAGCGCTTCCAAGGAAGGGTGCTGGCTAGCAACAGCTTTCAGTGCTGGCACTTTTCATCTCTGAGCAATTGCTCGACGTTTGCAATTTCTCACCTGAGCTCTCTTTAGAGTGCGCGAGAGGATGAGCAGAAGATGAGGTGGCTAGAGAAGCCCAGAGCCCCAGTGTTCTTAGGCCTACAAAAGCGCTTCCAAGGAAGGGTGCTGGCTAGCAAGAGCTTTCAGTGCTGGCACTTTTCATCTCTGAGCAATTGCTCGACGTTTGCAATTTCTCAGCTCGTGTCTACGAGACGGAAAGAGAAGGACCGTGACGTTTGGTGCGTATAGAAGCGCAAAGCCCCAGTGTTACTGCGCCTGTGAAAGCGCTTCCAAGGAAGGGTGCTGGCTAGCAACAGCTTTCAGTGCTGGCACTTTTCATCTCTGAGCAATTGCTGGACGTTTGCAATTTCTCAGCTCGTGTCTACGAGACGGAAAGAGAAGGACCGTGACGTTTGGTGCGTAGAAAAGTGCAAAGCCCCAGTGTTGCTGCGCCTGTGAAAGCGCTTCCAAGGAAGGGTGCTGGCTAGCAACAGCTTTCAGTGCTGGCACTTTTCTTCTCTGAGCAATTGCTGGACGTTTGCAATTTCTCACCTGAGCTCTCTTTAGAGTGCGCGAGAGGATGAGCAGAAGATGAGGTGGCTAGAGAAGCCCAGAGCCCCAGTGTTGTTAGGCCTACAAAAGCGCTTCCAAGGAAGGGTGCTGGCTAGCAACAGCTTTCAGTGCTGGCACTTTTCATCTCTGAGCAATTGCTCGACGTTTGCAATTTCTCAGCTCGTGTCTACCGACGGAAAGAGAAGGACCGTGACGTTTGGTGGGTAGAGAAGCGCAAAGCCCCAGTGTTACTGCGCCTGTGAAAGCGCTTCCAAGGAAGGGTGCTGGCTAGCAAGAGCTTTCAGTGCTGGCACTTTTCATCTCTGAGCAATTGCTCGACGTTTGCAATTTCTCAGCTCGTGTCTAGGAGACGGAAAGAGAAGGACCGTGACGTTTGGTGCGTAGAAAAGTGCAAAGCCCCAGTGTTGCTGCGCCTGTGAAAGCGCTTCCAAGGAAGGGTGCTGGCTAGCAACAGCTTTCAGTGCTGGCACTTTTCTTCTCTGAGCAATTGCTCGACGTTTGCAATTTCTCACCTGAGCTCTCTTTAGAGTGCGCGAGAGGATGAGCAGAACATGAGGTGGCTAGAGAAGCCCAGAGCCCCAGTGTTCTTAGGCCTACAAAAGCGCTTCCAAGGAAGGGTGCTGGCTAGCAACAGCTTTCAGTGCTGGCACTTTTCATCTCTGAGCAATTGCTCGACGTTTGCAATTTCTCACCTGAGCTCTCTTTAGAGTGCGCGAGAGGATGAGCAGAAGATGAGGTGGCTAGAGAAGCCCAGAGCCCCAGTGTGCTTAGGCCTACAAAAGCGCTTCCAAGGAAGGGTGCTGGCTAGCAACAGCTTTCAGTGCTGGCACTTTTCATCTCGGAGCAATTGCTCGACGTTTGCAATTTCTCAGCTCGTGTCTACGAGACGGAAAGAGAAGGACCGTGACGTTTGGTGCGTATAGAAGCGCAAAGCCCCAGTGTTACTGCGCCTGTGAAAGCGCTTCCAAGGAAGGGTGCTGGCTAGCAACAGCTTTCAGTGCTGGCACTTTTCATCTCTGAGCAATTGCTGGACGTTTGCAATTTCTCAGCTCGTGTCTACGAGACGGAAAGAGAAGGACCGTGACGTTTGGTGCGTAGAAAAGTGCAAAGCCCCAGTGTTGCTGCGCCTGTGAAAGCGCTTCCAAGGAAGGGTGCTGGCTAGCAACAGCTTTCAGTGCTGGCACTTTTCTTCTCTGAGCAATTGCTGGACGTTTGCAATTTCTCACCTGAGCTCTCTTTAGAGTGCGCGAGAGGATGAGCAGAAGATGAGGTGGCTAGAGAAGCCCAGAGCCCCAGTGTTGTTAGGCCTACAAAAGCGCTTCCAAGGAAGGGTGCTGGCTAGCAACAGCTTTCAGTGCTGGCACTTTTCATCTCTGAGCAATTGCTCGACGTTTGCAATTTCTCAGCTCGTGTCTACGAGGCGGAAAGAGAAGGACCGTGACGTTTGGTGGGTAGAGAAGCGCAAAGCCCCAGTGTTACTGCGCCTGTGAAAGCGCTTCCAAGGAAGGGTGCTGGCTAGCAACAGCTTTCAGTGCTGGCACTTTTCATCTCTGAGCAATTGCTCGACGTTTGCAATTTCTCACCTGAGCTCTCTTTAGAGTGCGCGAGAGGATGAGCAGAAGATGAGGTGGCTAGAGAAGCCCAGAGCCCCAGTGTTCTTAGGCCTACAAAAGCGCTTCCAAGGAAGGGGGCTGGCTAGCAACAGCTTTCAGTGCTGGCACTTTTCATCTCTGAGCAATTGCTGGACGTTTGCAATTTCTCAGCTCGTGTCTACGAGACGGAAAGAGAATGACCGTGACGTTTGGTGGCTAGAGAAGCGCAAAGCCCCACTGTTACTGCGCCTGTGAAAGCGCTTCCAAGGAAGGGGGCTGGCTAGCAAGAGCTTTCAGTGCTGGCACTTTTCATCTCTGAGCAATTGCTCGACGTTTGCAATTTCTCAGGTCGTGTCTACGAGACGGAGAGATAGTGACCGTGACGTTTGGTGGGTAGAGAAGCGCAAAGCCCCAGTGTTACTGCGCCTGTGAAAGCGCTTCCAAGGAAGGGTGCTGGCTAGCAACAGCTTTCAGTGCTGGCACTTTTCATCTCTGAGCAATTGCTCGACGTTTGCAATTTCTCACCTGAGCTCTCTTTAGAGTGCGCGAGAGGATGAGCAGAAGATGAGGTGGCTAGAGAAGCCCAGAGCCCCACTGTTCTTAGGCCTACAAAAGCGCTTCCAAGGAAGGGTGCTGGCTAGCAACAGCTTTCAGTGCTGGCACTTTTCATCTCTGAGCAATTGCTGGACGTTTGCAATTTCTCAGCTCGTGTCTACGAGACGGAAAGAGAAGGACCATGACGTTTGGTGCGTATAGAAGCGCAAAGCCCCAGTGTTGCTGCGCCTGTGAAAGCGCTTCCAAGGAAGGGTGCTGGCTAGCAACAGCTTTCAGTGCTGGCACTTTTCGTCTCTGAGCAATTGCTCGACGTTTGCAATTTCTCAGCTCGTGTCTACGAGACGGAAAGAGAAGGACCGTGACGTTTGGTGCGTAGAAAAGTGCAAAGCCCCAGTGTTGCTGCGCCTGTGAAAGTGCTTCCAAGGAAGGGTGCGGGCTAGCAAAAGCTTTCAGTGCTGGCACTTTTCTTCTCTGAGCATTTGCTAGACGTTTGCAATTTCTCACCTGAGCTCTCTTTAGAGTGCGCGAGAGGATGAGCAGAAGATGAGGTGGCTAGAGAAGCCCAGAGCCCCACTGTTCTTAGGCCTACAAAAGCGCTTCCAAGGAAGGGTGCTGGCTAGCAACAGCTTTCAGTGCTGGCACTTTTCATCTCTGAGCAATTGCTCGACGTTTGCAATTTCTCAGCTCGTGTCTACGAGACGGAAAGAGAATGACCGTGACCTTTGGTGGCTAGAGAAGGGCAAAGCCCCAGTGTTACTGCGCCTGTGAAAGCGCTTCCAAGGAAGGGTGCTGGCTAGCAACAGCTTTCAGTGCTGGCACTTTTCATCTCTGAGCAATTGCTCGACGTTTGCAATTTCTCACCTGAGCTCTCTTTAGAGTGCGCGAGAGGATGAGCAGAAGATGAGGTGGCTAGAGAAGCCCAGAGCCCCAGTGTTCTTAGGCCTACAAAAGCGCTTCCAAGGAAGGGTGCTGGCTAGCAAGAGCTTTCAGTGCTGGCACTTTTCATCTCTGAGCAATTGCTCGACGTTTGCAATTTCTCAGCTCGTGTCTACGAGACGGAAAGAGAAGGACCGTGACGTTTGGTGCGTATAGAAGCGCAAAGCCCCAGTGTTACTGCGCCTGTGAAAGCACTTCCAAGGAAGGGTGCTGGCTAGCAACAGCTTTCAGTGCTGGCACTTTTCATCTCTGAGCAATTGCTGGACGTTTGCAATTTCTCAGCTCGTGTCTACGAGACGGAAAGAGAAGGACCGTGACGTTTGGTGCGTAGAAAAGTGCAAAGCCCCAGTGTTGCTGCGCCTGTGAAAGCGCTTCCAAGGAAGGGTGCTGGCTAGCAACAGCTTTCAGTGCTGGCACTTTTCTTCTCTGAGCAATTGCTGGACGTTTGCAATTTCTCACCTGAGCTCTCTTTAGAGTGCGCGAGAGGATGAGCAGAAGATGAGGTGGCTAGAGAAGCCCAGAGCCCCAGTGTTGTTAGGCCTACAAAAGCGCTTCCAAGGAAGGGTGCTGGCTAGCAACAGCTTTCAGTGCTGGCACTTTTCATCTCTGAGCAATTGCTCGACGTTTGCAATTTCTCAGCTCGTGTCTACCGACGGAAAGAGAAGGACCGTGACGTTTGGTGGGTAGAGAAGCGCAAAGCCCCAGTGTTACTGCGCCTGTGAAAGCGCTTCCAAGGAAGGGTGCTGGCTAGCAAGAGCTTTCAGTGCTGGCACTTTTCATCTCTGAGCAATTGCTCGACGTTTGCAATTTCTCAGCTCGTGTCTAGGAGACGGAAAGAGAAGGACCGTGACGTTTGGTGCGTAGAAAAGTGCAAAGCCCCAGTGTTGCTGCGCCTGTGAAAGCGCTTCCAAGGAAGGGTGCTGGCTAGCAACAGCTTTCAGTGCTGGCACTTTTCTTCTCTGAGCAATTGCTCGACGTTTGCAATTTCTCACCTGAGCTCTCTTTAGAGTGCGCGAGAGGATGAGCAGAACATGAGGTGGCTAGAGAAGCCCAGAGCCCCAGTGTTCTTAGGCCTACAAAAGCGCTTCCAAGGAAGGGTGCTGGCTAGCAACAGCTTTCAGTGCTGGCACTTTTCATCTCTGAGCAATTGCTCGACGTTTGCAATTTCTCACCTGAGCTCTCTTTAGAGTGCGCGAGAGGATGAGCAGAAGATGAGGTGGCTAGAGAAGCCCAGAGCCCCAGTGTGCTTAGGCCTACAAAAGCGCTTCCAAGGAAGGGTGCTGGCTAGCAACAGCTTTCAGTGCTGGCACTTTTCATCTCGGAGCAATTGCTCGACGTTTGCAATTTCTCAGCTCGTGTCTACGAGACGGAAAGAGAATGACCGTGACGTTTGGTGCGTATAGAAGCGCAAAGCCCCAGTGTTACTGCGCCTGTGAAAGCACTTCCAAGGAAGGGTGCTGGCTAGCAACAGCTTTCAGTGCTGGCACTTTTCATCTCTGAGCAATTGCTGGACGTTTGCAATTTCTCAGCTCGTGTCTACGAGACGGAAAGAGAAGGACCGTGACGTTTGGTGCGTAGAAAAGTGCAAAGCCCCAGTGTTGCTGCGCCTGTGAAAGCGCTTCCAAGGAAGGGTGCTGGCTAGCAACAGCTTTCAGTGCTGGCACTTTTCTTCTCTGAGCAATTGCTGGACGTTTGCAATTTCTCACCTGAGCTCTCTTTAGAGTGCGCGAGAGGATGAGCAGAAGATGAGGTGGCTAGAGAAGCCCAGAGCCCCAGTGTTCTTAGGCCTACAAAAGCACTTCCAAGGAAGGGTACTGACTAGCAACAGCTTTCAGTGCTGGCACTTTTCATCTCTGAGCAATTGCTCGACGTTTGCAATTTCTCAGCTCGTGTCTACGAGGCGGAAAGAGAAGGACCGTGACGTTTGGTGGGTAGAGAAGCGCAAAGCCCCAGTGTTACTGCGCCTGTGAAAGCGCTTCCAAGGAAGGGTGCTGGCTAGCAAGAGCTTTCAGTGCTGGCACTTTTCATCTCGGAGCAATTGCTCGACGTTTGCAATTTCTCAGCTCGTGTCTACGAGACGGAAAGAGAATGACCGTGACGTTTAGTGCGTATAGAAGCGCAAAGCCCCAGTGTTGCTGCGCCTGTGAAAGCGCTTCCAAGGAAGGGTGCTGGCTAGCAACAGCTTTCAGTGCTGGCACTTTTCATCTCTGAGCAATTGCTCGACGTTTGCAATTTCTCACCTGAGCTCTCTTTAGAGTGCGCGAGAGGATGAGCAGAAGATGAGGTGGCTAGAGAAGCCCAGAGCCCCACTGTTCTTAGGCCTACAAAAGCGCTTCCAAGGAAGGGGGCTGGCTAGCAACAGCTTTCAGTGCTGGCACTTTTCATCTCTGAGCAATTGCTGGACGTTTGCAATTTCTCAGCTCGTGTGTACGAGACGGAGAGATAGTGACCGTGACGTTTGGTGGCTAGAGAAGCGCAAAGCCCCAGTGTTACTGCGCCTGTGAAAGCGCTTCCAAGGAAGGGTGCTGGTTAGCAACAGCTTTCAGTGCTGGCACTTTTCATCTCTGAGCAATTGCTCGACGTTTGCAATTTCTCACCTCAGCTCTCTTTAGATTGCGCGAGAGGATGAGCAGAAGATGAGGTGGCTAGAGAAGCCCAGAGCCCCAGTGTTCTTAGGCCTACAAAAGCGCTTCCAAGGAAGGGTGCTGGCTAGCAACAGCTTTCAGTGCTGGCACTTTTCATCTCTGAGCAATTGCTCGACGTTTGCAATTTCTCAGCTCCTGTCTACGAGAAGGACCGTGACGTTTGGTGCGTATAGAAGCGCAAAGCCCCAGTGTTGCTGCGCCTGTGAAAGCGCTTCCAAGGAAGGGTGCTGGCTAGCAACAGCTTTCAGTGCTGGCACTTTTCATCTCTGAGCAATTGCTCGACGTTTGCAATTTCTCAGCTCCTGTCTACGAGACGGAAAGAGAAGGACCGTGACGTTTGGTGCGTATAGAAGCGCAAAGCCCCAGTGTTGCTGCGCCTGTGAAAGCGCTTCCAAGGAAGGGTGCTGGCTCGCAAGAGCTTTCAGTGCTGGCACTTTTCATCTCTGAGCAATTGCTCGACGTTTGCAATTTCTCACCTGAGCTCTCTTTAGAGTGCGCGAGAGGATGAGCAGAAGATGAGGTGGCTAGAGAAGCCCAGAGCCCCAGTGTTCTTAGGCCTACAAAAGCGCTTCCAAGGAAGGGTGCTGGCTAGCAACAGCTTTCAGTGCTGGCACTTTTCATCTCTGAGCAATTGCTGGACGTTTGCAATTTCTCAGCTCGTGTCTACGAGACGGAAAGAGAATGACCGTGACGTTTGGTGGCTAGAGAAGCGCAAAGCCCCACTGTTACTGCGCCTGTGAAAGCGCTTCCAAGGAAGGGTGCTGGCTAGCAAGAGCTTTCAGTGCTGGCACTTTTCAGCTCTGAGCAATTGCTCGACGTTTGCAATTTCTCAGCTCGTGTCTACGAGGCGGAGAGATAGTGACCGTGACGTTTGGTGGCTAGAGAAGCGCAAAGCCCCAGTGTTACTGCGCCTGTGAAAGCGCTTCCAAGGAAGGGTGCTGGCTAGCAACAGCTTTCAGTGCTGGCACTTTTCATCTCTGAGCAATTGCTCGACGTTTGCAATTTCTCACCTGAGCTCTCTTTAGAGTGCGCGAGAGGATGAGCAGAAGATGAGGTGGCTAGAGAAGCCCAGAGCCCCAGTGTTCTTAGGCCTACAAAAGCGCTTCCAAGGAAAGGTGCTGGCTAGCAACAGCTTTCAGTGCTGGCACTTTTCATCTCTGAGCAATTGCTGGACGTTTGCAATTTCTCAGCTCGTGTCTACGAGACGGAAAGAGAAGGACCATGACGTTTGGTGCGTATAGAAGCGCAAAGCCCCAGTGTTGCTGCGCCTGTGAAAGCGCTTCCAAGGAAGGGTGCTGGCTAGCAAGAGCTTTCAGTGCTGGCACTTTTCGTCTCTGAGCAATTGCTGGACGTTTGCAATTTCTCACCTGAGCTCTCTTTAGAGTGCGCGAGAGGATGAGCAGAAGATGAGGTGGCTAGAGAAGCCCAGAGCCCCACTGTTCTTAGGCCTACAAAAGCGCTTCCAAGGAAGGGTGCTGGCTAGCAACAGCTTTCAGTGCTGGCACTTTTCAGCTCTGAGCAATTGCTTGACGTTTGCAATTTCTCAGCTCGTGTCTACGAGACGGAAAGAGAAGGACCGTGACGTTTGGTGGGTAGAGAAGCGCAAAGCCCCAGTGTTGCTGCGCCTGTGAAAGCGCTTCCAAGGAAGGGTGCTGGCTAGCAAGAGCTTTCAGTGCTGGCACTTTTCATCTCTGAGCAATTGCTCGACGTTTGCAATTTCTCAGCTCGTGTCTACGAGACGGAAAGAGAAGGACCGTGACGTTTGGTGCATATAGAAGCGCAAAGCCCCAGTGTTACTGCGCCTGTGAAAGCACTTCCAAGGAAGGGTGCTGGCTAGCAACAGCTTTCAGTGCTGGCACTTTTCATCTCTGAGCAATTGCTCGACGTTTGCAATTTCTCAGCTCGTGTCTAGGAGACGGAAAGAGAAGGACCGTGACGTTTGGTGCGTATAGAAGCGCAAAGCCCCAGTGTTGCTGCGCCTGTGAAAGCGCTTCCAAGGAAGGGTGCTGGCTAGCAAGAGCTTTCAGTGCTGGCACTTTTCATCTCTGAGCAATTGCTCGACGTTTGCAATTTCTCACCTGAGCTCTCTTTAGAGTGCGCGAGAGGATGAGCAGAAGATGAGGTGGCTAGAGAAGCCGAGAGCCCCACTGTTCTTAGGCCTACAAAAGCGCTTCCAAGGCAGGGTGCTGGCTAGCAACAGCTTTCAGTGCTGTCACTTTTCATCTCTGAGCAATTGCTGGACGTTTGCAATTTCTCAGCTCGTGTCTACGAGACGGAAAGAGAATGACCGTGACGTTTGGTGGCTAGAGAAGCGCAAAGCCCCACTGTTACTGCGCCTGTGAAAGCGCTTCCAAGGAAGGGTGCTGGCTAGCAAGAGCTTTCAGTGCTGGCACTTTTCATCTCTGAGCAATTGCTCGACGTTTGCAATTTCTCAGGTCGTGTCTACGAGACGGAGATATAGTGACCGTGACGTTTGGTGGGTAGAGAAGCGCAAAGCCCCAGTGTTACTGCGCCTGTGAAAGCGCTTCCAAGGAAGGGTGCTGGCTAGCAACAGCTTTCAGTGCTGGCACTTTTCGTCTCTGAGCAATTGCTCGACGTTTGCAATTTCTCACCTGAGCTCTCTTTAGAGTGCGCGAGAGGATGAGCAGAAGATGAGGTGGCTAGAGAAGCCCAGAGCCCCACTGTTCTTAGGCCTACAAAAGCGCTTCCAAGGAAGGGTGCTGGCTAGCAACAGCTTTCAGTGCTGGCACTTTTCATCTCTGAGCAATTGCTGGACGTTTGCAATTTCTCAGCTCGTGTCTACGAGACGGAAAGAGAAGGACCATGACGTTTGGTGCGTATAGAAGCGCAAAGCCCCAGTGTTGCTGCGCCTGTGAAAGCGCTTCCAAGGAAGGGTGCTGGCTAGCAACAGCTTTCAGTGCTGGCACTTTTCGTCTCTGAGCAATTGCTCGACGTTTGCAATTTCTCAGCTCGTGTCTACGAGACGGAAAGAGAAGGACCGTGACGTTTGGTGCGTAGAAAAGTGCAAAGCCCCAGTGTTGCTGCGCCTGTGAAAGTGCTTCCAAGGAAGGGTGCGGGCTAGCAAAAGCTTTCAGTGCTGGCACTTTTCTTCTCTGAGCATTTGCTAGACGTTTGCAATTTCTCACCTGAGCTCTCTTTAGAGTGCGCGAGAGGATGAGCAGAAGATGAGGTGGCTAGAGAAGCCCAGAGCCCCACTGTTCTTAGGCCTACAAAAGCGCTTCCAAGGAAGGGTGCTGGCTAGCAAGAGCTTTCAGTGCTGGCACTTTTCATCTCTGAGCAATTGCTCGACGTTTGCAATTTCTCAGCTCGTGTCTACGAGACGGAAAGAGAAGGACCGTGACGTTTGGTGCGTAGAAAAGTGCAAAGCCCCAGTGTTGCTGCGCCTGTGAAAGCGCTTCCAAGGAAGGGTGCTGGCTAGCAACAGCTTTCAGTGCTGGCACTTTTCTTCTCTGAGCAATTGCTGGACGTTTGCAATTTCTCACCTGAGCTCTCTTTAGAGTGCGCGAGAGGATGAGCAGAACATGAGGTGGCTAGAGAAGCCCAGAGCCCCAGTGTTCTTAGGCCTACAAAAGCGCTTCCAAGGAAGGGTGCTGGCTAGCAACAGCTTTCAGTGCTGGCACTTTTCATCTCTGAGCAATTGCTCGACGTTTGCAATTTCTCACCTGAGCTCTCTTTAGAGTGCGCGAGAGGATGAGCAGAAGATGAGGTGGCTAGAGAAGCCCAGAGCCCCAGTGTGCTTAGGCCTACAAAAGCGCTTCCAAGGAAGGGTGCTGGCTAGCAACAGCTTTCAGTGCTGGCACTTTTCATCTCGGAGCAATTGCTCGACGTTTGCAATTTCTCAGCTCGTGTCTACGAGACGGAAAGAGAATGACCGTGACGTTTGGTGGGTAGAGAAGCGCAAAGCCCCAGTGTTACTGCGCCTGTGAAAGCACTTCCAAGGAAGGGTGCTGGCTAGCA
Organism: Sarcoramphus papa; assembly: GCA_037962945.1. NCBI lineage: Eukaryota > Metazoa > Chordata > Aves > Accipitriformes > Cathartidae > Sarcoramphus > Sarcoramphus papa. The sequence continues at coordinate 4,609,862 of JBBMRM010000084.1, read as the reverse complement.
AGAGCTTTCAGTGCTGGCACTTTTCATCTCTGAGCAATTGCTGGACGTTTGCAATTTCTCAGCTCGTGTCTACGAGACGGAAAGAGAAGGACCGTGACGTTTGGTGCGTAGAAAAGTGCAAAGCCCCAGTGTTGCTGCGCCTGTGAAAGCGCTTCCAAGGAAGGGTGCTGGCTAGCAACAGCTTTCAGTGCTGGCACTTTTCTTCTCTGAGCAATTGCTCGACGTTTGCAATTTCTCACCTGAGCTCTCTTTAGAGTGCGCGAGAGGATGAGCAGAAGATGAGGTGGCTAGAGAAGCCCAGAGCCCCAGTGTTCTTAGGCCTACAAAAGCGCTTCCAAGGAAGGGTGCTGGCTAGCAACAGCTTTCAGTGCTGGCACTTTTCATCTCTGAGCAATTGCTCGACGTTTGCAATTTCTCACCTGAGCTCTCTTTAGAGTGCGCGAGAGGATGAGCAGAAGATGAGGTGGCTAGAGAAGCCCAGAGCCCCAGTGTGCTTAGGCCTACAAAAGCGCTTCCAAGGAAGGGTGCTGGCTAGCAACAGCTTTCAGTGCTGGCACTTTTCATCTCGGAGCAATTGCTCGACGTTTGCAATTTCTCAGCTCGTGTCTACGAGACGGAAAGAGAATGACCGTGACGTTTGGTGGGTAGAGAAGCGCAAAGCCCCAGTGTTACTGCGCCTGTGAAAGCACTTCCAAGGAAGGGTGCTGGCTAGCAACAGCTTTCAGTGCTGGCACTTTTCATCTCTGAGCAATTGCTGGACGTTTGCAATTTCTCAGCTCGTGTCTACGAGACGGAAAGAGAAGGACCGTGACGTTTGGTGCGTAGAAAAGTGCAAAGCCCCAGTGTTGCTGCGCCTGTGAAAGCGCTTCCAAGGAAGGGTGCTGGCTAGCAACAGCTTTCAGTGCTGGCACTTTTCTTCTCTGAGCAATTGCTGGACGTTTGCAATTTCTCACCTGAGCTCTCTTTAGAGTGCGCGAGAGGATGAGCAGAAGATGAGGTGGCTAGAGAAGCCCAGAGCCCCAGTGTTCTTAGGCCTACAAAAGCACTTCCAAGGAAGGGTACTGACTAGCAACAGCTTTCAGTGCTGGCACTTTTCATCTCTGAGCAATTGCTCGACGTTTGCAATTTCTCAGCTCGTGTCTACGAGGCGGAAAGAGAAGGACCGTGACGTTTGGTGGGTAGAGAAGCGCAAAGCCCCAGTGTTACTGCGCCTGTGAAAGCGCTTCCAAGGAAGGGTGCTGGCTAGCAACAGCTTTCAGTGCTGGCACTTTTCATCTCTGAGCAATTGCTCGACGTTTGCAATTTCTCACCTGAGCTCTCTTTAGAGTGCGCGAGAGGATGAGCAGAAGATGAGGTGGCTAGAGAAGCCCAGAGCCCCAGTGTTCTTAGGCCTACAAAAGCGCTTCCAAGGAAGGGGGCTGGCTAGCAACAGCTTTCAGTGCTGGCACTTTTCATCTCTGAGCAATTGCTGGACGTTTGCAATTTCTCAGCTCGTGTGTACGAGACGGAGAGATAGTGACCGTGACGTTTGGTGGCTAGAGAAGCGCAAAGCCCCAGTGTTACTGCGCCTGTGAAAGCGCTTCCAAGGAAGGGTGCTGGTTAGCAACAGCTTTCAGTGCTGGCACTTTTCATCTCTGAGCAATTGCTCGACGTTTGCAATTTCTCACCTCAGCTCTCTTTAGATTGCGCGAGAGGATGAGCAGAAGATGAGGTGGCTAGAGAAGCCCAGAGCCCCACTGTTCTTAGGCCTACAAAAGCGCTTCCAAGGAAGGGTGCTGGCTAGCAACAGCTTTCAGTGCTGGCACTTTTCATCTCTGAGCAATTGCTCGACGTTTGCAATTTCTCAGCTCCTGTCTACGAGAAGGACCGTGACGTTTGGTGCGTATAGAAGCGCAAAGCCCCAGTGTTGCTGCGCCTGTGAAAGCGCTTCCAAGGAAGGGTGCTGGCTAGCAACAGCTTTCAGTGCTGGCACTTTTCATCTCTGAGCAATTGCTCGACGTTTGCAATTTCTCAGCTCCTGTCTACGAGACGGAAAGAGAAGGACCGTGACGTTTGGTGCGTATAGAAGCGCAAAGCCCCAGTGTTGCTGCGCCTGTGAAAGCGCTTCCAAGGAAGGGTGCTGGCTCGCAAGAGCTTTCAGTGCTGGCACTTTTCATCTCTGAGCAATTGCTCGACGTTTGCAATTTCTCACCTGAGCTCTCTTTAGAGTGCGCGAGAGGATGAGCAGAAGATGAGGTGGCTAGAGAAGCCCAGAGCCCCAGTGTTCTTAGGCCTACAAAAGCGCTTCCAAGGAAGGGTGCTGGCTAGCAACAGCTTTCAGTGCTGGCACTTTTCATCTCTGAGCAATTGCTGGACGTTTGCAATTTCTCAGCTCGTGTCTACGAGACGGAAAGAGAATGACCGTGACGTTTGGTGGCTAGAGAAGCGCAAAGCCCCACTGTTACTGCGCCTGTGAAAGCGCTTCCAAGGAAGGGTGCTGGCTAGCAAGAGCTTTCAGTGCTGGCACTTTTCAGCTCTGAGCAATTGCTCGACGTTTGCAATTTCTCAGGTCGTGTCTACGAGACGGAGAGATAGTGACCGTGACGTTTGGTGGCTAGAGAAGCGCAAAGCCACAGTGTTACTGCGCCTGTGAAAGCGCTTCCAAGGAAGGGTGCTGGCTAGCAACAGCTTTCAGTGCTGGCACTTTTCATCTCTGAGCAATTGCTCGACGTTTGCAATTTCTCACCTGAGCTCTCTTTAGAGTGCGCGAGAGGATGAGCAGAAGATGAGGTGGCTAGAGAAGCCCAGAGCCCCAGTGTTCTTAGGCCTACAAAAGCGCTTCCAAGGAAGGGTGCTGGCTAGCAAGAGCTTTCAGTGCTGGCACTTTTCATCTCTGAGCAATTGCTGGACGTTTGCAATTTCTCAGCTCGTGTCTACGAGACGGAAAGAGAAGGACCATGACGTTTGGTGGGCAGAGAAGCGCAAAGCCCCAGTGTTGCTGCGCCTGTGAAAGCGCTTCCAAGGAAGGGTGCTGGCTAGCAACAGCTTTCAGTGCTGGCACTTTTCGTCTCTGAGCAATTGCTGGACGTTTGCAATTTCTCACCTGAGCTCTCTTTAGAGTGCGCGAGAGGATGAGCAGAAGATGAGGTGGCTAGAGAAGCCCAGAGCCCCACTGTTCTTAGGCCTACAAAAGCGCTTCCAAGGAAGGGTGCTGGCTAGCAACAGCTTTCAGTGCTGGCACTTTTCAGCTCTGAGCAATTGCTTGACGTTTGCAATTTCTCAGCTCGTGTCTACGAGACGGAAAGAGAAGGACCGTGACGTTTGGTGGGTAGAGAAGCGCAAAGCCCCAGTGTTGCTGCGCCTGTGAAAGCGCTTCCAAGGAAGGGTGCTGGCTAGCAAGAGCTTTCAGTGCTGGCACTTTTCATCTCTGAGCAATTGCTCGACGTTTGCAATTTCTCAGCTCGTGTCTACGAGACGGAAAGAGAAGGACCGTGACGTTTGGTGCATATAGAAGCGCAAAGCCCCAGTGTTACTGCGCCTGTGAAAGCACTTCCAAGGAAGGGTGCTGGCTAGCAAGAGCTTTCAGTGCTGGCACTTTTCATCTCTGAGCAATTGCTCGACGTTTGCAATTTCTCAGCTCGTGTCTAGGAGACGGAAAGAGAAGGACCGTGACGTTTGGTGCGTATAGAAGCGCAAAGCCCCAGTGTTGCTGCGCCTGTGAAAGCGCTTCCAAGGAAGGGTGCTGGCTAGCAAGAGCTTTCAGTGCTGGCACTTTTCATCTCTGAGCAATTGCTCGACGTTTGCAATTTCTCACCTGAGCTCTCTTTAGAGTGCGCGAGAGGATGAGCAGAAGATGAGGTGGCTAGAGAAGCCCAGAGCCCCAGTGTTCTTAGGCCTACAAAAGCGCTTCCAAGGCAGGGTGCTGGCTAGCAACAGCTTTCAGTGCTGTCACTTTTCATCTCTGAGCAATTGCTGGACGTTTGCAATTTCTCAGCTCGTGTCTACGAGACGGAAAGAGAATGACCGTGACGTTTGGTGGGTAGAGAAGCGCAAAGCCCCACTGTTACTGCGCCTGTGAAAGCGCTTCCAAGGAAGGGTGCTGGCTAGCAAGAGCTTTCAGTGCTGGCACTTTTCATCTCTGAGCAATTGCTCGACGTTTGCAATTTCTCAGGTCGTGTCTACGAGACGGAGAGATAGTGACCGTGACGTTTGGTGGGTAGAGAAGCGCAAAGCCCCAGTGTTACTGCGCCTGTGAAAGCGCTTCCAAGGAAGGGTGCTGGCTAGCAACAGCTTTCAGTGCTGGCACTTTTCATCTCTGAGCAATTGCTCGACGTTTGCAATTTCTCACCTGAGCTCTCTTTAGAGTGCGCGAGAGGATGAGCAGAAGATGAGGTGGCTAGAGAAGCCCAGAGCTCCACTGTTCTTAGGCCTACAAAAGCGCTTCCAAGGAAGGGTGCTGGCTAGCAACAGCTTTCAGTGCTGGCACTTTTCATCTCTGAGCAATTGCTGGACGTTTGCAATTTCTCAGCTCGTGTCTACGAGACGGAAAGAGAAGGACCATGACGTTTGGTGCGTATAGAAGCGCAAAGCCCCAGTGTTGCTGCGCCTGTGAAAGCGCTTCCAAGGAAGGGTGCTGGCTAGCAACAGCTTTCAGTGCTGGCACTTTTCGTCTCTGAGCAATTGCTCGACGTTTGCAATTTCTCAGCTCGTGTCTACGAGACGGAAAGAGAAGGACCGTGACGTTTGGTGCGTAGAAAAGTGCAAAGCCCCAGTGTTGCTGCGCCTGTGAAAGTGCTTCCAAGGAAGGGTGCGGGCTAGCAAAAGCTTTCAGTGCTGGCACTTTTCTTCTCTGAGCATTTGCTCGACGTTTGCAATTTCTCACCTGAGCTCTCTTTAGAGTGCGCGAGAGGATGAGCAGAAGATGAGGTGGCTAGAGAAGCCCAGAGCCCCACTGTTCTTAGGCCTACAAAAGCGCTTCCAAGGAAGGGTGCTGGCTAGCAAGAGCTTTCAGTGCTGGCACTTTTCATCTCTGAGCAATTGCTCGACGTTTGCAATTTCTCAGCTCGTGTCTACGAGACGGAAAGAGAATGACCGTGACCTTTGGTGGCTAGAGAAGGGCAAAGCCCCAGTGTTACTGCGCCTGTGAAAGCGCTTCCAAGGAAGGGTGCTGGCTAGCAACAGCTTTCAGTGCTGGCACTTTTCATCTCTGAGCAATTGCTCGACGTTTGCAATTTCTCACCTGAGCTCTCTTTAGAGTGCGCGAGAGGATGAGCAGAAGATGAGGTGGCTAGAGAAGCCCAGAGCCCCAGTGTTCTTAGGCCTACAAAAGCGCTTCCAAGGAAGGGTGCTGGCTAGCAAGAGCTTTCAGTGCTGGCACTTTTCATCTCTGAGCAATTGCTCGACGTTTGCAATTTCTCAGCTCGTGTCTACGAGACGGAAAGAGAAGGACCGTGACGTTTGGTGCGTATAGAAGCGCAAAGCCCCAGTGTTACTGCGCCTGTGAAAGCGCTTCCAAGGAAGGGTGCTGGCTAGCAACAGCTTTCAGTGCTGGCACTTTTCATCTCTGAGCAATTGCTGGACGTTTGCAATTTCTCAGCTCGTGTCTACGAGACGGAAAGAGAAGGACCGTGACGTTTGGTGCGTAGAAAAGTGCAAAGCCCCAGTGTTGCTGCGCCTGTGAAAGCGCTTCCAAGGAAGGGTGCTGGCTAGCAACAGCTTTCAGTGCTGGCACTTTTCTTCTCTGAGCAATTGCTGGACGTTTGCAATTTCTCACCTGAGCTCTCTTTAGAGTGCGCGAGAGGATGAGCAGAAGATGAGGTGGCTAGAGAAGCCCAGAGCCCCAGTGTTCTTAGGCCTACAAAAGCGCTTCCAAGGAAGGGTGCTGGCTAGCAAGAGCTTTCAGTGCTGGCACTTTTCATCTCTGAGCAATTGCTCGACGTTTGCAATTTCTCAGCTCGTGTCTACCGACGGAAAGAGAAGGACCGTGACGTTTGGTGCGTAGAGAAGCGCAAAGCCCCAGTGTTACTGCGCCTGTGAAAGCGCTTCCAAGGAAGGGTGCTGGCTAGCAAGAGCTTTCAGTGCTGGCACTTTTCATCTCTGAGCAATTGCTCGACGTTTGCAATTTCTCAGCTCGTGTCTAGGAGACGGAAAGAGAAGGACCGTGACGTTTGGTGCGTAGAAAAGTGCAAAGCCCCAGTGTTGCTGCGCCTGTGAAAGCGCTTCCAAGGAAGGGTGCTGGCTAGCAACAGCTTTCAGTGCTGGCACTTTTCTTCTCTGAGCAATTGCTCGACGTTTGCAATTTCTCACCTGAGCTCTCTTTAGAGTGCGCGAGAGGATGAGCAGAACATGAGGTGGCTAGAGAAGCCCAGAGCCCCAGTGTTCTTAGGCCTACAAAAGCGCTTCCAAGGAAGGGTGCTGGCTAGCAACAGCTTTCAGTGCTGGCACTTTTCATCTCTGAGCAATTGCTCGACGTTTGCAATTTCTCACCTGAGCTCTCTTTAGAGTGCGCGAGAGGATGAGCAGAAGATGAGGTGGCTAGAGAAGCCCAGAGCCCCAGTGTGCTTAGGCCTACAAAAGCGCTTCCAAGGAAGGGTGCTGGCTAGCAACAGCTTTCAGTGCTGGCACTTTTCATCTCTGAGCAATTGCTCGACGTTTGCAATTTCTCAGCTCGTGTCTACGAGACGGAAAGAGAATGACCGTGACGTTTGGTGCGTATAGAAGCGCAAAGCCCCAGTGTTACTGCGCCTGTGAAAGCACTTCCAAGGAAGGGTGCTGGCTAGCAACAGCTTTCAGTGCTGGCACTTTTCATCTCTGAGCAATTGCTCGACGTTTGCAATTTCTCAGCTCGTGTCTACGAGACGGAGAGATAGTGACCGTGACGTTTGGTGGCTAGAGAAGCGCAAAGCCCCAGTGTTACTGCGCCTGTGAAAGCGCTTCCAAGGAAGGGTGCTGGTTAGCAAGAGCTTTCAGTGCTGGCACTTTTCATCTCTGAGCAATTGCTCGACGTTTGCAATTTCTCACCTGAGCTCTCTTTAGATTGCGCGAGAGGATGAGCAGAAGATGAGGTGGCTAGAGAAGCCCAGAGCCCCAGTGTTCTTAGGCCTACAAAAGCGCTTCCAAGGAAGGGTGCTGGCTAGCAACAGCTTTCAGTGCTGGCACTTTTCATCTCTGAGCAATTGCTCGACGTTTGCAATTTCTCAGCTCCTGTCTACGAGAAGGACCATGACGTTTGGTGCGTATAGAAGCGCAAAGCCCCAGTGTTGCTGCGCCTGTGAAAGCGCTTCCAAGGAAGGGTGCTGGCTAGCAACAGCTTTCAGTGCTGGCACTTTTCATCTCTGAGCAATTGCTCGACGTTTGCAATTTCTCAGCTCGTGTCTACGAGACGGAAAGAGAAGGACCGTGACGTTTGGTGCGTATAGAAGCGCAAAGCCCCAGTGTTGCTGCGCCTGTGAAAGCGCTTCCAAGGAAGGGTGCTGGCTCGCAAGAGCTTTCAGTGCTGGCACTTTTCATCTCTGAGCAATTGCTCGACGTTTGCAATTTCTCACCTGAGCTCTCTTTAGAGTGCGCGAGAGGATGAGCAGAAGATGAGGTGGCTAGAGAAGCCCAGAGCCCCAGTGTTCTTAGGCCTACAAAAGCGCTTCCAAGGAAGGGTGCTGGCTAGCAACAGCTTTCAGTGCTGGCACTTTTCATCTCTGAGCAATTGCTGGACGTTTGCAATTTCTCAGCTCGTGTCTACGAGACGGAAAGAGAATGACCGTGACGTTTGGTGGCTAGAGAAGCGCAAAGCCCCACTGTTACTGCACCTGTGAAAGCGCTTCCAAGGAAGGGTGCTGGCTAGCAAGAGCTTTCAGTGCTGGCACTTTTCAGCTCTGAGCAATTGCTCGACGTTTGCAATTTCTCAGCTCGTGTGTACGAGACGGAGAGATAGTGACCGTGACGTTTGGTGGCTAGAGAAGCGCAAAGCCACAGTGTTACTGCGCCTGTGAAAGCGCTTCCAAGGAAGGGTGCTGGCTAGCAACAGCTTTCAGTGCTGGCACTTTTCATCTCTGAGCAATTGCTCGACGTTTGCAATTTCTCACCTGAGCTCTCTTTAGAGTGCGCGAGAGGATGAGCAGAAGATGAGGTGGCTAGAGAAGCCCAGAGCCCCAGTGTTCTTAGGCCTACAAAAGCGCTTCCAAGGAAGGGTGCTGGCTAGCAACAGCTTTCAGTGCTGGCACTTTTCATCTCTGAGCAATTGCTCGACGTTTGCAATTTCTCAGCTCGTGTCTACGAGACGGAAAGAGAAGGACCGTGACGTTTGGTGGGTAGAGAAGCGCAAAGCCCCAGTGTTGCTGCGCCTGTGAAAGCGCTTCCAAGGAAGGGTGCTGGCTAGCAAGAGCTTTCAGTGCTGGCACTTTTCATCTCTGAGCAATTGCTCGACGTTTGCAATTTCTCAGCTCGTGTCTACGAGACGGAAAGAGAAGGACCGTGACGTTTGGTGCATATAGAAGCGCAAAGCCCCAGTGTTACTGCGCCTGTGAAAGCACTTCCAAGGAAGGGTGCTGGCTAGCAACAGCTTTCAGTGCTGGCACTTTTCATCTCTGAGCAATTGCTCGACGTTTGCAATTTCTCAGCTCGTGTCTAGGAGACGGAAAGAGAAGGACCGTGACGTTTGGTGCGTATAGAAGCGCAAAGCCCCAGTGTTGCTGCGCCTGTGAAAGCGCTTCCAAGGAAGGGTGCTGGCTAGCAAGAGCTTTCAGTGCTGGCACTTTTCATCTCTGAGCAATTGCTCGACGTTTGCAATTTCTCACCTGAGCTCTCTTTAGAGTGCGCGAGAGGATGAGCAGAAGATGAGGTGGCTAGAGAAGCCCAGAGCCCCAGTGTTCTTAGGCCTACAAAAGCGCTTCCAAGGCAGGGTGCTGGCTAGCAACAGCTTTCAGTGCTGTCACTTTTCATCTCTGAGCAATTGCTGGACGTTTGCAATTTCTCAGCTCGTGTCTACGAGACGGAAAGAGAATGACCGTGACGTTTGGTGGCTAGAGAAGCGCAAAGCCCCACTGTTACTGCGCCTGTGAAAGCGCTTCCAAGGAAGGGTGCTGGCTAGCAAGAGCTTTCAGTGCTGGCACTTTTCATCTCTGAGCAATTGCTCGACGTTTGCAATTTCTCAGGTCGTGTCTACGAGACGGAGAGATAGTGACCGTGACGTTTGGTGGGTAGAGAAGCGCAAAGCCCCAGTGTTACTGCGCCTGTGAAAGCGCTTCCAAGGAAGGGTGCTGGCTAGCAACAGCTTTCAGTGCTGGCACTTTTCATCTCTGAGCAATTGCTCGACGTTTGCAATTTCTCACCTGAGCTCTCTTTAGAGTGCGCGAGAGGATGAGCAGAAGATGAGGTGGCTAGAGAAGCCAAGAGCCCCAGTGTTCTTAGGCCTACAAAAGCGCTTCCAAGGAAGGGTGCTGGCTAGCAACAGCTTTCAGTGCTGGCACTTTTCATCTCTGAGCAATTGCTGGACGTTTGCAATTTCTCAGCTCGTGTCTACGAGACGGAAAGAGAAGGACCATGACGTTTGGTGCGTATAGAAGCGCAAAGCCCCAGTGTTGCTGCGCCTGTGAAAGCGCTTCCAAGGAAGGGTGCTGGCTAGCAACAGCTTTCAGTGCTGGCACTTTTCGTCTCTGAGCAATTGCTCGACGTTTGCAATTTCTCAGCTCGTGTCTACGAGACGGAAAGAGAAGGACCGTGACGTTTGGTGCGTAGAAAAGTGCAAAGCCCCAGTGTTGCTGCGCCTGTGAAAGTGCTTCCAAGGAAGGGTGCGGGCTAGCAAAAGCTTTCAGTGCTGGCACTTTTCTTCTCTGAGCATTTGCTAGACGTTTGCAATTTCTCACCTGAGCTCTCTTTAGAGTGCGCGAGAGGATGAGCAGAAGATGAGGTGGCTAGAGAAGCCCAGAGCCCCACTGTTCTTAGGCCTACAAAAGCGCTTCCAAGGAAGGGTGCTGGCTAGCAAGAGCTTTCAGTGCTGGCACTTTTCATCTCTGAGCAATTGCTCGACGTTTGCAATTTCTCAGCTCGTGTCTACGAGACGGAAAGAGAATGACCGTGACCTTTGGTGGGTAGAGAAGGGCAAAGCCCCAGTGTTACTGCGCCTGTGAAAGCGCTTCCAAGGAAGGGTGCTGGCTAGCAACAGCTTTCAGTGCTGGCACTTTTCATCTCTGAGCAATTGCTGGACTTTTGCAATTTCTCACCTGAGCTCTCTTTAGAGTGCGCGAGAGGATGAGCAGAAGATGAGGTGGCTAGAGAAGCCCAGAGCCCCAGTGTTCTTAGGCCTACAAAAGCGCTTCCAAGGAAGGGTGCTGGCTAGCAAGAGCTTTCAGTGCTGGCACTTTTCATCTCTGAGCAATTGCTCGACGTTTGCAATTTCTCAGCTCGTGTCTACGAGACGGAAAGAGAAGGACCGTGACGTTTGGTGCGTATAGAAGCGCAAAGCCCCAGTGTTACTGCGCCTGTGAAAGCGCTTCCAAGGAAGGGTGCTGGCTAGCAACAGCTTTCAGTGCTGGCACTTTTCATCTCTGAGCAATTGCTGGACGTTTGCAATTTCTCAGCTCGTGTCTACGAGACGGAAAGAGAATGACCGTGACGTTTGGTGCGTAGAAAAGTGCAAAGCCCCAGTGTTGCTGCGCCTGTGAAAGCGCTTCCAAGGAAGGGTGCTGGCTAGCAACAGCTTTCAGTGCTGGCACTTTTCTTCTCTGAGCAATTGCTCGACGTTTGCAATTTCTCACCTGAGCTCTCTTTAGAGTGCGCGAGAGGATGAGCAGAAGATGAGGTGGCTAGAGAAGCCCAGAGCCCCAGTGTTCTTAGGCCTACAAAAGCGCTTCCAAGGAAGGGTGCTGGCTAGCAAGAGCTTTCAGTGCTGGCACTTTTCATCTCTGAGCAATTGCTCGACGTTTGCAATTTCTCAGCTCGTGTCTACCGACGGAAAGAGAAGGACCGTGACGTTTGGTGCGTAGAGAAGCGCAAAGCCCCAGTGTTACTGCGCCTGTGAAAGCGCTTCCAAGGAAGGGTGCTGGCTAGCAAGAGCTTTCAGTGCTGGCACTTTTCATCTCTGAGCAATTGCTCGACGTTTGCAATTTCTCAGCTCGTGTCTAGGAGACGGAAAGAGAAGGACCGTGACGTTTGGTGCGTAGAAAAGTGCAAAGCCCCAGTGTTGCTGCGCCTGTGAAAGCGCTTCCAAGGAAGGGTGCTGGCTAGCAACAGCTTTCAGTGCTGGCACTTTTCTTCTCTGAGCAATTGCTCGACGTTTGCAATTTCTCACCTGAGCTCTCTTTAGAGTGCGCGAGAGGATGAGCAGAACATGAGGTGGCTAGAGAAGCCCAGAGCCCCAGTGTTCTTAGGCCTACAAAAGCGCTTCCAAGGAAGGGTGCTGGCTAGCAACAGCTTTCAGTGCTGGCACTTTTCATCTCTGAGCAATTGCTCGACGTTTGCAATTTCTCACCTGAGCTCTCTTTAGAGTGCGCGAGAGGATGAGCAGAAGATGAGGTGGCTAGAGAAGCCCAGAGCCCCAGTGTGCTTAGGCCTACAAAAGCACTTCCAAGGAAGGGTGCTGGCTAGCAACAGCTTTCAGTGCTGGCACTTTTCATCTCTGAGCAATTGCTCGACGTTTGCAATTTCTCAGCTCGTGTCTACGAGACGGAAAGAGAAGGACCGTGACGTTTGGTGCGTAGAAAAGTGCAAAGCCCCAGTGTTGCTGCGCCTGTGAAAGCGCTTCCAAGGAAGGGTGCTGGCTAGCAACAGCTTTCAGTGCTGGCACTTTTCTTCTCTGAGCAATTGCTCGACGTTTGCAATTTCTCACCTGAGCTCTCTTTAGAGTGCGCGAGAGGATGAGCAGAAGATGAGGTGGCTAGAGAAGCCCAGAGCCCCAGTGTTCTTAGGCCTACAAAAGCACTTCCAAGGAAGGGTACTGACTAGCAACAGCTTTCAGTGCTGGCACTTTTCATCTCTGAGCAATTGCTCGACGTTTGCAATTTCTCAGCTCGTGTCTACGAGGCGGAAAGAGAAGGACCGTGACGTTTGGTGGGTAGAGAAGCGCAAAGCCCCAGTGTTACTGCGCCTGTGAAAGCGCTTCCAAGGAAGGGTGCTGGCTAGCAAGAGCTTTCAGTGCTGGCACTTTTCATCTCTGAGCAATTGCTCGACGTTTGCAATTTCTCAGCTCGTGTCTACGAGACGGAAAGAGAATGACCGTGACGTTTAGTGCGTATAGAAGCGCAAAGCCCCAGTGTTGCTGCGCCTGTGAAAGCGCTTCCAAGGAAGGGTGCTGGCTAGCAACAGCTTTCAGTGCTGGCACTTTTCATCTCTGAGCAATTGCTCGACGTTTGCAATTTCTCACCTGAGCTCTCTTTAGAGTGCGCGAGAGGATGAGCAGAAGATGAGGTGGCTAGAGAAGCCCAGAGCCCCACTGTTCTTAGGCCTACAAAAGCGCTTCCAAGGAAGGGGGCTGGCTAGCAACAGCTTTCAGTGCTGGCACTTTTCATCTCTGAGCAATTGCTGGACGTTTGCAATTTCTCAGCTCGTGTGTACGAGACGGAGAGATAGTGACCGTGACGTTTGGTGGCTAGAGAAGCGCAAAGCCACAGTGTTACTGCGCCTGTGAAAGCGCTTCCAAGGAAGGGTGCTGGCTAGCAACAGCTTTCAGTGCTGGCACTTTTCATCTCTGAGCAATTGCTCGACGTTTGCAATTTCTCAGCTCGTGTCTACGAGACGGAGAGATAGTGACCGTGACGTTTGGTGGCTAGAGAAGCGCAAAGCCCCAGTGTTACTGCGCCTGTGAAAGCGCTTCCAAGGAAGGGTGCTGGTTAGCAACAGCTTTCAGTGCTGGCACTTTTCATCTCTGAGCAATTGCTCGACGTTTGCAATTTCTCACCTCAGCTCTCTTTAGATTGCGCGAGAGGATGAGCAGAAGATGAGGTGGCTAGAGAAGCCCAGAGCCCCAGTGTTCTTAGGCCTACAAAAGCGCTTCCAAGGAAGGGTGCTGGCTAGCAACAGCTTTCAGTGCTGGCACTTTTCATCTCTGAGCAATTGCTGGACGTTTGCAATTTCTCAGCTCCTGTCTACGAGACGGAAAGAGAAGGACCATGACGTTTGGTGGGCAGAGAAGCGCAAAGCCCCAGTGTTGCTGCGCCTGTGAAAGCGCTTCCAAGGAAGGGTGCTGGCTAGCAACAGCTTTCAGTGCTGGCACTTTTCGTCTCTGAGCAATTGCTGGACGTTTGCAATTTCTCACCTGAGCTCTCTTTAGAGTGCGCGAGAGGATGAGCAGAAGATGAGGTGGCTAGAGAAGCCCAGAGCCCCACTGTTCTTAGGCCTACAAAAGCGCTTCCAAGGAAGGGTGCTGGCTAGCAACAGCTTTCAGTGCTGGCACTTTTCAGCTCTGAGCAATTGCTTGACGTTTGCAATTTCTCAGCTCGTGTCTACGAGACGGAAAGAGAAGGACCGTGACGTTTGGTGGGTAGAGAAGCGCAAAGCCCCAGTGTTGCTGCGCCTGTGAAAGCGCTTCCAAGGAAGGGTGCTGGCTAGCAAGAGCTTTCAGTGCTGGCACTTTTCATCTCTGAGCAATTGCTCGACGTTTGCAATTTCTCAGCTCGTGTCTACGAGACGGAAAGAGAAGGACCGTGACGTTTGGTGCATATAGAAGCGCAAAGCCCCAGTGTTACTGCGCCTGTGAAAGCACTTCCAAGGAAGGGTGCTGGCTAGCAACAGCTTTCAGTGCTGGCACTTTTCATCTCTGAGCAATTGCTCGACGTTTGCAATTTCTCAGCTCGTGTCTAGGAGACGGAAAGAGAAGGACCGTGACGTTTGGTGCGTAGAAAAGTGCAAAGCCCCAGTGTTGCTGCGCCTGTGAAAGTGCTTCCAAGGAAGGGTGCGGGCTAGCAAAAGCTTTCAGTGCTGGCACTTTTCATCTCTGAGCAATTGCTCGACGTTTGCAATTTCTCACCTGAGCTCTCTTTAGAGTGCGCGAGAGGATGAGCAGAAGATGAGGTGGCTAGAGAAGCCCAGAGCCCCAGTGTTCTTAGGCCTACAAAAGCGCTTCCAAGGAAGGGTGCTGGCTAGCAACAGCTTTCAGTGCTGGCACTTTTCATCTCTGAGCAATTGCTCGACGTTTGCAATTTCTCAGCTCGTGTCTACGAGACGGAAAGAGAATGACCGTGACCTTTGGTGCGTATAGAAGCGCAAAGCCCCAGTGTTACTGCGCCTGTGAAAGCGCTTCCAAGGAAGGGTGCTGGCTAGCAACAGCTTTCAGTGCTGGCACTTTTCATCTCTGAGCAATTGCTCGACGTTTGCAATTTCTCAGCTCGTGTCTACGAGACGGAGAGATAGTGACCGTGACGTTTGGTGGCTAGAGAAGCGCAAAGCCCCAGTGTTGCTGCGCCTGTGAAAGCGCTTCCAAGGAAGGGTGCTGGCTAGCAAGAGCTTTCAGTGCTGGCACTTTTCATCTCTGAGCAATTGCTCGACGTTTGCAATTTCTCACCTGAGCTCTCTTTAGAGTGCGCGAGAGGATGAGCAGAAGATGAGGTGGCTAGAGAAGCCCAGAGCCCCACTGTTCTTAGGCCTACAAAAGCGCTTCCAAGGAAGGGGGCTGGCTAGCAAGAGCTTTCAGTGCTGGCACTTTTCATCTCGGAGCAATTGCTCGACGTTTGCAATTTCTCAGCTCGTGTCTACGAGACGGAAAGAGAAGGACCATGACGTTTGGTGCGTATAGAAGCGCAAAGCCCCAGTGTTGCTGCGCCTGTGAAAGCGCTTCCAAGGAAGGGTGCTGGCTAGCAACAGATTTCAGTGCTGGCACTTTTCCTCTCTGAGCAATTGCTCGACCTTTGCAATTTCTCACCTGAGCTCTCTTTAGAGTGCGCGAGAGGATGAGCAGAAGATGAGGTGGCTAGAGAAGCCCAGAGCCCCAGTGTTCTTAGGCCTACAAAAGCGCTTCCAAGGAAGGGTGCTGGCTAGCAACAGCTTTCAGTGCTGGCACTTTTCATCTCTGAGCAATTGCTCGACGTTTGCAATTTCTCAGCTCGTGTCTACCGACGGAAAGAGAAGGACCGTGACGTTTGGTGGCTAGAGAAGCGCAAAGCCCCAGTGTTACTGCGCCTGTGAAAGCACTTCCAAGGAAGGGTGCTGGCTAGCAAGAGCTTTCAGTGCTGGCACTTTTCATCTCTGAGGAATTGCTGGACGTTTGCAATTTCTCAGCTCGTGTCTACGAGACGGAAAGAGAAGGACCGTGACGTTTGGTGCGTAGAAAAGTGCAAAGCCCCAGTGTTGCTGCGCCTGTGAAAGCGCTTCCAAGGAAGGGTGCTGGCTAGCAACAGCTTTCAGTGCTGGCACTTTTCTTCTCTGAGCAATTGCTGGACGTTTGCAATTTCTCACCTGAGCTCTCTTTAGAGTGCGCGAGAGGATGAGCAGAAGATGAGGTGGCTAGAGAAGCCCAGAGCCCCAGTGTTCTTAGGCCTACAAAAGCACTTCCAAGGAAGGGTGCTGGCTAGCAACAGCTTTCAGTGCTGGCACTTTTCATCTCTGAGCAATTGCTCGACGTTTGCAATTTCTCAGCTCGTGTCTACGAGGCGGAAAGAGAAGGACCGTGACGTTTGGTGGGTAGAGAAGCGCAAAGCCCCAGTGTTACTGCGCCTGTGAAAGCGCTTCCAAGGAAGGGTGCTGGCTAGCAAGAGCTTTCAGTGCTGGCACTTTTCATCTCTGAGCAATTGCTCGACGTTTGCAATTTCTCAGGTCGTGTCTACGAGACGGAAAGAGAAGGACCGTGACGTTTGGTGCGTAGAAAAGTGCAAAGCCCCAGTGTTGCTGCGCCTGTGAAAGTGCTTCCAAGGAAGGGTGCTGGCTAGCAAAAGCTTTCAGTGCTGGCACTTTTCTTCTCTGAGCATTTGCTAGACGTTTGCAATTTCTCACCTGAGCTCTCTTTAGAGTGCGCGAGAGGATGAGCAGAAGATGAGGTGGCTAGAGAAGCCCAGAGCCCCACTGTTCTTAGGCCTACAAAAGCGCTTCCAAGGAAGGGTGCTGGCTAGCAAGAGCTTTCAGTGCTGGCACTTTTCATCTCTGAGCAATTGCTCGACGTTTGCAATTTCTCAGCTCGTGTCTAGGAGACGGAAAGAGAATGACCGTGACCTTTGGTGGCTACAGAAGGGCAAAGCCCCAGTGTTACTGCGCCTGTGAAAGCGCTTCCAAGGAAGGGTGCTGGCTAGCAAGAGCTTTCAGTGCTGGCACTTTTCATCTCTGAGCAATTGCTCGACGTTTGCAATTTCTCCCCTCAGCTCTCTTTAGAGTGCGCGAGAGGATGAGCAGAAGATGAGGTGGCTAGAGAAGCCCAGAGCCCCAGTGTTCTTAGGCCTACAAAAGCGCTTCCAAGGAAGGGTGCTGGCTAGCAAGAGCTTTCAGTGCTGGCACTTTTCATCTCTGAGCAATTGCTCGACGTTTGCAATTTCTCAGCTTGTGTCTACCGACGGAAAGAGAAGGACCGTGACGTTTGGTGGCTAGAGAAGCGCAAAGCCCCAGTGTTACTGCGCCTGTGAAAGCACTTCCAAGGAAGGGTGCTGGCTAGCAAGAGCTTTCAGTGCTGGCACTTTTCATCTCTGAGCAATTGCTCGACGTTTGCAATTTCTCAGCTCGTGTCTACGAGACGGAAAGAGAATGACCGTGACGTTTGGTGCGTATAGAAGCGCAAAGCCCCAGTGTTACTGCGCCTGTGAAAGCACTTCCAAGGAAGGGTGCTGGCTAGCAACAGCTTTCAGTGCTGGCACTTTTCATCTCTGAGCAATTGCTCGACGTTTCCAATTTCTCAGCTCGTGTCTAGGAGACGGAAAGAGAAGGACCGTGACGTTTGGTGCGTAGAAAAGTGCAAAGCCCCAGTGTTGCTGCGCCTGTGAAAGCGCTTCCAAGGAAGGGTGCTGGCTAGCAACAGCTTTCAGTGCTGGCACTTTTCGTCTCTGAGCAATTGCTCGACGTTTGCAATTTCTCACCTGAGCTCTCTTTAGAGTGCGCGAGAGGATGAGCAGAAGATGAGGTGGCTAGAGAAGCCCAGAGCCCCAGTGTTCTTAGGCCTACAAAAGCACTTCCAAGGAAGGGTGCTGGCTAGCAACAGCTTTCAGTGCTGGCACTTTTCATCTCTGAGCAATTGCTCGACGTTTGCAATTTCTCAGCTCGTGTCTAGGAGACAGAAAGAGAAGGACCGTGACGTTTGGTGGGTAGAGAAGCGCAAAGCCCCAGTGTTACTGCGCCTGTGAAAGCGCTTCCAAGGAAGGGTGCTGGCTAGCAACAGCTTTCAGTGCTGGCACTTTTCATCTCTGAGCAATTGCTGGACGTTTGCAATTTCTCAGCTCGTGTCTACGAGACGGAAAGAGAAGGACCGTGACGTTTAGTGCGTATAGAAGCGCAAAGCCCCAGTGTTGCTGCGCCTGTGAAAGCGCTTCCAAGGAAGGGTGCTGGCTAGCAACAGCTTTCAGTGCTGGCACTTTTCGTCTCTGAGCAATTGCTCGACGTTTGCAATTTCTCAGCTCGTGTCTACGAGGCGGAAAGAGAAGGACCGTGACGTTTGGTGCGTAGAAAAGTGCAAAGCCCCAGTGTTGCTGCGCCTGTGAAAGTGCTTCCAAGGAAGGGTGCGGGCTAGCAAAAGCTTTCAGTGCTGGCACTTTTCTTCTCTGAGCATTTGCTAGACGTTTGCAATTTCTCACCTGAGCTCTCTTTAGAGTGCGCGAGAGGATGAGCAGAAGATGAGGTGGCTAGAGAAGCCCAGAGCCCCACTGTTCTTAGGCCTACAAAAGCGCTTCCAAGGAAGGGTGCTGGCTAGCAAGAGCTTTCAGTGCTGGCACTTTTCATCTCTGAGCAATTGCTCGACGTTTGCAATTTCTCAGCTCGTGTCTACGAGACGGAAAGAGAATGACCGTGACCTTTGGTGGGTAGAGAAGGGCAAAGCCCCAGTGTTACTGCGCCTGTGAAAGCGCTTCCAAGGAAGGGTGCTGGCTAGCAACAGCTTTCAGTGCTGGCACTTTTCATCTCTGAGCAATTGCTGGACTTTTGCAATTTCTCACCTGAGCTCTCTTTAGAGTGCGCGAGAGGATGAGCAGAAGATGAGGTGGCTAGAGAAGCCCAGAGCCCCAGTGTTCTTAGGCCTACAAAAGCGCTTCCAAGGAAGGGTGCTGGCTAGCAAGAGCTTTCAGTGCTGGCACTTTTCATCTCTGAGCAATTGCTCGACGTTTGCAATTTCTCAGCTCGTGTCTACGAGACGGAAAGAGAAGGACCGTGACGTTTGGTGCGTATAGAAGCGCAAAGCCCCAGTGTTACTGCGCCTGTGAAAGCGCTTCCAAGGAAGGGTGCTGGCTAGCAACAGCTTTCAGTGCTGGCACTTTTCATCTCTGAGCAATTGCTGGACGTTTGCAATTTCTCAGCTCGTGTCTACGAGACGGAAAGAGAAGGACCGTGACGTTTGGTGCGTAGAAAAGTGCAAAGCCCCAGTGTTGCTGCGCCTGTGAAAGCGCTTCCAAGGAAGGGTGCTGGCTAGCAACAGCTTTCAGTGCTGGCACTTTTCTTCTCTGAGCAATTGCTGGACGTTTGCAATTTCTCACCTGAGCTCTCTTTAGAGTGCGCGAGAGGATGAGCAGAAGATGAGGTGGCTAGAGAAGCCCAGAGCCCCAGTGTTCTTAGGCCTACAAAAGCGCTTCCAAGGAAGGGTGCTGGCTAGCAAGAGCTTTCAGTGCTGGCACTTTTCATCTCTGAGCAATTGCTCGACGTTTGCAATTTCTCAGCTCGTGTCTACCGACGGAAAGAAAAGGACCGTGACGTTTGGTGCGTAGAGAAGCGCAAAGCCCCAGTGTTACTGCGCCTGTGAAAGCGCTTCCAAGGAAGGGTGCTGGCTAGCAAGAGCTTTCAGTGCTGGCACTTTTCATCTCTGAGCAATTGCTCGACGTTTGCAATTTCTCAGCTCGTGTCTAGGAGACGGAAAGAGAAGGACCGTGACGTTTGGTGCGTAGAAAAGTGCAAAGCCCCAGTGTTGCTGCGCCTGTGAAAGCGCTTCCAAGGAAGGGTGCTGGCTAGCAACAGCTTTCAGTGCTGGCACTTTTCTTCTCTGAGCAATTGCTCGACGTTTGCAATTTCTCACCTGAGCTCTCTTTAGAGTGCGCGAGAGGATGAGCAGAACATGAGGTGGCTAGAGAAGCCCAGAGCCCCAGTGTTCTTAGGCCTACAAAAGCGCTTCCAAGGAAGGGTGCTGGCTAGCAACAGCTTTCAGTGCTGGCACTTTTCATCTCTGAGCAATTGCTCGACGTTTGCAATTTCTCACCTGAGCTCTCTTTAGAGTGCGCGAGAGGATGAGCAGAAGATGAGGTGGCTAGAGAAGCCCAGAGCCCCAGTGTGCTTAGGCCTACAAAAGCGCTTCCAAGGCAGGGTGCTGGCTAGCAACAGCTTTCAGTGCTGGCACTTTTCATCTCTGAGCAATTGCTCGACGTTTGCAATTTCTCAGCTCGTGTCTACGAGACGGAAAGAGAATGACCGTGACGTTTGGTGGGTAGAGAAGGGCAAAGCCCCAGTGTTACTGCGCCTGTGAAAGCACTTCCAAGGAAGGGTGCTGGCTAGCAACAGCTTTCAGTGCTGGCACTTTTCATCTCTGAGCAATTGCTGGACGTTTGCAATTTCTCAGCTCGTGTCTACGAGACGGAAAGAGAAGGACCGTGACGTTTGGTGCATAGAAAAGTGCAAAGCCCCAGTGTTGCTGCGCCTGTGAAAGCGCTTCCAAGGAAGGGTGCTGGCTAGCAACAGCTTTCAGTGCTGGCACTTTTCTTCTCTGAGCAATTGCTGGACGTTTGCAATTTCTCACCTGAGCTCTCTTTAGAGTGCGCGAGAGGATGAGCAGAAGATGAGGTGGCTAGAGAAGCCCAGAGCCCCAGTGTTCTTAGGCCTACAAAAGCACTTCCAAGGAAGGGTACTGACTAGCAACAGCTTTCAGTGCTGGCACTTTTCATCTCTGAGCAATTGCTCGACGTTTGCAATTTCTCAGCTCGTGTCTACGAGGCGGAAAGAGAAGGACCGTGACGTTTGGTGGGTAGAGAAGCGCAAAGCCCCAGTGTTACTGCGCCTGTGAAAGCGCTTCCAAGGAAGGGTGCTGGCTAGCAAGAGCTTTCAGTGCTGGCACTTTTCATCTCTGAGCAATTGCTCGACGTTTGCAATTTCTCAGCTCGTGTCTACGAGACGGAAAGAGAATGACCGTGACGTTTAGTGCGTATAGAAGCGCAAAGCCCCAGTGTTGCTGCGCCTGTGAAAGCGCTTCCAAGGAAGGGTGCTGGCTAGCAACAGCTTTCAGTGCTGGCACTTTTCATCTCTGAGCAATTGCTCGACGTTTGCAATTTCTCACCTGAGCTCTCTTTAGAGTGCGCGAGAGGATGAGCAGAAGATGAGGTGGCTAGAGAAGCCCAGAGCCCCAGTGTTCTTAGGCCTACAAAAGCGCTTCCAAGGAAGGGGGCTGGCTAGCAACAGCTTTCAGTGCTGGCACTTTTCATCTCTGAGCAATTGCTGGACGTTTGCAATTTCTCAGCTCGTGTGTACGAGACGGAGAGATAGTGACCGTGACGTTTGGTGGCTAGAGAAGCGCAAAGCCACAGTGTTACTGCGCCTGTGAAAGCGCTTCCAAGGAAGGGTGCTGGCTAGCAACAGCTTTCAGTGCTGGCACTTTTCATCTCTGAGCAATTGCTCGACGTTTGCAATTTCTCAGCTCGTGTCTACGAGACGGAGAGATAGTGACCGTGACGTTTGGTGGCTAGAGAAGCGCAAAGCCCCAGTGTTACTGCGCCTGTGAAAGCGCTTCCAAGGAAGGGTGCTGGTTAGCAACAGCTTTCAGTGCTGGCACTTTTCATCTCTGAGCAATTGCTCGACGTTTGCAATTTCTCACCTCAGCTCTCTTTAGATTGCGCGAGAGGATGAGCAGAAGATGAGGTGGCTAGAGAAGCCCAGAGCCCCAGTGTGCTTAGGCCTACAAAAGCGCTTCCAAGGAAGGGTGCTGGCTAGCAACAGCTTTCAGTGCTGGCACTTTTCATCTCTGAGCAATTGCTGGACGTTTGCAATTTCTCAGCTCCTGTCTACGAGACGGAAAGAGAAGGACCATGACGTTTGGTGGGCAGAGAAGCGCAAAGCCCCAGTGTTGCTGCGCCTGTGAAAGCGCTTCCAAGGAAGGGTGCTGGCTAGCAACAGCTTTCAGTGCTGGCACTTTTCGTCTCTGAGCAATTGCTGGACGTTTGCAATTTCTCACCTGAGCTCTCTTTAGAGTGCGCGAGAGGATGAGCAGAAGATGAGGTGGCTAGAGAAGCCCAGAGCCCCACTGTTCTTAGGCCTACAAAAGCGCTTCCAAGGAAGGGTGCTGGCTAGCAACAGCTTTCAGTGCTGGCACTTTTCAGCTCTGAGCAATTGCTTGACGTTTGCAATTTCTCAGCTCGTGTCTACGAGACGGAAAGAGAAGGACCGTGACGTTTGGTGGGTAGAGAAGCGCAAAGCCCCAGTGTTGCTGCGCCTGTGAAAGCGCTTCCAAGGAAGGGTGCTGGCTAGCAAGAGCTTTCAGTGCTGGCACTTTTCATCTCTGAGCAATTGCTCGACGTTTGCAATTTCTCAGCTCGTGTCTACGAGACGGAAAGAGAAGGACCGTGACGTTTGGTGCATATAGAAGCGCAAAGCCCCAGTGTTACTGCGCCTGTGAAAGCACTTCCAAGGAAGGGTGCTGGCTAGCAACAGCTTTCAGTGCTGGCACTTTTCATCTCTGAGCAATTGCTCGACGTTTGCAATTTCTCAGCTCGTGTCTAGGAGACGGAAAGAGAAGGACCGTGACGTTTGGTGCGTAGAAAAGTGCAAAGCCCCAGTGTTGCTGCGCCTGTGAAAGTGCTTCCAAGGAAGGGTGCGGGCTAGCAAAAGCTTTCAGTGCTGGCACTTTTCATCTCTGAGCAATTGCTCGACGTTTGCAATTTCTCACCTGAGCTCTCTTTAGAGTGCGCGAGAGGATGAGCAGAAGATGAGGTGGCTAGAGAAGCCCAGAGCCCCAGTGTTCTTAGGCCTACAAAAGCGCTTCCAAGGAAGGGTGCTGGCTAGCAACAGCTTTCAGTGCTGGCACTTTTCATCTCTGAGCAATTGCTCGACGTTTGCAATTTCTCAGCTCGTGTCTACGAGACGGAAAGAGAATGACCGTGACCTTTGGTGCGTATAGAAGCGCAAAGCCCCAGTGTTACTGCGCCTGTGAAAGCGCTTCCAAGGAAGGGTGCTGGCTAGCAACAGCTTTCAGTGCTGGCACTTTTCATCTCTGAGCAATTGCTCGACGTTTGCAATTTCTCAGCTCGTGTCTACGAGACGGAGAGATAGTGACCGTGACGTTTGGTGGCTAGAGAAGCGCAAAGCCCCAGTGTTGCTGCGCCTGTGAAAGCGCTTCCAAGGAAGGGTGCTGGCTAGCAAGAGCTTTCAGTGCTGGCACTTTTCATCTCTGAGCAATTGCTCGACGTTTGCAATTTCTCACCTGAGCTCTCTTTAGAGTGCGCGAGAGGATGAGCAGAAGATGAGGTGGCTAGAGAAGCCCAGAGCCCCACTGTTCTTAGGCCTACAAAAGCGCTTCCAAGGAAGGGGGCTGGCTAGCAAGAGCTTTCAGTGCTGGCACTTTTCATCTCGGAGCAATTGCTCGACGTTTGCAATTTCTCAGCTCGTGTCTACGAGACGGAAAGAGAAGGACCATGACGTTTGGTGCGTATAGAAGCGCAAAGCCCCAGTGTTGCTGCGCCTGTGAAAGCGCTTCCAAGGAAGGGTGCTGGCTAGCAACAGATTTCAGTGCTGGCACTTTTCCTCTCTGAGCAATTGCTCGACCTTTGCAATTTCTCACCTGAGCTCTCTTTAGAGTGCGCGAGAGGATGAGCAGAAGATGAGGTGGCTAGAGAAGCCCAGAGCCCCAGTGTTCTTAGGCCTACAAAAGCGCTTCCAAGGAAGGGTGCTGGCTAGCAACAGCTTTCAGTGCTGGCACTTTTCATCTCTGAGCAATTGCTCGACGTTTGCAATTTCTCAGCTCGTGTCTACCGACGGAAAGAGAAGGACCGTGACGTTTGGTGGCTAGAGAAGCGCAAAGCCCCAGTGTTACTGCGCCTGTGAAAGCACTTCCAAGGAAGGGTGCTGGCTAGCAAGAGCTTTCAGTGCTGGCACTTTTCATCTCTGAGCAATTGCTGGACGTTTGCAATTTCTCAGCTCGTGTCTACGAGACGGAAAGAGAAGGACCGTGACGTTTGGTGCGTAGAAAAGTGCAAAGCCCCAGTGTTGCTGCGCCTGTGAAAGCGCTTCCAAGGAAGGGTGCTGGCTAGCAACAGCTTTCAGTGCTGGCACTTTTCTTCTCTGAGCAATTGCTGGACGTTTGCAATTTCTCACCTGAGCTCTCTTTAGAGTGCGCGAGAGGATGAGCAGAAGATGAGGTGGCTAGAGAAGCCCAGAGCCCCAGTGTTCTTAGGCCTACAAAAGCACTTCCAAGGAAGGGTGCTGGCTAGCAACAGCTTTCAGTGCTGGCACTTTTCATCTCTGAGCAATTGCTCGACGTTTGCAATTTCTCAGCTCGTGTCTACGAGGCGGAAAGAGAAGGACCGTGACGTTTGGTGGGTAGAGAAGCGCAAAGCCCCAGTGTTACTGCGCCTGTGAAAGCGCTTCCAAGGAAGGGTGCTGGCTAGCAAGAGCTTTCAGTGCTGGCACTTTTCATCTCTGAGCAATTGCTCGACGTTTGCAATTTCTCAGGTCGTGTCTACGAGACGGAAAGAGAAGGACCGTGACGTTTGGTGCGTAGAAAAGTGCAAAGCCCCAGTGTTGCTGCGCCTGTGAAAGTGCTTCCAAGGAAGGGTGCTGGCTAGCAAAAGCTTTCAGTGCTGGCACTTTTCTTCTCTGAGCATTTGCTAGACGTTTGCAATTTCTCACCTGAGCTCTCTTTAGAGTGCGCGAGAGGATGAGCAGAAGATGAGGTGGCTAGAGAAGCCCAGAGCCCCACTGTTCTTAGGCCTACAAAAGCGCTTCCAAGGAAGGGTGCTGGCTAGCAAGAGCTTTCAGTGCTGGCACTTTTCATCTCTGAGCAATTGCTCGACGTTTGCAATTTCTCAGCTCGTGTCTAGGAGACGGAAAGAGAATGACCGTGACCTTTGGTGGCTACAGAAGGGCAAAGCCCCAGTGTTACTGCGCCTGTGAAAGCGCTTCCAAGGAAGGGTGCTGGCTAGCAAGAGCTTTCAGTGCTGGCACTTTTCATCTCTGAGCAATTGCTCGACGTTTGCAATTTCTCCCCTCAGCTCTCTTTAGAGTGCGCGAGAGGATGAGCAGAAGATGAGGTGGCTAGAGAAGCCCAGAGCCCCAGTGTTCTTAGGCCTACAAAAGCGCTTCCAAGGAAGGGTGCTGGCTAGCAAGAGCTTTCAGTGCTGGCACTTTTCATCTCTGAGCAATTGCTCGACGTTTGCAATTTCTCAGCTTGTGTCTACCGACGGAAAGAGAAGGACCGTGACGTTTGGTGGCTAGAGAAGCGCAAAGCCCCAGTGTTACTGCGCCTGTGAAAGCACTTCCAAGGAAGGGTGCTGGCTAGCAAGAGCTTTCAGTGCTGGCACTTTTCATCTCTGAGGAATTGCTGGACGTTTGCAATTTCTCAGCTCGTGTCTACGAGACGGAAAGAGAATGACCGTGACGTTTGGTGCGTATAGAAGCGCAAAGCCCCAGTGTTACTGCGCCTGTGAAAGCACTTCCAAGGAAGGGTGCTGGCTAGCAACAGCTTTCAGTGCTGGCACTTTTCATCTCTGAGCAATTGCTCGACGTTTCCAATTTCTCAGCTCGTGTCTAGGAGACGGAAAGAGAAGGACCGTGACGTTTGGTGCGTAGAAAAGTGCAAAGCCCCAGTGTTGCTGCGCCTGTGAAAGCGCTTCCAAGGAAGGGTGCTGGCTACCAAGAGCTTTCAGTGCTGGCACTTTTCGTCTCTGAGCAATTGCTCGACGTTTGCAATTTCTCACCTGAGCTCTCTTTAGAGTGCGCGAGAGGATGAGCAGAAGATGAGGTGGCTAGAGAAGCCCAGAGCCCCAGTGTTCTTAGGCCTACAAAAGCACTTCCAAGGAAGGGTGCTGGCTAGCAACAGCTTTCAGTGCTGGCACTTTTCATCTCTGAGCAATTGCTCGACGTTTGCAATTTCTCAGCTCGTGTCTACGAGGCGGAAAGAGAAGGACCGTGACGTTTGGTGGGTAGAGAAGTGCAAAGCCCCAGTGTTACTGCGCCTGTGAAAGCGCTTCCAAGGAAGGGTGCTGGCTAGCAACAGCTTTCAGTGCTGGCACTTTTCATCTCTGAGCAATTGCTGGACGTTTGCAATTTCTCAGCTCGTGTCTACGAGACGGAAAGAGAAGGACCGTGACGTTTAGTGCGTATAGAAGCGCAAAGCCCCAGTGTTGCTGCGCCTGTGAAAGCGCTTCCAAGGAAGGGTGCTGGCTAGCAACAGCTTTCAGTGCTGGCACTTTTCATCTCTGAGCAATTGCTCGACGTTTGCAATTTCTCACCTGAGCTCTCTTTAGAGTGCGCGAGAGGATGAGCAGAAGATGAGGTGGCTAGAGAAGCCCAGAGCCCCAGTCTTCTTAGGCCTACAAAAGCGCTTCCAAGGAAGGGTGCTGGCTAGCAAGAGCTTTCAGTGCTGGCACTTTTCAGCTCTGAGCAATTG
This sequence comes from Sarcoramphus papa, assembly GCA_037962945.1. Classification (NCBI taxonomy): domain Eukaryota; kingdom Metazoa; phylum Chordata; class Aves; order Accipitriformes; family Cathartidae; genus Sarcoramphus; species Sarcoramphus papa. Next base: position 4,584,202 of record JBBMRM010000084.1, on the reverse strand, counting down.
CTCGACGTTTGCAATTTCTCAGCTCGTGTCTACGAGGCGGAAAGAGAAGGACCGTGACGTTTGGTGGGTAGAGAAACGCAAAGCCCCAGTGTTACTGCGCCTGTGAAAGCGCTTCCAAGGAAGGGTGCTGGCTAGCAAGAGCTTTCAGTGCTGGCACTTTTCATCTCTGAGGAATTGCTGGACGTTTGCAATTTCTCAGCTCGTGTCTACGAGACGGAAAGAGAAGGACCGTGACGTTTGGTGCGTATAGAAGCGCAAAGCCCCAGTGTTGCTGCGCCTGTGAAAGCGCTTCCAAGGAAGGGTGCTGGCTAGCAACAGCTTTCAGTGCTGGCACTTTTCTTCTCTGAGCAATTGCTGGACGTTTGCAATTTCTCACCTGAGCTCTCTTTAGAGTGCGCGAGAGGATGAGCAGAAGATGAGGTGGCTAGAGAAGCCCAGAGCCCCACTGTTCTTAGGCCTACAAAAGCGCTTCCAAGGAAGGGTGCTGGCTAGCAACAGCTTTCAGTGCTGGCACTTTTCATCTCTGAGCAATTGCTCGACGTTTGCAATTTCTCAGCTCGTGTCTACGAGACGGAAAGAGAATGACCGTGACCTTTGGTGCGTATGGAAGCGCAAAGCCCCAGTGTTACTGCGCCTGTGAAAGCGCTTCCAAGGAAGGGTGCTGGCTAGCAACAGCTTTCAGTGCTGGCACTTTTCATCTCTGAGCAATTGCTGGACGTTTGCAATTTCTCAGCTCGTGTCAACGAGACGGAGAGATAGTGACCGTGACGTTTGGTGGCTAGAGAAGCGCAAAGCCCCAGTGTTGCTGCGCCTGTGAAAGCGCTTCCAAGGAAGGGTGCTGGCTAGCAACAGATTTCAGTGCTGGCACTTTTCCTCTCTGAGCAATTGCTCGACCTTTGCAATTTCTCCCCTGAGCTCTCTTTAGAGTGCGCGAGAGGATGAGCAGAAGATGAGGTGGCTAGAGAAGCCCAGAGCCCCAGTGTTCTTAGGCCTACAAAAGCGCTTCCAAGGAAGGGTGCTGGCTAGCAACAGCTTTCAGTGCTGGCACTTTTCAGCTCTGAGCAATTGCTCGACGTTTGCAATTTCTCAGCTTGTGTCTACCGACGGAAAGAGAAGGACCGTGACGTTTGGTGGCTAGAGAAGCGCAAAGCCCCAGTGTTCTTAGGCCTACAAAAGCACTTCCAAGGAAGGGTGCTGGCTAGCAAGAGCTTTCAGTGCTGGCACTTTTCATCTCTGAGCAATTGCTCGACGTTTGCAATTTCTCAGCTCGTGTCTAGGAGACGGAAAGAGAAGGACCGTGACGTTTGGTGCGTATAGAAGCGCAAAGCCCCAGTGTTACTGCGCCTGTGAAAGCGCTTCCAAGGAAGGGTGCTGGCTAGCAACAGCTTTCAGTGCTGGCACTTTTCATCTCTGAGCAATTGCTCGACGTTTGCAATTTCTCAGCTCGTGTCTACGAGACGGAAAGAGAAGGACCGTGACGTTTGGTGCGTAGAAAAGTGCAAAGCCCCAGTGTTGCTGCGCCTGTGAAAGCGCTTCCAAGGAAGGGTGCTGGCTAGCAACAGCTTTCAGTGCTGGCACTTTTCTTCTCTGAGCAATTGCTGGACGTTTGCAATTTCTCACCTGAGCTCTCTTTAGAGTGCGCGAGAGGATGAGCAGAAGATGAGGTGGCTAGAGAAGCCCAGAGCCCCACTGTTCTTAGGCCTACAAAAGCGCTTCCAAGGAAGGGTGCTGGCTAGCAACACCTTTCAGTGCTGGCACTTTTCATCTCTGAGCAATTGCTCGACGTTTGCAATTTCTCAGCTCGTGTCTACCGACGGAAAGAGAAGGACCGTGACGTTTGGTGGGTAGAGAAGCGCAAAGCCCCAGTGTTACTGCGCCTGTGAAAGCGCTTCCAAGGAAGGGTGCTGGCTAGCAAGAGCTTTCAGTGCTGGCACTTTTCATCTCTGAGGAATTGCTGGACGTTTGCAATTTCTCAGCTCGTGTCTAGGAGACGGAAAGAGAAGGACCGTGACGTTTGGTGCGTAGAAAAGTGCAAAGCCCCAGTGTTGCTGCGCCTGTGAAAGCGCTTCCAAGGAAGGGTGCTGGCTAGCAACAGCTTTCAGTGCTGGCACTTTTCTTCTCTGAGCAATTGCTCGACGTTTGCAATTTCTCACCTGAGCTCTCTTCAGAGTGCGCGAGAGGATGAGCAGAAGATGAGGTGGCTAGAGAAGCCCAGAGCCCCAGTGTTCTTAGGCCTACAAAAGCGCTTCCAAGGAAGGGTGCTGGCTAGCAACAGCTTTCAGTGCTGGCACTTTTCATCTCTGAGCAATTGCTCGACGTTTGCAATTTCTCACCTGAGCTCTCTTTAGAGTGCGCGAGAGGATGAGCAGAAGATGAGGTGGCTAGAGAAGCCCAGAGCCCCAGTGTTCTTAGGCCTACAAAAGCGCTTCCAAGGAAGGGTGCTGGCTAGCAACCGCTTTCAGTGCTGGCACTTTTCATCTCTGAGCAATTGCTCGACGTTTGCAATTTCTCAGCTCGTGTCTACGAGACGGAAAGAGAAGGACCGTGACGTTTGGTGCGTATAGAAGCGCAAAGCCCCAGTGTTACTGCGCCTGTGAAAGCACTTCCAAGGAAGGGTGCTGGCTAGCAAGAGCTTTCAGTGCTGGCACTTTTCATCTCTGAGGAATTGCTGGACGTTTGCAATTTCTCAGCTCGTGTCTATGAGACGGAAAGAGAAGGACCGTGACGTTTGGTGCGTATAGAAGCGCAAAGCCCCAGTGTTGCTGCGCCTGTGAAAGCGCTTCCAAGGAAGGGTGCTGGCTAGCAACAGCTTTCAGTGCTGGCACTTTTCTTCTCTGAGCAATTGCTGGACGTTTGCAATTTCTCACCTGAGCTCTCTTTAGAGTGCGCGAGAGGATGAGCAGAAGATGAGGTGGCTAGAGAAGCCCAGAGCCCCAGTGTTCTTAGGCCTACAAAAGCACTTCCAAGGAAGGGTACTGACTAGCAACAGCTTTCAGTGCTGGCACTTTTCATCTCTGAGCAATTGCTCGACGTTTGCAATTTCTCAGCTCGTGTCTACGAGGCGGAAAGAGAAGGACCGTGACGTTTGGTGGGTAGAGAAGCGCAAAGCCCCAGTGTTACTGCGCCTGTGAAAGCGCTTCCAAGGAAGGGTGCTGGCTAGCAAGAGCTTTCAGTGCTGGCACTTTTCATCTCTGAGCAATTGCTCGACGTTTGCAATTTCTCAGCTCGTGTCTACGAGACGGAAAGAGAATGACCGTGATGTTTGGTGGCTAGAGAAGCGCAAAGCCCCACTGTTACTGCGCCTGTGAACGCGCTTCCAAGGAAGGGTGCTGGCTAGCAACAGCTTTCAGTGCTGGCACTTTTCATCTCTGAGCAATTGCTCGACGTTTGCAATTTCTCACCTGAGCTCTCTTTAGAGTGCGCGAGAGGATGAGCAGAAGATGAGGTGGCTAGAGAAGCCCAGAGCCCCAGTCTTCTTAGGCCTACAAAAGCGCTTCCAAGGAAGGGTGCTGGCTAGCAAGAGCTTTCAGTGCTGGCACTTTTCATCTCTGAGCAATTGCTGGACGTTTGCAATTTCTCAGCTCGTGTGTACGAGACGGAGAGATAGTGACCGTGACGTTTGGTGGGTAGAGAAGCGCAAAGCCCCAGTGTTACTGCGCCTGTGAAAGCGCTTCCAAGGAAGGGTGCTGGCTAGCAACAGCTTTCAGTGCTGGCACTTTTCATCTCTGAGCAATTGCTCGACGTTTGCAATTTCTCAGCTCGTGTCTACGAGACGGAGAGATAGTGACCGTGACGTTTGGTGGCTAGAGAAGCGCAAAGCCACAGTGTTACTGCGCCTGTGAAAGCGCTTCCAAGGAAGGGTGCTGGCTAGCAACAGCTTTCAGTGCTGGCACTTTTCATCTCTGAGCAATTGCTCGACGTTTGCAATTTCTCACCTGAGCTCTCTTTAGATTGCGCGAGAGGATGAGCAGAAGATGAGGTGGCTAGAGAAGCCCAGAGCCCCAGTGTTCTTAGGCCTACAAAAGCGCTTCCAAGGAAGGGTGCTGGCTAGCAACAGCTTTCAGTGCTGGCACTTTTCATCTCTGAGCAATTGCTCGACGTTTGCAATTTCTCAGCTCCTGTCTACGAGAAGGACCGTGACGTTTGGTGCGTATAGAAGCGCAAAGCCCCAGTGTTGCTGCGCCTGTGAAAGCGCTTCCAAGGAAGGGTGCTGGCTAGCAAGAGCTTTCAGTGCTGGCACTTTTCATCTCTGAGCAATTGCTCGACGTTTGCAATTTCTCTGCTCCTGTCTACGAGACGGAAAGAGAAGGACCGTGACGTTTGGTGCGTATAGAAGCGCAAAGCCCCAGTGTTGCTGCGCCTGTGAAAGCGCTTCCAAGGAAGGGTGCTGGCTCGCAAGAGCTTTCAGTGCTGGCACTTTTCATCTCTGAGCAATTGCTCGACGTTTGCAATTTCTCACCTGAGCTCTCTTTAGAGTGCGCGAGAGGATGAGCAGAAGATGAGGTGGCTAGAGAAGCCCAGAGCCCCAGTGTTCTTAGGCCTACAAAAGCGCTTCCAAGGAAGGGTGCTGGCTAGCAACAGCTTTCAGTGCTGGCACTTTTCATCTCTGAGCAATTGCTCGACGATTGCAATTTCTCAGCTCGTGTCTAGGAGACGGAAAGAGAAGGACCGTGACGTTTGGTGGGTAGAGAAGCGCAAAGCCCCAGTGTTGCTGCGCCTGTGAAAGCGCTTCCAAGGAAGGGTGCTGGCTAGCAACAGCTTTCAGTGCTGGCACTTTTCGTCTCTGAGCAATTGCTGGACGTTTGCAATTTCTCACCTGAGCTCTCTTTAGAGTGCGCGAGAGGATGAGCAGAAGATGAGGTGGCTAGAGAAGCCCAGAGCCCCAGTGTTCTTAGGCCTACAAAAGCACTTCCAAGGAAGGGTGCTGGCTAGCAACAGCTTTCAGTGCTGGCACTTTTCAGCTCTGAGCAATTGCTTGACGTTTGCAATTTCTCAGCTCGTGTCTAGGAGACGGAAAGAGAAGGACCGTGACGTTTGGTGGGTAGAGAAGCGCAAAGCCCCAGTGTTGCTGCGCCTGTGAAAGCGCTTCCAAGGAAGGGTGCTGGCTAGCAAGAGCTTTCAGTGCTGGCACTTTTCATCTCTGAGCAATTGCTCGACGTTTGCAATTTCTCAGCTCGTGTCTACGAGACGGAAAGAGAAGGACCGTGACGTTTGGTGCATATAGAAGCGCAAAGCCCCAGTGTTACTGCGCCTGTGAAAGCACTTCCAAGGAAGGGTGCTGGCTAGCAAGAGCTTTCAGTGCTGGCACTTTTCATCTCTGAGCAATTGCTCGACGTTTGCAATTTCTCAGCTCGTGTCTAGGAGACGGAAAGAGAAGGACCGTGACGTTTGGTGCGTATAGAAGCGCAAAGCCCCAGTGTTGCTGCGCCTGTGAAAGCGCTTCCAAGGAAGGGTGCTGGCTAGCAAGAGCTTTCAGTGCTGGCACTTTTCATCTCTGAGCAATTGCTGGACGTTTGCAATTTCTCAGCTCGTGTGTACGAGACGGAGAGATAGTGACCGTGACGTTTGGTGGGTAGAGAAGCGCAAAGCCCCAGTGTTACTGCGCCTGTGAAAGCGCTTCCAAGGAAGGGTGCTGGCTAGCAACAGCTTTCAGTGCTGGCACTTTTCATCTCTGAGCAATTGCTCGACGTTTGCAATTTCTCAGCTCGTGTCTACGAGACGGAGAGATAGTGACCGTGACGTTTGGTGGCTAGAGAAGCGCAAAGCCACAGTGTTACTGCGCCTGTGAAAGCGCTTCCAAGGAAGGGTGCTGGCTAGCAACAGCTTTCAGTGCTGGCACTTTTCATCTCTGAGCAATTGCTCGACGTTTGCAATTTCTCACCTGAGCTCTCTTTAGATTGCGCGAGAGGATGAGCAGAAGATGAGGTGGCTAGAGAAGCCCAGAGCCCCAGTGTTCTTAGGCCTACAAAAGCGCTTCCAAGGAAGGGTGCTGGCTAGCAACAGCTTTCAGTGCTGGCACTTTTCATCTCTGAGCAATTGCTCGACGTTTGCAATTTCTCAGCTCCTGTCTACGAGAAGGACCGTGACGTTTGGTGCGTATAGAAGCGCAAAGCCCCAGTGTTGCTGCGCCTGTGAAAGCGCTTCCAAGGAAGGGTGCTGGCTAGCAAGAGCTTTCAGTGCTGGCACTTTTCATCTCTGAGCAATTGCTCGACGTTTGCAATTTCTCTGCTCCTGTCTACGAGACGGAAAGAGAAGGACCGTGACGTTTGGTGCGTATAGAAGCGCAAAGCCCCAGTGTTGCTGCGCCTGTGAAAGCGCTTCCAAGGAAGGGTGCTGGCTCGCAAGAGCTTTCAGTGCTGGCACTTTTCATCTCTGAGCAATTGCTCGACGTTTGCAATTTCTCACCTGAGCTCTCTTTAGAGTGCGCGAGAGGATGAGCAGAAGATGAGGTGGCTAGAGAAGCCCAGAGCCCCAGTGTTCTTAGGCCTACAAAAGCGCTTCCAAGGAAGGGTGCTGGCTAGCAACAGCTTTCAGTGCTGGCACTTTTCATCTCTGAGCAATTGCTCGACGATTGCAATTTCTCAGCTCGTGTCTAGGAGACGGAAAGAGAAGGACCGTGACGTTTGGTGGGTAGAGAAGCGCAAAGCCCCAGTGTTGCTGCGCCTGTGAAAGCGCTTCCAAGGAAGGGTGCTGGCTAGCAACAGCTTTCAGTGCTGGCACTTTTCGTCTCTGAGCAATTGCTGGACGTTTGCAATTTCTCACCTGAGCTCTCTTTAGAGTGCGCGAGAGGATGAGCAGAAGATGAGGTGGCTAGAGAAGCCCAGAGCCCCAGTGTTCTTAGGCCTACAAAAGCACTTCCAAGGAAGGGTGCTGGCTAGCAACAGCTTTCAGTGCTGGCACTTTTCAGCTCTGAGCAATTGCTTGACGTTTGCAATTTCTCAGCTCGTGTCTAGGAGACGGAAAGAGAAGGACCGTGACGTTTGGTGGGTAGAGAAGCGCAAAGCCCCAGTGTTGCTGCGCCTGTGAAAGCGCTTCCAAGGAAGGGTGCTGGCTAGCAAGAGCTTTCAGTGCTGGCACTTTTCATCTCTGAGCAATTGCTCGACGTTTGCAATTTCTCAGCTCGTGTCTACGAGACGGAAAGAGAAGGACCGTGACGTTTGGTGCATATAGAAGCGCAAAGCCCCAGTGTTACTGCGCCTGTGAAAGCACTTCCAAGGAAGGGTGCTGGCTAGCAAGAGCTTTCAGTGCTGGCACTTTTCATCTCTGAGCAATTGCTCGACGTTTGCAATTTCTCAGCTCGTGTCTAGGAGACGGAAAGAGAAGGACCGTGACGTTTGGTGCGTATAGAAGCGCAAAGCCCCAGTGTTGCTGCGCCTGTGAAAGCGCTTCCAAGGAAGGGTGCTGGCTAGCAAGAGCTTTCAGTGCTGGCACTTTTCATCTCTGAGCAATTGCTCGACGTTTGCAATTTCTCACCTGAGCTCTCTTTAGAGTGCGCGAGAGGATGAGCAGAAGATGAGGTGGCTAGAGAAGCCGAGAGCCCCAGTGTTCTTAGGCCTACAAAAGCGCTTCCAAGGCAGGGTGCTGGCTAGCAACAGCTTTCAGTGCTGGCACTTTTCATCTCTGAGCAATTGCTGGACGTTTGCAATTTCTCAGCTCGTGTCTACGAGACGGAAAGAGAATGACCGTGACGTTTGGTGGCTAGAGAAGCGCAAAGCCCCACTGTTACTGCGCCTGTGAAAGCGCTTCCAAGGAAGGGTGCTGGCTAGCAAGAGCTTTCAGTGCTGGCACTTTTCATCTCTGAGCAATTGCTCGACGTTTGCAATTTCTCAGGTCGTGTCTACGAGACGGAGAGATAGTGACCGTGACGTTTGGTGGGTAGAGAAGCGCAAAGCCCCAGTGTTACTGCGCCTGTGAAAGCGCTTCCAAGGAAGGGTGCTGGCTAGCAACAGCTTTCAGTGCTGGCACTTTTCATCTCTGAGCAATTGCTCGACGTTTGCAATTTCTCACCTGAGCTCTCTTTAGAGTGCGCGAGAGGATGAGCAGAAGATGAGGTGGCTAGAGAAGCCCAGAGCCCCACTGTTCTTAGGCCTACAAAAGCGCTTCCAAGGAAGGGTGCTGGCTAGCAACAGCTTTCAGTGCTGGCACTTTTCATCTCTGAGCAATTGCTGGACGTTTGCAATTTCTCAGCTCGTGTCTACGAGACGGAAAGAGAAGGACCATGACGTTTGGTGCGTATAGAAGCGCAAAGCCCCAGTGTTGCTGCGCCTGTGAAAGCGCTTCCAAGGAAGGGTGCTGGCTAGCAACAGCTTTCAGTGCTGGCACTTTTCGTCTCTGAGCAATTGCTCGACGTTTGCAATTTCTCAGCTCGTGTCTACGAGACGGAAAGAGAAGGACCGTGACGTTTGGTGCGTAGAAAAGTGCAAAGCCCCAGTGTTGCTGCGCCTGTGAAAGTGCTTCCAAGGAAGGGTGCGGGCTAGCAAAAGCTTTCAGTGCTGGCACTTTTCTTCTCTGAGCATTTGCTAGACGTTTGCAATTTCTCACCTGAGCTCTCTTTAGAGTGCGCGAGAGGATGAGCAGAAGATGAGGTGGCTAGAGAAGCCCAGAGCCCCACTGTTCTTAGGCCTACAAAAGCGCTTCCAAGGAAGGGTGCTGGCTAGCAAGAGCTTTCAGTGCTGGCACTTTTCATCTCTGAGCAATTGCTCGACGTTTGCAATTTCTCAGCTCGTGTCTACGAGACGGAAAGAGAATGACCGTGACCTTTGGTGGCTAGAGAAGGGCAAAGCCCCAGTGTTACTGCGCCTGTGAAAGCGCTTCCAAGGAAGGGTGCTGGCTAGCAACAGCTTTCAGTGCTGGCACTTTTCATCTCTGAGCAATTGCTCGACGTTTGCAATTTCTCACCTGAGCTCTCTTTAGAGTGCGCGAGAGGATGAGCAGAAGATGAGGTGGCTAGAGAAGCCCAGAGCCCCAGTGTTCTTAGGCCTACAAAAGCGCTTCCAAGGAAGGGTGCTGGCTAGCAAGAGCTTTCAGTGCTGGCACTTTTCATCTCTGAGCAATTGCTCGACGTTTGCAATTTCTCAGCTCGTGTCTACGAGACGGAAAGAGAAGGACCGTGACGTTTGGTGCGTATAGAAGCGCAAAGCCCCAGTGTTACTGCGCCTGTGAAAGCGCTTCCAAGGAAGGGTGCTGGCTAGCAACAGCTTTCAGTGCTGGCACTTTTCATCTCTGAGCAATTGCTGGACGTTTGCAATTTCTCAGCTCGTGTCTACGAGACGGAAAGAGAAGGACCGTGACGTTTGGTGCGTAGAAAAGTGCAAAGCCCCAGTGTTGCTGCGCCTGTGAAAGCGCTTCCAAGGAAGGGTGCTGGCTAGCAACAGCTTTCAGTGCTGGCACTTTTCTTCTCTGAGCAATTGCTGGACGTTTGCAATTTCTCACCTGAGCTCTCTTTAGAGTGCGCGAGAGGATGAGCAGAAGATGAGGTGGCTAGAGAAGCCCAGAGCCCCACTGTTCTTAGGCCTACAAAAGCGCTTCCAAGGAAGGGTGCTGGCTAGCAACAGCTTTCAGTGCTGGCACTTTTCATCTCTGAGCAATTGCTCGACGTTTGCAATTTCTCAGCTCGTGTCTACGAGGCGGAAAGAGAATGACCGTGACGTTTGGTGGGTAGAGAAGCGCAAAGCCCCAGTGTTACTGCGCCTGTGAAAGCGCTTCCAAGGAAGGGTGCTGGCTAGCAAGAGCTTTCAGTGCTGGCACTTTTCATCTCTGAGCAATTGCTCGACGTTTGCAATTTCTCAGCTCGTGTCTAGGAGACGGAAAGAGAAGGACCGTGACGTTTGGTGCGTAGAAAAGTGCAAAGCCCCAGTGTTGCTGCGCCTGTGAAAGCGCTTCCAAGGAAGGGTGCTGGCTAGCAACAGCTTTCAGTGCTGGCACTTTTCTTCTCTGAGCAATTGCTCGACGTTTGCAATTTCTCACCTGAGCTCTCTTTAGAGTGCGCGAGAGGATGAGCAGAACATGAGGTGGCTAGAGAAGCCCAGAGCCCCAGTGTTCTTAGGCCTACAAAAGCGCTTCCAAGGAAGGGTGCTGGCCAGCAACAGCTTTCAGTGCTGGCACTTTTCATCTCTGAGCAATTGCTCGACGTTTGCAATTTCTCACCTGAGCTCTCTTTAGAGTGCGCGAGAGGATGAGCAGAAGATGAGGTGGCTAGAGAAGCCCAGAGCCCCAGTGTGCTTAGGCCTACAAAAGCGCTTCCAAGGAAGGGTGCTGGCTAGCAACAGCTTTCAGTGCTGGCACTTTTCATCTCTGAGCAATTGCTGGACGTTTGCAATTTCTCAGCTCGTGTCTACGAGACGGAAAGAGAATGACCGTGACGTTTGGTGCGTATAGAAGCGCAAAGCCCCAGTGTTACTGCGCCTGTGAAAGCACTTCCAAGGAAGGGTGCTGGCTAGCAACAGCTTTCAGTGCTGGCACTTTTCATCTCTGAGCAATTGCTGGACGTTTGCAATTTCTCAGCTCGTGTCTACGAGACGGAAAGAGAAGGACCGTGACGTTTGGTGCGTAGAAAAGTGCAAAGCCCCAGTGTTGCTGCGCCTGTGAAAGCGCTTCCAAGGAAGGGTGCTGGCTAGCAACAGCTTTCAGTGCTGGCACTTTTCTTCTCTGAGCAATTGCTGGACGTTTGCAATTTCTCACCTGAGCTCTCTTTAGAGTGCGCGAGAGGATGAGCAGAAGATGAGGTGGCTAGAGAAGCCCAGAGCCCCAGTGTGCTTAGGCCTACAAAAGCACTTCCAAGGAAGGGTACTGACTAGCAACAGCTTTCAGTGCTGGCACTTTTCATCTCTGAGCAATTGCTCGACGTTTGCAATTTCTCAGCTCGTGTCTACGAGGCGGAAAGAGAAGGACCGTGACGTTTGGTGGGTAGAGAAGCGCAAAGCCCCAGTGTTACTGCGCCTGTGAAAGCGCTTCCAAGGAAGGGTGCTGGCTAGCAAGAGCTTTCAGTGCTGGCACTTTTCATCTCTGAGCAATTGCTCGACGTTTGCAATTTCTCAGCTCGTGTCTACGAGACGGAAAGAGAATGACCGTGACGTTTAGTGCGTATAGAAGCGCAAAGCCCCAGTGTTGCTGCGCCTGTGAAAGCGCTTCCAAGGAAGGGTGCTGGCTAGCAACAGCTTTCAGTGCTGGCACTTTTCATCTCTGAGCAATTGCTCGACGTTTGCAATTTCTCACCTGAGCTCTCTTTAGAGTGCGCGAGAGGATGAGCAGAAGATGAGGTGGCTAGAGAAGCCCAGAGCCCCACTGTTCTTAGGCCTACAAAAGCGCTTCCAAGGAAGGGGGCTGGCTAGCAACAGCTTTCAGTGCTGGCACTTTTCATCTCTGAGCAATTGCTGGACGTTTGCAATTTCTCAGCTCGTGTGTACGAGACGGAGAGATAGTGACCGTGACGTTTGGTGGCTAGAGAAGCGCAAAGCCACAGTGTTACTGCGCCTGTGAAAGCGCTTCCAAGGAAGGGTGCTGGCTAGCAACAGCTTTCAGTGCTGGCACTTTTCATCTCTGAGCAATTGCTCGACGTTTGCAATTTCTCAGCTCGTGTCTACGAGACGGAGAGATAGTGACCGTGACGTTTGGTGGCTAGAGAAGCGCAAAGCCCCAGTGTTACTGCGCCTGTGAAAGCGCTTCCAAGGAAGGGTGCTGGTTAGCAACAGCTTTCAGTGCTGGCACTTTTCATCTCTGAGCAATTGCTCGACGTTTGCAATTTCTCACCTCAGCTCTCTTTAGATTGCGCGAGAGGATGAGCAGAAGATGAGGTGGCTAGAGAAGCCCAGAGCCCCAGTGTTCTTAGGCCTACAAAAGCGCTTCCAAGGAAGGGTGCTGGCTAGCAACAGCTTTCAGTGCTGGCACTTTTCATCTCTGAGCAATTGCTCGACGTTTGGAATTTCTCAGCTCCTGTCTACGAGAAGGACCGTGACGTTTGGTGCGTATAGAAGCGCAAAGCCCCAGTGTTGCTGCGCCTGTGAAAGCGCTTCCAAGGAAGGGTGCTGGCTAGCAAGAGCTTTCAGTGCTGGCACTTTTCATCTCTGAGCAATTGCTCGACGTTTGCAATTTCTCAGCTCCTGTCTACGAGACGGAAAGAGAAGGACCGTGACGTTTGGTGCGTATAGAAGCGCAAAGCCCCAGTGTTGCTGCGCCTGTGAAAGCGCTTCCAAGGAAGGGTGCTGGCTCGCAAGAGCTTTCAGTGCTGGCACTTTTCATCTCTGAGCAATTGCTCGACGTTTGCAATTTCTCACCTGAGCTCTCTTTAGAGTGCGCGAGAGGATGAGCAGAAGATGAGGTGGCTAGAGAAGCCCAGAGCCCCAGTGTTCTTAGGCCTACAAAAGCGCTTCCAAGGCAGGGTGCTGTCTAGCAACAGCTTTCAGTGCTGTCACTTTTCATCTCTGAGCAATTGCTGGACGTTTGCAATTTCTCAGCTCGTGTCTACGAGACGGAAAGAGAATGACCGTGACGTTTGGTGGCTAGAGAAGCGCAAAGCCCCAGTGTTACTGCGCCTGTGAAAGCGCTTCCAAGGAAGGGTGCTGGCTAGCAAGAGCTTTCAGTGCTGGCACTTTTCAGCTCTGAGCAATTGCTCGACGTTTGCAATTTCTCAGCTCGTGTGTACGAGACGGAGAGATAGTGACCGTGACGTTTGGTGGCTAGAGAAGCGCAAAGCCACAGTGTTACTGCGCCTGTGAAAGCGCTTCCAAGGAAGGGTGCTGGCTAGCAACAGCTTTCAGTGCTGGCACTTTTCATCTCTGAGCAATTGCTCGACGTTTGCAATTTCTCACCTGAGCTCTCTTTAGAGTGCGCGAGAGGATGAGCAGAAGATGAGGTGGCTAGAGAAGCCCAGAGCCCCAGTGTTCTTAGGCCTACAAAAGCGCTTCCAAGGAAGGGTGCTGGCTAGCAAGAGCTTTCAGTGCTGGCACTTTTCATCTCTGAGCAATTGCTGGACGTTTGCAATTTCTCAGCTCGTGTCTAGGAGACGGAAAGAGAAGGACCATGACGTTTGGTGGGCAGAGAAGCGCAAAGCCCCAGTGTTGCTGCGCCTGTGAAAGCGCTTCCAAGGAAGGGTGCTGGCTAGCAACAGCTTTCAGTGCTGGCACTTTTCGTCTCTGAGCAATTGCTGGACGTTTGCAATTTCTCACCTGAGCTCTCTTTAGAGTGCGCGAGAGGATGAGCAGAAGATGAGGTGGCTAGAGAAGCCCAGAGCCCCACTGTTCTTAGGCCTACAAAAGCGCTTCCAAGGAAGGGTGCTGGCTAGCAACAGCTTTCAGTGCTGGCACTTTTCAGCTCTGAGCAATTGCTTGACGTTTGCAATTTCTCAGCTCGTGTCTAGGAGACGGAAAGAGAAGGACCGTGACGTTTGGTGGGTAGAGAAGCGCAAAGCCCCAGTGTTGCTGCGCCTGTGAAAGCGCTTCCAAGGAAGGGTGCTGGCTAGCAAGAGCTTTCAGTGCTGGCACTTTTCATCTCTGAGCAATTGCTCGACGTTTGCAATTTCTCAGCTCGTGTCTACGAGACGGAAAGAGAAGGACCGTGACGTTTGGTGCATATAGAAGCGCAAAGCCCCAGTGTTACTGCGCCTGTGAAAGCACTTCCAAGGAAGGGTGCTGGCTAGCAACAGCTTTCAGTGCTGGCACTTTTCATCTCTGAGCAATTGCTCGACGTTTGCAATTTCTCAGCTCGTGTCTAGGAGACGGAAAGAGAATGACCGTGACGTTTGGTGGCTAGAGAAGCGCAAAGCCCCAGTGTTACTGCGCCTGTGAAAGCGCTTCCAAGGAAGGGTGCTGGCTAGCAACAGCTTTCAGTGCTGGCACTTTTCATCTCTGAGCAATTGCTCGACGTTTGCAATTTCTCAGCTCCTGTCTACGAGACGGAAATAGAAGGACCGTGACGTTTGGTGCGTATAGAAGCGCAAAGCCCCAGTGTTGCTGCGCCTGTGAAAGCGCTTCCAAGGAAGGGTGCTGGCTACCAAGAGCTTTCAGTGCTGGCACTTTTCATCTCTGAGCAATTGCTCGACGTTTGCAATTTCTCACCTGAGCTCTCTTTAGAGTGCGCGAGAGGATGAGCAGAAGATGAGGTGGCTAGAGAAGCCCAGAGCCCCAGTGTTCTTAGGCCTACAAAAGCGCTTCCAAGGCAGGGTGCTGGCTAGCAACAGCTTTCAGTGCTGGCACTTTTCATCTCTGAGCAATTGCTGGACGTTTGCAATTTCTCAGCTCGTGTCTACGAGACGGAAAGAGAATGACCGTGACGTTTGGTGGCTAGAGAAGCGCAAAGCCCCACTGTTACTGCGCCTGTGAAAGCGCTTCCAAGGAAGGGTGCTGGCTAGCAAGAGCTTTCAGTGCTGGCACTTTTCAGCTCTGAGCAATTGCTCGACGTTTGCAATTTCTCAGGTCGTGTCTACGAGACGGAGAGATAGTGACCGTGACGTTTGGTGGCTAGAGAAGCGCAAAGCCACAGTGTTACTGCGCCTGTGAAAGCGCTTCCAAGGAAGGGTGCTGGCTAGCAACAGCTTTCAGTGCTGGCACTTTTCATCTCTGAGCAATTGCTCGACGTTTGCAATTTCTCACCTGAGCTCTCTTTAGAGTGCGCGAGAGGATGAGCAGAAGATGAGGTGGCTAGAGAAGCCCAGAGCCCCAGTGTTCTTAGGCCTACAAAAGCGCTTCCAAGGCAGGGTGCTGTCTAGCAACAGCTTTCAGTGCTGTCACTTTTCATCTCTGAGCAATTGCTGGACGTTTGCAATTTCTCAGCTCGTGTCTACGAGACGGAAAGAGAATGACCGTGACGTTTGGTGGCTAGAGAAGCGCAAAGCCCCACTGTTACTGCGCCTGTGAAAGCGCTTCCAAGGAAGGGTGCTGGCTAGCAAGAGCTTTCAGTGCTGGCACTTTTCAGCTCTGAGCAATTGCTCGACGTTTGCAATTTCTCAGCTCGTGTGTACGAGACGGAGAGATAGTGACCGTGACGTTTGGTGGCTAGAGAAGCGCAAAGCCACAGTGTTACTGCGCCTGTGAAAGCGCTTCCAAGGAAGGGTGCTGGCTAGCAACAGCTTTCAGTGCTGGCACTTTTCGTCTCTGAGCAATTGCTGGACGTTTGCAATTTCTCACCTGAGCTCTCTTTAGAGTGCGCGAGAGGATGAGCAGAAGATGAGGTGGCTAGAGAAGCCCAGAGCCCCACTGTTCTTAGGCCTACAAAAGCGCTTCCAAGGCAGGGTGCTGGCTAGCAACAGCTTTCAGTGCTGGCACTTTTCAGCTCTGAGCAATTGCTTGACGTTTGCAATTTCTCAGCTCGTGTCTACAAGACGGAAAGAGAAGGACCGTGACGTTTGGTGGCTAGAGAAGCGCAAAGCCCCAGTGTTGCTGCGCCTGTGAAAGCGCTTCCAAGGAAGGGTGCTGGCTAGCAAGAGCTTTCAGTGCTGGCACTTTTCATCTCTGAGCAATTGCTCGACGTTTGCAATTTCTCACCTGAGCTCTCTTTAGAGTGCGCGAGAGGATGAGCAGAAGATGAGGTGGCTAGAGAAGCCCAGAGCCCCAGTGTTCTTAGGCCTACAAAAGCGCTTCCAAGGAAGGGTGCTGGCTAGCAACAGCTTTCAGTGCTGGCACTTTTCATCTCTGAGCAATTGCTCGACGTTTGCAATTTCTCAGCTCGTGTCTACGAGACGGAAAGAGAATGACCGTGACCTTTGGTGCGTATAGAAGCGCAAAGCCCCAGTGTTACTGCGCCTGTGAAAGCGCTTCCAAGGAAGGGTGCTGGCTAGCAACAGCTTTCAGTGCTGGCACTTTTCATCTCTGAGCAATTGCTCGACGTTTGCAATTTCTCAGCTCGTGTCTACGAGACGGAGAGATAGTGACCGTGACGTTTGGTGGCTAGAGAAGCGCAAAGCCACAGTGTTACTGCGCCTGTGAAAGCGCTTCCAAGGAAGGGTGCTGGCTAGCAAGAGCTTTCAGTGCTGGCACTTTTCATCTCTGAGCAATTGCTCGACGTTTGCAATTTCTCACCTGAGCTCTCTTTAGAGTGCGCGAGAGGATGAGCAGAAGATGAGGTGGCTAGAGAAGCCCAGAGCCCCAGTGTTCTTAGGCCTACAAAAGCGCTTCCAAGGAAGGGTGCTGGCTAGCAACAGCTTTCAGTGCTGGCACTTTTCATCTCGGAGCAATTGCTCGACGTTTGCAATTTCTCAGCTCGTGTCTACGAGACGGAAAGAGAAGGACCATGACGTTTGGTGCGTATAGAAGCGCAAAGCCCCAGTGTTGCTGCGCCTGTGAAAGCGCTTCCAAGGAAGGGTGCTGGCTAGCAACAGCTTTCAGTGCTGGCACTTTTCTTCTCTGAGCAATTGCTGGACGTTTGCAATTTCTCACCTGAGCTCTCTTTAGAGTGCGCGAGAGGATGAGCAGAAGATGAGGTGGCTAGAGAAGCCCAGAGCCCCAGTGTTCTTAGGCCTACAAAAGCGCTTCCAAGGAAGGGTGCTGGCTAGCAAGAGCTTTCAGTGCTGGCACTTTTCATCTCTGAGCAATTGCTCGACGTTTGCAATTTCTCAGCTTGTGTCTACCGACGGAAAGAGAAGGACCGTGACGTTTGGTGGCTAGAGAAGCGCAAAGCCACAGTGTTACTGCGCCTGTGAAAGCACTTCCAAGGAAGGGTGCTGGCTAGCAAGAGCTTTCAGTGCTGGCACTTTTCATCTCTGAGCAATTGCTCGACGTTTGCAATTTCTCAGCTCGTGTCTACGAGACGGAAAGAGAATGACCGTGACGTTTGGTGCGTATAGAAGCGCAAAGCCCCAGTGTTACTGCGCCTGTGAAAGCACTTCCAAGGAAGGGTGCTGGCTAGCAACAGCTTTCAGTGCTGGCACTTTTCATCTCTGAGCAATTGCTCGACGTTTCCAATTTCTCAGCTCGTGTCTAGGAGACGGAAAGAGAAGGACCGTGACGTTTGGTGCGTAGAAAAGTGCAAAGCCCCAGTGTTGCTGCGCCTGTGAAAGCGCTTCCAAGGAAGGGTGCTGGCTACCAAGAGCTTTCAGTGCTGGCACTTTTCATCTCTGAGCAATTGCTCGACGTTTGCAATTTCTCACCTGAGCTCTCTTTAGAGTGCGCGAGAGGATGAGCAGAAGATGAGGTGGCTAGAGAAGCCCAGAGCCCCAGTGTTCTTAGGCCTACAAAAGCACTTCCAAGGAAGGGTGCTGGCTAGCAACAGCTTTCAGTGCTGGCACTTTTCATCTCTGAGCAATTGCTCGACGTTTGCAATTTCTCAGCTCGTGTCTACGAGGCGGAAAGAGAAGGACCGTGACGTTTGGTGGGTAGAGAAGCGCAAAGCCCCAGTGTTACTGCGCCTGTGAAAGCGCTTCCAAGGAAGGGTGCTGGCTAGCAAGAGCTTTCAGTGCTGGCACTTTTCATCTCTGAGCAATTGCTGGACGTTTGCAATTTCTCAGCTCGTGTCTACGAGACGGAAAGAGAAGGACCATGACGTTTGGTGGGCAGAGAAGCGCAAAGCCCCAGTGTTGCTGCGCCTGTGAAAGCGCTTCCAAGGAAGGGTGCTGGCTAGCAACAGCTTTCAGTGCTGGCACTTTTCGTCTCTGAGCAATTGCTGGACGTTTGCAATTTCTCACCTGAGCTCTCTTTAGAGTGCGCGAGAGGATGAGCAGAAGATGAGGTGGCTAGAGAAGCCCAGAGCCCCACTGTTCTTAGGCCTACAAAAGCGCTTCCAAGGAAGGGTGCTGGCTAGCAACAGCTTTCAGTGCTGGCACTTTTCAGCTCTGAGCAATTGCTTGACGTTTGCAATTTCTCAGCTCGTGTCTAGGAGACGGAAAGAGAAGGACCGTGACGTTTGGTGGGTAGAGAAGCGCAAAGCCCCATTGTTGCTGCGCCTGTGAAAGCGCTTCCAAGGAAGGGTGCTGGCTAGCAACAGCTTTCAGTGCTGGCACTTTTCTTCTCTGAGCAATTGCTCGACGTTTGCAATTTCTCAGCTCGTGTCTACGAGACGGAAAGAGAAGGACCGTGACGTTTGGTGCATATAGAAGCGCAAAGCCCCAGTGTTACTGCGCCTGTGAAAGCACTTCCAAGGAAGGGTGCTGGCTAGCAACAGCTTTCAGTGCTGGCACTTTTCATCTCTGAGCAATTGCTCGACGTTTGCAATTTCTCAGCTCGTGTCTAGGAGACGGAAAGAGAAGGACCGTGACGTTTGGTGCGTAGAAAAGTGCAAAGCCCCAGTGTTGCTGCGCCTGTGAAAGTGCTTCCAAGGAAGGGTGCGGGCTAGCAAGAGCTTTCAGTGCTGGCACTTTTCATCTCTGAGCAATTGCTCGACGTTTGCAATTTCTCACCTGAGCTCTCTTTAGAGTGCGCGAGAGGATGAGCAGAAGATGAGGTGGCTAGAGAAGCCCAGAGCCCCAGTGTTCTTAGGCCTACAAAAGCGCTTCCAAGGAAGGATGCTGGCTAGCAACAGCTTTCAGTGCTGGCACTTTTCATCTCTGAGCAATTGCTCGACGTTTGCAATTTCTCAGCTCGTGTCTACGAGACGGAAAGAGAATGACCGTGACGTTTGGTGGGTAGAGAAGCGCAAAGCCCCAGTGTTACTGCGCCTGTGAAAGCGCTTCCAAGGAAGGGTGCTGGCTAGCAACAGCTTTCAGTGCTGGCACTTTTCATCTCTGAGCAATTGCTCGACGTTTGCAATTTCTCAGCTCCTGTCTACGAGACGGAAAGAGAAGGACCGTGACGTTTGGTGCGTATAGAAGCGCAAAGCCCCAGTGTTGCTGCGCCTGTGAAAGCGCTTCCAAGGAAGGGTGCTGGCTCGCAAGAGCTTTCAGTGCTGGCACTTTTCATCTCTGAGCAATTGCTCGACGTTTGCAATTTCTCACCTGAGCTCTCTTTAGAGTGCGCGAGAGGATGAGCAGAAGATGAGGTGGCTAGAGAAGCCCAGAGCCCCAGTGTTCTTAGGCCTACAAAAGCGCTTCCAAGGCAGGGTGCTGGCTAGCAACAGCTTTCAGTGCTGTCACTTTTCATCTCTGAGCAATTGCTCGACGTTTGCAATTTCTCAGCTCGTGTCTACGAGACGGAAAGAGAATGACCGTGACGTTTGGTGGCTAGAGAAGCGCAAAGCCCCACTGTTACTGCGCCTGTGAAAGCGCTTCCAAGGAAGGGTGCTGGCTAGCAACAGCTTTCAGTGCTGGCACTTTTCAGCTCTGAGCAATTGCTCGACGTTTGCAATTTCTCAGGTCGTGTCTACGAGACGGAGAGATAGTGACCGTGACGTTTGGTGGCTAGAGAAGCGCAAAGCCCCAGTGTTACTGCGCCTGTGAAAGCGCTTCCAAGGAAGGGTGCTGGCTAGCAACAGCTTTCAGTGCTGGCACTTTTCATCTCTGAGCAATTGCTCGACGTTTGCAATTTCTCACCTGAGCTCTCTTTAGAGTGCGCGAGAGGATGAGCAGAAGATGAGGTGGCTAGAGAAGCCCAGAGCCCCAGTGTTCTTAGGCCTACAAAAGCGCTTCCAAGGCAGGGTGCTGTCTAGCAACAGCTTTCAGTGCTGTCACTTTTCATCTCTGAGCAATTGCTGGACGTTTGCAATTTCTCAGCTCGTGTCTACGAGACGGAAAGAGAATGACCGTGACGTTTGGTGGCTAGAGAAGCGCAAAGCCCCACTGTTACTGCGCCTGTGAAAGCGCTTCCAAGGAAGGGTGCTGGCTAGCAAGAGCTTTCAGTGCTGGCACTTTTCAGCTCTGAGCAATTGCTCGACGTTTGCAATTTCTCAACTCGTGTGTACGAGACGGAGAGATAGTGACCGTGACGTTTGGTGGCTAGAGAAGCGCAAAGCCACAGTGTTACTGCGCCTGTGAAAGCGCTTCCAAGGAAGGGTGCTGGCTAGCAACAGCTTTCAGTGCTGGCACTTTTCGTCTCTGAGCAATTGCTGGACGTTTGCAATTTCTCACCTGAGCTCTCTTTAGAGTGCGCGAGAGGATGAGCAGAAGATGAGGTGGCTAGAGAAGCCCAGAGCCCCACTGTTCTTAGGCCTACAAAAGCGCTTCCAAGGAAGGGTGCTGGCTAGCAACAGCTTTCAGTGCTGGCACTTTTCAGCTCTGAGCAATTGCTTGACGTTTGCAATTTCTCAGCTCGTGTCTACAAGACGGAAAGAGAAGGACCGTGACGTTTGGTGGGTAGAGAAGCGCAAAGCCCCAGTGTTGCTGCGCCTGTGAAAGCGCTTCCAAGGAAGGGTGCTGGCTAGCAAGAGCTTTCAGTGCTGGCACTTTTCATCTCTGAGCAATTGCTCGACGTTTGCAATTTCTCACCTGAGCTCTCTTTAGAGTGCGCGAGAGGATGAGCAGAAGATGAGGTGGCTAGAGAAGCCCAGAGCCCCAGTGTTCTTAGGCCTACAAAAGCGCTTCCAAGGAAGGGTGCTGGCTAGCAACAGCTTTCAGTGCTGGCACTTTTCATCTCTGAGCAATTGCTCGACGTTTGCAATTTCTCAGCTCGTGTCTACGAGACGGAAAGAGAATGACCGTGACCTTTGGTGCGTATAGAAGCGCAAAGCCCCAGTGTTACTGCGCCTGTGAAAGCGCTTCCAAGGAAGGGTGCTGGCTAGCAACAGCTTTCAGTGCTGGCACTTTTCATCTCTGAGCAATTGCTCGACGTTTGCAATTTCTCAGCTCGTGTCTACGAGACGGAGAGATAGTGACCGTGACGTTTGGTGGCTAGAGAAGCGCAAAGCCACAGTGTTACTGCGCCTGTGAAAGCGCTTCCAAGGAAGGGTGCTGGCTAGCAAGAGCTTTCAGTGCTGGCACTTTTCATCTCTGAGCAATTGCTCGACGTTTGCAATTTCTCACCTGAGCTCTCTTTAGAGTGCGCGAGAGGATGAGCAGAAGATGAGGTGGCTAGAGAAGCCCAGAGCCCCAGTGTTCTTAGGCCTACAAAAGCGCTTCCAAGGAAGGGTGCTGGCTAGCAAGAGCTTTCAGTGCTGGCACTTTTCATCTCTGAGCAATTGCTCGACGTTTGCAATTTCTCAGCTCGTGTCTACGAGACGGAAAGAGAAGGACCATGACGTTTGGTGCGTATAGAAGCGCAAAGCCCCAGTGTTGCTGCGCCTGTGAAAGCGCTTCCAAGGAAGGGTGCTGGCTAGCAACAGCTTTCAGTGCTGGCACTTTTCTTCTCTGAGCAATTGCTGGACGTTTGCAATTTCTCACCTGAGCTCTCTTTAGAGTGCGCGAGAGGATGAGCAGAAGATGAGGTGGCTAGAGAAGCCCAGAGCCCCAGTGTTCTTAGGCCTACAAAAGCGCTTCCAAGGAAGGGTGCTGGCTAGCAAGAGCTTTCAGTGCTGGCACTTTTCATCTCTGAGCAATTGCTCGACGTTTGCAATTTCTCAGCTTGTGTCTACCGACGGAAAGAGAAGGACCGTGACGTTTGGTGGCTAGAGAAGCGCAAAGCCCCAGTGTTACTGCGCCTGTGAAAGCACTTCCAAGGAAGGGTGCTGGCTAGCAAGAGCTTTCAGTGCTGGCACTTTTCATCTCTGAGCAATTGCTCGACGTTTGCAATTTCTCAGCTCGTGTCTACGAGACGGAAAGAGAATGACCGTGACGTTTGGTGCGTATAGAAGCGCAAAGCCCCAGTGTTACTGCGCCTGTGAAAGCACTTCCAAGGAAGGGTGCTGGCTAGCAACAGCTTTCAGTGCTGGCACTTTTCATCTCTGAGCAATTGCTCGACGTTTGCAATTTCTCAGCTCGTGTCTAGGAGACGGAAAGAGAAGGACCGTGACGTTTGGTGCGTAGAAAAGTGCAAAGCCCCAGTGTTGCTGCGCCTGTGAAAGCGCTTCCAAGGAAGGGTGCTGGCTACCAAGAGCTTTCAGTGCTGGCACTTTTCGTCTCTGAGCAATTGCTGGACGTTTGCAATTTCTCACCTGAGCTCTCTTTAGAGTGCGCGAGAGGATGAGCAGAAGATGAGGTGGCTAGAGAAGCCCAGAGCCCCAGTGTTCTTAGGCCTACAAAAGCGCTTCCAAGGAAGGGTGCTGGCTAGCAACAGCTTTCAGTGCTGGCACTTTTCATCTCTGAGCAATTGCTCGACGTTTGCAATTTCTCAGCTCGTGTCTACGAGGCGGAAAGAGAAGGACCGTGACGTTTGGTGGGTAGAGAAGCGCAAAGCCCCAGTGTTACTGCGCCTGTGAAAGCGCTTCCAAGGAAGGGTGCTGGCTAGCAAGAGCTTTCAGTGCTGGCACTTTTCATCTCTGAGGAATTGCTGGACGTTTGCAATTTCTCAGCTCGTGTCTAGGAGACGGAAAGAGAAGGACCGTGACGTTTGGTGCGTAGAAAAGTGCAAAGCCCCAGTGTTGCTGCGCCTGTGAAAGCGCTTCCAAGGAAGGGTGCTGGCTAGCAACAGCTTTCAGTGCTGGCACTTTTCTTCTCTGAGCAATTGCTCGACGTTTGCAATTTCTCACCTGAGCTCTCTTTAGAGTGCGCGAGAGGATGAGCAGAACATGAGGTGGCTAGAGAAGCCCAGAGCCCCAGTGTTCTTAGGCCTACAAAAGCGCTTCCAAGGAAGGGTGCTGGCTAGCAACAGCTTTCAGTGCTGGCACTTTTCATCTCTGAGCAATTGCTGGACGTTTGCAATTTCTCAGCTCGTGTCTACGAGACGGAAAGAGAAGGACCGTGACGTTTGGTGGGTAGAGAAGCGCAAAGCCCCAGTGTTACTGCGCCTGTGAAAGCGCTTCCAAGGAAGGGTGCTGGCTAGCAACAGCTTTCAGTGCTGGCACTTTTCATCTCTGAGCAATTGCTCGACGTTTGCAATTTCTCAGCTCGTGTCTACGAGACGGAAAGAGAAGGACCGTGACGTTTAGTGCGTATAGAAGCGCAAAGCCCCAGTGTTGCTGCGCCTGTGAAAGCGCTTCCAAGGAAGGGTGCTGGCTAGCAAGAGCTTTCAGTGCTGGCACTTTTCATCTCTGAGCAATTGCTCGACGTTTGCAATTTCTCACCTGAGCTCTCTTTAGAGTGCGCGAGAGGATGAGCAGAAGATGAGGTGGCTAGAGAAGCCCAGAGCCCCAGTCTTCTTAGGCCTACAAAAGCGCTTCCAAGGAAGGGTGCTGGCTAGCAAGAGCTTTCAGTGCTGGCACTTTTCAGCTCTGAGCAATTGCTCGACGTTTGCAATTTCTCAGCTCGTGTCTACGAGGCGGAAAGAGAAGGACCGTGACGTTTGGTGGGTAGAGAAACGCAAAGCCCCAGTGTTACTGCGCCTGTGAAAGCGCTTCCAAGGAAGGGTGCTGGCTAGCAAGAGCTTTCAGTGCTGGCACTTTTCATCTCTGAGGAATTGCTGGACGTTTGCAATTTCTCAGCTCGTGTCTACGAGACGGAAAGAGAAGGACCGTGACGTTTGGTGCGTAGAAAAGTGCAAAGCCCCAGTGTTGCTGCGCCTGTGAAAGCGCTTCCAAGGAAGGGTGCTGGCTAGCAACAGCTTTCAGTGCTGGCACTTTTCTTCTCTGAGCAATTGCTCGACGTTTGCAATTTCTCACCTGAGCTCTCTTTAGAGTGCGCGAGAGGATGAGCAGAAGATGAGGTGGCTAGAGAAGCCCAGAGCCCCACTGTTCTTAGGCCTACAAAAGCGCTTCCAAGGAAGGGTGCTGGCTAGCAAGAGCTTTCAGTGCTGGCACTTTTCATCTCTGAGCAATTGCTGGACGTTTGCAATTTCTCAGCTCGTGTCAACGAGACGGAGAGATAGTGACCGTGACGTTTGGTGGCTAGAGAAGCGCAAAGCCACAGTGTTACTGCGCCTGTGAAAGCGCTTCCAAGGAAGGGTGCTGGCTAGCAAGAGCTTTCAGTGCTGGCACTTTTCATCTCTGAGCAATTGCTCGACGTTTGCAATTTCTCACCTGAGCTCTCTTTAGAGTGCGCGAGAGGATGAGCAGAAGATGAGGTGGCTAGAGAAGCCCAGAGCCCCAGTGTTCTTAGGCCTACAAAAGCGCTTCCAAGGAAGGGTGCTGGCTAGCAAGAGCTTTCAGTGCTGGCACTTTTCATCTCGGAGCAATTGCTCGACGTTTGCAATTTCTCAGCTCGTGTCTACGAGACGGAAAGAGAAGGACCATGACGTTTGGTGCGTATAGAAGCGCAAAGCCCCAGTGTTGCTGCGCCTGTGAAAGCGCTTCCAAGGAAGGGTGCTGGCTAGCAACAGATTTCAGTGCTGGCACTTTTCCTCTCTGAGCAATTGCTCGACCTTTGCAATTTCTCACCTGAGCTCTCTTTAGAGTGCGCGAGAGGATGAGCAGAAGATGAGGTGGCTAGAGAAGCCCAGAGCCCCAGTGTTCTTAGGCCTACAAAAGCGCTTCCAAGGAAGGGTGCTGGCTAGCAACAGCTTTCAGTGCTGGCACTTTTCAGCTCTGAGCAATTGCTCGACGTTTGCAATTTCTCAGCTTGTGTCTACCGACGGAAAGAGAAGGACCGTGACGTTTGGTGGCTAGAGAAGCGCAAAGCCCCAGTGTTACTGCGCCTGTGAAAGCGCTTCCAAGGAAGGGTGCTGGCTAGCAAGAGCTTTCAGTGCTGGCACTTTTCATCTCTGAGGAATTGCTGGACGTTTGCAATTTCTTAGCTCGTGTCTAGGAGACGGAAAGAGAAGGACCGTGACGTTTGGTGCGTAGAAAAGTGCAAAGCCCCAGTGTTGCTGCGCCTGTGAAAGCGCTTCCAAGGAAGGGTGCTGGCTAGCAAGAGCTTTCAGTGCTGGCACTTTTCTTCTCTGAGCAATTGCTGGACGTTTGCAATTTCTCACCTGAGCTCTCTTTAGAGTGCGCGAGAGGATGAGCAGAAGATGAGGTGGCTAGAGAAGCCCAGAGCCCCAGTGTTCTTAGGCCTACAAAAGCACTTCCAAGGAAGGGTGCTGGCTAGCAAGAGCTTTCAGTGCTGGCACTTTTCATCTCTGAGCAATTGCTCGACGTTTGCAATTTCTCAGCTCGTGTCTACGAGACGGAAAGAGAAGGACCGTGACGTTTGGTGCGTATAGAAGCGCAAAGCCCCAGTGTTACTGCGCCTGTGAAAGCGCTTCCAAGGAAGGGTGCTGGCTAGCAACAGCTTTCAGTGCTGGCACTTTTCTTCTCTGAGCAATTGCTCGACGTTTGCAATTTCTCACCTGAGCTCTCTTTAGAGTGCGCGAGAGGATGAGCAGAACATGAGGTGGCTAGAGAAGCCCAGAGCCCCAGTGTTCTTAGGCCTACAAAAGCGCTTCCAAGGAAGGGTGCTGGCTAGCAACAGCTTTCAGTGCTGGCACTTTTCATCTCTGAGCAATTGCTCGACGTTTGCAATTTCTCACCTGAGCTCTCTTTAGAGTGCGCGAGAGGATGAGCAGAAGATGAGGTGGCTAGAGAAGCCCAGAGCCCCAGTGTGCTTAGGCCTACAAAAGCGCTTCCAAGGAAGGGTGCTGGCTAGCAACAGCTTTCAGTGCTGGCACTTTTCATCTCTGAGCAATTGCTCGACGTTTGCAATTTCTCAGCTCGTGTCTACGAGACGGAAAGAGAAGGACCGTGACGTTTGGTGCGTATAGAAGCGCAAAGCCCCAGTGTTACTGCGCCTGTGAAAGCGCTTCCAAGGAAGGGTGCTGGCTAGCAAGAGCTTTCAGTGCTGGCACTTTTCATCTCTGAGCAATTGCTCGACGTTTGCAATTTCTCAGCTCGTGTCTACGAGGCGGAAAGAGAAGGACCGTGACGTTTGGTGCGTAGAAAAGTGCAAAGCCCCAGTGTTGCTGCGCCTGTGAAAGCGCTTCCAAGGAAGGGTGCTGGCTAGCAACAGCTTTCAGTGCTGGCACTTTTCTTCTCTGAGCAATTGCTGGACGTTTGCAATTTCTCACCTGAGCTCTCTTTAGAGTGCGCGAGAGGATGAGCAGAAGATGAGGTGGCTAGAGAAGCCCAGAGCCCCACTGTTCTTAGGCCTACAAAAGCGCTTCCAAGGAAGGGTGCTGGCTAGCAACAGCTTTCAGTGCTGGCACTTTTCATCTCTGAGCAATTGCTCGACGTTTGCAATTTCTCAGCTCGTGTCTACCGACGGAAAGAGAAGGACCGTGACGTTTGGTGGGTAGAGAAGCGCAAAGCCCCAGTGTTACTGCGCCTGTGAAAGCGCTTCCAAGGAAGGGTGCTGGCTAGCAAGAGCTTTCAGTGCTGGCACTTTTCATCTCTGAGGAATTGCTGGACGTTTGCAATTTCTCAGCTCGTGTCTAGGAGACGGAAAGAGAAGGACCGTGACGTTTGGTGCGTAGAAAAGTGCAAAGCCCCAGTGTTGCTGCGCCTGTGAAAGCGCTTCCAAGGAAGGGTGCTGGCTAGCAACAGCTTTCAGTGCTGGCACTTTTCTTCTCTGAGCAATTGCTCGACGTTTGCAATTTCTCACCTGAGCTCTCTTTAGAGTGCGCGAGAGGATGAGCAGAACATGAGGTGGCTAGAGAAGCCCAGAGCCCCAGTGTTCTTAGGCCTACAAAAGCGCTTCCAAGGAAGGGTGCTGGCTACCAACAGCTTTCAGTGCTGGCACTTTTCATCTCTGAGCAATTGCTCGACGTTTGCAATTTCTCACCTGAGCTCTCTTTAGAGTGCGCGAGAGGATGAGCAGAAGATGAGGTGGCTAGAGAAGCCCAGAGCCCCAGTGTGCTTAGGCCTACAAAAGCGCTTCCAAGGAAGGGTGCTGGCTAGCAACAGCTTTCAGTGCTGGCACTTTTCATCTCTGAGCAATTGCTCGACGTTTGCAATTTCTCAGCTCGTGTCTACGAGACGGAAAGAGAAGGACCGTGACGTTTGGTGCGTATAGAAGCGCAAAGCCCCAGTGTTACTGCGCCTGTGAAAGCACTTCCAAGGAAGGGTGCTGGCTAGCAACAGCTTTCAGTGCTGGCACTTTTCATCTCTGAGCAATTGCTGGACGTTTGCAATTTCTCAGCTCGTGTCTACGAGACGGAAAGAGAAGGACCGTGACGTTTGGTGCGTATAGAAGCGCAAAGCCCCAGTGTTGCTGCGCCTGTGAAAGCGCTTCCAAGGAAGGGTGCTGGCTAGCAACAGCTTTCAGTGCTGGCACTTTTCTTCTCTGAGCAATTGCTGGACGTTTGCAATTTCTCACCTGAGCTCTCTTTAGAGTGCGCGAGAGGATGAGCAGAAGATGAGGTGGCTAGAGAAGCCCAGAGCCCCACTGTTCTTAGGCCTACAAAAGCACTTCCAAGGAAGGGTACTGACTAGCAACAGCTTTCAGTGCTGGCACTTTTCATCTCTGAGCAATTGCTGGACGTTTGCAATTTCTCAGCTCGTGTCTACGAGGCGGAAAGAGAAGGACCGTGACGTTTGGTGGGTAGAGAAGCGCAAAGCCCCAGTGTTACTGCGCCTGTGAAAGCGCTTCCAAGGAAGGGTGCTGGCTAGCAAGAGCTTTCAGTGCTGGCACTTTTCATCTCTGAGCAATTGCTCGACGTTTGCAATTTCTCAGCTCGTGTCTACGAGACGGAAAGAGAATGACCGTGACGTTTAGTGCGTATAGAAGCGCAAAGCCCCAGTGTTGCTGCGCCTGTGAAAGCGGTTCCAAGGAAGGGTGCTGGCTAGCAACAGCTTTCAGTGCTGGCACTTTTCATCTCTGAGCAATTGCTCGACGTTTGCAATTTCTCACCTGAGCTCTCTTTAGAGTGCGCGAGAGGATGAGCAGAAGATGAGGTGGCTAGAGAAGCCCAGAGCCCCAGTCTTCTTAGGCCTACAAAAGCGCTTCCAAGGAAGGGTGCTGGCTAGCAAGAGCTTTCAGTGCTGGCACTTTTCATCTCTGAGCAATTGCTGGACGTTTGCAATTTCTCAGCTCGTGTGTACGAGACGGAGAGATAGTGACCGTGACGTTTGGTGGGTAGAGAAGCGCAAAGCCCCAGTGTTACTGCGCCTGTGAAAGCGCTTCCAAGGAAGGGTGCTGGCTAGCAAGAGCTTTCAGTGCTGGCACTTTTCATCTCTGAGCAATTGCTCGACGTTTGCAATTTCTCAGCTCGTGTCTACGAGACGGAGAGATAGTGACCGTGACGTTTGGTGGCTAGAGAAGCGCAAAGCCACAGTGTTACTGCGCCTGTGAAAGCGCTTCCAAGGAAGGGTGCTGGCTAGCAACAGCTTTCAGTGCTGGCACTTTTCATCTCTGAGCAATTGCTCGACGTTTGCAATTTCTCACCTGAGCTCTCTTTAGATTGCGCGAGAGGATGAGCAGAAGATGAGGTGGCTAGAGAAGCCCAGAGCCCCAGTGTTCTTAGGCCTACAAAAGCGCTTCCAAGGAAGGGTGCTGGCTAGCAACAGCTTTCAGTGCTGGCACTTTTCATCTCTGAGCAATTGCTCGACGTTTGCAATTTCTCAGCTCCTGTCTACGAGAAGGACCGTGACGTTTGGTGCGTATAGAAGCGCAAAGCCCCAGTGTTGCTGCGCCTGTGAAAGCGCTTCCAAGGAAGGGTGCTGGCTAGCAAGAGCTTTCAGTGCTGGCACTTTTCATCTCTGAGCAATTGCTCGACGTTTGCAATTTCTCAGCTCGTGTCTAGGAGACGGAAAGAGAAGGACCGTGACGTTTGGTGCGTATAGAAGCGCAAAGCCCCAGTGTTGCTGCGCCTGTGAAAGCGCTTCCAAGGAAGGGTGCTGGCTCGCAAGAGCTTTCAGTGCTGGCACTTTTCATCTCTGAGCAATTGCTCGACGTTTGCAATTTCTCACCTGAGCTCTCTTTAGAGTGCGCGAGAGGATGAGCAGAAGATGAGGTGGCTAGAGAAGCCCAGAGCCCCAGTGTTCTTAGGCCTACAAAAGCGCTTCCAAGGAAGGGTGCTGGCTAGCAAGAGCTTTCAGTGCTGGCACTTTTCATCTCTGAGCAATTGCTCGACGATTGCAATTTCTCAGCTCGTGTCTAGGAGACGGAAAGAGAAGGACCGTGACGTTTGGTGGCTAGAGAAGCGCAAAGCCCCAGTGTTGCTGCGCCTGTGAAAGCGCTTCCAAGGAAGGGTGCTGGCTAGCAACAGCTTTCAGTGCTGGCACTTTTCGTCTCTGAGCAATTGCTGGACGTTTGCAATTTCTCACCTGAGCTCTCTTTAGAGTGCGCGATAGGATGAGCAGAAGATGAGGTGGCTAGAGAAGCCCAGAGCCCCACTGTTCTTAGGCCTACAAAAGCGCTTCCAAGGAAGGGTGCTGGCTAGCAACAGCTTTCAGTGCTGGCACTTTTCAGCTCTGAGCAA
The DNA here is from genome assembly GCA_037962945.1 of Sarcoramphus papa. Taxonomy (NCBI): domain Eukaryota; kingdom Metazoa; phylum Chordata; class Aves; order Accipitriformes; family Cathartidae; genus Sarcoramphus; species Sarcoramphus papa. Next base: position 4,555,049 of record JBBMRM010000084.1, on the reverse strand, counting down.
TTGCTTGACGTTTGCAATTTCTCAGCTCGTGTCTAGGAGACGGAAAGAGAAGGACCGTGACGTTTGGTGGGTAGAGAAGCGCAAAGCCCCAGTGTTGCTGCGCCTGTGAAAGCGCTTCCAAGGAAGGGTGCTGGCTAGCAAGAGCTTTCAGTGCTGGCACTTTTCATCTCTGAGCAATTGCTCGACGTTTGCAATTTCTCAGCTCGTGTCTACGAGACGGAAAGAGAAGGACCGTGACGTTTGGTGCATATAGAAGCGCAAAGCCCCAGTGTTACTGCGCCTGTGAAAGCACTTCCAAGGAAGGGTGCTGGCTAGCAACAGCTTTCAGTGCTGGCACTTTTCCTCTCTGAGCAATTGCTCGACGTTTGCAATTTCTCAGCTCGTGTCTAGGAGACGGAAAGAGAAGGACCGTGACGTTTGGTGCGTAGAAAAGTGCAAAGCCCCAGTGTTGCTGCGCCTGTGAAAGTGCTTCCAAGGAAGGGTGCGGGCTAGCAAAAGCTTTCAGTGCTGGCACTTTTCATCTCTGAGCAATTGCTCGACGTTTGCAATTTCTCACCTGAGCTCTCTTTAGAGTGCGCGAGAGGATGAGCAGAAGATGAGGTGGCTAGAGAAGCCCAGAGCCCCACTGTTCTTAGGCCTACAAAAGCGCTTCCAAGGAAGGGTGCTGGCTAGCAACAGCTTTCAGTGCTGGCACTTTTCATCTCTGAGCAATTGCTGGACGTTTGCAATTTCTCAGCTCGTGTCTACGAGACGGAAAGAGAAGGACCGTGACGTTTGGTGCGTATAGAAGCGCAAAGCCCCAGTGTTACTGCGCCTGTGAAAGCGCTTCCAAGGAAGGGTGCTGGCTAGCAACAGCTTTCAGTGCTGGCACTTTTCATCTCTGAGCAATTGCTGGACGTTTGCAATTTCTCAGCTCGTGTGTACGAGACGGAAAGAGAAGGACCGTGACGTTTGGTGCGTATAGAAGCGCAAAGCCCCAGTGTTACTGCGCCTGTGAAAGCGCTTCCAAGGAAGGGTGCTGGCTAGCAACAGCTTTCAGTGCTGGCACTTTTCATCTCTGAGCAATTGCTCGACGTTTGCAATTTCTCACCTGAGCTCTCTTTAGAGTGCGCGAGAGGATGAGCAGAAGATGAGGTGGCTAGAGAAGCCCAGAGCCCCAGTCTTCTTAGGCCTACAAAAGCGCTTCCAAGGAAGGGTGCTGGCTAGCAAGAGCTTTCAGTGCTGGCACTTTTCATCTCTGAGCAATTGCTGGACGTTTGCAATTTCTCAGCTCGTGTGTACGAGACGGAGAGATAGTGACCGTGACGTTTGGTGGGTAGAGAAGCGCAAAGCCCCAGTGTTACTGCGCCTGTGAAAGCGCTTCCAAGGAAGGGTGCTGGCTAGCAACAGCTTTCAGTGCTGGCACTTTTCATCTCTGAGCAATTGCTCGACGTTTGCAATTTCTCAGCTCGTGTCTACGAGACGGAGAGATAGTGACCGTGACGTTTGGTGGCTAGAGAAGCGCAAAGCCACAGTGTTACTGCGCCTGTGAAAGCGCTTCCAAGGAAGGGTGCTGGCTAGCAACAGCTTTCAGTGCTGGCACTTTTCATCTCTGAGCAATTGCTCGACGTTTGCAATTTCTCACCTGAGCTCTCTTTAGATTGCGCGAGAGGATGAGCAGAAGATGAGGTGGCTAGAGAAGCCCAGAGCCCCAGTGTTCTTAGGCCTACAAAAGCGCTTCCAAGGAAGGGTGCTGGCTAGCAACAGCTTTCAGTGCTGGCACTTTTCATCTCGGAGCAATTGCTCGACGTTTGCAATTTCTCAGCTCCTGTCTACGAGAAGGACCGTGACGTTTGGTGCGTATAGAAGCGCAAAGCCCCAGTGTTGCTGCGCCTGTGAAAGCGCTTCCAAGGAAGGGTGCTGGCTAGCAAGAGCTTTCAGTGCTGGCACTTTTCATCTCGGAGCAATTGCTCGACGTTTGCAATTTCTCAGCTCCTGTCTACGAGACGGAAAGAGAAGGACCGTGACGTTTGGTGCGTATAGAAGCGCAAAGCCCCAGTGTTACTGCGCCTGTGAAAGCGCTTCCAAGGAAGGGTGCTGGCTCGCAAGAGCTTTCAGTGCTGGCACTTTTCATCTCTGAGCAATTGCTCGACGTTTGCAATTTCTCACCTGAGCTCTCTTTAGAGTGCGCGAGAGGATGAGCAGAAGATGAGGTGGCTAGAGAAGCCCAGAGCCCCAGTGTTCTTAGGCCTACAAAAGCGCTTCCAAGGAAGGGTGCTGGCTAGCAACAGCTTTCAGTGCTGGCACTTTTCATCTCTGAGCAATTGCTCGACGATTGCAATTTCTCAGCTCGTGTCTAGGAGACGGAAAGAGAAGGACCGTGACGTTTGGTGGGTAGAGAAGCGCAAAGCCCCAGTGTTGCTGCGCCTGTGAAAGCGCTTCCAAGAAAGGGTGCTGGCTAGCAACAGCTTTCAGTGCTGGCACTTTTCATCTCTGAGCAATTGCTGGACGTTTGCAATTTCTCACCTGAGCTCTCTTTAGAGTGCGCGATAGGATGAGCAGAAGATGAGGTGGCTAGAGAAGCCCAGAGCCCCACTGTTCTTAGGCCTACAAAAGCGCTTCCAAGGAAGGGTGCTGGCTAGCAACAGCTTTCAGTGCTGGCACTTTTCAGCTCTGAGCAATTGCTTGACGTTTGCAATTTCTCAGCTCGTGTCTAGGAGACGGAAAGAGAAGGACCGTGACGTTTGGTGGGTAGAGAAGCGCAAAGCCCCAGTGTTGCTGCGCCTGTGAAAGCGCTTCCAAGGAAGGGTGCTGGCTAGCAAGAGCTTTCAGTGCTGGCACTTTTCATCTCTGAGCAATTGCTCGACGTTTGCAATTTCTCAGCTCGTGTCTACGAGACGGAAAGAGAAGGACCGTGACGTTTGGTGCATATAGAAGCGCAAAGCCCCAGTGTTACTGCGCCTGTGAAAGCACTTCCAAGGAAGGGTGCTGGCTAGCAACAGCTTTCAGTGCTGGCACTTTTCATCTCTGAGGAATTGCTCGACGTTTGCAATTTCTCAGCTCGTGTCTACGAGACGGAAAGAGAAGGACCGTGACGTTTGGTGCGTAGAAAAGTGCAAAGCCCCAGTGTTGCTGCGCCTGTGAAAGCGCTTCCAAGGAAGGGTGCTGGCTAGCAACAGCTTTCAGTGCTGGCACTTTTCTTCTCTGAGCAATTGCTCGACGTTTGCAATTTCTCACCTGAGCTCTCTTTAGAGTGCGCGAGAGGATGAGCAGAAGATGAGGTGGCTAGAGAAGCCCAGAGCCCCAGTGTTCTTAGGCCTACAAAAGCGCTTCCAAGGAAGGGTGCTGGCTAGCAACAGCTTTCAGTGCTGGCACTTTTCATCTCTGAGCAATTGCTCGACGTTTGCAATTTCTCAGCTCGTGTCTACGAGGCGGAAAGAGAAGGACCGTGACGTTTGGTGCGTAGAAAAGTGCAAAGCCCCAGTGTTACTGCGCCTGTGAAAGCGCTTCCAAGGAAGGGTGCTGGCTACCAAGAGCTTTCAGTGCTGGCACTTTTCGTCTCTGAGCAATTGCTCGACGTTTGCAATTTCTCACCTGAGCTCTCTTTAGAGTGCGCGAGAGGATGAGCAGAAGATGAGGTGGCTAGAGAAGCCCAGAGCCCCACTGTTCTTAGGCCTACAAAAGCGCTTCCAAGGCAGGGTGCTGGCTAGCAACAGCTTTCAGTGCTGGCACTTTTCATCTCTGAGCAATTGCTCGACGTTTGCAATTTCTCAGCTCGTGTCTAGGAGACGGAAAGAGAATGACCGTGACCTTTGGTGGCTAGAGAAGGGCAAAGCCCCAGTGTTACTGCGCCTGTGAAAGCGCTTCCAAGGAAGGGTGCTGGCTAGCAACAGCTTTCAGTGCTGGCACTTTTCATCTCTGAGCAATTGCTCGACGTTTGCAATTTCTCCCCTGAGCTCTCTTTAGAGTGCGCGAGAGGATGAGCAGAAGATGAGGTGGCTAGAGAAGCCCAGAGCCCCAGTGTTCTTAGGCCTACAAAAGCGCTTCCAAGGAAGGGTGCTGGCTAGCAAGAGCTTTCAGTGCTGGCACTTTTCATCTCTGAGCAATTGCTCGACGTTTGCAATTTCTCAGCTCGTGTCTACGAGACGGAAAGAGAAGGACCGTGACGTTTGGTGGCTAGAGAAGCGCAAAGCCCCAGTGTTGCTGCGCCTGTGAAAGCGCTTCCAAGGAAGGGTGCTGGCTAGCAAGAGCTTTCAGTGCTGGCACTTTTCATCTCTGAGCAATTGCTCGACGTTTGCAATTTCTCACCTGAGCTCTCTTTAGAGTGCGCGAGAGGATGAGCAGAAGATGAGGTGGCTAGAGAAGCCCAGAGCCCCAGTGTTCTTAGGCCTACAAAAGCGCTTCCAAGGAAGGGTGCTGGCTAGCAACAGCTTTCAGTGCTGGCACTTTTCATCTCGGAGCAATTGCTCGACGTTTGCAATTTCTCAGCTCCTGTCTACGAGACGGAAAGAGAAGGACCATGACGTTTGGTGCGTATAGAAGCGCAAAGCCCCAGTATTGCTGCGCCTGTGAAAGCGCTTCCAAGGAAGGGTGCTGGCTAGCAACAGCTTTCAGTGCTGGCACTTTTCGTCTCTGAGCAATTGCTCGACGTTTGCAATTTCTCACCTGAGCTCTCTTTAGAGTGCGCGAGAGGATGAGCAGAAGATGAGGTGGCTAGAGAAGCCCAGAGCCCCAGTGTTCTTAGGCCTACAAAAGCGCTTCCAAGGAAGGGTGCTGGCTAGCAACAGCTTTCAGTGCTGGCACTTTTCATCTCTGAGCAATTGCTCGACGTTTGCAATTTCTCAGCTTGTGTCTACCGACGGAAAGAGAAGGACCGTGACGTTTGGTGGGTAGAGAAGCGCAAAGCCCCAGTGTTACTGCGCCTGTGAAAGCGCTTCCAAGGAAGGGTGCTGGCTAGCAAGAGCTTTCAGTGCTGGCACTTTTCATCTCTGAGCAATTGCTCGACGTTTGCAATTTCTCAGCTCGTGTCTACGAGACGGAAAGAGAATGACCGTGACGTTTGGTGCGTATAGAAGCGCAAAGCCCCAGTGTTACTGCGCCTGTGAAAGCGCTTCCAAGGAAGGGTGCTGGCTAGCAACAGCTTTCAGTGCTGGCACTTTTCATCTCTGAGCAATTGCTCGACGTTTCCAATTTCTCAGCTCGTGTCTACGAGACGGAAAGAGAAGGACCGTGACGTTTGGTGCGTAGAAAAGTGCAAAGCCCCAGTGTTGCTGCGCCTGTGAAAGCGCTTCCAAGGAAGGGTGCTGGCTACCAAGAGCTTTCAGTGCTGGCACTTTTCGTCTCTGAGCAATTGCTCGACGTTTGCAATTTCTCACCTGAGCTCTCTTTAGAGTGCGCGAGAGGATGAGCAGAAGATGAGGTGGCTAGAGAAGCCCAGAGCCCCAGTGTTCTTAGGCCTACAAAAGCACTTCCAAAGAAGGGTGCTGGCTAGCAACAGCTTTCAGTGCTGGCACTTTTCATCTCTGAGCAATTGCTCGACGTTTGCAATTTCTCAGCTCGTGTCTACGAGGCGGAAAGAGAAGGACCGTGACGTTTGGTGGGTAGAGAAGCGCAAAGCCCCAGTGTTACTGCGCCTGTGAAAGCGCTTCCAAGGAAGGGTGCTGGCTAGCAACAGCTTTCAGTGCTGGCACTTTTCATCTCTGAGGAATTGCTGGACGTTTGCAATTTCTCAGCTCGTGTCTAGGAGACGGAAAGAGAAGGACCGTGACGTTTGGTGCGTAGAAAAGTGCAAAGCCCCAGTGTTGCTGCGCCTGTGAAAGCGCTTCCAAGGAAGGGTGCTGGCTAGCAAGAGCTTTCAGTGCTGGCACTTTTCATCTCTGAGCAATTGCTCGACGTTTGCAATTTCTCACCTGAGCTCTCTTTAGAGTGCGCGAGAGGATGAGCAGAAGATGAGGTGGCTAGAGAAGCCCAGAGCCCCAGTGTTCTTAGGCCTACAAAAGCGCTTCCAAGGAAGGGTGCTGGCTAGCAACAGCTTTCAGTGCTGGCACTTTTCATCTCGGAGCAATTGCTCGACGTTTGCAATTTCTCAGCTCGTGTCTACGAGACGGAAAGAGAAGGACCATGACGTTTGGTGCGTATAGAAGCGCAAAGCCCCAGTGTTGCTGCGCCTGTGAAAGCGCTTCCAAGGAAGGGTGCTGGCTAGCAACAGCTTTCAGTGCTGGCACTTTTCTTCTCTGAGCATTTGCTCGACGTTTGCAATTTCTCACCTGAGCTCTCTTTAGAGTGCGCAAGAGGATGAGCAGAAGATGAGGTGGCTAGAGAAGCCCAGAGCCCCAGTGTGCTTAGGCCTACAAAAGCGCTTCCAAGGAAGGGTGCTGGCTAGCAAGAGCTTTCAGTGCTGGCACTTTTCATCTCTGAGCAATTGCTCGACGTTTGCAATTTCTCAGCTCGTGTCTACGAGACGGAAAGAGAATGACCGTGACGTTTGGTGCGTATAGAAGCGCAAAGCCCCAGTGTTACTGCGCCTGTGAAAGCACTTCCAAGGAAGGGTGCTGGCTAGCAAGAGCTTTCAGTGCTGGCACTTTTCATCTCTGAGCAATTGCTCGACGTTTGCAATTTCTCAGCTCGTGTCTACGAGACGGAAAGAGAAGGACCGTGACGTTTGGTGCGTAGAAAAGTGCAAAGCCCCAGTGTTGCTGCGCCTGTGAAAGCACTTCCAAGGAAGGGTGCTGGCTAGCAACAGCTTTCAGTGCTGGCACTTTTCTTCTCTGAGCAATTGCTGGACGTTTGCAATTTCTCACCTGAGCTCTCTTTAGAGTGCGCGAGAGGATGAGCAGAAGATGAGGTGGCTAGAGAAGCCCAGAGCCACAGTGTTCTTAGGCCTACAAAAGCACTTCCAAGGAAGGGTGCTGGCTAGCAACAGCTTTCAGTGCTGGCACTTTTCATCTCTGAGCAATTGCTGGACGTTTGCAATTTCTCAGCTCGTGTCTACGAGACGGAAAGAGAAGGACCGTGACGTTTGGTGGCTAGAGAAGTGCAAAGCCCCAGTGTTACTGCGCCTGTGAAAGCGCTTCCAAGGAAGGGTGCTGGCTAGCAACAGCTTTCAGTGCTGGCACTTTTCATCTCTGAGCAATTGCTCGACGTTTGCAATTTCTCAGCTCGTGTCTACGAGACGGAAAGAGAAGGACCGTGACGTTTAGTGCGTATAGAAGCGCAAAGCCCCAGTGTTGCTGCGCCTGTGAAAGCGCTTCCAAGGAAGGGTGCTGGCTAGCAAGAGCTTTCAGTGCTGGCACTTTTCATCTCTGAGCAATTGCTCGACGTTTGCAATTTCTCACCTGAGCTCTCTTTAGAGTGCGCGAGAGGATGAGCAGAAGATGAGGTGGCTAGAGAAGCCCAGAGCCCCAGTCTTCTTAGGCCTACAAAAGCGCTTCCAAGGAAGGGTGCTGGCTAGCAAGAGCTTTCAGTGCTGGCACTTTTCATCTCTGAGCAATTGCTCGACGTTTGCAATTTCTCAGCTCGTGTCTACGAGGCGGAAAGAGAAGGACCGTGACGTTTGGTGGGTAGAGAAACGCAAAGCCCCAGTGTTACTGCGCCTGTGAAAGCGCTTCCAAGGAAGGGTGCTGGCTAGCAAGAGCTTTCAGTGCTGGCACTTTTCATCTCTGAGGAATTGCTGGACGTTTGCAATTTCTCAGCTCGTGTCTACGAGACGGAAAGAGAAGGACCGTGACGTTTGGTGCGTAGAAAAGTGCAAAGCCCCAGTGTTGCTGCGCCTGTGAAAGCGCTTCCAAGGAAGGGTGCTGGCTAGCAACAGCTTTCAGTGCTGGCACTTTTCTTCTCTGAGCAATTGCTCGACGTTTGCAATTTCTCACCTGAGCTCTCTTTAGAGTGCGCGAGAGGATGAGCAGAAGATGAGGTGGCTAGAGAAGCCCAGAGCCCCAGTGTTCTTAGGCCTACAAAAGCGCTTCCAAGGCAGGGTGCTGGCTAGCAACAGCTTTCAGTGCTGGCACTTTTCATCTCTGAGCAATTGCTCGACGTTTGCAATTTCTCAGCTCGTGTCTACGAGACGGAAAGAGAAGGACCGTGACGTTTGGTGCGTATAGAAGCGCAAAGCCCCAGTGTTACTGCGCCTGTGAAAGCGCTTCCAAGGAAGGGTGCTGGCTAGCAACAGCTTTCAGTGCTGGCACTTTTCATCTCTGAGCAATTGCTGGACGTTTGCAATTTCTCAGCTCGTGTCTACGAGACGGAGAGATAGTGACCGTGACGTTTGGTGGCTAGAGAAGCGCAAAGCCACAGTGTTACTGCGCCTGTGAAAGCGCTTCCAAGGAAGGGTGCTGGCTAGCAAGAGCTTTCAGTGCTGGCACTTTTCATCTCTGAGCAATTGCTCGACGTTTGCAATTTCTCACCTGAGCTCTCTTTAGAGTGCGCGAGAGGATGAGCAGAAGATGAGGTGGCTAGAGAAGCCCAGAGCCCCAGTGTTCTTAGGCCTACAAAAGCGCTTCCAAGGAAGGGTGCTGGCTAGCAAGAGCTTTCAGTGCTGGCACTTTTCATCTCGGAGCAATTGCTCGACGTTTGCAATTTCTCAGCTCGTGTCTACGAGACGGAAAGAGAAGGACCATGACGTTTGGTGCGTATAGAAGAGCAAAGCCCCAGTGTTGCTGCGCCTGTGAAAGCGCTTCCAAGGAAGGGTGCTGGCTAGCAACAGCTTTCAGTGCTGGCACTTTTCCTCTCTGAGCAATTGCTCGACCTTTGCAATTTCTCCCCTGAGCTCTCTTTAGAGTGCGCGAGAGGATGAGCAGAAGATGAGGTGGCTAGAGAAGCCCAGAGCCCCAGTGTTCTTAGGCCTGTAAAGTGCTTCCAAGGAAGGGTGCTGGCTAGCAACAGCTTTCAGTGCTGGCACTTTTCATCTCTGAGCAATTGCTCGACGTTTGCAATTTCTCAGCTTGTGTCTACTGACGGAAAGAGAAGGACCGTGACGTTTGAAGGGTAGAGAAGCGCAAAGCCCCAGTGTTACTGCGCCTGTGAAAGCGCTTCCAAGGAAGGGTGCTGGCTAGCAACAGCTTTCAGTGCTGGCACTTTTCATCTCTGAGCAATTGCTCGACGTTTGCAATTTCTCAGCTCGTGTCTACGAGACGGAGAGATAGTGACCGTGACGTTTGGTGGCTAGAGAAGCGCAAAGCCCCAGTGTTACTGCGCCTGTGAAAGCGCTTCCAAGGAAGGGTGCTGGCTAGCAAGAGCTTTCAGTGCTGGCACTTTTCATCTCTGAGCAATTGCTCGACGTTTGCAATTTCTCACCTGAGCTCTCTTTAGAGTGCGCGAGAGGATGAGCAGAAGATGAGGTGGCTAGAGAAGCCCAGAGCCCCAGTGTTCTTAGGCCTACAAAAGCGCTTCCAAGGAAGGGTGCTGGCTAGCAACAGCTTTCAGTGCTGGCACTTTTCATCTCGGAGCAATTGCTCGACGTTTGCAATTTCTCAGCTCCTGTCTACGAGACGGAAAGAGAAGGACCATGACGTTTGGTGCGTATAGAAGCGCAAAGCCCCAGTATTGCTGCGCCTGTGAAAGCGCTTCCAAGGAAGGGTGCTGGCTAGCAACAGCTTTCAGTGCTGGCACTTTTCGTCTCTGAGCAATTGCTCGACGTTTGCAATTTCTCACCTGAGCTCTCTTTAGAGTGCGCGAGAGGATGAGCAGAAGATGAGGTGGCTAGAGAAGCCCAGAGCCCCAGTGTTCTTAGGCCTACAAAAGCGCTTCCAAGGAAGGGTGCTGGCTAGCAACAGCTTTCAGTGCTGGCACTTTTCATCTCTGAGCAATTGCTCGACGTTTGCAATTTCTCAGCTTGTGTCTACCGACGGAAAGAGAAGGACCGTGACGTTTGGTGGCTAGAGAAGCGCAAAGCCCCAGTGTTACTGCGCCTGTGAAAGCACTTCCAAGGAAGGGTGCTGGCTAGCAAGAGCTTTCAGTGCTGGCACTTTTCATCTCTGAGCAACTGCTCGACGTTTTCAATTTCTCAGCTCGTGTCTACGAGACGGAAAGAGAATGACCGTGACGTTTGGTGCGTATAGAAGCGCAAAGCCCCAGTGTTACTGCGCCTGTGAAAGCACTTCCAAGGAAGGGTGCTGGCTAGCAACAGCTTTCAGTGCTGGCACTTTTCATCTCTGAGCAATTGCTCGACGTTTCCAATTTCTCAGCTCGTGTCTACGAGACGGAAAGAGAAGGACCGTGACGTTTGGTGCGTAGAAAAGTGCAAAGCCCCAGTGTTGCTGCGCCTGTGAAAGCGCTTCCAAGGAAGGGTGCTGGCTACCAAGAGCTTTCAGTGCTGGCACTTTTCGTCTCTGAGCAATTGCTCGACGTTTGCAATTTCTCACCTGAGCTCTCTTTAGAGTGCGCGAGAGGATGAGCAGAAGATGAGGTGGCTAGAGAAGCCCAGAGCCCCAGTGTTCTTAGGCCTACAAAAGCGCTTCCAAGGAAGGGTGCTGGCTAGCAAGAGCTTTCAGTGCTGGCACTTTTCATCTCGGAGCAATTGCTCGACGTTTGCAATTTCTCAGCTCGTGTCTACGAGACGGAAAGAGAAGGACCATGACGTTTGGTGCGTATAGAAGCGCAAAGCCCCAGTATTGCTGCGCCTGTGAAAGCGCTTCCAAGGAAGGGTGCTGGCTACCAAGAGCTTTCAGTGCTGGCACTTTTCGTCTCTGAGCAATTGCTCGACGTTTGCAATTTCTCACCTGAGCTCTCTTTAGAGTGCGCGAGAGGATGAGCAGAAGATGAGGTGGCTAGAGAAGCCCAGAGCCCCAGTGTTCTTAGGCCTACAAAAGCGCTTCCAAGGAAGGGTGCTGGCTAGCAACAGCTTTCAGTGCTGGCACTTTTCATCTCTGAGCAATTGCTTGACGTTTGCAATTTCTCAGCTTGTGTCTACCGACGGAAAGAGAAGGACCGTGACGTTTGGTGGCTAGAGAAGCGCAAAGCCCCAGTGTTACTGCGCCTGTGAAAGCACTTCCAAGGAAGGGTGCTGGCTAGCAAGAGCTTTCAGTGCTGGCACTTTTCATCTCTGAGCAATTGCTCGACGTTTGCAATTTCTCAGCTCGTGTCTACGAGACGGAAAGAGAATGACCGTGACGTTTGGTGCGTATAGAAGCGCAAAGCCCCAGTGTTACTGCGCCTGTGAAAGCACTTCCAAGGAAGGGTGCTGGCTAGCAACAGCTTTCAGTGCTGGCACTTTTCATCTCTGAGCAATTGCTCGACGTTTCCAATTTCTCAGCTCGTGTCTACGAGACGGAAAGAGAAGGACCGTGACGTTTGGTGCGTAGAAAAGTGCAAAGCCCCAGTGTTGCTGCGCCTGTGAAAGCGCTTCCAAGGAAGGGTGCTGGCTACCAAGAGCTTTCAGTGCTGGCACTTTTCGTCTCTGAGCAATTGCTCGACGTTTGCAATTTCTCACCTGAGCTCTCTTTAGAGTGCGCGAGAGGATGAGCAGAAGATGAGGTGGCTAGAGAAGCCCAGAGCCCCAGTGTTCTTAGGCCTACAAAAGCACTTCCAAGGAAGGGTGCTGGCTAGCAACAGCTTTCAGTGCTGGCACTTTTCATCTCTGAGCAATTGCTCGACGTTTGCAATTTCTCCCCTGAGCTCTCTTTAGAGTGCGCGAGAGGATGAGCAGAAGATGAGGTGGCTAGAGAAGCCCAGAGCCCCAGTGTTCTTAGGCCTACAAAAGCGCTTCCAAGGAAGGGTGCTGGCTAGCAACAGCTTTCAGTGCTGGCACTTTTCATCTCGGAGCAATTGCTCGACGTTTGCAATTTCTCAGCTCGTGTCTACGAGACGGAAAGAGAAGGACCGTGACGTTTGGTGGCTAGAGAAGCGCAAAGCCCCAGTGTTGCTGCGCCTGTGAAAGCGCTTCCAAGGAAGGGTGCTGGCTAGCAACAGCTTTCAGTGCTGGCACTTTTCATCTCTGAGCAATTGCTCGACGTTTGCAATTTCTCACCTGAGCTCTCTTTAGAGTGCGCGAGAGGATGAGCAGAAGATGAGGTGGCTAGAGAAGCCCAGAGCCCCAGTGTTCTTAGGCCTACAAAAGCGCTTCCAAGGAAGGGTGCTGGCTAGCAACAGCTTTCAGTGCTGGCACTTTTCATCTCGGAGCAATTGCTCGACGTTTGCAATTTCTCAGCTCCTGTCTACGAGACGGAAAGAGAAGGACCATGACGTTTGGTGCGTATAGAAGCGCAAAGCCCCAGTATTGCTGCGCCTGTGAAAGCGCTTCCAAGGAAGGGTGCTGGCTAGCAACAGCTTTCAGTGCTGGCACTTTTCGTCTCTGAGCAATTGCTCGACGTTTGCAATTTCTCACCTGAGCTCTCTTTAGAGTGCGCGAGAGGATGAGCAGAAGATGAGGTGGCTAGAGAAGCCCAGAGCCCCAGTGTGCTTAGGCCTACAAAAGCGCTTCCAAGGAAGGGTGCTGGCTAGCAACAGCTTTCAGTGCTGGCACTTTTCATCTCTGAGCAATTGCTTGACGTTTGCAATTTCTCAGCTTGTGTCTACCGACGGAAAGAGAAGGACCGTGACGTTTGGTGGGTAGAGAAGCGCAAAGCCCCAGTGTTACTGCGCCTGTGAAAGCGCTTCCAAGGAAGGGTGCTGGCTAGCAAGAGCTTTCAGTGCTGGCACTTTTCATCTCTGAGCAATTGCTCGACGTTTGCAATTTCTCAGCTCGTGTCTACGAGACGGAAAGAGAATGACCGTGACGTTTGGTGCGTATAGAAGCGCAAAGCCCCAGTGTTACTGCGCCTGTGAAAGCGCTTCCAAGGAAGGGTGCTGGCTAGCAAGAGCTTTCAGTGCTGGCACTTTTCATCTCTGAGCAATTGCTCGACGTTTCAAATTTCTCAGCTCGTGTCTACGAGACGGAAAGAGAAGGACCGTGACGTTTGGTGCGTAGAAAAGTGCAAAGCCCCAGTGTTGCTGCGCCTGTGAAAGCGCTTCCAAGGAAGGGTGCTGGCTACCAAGAGCTTTCAGTGCTGGCACTTTTCGTCTCTGAGCAATTGCTCGACGTTTGCAATTTCTCACCTGAGCTCTCTTTAGAGTGCGCGAGAGGATGAGCAGAAGATGAGGTGGCTAGAGAAGCCCAGAGCCCCAGTGTTCTTAGGCCTACAAAAGCACTTCCAAAGAAGGGTGCTGGCTAGCAACAGCTTTCAGTGCTGGCACTTTTCATCTCTGAGCAATTGCTCGACGTTTGCAATTTCTCAGCTCGTGTCTACGAGGCGGAAAGAGAAGGACCGTGACGTTTGGTGGGTAGAGAAGCGCAAAGCCCCAGTGTTACTGCGCCTGTGAAAGCGCTTCCAAGGAAGGGTGCTGGCTAGCAACAGCTTTCAGTGCTGGCACTTTTCATCTCTGAGGAATTGCTGGACGTTTGCAATTTCTCAGCTCGTGTCTAGGAGACGGAAAGAGAAGGACCGTGACGTTTGGTGCGTAGAAAAGTGCAAAGCCCCAGTGTTGCTGCGCCTGTGAAAGCGCTTCCAAGGAAGGGTGCTGGCTAGCAACAGCTTTCAGTGCTGGCACTTTTCATCTCTGAGCAATTGCTCGACGTTTGCAATTTCTCACCTGAGCTCTCTTTAGAGTGCGCGAGAGGATGAGCAGAAGATGAGGTGGCTAGAGAAGCCCAGAGCCCCAGTGTTCTTAGGCCTACAAAAGCGCTTCCAAGGAAGGGTGCTGGCTAGCAACAGCTTTCAGTGCTGGCACTTTTCATCTCTGAGCAATTGCTCGACGTTTGCAATTTCTCAGCTCGTGTCTACGAGACGGAAAGAGAAGGACCATGACGTTTGGTGCGTATAGAAGCGCAAAGCCCCAGTGTTGCTGCGCCTGTGAAAGCGCTTCCAAGGAAGGGTGCTGGCTAGCAACAGCTTTCAGTGCTGGCACTTTTCTTCTCTGAGCATTTGCTCGACGTTTGCAATTTCTCACCTGAGCTCTCTTTAGAGTGCGCGAGAGGATGAGCAGAAGATGAGGTGGCTAGAGAAGCCCAGAGCCCCAGTGTGCTTAGGCCTACAAAAGCGCTTCCAAGGAAGGGTGCTGGCTAGCAAGAGCTTTCAGTGCTGGCACTTTTCTTCTCTGAGCAATTGCTCGACGTTTGCAATTTCTCAGCTCGTGTCTACGAGACGGAAAGAGAAGGACCGTGACGTTTGGTGCGTATAGAAGCGCAAAGCCCCAGTGTTACTGCGCCTGTGAAAGCGCTTCCAAGGAAGGGTGCTGGCTAGCAAGAGCTTTCAGTGCTGGCACTTTTCATCTCTGAGCAATTGCTCGACGTTTGCAATTTCTCAGCTCGTGTCTACGAGACGGAAAGAGAAGGATCGTGACGTTTGGTGCGTAGAAAAGTGCAAAGCCCCAGTGTTGCTGCGCCTGTGAAAGCACTTCCAAGGAAGGGTGCTGGCTAGCAACAGCTTTCAGTGCTGGCACTTTTCTTCTCTGAGCAATTGCTGGACGTTTGCAATTTCTCACCTGAGCTCTCTTTAGAGTGCGCGAGAGGATGAGCAGAAGATGAGGTGGCTAGAGAAGCCCAGAGCCCCAGTGTTCTTAGGCCTACAAAAGCACTTCCAAGGAAGGGTGCTGGCTAGCAACAGCTTTCAGTGCTGGCACTTTTCATCTCTGAGCAATTGCTGGACGTTTGCAATTTCTCAGCTCGTGTCTACGAGACGGAAAGAGAAGGACCGTGACGTTTGGTGGCTAGAGAAGTGCAAAGCCCCAGTGTTACTGCGCCTGTGAAAGCGCTTCCAAGGAAGGGTGCTGGCTAGCAACAGCTTTCAGTGCTGGCACTTTTCATCTCTGAGCAATTGCTCGACGTTTGCAATTTCTCAGCTCGTGTCTACGAGACGGAAAGAGAAGGACCGTGACGTTTAGTGCGTATAGAAGCGCAAAGCCCCAGTGTTGCTGCGCCTGTGAAAGCGCTTCCAAGGAAGGGTGCTGGCTAGCAAGAGCTTTCAGTGCTGGCACTTTTCATCTCTGAGCAATTGCTCGACGTTTGCAATTTCTCACCTGAGCTCTCTTTAGATTGCGCGAGAGGATGAGCAGAAGATGAGGTGGCTAGAGAAGCCCAGAGCCCCAGTGTTCTTAGGCCTACAAAAGCGCTTCCAAGGAAGGGTGCTGGCTAGCAAGAGCTTTCAGTGCTGGCACTTTTCATCTCTGAGCAATTGCTGGACGTTTGCAATTTCTCAGCTCGTGTCTACGAGGCGGAAAGAGAAGGACCGTGACGTTTGGTGGGTAGAGAAACGCAAAGCCCCAGTGTTACTGCGCCTGTGAAAGCGCTTCCAAGGAAGGGTGCTGGCTAGCAAGAGCTTTCAGTGCTGGCACTTTTCATCTCTGAGGAATTGCTGGACGTTTGCAATTTCTCAGCTCGTGTCTACGAGACGGAAAGAGAAGGAACGTGACGTTTGGTGCGTAGAAAAGTGCAAAGCCCCAGTGTTGCTGCGCCTGTGAAAGCGCTTCCAAGGAAGGGTGCTGGCTAGCAACAGCTTTCAGTGCTGGCACTTTTCTTCTCTGAGCAATTGCTCGACGTTTGCAATTTCTCACCTGAGCTCTCTTTAGAGTGCGCGAGAGGATGAGCAGAAGATGAGGTGGCTAGAGAAGCCCAGAGCCCCAGTGTTCTTAGGCCTACAAAAGCGCTTCCAAGGCAGGGTGCTGGCTAGCAACAGCTTTCAGTGCTGGCACTTTTCATCTCTGAGCAATTGCTCGACGTTTGCAATTTCTCAGCTCGTGTCTACGAGACGGAAAGAGAAGGACCGTGATGTTTGGTGCGTATAGAAGCGCAAAGCCCCAGTGTTACTGCGCCTGTGAAAGCGCTTCCAAGGAAGGGTGCTGGCTAGCAACAGCTTTCAGTGCTGGCACTTTTCATCTCTGAGCAATTGCTGGACGTTTGCAATTTCTCAGCTCGTGTCTACGAGACGGAGAGATAGTGACCGTGACGTTTGGTGGCTAGAGAAGCGCAAAGCCACAGTGTTACTGCGCCTGTGAAAGCGCTTCCAAGGAAGGGTGCTGGCTAGCAAGAGCTTTCAGTGCTGGCACTTTTCATCTCTGAGCAATTGCTCGACGTTTGCAATTTCTCACCTGAGCTCTCTTTAGAGTGCGCGAGAGGATGAGCAGAAGATGAGGTGGCTAGAGAAGCCCAGAGCCCCAGTGTTCTTAGGCCTACAAAAGCGCTTCCAAGGAAGGGTGCTGGCTAGCAAGAGCTTTCAGTGCTGGCACTTTTCATCTCGGAGCAATTGCTCGACGTTTGCAATTTCTCAGCTCGTGTCTACGAGACGGAAAGAGAATGACCGTGACGTTTGGTGCGTATAGAAGCGCAAAGCCCCAGTGTTACTGCGCCTGTGAAAGCACTTCCAAGGAAGGGTGCTGGCTAGCAACAGCTTTCAGTGCTGGCACTTTTCATCTCTGAGCAATTGCTCGACGTTTGCAATTTCTCAGCTCGTGTCTACGAGACGGAAAGAGAAGGACCGTGACGTTTGGTGCGTAGAAAAGTGCAAAGCCCCAGTGTTGCTGCGCCTGTGAAAGCACTTCCAAGGAAGGGTGCTGGCTAGCAACAGCTTTCAGTGCTGGCACTTTTCTTCTCTGAGCAATTGCTGGACGTTTGCAATTTCTCACCTGAGCTCTCTTTAGAGTGCGCGAGAGGATGAGCAGAAGATGAGGTGGCTAGAGAAGCCCAGAGCCCCAGTGTTCTTAGGCCTACAAAAGCACTTCCAAGGAAGGGTGCTGGCTAGCAACAGCTTTCAGTGCTGGCACTTTTCATCTCTGAGCAATTGCTGGACGTTTGCAATTTCTCAGCTCGTGTCTACGAGACGGAAAGAGAAGGACCGTGACGTTTGGTGGCTAGAGAAGTGCAAAGCCCCAGTGTTACTGCGCCTGTGAAAGCGCTTCCAAGGAAGGGTGCTGGCTAGCAACAGCTTTCAGTGCTGGCACTTTTCATCTCTGAGCAATTGCTCGACGTTTGCAATTTCTCAGCTCGTGTCTACGAGACGGAAAGAGAAGGACCGTGACGTTTAGTGCGTATAGAAGCGCAAAGCCCCAGTGTTGCTGCGCCTGTGAAAGCGCTTCCAAGGAAGGGTGCTGGCTAGCAAGAGCTTTCAGTGCTGGCACTTTTCATCTCTGAGCAATTGCTCGACGTTTGCAATTTCTCACCTGAGCTCTCTTTAGAGTGCGCGAGAGGATGAGCAGAAGATGAGGTGGCTAGAGAAGCCCAGAGCCCCAGTGTTCTTAGGCCTACAAAAGCGCTTCCAAGGAAGGGTGCTGGCTAGCAAGAGCTTTCAGTGCTGGCACTTTTCATCTCTGAGCAATTGCTGGACGTTTGCAATTTCTCAGCTCGTGTCTACGAGGCGGAAAGAGAAGGACCGTGACGTTTGGTGGGTAGAGAAACGCAAAGCCCCAGTGTTACTGCGCCTGTGAAAGCGCTTCCAAGGAAGGGTGCTGGCTAGCAAGAGCTTTCAGTGCTGGCACTTTTCATCTCTGAGCAATTGCTGGACGTTTGCAATTTCTCAGCTCGTGTCTACGAGACGGAAAGAGAAGGACCGTGACGTTTGGTGCGTAGAAAAGTGCAAAGCCCCAGTGTTGCTGCGCCTGTGAAAGCGCTTCCAAGGAAGGGTGCTGGCTAGCAACAGCTTTCAGTGCTGGCACTTTTCTTCTCTGAGCAATTGCTCGACGTTTGCAATTTCTCACCTGAGCTCTCTTTAGAGTGCGCGAGAGGATGAGCAGAAGATGAGGTGGCTAGAGAAGCCCAGAGCCCCAGTGTTCTTAGGCCTACAAAAGCGCTTCCAAGGCAGGGTGCTGGCTAGCAACAGCTTTCAGTGCTGGCACTTTTCATCTCTGAGCAATTGCTCGACGTTTGCAATTTCTCAGCTCGTGTCTACGAGACGGAAAGAGAAGGACCGTGATGTTTGGTGCGTATAGAAGCGCAAAGCCCCAGTGTTGCTGCGCCTGTGAAAGCGCTTCCAAGGAAGGGTGCTGGCTAGCAACAGCTTTCAGTGCTGGCACTTTTCATCTCTGAGCAATTGCTCGACGTTTGCAATTTCTCAGCTCGTGTCTACGAGACGGAGAGATAGTGACCGTGACGTTTGGTGGCTAGAGAAGCGCAAAGCCACAGTGTTACTGCGCCTGTGAAAGCGCTTCCAAGGAAGGGTGCTGGCTAGCAAGAGCTTTCAGTGCTGGCACTTTTCATCTCTGAGCAATTGCTCGACGTTTGCAATTTCTCACCTGAGCTCTCTTTAGAGTGCGCGAGAGGATGAGCAGAAGATGAGGTGGCTAGAGAAGCCCAGAGCCCCAGTGTTCTTAGGCCTACAAAAGCGCTTCCAAGGAAGGGTGCTGGCTAGCAAGAGCTTTCAGTGCTGGCACTTTTCATCTCGGAGCAATTGCTCGACGTTTGCAATTTCTCAGCTCGTGTCTACGAGACGGAAAGAGAAGGACCATGACGTTTGGTGCGTATAGAAGCGCAAAGCCCCAGTGTTGCTGCGCCTGTGAAAGCGCTTCCAAGGAAGGGTGCTGGCTAGCAACAGATTTCAGTGCTGGCACTTTTCCTCTCTGAGCAATTGCTCGACCTTTGCAATTTCTCCCCTGAGCTCTCTTTAGAGTGCGCGAGAGGATGAGCAGAAGATGAGGTGGCTAGAGAAGCCCAGAGCCCCAGTGTTCTTAGGCCTGTAAAGTGCTTCCAAGGAAGGGTGCTGGCTAGCAACAGCTTTCAGTGCTGGCACTTTTCATCTCTGAGCAATTGCTCGACGTTTGCAATTTCTCAGCTTGTGTCTACTGACGGAAAGAGAAGGACCGTGACGTTTGGTGGCTAGAGAAGCGCAAAGCCCCAGTGTTACTGCGCCTGTGAAAGCGCTTCCAAGGAAGGGTGCTGGCTAGCAACAGCTTTCAGTGCTGGCACTTTTCATCTCTGAGCAATTGCTCGACGTTTGCAATTTCTCAGCTCGTGTCTACGAGACGGAAAGAGAAGGACCATGACGTTTGGTGCGTATAGAAGCGCAAAGCCCCAGTGTTGCTGCGCCTGTGAAAGCGCTTCCAAGGAAGGGTGCTGGCTAGCAACAGATTTCAGTGCTGGCACTTTTCCTCTCTGAGCAATTGCTCGACCTTTGCAATTTCTCCCCTGAGCTCTCTTTAGAGTGCGCGAGAGGATGAGCAGAAGATGAGCTGGCTAGAGAAGCCCAGAGCCCCAGTGTTCTTAGGCCTACAAAAGCGCTTCCAAGGAAGGGTGCTGGCTAGCAACAGCTTTCAGTGCTGGCACTTTTCATCTCTGAGCAATTGCTCGACGTTTGCAATTTCTCAGCTCGTGTCTAGGAGACGGAAATAGAAGGACCGTGACGTTTGGTGGCTAGAGAAGCGCAAAGCCCCAGTGTTACTGCGCCTCTGAAAGCACTTCCAAGGAAGGGTGCTGGCTAGCAAGAGCTTTCAGTGCTGGCACTTTTCATCTCTGAGCAATTGCTCGACGTTTGCAATTTCTCAGCTCGTGTCTACGAGACGGAAAGAGAATGACCGTGACGTTTGGTGCGTATAGAAGCGCAAAGCCCCAGTGTTACTGCGCCTGTGAAAGCACTTCCAAGGAAGGGTGCTGGCTAGCAACAGCTTTCAGTGCTGGCACTTTTCATCTCTGAGCAATTGCTGGACGTTTGCAATTTCTCAGCTCGTGTCTACGAGACGGAAAGAGAAGGACCGTGACGTTTGGTGGCTAGAGAAGTGCAAAGCCCCAGTGTTACTGCGCCTGTGAAAGCGCTTCCAAGGAAGGGTGCTGGCTAGCAACAGCTTTCAGTGCTGGCACTTTTCATCTCTGAGCAATTGCTCGACGTTTGCAATTTCTCAGCTCGTGTCTACGAGACGGAAAGAGAAGGACCGTGACGTTTAGTGCGTATAGAAGCGCAAAGCCCCAGTGTTGCTGCGCCTGTGAAAGCGCTTCCAAGGAAGGGTGCTGGCTAGCAAGAGCTTTCAGTGCTGGCACTTTTCATCTCTGAGCAATTGCTCGACGTTTGCAATTTCTCACCTGAGCTCTCTTTAGATTGCGCGAGAGGATGAGCAGAAGATGAGGTGGCTAGAGAAGCCCAGAGCCCCAGTGTTCTTAGGCCTACAAAAGCGCTTCCAAGGAAGGGTGCTGGCTAGCAAGAGCTTTCAGTGCTGGCACTTTTCATCTCTGAGCAATTGCTGGACGTTTGCAATTTCTCAGCTCGTGTCTACGAGGCGGAAAGAGAAGGACCGTGACGTTTGGTGGGTAGAGAAACGCAAAGCCCCAGTGTTACTGCGCCTGTGAAAGCGCTTCCAAGGAAGGGTGCTGGCTAGCAAGAGCTTTCAGTGCTGGCACTTTTCATCTCTGAGGAATTGCTGGACGTTTGCAATTTCTCAGCTCGTGTCTACGAGACGGAAAGAGAAGGAACGTGACGTTTGGTGCGTAGAAAAGTGCAAAGCCCCAGTGTTGCTGCGCCTGTGAAAGCGCTTCCAAGGAAGGGTGCTGGCTAGCAACAGCTTTCAGTGCTGGCACTTTTCTTCTCTGAGCAATTGCTCGACGTTTGCAATTTCTCACCTGAGCTCTCTTTAGAGTGCGCGAGAGGATGAGCAGAAGATGAGGTGGCTAGAGAAGCCCAGAGCCCCAGTGTTCTTAGGCCTACAAAAGCGCTTCCAAGGCAGGGTGCTGGCTAGCAACAGCTTTCAGTGCTGGCACTTTTCATCTCTGAGCAATTGCTCGACGTTTGCAATTTCTCAGCTCGTGTCTACGAGACGGAAAGAGAAGGACCGTGATGTTTGGTGCGTATAGAAGCGCAAAGCCCCAGTGTTACTGCGCCTGTGAAAGCGCTTCCAAGGAAGGGTGCTGGCTAGCAACAGCTTTCAGTGCTGGCACTTTTCATCTCTGAGCAATTGCTGGACGTTTGCAATTTCTCAGCTCGTGTCTACGAGACGGAGAGATAGTGACCGTGACGTTTGGTGGCTAGAGAAGCGCAAAGCCACAGTGTTACTGCGCCTGTGAAAGCGCTTCCAAGGAAGGGTGCTGGCTAGCAAGAGCTTTCAGTGCTGGCACTTTTCATCTCTGAGCAATTGCTCGACGTTTGCAATTTCTCACCTGAGCTCTCTTTAGAGTGCGCGAGAGGATGAGCAGAAGATGAGGTGGCTAGAGAAGCCCAGAGCCCCAGTGTTCTTAGGCCTACAAAAGCGCTTCCAAGGAAGGGTGCTGGCTAGCAAGAGCTTTCAGTGCTGGCACTTTTCATCTCGGAGCAATTGCTCGACGTTTGCAATTTCTCAGCTCGTGTCTACGAGACGGAAAGAGAATGACCGTGACGTTTGGTGCGTATAGAAGCGCAAAGCCCCAGTGTTACTGCGCCTGTGAAAGCACTTCCAAGGAAGGGTGCTGGCTAGCAACAGCTTTCAGTGCTGGCACTTTTCATCTCTGAGCAATTGCTCGACGTTTGCAATTTCTCAGCTCGTGTCTACGAGACGGAAAGAGAAGGACCGTGACGTTTGGTGCGTAGAAAAGTGCAAAGCCCCAGTGTTGCTGCGCCTGTGAAAGCACTTCCAAGGAAGGGTGCTGGCTAGCAACAGCTTTCAGTGCTGGCACTTTTCTTCTCTGAGCAATTGCTGGACGTTTGCAATTTCTCACCTGAGCTCTCTTTAGAGTGCGCGAGAGGATGAGCAGAAGATGAGGTGGCTAGAGAAGCCCAGAGCCCCAGTGTTCTTAGGCCTACAAAAGCACTTCCAAGGAAGGGTGCTGGCTAGCAACAGCTTTCAGTGCTGGCACTTTTCATCTCTGAGCAATTGCTGGACGTTTGCAATTTCTCAGCTCGTGTCTACGAGACGGAAAGAGAAGGACCGTGACGTTTGGTGGCTAGAGAAGTGCAAAGCCCCAGTGTTACTGCGCCTGTGAAAGCGCTTCCAAGGAAGGGTGCTGGCTAGCAACAGCTTTCAGTGCTGGCACTTTTCATCTCTGAGCAATTGCTCGACGTTTGCAATTTCTCAGCTCGTGTCTACGAGACGGAAAGAGAAGGACCGTGACGTTTAGTGCGTATAGAAGCGCAAAGCCCCAGTGTTGCTGCGCCTGTGAAAGCGCTTCCAAGGAAGGGTGCTGGCTAGCAAGAGCTTTCAGTGCTGGCACTTTTCATCTCTGAGCAATTGCTCGACGTTTGCAATTTCTCACCTGAGCTCTCTTTAGAGTGCGCGAGAGGATGAGCAGAAGATGAGGTGGCTAGAGAAGCCCAGAGCCCCAGTGTTCTTAGGCCTACAAAAGCGCTTCCAAGGAAGGGTGCTGGCTAGCAAGAGCTTTCAGTGCTGGCACTTTTCATCTCTGAGCAATTGCTGGACGTTTGCAATTTCTCAGCTCGTGTCTACGAGGCGGAAAGAGAAGGACCGTGACGTTTGGTGGGTAGAGAAACGCAAAGCCCCAGTGTTACTGCGCCTGTGAAAGCGCTTCCAAGGAAGGGTGCTGGCTAGCAAGAGCTTTCAGTGCTGGCACTTTTCATCTCTGAGCAATTGCTGGACGTTTGCAATTTCTCAGCTCGTGTCTACGAGACGGAAAGAGAAGGACCGTGACGTTTGGTGCGTAGAAAAGTGCAAAGCCCCAGTGTTGCTGCGCCTGTGAAAGCGCTTCCAAGGAAGGGTGCTGGCTAGCAACAGCTTTCAGTGCTGGCACTTTTCTTCTCTGAGCAATTGCTCGACGT
Source organism: Sarcoramphus papa (assembly GCA_037962945.1). NCBI lineage: Eukaryota > Metazoa > Chordata > Aves > Accipitriformes > Cathartidae > Sarcoramphus > Sarcoramphus papa. The sequence continues at coordinate 4,532,445 of JBBMRM010000084.1, read as the reverse complement.
TTGCAATTTCTCACCTGAGCTCTCTTTAGAGTGCGCGAGAGGATGAGCAGAAGATGAGGTGGCTAGAGAAGCCCAGAGCCCCAGTGTTCTTAGGCCTACAAAAGCGCTTCCAAGGCAGGGTGCTGGCTAGCAACAGCTTTCAGTGCTGGCACTTTTCATCTCTGAGCAATTGCTCGACGTTTGCAATTTCTCAGCTCGTGTCTACGAGACGGAAAGAGAAGGACCGTGATGTTTGGTGCGTATAGAAGCGCAAAGCCCCAGTGTTACTGCGCCTGTGAAAGCGCTTCCAAGGAAGGGTGCTGGCTAGCAACAGCTTTCAGTGCTGGCACTTTTCATCTCTGAGCAATTGCTCGACGTTTGCAATTTCTCAGCTCGTGTCTACGAGACGGAGAGATAGTGACCGTGACGTTTGGTGGCTAGAGAAGCGCAAAGCCACAGTGTTACTGCGCCTGTGAAAGCGCTTCCAAGGAAGGGTGCTGGCTAGCAAGAGCTTTCAGTGCTGGCACTTTTCATCTCTGAGCAATTGCTCGACGTTTGCAATTTCTCACCTGAGCTCTCTTTAGAGTGCGCGAGAGGATGAGCAGAAGATGAGGTGGCTAGAGAAGCCCAGAGCCCCAGTGTTCTTAGGCCTACAAAAGCGCTTCCAAGGAAGGGTGCTGGCTAGCAAGAGCTTTCAGTGCTGGCACTTTTCATCTCGGAGCAATTGCTCGACGTTTGCAATTTCTCAGCTCGTGTCTACGAGACGGAAAGAGAAGGACCATGACGTTTGGTGCGTATAGAAGCGCAAAGCCCCAGTGTTGCTGCGCCTGTGAAAGCGCTTCCAAGGAAGGGTGCTGGCTAGCAACAGATTTCAGTGCTGGCACTTTTCCTCTCTGAGCAATTGCTCGACCTTTGCAATTTCTCCCCTGAGCTCTCTTTAGAGTGCGCGAGAGGATGAGCAGAAGATGAGGTGGCTAGAGAAGCCCAGAGCCCCAGTGTTCTTAGGCCTGTAAAGTGCTTCCAAGGAAGGGTGCTGGCTAGCAACAGCTTTCAGTGCTGGCACTTTTCATCTCTGAGCAATTGCTCGACGTTTGCAATTTCTCAGCTTGTGTCTACTGACGGAAAGAGAAGGACCGTGACGTTTGGTGGCTAGAGAAGCGCAAAGCCCCAGTGTTACTGCGCCTGTGAAAGCGCTTCCAAGGAAGGGTGCTGGCTAGCAACAGCTTTCAGTGCTGGCACTTTTCATCTCTGAGCAATTGCTCGACGTTTGCAATTTCTCAGCTCGTGTCTACGAGACGGAAAGAGAAGGACCATGACGTTTGGTGCGTATAGAAGCGCAAAGCCCCAGTGTTGCTGCGCCTGTGAAAGCGCTTCCAAGGAAGGGTGCTGGCTAGCAACAGATTTCAGTGCTGGCACTTTTCCTCTCTGAGCAATTGCTCGACCTTTGCAATTTCTCCCCTGAGCTCTCTTTAGAGTGCGCGAGAGGATGAGCAGAAGATGAGCTGGCTAGAGAAGCCCAGAGCCCCAGTGTTCTTAGGCCTACAAAAGCGCTTCCAAGGAAGGGTGCTGGCTAGCAACAGCTTTCAGTGCTGGCACTTTTCATCTCTGAGCAATTGCTCGACGTTTGCAATTTCTCAGCTCGTGTCTAGGAGACGGAAATAGAAGGACCGTGACGTTTGGTGGCTAGAGAAGCGCAAAGCCCCAGTGTTACTGCGCCTCTGAAAGCACTTCCAAGGAAGGGTGCTGGCTAGCAAGAGCTTTCAGTGCTGGCACTTTTCATCTCTGAGCAATTGCTCGACGTTTGCAATTTCTCAGCTCGTGTCTACGAGACGGAAAGAGAATGACCGTGACGTTTGGTGCGTATAGAAGCGCAAAGCCCCAGTGTTACTGCGCCTGTGAAAGCACTTCCAAGGAAGGGTGCTGGCTAGCAACAGCTTTCAGTGCTGGCACTTTTCATCTCTGAGCAATTGCTCGACGTTTCCAATTTCTCAGCTCGTGTCTACGAGACGGAAAGAGAAGGACCGTGACGTTTGGTGCGTAGAAAAGTGCAAAGCCCCAGTGTTACTGCGCCTGTGAAAGCGCTTCCAAGGAAGGGTGCTGGCTAGCAAGAGCTTTCAGTGCTGGCACTTTTCGTCTCTGAGCAATTGCTCGACGTTTGCAATTTCTCACCTGAGCTCTCTTTAGAGTGCGCGAGAGGATGAGCAGAAGATGAGGTGGCTAGAGAAGCCCAGAGCCCCAGTGTTCTTAGGCCTACAAAAGCGCTTCCAAGGAAGGGTGCTGGCTAGCAAGAGCTTTCAGTGCTGGCACTTTTCATCTCGGAGCAATTGCTCGACGTTTGCAATTTCTCAGCTCGTGTCTACGAGACGGAAAGAGAAGGACCATGACGTTTGGTGCGTATAGAAGCGCAAAGCCCCAGTGTTGCTGCGCCTGTGAAAGCGCTTCCAAGGAAGGGTGCTGGCTAGCAACAGCTTTCAGTGCTGGCACTTTTCTTCTCTGAGCAATTGCTCGACGTTTGCAATTTCTCACCTGAGCTCTCTTTAGAGTGCGCGAGAGGATGAGCAGAAGATGAGGTGGCTAGAGAAGCCCAGAGCCCCAGTGTTCTTAGGCCTACAAAAGCGCTTCCAAGGCAGGGTGCTGGCTAGCAACAGCTTTCAGTGCTGGCACTTTTCATCTCTGAGCAATTGCTCGACGTTTGCAATTTCTCAGCTCGTGTCTACGAGACGGAAAGAGAATGACCGTGACCTTTGGTGCGTATAGAAGCGCAAAGCCCCAGTGTTACTGCGCCTGTGAAAGCGCTTCCAAGGAAGGGTGCTGGCTAGCAACAGCTTTCAGTGCTGGCACTTTTCATCTCTGAGCAATTGCTCGACGTTTGCAATTTCTCAGCTCGTGTCTACGAGACGGAGAGATAGTGACCGTGACGTTTGGTGGGTAGAGAAGCGCAAAGCCACAGTGTTACTGCGCCTGTGAAAGCGCTTCCAAGGAAGGGTGCTGGCTAGCAAGAGCTTTCAGTGCTGGCACTTTTCATCTCTGAGCAATTGCTCGACGTTTGCAATTTCTCACCTGAGCTCTCTTTAGAGTGCGCGAGAGGATGAGCAGAAGATGAGGTGGCTAGAGAAGCCCAGAGCCCCAGTGTTCTTAGGCCTACAAAAGCGCTTCCAAGGAAGGGTGCTGGCTAGCAAGAGCTTTCAGTGCTGGCACTTTTCATCTCGGAGCAATTGCTCGACGTTTGCAATTTCTCAGCTCGTGTCTACGAGACGGAAAGAGAAGGACCGTGACGTTTGGTGCGTATAGAAGCGCAAAGCCCCAGTGTTGCTGCGCCTGTGAAAGCGCTTCCAAGGAAGGGTGCTGGCTAGCAACAGATTTCAGTGCTGGCACTTTTCATCTCTGAGCAATTGCTCGACCTTTGCAATTTCTCCCCTGAGCTCTCTTTAGAGTGCGCGAGAGGATGAGCAGAAGATGAGGTGGCTAGAGAAGCCCAGAGCCCCAGTGTTCTTAGGCCTGTAAAGTGCTTCCAAGGAAGGGTGCTGGCTAGCAACAGCTTTCAGTGCTGGCACTTTTCAGCTCTGAGCAATTGCTCGACGTTTGCAATTTCTCAGCTTGTGTCTACCGACGGAAAGAGAAGGACCGTGACCTTTGGTGCGTATAGAAGCGCAAAGCCCCAGTGTTACTGCGCCTGTGAAAGCGCTTCCAAGGAAGGGTGCTGGCTAGCAACAGCTTTCAGTGCTGGCACTTTTCATCTCTGAGCAATTGCTGGACGTTTGCAATTTCTCAGCTCGTGTCTACGAGACGGAGAGATAGTGACCGTGACGTTTGGTGGCTAGAGAAGCGCAAAGCCCCAGTGTTACTGCGCCTGTGAAAGCGCTTCCAAGGAAGGGTGCTGGCTAGCAAGAGCTTTCAGTGCTGGCACTTTTCATCTCTGAGCAATTGCTCGACGTTTGCAATTTCTCACCTGAGCTCTCTTTAGAGTGCGCGAGAGGATGAGCAGAAGATGAGGTGGCTAGAGAAGCCCAGAGCTCCAGTGTTCTTAGGCCTACAAAAGCGCTTCCAAGGAAGGGTGCTGGCTAGCAAGAGCTTTCAGTGCTGGCACTTTTCATCTCGGAGCAATTGCTCGACGTTTGCAATTTCTCAGCTCGTGTCTACGAGACGGAAAGAGAAGGACCATGACGTTTGGTGCGTATAGAAGCGCAAAGCCCCAGTGTTGCTGCGCCTGTGAAAGCGCTTCCAAGGAAGGGTGCTGGCTAGCAACAGATTTCAGTGCTGGCACTTTTCCTCTCTGAGCAATTGCTCGACCTTTGCAATTTCTCCCCTGAGCTCTCTTTAGAGTGCGCGAGAGGATGAGCAGAAGATGAGCTGGCTAGAGAAGCCCAGAGCCCCAGTGTTCTTAGGCCTACAAAAGCGCTTCCAAGGAAGGGTGCTGGCTAGCAACAGCTTTCAGTGCTGGCACTTTTCATCTCTGAGCAATTGCTCGACGTTTGCAATTTCTCAGCTTGTGTCTACCGACGGAAAGAGAAGGACCGTGACGTTTGGTGGCTAGAGAAGCGCAAAGCCCCAGTGTTACTGCGCCTGTGAAAGCACTTCCAAGGAAGGGTGCTGGCTAGCAAGAGCTTTCAGTGCTGGCACTTTTCATCTCTGAGGAATTGCTGGACGTTTGCAATTTCTCAGCTCGTGTCTACGAGACGGAAAGAGAAGGACCGTGACGTTTGGTGCGTAGAAAAGTGCAAAGCCCCAGTGTTGCTGCGCCTGTGAAAGCGCTTCCAAGGAAGGGTGCTGGCTAGCAACAGCTTTCAGTGCTGGCACTTTTCTTCTCTGAGCAATTGCTGGACGTTTGCAATTTCTCACCTGAGCTCTCTTTAGAGTGCGCGAGAGGATGAGCAGAAGATGAGGTGGCTAGAGAAGCCCAGAGCCCCAGTGTTCTTAGGCCTACAAAAGCGCTTCCAAGGAAGGGTGCTGTCTAGCAACAGCTTTCAGTGCTGGCACTTTTCATCTCTGAGCAATTGCTCGACGTTTGCAATTTCTCAGCTCGTGTCTACGAGGCGGAAAGAGAAGGACCGTGACGTTTGGTGGGTAGAGAAGCGCAAAGCCCCAGTGTTACTGCGCCTGTGAAAGCGCTTCCAAGGAAGGGTGCTGGCTAGCAAGAGCTTTCAGTGCTGGCACTTTTCATCTCTGAGCAATTGCTCGACGTTTGCAATTTCTCAGCTCGTGTCTACGAGACGGAAAGAGAAGGACCGTGACGTTTGGTGCGTAGAAAAGTGCAAAGCCCCAGTGTTGCTGCGCCTGTGAAAGTGCTTCCAAGGAAGGGTGCTGGCTAGCAAAAGCTTTCAGTGCTGGCACTTTTCTTCTCTGAGCATTTGCTAGACGTTTGCAATTTCTCACCTGAGCTCTCTTTAGAGTGCGCGAGAGGATGAGCAGAAGATGAGGTGGCTAGAGAAGCCCAGAGCCCCACTGTTCTTAGGCCTACAAAAGCGCTTCCAAGGCAGGGTGCTGGCTAGCAACAGCTTTCAGTGCTGGCACTTTTCATCTCTGAGCAATTGCTCGACGTTTGCAATTTCTCAGCTCGTGTCTACGAGACGGAAAGAGAATGACCGTGACCTTTGGTGCGTATAGAAGCGCAAAGCCCCAGTGTTACTGCGCCTGTGAAAGCGCTTCCAAGGAAGGGTGCTGGCTAGCAACAGCTTTCAGTGCTGGCACTTTTCATCTCTGAGCAATTGCTGGACGTTTGCAATTTCTCAGCTCGTGTCTACGAGACGGAGAGATAGTGACCGTGACGTTTGGTGGCTAGAGAAGCGCAAAGCCCCAGTGTTACTGCGCCTGTGAAAGCGCTTCCAAGGAAGGGTGCTGGCTAGCAAGAGCTTTCAGTGCTGGCACTTTTCATCTCTGAGCAATTGCTCGACGTTTGCAATTTCTCACCTGAGCTCTCTTTAGAGTGCGCGAGAGGATGAGCAGAAGATGAGGTGGCTAGAGAAGCCCAGAGCCCCAGTGTTCTTAGGCCTACAAAAGCGCTTCCAAGGAAGGGTGCTGGCTAGCAAGAGCTTTCAGTGCTGGCACTTTTCATCTCGGAGCAATTGCTCGACGTTTGCAATTTCTCAGCTCGTGTCTACGAGACGGAAAGAGAAGGACCATGACGTTTGGTGCGTATAGAAGCGCAAAGCCCCAGTGTTGCTGCGCCTGTGAAAGCGCTTCCAAGGAAGGGTGCTGGCTAGCAACAGCTTTCAGTGCTGGCACTTTTCTTCTCTGAGCAATTGCTCGACGTTTGCAATTTCTCACCTGAGCTCTCTTTAGAGTGCGCGAGAGGATGAGCAGAAGATGAGGTGGCTAGAGAAGCCCAGAGCCCCACTGTTCTTAGGCCTACAAAAGCGCTTCCAAGGCAGGGTGCTGGCTAGCAACAGCTTTCAGTGCTGGCACTTTTCATCTCTGAGCAATTGCTCGACGTTTGCAATTTCTCAGCTCGTGTCTACGAGACGGAAATAGAATGACCGTGACCTTTGGTGCGTATAGAAGCGCAAAGCCCCAGTGTTACTGCGCCTGTGAAAGCGCTTCCAAGGAAGGGTGCTGGCTAGCAACAGCTTTCAGTGCTGGCACTTTTCATCTCTGAGCAATTGCTCGACGTTTGCAATTTCTCAGCTCGTGTCTACGAGACGGAGAGATAGTGACCGTGACGTTTGGTGGCTAGAGAAGCGCAAAGCCACAGTGTTACTGCGCCTGTGAAAGCGCTTCCAAGGAAGGGTGCTGGCTAGCAAGAGCTTTCAGTGCTGGCACTTTTCATCTCTGAGCAATTGCTCGACGTTTGCAATTTCTCACCTGAGCTCTCTTTAGAGTGCGCGAGAGGATGAGCAGAAGATGAGGTGGCTAGAGAAGCCCAGAGCCCCAGTGTTCTTAGGCCTACAAAAGCGCTTCCAAGGAAGGGTGCTGGCTAGCAAGAGCTTTCAGTGCTGGCACTTTTCATCTCGGAGCAATTGCTCGACGTTTGCAATTTCTCAGCTCGTGTCTACGAGACGGAAAGAGAAGGACCATGACGTTTGGTGCGTATAGAAGCGCAAAGCCCCAGTGTTGCTGCGCCTGTGAAAGCGCTTCCAAGGAAGGGTGCTGGCTAGCAACAGATTTCAGTGCTGGCACTTTTCCTCTCTGAGCAATTGCTCGACCTTTGCAATTTCTCCCCTGAGCTCTCTTTAGAGTGCGCGAGAGGATGAGCAGAAGATGAGGTGGCTAGAGAAGCCCAGAGCCCCAGTGTTCTTAGGCCTGTAAAGTGCTTCCAAGGAAGGGTGCTGGCTAGCAACAGCTTTCAGTGCTGGCACTTTTCAGCTCTGAGCAATTGCTCGACGTTTGCAATTTCTCAGCTTGTGTCTACCGACGGAAAGAGAAGGACCGTGACCTTTGGTGCGTATAGAAGCGCAAAGCCCCAGTGTTACTGCGCCTGTGAAAGCGCTTCCAAGGAAGGGTGCTGGCTAGCAACAGCTTTCAGTGCTGGCACTTTTCATCTCTGAGCAATTGCTGGACGTTTGCAATTTCTCAGCTCGTGTCTACGAGACGGAGAGATAGTGACCGTGACGTTTGGTGGCTAGAGAAGCGCAAAGCCCCAGTGTTACTGCGCCTGTGAAAGCGCTTCCAAGGAAGGGTGCTGGCTAGCAAGAGCTTTCAGTGCTGGCACTTTTCATCTCTGAGCAATTGCTCGACGTTTGCAATTTCTCACCTGAGCTCTCTTTAGAGTGCGCGAGAGGATGAGCAGAAGATGAGGTGGCTAGAGAAGCCCAGAGCTCCAGTGTTCTTAGGCCTACAAAAGCGCTTCCAAGGAAGGGTGCTGGCTAGCAAGAGCTTTCAGTGCTGGCACTTTTCATCTCGGAGCAATTGCTCGACGTTTGCAATTTCTCAGCTCGTGTCTACGAGACGGAAAGAGAAGGACCATGACGTTTGGTGCGTATAGAAGCGCAAAGCCCCAGTGTTGCTGCGCCTGTGAAAGCGCTTCCAAGGAAGGGTGCTGGCTAGCAACAGATTTCAGTGCTGGCACTTTTCCTCTCTGAGCAATTGCTCGACCTTTGCAATTTCTCCCCTGAGCTCTCTTTAGAGTGCGCGAGAGGATGAGCAGAAGATGAGCTGGCTAGAGAAGCCCAGAGCCCCACTGTTCTTAGGCCTACAAAAGCGCTTCCAAGGAAGGGTGCTGGCTAGCAACAGCTTTCAGTGCTGGCACTTTTCATCTCTGAGCAATTGCTCGACGTTTGCAATTTCTCAGCTTGTGTCTACCGACGGAAAGAGAAGGACCGTGACGTTTGGTGGCTAGAGAAGCGCAAAGCCCCAGTGTTACTGCGCCTGTGAAAGCACTTCCAAGGAAGGGTGCTGGCTAGCAAGAGCTTTCAGTGCTGGCACTTTTCATCTCTGAGGAATTGCTGGACGTTTGCAATTTCTCAGCTCGTGTCTACGAGACGGAAAGAGAAGGACCGTGACGTTTGGTGCGTAGAAAAGTGCAAAGCCCCAGTGTTGCTGCGCCTGTGAAAGCGCTTCCAAGGAAGGGTGCTGGCTAGCAACAGCTTTCAGTGCTGGCACTTTTCTTCTCTGAGCAATTGCTGGACGTTTGCAATTTCTCACCTGAGCTCTCTTTAGAGTGCGCGAGAGGATGAGCAGAAGATGAGGTGGCTAGAGAAGCCCAGAGCCCCAGTGTTCTTAGGCCTACAAAAGCGCTTCCAAGGAAGGGTGCTGGCTAGCAACAGCTTTCAGTGCTGGCACTTTTCATCTCTGAGCAATTGCTCGACGTTTGCAATTTCTCAGCTCGTGTCTACGAGGCGGAAAGAGAAGGACCGTGACGTTTGGTGGGTAGAGAAGCGCAAAGCCCCAGTGTTACTGCGCCTGTGAAAGCGCTTCCAAGGAAGGGTGCTGGCTAGCAAGAGCTTTCAGTGCTGGCACTTTTCATCTCTGAGCAATTGCTCGACGTTTGCAATTTCTCAGCTCGTGTCTACGAGACGGAAAGAGAAGGACCGTGACGTTTGGTGCGTAGAAAAGTGCAAAGCCCCAGTGTTGCTGCGCCTGTGAAAGTGCTTCCAAGGAAGGGTGCTGGCTAGCAAAAGCTTTCAGTGCTGGCACTTTTCTTCTCTGAGCATTTGCTAGACGTTTGCAATTTCTCACCTGAGCTCTCTTTAGAGTGCGCGAGAGGATGAGCAGAAGATGAGGTGGCTAGAGAAGCCCAGAGCCCCACTGTTCTTAGGCCTACAAAAGCGCTTCCAAGGAAGGGTGCTGGCTAGCAACAGCTTTCAGTGCTGGCACTTTTCATCTCTGAGCAATTGCTCGACGTTTGCAATTTCTCAGCTCGTGTCTAGGAGACGGAAAGAGAATGACCGTGACCTTTGGTGGCTAGAGAAGGGCAAAGCCCCAGTGTTACTGCGCCTGTGAAAGCGCTTCCAAGGAAGGGTGCTGGCTAGCAACAGCTTTCAGTGCTGGCACTTTTCTTCTCTGAGCAATTGCTCGACGTTTGCAATTTCTCACCTGAGCTCTCTTTAGAGTGCGCGAGAGGATGAGCAGAAGATGAGGTGGCTAGAGAAGCCCAGAGCCCCACTGTTCTTAGGCCTACAAAAGCGCTTCCAAGGAAGGGTGCTGGCTAGCAAGAGCTTTCAGTGCTGGCACTTTTCATCTCTGAGCAATTGCTCGACGTTTGCAATTTCTCAGCTCGTGTCTACGAGACGGAAAGAGAAGGACCGTGACGTTTGGTGGCTAGAGAAGCGCAAAGCCCCAGTGTTACTGCGCCTGTGAAAGCGCTTCCAAGGAAGGGTGCTGGCTAGCAAGAGCTTTCAGTGCTGGCACTTTTCATCTCTGAGCAATTGCTCGACGTTTGCAATTTCTCACCTGAGCTCTCTTTAGAGTGCGCGAGAGGATGAGCAGAAGATGAGGTGGCTAGAGAAGCCCAGAGCCCCAGTGTTCTTAGGCCTACAAAAGCGCTTCCAAGGAAGGGTGCTGGCTAGCAACAGCTTTCAGTGCTGGCACTTTTCATCTCGGAGCAATTGCTCGACGTTTGCAATTTCTCAGCTCCTGTCTACGAGACGGAAAGAGAAGGACCATGACGTTTGGTGCGTATAGAAGCGCAAAGCCCCAGTATTGCTGCGCCTGTGAAAGCGCTTCCAAGGAAGGGTGCTGGCTAGCAACAGCTTTCAGTGCTGGCACTTTTCGTCTCTGAGCAATTGCTCGACGTTTGCAATTTCTCACCTGAGCTCTCTTTAGAGTGCGCGAGAGGATGAGCAGAAGATGAGGTGGCTAGAGAAGCCCAGAGCCCCAGTGTTCTTAGGCCTACAAAAGCGCTTCCAAGGAAGGGTGCTGGCTAGCAACAGCTTTCAGTGCTGGCACTTTTCATCTCTGAGCAATTGCTTGACGTTTGCAATTTCTCAGCTTGTGTCTACCGACGGAAAGAGAAGGACCGTGACGTTTGGTGGGTAGAGAAGCGCAAAGCCCCAGTGTTACTGCGCCTGTGAAAGCGCTTCCAAGGAAGGGTGCTGGCTAGCAAGAGCTTTCAGTGCTGGCACTTTTCATCTCTGAGCAATTGCTCGACGTTTGCAATTTCTCAGCTCGTGTCTACGAGACGGAAAGAGAATGACCGTGACGTTTGGTGCGTATAGAAGCGCAAAGCCCCAGTGTTACTGCGCCTGTGAAAGCACTTCCAAGGAAGGGTGCTGGCTAGCAACAGCTTTCAGTGCTGGCACTTTTCATCTCTGAGCAATTGCTCGACGTTTCCAATTTCTCAGCTCGTGTCTACGAGACGGAAAGAGAAGGACCATGACGTTTGGTGCGTAGAAAAGTGCAAAGCCCCAGTGTTGCTGCGCCTGTGAAAGCGCTTCCAAGGAAGGGTGCTGGCTACCAAGAGCTTTCAGTGCTGGCACTTTTCGTCTCTGAGCAATTGCTCGACGTTTGCAATTTCTCACCTGAGCTCTCTTTAGAGTGCGCGAGAGGATGAGCAGAAGATGAGGTGGCTAGAGAAGCCCAGAGCCCCAGTGTTCTTAGGCCTACAAAAGCACTTCCAAGGAAGGGTGCTGGCTAGCAACAGCTTTCAGTGCTGGCACTTTTCATCTCTGAGCAATTGCTCGACGTTTGCAATTTCTCAGCTCGTGTCTACGAGGCGGAAAGAGAAGGACCGTGACGTTTGGTGGGTAGAGAAGCGCAAAGCCCCAGTGTTACTGCGCCTGTGAAAGCGCTTCCAAGGAAGGGTGCTGGCTAGCAACAGCTTTCAGTGCTGGCACTTTTCATCTCTGAGGAATTGCTGGACGTTTGCAATTTCTCAGCTCGTGTCTAGGAGACGGAAAGAGAAGGACCGTGACGTTTGGTGCGTAGAAAAGTGCAAAGCCCCAGTGTTGCTGCGCCTGTGAAAGCGCTTCCAAGGAAGGGTGCTGGCTAGCAAGAGCTTTCAGTGCTGGCACTTTTCATCTCTGAGCAATTGCTCGACGTTTGCAATTTCTCACCTGAGCTCTCTTTAGAGTGCGCGAGAGGATGAGCAGAAGATGAGGTGGCTAGAGAAGCCCAGAGCCCCAGTGTTCTTAGGCCTACAAAAGCGCTTCCAAGGAAGGGTGCTGGCTAGCAACAGCTTTCAGTGCTGGCACTTTTCATCTCTGAGCAATTGCTCGACGTTTGCAATTTCTCAGCTCGTGTCTACGAGACGGAAAGAGAAGGACCATGACGTTTGGTGCGTATAGAAGCGCAAAGCCCCAGTGTTGCTGCGCCTGTGAAAGCGCTTCCAAGGAAGGGTGCTGGCTAGCAACAGCTTTCAGTGCTGGCACTTTTCTTCTCTGAGCATTTGCTCGACGTTTGCAATTTCTCACCTGAGCTCTCTTTAGAGTGCGCGAGAGGATGAGCAGAAGATGAGGTGGCTAGAGAAGCCCAGAGCCCCAGTGTTCTTAGGCCTACAAAAGCGCTTCCAAGGAAGGGTGCTGGCTAGCAACAGCTTTCAGTGCTGGCACTTTTCATCTCTGAGCAATTGCTCGACGTTTGCAATTTCTCAGCTCGTGTCTACGAGACGGAAAGAGAATGACCGTGACGTTTGGTGCGTATAGAAGCGCAAAGCCCCAGTGTTACTGCGCCTGTGAAAGCACTTCCAAGGAAGGGTGCTGGCTAGCAAGAGCTTTCAGTGCTGGCACTTTTCATCTCTGAGCAATTGCTCGACGTTTGCAATTTCTCAGCTCGTGTCTACGAGACGGAAAGAGAAGGACCGTGACGTTTGGTGCGTAGAAAAGTGCAAAGCCCCAGTGTTGCTGCGCCTGTGAAAGCACTTCCAAGGAAGGGTGCTGGCTAGCAACAGCTTTCAGTGCTGGCACTTTTCTTCTCTGAGCAATTGCTCGACGTTTGCAATTTCTCACCTGAGCTCTCTTTAGAGTGCGCGAGAGGATGAGCAGAAGATGAGGTGGCTAGAGAAGCCCAGAGCCCCAGTGTTCTTAGGCCTACAAAAGCGCTTCCAAGGAAGGGTGCTGGCTAGCAACAGCTTTCAGTGCTGGCACTTTTCATCTCTGAGCAATTGCTCGACGTTTGCAATTTCTCAGCTCGTGTCTACGAGACGGAAAGAGAAGGACCGTGACGTTTGGTGGGTAGAGAAGTGCAAAGCCCCAGTGTTACTGCGCCTGTGAAAGCGCTTCCAAGGAAGGGTGCTGGCTAGCAACAGCTTTCAGTGCTGGCACTTTTCATCTCTGAGCAATTGCTCGACGTTTGCAATTTCTCAGCTCGTGTCTACGAGACGGAAAGAGAAGGACCGTGACGTTTAGTGCGTATAGAAGCGCAAAGCCCCAGTGTTGCTGCGCCTGTGAAAGCGCTTCCAAGGAAGGGTGCTGGCTAGCAAGAGCTTTCAGTGCTGGCACTTTTCACCTCTGAGCAATTGCTCGACGTTTGCAATTTCTCACCTGAGCTCTCTTTAGAGTGCGCGAGAGGATGAGCAGAAGATGAGGTGGCTAGAGAAGCCCAGAGCCCCAGTCTTCTTAGGCCTACAAAAGCGCTTCCAAGGAAGGGTGCTGGCTAGCAAGAGCTTTCAGTGCTGGCACTTTTCATCTCTGAGCAATTGCTCGACGTTTGCAATTTCTCAGCTCGTGTCTACGAGGCGGAAAGAGAAGGACCGTGACGTTTGGTGGGTAGAGAAACGCAAAGCCCCAGTGTTACTGCACCTGTGAAAGCGCTTCCAAGGAAGGGTGCTGGCTAGCAAGAGCTTTCAGTGCTGGCACTTTTCATCTCTGAGCAATTGCTCGACGTTTGCAATTTCTCAGCTCGTGTCTACGAGACGGAAAGAGAAGGACCGTGACGTTTGGTGCGTAGAAAAGTGCAAAGCCCCAGTGTTGCTGCGCCTGTGAAAGCGCTTCCAAGGAAGGGTGCTGGCTAGCAACAGCTTTCAGTGCTGGCACTTTTCTTCTCTGAGCAATTGCTCGACGTTTGCAATTTCTCACCTGAGCTCTCTTTAGAGTGCGCGAGAGGATGAGCAGAAGATGAGGTGGCTAGAGAAGCCCAGAGCCCCAGTGTTCTTAGGCCTACAAAAGCGCTTCCAAGGCAGGGTGCTGGCTAGCAACAGCTTTCAGTGCTGGCACTTTTCATCTCTGAGCAATTGCTCGACGTTTGCAATTTCTCAGCTCGTGTCTACGAGACGGAAAGAGAATGACCGTGACCTTTGGTGCGTATAGAAGCGCAAAGCCCCAGTGTTACTGCGCCTGTGAAAGCGCTTCCAAGGAAGGGTGCTGGCTAGCAACAGCTTTCAGTGCTGGCACTTTTCATCTCTGAGCAATTGCTGGACGTTTGCAATTTCTCAGCTCGTGTCTACGAGACGGAGAGATAGTGACCGTGACGTTTGGTGGCTAGAGAAGCGCAAAGCCACAGTGTTACTGCGCCTGTGAAAGCGCTTCCAAGGAAGGGTGCTGGCTAGCAACAGCTTTCAGTGCTGGCACTTTTCATCTCTGAGCAATTGCTCGACGTTTGCAATTTCTCACCTGAGCTCTCTTTAGAGTGCGCGAGAGGATGAGCAGAAGATGAGGTGGCTAGAGAAGCCCAGAGCCCCAGTGTTCTTAGGCCTACAAAAGCGCTTCCAAGGAAGGGTGCTGGCTAGCAAGAGCTTTCAGTGCTGGCACTTTTCATCTCGGAGCAATTGCTGGACGTTTGCAATTTCTCAGCTCGTGTCTACGAGACGGAAAGAGAAGGACCATGACGTTTGGTGCGTATAGAAGCGCAAAGCCCCAGTGTTGCTGCGCCTGTGAAAGCGCTTCCAAGGAAGGGTGCTGGCTAGCAACAGATTTCAGTGCTGGCACTTTTCCTCTCTGAGCAATTGCTCGACCTTTGCAATTTCTCCCCTGAGCTCTCTTTAGAGTGCGCGAGAGGATGAGCAGAAGATGAGGTGGCTAGAGAAGCCCAGAGCCCCAGTGTTCTTAGGCCTACAAAAGCGCTTCCAAGGAAGGGTGCTGGCTAGCAACAGCTTTCAGTGCTGGCACTTTTCAGCTCTGAGCAATTGCTCGACGTTTGCAATTTCTCAGCTTGTGTCTACCGACGGAAAGAGAAGGACCGTGACGTTTGGTGGCTAGAGAAGCGCAAAGCCCCAGTGTTACTGCGCCTGTGAAAGCGCTTCCAAGGAAGGGTGCTGGCTAGCAAGAGCTTTCAGTGCTGGCACTTTTCATCTCTGAGGAATTGCTGGACGTTTGCAATTTCTTAGCTCGTGTCTAGGAGACGGAAAGAGAAGGACCGTGACGTTTGGTGCGTAGAAAAGTGCAAAGCCCCAGTGTTGCTGCGCCTGTGAAAGCGCTTCCAAGGAAGGGTGCTGGCTAGCAACAGCTTTCAGTGCTGGCACTTTTCTTCTCTGAGCAATTGCTCGACGTTTGCAATTTCTCACCTGAGCTCTCTTTAGAGTGCGCGAGAGGATGAGCAGAAGATGAGGTGGCTAGAGAAGCCCAGAGCCCCAGTGTTCTTAGGCCTACAAAAGCACTTCCAAGGAAGGGTGCTGGCTAGCAAGAGCTTTCAGTGCTGGCACTTTTCATCTCTGAGCAATTGCTGGACGTTTGCAATTTCTCAGCTCGTGTCTACGAGGCGGAAAGAGAAGGACCGTGACGTTTGGTGGTTAGAGAAGCGCAAAGCCCCAGTGTTACTGCGCCTGTGAAAGCGCTTCCAAGGAAGGGTGCTGGCTAGCAAGAGCTTTCAGTGCTGGCACTTTTCATCTCTGAGCAATTGCTCGACGTTTGCAATTTCTCAGCTCGTGTCTACGAGACGGAAAGAGAAGGACCGTGACGTTTGGTGGCTAGAGAAGCGCAAAGCCCCAGTGTTACTGCGCCTGTGAAAGCGCTTCCAAGGAAGGGTGCTGGCTAGCAAGAGCTTTCAGTGCTGGCACTTTTCATCTCTGAGCAATTGCTCGACGTTTGCAATTTCTCACCTGAGCTCTCTTTAGAGTGCGCGAGAGGATGAGCAGAAGATGAGGTGGCTAGAGAAGCCCAGAGCCCCAGTGTTCTTAGGCCTACAAAAGCGCTTCCAAGGAAGGGTGCTGGCTAGCAAGAGCTTTCAGTGCTGGCACTTTTCATCTCTGAGCAATTGCTCGACGTTTGCAATTTCTCACCTGAGCTCTCTTTAGAGTGCGCGAGAGGATGAGCAGAAGATGAGGTGGCTAGAGAAGCCCAGAGCCCCAGTGTTCTTAGGCCTACAAAAGCGCTTCCAAGGAAGGGTGCTGGCTAGCAACAGCTTTCAGTGCTGGCACTTTTCATCTCGGAGCAATTGCTCGACGTTTGCAATTTCTCAGCTCCTGTCTACGAGACGGAAAGAGAAGGACCATGACGTTTGGTGCGTATAGAAGCGCAAAGCCCCAGTATTGCTGCGCCTGTGAAAGCGCTTCCAAGGAAGGGTGCTGGCTAGCAACAGCTTTCAGTGCTGGCACTTTTCATCTCTGAGCAATTGCTCGACGTTTGCAATTTCTCAGCTCGTGTCTAGGAGACGGAAAGAGAATGACCGTGACCTTTGGTGGCTAGAGAAGGGCAAAGCCCCAGTGTTACTGCGCCTGTGAAAGCGCTTCCAAGGAAGGGTGCTGGCTAGCAACAGCTTTCAGTGCTGGCACTTTTCATCTCTGAGCAATTGCTCGACGTTTGCAATTTCTCCCCTGAGCTCTCTTTAGAGTGCGCGAGAGGATGAGCAGAAGATGAGGTGGCTAGAGAAGCCCAGAGCCCCAGTGTTCTTAGGCCTACAAAAGCGCTTCCAAGGAAGGGTGCTGGCTAGCAACAGCTTTCAGTGCTGGCACTTTTCATCTCGGAGCAATTGCTCGACGTTTGCAATTTCTCACCTGAGCTCTCTTTAGAGTGCGCGAGAGGATGAGCAGAAGATGAGGTGGCTAGAGAAGCCCAGAGCCCCAGTGTTCTTAGGCCTACAAAAGCGCTTCCAAGGAAGGGTGCTGGCTAGCAACAGCTTTCAGTGCTGGCACTTTTCATCTCGGAGCAATTGCTCGACGTTTGCAATTTCTCAGCTCCTGTCTACGAGACGGAAAGAGAAGGACCATGACGTTTGGTGCGTATAGAAGCGCAAAGCCCCAGTATTGCTGCGCCTGTGAAAGCGCTTCCAAGGAAGGGTGCTGGCTAGCAACAGCTTTCAGTGCTGGCACTTTTCGTCTCTGAGCAATTGCTCGACGTTTGCAATTTCTCACCTGAGCTCTCTTTAGAGTGCGCGAGAGGATGAGCAGAAGATGAGGTGGCTAGAGAAGCCCAGAGCCCCAGTGTTCTTAGGCCTACAAAAGCGCTTCCAAGGAAGGGTGCTGGCTAGCAACAGCTTTCAGTGCTGGCACTTTTCATCTCTGAGCAATTGCTTGACGTTTGCAATTTCTCAGCTTGTGTCTACCGACGGAAAGAGAAGGACCGTGACGTTTGGTGGCTAGAGAAGCGCAAAGCCCCAGTGTTACTGCGCCTGTGAAAGCGCTTCCAAGGAAGGGTGCTGGCTAGCAAGAGCTTTCAGTGCTGGCACTTTTCATCTCTGAGCAATTGCTCGACGTTTGCAATTTCTCAGCTCGTGTCTACGAGACGGAAAGAGAATGACCGTGACGTTTGGTGCGTATAGAAGCGCAAAGCCCCAGTGTTACTGCGCCTGTGAAAGCACTTCCAAGGAAGGGTGCTGGCTACCAAGAGCTTTCAGTGCTGGCACTTTTCTTCTCTGAGCAATTGCTCAACGTTTGCAATTTCTCACCTGAGCTCTCTTTAGAGTGCGCGAGAGGATGAGCAGAAGATGAGGTGGCTAGAGAAGCCCAGAGCCCCAGTGTTCTTAGGCCTACAAAAGCACTTCCAAGGA
This sequence comes from Sarcoramphus papa, assembly GCA_037962945.1. Classification (NCBI taxonomy): domain Eukaryota; kingdom Metazoa; phylum Chordata; class Aves; order Accipitriformes; family Cathartidae; genus Sarcoramphus; species Sarcoramphus papa. The sequence continues at coordinate 4,515,237 of JBBMRM010000084.1, read as the reverse complement.
AGGGTGCTGGCTAGCAACAGCTTTCAGTGCTGGCACTTTTCATCTCTGAGCAATTGCTCGACGTTTGCAATTTCTCAGCTCGTGTCTACGAGGCGGAAAGAGAAGGACCGTGACGTTTGGTGCGTAGAGAAGCGCAAAGCCCCAGTGTTACTGCGCCTGTGAAAGCGCTTCCAAGGAAGGGTGCTGGCTAGCAACAGCTTTCAGTGCTGGCACTTTTCATCTCTGAGCAATTGCTCGACGTTTGCAATTTCTCAGCTCGTGTCTAGGAGACGGAAAGAGAAGGACCGTGACGTTTGGTGCGTAGAAAAGTGCAAAGCCCCAGTCTTACTGCGCCTGTGAAAGCGCTTCCAAGGAAGGGTGCTGGCTAGCAACAGCTTTCAGTGCTGGCACTTTTCTTCTCTGAGCAATTGCTCGACGTTTGCAATTTCTCACCTGAGCTCTCTTTAGAGTGCGCGAGAGGATGAGCAGAAGATGAGGTGGCTAGAGAAGCCCAGAGCCCCAGTGTTCTTAGGCCTACAAAAGCGCTTCCAAGGAAGGGTGCTGGCTAGCAACAGCTTTCAGTGCTGGCACTTTTCATCTCTGAGCAATTGCTCGACGTTTGCAATTTCTCAGCTCCTGTCTACGAGACGGAAAGAGAAGGACCATGACGTTTGGTGCGTATAGAAGCGCAAAGCCCCAGTGTTGCTGCGCCTGTGAAAGCGCTTCCAAGGAAGGGTGCTGGCTAGCAACAGCTTTCAGTGCTGGCACTTTTCTTCTCTGAGCATTTGCTCGACGTTTGCAATTTCTCACCTGAGCTCTCTTTAGAGTGCGCGAGAGGATGAGCAGAAGATGAGGTGGCTAGAGAAGCCCAGAGCCCCAGTGTTCTTAGGCCTACAAAAGCGCTTCCAAGGAAGGGTGCTGGCTAGCAACAGCTTTCAGTGCTGGCACTTTTCATCTCTGAGCAATTGCTTGACGTTTGCAATTTCTCAGCTTGTGTCTACCGACGGAAAGAGAAGGACCGTGACGTTTGGTGGCTAGAGAAGCGCAAAGCCCCAGTGTTACTGCGCCTGTGAAAGCGCTTCCAAGGAAGGGTGCTGGCTAGCAAGAGCTTTCAGTGCTGGCACTTTTCATCTCTGAGCAATTGCTCGACGTTTGCAATTTCTCAGCTCGTGTCTACGAGACGGAAAGAGAAGGACCGTGACGTTTGGTGCGTAGAAAAGTGCAAAGCCCCAGTGTTGCTGCGCCTGTGAAAGCGCTTCCAAGGAAGGGTGCTGGCTACCAAGAGCTTTCAGTGCTGGCACTTTTCTTCTCTGAGCAATTGCTCGACGTTTGCAATTTCTCACCTGAGCTCTCTTTAGAGTGCGCGAGAGGATGAGCAGAAGATGAGGTGGCTAGAGAAGCCCAGAGCCCCACTGTTCTTAGGCCTACAAAAGCACTTCCAAGGAAGGGTGCTGGCTAGCAACAGCTTTCAGTGCTGGCACTTTTCATCTCTGAGCAATTGCTCGACGTTTGCAATTTCTCAGCTCGTGTCTACGAGGCGGAAAGAGAAGGACCGTGACGTTTGGTGGGTAGAGAAGCGCAAAGCCCCAGTGTTACTGCGCCTGTGAAAGCGCTTCCAAGGAAGGGTGCTGGCTAGCAACAGCTTTCAGTGCTGGCACTTTTCATCTCTGAGCAATTGCTCGACGTTTGCAATTTCTCAGCTCGTGTCTAGGAGACGGAAAGAGAAGGACCGTGACGTTTGGTGCGTAGAAAAGTGCAAAGCCCCAGTCTTACTGCGCCTGTGAAAGCGCTTCCAAGGAAGGGTGCTGGCTAGCAACAGCTTTCAGTGCTGGCACTTTTCATCTCTGAGCAATTGCTCGACGTTTGCAATTTCTCACCTGAGCTCTCTTTAGAGTGCGCGAGAGGATGAGCAGAAGATGAGGTGGCTAGAGAAGCCCAGAGCCCCAGTGTTCTTAGGCCTACAAAAGCGCTTCCAAGGAAGGGTGCTGGCTAGCAACAGCTTTCAGTGCTGGCACTTTTCATCTCTGAGCAATTGCTCGACGTTTGCAATTTCTCAGCTCGTGTCTACGAGACGGAAAGAGAAGGACCATGACGTTCGGTGCGTATAGAAGCGCAAAGCCCCAGTGTTGCTGCGCCTGTGAAAGCGCTTCCAAGGAAGGGTGCTGGCTAGCAACAGCTTTCAGTGCTGGCACTTTTCTTCTCTGAGCATTTGCTCGACGTTTGCAATTTCTCACCTGAGCTCTCTTTAGAGTTCGCGAGAGGATGAGCAGAAGATGAGGTGGCTAGAGAAGCCCAGAGCCCCAGTGTGCTTAGGCCTACAAAAGCGCTTCCAAGGAAGGGTGCTGGCTAGCAACAGCTTTCAGTGCTGGCACTTTTCATCTCTGAGCAATTGCTCGACGTTTGCAATTTCTCAGCTCGTGTCTACGAGACGGAAAGAGAAGGACCGTGACGTTTGGTGCGTATAGAAGCGCAAAGCCCCAGTGTTGCTGCGCCTGTGAAAGCGCTTCCAAGGAAGGGTGCTGGCTAGCAACAGCTTTCAGTGCTGGCACTTTTCTTCTCTGAGCATTTGCTCGACGTTTGCAATTTCTCACCTGAGCTCTCTTTAGAGTGCGCAAGAGGATGAGCAGAAGATGAGGTGGCTAGAGAAGCCCAGAGCCCCAGTGTGCTTAGGCCTACAAAAGCGCTTCCAAGGAAGGGTGCTGGCTAGCAAGAGCTTTCAGTGCTGGCACTTTTCATCTCTGAGCAATTGCTCGACGTTTGCAATTTCTCAGCTCGTGTCTACGAGACGGAAAGAGAATGACCGTGACGTTTGGTGCGTATAGAAGCGCAAAGCCCCAGTGTTACTGCGCCTGTGAAAGCACTTCCAAGGAAGGGTGCTGGCTAGCAAGAGCTTTCAGTGCTGGCACTTTTCATCTCTGAGCAATTGCTCGACGTTTGCAATTTCTCAGCTCGTGTCTAGGAGACGGAAAGAGAAGGACCGTGACGTTTGGTGGCTAGAGAAGTGCAAAGCCCCAGTGTTACTGCGCCTGTGAAAGCGCTTCCAAGGAAGGGTGCTGGCTAGCAACAGCTTTCAGTGCTGGCACTTTTCATCTCTGAGCAATTGCTCGACGTTTGCAATTTCTCAGCTCGTGTCTACGAGACGGAAAGAGAAGGACCGTGACGTTTAGTGCGTATAGAAGCGCAAAGCCCCAGTGTTGCTGCGCCTGTGAAAGCGCTTCCAAGGAAGGGTGCTGGCTAGCAAGAGCTTTCAGTGCTGGCACTTTTCATCTCTGAGCAATTGCTCGACGTTTGCAATTTCTCACCTGAGCTCTCTTTAGAGTGCGCGAGAGGATGAGCAGAAGATGAGGTGGCTAGAGAAGCCCAGAGCCCCAGTCTTCTTAGGCCTACAAAAGCGCTTCCAAGGAAGGGTGCTGGCTAGCAAGAGCTTTCAGTGCTGGCACTTTTCATCTCTGAGCAATTGCTCGACGTTTGCAATTTCTCAGCTCGTGTCTACGAGGCGGAAAGAGAAGGACCGTGACGTTTGGTGGGTAGAGAAACGCAAAGCCCCAGTGTTACTGCGCCTGTGAAAGCGCTTCCAAGGAAGGGTGCTGGCTAGCAAGAGCTTTCAGTGCTGGCACTTTTCATCTCTGAGCAATTGCTCGACGTTTGCAATTTCTCAGCTCGTGTCTACGAGACGGAAAGAGAAGGACCGTGACGTTTGGTGCGTAGAAAAGTGCAAAGCCCCAGTGTTGCTGCGCCTGTGAAAGCGCTTCCAAGGAAGGGTGCTGGCTAGCAACAGCTTTCAGTGCTGGCACTTTTCTTCTCTGAGCAATTGCTCGACGTTTGCAATTTCTCACCTGAGCTCTCTTTAGAGTGCGCGAGAGGATGAGCAGAAGATGAGGTGGCTAGAGAAGCCCAGAGCCCCAGAGTTCTTAGGCCTACAAAAGCGCTTCCAAGGCAGGGTGCTGGCTAGCAACAGCTTTCAGTGCTGGCACTTTTCATCTCTGAGCAATTGCTCGACGTTTGCAATTTCTCAGCTCGTGTCTACGAGACGGAAAGAGAAGGACCGTGATGTTTGGTGCGTATAGAAGCGCAAAGCCCCAGTGTTACTGCACCTGTGAAAGCGCTTCCAAGGAAGGGTGCTGGCTAGCAACAGCTTTCAGTGCTGGCACTTTTCATCTCTGAGCAATTGCTCGACGTTTGCAATTTCTCAGCTCGTGTCTACGAGACGGAGAGATAGTGACCGTGACGTTTGGTGGCTAGAGAAGCGCAAAGCCCCAGTGTTACTGCGCCTGTGAAAGCGCTTCCAAGGAAGGGTGCTGGCTAGCAAGAGCTTTCAGTGCTGGCACTTTTCATCTCTGAGCAATTGCTCGACGTTTGCAATTTCTCACCTGAGCTCTCTTTAGAGTGCGCGAGAGGATGAGCAGAAGATGAGGTGGCTAGAGAAGCCCAGAGCCCCAGTGTTCTTAGGCCTACAAAAGCGCTTCCAAGGAAGGGTGCTGGCTAGCAAGAGCTTTCAGTGCTGGCACTTTTCATCTCGGAGCAATTGCTCGACGTTTGCAATTTCTCAGCTCGTGTCTACGAGACGGAAAGAGAAGGACCATGACGTTTGGTGCGTATAGAAGAGCAAAGCCCCAGTGTTGCTGCGCCTGTGAAAGCGCTTCCAAGGAAGGGTGCTGGCTAGCAACAGCTTTCAGTGCTGGCACTTTTCCTCTCTGAGCAATTGCTGGACGTTTGCAATTTCTCACCTGAGCTCTCTTTAGAGTGCGCGAGAGGATGAGCAGAAGATGAGGTGGCTAGAGAAGCCCAGAGCCCCACTGTTCTTAGGCCTACAAAAGCGCTTCCAAGGAAGGGTGCTGGCTAGCAACACCTTTCAGTGCTGGCACTTTTCATCTCTGAGCAATTGCTCGACGTTTGCAATTTCTCAGCTCGTGTCTACCGACGGAAAGAGAAGGACCGTGACGTTTGGTGGGTAGAGAAGCGCAAAGCCCCAGTGTTACTGCGCCTGTGAAAGCGCTTCCAAGGAAGGGTGCTGGCTAGCAAGAGCTTTCAGTGCTGGCACTTTTCATCTCTGAGGAATTGCTGGACGTTTGCAATTTCTCAGCTCGTGTCTAGGAGACGGAAAGAGAAGGACCGTGACGTTTGGTGCGTAGAAAAGTGCAAAGCCCCAGTGTTGCTGCGCCTGTGAAAGCGCTTCCAAGGAAGGGTGCTGGCTAGCAACAGCTTTCAGTGCTGGCACTTTTCTTCTCTGAGCAATTGCTCGACGTTTGCAATTTCTCACCTGAGCTCTCTTCAGAGTGCGCGAGAGGATGAGCAGAACATGAGGTGGCTAGAGAAGCCCAGAGCCCCAGTGTTCTTAGGCCTACAAAAGCGCTTCCAAGGAAGGGTGCTGGCTAGCAACAGCTTTCAGTGCTGGCACTTTTCATCTCTGAGCAATTGCTCGACGTTTGCAATTTCTCACCTGAGCTCTCTTTAGAGTGCGCGAGAGGATGAGCAGAAGATGAGGTGGCTAGAGAAGCCCAGAGCCCCAGTGTTCTTAGGCCTACAAAAGCGCTTCCAAGGAAGGGTGCTGGCTAGCAACCGCTTTCAGTGCTGGCACTTTTCATCTCTGAGCAATTGCTCGACGTTTGCAATTTCTCAGCTCGTGTCTACGAGACGGAAAGAGAAGGACCGTGACGTTTGGTGCGTATAGAAGCGCAAAGCCCCAGTGTTACTGCGCCTGTGAAAGCACTTCCAAGGAAGGGTGCTGGCTAGCAACAGCTTTCAGTGCTGGCACTTTTCATCTCTGAGCAATTGCTGGACGTTTGCAATTTCTCAGCTCGTGTCTATGAGACGGAAAGAGAAGGACCGTGACGTTTGGTGCGTAGAAAAGTGCAAAGCCCCAGTGTTGCTGCGCCTGTGAAAGCGCTTCCAAGGAAGGGTGCTGGCTAGCAACAGCTTTCAGTGCTGGCACTTTTCTTCTCTGAGCAATTGCTGGACGTTTGCAATTTCTCACCTGAGCTCTCTTTAGAGTGCGCGAGAGGATGAGCAGAAGATGAGGTGGCTAGAGAAGCCCAGAGCCCCAGTGTTCTTAGGCCTACAAAAGCACTTCCAAGGAAGGGTACTGACTAGCAACAGCTTTCAGTGCTGGCACTTTTCATCTCTGAGCAATTGCTCGACGTTTGCAATTTCTCAGCTCGTGTCTACGAGGCGGAAAGAGAAGGACCGTGACGTTTGGTGGGTAGAGAAGCGCAAAGCCCCAGTGTTACTGCGCCTGTGAAAGCGCTTCCAAGGAAGGGTGCTGGCTAGCAAGAGCTTTCAGTGCTGGCACTTTTCATCTCTGAGCAATTGCTCGACGTTTGCAATTTCTCAGCTCGTGTCTACGAGACGGAAAGAGAATGACCGTGACGTTTGGTGGCTAGAGAAGCGCAAAGCCCCACTGTTACTGCGCCTGTGAACGCGCTTCCAAGGAAGGGTGCTGGCTAGCAAGAGCTTTCAGTGCTGGCACTTTTCATCTCTGAGCAATTGCTCGACGTTTGCAATTTCTCACCTGAGCTCTCTTTAGAGTGCGCGAGAGGATGAGCAGAAGATGAGGTGGCTAGAGAAGCCCAGAGCCCCAGTCTTCTTAGGCCTACAAAAGCGCTTCCAAGGAAGGGTGCTGGCTAGCAAGAGCTTTCAGTGCTGGCACTTTTCATCTCTGAGCAATTGCTGGACGTTTGCAATTTCTCAGCTCGTGTGTACGAGACGGAGAGATAGTGACCGTGACGTTTGGTGGGTAGAGAAGCGCAAAGCCCCAGTGTTACTGCGCCTGTGAAAGCGCTTCCAAGGAAGGGTGCTGGCTAGCAACAGCTTTCAGTGCTGGCACTTTTCATCTCTGAGCAATTGCTCGACGTTTGCAATTTCTCAGCTCGTGTCTACGAGACGGAGAGATAGTGACCGTGACGTTTGGTGGCTAGAGAAGCGCAAAGCCACAGTGTTACTGCGCCTGTGAAAGCGCTTCCAAGGAAGGGTGCTGGCTAGCAACAGCTTTCAGTGCTGGCACTTTTCATCTCTGAGCAATTGCTCGACGTTTGCAATTTCTCACCTGAGCTCTCTTTAGATTGCGCGAGAGGATGAGCAGAAGATGAGGTGGCTAGAGAAGCCCAGAGCCCCAGTGTTCTTAGGCCTACAAAAGCGCTTCCAAGGAAGGGTGCTGGCTAGCAACAGCTTTCAGTGCTGGCACTTTTCATCTCTGAGCAATTGCTCGACGTTTGCAATTTCTCAGCTCCTGTCTACGAGAAGGACCGTGACGTTTGGTGCGTATAGAAGCGCAAAGCCCCAGTGTTGCTGCGCCTGTGAAAGCGCTTCCAAGGAAGGGTGCTGGCCAGCAACAGCTTTCAGTGCTGGCACTTTTCATCTCTGAGCAATTGCTCGACGTTTGCAATTTCTCAGCTCCTGTCTACGAGACGGAAAGAGAAGGACCGTGACGTTTGGTGCGTATAGAAGCGCAAAGCCCCAGTGTTGCTGCGCCTGTGAAAGCGCTTCCAAGGAAGGGTGCTGGCTCGCAAGAGCTTTCAGTGCTGGCACTTTTCATCTCTGAGCAATTGCTCGACGTTTGCAATTTCTCACCTGAGCTCTCTTTAGAGTGCGCGAGAGGATGAGCAGAAGATGAGGTGGCTAGAGAAGCCCAGAGCCCCAGTGTTCTTAGGCCTACAAAAGCGCTTCCAAGGAAGGGTGCTGGCTAGCAACAGCTTTCAGTGCTGGCACTTTTCATCTCTGAGCAATTGCTCGACGATTGCAATTTCTCAGCTCGTGTCTAGGAGACGGAAAGAGAAGGACCGTGACGTTTGGTGGGTAGAGAAGCGCAAAGCCCCAGTGTTGCTGCGCCTGTGAAAGCGCTTCCAAGGAAGGGTGCTGGCTAGCAACAGCTTTCAGTGCTGGCACTTTTCGTCTCTGAGCAATTGCTGGACGTTTGCAATTTCTCACCTGAGCTCTCTTTAGAGTGCGCGAGAGGATGAGCAGAAGATGAGGTGGCTAGAGAAGCCCAGAGCCCCACTGTTCTTAGGCCTACAAAAGCGCTTCCAAGGAAGGGTGCTGGCTAGCAACAGCTTTCAGTGCTGGCACTTTTCAGCTCTGAGCAATTGCTTGACGTTTGCAATTTCTCAGCTCGTGTCTAGGAGACGGAAAGAGAAGGACCGTGACGTTTGGTGGGTAGAGAAGCGCAAAGCCCCAGTGTTGCTGCGCCTGTGAAAGCGCTTCCAAGGAAGGGTGCTGGCTAGCAAGAGCTTTCAGTGCTGGCACTTTTCATCTCTGAGCAATTGCTCGACGTTTGCAATTTCTCAGCTCGTGTCTACGAGACGGAAAGAGAAGGACCGTGACGTTTGGTGCATATAGAAGCGCAAAGCCCCAGTGTTACTGCGCCTGTGAAAGCACTTCCAAGGAAGGGTGCTGGCTAGCAAGAGCTTTCAGTGCTGGCACTTTTCATCTCTGAGCAATTGCTCGACGTTTGCAATTTCTCAGCTCGTGTCTAGGAGACGGAAAGAGAAGGACCGTGACGTTTGGTGCGTATAGAAGCGCAAAGCCCCAGTGTTGCTGCGCCTGTGAAAGCGCTTCCAAGGAAGGGTGCTGGCTAGCAAGAGCTTTCAGTGCTGGCACTTTTCATCTCTGAGCAATTGCTCGACGTTTGCAATTTCTCACCTGAGCTCTCTTTAGAGTGCGCGAGAGGATGAGCAGAAGATGAGGTGGCTAGAGAAGCCGAGAGCCCCAGTGTTCTTAGGCCTACAAAAGCGCTTCCAAGGCAGGGTGCTGGCTAGCAACAGCTTTCAGTGCTGGCACTTTTCATCTCTGAGCAATTGCTCGACGTTTGCAATTTCTCAGCTCGTGTCTACGAGACGGAAAGAGAATGACCGTGACGTTTGGTGGCTAGAGAAGCGCAAAGCCCCACTGTTACTGCGCCTGTGAAAGCGCTTCCAAGGAAGGGTGCTGGCTAGCAAGAGCTTTCAGTGCTGGCACTTTTCATCTCTGAGCAATTGCTCGACGTTTGCAATTTCTCAGGTCGTGTCTACGAGACGGAGAGATAGTGACCGTGACGTTTGGTGGGTAGAGAAGCGCAAAGCCCCAGTGTTACTGCGCCTGTGAAAGCGCTTCCAAGGAAGGGTGCTGGCTAGCAACAGCTTTCAGTGCTGGCACTTTTCATCTCTGAGCAATTGCTCGACGTTTGCAATTTCTCACCTGAGCTCTCTTTAGAGTGCGCGAGAGGATGAGCAGAAGATGAGGTGGCTAGAGAAGCCCAGAGCCCCACTGTTCTTAGGCCTACAAAAGCGCTTCCAAGGAAGGGTGCTGGCTAGCAACAGCTTTCAGTGCTGGCACTTTTCATCTCTGAGCAATTGCTGGACGTTTGCAATTTCTCAGCTCGTGTCTACGAGACGGAAAGAGAAGGACCATGACGTTTGGTGCGTATAGAAGCGCAAAGCCCCAGTGTTGCTGCGCCTGTGAAAGCGCTTCCAAGGAAGGGTGCTGGCTAGCAACAGCTTTCAGTGCTGGCACTTTTCGTCTCTGAGCAATTGCTCGACGTTTGCAATTTCTCAGCTCGTGTCTACGAGACGGAAAGAGAAGGACCGTGACGTTTGGTGCGTAGAAAAGTGCAAAGCCCCAGTGTTGCTGCGCCTGTGAAAGTGCTTCCAAGGAAGGGTGCGGGCTAGCAAAAGCTTTCAGTGCTGGCACTTTTCTTCTCTGAGCATTTGCTAGACGTTTGCAATTTCTCACCTGAGCTCTCTTTAGAGTGCGCGAGAGGATGAGCAGAAGATGAGGTGGCTAGAGAAGCCCAGAGCCCCAGTGTTCTTAGGCCTACAAAAGCGCTTCCAAGGAAGGGTGCTGGCTAGCAAGAGCTTTCAGTGCTGGCACTTTTCATCTCTGAGCAATTGCTCGACGTTTGCAATTTCTCAGCTCGTGTCTACGAGACGGAAAGAGAATGACCGTGACCTTTGGTGGCTAGAGAAGGGCAAAGCCCCAGTGTTACTGCGCCTGTGAAAGCGCTTCCAAGGAAGGGTGCTGGCTAGCAACAGCTTTCAGTGCTGGCACTTTTCATCTCTGAGCAATTGCTCGACGTTTGCAATTTCTCACCTGAGCTCTCTTTAGAGTGCGCGAGAGGATGAGCAGAAGATGAGGTGGCTAGAGAAGCCCAGAGCCCCAGTGTTCTTAGGCCTACAAAAGCGCTTCCAAGGAAGGGTGCTGGCTAGCAAGAGCTTTCAGTGCTGGCACTTTTCATCTCTGAGCAATTGCTCGACGTTTGCAATTTCTCAGCTCGTGTCTACGAGACGGAAAGAGAAGGACCGTGACGTTTGGTGCGTATAGAAGCGCAAAGCCCCAGTGTTACTGCGCCTGTGAAAGCGCTTCCAAGGAAGGGTGCTGGCTAGCAACAGCTTTCAGTGCTGGCACTTTTCATCTCTGAGCAATTGCTGGACGTTTGCAATTTCTCAGCTCGTGTCTACGAGACGGAAAGAGAAGGACCGTGACGTTTGGTGCGTAGAAAAGTGCAAAGCCCCAGTGTTGCTGCGCCTGTGAAAGCGCTTCCAAGGAAGGGTGCTGGCTAGCAACAGCTTTCAGTGCTGGCACTTTTCTTCTCTGAGCAATTGCTGGACGTTTGCAATTTCTCACCTGAGCTCTCTTTAGAGTGCGCGAGAGGATGAGCAGAAGATGAGGTGGCTAGAGAAGCCCAGAGCCCCACTGTTCTTAGGCCTACAAAAGCGCTTCCAAGGAAGGGTGCTGGCTAGCAACAGCTTTCAGTGCTGGCACTTTTCATCTCTGAGCAATTGCTCGACGTTTGCAATTTCTCAGCTCGTGTCTACGAGGCGGAAAGAGAATGACCGTGACGTTTGGTGGGTAGAGAAGCGCAAAGCCCCAGTGTTGCTGCGCCTGTGAAAGCGCTTCCAAGGAAGGGTGCTGGCTAGCAAGAGCTTTCAGTGCTGGCACTTTTCATCTCTGAGCAATTGCTCGACGTTTGCAATTTCTCAGCTCGTGTCTACGAGACGGAAAGAGAAGGACCGTGACGTTTGGTGCGTATAGAAGCGCAAAGCCCCAGTGTTACTGCGCCTGTGAAAGCGCTTCCAAGGAAGGGTGCTGGCTAGCAACAGCTTTCAGTGCTGGCACTTTTCATCTCTGAGCAATTGCTGGACGTTTGCAATTTCTCAGCTCGTGTCTACGAGACGGAAAGAGAAGGACCGTGACGTTTGGTGCGTAGAAAAGTGCAAAGCCCCAGTGTTGCTGCGCCTGTGAAAGCGCTTCCAAGGAAGGGTGCTGGCTAGCAACAGCTTTCAGTGCTGGCACTTTTCTTCTCTGAGCAATTGCTGGACGTTTGCAATTTCTCACCTGAGCTCTCTTTAGAGTGCGCGAGAGGATGAGCAGAAGATGAGGTGGCTAGAGAAGCCCAGAGCCCCACTGTTCTTAGGCCTACAAAAGCGCTTCCAAGGAAGGGTGCTGGCTAGCAACAGCTTTCAGTGCTGGCACTTTTCATCTCTGAGCAATTGCTCGACGTTTGCAATTTCTCAGCTCGTGTCTACGAGGCGGAAAGAGAATGACCGTGACGTTTGGTGGGTAGAGAAGCGCAAAGCCCCAGTGTTACTGCGCCTGTGAAAGCGCTTCCAAGGAAGGGTGCTGGCTAGCAAGAGCTTTCAGTGCTGGCACTTTTCATCTCTGAGCAATTGCTCGACGTTTGCAATTTCTCAGCTCGTGTCTAGGAGACGGAAAGAGAAGGACCGTGACGTTTGGTGCGTAGAAAAGTGCAAAGCCCCAGTGTTGCTGCGCCTGTGAAAGCGCTTCCAAGGAAGGGTGCTGGCTAGCAACAGCTTTCAGTGCTGGCACTTTTCTTCTCTGAGCAATTGCTCGACGTTTGCAATTTCTCACCTGAGCTCTCTTTAGAGTGCGCGAGAGGATGAGCAGAACATGAGGTGGCTAGAGAAGCCCAGAGCCCCAGTGTTCTTAGGCCTACAAAAGCGCTTCCAAGGAAGGGTGCTGGCCAGCAACAGCTTTCAGTGCTGGCACTTTTCATCTCTGAGCAATTGCTCGACGTTTGCAATTTCTCACCTGAGCTCTCTTTAGAGTGCGCGAGAGGATGAGCAGAAGATGAGGTGGCTAGAGAAGCCCAGAGCCCCAGTGTGCTTAGGCCTACAAAAGCGCTTCCAAGGAAGGGTGCTGGCTAGCAACAGCTTTCAGTGCTGGCACTTTTCATCTCTGAGCAATTGCTGGACGTTTGCAATTTCTCAGCTCGTGTCTACGAGACGGAAAGAGAATGACCGTGACGTTTGGTGCGTATAGAAGCGCAAAGCCCCAGTGTTACTGCGCCTGTGAAAGCACTTCCAAGGAAGGGTGCTGGCTAGCAACAGCTTTCAGTGCTGGCACTTTTCATCTCTGAGCAATTGCTGGACGTTTGCAATTTCTCAGCTCGTGTCTACGAGACGGAAAGAGAAGGACCGTGACGTTTGGTGCGTAGAAAAGTGCAAAGCCCCAGTGTTGCTGCGCCTGTGAAAGCGCTTCCAAGGAAGGGTGCTGGCTAGCAACAGCTTTCAGTGCTGGCACTTTTCTTCTCTGAGCAATTGCTGGACGTTTGCAATTTCTCACCTGAGCTCTCTTTAGAGTGCGCGAGAGGATGAGCAGAAGATGAGGTGGCTAGAGAAGCCCAGAGCCCCAGTGTGCTTAGGCCTACAAAAGCACTTCCAAGGAAGGGTACTGACTAGCAACAGCTTTCAGTGCTGGCACTTTTCATCTCTGAGCAATTGCTCGACGTTTGCAATTTCTCAGCTCGTGTCTACGAGGCGGAAAGAGAAGGACCGTGACGTTTGGTGGGTAGAGAAGCGCAAAGCCCCAGTGTTACTGCGCCTGTGAAAGCGCTTCCAAGGAAGGGTGCTGGCTAGCAAGAGCTTTCAGTGCTGGCACTTTTCATCTCTGAGCAATTGCTCGACGTTTGCAATTTCTCAGCTCGTGTCTACGAGACGGAAAGAGAATGACCGTGACGTTTAGTGCGTATAGAAGCGCAAAGCCCCAGTGTTGCTGCGCCTGTGAAAGCGCTTCCAAGGAAGGGTGCTGGCTAGCAACAGCTTTCAGTGCTGGCACTTTTCATCTCTGAGCAATTGCTCGACGTTTGCAATTTCTCACCTGAGCTCTCTTTAGAGTGCGCGAGAGGATGAGCAGAAGATGAGGTGGCTAGAGAAGCCCAGAGCCCCACTGTTCTTAGGCCTACAAAAGCGCTTCCAAGGAAGGGGGCTGGCTAGCAACAGCTTTCAGTGCTGGCACTTTTCATCTCTGAGCAATTGCTGGACGTTTGCAATTTCTCAGCTCGTGTGTACGAGACGGAGAGATAGTGACCGTGACGTTTGGTGGCTAGAGAAGCGCAAAGCCACAGTGTTACTGCGCCTGTGAAAGCGCTTCCAAGGAAGGGTGCTGGCTAGCAACAGCTTTCAGTGCTGGCACTTTTCATCTCTGAGCAATTGCTCGACGTTTGCAATTTCTCAGCTCGTGTCTACGAGACGGAGAGATAGTGACCGTGACGTTTGGTGGCTAGAGAAGCGCAAAGCCCCAGTGTTACTGCGCCTGTGAAAGCGCTTCCAAGGAAGGGTGCTGGTTAGCAACAGCTTTCAGTGCTGGCACTTTTCATCTCTGAGCAATTGCTCGACGTTTGCAATTTCTCACCTCAGCTCTCTTTAGATTGCGCGAGAGGATGAGCAGAAGATGAGGTGGCTAGAGAAGCCCAGAGCCCCAGTGTTCTTAGGCCTACAAAAGCGCTTCCAAGGAAGGGTGCTGGCTAGCAACAGCTTTCAGTGCTGGCACTTTTCATCTCTGAGCAATTGCTCGACGTTTGCAATTTCTCAGCTCCTGTCTACGAGAAGGACCGTGACGTTTGGTGCGTATAGAAGCGCAAAGCCCCAGTGTTGCTGCGCCTGTGAAAGCGCTTCCAAGGAAGGGTGCTGGCTAGCAACAGCTTTCAGTGCTGGCACTTTTCATCTCTGAGCAATTGCTCGACGTTTGCAATTTCTCAGCTCCTGTCTACGAGACGGAAAGAGAAGGACCGTGACGTTTGGTGCGTATAGAAGCGCAAAGCCCCAGTGTTGCTGCGCCTGTGAAAGCGCTTCCAAGGAAGGGTGCTGGCTCGCAAGAGCTTTCAGTGCTGGCACTTTTCATCTCTGAGCAATTGCTCGACGTTTGCAATTTCTCACCTGAGCTCTCTTTAGAGTGCGCGAGAGGATGAGCAGAAGATGAGGTGGCTAGAGAAGCCCAGAGCCCCAGTGTTCTTAGGCCTACAAAAGCGCTTCCAAGGCAGGGTGCTGTCTAGCAACAGCTTTCAGTGCTGTCACTTTTCATCTCTGAGCAATTGCTGGACGTTTGCAATTTCTCAGCTCGTGTCTACGAGACGGAAAGAGAATGACCGTGACGTTTGGTGGCTAGAGAAGCGCAAAGCCCCACTGTTACTGCGCCTGTGAAAGCGCTTCCAAGGAAGGGTGCTGGCTAGCAAGAGCTTTCAGTGCTGGCACTTTTCAGCTCTGAGCAATTGCTCGACGTTTGCAATTTCTCAGCTCGTGTGTACGAGACGGAGAGATAGTGACCGTGACGTTTGGTGGCTAGAGAAGCGCAAAGCCACAGTGTTACTGCGCCTGTGAAAGCGCTTCCAAGGAAGGGTGCTGGCTAGCAACAGCTTTCAGTGCTGGCACTTTTCATCTCTGAGCAATTGCTCGACGTTTGCAATTTCTCACCTAAGCTCTCTTTAGAGTGCGCGAGAGGATGAGCAGAAGATGAGGTGGCTAGAGAAGCCCAGAGCCCCAGTGTTCTTAGGCCTACAAAAGCGCTTCCAAGGAAGGGTGCTGGCTAGCAAGAGCTTTCAGTGCTGGCACTTTTCATCTCTGAGCAATTGCTGGACGTTTGCAATTTCTCAGCTCGTGTCTACGAGACGGAAAGAGAAGGACCATGACGTTTGGTGGGCAGAGAAGCGCAAAGCCCCAGTGTTGCTGCGCCTGTGAAAGCGCTTCCAAGGAAGGGTGCTGGCTAGCAACAGCTTTCAGTGCTGGCACTTTTCGTCTCTGAGCAATTGCTGGACGTTTGCAATTTCTCACCTGAGCTCTCTTTAGAGTGCGCGAGAGGATGAGCAGAAGATGAGGTGGCTAGAGAAGCCCAGAGCCCCACTGTTCTTAGGCCTACAAAAGCGCTTCCAAGGAAGGGTGCTGGCTAGCAACAGCTTTCAGTGCTGGCACTTTTCAGCTCTGAGCAATTGCTTGACGTTTGCAATTTCTCAGCTCGTGTCTAGGAGACGGAAAGAGAAGGACCGTGACGTTTGGTGGGTAGAGAAGCGCAAAGCCCCAGTGTTGCTGCGCCTGTGAAAGCGCTTCCAAGGAAGGGTGCTGGCTAGCAAGAGCTTTCAGTGCTGGCACTTTTCATCTCTGAGCAATTGCTCGACGTTTGCAATTTCTCAGCTCGTGTCTACGAGACGGAAAGAGAAGGACCGTGACGTTTGGTGCATATAGAAGCGCAAAGCCCCAGTGTTACTGCGCCTGTGAAAGCACTTCCAAGGAAGGGTGCTGGCTAGCAACAGCTTTCAGTGCTGGCACTTTTCATCTCTGAGCAATTGCTCGACGTTTGCAATTTCTCAGCTCGTGTCTAGGAGACGGAAAGAGAATGACCGTGACGTTTGGTGGCTAGAGAAGCGCAAAGCCCCAGTGTTACTGCGCCTGTGAAAGCGCTTCCAAGGAAGGGTGCTGGCTAGCAACAGCTTTCAGTGCTGGCACTTTTCATCTCTGAGCAATTGCTCGACGTTTGCAATTTCTCAGCTCCTGTCTACGAGACGGAAATAGAAGGACCGTGACGTTTGGTGCGTATAGAAGCGCAAAGCCCCAGTGTTGCTGCGCCTGTGAAAGCGCTTCCAAGGAAGGGTGCTGGCTCGCAAGAGCTTTCAGTGCTGGCACTTTTCATCTCTGAGCAATTGCTCGACGTTTGCAATTTCTCACCTGAGCTCTCTTTAGAGTGCGCGAGAGGATGAGCAGAAGATGAGGTGGCTAGAGAAGCCCAGAGCCCCAGTGTTCTTAGGCCTACAAAAGCGCTTCCAAGGCAGGGTGCTGGCTAGCAACAGCTTTCAGTGCTGTCACTTTTCATCTCTGAGCAATTGCTGGACGTTTGCAATTTCTCAGCTCGTGTCTACGAGACGGAAAGAGAATGACCGTGACGTTTGGTGGCTAGAGAAGCGCAAAGCCCCACTGTTACTGCGCCTGTGAAAGCGCTTCCAAGGAAGGGTGCTGGCTAGCAAGAGCTTTCAGTGCTGGCACTTTTCAGCTCTGAGCAATTGCTCGACGTTTGCAATTTCTCAGGTCGTGTCTACGAGACGGAGAGATAGTGACCGTGACGTTTGGTGGCTAGAGAAGCGCAAAGCCACAGTGTTACTGCGCCTGTGAAAGCGCTTCCAAGGAAGGGTGCTGGCTAGCAACAGCTTTCAGTGCTGGCACTTTTCATCTCTGAGCAATTGCTCGACGTTTGCAATTTCTCACCTGAGCTCTCTTTAGAGTGCGCGAGAGGATGAGCAGAAGATGAGGTGGCTAGAGAAGCCCAGAGCCCCAGTGTTCTTAGGCCTACAAAAGCGCTTCCAAGGCAGGGTGCTGTCTAGCAACAGCTTTCAGTGCTGTCACTTTTCATCTCTGAGCAATTGCTGGACGTTTGCAATTTCTCAGCTCGTGTCTACGAGACGGAAAGAGAATGACCGTGACGTTTGGTGGCTAGAGAAGCGCAAAGCCCCACTGTTACTGCGCCTGTGAAAGCGCTTCCAAGGAAGGGTGCTGGCTAGCAAGAGCTTTCAGTGCTGGCACTTTTCAGCTCTGAGCAATTGCTCGACGTTTGCAATTTCTCAGCTCGTGTGTACGAGACGGAGAGATAGTGACCGTGACGTTTGGTGGCTAGAGAAGCGCAAAGCCACAGTGTTACTGCGCCTGTGAAAGCGCTTCCAAGGAAGGGTGCTGGCTAGCAACAGCTTTCAGTGCTGGCACTTTTCGTCTCTGAGCAATTGCTGGACGTTTGCAATTTCTCACCTGAGCTCTCTTTAGAGTGCGCGAGAGGATGAGCAGAAGATGAGGTGGCTAGAGAAGCCCAGAGCCCCACTGTTCTTAGGCCTACAAAAGCGCTTCCAAGGAAGGGTGCTGGCTAGCAACAGCTTTCAGTGCTGGCACTTTTCAGCTCTGAGCAATTGCTTGACGTTTGCAATTTCTCAGCTCGTGTCTACAAGACGGAAAGAGAAGGACCGTGACGTTTGGTGGGTAGAGAAGCGCAAAGCCCCAGTGTTGCTGCGCCTGTGAAAGCGCTTCCAAGGAAGGGTGCTGGCTAGCAAGAGCTTTCAGTGCTGGCACTTTTCATCTCTGAGCAATTGCTCGACGTTTGCAATTTCTCACCTGAGCTCTCTTTAGAGTGCGCGAGAGGATGAGCAGAAGATGAGGTGGCTAGAGAAGCCCAGAGCCCCAGTGTTCTTAGGCCTACAAAAGCGCTTCCAAGGAAGGGTGCTGGCTAGCAACAGCTTTCAGTGCTGGCACTTTTCATCTCTGAGCAATTGCTCGACGTTTGCAATTTCTCAGCTCGTGTCTACGAGACGGAAAGAGAATGACCGTGACCTTTGGTGCGTATAGAAGCGCAAAGCCCCAGTGTTACTGCGCCTGTGAAAGCGCTTCCAAGGAAGGGTGCTGGCTAGCAACAGCTTTCAGTGCTGGCACTTTTCACCTCTGAGCAATTGCTCGACGTTTGCAATTTCTCAGCTCGTGTCTACGAGACGGAGAGATAGTGACCGTGACGTTTGGTGGCTAGAGAAGCGCAAAGCCACAGTGTTACTGCGCCTGTGAAAGCGCTTCCAAGGAAGGGTGCTGGCTAGCAAGAGCTTTCAGTGCTGGCACTTTTCATCTCTGAGCAATTGCTCGACGTTTGCAATTTCTCACCTGAGCTCTCTTTAGAGTGCGCGAGAGGATGAGCAGAAGATGAGGTGGCTAGAGAAGCCCAGAGCCCCAGTGTTCTTAGGCCTACAAAAGCGCTTCCAAGGAAGGGTGCTGGCTAGCAAGAGCTTTCAGTGCTGGCACTTTTCATCTCGGAGCAATTGCTCGACGTTTGCAATTTCTCAGCTCGTGTCTACGAGACGGAAAGAGAAGGACCATGACGTTTGGTGCGTATAGAAGCGCAAAGCCCCAGTGTTGCTGCGCCTGTGAAAGCGCTTCCAAGGAAGGGTGCTGGCTAGCAACAGCTTTCAGTGCTGGCACTTTTCTTCTCTGAGCAATTGCTGGACGTTTGCAATTTCTCACCTGAGCTCTCTTTAGAGTGCGCGAGAGGATGAGCAGAAGATGAGGTGGCTAGAGAAGCCCAGAGCCCCAGTGTTCTTAGGCCTACAAAAGCGCTTCCAAGGAAGGGTGCTGGCTAGCAAGAGCTTTCAGTGCTGGCACTTTTCATCTCTGAGCAATTGCTCGACGTTTGCAATTTCTCAGCTTGTGTCTACCGACGGAAAGAGAAGGACCGTGACGTTTGGTGGCTAGAGAAGCGCAAAGCCCCAGTGTTACTGCGCCTGTGAAAGCACTTCCAAGGAAGGGTGCTGGCTAGCAAGAGCTTTCAGTGCTGGCACTTTTCATCTCTGAGCAATTGCTCGACGTTTGCAATTTCTCAGCTCGTGTCTACGAGACGGAAAGAGAATGACCGTGACGTTTGGTGCGTATAGAAGCGCAAAGCCCCAGTGTTACTGCGCCTGTGAAAGCACTTCCAAGGAAGGGTGCTGGCTAGCAACAGCTTTCAGTGCTGGCACTTTTCATCTCTGAGCAATTGCTCGACGTTTGCAATTTCTCAGCTCGTGTCTAGGAGACGGAAAGAGAAGGACCGTGACGTTTGGTGCGTAGAAAAGTGCAAAGCCCCAGTGTTGCTGCGCCTGTGAAAGCGCTTCCAAGGAAGGGTGCTGGCTACCAAGAGCTTTCAGTGCTGGCACTTTTCATCTCTGAGCAATTGCTCGACGTTTGCAATTTCTCACCTGAGCTCTCTTTAGAGTGCGCGAGAGGATGAGCAGAAGATGAGGTGGCTAGAGAAGCCCAGAGCCCCAGTGTTCTTAGGCCTACAAAAGCACTTCCAAGGAAGGGTGCTGGCTAGCAACAGCTTTCAGTGCTGGCACTTTTCATCTCTGAGCAATTGCTCGACGTTTGCAATTTCTCAGCTCGTGTCTACGAGGCGGAAAGAGAAGGACCGTGACGTTTGGTGGGTAGAGAAGCGCAAAGCCCCAGTGTTACTGCGCCTGTGAAAGCGCTTCCAAGGAAGGGTGCTGGCTAGCAACAGCTTTCAGTGCTGGCACTTTTCATCTCTGAGCAATTGCTGGACGTTTGCAATTTCTCAGCTCGTGTCTACGAGACGGAAAGAGAAGGACCATGACGTTTGGTGGGCAGAGAAGCGCAAAGCCCCAGTGTTGCTGCGCCTGTGAAAGCGCTTCCAAGGAAGGGTGCTGGCTAGCAACAGCTTTCAGTGCTGGCACTTTTCGTCTCTGAGCAATTGCTCGACGTTTGCAATTTCTCACCTGAGCTCTCTTTAGAGTGCGCGAGAGGATGAGCAGAAGATGAGGTGGCTAGAGAAGCCCAGAGCCCCACTGTTCTTAGGCCTACAAAAGCGCTTCCAAGGAAGGGTGCTGGCTAGCAACAGCTTTCAGTGCTGGCACTTTTCAGCTCTGAGCAATTGCTTGACGTTTGCAATTTCTCAGCTCGTGTCTAGGAGACGGAAAGAGAAGGACCGTGACGTTTGGTGGGTAGAGAAGCGCAAAGCCCCAGTGTTGCTGCGCCTGTGAAAGCGCTTCCAAGGAAGGGTGCTGGCTAGCAAGAGCTTTCAGTGCTGGCACTTTTCATCTCTGAGCAATTGCTCGACGTTTGCAATTTCTCAGCTCGTGTCTACGAGACGGAAAGAGAAGGACCGTGACGTTTGGTGCATATAGAAGCGCAAAGCCCCAGTGTTACTGCGCCTGTGAAAGCACTTCCAAGGAAGGGTGCTGGCTAGCAACAGCTTTCAGTGCTGGCACTTTTCATCTCTGAGCAATTGCTCGACGTTTGCAATTTCTCAGCTCGTGTCTAGGAGACGGAAAGAGAAGGACCGTGACGTTTGGTGCGTAGAAAAGTGCAAAGCCCCAGTGTTGCTGCGCCTGTGAAAGTGCTTCCAAGGAAGGGTGCGGGCTAGCAAGAGCTTTCAGTGCTGGCACTTTTCATCTCTGAGCAATTGCTCGACGTTTGCAATTTCTCACCTGAGCTCTCTTTAGAGTGCGCGAGAGGATGAGCAGAAGATGAGGTGGCTAGAGAAGCCCAGAGCCCCAGTGTTCTTAGGCCTACAAAAGCGCTTCCAAGGAAGGATGCTGGCTAGCAACAGCTTTCAGTGCTGGCACTTTTCATCTCTGAGCAATTGCTCGACGTTTGCAATTTCTCAGCTCGTGTCTACGAGACGGAAAGAGAATGACCGTGACGTTTGGTGGCTAGAGAAGCGCAAAGCCCCAGTGTTACTGCGCCTGTGAAAGCGCTTCCAAGGAAGGGTGCTGGCTAGCAACAGCTTTCAGTGCTGGCACTTTTCATCTCTGAGCAATTGCTCGACGTTTGCAATTTCTCAGCTCGTGTCTAGGAGACGGAAAGAGAAGGACCGTGACGTTTGGTGCGTATAGAAGCGCAAAGCCCCAGTGTTGCTGCGCCTGTGAAAGCGCTTCCAAGGAAGGGTGCTGGCTCGCAAGAGCTTTCAGTGCTGGCACTTTTCATCTCTGAGCAATTGCTCGACGTTTGCAATTTCTCACCTGAGCTCTCTTTAGAGTGCGCGAGAGGATGAGCAGAAGATGAGGTGGCTAGAGAAGCCCAGAGCCCCAGTGTTCTTAGGCCTACAAAAGCGCTTCCAAGGCAGGGTGCTGGCTAGCAACAGCTTTCAGTGCTGTCACTTTTCATCTCTGAGCAATTGCTGGACGTTTGCAATTTCTCAGCTCGTGTCTACGAGACGGAAAGAGAATGACCGTGACGTTTGGTGGCTAGAGAAGCGCAAAGCCCCACTGTTACTGCGCCTGTGAAAGCGCTTCCAAGGAAGGGTGCTGGCTAGCAAGAGCTTTCAGTGCTGGCACTTTTCAGCTCTGAGCAATTGCTCGACGTTTGCAATTTCTCAGGTCGTGTCTACGAGACGGAGAGATAGTGACCGTGACGTTTGGTGGCTAGAGAAGCGCAAAGCCACAGTGTTACTGCGCCTGTGAAAGCGCTTCCAAGGAAGGGTGCTGGCTAGCAACAGCTTTCAGTGCTGGCACTTTTCATCTCTGAGCAATTGCTCGACGTTTGCAATTTCTCACCTGAGCTCTCTTTAGAGTGCGCGAGAGGATGAGCAGAAGATGAGGTGGCTAGAGAAGCCCAGAGCCCCAGTGTTCTTAGGCCTACAAAAGCGCTTCCAAGGCAGGGTGCTGTCTAGCAACAGCTTTCAGTGCTGTCACTTTTCATCTCTGAGCAATTGCTGGACGTTTGCAATTTCTCAGCTCGTGTCTACGAGACGGAAAGAGAATGACCGTGACGTTTGGTGCGTATAGAAGCGCAAAGCCCCACTGTTACTGCGCCTGTGAAAGCGCTTCCAAGGAAGGGTGCTGGCTAGCAAGAGCTTTCAGTGCTGGCACTTTTCAGCTCTGAGCAATTGCTCGACGTTTGCAATTTCTCAACTCGTGTGTACGAGACGGAGAGATAGTGACCGTGACGTTTGGTGGCTAGAGAAGCGCAAAGCCACAGTGTTACTGCGCCTGTGAAAGCGCTTCCAAGGAAGGGTGCTGGCTAGCAACAGCTTTCAGTGCTGGCACTTTTCGTCTCTGAGCAATTGCTGGACGTTTGCAATTTCTCACCTGAGCTCTCTTTAGAGTGCGCGAGAGGATGAGCAGAAGATGAGGTGGCTAGAGAAGCCCAGAGCCCCACTGTTCTTAGGCCTACAAAAGCGCTTCCAAGGAAGGGTGCTGGCTAGCAACAGCTTTCAGTGCTGGCACTTTTCAGCTCTGAGCAATTGCTTGACGTTTGCAATTTCTCAGCTCGTGTCTACAAGACGGAAAGAGAAGGACCGTGACGTTTGGTGGGTAGAGAAGCGCAAAGCCCCAGTGTTGCTGCGCCTGTGAAAGCGCTTCCAAGGAAGGGTGCTGGCTAGCAAGAGCTTTCAGTGCTGGCACTTTTCATCTCTGAGCAATTGCTCGACGTTTGCAATTTCTCACCTGAGCTCTCTTTAGAGTGCGCGAGAGGATGAGCAGAAGATGAGGTGGCTAGAGAAGCCCAGAGCCCCAGTGTTCTTAGGCCTACAAAAGCGCTTCCAAGGAAGGGTGCTGGCTAGCAACAGCTTTCAGTGCTGGCACTTTTCATCTCTGAGCAATTGCTCGACGTTTGCAATTTCTCAGCTCGTGTCTACGAGACGGAAAGAGAATGACCGTGACCTTTGGTGCGTATAGAAGCGCAAAGCCCCAGTGTTACTGCGCCTGTGAAAGCGCTTCCAAGGAAGGGTGCTGGCTAGCAACAGCTTTCAGTGCTGGCACTTTTCATCTCTGAGCAATTGCTCGACGTTTGCAATTTCTCAGCTCGTGTCTACGAGACGGAGAGATAGTGACCGTGACGTTTGGTGGCTAGAGAAGCGCAAAGCCACAGTGTTACTGCGCCTGTGAAAGCGCTTCCAAGGAAGGGTGCTGGCTAGCAAGAGCTTTCAGTGCTGGCACTTTTCATCTCTGAGCAATTGCTCGACGTTTGCAATTTCTCACCTGAGCTCTCTTTAGAGTGCGCGAGAGGATGAGCAGAAGATGAGGTGGCTAGAGAAGCCCAGAGCCCCAGTGTTCTTAGGCCTACAAAAGCGCTTCCAAGGAAGGGTGCTGGCTAGCAAGAGCTTTCAGTGCTGGCACTTTTCATCTCTGAGCAATTGCTCGACGTTTGCAATTTCTCAGCTCGTGTCTACGAGACGGAAAGAGAAGGACCATGACGTTTGGTGCGTATAGAAGCGCAAAGCCCCAGTGTTGCTGCGCCTGTGAAAGCGCTTCCAAGGAAGGGTGCTGGCTAGCAACAGCTTTCAGTGCTGGCACTTTTCTTCTCTGAGCAATTGCTGGACGTTTGCAATTTCTCACCTGAGCTCTCTTTAGAGTGCGCGAGAGGATGAGCAGAAGATGAGGTGGCTAGAGAAGCCCAGAGCCCCAGTGTTCTTAGGCCTACAAAAGCGCTTCCAAGGAAGGGTGCTGGCTAGCAAGAGCTTTCAGTGCTGGCACTTTTCATCTCTGAGCAATTGCTCGACGTTTGCAATTTCTCAGCTTGTGTCTACCGACGGAAAGAGAAGGACCGTGACGTTTGGTGGCTAGAGAAGCGCAAAGCCCCAGTGTTACTGCGCCTGTGAAAGCACTTCCAAGGAAGGGTGCTGGCTAGCAAGAGCTTTCAGTGCTGGCACTTTTCATCTCTGAGCAATTGCTCGACGTTTGCAATTTCTCAGCTCGTGTCTACGAGACGGAAAGAGAATGACCGTGACGTTTGGTGCGTATAGAAGCGCAAAGCCCCAGTGTTACTGCGCCTGTGAAAGCACTTCCAAGGAAGGGTGCTGGCTAGCAACAGCTTTCAGTGCTGGCACTTTTCATCTCTGAGCAATTGCTCGACGTTTGCAATTTCTCAGCTCGTGTCTAGGAGACGGAAAGAGAAGGACCGTGACGTTTGGTGCGTAGAAAAGTGCAAAGCCCCAGTGTTGCTGCGCCTGTGAAAGCGCTTCCAAGGAAGGGTGCTGGCTACCAAGAGCTTTCAGTGCTGGCACTTTTCGTCTCTGAGCAATTGCTCGACGTTTGCAATTTCTCACCTGAGCTCTCTTTAGAGTGCGCGAGAGGATGAGCAGAAGATGAGGTGGCTAGAGAAGCCCAGAGCCCCAGTGTTCTTAGGCCTACAAAAGCACTTCCAAGGAAGGGTGCTGGCTAGCAACAGCTTTCAGTGCTGGCACTTTTCATCTCTGAGCAATTGCTCGACGTTTGCAATTTCTCAGCTCGTGTCTACGAGGCGGAAAGAGAAGGACCGTGACGTTTGGTGGGTAGAGAAGCGCAAAGCCCCAGTGTTACTGCGCCTGTGAAAGCGCTTCCAAGGAAGGGTGCTGGCTAGCAAGAGCTTTCAGTGCTGGCACTTTTCATCTCGGAGCAATTGCTGGACGTTTGCAATTTCTCAGCTCGTGTCTAGGAGACGGAAAGAGAAGGACCGTGACGTTTGGTGCGTAGAAAAGTGCAAAGCCCCAGTGTTGCTGCGCCTGTGAAAGCGCTTCCAAGGAAGGGTGCTGGCTAGCAACAGCTTTCAGTGCTGGCACTTTTCTTCTCTGAGCAATTGCTCGACGTTTGCAATTTCTCACCTGAGCTCTCTTTAGAGTGCGCGAGAGGATGAGCAGAACATGAGGTGGCTAGAGAAGCCCAGAGCCCCAGTGTTCTTAGGCCTACAAAAGCGCTTCCAAGGAAGGGTGCTGGCTAGCAACAGCTTTCAGTGCTGGCACTTTTCATCTCTGAGCAATTGCTGGACGTTTGCAATTTCTCAGCTCGTGTCTACGAGACGGAAAGAGAAGGACCGTGACGTTTGGTGGGTAGAGAAGCGCAAAGCCCCAGTGTTACTGCGCCTGTGAAAGCGCTTCCAAGGAAGGGTGCTGGCTAGCAACAGCTTTCAGTGCTGGCACTTTTCATCTCTGAGCAATTGCTCGACGTTTGCAATTTCTCAGCTCGTGTCTACGAGACGGAAAGAGAAGGACCGTGACGTTTAGTGCGTATAGAAGCGCAAAGCCCCAGTGTTGCTGCGCCTGTGAAAGCGCTTCCAAGGAAGGGTGCTGGCTAGCAAGAGCTTTCAGTGCTGGCACTTTTCATCTCTGAGCAATTGCTCGACGTTTGCAATTTCTCACCTGAGCTCTCTTTAGAGTGCGCGAGAGGATGAGCAGAAGATGAGGTGGCTAGAGAAGCCCAGAGCCCCAGTCTTCTTAGGCCTACAAAAGCGCTTCCAAGGAAGGGTGCTGGCTAGCAAGAGCTTTCAGTGCTGGCACTTTTCAGCTCTGAGCAATTGCTCGACGTTTGCAATTTCTCAGCTCGTGTCTACGAGGCGGAAAGAGAAGGACCGTGACGTTTGGTGGGTAGAGAAACGCAAAGCCCCAGTGTTACTGCGCCTGTGAAAGCGCTTCCAAGGAAGGGTGCTGGCTAGCAAGAGCTTTCAGTGCTGGCACTTTTCATCTCTGAGGAATTGCTGGACGTTTGCAATTTCTCAGCTCGTGTCTACGAGACGGAAAGAGAAGGACCGTGACGTTTGGTGCGTAGAAAAGTGCAAAGCCCCAGTGTTGCTGCGCCTGTGAAAGCGCTTCCAAGGAAGGGTGCTGGCTAGCAACAGCTTTCAGTGCTGGCACTTTTCTTCTCTGAGCAATTGCTCGACGTTTGCAATTTCTCACCTGAGCTCTCTTTAGAGTGCGCGAGAGGATGAGCAGAAGATGAGGTGGCTAGAGAAGCCCAGAGCCCCACTGTTCTTAGGCCTACAAAAGCGCTTCCAAGGAAGGGTGCTGGCTAGCAAGAGCTTTCAGTGCTGGCACTTTTCATCTCTGAGCAATTGCTGGACGTTTGCAATTTCTCAGCTCGTGTCAACGAGACGGAGAGATAGTGACCGTGACGTTTGGTGGCTAGAGAAGCGCAAAGCCACAGTGTTACTGCGCCTGTGAAAGCGCTTCCAAGGAAGGGTGCTGGCTAGCAAGAGCTTTCAGTGCTGGCACTTTTCATCTCTGAGCAATTGCTCGACGTTTGCAATTTCTCACCTGAGCTCTCTTTAGAGTGCGCGAGAGGATGAGCAGAAGATGAGGTGGCTAGAGAAGCCCAGAGCCCCAGTGTTCTTAGGCCTACAAAAGCGCTTCCAAGGAAGGGTGCTGGCTAGCAAGAGCTTTCAGTGCTGGCACTTTTCATCTCGGAGCAATTGCTCGACGTTTGCAATTTCTCAGCTCGTGTCTACGAGACGGAAAGAGAAGGACCATGACGTTTGGTGCGTATAGAAGCGCAAAGCCCCAGTGTTGCTGCGCCTGTGAAAGCGCTTCCAAGGAAGGGTGCTGGCTAGCAACAGATTTCAGTGCTGGCACTTTTCCTCTCTGAGCAATTGCTCGACCTTTGCAATTTCTCACCTGAGCTCTCTTTAGAGTGCGCGAGAGGATGAGCAGAAGATGAGGTGGCTAGAGAAGCCCAGAGCCCCAGTGTTCTTAGGCCTACAAAAGCGCTTCCAAGGAAGGGTGCTGGCTAGCAACAGCTTTCAGTGCTGGCACTTTTCAGCTCTGAGCAATTGCTCGACGTTTGCAATTTCTCAGCTTGTGTCTACCGACGGAAAGAGAAGGACCGTGACGTTTGGTGGCTAGAGAAGCGCAAAGCCCCAGTGTTACTGCGCCTGTGAAAGCGCTTCCAAGGAAGGGTGCTGGCTAGCAAGAGCTTTCAGTGCTGGCACTTTTCATCTCTGAGGAATTGCTGGACGTTTGCAATTTCTTAGCTCGTGTCTAGGAGACGGAAAGAGAAGGACCGTGACGTTTGGTGCGTAGAAAAGTGCAAAGCCCCAGTGTTGCTGCGCCTGTGAAAGCGCTTCCAAGGAAGGGTGCTGGCTAGCAACAGCTTTCAGTGCTGGCACTTTTCTTCTCTGAGCAATTGCTGGACGTTTGCAATTTCTCACCTGAGCTCTCTTTAGAGTGCGCGAGAGGATGAGCAGAAGATGAGGTGGCTAGAGAAGCCCAGAGCCCCAGTGTTCTTAGGCCTACAAAAGCACTTCCAAGGAAGGGTGCTGGCTAGCAAGAGCTTTCAGTGCTGGCACTTTTCATCTCTGAGCAATTGCTCGACGTTTGCAATTTCTCAGCTCGTGTCTACGAGACGGAAAGAGAAGGACCGTGACGTTTGGTGCGTATAGAAGCGCAAAGCCCCAGTGTTACTGCGCCTGTGAAAGCGCTTCCAAGGAAGGGTGCTGGCTAGCAACAGCTTTCAGTGCTGGCACTTTTCATCTCTGAGCAATTGCTCGACGTTTGCAATTTCTCAGCTCGTGTCTACGAGACGGAAAGAGAAGGACCGTGACGTTTGGTGCGTAGAAAAGTGCAAAGCCCCAGTGTTGCTGCGCCTGTGAAAGCGCTTCCAAGGAAGGGTGCTGGCTAGCAACAGCTTTCAGTGCTGGCACTTTTCTTCTCTGAGCAATTGCTGGACGTTTGCAATTTCTCACCTGAGCTCTCTTTAGAGTGCGCGAGAGGATGAGCAGAAGATGAGGTGGCTAGAGAAGCCCAGAGCCCCACTGTTCTTAGGCCTACAAAAGCGCTTCCAAGGAAGGGTGCTGGCTAGCAAGAGCTTTCAGTGCTGGCACTTTTCATCTCTGAGGAATTGCTGGACGTTTGCAATTTCTCAGCTCGTGTCTAGGAGACGGAAAGAGAAGGACCGTGACGTTTGGTGCGTAGAAAAGTGCAAAGCCCCAGTGTTGCTGCGCCTGTGAAAGCGCTTCCAAGGAAGGGTGCTGGCTAGCAACAGCTTTCAGTGCTGGCACTTTTCTTCTCTGAGCAATTGCTCGACGTTTGCAATTTCTCACCTGAGCTCTCTTTAGAGTGCGCGAGAGGATGAGCAGAAGATGAGGTGGCTAGAGAAGCCCAGAGCCCCAGTGTTCTTAGGCCTACAAAAGCGCTTCCAAGGAAGGGTGCTGGCTAGCAACAGCTTTCAGTGCTGGCACTTTTCATCTCTGAGCAATTGCTCGACGTTTGCAATTTCTCACCTGAGCTCTCTTTAGAGTGCGCGAGAGGATGAGCAGAAGATGAGGTGGCTAGAGAAGCCCAGAGCCCCAGTGTGCTTAGGCCTACAAAAGCGCTTCCAAGGAAGGGTGCTGGCTAGCAACAGCTTTCAGTGCTGGCACTTTTCATCTCTGAGCAATTGCTGGACGTTTGCAATTTCTCAGCTCGTGTGTACGAGACGGAAAGAGAAGGACCGTGACGTTTGGTGCGTATAGAAGCGCAAAGCCCCAGTGTTACTGCGCCTGTGAAAGCGCTTCCAAGGAAGGGTGCTGGCTAGCAACAGCTTTCAGTGCTGGCACTTTTCATCTCTGAGCAATTGCTCGACGTTTGCAATTTCTCAGCTCGTGTCTACGAGGCGGAAAGAGAAGGACCGTGACGTTTGGTGCGTAGAAAAGTGCAAAGCCCCAGTGTTGCTGCGCCTGTGAAAGCGCTTCCAAGGAAGGGTGCTGGCTAGCAACAGCTTTCAGTGCTGGCACTTTTCTTCTCTGAGCAATTGCTGGACGTTTGCAATTTCTCACCTGAGCTCTCTTTAGAGTGCGCGAGAGGATGAGCAGAAGATGAGGTGGCTAGAGAAGCCCAGAGCCCCACTGTTCTTAGGCCTACAAAAGCGCTTCCAAGGAAGGGTGCTGGCTAGCAACAGCTTTCAGTGCTGGCACTTTTCATCTCTGAGCAATTGCTCGACGTTTGCAATTTCTCAGCTCGTGTCTACCGACGGAAAGAGAAGGACCGTGACGTTTGGTGGGTAGAGAAGCGCAAAGCCCCAGTGTTACTGCGCCTGTGAAAGCGCTTCCAAGGAAGGGTGCTGGCTAGCAAGAGCTTTCAGTGCTGGCACTTTTCATCTCTGAGGAATTGCTGGACGTTTGCAATTTCTCAGCTCGTGTCTAGGAGACGGAAAGAGAAGGACCGTGACGTTTGGTGCGTAGAAAAGTGCAAAGCCCCAGTGTTGCTGCGCCTGTGAAAGCGCTTCCAAGGAAGGGTGCTGGCTAGCAACAGCTTTCAGTGCTGGCACTTTTCTTCTCTGAGCAATTGCTCGACGTTTGCAATTTCTCACCTGAGCTCTCTTTAGAGTGCGCGAGAGGATGAGCAGAACATGAGGTGGCTAGAGAAGCCCAGAGCCCCAGTGTTCTTAGGCCTACAAAAGCGCTTCCAAGGAAGGGTGCTGGCTACCAACAGCTTTCAGTGCTGGCACTTTTCATCTCTGAGCAATTGCTCGACGTTTGCAATTTCTCACCTGAGCTCTCTTTAGAGTGCGCGAGAGGATGAGCAGAAGATGAGGTGGCTAGAGAAGCCCAGAGCCCCAGTGTGCTTAGGCCTACAAAAGCGCTTCCAAGGAAGGGTGCTGGCTAGCAACAGCTTTCAGTGCTGGCACTTTTCATCTCTGAGCAATTGCTCGACGTTTGCAATTTCTCAGCTCGTGTGTACGAGACGGAAAGAGAAGGACCGTGACGTTTGGTGCGTATAGAAGCGCAAAGCCCCAGTGTTACTGCGCCTGTGAAAGCACTTCCAAGGAAGGGTGCTGGCTAGCAACAGCTTTCAGTGCTGGCACTTTTCATCTCTGAGCAATTG
The DNA here is from genome assembly GCA_037962945.1 of Sarcoramphus papa. Classification (NCBI taxonomy): domain Eukaryota; kingdom Metazoa; phylum Chordata; class Aves; order Accipitriformes; family Cathartidae; genus Sarcoramphus; species Sarcoramphus papa. Next base: position 4,486,002 of record JBBMRM010000084.1, on the reverse strand, counting down.
CTGGACGTTTGCAATTTCTCAGCTCGTGTCTACGAGACGGAAAGAGAAGGACCGTGACGTTTGGTGCGTATAGAAGCGCAAAGCCCCAGTGTTGCTGCGCCTGTGAAAGCGCTTCCAAGGAAGGGTGCTGGCTAGCAACAGCTTTCAGTGCTGGCACTTTTCTTCTCTGAGCAATTGCTGGACGTTTGCAATTTCTCACCTGAGCTCTCTTTAGAGTGCGCGAGAGGATGAGCAGAAGATGAGGTGGCTAGAGAAGCCCAGAGCCCCAGTGTTCTTAGGCCTACAAAAGCACTTCCAAGGAAGGGTACTGACTAGCAACAGCTTTCAGTGCTGGCACTTTTCATCTCTGAGCAATTGCTGGACGTTTGCAATTTCTCAGCTCGTGTCTACGAGGCGGAAAGAGAAGGACCGTGACGTTTGGTGGGTAGAGAAGCGCAAAGCCCCAGTGTTACTGCGCCTGTGAAAGCGCTTCCAAGGAAGGGTGCTGGCTAGCAAGAGCTTTCAGTGCTGGCACTTTTCATCTCTGAGCAATTGCTCGACGTTTGCAATTTCTCAGCTCGTGTCTACGAGACGGAAAGAGAATGACCGTGACGTTTAGTGCGTATAGAAGCGCAAAGCCCCAGTGTTGCTGCGCCTGTGAAAGCGGTTCCAAGGAAGGGTGCTGGCTAGCAACAGCTTTCAGTGCTGGCACTTTTCATCTCTGAGCAATTGCTCGACGTTTGCAATTTCTCACCTGAGCTCTCTTTAGAGTGCGCGAGAGGATGAGCAGAAGATGAGGTGGCTAGAGAAGCCCAGAGCCCCAGTCTTCTTAGGCCTACAAAAGCGCTTCCAAGGAAGGGTGCTGGCTAGCAAGAGCTTTCAGTGCTGGCACTTTTCATCTCTGAGCAATTGCTGGACGTTTGCAATTTCTCAGCTCGTGTGTACGAGACGGAGAGATAGTGACCGTGACGTTTGGTGGGTAGAGAAGCGCAAAGCCCCAGTGTTACTGCGCCTGTGAAAGCGCTTCCAAGGAAGGGTGCTGGCTAGCAACAGCTTTCAGTGCTGGCACTTTTCATCTCTGAGCAATTGCTCGACGTTTGCAATTTCTCAGCTCGTGTCTACGAGACGGAGAGATAGTGACCGTGACGTTTGGTGGCTAGAGAAGCGCAAAGCCACAGTGTTACTGCGCCTGTGAAAGCGCTTCCAAGGAAGGGTGCTGGCTAGCAACAGCTTTCAGTGCTGGCACTTTTCATCTCTGAGCAATTGCTCGACGTTTGCAATTTCTCACCTGAGCTCTCTTTAGATTGCGCGAGAGGATGAGCAGAAGATGAGGTGGCTAGAGAAGCCCAGAGCCCCAGTGTTCTTAGGCCTACAAAAGCGCTTCCAAGGAAGGGTGCTGGCTAGCAACAGCTTTCAGTGCTGGCACTTTTCATCTCTGAGCAATTGCTCGACGTTTGCAATTTCTCAGCTCCTGTCTACGAGAAGGACCGTGACGTTTGGTGCGTATAGAAGCGCAAAGCCCCAGTGTTGCTGCGCCTGTGAAAGCGCTTCCAAGGAAGGGTGCTGGCTAGCAAGAGCTTTCAGTGCTGGCACTTTTCATCTCTGAGCAATTGCTCGACGTTTGCAATTTCTCAGCTCCTGTCTACGAGACGGAAAGAGAAGGACCGTGACGTTTGGTGCGTATAGAAGCGCAAAGCCCCAGTGTTGCTGCGCCTGTGAAAGCGCTTCCAAGGAAGGGTGCTGGCTCGCAAGAGCTTTCAGTGCTGGCACTTTTCATCTCTGAGCAATTGCTCGACGTTTGCAATTTCTCACCTGAGCTCTCTTTAGAGTGCGCGAGAGGATGAGCAGAAGATGAGGTGGCTAGAGAAGCCCAGAGCCCCAGTGTTCTTAGGCCTACAAAAGCGCTTCCAAGGAAGGGTGCTGGCTAGCAAGAGCTTTCAGTGCTGGCACTTTTCATCTCTGAGCAATTGCTCGACGATTGCAATTTCTCAGCTTGTGTCTAGGAGACGGAAAGAGAAGGACCGTGACGTTTGGTGGGTAGAGAAGCGCAAAGCCCCAGTGTTGCTGCGCCTGTGAAAGCGCTTCCAAGGAAGGGTGCTGGCTAGCAACAGCTTTCAGTGCTGGCACTTTTCGTCTCTGAGCAATTGCTGGACGTTTGCAATTTCTCACCTGAGCTCTCTTTAGAGTGCGCGAGAGGATGAGCAGAAGATGAGGTGGCTAGAGAAGCCCAGAGCCCCACTGTTCTTAGGCCTACAAAAGCGCTTCCAAGGAAGGGTGCTGGCTAGCAACAGCTTTCAGTGCTGGCACTTTTCAGCTCTGAGCAATTGCTTGACGTTTGCAATTTCTCAGCTCGTGTCTAGGAGACGGAAAGAGAAGGACCGTGACGTTTGGTGGGTAGAGAAGCGCAAAGCCCCAGTGTTGCTGCGCCTGTGAAAGCGCTTCCAAGGAAGGGTGCTGGCTAGCAAGAGCTTTCAGTGCTGGCACTTTTCATCTCTGAGCAATTGCTCGACGTTTGCAATTTCTCAGCTCGTGTCTACGAGACGGAAAGAGAAGGACCGTGACGTTTGGTGCATATAGAAGCGCAAAGCCCCAGTGTTACTGCGCCTGTGAAAGCACTTCCAAGGAAGGGTGCTGGCTAGCAACAGCTTTCAGTGCTGGCACTTTTCCTCTCTGAGCAATTGCTCGACGTTTGCAATTTCTCAGCTCGTGTCTAGGAGACGGAAAGAGAAGGACCGTGACGTTTGGTGCGTAGAAAAGTGCAAAGCCCCAGTGTTGCTGCGCCTGTGAAAGTGCTTCCAAGGAAGGGTGCGGGCTAGCAAAAGCTTTCAGTGCTGGCACTTTTCATCTCTGAGCAATTGCTCGACGTTTGCAATTTCTCACCTGAGCTCTCTTTAGAGTGCGCGAGAGGATGAGCAGAAGATGAGGTGGCTAGAGAAGCCCAGAGCCCCACTGTTCTTAGGCCTACAAAAGCGCTTCCAAGGAAGGGTGCTGGCTAGCAACAGCTTTCAGTGCTGGCACTTTTCATCTCTGAGCAATTGCTGGACGTTTGCAATTTCTCAGCTCGTGTCTACGAGACGGAAAGAGAAGGACCGTGACGTTTGGTGCGTATAGAAGCGCAAAGCCCCAGTGTTACTGCGCCTGTGAAAGCGCTTCCAAGGAAGGGTGCTGGCTAGCAACAGCTTTCAGTGCTGGCACTTTTCATCTCTGAGCAATTGCTGGACGTTTGCAATTTCTCAGCTCGTGTGTACGAGACGGAAAGAGAAGGACCGTGACGTTTGGTGCGTATAGAAGCGCAAAGCCCCAGTGTTACTGCGCCTGTGAAAGCGCTTCCAAGGAAGGGTGCTGGCTAGCAACAGCTTTCAGTGCTGGCACTTTTCATCTCTGAGCAATTGCTCGACGTTTGCAATTTCTCACCTGAGCTCTCTTTAGAGTGCGCGAGAGGATGAGCAGAAGATGAGGTGGCTAGAGAAGCCCAGAGCCCCAGTCTTCTTAGGCCTACAAAAGCGCTTCCAAGGAAGGGTGCTGGCTAGCAAGAGCTTTCAGTGCTGGCACTTTTCATCTCTGAGCAATTGCTGGACGTTTGCAATTTCTCAGCTCGTGTGTACGAGACGGAGAGATAGTGACCGTGACGTTTGGTGGGTAGAGAAGCGCAAAGCCCCAGTGTTACTGCGCCTGTGAAAGCGCTTCCAAGGAAGGGTGCTGGCTAGCAACAGCTTTCAGTGCTGGCACTTTTCATCTCTGAGCAATTGCTCGACGTTTGCAATTTCTCAGCTCGTGTCTACGAGACGGAGAGATAGTGACCGTGACGTTTGGTGGCTAGAGAAGCGCAAAGCCACAGTGTTACTGCGCCTGTGAAAGCGCTTCCAAGGAAGGGTGCTGGCTAGCAACAGCTTTCAGTGCTGGCACTTTTCATCTCTGAGCAATTGCTCGACGTTTGCAATTTCTCACCTGAGCTCTCTTTAGATTGCGCGAGAGGATGAGCAGAAGATGAGGTGGCTAGAGAAGCCCAGAGCCCCAGTGTTCTTAGGCCTACAAAAGCGCTTCCAAGGAAGGGTGCTGGCTAGCAACAGCTTTCAGTGCTGGCACTTTTCATCTCTGAGCAATTGCTCGACGTTTGCAATTTCTCAGCTCCTGTCTACGAGAAGGACCGTGACGTTTGGTGCGTATAGAAGCGCAAAGCCCCAGTGTTGCTGCGCCTGTGAAAGCGCTTCCAAGGAAGGGTGCTGGCTAGCAAGAGCTTTCAGTGCTGGCACTTTTCATCTCGGAGCAATTGCTCGACGTTTGCAATTTCTCAGCTCCTGTCTACGAGACGGAAAGAGAAGGACCGTGACGTTTGGTGCGTATAGAAGCGCAAAGCCCCAGTGTTGCTGCGCCTGTGAAAGCGCTTCCAAGGAAGGGTGCTGGCTCGCAAGAGCTTTCAGTGCTGGCACTTTTCATCTCTGAGCAATTGCTCGACGTTTGCAATTTCTCACCTGAGCTCTCTTTAGAGTGCGCGAGAGGATGAGCAGAAGATGAGGTGGCTAGAGAAGCCCAGAGCCCCAGTGTTCTTAGGCCTACAAAAGCGCTTCCAAGGAAGGGTGCTGGCTAGCAACAGCTTTCAGTGCTGGCACTTTTCATCTCTGAGCAATTGCTCGACGATTGCAATTTCTCAGCTCGTGTCTAGGAGACGGAAAGAGAAGGACCGTGACGTTTGGTGGGTAGAGAAGCGCAAAGCCCCAGTGTTGCTGCGCCTGTGAAAGCGCTTCCAAGAAAGGGTGCTGGCTAGCAACAGCTTTCAGTGCTGGCACTTTTCGTCTCTGAGCAATTGCTGGACGTTTGCAATTTCTCACCTGAGCTCTCTTTAGAGTGCGCGATAGGATGAGCAGAAGATGAGGTGGCTAGAGAAGCCCAGAGCCCCAGTGTTCTTAGGCCTACAAAAGCGCTTCCAAGGAAGGGTGCTGGCTAGCAACAGCTTTCAGTGCTGGCACTTTTCAGCTCTGAGCAATTGCTTGACGTTTGCAATTTCTCAGCTCGTGTCTAGGAGACGGAAAGAGAAGGACCGTGACGTTTGGTGGGTAGAGAAGCGCAAAGCCCCAGTGTTGCTGCGCCTGTGAAAGCGCTTCCAAGGAAGGGTGCTGGCTAGCAAGAGCTTTCAGTGCTGGCACTTTTCATCTCTGAGCAATTGCTCGACGTTTGCAATTTCTCAGCTCGTGTCTACGAGACGGAAAGAGAAGGACCGTGACGTTTGGTGCATATAGAAGCGCAAAGCCCCAGTGTTACTGCGCCTGTGAAAGCACTTCCAAGGAAGGGTGCTGGCTAGCAAGAGCTTTCAGTGCTGGCACTTTTCCTCTCTGAGCAATTGCTCGACGTTTGCAATTTCTCAGCTCGTGTCTAGGAGACGGAAAGAGAAGGACCGTGACGTTTGGTGCGTAGAAAAGTGCAAAGCCCCAGTGTTGCTGCGCCTGTGAAAGTGCTTCCAAGGAAGGGTGCGGGCTAGCAACAGCTTTCAGTGCTGGCACTTTTCATCTCTGAGCAATTGCTCGACGTTTGCAATTTCTCACCTGAGCTCTCTTTAGAGTGCGCGAGAGGATGAGCAGAAGATGAGGTGGCTAGAGAAGCCCAGAGCTCCAGTGTTCTTAGGCCTACAAAAGCGCTTCCAAGGAAGGGTGCTGGCTAGCAACAGCTTTCAGTGCTGGCACTTTTCATCTCTGAGCAATTGCTGGACGTTTGCAATTTCTCAGCTCGTGTCTACGAGACGGAAAGAGAATGACCGTGACGTTTGGTGCGTATAGAAGCGCAAAGCCCCAGTGTTACTGCGCCTGTGAAAGCGCTTCCAAGGAAGGGTGCTGGCTAGCAACAGCTTTCAGTGCTGGCACTTTTCATCTCTGAGCAATTGCTCGACGTTTGCAATTTCTCAGCTCGTGTGTACGAGACGGAGAGATAGTGACCGTGACGTTTGGTGGCTAGAGAAGCGCAAAGCCCCAGTGTTGCTGCGCCTGTGAAAGCGCTTCCAAGGAAGGGTGCTGGCTAGCAAGAGCTTTCAGTGCTGGCACTTTTCATCTCTGAGCAATTGCTCGACGTTTGCAATTTCTCACCTGAGCTCTCTTTAGAGTGCGCGAGAGGATGAGCAGAAGATGAGGTGGCTAGAGAAGCCCAGAGCCCCAGTGTTCTTAGGCCTACAAAAGCGCTTCCAAGGAAGGGTGCTGGCTAGCAAGAGCTTTCAGTGCTGGCACTTTTCATCTCGGAGCAATTGCTCGACGTTTGCAATTTCTCAGCTCGTGTCTACGAGACGGAAAGAGAAGGACCATGACGTTTGGTGCGTATAGAAGCGCAAAGCCCCAGTGTTGCTGCGCCTGTGAAAGCGCTTCCAAGGAAGGGTGCTGGCTAGCAACAGATTTCAGTGCTGGCACTTTTCCTCTCTGAGCAATTGCTCGACCTTTGCAATTTCTCCCCTGAGCTCTCTTTAGAGTGCGCGAGAGGATGAGCAGAAGATGAGGTGGCTAGAGAAGCCCAGAGCCCCAGTGTTCTTAGGCCTACAAAAGCGCTTCCAAGGAAGGGTGCTGTCTAGCAACAGCTTTCAGTGCTGGCACTTTTCATCTCTGAGCAATTGCTCGACGTTTGCAATTTCTCAGCTTGTGTCTACCGACGGAAAGAGAAGGACCGTGACGTTTGGTGGCTAGAGAAGCGCAAAGCCCCAGTGTTACTGCGCCTGTGAAAGCACTTCCAAGGAAGGGTGCTGGCTAGCAAGAGCTTTCAGTGCTGGCACTTTTCATCTCTGAGGAATTGCTCGACGTTTGCAATTTCTCAGCTCGTGTCTACGAGACGGAAAGAGAAGGACCGTGACGTTTGGTGCGTAGAAAAGTGCAAAGCCCCAGTGTTGCTGCGCCTGTGAAAGCGCTTCCAAGGAAGGGTGCTGGCTAGCAACAGCTTTCAGTGCTGGCACTTTTCTTCTCTGAGCAATTGCTCGACGTTTGCAATTTCTCACCTGAGCTCTCTTTAGAGTGCGCGAGAGGATGAGCAGAAGATGAGGTGGCTAGAGAAGCCCAGAGCCCCAGTGTTCTTAGGCCTACAAAAGCGCTTCCAAGGAAGGGTGCTGGCTAGCAACAGCTTTCAGTGCTGGCACTTTTCATCTCTGAGCAATTGCTCGACGTTTGCAATTTCTCAGCTCGTGTCTACGAGGCGGAAAGAGAAGGACCGTGACATTTGGTGCGTAGAAAAGTGCAAAGCCCCAGTGTTGCTGCGCCTGTGAAAGCGCTTCCAAGGAAGGGTGCTGGCTAGCAAAAGCTTTCAGTGCTGGCACTTTTCTTCTCTGAGCATTTGCTAGACGTTTGCAATTTCTCACCTGAGCTCTCTTTAGAGTGCGCGAGAGGATGAGCAGAAGATGAGGTGGCTAGAGAAGCCCAGAGCCCCACTGTTCTTAGGCCTACAAAAGCGCTTCCAAGGCAGGGTGCTGGCTAGCAACAGCTTTCAGTGCTGGCACTTTTCATCTCTGAGCAATTGCTCGACGTTTGCAATTTCTCAGCTCGTGTCTAGGAGACGGAAAGAGAATGACCGTGACCTTTGGTGGCTAGAGAAGGGCAAAGCCCCAGTGTTACTGCGCCTGTGAAAGCGCTTCCAAGGAAGGGTGCTGGCTAGCAACAGCTTTCAGTGCTGGCACTTTTCATCTCTGAGCAATTGCTCGACGTTTGCAATTTCTCCCCTGAGCTCTCTTTAGAGTGCGCGAGAGGATGAGCAGAAGATGAGGTGGCTAGAGAAGCCCAGAGCCCCAGTGTTCTTAGGCCTACAAAAGCGCTTCCAAGGAAGGGTGCTGGCTAGCAAGAGCTTTCAGTGCTGGCACTTTTCATCTCTGAGCAATTGCTCGACGTTTGCAATTTCTCAGCTCGTGTCTACGAGACGGAAAGAGAAGGACCGTGACGTTTGGTGGCTAGAGAAGCGCAAAGCCCCAGTGTTGCTGCGCCTGTGAAAGCGCTTCCAAGGAAGGGTGCTGGCTAGCAAGAGCTTTCAGTGCTGGCACTTTTCATCTCTGAGCAATTGCTCGACGTTTGCAATTTCTCACCTGAGCTCTCTTTAGAGTGCGCGAGAGGATGAGCAGAAGATGAGGTGGCTAGAGAAGCCCAGAGCCCCAGTGTTCTTAGGCCTACAAAAGCGCTTCCAAGGAAGGGTGCTGGCTAGCAACAGCTTTCAGTGCTGGCACTTTTCATCTCGGAGCAATTGCTCGACGTTTGCAATTTCTCAGCTCCTGTCTACGAGACGGAAAGAGAAGGACCATGACGTTTGGTGCGTATAGAAGCGCAAAGCCCCAGTATTGCTGCGCCTGTGAAAGCGCTTCCAAGGAAGGGTGCTGGCTAGCAACAGCTTTCAGTGCTGGCACTTTTCCTCTCTGAGCAATTGCTCGACCTTTGCAATTTCTCACCTGAGCTCTCTTTAGAGTGCGCGAGAGGATGAGCAGAAGATGAGGTGGCTAGAGAAGCCCAGAGCCCCAGTGTTCTTAGGCCTACAAAAGCGCTTCCAAGGAAGGGTGCTGGCTAGCAACAGCTTTCAGTGCTGGCACTTTTCATCTCTGAGCAATTGCTCGACGTTTGCAATTTCTCAGCTTGTGTCTACCGACGGAAAGAGAAGGACCGTGACGTTTGGTGGGTAGAGAAGCGCAAAGCCCCAGTGTTACTGCGCCTGTGAAAGCGCTTCCAAGGAAGGGTGCTGGCTAGCAAGAGCTTTCAGTGCTGGCACTTTTCATCTCTGAGCAATTGCTCGACGTTTGCAATTTCTCAGCTCGTGTCTACGAGACGGAAAGAGAATGACCGTGACGTTTGGTGCGTATAGAAGCGCAAAGCCCCAGTGTTACTGCGCCTGTGAAAGCGCTTCCAAGGAAGGGTGCTGGCTAGCAACAGCTTTCAGTGCTGGCACTTTTCATCTCTGAGCAATTGCTCGACGTTTCCAATTTCTCAGCTCGTGTCTACGAGACGGAAAGAGAAGGACCGTGACGTTTGGTGCGTAGAAAAGTGCAAAGCCCCAGTGTTGCTGCGCCTGTGAAAGCGCTTCCAAGGAAGGGTGCTGGCTACCAAGAGCTTTCAGTGCTGGCACTTTTCGTCTCTGAGCAATTGCTCGACGTTTGCAATTTCTCACCTGAGCTCTCTTTAGAGTGCGCGAGAGGATGAGCAGAAGATGAGGTGGCTAGAGAAGCCCAGAGCCCCAGTGTTCTTAGGCCTACAAAAGCACTTCCAAAGAAGGGTGCTGGCTAGCAACAGCTTTCAGTGCTGGCACTTTTCATCTCTGAGCAATTGCTCGACGTTTGCAATTTCTCAGCTCGTGTCTACGAGGCGGAAAGAGAAGGACCGTGACGTTTGGTGGGTAGAGAAGCGCAAAGCCCCAGTGTTACTGCGCCTGTGAAAGCGCTTCCAAGGAAGGGTGCTGGCTAGCAACAGCTTTCAGTGCTGGCACTTTTCATCTCTGAGCAATTGCTGGACGTTTGCAATTTCTCAGCTCGTGTCTAGGAGACGGAAAGAGAAGGACCGTGACGTTTGGTGCGTAGAAAAGTGCAAAGCCCCAGTGTTGCTGCGCCTGTGAAAGCGCTTCCAAGGAAGGGTGCTGGCTAGCAAGAGCTTTCAGTGCTGGCACTTTTCATCTCTGAGCAATTGCTCGACGTTTGCAATTTCTCACCTGAGCTCTCTTTAGAGTGCGCGAGAGGATGAGCAGAAGATGAGGTGGCTAGAGAAGCCCAGAGCCCCAGTGTTCTTAGGCCTACAAAAGCGCTTCCAAGGAAGGGTGCTGGCTAGCAAGAGCTTTCAGTGCTGGCACTTTTCATCTCGGAGCAATTGCTCGACGTTTGCAATTTCTCAGCTCGTGTCTACGAGACGGAAAGAGAAGGACCATGACGTTTGGTGCGTATAGAAGCGCAAAGCCCCAGTGTTGCTGCGCCTGTGAAAGCGCTTCCAAGGAAGGGTGCTGGCTAGCAACAGCTTTCAGTGCTGGCACTTTTCTTCTCTGAGCATTTGCTCGACGTTTGCAATTTCTCACCTGAGCTCTCTTTAGAGTGCGCAAGAGGATGAGCAGAAGATGAGGTGGCTAGAGAAGCCCAGAGCCCCAGTGTGCTTAGGCCTACAAAAGCGCTTCCAAGGAAGGGTGCTGGCTAGCAAGAGCTTTCAGTGCTGGCACTTTTCATCTCTGAGCAATTGCTCGACGTTTGCAATTTCTCAGCTCGTGTCTACGAGACGGAAAGAGAATGACCGTGACGTTTGGTGCGTATAGAAGCGCAAAGCCCCAGTGTTACTGCGCCTGTGAAAGCACTTCCAAGGAAGGGTGCTGGCTAGCAAGAGCTTTCAGTGCTGGCACTTTTCATCTCGGAGCAATTGCTCGACGTTTGCAATTTCTCAGCTCGTGTCTACGAGACGGAAAGAGAAGGACCGTGACGTTTGGTGCGTAGAAAAGTGCAAAGCCCCAGTGTTGCTGCGCCTGTGAAAGCACTTCCAAGGAAGGGTGCTGGCTAGCAACAGCTTTCAGTGCTGGCACTTTTCTTCTCTGAGCAATTGCTGGACGTTTGCAATTTCTCACCTGAGCTCTCTTTAGAGTGCGCGAGAGGATGAGCAGAAGATGAGGTGGCTAGAGAAGCCCAGAGCCACAGTGTTCTTAGGCCTACAAAAGCACTTCCAAGGAAGGGTGCTGGCTAGCAACAGCTTTCAGTGCTGGCACTTTTCATCTCTGAGCAATTGCTGGACGTTTGCAATTTCTCAGCTCGTGTCTACGAGACGGAAAGAGAAGGACCGTGACGTTTGGTGGCTAGAGAAGTGCAAAGCCCCAGTGTTACTGCGCCTGTGAAAGCGCTTCCAAGGAAGGGTGCTGGCTAGCAACAGCTTTCAGTGCTGGCACTTTTCATCTCTGAGCAATTGCTCGACGTTTGCAATTTCTCAGCTCGTGTCTACGAGACGGAAAGAGAAGGACCGTGACGTTTAGTGCGTATAGAAGCGCAAAGCCCCAGTGTTGCTGCGCCTGTGAAAGCGCTTCCAAGGAAGGGTGCTGGCTAGCAAGAGCTTTCAGTGCTGGCACTTTTCATCTCTGAGCAATTGCTCGACGTTTGCAATTTCTCACCTGAGCTCTCTTTAGAGTGCGCGAGAGGATGAGCAGAAGATGAGGTGGCTAGAGAAGCCCAGAGCCCCAGTCTTCTTAGGCCTACAAAAGCGCTTCCAAGGAAGGGTGCTGGCTAGCAAGAGCTTTCAGTGCTGGCACTTTTCATCTCGGAGCAATTGCTCGACGTTTGCAATTTCTCAGCTCGTGTCTACGAGGCGGAAAGAGAAGGACCGTGACGTTTGGTGGGTAGAGAAACGCAAAGCCCCAGTGTTACTGCGCCTGTGAAAGCGCTTCCAAGGAAGGGTGCTGGCTAGCAAGAGCTTTCAGTGCTGGCAATTTTCATCTCTGAGGAATTGCTGGACGTTTGCAATTTCTCAGCTCGTGTCTACGAGACGGAAAGAGAAGGACCGTGACGTTTGGTGCGTAGAAAAGTGCAAAGCCCCAGTGTTGCTGCGCCTGTGAAAGCGCTTCCAAGGAAGGGTGCTGGCTAGCAACAGCTTTCAGTGCTGGCACTTTTCTTCTCTGAGCAATTGCTCGACGTTTGCAATTTCTCACCTGAGCTCTCTTTAGAGTGCGCGAGAGGATGAGCAGAAGATGAGGTGGCTAGAGAAGCCCAGAGCCCCAGTGTTCTTAGGCCTACAAAAGCGCTTCCAAGGCAGGGTGCTGGCTAGCAACAGCTTTCAGTGCTGGCACTTTTCATCTCTGAGCAATTGCTCGACGTTTGCAATTTCTCAGCTCGTGTCTACGAGACGGAAAGAGAAGGACCGTGATGTTTGGTGCGTATAGAAGCGCAAAGCCCCAGTGTTACTGCGCCTGTGAAAGCGCTTCCAAGGAAGGGTGCTGGCTAGCAACAGCTTTCAGTGCTGGCACTTTTCATCTCTGAGCAATTGCTGGACGTTTGCAATTTCTCAGCTCGTGTCTACGAGACGGAGAGATAGTGACCGTGACGTTTGGTGGCTAGAGAAGCGCAAAGCCACAGTGTTACTGCGCCTGTGAAAGCGCTTCCAAGGAAGGGTGCTGGCTAGCAAGAGCTTTCAGTGCTGGCACTTTTCATCTCTGAGCAATTGCTCGACGTTTGCAATTTCTCACCTGAGCTCTCTTTAGAGTGCGCGAGAGGATGAGCAGAAGATGAGGTGGCTAGAGAAGCCCAGAGCCCCAGTGTTCTTAGGCCTACAAAAGCGCTTCCAAGGAAGGGTGCTGGCTAGCAAGAGCTTTCAGTGCTGGCACTTTTCATCTCGGAGCAATTGCTGGACGTTTGCAATTTCTCAGCTCGTGTCTACGAGACGGAAAGAGAAGGACCATGACGTTTGGTGCGTATAGAAGAGCAAAGCCCCAGTGTTGCTGCGCCTGTGAAAGCGCTTCCAAGGAAGGGTGCTGGCTAGCAACAGCTTTCAGTGCTGGCACTTTTCCTCTCTGAGCAATTGCTCGACCTTTGCAATTTCTCCCCTGAGCTCTCTTTAGAGTGCGCGAGAGGATGAGCAGAAGATGAGGTGGCTAGAGAAGCCCAGAGCCCCAGTGTTCTTAGGCCTGTAAAGTGCTTCCAAGGAAGGGTGCTGGCTAGCAACAGCTTTCAGTGCTGGCACTTTTCATCTCTGAGCAATTGCTCGACGTTTGCAATTTCTCAGCTTGTGTCTACTGACGGAAAGAGAAGGACCGTGACGTTTGGTGGCTAGAGAAGCGCAAAGCCCCAGTGTTACTGCGCCTGTGAAAGCGCTTCCAAGGAAGGGTGCTGGCTAGCAACAGCTTTCAGTGCTGGCACTTTTCATCTCTGAGCAATTGCTCGACGTTTGCAATTTCTCAGCTCGTGTCTACGAGACGGAGAGATAGTGACCGTGACGTTTGGTGGCTAGAGAAGCGCAAAGCCCCAGTGTTACTGCGCCTGTGAAAGCGCTTCCAAGGAAGGGTGCTGGCTAGCAAGAGCTTTCAGTGCTGGCACTTTTCATCTCTGAGCAATTGCTCGACGTTTGCAATTTCTCACCTGAGCTCTCTTTAGAGTGCGCGAGAGGATGAGCAGAAGATGAGGTGGCTAGAGAAGCCCAGAGCCCCAGTGTTCTTAGGCCTACAAAAGCGCTTCCAAGGAAGGGTGCTGGCTAGCAACAGCTTTCAGTGCTGGCACTTTTCATCTCGGAGCAATTGCTCGACGTTTGCAATTTCTCAGCTCCTGTCTACGAGACGGAAAGAGAAGGACCATGACGTTTGGTGCGTATAGAAGCGCAAAGCCCCAGTATTGCTGCGCCTGTGAAAGCGCTTCCAAGGAAGGGTGCTGGCTAGCAACAGCTTTCAGTGCTGGCACTTTTCGTCTCTGAGCAATTGCTCGACGTTTGCAATTTCTCACCTGAGCTCTCTTTAGAGTGCGCGAGAGGATGAGCAGAAGATGAGGTGGCTAGAGAAGCCCAGAGCCCCAGTGTTCTTAGGCCTACAAAAGCGCTTCCAAGGAAGGGTGCTGGCTAGCAACAGCTTTCAGTGCTGGCACTTTTCATCTCTGAGCAATTGCTCGACGTTTGCAATTTCTCAGCTTGTGTCTACCGACGGAAAGAGAAGGACCGTGACGTTTGGTGGCTAGAGAAGCGCAAAGCCCCAGTGTTACTGCGCCTGTGAAAGCACTTCCAAGGAAGGGTGCTGGCTAGCAAGAGCTTTCAGTGCTGGCACTTTTCATCTCTGAGCAACTGCTCGACGTTTTCAATTTCTCAGCTCGTGTCTACGAGACGGAAAGAGAATGACCGTGACGTTTGGTGCGTATAGAAGCGCAAAGCCCCAGTGTTACTGCGCCTGTGAAAGCACTTCCAAGGAAGGGTGCTGGCTAGCAACAGCTTTCAGTGCTGGCACTTTTCATCTCTGAGCAATTGCTCGACGTTTCCAATTTCTCAGCTCGTGTCTACGAGACGGAAAGAGAAGGACCGTGACGTTTGGTGCGTAGAAAAGTGCAAAGCCCCAGTGTTGCTGCGCCTGTGAAAGCGCTTCCAAGGAAGGGTGCTGGCTACCAAGAGCTTTCAGTGCTGGCACTTTTCGTCTCTGAGCAATTGCTCGACGTTTGCAATTTCTCACCTGAGCTCTCTTTAGAGTGCGCGAGAGGATGAGCAGAAGATGAGGTGGCTAGAGAAGCCCAGAGCCCCAGTGTTCTTAGGCCTACAAAAGCGCTTCCAAGGAAGGGTGCTGGCTAGCAAGAGCTTTCAGTGCTGGCACTTTTCATCTCGGAGCAATTGCTCGACGTTTGCAATTTCTCAGCTCGTGTCTACGAGACGGAAAGAGAAGGACCATGACGTTTGGTGCGTATAGAAGCGCAAAGCCCCAGTATTGCTGCGCCTGTGAAAGCGCTTCCAAGGAAGGGTGCTGGCTACCAAGAGCTTTCAGTGCTGGCACTTTTCGTCTCTGAGCAATTGCTCGACGTTTGCAATTTCTCACCTGAGCTCTCTTTAGAGTGCGCGAGAGGATGAGCAGAAGATGAGGTGGCTAGAGAAGCCCAGAGCCCCAGTGTTCTTAGGCCTACAAAAGCGCTTCCAAGGAAGGGTGCTGGCTAGCAACAGCTTTCAGTGCTGGCACTTTTCATCTCTGAGCAATTGCTTGACGTTTGCAATTTCTCAGCTTGTGTCTACCGACGGAAAGAGAAGGACCGTGACGTTTGGTGGCTAGAGAAGCGCAAAGCCCCAGTGTTACTGCGCCTGTGAAAGCGCTTCCAAGGAAGGGTGCTGGCTAGCAAGAGCTTTCAGTGCTGGCACTTTTCATCTCTGAGCAATTGCTCGACGTTTGCAATTTCTCAGCTCGTGTCTACGAGACGGAAAGAGAATGACCGTGACGTTTGGTGCGTATAGAAGCGCAAAGCCCCAGTGTTACTGCGCCTGTGAAAGCACTTCCAAGGAAGGGTGCTGGCTAGCAACAGCTTTCAGTGCTGGCACTTTTCATCTCTGAGCAATTGCTCGACGTTTCCAATTTCTCAGCTCGTGTCTACGAGACGGAAAGAGAAGGACCGTGACGTTTGGTGCGTAGAAAAGTGCAAAGCCCCAGTGTTGCTGCGCCTGTGAAAGCGCTTCCAAGGAAGGGTGCTGGCTACCAAGAGCTTTCAGTGCTGGCACTTTTCGTCTCTGAGCAATTGCTCGACGTTTGCAATTTCTCACCTGAGCTCTCTTTAGAGTGCGCGAGAGGATGAGCAGAAGATGAGGTGGCTAGAGAAGCCCAGAGCCCCAGTGTTCTTAGGCCTACAAAAGCACTTCCAAGGAAGGGTGCTGGCTAGCAACAGCTTTCAGTGCTGGCACTTTTCATCTCTGAGCAATTGCTCGACGTTTGCAATTTCTCCCCTGAGCTCTCTTTAGAGTGCGCGAGAGGATGAGCAGAAGATGAGGTGGCTAGAGAAGCCCAGAGCCCCAGTGTTCTTAGGCCTACAAAAGCGCTTCCAAGGAAGGGTGCTGGCTAGCAACAGCTTTCAGTGCTGGCACTTTTCATCTCGGAGCAATTGCTCGACGTTTGCAATTTCTCAGCTCGTGTCTACGAGACGGAAAGAGAAGGACCGTGACGTTTGGTGGCTAGAGAAGCGCAAAGCCCCAGTGTTGCTGCGCCTGTGAAAGCGCTTCCAAGGAAGGGTGCTGGCTAGCAACAGCTTTCAGTGCTGGCACTTTTCATCTCTGAGCAATTGCTCGACGTTTGCAATTTCTCACCTGAGCTCTCTTTAGAGTGCGCGAGAGGATGAGCAGAAGATGAGGTGGCTAGAGAAGCCCAGAGCCCCAGTGTTCTTAGGCCTACAAAAGCGCTTCCAAGGAAGGGTGCTGGCTAGCAACAGCTTTCAGTGCTGGCACTTTTCATCTCGGAGCAATTGCTCGACGTTTGCAATTTCTCAGCTCCTGTCTACGAGACGGAAAGAGAAGGACCATGACGTTTGGTGCGTATAGAAGCGCAAAGCCCCAGTATTGCTGCGCCTGTGAAAGCGCTTCCAAGGAAGGGTGCTGGCTAGCAACAGCTTTCAGTGCTGGCACTTTTCGTCTCTGAGCAATTGCTCGACGTTTGCAATTTCTCACCTGAGCTCTCTTTAGAGTGCGCGAGAGGATGAGCAGAAGATGAGGTGGCTAGAGAAGCCCAGAGCCCCAGTGTGCTTAGGCCTACAAAAGCGCTTCCAAGGAAGGGTGCTGGCTAGCAACAGCTTTCAGTGCTGGCACTTTTCATCTCTGAGCAATTGCTTGACGTTTGCAATTTCTCAGCTTGTGTCTACCGACGGAAAGAGAAGGACCGTGACGTTTGGTGGGTAGAGAAGCGCAAAGCCCCAGTGTTACTGCGCCTGTGAAAGCGCTTCCAAGGAAGGGTGCTGGCTAGCAAGAGCTTTCAGTGCTGGCACTTTTCATCTCTGAGCAATTGCTCGACGTTTGCAATTTCTCAGCTCGTGTCTACGAGACGGAAAGAGAATGACCGTGACGTTTGGTGCGTATAGAAGCGCAAAGCCCCAGTGTTACTGCGCCTGTGAAAGCGCTTCCAAGGAAGGGTGCTGGCTAGCAAGAGCTTTCAGTGCTGGCACTTTTCATCTCTGAGCAATTGCTCGACGTTTCAAATTTCTCAGCTCGTGTCTACGAGACGGAAAGAGAAGGACCGTGACGTTTGGTGCGTAGAAAAGTGCAAAGCCCCAGTGTTGCTGCGCCTGTGAAAGCGCTTCCAAGGAAGGGTGCTGGCTACCAAGAGCTTTCAGTGCTGGCACTTTTCGTCTCTGAGCAATTGCTCGACGTTTGCAATTTCTCACCTGAGCTCTCTTTAGAGTGCGCGAGAGGATGAGCAGAAGATGAGGTGGCTAGAGAAGCCCAGAGCCCCAGTGTTCTTAGGCCTACAAAAGCACTTCCAAAGAAGGGTGCTGGCTAGCAACAGCTTTCAGTGCTGGCACTTTTCATCTCTGAGCAATTGCTCGACGTTTGCAATTTCTCAGCTCGTGTCTACGAGGCGGAAAGAGAAGGACCGTGACGTTTGGTGGCTAGAGAAGCGCAAAGCCCCAGTGTTACTGCGCCTGTGAAAGCGCTTCCAAGGAAGGGTGCTGGCTAGCAACAGCTTTCAGTGCTGGCACTTTTCATCTCTGAGGAATTGCTGGACGTTTGCAATTTCTCAGCTCGTGTCTAGGAGACGGAAAGAGAAGGACCGTGACGTTTGGTGCGTAGAAAAGTGCAAAGCCCCAGTGTTGCTGCGCCTGTGAAAGCGCTTCCAAGGAAGGGTGCTGGCTAGCAACAGCTTTCAGTGCTGGCACTTTTCATCTCTGAGCAATTGCTCGACGTTTGCAATTTCTCACCTGAGCTCTCTTTAGAGTGCGCGAGAGGATGAGCAGAAGATGAGGTGGCTAGAGAAGCCCAGAGCCCCAGTGTTCTTAGGCCTACAAAAGCGCTTCCAAGGAAGGGTGCTGGCTAGCAACAGCTTTCAGTGCTGGCACTTTTCATCTCTGAGCAATTGCTCG
Source organism: Sarcoramphus papa (assembly GCA_037962945.1). Lineage (NCBI taxonomy): Eukaryota > Metazoa > Chordata > Aves > Accipitriformes > Cathartidae > Sarcoramphus > Sarcoramphus papa. The sequence continues at coordinate 4,468,571 of JBBMRM010000084.1, read as the reverse complement.
ACGTTTGCAATTTCTCAGCTCGTGTCTACGAGACGGAAAGAGAAGGACCATGACGTTTGGTGCGTATAGAAGCGCAAAGCCCCAGTGTTGCTGCGCCTGTGAAAGCGCTTCCAAGGAAGGGTGCTGGCTAGCAACAGCTTTCAGTGCTGGCACTTTTCTTCTCTGAGCATTTGCTCGACGTTTGCAATTTCTCACCTGAGCTCTCTTTAGAGTGCGCGAGAGGATGAGCAGAAGATGAGGTGGCTAGAGAAGCCCAGAGCCCCAGTGTGCTTAGGCCTACAAAAGCGCTTCCAAGGAAGGGTGCTGGCTAGCAAGAGCTTTCAGTGCTGGCACTTTTCTTCTCTGAGCAATTGCTCGACGTTTGCAATTTCTCAGCTCGTGTCTACGAGACGGAAAGAGAAGGACCGTGACGTTTGGTGCGTATAGAAGCGCAAAGCCCCAGTGTTACTGCGCCTGTGAAAGCACTTCCAAGGAAGGGTGCTGGCTAGCAAGAGCTTTCAGTGCTGGCACTTTTCATCTCTGAGCAATTGCTCGACGTTTGCAATTTCTCAGCTCGTGTCTACGAGACGGAAAGAGAAGGACCGTGACGTTTGGTGCGTAGAAAAGTGCAAAGCCCCAGTGTTGCTGCGCCTGTGAAAGCACTTCCAAGGAAGGGTGCTGGCTAGCAACAGCTTTCAGTGCTGGCACTTTTCTTCTCTGAGCAATTGCTGGACGTTTGCAATTTCTCACCTGAGCTCTCTTTAGAGTGCGCGAGAGGATGAGCAGAACATGAGGTGGCTAGAGAAGCCCAGAGCCCCAGTGTTCTTAGGCCTACAAAAGCACTTCCAAGGAAGGGTGCTGGCTAGCAACAGCTTTCAGTGCTGGCACTTTTCATCTCTGAGCAATTGCTGGACGTTTGCAATTTCTCAGCTCGTGTCTACGAGACGGAAAGAGAAGGACCGTGACGTTTGGTGGCTAGAGAAGTGCAAAGCCCCAGTGTTACTGCGCCTGTGAAAGCGCTTCCAAGGAAGGGTGCTGGCTAGCAACAGCTTTCAGTGCTGGCACTTTTCATCTCTGAGCAATTGCTCGACGTTTGCAATTTCTCAGCTCGTGTCTACGAGACGGAAAGAGAAGGACCGTGACGTTTAGTGCGTATAGAAGCGCAAAGCCCCAGTGTTGCTGCGCCTGTGAAAGCGCTTCCAAGGAAGGGTGCTGGCTAGCAAGAGCTTTCAGTGCTGGCACTTTTCATCTCTGAGCAATTGCTCGACGTTTGCAATTTCTCACCTGAGCTCTCTTTAGATTGCGCGAGAGGATGAGCAGAAGATGAGGTGGCTAGAGAAGCCCAGAGCCCCAGTGTTCTTAGGCCTACAAAAGCGCTTCCAAGGAAGGGTGCTGGCTAGCAAGAGCTTTCAGTGCTGGCACTTTTCATCTCTGAGCAATTGCTGGACGTTTGCAATTTCTCAGCTCGTGTCTACGAGGCGGAAAGAGAAGGACCGTGACGTTTGGTGGGTAGAGAAACGCAAAGCCCCAGTGTTACTGCGCCTGTGAAAGCGCTTCCAAGGAAGGGTGCTGGCTAGCAAGAGCTTTCAGTGCTGGCACTTTTCATCTCTGAGGAATTGCTGGACGTTTGCAATTTCTCAGCTCGTGTCTACCGACGGAAAGAGAAGGACCGTGACGTTTGGTGCGTAGAAAAGTGCAAAGCCCCAGTGTTGCTGCGCCTGTGAAAGCGCTTCCAAGGAAGGGTGCTGGCTAGCAACAGCTTTCAGTGCTGGCACTTTTCTTCTCTGAGCAATTGCTCGACGTTTGCAATTTCTCACCTGAGCTCTCTTTAGAGTGCGCGAGAGGATGAGCAGAAGATGAGGTGGCTAGAGAAGCCCAGAGCCCCAGTGTTCTTAGGCCTACAAAAGCGCTTCCAAGGCAGGGTGCTGGCTAGCAACAGCTTTCAGTGCTGGCACTTTTCATCTCTGAGCAATTGCTCGACGTTTGCAATTTCTCAGCTCGTGTCTACGAGACGGAAAGAGAAGGACCGTGATGTTTGGTGCGTATAGAAGCGCAAAGCCCCAGTGTTACTGCGCCTGTGAAAGCGCTTCCAAGGAAGGGTGCTGGCTAGCAACAGCTTTCAGTGCTGGCACTTTTCATCTCTGAGCAATTGCTGGACGTTTGCAATTTCTCAGCTCGTGTCTACGAGACGGAGAGATAGTGACCGTGACGTTTGGTGGCTAGAGAAGCGCAAAGCCACAGTGTTACTGCGCCTGTGAAAGCGCTTCCAAGGAAGGGTGCTGGCTAGCAAGAGCTTTCAGTGCTGGCACTTTTCATCTCTGAGCAATTGCTCGACGTTTGCAATTTCTCACCTGAGCTCTCTTTAGAGTGCGCGAGAGGATGAGCAGAAGATGAGGTGGCTAGAGAAGCCCAGAGCCCCAGTGTTCTTAGGCCTACAAAAGCGCTTCCAAGGAAGGGTGCTGGCTAGCAAGAGCTTTCAGTGCTGGCACTTTTCATCTCGGAGCAATTGCTCGACGTTTGCAATTTCTCAGCTCGTGTCTACGAGACGGAAAGAGAATGACCGTGACGTTTGGTGCGTATAGAAGCGCAAAGCCCCAGTGTTACTGCGCCTGTGAAAGCACTTCCAAGGAAGGGTGCTGGCTAGCAACAGCTTTCAGTGCTGGCACTTTTCATCTCTGAGCAATTGCTCGACGTTTCCAATTTCTCAGCTCGTGTCTACGAGACGGAAAGAGAAGGACCGTGACGTTTGGTGCGTAGAAAAGTGCAAAGCCCCAGTGTTGCTGCGCCTGTGAAAGCACTTCCAAGGAAGGGTGCTGGCTAGCAACAGCTTTCAGTGCTGGCACTTTTCTTCTCTGAGCAATTGCTGGACGTTTGCAATTTCTCACCTGAGCTCTCTTTAGAGTGCGCGAGAGGATGAGCAGAAGATGAGGTGGCTAGAGAAGCCCAGAGCCCCAGTGTTCTTAGGCCTACAAAAGCACTTCCAAGGAAGGGTGCTGGCTAGCAACAGCTTTCAGTGCTGGCACTTTTCATCTCTGAGCAATTGCTGGACGTTTGCAATTTCTCAGCTCGTGTCTACGAGACGGAAAGAGAAGGACCGTGACGTTTGGTGGCTAGAGAAGTGCAAAGCCCCAGTGTTACTGCGCCTGTGAAAGCGCTTCCAAGGAAGGGTGCTGGCTAGCAACAGCTTTCAGTGCTGGCACTTTTCATCTCTGAGCAATTGCTCGACGTTTGCAATTTCTCAGCTCGTGTCTACGAGACGGAAAGAGAAGGACCGTGACGTTTAGTGCGTATAGAAGCGCAAAGCCCCAGTGTTGCTGCGCCTGTGAAAGCGCTTCCAAGGAAGGGTGCTGGCTAGCAAGAGCTTTCAGTGCTGGCACTTTTCATCTCTGAGCAATTGCTCGACGTTTGCAATTTCTCACCTGAGCTCTCTTTAGAGTGCGCGAGAGGATGAGCAGAAGATGAGGTGGCTAGAGAAGCCCAGAGCCCCAGTGTTCTTAGGCCTACAAAAGCGCTTCCAAGGAAGGGTGCTGGCTAGCAAGAGCTTTCAGTGCTGGCACTTTTCATCTCTGAGCAATTGCTGGACGTTTGCAATTTCTCAGCTCGTGTCTACGAGGCGGAAAGAGAAGGACCGTGACGTTTGGTGGGTAGAGAAACGCAAAGCCCCAGTGTTACTGCGCCTGTGAAAGCGCTTCCAAGGAAGGGTGCTGGCTAGCAAGAGCTTTCAGTGCTGGCACTTTTCATCTCTGAGGAATTGCTGGACGTTTGCAATTTCTCAGCTCGTGTCTACGAGACGGAAAGAGAAGGACCGTGACGTTTGGTGCGTAGAAAAGTGCAAAGCCCCAGTGTTGCTGCGCCTGTGAAAGCGCTTCCAAGGAAGGGTGCTGGCTAGCAACAGCTTTCAGTGCTGGCACTTTTCTTCTCTGAGCAATTGCTCGACGTTTGCAATTTCTCACCTGAGCTCTCTTTAGAGTGCGCGAGAGGATGAGCAGAAGATGAGGTGGCTAGAGAAGCCCAGAGCCCCAGTGTTCTTAGGCCTACAAAAGCGCTTCCAAGGCAGGGTGCTGGCTAGCAACAGCTTTCAGTGCTGGCACTTTTCATCTCTGAGCAATTGCTCGACGTTTGCAATTTCTCAGCTCGTGTCTACGAGACGGAAAGAGAAGGACCGTGATGTTTGGTGCGTATAGAAGCGCAAAGCCCCAGTGTTACTGCGCCTGTGAAAGCGCTTCCAAGGAAGGGTGCTGGCTAGCAACAGCTTTCAGTGCTGGCACTTTTCATCTCTGAGCAATTGCTCGACGTTTGCAATTTCTCAGCTCGTGTCTACGAGACGGAGAGATAGTGACCGTGACGTTTGGTGGCTAGAGAAGCGCAAAGCCACAGTGTTACTGCGCCTGTGAAAGCGCTTCCAAGGAAGGGTGCTGGCTAGCAAGAGCTTTCAGTGCTGGCACTTTTCATCTCTGAGCAATTGCTCGACGTTTGCAATTTCTCACCTGAGCTCTCTTTAGAGTGCGCGAGAGGATGAGCAGAAGATGAGGTGGCTAGAGAAGCCCAGAGCCCCAGTGTTCTTAGGCCTACAAAAGCGCTTCCAAGGAAGGGTGCTGGCTAGCAAGAGCTTTCAGTGCTGGCACTTTTCATCTCGGAGCAATTGCTCGACGTTTGCAATTTCTCAGCTCGTGTCTACGAGACGGAAAGAGAAGGACCATGACGTTTGGTGCGTATAGAAGCGCAAAGCCCCAGTGTTGCTGCGCCTGTGAAAGCGCTTCCAAGGAAGGGTGCTGGCTAGCAACAGATTTCAGTGCTGGCACTTTTCGTCTCTGAGCAATTGCTCGACCTTTGCAATTTCTCCCCTGAGCTCTCTTTAGAGTGCGCGAGAGGATGAGCAGAAGATGAGGTGGCTAGAGAAGCCCAGAGCCCCAGTGTTCTTAGGCCTGTAAAGTGCTTCCAAGGAAGGGTGCTGGCTAGCAACAGCTTTCAGTGCTGGCACTTTTCATCTCTGAGCAATTGCTCGACGTTTGCAATTTCTCAGCTTGTGTCTACTGACGGAAAGAGAAGGACCGTGACGTTTGGTGGCTAGAGAAGCGCAAAGCCCCAGTGTTACTGCGCCTGTGAAAGCGCTTCCAAGGAAGGGTGCTGGCTAGCAACAGCTTTCAGTGCTGGCACTTTTCATCTCTGAGCAATTGCTCGACGTTTGCAATTTCTCAGCTCGTGTCTACGAGACGGAGAGATAGTGACCGTGACGTTTGGTGGCTAGAGAAGTGCAAAGCCCCAGTGTTACTGCGCCTGTGAAAGCGCTTCCAAGGAAGGGTGCTGGCTAGCAAGAGCTTTCAGTGCTGGCACTTTTCATCTCTGAGCAATTGCTCGACGTTTGCAATTTCTCACCTGAGCTCTCTTTAGAGTGCGCGAGAGGATGAGCAGAAGATGAGGTGGCTAGAGAAGCCCAGAGCCCCAGTGTTCTTAGGCCTACAAAAGCGCTTCCAAGGAAGGGTGCTGGCTAGCAACAGCTTTCAGTGCTGGCACTTTTCATCTCTGAGCAATTGCTCGACGTTTGCAATTTCTCAGCTCGTGTCTACGAGACGGAAAGAGAAGGACCGTGACGTTTGGTGGCTAGAGAAGCGCAAAGCCCCAGTGTTACTGCGCCTCTGAAAGCACTTCCAAGGAAGGGTGCTGGCTAGCAAGAGCTTTCAGTGCTGGCACTTTTCATCTCTGAGCAATTGCTCGACGTTTGCAATTTCTCAGCTCGTGTCTACGAGACGGAAAGAGAATGACCGTGACGTTTGGTGCGTATAGAAGCGCAAAGCCCCAGTGTTACTGCGCCTGTGAAAGCACTTCCAAGGAAGGGTGCTGGCTAGCAACAGCTTTCAGTGCTGGCACTTTTCATCTCTGAGCAATTGCTCGACGTTTCCAATTTCTCAGCTCGTGTCTACGAGACGGAAAGAGAAGGACCGTGACGTTTGGTGCGTAGAAAAGTGCAAAGCCCCAGTGTTGCTGCGCCTGTGAAAGCGCTTCCAAGGAAGGGTGCTGGCTAGCAAGAGCTTTCAGTGCTGGCACTTTTCGTCTCTGAGCAATTGCTCGACGTTTGCAATTTCTCACCTGAGCTCTCTTTAGAGTGCGCGAGAGGATGAGCAGAAGATGAGGTGGCTAGAGAAGCCCAGAGCCCCAGTGTTCTTAGGCCTACAAAAGCGCTTCCAAGGAAGGGTGCTGGCTAGCAAGAGCTTTCAGTGCTGGCACTTTTCATCTCGGAGCAATTGCTCGACGTTTGCAATTTCTCAGCTCGTGTCTACGAGACGGAAAGAGAAGGACCATGACGTTTGGTGCGTATAGAAGCGCAAAGCCCCAGTGTTGCTGCGCCTGTGAAAGCGCTTCCAAGGAAGGGTGCTGGCTAGCAACAGATTTCAGTGCTGGCACTTTTCTTCTCTGAGCAATTGCTCGACGTTTGCAATTTCTCACCTGAGCTCTCTTTAGAGTGCGCGAGAGGATGAGCAGAAGATGAGGTGGCTAGAGAAGCCCAGAGCCCCAGTGTTCTTAGGCCTACAAAAGCGCTTCCAAGGCAGGGTGCTGGCTAGCAACAGCTTTCAGTGCTGGCACTTTTCATCTCTGAGCAATTGCTCGACGTTTGCAATTTCTCAGCTCGTGTCTACGAGACGGAAAGAGAATGACCGTGACCTTTGGTGCGTATAGAAGCGCAAAGCCCCAGTGTTACTGCGCCTGTGAAAGCGCTTCCAAGGAAGGGTGCTGGCTAGCAACAGCTTTCAGTGCTGGCACTTTTCATCTCTGAGCAATTGCTCGACGTTTGCAATTTCTCAGCTCGTGTCTACGAGACGGAGAGATAGTGACCGTGACGTTTGGTGGCTAGAGAAGCGCAAAGCCACAGTGTTACTGCGCCTGTGAAAGCGCTTCCAAGGAAGGGTGCTGGCTAGCAAGAGCTTTCAGTGCTGGCACTTTTCATCTCTGAGCAATTGCTCGACGTTTGCAATTTCTCACCTGAGCTCTCTTTAGAGTGCGCGAGAGGATGAGCAGAAGATGAGGTGGCTAGAGAAGCCCAGAGCCCCAGTGTTCTTAGGCCTACAAAAGCGCTTCCAAGGAAGGGTGCTGGCTAGCAAGAGCTTTCAGTGCTGGCACTTTTCATCTCGGAGCAATTGCTCGACGTTTGCAATTTCTCAGCTCGTGTCTACGAGACGGAAAGAGAAGGACCATGACGTTTGGTGCGTATAGAAGCGCAAAGCCCCAGTGTTGCTGCGCCTGTGAAAGCGCTTCCAAGGAAGGGTGCTGGCTAGCAACAGCTTTCAGTGCTGGCACTTTTCCTCTCTGAGCAATTGCTCGACCTTTGCAATTTCTCCCCTGAGCTCTCTTTAGAGTGCGCGAGAGGATGAGCAGAAGATGAGGTGGCTAGAGAAGCCCAGAGCCCCAGTGTTCTTAGGCCTGTAAAGTGCTTCCAAGGAAGGGTGCTGGCTAGCAACAGCTTTCAGTGCTGGCACTTTTCAGCTCTGAGCAATTGCTCGACGTTTGCAATTTCTCAGCTTGTGTCTACCGACGGAAAGAGAAGGACCGTGACCTTTGGTGCGTATAGAAGCGCAAAGCCCCAGTGTTACTGCGCCTGTGAAAGCGCTTCCAAGGAAGGGTGCTGGCTAGCAACAGCTTTCAGTGCTGGCACTTTTCATCTCTGAGCAATTGCTGGACGTTTGCAATTTCTCAGCTCGTGTCTACGAGACGGAGAGATAGTGACCGTGACGTTTGGTGGCTAGAGAAGCGCAAAGCCCCAGTGTTACTGCGCCTGTGAAAGCGCTTCCAAGGAAGGGTGCTGGCTAGCAAGAGCTTTCAGTGCTGGCACTTTTCATCTCTGAGCAATTGCTCGACGTTTGCAATTTCTCACCTGAGCTCTCTTTAGAGTGCGCGAGAGGATGAGCAGAAGATGAGGTGGCTAGAGAAGCCCAGAGCTCCAGTGTTCTTAGGCCTACAAAAGCGCTTCCAAGGAAGGGTGCTGGCTAGCAAGAGCTTTCAGTGCTGGCACTTTTCATCTCGGAGCAATTGCTCGACGTTTGCAATTTCTCAGCTCGTGTCTACGAGACGGAAAGAGAAGGACCATGACGTTTGGTGCGTATAGAAGCGCAAAGCCCCAGTGTTGCTGCGCCTGTGAAAGCGCTTCCAAGGAAGGGTGCTGGCTAGCAACAGATTTCAGTGCTGGCACTTTTCCTCTCTGAGCAATTGCTCGACCTTTGCAATTTCTCCCCTGAGCTCTCTTTAGAGTGCGCGAGAGGATGAGCAGAAGATGAGCTGGCTAGAGAAGCCCAGAGCCCCAGTGTTCTTAGGCCTACAAAAGCGCTTCCAAGGAAGGGTGCTGGCTAGCAACAGCTTTCAGTGCTGGCACTTTTCATCTCTGAGCAATTGCTCGACGTTTGCAATTTCTCAGCTTGTGTCTACCGACGGAAAGAGAAGGACCGTGACGTTTGGTGGCTAGAGAAGCGCAAAGCCCCAGTGTTACTGCGCCTGTGAAAGCACTTCCAAGGAAGGGTGCTGGCTAGCAAGAGCTTTCAGTGCTGGCACTTTTCATCTCTGAGCAATTGCTCGACGTTTGCAATTTCTCAGCTCGTGTCTACGAGACGGAAAGAGAAGGACCGTGACGTTTGGTGCGTAGAAAAGTGCAAAGCCCCAGTGTTGCTGCGCCTGTGAAAGCGCTTCCAAGGAAGGGTGCTGGCTAGCAACAGCTTTCAGTGCTGGCACTTTTCTTCTCTGAGCAATTGCTGGACGTTTGCAATTTCTCACCTGAGCTCTCTTTAGAGTGCGCGAGAGGATGAGCAGAAGATGAGGTGGCTAGAGAAGCCCAGAGCCCCAGTGTTCTTAGGCCTACAAAAGCGCTTCCAAGGAAGGGTGCTGGCTAGCAACAGCTTTCAGTGCTGGCACTTTTCATCTCTGAGCAATTGCTCGACGTTTGCAATTTCTCAGCTCGTGTCTACGAGACGGAAAGAGAAGGACCGTGACGTTTGGTGGGTAGAGAAGCGCAAAGCCCCAGTGTTACTGCGCCTGTGAAAGCGCTTCCAAGGAAGGGTGCTGGCTAGCAAGAGCTTTCAGTGCTGGCACTTTTCATCTCTGAGCAATTGCTCGACGTTTGCAATTTCTCAGCTCGTGTCTACGAGACGGAAAGAGAAGGACCGTGACGTTTGGTGCGTAGAAAAGTGCAAAGCCCCAGTGTTGCTGCGCCTGTGAAAGCGCTTCCAAGGAAGGGTGCTGGCTAGCAAAAGCTTTCAGTGCTGGCACTTTTCTTCTCTGAGCATTTGCTAGACGTTTGCAATTTCTCACCTGAGCTCTCTTTAGAGTGCGCGAGAGGATGAGCAGAAGATGAGGTGGCTAGAGAAGCCCAGAGCCCCACTGTTCTTAGGCCTACAAAAGCGCTTCCAAGGCAGGGTGCTGGCTAGCAACAGCTTTCAGTGCTGGCACTTTTCATCTCTGAGCAATTGCTCGACGTTTGCAATTTCTCAGCTCGTGTCTACGAGACGGAAAGAGAATGACCGTGACCTTTGGTGCGTATAGAAGCGCAAAGCCCCAGTGTTACTGCGCCTGTGAAAGCGCTTCCAAGGAAGGGTGCTGGCTAGCAACAGCTTTCAGTGCTGGCACTTTTCATCTCTGAGCAATTGCTGGACGTTTGCAATTTCTCAGCTCGTGTCTACGAGACGGAGAGATAGTGACCGTGACGTTTGGTGGCTAGAGAAGCGCAAAGCCACAGTGTTACTGCGCCTGTGAAAGCGCTTCCAAGGAAGGGTGCTGGCTAGCAAGAGCTTTCAGTGCTGGCACTTTTCATCTCTGAGCAATTGCTCGACGTTTGCAATTTCTCACCTGAGCTCTCTTTAGAGTGCGCGAGAGGATGAGCAGAAGATGAGGTGGCTAGAGAAGCCCAGAGCCCCAGTGTTCTTAGGCCTACAAAAGCGCTTCCAAGGAAGGGTGCTGGCTAGCAAGAGCTTTCAGTGCTGGCACTTTTCATCTCGGAGCAATTGCTCGACGTTTGCAATTTCTCAGCTCGTGTCTACGAGACGGAAAGAGAAGGACCATGACGTTTGGTGCGTATAGAAGCGCAAAGCCCCAGTGTTGCTGCGCCTGTGAAAGCGCTTCCAAGGAAGGGTGCTGGCTAGCAACAGCTTTCAGTGCTGGCACTTTTCTTCTCTGAGCAATTGCTCGACGTTTGCAATTTCTCACCTGAGCTCTCTTTAGAGTGCGCGAGAGGATGAGCAGAAGATGAGGTGGCTAGAGAAGCCCAGAGCCCCACTGTTCTTAGGCCTACAAAAGCGCTTCCAAGGCAGGGTGCTGGCTAGCAACAGCTTTCAGTGCTGGCACTTTTCATCTCTGAGCAATTGCTCGACGTTTGCAATTTCTCAGCTCGTGTCTACGAGACGGAAAGAGAATGACCGTGACCTTTGGTGCGTATAGAAGCGCAAAGCCCCAGTGTTACTGCGCCTGTGAAAGCGCTTCCAAGGAAGGGTGCTGGCTAGCAACAGCTTTCAGTGCTGGCACTTTTCATCTCTGAGCAATTGCTCGACGTTTGCAATTTCTCAGCTCGTGTCTACGAGACGGAGAGATAGTGACCGTGACGTTTGGTGGCTAGAGAAGCGCAAAGCCACAGTGTTACTGCGCCTGTGAAAGCGCTTCCAAGGAAGGGTGCTGGCTAGCAAGAGCTTTCAGTGCTGGCACTTTTCATCTCTGAGCAATTGCTCGACGTTTGCAATTTCTCACCTGAGCTCTCTTTAGAGTGCGCGAGAGGATGAGCAGAAGATGAGGTGGCTAGAGAAGCCCAGAGCCCCAGTGTTCTTAGGCCTACAAAAGCGCTTCCAAGGAAGGGTGCTGGCTAGCAAGAGCTTTCAGTGCTGGCACTTTTCATCTCGGAGCAATTGCTCGACGTTTGCAATTTCTCAGCTCGTGTCTACGAGACGGAAAGAGAAGGACCATGACGTTTGGTGCGTATAGAAGCGCAAAGCCCCAGTGTTGCTGCGCCTGTGAAAGCGCTTCCAAGGAAGGGTGCTGGCTAGCAACAGATTTCAGTGCTGGCACTTTTCCTCTCTGAGCAATTGCTCGACCTTTGCAATTTCTCCCCTGAGCTCTCTTTAGAGTGCGCGAGAGGATGAGCAGAAGATGAGGTGGCTAGAGAAGCCCAGAGCCCCAGTGTTCTTAGGCCTGTAAAGTGCTTCCAAGGAAGGGTGCTGGCTAGCAACAGCTTTCAGTGCTGGCACTTTTCAGCTCTGAGCAATTGCTCGACGTTTGCAATTTCTCAGCTTGTGTCTACCGACGGAAAGAGAAGGACCGTGACCTTTGGTGCGTATAGAAGCGCAAAGCCCCAGTGTTACTGCGCCTGTGAAAGCGCTTCCAAGGAAGGGTGCTGGCTAGCAACAGCTTTCAGTGCTGGCACTTTTCATCTCTGAGCAATTGCTGGACGTTTGCAATTTCTCAGCTCGTGTCTACGAGACGGAGAGATAGTGACCGTGACGTTTGGTGGCTAGAGAAGCGCAAAGCCCCAGTGTTACTGCGCCTGTGAAAGCGCTTCCAAGGAAGGGTGCTGGCTAGCAAGAGCTTTCAGTGCTGGCACTTTTCATCTCTGAGCAATTGCTCGACGTTTGCAATTTCTCACCTGAGCTCTCTTTAGAGTGCGCGAGAGGATGAGCAGAAGATGAGGTGGCTAGAGAAGCCCAGAGCTCCAGTGTTCTTAGGCCTACAAAAGCGCTTCCAAGGAAGGGTGCTGGCTAGCAAGAGCTTTCAGTGCTGGCACTTTTCATCTCGGAGCAATTGCTCGACGTTTGCAATTTCTCAGCTCGTGTCTACGAGACGGAAAGAGAAGGACCATGACGTTTGGTGCGTATAGAAGCGCAAAGCCCCAGTGTTGCTGCGCCTGTGAAAGCGCTTCCAAGGAAGGGTGCTGGCTAGCAACAGATTTCAGTGCTGGCACTTTTCCTCTCTGAGCAATTGCTCGACCTTTGCAATTTCTCCCCTGAGCTCTCTTTAGAGTGCGCGAGAGGATGAGCAGAAGATGAGCTGGCTAGAGAAGCCCAGAGCCCCACTGTTCTTAGGCCTACAAAAGCGCTTCCAAGGAAGGGTGCTGGCTAGCAACAGCTTTCAGTGCTGGCACTTTTCATCTCTGAGCAATTGCTCGACGTTTGCAATTTCTCAGCTTGTGTCTACCGACGGAAAGAGAAGGACCGTGACGTTTGGTGGCTAGAGAAGCGCAAAGCCCCAGTGTTACTGCGCCTGTGAAAGCACTTCCAAGGAAGGGTGCTGGCTAGCAAGAGCTTTCAGTGCTGGCACTTTTCATCTCTGAGGAATTGCTGGACGTTTGCAATTTCTCAGCTCGTGTCTACGAGACGGAAAGAGAAGGACCGTGACGTTTGGTGCGTAGAAAAGTGCAAAGCCCCAGTGTTGCTGCGCCTGTGAAAGCGCTTCCAAGGAAGGGTGCTGGCTAGCAACAGCTTTCAGTGCTGGCACTTTTCTTCTCTGAGCAATTGCTGGACGTTTGCAATTTCTCACCTGAGCTCTCTTTAGAGTGCGCGAGAGGATGAGCAGAAGATGAGGTGGCTAGAGAAGCCCAGAGCCCCAGTGTTCTTAGGCCTACAAAAGCGCTTCCAAGGAAGGGTGCTGGCTAGCAACAGCTTTCAGTGCTGGCACTTTTCATCTCTGAGCAATTGCTCGACGTTTGCAATTTCTCAGCTCGTGTCTACGAGGCGGAAAGAGAAGGACCGTGACGTTTGGTGGGTAGAGAAGCGCAAAGCCCCAGTGTTACTGCGCCTGTGAAAGCGCTTCCAAGGAAGGGTGCTGGCTAGCAAGAGCTTTCAGTGCTGGCACTTTTCATCTCTGAGCAATTGCTCGACGTTTGCAATTTCTCAGCTCGTGTCTACGAGACGGAAAGAGAAGGACCGTGACGTTTGGTGCGTAGAAAAGTGCAAAGCCCCAGTGTTGCTGCGCCTGTGAAAGTGCTTCCAAGGAAGGGTGCTGGCTAGCAAAAGCTTTCAGTGCTGGCACTTTTCTTCTCTGAGCATTTGCTAGACGTTTGCAATTTCTCACCTGAGCTCTCTTTAGAGTGCGCGAGAGGATGAGCAGAAGATGAGGTGGCTAGAGAAGCCCAGAGCCCCACTGTTCTTAGGCCTACAAAAGCGCTTCCAAGGAAGGGTGCTGGCTAGCAACAGCTTTCAGTGCTGGCACTTTTCATCTCTGAGCAATTGCTCGACGTTTGCAATTTCTCAGCTCGTGTCTAGGAGACGGAAAGAGAATGACCGTGACCTTTGGTGGCTAGAGAAGGGCAAAGCCCCAGTGTTACTGCGCCTGTGAAAGCGCTTCCAAGGAAGGGTGCTGGCTAGCAACAGCTTTCAGTGCTGGCACTTTTCTTCTCTGAGCAATTGCTCGACGTTTGCAATTTCTCACCTGAGCTCTCTTTAGAGTGCGCGAGAGGATGAGCAGAAGATGAGGTGGCTAGAGAAGCCCAGAGCCCCACTGTTCTTAGGCCTACAAAAGCGCTTCCAAGGAAGGGTGCTGGCTAGCAAGAGCTTTCAGTGCTGGCACTTTTCATCTCTGAGCAATTGCTCGACGTTTGCAATTTCTCAGCTCGTGTCTACGAGACGGAAAGAGAAGGACCGTGACGTTTGGTGGCTAGAGAAGCGCAAAGCCCCAGTGTTACTGCGCCTGTGAAAGCGCTTCCAAGGAAGGGTGCTGGCTAGCAAGAGCTTTCAGTGCTGGCACTTTTCATCTCTGAGCAATTGCTCGACGTTTGCAATTTCTCACCTGAGCTCTCTTTAGAGTGCGCGAGAGGATGAGCAGAAGATGAGGTGGCTAGAGAAGCCCAGAGCCCCAGTGTTCTTAGGCCTACAAAAGCGCTTCCAAGGAAGGGTGCTGGCTAGCAACAGCTTTCAGTGCTGGCACTTTTCATCTCGGAGCAATTGCTCGACGTTTGCAATTTCTCAGCTCCTGTCTACGAGACGGAAAGAGAAGGACCATGACGTTTGGTGCGTATAGAAGCGCAAAGCCCCAGTATTGCTGCGCCTGTGAAAGCGCTTCCAAGGAAGGGTGCTGGCTAGCAACAGCTTTCAGTGCTGGCACTTTTCGTCTCTGAGCAATTGCTCGACGTTTGCAATTTCTCACCTGAGCTCTCTTTAGAGTGCGCGAGAGGATGAGCAGAAGATGAGGTGGCTAGAGAAGCCCAGAGCCCCAGTGTTCTTAGGCCTACAAAAGCGCTTCCAAGGAAGGGTGCTGGCTAGCAACAGCTTTCAGTGCTGGCACTTTTCATCTCTGAGCAATTGCTTGACGTTTGCAATTTCTCAGCTTGTGTCTACCGACGGAAAGAGAAGGACCGTGACGTTTGGTGGCTAGAGAAGCGCAAAGCCCCAGTGTTACTGCGCCTGTGAAAGCGCTTCCAAGGAAGGGTGCTGGCTAGCAAGAGCTTTCAGTGCTGGCACTTTTCATCTCTGAGCAATTGCTCGACGTTTGCAATTTCTCAGCTCGTGTCTACGAGACGGAAAGAGAATGACCGTGACGTTTGGTGCGTATAGAAGCGCAAAGCCCCAGTGTTACTGCGCCTGTGAAAGCACTTCCAAGGAAGGGTGCTGGCTAGCAACAGCTTTCAGGGCTGGCACTTTTCATCTCTGAGCAATTGCTCGACGTTTCCAATTTCTCAGCTCGTGTCTACGAGACGGAAAGAGAAGGACCATGACGTTTGGTGCGTAGAAAAGTGCAAAGCCCCAGTGTTGCTGCGCCTGTGAAAGCGCTTCCAAGGAAGGGTGCTGGCTACCAAGAGCTTTCAGTGCTGGCACTTTTCGTCTCTGAGCAATTGCTCGACGTTTGCAATTTCTCACCTGAGCTCTCTTTAGAGTGCGCGAGAGGATGAGCAGAAGATGAGGTGGCTAGAGAAGCCCAGAGCCCCAGTGTTCTTAGGCCTACAAAAGCACTTCCAAGGAAGGGTGCTGGCTAGCAACAGCTTTCAGTGCTGGCACTTTTCATCTCTGAGCAATTGCTCGACGTTTGCAATTTCTCAGCTCGTGTCTACGAGGCGGAAAGAGAAGGACCGTGACGTTTGGTGGGTAGAGAAGCGCAAAGCCCCAGTGTTACTGCGCCTGTGAAAGCGCTTCCAAGGAAGGGTGCTGGCTAGCAACAGCTTTCAGTGCTGGCACTTTTCATCTCTGAGGAATTGCTGGACGTTTGCAATTTCTCAGCTCGTGTCTAGGAGACGGAAAGAGAAGGACCGTGACGTTTGGTGCGTAGAAAAGTGCAAAGCCCCAGTGTTGCTGCGCCTGTGAAAGCGCTTCCAAGGAAGGGTGCTGGCTAGCAAGAGCTTTCAGTGCTGGCACTTTTCATCTCTGAGCAATTGCTCGACGTTTGCAATTTCTCACCTGAGCTCTCTTTAGAGTGCGCGAGAGGATGAGCAGAAGATGAGGTGGCTAGAGAAGCCCAGAGCCCCAGTGTTCTTAGGCCTACAAAAGCGCTTCCAAGGAAGGGTGCTGGCTAGCAACAGCTTTCAGTGCTGGCACTTTTCATCTCTGAGCAATTGCTCGACGTTTGCAATTTCTCAGCTCGTGTCTACGAGACGGAAAGAGAAGGACCATGACGTTTGGTGCGTATAGAAGCGCAAAGCCCCAGTGTTGCTGCGCCTGTGAAAGCGCTTCCAAGGAAGGGTGCTGGCTAGCAACAGCTTTCAGTGCTGGCACTTTTCTTCTCTGAGCATTTGCTCGACGTTTGCAATTTCTCACCTGAGCTCTCTTTAGAGTGCGCGAGAGGATGAGCAGAAGATGAGGTGGCTAGAGAAGCCCAGAGCCCCAGTGTTCTTAGGCCTACAAAAGCGCTTCCAAGGAAGGGTGCTGGCTAGCAACAGCTTTCAGTGCTGGCACTTTTCATCTCTGAGCAATTGCTCGACGTTTGCAATTTCTCAGCTCGTGTCTACGAGACGGAAAGAGAATGACCGTGACGTTTGGTGCGTATAGAAGCGCAAAGCCCCAGTGTTACTGCGCCTGTGAAAGCACTTCCAAGGAAGGGTGCTGGCTAGCAAGAGCTTTCAGTGCTGGCACTTTTCATCTCTGAGCAATTGCTCGACGTTTGCAATTTCTCAGCTCGTGTCTACGAGACGGAAAGAGAAGGACCGTGACGTTTGGTGCGTAGAAAAGTGCAAAGCCCCAGTGTTGCTGCGCCTGTGAAAGCACTTCCAAGGAAGGGTGCTGGCTAGCAACAGCTTTCAGTGCTGGCACTTTTCTTCTCTGAGCAATTGCTCGACGTTTGCAATTTCTCACCTGAGCTCTCTTTAGAGTGCGCGAGAGGATGAGCAGAAGATGAGGTGGCTAGAGAAGCCCAGAGCCCCAGTGTTCTTAGGCCTACAAAAGCGCTTCCAAGGAAGGGTGCTGGCTAGCAACAGCTTTCAGTGCTGGCACTTTTCATCTCTGAGCAATTGCTGGACGTTTGCAATTTCTCAGCTCGTGTCTACGAGACGGAAAGAGAAGGACCGTGACGTTTGGTGGGTAGAGAAGTGCAAAGCCCCAGTGTTACTGCGCCTGTGAAAGCGCTTCCAAGGAAGGGTGCTGGCTAGCAACAGCTTTCAGTGCTGGCACTTTTCATCTCTGAGCAATTGCTCGACGTTTGCAATTTCTCAGCTCGTGTCTACGAGACGGAAAGAGAAGGACCGTGACGTTTAGTGCGTATAGAAGCGCAAAGCCCCAGTGTTGCTGCGCCTGTGAAAGCGCTTCCAAGGAAGGGTGCTGGCTAGCAAGAGCTTTCAGTGCTGGCACTTTTCACCTCTGAGCAATTGCTCGACGTTTGCAATTTCTCACCTGAGCTCTCTTTAGAGTGCGCGAGAGGATGAGCAGAAGATGAGGTGGCTAGAGAAGCCCAGAGCCCCACTGTTCTTAGGCCTACAAAAGCGCTTCCAAGGAAGGGTGCTGGCTAGCAACAGCTTTCAGTGCTGGCACTTTTCAGCTCTGAGCAATTGCTCGACGTTTGCAATTTCTCAGCTCGTGTCTACGAGGCGGAAAGAGAAGGACCGTGACGTTTGGTGGGTAGAGAAACGCAAAGCCCCAGTGTTACTGCGCCTGTGAAAGCGCTTCCAAGGAAGGGTGCTGGCTAGCAAGAGCTTTCAGTGCTGGCACTTTTCATCTCTGAGCAATTGCTCGACGTTTGCAATTTCTCAGCTCGTGTCTACGAGACGGAAAGAGAAGGACCGTGACGTTTGGTGCGTAGAAAAGTGCAAAGCCCCAGTGTTGCTGCGCCTGTGAAAGCGCTTCCAAGGAAGGGTGCTGGCTAGCAACAGCTTTCAGTGCTGGCACTTTTCTTCTCTGAGCAATTGCTCGACGTTTGCAATTTCTCACCTGAGCTCTCTTTAGAGTGCGCGAGAGGATGAGCAGAAGATGAGGTGGCTAGAGAAGCCCAGAGCCCCAGTGTTCTTAGGCCTACAAAAGCGCTTCCAAGGCAGGGTGCTGGCTAGCAACAGCTTTCAGTGCTGGCACTTTTCATCTCTGAGCAATTGCTCGACGTTTGCAATTTCTCAGCTCGTGTCTACGAGACGGAAAGAGAATGACCGTGACCTTTGGTGCGTATAGAAGCGCAAAGCCCCAGTGTTACTGCGCCTGTGAAAGCGCTTCCAAGGAAGGGTGCTGGCTAGCAACAGCTTTCAGTGCTGGCACTTTTCATCTCTGAGCAATTGCTGGACGTTTGCAATTTCTCAGCTCGTGTCTACGAGACGGAGAGATAGTGACCGTGACGTTTGGTGGCTAGAGAAGCGCAAAGCCACAGTGTTACTGCGCCTGTGAAAGCGCTTCCAAGGAAGGGTGCTGGCTAGCAAGAGCTTTCAGTGCTGGCACTTTTCATCTCTGAGCAATTGCTCGACGTTTGCAATTTCTCACCTGAGCTCTCTTTAGAGTGCGCGAGAGGATGAGCAGAAGATGAGGTGGCTAGAGAAGCCCAGAGCCCCAGTGTTCTTAGGCCTACAAAAGCGCTTCCAAGGAAGGGTGCTGGCTAGCAAGAGCTTTCAGTGCTGGCACTTTTCATCTCGGAGCAATTGCTGGACGTTTGCAATTTCTCAGCTCGTGTCTACGAGACGGAAAGAGAAGGACCATGACGTTTGGTGCGTATAGAAGCGCAAAGCCCCAGTGTTGCTGCGCCTGTGAAAGCGCTTCCAAGGAAGGGTGCTGGCTAGCAACAGATTTCAGTGCTGGCACTTTTCCTCTCTGAGCAATTGCTCGACCTTTGCAATTTCTCCCCTGAGCTCTCTTTAGAGTGCGCGAGAGGATGAGCAGAAGATGAGGTGGCTAGAGAAGCCCAGAGCCCCAGTGTTCTTAGGCCTACAAAAGCGCTTCCAAGGAAGGGTGCTGGCTAGCAACAGCTTTCAGTGCTGGCACTTTTCATCTCTGAGCAATTGCTCGACGTTTGCAATTTCTCAGCTTGTGTCTACCGACGGAAAGAGAAGGACCGTGACGTTTGGTGGCTAGAGAAGCGCAAAGCCCCAGTGTTACTGCGCCTGTGAAAGCGCTTCCAAGGAAGGGTGCTGGCTAGCAAGAGCTTTCAGTGCTGGCACTTTTCATCTCTGAGGAATTGCTGGACGTTTGCAATTTCTTAGCTCGTGTCTAGGAGACGGAAAGAGAAGGACCGTGACGTTTGGTGCGTAGAAAAGTGCAAAGCCCCAGTGTTGCTGCGCCTGTGAAAGCGCTTCCAAGGAAGGGTGCTGGCTAGCAACAGCTTTCAGTGCTGGCACTTTTCTTCTCTGAGCAATTGCTGGACGTTTGCAATTTCTCACCTGAGCTCTCTTTAGAGTGCGCGAGAGGATGAGCAGAAGATGAGGTGGCTAGAGAAGCCCAGAGCCCCAGTGTTCTTAGGCCTACAAAAGCACTTCCAAGGAAGGGTGCTGGCTAGCAAGAGCTTTCAGTGCTGGCACTTTTCATCTCTGAGCAATTGCTGGACGTTTGCAATTTCTCAGCTCGTGTCTACGAGGCGGAAAGAGAAGGACCGTGACGTTTGGTGGTTAGAGAAGCGCAAAGCCCCAGTGTTACTGCGCCTGTGAAAGCGCTTCCAAGGAAGGGTGCTGGCTAGCAAGAGCTTTCAGTGCTGGCACTTTTCATCTCTGAGCAATTGCTCGACGTTTGCAATTTCTCAGCTCGTGTCTACGAGACGGAAAGAGAAGGACCGTGACGTTTGGTGGCTAGAGAAGCGCAAAGCCCCAGTGTTACTGCGCCTGTGAAAGCGCTTCCAAGGAAGGGTGCTGGCTAGCAAGAGCTTTCAGTGCTGGCACTTTTCATCTCTGAGCAATTGCTCGACGTTTGCAATTTCTCACCTGAGCTCTCTTTAGAGTGCGCGAGAGGATGAGCAGAAGATGAGGTGGCTAGAGAAGCCCAGAGCCCCAGTGTTCTTAGGCCTACAAAAGCGCTTCCAAGGAAGGGTGCTGGCTAGCAAGAGCTTTCAGTGCTGGCACTTTTCATCTCTGAGCAATTGCTCGACGTTTGCAATTTCTCACCTGAGCTCTCTTTAGAGTGCGCGAGAGGATGAGCAGAAGATGAGGTGGCTAGAGAAGCCCAGAGCCCCAGTGTTCTTAGGCCTACAAAAGCGCTTCCAAGGAAGGGTGCTGGCTAGCAACAGCTTTCAGTGCTGGCACTTTTCATCTCGGAGCAATTGCTCGACGTTTGCAATTTCTCAGCTCCTGTCTACGAGACGGAAAGAGAAGGACCATGACGTTTGGTGCGTATAGAAGCGCAAAGCCCCAGTATTGCTGCGCCTGTGAAAGCGCTTCCAAGGAAGGGTGCTGGCTAGCAACAGCTTTCAGTGCTGGCACTTTTCATCTCTGAGCAATTGCTCGACGTTTGCAATTTCTCAGCTCGTGTCTAGGAGACGGAAAGAGAATGACCGTGACCTTTGGTGGCTAGAGAAGGGCAAAGCCCCAGTGTTACTGCGCCTGTGAAAGCGCTTCCAAGGAAGGGTGCTGGCTAGCAACAGCTTTCAGTGCTGGCACTTTTCATCTCTGAGCAATTGCTCGACGTTTGCAATTTCTCCCCTGAGCTCTCTTTAGAGTGCGCGAGAGGATGAGCAGAAGATGAGGTGGCTAGAGAAGCCCAGAGCCCCAGTGTTCTTAGGCCTACAAAAGCGCTTCCAAGGAAGGGTGCTGGCTAGCAACAGCTTTCAGTGCTGGCACTTTTCATCTCGGAGCAATTGCTCGACGTTTGCAATTTCTCACCTGAGCTCTCTTTAGAGTGCGCGAGAGGATGAGCAGAAGATGAGGTGGCTAGAGAAGCCCAGAGCCCCAGTGTTCTTAGGCCTACAAAAGCGCTTCCAAGGAAGGGTGCTGGCTAGCAACAGCTTTCAGTGCTGGCACTTTTCATCTCGGAGCAATTGCTCGACGTTTGCAATTTCTCAGCTCCTGTCTACGAGACGGAAAGAGAAGGACCATGACGTTTGGTGCGTATAGAAGCGCAAAGCCCCAGTATTGCTGCGCCTGTGAAAGCGCTTCCAAGGAAGGGTGCTGGCTAGCAACAGCTTTCAGTGCTGGCACTTTTCGTCTCTGAGCAATTGCTCGACGTTTGCAATTTCTCACCTGAGCTCTCTTTAGAGTGCGCGAGAGGATGAGCAGAAGATGAGGTGGCTAGAGAAGCACAGAGCCCCAGTGTTCTTAGGCCTACAAAAGCGCTTCCAAGGAAGGGTGCTGGCTAGCAACAGCTTTCAGTGCTGGCACTTTTCATCTCTGAGCAATTGTTTGACGTTTGCAATTTCTCAGCTTGTGTCTACCGACGGAAAGAGAAGGACCGTGACGTTTGGTGGCTAGAGAAGCGCAAAGCCCCAGTGTTACTGCGCCTGTGAAAGCGCTTCCAAGGAAGGGTGCTGGCTAGCAAGAGCTTTCAGTGCTGGCACTTTTCATCTCTGAGCAATTGCTCGACGTTTGCAATTTCTCAGCTCGTGTCTACGAGACGGAAAGAGAATGACCGTGACGTTTGGTGCGTATAGAAGCGCAAAGCCCCAGTGTTACTGCGCCTGTGAAAGCACTTCCAAGGAAGGGTGCTGGCTACCAAGAGCTTTCAGTGCTGGCACTTTTCTTCTCTGAGCAATTGCTCGACGTTTGCAATTTCTCACCTGAGCTCTCTTTAGAGTGCGCGAGAGGATGAGCAGAAGATGAGGTGGCTAGAGAAGCCCAGAGCCCCAGTGTTCTTAGGCCTACAAAAGCACTTCCAAGGAAGGGTGCTGGCTAGCAACAGCTTTCAGTGCTGGCACTTTTCATCTCTGAGCAATTGCTCGACGTTTGCAATTTCTCAGCTCGTGTCTACGAGGCGGAAAGAGAAGGACCGTGACGTTTGGTGCGTAGAGAAGCGCAAAGCCCCAGTGTTACTGCGCCTGTGAAAGCGCTTCCAAGGAAGGGTGCTGGCTAGCAACAGCTTTCAGTGCTGGCACTTTTCATCTCTGAGCAATTGCTCGACGTTTGCAATTTCTCAGCTCGTGTCTAGGAGACGGAAAGAGAAGGACCGTGACGTTTGGTGCGTAGAAAAGTGCAAAGCCCCAGTCTTACTGCGCCTGTGAAAGCGCTTCCAAGGAAGGGTGCTGGCTAGCAACAGCTTTCAGTGCTGGCACTTTTCTTCTCTGAGCAATTGCTTGACGTTTGCAATTTCTCACCTGAGCTCTCTTTAGAGTGCGCGAGAGGATGAGCAGAAGATGAGGTGGCTAGAGAAGCCCAGAGCCCCAGTGTTCTTAGGCCTACAAAAGCGCTTCCAAGGAAGGGTGCTGGCTAGCAACAGCTTTCAGTGCTGGCACTTTTCATCTCTGAGCAATTGCTCGACGTTTGCAATTTCTCAGCTCCTGTCTACGAGACGGAAAGAGAAGGACCATGACGTTTGGTGCGTATAGAAGCGCAAAGCCCCAGTGTTGCTGCGCCTGTGAAAGCGCTTCCAAGGAAGGGTGCTGGCTAGCAACAGCTTTCAGTGCTGGCACTTTTCTTCTCTGAGCATTTGCTCGACGTTTGCAATTTCTCACCTGAGCTCTCTTTAGAGTGCGCGAGAGGATGAGCAGAAGATGAGGTGGCTAGAGAAGCCCAGAGCCCCAGTGTTCTTAGGCCTACAAAAGCGCTTCCAAGGAAGGGTGCTGGCTAGCAACAGCTTTCAGTGCTGGCACTTTTCATCTCTGAGCAATTGCTTGACGTTTGCAATTTCTCAGCTTGTGTCTACCGACGGAAAGAGAAGGACCGTGACGTTTGGTGGCTAGAGAAGCGCAAAGCCCCAGTGTTACTGCGCCTGTGAAAGCGCTTCCAAGGAAGGGTGCTGGCTAGCAAGAGCTTTCAGTGCTGGCACTTTTCATCTCTGAGCAATTGCTCGACGTTTGCAATTTCTCAGCTCGTGTCTACGAGACGGAAAGAGAAGGACCGTGACGTTTGGTGCGTAGAAAAGTGCAAAGCCCCAGTGTTGCTGCGCCTGTGAAAGCGCTTCCAAGGAAGGGTGCTGGCTACCAAGAGCTTTCAGTGCTGGCACTTTTCTTCTCTGAGCAATTGCTCGACGTTTGCAATTTCTCACCTGAGCTCTCTTTAGAGTGCGCGAGAGGATGAGCAGAAGATGAGGTGGCTAGAGAAGCCCAGAGCCCCACTGTTCTTAGGCCTACAAAAGCACTTCCAAGGAAGGGTGCTGGCTAGCAACAGCTTTCAGTGCTGGCACTTTTCATCTCTGAGCAATTGCTCGACGTTTGCAATTTCTCAGCTCGTGTCTACGAGGCGGAAAGAGAAGGACCGTGACGTTTGGTGGGTAGAGAAGCGCAAAGCCCCAGTGTTACTGCGCCTGTGAAAGCGCTTCCAAGGAAGGGTGCTGGCTAGCAACAGCTTTCAGTGCTGGCACTTTTCATCTCTGAGCAATTGCTCGACGTTTGCAATTTCTCAGCTCGTGTCTAGGAGACGGAAAGAGAAGGACCGTGACGTTTGGTGCGTAGAAAAGTGCAAAGCCCCAGTCTTACTGCGCCTGTGAAAGCGCTTCCAAGGAAGGGTGCTGGCTAGCAACAGCTTTCAGTGCTGGCACTTTTCATCTCTGAGCAATTGCTCGACGTTTGCAATTTCTCACCTGAGCTCTCTTTAGAGTGCGCGAGAGGATGAGCAGAAGATGAGGTGGCTAGAGAAGCCCAGAGCCCCAGTGTTCTTAGGCCTACAAAAGCGCTTCCAAGGAAGGGTGCTGGCTAGCAACAGCTTTCAGTGCTGGCACTTTTCATCTCGGAGCAATTGCTCGACGTTTGCAATTTCTCAGCTCGTGTCTACGAGACGGAAAGAGAAGGACCATGACGTTCGGTGCGTATAGAAGCGCAAAGCCCCAGTGTTGCTGCGCCTGTGAAAGCGCTTCCAAGGAAGGGTGCTGGCTAGCAACAGCTTTCAGTGCTGGCACTTTTCTTCTCTGAGCATTTGCTCGACGTTTGCAATTTCTCACCTGAGCTCTCTTTAGAGTTCGCGAGAGGATGAGCAGAAGATGAGGTGGCTAGAGAAGCCCAGAGCCCCAGTGTGCTTAGGCCTACAAAAGCGCTTCCAAGGAAGGGTGCTGGCTAGCAACAGCTTTCAGTGCTGGCACTTTTCATCTCTGAGCAATTGCTCGACGTTTGCAATTTCTCAGCTCGTGTCTACGAGACGGAAAGAGAAGGACCGTGACGTTTGGTGCGTATAGAAGCGCAAAGCCCCAGTGTTGCTGCGCCTGTGAAAGCGCTTCCAAGGAAGGGTGCTGGCTAGCAACAGCTTTCAGTGCTGGCACTTTTCTTCTCTGAGCATTTGCTCGACGTTTGCAATTTCTCACCTGAGCTCTCTTTAGAGTGCGCAAGAGGATGAGCAGAAGATGAGGTGGCTAGAGAAGCCCAGAGCCCCAGTGTGCTTAGGCCTACAAAAGCGCTTCCAAGGAAGGGTGCTGGCTAGCAAGAGCTTTCAGTGCTGGCACTTTTCATCTCTGAGCAATTGCTCGACGTTTGCAATTTCTCAGCTCGTGTCTACGAGACGGAAAGAGAATGACCGTGACGTTTGGTGCGTATAGAAGCGCAAAGCCCCAGTGTTACTGCGCCTGTGAAAGCACTTCCAAGGAAGGGTGCTGGCTAGCAAGAGCTTTCAGTGCTGGCACTTTTCATCTCTGAGCAATTGCTCGACGTTTGCAATTTCTCAGCTCGTGTCTACGAGACGGAAAGAGAAGGACCGTGACGTTTGGTGCGTAGAAAAGTGCAAAGCCCCAGTGTTGCTGCGCCTGTGAAAGCACTTCCAAGGAAGGGTGCTGGCTAGCAACAGCTTTCAGTGCTGGCACTTTTCTTCTCTGAGCAATTGCTGGACGTTTGCAATTTCTCACCTGAGCTCTCTTTAGAGTGCGCGAGAGGATGAGCAGAAGATGAGGTGGCTAGAGAAGCCCAGAGCCCCAGTGTTCTTAGGCCTACAAAAGCACTTCCAAGGAAGGGTGCTGGCTAGCAACAGCTTTCAGTGCTGGCACTTTTCATCTCTGAGCAATTGCTGGACGTTTGCAATTTCTCAGCTCGTGTCTACGAGACGGAAAGAGAAGGACCGTGACGTTTGGTGGCTAGAGAAGTGCAAAGCCCCAGTGTTACTGCGCCTGTGAAAGCGCTTCCAAGGAAGGGTGCTGGCTAGCAACAGCTTTCAGTGCTGGCACTTTTCATCTCTGAGCAATTGCTCGACGTTTGCAATTTCTCAGCTCGTGTCTACGAGACGGAAAGAGAAGGACCGTGACGTTTAGTGCGTATAGAAGCGCAAAGCCCCAGTGTTGCTGCGCCTGTGAAAGCGCTTCCAAGGAAGGGTGCTGGCTAGCAACAGCTTTCAGTGCTGGCACTTTTCATCTCTGAGCAATTGCTCGACGTTTGCAATTTCTCACCTGAGCTCTCTTTAGAGTGCGCGAGAGGATGAGCAGAAGATGAGGTGGCTAGAGAAGCCCAGAGCCCCAGTCTTCTTAGGCCTACAAAAGCGCTTCCAAGGAAGGGTGCTGGCTAGCAAGAGCTTTCAGTGCTGGCACTTTTCATCTCTGAGCAATTGCTCGACGTTTGCAATTTCTCAGCTCGTGTCTACGAGGCGGAAAGAGAAGGACCGTGACGTTTGGTGGGTAGAGAAACGCAAAGCCCCAGTGTTACTGCGCCTGTGAAAGCGCTTCCAAGGAAGGGTGCTGGCTAGCAAGAGCTTTCAGTGCTGGCACTTTTCATCTCTGAGGAATTGCTGGACGTTTGCAATTTCTCAGCTCGTGTCTACGAGACGGAAAGAGAAGGACCGTGACGTTTGGTGCGTAGAAAAGTGCAAAGCCCCAGTGTTGCTGCGCCTGTGAAAGCGCTTCCAAGGAAGGGTGCTGGCTAGCAACAGCTTTCAGTGCTGGCACTTTTCTTCTCTGAGCAATTGCTCGACGTTTGCAATTTCTCACCTGAGCTCTCTTTAGAGTGCGCGAGAGGATGAGCAGAAGATGAGGTGGCTAGAGAAGCCCAGAGCCCCACTGTTCTTAGGCCTACAAAAGCGCTTCCAAGGCAGGGTGCTGGCTAGCAACAGCTTTCAGTGCTGGCACTTTTCATCTCTGAGCAATTGCTCGACGTTTGCAATTTCTCAGCTCGTGTCTACGAGACGGAAAGAGAAGGACCGTGATGTTTGGTGCGTATAGAAGCGCAAAGCCCCAGTGTTACTGCGCCTGTGAAAGCGCTTCCAAGGAAGGGTGCTGGCTAGCAACAGCTTTCAGTGCTGGCACTTTTCATCTCTGAGCAATTGCTCGACGTTTGCAATTTCTCAGCTCGTGTCTACGAGACGGAGAGATAGTGACCGTGACGTTTGGTGGCTAGAGAAGCGCAAAGCCCCAGTGTTACTGCGCCTGTGAAAGCGCTTCCAAGGAAGGGTGCTGGCTAGCAAGAGCTTTCAGTGCTGGCACTTTTCATCTCTGAGCAATTGCTCGACGTTTGCAATTTCTCACCTGAGCTCTCTTTAGAGTGCGCGAGAGGATGAGCAGAAGATGAGGTGGCTAGAGAAGCCCAGAGCCCCAGTGTTCTTAGGCCTACAAAAGCGCTTCCAAGGAAGGGTGCTGGCTAGCAAGAGCTTTCAGTGCTGGCACTTTTCATCTCGGAGCAATTGCTCGACGTTTGCAATTTCTCAGCTCGTGTCTACGAGACGGAAAGAGAAGGACCATGACGTTTGGTGCGTATAGAAGAGCAAAGCCCCAGTGTTGCTGCGCCTGTGAAAGCGCTTCCAAGGAAGGGTGCTGGCTAGCAACAGCTTTCAGTGCTGGCACTTTTCCTCTCTGAGCAATTGCTCGACCTTTGCAATTTCTCCCCTGAGCTCTCTTTAGAGTGCGCGAGAGGATGAGCAGAAGATGAGGTGGCTAGAGAAGCCCAGAGCCCCAGTGTTCTTAGGCCTGTAAAGTGCTTCCAAGGAAGGGTGCTGGCTAGCAACAGCTTTCAGTGCTGGCACTTTTCATCTCTGAGCAATTGCTCGACGTTTGCAATTTCTCAGCTTGTGTCTACTGACGGAAAGAGAAGGACCGTGACGTTTGGTGGCTAGAGAAGCGCAAAGCCCCAGTGTTACTGCGCCTGTGAAAGCGCTTCCAAGGAAGGGTGCTGGCTAGCAACAGCTTTCAGTGCTGGCACTTTTCATCTCTGAGCAATTGCTCGACGTTTGCAATTTCTCAGCTCGTGTCTACGAGACGGAGAGATAGTGACCGTGACGTTTGGTGGCTAGAGAAGCGCAAAGCCCCAGTGTTACTGCGCCTGTGAAAGCGCTTCCAAGGAAGGGTGCTGGCTAGCAAGAGCTTTCAGTGCTGGCACTTTTCATCTCGGAGCAATTGCTCGACGTTTGCAATTTCTCAGCTCGTGTCTACGAGACGGAAAGAGAAGGACCATGACGTTTGGTGCGTATAGAAGAGCAAAGCCCCAGTGTTGCTGCGCCTGTGAAAGCGCTTCCAAGGAAGGGTGCTGGCTAGCAACAGCTTTCAGTGCTGGCACTTTTCCTCTCTGAGCAATTGCTCGACCTTTGCAATTTCTCCCCTGAGCTCTCTTTAGAGTGCGCGAGAGGATGAGCAGAAGATGAGGTGGCTAGAGAAGCCCAGAGCCCCAGTGTTCTTAGGCCTGTAAAGTGCTTCCAAGGAAGGGTGCTGGCTAGCAACAGCTTTCAGTGCTGGCACTTTTCATCTCTGAGCAATTGCTCGACGTTTGCAATTTCTCAGCTTGTGTCTACTGACGGAAAGAGAAGGACCGTGACGTTTGGTGGCTAGAGAAGCGCAAAGCCCCAGTGTTACTGCGCCTGTGAAAGCGCTTCCAAGGAAGGGTGCTGGCTAGCAACAGCTTTCAGTGCTGGCACTTTTCATCTCTGAGCAATTGCTCGACGTTTGCAATTTCTCAGCTCGTGTCTACGAGACGGAGAGATAGTGACCGTGACGTTTGGTGGCTAGAGAAGCGCAAAGCCCCAGTGTTACTGCGCCTGTGAAAGCGCTTCCAAGGAAGGGTGCTGGCTAGCAAGAGCTTTCAGTGCTGGCACTTTTCATCTCTGAGCAATTGCTCGACGTTTGCAATTTCTCACCTGAGCTCTCTTTAGAGTGCGCGAGAGGATGAGCAGAAGATGAGGTGGCTAGAGAAGCCCAGAGCCCCAGTGTTCTTAGGCCTACAAAAGCGCTTCCAAGGAAGGGTGCTGGCTAGCAACAGCTTTCAGTGCTGGCACTTTTCATCTCGGAGCAATTGCTCGACGTTTGCAATTTCTCAGCTCCTGTCTACGAGACGGAAAGAGAAGGACCATGACGTTTGGTGCGTATAGAAGCGCAAAGCCCCAGTATTGCTGCGCCTGTGAAAGCGCTTCCAAGGAAGGGTGCTGGCTAGCAACAGCTTTCAGTGCTGGCACTTTTCATCTCTGAGCAATTGCTCGACGTTTGCAATTTCTCAGCTTGTGTCTACTGACGGAAAGAGAAGGACCGTGACGTTTGGTGGGTAGAGAAGCGCAAAGCCCCAGTGTTACTGCGCCTGTGAAAGCGCTTCCAAGGAAGGGTGCTGGCTAGCAAGAGCTTTCAGTGCTGGCACTTTTCATCTCTGAGCAATTGCTCGACGTTTGCAATTTCTCAGCTCGTGTCTACGAGACGGAAAGAGAATGACCGTGACGTTTGGTGCGTATAGAAGCGCAAAGCCCCAGTGTTACTGCGCCTGTGAAAGCACTTCCAAGGAAGGGTGCTGGCTACCAAGAGCTTTCAGTGCTGGCACTTTTCTTCTCTGAGCAATTGCTCGACGTTTGCAATTTCTCACCTGAGCTCTCTTTAGAGTGCGCGAGAGGATGAGCAGAAGATGAGGTGGCTAGAGAAGCCCAGAGCCCCAGTGTTCTTAGGCCTACAAAAGCACTTCCAAGGAAGGGTGCTGGCTAGCAACAGCTTTCAGTGCTGGCACTTTTCATCTCTGAGCAATTGCTCGACGTTTGCAATTTCTCAGCTCGTGTCTACGAGGCGGAAAGAGAAGGACCGTGACGTTTGGTGCGTAGAGAAGCGCAAAGCCCCAGTGTTACTGCGCCTGTGAAAGCGCTTCCAAGGAAGGGTGCTGGCTAGCAACAGCTTTCAGTGCTGGCACTTTTCATCTCTGAGCAATTGCTCGACGTTTGCAATTTCTCAGCTCGTGTCTAGGAGACGGAAAGAGAAGGACCGTGACGTTTGGTGCGTAGAAAAGTGCAAAGCCCCAGTCTTACTGCGCCTGTGAAAGCGCTTCCAAGGAAGGGTGCTGGCTAGCAACAGCTTTCAGTGCTGGCACTTTTCTTCTCTGAGCAATTGCTTGACGTTTGCAATTTCTCACCTGAGCTCTCTTTAGAGTGCGCGAGAGGATGAGCAGAAGATGAGGTGGCTAGAGAAGCCCAGAGCCCCAGTGTTCTTAGGCCTACAAAAGCGCTTCCAAGGAAGGGTGCTGGCTAGCAACAGCTTTCAGTGCTGGCACTTTTCATCTCTGAGCAATTGCTCGACGTTTGCAATTTCTCAGCTCCTGTCTACGAGACGGAAAGAGAAGGACCATGACGTTTGGTGCGTATAGAAGCGCAAAGCCCCAGTGTTGCTGCGCCTGTGAAAGCGCTTCCAAGGAAGGGTGCTGGCTAGCAACAGCTTTCAGTGCTGGCACTTTTCTTCTCTGAGCATTTGCTCGACGTTTGCAATTTCTCACCTGAGCTCTCTTTAGAGTGCGCGAGAGGATGAGCAGAAGATGAGGTGGCTAGAGAAGCCCAGAGCCCCAGTGTTCTTAGGCCTACAAAAGCGCTTCCAAGGAAGGGTGCTGGCTAGCAACAGCTTTCAGTGCTGGCACTTTTCATCTCTGAGCAATTGCTTGACGTTTGCAATTTCTCAGCTTGTGTCTACCGACGGAAAGAGAAGGACCGTGACGTTTGGTGGCTAGAGAAGCGCAAAGCCCCAGTGTTACTGCGCCTGTGAAAGCGCTTCCAAGGAAGGGTGCTGGCTAGCAAGAGCTTTCAGTGCTGGCACTTTTCATCTCTGAGCAATTGCTCGACGTTTGCAATTTCTCAGCTCGTGTCTACGAGACGGAAAGAGAAGGACCGTGACGTTTGGTGCGTAGAAAAGTGCAAAGCCCCAGTGTTGCTGCGCCTGTGAAAGCGCTTCCAAGGAAGGGTGCTGGCTACCAAGAGCTTTCAGTGCTGGCACTTTTCTTCTCTGAGCAATTGCTCGACGTTTGCAATTTCTCACCTGAGCTCTCTTTAGAGTGCGCGAGAGGATGAGCAGAAGATGAGGTGGCTAGAGAAGCCCAGAGCCCCACTGTTCTTAGGCCTACAAAAGCACTTCCAAGGAAGGGTGCTGGCTAGCAACAGCTTTCAGTGCTGGCACTTTTCATCTCTGAGCAATTGCTCGACGTTTGCAATTTCTCAGCTCGTGTCTACGAGGCGGAAAGAGAAGGACCGTGACGTTTGGTGGGTAGAGAAGCGCAAAGCCCCAGTGTTACTGCGCCTGTGAAAGCGCTTCCAAGGAAGGGTGCTGGCTAGCAACAGCTTTCAGTGCTGGCACTTTTCATCTCTGAGCAATTGCTCGACGTTTGCAATTTCTCAGCTCGTGTCTAGGAGACGGAAAGAGAAGGACCGTGACGTTTGGTGCGTAGAAAAGTGCAAAGCCCCAGTCTTACTGCGCCTGTGAAAGCGCTTCCAAGGAAGGGTGCTGGCTAGCAACAGCTTTCAGTGCTGGCACTTTTCATCTCTGAGCAATTGCTCGACGTTTGCAATTTCTCACCTGAGCTCTCTTTAGAGTGCGCGAGAGGATGAGCAGAAGATGAGGTGGCTAGAGAAGCCCAGAGCCCCAGTGTTCTTAGGCCTACAAAAGCGCTTCCAAGGAAGGGTGCTGGCTAGCAACAGCTTTCAGTGCTGGCACTTTTCATCTCGGAGCAATTGCTCGACGTTTGCAATTTCTCAGCTCGTGTCTACGAGACGGAAAGAGAAGGACCATGACGTTCGGTGCGTATAGAAGCGCAAAGCCCCAGTGTTGCTGCGCCTGTGAAAGCGCTTCCAAGGAAGGGTGCTGGCTAGCAACAGCTTTCAGTGCTGGCACTTTTCTTCTCTGAGCATTTGCTCGACGTTTGCAATTTCTCACCTGAGCTCTCTTTAGAGTTCGCGAGAGGATGAGCAGAAGATGAGGTGGCTAGAGAAGCCCAGAGCCCCAGTGTGCTTAGGCCTACAAAAGCGCTTCCAAGGAAGGGTGCTGGCTAGCAACAGCTTTCAGTGCTGGCACTTTTCATCTCTGAGCAATTGCTCGACGTTTGCAATTTCTCAGCTCGTGTCTACGAGACGGAAAGAGAAGGACCGTGACGTTTGGTGCGTATAGAAGCGCAAAGCCCCAGTGTTGCTGCGCCTGTGAAAGCGCTTCCAAGGAAGGGTGCTGGCTAGCAACAGCTTTCAGTGCTGGCACTTTTCTTCTCTGAGCATTTGCTCGACGTTTGCAATTTCTCACCTGAGCTCTCTTTAGAGTGCGCAAGAGGATGAGCAGAAGATGAGGTGGCTAGAGAAGCCCAGAGCCCCAGTGTGCTTAGGCCTACAAAAGCGCTTCCAAGGAAGGGTGCTGGCTAGCAAGAGCTTTCAGTGCTGGCACTTTTCATCTCTGAGCAATTGCTCGACGTTTGCAATTTCTCAGCTCGTGTCTACGAGACGGAAAGAGAATGACCGTGACGTTTGGTGCGTATAGAAGCGCAAAGCCCCAGTGTTACTGCGCCTGTGAAAGCACTTCCAAGGAAGGGTGCTGGCTAGCAAGAGCTTTCAGTGCTGGCACTTTTCATCTCTGAGCAATTGCTCGACGTTTGCAATTTCTCAGCTCGTGTCTACGAGACGGAAAGAGAAGGACCGTGACGTTTGGTGCGTAGAAAAGTGCAAAGCCCCAGTGTTGCTGCGCCTGTGAAAGCACTTCCAAGGAAGGGTGCTGGCTAGCAACAGCTTTCAGTGCTGGCACTTTTCTTCTCTGAGCAATTGCTGGACGTTTGCAATTTCTCACCTGAGCTCTCTTTAGAGTGCGCGAGAGGATGAGCAGAAGATGAGGTGGCTAGAGAAGCCCAGAGCCCCAGTGTTCTTAGGCCTACAAAAGCACTTCCAAGGAAGGGTGCTGGCTAGCAACAGCTTTCAGTGCTGGCACTTTTCATCTCTGAGCAATTGCTGGACGTTTGCAATTTCTCAGCTCGTGTCTACGAGACGGAAAGAGAAGGACCGTGACGTTTGGTGGCTAGAGAAGTGCAAAGCCCCAGTGTTACTGCGCCTGTGAAAGCGCTTCCAAGGAAGGGTGCTGGCTAGCAACAGCTTTCAGTGCTGGCACTTTTCATCTCTGAGCAATTGCTCGACGTTTGCAATTTCTCAGCTCGTGTCTACGAGACGGAAAGAGAAGGACCGTGACGTTTAGTGCGTATAGAAGCGCAAAGCCCCAGTGTTGCTGCGCCTGTGAAAGCGCTTCCAAGGAAGGGTGCTGGCTAGCAACAGCTTTCAGTGCTGGCACTTTTCATCTCTGAGCAATTGCTCGACGTTTGCAATTTCTCACCTGAGCTCTCTTTAGAGTGCGCGAGAGGATGAGCAGAAGATGAGGTGGCTAGAGAAGCCCAGAGCCCCAGTCTTCTTAGGCCTACAAAAGCGCTTCCAAGGAAGGGTGCTGGCTAGCAAGAGCTTTCAGTGCTGGCACTTTTCATCTCTGAGCAATTGCTCGACGTTTGCAATTTCTCAGCTCGTGTCTACGAGGCGGAAAGAGAAGGACCGTGACGTTTGGTGGGTAGAGAAACGCAAAGCCCCAGTGTTACTGCGCCTGTGAAAGCGCTTCCAAGGAAGGGTGCTGGCTAGCAAGAGCTTTCAGTGCTGGCACTTTTCATCTCTGAGGAATTGCTGGACGTTTGCAATTTCTCAGCTCGTGTCTACGAGACGGAAAGAGAAGGACCGTGACGTTTGGTGCGTAGAAAAGTGCAAAGCCCCAGTGTTGC
Source organism: Sarcoramphus papa (assembly GCA_037962945.1). Lineage (NCBI taxonomy): Eukaryota > Metazoa > Chordata > Aves > Accipitriformes > Cathartidae > Sarcoramphus > Sarcoramphus papa. The sequence goes on along the minus strand of JBBMRM010000084.1, from coordinate 4,436,261 downwards.
TGCGCCTGTGAAAGCGCTTCCAAGGAAGGGTGCTGGCTAGCAACAGCTTTCAGTGCTGGCACTTTTCTTCTCTGAGCAATTGCTCGACGTTTGCAATTTCTCACCTGAGCTCTCTTTAGAGTGCGCGAGAGGATGAGCAGAAGATGAGGTGGCTAGAGAAGCCCAGAGCCCCACTGTTCTTAGGCCTACAAAAGCGCTTCCAAGGCAGGGTGCTGGCTAGCAACAGCTTTCAGTGCTGGCACTTTTCATCTCTGAGCAATTGCTCGACGTTTGCAATTTCTCAGCTCGTGTCTACGAGACGGAAAGAGAAGGACCGTGATGTTTGGTGCGTATAGAAGCGCAAAGCCCCAGTGTTACTGCGCCTGTGAAAGCGCTTCCAAGGAAGGGTGCTGGCTAGCAACAGCTTTCAGTGCTGGCACTTTTCATCTCTGAGCAATTGCTCGACGTTTGCAATTTCTCAGCTCGTGTCTACGAGACGGAGAGATAGTGACCGTGACGTTTGGTGGCTAGAGAAGCGCAAAGCCCCAGTGTTACTGCGCCTGTGAAAGCGCTTCCAAGGAAGGGTGCTGGCTAGCAAGAGCTTTCAGTGCTGGCACTTTTCATCTCTGAGCAATTGCTCGACGTTTGCAATTTCTCACCTGAGCTCTCTTTAGAGTGCGCGAGAGGATGAGCAGAAGATGAGGTGGCTAGAGAAGCCCAGAGCCCCAGTGTTCTTAGGCCTACAAAAGCGCTTCCAAGGAAGGGTGCTGGCTAGCAAGAGCTTTCAGTGCTGGCACTTTTCATCTCGGAGCAATTGCTCGACGTTTGCAATTTCTCAGCTCGTGTCTACGAGACGGAAAGAGAAGGACCATGACGTTTGGTGCGTATAGAAGAGCAAAGCCCCAGTGTTGCTGCGCCTGTGAAAGCGCTTCCAAGGAAGGGTGCTGGCTAGCAACAGCTTTCAGTGCTGGCACTTTTCCTCTCTGAGCAATTGCTCGACCTTTGCAATTTCTCCCCTGAGCTCTCTTTAGAGTGCGCGAGAGGATGAGCAGAAGATGAGGTGGCTAGAGAAGCCCAGAGCCCCAGTGTTCTTAGGCCTGTAAAGTGCTTCCAAGGAAGGGTGCTGGCTAGCAACAGCTTTCAGTGCTGGCACTTTTCATCTCTGAGCAATTGCTCGACGTTTGCAATTTCTCAGCTTGTGTCTACTGACGGAAAGAGAAGGACCGTGACGTTTGGTGGCTAGAGAAGCGCAAAGCCCCAGTGTTACTGCGCCTGTGAAAGCGCTTCCAAGGAAGGGTGCTGGCTAGCAACAGCTTTCAGTGCTGGCACTTTTCATCTCTGAGCAATTGCTCGACGTTTGCAATTTCTCAGCTCGTGTCTACGAGACGGAGAGATAGTGACCGTGACGTTTGGTGGCTAGAGAAGCGCAAAGCCCCAGTGTTACTGCGCCTGTGAAAGCGCTTCCAAGGAAGGGTGCTGGCTAGCAAGAGCTTTCAGTGCTGGCACTTTTCATCTCTGAGCAATTGCTCGACGTTTGCAATTTCTCACCTGAGCTCTCTTTAGAGTGCGCGAGAGGATGAGCAGAAGATGAGGTGGCTAGAGAAGCCCAGAGCCCCAGTGTTCTTAGGCCTACAAAAGCGCTTCCAAGGAAGGGTGCTGGCTAGCAACAGCTTTCAGTGCTGGCACTTTTCATCTCGGAGCAATTGCTCGACGTTTGCAATTTCTCAGCTCCTGTCTACGAGACGGAAAGAGAAGGACCATGACGTTTGGTGCGTATAGAAGCGCAAAGCCCCAGTATTGCTGCGCCTGTGAAAGCGCTTCCAAGGAAGGGTGCTGGCTAGCAACAGCTTTCAGTGCTGGCACTTTTCGTCTCTGAGCAATTGCTCGACGTTTGCAATTTCTCACCTGAGCTCTCTTTAGAGTGCGCGAGAGGATGAGCAGAAGATGAGGTGGCTAGAGAAGCCCAGAGCCCCAGTGTTCTTAGGCCTACAAAAGCACTTCCAAGGAAGGGTGCTGGCTAGCAAGAGCTTTCAGTGCTGGCACTTTTCATCTCTGAGCAATTGCTCGACGTTTGCAATTTCTCAGCTCGTGTCTACGAGGCGGAAAGAGAAGGACCGTGACGTTTGGTGGGTAGAGAAGCGCAAAGCCCCAGTGTTACTGCGCCTGTGAAAGCGCTTCCAAGGAAGGGTGCTGGCTAGCAACAGCTTTCAGTGCTGGCACTTTTCATCTCTGAGGAATTGCTGGACGTTTGCAATTTCTCAGCTCGTGTCTAGGAGACGGAAAGAGAAGGACCGTGACGTTTGGTGCGTAGAAAAGTGCAAAGCCCCAGTGTTGCTGCGCCTGTGAAAGCGCTTCCAAGGAAGGGTGCTGGCTAGCAACAGCTTTCAGTGCTGGCACTTTTCATCTCTGAGCAATTGCTCGACGTTTGCAATTTCTCACCTGAGCTCTCTTTAGAGTGCGCGAGAGGATGAGCAGAAGATGAGGTGGCTAGAGAAGCCCAGAGCCCCAGTGTTCTTAGGCCTACAAAAGCGCTTCCAAGGAAGGGTCCTGGCTAGCAACAGCTTTCAGTGCTGGCACTTTTCATCTCTGAGCAATTGCTCGACGTTTGCAATTTCTCAGCTCGTGTCTACGAGACGGAAAGAGAAGGACCATGACGTTTGGTGCGTATAGAAGCGCAAAGCCCCAGTGTTGCTGCGCCTGTGAAAGCGCTTCCAAGGAAGGGTGCTGGCTAGCAACAGCTTTCAGTGCTGGCACTTTTCTTCTCTGAGCATTTGCTCGACGTTTGCAATTTCTCACCTGAGCTCTCTTTAGAGTGCGCGAGAGGATGAGCAGAAGATGAGGTGGCTAGAGAAGCCCAGAGCCCCAGTGTGCTTAGGCCTACAAAAGCGCTTCCAAGGAAGGGTGCTGGCTAGCAACAGCTTTCAGTGCTGGCACTTTTCATCTCTGAGCAATTGCTCGACGTTTGCAATTTCTCAGCTCGTGTCTACGAGACGGAAAGAGAATGACCGTGACGTTTGGTGCGTATAGAAGCGCAAAGCCCCAGTGTTACTGCGCCTGTGAAAGCACTTCCAAGGAAGGGTGCTGGCTAGCAAGAGCTTTCAGTGCTGGCACTTTTCATCTCTGAGCAATTGCTCGACGTTTGCAATTTCTCAGCTCGTGTCTACGAGACGGAAAGAGAAGGACCGTGACGTTTGGTGCGTAGAAAAGTGCAAAGCCCCAGTGTTGCTGCGCCTGTGAAAGCACTTCCAAGGAAGGGTGCTGGCTAGCAACAGCTTTCAGTGCTGGCACTTTTCTTCTCTGAGCAATTGCTCGACGTTTGCAATTTCTCACCTGAGCTCTCTTTAGAGTGCGCGAGAGGATGAGCAGAAGATGAGGTGGCTAGAGAAGCCCAGAGCCCCAGTGTTCTTAGGCCTACAAAAGCGCTTCCAAGGAAGGGTGCTGGCTAGCAACAGCTTTCAGTGCTGGCACTTTTCATCTCTGAGCAATTGCTGGACGTTTGCAATTTCTCAGCTCGTGTCTACGAGACGGAAAGAGAAGGACCGTGACGTTTGGTGGGTAGAGAAGTGCAAAGCCCCAGTGTTACTGCGCCTGTGAAAGCGCTTCCAAGGAAGGGTGCTGGCTAGCAACAGCTTTCAGTGCTGGCACTTTTCATCTCTGAGCAATTGCTCGACGTTTGCAATTTCTCAGCTCGTGTCTACGAGACGGAAAGAGAAGGACCGTGACGTTTAGTGCGTATAGAAGCGCAAAGCCCCAGTGTTGCTGCGCCTGTGAAAGCGCTTCCAAGGAAGGGTGCTGGCTAGCAAGAGCTTTCAGTGCTGGCACTTTTCACCTCTGAGCAATTGCTCGACGTTTGCAATTTCTCACCTGAGCTCTCTTTAGAGTGCGCGAGAGGATGAGCAGAAGATGAGGTGGCTAGAGAAGCCCAGAGCCCCAGTCTTCTTAGGCCTACAAAAGCGCTTCCAAGGAAGGGTGCTGGCTAGCAAGAGCTTTCAGTGCTGGCACTTTTCAGCTCTGAGCAATTGCTCGACGTTTGCAATTTCTCAGCTCGTGTCTACGAGGCGGAAAGAGAAGGACCGTGACGTTTGGTGGGTAGAGAAACGCAAAGCCCCAGTGTTACTGCGCCTGTGAAAGCGCTTCCAAGGAAGGGTGCTGGCTAGCAAGAGCTTTCAGTGCTGGCACTTTTCATCTCTGAGCAATTGCTCGACGTTTGCAATTTCTCAGCTCGTGTCTACGAGACGGAAAGAGAAGGACCGTGACGTTTGGTGCGTAGAAAAGTGCAAAGCCCCAGTGTTGCTGCGCCTGTGAAAGCGCTTCCAAGGAAGGGTGCTGGCTAGCAACAGCTTTCAGTGCTGGCACTTTTCTTCTCTGAGCAATTGCTCGACGTTTGCAATTTCTCACCTGAGCTCTCTTTAGAGTGCGCGAGAGGATGAGCAGAAGATGAGGTGGCTAGAGAAGCCCAGAGCCCCAGTGTTCTTAGGCCTACAAAAGCGCTTCCAAGGCAGGGTGCTGGCTAGCAACAGCTTTCAGTGCTGGCACTTTTCATCTCTGAGCAATTGCTCGACGTTTGCAATTTCTCAGCTCGTGTCTACGAGACGGAAAGAGAATGACCGTGACCTTTGGTGCGTATAGAAGCGCAAAGCCCCAGTGTTACTGCGCCTGTGAAAGCGCTTCCAAGGAAGGGTGCTGGCTAGCAACAGCTTTCAGTGCTGGCACTTTTCATCTCTGAGCAATTGCTGGACGTTTGCAATTTCTCAGCTCGTGTCTACGAGACGGAGAGATAGTGACCGTGACGTTTGGTGGCTAGAGAAGCGCAAAGCCACAGTGTTACTGCGCCTGTGAAAGCGCTTCCAAGGAAGGGTGCTGGCTAGCAACAGCTTTCAGTGCTGGCACTTTTCATCTCTGAGCAATTGCTCGACGTTTGCAATTTCTCACCTGAGCTCTCTTTAGAGTGCGCGAGAGGATGAGCAGAAGATGAGGTGGCTAGAGAAGCCCAGAGCCCCAGTGTTCTTAGGCCTACAAAAGCGCTTCCAAGGAAGGGTGCTGGCTAGCAAGAGCTTTCAGTGCTGGCACTTTTCATCTCGGAGCAATTGCTGGACGTTTGCAATTTCTCAGCTCGTGTCTACGAGACGGAAAGAGAAGGACCATGACGTTTGGTGCGTATAGAAGCGCAAAGCCCCAGTATTGCTGCGCCTGTGAAAGCGCTTCCAAGGAAGGGTGCTGGCTAGCAACAGATTTCAGTGCTGGCACTTTTCCTCTCTGAGCAATTGCTCGACCTTTGCAATTTCTCACCTGAGCTCTCTTTAGAGTGCGCGAGAGGATGAGCAGAAGATGAGGTGGCTAGAGAAGCCCAGAGCCCCAGTGTTCTTAGGCCTACAAAAGCGCTTCCAAGGAAGGGTGCTGGCTAGCAACAGCTTTCAGTGCTGGCACTTTTCAGCTCTGAGCAATTGCTCGACGTTTGCAATTTCTCAGCTTGTGTCTACCGACGGAAAGAGAAAGACCGTGACGTTTGGTGGCTAGAGAAGCGCAAAGCCCCAGTGTTACTGCGCCTGTGAAAGCGCTTCCAAGGAAGGGTGCTGGCTAGCAAGAGCTTTCAGTGCTGGCACTTTTCATCTCTGAGGAATTGCTGGACGTTTGCAATTTCTTAGCTCGTGTCTAGGAGACGGAAAGAGAAGGACCGTGACGTTTGGTGCGTAGAAAAGTGCAAAGCCCCAGTGTTGCTGCGCCTGTGAAAGCGCTTCCAAGGAAGGGTGCTGGCTAGCAACAGCTTTCAGTGCTGGCACTTTTCTTCTCTGAGCAATTGCTGGACGTTTGCAATTTCTCACCTGAGCTCTCTTTAGAGTGCGCGAGAGGATGAGCAGAAGATGAGGTGGCTAGAGAAGCCCAGAGCCCCAGTCTTCTTAGGCCTACAAAAGCACTTCCAAGGAAGGGTGCTGGCTAGCAAGAGCTTTCAGTGCTGGCACTTTTCATCTCTGAGCAATTGCTGGACGTTTGCAATTTCTCAGCTCGTGTCTACGAGGCGGAAAGACAAGGACCGTGACGTTTGGTGGTTAGAGAAGCGCAAAGCCCCAGTGTTACTGCGCCTGTGAAAGCGCTTCCAAGGAAGGGTGCTGGCTAGCAAGAGCTTTCAGTGCTGGCACTTTTCATCTCTGAGCAATTGCTCGACGTTTGCAATTTCTCAGCTCGTGTCTACGAGACGGAAAGAGAAGGACCGTGACGTTTGGTGGCTAGAGAAGCGCAAAGCCCCAGTGTTACTGCGCCTGTGAAAGCGCTTCCAAGGAAGGGTGCTGGCTAGCAAGAGCTTTCAGTGCTGGCACTTTTCATCTCTGAGCAATTGCTCGACGTTTGCAATTTCTCACCTGAGCTCTCTTTAGAGTGCGCGAGAGGATGAGCAGAAGATGAGGTGGCTAGAGAAGCCCAGAGCCCCAGTGTTCTTAGGCCTACAAAAGCGCTTCCAAGGAAGGGTTCTGGCTAGCAACAGCTTTCAGTGCTGGCACTTTTCATCTCTGAGCAATTGCTCGACGTTTGCAATTTCTCACCTGAGCTCTCTTTAGAGTGCGCGAGAGGATGAGCAGAAGATGAGGTGGCTAGAGAAGCCCAGAGCCCCAGTGTTCTTAGGCCTACAAAAGCGCTTCCAAGGAAGGGTGCTGGCTAGCAACAGCTTTCAGTGCTGGCACTTTTCATCTCGGAGCAATTGCTCGACGTTTGCAATTTCTCAGCTCCTGTCTACGAGACGGAAAGAGAAGGACCATGACGTTTGGTGCGTATAGAAGCGCAAAGCCCCAGTATTGCTGCGCCTGTGAAAGCGCTTCCAAGGAAGGGTGCTGGCTAGCAACAGCTTTCAGTGCTGGCACTTTTCATCTCTGAGCAATTGCTCGACGTTTGCAATTTCTCAGCTCGTGTCTAGGAGACGGAAAGAGAATGACCGTGACCTTTGGTGGCTAGAGAAGGGCAAAGCCCCAGTGTTACTGCGCCTGTGAAAGCGCTTCCAAGGAAGGGTGCTGGCTAGCAACAGCTTTCAGTGCTGGCACTTTTCATCTCTGAGCAATTGCTCGACGTTTGCAGTTTCTCCCCTGAGCTCTCTTTAGAGTGCGCGAGAGGATGAGCAGAAGATGAGGTGGCTAGAGAAGCCCAGAGCCCCAGTGTTCTTAGGCCTACAAAAGCGCTTCCAAGGAAGGGTGCTGGCTAGCAACAGCTTTCAGTGCTGGCACTTTTCATCTCGGAGCAATTGCTCGACGTTTGCAATTTCTCACCTGAGCTCTCTTTAGAGTGCGCGAGAGGATGAGCAGAAGATGAGGTGGCTAGAGAAGCCCAGAGCCCCAGTGTTCTTAGGCCTACAAAAGCGCTTCCAAGGAAGGGTGCTGGCTAGCAACAGCTTTCAGTGCTGGCACTTTTCATCTCGGAGCAATTGCTCGACGTTTGCAATTTCTCAGCTCCTGTCTACGAGACGGAAAGAGAAGGACCATGACGTTTGGTGCGTATAGAAGCGCAAAGCCCCAGTATTGCTGCGCCTGTGAAAGCGCTTCCAAGGAAGGGTGCTGGCTAGCAACAGCTTTCAGTGCTGGCACTTTTCGTCTCTGAGCAATTGCTCGACGTTTGCAATTTCTCAGCTTGTGTCTACCGACGGAAAGAGAAGGACCGTGACGTTTGGTGGCTAGAGAAGCGCAAAGCCCCAGTGTTACTGCGCCTGTGAAAGCGCTTCCAAGGAAGGGTGCTGGCTAGCAAGAGCTTTCAGTGCTGGCACTTTTCATCTCTGAGCAATTGCTCGACGTTTGCAATTTCTCAGCTCGTGTCTACGAGACGGAAAGAGAATGACCGTGACGTTTGGTGCGTATAGAAGCGCAAAGCCCCAGTGTTACTGCGCCTGTGAAAGCACTTCCAAGGAAGGGTGCTGGCTACCAAGAGCTTTCAGTGCTGGCACTTTTCTTCTCTGAGCAATTGCTCGACGTTTGCAATTTCTCACCTGAGCTCTCTTTAGAGTGCGCGAGAGGATGAGCAGAAGATGAGGTGGCTAGAGAAGCCCAGAGCCCCAGTGTTCTTAGGCCTACAAAAGCACTTCCAAGGAAGGGTGCTGGCTAGCAACAGCTTTCAGTGCTGGCACTTTTCATCTCTGAGCAATTGCTCGACGTTTGCAATTTCTCAGCTCGTGTCTACGAGGCGGAAAGAGAAGGACCGTGACGTTTGGTGCGTAGAGAAGCGCAAAGCCCCAGTGTTACTGCGCCTGTGAAAGCGCTTCCAAGGAAGGGTGCTGGCTAGCAACAGCTTTCAGTGCTGGCACTTTTCATCTCTGAGCAATTGCTCGACGTTTGCAATTTCTCAGCTCGTGTCTAGGAGACGGAAAGAGAAGGACCGTGACGTTTGGTGCGTAGAAAAGTGCAAAGCCCCAGTCTTACTGCGCCTGTGAAAGCGCTTCCAAGGAAGGGTGCTGGCTAGCAACAGCTTTCAGTGCTGGCACTTTTCTTCTCTGAGCAATTGCTCGACGTTTGCAATTTCTCACCTGAGCTCTCTTTAGAGTGCGCGAGAGGATGAGCAGAAGATGAGGTGGCTAGAGAAGCCCAGAGCCCCAGTGTTCTTAGGCCTACAAAAGCGCTTCCAAGGAAGGGTGCTGGCTAGCAACAGCTTTCAGTGCTGGCACTTTTCATCTCTGAGCAATTGCTCGACGTTTGCAATTTCTCAGCTCGTGTCTACGAGACGGAAAGAGAAGGACCATGACGTTTGGTGCGTATAGAAGCGCAAAGCCCCAGTGTTGCTGCGCCTGTGAAAGCGCTTCCAAGGAAGGGTGCTGGCTAGCAACAGCTTTCAGTGCTGGCACTTTTCTTCTCTGAGCATTTGCTCGACGTTTGCAATTTCTCACCTGAGCTCTCTTTAGAGTGCGCGAGAGGATGAGCAGAAGATGAGGTGGCTAGAGAAGCCCAGAGCCCCAGTGTTCTTAGGCCTACAAAAGCGCTTCCAAGGAAGGGTGCTGGCTAGCAACAGCTTTCAGTGCTGGCACTTTTCATCTCTGAGCAATTGCTTGACGTTTGCAATTTCTCAGCTTGTGTCTACCGACGGAAAGAGAAGGACCGTGACGTTTGGTGGCTAGAGAAGCGCAAAGCCCCAGTGTTACTGCGCCTGTGAAAGCGCTTCCAAGGAAGGGTGCTGGCTAGCAAGAGCTTTCAGTGCTGGCACTTTTCATCTCTGAGCAATTGCTCGACGTTTGCAATTTCTCAGCTCGTGTCTACGAGACGGAAAGAGAAGGACCGTGACGTTTGGTGCGTATAGAAGCGCAAAGCCCCAGTGTTACTGCGCCTGTGAAAGCACTTCCAAGGAAGGGTGCTGGCTAGCAACAGCTTTCAGTGCTGGCACTTTTCATCTCTGAGCAATTGCTCGACGTTTGCAATTTCTCAGCTCGTGTCTACGAGACGGAAAGAGAAGGACCGTGACGTTTGGTGCGTAGAAAAGTGCAAAGCCCCAGTGTTGCTGCGCCTGTGAAAGCGCTTCCAAGGAAGGGTGCTGGCTACCAAGAGCTTTCAGTGCTGGCACTTTTCTTCTCTGAGCAATTGCTCGACGTTTGCAATTTCTCACCTGAGCTCTCTTTAGAGTGCGCGAGAGGATGAGCAGAAGATGAGGTGGCTAGAGAAGCCCAGAGCCCCACTGTTCTTAGGCCTACAAAAGCACTTCCAAGGAAGGGTGCTGGCTAGCAACAGCTTTCAGTGCTGGCACTTTTCATCTCTGAGCAATTGCTCGACGTTTGCAATTTCTCAGCTCGTGTCTACGAGGCGGAAAGAGAAGGACCGTGACGTTTGGTGGGTAGAGAAGCGCAAAGCCCCAGTGTTACTGCGCCTGTGAAAGCGCTTCCAAGGAAGGGTGCTGGCTAGCAACAGCTTTCAGTGCTGGCACTTTTCATCTCTGAGCAATTGCTCGACGTTTGCAATTTCTCAGCTCGTGTCTAGGAGACGGAAAGAGAAGGACCGTGACGTTTGGTGCGTAGAAAAGTGCAAAGCCCCAGTCTTACTGCGCCTGTGAAAGCGCTTCCAAGGAAGGGTGCTGGCTAGCAACAGCTTTCAGTGCTGGCACTTTTCTTCTCTGAGCAATTGCTCGACGTTTGCAATTTCTCACCTGAGCTCTCTTTAGAGTGCGCGAGAGGATGAGCAGAAGATGAGGTGGCTAGAGAAGCCCAGAGCCCCAGTGTTCTTAGGCCTACAAAAGCACTTCCAAGGAAGGGTGCTGGCTAGCAACAGCTTTCAGTGCTGGCACTTTTCATCTCTGAGCAATTGCTCGACGTTTGCAATTTCTCAGCTCGTGTCTACGAGACGGAAAGAGAAGGACCATGACGTTTGGTGCGTATAGAAGCGCAAAGCCCCAGTGTTGCTGCGCCTGTGAAAGCGCTTCCAAGGAAGGGTGCTGGCTAGCAACAGCTTTCAGTGCTGGCACTTTTCTTCTCTGAGCATTTGCTCGACGTTTGCAATTTCTCACCTGAGCTCTCTTTAGAGTTCGCGAGAGGATGAGCAGAAGATGAGGTGGCTAGAGAAGCCCAGAGCCCCAGTGTGCTTAGGCCTACAAAAGCGCTTCCAAGGAAGGGTGCTGGCTAGCAAGAGCTTTCAGTGCTGGCACTTTTCATCTCTGAGCAATTGCTCGACGTTTGCAATTTCTCAGCTCGTGTCTACGAGACGGAAAGAGAATGACCGTGACGTTTGGTGCGTATAGAAGCGCAAAGCCCCAGTGTTACTGCGCCTGTGAAAGCACTTCCAAGGAAGGGTGCTGGCTAGCAAGAGCTTTCAGTGCTGGCACTTTTCATCTCTGAGCAATTGCTCGACGTTTGCAATTTCTCAGCTCGTGTCTACGAGACGGAAAGAGAAGGACCGTGACGTTTGGTGCGTAGAAAAGTGCAAAGCCCCAGTGTTGCTGCGCCTGTGAAAGCACTTCCAAGGAAGGGTGCTGGCTAGCAACAGCTTTCAGTGCTGGCACTTTTCTTCTCTGAGCAATTGCTGGACGTTTGCAATTTCTCACCTGAGCTCTCTTTAGAGTGCGCGAGAGGATGAGCAGAAGATGAGGTGGCTAGAGAAGCCCAGAGCCCCAGTGTTCTTAGGCCTACAAAAGCACTTCCAAGGAAGGGTGCTGGCTAGCAACAGCTTTCAGTGCTGGCACTTTTCATCTCTGAGCAATTGCTGGACGTTTGCAATTTCTCAGCTCGTGTCTACGAGACGGAAAGAGAAGGACCGTGACGTTTGGTGGCTAGAGAAGTGCAAAGCCCCAGTGTTACTGCGCCTGTGAAAGCGCTTCCAAGGAAGGGTGCTGGCTAGCAACAGCTTTCAGTGCTGGCACTTTTCATCTCTGAGCAATTGCTCGACGTTTGCAATTTCTCAGCTCGTGTCTACGAGACGGAAAGAGAAGGACCGTGACGTTTAGTGCGTATAGAAGCGCAAAGCCCCAGTGTTGCTGCGCCTGTGAAAGCGCTTCCAAGGAAGGGTGCTGGCTAGCAAGAGCTTTCAGTGCTGGCACTTTTCATCTCTGAGCAATTGCTCGACGTTTGCAATTTCTCACCTGAGCTCTCTTTAGAGTGCGCGAGAGGATGAGCAGAAGATGAGGTGGCTAGAGAAGCCCAGAGCCCCAGTCTTCTTAGGCCTACAAAAGCGCTTCCAAGGAAGGGTGCTGGCTAGCAAGAGCTTTCAGTGCTGGCACTTTTCATCTCTGAGCAATTGCTCGACGTTTGCAATTTCTCAGCTCGTGTCTACGAGGCGGAAAGAGAAGGACCGTGACGTTTGGTGGGTAGAGAAACGCAAAGCCCCAGTGTTACTGCGCCTGTGAAAGCGCTTCCAAGGAAGGGTGCTGGCTAGCAAGAGCTTTCAGTGCTGGCACTTTTCATCTCTGAGGAATTGCTGGACGTTTGCAATTTCTCAGCTCGTGTCTACGAGACGGAAAGAGAAGGACCGTGACGTTTGGTGCGTAGAAAAGTGCAAAGCCCCAGTGTTGCTGCGCCTGTGAAAGCGCTTCCAAGGAAGGGTGCTGGCTAGCAACAGCTTTCAGTGCTGGCACTTTTCGTCTCTGAGCAATTGCTCGACGTTTGCAATTTCTCACCTGAGCTCTCTTTAGAGTGCGCGAGAGGATGAGCAGAAGATGAGGTGGCTAGAGAAGCCCAGAGCCCCAGAGTTCTTAGGCCTACAAAAGCGCTTCCAAGGCAGGGTGCTGGCTAGCAACAGCTTTCAGTGCTGGCACTTTTCATCTCTGAGCAATTGCTCGACGTTTGCAATTTCTCAGCTCGTGTCTACGAGACGGAAAGAGAAGGACCGTGATGTTTGGTGCGTATAGAAGCGCAAAGCCCCAGTGTTACTGCGCCTGTGAAAGCGCTTCCAAGGAAGGGTGCTGGCTAGCAACAGCTTTCAGTGCTGGCACTTTTCATCTCTGAGCAATTGCTGGACGTTTGCAATTTCTCAGCTCGTGTCTACGAGACGGAGAGATAGTGACCGTGACGTTTGGTGGCTAGAGAAGCGCAAAGCCACAGTGTTACTGCGCCTGTGAAAGCGCTTCCAAGGAAGGGTGCTGGCTAGCAAGAGCTTTCAGTGCTGGCACTTTTCATCTCTGAGCAATTGCTCGACGTTTGCAATTTCTCACCTGAGCTCTCTTTAGAGTGCGCGAGAGGATGAGCAGAAGATGAGGTGGCTAGAGAAGCCCAGAGCCCCAGTGTTCTTAGGCCTACAAAAGCGCTTCCAAGGAAGGGTGCTGGCTAGCAAGAGCTTTCAGTGCTGGCACTTTTCATCTCGGAGCAATTGCTCGACGTTTGCAATTTCTCAGCTCGTGTCTACGAGACGGAAAGAGAAGGACCATGACGTTTGGTGCGTATAGAAGAGCAAAGCCCCAGTGTTGCTGCGCCTGTGAAAGCGCTTCCAAGGAAGGGTGCTGGCTAGCAACAGCTTTCAGTGCTGGCACTTTTCCTCTCTGAGCAATTGCTCGACCTTTGCAATTTCTCCCCTGAGCTCTCTTTAGAGTGCGCGAGAGGATGAGCAGAAGATGAGGTGGCTAGAGAAGCCCAGAGCCCCAGTGTTCTTAGGCCTGTAAAGTGCTTCCAAGGAAGGGTGCTGGCTAGCAACAGCTTTCAGTGCTGGCACTTTTCATCTCTGAGCAATTGCTCGACGTTTGCAATTTCTCAGCTTGTGTCTACTGACGGAAAGAGAAGGACCGTGACGTTTGGTGGCTAGAGAAGCGCAAAGCCCCAGTGTTACTGCGCCTGTGAAAGCGCTTCCAAGGAAGGGTGCTGGCTAGCAAGAGCTTTCAGTGCTGGCACTTTTCATCTCTGAGCAATTGCTCGACGTTTGCAATTTCTCACCTGAGCTCTCTTTAGAGTGCGCGAGAGGATGAGCAGAAGATGAGGTGGCTAGAGAAGCCCAGAGCCCCAGTGTTCTTAGGCCTACAAAAGCGCTTCCAAGGAAGGGTGCTGGCTAGCAACAGCTTTCAGTGCTGGCACTTTTCATCTCGGAGCAATTGCTCGACGTTTGCAATTTCTCAGCTCCTGTCTACGAGACGGAAAGAGAAGGACCATGACGTTTGGTGCGTATAGAAGCGCAAAGCCCCAGTATTGCTGCGCCTGTGAAAGCGCTTCCAAGGAAGGGTGCTGGCTAGCAACAGCTTTCAGTGCTGGCACTTTTCGTCTCTGAGCAATTGCTCGACGTTTGCAATTTCTCACCTGAGCTCTCTTTAGAGTGCGCGAGAGGATGAGCAGAAGATGAGGTGGCTAGAGAAGCCCAGAGCCCCAGTGTTCTTAGGCCTACAAAAGCGCTTCCAAGGAAGGGTGCTGGCTAGCAACAGCTTTCAGTGCTGGCACTTTTCATCTCGGAGCAATTGCTTGACGTTTGCAATTTCTCAGCTTGTGTCTACCGACGGAAAGAGAAGGACCGTGACGTTTGGTCGCTAGAGAAGCGCAAAGCCCCAGTGTTACTGCGCCTGTGAAAGCACTTCCAAGGAAGGGTGCTGGCTAGCAAGAGCTTTCAGTGCTGGCACTTTTCATCTCTGAGCAACTGCTCGACGTTTGCAATTTCTCAGCTCGTGTCTACGAGACGGAAAGAGAATGACCGTGACGTTTGGTGCGTATAGAAGCGCAAAGCCCCAGTGTTACTGCGCCTGTGAAAGCACTTCCAAGGAAGGGTGCTGGCTAGCAACAGCTTTCAGTGCTGGCACTTTTCATCTCTGAGCAATTGCTCGACGTTTCCAATTTCTCAGCTCGTGTCTACGAGACGGAAAGAGAAGGACCGTGACGTTTGGTGCGTAGAAAAGTGCAAAGCCCCAGTGTTGCTGCGCCTGTGAAAGCGCTTCCAAGGAAGGGTGCTGGCTACCAAGAGCTTTCAGTGCTGGCACTTTTCGTCTCTGAGCAATTGCTCGACGTTTGCAATTTCTCACCTGAGCTCTCTTTAGAGTGCGCGAGAGGATGAGCAGAAGATGAGGTGGCTAGAGAAGCCCAGAGCCCCAGTGTTCTTAGGCCTACAAAAGCGCTTCCAAGGAAGGGTGCTGGCTAGCAAGAGCTTTCAGTGCTGGCACTTTTCATCTCGGAGCAATTGCTCGACGTTTGCAATTTCTCAGCTCGTGTCTACGAGACGGAAAGAGAAGGACCATGACGTTTGGTGCGTATAGAAGCGCAAAGCCCCAGTATTGCTGCGCCTGTGAAAGCGCTTCCAAGGAAGGGTGCTGGCTAGCAACAGCTTTCAGTGCTGGCACTTTTCGTCTCTGAGCAATTGCTCGACGTTTGCAATTTCTCACCTGAGCTCTCTTTAGAGTGCGCGAGAGGATGAGCAGAAGATGAGGTGGCTAGAGAAGCCCAGAGCCCCAGTGTTCTTAGGCCTACAAAAGCGCTTCCAAGGAAGGGTGCTGGCTAGCAACAGCTTTCAGTGCTGGCACTTTTCATCTCTGAGCAATTGCTTGACGTTTGCAATTTCTCAGCTTGTGTCTACCGACGGAAAGAGAAGGACCGTGACGTTTGGTGGCTAGAGAAGCGCAAAGCCCCAGTGTTACTGCGCCTGTGAAAGCACTTCCAAGGAAGGGTGCTGGCTAGCAAGAGCTTTCAGTGCTGGCACTTTTCATCTCTGAGCAATTGCTCGACGTTTGCAATTTCTCAGCTCGTGTCTACGAGACGGAAAGAGAATGACCGTGACGTTTGGTGCGTATAGAAGCGCAAAGCCCCAGTGTTACTGCGCCTGTGAAAGCACTTCCAAGGAAGGGTGCTGGCTAGCAACAGCTTTCAGTGCTGGCACTTTTCATCTCTGAGCAATTGCTCGACGTTTCCAATTTCTCAGCTCGTGTCTACGAGACGGAAAGAGAAGGACCGTGACGTTTGGTGCGTAGAAAAGTGCAAAGCCCCAGTGTTGCTGCGCCTGTGAAAGCGCTTCCAAGGAAGGGTGCTGGCTACCAAGAGCTTTCAGTGCTGGCACTTTTCGTCTCTGAGCAATTGCTCGACGTTTGCAATTTCTCACCTGAGCTCTCTTTAGAGTGCGCGAGAGGATGAGCAGAAGATGAGGTGGCTAGAGAAGCCCAGAGCCCCAGTGTTCTTAGGCCTACAAAAGCACTTCCAAGGAAGGGTGCTGGCTAGCAACAGCTTTCAGTGCTGGCACTTTTCATCTCTGAGCAATTGCTCGACCTTTGCAATTTCTCCCCTGAGCTCTCTTTAGAGTGCGCGAGAGGATGAGCAGAAGATGAGGTGGCTAGAGAAGCCCAGAGCCCCAGTGTTCTTAGGCCTACAAAAGCGCTTCCAAGGAAGGGTGCTGGCTAGCAAGAGCTTTCAGTGCTGGCACTTTTCATCTCTGAGCAATTGCTCGACGTTTGCAATTTCTCAGCTCGTGTCTACGAGACGGAAAGAGAAGGACCGTGACGTTTGGTGGCTAGAGAAGCGCAAAGCCCCAGTGTTGCTGCGCCTGTGAAAGCGCTTCCAAGGAAGGGTGCTGGCTAGCAAGAGCTTTCAGTGCTGGCACTTTTCATCTCTGAGCAATTGCTCGACGTTTGCAATTTCTCACCTGAGCTCTCTTTAGAGTGCGCGAGAGGATGAGCAGAAGATGAGGTGGCTAGAGAAGCCCAGAGCCCCAGTGTTCTTAGGCCTACAAAAGCGCTTCCAAGGAAGGGTGCTGGCTAGCAAGAGCTTTCAGTGCTGGCACTTTTCATCTCGGAGCAATTGCTCGACGTTTGCAATTTCTCAGCTCCTGTCTACGAGACGGAAAGAGAAGGACCATGACGTTTGGTGCGTATAGAAGAGCAAAGCCCCAGTGTTGCTGCGCCTGTGAAAGCGCTTCCAAGGAAGGGTGCTGGCTAGCAACAGCTTTCAGTGCTGGCACTTTTCCTCTCTGAGCAATTGCTCGACCTTTGCAATTTCTCCCCTGAGCTCTCTTTAGAGTGCGCGAGAGGATGAGCAGAAGATGAGGTGGCTAGAGAAGCCCAGAGCCCCAGTGTTCTTAGGCCTGTAAAGTGCTTCCAAGGAAGGGTGCTGGCTAGCAACAGCTTTCAGTGCTGGCACTTTTCATCTCTGAGCAATTGCTCGACGTTTGCAATTTCTCAGCTTGTGTCTACTGACGGAAAGAGAAGGACCGTGACGTTTGGTGGCTAGAGAAGCGCAAAGCCCCAGTGTTACTGCGCCTGTGAAAGCACTTCCAAGGAAGGGTGCTGGCTAGCAACAGCTTTCAGTGCTGGCACTTTTCATCTCTGAGCAATTGCTCGACGTTTGCAATTTCTCAGCTCGTGTCTACGAGACGGAGAGATAGTGACCGTGACGTTTGGTGGCTAGAGAAGCGCAAAGCCACAGTGTTACTGCGCCTGTGAAAGCGCTTCCAAGGAAGGGTGCTGGCTAGCAAGAGCTTTCAGTGCTGGCACTTTTCATCTCTGAGCAATTGCTCGACGTTTGCAATTTCTCACCTGAGCTCTCTTTAGAGTGCGCGAGAGGATGAGCAGAAGATGAGGTGGCTAGAGAAGCCCAGAGCCCCAGTGTTCTTAGGCCTACAAAAGCGCTTCCAAGGAAGGGTGCTGGCTAGCAACAGCTTTCAGTGCTGGCACTTTTCATCTCGGAGCAATTGCTCGACGTTTGCAATTTCTCAGCTCCTGTCTACGAGACGGAAAGAGAAGGACCATGACGTTTGGTGCGTATAGAAGCGCAAAGCCCCAGTATTGCTGCGCCTGTGAAAGCGCTTCCAAGGAAGGGTGCTGGCTAGCAACAGCTTTCAGTGCTGGCACTTTTCGTCTCTGAGCAATTGCTCGACGTTTGCAATTTCTCACCTGAGCTCTCTTTAGAGTGCGCGAGAGGATGAGCAGAAGATGAGGTGGCTAGAGAAGCCCAGAGCCCCAGTGTTCTTAGGCCTACAAAAGCGCTTCCAAGGAAGGGTGCTGGCTAGCAACAGCTTTCAGTGCTGGCACTTTTCATCTCTGAGCAATTGCTTGACGTTTGCAATTTCTCAGCTTGTGTCTACCGACGGAAAGAGAAGGACCGTGACGTTTGGTGGCTAGAGAAGCGCAAAGCCCCAGTGTTACTGCGCCTGTGAAAGCACTTCCAAGGAAGGGTGCTGGCTAGCAAGAGCTTTCAGTGCTGGCACTTTTCATCTCTGAGCAATTGCTCGACGTTTGCAATTTCTCAGCTCGTGTCTACGAGACGGAAAGAGAATGACCGTGACGTTTGGTGCGTATAGAAGCGCAAAGCCCCAGTGTTACTGCGCCTGTGAAAGCACTTCCAAGGAAGGGTGCTGGCTAGCAACAGCTTTCAGTGCTGGCACTTTTCATCTCTGAGCAATTGCTCGACGTTTGCAATTTCTCAGCTCGTGTCTACGAGACGGAAAGAGAAGGACCGTGACGTTTGGTGCGTAGAAAAGTGCAAAGCCCCAGTGTTGCTGCGCCTGTGAAAGCGCTTCCAAGGAAGGGTGCTGGCTACCAAGAGCTTTCAGTGCTGGCACTTTTCGTCTCTGAGCAATTGCTCGACGTTTGCAATTTCTCACCTGAGCTCTCTTTAGAGTGCGCGAGAGGATGAGCAGAAGATGAGGTGGCTAGAGAAGCCCAGAGCCCCAGTGTTCTTAGGCCTACAAAAGCACTTCCAAGGAAGGGTGCTGGCTAGCAACAGCTTTCAGTGCTGGCACTTTTCATCTCTGAGCAATTGCTCGACGTTTGCAATTTCTCCCCTGAGCTCTCTTTAGAGTGCGCGAGAGGATGAGCAGAAGATGAGGTGGCTAGAGAAGCCCAGAGCCCCAGTGTTCTTAGGCCTACAAAAGCGCTTCCAAGGAAGGGTGCTGGCTAGCAAGAGCTTTCAGTGCTGGCACTTTTCATCTCTGAGCAATTGCTCGACGTTTGCAATTTCTCAGCTCGTGTCTACGAGACGGAAAGAGAAGGACCGTGACGTTTGGTGGCTAGAGAAGCGCAAAGCCCCAGTGTTGCTGCGCCTGTGAAAGCGCTTCCAAGGAAGGGTGCTGGCTAGCAACAGCTTTCAGTGCTGGCACTTTTCATCTCTGAGCAATTGCTCGACGTTTGCAATTTCTCACCTGAGCTCTCTTTAGAGTGCGCGAGAGGATGAGCAGAAGATGAGGTGGCTAGAGAAGCCCAGAGCCCCAGTGTTCTTAGGCCTACAAAAGCGCTTCCAAGGAAGGGTGCTGGCTAGCAACAGCTTTCAGTGCTGGCACTTTTCATCTCGGAGCAATTGCTCGACGTTTGCAATTTCTCAGCTCCTGTCTACGAGACGGAAAGAGAAGGACCATGACGTTTGGTGCGTATAGAAGCGCAAAGCCCCAGTATTGCTGCGCCTGTGAAAGCGCTTCCAAGGAAGGGTGCTGGCTAGCAACAGCTTTCAGTGCTGGCACTTTTCATCTCTGAGCAATTGCTTGACGTTTGCAATTTCTCAGCTTGTGTCTACCGACGGAAAGAGAAGGACCGTGACGTTTGGTGGGTAGAGAAGCGCAAAGCCCCAGTGTTACTGCGCCTGTGAAAGCGCTTCCAAGGAAGGGTGCTGGCTAGCAAGAGCTTTCAGTGCTGGCACTTTTCATCTCTGAGCAATTGCTCGACGTTTGCAATTTCTCAGCTCGTGTCTACGAGACGGAAAGAGAATGACCGTGACGTTTGGTGCGTATAGAAGCGCAAAGCCCCAGTGTTACTGCGCCTGTGAAAGCGCTTCCAAGGAAGGGTGCTGGCTAGCAAGAGCTTTCAGTGCTGGCACTTTTCATCTCTGAGCAATTGCTCGACGTTTCAAATTTCTCAGCTCGTGTCTACGAGACGGAAAGAGAAGGACCGTGACGTTTGGTGCGTAGAAAAGTGCAAAGCCCCAGTGTTGCTGCGCCTGTGAAAGCGCTTCCAAGGAAGGGTGCTGGCTACCAAGAGCTTTCAGTGCTGGCACTTTTCGTCTCTGAGCAATTGCTCGACGTTTGCAATTTCTCACCTGAGCTCTCTTTAGAGTGCGCGAGAGGATGAGCAGAAGATGAGGTGGCTAGAGAAGCCCAGAGCCCCAGTGTTCTTAGGCCTACAAAAGCACTTCCAAAGAAGGGTGCTGGCTAGCAACAGCTTTCAGTGCTGGCACTTTTCATCTCTGAGCAATTGCTCGACGTTTGCAATTTCTCAGCTCGTGTCTACGAGGCGGAAAGAGAATGACCGTGACGTTTGGTGGGTAGAGAAGCGCAAAGCCCCAGTGTTACTGCGCCTGTGAAAGCGCTTCCAAGGAAGGGTGCTGGCTAGCAACAGCTTTCAGTGCTGGCACTTTTCATCTCTGAGCAATTGCTCGACGTTTGCAATTTCTCAGCTCGTGTCTACGAGACGGAAAGAGAAGGACCATGACGTTTGGTGCGTATAGAAGCGCAAAGCCCCAGTGTTGCTGCGCCTGTGAAAGCGCTTCCAAGGAAGGGTGCTGGCTAGCAACAGCTTTCAGTGCTGGCACTTTTCTTCTCTGAGCATTTGCTCGACGTTTGCAATTTCTCACCTGAGCTCTCTTTAGAGTGCGCGAGAGGATGAGCAGAAGATGAGGTGGCTAGAGAAGCCCAGAGCCCCAGTGTGCTTAGGCCTACAAAAGCGCTTCCAAGGAAGGGTGCTGGCTAGCAAGAGCTTTCAGTGCTGGCACTTTTCATCTCGGAGCAATTGCTCGACGTTTGCAATTTCTCAGCTCGTGTCTACGAGACGGAAAGAGAATGACCGTGACGTTTGGTGCGTATAGAAGCGCAAAGCCCCAGTGTTACTGCGCCTGTGAAAGCACTTCCAAGGAAGGGTGCTGGCTAGCAAGAGCTTTCAGTGCTGGCACTTTTCATCTCTGAGCAATTGCTCGACGTTTGCAATTTCTCAGCTCGTGTCTACGAGACGGAAAGAGAAGGACCGTGACGTTTGGTGCGTAGAAAAGTGCAAAGCCCCAGTGTTGCTGCGCCTGTGAAAGCACTTCCAAGGAAGGGTGCTGGCTAGCAACAGCTTTCAGTGCTGGCACTTTTCTTCTCTGAGCAATTGCTGGACGTTTGCAATTTCTCACCTGAGCTCTCTTTAGAGTGCGCGAGAGGATGAGCAGAAGATGAGGTGGCTAGAGAAGCCCAGAGCCCCAGTGTTCTTAGGCCTACAAAAGCACTTCCAAGGAAGGGTGCTGGCTAGCAACAGCTTTCAGTGCTGGCACTTTTCATCTCTGAGCAATTGCTGGACGTTTGCAATTTCTCAGCTCGTGTCTACGAGACGGAAAGAGAAGGACCGTGACGTTTGGTGGCTAGAGAAGTGCAAAGCCCCAGTGTTACTGCGCCTGTGAAAGCGCTTCCAAGGAAGGGTGCTGGCTAGCAAGAGCTTTCAGTGCTGGCACTTTTCATCTCTGAGCAATTGCTCGACGTTTGCAATTTCTCAGCTCGTGTCTACGAGACGGAAAGAGAAGGACCGTGACGTTTAGTGCGTATAGAAGCGCAAAGCCCCAGTGTTGCTGCGCCTGTGAAAGCGCTTCCAAGGAAGGGTGCTGGCTAGCAAGAGCTTTCAGTGCTGGCACTTTTCATCTCTGAGCAATTGCTCGACGTTTGCAATTTCTCACCTGAGCTCTCTTTAGAGTGCGCGAGAGGATGAGCAGAAGATGAGGTGGCTAGAGAAGCCCAGAGCCCCACTGTTCTTAGGCCTACAAAAGCGCTTCCAAGGAAGGGTGCTGGCTAGCAACAGCTTTCAGTGCTGGCACTTTTCATCTCTGAGCAATTGCTGGACGTTTGCAATTTCTCAGCTCGTGTCTACGAGGCGGAAAGAGAAGGACCGTGACGTTTGGTGGGTAGAGAAACGCAAAGCCCCAGTGTTACTGCGCCTGTGAAAGCGCTTCCAAGGAAGGGTGCTGGCTAGCAAGAGCTTTCAGTGCTGGCACTTTTCATCTCTGAGGAATTGCTGGACGTTTGCAATTTCTCAGCTCGTGTCTACGAGACGGAAAGAGAAGGACCGTGACGTTTGGTGCGTAGAAAAGTGCAAAGCCCCAGTGTTGCTGCGCCTGTGAAAGCGCTTCCAAGGAAGGGTGCTGGCTAGCAACAGCTTTCAGTGCTGGCACTTTTCTTCTCTGAGCAATTGCTCGACGTTTGCAATTTCTCACCTGAGCTCTCTTTAGAGTGCGCGAGAGGATGAGCAGAAGATGAGGTGGCTAGAGAAGCCCAGAGCCCCAGTGTTCTTAGGCCTACAAAAGCGCTTCCAAGGCAGGGTGCTGGCTAGCAACAGCTTTCAGTGCTGGCACTTTTCATCTCTGAGCAATTGCTCGACGTTTGCAATTTCTCAGCTCGTGTCTACGAGACGGAAAGAGAAGGACCGTGATGTTTGGTGCGTATAGAAGCGCAAAGCCCCAGTGTTACTGCGCCTGTGAAAGCGCTTCCAAGGAAGGGTGCTGGCTAGCAACAGCTTTCAGTGCTGGCACTTTTCATCTCTGAGCAATTGCTGGACGTTTGCAATTTCTCAGCTCGTGTCTACGAGACGGAGAGATAGTGACCGTGACGTTTGGTGGCTAGAGAAGCGCAAAGCCACAGTGTTACTGCGCCTGTGAAAGCGCTTCCAAGGAAGGGTGCTGGCTAGCAAGAGCTTTCAGTGCTGGCACTTTTCATCTCTGAGCAATTGCTCGACGTTTGCAATTTCTCACCTGAGCTCTCTTTAGAGTGCGCGAGAGGATGAGCAGAAGATGAGGTGGCTAGAGAAGCCCAGAGCCCCAGTGTTCTTAGGCCTACAAAAGCGCTTCCAAGGAAGGGTGCTGGCTAGCAAGAGCTTTCAGTGCTGGCACTTTTCATCTCGGAGCAATTGCTCGACGTTTGCAATTTCTCAGCTCGTGTCTACGAGACGGAAAGAGAATGACCGTGACGTTTGGTGCGTATAGAAGCGCAAAGCCCCAGTGTTACTGCGCCTGTGAAAGCACTTCCAAGGAAGGGTGCTGGCTAGCAACAGCTTTCAGTGCTGGCACTTTTCATCTCTGAGCAATTGCTCGACGTTTCCAATTTCTCAGCTCGTGTCTACGAGACGGAAAGAGAAGGACCGTGACGTTTGGTGCGTAGAAAAGTGCAAAGCCCCAGTGTTGCTGCGCCTGTGAAAGCACTTCCAAGGAAGGGTGCTGGCTAGCAACAGCTTTCAGTGCTGGCACTTTTCTTCTCTGAGCAATTGCTGGACGTTTGCAATTTCTCACCTGAGCTCTCTTTAGAGTGCGCGAGAGGATGAGCAGAAGATGAGGTGGCTAGAGAAGCCCAGAGCCCCAGTGTTCTTAGGCCTACAAAAGCACTTCCAAGGAAGGGTGCTGGCTAGCAACAGCTTTCAGTGCTGGCACTTTTCATCTCTGAGCAATTGCTGGACGTTTGCAATTTCTCAGCTCGTGTCTACGAGACGGAAAGAGAAGGACCGTGACGTTTGGTGCGTATAGAAGTGCAAAGCCCCAGTGTTACTGCGCCTGTGAAAGCGCTTCCAAGGAAGGGTGCTGGCTAGCAACAGCTTTCAGTGCTGGCACTTTTCATCTCTGAGCAATTGCTCGACGTTTGCAATTTCTCAGCTCGTGTCTACGAGACGGAAAGAGAAGGACCGTGACGTTTAGTGCGTATAGAAGCGCAAAGCCCCAGTGTTGCTGCGCCTGTGAAAGCGCTTCCAAGGAAGGGTGCTGGCTAGCAAGAGCTTTCAGTGCTGGCACTTTTCATCTCTGAGCAATTGCTCGACGTTTGCAATTTCTCACCTGAGCTCTCTTTAGAGTGCGCGAGAGGATGAGCAGAAGATGAGGTGGCTAGAGAAGCCCAGAGCCCCAGTGTTCTTAGGCCTACAAAAGCGCTTCCAAGGAAGGGTGCTGGCTAGCAACAGCTTTCAGTGCTGGCACTTTTCATCTCTGAGCAATTGCTGGACGTTTGCAATTTCTCAGCTCGTGTCTACGAGGCGGAAAGAGAAGGACCGTGACGTTTGGTGGGTAGAGAAACGCAAAGCCCCAGTGTTACTGCGCCTGTGAAAGCGCTTCCAAGGAAGGGTGCTGGCTAGCAAGAGCTTTCAGTGCTGGCACTTTTCATCTCTGAGGAATTGCTGGACGTTTGCAATTTCTCAGCTCGTGTCTACGAGACGGAAAGAGAAGGACCGTGACGTTTGGTGCGTAGAAAAGTGCAAAGCCCCAGTGTTGCTGCGCCTGTGAAAGCGCTTCCAAGGAAGGGTGCTGGCTAGCAACAGCTTTCAGTGCTGGCACTTTTCTTCTCTGAGCAATTGCTCGACGTTTGCAATTTCTCACCTGAGCTCTCTTTAGAGTGCGCGAGAGGATGAGCAGAAGATGAGGTGGCTAGAGAAGCCCAGAGCCCCAGTGTTCTTAGGCCTACAAAAGCGCTTCCAAGGCAGGGTGCTGGCTAGCAACAGCTTTCAGTGCTGGCACTTTTCATCTCTGAGCAATTGCTCGACGTTTGCAATTTCTCAGCTCGTGTCTACGAGACGGAAAGAGAAGGACCGTGATGTTTGGTGGGTAGAGAAGCGCAAAGCCCCAGTGTTACTGCGCCTGTGAAAGCGCTTCCAAGGAAGGGTGCTGGCTAGCAACAGCTTTCAGTGCTGGCACTTTTCATCTCTGAGCAATTGCTGGACGTTTGCAATTTCTCAGCTCGTGTCTACGAGACGGAGAGATAGTGACCGTGACGTTTGGTGGCTAGAGAAGCGCAAAGCCACAGTGTTACTGCGCCTGTGAAAGCGCTTCCAAGGAAGGGTGCTGGCTAGCAAGAGCTTTCAGTGCTGGCACTTTTCATCTCTGAGCAATTGCTCGACGTTTGCAATTTCTCACCTGAGCTCTCTTTAGAGTGCGCGAGAGGATGAGCAGAAGATGAGGTGGCTAGAGAAGCCCAGAGCCCCAGTGTTCTTAGGCCTACAAAAGCGCTTCCAAGGAAGGGTGCTGGCTAGCAAGAGCTTTCAGTGCTGGCACTTTTCATCTCGGAGCAATTGCTCGACGTTTGCAATTTCTCAGCTCGTGTCTACGAGACGGAAAGAGAAGGACCATGACGTTTGGTGCGTATAGAAGCGCAAAGCCCCAGTGTTGCTGCGCCTGTGAAAGCGCTTCCAAGGAAGGGTGCTGGCTAGCAACAGATTTCAGTGCTGGCACTTTTCCTCTCTGAGCAATTGCTCGACCTTTGCAATTTCTCCCCTGAGCTCTCTTTAGAGTGCGCGAGAGGATGAGCAGAAGATGAGGTGGCTAGAGAAGCCCAGAGCCCCAGTGTTCTTAGGCCTGTAAAGTGCTTCCAAGGAAGGGTGCTGGCTAGCAACAGCTTTCAGTGCTGGCACTTTTCATCTCTGAGCAATTGCTCGACGTTTGCAATTTCTCAGCTTGTGTCTACTGACGGAAAGAGAAGGACCGTGACGTTTGGTGGCTAGAGAAGCGCAAAGCCCCAGTGTTACTGCGCCTGTGAAAGCGCTTCCAAGGAAGGGTGCTGGCTAGCAACAGCTTTCAGTGCTGGCACTTTTCATCTCTGAGCAATTGCTCGACGTTTGCAATTTCTCAGCTCGTGTCTACGAGACGGAGAGATAGTGACCGTGACGTTTGGTGGCTAGAGAAGCGCAAAGCCCCAGTGTTACTGCGCCTGTGAAAGCGCTTCCAAGGAAGGGTGCTGGCTAGCAAGAGCTTTCAGTGCTGGCACTTTTCATCTCTGAGCAATTGCTCGACGTTTGCAATTTCTCACCTGAGCTCTCTTTAGAGTGCGCGAGAGGATGAGCAGAAGATGAGGTGGCTAGAGAAGCCCAGAGCCCCAGTGTTCTTAGGCCTACAAAAGCGCTTCCAAGGAAGGGTGCTGGCTAGCAACAGCTTTCAGTGCTGGCACTTTTCATCTCTGAGCAATTGCTCGACGTTTGCAATTTCTCAGCTCGTGTCTAGGAGACGGAAATAGAAGGACCGTGACGTTTGGTGGCTAGAGAAGCGCAAAGCCCCAGTGTTACTGCGCCTCTGAAAGCACTTCCAAGGAAGGGTGCTGGCTAGCAAGAGCTTTCAGTGCTGGCACTTTTCATCTCTGAGCAATTGCTCGACGTTTGCAATTTCTCAGCTCGTGTCTACGAGACGGAAAGAGAATGACCGTGACGTTTGGTGCGTATAGAAGCGCAAAGCCCCAGTGTTACTGCGCCTGTGAAAGCACTTCCAAGGAAGGGTGCTGGCTAGCAACAGCTTTCAGTGCTGGCACTTTTCATCTCTGAGCAATTGCTCGACGTTTCCAATTTCTCAGCTCGTGTCTACGAGACGGAAAGAGAAGGACCGTGACGTTTGGTGCGTAGAAAAGTGCAAAGCCCCAGTGTTGCTGCGCCTGTGAAAGCGCTTCCAAGGAAGGGTGCTGGCTACC
This sequence comes from Sarcoramphus papa, assembly GCA_037962945.1. Taxonomy (NCBI): domain Eukaryota; kingdom Metazoa; phylum Chordata; class Aves; order Accipitriformes; family Cathartidae; genus Sarcoramphus; species Sarcoramphus papa. Next base: position 4,410,588 of record JBBMRM010000084.1, on the reverse strand, counting down.
AAGAGCTTTCAGTGCTGGCACTTTTCGTCTCTGAGCAATTGCTCGACGTTTGCAATTTCTCACCTGAGCTCTCTTTAGAGTGCGCGAGAGGATGAGCAGAAGATGAGGTGGCTAGAGAAGCCCAGAGCCCCAGTGTTCTTAGGCCTACAAAAGCGCTTCCAAGGAAGGGTGCTGGCTAGCAACAGCTTTCAGTGCTGGCACTTTTCATCTCGGAGCAATTGCTCGACGTTTGCAATTTCTCAGCTCGTGTCTACGAGACGGAAAGAGAAGGACCATGACGTTTGGTGCGTATAGAAGCGCAAAGCCCCAGTATTGCTGCGCCTGTGAAAGCGCTTCCAAGGAAGGGTGCTGGCTAGCAACAGCTTTCAGTGCTGGCACTTTTCGTCTCTGAGCAATTGCTCGACGTTTGCAATTTCTCACCTGAGCTCTCTTTAGAGTGCGCGAGAGGATGAGCAGAAGATGAGGTGGCTAGAGAAGCCCAGAGCCCCAGTGTTCTTAGGCCTACAAAAGCGCTTCCAAGGAAGGGTGCTGGCTAGCAACAGCTTTCAGTGCTGGCACTTTTCATCTCTGAGCAATTGCTTGACGTTTGCAATTTCTCAGCTCGTGTCTACGAGACGGAAAGAGAAGGACCGTGACGTTTGGTGGCTAGAGAAGCGCAAAGCCCCAGTGTTACTGCGCCTGTGAAAGCACTTCCAAGGAAGGGTGCTGGCTAGCAAGAGCTTTCAGTGCTGGCACTTTTCATCTCTGAGCAATTGCTCGACGTTTGCAATTTCTCAGCTCGTGTCTACGAGACGGAAAGAGAATGACCGTGACGTTTGGTGCGTATAGAAGCGCAAAGCCCCAGTGTTACTGCGCCTGTGAAAGCACTTCCAAGGAAGGGTGCTGGCTAGCAACAGCTTTCAGTGCTGGCACTTTTCATCTCTGAGCAATTGCTCGACGTTTCCAATTTCTCAGCTCGTGTCTACGAGACGGAAAGAGAAGGACCGTGACGTTTGGTGCGTAGAAAAGTGCAAAGCCCCAGTGTTGCTGCGCCTGTGAAAGCGCTTCCAAGGAAGGGTGCTGGCTACCAAGAGCTTTCAGTGCTGGCACTTTTCGTCTCTGAGCAATTGCTCGACGTTTGCAATTTCTCACCTGAGCTCTCTTTAGAGTGCGCGAGAGGATGAGCAGAAGATGAGGTGGCTAGAGAAGCCCAGAGCCCCAGTGTTCTTAGGCCTACAAAAGCACTTCCAAGGAAGGGTGCTGGCTAGCAACAGCTTTCAGTGCTGGCACTTTTCATCTCTGAGCAATTGCTCGACGTTTGCAATTTCTCAGCTCGTGTCTACGAGACAGAAAGAGAAGGACCGTGACGTTTGGTGGGTAGAGAAGCGCAAAGCCCCAGTGTTACTGCGCCTGTGAAAGCGCTTCCAAGGAAGGGTGCTGGCTAGCAACAGCTTTCAGTGCTGGCACTTTTCATCTCTGAGGAATTGCTGGACGTTTGCAATTTCTCAGCTCGTGTCTAGGAGACGGAAAGAGAAGGACCGTGACGTTTGGTGCGTAGAAAAGTGCAAAGCCCCAGTGTTGCTGCGCCTGTGAAAGCGCTTCCAAGGAAGGGTGCTGGCTAGCAACAGCTTTCAGTGCTGGCACTTTTCATCTCTGAGCAATTGCTCGACGTTTGCAATTTCTCACCTGAGCTCTCTTTAGAGTGCGCGAGAGGATGAGCAGAAGATGAGGTGGCTAGAGAAGCCCAGAGCCCCAGTGTTCTTAGGCCTACAAAAGCGCTTCCAAGGAAGGGTGCTGGCTAGCAACAGCTTTCAGTGCTGGCACTTTTCATCTCTGAGCAATTGCTCGACGTTTGCAATTTCTCAGCTCGTGTCTACGAGACGGAAAGAGAAGGACCATGACGTTTGGTGCGTATAGAAGCGCAAAGCCCCAGTGTTGCTGCGCCTGTGAAAGCGCTTCCAAGGAAGGGTGCTGGCTAGCAAGAGCTTTCAGTGCTGGCACTTTTCTTCTCTGAGCATTTGCTCGACGTTTGCAATTTCTCACCTGAGCTCTCTTTAGAGTGCGCGAGAGGATGAGCAGAAGATGAGGTGGCTAGAGAAGCCCAGAGCCCCAGTGTGCTTAGGCCTACAAAAGCGCTTCCAAGGAAGGGTGCTGGCTAGCAACAGCTTTCAGTGCTGGCACTTTTCATCTCTGAGCAATTGCTCGACGTTTGCAATTTCTCAGCTCGTGTCTACGAGACGGAAAGAGAATGACCGTGACGTGTGGTGCGTATAGAAGCGCAAAGCCCCAGTGTTACTGCGCCTGTGAAAGCACTTCCAAGGAAGGGTGCTGGCTAGCAAGAGCTTTCAGTGCTGGCACTTTTCATCTCTGAGCAATTGCTCGACGTTTGCAATTTCTCAGCTCGTGTCTACGAGACGGAAAGAGAAGGACCGTGACGTTTGGTGCGTAGAAAAGTGCAAAGCCCCAGTGTTGCTGCGCCTGTGAAAGCACTTCCAAGGAAGGGTGCTGGCTAGCAACAGCTTTCAGTGCTGGCACTTTTCTTCTCTGAGCAATTGCTGGACGTTTGCAATTTCTCACCTGAGCTCTCTTTAGAGTGCGCGAGAGGATGAGCAGAAGATGAGGTGGCTAGAGAAGCCCAGAGCCCCAGTGTTCTTAGGCCTACAAAAGCACTTCCAAGGAAGGGTGCTGGCTAGCAACAGCTTTCAGTGCTGGCACTTTTCATCTCTGAGCAATTGCTGGACGTTTGCAATTTCTCAGCTCGTGTCTACGAGACGGAAAGAGAAGGACCGTGACGTTTGGTGGGTAGAGAAGTGCAAAGCCCCAGTGTTACTGCGCCTGTGAAAGCGCTTCCAAGGAAGGGTGCTGGCTAGCAACAGCTTTCAGTGCTGGCACTTTTCATCTCTGAGCAATTGCTCGACGTTTGCAATTTCTCAGCTCGTGTCTACGAGACGGAAAGAGAAGGACCGTGACGTTTGGTGGCTAGAGAAGCGCAAAGCCCCAGTGTTGCTGCGCCTGTGAAAGCGCTTCCAAGGAAGGGTGCTGGCTAGCAAGAGCTTTCAGTGCTGGCACTTTTCATCTCTGAGCAATGGCTCGACGTTTGCAATTTCTCACCTGAGCTCTCTTTAGAGTGCGCGAGAGGATGAGCAGAAGATGAGGTGGCTAGAGAAGCCCAGAGCCCCAGTCTTCTTAGGCCTACAAAAGCGCTTCCAAGGAAGGGTGCTGGCTAGCAAGAGCTTTCAGTGCTGGCACTTTTCATCTCTGAGCAATTGCTCGACGTTTGCAATTTCTCAGCTCGTGTCTACGAGGCGGAAAGAGAAGGACCGTGACGTTTGGTGGGTAGAGAAACGCAAAGCCCCAGTGTTACTGCGCCTGTGAAAGCGCTTCCAAGGAAGGGTGCTGGCTAGCAAGAGCTTTCAGTGCTGGCACTTTTCATCTCTGAGGAATTGCTGGACGTTTGCAATTTCTCAGCTCGTGTCTACGAGACGGAAAGAGAAGGACCGTGACGTTTGGTGCGTAGAAAAGTGCAAAGCCCCAGTGTTGCTGCGCCTGTGAAAGCGCTTCCAAGGAAGGGTGCTGGCTAGCAACAGCTTTCAGTGCTGGCACTTTTCTTCTCTGAGCAATTGCTCGACGTTTGCAATTTCTCACCTGAGCTGTCTTTAGAGTGCGCGAGAGGATGAGCAGAAGATGAGGTGGCTAGAGAAGCCCAGAGCCCCACTGTTCTTAGGCCTACAAAAGCGCTTCCAAGGCAGGGTGCTGGCTAGCAACAGCTTTCAGTGCTGGCACTTTTCATCTCTGAGCAATTGATCGACGTTTGCAATTTCTCAGCTCGTGTCTACGAGACGGAGAGATAGTGACCGTGACGTTTGGTGGCTAGAGAAGCGCAAAGCCCCAGTGTTGCTGCGCCTGTGAAAGCGCTTCCAAGGAAGGGTGCTGGCTAGCAACAGCTTTCAGTGCTGGCACTTTTCTTCTCTGAGCAATTGCTCGACGTTTGCAATTTCTCACCTGAGCTCTCTTTAGAGTGCGCGAGAGGATGAGCAGAAGATGAGGTGGCTAGAGAAGCCCAGAGCCCCAGTGTTCTTAGGCCTACAAAAGCGCTTCCAAGGAAGGGTGCTGGCTAGCAAGAGCTTTCAGTGCTGGCACTTTTCATCTCGGAGCAATTGCTCGACGTTTGCAATTTCTCAGCTCGTGTCTACGAGACGGAAAGAGAAGGACCATGACGTTTGGTGCGTATAGAAGCGCAAAGCCCCAGTGTTGCTGCGCCTGTGAAAGCGCTTCCAAGGAAGGGTGCTGGCTAGCAACAGCTTTCAGTGCTGGCACTTTTCTTCTCTGAGCAATTGCTCGACGTTTGCAATTTCTCACCTGAGCTCTCTTTAGAGTGCGCGAGAGGATGAGCAGAAGATGAGGTGGCTAGAGAAGCCCAGAGCCCCACTGTTCTTAGGCCTACAAAAGCGCTTCCAAGGCAGGGTGCTGGCTAGCAACAGCTTTCAGTGCTGGCACTTTTCATCTCTGAGCAATTGCTCGACGTTTGCAATTTCTCAGCTCGTGTCTACGAGACGGAAAGAGAATGACCGTGACCTTTGGTGCGTATAGAAGCGCAAAGCCCCAGTGTTACTGCGCCTGTGAAAGCGCTTCCAAGGAAGGGTGCTGGCTAGCAACAGCTTTCAGTGCTGGCACTTTTCATCTCTGAGCAATTGCTGGACGTTTGCAATTTCTCAGCTCGTGTCTACGAGACGGAGAGATAGTGACCGTGACGTTTGGTGGCTAGAGAAGCGCAAAGCCACAGTGTTACTGCGCCTGTGAAAGCGCTTCCAAGGAAGGGTGCTGGCTAGCAAGAGCTTTCAGTGCTGGCACTTTTCATCTCTGAGCAATTGCTCGACGTTTGCAATTTCTCACCTGAGCTCTCTTTAGAGTGCGCGAGAGGATGAGCAGAAGATGAGGTGGCTAGAGAAGCCCAGAGCCCCAGTGTTCTTAGGCCTACAAAAGCGCTTCCAAGGAAGGGTGCTGGCTAGCAAGAGCTTTCAGTGCTGGCACTTTTCATCTCGGAGCAATTGCTCGACGTTTGCAATTTCTCAGCTCGTGTCTACGAGACGGAAAGAGAAGGACCATGACGTTTGGTGCGTATAGAAGCGCAAAGCCCCAGTGTTGCTGCGCCTGTGAAAGCGCTTCCAAGGAAGGGTGCTGGCTAGCAACAGATTTCAGTGCTGGCACTTTTCCTCTCTGAGCAATTGCTCGACCTTTGCAATTTCTCCCCTGAGCTCTCTTTAGAGTGCGCGAGAGGATGAGCAGAAGATGAGGTGGCTAGAGAAGCCCAGAGCCCCAGTGTTCTTAGGCCTGTAAAGTGCTTCCAAGGAAGGGTGCTGGCTAGCAACAGCTTTCAGTGCTGGCACTTTTCAGCTCTGAGCAATTGCTCGACGTTTGCAATTTCTCAGCTTGTGTCTACCGACGGAAAGAGAAGGACCGTGACCTTTGGTGCGTATAGAAGCGCAAAGCCCCAGTGTTACTGCGCCTGTGAAAGCGCTTCCAAGGAAGGGTGCTGGCTAGCAACAGCTTTCAGTGCTGGCACTTTTCATCTCTGAGCAATTGCTGGACGTTTGCAATTTCTCAGCTCGTGTCTACGAGACGGAGAGATAGTGACCGTGACGTTTGGTGGCTAGAGAAGCGCAAAGCCACAGTGTTACTGCGCCTGTGAAAGCGCTTCCAAGGAAGGGTGCTGGCTAGCAAGAGCTTTCAGTGCTGGCACTTTTCATCTCTGAGCAATTGCTCGACGTTTGCAATTTCTCACCTGAGCTCTCTTTAGAGTGCGCGAGAGGATGAGCAGAAGATGAGGTGGCTAGAGAAGCCCAGAGCTCCAGTGTTCTTAGGCCTACAAAAGCGCTTCCAAGGAAGGGTGCTGGCTAGCAAGAGCTTTCAGTGCTGGCACTTTTCATCTCGGAGCAATTGCTCGACGTTTGCAATTTCTCAGCTCGTGTCTACGAGACGGAAAGAGAAGGACCATGACGTTTGGTGCGTATAGAAGCGCAAAGCCCCAGTGTTGCTGCGCCTGTGAAAGCGCTTCCAAGGAAGGGTGCTGGCTAGCAACAGATTTCAGTGCTGGCACTTTTCCTCTCTGAGCAATTGCTCGACCTTTGCAATTTCTCCCCTGAGCTCTCTTTAGAGTGCGCGAGAGGATGAGCAGAAGATGAGGTGGCTAGAGAAGCCCAGAGCCCCAGTGTTCTTAGGCCTACAAAAGCGCTTCCAAGGAAGGGTGCTGGCTAGCAACAGCTTTCAGTGCTGGCACTTTTCATCTCTGAGCAATTGCTCGACGTTTGCAATTTCTCAGCTTGTGTCTACCGACGGAAAGAGAAGGACCGTGACGTTTGGTGGCTAGAGAAGCGCAAAGCCCCAGTGTTACTGCGCCTGTGAAAGCACTTCCAAGGAAGGGTGCTGGCTAGCAACAGCTTTCAGTGCTGGCACTTTTCATCTCTGAGGAATTGCTGGACGTTTGCAATTTCTCAGCTCGTGTCTACGAGACGGAAAGAGAAGGACCGTGACGTTTGGTGCGTAGAAAAGTGCAAAGCCCCAGTGTTGCTGCGCCTGTGAAAGCGCTTCCAAGGAAGGGTGCTGGCTAGCAACAGCTTTCAGTGCTGGCACTTTTCTTCTCTGAGCAATTGCTGGACGTTTGCAATTTCTCACCTGAGCTCTCTTTAGAGTGCGCGAGAGGATGAGCAGAAGATGAGGTGGCTAGAGAAGCCCAGAGCCCCAGTGTTCTTAGGCCTACAAAAGCGCTTCCAAGGAAGGGTGCTGGCTAGCAACAGCTTTCAGTGCTGGCACTTTTCATCTCTGAGCAATTGCTCGACGTTTGCAATTTCTCAGCTCGTGTCTACGAGGCGGAAAGAGAAGGACCGTGACGTTTGGTGGCTAGAGAAGCGCAAAGCCCCAGTGTTACTGCGCCTGTGAAAGCGCTTCCAAGGAAGGGTGCTGGCTAGCAAGAGCTTTCAGTGCTGGCACTTTTCATCTCTGAGCAATTGCTCGACGTTTGCAATTTCTCAGCTCGTGTCTACGAGACGGAAAGAGAAGGACCGTGACGTTTGGTGCGTAGAAAAGTGCAAAGCCCCAGTGTTGCTGCGCCTGTGAAAGCGCTTCCAAGGAAGGGTGCTGGCTAGCAACAGATTTCAGTGCTGGCACTTTTCCTCTCTGAGCAATTGCTCGACCTTTGCAATTTCTCCCCTGAGCTCTCTTTAGAGTGCGCGAGAGGATGAGCAGAAGATGAGGTGGCTAGAGAAGCCCAGAGCCCCAGTGTTCTTAGGCCTGTAAAGTGCTTCCAAGGAAGGGTGCTGGCTAGCAACAGCTTTCAGTGCTGGCACTTTTCAGCTCTGAGCAATTGCTCGACGTTTGCAATTTCTCAGCTTGTGTCTACCGACGGAAAGAGAAGGACCGTGACCTTTGGTGCGTATAGAAGCGCAAAGCCCCAGTGTTACTGCGCCTGTGAAAGCGCTTCCAAGGAAGGGTGCTGGCTAGCAACAGCTTTCAGTGCTGGCACTTTTCATCTCTGAGCAATTGCTGGACGTTTGCAATTTCTCAGCTCGTGTCTACGAGACGGAGAGATAGTGACCGTGACGTTTGGTGGCTAGAGAAGCGCAAAGCCCCAGTGTTACTGCGCCTGTGAAAGCGCTTCCAAGGAAGGGTGCTGGCTAGCAAGAGCTTTCAGTGCTGGCACTTTTCATCTCTGAGCAATTGCTCGACGTTTGCAATTTCTCACCTGAGCTCTCTTTAGAGTGCGCGAGAGGATGAGCAGAAGATGAGGTGGCTAGAGAAGCCCAGAGCTCCAGTGTTCTTAGGCCTACAAAAGCGCTTCCAAGGAAGGGTGCTGGCTAGCAAGAGCTTTCAGTGCTGGCACTTTTCATCTCGGAGCAATTGCTCGACGTTTGCAATTTCTCAGCTCGTGTCTACGAGACGGAAAGAGAAGGACCATGACGTTTGGTGCGTATAGAAGCGCAAAGCCCCAGTGTTGCTGCGCCTGTGAAAGCGCTTCCAAGGAAGGGTGCTGGCTAGCAACAGATTTCAGTGCTGGCACTTTTCCTCTCTGAGCAATTGCTCGACCTTTGCAATTTCTCCCCTGAGCTCTCTTTAGAGTGCGCGAGAGGATGAGCAGAAGATGAGGTGGCTAGAGAAGCCCAGAGCCCCAGTGTTCTTAGGCCTACAAAAGCGCTTCCAAGGAAGGGTGCTGGCTAGCAACAGCTTTCAGTGCTGGCACTTTTCATCTCTGAGCAATTGCTCGACGTTTGCAATTTCTCAGCTTGTGTCTACCGACGGAAAGAGAAGGACCGTGACGTTTGGTGGCTAGAGAAGCGCAAAGCCCCAGTGTTACTGCGCCTGTGAAAGCACTTCCAAGGAAGGGTGCTGGCTAGCAACAGCTTTCAGTGCTGGCACTTTTCATCTCTGAGGAATTGCTGGACGTTTGCAATTTCTCAGCTCGTGTCTACGAGACGGAAAGAGAAGGACCGTGACGTTTGGTGCGTAGAAAAGTGCAAAGCCCCAGTGTTGCTGCGCCTGTGAAAGCGCTTCCAAGGAAGGGTGCTGGCTAGCAACAGCTTTCAGTGCTGGCACTTTTCTTCTCTGAGCAATTGCTGGACGTTTGCAATTTCTCACCTGAGCTCTCTTTAGAGTGCGCGAGAGGATGAGCAGAAGATGAGGTGGCTAGAGAAGCCCAGAGCCCCAGTGTTCTTAGGCCTACAAAAGCGCTTCCAAGGAAGGGTGCTGGCTAGCAACAGCTTTCAGTGCTGGCACTTTTCATCTCTGAGCAATTGCTCGACGTTTGCAATTTCTCAGCTCGTGTCTACGAGGCGGAAAGAGAAGGACCGTGACGTTTGGTGGCTAGAGAAGCGCAAAGCCCCAGTGTTACTGCGCCTGTGAAAGCGCTTCCAAGGAAGGGTGCTGGCTAGCAAGAGCTTTCAGTGCTGGCACTTTTCATCTCTGAGCAATTGCTCGACGTTTGCAATTTCTCAGCTCGTGTCTACGAGACGGAAAGAGAAGGACCGTGACGTTTGGTGCGTAGAAAAGTGCAAAGCCCCAGTGTTGCTGCGCCTGTGAAAGTGCTTCCAAGGAAGGGTGCTGGCTAGCAAAAGCTTTCAGTGCTGGCACTTTTCTTCTCTGAGCATTTGCTAGACGTTTGCAATTTCTCACCTGAGCTCTCTTTAGAGTGCGCGAGAGGATGAGCAGAAGATGAGGTGGCTAGAGAAGCCCAGAGCCCCACTGTTCTTAGGCCTACAAAAGCGCTTCCAAGGAAGGGTGCTGGCTAGCAACAGCTTTCAGTGCTGGCACTTTTCATCTCTGAGCAATTGCTCGACGTTTGCAATTTCTCAGCTCGTGTCTAGGAGACGGAAAGAGAATGACCGTGACCTTTGGTGGCTAGAGAAGGGCAAAGCCCCAGTGTTACTGCGCCTGTGAAAGCGCTTCCAAGGAAGGGTGCTGGCTAGCAAGAGCTTTCAGTGCTGGCACTTTTCATCTCTGAGCAATTGCTCGACGTTTGCAATTTCTCCCCTGAGCTCTCTTTAGAGTGCGCGAGAGGATGAGCAGAAGATGAGGTGGCTAGAGAAGCCCAGAGCCCCAGTGTTCTTAGGCCTACAAAAGCGCTTCCAAGGAAGGGTGCTGGCTAGCAAGAGCTTTCAGTGCTGGCACTTTTCATCTCTGAGCAATTGCTCGACGTTTGCAATTTCTCAGCTCGTGTCTACGAGACGGAAAGAGAATGACCGTGACGTTTGGTGCGTATAGAAGCGCAAAGCCCCAGTGTTACTGCGCCTGTGAAAGCACTTCCAAGGAAGGGTGCTGGCTAGCAACAGCTTTCAGTGCTGGCACTTTTCATCTCTGAGCAATTGCTCGACGTTTCCAATTTCTCAGCTCGTGTCTACGAGACGGAAAGAGAAGGACCGTGACGTTTGGTGCGTAGAAAAGTGCAAAGCCCCAGTGTTGCTGCGCCTGTGAAAGCGCTTCCAAGGAAGGGTGCTGGCTACCAAGAGCTTTCAGTGCTGGCACTTTTCGTCTCTGAGCAATTGCTCGACGTTTGCAATTTCTCACCTGAGCTCTCTTTAGAGTGCGCGAGAGGATGAGCAGAAGATGAGGTGGCTAGAGAAGCCCAGAGCCCCAGTGTTCTTAGGCCTACAAAAGCACTTCCAAGGAAGGGTGCTGGCTAGCAACAGCTTTCAGTGCTGGCACTTTTCATCTCTGAGCAATTGCTCGACGTTTGCAATTTCTCAGCTCGTGTCTACGAGACAGAAAGAGAAGGACCGTGACGTTTGGTGGGTAGAGAAGCGCAAAGCCCCAGTGTTACTGCGCCTGTGAAAGCGCTTCCAAGGAAGGGTGCTGGCTAGCAACAGCTTTCAGTGCTGGCACTTTTCATCTCTGAGGAATTGCTGGACGTTTGCAATTTCTCAGCTCGTGTCTAGGAGACGGAAAGAGAAGGACCGTGACGTTTGGTGCGTAGAAAAGTGCAAAGCCCCAGTGTTGCTGCGCCTGTGAAAGCGCTTCCAAGGAAGGGTGCTGGCTAGCAACAGCTTTCAGTGCTGGCACTTTTCATCTCTGAGCAATTGCTCGACGTTTGCAATTTCTCACCTGAGCTCTCTTTAGAGTGCGCGAGAGGATGAGCAGAAGATGAGGTGGCTAGAGAAGCCCAGAGCCCCAGTGTTCTTAGGCCTACAAAAGCACTTCCAAGGAAGGGTGCTGGCTAGCAACAGCTTTCAGTGCTGGCACTTTTCATCTCTGAGCAATTGCTCGACGTTTGCAATTTCTCAGCTCGTGTCTACGAGACGGAAAGAGAAGGACCATGACGTTTGGTGCGTATAGAAGCGCAAAGCCCCAGTGTTGCTGCGCCTGTGAAAGCGCTTCCAAGGAAGGGTGCTGGCTAGCAAGAGCTTTCAGTGCTGGCACTTTTCTTCTCTGAGCATTTGCTCGACGTTTGCAATTTCTCACCTGAGCTCTCTTTAGAGTGCGCGAGAGGATGAGCAGAAGATGAGGTGGCTAGAGAAGCCCAGAGCCCCAGTGTTCTTAGGCCTACAAAAGCGCTTCCAAGGAAGGGTGCTGGCTAGCAACAGCTTTCAGTGCTGGCACTTTTCATCTCTGAGCAATTGCTCGACGTTTGCAATTTCTCAGCTCGTGTCTACGAGACGGAAAGAGAATGACCGTGACGTGTGGTGCGTATAGAAGCGCAAAGCCCCAGTGTTACTGCGCCTGTGAAAGCACTTCCAAGGAAGGGTGCTGGCTAGCAAGAGCTTTCAGTGCTGGCACTTTTCATCTCTGAGCAATTGCTCGACGTTTGCAATTTCTCAGCTCGTGTCTACGAGACGGAAAGAGAAGGACCGTGACGTTTGGTGCGTAGAAAAGTGCAAAGCCCCAGTGTTGCTGCGCCTGTGAAAGCACTTCCAAGGAAGGGTGCTGGCTAGCAACAGCTTTCAGTGCTGGCACTTTTCTTCTCTGAGCAATTGCTGGACGTTTGCAATTTCTCACCTGAGCTCTCTTTAGAGTGCGCGAGAGGATGAGCAGAAGATGAGGTGGCTAGAGAAGCCCAGAGCCCCAGTGTTCTTAGGCCTACAAAAGCACTTCCAAGGAAGGGTGCTGGCTAGCAACAGCTTTCAGTGCTGGCACTTTTCATCTCTGAGCAATTGCTGGACGTTTGCAATTTCTCAGCTCGTGTCTACGAGACGGAAAGAGAAGGACCGTGACGTTTGGTGGGTAGAGAAGTGCAAAGCCCCAGTGTTACTGCGCCTGTGAAAGCGCTTCCAAGGAAGGGTGCTGGCTAGCAAGAGCTTTCAGTGCTGGCACTTTTCATCTCTGAGCAATTGCTGGACGTTTGCAATTTCTCAGCTCGTGTCTACGAGACGGAAAGAGAAGGACCGTGACGTTTGGTGGGTAGAGAAGCGCAAAGCCCCAGTGTTGCTGCGCCTGTGAAAGCGCTTCCAAGGAAGGGTGCTGGCTAGCAAGAGCTTTCAGTGCTGGCACTTTTCATCTCTGAGCAATTGCTCGACGTTTGCAATTTCTCACCTGAGCTCTCTTTAGAGTGCGCGAGAGGATGAGCAGAAGATGAGGTGGCTAGAGAAGCCCAGAGCCCCAGTCTTCTTAGGCCTACAAAAGCGCTTCCAAGGAAGGGTGCTGGCTAGCAAGAGCTTTCAGTGCTGGCACTTTTCATCTCTGAGCAATTGCTCGACGTTTGCAATTTCTCAGCTCGTGTCTACGAGGCGGAAAGAGAAGGACCGTGACGTTTGGTGGGTAGAGAAACGCAAAGCCCCAGTGTTACTGCGCCTGTGAAAGCGCTTCCAAGGAAGGGTGCTGGCTAGCAAGAGCTTTCAGTGCTGGCACTTTTCATCTCTGAGGAATTGCTGGACGTTTGCAATTTCTCAGCTCGTGTCTACGAGACGGAAAGAGAAGGACCGTGACGTTTGGTGCGTAGAAAAGTGCAAAGCCCCAGTGTTGCTGCGCCTGTGAAAGCGCTTCCAAGGAAGGGTGCTGGCTAGCAACAGCTTTCAGTGCTGGCACTTTTCTTCTCTGAGCAATTGCTCGACGTTTGCAATTTCTCACCTGAGCTCTCTTTAGAGTGCGCGAGAGGATGAGCAGAAGATGAGGTGGCTAGAGAAGCCCAGAGCCCCACTGTTCTTAGGCCTACAAAAGCGCTTCCAAGGCAGGGTGCTGGCTAGCAACAGCTTTCAGTGCTGGCACTTTTCATCTCTGAGCAATTGCTCGACGTTTGCAATTTCTCAGCTCGTGTCTACGAGACGGAAAGAGAATGACCGTGACCTTTGGTGCGTATAGAAGCGCAAAGCCCCAGTGTTACTGCGCCTGTGAAAGCGCTTCCAAGGAAGGGTGCTGGCTAGCAACAGCTTTCAGTGCTGGCACTTTTCATCTCTGAGCAATTGCTGGACGTTTGCAATTTCTCAGCTCGTGTCTACGAGACGGAGAGATAGTGACCGTGACGTTTGGTGGCTAGAGAAGCGCAAAGCCACAGTGTTACTGCGCCTGTGAAAGCGCTTCCAAGGAAGGGTGCTGGCTAGCAAGAGCTTTCAGTGCTGGCACTTTTCATCTCTGAGCAATTGCTCGACGTTTGCAATTTCTCACCTGAGCTCTCTTTAGAGTGCGCGAGAGGATGAGCAGAAGATGAGGTGGCTAGAGAAGCCCAGAGCCCCAGTGTTCTTAGGCCTACAAAAGCGCTTCCAAGGAAGGGTGCTGGCTAGCAAGAGCTTTCAGTGCTGGCACTTTTCATCTCGGAGCAATTGCTCGACGTTTGCAATTTCTCAGCTCGTGTCTACGAGACGGAAAGAGAAGGACCATGACGTTTGGTGCGTATAGAAGCGCAAAGCCCCAGTGTTGCTGCGCCTGTGAAAGCGCTTCCAAGGAAGGGTGCTGGCTAGCAACAGCTTTCAGTGCTGGCACTTTTCTTCTCTGAGCAATTGCTCGACGTTTGCAATTTCTCACCTGAGCTCTCTTTAGAGTGCGCGAGAGGATGAGCAGAAGATGAGGTGGCTAGAGAAGCCCAGAGCCCCACTGTTCTTAGGCCTACAAAAGCGCTTCCAAGGAAGGGTGCTGGCTAGCAACAGCTTTCAGTGCTGGCACTTTTCATCTCTGAGCAATTGCTCGACGTTTGCAATTTCTCAGCTCGTGTCTACGAGACGGAAAGAGAATGACCGTGACCTTTGGTGCGTATAGAAGCGCAAAGCCCCAGTGTTACTGCGCCTGTGAAAGCGCTTCCAAGGAAGGGTGCTGGCTAGCAACAGCTTTCAGTGCTGGCACTTTTCATCTCTGAGCAATTGCTGGACGTTTGCAATTTCTCAGCTCGTGTCTACGAGACGGAGAGATAGTGACCGTGACGTTTGGTGGCTAGAGAAGCGCAAAGCCACAGTGTTACTGCGCCTGTGAAAGCGCTTCCAAGGAAGGGTGCTGGCTACCAAGAGCTTTCAGTGCTGGCACTTTTCATCTCTGAGCAATTGCTCGACGTTTGCAATTTCTCACCTGAGCTCTCTTTAGAGTGCGCGAGAGGATGAGCAGAAGATGAGGTGGCTAGAGAAGCACAGAGCCCCAGTGTTCTTAGGCCTACAAAAGCGCTTCCAAGGAAGGGTGCTGGCTAGCAAGAGCTTTCAGTGCTGGCACTTTTCATCTCGGAGCAATTGCTCGACGTTTGCAATTTCTCAGCTCGTGTCTACGAGACGGAAAGAGAAGGACCATGACGTTTGGTGCGTATAGAAGCGCAAAGCCCCAGTGTTGCTGCGCCTGTGAAAGCGCTTCCAAGGAAGGGTGCTGGCTAGCAACAGATTTCAGTGCTGGCACTTTTCCTCTCTGAGCAATTGCTCGACCTTTGCAATTTCTCCCCTGAGCTCTCTTTAGAGTGCGCGAGAGGATGAGCAGAAGATGAGGTGGCTAGAGAAGCCCAGAGCCCCAGTGTTCTTAGGCCTGTAAAGTGCTTCCAAGGAAGGGTGCTGGCTAGCAACAGCTTTCAGTGCTGGCACTTTTCAGCTCTGAGCAATTGCTCGACGTTTGCAATTTCTCAGCTTGTGTCTACCGACGGAAAGAGAAGGACCGTGACCTTTGGTGCGTATAGAAGCGCAAAGCCCCAGTGTTACTGCGCCTGTGAAAGCGCTTCCAAGGAAGGGTGCTGGCTAGCAACAGCTTTCAGTGCTGGCACTTTTCATCTCTGAGCAATTGCTGGACGTTTGCAATTTCTCAGCTCGTGTCTACGAGACGGAGAGATAGTGACCGTGACGTTTGGTGGCTAGAGAAGCGCAAAGCCCCAGTGTTACTGCGCCTGTGAAAGCGCTTCCAAGGAAGGGTGCTGGCTAGCAAGAGCTTTCAGTGCTGGCACTTTTCATCTCTGAGCAATTGCTCGACGTTTGCAATTTCTCACCTGAGCTCTCTTTAGAGTGCGCGAGAGGATGAGCAGAAGATGAGGTGGCTAGAGAAGCCCAGAGCTCCAGTGTTCTTAGGCCTACAAAAGCGCTTCCAAGGAAGGGTGCTGGCTAGCAACAGCTTTCAGTGCTGGCACTTTTCATCTCGGAGCAATTGCTCGACGTTTGCAATTTCTCAGCTCGTGTCTACGAGACGGAAAGAGAAGGACCATGACGTTTGGTGCGTATAGAAGCGCAAAGCCCCAGTGTTGCTGCGCCTGTGAAAGCGCTTCCAAGGAAGGGTGCTGGCTAGCAACAGATTTCAGTGCTGGCACTTTTCCTCTCTGAGCAATTGCTCGACCTTTGCAATTTCTCCCCTGAGCTCTCTTTAGAGTGCGCGAGAGGATGAGCAGAAGATGAGGTGGCTAGAGAAGCCCAGAGCCCCAGTGTTCTTAGGCCTACAAAAGCGCTTCCAAGGAAGGGTGCTGGCTAGCAACAGCTTTCAGTGCTGGCACTTTTCATCTCTGAGCAATTGCTCGACGTTTGCAATTTCTCAGCTTGTGTCTACCGACGGAAAGAGAAGGACCGTGACGTTTGGTGGCTAGAGAAGCGCAAAGCCCCAGTGTTACTGCGCCTGTGAAAGCACTTCCAAGGAAGGGTGCTGGCTAGCAACAGCTTTCAGTGCTGGCACTTTTCATCTCTGAGGAATTGCTGGACGTTTGCAATTTCTCAGCTCGTGTCTACGAGACGGAAAGAGAAGGACCGTGACGTTTGGTGCGTAGAAAAGTGCAAAGCCCCAGTGTTGCTGCGCCTGTGAAAGCGCTTCCAAGGAAGGGTGCTGGCTAGCAACAGCTTTCAGTGCTGGCACTTTTCTTCTCTGAGCAATTGCTGGACGTTTGCAATTTCTCACCTGAGCTCTCTTTAGAGTGCGCGAGAGGATGAGCAGAAGATGAGGTGGCTAGAGAAGCCCAGAGCCCCAGTGTTCTTAGGCCTACAAAAGCGCTTCCAAGGAAGGGTGCTGGCTAGCAACAGCTTTCAGTGCTGGCACTTTTCATCTCTGAGCAATTGCTCGACGTTTGCAATTTCTCAGCTCGTGTCTACGAGACGGAAAGAGAAGGACCGTGACGTTTGGTGGCTAGAGAAGCGCAAAGCCCCAGTGTTACTGCGCCTGTGAAAGCGCTTCCAAGGAAGGGTGCTGGCTAGCAAGAGCTTTCAGTGCTGGCACTTTTCATCTCTGAGCAATTGCTCGACGTTTGCAATTTCTCAGCTCGTGTCTACGAGACGGAAAGAGAAGGACCGTGACGTTTGGTGCGTAGAAAAGTGCAAAGCCCCAGTGTTGCTGCGCCTGTGAAAGTGCTTCCAAGGAAGGGTGCTGGCTAGCAAAAGCTTTCAGTGCTGGCACTTTTCTTCTCTGAGCATTTGCTAGACGTTTGCAATTTCTCACCTGAGCTCTCTTTAGAGTGCGCGAGAGGATGAGCAGAAGATGAGGTGGCTAGAGAAGCCCAGAGCCCCACTGTTCTTAGGCCTACAAAAGCGCTTCCAAGGAAGGGTGCTGGCTAGCAACAGCTTTCAGTGCTGGCACTTTTCTTCTCTGAGCAATTGCTCGACGTTTGCAATTTCTCAGCTCGTGTCTAGGAGACGGAAAGAGAATGACCGTGACCTTTGGTGGCTAGAGAAGGGCAAAGCCCCAGTGTTACTGCGCCTGTGAAAGCGCTTCCAAGGAAGGGTGCTGGCTAGCAACAGCTTTCAGTGCTGGCACTTTTCATCTCTGAGCAATTGCTCGACGTTTGCAATTTCTCCCCTGAGCTCTCTTTAGAGTGCGCGAGAGGATGAGCAGAAGATGAGGTGGCTAGAGAAGCCCAGAGCCCCAGTGTTCTTAGGCCTACAAAAGCGCTTCCAAGGAAGGGTGCTGGCTAGCAACAGCTTTCAGTGCTGGCACTTTTCATCTCTGAGCAATTGCTCGACGTTTGCAATTTCTCAGCTCGTGTCTACGAGACGGAAAGAGAAGGACCGTGACGTTTGGTGGCTAGAGAAGCGCAAAGCCCCAGTGTTACTGCGCCTGTGAAAGCGCTTCCAAGGAAGGGTGCTGGCTAGCAAGAGCTTTCAGTGCTGGCACTTTTCATCTCTGAGCAATTGCTCGACGTTTGCAATTTCTCACCTGAGCTCTCTTTAGAGTGCGCGAGAGGATGAGCAGAAGATGAGGTGGCTAGAGAAGCCCAGAGCCCCAGTGTTCTTAGGCCTACAAAAGCGCTTCCAAGGAAGGGTGCTGGCTAGCAACAGCTTTCAGTGCTGGCACTTTTCATCTCGGAGCAATTGCTCGACGTTTGCAATTTCTCACCTGAGCTCTCTTTAGAGTGCGCGAGAGGATGAGCAGAAGATGAGGTGGCTAGAGAAGCCCAGAGCCCCAGTGTTCTTAGGCCTACAAAAGCGCTTCCAAGGAAGGGTGCTGGCTAGCAACAGCTTTCAGTGCTGGCACTTTTCATCTCGGAGCAATTGCTCGACGTTTGCAATTTCTCAGCTCCTGTCTACGAGACGGAAAGAGAAGGACCATGACGTTTGGTGCGTATAGAAGCGCAAAGCCCCAGTATTGCTGCGCCTGTGAAAGCGCTTCCAAGGAAGGGTGCTGGCTAGCAACAGCTTTCAGTGCTGGCACTTTTCGTCTCTGAGCAATTGCTCGACGTTTGCAATTTCTCACCTGAGCTCTCTTTAGAGTGCGCGAGAGGATGAGCAGAAGATGAGGTGGCTAGAGAAGCCCAGAGCCCCAGTGTTCTTAGGCCTACAAAAGCGCTTCCAAGGAAGGGTGCTGGCTAGCAACAGCTTTCAGTGCTGGCACTTTTCATCTCTGAGCAATTGCTTGACGTTTGCAATTTCTCAGCTTGTGTCTACCGACGGAAAGAGAAGGACCGTGACGTTTGGTGGGTAGAGAAGCGCAAAGCCCCAGTGTTACTGCGCCTGTGAAAGCGCTTCCAAGGAAGGGTGCTGGCTAGCAAGAGCTTTCAGTGCTGGCACTTTTCATCTCTGAGCAATTGCTCGACGTTTGCAATTTCTCAGCTCGTGTCTACGAGACGGAAAGAGAATGACCGTGACGTTTGGTGCGTATAGAAGCGCAAAGCCCCAGTGTTACTGCGCCTGTGAAAGCACTTCCAAGGAAGGGTGCTGGCTAGCAACAGCTTTCAGTGCTGGCACTTTTCATCTCTGAGCAATTGCTCGACGTTTCCAATTTCTCAGCTCGTGTCTACGAGACGGAAAGAGAAGGACCATGACGTTTGGTGCGTAGAAAAGTGCAAAGCCCCAGTGTTGCTGCGCCTGTGAAAGCGCTTCCAAGGAAGGGTGCTGGCTACCAAGAGCTTTCAGTGCTGGCACTTTTCGTCTCTGAGCAATTGCTCGACGTTTGCAATTTCTCACCTGAGCTCTCTTTAGAGTGCGCGAGAGGATGAGCAGAAGATGAGGTGGCTAGAGAAGCCCAGAGCCCCAGTGTTCTTAGGCCTACAAAAGCACTTCCAAGGAAGGGTGCTGGCTAGCAACAGCTTTCAGTGCTGGCACTTTTCATCTCTGAGCAATTGCTCGACGTTTGCAATTTTTCAGCTCGTGTCTACGAGGCGGAAAGAGAAGGACCGTGACGTTTGGTGGGTAGAGAAGCGCAAAGCCCCAGTGTTACTGCGCCTGTGAAAGCGCTTCCAAGGAAGGGTGCTGGCTAGCAACAGCTTTCAGTGCTGGCACTTTTCATCTCTGAGGAATTGCTGGACGTTTGCAATTTCTCAGCTCGTGTCTAGGAGACGGAAAGAGAAGGACCGTGACGTTTGGTGCGTAGAAAAGTGCAAAGCCCCAGTGTTGCTGCGCCTGTGAAAGCGCTTCCAAGGAAGGGTGCTGGCTAGCAACAGCTTTCAGTGCTGGCACTTTTCATCTCTGAGCAATTGCTCGACGTTTGCAATTTCTCACCTGAGCTCTCTTTAGAGTGCGCGAGAGGATGAGCAGAAGATGAGGTGGCTAGAGAAGCCCAGAGCCCCAGTGTTCTTAGGCCTACAAAAGCGCTTCCAAGGAAGGGTGCTGGCTAGCAACAGCTTTCAGTGCTGGCACTTTTCATCTCTGAGCAATTGCTCGACGTTTGCAATTTCTCAGCTCGTGTCTACGAGACGGAAAGAGAAGGACCATGACGTTTGGTGCGTATAGAAGCGCAAAGCCCCAGTGTTGCTGCGCCTGTGAAAGCGCTTCCAAGGAAGGGTGCTGGCTAGCAACAGCTTTCAGTGCTGGCACTTTTCTTCTCTGAGCATTTGCTCGACGTTTGCAATTTCTCACCTGAGCTCTCTTTAGAGTGCGCGAGAGGATGAGCAGAAGATGAGGTGGCTAGAGAAGCCCAGAGCCCCAGTGTGCTTAGGCCTACAAAAGCGCTTCCAAGGAAGGGTGCTGGCTAGCAACAGCTTTCAGTGCTGGCACTTTTCATCTCTGAGCAATTGCTCGACGTTTGCAATTTCTCAGCTCGTGTCTACGAGACGGAAAGAGAATGACCGTGACGTTTGGTGCGTATAGAAGCGCAAAGCCCCAGTGTTACTGCGCCTGTGAAAGCACTTCCAAGGAAGGGTGCTGGCTAGCAAGAGCTTTCAGTGCTGGCACTTTTCATCTCTGAGCAATTGCTCGACGTTTGCAATTTCTCAGCTCGTGTCTACGAGACGGAAAGAGAAGGACCGTGACGTTTGGTGCGTAGAAAAGTGCAAAGCCCCAGTGTTGCTGCGCCTGTGAAAGCACTTCCAAGGAAGGGTGCTGGCTAGCAACAGCTTTCAGTGCTGGCACTTTTCTTCTCTGAGCAATTGCTCGACGTTTGCAATTTCTCACCTGAGCTCTCTTTAGAGTGCGCGAGAGGATGAGCAGAAGATGAGGTGGCTAGAGAAGCCCAGAGCCCCAGTGTTCTTAGGCCTACAAAAGCGCTTCCAAGGAAGGGTGCTGGCTAGCAACAGCTTTCAGTGCTGGCACTTTTCATCTCTGAGCAATTGCTGGACGTTTGCAATTTCTCAGCTCGTGTCTACGAGACGGAAAGAGAAGGACCGTGACGTTTGGTGGGTAGAGAAGTGCAAAGCCCCAGTGTTACTGCGCCTGTGAAAGCGCTTCCAAGGAAGGGTGCTGGCTAGCAAGAGCTTTCAGTGCTGGCACTTTTCATCTCTGAGCAATTGCTCGACGTTTGCAATTTCTCAGCTCGTGTCTACGAGACGGAAAGAGAAGGACCGTGACGTTTAGTGCGTATAGAAGCGCAAAGCCCCAGTGTTGCTGCGCCTGTGAAAGCGCTTCCAAGGAAGGGTGCTGGCTAGCAAGAGCTTTCAGTGCTGGCACTTTTCACCTCTGAGCAATTGCTCGACGTTTGCAATTTCTCACCTGAGCTCTCTTTAGAGTGCGCGAGAGGATGAGCAGAAGATGAGGTGGCTAGAGAAGCCCAGAGCCCCAGTCTTCTTAGGCCTACAAAAGCGCTTCCAAGGAAGGGTGCTGGCTAGCAAGAGCTTTCAGTGCTGGCACTTTTCATCTCTGAGCAATTGCTCGACGTTTGCAATTTCTCAGCTCGTGTCTACGAGGCGGAAAGAGAAGGACCGTGACGTTTGGTGGGTAGAGAAACGCAAAGCCCCAGTGTTACTGCGCCTGTGAAAGCGCTTCCAAGGAAGGGTGCTGGCTAGCAAGAGCTTTCAGTGCTGGCACTTTTCATCTCTGAGCAATTGCTCGACGTTTGCAATTTCTCAGCTCGTGTCTACGAGACGGAAAGAGAAGGACCGTGACGTTTGGTGCGTAGAAAAGTGCAAAGCCCCAGTGTTGCTGCGCCTGTGAAAGCGCTTCCAAGGAAGGGTGCTGGCTAGCAACAGCTTTCAGTGCTGGCACTTTTCTTCTCTGAGCAATTGCTCGACGTTTGCAATTTCTCACCTGAGCTCTCTTTAGAGTGCGCGAGAGGATGAGCAGAAGATGAGGTGGCTAGAGAAGCCCAGAGCCCCACTGTTCTTAGGCCTACAAAAGCGCTTCCAAGGCAGGGTGCTGGCTAGCAACAGCTTTCAGTGCTGGCACTTTTCATCTCTGAGCAATTGCTCGACGTTTGCAATTTCTCAGCTCGTGTCTACGAGACGGAAAGAGAATGACCGTGACCTTTGGTGCGTATAGAAGCGCAAAGCCCCAGTGTTACTGCGCCTGTGAAAGCGCTTCCAAGGAAGGGTGCTGGCTAGCAACAGCTTTCAGTGCTGGCACTTTTCATCTCTGAGCAATTGCTGGACGTTTGCAATTTCTCAGCTCGTGTCTACGAGACGGAGAGATAGTGACCGTGACGTTTGGTGGCTAGAGAAGCGCAAAGCCACAGTGTTACTGCGCCTGTGAAAGCGCTTCCAAGGAAGGGTGCTGGCTAGCAACAGCTTTCAGTGCTGGCACTTTTCATCTCTGAGCAATTGCTCGACGTTTGCAATTTCTCACCTGAGCTCTCTTTAGAGTGCGCGAGAGGATGAGCAGAAGATGAGGTGGCTAGAGAAGCCCAGAGCCCCAGTGTTCTTAGGCCTACAAAAGCGCTTCCAAGGAAGGGTGCTGGCTAGCAAGAGCTTTCAGTGCTGGCACTTTTCATCTCGGAGCAATTGCTCGACGTTTGCAATTTCTCAGCTCCTGTCTACGAGACGGAAAGAGAAGGACCATGACGTTTGGTGCGTATAGAAGCGCAAAGCCCCAGTGTTGCTGCGCCTGTGAAAGCGCTTCCAAGGAAGGGTGCTGGCTAGCAACAGATTTCAGTGCTGGCACTTTTCCTCTCTGAGCAATTGCTCGACCTTTGCAATTTATCCCCTGAGCTCTCTTTAGAGTGCGCGAGAGGATGAGCAGAAGATGAGGTGGCTAGAGAAGCCCAGAGCCCCAGTGTTCTTAGGCCTACAAAAGCGCTTCCAAGGAAGGGTGCTGGCTAGCAACAGCTTTCAGTGCTGGCACTTTTCAGCTCTGAGCAATTGCTCGACGTTTGCAATTTCTCAGCTTGTGTCTACCGACGGAAAGAGAAGGACCGTGACGTTTGGTGGCTAGAGAAGCGCAAAGCCCCAGTGTTACTGCGCCTGTGAAAGCGCTTCCAAGGAAGGGTGCTGGCTAGCAAGAGCTTTCAGTGCTGGCACTTTTCATCTCTGAGCAATTGCTGGACGTTTGCAATTTCTTAGCTCGTGTCTAGGAGACGGAAAGAGAAGGACCGTGACGTTTGGTGCGTAGAAAAGTGCAAAGCCCCAGTGTTGCTGCGCCTGTGAAAGCGCTTCCAAGGAAGGGTGCTGGCTAGCAACAGCTTTCAGTGCTGGCACTTTTCTTCTCTGAGCAATTGCTGGACGTTTGCAATTTCTCACCTGAGCTCTCTTTAGAGTGCGCGAGAGGATGAGCAGAAGATTCGGTGGCTAGAGAAGCCCAGAGCCCCAGTGTTCTTAGGCCTACAAAAGCACTTCCAAGGAAGGGTGCTGGCTAGCAAGAGCTTTCAGTGCTGGCACTTTTCATCTCTGAGCAATTGCTGGACGTTTGCAATTTCTCAGCTCGTGTCTACGAGGCGGAAAGAGAAGGACCGTGACGTTTGGTGGTTAGAGAAGCGCAAAGCCCCAGTGTTACTGCGCCTGTGAAAGCGCTTCCAAGGAAGGGTGCTGGCTAGCAAGAGCTTTCAGTGCTGGCACTTTTCATCTCTGAGCAATTGCTCGACGTTTGCAATTTCTCAGCTCGTGTCTACGAGACGGAAAGAGAAGGACCGTGACGTTTGGTGGCTAGAGAAGCGCAAAGCCCCAGTGTTACTGCGCCTGTGAAAGCGCTTCCAAGGAAGGGTGCTGGCTAGCAAGAGCTTTCAGTGCTGGCACTTTTCATCTCTGAGCAATTGCTCGACGTTTGCAATTTCTCACCTGAGCTCTCTTTAGAGTGCGCGAGAGGATGAGCAGAAGATGAGGTGGCTAGAGAAGCCCAGAGCCCCAGTGTTCTTAGGCCTACAAAAGCGCTTCCAAGGAAGGGTGCTGGCTAGCAAGAGCTTTCAGTGCTGGCACTTTTCATCTCTGAGGAATTGCTCGACGTTTGCAATTTCTCACCTGAGCTCTCTTTAGAGTGCGCGAGAGGATGAGCAGAAGATGAGGTGGCTAGAGAAGCCCAGAGCCCCAGTGTTCTTAGGCCTACAAAAGCGCTTCCAAGGAAGGGTGCTGGCTAGCAACAGCTTTCAGTGCTGGCACTTTTCATCTCGGAGCAATTGCTCGACGTTTGCAATTTCTCAGCTCCTGTCTACGAGACGGAAAGAGAAGGACCATGACGTTTGGTGCGTATAGAAGCGCAAAGCCCCAGTATTGCTGCGCCTGTGAAAGCGCTTCCAAGGAAGGGTGCTGGCTAGCAACAGCTTTCAGTGCTGGCACTTTTCATCTCTGAGCAATTGCTCGACGTTTGCAATTTCTCAGCTCGTGTCTAGGAGACGGAAAGAGAATGACCGTGACCTTTGGTGGCTAGAGAAGGGCAAAGCCCCAGTGTTACTGCGCCTGTGAAAGCGCTTCCAAGGAAGGGTGCTGGCTAGCAACAGCTTTCAGTGCTGGCACTTTTCATCTCTGAGCAATTGCTCGACGTTTGCAATTTCTCCCCTGAGCTCTCTTTAGAGTGCGCGAGAGGATGAGCAGAAGATGAGGTGGCTAGAGAAGCCCAGAGCCCCAGTGTTCTTAGGCCTACAAAAGCGCTTCCAAGGAAGGGTGCTGGCTAGCAACAGCTTTCAGTGCTGGCACTTTTCATCTCTGAGCAATTGCTCGACGTTTGCAATTTCTCACCTGAGCTCTCTTTAGAGTGCGCGAGAGGATGAGCAGAAGATGAGGTGGCTAGAGAAGCCCAGAGCCCCAGTGTTCTTAGGCCTACAAAAGCGCTTCCAAGGAAGGGTGCTGGCTAGCAACAGCTTTCAGTGCTGGCACTTTTCATCTCGGAGCAATTGCTCGACGTTTGCAATTTCTCAGCTCCTGTCTACGAGACGGAAAGAGAAGGACCATGACGTTTGGTGCGTATAGAAGCGCAAAGCCCCAGTATTGCTGCGCCTGTGAAAGCGCTTCCAAGGAAGGGTGCTGGCTAGCAACAGCTTTCAGTGCTGGCACTTTTCGTCTCTGAGCAATTGCTCGACGTTTGCAATTTCTCACCTGAGCTCTCTTTAGAGTGCGCGAGAGGATGAGCAGAAGATGAGGTGGCTAGAGAAGCCCAGAGCCCCAGTGTTCTTAGGCCTACAAAAGCGCTTCCAAGGAAGGGTGCTGGCTAGCAACAGCTTTCAGTGCTGGCACTTTTCATCTCTGAGCAATTGCTTGACGTTTGCAATTTCTCAGCTTGTGTCTACCGACGGAAAGAGAAGGACCGTGACGTTTGGTGGCTAGAGAAGCGCAAAGCCCCAGTGTTACTGCGCCTGTGAAAGCGCTTCCAAGGAAGGGTGCTGGCTAGCAAGAGCTTTCAGTGCTGGCACTTTTCATCTCTGAGCAATTGCTCGACGTTTGCAATTTCTCAGCTCGTGTCTACGAGACGGAAAGAGAATGACCGTGACGTTTGGTGCGTATAGAAGCGCAAAGCCCCAGTGTTACTGCGCCTGTGAAAGCACTTCCAAGGAAGGGTGCTGGCTACCAAGAGCTTTCAGTGCTGGCACTTTTCAGCTCTGAGCAATTGCTCGACGTTTGCAATTTCTCACCTGAGCTCTCTTTAGAGTGCGCGAGAGGATGAGCAGAAGATGAGGTGGCTAGAGAAGCCCAGAGCCCCAGTGTTCTTAGGCCTACAAAAGCACTTCCAAGGAAGGGTGCTGGCTAGCAACAGCTTTCAGTGCTGGCACTTTTCATCTCTGAGCAATTGCTCGACGTTTGCAATTTCTCAGCTCGTGTCTACGAGGCGGAAAGAGAAGGACCGTGACGTTTGGTGCGTAGAGAAGCGCAAAGCCCCAGTGTTACTGCGCCTGTGAAAGCGCTTCCAAGGAAGGGTGCTGGCTAGCAACAGCTTTCAGTGCTGGCACTTTTCATCTCTGAGCAATTGCTCGACGTTTGCAATTTCTCAGCTCGTGTCTAGGAGACGGAAAGAGAAGGACCGTGACGTTTGGTGCGTAGAAAAGTGCAAAGCCCCAGTCTTACTGCGCCTGTGAAAGCGCTTCCAAGGAAGGGTGCTGGCTAGCAACAGCTTTCAGTGCTGGCACTTTTCTTCTCTGAGCAATTGCTCGACGTTTGCAATTTCTCACCTGAGCTCTCTTTAGAGTGCGCGAGAGGATGAGCAGAAGATGAGGTGGCTAGAGAAGCCCAGAGCCCCAGTGTTCTTAGGCCTACAAAAGCGCTTCCAAGGAAGGGTGCTGGCTAGCAACAGCTTTCAGTGCTGGCACTTTTCAGCTCTGAGCAATTGCTCGACGTTTGCAATTTCTCAGCTCGTGTCTACGAGACGGAAAGAGAAGGACCATGACGTTTGGTGCGTATAGAAGCGCAAAGCCCCAGTGTTGCTGCGCCTGTGAAAGCGCTTCCAAGGAAGGGTGCTGGCTAGCAACAGCTTTCAGTGCTGGCACTTTTCTTCTCTGAGCATTTGCTCGACGTTTGCAATTTCTCACCTGAGCTCTCTTTAGAGTGCGCGAGAGGATGAGCAGAAGATGAGGTGGCTAGAGAAGCCCAGAGCCCCAGTGTTCTTAGGCCTACAAAAGCGCTTCCAAGGAAGGGTGCTGGCTAGCAACAGCTTTCAGTGCTGGCACTTTTCATCTCTGAGCAATTGCTCGACGTTTGCAATTTCTCAGCTCGTGTCTACGAGACGGAAAGAGAATGACCGTGACGTTTGGTGCGTATAGAAGCGCAAAGCCCCAGTGTTACTGCGCCTGTGAAAGCACTTCCAAGGAAGGGTGCTGGCTAGCAACAGCTTTCAGTGCTGGCACTTTTCATCTCTGAGCAATTGCTCGACGTTTGCAATTTCTCAGCTCGTGTCTAGGAGACGGAAAGAGAAGGACCGTGACGTTTGGTGCGTAGAAAAGTGCAAAGCCCCAGTGTTGCTGCGCCTGTGAAAGCACTTCCAAGGAAGGGTGCTGGCTAGCAACAGCTTTCAGTGCTGGCACTTTTCTTCTCTGAGCAATTGCTGGACGTTTGCAATTTCTCACCTGAGCTCTCTTTAGAGTGCGCGAGAGGATGAGCAGAAGATGAGGTGGTTAGAGAAGCCCAGAGCCCCAGTGTTCTTAGGCCTACAAAAGCACTTCCAAGGAAGGGTGCTGGCTAGCAACAGCTTTCAGTGCTGGCACTTTTCATCTCTGAGCAATTGCTGGACGTTTGCAATTTCTCAGCTCGTGTCTACGAGACGGAAAGAGAAGGACCGTGACGTTTGGTGGCTAGAGAAGTGCAAAGCCCCAGTGTTACTGCGCCTGTGAAAGCGCTTCCAAGGAAGGGTGCTGGCTAGCAACAGCTTTCAGTGCTGGCACTTTTCATCTCTGAGCAATTGCTCGACGTTTGCAATTTCTCACCTGAGCTCTCTTTAGAGTGCGCGAGAGGATGAGCAGAAGATGAGGTGGCTAGAGAAGCCCAGAGCCCCAGTCTTCTTAGGCCTACAAAAGCGCTTCCAAGGAAGGGTGCTGGCTAGCAAGAGCTTTCAGTGCTGGCACTTTTCAGCTCTGAGCAATTGCTCGACGTTTGCAATTTCTCAGCTCGTGTCTACGAGGCGGAAAGAGAAGGACCGTGACGTTTGGTGGGTAGAGAAACGCAAAGCCCCAGTGTTACTGCGCCTGTGAAAGCGCTTCCAAGGAAGGGTGCTGGCTAGCAAGAGCTTTCAGTGCTGGCACTTTTCATCTCTGAGGAATTGCTGGACGTTTGCAATTTCTCAGCTCGTGTCTACGAGATGGAAAGAGAAGGACCGTGACGTTTGGTGGGTAGAGAAGCGCAAAGCCCCAGTGTTACTGCGCCTGTAAAGCGCTTCCAAGGAAGGGTGCTGGCTAGCAAGAGCTTTCAGTGCTGGCACTTTTCAGCTCTGAGCAATTGCTAGACGTTTGCAATTTCTCACCTGAGCTCTCTTTAGAGTGCGCGAGAGGATGAGCAGAAGATGAGGTGGCTAGAGAAGCCCAGAGCCCCAGTGTTCTTAGGCCTACAAAAGCGCTTCCAAGGCAGGGTGCTGGCTAGCAACAGCTTTCAGTGCTGGCACTTTTCATCTCTGAGCAATTGCTGGACGTTTGCAATTTCTCAGCTCCTGTCTACGAGATGGAAAGAGAATGACAGTGACGTTTGGTGCGTATAGAAGCGCAAAGCCACAGTGTTACTGCGCCTGTGAAAGCGCTTCCAAGGAAGGGTGCTGGCTAGCAACAGCTTTCAGTGCTGGCACTTTTCATCTCTGAGCAATTGCTCGACGTTTGCAATTTCTCACCTGAGCTCTCTTTAGAGTGCGCGAGAGGATGAGCAGAAGATGAGGTGGCTAGAGAAGCCCAGAGCCCCAGTGTTCTTAGGCCTACAAAAGCGCTTCCAAGGCAGGGTGCTGGCTAGCAACAGCTTTCAGTGCTGGCACTTTTCATCTCTGAGCAATTGCTCGACGTTTGCAATTTCTCAGCTCCTGTCTACGAGACGGAAAGAGAAGGACCGTGACGTTTGGTGGGTAAAGAAGCGCAAAGCCCCAGTGTTGCTGCGCCTGTGAAAGCGCTTCCAAGGAAGGGTGCTGGCTAGCAAGAGCTTTCAGTGCTGGCACTTTTCATCTCTGAGCAATTGCTGGACGTTTGCAATTTCTCAGCTCGTGTCTACGAGATGGAAAGAGAATGACCGTGACGTTTGGTGCGTATAGAAGCGCAAAGCCCCAGTGTTGCTGCACCTGTGAAAGCGCTTCCGAGGAAGGGTGCTGGCTAGCAAGAGCTTTCAGTGCTGGCACTTTTCGTCTCTGAGCAATTGCTCGACGTTTGCAATTTCTCACCTGAGCTCTCTTTAGAGTGCGCGAGAGGATGAGCAGAAGATTAGGTGGCTAGAGAAGCCCAGAGCCCCAGTGTTCTTAGGCCTACAAAAGCGCTTCCATGGAAGGGTGCTGGCTAGCAAGAGCTTTCAGTGCTGGCACTTTTCATCTCTGAGCAATTGCTCGACGTTTGCAATTTCTCACCTGAGCTCTCTTCAGAGTGCGCGAGAGGATGAGCAGAAGATTAGGTGGCTAGAGAAGCCCAGAGCCCCAGTGTTCTTAGGCCTACAAAAGCGCTTCCAAGGAAGGGTGCTGGCTAGCAACAGCTTTCAGTGCTGGCACTTTTCATCTCTGAGCAATTGCTCGACGTTTGCAATTTCTCAGCTCCTGTCTACGAGACGGAAGGGGAATGACAGTGACGTTTGGTGCGTATAGAAGCGCAAAGCCCCAGTGTTACTGCGCCTGTGAAAGCGCTTCCAAGGAAGGGTGCTGGCTAGCAAGAGCTTTCAGTGCTGGCACTTTTCATCTCTGAGCAATTGCTCGACATTTGCAATTTCTCAACTCGTGTCTACCGACGGAAAGAGAAGGACCGTGGCGTTTGGTGGCTAGAGAAGCGCAAAGCCCCAGTGTTACTGCGCCTGTAAAGCGCTTCCAAGGAAGGGTGCTGGCTAGCAACAGCTTTCAGTGCTGGCACTTTTCACCTCTGAGCAATTGCTCGACGTTTGCAATTTCTCAGCTCGTGTCTACGAGACGGAAAGAGAAGGACCGTGACGTTTAGTGCTTATAGAAGCGCAAAGCCCCAGTGTTGCTGCGCCTGTGAAAGCACTTCCAAGGAAGGGTGCTGGCTAGCAACAGCTTTCAGTGCTGGCACTTTTCATCTCTGAGCAATTGCTCGACGTTTGCAATTTCTCACCTGAGCTCTCTTTAGAGTGCGCGAGAGGATGAGCAGAAGTTTAGGTGGCTAGAGAAGCCCAGAGCCCCAGTGTTCTTAGGCCTACAAAAGCGCTTCCAAGGAAGGGTGCTGGCTAGCAAGAGCTTTCAGTGCTGGCACTTTTCATCTCTGAGCAATTGCTCGACGTTTGCAATTTCTCAGCTCGTGTCTACGAGGCGGAAAGGGAATGACCATGACGTTTGGTGCGTATAGAAGCGCAAAGCCCCAGTGTTACTGCGCCTGTGAAAGCGCTTCCAAGGAAGGGTGCTGGCTACAAAGAGCTTTCAGTGCTGGCACTTTTCATCTCTGAGCCATTGCTCGACGTTTGCAATTTCTCAGCTCGTGTCTACCGACGGAAAGAGAAGGACCGTGACGTTTGCTGGGTAGAGAAGCGCAAAGCCCCAGTGTTGCTGCGCCTGTGAAAGCGCTTCCAAGGAAGGGTGCTGGCTAGCAAGAGCTTTCAGTGCTGGCACTTTTCATCTCTGAGCAATTGCTCGACGTTTGCAATTTCTCAGCTCGTGTCTACGAGACGGAAAGAGAATGACAGTGACGTTTGGTGCGTATAGAAGCGCAAAGCCCCAGTGTTACTGCGCCTGTGAAAGCGCTTCCAAGGAAGGGTGCTGGCTAGCAAGAGCTTTCAGTGCTGGCACTTTTCATCTCTGAGCAATTGCTCGACGTTTGCAATTTCTCACCTGAGCTCTCTTCAGAGTGCGCGAGAGGATGAGCAGAAGATGAGGTGGCTAGAGAAGCCCAGAGCCCCAGTGTTCTTAGGCCTACAAAAGCGCTTCCAAGGAAGGGTGCTGGCTAGCAAGAGCTTTCAGTGCTGGCACTTTTCATCTCTGAGCAATTGCTGGACGTTTGCAATTTCTCAGCTCGTGTCTAGGAGACGGAAAGAGAAGGACCGTGACATTTGGTGGGTAGAGAAGCGCAAAGCCCCAGTGTTACTGCGCCTGTGAAAGCGCTTCCAAGGAAGGGTGCTGGCTAGCAACAGCTTTCAGTGCTGGCACTTTTCGTCTCTGAGCAATTGCTCGACGTTTGCAATTTCTCAGCTCGTGTCTACGAGACGGAAAGAGAAGGACCGTGACGTTTGATGGCTAGAGAAGCGCAAAGCCCCAGTGTTGCTGCGCCTGTAAAGCGCTTCCAAGGAAGGGTGCTGGCTAGCAAGAGCTTTCAGTGCTGGCACATTTCATCTCTGAGCAATTGCTGGATGTTTGCAATTTCTCATCTCGTGTCTACGAGATGGAAAGAGAATGACCGTGACGTTTGGTGCGTATAGAAGCGCAAAGCCCCAGTGTTGCTGCGCCTGTGAAAGCGCTTCCAAGGAAGGGTGCTGGCTAGCAACAGCTTTCAGTGCTGGCACTTTTCATCTCTGAGCAATTGCTCGACGTTTGCAATTTCTCACCTGAGCTCTCTTTAGAGTGCGCGAGAGGATGAGCAGAAGATGAGGTGGCTAGAGAAGCCCAGAGCCCCAGTGTTCTTAGGCCTACAAAAGCGCTTCCAAGGAAGGGTGCTGGCTAGCAACAGCTTTCAGTGCTGGCACTTTTCATCTCTGAGCAATTGCTCGACGTTTGCAATTTCTCAGCTCGTGTCTACGAGACGGAAAGAGAAGGACCGTGACGTTTGGTGGGTAGAGAAGCGCAAAGCCCCAGTGTTGCTGCGCCTGTGAAAGCGCTTCCAAGGAAGGGTGCTGGCTAGCAACAGCTTTCAGTGCTGGCACTTTTCATCTCTGAGCAATTGCTGGACGTTTGCAATTTCTCAGCTCGTGTCTACGAGATGGAAAGAGAATGACCGTGACACTTGGTGCGTATAGAAGCGCAAAGCCCCAGTGTTGCTGCGCCTGTGAAAGCGCTTCCAAGGAAGGGTGCTGGCTACCAAGAGCTTTCAGTGCTGGCACTTTTCATCTCTGAGGAATTGCTGGACATTTGCAATTTCTCACCTGAGCTCTCTTCAGAGTGCGCGAGAGGATGAGCAGAAGATGAGGTGGCTAGAGAAGCCCAGAGCCCCAGTGTTCTTAGGCCTACAAAAGCGCTTCCAAGGAAGGGTGCTGGCTAGCAACAGCTTTCAGTGCTGGCACTTTTCATCTCTGAGCAATTGCTGGACGTTTGCAATTTCTCAGCTCGTGTCTACCGACGGAAAGAGAAGGACCGTGACGTTTGGTGGGTAGAGAAGCGCAAAGCCCCAGTGTTGCTGCGCCTGTGAAAGCGCTTCCAAGGAAGGGTGCTGGCTAGCAACAGCTTTCAGTGCTGGCACTTTTCATCTCTGAGCAATTGCTCGACGTTTGCAATTTCTCACCTGAGCTCTCTTTAGAGTGCGCGAGAGGATGAGCAGAAGATGAGGTGGCTAGAGAAGCCCAGAGCCCCAGTGTTCTTAGGCCTACAAAAGCGCTTCCAAGGAAGGGTGCTGGCTAGCAACAGCTTTCAGTGCTGGCACTTTTCATCTCTGAGCAATTGCTCGACGTTTCCAATTTCTCAGCTCGTGTCTACGAGACGGAAAGAGAATGACAGTGACGTTTGGTGGGTAGGGAAGCGCAAAGCCCCAGTGTTACTGCGCCTGTGAAAGCGCTTCCAAGGAAGGGTGCTGGCTAGCAAGAGCTTTCAGTGCTGGCACTTTTCATCTCTGAGCAATTGCTCGACGTTTGCAATTTCTCACCTGAGCTCTCTTTAGAGTGCGCGAGAGGATGAGCAGAAGATGAGGTGGCTAGAGAAGCCCAGAGCCCCACTGTTCTTAGGCCTACAAAAGCGCTTCCAAGGAAGGGTGCTGGCTAGCAACAGCTTTCAGTGCTGGCACTTTTTGTCTCTGAGCAATTGCTGGACGTTTGCAATTTCTCAGCTCGTGTCTAGGAGACGGAAAGAGAAGGACCGTGACATTTGGTGGGTAGAGAAGCGCAAAGCCCCAGTGTTACTGCGCCTGTGAAAGCACTTCCAAGGAAGGGTGCTGGCTAGCAACAGCTTTCAGTGCTGGCACGTTTCATCTCTGAGCAATTGCTGGATGTTTGCAATTTCTCATCTCGTGTCTACGAGATGGAAAGAGAATGACCGTGACGTTTGGTGCGTATAGAAGCGCAAAGCCCCAGTGTTGCTGCGCCTGTGAAAGCGCTTCCAAGGAAGGGTGCTGGCTCGCAAGAGCTTTCAGTGCTGGCACTTTTCAGCTCTGAGCAATTGCTCGACGTTTGCAATTTCTCAGCTCGTGTCTACGAGACGGAAAGAGAATGACAGTGACGTTTGGTGGCTAGAGAAGCGCAAAGCCCCAGTGTTGCTGCGCCTGTGAAAGCGCTTCCAAGGAAGGGTGCTGGCTAGCAAGAGCTTTCAGTGCTGGCACTTTTCATCTCTGAGCAATTGCTCGACGTTTGCAATTTCTCACCTGAGCTCTCTTTAGAGTGCGCGAGAGGATGAGCAGAAGATGAGGTGGCTAGAGAAGCCCAGAGCCCCAGTGTTCTTAGGGCTACAAAAGCGCTTCCAAGGAAGGGTGCTGGCTAGCAACAGCTTTCAGTGCTGGCACTTTTCATCTCTGAGCAATTGCTCGACGTTTGCAATTTCTCAGCTCGTGTCTACGAGACGGAAAGAGAAGGACCGTGACGTTTGGTGGGTAGAGAAGCGCAAAGCCCCAGTGTTGCTGCGCCTGTGAAAGCGCTTCCAAGGAAGGGTGCTGGCTAGCAACAGCTTTCAGTGCTGGCACTTTTCATCTCTGAGCAATTGCTCGACGTTTGCAATTTCTCAGCTCGTGTCTACGAGATGGAAAGAGAATGATCGTGAAATTTGGTGCGTATAGAAGCGCAAAGCCCCAGTGTTGCTGCGCCTGTGAAAGCGCTTCCAAGGAAGGGTGCTGGCTAGCAAGAGCTTTCAGTGCTGGCACTTTTCAGCTCTGAGCAATTGCTCGACGTTTGCAATTTCTCACCTGAGCTCTCTTTAGAGTGCGCGAGAGGATGAGCAGAAGATGAGGTGGCTAGAGAAGCCCAGAGCCCCAGTGTTCTTAGGCCTACAAAAGCGCTTCCAAGGAAGGGTGCTGGCTAGCAAGAGCGTTCAGTGCTGGCACTTTTCATCTCTGAGCAATTGCTGGACGTTTGCAATTTCTCACCTGAGCTCTCTTTAGAGTGCGCGAGAGGATGAGCAGAAGATGAGGTGGCTAGAGAAGCCCAGAGCCCCAGTGTTCTTAGGCCTACAAAAGCGCTTCCAAGGAAGGGTGCTGGCTAGCAACAGCTTTCAGTGCTGGCACTTTTCATCTCTGAGCAATTGCTCGACGTTTGCAATTTCTCAGCTCCTGTCTACGAGACGGAAAGAGAATGACCGTGACGTTTGGTGCGTATAGAAGCGCAAAGCCCCAGTGTTACTGCGCCTGTGAAAGCGCTTCCAAGGAAGGGTGCTGGCTAGCAACAGCTTTCAGTGCTGGCACTTTTCTTCTCTGAGCAAGTGCTCGACGTTTGCAATTTCTCACCTGAGCTCTCTTCAGAGTGCGCGAGAAGATGAGCAGAAGATGAGGTGGCTAGAGAAGCAAAGAGCCCCAGTGTTCTTAGGGCTACAAAAGCACTTCCAAGGAAGGGTGCTGGCTAGCAAGAGCTTTCAGTGCTGGCACTTTTCATCTCTGAGCAATTGCTCGACGTTTGCAATTTCTCAGCTCGTGTCTACGAGACGGAAAGAGAAGGACCGTGACGTTTGGTGGCTAGAGAAGCGCAAAGCCCCAGTGTTACTGCGCCTGTGAAAGCGCTTCCAAGGAAGGGTGCTGGCTAGCAAGAGCTTTCAGTGCTGGCACTTTTCATCTCTGAGCAATTGCTCGACGTTTGCAATTTCTCAGCTCGTGTCTACGAGACGGAAAGAGAAGGACCGTGACGTTTGGTGGGTAGAGAAGCGCAAAGCCCCAGTGTTGCTGCGCCTGTAAAGCGCTTCCAAGGAAGGGTGCTGGCTAGCAACAGCTTTCAGTGCTGGCACTTTTCAGCTCTGAGCAATTGCTCGACGTTTGCAATTTCTCACCTGAGCTCTCTTTAGAGTGCGCGAGAGGATGAGCAGAAGATGAGGTGGCTAAAGAAGCGCAAAGCCCCAGTGTTCTTAGGCCTACAAAAGCGCTTCCAAGGAAGGGTGCTGGCTAGCAACAGCTTTCAGTGCTGGCACTTTTCAGCTCTGAGCAATTGCTCGACGTTTGCAATTTCTCACCTGAGCTCTCTTTAGAGTGCGCGAGAGGATGAGCAGAAGATGAGGTGGCTAGAGAAGCCCAGAGCCCCAGTGTTCTTAGGCCTACAAAAGCGCTTCCAAGGAAGGGTGCTGGCTCGCAAGAGCTTTCAGTGCTGGCACTTTTCATCTCTGAGCAATTGCTCGACGTTTGCAATTTCTCAGCTCGTGTCTACCGACGGAAAGAGAAGGACCGTGACGTTTGGTGGGTAGAGAAGCGCAAAGCCCCAGTGTTGCTGCGCCTGTGAAAGCGCTTCCAAGGAAGGGTGCTGGCTAGCAACAGCTTTCAGTGCTGGCACTTTTCAGCTCTGAGCAATTGCTCGACGTTTGCAATTTCTCACCTGAGCTCTCTTTAGAGTGCGCGAGAGGATGAGCAGAAGATGAGGTGGCTAGAGAAGCCCAGAGCCCCAGTGTTCTTAGGCCTACAAAAGCGCTTCCAAGGAAGGGTGCTGGCTAGCAACAGCTTTCAGTGCTGGCACTTTTCATCTCTGAGCAATTGCTGGACGTTTGCAATTTCTCAGCTCGTGTCTACGAGACGGAAAGAGAATGACAGTGACGTTTGGTGGGTAGAGAAGCGCAAAGCCCCAGTGTTGCTGCGCCTGTGAAAGCGCTTCCAAGGAAGGGTGCTGGCTAGCAACAGCTTTCAGTGCTGGCACTTTTCGTCTCTGAGCAATTGCTGGACGTTTGCAATTTCTCAGCTCGTGTCTACGAGACGGAAAGAGAAGGACCGTGACATTTGGTGGGTAGAGAAGCGCAAAGCCCCAGTGTTACTGCGCCTGTGAAAGCACTTCCAAGGAAGGGTGCTGGCTAGCAACAGCTTTCAGTGCTGGCACTTTTCGTCTCTGAGCAATTGCTCGACGTTTGCAATTTCTCAGCTCGTGTCTACGAGACGGAAAGAGAAGGACCGTGACGTTTGGTGGCTAGAGAAGCGCAAAGCCCCAGTGTTGCTGCGCCTGTGAAAGCGCTTCCAAGGAAGGGTGCTGGCTAGCAAGAGCTTTCAGTGCTGGCACGTTTCATCTCTGAGCAATTGCTGGATGTTTGCAATTTCTCATCTCGTGTCTACGAGATGGAAAGAGAATGACCGTGACGTTTGGTGCGTATAGAAGCGCAAAGCCCCAGTGTTGCTGCGCCTGTGAAAGCGCTTCCAAGGAAGGGTGCTGGCTAGCAACAGCTTTCAGTGCTGGCACTTTTCAGCTCTGAGCAATTGCTCGACGTTTGCAATTTCTCAGCTTGTGTCTACGAGACGGAAAGAGAATGACAGTGACGTTTGGTGGCTAGAGAAGCGCAAAGCCCCAGTGTTGCTGCGCCTGTGAAAGCGCTTCCAAGGAAGGGTGCTGGCTAGCAAGAGCTTTCAGTGCTGGCACTTTTCATCTCTGAGCAATTGCTCGACGTTTGCAATTTCTCACCTGAGCTCTCTTTAGAGTGCGCGAGAGGATGAGCAGAAGATGAGGTGGCTAGAGAAGCCCAGAGCCCCAGTGTTCTTAGGCCTACAAAAGCGCTTCCAAGGAAGGGTGCTGGCTAGCAACAGCTTTCAGTGCTGGCACTTTTCATCTCTGAGCAATTGCTCGACGTTTGCAATTTCTCAGCTCGTGTCTACGAGACGGAAAGAGAAGGACCGTGACGTTTGGTGGGTAGAGAAGCGCAAAGCCCCAGTGTTGCTGCGCCTGTGAAAGAGCTTCCAAGGAAGGGTGCTGGCTAGCAACAGCTTTCAGTGCTGGCACTTTTCATCTCTGAGCAATTGCTCGACGTTTGCAATTTCTCAGCTCGTGTCTACGAGACGGAAAGAGAAGGACCGTGACGTTTGGTGGGTAGAGAAGCGCAAAGCCCCAGTGTTGCTGCGCCTGTGAAAGCGCTTCCAAGGAAGGGTGCTGGCTAGCAAGAGCTTTCAGTGCTGGCACTTTTCATCTCTGAGCAATTGCTCGACGTTTGCAATTTCTCACCTGAGCTCTCTTTAGAGTGCGCGAGAGGATGAGCAGAAGATGAGGTGGCTAGAGAAGCCCAGAGCCCCAGTGTTCTTAGGCCTACAAAAGCGCTTCCAAGGAAGGGTGCTGGCTAGCAACAGCTTTCAGTGCTGGCACTTTTCATCTCTGAGCAATTGCTCGACGTTTGCAATTTCTCAGCTCGTGTCTACGAGACGGAAAGAGAAGGACCGTGACGTTTGGTGGGTAGAGAAGCGCAAAGCCCCAGTGTTGCTGCGCCTGTGAAAGCGCTTCCAAGGAAGGGTGCTGGCTAGCAACAGCTTTCAGTGCTGGCACTTTTCATCTCTGAGCAATTGCTGGACGTTTGCAATTTCTCAGCTCGTGTCTACGAGATGGAAAGAGAATGACCGTGACATTTGGTGCGTATAGAAGCGCAAAGCCCCAGTGTTGCTGCGCCTGTGAAAGCGCTTCCAAGGAAGGGTGCTGGCTAGCAAGAGCTTTCAGTGCTGGCACTTTTCATCTCTGAGCAATTGGTCGACGTTTGCAATTTCTCACCTGAGCTCTCTTTAGAGTGCGCGAGAGGATGAGCAGAAGATGAGGTGGCTAGAGAAGCCCAGAACCCCACTGTTCTTAGGCCTACAAAAGCGCTTCCAAGGAAGGGTGCTGGCTAGCAACAGCTTTCAGTGCTGGCACTTTTCATCTCTGAGCAATTGCTGGACGTTTGCAATTTCTCAGCTCGTGTCTACCGACGGAAAGAGAAGGACCGTGACGTTTGGTGGGTAGAGAAGCGCAAAGCCCCAGTGTTGCTGCGCCTGTGAAAGCGCTTCCAAGGAAGGGTGCTGGCTAGCAAGAGCTTTCAGTGCTGGCACTTTTCAGCTCTGAGCAATTGCTCGACGTTTGCAATTTCTCACCTGAGCTCTCTTTAGAGTGCGCGAGAGGATGAGCAGAAGATGAGGTGGCTAGAGAAGCCCAGAGCCCCAGTGTTCTTAGGCCTACAAAAGCGCTTCCAAGGAAGGGTGCTGGCTAGCAACAGCTTTCAGTGCTGGCACTTTTCATCTCTGAGCAATTGCTCGACGTTTGCAATTTCTCAGCTCGTGTCTACGAGACGGAAAGAGAATGACCGTGACGTTTGGTGCGTATAGAAGCGCAAAGCCCCAGTGTTACTGCGCCTGTGAAAGCGCTTCCAAGGAAGGGTGCTGGCTAGCAAGAGCTTTCAGTGCTGGCACTTTTCATCTCTGAGCAATTGCTCGACGTTTGCAATTTCTCACCTGAGCTCTCTTCAGAGTGCGCGAGAGGATGAGCAGAAGATTAGGTGGCTAGAGAAGCCCAGAGCCCCAGTGTTCTTAGGCCTACAAAAGCGCTTCCAAGGAAGGGTGCTGGCTAGCAACAGCTTTCAGTGCTGGCACTTTTCATCTCTGAGCAATTGCTCGACGTTTGCAATTTCTCAGCTCGTGTCTACGAGACGGAAAGAGAATGACAGTGACGTTTGGTGGGTAGAGAAGCGCAAAGCCCCAGTGTTACTGCGCCTGTGAAAGCGCTTCCAAGGAAGGGTGCTGGCTAGCAAGAGCTTTCAGTGCTGGCACTTTTCATCTCTGAGCAATTGCTCGACGTTTGCAATTTCTCCCCTGAGCTCTCTTCAGAGTGCGCGAGAGGATGAGCAGAAGATGAGGTGGCTAGAGAAGCCCAGAGCCCCAGTGTTCTTAGGCCTACAAAAGCACTTCCAAGGAAGGGTGCTGGCTAGCAAGAGCTTTCAGTGCTGGCACTTTTCATCTCTGAGCAATTGCTCGAAGTTTGCAATTTCTCAGCTCGTGTCTACGAGACGGAAAGAGAAGGACCGTGACGTTTGGTGGCTAGAGAAGCGCAAAGCCCCAGTGTTACTGCGCCTGTGAAAGCGCTTCCAAGGAAGGGTGCTGGCTAGCAACAGCTTTCAGTGCTGGCACTTTTCATCTCTGAGCAATTGCTGGACGTTTGCAATTTCTCAGCTCGTGTCTACGAGACGGAAAGAGAAGGACCGTGACGTTTGGTGGGTAGAGAAGCGCAAAGCCCCAGTGTTGCTGCGCCTGTAAAGCGCTTCCAAGGAAGGGTGCTGGCTAGCAAGAGCTTTCAGTGCTGGCACTTTTCATCTCTGAGCAATTGCTCGACGTTTGCAATTTCTCACCTGAGCTCTCTTTAGAGTGCGCGAGAGGATGAGCAGAAGATGAGGTGGCTAGAGAAGCGCAAAGCCCCAGTGTTCTTAGGCCTACAAAAGCGCTTCCAAGGAAGGGTGCTGGCTAGCAACAGCTTTCAGTGCTGGCACTTTTCATCTCTGAGCAATTGCTCGACGTTTGCAATTTCTCACCTGAGCTCTCTTTAGAGTGCGCGAGAGGATGAGCAGAAGATGAGGTGGCTAGAGAAGCCCAGAGCCCCAGTGTTCTTAGGCCTACAAAAGCGCTTCCAAGGAAGGGTGCTGGCTAGCAACAGCTTTCAGTGCTGGCACTTTTCATCTCTGAGCAATTGCTCGACGTTTGCAATTTCTCAGCTCGTGTCTAGGAGACGGAAAGAGAAGGACCGTGACGTTTGGTGCGTATAGAAGCGCAAAGCCCCAGTGTTACTGCGCCTGTGAAAGCGCTTCCAAGGAAGGGTGCTGGCTAGCAAGAGCTTTCAGTGCTGGCACTTTTCATCTCTGAGCAATTGCTCGACGTTTGCAATTTCTCACCTGAGCTCTCTTTCGAGTGCGCGAGAGGATGAGCAGAAGATGAGGTGGCTAGAGAAGCCCAGAGCCCCAGTGTTCTTAGGCCTACAAAAGCACTTCCAAGGAAGGGTGCTGGCTAGCAAGAGCTCTCAGTGCTGGCACTTTTCATCTCTGAGCAATTGCTCGACGTTTGCAATTTCTCAGCTCGTGTCTACGAGACGGAAAGAGAAGGACCGTGACGTTTGGTGGCTAGAGAAGCGCAAAGCCCCAGTGTTACTGCGCCTGTGAAAGCGCTTACAAGGAAGGGTGCTGGCTAGCAAGACCTTTCAGTGCTGGCACTTTTCATCTCTGAGCAATTGCTGGATGTTTGCAATTTCTCAGCTCGTGTCTACGAGACGGAAAGAGAAGGACCGTGACGTTTGGTGTGTATAGAAGCGCAAAGCCCCAGTGTTGCTGCGCCTGTGAAAGCGCTTCCAAGGAAGGGTGCTGGCTAGCAACAGCTTTCAGTGCTGGCACTTTTCAGCTCTGAGCAATTGCTAGACGTTTGCAATTTCTCACCTGAGCTCTCTTTAGAGTGCGCGAGAGGATGAGCAGAAGATGAGGTGGCTAGAGAAGCCCAGAGCCCCAGTGTTCTTAGGCCTACAAAAGCGCTTCCAAGGAAGGGTGCTGGCTAGCAACAGCTTTCAGTGCTGGCACTTTTCATCTCTGAGCAATTGCTCGACGTTTGCAATTTCTCAGCTCGTGTCTACGAGACGGAAAGAGAAGGACCGTGACGTTTGGTGGGTAGAGAAGCGCAAAGCCCCAGTGTTGCTGCGCCTGTGAAAGCGCTTCCAAGGAAGGGTGCTGGCTAGCAAGAGCTTTCAGTGCTGGCACTTTTCATCTCTGAGCAATTGCTCGACGTTTGCAATTTCTCAGCTCGTGTCTACGAGATGGAAAGAGAATGACCGTGACGTTTGGTGCGTATAGAAGCGCAAAGCCCCAGTGTTGCTG
This sequence comes from Sarcoramphus papa, assembly GCA_037962945.1. NCBI lineage: Eukaryota > Metazoa > Chordata > Aves > Accipitriformes > Cathartidae > Sarcoramphus > Sarcoramphus papa. Next base: position 4,371,277 of record JBBMRM010000084.1, on the reverse strand, counting down.
CGCCTGTGAAAGCGCTTCCGAGGAAGGGTGCCGGCTAGCAAGAGCTTTCAGTGCTGGCACTTTTCGTCTCTGAGCAATTGCTCGACGTTTGCAATTTCTCACCTGAGCTCTCTTTAGAGTGCGCGAGAGGATGAGCAGAAGATGAGGTGGCTAGAGAAGCCCAGAGCCCCACTGTTCTTAGGCCTACAAAAGCGCTTCCAAGGAAGGGTGCTGGCTAGCAACAGCTTTCAGTGCTGACACTTTTCATCTCTGAGCAATTGCTCGACGTTTGCAATTTCTCAGCTCCTGTCTACGAGACGGAAAGAGAAGGACCGTGACGTTTGGTGCGTATAGAAGCGCAAAGCCCCAGTGTTACTGCGCCTGTGAAAGCGCTTCCAAGGAAGGGTGCTGGCTAGCAACAGCTTTCAGTGCTGGCACTTTTCATCTCTGAGCAATTGCTCGACGTTTGCAATTTCTCACCTGAGCTCTCTTCAGAGTGCGCGAGAGGATGAGCAGAAGATGAGGTGGCTAGAGAAGCCCAGAGCCCCAGTGTTCTTAGGCCTACAAAAGCGCTTCCAAGGAAGGGTGCTGGCTAGCAACAGCTTTCAGTGCTGGCACTTTTCAGCTCTGAGCAATTGCTCGACGTTTGCAATTTCTCAGCTCGTGTCTACCGACGGAAAGAGAATGACCGTGACGTTTGGTGCGTATAGAAGCGCAAAGCCCCAGTGTTACTGCGCCTGTGAAAGCGCTTCCAAGGAAGGGTGCTGGCTAGCAACAGCTTTCAGTGCTGGCACTTTTCATCTCTGAGCAATTGCTCGACGTTTGCAATTTCTCAGCTCGTGTCTACGAGACGGAAAGAGAAGGACCGTGACGTTTGGTGGGTAGAGAAGCGCAAAGCCCCAGTGTTACTGCGCCTGTAAAGCGCTTCCAAGGAAGGGTGCTGGCTACCAAGAGCTTTCAGTGCTGGCACTTTTCATCTCTGAGCAATTGCTCGACGTTTGCAATTTCTCACCTGAGCTCTCTTTAGAGTGCGCGAGAGGATGAGCAGAAGATGAGGTGGCTAGAGAAGCCCAGAGCCCCAGTGTTCTTAGGCCTACAAAAGCGCTTCCAAGGAAGGGTGCTGGCTAGCAACAGCTTTCAGTGCTGGCACTTTTCATCTCTGAGCAATTGCTCGACGTTTGCAATTTCTCAGCTCGTGTCTACCGACGGAAAGAGAAGGACCGTGACGTTTGGTGGCTAGAGAAGCGCAAAGCCCCAGTGTTACTGCGCCTGTAAAGCGCTTCCAAGGAAGGGTGCTGGCTAGCAAAAGCTTTCAGTGCTGGCACTTTTCATCTCTGAGCAATTGCTCGACGTTTGCAATTTCTCAGCTGTGTCTACCGACGGAAAGAGAAGGACCGTGACGTTTGGTGGGTAGAGAAGCGCAAAGCCCCAGTGTTACTGCGCCTGTAAAGCGCTTCCAAGGAAGGGTGCTGGCTAGCAACAGCTTTCAGTGCTGGCACTTTTCATCTCTGAGCAATTGCTCGACGTTTGCAATTTCTCACCTGAGCTCTCTTTAGAGTGCGCGAGAGGATGAGCAGAAGATGAGGTGGCTAGAGAAGCCCAGAGCCCCAGTGTTCTTAGGCCTACAAAAGCGCTTCCAAGGCAGGGTGCTGGCTAGCAACAGCTTTCAGTGCTGGCACTTTTCATCTCTGAGCAATTGCTCGACGTTTGCAATTTCTCAGCTCCTGTCTACGAGACGGAAAGAGAAGGACCGTGACGTTTGGTGCGTATAGAAGCGCAAAGCCCCAGTGTTGCTGCGCCTGTGAAAGCGCTTCCAAGGAAGGGTGCTGGCTCGCAAGAGCTTTCAGTGCTGGCACTTTTCATCTCTGAGCAATTGCTCGACGTTTGCAATTTCTCAGCTCCTGTCTACCGACGGAAAGAGAAGGACCGTGACGTTTGGTGGGTAGAGAAGCGCAAAGCCCCACTGTTACTGCGCCTGTAAAGCGCTTCCAAGGAAGGGTGCTGGCTAGCAAAAGCTTTCAGTGCTGGCACTTTTCATCTCTGAGCAATTGCTCGACGTTTGCAATTTCTCAGCTCGTGTCTACCGACGGAAAGAGAAGGACCGTGACGTTTGGTGGGTAGAGAAGCGCAAAGCCCCAGTGTTACTGCGCCTGTGAAAGCGCTTCCAAGGAAGGGTGCTGGCTAGCAAGAGCTTTCAGTGCTGGCACTTTTCATCTCTGAGCAATTGCTCGACGTTTGCAATTTCTCACCTGAGCTCTCTTTAGCGTGCGCGAGAGGATGAGCAGAAGATGAGGTGGCTAGAGAAGCCCAGAGCCCCACTGTTCTTAGGCCTACAAAAGCGCTTCCAAGGAAGGGTGCTGGCTAGCAACAGCTTTCAGTGCTGGCACTTTTCAGCTCTGAGCAATTGCTCGACGTTTGCAATTTCTCAGCTCCTGTCTACCGACGGAAAGAGAAGGACCGTGACGTTTGGTGGCTAGAGAAGCGCAAAGCCCCAGTGTTACTGCGCCTGTAAAGCGCTTCCAAGGAAGGGTGCTGGCTAGCAACAGCTTTCAGTGCTGGCACTTTTCAGCTCTGAGCAATTGCTCGACGTTTGCAATTTCTCAGCTGTGTCTACCGACGGAAAGAGAAGGACCGTGACGTTTGGTGGGTAGAGAAGCGCAAAGCCCCAGTGTTACTGCGCCTGTAAAGCGCTTCCAAGGAAGGGTGCTGGCTAGCAACAGCTTTCAGTGCTGGCACTTTTCATCTCTGAGCAATTGCTGGACGTTTGCAATTTCTCACCTGAGCTCTCTTTAGAGTGCGCGAGAGGATGAGCAGAAGATGAGGTGGCTAGAGAAGCCCAGAGCCCCAGTGTTCTTAGGCCTACAAAAGCGCTTCCAAGGAAGGGTGCTGGCTAGCAACAGCTTTCAGTGCTGGCACTTTTCATCTCTGAGCAATTGCTCGACGTTTGCAATTTCTCAGCTCGTGTCTACGAGACGGAAAGAGAATGACCGTGACGTTTGGTGCGTATAGAAGCGCAAAGCCCCAGTGTTACTGCGCCTGTGAAAGCGCTTCCAAGGAAGGGTGCTGGCTAGCAACAGCTTTCAGTGCTGGCACTTTTCATCTCTGAGCAATTGCTCGACGTTTGCAATTTCTCACCTGAGCTCTCTTCAGAGTGCGCGAGAGGATGAGCAGAAGATTAGGTGGCTAGAGAAGCCCAGAGCCCCAGTGTTCTTAGGCCTACAAAAGCGCTTCCAAGGAAGGGTGCTGGCTAGCAACAGCTTTCAGTGCTGGCACTTTTCATCTCTGAGCAATTGCTCGACGTTTGCAATTTCTCAGCTCGTGTCTACGAGACGGAAAGAGAATGACCGTGACGTTTGGTGCGTATAGAAGCGCAAAGCCCCAGTGTTACTGCGCCTGTGAAAGCGCTTCCAAGGAAGGGTGCTGGCTAGCAAGAGCTTTCAGTGCTGGCACTTTTCATCTCTGAGCAATTGCTCGACATTTGCAATTTCTCAGCTCGTGTCTACCGACGGAAAGAGAAGGACCGTGGCGTTTGGTGGCTAGAGAAGCGCAAAGCCCCAGTGTTACTGCGCCTGTAAAGCGCTTCCAAGGAAGGGTGCTGGCTAGCAACAGCTTTCAGTGCTGGCACTTTTCACCTCTGAGCAATTGCTCGACGTTTGCAATTTCTCAGCTCGTGTCTACGAGACGGAAAGAGAAGGACCGTGACGTTTAGTGCTTATCGAAGCGCAAAGCCCCAGTGTTGCTGCGCCTGTGAAAGCACTTCCAAGGAAGGGTGCTGGCTAGCAAGAGCTTTCAGTGCTGGCACTTTTCGTCTCTGAGCAATTGCTCGACGTTTGCAATTTCTCACCTGAGCTCTCTTTAGAGTGCGCGAGAGGATGAGCAGAAGATGAGGTGGCTAGAGAAGCCCAGAGCCCCAGTGTTCTTAGGCCTACAAAAGCGCTTCCAAGGAAGGGTGCTGGCTAGCAAGAGCTTTCAGTGCTGGCACTTTTCATCTCTGAGCAATCGCTCGACGTTTGCAATTTCTCAGCTCGTGTCTACGAGGCGGAAAGGGAATGACCATGACGTTTGGTGCGTATAGAAGCGCAAAGCCCCAGTGTTACTGCGCCTGTGAAAGCGCTTCCAAGGAAGGGTGCTGGCTAGCAAGAGCTTTCAGTGCTGGCACTTTTCATCTCTGAGCAATTGCTCGACGTTTGCAATTTCTCACCTGAGCTCTCTTCAGAGTGCGCGAGAGGATGAGCAGAAGATGAGGTGGCTAGAGAAGCCCAGAGCCCCAGTGTTCTTAGGCCTACAAAAGCGCTTCCAAGGAAGGGTGCTGGCTAGCAAGAGCTTTCAGTGCTGGCACTTTTCATCTCTGAGCAATTGCTGGACGTTTGCAATTTCTCAGCTCGTGTCTACCGACGGAAAGAGAAGGACCGTGACATTTGGTGCGTATAGAAGCGCAAAGCCCCAGTGTTACTGCGCCTGTGAAAGCACTTCCAAGGAAGGGTGCTGGCTAGCAACAGCTTTCAGTGCTGGCACTTTTCGTCTCTGAGCAATTGCTCGACGTTTGCAATTTCTCAGCTCGTGTCTACGAGACGGAAAGAGAAGGACCGTGACGTTTGGTGGCTAGAGAAGCGCAAAGCCTCAGTGTTGCTGCGCCTGTGAAAGCGCTTCCAAGGAAGGGTGCTGGCTAGCAAGAGCTTTCAGTGCTGGCACGTTTCATCTCTGAGCAATTGCTGGATGTTTGCAATTTCTCATCTCGTGTCTACGAGATGGAAAGAGAATGACCGTGACGTTTGGTGCGTATAGAAGCGCAAAGCCCCAGTGTTGCTGCGCCTGTGAAAGCGCTTCCAAGGAAGGGTGCTGGCTAGCAAGAGCTTTCAGTGCTGGCACTTTTCATCTCTGAGCAATTGCTCGACGTTTGCAATTTCTCAGCTCGTGTCTACGAGACGGAAAGAGAATGACAGTGACGTTTGGTGGCTAGAGAAGCGCAAAGCCCCAGTGTTGCTGCGCCTGTGAAAGCGCTTCCAAGGAAGGGTGCTGGCTAGCAAGAGCTTTCAGTGCTGGCACTTTTCAGCTCTGAGCAATTGCTCGACGTTTGCAATTTCTCAGCTCCTCTCTACCGACGGAAAGAGAAGGACCGTGACGTTTGGTGGCTAGAGAAGCGCAAAGCCCCAGTGTTACTGCGCCTGTAAAGCGCTTCCAAGGAAGGGTGCTGGCTAGCAACAGCTTTCAGTGCTGGCACTTTTCAGCTCTGAGCAATTGCTCGACGTTTGCAATTTCTCAGCTGTGTCTACCGACGGAAAGAGAAGGACCGTGACGTTTGGTGGGTAGAGAAGCGCAAAGCCCCAGTGTTACTGCGCCTGTAAAGCGCTTCCAAGGAAGGGTGCTGGCTAGCAACAGCTTTCAGTGCTGGCACTTTTCATCTCTGAGCAATTGCTGGACGTTTGCAATTTCTCACCTGAGCTCTCTTTAGAGTGCGCGAGAGGATGAGCAGAAGATGAGGTGGCTAGAGAAGCCCAGAGCCCCAGTGTTCTTAGGCCTACAAAAGCGCTTCCAAGGAAGGGTGCTGGCTAGCAACAGCTTTCAGTGCTGGCACTTTTCATCTCTGAGCAATTGCTCGACGTTTGCAATTTCTCAGCTCGTGTCTACGAGACGGAAAGAGAATGACCGTGACGTTTGGTGCGTATAGAAGCGCAAAGCCCCAGTGTTACTGCGCCTGTGAAAGCGCTTCCAAGGAAGGGTGCTGGCTAGCAAGAGCTTTCAGTGCTGGCACTTTTCATCTCTGAGCAATTGCTCGACGTTTGCAATTTCTCACCTGAGCTCTCTTCAGAGTGCGCGAGAGGATGAGCAGAAGATTAGGTGGCTAGAGAAGCCCAGAGCCCCAGTGTTCTTAGGCCTACAAAAGCGCTTCCAAGGAAGGGTGCTGGCTAGCAACAGCTTTCAGTGCTGGCACTTTTCATCTCTGAGCAATTGCTCGACGTTTGCAATTTCTCAGCTCGTGTCTACGAGACGGAAAGAGAATGACCGTGACGTTTGGTGCGTATAGAAGCGCAAAGCCCCAGTGTTACTGCGCCTGTGAAAGCGCTTCCAAGGAAGGGTGCTGGCTAGCAAGAGCTTTCAGTGCTGGCACTTTTCATCTCTGAGCAATTGCTCGACATTTGCAATTTCTCAGCTCGTGTCTACCGACGGAAAGAGAAGGACCGTGGCGTTTGGTGGCTAGAGAAGCGCAAAGCCCCAGTGTTACTGCGCCTGTAAAGCGCTTCCAAGGAAGGGTGCTGGCTAGCAACAGCTTTCAGTGCTGGCACTTTTCAGCTCTGAGCAATTGCTCGACGTTTGCAATTTCTCAGCTCGTGTCTACGAGACGGAAAGAGAAGGACCGTGACGTTTAGTGCTTATCGAAGCGCAAAGCCCCAGTGTTGCTGCGCCTGTGAAAGCACTTCCAAGGAAGGGTGCTGGCTAGCAACAGCTTTCAGTGCTGGCACTTTTCGTCTCTGAGCAATTGCTCGACGTTTGCAATTTCTCAGCTCGTGTCTACGAGACGGAAAGAGAAGGACCGTGACGTTTGGTGGCTAGAGAAGCGCAAAGCCCCAGTGTTACTGCGCCTGTGAAAGCGCTTCCAAGGAAGGGTGCTGGCTAGCAAGAGCTTTCAGTGCTGGCACGTTTCATCTCTGAGCAATTGCTGGATGTTTGCAATTTCTCATCTCGTGTCTACGAGATGGAAAGAGAATGACCGTGACGTTTGGTGCGTATAGAAGCGCAAAGCCCCAGTGTTGCTGCGCCTGTGAAAGCGCTTCCAAGGAAGGGTGCTGGCTAGCAAGAGCTTTCAGTGCTGGCACTTTTCATCTCTGAGCAATTGCTCGACGTTTGCAATTTCTCAGCTCGTGTCTACGAGACGGAAAGAGAATGACAGTGACGTTTGGTGGCTAGAGAAGCGCAAAGCCCCAGTGTTGCTGCGCCTGTGAAAGCGCTTCCAAGGAAGGGTGCTGGCTAGCAAGAGCTTTCAGTGCTGGCACTTTTCAGCTCTGAGCAATTGCTCGACGTTTGCAATTTCTCACCTGAGCTCTCTTTAGAGTGCGCGAGAGGATGAGCAGAAGTTTAGGTGGCTAGAGAAGCCCAGAGCCCCAGTGTTCTTAGGCCTACAAAAGCGCTTCCAAGGAAGGGTGCTGGCTAGCAAGAGCTTTCAGTGCTGGCACTTTTCATCTCTGAGCAATTGCTCGACGTTTGCAATTTCTCACCTGAGCTCTCTTTAGAGTGCGCGAGAGGATGAGCAGAAGATGAGGTGGCTAGAGAAGCCCAGAGCCCCACTGTTCTTAGGCCTACAAAAGCGCTTCCAAGGAAGGGTGCTGGCTAGCAAGAGCTTTCAGTGCTGGCACTTTTCATCTCTGAGCAATTGCTCGACGTTTGCAATTTCTCAGCTCATGTCTACCGACGGAAAGAGAAGGACCGTGACGTTTGGTGGGTAGAGAAGCGCAAAGCCCCAGTGTTGCTGCGCCTGTGAAAGCGCTTCCAAGGAAGGGGGCTGGCTAGCAACAGCTTTCAGTGCTGGCACTTTTCATCTCTGAGCAATTGCTCGACGTTTGCAATTTCTCACCTGAGCTCTCTTTAGAGTGCGCGAGAGGATGAGCAGAAGATGAGGTGGCTAGAGAAGCCCAGAGCCCCAGTGTTCTTAGGCCTACAAAAGCGCTTCCAAGGAAGGGTGCTGGCTAGCAAGAGCTTTCAGTGCTGGCACTTTTCATCTCTGAGCAATTGCTCGACGTTTGCAATTTCTCAGCTCGTGTCTACGAGACGGAAAGAGAATGACAGTGACGTTTGGTGCGTATAGAAGCGCAAAGCCCCAGTGTTACTGCGCCTGTGAAAGCGCTTCCAAGGAAGGGTGCTGGCTAGCAACAGCTTTCAGTGCTGGCACTTTTCATCTCTGAGCAATTGCTCGACGTTTGCAATTTCTCACCTGAGCTCTCTTCAGAGTGCGCGAGAGGATGAGCAGAAGATGAGGTGGCTAGAGAAGCCCAGAGCCCCAGTGTTCTTAGGCCTACAAAAGCGCTTCCAAGGAAGGGTGCTGGCTAGCAAGAGCTTTCAGTGCTGGCACTTTTCGTCTCTGAGCAATTGCTGGACGTTTGCAATTTCTCAGCTCGTGTCTAGGAGACGGAAAGAGAAGGACCGTGACGTTTGGTGGCTAGAGAAGCGCAAAGCCCCAGTGTTACTGCGCCTGTGAAAGCACTTCCAAGGAAGGGTGCTGGCTAGCAACAGCTTTCAGTGCTGGCACTTTTCGTCTCTGAGCAATTGCTGGACGTTTGCAATTTCTCAGCTCGTGTCTACGAGACGGAAAGAGAAGGACCGTGACGTTTGGTGGCTAGAGAAGCGCAAAGCCCCAGTGTTACTGCGCCTGTGAAAGCACTTCCAAGGAAGGGTGCTGGCTAGCAAGAGCTTTCAGTGCTGGCACGTTTCATCTCTGAGCAATTGCTGGATGTTTGCAATTTCTCATCTCGTGTCTACGAGATGGAAAGAGAATGACCGTGACGTTTGGTGCGTATAGAAGCGCAAAGCCCCAGTGTTGCTGCGCCTGTGAAAGCGCTTCCAAGGAAGGGTGCTGGCTAGCAAGAGCTTTCAGTGCTGGCACTTTTCATCTCTGAGCAATTGCTCGACGTTTGCAATTTCTCAGCTCGTGTCTACGAGACGGAAAGAGAATGACAGTGACGTTTGGTGGCTAGAGAAGCGCAAAGCCCCAGTGTTGCTGCGCCTGTGAAAGCGCTTCCAAGGAAGGGTGCTGGCTAGCAAGAGCTTTCAGTGCTGGCACTTTTCAGCTCTGAGCAATTGCTCGACGTTTGCAATTTCTCACCTGAGCTCTCTTTAGAGTGCGCGAGAGGATGAGCAGAAGATGAGGTGGCTAGAGAAGCCCAGAGCCCCAGTGTTCTTAGGCCTACAAAAGCGCTTCCAAGGAAGGGTGCTGGCTAGCAACAGCTTTCAGTGCTGGCACTTTTCATCTCTGAGCAATTGCTCGACGTTTGCAATTTCTCAGCTCGTGTCTAGGAGACGGAAAGAGAAGGACCGTGACGTTTGGTGGCTAGAGAAGCGCAAAGCCCCAGTGTTGCTGCGCCTGTGAAAGCGCTTCCAAGGAAGGGTGCTGGCTAGCAACAGCTTTCAGTGCTGGCACTTTTCATCTCGGAGCAATTGCTGGACGTTTGCAATTTCTCAGCTCGTGTCTACGAGATGGAAAGAGAATGACCGTGACATTTGGTGCGTATAGAAGCGCAAAGCCCCAGTGTTGCTGCGCCTGTGAAAGCGCTTCCAAGGAAGGGTGCTGGCTAGCAAGAGCTTTCAGTGCTGGCACTTTTCATCTCTGAGCAATTGCTCGACGTTTGCAATTTCTCACCTGAGCTCTCTTTAGAGTGCGCGAGAGGATGAGCAGAAGATGAGGTGGCTAGAGAAGCCCAGAGCCCCAGTGTTCTTAGGCCTACAAAAGCGCTTCCAAGGAAGGGTGCTGGCTAGCAACAGCTTTCAGTGCTGGCACTTTTCATCTCGGAGCAATTGCTCGACGTTTGCAATTTCTCAGCTCGTGTCTACCGACGGAAAGAGAAGGACCGTGACGTTTGGTGGGTAGAGAAGCGCAAAGCCCCAGTGTTGCTGCGCCTGTGAAAGCGCTTCCAAGGAAGGGTGCTGGCTAGCAACAGCTTTCAGTGCTGGCACTTTTCAGCTCTGAGCAATTGCTCGACATTTGCAATTTCTCACCTGAGCTCTCTTTAGAGTGCGCGAGAGGATGAGCAGAAGATGAGGTGGCTAGAGAAGCCCAGAGCCCCAGTGTTCTTAGGCCTACAAAAGCGCTTCCAAGGAAGGGTGCTGGCTAGCAACAGCTTTCAGTGCTGGCACTTTTCATCTCTGAGCAATTGCTCGACGTTTGCAATTTCTCAGCTCGTGTCTACGAGACGGAAAGAGAATGACAGTGACGTTTGGTGCGTATAGAAGCGCAAAGCCCCAGTGTTGCTGCGCCTGTGAAAGCGCTTCCAAGGAAGGGTGCTGGCTAGCAAGAGCTTTCAGTGCTGGCACTTTTCATCTCTGAGCAATTGCTCGACGTTTGCAATTTCTCACCTGAGCTCTCTTCAGAGTGCGCGAGAGGATGAGCAGAAGATTAGGTGGCTAGAGAAGCCCAGAGCCCCAGTGTTCTTAGGCCTACAAAAGCGCTTCCAAGGAAGGGTGCTGGCTAGCAACAGCTTTCAGTGCTGGCACTTTTCGTCTCTGAGCAATTGCTGGACGTTTGCAATTTCTCAGCTCGTGTCTACGAGACGGAAAGAGAAGGACCGTGACGTTTGGTGGGTAGAGAAGCGCAAAGCCCCAGTGTTGCTGCGCCTGTGAAAGCGCTTCCAAGGAAGGGTGCTGGCTAGCAAGAGCTTTCAGTGCTGGCACGTTTCATCTCTGAGCAATTGCTGGATGTTTGCAATTTCTCAGCTCGTGTCTACGAGATGGAAAGAGAATGACCGTGACGTTTGGTGCGTATAGAAGCGCAAAGCCCCAGTGTTGCTGCGCCTGTGAAAGCGCTTCCAAGGAAGGGTGCTGGCTAGCAACAGCTTTCAGTGCTGGCACTTTTCAGCTCTGAGCAATTGCTCGACGTTTGCAATTTCTCAGCTCGTGTCTACGAGACGGAAAGAGAATGACAGTGACGTTTGGTGGCTAGAGAAGCGCAAAGCCCCAGTGTTGCTGCGCCTGTAAAGCACTTCCAAGGAAGGGTGCTGGCTAGCAAGAGCTTTCAGTGCTGGCACTTTTCATCTCTGAGCAATTGCTCGACGTTTGCAATTTCTCACCTGAGCTCTCTTTAGAGTGCGCGAGAGGATGAGCAGAAGATGAGGTGGCTAGAGAAGCCCAGAGCCCCAGTGTTCTTAGGCCTACAAAAGCGCTTCCAAGGAAGGGTGCTGGCTAGCAAGAGCTTTCAGTGCTGGCACTTTTCATCTCTGAGCAATTGCTCGACGTTTGCAATTTCTCAGCTCGTGTCTACGAGACGGAAAGAGAAGGACCGTGACGTTTGGGGGCTAGAGAAGCGCAAAGCCCCAGTGTTGCTGCGCCTGTGAAAGCGCTTCCAAGGAAGGGTGCTGGCTAGCAAGAGCTTTCAGTGCTGGCACTTTTCATCTCTGAGCAATTGCTGGACGTTTGCAATTTCTCAGCTCGTGTCTACGAGATGGAAAGAGAATGACCGTGACCTTTGGTGCGTATAGAAGCGCAAAGCCCCAGTGTTGCTGCGCCTGTGAAAGCGCTTCCAAGGAAGGGTGCTGGCTAGCAAGAGCTTTCAGTGCTGGCACTTTTCATCTCTGAGCAATTGCTCGACGTTTGCAATTTCTCACCTGAGCTCTCTTTAGAGTGCGCGAGAGGATGAGCAGAAGATGAGGTGGCTAGAGAAGCCCAGAGCCCCAGTGTTCTTAGGCCTACAAAAGCGCTTCCAAGGAAGGGTGCTGGCTAGCAACAGCTTTCAGTGCTGGCACTTTTCATCTCTGAGCAATTGCTCGACGTTTGCAATTTCTCAGCTCCTGTCTACGAGACGGAAAGAGAAGGACCGTGACCTTTGGTGCGTATAGAAGCGCAAAGCCCCAGTGTTACTGCGCCTGTGAAAGCGCTTCCAAGGAAGGGTGCTGGCTAGCAAGAGCTTTCAGTGCTGGCACTTTTCTTCTCTGAGCAAGTGCTCGACGTTTGCAATTTCTCACCTGAGCTCTCTTCAGAGTGCGCGAGAAGATGAGCAGAAGATGAGGTGGCTAGAGAAGCCCAGAGCCCCAGTGTTCTTAGGCCTACAAAAGCGCTTCCAAGGAAGGGTGCTGGCTAGCAAGAGCTTTCAGTGCTGGCACTTTTCAGCTCTGAGCAATTGCTCGACGTTTGCAATTTCTCAGCTCGTGTCTACGAGACGGAAAGAGAAGGACCGTGACGTTTGGTGGCTAGAGAAGCGCAAAGCCCCAGTGTTACTGCGCCTGTGAAAGCGCTTCCAAGGAAGGGTGCTGGCTAGCAACAGCTTTCAGTGCTGGCACTTTTCATCTCTGAGCAATTGCTCGACGTTTGCAATTTCTCAGCTCGTGTCTACGAGACGGAAAGAGAAGGACCGTGACGTTTGGTGGGTAGAGAAGCGCAAAGCCCCAGTGTTGCTGCGCCTGTAAAGCGCTTCCAAGGAAGGGTGCTGGCTAGCAACAGCTTTCAGTGCTGGCACTTTTCATCTCTGAGCAATTGCTCGACGTTTGCAATTTCTCACCTGAGCTCTCTTTAGAGTGCGCGAGAGGATGAGCAGAAGATGAGGTGGCTAGAGAAGCGCAAAGCCCCAGAGTTCTTAGGCCTACAAAAGCGCTTCCAAGGAAGGGTGCTGGCTAGCAACAGCTTTCAGTGCTGGCACTTTTCATCTCTGAGAAATTGCTCGACGTTTGCAATTTCTCACCTGAGCTCTCTTTAGAGTGCGCGAGAGGATGAGCAGAAGATGAGGTGGCTAGAGAAGCCCAGAGCCCCACTGTTCTTAGGCCTACAAAAGCGCTTCCAAGGAAGGGTGCTGGCTAGCAACAGCTTTCAGTGCTGGCACTTTTCATCTCGGAGCAATTGCTTGACGTTTGCAATTTCTCAGCTCCTGTCTACCGACGGAAAGAGAATGACCGTGACGTTTGGTGCGTATAGAAGCGCAAAGCCCCAGTGTTACTGCGCCTGTGAAAGCGCTTCCAAGGAAGGGTGCTGGCTACCAAGAGCTTTCAGTGCTGGCACTTTTCATCTCTGAGCAATTGCTTGATGTTTGCAATTTCTCAGCTCGTGTCTACCGACGGAAAGAGAAGGACCGTGACGTTTGGTGGGTAGAGAAGCGCAAAGCCCCAGTGTTGCTGCGCCTGTGAAAGCGCTTCCAAGGAAGGGTGCTGGCTAGCAACAGCTTTCAGTGCTGGCACTTTTCAGCTCTGAGCAATTGCTCGACGTTTGCAATTTCTCAGCTCGTGTCTACGAGACGGAAAGAGAATGACAGTGACGTTTGGTGGCTAGAGAAGCGCAAAGCCCCAGTGTTGCTGCGCCTGTGAAAGCGCTTCCAAGGAAGGGTGCTGGCTAGCAAGAGCTTTCAGTGCTGGCACTTTTCATCTCTGAGCAATTGCTCGACGTTTGCAATTTCTCACCTGAGCTCTCTTTAGAGTGCGCGAGAGGATGAGCAGAAGATGAGGTGGCTAGAGAAGCCCAGAGCCCCAGTGTTCTTAGGCCTACAAAAGCGCTTCCAAGGAAGGGTGCTGGCTAGCAACAGCTTTCAGTGCTGGCACTTTTCATCTCTGAGCAATTGCTCGACGTTTGCAATTTCTCAGCTCGTGTCTACGAGACGGAAAGAGAAGGACCGTGACGTTTGGTGGGTAGAGAAGCGCAAAGCCCCAGTGTTGCTGCGCCTGTGAAAGCGCTTCCAAGGAAGGGTGCTGGCTAGCAACAGCTTTCAGTGCTGGCACTTTTCATCTCTGAGCAATTGCTGGACGTTTGCAATTTCTCAGCTCGTGTCTACGAGATGGAAAGAGAATGACCGTGACATTTGGTGCGTATAGAAGCGCAAAGCCCCAGTGTTGCTGCGCCTGTGAAAGCGCTTCCAAGGAAGGGTGCTGGCTAGCAAGAGCTTTCAGTGCTGGCACTTTTCATCTCTGAGCAATTGCTCGACGTTTGCAATTTCTCACCTGAGCTCTCTTTAGAGTGCGCGAGAGGATGAGCAGAAGATGAGGTGGCTAGAGAAGCCCAGAGCCACAGTGTTCTTAGGCCTACAAAAGCGCTTCCAAGGAAGGGTGCTGGCTAGCAACAGCTTTCAGTGCTGGCACTTTTCATCTCTGAGCAATTGCTCGACGTTTGCAATTTCTCAGCTCGTGTCTACCGACGGAAAGAGAAGGACCGTGACGTTTGGTGGCTAGAGAAGCGCAAAGCCCCAGTGTTGCTGCGCCTGTGAAAGCGCTTCCAAGGAAGGGTGCTGGCTAGCAACAGCTTTCAGTGCTGGCACTTTTCAGCTCTGAGCAATTGCTCGACGTTTGCAATTTCTCACCTGAGCTCTCTTTAGAGTGCGCGAGAGGATGAGCAGAAGATGAGGTGGCTAGAGAAGCCCAGAGCCCCAGTGTTCTTAGGCCTACAAAAGCGCTTCCAAGGAAGGGTGCTGGCTAGCAACAGCTTTCAGTGCTGGCACTTTTCATCTCTGAGCAATTGCTCGACGTTTGCAATTTCTCAGCTCGTGTCTACGAGACGGAAAGAGAAGGACCGTGACGTTTGGTGCGTATAGAAGCGCAAAGCCCCAGTGTTACTGCGCCTGTGAAAGCGCTTCCAAGGAAGGGTGCTGGCTAGCAAGAGCTTTCAGTGCTGGCACTTTTCATCTCTGAGCAATTGCTTGACGTTTGCAATTTCTCACCTGAGCTCTCTTCAGAGTGCGCGAGAGGATGAGCAGAAGATGAGGTGGCTAGAGAAGCCCAGAGCCCCAGTGTTCTTAGGCCTACAAAAGCGCTTCCAAGGAAGGGTGCTGGCTAGCAACAGCTTTCAGTGCTGGCACTTTTCGTCTCTGAGCAATTGCTCGACGTTTGCAATTTCTCAGCTCGTGTCTACGAGACGGAAAGAGAAGGACCGTGACGTTTGGTGGCTAGAGAAGTGCAAAGCCCAAGTGTTGCTGCGCCTGTGAAAGCGCTTCCAAGGAAGGGTGCTGGCTAGCAAGAGCTTTCAGTGCTGGCACGTTTCATCTCTGAGCAATTGCTGGATGTTTGCAATTTCTCATCTCGTGTCTACGAGATGGAAAGAGAATGACCGTGACGTTTGGTGCGTATAGAAGCGCAAAGCCCCAGTGTTGCTGCGCCTGTGAAAGCGCTTCCAAGGAAGGGTGCTGGCTAGCAAGAGCTTTCAGTGCTGGCACTTTTCATCTCTGAGCAATTGCTCGACGTTTGCAATTTCTCAGCTCGTGTCTACGAGACGGAAAGAGAATGACAGTGACGTTTGGTGGCTAGAGAAGCGCAAAGCCCCAGTGTTGCTGCGCCTGTGAAAGCGCTTCCAAGGAAGGGTGCTGGCTAGCAAGAGCTTTCAGTGCTGGCACTTTTCATCTCTGAGCAATTGCTCGACGTTTGCAATTTCTCACCTGAGCTCTCTTTCGAGTGCGCGAGAGGATGAGCAGAAGATGAGGTGGCTAGAGAAGCCCAGAGCCCCAGTGTTCTTAGGCCTACAAAAGCGCTTCCAAGGAAGGGTGCTGGCTAGCAACAGCTTTCAGTGCTGGCACTTTTCATCTCTGAGCAATTGCTCGACGTTTGCAATTTCTCAGCTCGTGTCTACGAGACGGAAAGAGAAGGACCGTGACGTTTGGTGGCTAGAGAAGGGCAAAGCCCCAGTGTTGCTGCGCCTGTTAAAGCGCTTCCAAGGAAGGGTGCTGGCTAGCAACAGCTTTCAGTGCTGGCACTTTTCAGCTCTGAGCAATTGCTGGACGTTTGCAATTTCTCAGCTCGTGTCTACGAGATGGAAAGAGAATGACCGTGACATTTGGTGCGTATAGAAGCGCAAAGCCCCAGTGTTGCTGCGCCTGTGAAAGCGCTTCCAAGGAAGGGTGCTGGCTAGCAACAGCTTTCAGTGCTGGCACTTTTCATCTCTGAGCAATTGCTCGACGTTTGCAATTTCTCACCTGAGCTCTCTTTAGAGTGCGCGAGAGGATGAGCAGAAGATGAGGTGGCTAGAGAAGCCCAGAGCCCCAGTGTTCTTAGGCCTACAAAAGCGCTTCCAAGGAAGGGTGCTGGCTAGCAACAGCTTTCAGTGCTGGCACTTTTCATCTCTGAGCAATTGCTCGACGTTTGCAATTTCTCAGCTCCTGTCTTCGAGACGGAAAGAGAAGGACCGTGACGTTTGGTGCGTATAGAAGCGCAAAGCCCCAGTGTTACTGCGCCTGTGAAAGCGCTTCCAAGGAAGGGTGCTGGCTAGCAAGAGCTTTCAGTGCTGGCACTTTTCTTCTCTGAGCAAGTGCTCGACGTTTGCAATTTCTCACCTGAGCTCTCTTCAGAGTGCGCGAGAAGATGAGCAGAAGATGAGGTGGCTAGAGAAGCCCAGAGCCCCAGTGCTCTTAGGCCTACAAAAGCACTTCCAAGGAAGGGTGCTGGCTAGCAACAGCTTTCAGTGCTGGCACTTTTCATCTCTGAGCAATTGCTCGACGTTTGCAATTTCTCAGCTCGTGTCTACGAGACGGAAAGAGAAGGACCGTGACGTTTGGTGGCTAGAGAAGCGCAAAGCCCCAGTGTTACTGCGCCTGTGAAAGCGCTTCCAAGGAAGGGTGCTGGCTAGCAAGAGCTTTCAGTGCTGGCACTTTTCATCTCTGAGCAATTGCTCGACGTTTGCAATTTCTCAGCTCGTGTCTACGAGACGGAAAGAGAAGGACCGTGACGTTTGGTGGGTAGAGAAGCGCAAAGCCCCAGTGTTGCTGCGCCTGTGAAAGCGCTTCCAAGGAAGGGTGCTGGCTAGCAACAGCTTTCAGTGCTGGCACTTTTCAGCTCTGAGCAATTGCTCGACGTTTGCAATTTCTCACCTGAGCTCTCTTTAGAGTGCGCGAGAGGATGAGCAGAAGATGAGGTGGCTAGAGAAGCGCAAAGCCCCAGAGTTCTTAGGCCTACAAAAGCGCTTCCAAGGAAGGGTGCTGGCTAGCAACAGCTTTCAGTGCTGGCACTTTTCATCTCTGAGCAATTGCTGGACGTTTGCAATTTCTCACCTGAGCTCTCTTTAGAGTGCGCGAGAGGATGAGCAGAAGATGAGGTGGCTAGAGAAGCCCAGAGCCCCAGTGTTCTTAGGCCTACAAAAGCGCTTCCAAGGAAGGGTGCTGGCTAGCAACAGCTTTCAGTGCTGGCACTTTTCATCTCTGAGCAATTGCTCGACGTTTGCAATTTCTCAGCTCGTGTCTACCGACGGAAAGAGAAGGACCGTGACGTTTGGTGGGTAGAGAAGCGCAAAGCCCCAGTGTTGCTGCGCCTGTGAAAGCGCTTCCAAGGAAGGGTGCTGGCTAGCAACAGCTTTCAGTGCTGGCACTTTTCATCTCTGAGCAATTGCTCGACGTTTGCAATTTCTCACCTGAGCTCTCTTTAGAGTGCGCGAGAGGATGAGCAGAAGATGAGGTGGCTAGAGAAGCCCAGAGCCCCAGTGTTCTTAGGCCTACAAAAGCGCTTCCAAGGAAGGGTGCTGGCTAGCAACAGCTTTCAGTGCTGGCACTTTTCATCTCTGAGCAATTGCTCGACGTTTGCAATTTCTCAGCTCGTGTCTACGAGACGGAAAGAGAATGACAGTGACGTTTGGTGCGTATAGAAGCGCAAAGCCCCAGTGTTACTGCGCCTGTGAAAGCGCTTCCAAGGAAGGGTGCTGGCTAGCAAGAGCTTTCAGTGCTGGCACTTTTCATCTCTGAGCAATTGCTCGACGTTTGCAATTTCTCACCTGAGCTCTCTTCAGAGTGCGCGAGACGATGAGCAGAAGATGAGGTGGCTAGAGAAGCCCAGAGCCCCAGTGTTCTTAGGCCTACAAAAGCGCTTCCAAGGAAGGGTGCTGGCTAGCAACAGCTTTCAGTGCTGGCACTTTTCATCTCGGAGCAATTGCTCGACGTTTGCAATTTCTCAGCTCCTGTCTACCGACGGAAAGAGAATGACAGTGACGTTTGGTGGCTAGAGAAGCGCAAAGCCCCAGTGTTACTGCGCCTGTGAAAGCGCTTCCAAGGAAGGGTGCTGGCTAGCAAGAGCTTTCAGTGCTGGCACTTTTCATCTCTGAGCAATTGCTCGACGTTTGCAATTTCTCACCTGAGCTCTCTTCAGAGTGCGCGAGAGGATGAGAAGAAGATGAGGTGGCTAGAGAAGCCCAGAGCCCCAGTGTTCTTAGGCCTACAAAAGCGCTTCCAAGGAAGGGTGCTGGCTAGCAACAGCTTTCAGTGCTGGCACTTTTCGTCTCTGAGCAATTGCTGGACGTTTGCAATTTCTCAGCTCGTGTCTAGGAGACGGAAAGAGAAGGACCGTGACATTTGGTGGGTAGAGAAGCGCAAAGCCCCAGTGTTACTGCGCCTGTGAAAGCACTTCCAAGGAAGGGTGCTGGCTAGCAACAGCTTTCAGTGCTGGCACTTTTCATCTCTGAGCAATTGCTCGACGTTTGCAATTTCTCAGCTCGTGTCTACGAGACGGAAAGAGAATGACCGTGACGTTTGGTGGCTAGAGAAGCGCAAAGCCCCAGTGTTACTGCGCCTGTGAAAGCGCTTCCAAGGAAGGGTGCTGGCTAGCAAGAGCTTTCAGTGCTGGCACGTTTCATCTCTGAGCAATTGCTGGATGTTTGCAATTTCTCATCTCGTGTCTACGAGACGGAAAGAGAAGGACCGTGACGTTTGGTGGCTAGAGAAGCGCAAAGCCCCAGTGTTGCTGCGCCTGTAAAGCGCTTCCAAGGAAGGGTGCTGGCTAGCAACAGCTTTCAGTGCTGGCACTTTTCAGCTCTGAGCAATTGCTGGACGTTTGCAATTTCTCACCTGAGCTCTCTT
The DNA here is from genome assembly GCA_037962945.1 of Sarcoramphus papa. Lineage (NCBI taxonomy): Eukaryota > Metazoa > Chordata > Aves > Accipitriformes > Cathartidae > Sarcoramphus > Sarcoramphus papa. Next base: position 4,352,859 of record JBBMRM010000084.1, on the reverse strand, counting down.
TAGAGTGCGCGAGAGGATGAGCAGAAGTTTAGGTGGCTAGAGAAGCGCAAAGCCCCAGTGTTGCTGCGCCTACAAAAGCGCTTCCAAGGAAGGGTGCTGGCTAGCAACAGCTTTCAGTGCTGGCACTTTTCATCTCTGAGCAATTGCTCGACGTTTGCAATTTCTCACCTGAGCTCTCTTTAGAGTGCGCGAGAGGATGAGCAGAAGATGAGGTGGCTAGAGAAGCCCAGAGCCCCAGTGTTCTTAGGCCTACAAAAGCGCTTCCAAGGAAGGGTGCTGGCTAGCAACAGCTTTCAGTGCTGGCACTTTTCATCTCGGAGCAATTGCTCGACGTTTGCAATTTCTCAGCTCCTGTCTACCGACGGAAAGAGAATGACCGTGACGTTTGGTGCGTATAGAAGCGCAAAGCCCCAGTGTTACTGCGCCTGTGAAAGCGCTTCCAAGGAAGGGTGCTGGCTACCAAGAGCTTTCAGTGCTGGCACTTTTCATCTCTGAGCAATTGCTTGATGTTTGCAATTTCTCAGCTCGTGTCTACCGACGGAAAGAGAAGGACCGTGACGTTTGGTGGGTAGAGAAGCGCAAAGCCCCAGTGTTGCTGCGCCTGTGAAAGCGCTTCCAAGGAAGGGTGCTGGCTAGCAACAGCTTTCAGTGCTGGCACTTTTCATCTCTGAGCAATTGCTCGACATTTGCAATTTCTCAGCTCGTGTCTACGAGACGGAAAGAGAATGACAGTGACGTTTGGTGCGTATAGAAGCGCAAAGCCCCAGTGTTACTGCGCCTGTGAAAGCGCTTCCAAGGAAGGGTGCTGGCTAGCAAGAGCTTTCAGTGCTGGCACTTTTCATCTCTGAGCAATTGCTCGACGTTTGCAATTTCTCACCTGAGCTCTCTTCAGAGTGCGCGAGAGGATGAGCAGAAGATGAGGTGGCTAGAGAAGCCCAGAGCCCCACTGTTCTTAGGCCTACAAAAGCGCTTCCAAGGAAGGGTGCTGGCTAGCAAGAGCTTTCGGTGCTGGCACTTTTCATCTCTGAGCAATTGCTCGACGTTTGCAATTTCTCAGCTCGTGTCTACCGACGGAAAGAGAAGGACCGTGACGTTTGGTGGCTAGAGAAGCGCAAAGCCCCAGTGTTGCTGCGCCTGTGAAAGCGCTTCCAAGGAAGGGTGCTGGCTAGCAACAGCTTTCAGTGCTGGCACTTTTCAGCTCTGAGCAATTGCTTGACGTTTGCAATTTCTCAGCTCCTGTCTACGAGAAGGACCATGGAGTTTGGTGCGTATAGAAGCGCAAAGCCCCAGTGTTGCTGCGCCTGTGAAAGCGCTTCCGAGGAAGGGTGCCGGCTAGCAAGAGCTTTCAGTGCTGGCACTTTTCATCTCTGAGCAATTGCTCGACGTTTGCAATTTCTCACCTGAGCTCTCTTCAGAGTGCGCGAGAGGATGAGCAGAAGATGAGGTGGCTAGAGAAGCCCAGAGCCCCACTGTTCTTAGGCCTACAAAAGCGCTTCCAAGGAAGGGTGCTGGCTAGCAAGAGCTTTCAGTGCTGGCACTTTTCATCTCTGAGCAATTGCTCGACGTTTGCAATTTCTCACCTGAGCTCTCTTTAGAGTGCGCGAGAGGATGAGCAGAAGATGAGGTGGCTAGAGAAGCCCAGAGCCCCAGTGTTCTTAGGCCTACAAAAGCGCTTCCAAGGAAGGGTGCTGGCTCGCAAGAGCTTTCAGTGCTGGCACTTTTCATCTCTGAGCAATTGCTCGACGTTTGCAATTTCTCAGCTCGTGTCTACCGACGGAAAGAGAATGACCGTGACGTTTGGTGCGTATAGAAGCGCAAAGCCCCAGTGTTGCTGCGCCTGTGAAAGCGCTTCCAAGGAAGGGTGCTGGCTAGCAACAGCTTTCAGTGCTGGCACTTTTCATCTCTGAGCAATTGCTCGACGTTTGCAATTTCTCAGCTCGTGTCTACCGACGGAAAGAGAAGGACCGTGACGTTTGGTGGCTAGAGAAGCGCAAAGCCCCAGTGTTACTGCGCCTGTAAAGCGCTTCCAAGGAAGGGTGCTGGCTAGCAACAGCTTTCAGTGCTGGCACTTTTCATCTCTGAGCAATTGCTCGACGTTTGCAATTTCTCAGCTTGTGTCTACGAGACGGAAAGAGAAGGACCGTGACATTTGGTGGGTAGAGAAGCGCAAAGCCCCAGTGTCACTGCGCCTGTAAAGCGCTTCCAAGGAAGGGTGCTGTCTAGCAACAGCTTTCAGTGCTGGCACTTTTCATCTCTGAGCAATTGCTCGACGTTTGCAATTTCTCACCTGAGCTCTCTTTAGAGTGCGCGAGAGGATGAGCAGAAGATGAGGTGGCTAGAGAAGCCCAGAGCCCCAGTGTTCTTAGGCCTACAAAAGCGCTTCCAAGGAAGGGTGCTGGCTAGCAAGAGCTTTCAGTGCTGGCACTTTTCATCTCTGAGCAATTGCTCGACGTTTGCAATTTCTCAGCTCCTGTCTACGAGACGGAAAGAGAAGGACCGTGACCTTTGGTGCGTATAGAAGCGCAAAGCCCCAGTGTTACTGCGCCTGTGAAAGCGCTTCCAAGGAAGGGTGCTGGCTAGCAAGAGCTTTCAGTGCTGGCAGTTTTCTTCTCTGAGCAAGTGCTCGACGTTTGCAATTTCTCACCTGAGCTCTCTTTAGAGTGCGCGAGAAGATGAGCAGAAGATGAGGTGGCTAGAGAAGCCCAGAGCCCCAGTGCTCTTAGGCCTACAAAAGCACTTCCAAGGAAGGGTGCTGGCTAGCAAGAGCTTTCAGTGCTGGCACTTTTCATCTCTGAGCAATTGCTCGACGTTTGCAATTTCTCAGCTCGTGTCTACGAGACGGAAAGAGAAGGACCGTGACGTTTGGTGGGTAGAGAAGCGCAAAGCCCCAGTGTTACTGCGCCTGTGAAAGCGCTTCCAAGGAAGGGTGCTGGCTAGCAAGAGCTTTCAGTGCTGGCACTTTTCATCTCTGAGCAATTGCTCGACGTTTGCAATTTCTCAGCTCGTGTCTACGAGACGGAAAGAGAAGGACCGTGACGTTTGGTGGCTAGAGAAGCGCAAAGCCCCAGTGTTGCTGCGCCTGTAAAGCGCTTCCAAGGAAGGGTGCTGGCTAGCAACAGCTTTCAGTGCTGGCACTTTTCAGCTCTGAGCAATTGCTCGACGTTTGCAATTTCTCACCTGAGCTCTCTTTAGAGTGCGCGAGAGGATGAGCAGAAGATGAGGTGGCTAGAGAAGCCCAGAGCCCCAGTGTTCTTAGGCCTACAAAAGCGCTTCCAAGGAAGGGTGCTGGCTAGCAACAGCTTTCAGTGCTGGCACTTTTCATCTCGGAGCAATTGCTCGACGTTTGCAATTTCTCAGCTCCTGTCTACCGACGGAAAGAGAATGACCGTGACGTTTGGTGCGTATAGAAGCGCAAAGCCCCAGTGTTACTGCGCCTGTGAAAGCGCTTCCAAGGAAGGGTGCTGGCTACCAAGAGCTTTCAGTGCTGGCACTTTTCATCTCTGAGCAATTGCTTGATGTTTGCAATTTCTCAGCTCGTGTCTACCGACGGAAAGAGAAGGACCGTGACGTTTGGTGGGTAGAGAAGCGCAAAGCCCCAGTGTTGCTGCGCCTGTGAAAGCGCTTCCAAGGAAGGGTGCTGGCTAGCAAGAGCTTTCAGTGCTGGCACTTTTCATCTCTGAGCAATTGCTCGACATTTGCAATTTCTCAGCTCGTGTCTACGAGACGGAAAGAGAATGACAGTGACGTTTGGTGCGTATAGAAGCGCAAAGCCCCAGTGTTACTGCGCCTGTGAAAGCGCTTCCAAGGAAGGGTGCTGGCTAGCAAGAGCTTTCAGTGCTGGCACTTTTCATCTCTGAGCAATTGCTCGACGTTTGCAATTTCTCACCTGAGCTCTCTTCAGAGTGCGCGAGAGGATGAGCAGAAGATGAGGTGGCTAGAGAAGCCCGGAGCCCCAGTGTTCTTAGGCCTACAAAAGCGCTTCCAAGGAAGGGTGCTGGCTAGCAAGAGCTTTCAGTGCTGGCACTTTTCATCTCGGAGCAATTGCTGGACGTTTGCAATTTCTCAGCTCGTGTCTACGAGAAGGACCATGGCGTTTGGTGCGTATAGAAGCGCAAAGCCCCAGTGTTGCTGCGCCTGTGAAAGCGCTTCCGAGGAAGGGTGCTGGCTAGCAACAGCTTTCAGTGCTGGCACTTTTCATCTCTGAGCAATTGCTCGACGTTTGCAATTTCTCACCTGAGCTCTCTTCAGAGTGCGCGAGAGGATGAGCAGAAATGAGGTGGCTAGAGAAGCCCAGAGCCCCAGTGTTCTTAGGCCTACAAAAGCGCTTCCAAGGAAGGGTGCTGGCTAGCAACAGCTTTCAGTGCTGGCACTTTTCATCTCTGAGCAATTGCTCGACGTTTGCAATTTCTCACCTGAGCTCTCTTTAGAGTGCGCGAGAGGATGAGCAGAAGATGAGGTGGCTAGAGAAGCCCAGAGCCCCAGTGTTCTTAGGCCTACAAAAGCGCTTCCAAGGAAGGGTGCTGGCTCGCAAGAGCTTTCAGTGCTGGCACTTTTCATCTCTGAGCAATTGCTCGACGTTTGCAATTTCTCAGCTCGTGTCTACCGACGGAAAGAGAATGACCGTGACGTTTGGTGCGTATAGAAGCGCAAAGCCCCAGTGTTGCTGCGCCTGTGAAAGCGCTTCCAAGGAAGGGTGCTGGCTAGCAACAGCTTTCAGTGATGGCACTTTTCATCTCTGAGCAATTGCTCGACGTTTGCAATTTCTCAGCTCGTGTCTACCGACGGAAAGAGAAGGACCGTGACGTTTGGTGGCTAGAGAAGCGCAAAGCCCCAGTGTTACTGCGCCTGTAAAGCGCTTCCAAGGAAGGGTGCTGGCTAGCAACAGCTTTCAGTGATGGCACTTTTCATCTCTGAGCAATTGCTCGACGTTTGCAATTTCTCAGCTTGTGTCTACGAGACGGAAAGAGAAGGACCGTGACATTTGGTGCGTATAGAAGCGCAAAGCCCCAGTGTTGCTGCGCCTGTGAAAGCGCTTCCAAGGAAGGGTGCTGGCTCGCAAGAGCTTTCAGTGCTGGCACTTTTCATCTCTGAGCAATTGCTGGACGTTTGCAATTTCTCACCTGAGCTCTCTTCAGAGTGCGCGAGAGGATGAGCAGAAGATGAGGTGGCTAGAGAAGCCCAGAGCCCCACTGTTCTTAGGCCTACAAAAGCGCTTCCAAGGAAGGGTGCTGGCTAGCAAGAGCTTTCGGTGCTGGCACTTTTCATCTCTGAGCAATTGCTCGACGTTTGCAATTTCTCAGCTCGTGTCTACGAGACGCAAAGAGAATGACCGTGACGTTTGGTGGCTAGAGAAGCGCAAAGCCCCAGTGTTACTGCGCCTGTGAAAGCGCTTCCAAGGAAGGGTGCTGGCTAGCAAAAGCTTTCAGTGCTGGCACTTTTCAGCTCTGAGCAATTGCTCGACGTTTGCAATTTCCAAGCTGTGTCTACCGACGGAAAGAGAATGACAGTGACGTTTGGTGGCTAGAGAAGCGCAAAGCCCCAGTGTTACTGCGCCTGTAAAGCGCTTCCAAGGAAGGGTGCTGTCTAGCAACAGCTTTCAGTGCTGGCACTTTTCATCTCTGAGCAATTGCTCGACGTTTGCAATTTCTCACCTGAGCTCTCTTTAGAGTGCGCGAGAGGATGAGCAGAAGATGAGGTGGCTAGAGAAGCCCAGAGCCCCACTGTTCTTAGGCCTACAAAAGCGCTTCCAAGGAAGGGTGCTGGCTAGCAAGAGCTTTCAGTGCTGGCACTTTTCATCTCTGAGCAATTGCTCGACGTTTGCAATTTCTCAGCTCGTGTCTACGAGACGGAAAGAGAAGGACCGTGACGTTTGGTGCGTATAGAAGCGCAAAGCCCCAGTGTTGCTGCGCCTGTTAAAGCGCTTCCAAGGAAGGGTGCTGGCTAGCAAGAGCTTTCAGTGCTGGCACTTTTCATCTCTGAGCAATTGCTGGACGTTTGCAATTTCTCAGCTCGTGTCTACGAGATGGAAAGAGAAGGACCGTGACATTTGGTGCGTATAGAAGCGCAAAGCCCCAGTGTTACTGCGCCTGTGAAAGTGCTTCCAAGGAAGGGTGCTGGCTAGCAACAGCTTTCAGTGCTGGCACTTTTCAGCTCTGAGCAATTGCTCGACGTTTGCAATTTCTCACCTGAGCTCTCTTTAGAGTGCGCGAGAGGATGAGCAGAAGATGAGGTGGCTAGAGAAGCCCAGAGCCCCAGTGTTCTTAGGCCTACAAAAGCGCTTCCAAGGAAGGGTGCTGGCTAGCAACAGCTTTCAGTGCTGGCACTTTTCATCTCTGAGCAATTGCTCGACGTTTGCAATTTCTCAGCTCGTGTCTACGAGACGGAAAGAGAAGGACCGTGACGTTTGGTGCGTATAGAAGCGCAAAGCCCCAGTGTTACTGTGCCTGTGAAAGCGCTTCCAAGGAAGGGTGCTGGCTACCAAGAGCTTTCAGTGCTGGCACTTTTCATCTCTGAGCAATTGCTTGATGTTTGCAATTTCTCAGCTCGTGTCTACCGACGGAAAGAGAAGGACCGTGACGTTTGGTGGGTAGAGAAGCGCAAAGCCCCAGTGTTGCTGCGCCTGTGAAAGCGCTTCCAAGGAAGGGTGCTGGCTAGCAAGAGCTTTCAGTGCTGGCACTTTTCAGCTCTGAGCAATTGCTCGACGTTTGCAATTTCTCACCTGAGCTCTCTTTAGAGTGCGCGAGAGGATGAGCAGAAGATGAGGTGGCTAGAGAAGCCCAGAGCCCCAGTGTTCTTAGGCCTACAAAAGCGCTTCCAAGGAAGGGTGCTGGCTAGCAACAGCTTTCAGTGCTTGCACTTTTCAGCTCTGAGCAATTGCTCGACGTTTGCAATTTCTCAGCTCGTGTCTACCGACGGAAAGAGAAGGACCGTGACGTTTGGTGGCTAGAGAAGCGCAAAGCCCCAGTGTTGCTGCGCCTGTGAAAGCGCTTCCAAGGAAGGGTGCTGGCTAGCAACAGCTTTCAGTGCTGGCACTTTTCAGCTCTGAGCAATTGCTCGACGTTTGCAATTTCTCACCTGAGCTCTCTTTAGAGTGCGCGAGAGGATGAGCAGAAGATGAGGTGGCTAGAGAAGCCCAGAGCCCCAGTGTTCTTAGGCCTACAAAAGCGCTTCCAAGGAAGGGTGCTGGCTAGCAAGAGCTTTCAGTGCTGGCACTTTTCATCTCTGAGCAATTGCTCGACGTTTGCAATTTCTCAGCTCGTGTCTACGAGACGGAAAGAGAATGACAGTGACGTTTGGTGCGTATAGAAGCGCAAAGCCCCAGTGTTACTGCGCCTGTGAAAGCGCTTCCAAGGAAGGGTGCTGGCTAGCAAGAGCTTTCAGTGCTGGCACTTTTCATCTCTGAGCAATTGCTCGACGTTTGCAATTTCTCACCTGAGCTCTCTTCAGAGTGCGCGAGACGATGAGCAGAAGATTAGGTGGCTAGAGAAGCCCAGAGCCCCAGTGTTCTTAGGCCTACAAAAGCGCTTCCAAGGAAGGGTGCTGGCTAGCAACAGCTTTCAGTGCTGGCACTTTTCATCTCTGAGCAATTGCTCGACGTTTGCAATTTCTCAGCTCGTGTCTACGAGACGGAAAGAGAATGACAGTGACGTTTGGTGCGTATAGAAGCGCAAATCCCCAGTGTTACTGCGCCTGTGAAAGCGCTTCCAAGGAAGGGTGCTGGCTAGCAAGAGCTTTCAGTGCTGGCACTTTTCATCTCTGAGCAATTGCTCGACGTTTGCAATTTCTCACCTGAGCTCTCTTCAGAGTGCGCGAGAGGATGAGCAGAAGATGAGGTGGCTAGAGAAGCCCAGAGCCCCAGTGTTCTTAGGCCTACAAAAGCGCTTCCAAGGAAGGGTGCTGGCTAGCAACAGCTTTCAGTGCTGGCACTTTTCGTCTCTGAGCAATTGCTGGACGTTTGCAATTTCTCAGCTCGTGTCTAGGAGACGGAAAGAGAAGGACCGTGACATTTGGTGGGTAGAGAAGCGCAAAGCCCCAGTGTTACTGCGCCTGTGAAAGCACTTCCAAGGAAGGGTGCTGGCTAGCAACAGCTTTCAGTGCTGGCACTTTTCATCTCTGAGCAATTGCTGGACGTTTGCAATTTCTCAGCTCGTGTCTACGAGACGGAAAGAGAAGGACCGTGACGTTTGGTGGGTAGAGAAGCGCAAAGCCCCAGTGTTGCTGCGCCTGTGAAAGCGCTTCCAAGGAAGGGTGCTGGCTAGCAAGAGCTTTCAGTGCTGGCACTTTTCACCTCTGAGCAATTGCTCGACGTTTGCAATTTCTCAGCTCGTGTCTACGAGACGGAAAGAGAAGGACCGTGACGTTTGGTGCGTATAGAAGTGCAAAGCCCCAGTGTTGCTGCGCCTGTGAAAGCGCTTCCAAGGAAGGGTGCTGGCTAGCAAGAGCTTTCAGTGCTGGCACTTTTCATCTCTGAGCAATTGCTCGACGTTTGCAATTTCTCAGCTCGTGTCTACGAGACGGAAAGAGAAGGACCGTGACATTTGGTGCGTATAGAAGCGCAAAGCCCCAGTGTTGCTGCGCCTGTGAAAGCGCTTCCAAGGAAGGGTGCTGGCTCGCAAGAGCTTTCAGTGCTGGCACTTTTCATCTCTGAGCAATTGCTGGACGTTTGCAATTTCTCACCTGAGCTCTCTTCAGAGTGCGCGAGAGGATGAGCAGAAGATGAGGTGGCTAGAGAAGCCCAGAGCCCCACTGTTCTTAGGCCTACAAAAGCGCTTCCAAGGAAGGGTGCTGGCTAGCAAGAGCTTTCGGTGCTGGCACTTTTCATCTCTGAGCAATTGCTCGACGTTTGCAATTTCTCAGCTCGTGTCTACCGACGGAAAGAGAAGGACCGTGACGTTTGGTGGCTAGAGAAGCGCAAAGCCCCAGTGTTACTGCGCCTGTGAAAGCGCTTCCAAGGAAGGGTGCTGGCTAGCAAAAGCTTTCAGTGCTGGCACTTTTCAGCTCTGAGCAATTGCTCGACGTTTGCAATTTCCAAGCTGTGTCTACCGACGGAAAGAGAAGGACCGTGACGTTTGGTGGCTAGAGAAGCGCAAAGCCCCAGTGTTACTGCGCCTGTAAAGCGCTTCCAAGGAAGGGTGCTGTCTAGCAACAGCTTTCAGTGCTGGCACTTTTCATCTCTGAGCAATTGCTCGACGTTTGCAATTTCTCACCTGAGCTCTCTTTAGAGTGCGCGAGAGGATGAGCAGAAGATGAGGTGGCTAGAGAAGCCCAGAGCCCCAGTGTTCTTAGGCCTACAAAAGCGCTTCCAAGGAAGGGTGCTGGCTAGCAAGAGCTTTCAGTGCTGGCACTTTTCATCTCTGAGCAATTGCTCGACGTTTGCAATTTCTCAGCTCGTGTCTACGAGACGGAAAGAGAATGACCGTGACGTTTGGTGCGTATAGAAGCGCAAAGCCCCAGTGTTACTGCGCCTGTGAAAGCGCTTCCAAGGAAGGGTGCTGGCTAGCAAGAGCTTTCAGTGCTGGCACTTTTCTTCTCTGAGCAAGTGCTCGACGTTTGCAATTTCTCACCTGAGCTCTCTTCAGAGTGCGCGAGAAGATGAGCAGAAGATGAGGTGGCTAGAGAAGCCCAGAGCCCCAGTGCTCTTAGGCCTACAAAAGCACTTCCAAGGAAGGGTGCTGGCTAGCAAGAGCTTTCAGTGCTGGCACTTTTCATCTCTGAGCAATTGCTCGACGTTTGCAATTTCTCAGCTCGTGTCTACGAGACGGAAAGAGAAGGACCGTGACGTTTGGTGGCTAGAGAAGCGCAAAGCCCCAGTGTTACTGCGCCTGTGAAAGCGCTTCCAAGGAAGGGTGCTGGCTAGCAAGAGCTTTCAGTGCTGGCACTTTTCATCTCTGAGCAATTGCTGGACGTTTGCAATTTCTCAGCTCGTGTCTACGAGACGGAAAGAGAAGGACCGTGACGTTTGGTGGGTAGAGAAGCGCAAAGCCCCAGTGTTGCTGCGCCTGTGAAAGCGCTTCCAAGGAAGGGTGCTGGCTAGCAACAGCTTTCAGTGCTGGCACTTTTCAGCTCTGAGCAATTGCTCGACGTTTGCAATTTCGCACCTGAGCTCTCTTTAGAGTGCGCGAGAGGATGAGCAGAAGATGAGGTGGCTAGAGAAGCGCAAAGCCCCAGAGTTCTTAGGCCTACAAAAGCGCTTCCAAGGAAGGGTGCTGGCTAGCAACAGCTTTCAGTGCTGGCACTTTTCAGCTCTGAGCAATTGCTCGACGTTTGCAATTTCTCACCTGAGCTCTCTTTAGAGTGCGCGAGAGGATGAGCAGAAGATGAGGTGGCTAGAGAAGCCCAGAGCCCCACTGTTCTTAGGCCTACAAAAGCGCTTCCAAGGAAGGGTGCTGGCTAGCAACAGCTTTCAGTGCTGGCACTTTTCATCTCTGAGCAATTGCTTGATGTTTGCAATTTCTCAGCTCGTGTCTACCGACGGAAAGAGAAGGACCGTGACGTTTGGTGGGTAGAGAAGCGCAAAGCCCCAGTGTTGCTGCGCCTGTGAAAGCGCTTCCAAGGAAGGGTGCTGGCTAGCAACAGCTTTCAGTGCTGGCACTTTTCATCTCTGAGCAATTGCTCGACATTTGCAATTTCTCAGCTCGTGTCTACGAGACGGAAAGAGAATGACAGTGACGTTTGGTGCGTATAGAAGCGCAAAGCCCCAGTGTTACTGCGCCTGTGAAAGCGCTTCCAAGGAAGGGTGCTGGCTAGCAAGAGCTTTCAGTGCTGGCACTTTTCATCTCTGAGCAATTGCTCGACGTTTGCAATTTCTCACCTGAGCTCTCTTCAGAGTGCGCGAGAGGATGAGCAGAAGATGAGGTGGCTAGAGAAGCCCGGAGCCCCAGTGTTCTTAGGCCTACAAAAGCGCTTCCAAGGAAGGGTGCTGGCTAGCAAGAGCTTTCAGTGCTGGCACTTTTCATCTCTGAGCAATTGCTGGACGTTTGCAATTTCTCAGCTCGTGTCTACGAGAAGGACCATGGCGTTTGGTGCGTATAGAAGCGCAAAGCCCCAGTGTTGCTGCGCCTGTGAAAGCGCTTCCGAGGAAGGGTGCCGGCTAGCAACAGCTTTCAGTGCTGGCACTTTTCATCTCTGAGCAATTGCTCGACGTTTGCAATTTCTCACCTGAGCTCTCTTCAGAGTGCGCGAGAGGATGAGCAGAAGATGAGGTGGCTAGAGAAGCCCAGAGCCCCAGTGTTCTTAGGCCTACAAAAGCGCTTCCAAGGAAGGGTGCTGGCTAGCAAGAGCTTTCAGTGCTGGCACTTTTCATCTCTGAGCAATTGCTCGACGTTTGCAATTTCTCACCTGAGCTCTCTTTAGAGTGCGCGAGAGGATGAGCAGAAGATGAGGTGGCTAGAGAAGCCCAGAGCCCCAGTGTTCTTAGGCCTACAAAAGCGCTTCCAAGGAAGGGTGCTGGCTCGCAAGAGCTTTCAGTGCTGGCACTTTTCATCTCTGAGCAATTGCTCGACGTTTGCAATTTCTCAGCTCGTGTCTACCGACGGAAAGAGAATGACCGTGACGTTTGGTGCGTATAGAAGCGCAAAGCCCCAGTGTTGCTGCGCCTGTGAAAGCGCTTCCAAGGAAGGGTGCTGGCTAGCAACAGCTTTCAGTGCTGGCACTTTTCATCTCTGAGCAATTGCTCGACGTTTGCAATTTCTCAGCTCGTGTCTACCGACGGAAAGAGAAGGACCGTGACGTTTGGTGGCTAGAGAAGCGCAAAGCCCCAGTGTTACTGCGCCTGTAAAGCGCTTCCAAGGAAGGGTGCTGGCTAGCAACAGCTTTCAGTGCTGGCACTTTTCATCTCTGAGCAATTGCTCGACGTTTGCAATTTCTCAGCTTGTGTCTACGAGACGGAAAGAGAAGGACCGTGACATTTGGTGCGTATAGAAGCGCAAAGCCCCAGTGTTGCTGCGCCTGTGAAAGCGCTTCCAAGGAAGGGTGCTGTCTAGCAACAGCTTTCAGTGCTGGCACTTTTCATCTCTGAGCAATTGCTCGACGTTTGCAATTTCTCACCTGAGCTCTCTTTAGAGTGCGCGAGAGGATGAGCAGAAGATGAGGTGGCTAGAGAAGCCCAGAGCCCCAGTGTTCTTAGGCCTACAAAAGCGCTTCCAAGGAAGGGTGCTGGCTAGCAACAGCTTTCAGTGCTGGCACTTTTCATCTCTGAGCAATTGCTCGACGTTTGCAATTTCTCAGCTCGTGTCTACGAGACGGAAAGAGAAGGACCGTGACGTTTGGTGCGTATAGAAGCGCAAAGCCCCAGTGTTGCTGCGCCTGTTAAAGCGCTTCCAAGGAAGGGTGCTGGCTAGCAAGAGCTTTCAGTGCTGGCACTTTTCATCTCTGAGCAATTGCTCGACGTTTGCAATTTCTCAGCTCGTGTCTACGAGATGGAAAGAGAAGGACCGTGACATTTGGTGCGTATAGAAGCGCAAAGCCCCAATGTTACTGCGCCTGTGAAAGTGCTTCCAAGGAAGGGTGCTGGCTAGCAAGAGCTTTCAGTGCTGGCACTTTTCATCTCTGAGCAATTGCTCGACGTTTGCAATTTCTCACCTGAGCTCTCTTTAGAGTGCGCGAGAGGATGAGCAGAAGATGAGGTGGCTAGAGAAGCCCAGAGCCCCACTGTTCTTAGGCCTACAAAAGCGCTTCCAAGGAAGGGTGCTGGCTAGCAACAGCTTTCAGTGCTGGCACTTTTCATCTCTGAGCAATTGCTCGACGTTTGCAATTTCTCAGCTCGTGTCTACGAGACGGAAAGAGAATGACCGTGACGTTTGGTGCGTATAGAAGCGCAAAGCCCCAGTGTTACTGCGCCTGTGAAAGCGCTTCCAAGGAAGGGTGCTGGCTAGCAAGAGCTTTCAGTGCTGGCACTTTTCATCTCTGAGCAATTGCTTGATGTTTGCAATTTCTCAGCTCGTGTCTACCGACGGAAAGAGAAGGACCGTGACGTTTGGTGGCTAGAGAAGCGCAAAGCCCCAGTGTTGCTGGGCCTGTGAAAGCGCTTCCAAGGAAGGGTGCTGGCTAGCAACAGCTTTCAGTGCTGGCACTTTTCATCTCTGAGCAATTGCTCGACGTTTGCAATTTCGCACCTGAGCTCTCTTCAGAGTGCGCGAGAGGATGAGCAGAAGATGAGGTGGCTAGAGAAGCCCAGAGCCCCAGTGTTCTTAGGCCTACAAAAGCGCTTCCAAGGAAGGGTGCTGGCTAGCAACAGCTTTCAGTGCTGGCACTTTTCAGCTCTGAGCAATTGCTCGACGTTTGCAATTTCTCAGCTCGTGTCTACGAGACGGAAAGAGAAGGACCATGACGTTTGGTGGCTAGAGAAGCGCAAAGCCCCAGTGTTGCTGCGCCTGTGAAAGCGCTTCCAAGGAAGGGTGCTGGCTAGCAACAGCTTTCAGTGCTGGCACTTTTCATCTCTGAGCAATTGCTCTACGTTTGCAATTTCTCAGCTCGTGTCTACGAGACGGAAAGAGAAGGACCGTGACGTTTGGTGGCTAGAGAAGCGCAAAGCCCCAGTGTTGCTGCGCCTGTGAAAGCGCTTCCAAGGAAGGGTGCTGGCTAGCAACAGCTTTCAGTGCTGGCACTTTTCAGCTCTGAGCAATTGCTCGACGTTTGCAATTTCTCACCTGAGCTCTCTTTAGAGTGCGCGAGAGGATGAGCAGAAGATGAGGTGGCTAGAGAAGCGCAAAGCCCCAGAGTTCTTAGGCCTACAAAAGCGCTTCCAAGGAAGGGTGCTGGCTAGCAACAGCTTTCAGTGCTGGCACTTTTCATCTCTGAGCAATTGCTGGACGTTTGCAATTTCTCACCTGAGCTCTCTTTAGAGTGCGCGAGAGGATGAGCAGAAGATGAGGTGGCTAGAGAAGCCCAGAGCCCCAGTGTTCTTAGGCCTACAAAAGCGCTTCCAAGGAAGGGTGCTGGCTAGCAACAGCTTTCAGTGCTGGCACTTTTCATCTCTGAGCAATTGCTCGACGTTTGCAATTTCTCAGCTCGTGTCTACCGACGGAAAGAGAAGGACCGTGACGTTTGGTGGCTAGAGAAGCGCAAAGCCCCAGTGTTGCTGCGCCTGTGAAAGCGCTTCCAAGGAAGGGTGCTGGCTAGCAAGAGCTTTCAGTGCTGGCACTTTTCATCTCTGAGCAATTGCTCGACGTTTGCAATTTCTCACCTGAGCTCTCTTTAGAGTGCGCGAGAGGATGAGCAGAAGATGAGGTGGCTAGAGAAGCCCAGAGCCCCAGTGTTCTTAGGCCTACAAAAGCGCTTCCAAGGAAGGGTGCTGGCTAGCAACAGCTTTCAGTGCTGGCACTTTTCATCTCTGAGCAATTGCTCGACGTTTGCAATTTCTCAGCTCGTGTCTACGAGACGGAAAGAGAATGACAGTGACGTTTGGTGCGTATAGAAGCGCAAAGCCCCAGTGTTACTGCGCCTGTGAAAGCGCTTCCAAGGAAGGGTGCTGGCTAGCAAGAGCTTTCAGTGCTGGCACTTTTCAGCTCTGAGCAATTGCTCGACGTTTGCAATTTCTCACCTGAGCTCTCTTCAGAGTGCGCGAGAGGATGAGCAGAAGATGAGGTGGCTAGAGAAGCCCAGAGCCCCAGTGTTCTTAGGCCTACAAAAGCGCTTCCAAGGAAGGGTGCTGGCTAGCAACAGCTTTCAGTGCTGGCACTTTTCATCTCTGAGCAATTGCTCGACGTTTGCAATTTCTCAGCTCGTGTCTACGAGACGGAAAGAGAAGGACAGTGACGTTTGGTGCGTATAGAAGCGCAAAGCCCCAGTGTTACTGCGCCTGTGAAAGCGCTTCCAAGGAAGGGTGCTGGCTAGCAAGAGCTTTCAGTGCTGGCACTTTTCATCTCTGAGCAATTGCTCGACGTTTGCAATTTCTCACCTGAGCTCTCTTCAGAGTGCGCGAGAGGATGAGCAGAAGATGAGGTGGCTAGAGAAGCCCAGAGCCCCAGTGTTCTTAGGCCTACAAAAGCGCTTCCAAGGAAGGGTGCTGGCTAGCAACAGCTTTCAGTGCTGGCACTTTTCGTCTCTGAGCAATTGCTGGACGTTTGCAATTTCTCAGCTCGTGTCTAGGAGACGGAAAGAGAAGGACCGTGACATTTGGTGGGTAGAGAAGCGCAAAGCCCCAGTGTTACTGCGCCTGTGAAAGCACTTCCAAGGAAGGGTGCTGGCTAGCAACAGCTTTCAGTGCTGGCACTTTTCATCTCTGAGCAATTGCTCGACGTTTGCAATTTCTCAGCTCGTGTCTAGGAGACGGAAAGAGAAGGACCGTGACGTTTGGTGGGTAGAGAAGCGCAAAGCCCCAGTGTTGCTGCGCCTGTGAAAGCGCTTCCAAGGAAGGGTGCTGGCTAGCAAGAGCTTTCAGTGCTGGCACTTTTCACCTCTGAGCAATTGCTCGACGTTTGCAATTTCTCAGCTCGTGTCTACGAGACGGAAAGAGAAGGACCGTGACGTTTGGTGGGTAGAGAAGCACAAAGCCCCAGTGTTGCTGCGCCTGTGAAAGCGCTTCCAAGGAAGGGTGCTGGCTAGCAAGAGCTTTCAGTGCTGGCACTTTTCATCTCTGAGCAATTGCTCGACGTTTGCAATTTCTCAGCTCGTGTCTACGAGACGGAAAGAGAATGACAGTGACGTTTGGTGGGTAGAGAAGCGCAAAGCCCCAGTGTTGCTGCGCCTGTGAAAGCGCTTCCAAGGAAGGGTGCTGGCTAGCAAGAGCTTTCAGTGCTGGCACTTTTCATCTCTGAGCAATTGCTCGACGTTTGCAATTTCTCACCTGAGCTCTCTTTAGAGTGCGCGAGAGGATGAGCAGAAGATGAGGTGGCTAGAGAAGCCCAGAGCCCCAGTGTTCTTAGGCCTACAAAAGCGCTTCCAAGGAAGGGTGCTGGCTAGCAACAGCTTTCAGTGCTGGCACTTTTCATCTCTGAGCAATTGCTCGACGTTTGCAATTTCTCAGCTCGTGTCTACGAGACGGAAAGAGAAGGACCGTGACGTTTGGTGGCTAGAGAAGCGCAAAGCCCCAGTGTTGCTGCGCCTGTGAAAGCGCTTCCAAGGAAGGGTGCTGGCTAGCAACAGCTTTCAGTGCTGGCACTTTTCATCTCTGAGCAATTGCTGGACGTTTGCAATTTCTCAGCTCGTGTCTACGAGATGGAAAGAGAATGACCGTGACATTTGGTGCGTATAGAAGCGCAAAGCCCCAGTGTTGCTGCGCCTGTGAAAGCGCTTCCAAGGAAGGGTGCTGGCTAGCAACAGCTTTCAGTGCTGGCACTTTTCATCTCTGAGCAATTGCTCGACGTTTGCAATTTCTCACCTGAGCTCTCTTTAGAGTGCGCGAGAGGATGAGCAGAAGATGAGGTGGCTAGAGAAGCCCAGAGCCCCAGTGTTCTTAGGCCTACAAAAGCGCTTCCAAGGAAGGGTGCTGGCTAGCAAGAGCTTTCAGTGCTGGCACTTTTCATCTCTGAGCAATTGCTCGACGTTTGCAATTTCTCAGCTCCTGTCTACGAGACGGAAAGAGAAGGACCGTGACGTTTGGTGCGTATAGAAGCGCAAAGCCACAGTGTTACTGCGCCTGTGAAAGCGCTTCCAAGGAAGGGTGCTGGCTAGCAAGAGCTTTCAGTGCTGGCACTTTTCTTCTCTGAGCAAGTGCTCGACGTTTGCAATTTCTCACCTGAGCTCTCTTCAGAGTGCGCGAGAAGATGAGCAGAAGATGAGGTGGCTAGAGAAGCCCAGAGCCCCAGTGCTCTTAGGCCTACAAAAGCACTTCCAAGGAAGGGTGCTGGCTAGCAAGAGCTTTCAGTGCTGGCACTTTTCATCTCTGAGCAATTGCTCGACGTTTGCAATTTCTCAGCTCGTGTCTAGGAGACGGAAAGAGAATGACCGTGACGTTTGGTGGCTAGAGAAGCGCAAAGCCCCAGTGTTACTGCGCCTGTGAAAGCGCTTCCAAGGAAGGGTGCTGGCTAGCAAGAGCTTTCAGTGCTGGCACTTTTCATCTCTGAGCAATTGCTCGACGTTTGCAATTTCTCAGCTCGTGTCTACGAGACGGAAAGAGAAGGACCGTGACGTTTGGTGGGTAGAGAAGCGCAAAGCCCCAGTGTTGCTGCGCCTGTAAAGCGCTTCCAAGGAAGGGTGCTGGCTAGCAACAGCTTTCAGTGCTGGCACTTTTCAGCTCTGAGCAATTGCTCGACGTTTGCAATTTCTCACCTGAGCTCTCTTTAGAGTGCGCGAGAGGATGAGCAGAAGATGAGGTGGCTAGAGAAGCGCAAAGCCCCAGAGTTCTTAGGCCTACAAAAGCGCTTCCAAGGAAGGGTGCTGGCTAGCAACAGCTTTCAGTGCTGGCACTTTTCATCTCTGAGCAATTGCTCGACGTTTGCAATTTCTCACCTGAGCTCTCTTTAGAGTGCGCGAGAGGATGAGCAGAAGATGAGGTGGCTAGAGAAGCCCAGAGCCCCAGTGTTCTTAGGCCTACAAAAGCGCTTCCAAGGAAGGGTGCTGGCTAGCAAGAGCTTTCAGTGCTGGCACTTTTCATCTCGGAGCAATTGCTTGATGTTTGCAATTTCTCAGCTCCTGTCTACCGACGGAAAGAGAATGACCGTGACGTTTGGTGCGTATAGAAGCGCAAAGCCCCAGTGTTACTGCGCCTGTGAAAGCGCTTCCAAGGAAGGGTGCTGGCTACCAAGAGCTTTCAGTGCTGGCACTTTTCATCTCTGAGCAATTGCTTGATGTTTGCAATTTCTCAGCTCGTGTCTACCGACGGAAAGAGAAGGACCGTGACGTTTGGTGGGTAGAGAAGCGCAAAGCCCCAGTGTTGCTGCGCCTGTGAAAGCGCTTCCAAGGAAGGGTGCTGGCTAGCAAGAGCTTTCAGTGCTGGCACTTTTCATCTCTGAGCAATTGCTCGACATTTGCAATTTCTCAGCTCGTGTCTACGAGACGGAAAGAGAATGACAGTGACGTTTGGTGCGTATAGAAGCGCAAAGCCCCAGTGTTGCTGCGCCTGTGAAAGCGCTTCCAAGGAAGGGTGCTGGCTAGCAAGAGCTTTCAGTGCTGGCACTTTTCATCTCTGAGCAATTGCTCGACGTTTGCAATTTCTCACCTGAGCTCTCTTCAGAGTGCGCGAGACGATGAGCAGAAGATTAGGTGGCTAGAGAAGCCCAGAGCCCCAGTGTTCTTAGGCCTACAAAAGCGCTTCCAAGGAAGGGTGCTGGCTAGCAACAGCTTTCAGTGCTGGCACTTTTCATCTCTGAGCAATTGCTCGACGTTTGCAATTTCTCAGCTCGTGTCTACGAGACGGAAAGAGAAGGACCGTGACGTTTGGTGCGTATAGAAGCGCAAAGCCCCAGTGTTACTGCGCCTGTGAAAGCGCTTCCAAGGAAGGGTGCTGGCTAGCAAGAGCTTTCAGTGCTGGCACTTTTCATCTCTGAGCAATTGCTCGACGTTTGCAATTTCTCACCTGAGCTCTCTTCAGAGTGCGCGAGAGGATGAGCAGAAGATGAGGTGGCTAGAGAAGCCCAGAGCCCCAGTGTTCTTAGGCCTACAAAAGCGCTTCCAAGGAAGGGTGCTGGCTAGCAACAGCTTTCAGTGCTGGCACTTTTCGTCTCTGAGCAATTGCTGGACGTTTGCAATTTCTCAGCTCGTGTCTAGGAGACGGAAAGAGAAGGACCGTGACATTTGGTGGGTAGAGAAGCGCAAAGCCCCAGTGTTACTGCGCCTGTGAAAGCACTTCCAAGGAAGGGTGCTGGCTAGCAACAGCTTTCAGTGCTGGCACTTTTCATCTCTGAGCAATTGCTCGACGTTTGCAATTTCTCAGCTCGTGTCTAGGAGACGGAAAGAGAAGGACCGTGACGTTTGGTGGCTAGAGAAGCGCAAAGCCCCAGTGTTGCTGCGCCTGTGAAAGCGCTTCCAAGGAAGGGTGCTGGCTAGCAAGAGCTTTCAGTGCTGGCACTTTTCACCTCTGAGCAATTGCTCGACGTTTGCAATTTCTCAGCTCGTGTCTACGAGACGGAAAGAGAAGGACCGTGACGTTTGGTGGGTAGAGAAGCACAAAGCCCCAATGTTGCTGCGCCTGTGAAAGCGCTTCCAAGGAAGGGTGCTGGCTAGCAAGAGCTTTCAGTGCTGGCACTTTTCAGCTCTGAGCAATTGCTCGACGTTTGCAATTTCTCAGCTCGTGTCTACGAGACGGAAAGAGAATGACAGTGACGTTTGGTGGGTAGAGAAGCGCAAAGCCCCAGTGTTGCTGCGCCTGTGAAAGCGCTTCCAAGGAAGGGTGCTGGCTAGCAAGAGCTTTCAGTGCTGGCACTTTTCATCTCTGAGCAATTGCTCGACGTTTGCAATTTCTCACCTGAGCTCTCTTTAGAGTGCGCGAGAGGATGAGCAGAAGATGAGGTGGCTAGAGAAGCCCAGAGCCCCAGTGTTCTTAGGCCTACAAAAGCGCTTCCAAGGAAGGGTGCTGGCTAGCAACAGCTTTCAGTGCTGGCACTTTTCATCTCTGAGCAATTGCTCGACGTTTGCAATTTCTCAGCTCGTGTCTACGAGACGGAAAGAGAAGGACCGTGACGTTTGGTGGCTAGAGAAGCGCAAAGCCCCAGTGTTGCTGCGCCTGTGAAAGCGCTTCCAAGGAAGGGTGCTGGCTAGCAAGAGCTTTCAGTGCTGGCACTTTTCATCTCTGAGCAATTGCTGGACGTTTGCAATTTCTCAGCTCGTGTCTACGAGATGGAAAGAGAATGACCGTGACATTTGGTGGGTAGAGAAGCGCAAAGCCCCAGTGTTGCTGCGCCTGTGAAAGCGCTTCCAAGGAAGGGTGCTGGCTAGCAAGAGCTTTCAGTGCTGGCACTTTTCATCTCTGAGCAATTGCTCGACGTTTGCAATTTCTCACCTGAGCTCTCTTTAGAGTGCGCGAGAGGATGAGCAGAAGATGAGGTGGCTAGAGAAGCCCAGAGCCCCAGTGTTCTTAGGCCTACAAAAGCGCTTCCAAGGAAGGGTGCTGGCTAGCAAGAGCTTTCAGTGCTGGCACTTTTCATCTCTGAGCAATTGCTCGACGTTTGCAATTTCTCAGCTCCTGTCTACGAGACGGAAAGAGAAGGACCGTGACGTTTGGTGCGTATAGAAGCGCAAAGCCACAGTGTTACTGCGCCTGTGAAAGCGCTTCCAAGGAAGGGTGCTGGCTAGCAAGAGCTTTCAGTGCTGGCACTTTTCTTCTCTGAGCAAGTGCTCGACGTTTGCAATTTCTCACCTGAGCTCTCTTCAGAGTGCGCGAGAAGATGAGCAGAAGATGAGGTGGCTAGAGAAGCCCAGAGCCCCAGTGCTCTTAGGCCTACAAAAGCACTTCCAAGGAAGGGTGCTGGCTAGCAAGAGCTTTCAGTGCTGGCACTTTTCATCTCTGAGCAATTGCTCGACGTTTGCAATTTCTCAGCTCGTGTCTACGAGACGGAAAGAGAAGGACCGTGACGTTTGGTGGCTAGAGAAGCGCAAAGCCCCAGTGTTACTGCGCCTGTGAAAGCGCTTCCAAGGAAGGGTGCTGGCTAGCAAGAGCTTTCAGTGCTGGCACTTTTCATCTCGGAGCAATTGCTCGACGTTTGCAATTTCTCAGCTCGTGTCTACGAGACGGAAAGAGAAGGACCGTGACGTTTGGTGGGTAGAGAAGCGCAAAGCCCCAGTGTTGCTGCGCCTGTAAAGCGCTTCCAAGGAAGGGTGCTGGCTAGCAACAGCTTTCAGTGCTGGCACTTTTCAGCTCTGAGCAATTGCTCGACGTTTGCAATTTCTCACCTGAGCTCTCTTTAGAGTGCGCGAGAGGATGAGCAGAAGATGAGGTGGCTAGAGAAGCGCAAAGCCCCAGAGTTCTTAGGCCTACAAAAGCGCTTCCAAGGAAGGGTGCTGGCTAGCAACAGCTTTCAGTGCTGGCACTTTTCATCTCTGAGCAATTGCTGGACGTTTGCAATTTCTCCCCTGAGCTCTCTTTAGAGTGCGCGAGAGGATGAGCAGAAGATGAGGTGGCTAGAGAAGCCCAGAGCCCCAGTGTTCTTAGGCCTACAAAAGCGCTTCCAAGGAAGGGTGCTGGCTAGCAAGAGCTTTCAGTGCTGGCACTTTTCATCTCGGAGCAATTGCTCGACGTTTGCAATTTCTCAGCTCCTGTCTACCGACGGAAAGAGAATGACCGTGACGTTTGGTGCGTATAGAAGCGCAAAGCCCCAGTGTTACTGCGCCTGTGAAAGCGCTTCCAAGGAAGGGTGCTGGCTAGCAACAGCTTTCAGTGCTGGCACTTTTCATCTCTGAGCAATTGCTTGATGTTTGCAATTTCTCAGCTCGTGTCTACCGACGGAAAGAGAAGGACCGTGACGTTTGGTGCGTATAGAAGCGCAAAGCCCCAGTGTTGCTGCGCCTGTGAAAGCGCTTCCAAGGAAGGGTGCTGGCTAGCAACAGCTTTCAGTGCTGGCACTTTTCATCTCTGAGCAATTGCTCGACATTTGCAATTTCTCAGCTCGTGTCTACGAGACGGAAAGAGAATGACAGTGACGTTTGGTGCGTATAGAAGCGCAAAGCCCCAGTGTTGCTGCGCCTGTGAAAGCGCTTCCAAGGAAGGGTGCTGGCTAGCAAGAGCTTTCAGTGCTGGCACTTTTCATCTCTGAGCAATTGCTCGACGTTTGCAATTTCTCACCTGAGCTCTCTTCAGAGTGCGCGAGAGGATGAGCAGAAGATGAGGTGGCTAGAGAAGCCCAGAGCCCCAGTGTTCTTAGGCCTACAAAAGCGCTTCCAAGGAAGGGTGCTGGCTAGCAACAGCTTTCAGTGCTGGCACTTTTCATCTCGGAGCAATTGCTCGACGTTTGCAATTTCTCAGCTCCTGTCTACGAGAAGGACCATGGCGTTTGGTGCGTATAGAAGCGCAAAGCCCCAGTGTTGCTGCGCCTGTGAAAGCGCTTGCGAGGAAGGGTGCCGGCTAGCAACAGCTTTCAGTGCTGGCACTTTTCATCTCTGAGCAATTGCTCGACGTTTGCAATTTCTCACCTGAGCTCTCTTCAGAGTGCGCGAGAGGATGAGCAGAAGATGAGGTGGCTAGAGAAGCCCAGAGCCCCAGTGTTCTTAGGCCTACAAAAGCGCTTCCAAGGAAGGGTGCTGGCTAGCAAGAGCTTTCAGTGCTGGCACTTTTCATCTCTGAGCAATTGCTCGACGTTTGCAATTTCTCACCTGAGCTCTCTTTAGAGTGCGCGAGAGGATGAGCAGAAGATGAGGTGGCTAGAGAAGCCCAGAGCCCCAGTGTTCTTAGGCCTACAAAAGCGCTTCCAAGGAAGGGTGCTGGCTCGCAAGAGCTTTCAGTGCTGGCACTTTTCATCTCTGAGCAATTGCTCGATGTTTGCAATTTCTCAGCTCGTGTCTACCGACGGAAAGAGAATGACCGTGACGTTTGGTGCGTATAGAAGCGCAACGCCCCAGTGTTGCTGCGCCTGTGAAAGCGCTTCCAAGGAAGGGTGCTGGCTAGCAACAGCTTTCAGTGCTGGCACTTTTCATCTCTGAGCAATTGCTCGACCTTTGCAATTTCTCAGCTCGTGTCTACCGACGGAAAGAGAAGGACCGTGACGTTTGGTGGCTAGAGAAGCGCAAAGCCCCAGTGTTACTGCGCCTGTAAAGCGCTTCCAAGGAAGGGTGCTGGCTAGCAAGAGCTTTCAGTGCTGGCACTTTTCATCTCGGAGCAATTGCTCGACGTTTGCAATTTCTCAGCTTGTGTCTACGAGACGGAAAGAGAAGGACCGTGACATTTGGTGCGTATAGAAGCGCAAAGCCCCAGTGTTGCTGTGCCTGTGAAAGCGCTTCCGAGGAAGGGTGCTGGCTCGCAAGAGCTTTCAGTGCTGGCACTTTTCATCTCTGAGCAATTGCTGGACGTTTGCAATTTCTCACCTGAGCTCTCTTCAGAGTGCGCGAGAGGATGAGCAGAAGATGAGGTGGCTAGAGAAGCCCAGAGCCCCACTGTTCTTAGGCCTACAAAAGCGCTTCCAAGGAAGGGTGCTGGCTAGCAAGAGCTTTCAGTGCTGGCACTTTTCATCTCTGAGCAATTGCTCGATGTTTGCAATTTCTCAGCTCGTGTCTACCGACGGAAAGAGAATGACCGTGACGTTTGGTGCGTATAGAAGCGCAAAGCCCCAGTGTTGCTGCGCCTGTGAAAGCGCTTCCAAGGAAGGGTGCTGGCTAGCAACAGCTTTCAGTGCTGGCACTTTTCATCTCTGAGCAATTGCTCGACCTTTGCAATTTCTCAGCTCGTGTCTACCGACGGAAAGAGAAGGACCGTGACGTTTGGTGGCTAGAGAAGCGCAAAGCCCCAGTGTTACTGCGCCTGTAAAGCGCTTCCAAGGAAGGGTGCTGGCTAGCAAGAGCTTTCAGTGCTGGCACTTTTCATCTCTGAGCAATTGCTCGACGTTTGCAATTTCTCAGCTTGTGTCTACGAGACGGAAATAGAAGGACCGTGACATTTGGTTCGTATAGAAGCGCAAAGCCCCAGTGTTGCTGCGCCTGTGAAAGCGCTTCCAAGGAAGGGTGCTGGCTCGCAAGAGCTTTCAGTGCTGGCACTTTTCATCTCTGAGCAATTGCTCGACGTTTGCAATTTCTCACCTGAGCTCTCTTCAGAGTGCGCGAGAGGATGAGCAGAAGATGAGGTGGCTAGAGAAGCCCAGAGCCCCAGTGTTCTTAGGCCTACAAAAGCGCTTCCAAGGAAGGGTGCTGGCTAGCAAGAGCTTTCGGTGCTGGCACTTTTCATCTCTGAGCAATTGCTCGACGTTTGCAATTTCTCAGCTCGTGTCTACCGACGGAAAGAGAAGGACCGTGACGTTTGGTGGCTAGAGAAGCGCAAAGCCCCAGTGTTACTGCGCCTGTGAAAGCACTTCCAAGGAAGGGTGCTGGCTAGCAAAAGCTTTCAGTGCTGGCACTTTTCAGCTCTGAGCAATTGATCGACGTTTGCAATTTCCAAGCTGTGTCTACCGACGGAAAGAGAAGGACCGTGACGTTTGGTGGGTAGAGAAGCGCAAAGCCCCAGTGTTACTGCGCCTGTAAAGCGCTTCCAAGGAAGGGTGCTGGCTAGCAAGAGCTTTCAGTGCTGGCACTTTTCAGCTCTGAGCAATTGCTCGACATTTGCAATTTCTCACCTGAGCTCTCTTTAGAGTGCGCGAGAGGATGAGCAGAAGATGAGGTGGCTAGAGAAGCCCAGAGCCCCAGTGTTCTTAGGCCTACAAAAGCGCTTCCAAAGAAGGGTGCTGGCTAGCAAGAGCTTTCAGTGCTGGCACTTTTCATCTCTGAGCAATTGCTGGACGTTTGCAATTTCTCAGCTCGTGTCTACGAGACGGAAAGAGAATGACCGTGACGTTTGGTGCGTATAGAAGTGCAAAGCACCAGTGTTACTGCGCCTGTAAAGCGCTTCCAAGGAAGGGTGCTGGCTAGCAACAGCTTTCAGTGCTGGCACTTTTCATCTCTGAGCAATTGCTCGACGTTTGCAATTTCTCACCTGAGCTCTCTTTAGAGTGCGCGAGAGGATGAGCAGAAGATGAGGTGGCTAGAGAAGCCCAGAGCCCCAGTGTTCTTAGGCCTACAAAAGCGCTTCCAAGGAAGGGTGCTGTCTAGCAACAGCTTTCAGTGCTGGCACTTTTCATCTCTGAGCAATTGCTCGACGTTTGCAATTTCTCACCTGAGCTCTCTTTAGAGTGCGCGAGAGGATGAGCAGAAGATGAGGTGGCTAGAGAAGCCCAGAGCCCCAGTGTTCTTAGGCCTACAAAAGCGCTTCCAAGGAAGGGTGCTGGCTAGCAACAGCTTTCAGTGCTGGCACTTTTCATCTCGGAGCAATTGCTCGACGTTTGCAATTTCTCAGCTCGTGTCTACGAGACGGAAAGAGAAGGACCGTGACGTTTGGTGCGTATAGAAGCGCAAAGCCCCAGTGTTGCTGCGCCTGTTAAAGCGCTTCCAAGGAAGGGTGCTGGCTAGCAAGAGCTTTCAGTGCTGGCACTTTTCATCTCTGAGCAATTGCTGGACGTTTGCAATTTCTCAGCTCGTGTCTACGAGATGGAAAGAGAAGGACCGTGACATTTGGTGCGTATAGAAGCGCAAAGCCCCAATGTTACTGCGCCTGTGAAAGTGCTTCCAAGGAAGGGTGCTGGCTAGCAAGAGCTTTCAGTGCTGGCACTTTTCATCTCTGAGCAATTGCTCGACGTTTGCAATTTCTCACCTGAGCTCTCTTTAGAGTGCGCGAGAGGATGAGCAGAAGATGAGGTGGCTAGAGAAGCCCAGAGCCCCAGTGTTCTTAGGCCTACAAAAGCGCTTCCAAGGAAGGGTGCTGGCTAGCAACAGCTTTCAGTGCTGGCACTTTTCATCTCTGAGCAATTGCTCGACGTTTGCAATTTCTCAGCTCCTGTCTACGAGACGGAAAGAGAATGACCGTGACGTTTGGTGCGTATAGAAGCGCAAAGCCCCAGTGTTACTGCGCCTGTGAAAGCGCTTCCAAGGAAGGGTGCTGGCTAGCAAGAGCTTTCAGTGCTGGCACTTTTCATCTCTGAGCAATTGCTTGATGTTTGCAATTTCTCAGCTCGTGTCTACCGACGGAAAGAGAAGGACCGTGACGTTTGGTGGGTAGAGAAGCGCAAAGCCCCAGTGTTGCTGCGCCTGTGAAAGCGCTTCCAAGGAAGGGTGCTGGCTAGCAACAGCTTTCAGTGCTGGCACTTTTCATCTCTGAGCAATTGCTCGACGTTTGCAATTTCGCACCTGAGCTCTCTTCAGAGTGCGCGAGAGGATGAGCAGAAGATGAGGTGGCTAGAGAAGCCCAGAGCCCCAGTGTTCTTAGGCCTACAAAAGCGCTTCCAAGGAAGGGTGCTGGCTAGCAACAGCTTTCAGTGCTGGCATTTTTCAGCTCTGAGCAATTGCTCGATGTTTGCAATTTCTCAGCTCCTGTCTACGAGAAGGACCGTGACGTTTGGTGCGTATAGAAGCGCAAAGCCCCAGTGTTGCTGCGCCTGTGAAAGCGCTTCCAAGGAAGGGTGCTGGCTAGCAAGAGCTTTCAGTGCTGGCACTTTTCATCTCTGAGCAATTGCTGGACGTTTGCAATTTCTCAGCTCGTGTCTACGAGATGGAAAGAGAAGGACCGTGACATTTGGTGCGTATAGAAGCGCAAAGCCCCAGTGTTGCTGCGCGTGTGAAAGCGCTTCCAAGGAAGGGTGCTGGCTAGCAAGAGCTTTCAGTGCTGGCACTTTTCATCTCTGAGCAATTGCTCGACGTTTGCAATTTCTCACCTGAGCTCTCTTTAGAGTGCGCGAGAGGATGAGCAGAAGATGAGGTGGCTAGAGAAGCCCAGAGCCCCAGTGTTCTTAGGCCTACAAAAGCGCTTCCAAGGAAGGGTGCTGGCTAGCAAGAGCTTTCAGTGCTGGCACTTTTCATCTCTGAGCAAGTGCTCGACGTTTGCAATTTCTCCCCTGAGCTCTCTTTAGAGTGCGCGAGAGGATGAGCAGAAGATGAGGTGGCTAGAGAAGCCCAGAGCCCCAGTGTTCTTAGGCCTACAAAAGCGCTTCCAAGGAAGGGTGCTGGCTAGCAAGAGCTTTCAGTGCTGGCACTTTTCATCTCTGAGCAATTGCTCGACGTTTGCAATTTCTCAGCTCGTGTCTACGAGACGGAAAGAGAATGACCGTGACGTTTGGTGCGTATAGAAGCGCAAAGCCCCAGTGTTGCTGCGCCTGTGAAAGCGCTTCCAAGGAAGGGTGCTGGCTAGCAACAGCTTTCAGTGCTGGCACTTTTCATCTCTGAGCAATTGCTCGACGTTTGCAATTTCTCACCTGAGCTCTCTTTAGAGTGCGCGAGAGGATGAGCAGAAGATGAGGTGGCTAGAGAAGCCCAGAGCCCCAGTGTTCTTAGGCCTACAAAAGCGCTTCCAAGGAAGGGTGCTGGCTAGCAACAGCTTTCAGTGCTGGCACTTTTCATCTCTGAGCAATTGCTCGACGTTTGCAATTTCTCAGCTCGTGTCTACCGACGGAAAGAGAAGGACCGTGACGTTTGGTGCGTATAGAAGCGCAAAGCCCCAGTGTTGCTGCGCCTGTGAAAGCGCTTCCAAGGAAGGGTGCTGGCTAGCAACAGCTTTCAGTGCTGGCACTTTTCATCTCTGAGCAATTGCTCGACGTTTGCAATTTCTCAGCTCGTGTCTACGAGACGGAAAGAGAAGGACCGTGACGTTTGGTGGGTAGAGAAGCGCAAAGCCCCAGTGTTGCTGCGCCTGTAAAGCGCTTCCAAGGAAGGGTGCTGGCTAGCAACAGCTTTCAGTGCTGGCACTTTTCAGCTCTGAGCAATTGCTCGACGTTTGCAATTTCTCACCTGAGCTCTCTTTAGAGTGCGCGAGAGGATGAGCAGAAGATGAGGTGGCTAGAGAAGCGCAAAGCCCCAGAGTTCTTAGGCCTACAAAAGCGCTTCCAAGGAAGGGTGCTGGCTAGCAACAGCTTTCAGTGCTGGCACTTTTCATCTCTGAGCAATTGCTCGACGTTTGCAATTTCTCACCTGAGCTCTCTTTAGAGTGCGCGAGAGGATGAGCAGAAGATGAGGTGGCTAGAGAAGCCCAGAGCCCCAGTGTTCTTAGGCCTACAAAAGCGCTTCCAAGGAAGGGTGCTGGCTAGCAACAGCTTTCAGTGCTGGCACTTTTCATCTCGGAGCAATTGCTCGACGTTTGCAATTTCTCAGCTCGTGTCTACCGACGGAAAGAGAATGACCGTGACGTTTGGTGCGTATAGAAGCGCAAAGCCCCAGTGTTACTGCGCCTGTGAAAGCGCTTCCAAGGAAGGGTGCTGGCTAGCAAGAGCTTTCAGTGCTGGCACTTTTCATCTCTGAGCAATTGCTCGACGTTTGCAATTTCTCACCTGAGCTCTCTTTAGAGTGCCCGAGAGGATGAGCAGAAGATGAGGTGGCTAGAGAAGCCCAGAGCCCCAGTGTTCTTAGGCCTACAAAAGCGCTTCCAAGGAAGGGTGCTGGCTCACAAGAGCTTTCAGTGCTGGCACTTTTCAGCTCTGAGCAATTGCTCGACGTTTGCAATTTCTCAGCTCGTGTCTACCGACGGAAAGAGAATGACCGTGACGTTTGGTGCGTATAGAAGCGCAAAGCCCCAGTGTTACTGCGCCTGTGAAAGCGCTTCCAAGGAAGGGTGCTGGCTAGCAACAGCTTTCAGTGCTGGCACTTTTCATCTCTGAGCAATTGCTCGACGTTTGCAATTTCTCAGCTTGTGTCTACGAGACGGAAAGAGAAGGACCGTGACATTTGGTGCGTATAGAAGCGCAAAGCCCCAGTGTTGCTGCGCCTGTGAAAGCGCTTCCAAGGAAGGGTGCTGGCTCGCAAGAGCTTTCAGTGCTGGCACTTTTCATCTCTGAGCAATTGCTGGACGTTTGCAATTTCTCACCTGAGCTCTCTTCAGAGTGCGCGAGAGGATGAGCAGAAGATTAGGTGGCTAGAGAAGCCCAGAGCCCCACTGTTCTTAGGCCTACAAAAGCGCTTCCAAGGAAGGGTGCTGGCTAGCAACAGCTTTCGGTGCTGGCACTTTTCATCTCTGAGCAATTGCTCGACGTTTGCAATTTCTCAGCTCGTGTCTACCGACGGAAAGAGAAGGACCGTGACGTTTGGTGGCTAGAGAAGCGCAAAGCCCCAGTGTTACTGCGCCTGTGAAAGCGCTTCCAAGGAAGGGTGCTGGCTAGCAAAAGCTTTCAGTGCTGGCACTTTTCAGCTCTGAGCAATTGCTCGACGTTTGCAATTTCCAAGCTGTGTCTACCGACGGAAAGAGAAGGACCGTGACGTTTGGTGGGTAGAGAAGCGCAAAGCCCCAGTGTTACTGCGCCTGTAAAGCGCTTCCAAGGAAGGGTGCTGGCTAGCAACAGCTTTCAGTGCTGGCACTTTTCAGCTCTGAGCAATTGCTCGACATTTGCAATTTCTCACCTGAGCTCTCTTTAGAGTGCGCGAGAGGATGAGCAGAAGATGAGGTGGCTAGAGAAGCCCAGAGCCCCAGTGTTCTTAGGCCTACAAAAGCGCTTCCAAAGAAGGGTGCTGGCTAGCAAGAGCTTTCAGTGCTGGCACTTTTCATCTCTGAGCAATTGCTCGACGTTTGCAATTTCTCAGCTCGTGTCTACGAGACGGAAAGAGAAGGACCGTGACGTTTGGTGGCTAGAGAAGCGCAAAGCCCCAGTGTTACTGCGCCTGTAAAGCGCTTCCAAGGAAGGGTGCTGGCTAGCAAGAGCTTTCAGTGCTGGCACTTTTCATCTCTGAGCAATTGCTCGACGTTTGCAATTTCTCACCTGAGCTCTCTTTAGAGTGCACGAGAGGATGAGCAGAAGATGAGGTGGCTAGAGAAGCCCAGAGCCCCAGTGTTCTTAGGCCTACAAAAGCGCTTCCAAGGAAGGGTGCTGGCTAGCAACAGCTTTCAGTGCTGGCACTTTTCATCTCTGAGCAATTGCTCGACGTTTGCAATTTCTCACCTGAGCTCTCTTTAGAGTGCGCGAGAGGATGAGCAGAAGATGAGGTGGCTAGAGAAGCCCAGAGCCCCACTGTTCTTAGGCCTACAAAAGCGCTTCCAAGGAAGGGTGCTGGCTAGCAACAGCTTTCAGTGCTGGCACTTTTCATCTCGGAGCAATTGCTCGACGTTTGCAATTTCTCAGCTCGTGTCTACGAGACGGAAAGAGAAGGACCGTGACGTTTGGTGCGTATAGAAGCGCAAAGCCCCAATGTTACTGCGCCTGTGAAAGTGCTTCCAAGGAAGGGTGCTGGCTAGCAAGAGCTTTCAGTGCTGGCACTTTTCATCTCTGAGCAATTGCTCGACGTTTGCAATTTCTCACCTGAGCTCTCTTTAGAGTGCGCGAGAGGATGAGCAGAAGATGAGGTGGCTAGAGAAGCCCAGAGCCCCAGTGTTCTTAGGCCTACAAAAGCGCTTCCAAGGAAGGGTGCTGGCTAGCAACAGCTTTCAGTGCTGGCACTTTTCATCTCTGAGCAATTGCTCGACGTTTGCAATTTCTCAGCTCCTGTCTACGAGACGGAAAGAGAATGACCGTGACGTTTGGTGCGTATAGAAGCGCAAAGCCCCAGTGTTACTGCGCCTGTGAAAGCGCTTCCAAGGAAGGGTGCTGGCTAGCAAGAGCTTTCAGTGCTGGCACTTTTCATCTCTGAGCAATTGCTTGATGTTTGCAATTTCTCAGCTCGTGTCTACCGATGGAAAGAGAAGGACCGTGACGTTTGGTGGGTAGAGAAGCGCAAAGCCCCAGTGTTGCTGGGCCTGTGAAAGCGCTTCCAAGGAAGGGTGCTGGCTAGCAACAGCTTTCAGTGCTGGCACTTTTCATCTCTGAGCAATTGCTCGACGTTTGCAATTTCGCACCTGAGCTCTCTTCAGAGTGCGCGAGAGGATGAGCAGAAGATGAGGTGGCTAGAGAAGCCCAGAGCCCCACTGTTCTTAGGCCTACAAAAGCGCTTCCAAGGCAGGGTGCTGGCTAGCAACAGCTTTCAGTGCTGGCACTTTTCAGCTCTGAGCAATTGCTCGACGTTTGCAATTTCTCAGCCTCTGTCTACGAGAAGGACCGTGACGTTTGGTGCGTATAGAAGCGCAAAGCCCCAGTGTTGCTGCGCCTGTTAAAGCGCTTCCAAGGAAGGGTGCTGGCTAGCAAGAGCTTTCAGTGCTGGCACTTTTCATCTCTGAGCAATTGCTGGACGTTTGCAATTTCTCAGCTCGTGTCTACGAGATGGAAAGAGAAGGACCGTGACATTTGGTGCGTATAGAAGCGCAAAGCCCCAATGTTACTGCGCCTGTGAAAGTGCTTCCAAGGAAGGGTG
Source organism: Sarcoramphus papa (assembly GCA_037962945.1). NCBI lineage: Eukaryota > Metazoa > Chordata > Aves > Accipitriformes > Cathartidae > Sarcoramphus > Sarcoramphus papa. The sequence goes on along the minus strand of JBBMRM010000084.1, from coordinate 4,322,058 downwards.
CTGGCTAGCAAGAGCTTTCAGTGCTGGCACTTTTCATCTCTGAGCAATTGCTCGACGTTTGCAATTTCTCACCTGAGCTCTCTTTAGAGTGCGCGAGAGGATGAGCAGAAGATGAGGTGGCTAGAGAAGCCCAGAGCCCCAGTGTTCTTAGGCCTACAAAAGCGCTTCCAAGGAAGGGTGCTGGCTAGCAAGAGCTTTCAGTGCTGGCACTTTTCATCTCTGAGCAATTGCTCGACGTTTGCAATTTCTCACCTGAGCTCTCTTTAGAGTGCGCGAGAGGATGAGCAGAAGATGAGGTGGCTAGAGAAGCCCAGAGCCCCAGTGTTCTTAGGCCTACAAAAGCGCTTCCAAGGAAGGGTGCTGGCTAGCAAGAGCTTTCAGTGCTGGCACTTTTCATCTCTGAGCAATTGCTCGACGTTTGCAATTTCTCAGCTCGTGTCTACGAGACGGAAAGAGAAGGACCGTGACGTTTGGTGCGTATAGAAGCGCAAAGCCCCAGTGTTGCTGCGCCTGTGAAAGCGCTTCCAAGGAAGGGTGCTGGCTAGCAACAGCTTTCAGTGCTGGCACTTTTCATCTCTGAGCAATTGCTCGACGTTTGCAATTTCTCACCTGAGCTCTCTTTAGAGTGCGCGAGAGGATGAGCAGAAGATGAGGTGGCTAGAGAAGCCCAGAGCCCCAGTGTTCTTAGGCCTAAAAAAGCGCTTCCAAGGAAGGGTGCTGTCTAGCAACAGCTTTCAGTGCTGGCACTTTTCATCTCTGAGCAATTGCTAGACGTTTGCAATTTCTCAGCTCGTGTCTACCGACGGAAAGAGAATGACCGTGACGTTTGGTGCGTATAGAAGCGCAAAGCCCCAGTGTTACTGCGCCTGTGAAAGCGCTTCCAAGGAAGGGTGCTGGCTAGCAACAGCTTTCAGTGCTGGCACTTTTCAGCTCTGAGCAATTGCTGGACGTTTGCAATTTCTCAGCTCCTGTCTACGAGACGGAAAGAGAAGGACCGTGACGTTTGGTGGGTAGAGAAGCGCAAAGCCCCAGTGTTACTGCGCCTGTAAAGCGCTTCCAAGGAAGGGTGCTGGCTAGCAACAGCTTTCAGTGCTGGCACTTTTCATCTCTGAGCAATTGCTCGACGTTTGCAATTTCTCAGCTCGTGTCTACGAGACGGAAAGAGAAGGACCGTGACGTTTGGTGCGTATAGAAGCGCAAAGCCCCAGTGTTGCTGCGCCTGTGAAAGCGCTTCCAAGGAAGGGTGCTGGCTCGCAAGAGCTTTCAGTGCTGGCACTTTTCATCTCTGAGCAATTGCTCGACGTTTGCAATTTCTCACCTGAGCTCTCTTTAGAGTGCGCGAGAGGATGAGCAGAAGATGAGGTGGCTAGAGAAGCCCAGAGCCCCAGTGTTCTTAGGCCTACAAAAGCGCTTCCAAGGAAGGGTGCTGGCTAGCAAGAGCTTTCAGTGCTGGCACTTTTCATCTCTGAGCAATTGCTCGACGTTTGCAATTTCTCACCTGAGCTCTCTTTAGAGTGCGCGAGAGGATGAGCAGAAGATGAGGTGGCTAGAGAAGCCCAGAGCCCCAGTGTTCTTAGGCCTACAAAAGCGCTTCCAAGGAAGGGTGCTGGCTAGCAACAGCTTTCAGTGCTGGCACTTTTCATCTCTGAGCAATTGCTCGACGTTTGCAATTTCTCAGCTCGTGTCTACCGACGGAAAGAGAAGGACCGTGACGTTTGGTGGGTAGAGAAGCGCAAAGCCCCAGTGTTACTGCGCCTGTAAAGCGCTTCCAAGGAAGGGTGCTGGCTAGCAAGAGCTTTCAGTGCTGGCACTTTTCAGCTCTGAGCAATTGCTCGACGTTTGCAATTTCTCAGCTGTGTCTACCGACGGAAAGAGAAGGACCGTGACGTTTGGTGGCTAGAGAAGCGCAAAGCCCCAGTGTTACTGCGCCTGTAAAGCGCTTCCAAGGAAGGGTGCTGGCTAGCAAGAGCTTTCAGTGCTGGCACTTTTCAGCTCTGAGCAATTGCTCGACGTTTGCAATTTCTCACCTGAGCTCTCTTCAGAGTGCGCGATAGGATGAGCAGAAGATGAGGTGGCTAGAGAAGCCCAGAGCCCCAGTGTTCTTAGGCCTACAAAAGCGCTTCCAAGGAAGGGTGCTGGCTAGCAACAGCTTTCAGTGCTGGCACTTTTCATCTCTGAGCAATTGCTGGACGTTTGCAATTTCTCAGCTCGTGTCTACCGACGGAAAGAGAATGACCGTGACGTTTGGTGCGTATAGAAGCGCAAAGCCCCAGTGTTACTGCGCCTGTGAAAGCGCTTCCAAGGAAGGGTGCTGGCTAGCAACAGCTTTCAGTGCTGGCACTTTTCATCTCTGAGCAATTGCTCGACGTTTGCAATTTCTCACCTGAGCTCTCTTTAGAGTGCGCGAGAGGATGAGCAGAAGATGAGGTGGCTAGAGAAGCCCAGAGCCCCAGTGTTCTTAGGCCTACAAAAGCGCTTCCAAGGAAGGGTGCTGGCTAGCAACAGCTTTCAGTGCTGGCACTTTTCATCTCTGAGCAATTGCTCGACGTTTGCAATTTCTCAGCTCGTGTCTACCGACGGAAAGAGAAGGACCGTGACGTTTGGTGGGTAGAGAAGCGCAAAGCCCCAGTGTTACTGCGCCTGTAAAGCGCTTCCAAGGAAGGGTGCTGGCTAGCAAGAGCTTTCAGTGCTGGCACTTTTCAGCTCTGAGCAATTGCTCGACGTTTGCAATTTCTCAGCTGTGTCTACCGACGGAAAGAGAAGGACCGTGACGTTTGGTGGCTAGAGAAGCGCAAAGCCCCAGTGTTACTGCGCCTGTAAAGCGCTTCCAAGGAAGGGTGCTGGCTAGCAAGAGCTTTCAGTGCTGGCACTTTTCAGCTCTGAGCAATTGCTCGACGTTTGCAATTTCTCACCTGAGCTCTCTTTAGAGTGCGCGAGAGGATGAGCAGAAGATGAGGTGGCTAGAGAAGCCCAGAGCCCCACTGTTCTTAGGCCTACAAAAGCGCTTCCAAGGAAGGGTGCTGGCTAGCAACAGCTTTCAGTGCTGGCACTTTTCATCTCTGAGCAATTGCTCGACGTTTGCAATTTCTCAGCTCGTGTCTACGAGACGGAAAGAGAAGGACCGTGACGTTTGGTGTGTATAGAAGTGCAAAGCACCAGTGTTACTGCGCCTGTAAAGCGCTTCCAAGGAAGGGTGCTGGCTAGCAAGAGCTTTCAGTGCTGGCACTTTTCATCTCTGAGCAATTGCTCGACGTTTGCAATTTCTCAGCTCGTGTCTACGAGACGGAAAGAGAAGGACCGTGACGTTTGATGGCTAGAGAAGCGCAAAGCCCCAGTGTTGCTGCGCCTGTGAAAGCGCTTCCAAGGAAGGGTGCTGGCTAGCAACAGCTTTCAGTGCTGGCACTTTTCAGCTCTGAGCAATTGCTGGACGTTTGCAATTTCTCAGCTCGTGTCTACGAGACGGAAAGAGAAGGACCGTGACGTTTGGTGCGTATAGAAGCGCAAAGCCCCAATGTTACTGCGCCTGTAAAGCGCTTCCAAGGAAGGGTGCTGGCTAGCAACAGCTTTCAGTGCTGGCACTTTTCATCTCTGAGCAATTGCTCGACGTTTGCAATTTCTCACCTGAGCTCTCTTTAGAGTGCCCGAGAGGATGAGCAGAAGATGAGGTGGCTAGAGAAGCCCAGAGCCCCAGTGTTCTTAGGCCTACAAAAGCGCTTCCAAGGAAGGGTGCTGGCTAGCAACAGCTTTCAGTGCTGGCACTTTTCATCTCTGAGCAATTGCTGGACGTTTGCAATTTCTCAGCTCGTGTCTAGAAGACGGAAAGAGAAGGACCGTGACGTTTGGTGGGTAGAGAAGCGCAAAGCCCCAGTGTTACTGCGCCTGTAAAGCGCTTCCAAGGAAGGGTGCTGGCTAGCAACAGCTTTCAGTGCTGGCACTTTTCATCTCTGAGCAATTGCTCGACGTTTGCAATTTCTCAGCTCGTGTCTACGAGATGGAAAGAGAAGGACCGTGACGTTTGGTGCGTATAGAAGCGCAAAGCCCCAGTGTTACTGCGCCTGTGAAAGCGCTTCCAAGGAAGGGTGCTGGCTAGCAAGAGCTTTCAGTGCTGGCACTTTTCATCTCTGAGCAATTGCTCGACGTTTGCAATTTCTCACCTGAGCTCTCTTTAGAGTGCGCGAGAGGATGAGCAGAAGATGAGGTGGCTAGAGAAGCCCAGAGCCCCACTGTTCTTAGGCCTACAAAAGCGCTTCCAAGGAAGGGTGCTGGCTAGCAACAGCTTTCAGTGCTGGCACTTTTCAGCTCTGAGCAATTGCTCGACGTTTGCAATTTCTCAGCTCCTGTCTACGAGACGGAAAGAGAAGGACCGTGACGTTTGGTGCGTATAGAAGCGCAAAGCCCCAGTGTTGCTGCGCCTGTAAAGCGCTTCCAAGGAAGGGTGCTGGCTAGCAAGAGCTTTCAGTGCTGGCACTTTTCATCTCTGAGCAATTGCTCGACGTTTGCAATTTCTCACCTGAGCTCTCTTTAGAGTGCGCGAGAGGATGAGCAGAAGATGAGGTGGCTAGAGAAGCCCAGAGCCCCAGTGTTCTTAGGCCTACAAAAGCGCTTCCATGGAAGGGTGCTGGCTAGCAAGAGCTTTCAGTGCTGGCACTTTTCATCTCTGAGCAATTGCTGGACGTTTGCAATTTCTCAGCTCCTGTCTACGAGACGGAAAGAGAAGGACCGTGACGTTTGGTGCGTATAGAAGCGCAAAGCCCCAGTGTTGCTGCGCCTGTGAAAGCGCTTCCAAGGAAGGGTGCTGGCTAGCAACAGCTTTCAGTGCTGGCACTTTTCAGCTCTGAGCAATTGCTCGACGTTTGCAATTTCTCAGCTCGTGTCTACCGACGGAAAGAGAAGGACCGTGACGTTTGGTGGCTAGAGAAGCGCAAAGCCCCAGTCTTACTGCGCCTGTGAAAGCGCTTCCAAGGAAGGGTGCTGGCTAGCAACAGCTTTCAGTGCTGGCACTTTTCATCTCTGAGCAATTGCTCGACGTTTGCAATTTCTCAGCTCGTGTCTACGAGACGGAAAGAGAAGGACCGTGACGTTTGATGGCTAGAGAAGCGCAAAGCCCCAGTGTTGCTGCGCCTGTGAAAGCGCTTCCAAGGAAGGGTGCTGGCTAGCAACAGCTTTCAGTGCTGGCACTTTTCAGCTCTGAGCAATTGCTGGACGTTTGCAATTTCTCAGCTCGTGTCTACGAGACGGAAAGAGAAGGACCGTGACGTTTGGTGCGTATAGAAGCGCAAAGCCCCAATGTTACTGCGCCTGTAAAGCGCTTCCAAGGAAGGGTGCTGGCTAGCAACAGCTTTCAGTGCTGGCACTTTTCTTCTCTGAGCATTTGCTAGACGTTTGCAATTTCTCACCTGAGCTCTCTTTAGAGTGCGCGAGAGGATGAGCAGAAGATGAGGTGGCTAGAGAAGCCCAGAGCCCCAGTGTTCTTAGGCCTACAAAAGCGCTTCCAAGGCAGGGTGCTGGCTAGCAACAGCTTTCAGTGCTGGCACTTTTCAGCTCTGAGCAATTGCTCGACGTTTGCAATTTCTCAGCTCGTGTCTACGAGACGGAAAGAGAATGACAGTGACCTTTGGTGGCTAGAGAAGGGCAAAGCCCCAGTGTTACTGCGCCTGTGAAAGCGCTTCCAAGGAAGGGTGCTGGCTAGCAACAGCTTTCAGTGCTGGCACTTTTCATCTCTGAGCAATTGCTCGACGTTTGCAATTTCTCACCTGAGCTCTCTTTAGAGTGCGCGAGAGGATGAGCAGAAGATGAGGTGGCTAGAGAAGCCCAGAGCCCCAGTGTTCTTAGGCCTACAAAAGCGCTTCCAAGGCAGGGTGCTGGCTAGCAACAGCTTTCAGTGCTGGCACTTTTCATCTCTGAGCAATTGCTCGACGTTTGCAATTTCTCAGCTCGTGTCTACGAGACGGAAAGAGAAGGACCGTGACGTTTGGTGGCTAGAGAAGGGCAAAGCCCCAGTGTTGCTGCGCCTGTGAAAGCGCTTCCAAGGAAGGGTGCTGGCTAGCAACAGCTTTCAGTGCTGGCACTTTTCATCTCTGAGCAATTGCTCGACGTTTGCAATTTCTCACCTGAGCTCTCTTTAGAGTGCGCGAGAGGATGAGCAGAAGATGAGGTGGCTAGAGAAGCCCAGAGCCCCAGTGTTCTTAGGCCTACAAAAGCGCTTCCAAGGAAGGGTGCTGGCTAGCAACAGCTTTCAGTGCTGGCACTTTTCATCTCTGAGCAATTGCTGGACGTTTGCAATTTCTCAGCTCGTGTCTAGAAGACGGAAAGAGAAGGACCGTGACGTTTGGTGGGTAGAGAAGCGCAAAGCCCCAGTGTTACTGCGCCTGTAAAGCGCTTCCAAGGAAGGGTGCTGGCTAGCAACAGCTTTCAGTGCTGGCACTTTTCATCTCTGAGCAATTGCTCGACGTTTGCAATTTCTCAGCTCGTGTCTACGAGACGGAAAGAGAAGGACCGTGACGTTTGATGGCTAGAGAAGCGCAAAGCCCCAGTGTTGCTGCGCCTGTGAAAGCGCTTCCAAGGAAGGGTGCTGGCTAGCAACAGCTTTCAGTGCTGGCACTTTTCATCTCTGAGCAATTGCTGGACGTTTGCAATTTCTCAGCTCGTGTCTACGAGACGGAAAGAGAAGGACCGTGACGTTTGGTGCGTATAGAAGCGCAAAGCCCCAATGTTACTGCGCCTGTGAAAGCGCTTCCAAGGAAGGGTGCTGGCTAGCAACAGCTTTCAGTGCTGGCACTTTTCATCTCTGAGCAATTGCTCGACATTTGCAATTTCTCAGCTCGTGTCTACGAGATGGAAAGAGAAGGACCGTGACCTTTGGTGGCTAGAGAAGGGCAAAGCCCCAGTGTTACTGCGCCTGTGAAAGTGCTTCCAAGGAAGGGTGCTGGCTAGCAACAGCTTTCAGTGCTGGCACTTTTCATCTCTGAGCAATTGCTCGACGTTTGCAATTTCGCACCTGAGCTCTCTTCGGAGTGCGCGAGAGGATGAGCAGAAGATGAGGTGGCTAGAGAAGCCCAGAGCCCCAGTGTTCTTAGGCCTACAAAAGCGCTTCCAAGGAAGGGTGCTGGCTAGCAACAGCTTTCAGTGCTGGCACTTTTCATCTCTGAGCAATTGCTCGACGTTTGCAATTTCTCAGCTCGTGTCTACGAGACGGAAAGAGAATGACCGTGACCTTTGGTGGGTAGAGAAGCGCAAAGCCCCAGTGTTACTGCGCCTGTGAAAGCGCTTCCAAGGAAGGGTGCTGCCTAGCAAGAGCTTTCAGTGCTGGCACTTTTCATCTCTGAGCAATTGCTCGACGTTTGCAATTTCTCACCTGAGCTCTCTTTAGAGTGCGCGAGAGGATGAGCAGAAGATGAGGTGGCTAGAGAAGCCCAGAGCCCCAGTGTTCTTAGGCCTACAAAAGCGCTTCCAAGGAAGGGTGCTGGCTAGCAACAGCTTTCAGTGCTGGCACTTTTCAGCTCTGAGCAATTGCTCGACGTTTGCAATTTCTCAGCTCGTGTCTACGAGACGGAAAGAGAAGGACCGTGACGTTTGGTGCGTATAGAAGCGCAAAGCCCCAGTGTTGCTGCGCCTGTAAAGCGCTTCCAAGGAAGGGTGCTGGCTAGCAAGAGCTTTCAGTGCTGGCACTTTTCATCTCTGAGCAATTGCTCGACGTTTGCAATTTCTCACCTGAGCTCTCTTTAGAGTGCGCGAGAGGATGAGCAGAAGATGAGGTGGCTAGAGAAGCCCAGAGCCCCAGTGTTCTTAGGCCTACAAAAGCGCTTCCATGGAAGGGTGCTGGCTAGCAAGAGCTTTCAGTGCTGGCACTTTTCATCTCTGAGCAATTGCTGGACGTTTGCAATTTCTCAGCTCCTGTCTACGAGACGGAAATAGAAGGACCGTGACGTTTGGTGCGTATAGAAGCGCAAAGCCCCAGTGTTACTGCGCCTGTGAAAGCGCTTCCAAGGAAGGGTGCTGGCTAGCAACAGCTTTCAGTGCTGGCACTTTTCAGCTCTGAGCAATTGCTCGACGTTTGCAATTTCTCAGCTCTTGTCTACGAGACGGAAAGAGAAGGACCGTGACGTTTGGTGCTTATAGAAGCGCAAAGCCCCAGTGTTGCTGCGCCTGTGAAAGCGCTTCCAAGGAAGGGTGCTGGCTAGCAACAGCTTTCAGTGCTGGCACTTTTCGTCTCTGAGCAATTGCTCGACGTTTGCAATTTCTCACCTGAGCTCTCTTTAGAGTGCGCGAGAGGATGAGCAGAAGATGAGGTGGCTAGAGAAGCCCAGAGCCCCAGTGTTCTTAGGCCTACAAAAGCGCTTCCAAGGAAGGGTGCTGTCTAGCAAGAGGTTTCAGTGCTGGCACTTTTCATCTCTGAGCAATTGCTCGACGTTTGCAATTTCTCAGCTCGTGTCTACGAGACGGAAAGGGAATGACCATGACGTTTGGTGGCTAGAGAAGCGCAAAGCCCCAGTGTTACTGCGCCTGTGAAAGCGCTTCCAAGGAAGGGTGCTGGCTACCAAGAGCTTTCAGTGCTGGCACTTTTCATCTCGGAGCAATTGCTTGATGTTTGCAATTTCTCAGCTCGTGTCTACCGACGGAAAGAGAAGGACCGTGACGTTTGGTGGGTAGAGAAGCGCAAAGCCCCAGTGTTGCTGGGCCTGTGAAAGCGCTTCCAAGGAAGGGTGCTGGCTAGCAACAGCTTTCAGTGCTGGCACTTTTCATCTCTGAGCAATTGCTCGACGTTTGCAATTTCGCACCTGAGCTCTCTTCGGAGTGCGCGAGAGGATGAGCAGAAGATGAGGTGGCTAGAGAAGCCCAGAGCCCCAGTGTTCTTAGGCCTACAAAAGCGCTTCCAAGGAAGGGTGCTGGCTAGCAAGAGCTTTCAGTGCTGGCACTTTTCATCTCTGAGCAATTGCTCGACGTTTGCAATTTCTAAACTGAGCTCTCTTTAGAGTGCCCGAGAGGATGAGCAGAAGATGAGGTGGCTAGAGAAGCCCAGAGCCCCAGTGTTCTTAGGCCTACAAAAGCGCTTCCAAGGAAGGGTGCTGGCTAGCAAGAGCTTTCAGTGCTGGCACTTTTCATCTCTGAGCAATTGCTCGACGTTTGCAATTTCTCAGCTCGTGTCTACCGACGGAAAGAGAATGACCGTGACGTTTGGTGCGTATAGAAGCGCAAAGCCCCAGTGTTGCTGCGCCTGTGAAAGCGCTTCCAAGGAAGGGTGCTGGCTAGCAAGAGCTTTCAGTGCTGGCACTTTTCATCTCTGAGCAATTGCTCGACGTTTGCAATTTCTCAGCTCGTGTCTACCGACGGAAAGAGAAGGACCGTGACGTTTGGTGGCTAGAGAAGCGCAAAGCCCCAGTGTTACTGCGCCTGTAAAGCGCTTCCAAGGAAGGGTGCTGGCTAGCAACAGCTTTCAGTGCTGGCACTTTTCATCTCTGAGCAATTGCTCGACGTTTGCAATTTCTCAGCTGTGTCTACCGACGGAAAGAGAAGGACCGTGACGTTTGGTGGGTAGAGAAGCGCAAAGCCCCAGTGTTACTGCGCCTGTAAAGCGCTTCCAAGGAAGGGTGCTGGCTAGCAACAGCTTTCAGTGCTGGCACTTTTCATCTCTGAGCAATTGCTCGACATTTGCAATTTCTCACCTGAGCTCTCTTTAGAGTGCGCGAGAGGATGAGCAGAAGATGAGGTGGCTAGAGAAGCCCAGAGCCCCAGTGTTCTTAGGCCTACAAAAGCGCTTCCAAGGAAGGGTGCTGGCTAGCAAGAGCTTTCAGTGCTGGCACTTTTCAGCTCTGAGCAATTGCTCGACGTTTGCAATTTCTCAGCTCTTGTCTACGAGACGGAAAGGGAATGACCATGACGTTTGGTGCGTATAGAAGCGCAAAGCCCCAGTGTTACTGCGCCTGTGAAAGCGCTTCCAAGGAAGGGTGCTGGCTACCAAGAGCTTTCAGTGCTGGCACTTTTCATCTCTGAGCAATTGCTTGATGTTTGCAATTTCTCAGCTCGTGTCTACCGACGGAAAGAGAAGGACCGTGACGTTTGGTGGGTAGAGAAGCGCAAAGCCCCAGTGTTGCTGCGCCTGTGAAAGCGCTTCCAAGGAAGGGTGCTGGCTAGCAACAGCTTTCAGTGCTGGCACTTTTCATCTCTGAGCAATTGCTCAACGTTTGCAATTTCTCAGCTCGTGTCTACGAGACGGAAAGAGAATGACAGTGACGTTTGGTGCGTATAGAAGCGCAAAGCCCCAGTGTTACTGCGCCTGTGAAAGCGCTTCCAAGGAAGGGTGCTGGCTAGCAAGAGCTTTCAGTGCTGGCACTTTTCATCTCTGAGCAATTGCTCGACGTTTGCAATTTCTCACCTGAGCTCTCTTCAGAGTGCGCGAGAGGATGAGCAGAAGATGAGGTGGCTAGAGAAGCCCAGAGCCCCACTGTTCTTAGGCCTACAAAAGCGCTTCCAAGGAAGGGTGCTGGCTAGCAACAGCTTTCAGTGCTGGCACTTTTCATCTCTGAGCAATTGCTCGACGTTTGCAATTTCTCACCTGAGCTCTCTTTAGAGTGCCCGAGAGGATGAGCAGAAGATGAGGTGGCTAGAGAAGCCCAGAGCCCCAGTGTTCTTAGGCCTACAAAAGCGCTTCCAAGGAAGGGTGCTGTCTAGCAACAGCTTTCAGTGCTGGCACTTTTCATCTCTGAGCAATTGCTCGACGTTTGCAATTTCTCAGCTCGTGTCTACGAGACGGAAAGAGAATGACCGTGACGTTTGGTGCGTATAGAAGTGCAAAGCACCAGTGTTACTGCGCCTGTAAAGCGCTTCCAAGGAAGGGTGCTGGCTAGCAAGAGCTTTCAGTGCTGGCACTTTTCATCTCTGAGCAATTGCTCGACGTTTGCAATTTCTCCCCTGAGCTCTCTTTAGAGTGCGCGAGAGGATGAGCAGAAGATGAGGTGGCTAGAGAAGCCCAGAGCCCCAGTGTTCTTAGGCCTACAAAAGCGCTTCCAAGGAAGGGTGCTGTCTAGCAACAGCTTTCAGTGCTGGCACTTTTCATCTCTGAGCAATTGCTCGACGTTTGCAATTTCTCACCTGAGCTCTCTTTAGAGTGCGCGAGAGGATGAGCAGAAGATTAGGTGGCTAGAGAAGCCCAGAGCCCCAGTGTTCTTAGGCCTACAAAAGCGCTTCCAAGGAAGGGTGCTGGCTAGCAAGAGCTTTCAGTGCTGGCACTTTTCATCTCTGAGCAATTGCTCGACGTTTGCAATTTCTCAGCTCGTGTCTACGAGACGGAAAGGGAATGACCATGACGTTTGGTGCGTATAGAAGCGCAAAGCCCCAGTGTTGCTGCGCCTGTGAAAGCGCTTCCAAGGAAGGGTGCTGGCTAGCAAGAGCTTTCAGTGCTGGCACTTTTCATCTCTGAGCAATTGCTGGACGTTTGCAATTTCTCAGCTCGTGTCTACGAGATGGAAAGAGAAGGACCGTGACATTTGGTGCGTATAGAAGCGCAAAGCCCCAATGTTACTGCGCCTGTGAAAGTGCTTCCAAGGAAGGGTGCTGGCTAGCAAGAGCTTTCAGTGCTGGCACTTTTCATCTCTGAGCAATTGCTCGACGTTTGCAATTTCTCACCTGAGCTCTCTTTAGAGTGCGCGAGAGGATGAGCAGAAGATGAGGTGGCTAGAGAAGCCCAGAGCCCCAGTGTTCTTAGGCCTACAAAAGCGCTTCCAAGGAAGGGTGCTGGCTAGCAACAGCTTTCAGTGCTGGCACTTTTCATCTCTGAGCAATTGCTCGACGTTTGCAATTTCTCAGCTCCTGTCTACGAGACGGAAAGAGAATGACCGTGACGTTTGGTGCGTATAGAAGCGCAAAGCCCCAGTGTTACTGCGCCTGTAAAGCGCTTCCAAGGAAGGGTGCTGGCTAGCAAGAGCTTTCAGTGCTGGCACTTTTCATCTCTGAGCAATTGCTTGATGTTTGCAATTTCTCAGCTCGTGTCTACCGACGGAAAGAGAAGGACCGTGACGTTTGGTGGGTAGAGAAGCGCAAAGCCCCAGTGTTGCTGGGCCTGTGAAAGCGCTTCCAAGGAAGGGTGCTGGCTAGCAAGAGCTTTCAGTGCTGGCACTTTTCATCTCTGAGCAATTGCTCGACGTTTGCAATTTCGCACCTGAGCTCTCTTCAGAGTGCGCGAGAGGATGAGCAGAAGATGAGGTGGCTAGAGAAGCCCAGAGCCCCAGTGTTCTTAGGCCTACAAAAGCGCTTCCAAGGAAGGGTGCTGGCTAGCAACAGCTTTCAGTGCTGGCACTTTTCAGCTCTGAGCAATTGCTCGACGTTTGCAATTTCTCAGCTCCTGTCTACGAGAAGGACCGTGACGTTTGGTGGGTAGAGAAGCGCAAAGCCCCAGTGTTGCTGCGCCTGTTAAAGCGCTTCCAAGGAAGGGTGCTGGCTAGCAACAGCTTTCAGTGCTGGCACTTTTCATCTCTGAGCAATTGCTGGACGTTTGCAATTTCTCAGCTCGTGTCTACGAGATGGAAAGAGAAGGACCGTGACATTTGGTGCGTATAGAAGCGCAAAGCCCCAATGTTACTGCGCCTGTGAAAGTGCTTCCAAGGAAGGGTGCTGGCTAGCAAGAGCTTTCAGTGCTGGCACTTTTCATCTCTGAGCAATTGCTCGACGTTTGCAATTTCTCACCTGAGCTCTCTTTAGAGTGCACGAGAGGATGAGCAGAAGATGAGGTGGCTAGAGAAGCCCAGAGCCCCAGTGTTCTTAGGCCTACAAAAGCGCTTCCAAGGAAGGGTGCTGGCTAGCAAGAGCTTTCAGTGCTGGCACTTTTCATCTCTGAGCAATTGCTCGACGTTTGCAATTTCTCAGCTCGTGTCTACGAGACGGAAAGAGAAGGACCGTGACGTTTGGTGCGTATAGAAGCGCAAAGCCCCAGTGTTGCTGGGCCTGTGAAAGCGCTTCCAAGGAAGGGTGCTGGCTAGCAAGAGCTTTCAGTGCTGGCACTTTTCATCTCTGAGCAATTGCTCGACGTTTGCAATTTCGCACCTGAGCTCTCTTCAGAGTGCGCGAGAGGATGAGCAGAAGATGAGGTGGCTAGAGAAGCCCAGAGCCCCAGTGTTCTTAGGCCTACAAAAGCGCTTCCAAGGAAGGGTGCTGGCTAGCAAGAGCTTTCAGTGCTGGCACTTTTCATCTCTGAGCAATTGCTGGACGTTTGCAATTTCTCAGCTCCTGTCTACGAGAATGACCGTGACGTTTGGTGGGTAGAGAAGCGCAAAGCCCCAGTGTTGCTGCGCCTGTTAAAGCGCTTCCAAGGAAGGGTGCTGGCTAGCAAGAGCTTTCAGTGCTGGCACTTTTCATCTCTGAGCAATTGCTGGACGTTTGCAATTTCTCAGCTCGTGTCTACGAGATGGAAAGAGAAGGACCGTGACATTTGGTGCGTATAGAAGCGCAAAGCCCCAATGTTACTGCGCCTGTGAAAGCACTTCCAAGGAAGGGTGCTGGCTAGCAACAGCTTTCAGTGCTGGCACTTTTCATCTCTGAGCAATTGCTCGACGTTTGCAATTTCTCACCTGAGCTCTCTTTAGAGTGCCCGAGAGGATGAGCAGAAGATGAGGTGGCTAGAGAAGCCCAGAGCCCCAGTGTTCTTAGGCCTACAAAAGCGCTTCCAAGGAAGGGTGCTGGCTAGCAACAGCTTTCAGTGCTGGCACTTTTCAGCTCTGAGCAATTGCTCGACGTTTGCAATTTCTCAGCTCGTGTCTACGAGACGGAAAGAGAAGGACCGTGACGTTTGGTGCGTATAGAAGCGCAAAGCCCCAGTGTTGCTGCGCCTGTGAAAGCGCTTCCAAGGAAGGGTGCTGGCTAGCAACAGCTTTCAGTGCTGGCACTTTTCATCTCTGAGCAATTGCTCGACGTTTGCAATTTCTCACCTGAGCTCTCTTTAGAGTGCGCGAGAGGATGAGCAGAAGATGAGGTGGCTAGAGAAGCCCAGAGCCCCAGTGTTCTTAGGCCTACAAAAGCGCTTCCAAGGAAGGGTGCTGTCTAGCAACAGCTTTCAGTGCTGGCACTTTTCATCTCTGAGCAATTGCTCGACGTTTGCAATTTCTCAGCTCGTGTCTACCGACGGAAAGAGAATGACCGTGACGTTTGGTGCGTATAGAAGCGCAAAGCCCCAGTGTTACTGCGCCTGTAAAGCGCTTCCAAGGAAGGGTGCTGGCTAGCAACAGCTTTCAGTGCTGGCACTTTTCATCTCTGAGCAATTGCTCGACGTTTGCAATTTCTCAGCTCGTGTCTACGAGACGGAAAGAGAAGGACCGTGACGTTTGGTGCGTATAGAAGCGCAAAGCCCCAGTGTTGCTGCGCCTGTGAAAGCGCTTCCAAGGAAGGGTGCTGGCTCGCAAGAGCTTTCAGTGCTGGCACTTTTCATCTCTGAGCAATTGCTCGACGTTTGCAATTTCTCACCTGAGCTCTCTTTAGAGTGCGCGAGAGGATGAGCAGAAGATGAGGTGGCTAGAGAAGCCCAGAGCCCCAGTGTTCTTAGGCCTACAAAAGCGCTTCCAAGGAAGGGTGCTGGCTAGCAACAGCTTTCAGTGCTGGCACTTTTCATCTCTGAGCAATTGCTCGACGTTTGCAATTTCTCACCTGAGCTCTCTTTAGAGTGCGCGAGAGGATGAGCAGAAGATGAGGTGGCTAGAGAAGCCCAGAGCCCCAGTCTTCTTAGGCCTACAAAAGCGCTTCCAAGGAAGGGTGCTGGCTAGCAACAGCTTTCAGTGCTGGCACTTTTCAGCTCTGAGCAATTGCTGGACGTTTGCAATTTCTCAGCTCGTGTCTACGAGACGGAAAGAGAAGGACCGTGACGTTTGGTGCGTATAGAAGCGCAAAGCCCCAGTGTTGCTGCGCCTGTGAAAGCACTTCCAAGGAAGGGTGCTGGCTCGCAAGAGCTTTCAGTGCTGGCACTTTTCATCTCTGAGCAATTGCTGGACGTTTGCAATTTCTCACCTGAGCTCTCTTCAGAGTGCGCGATAGGATGAGCAGAAGATGAGGTGGCTAGAGAAGCCCAGAGCCCCAGTGTTCTTAGGCCTACAAAAGCGCTTCCAAGGAAGGGTGCTGTCTAGCAACAGCTTTCAGTGCTGGCACTTTTCATCTCTGAGCAATTGCTCGACGTTTGCAATTTCTCAGCTCGTGTCTACCGACGGAAAGAGAATGACCGTGACGTTTGGTGCGTATAGAAGCGCAAAGCCCCAGTGTTACTGCGCCTGTGAAAGCGCTTCCAAGGAAGGGTGCTGGCTAGCAACAGCTTTCAGTGCTGGCACTTTTCGTCTCTGAGCAATTGCTCGACGTTTGCAATTTCTCACCTGAGCTCTCTTTAGAGTGCGCGAGAGGATGAGCAGAAGATGAGGTGGCTAGAGAAGCCCAGAGCCCCACTGTTCTTAGGCCTACAAAAGCGCTTCCAAGGAAGGGTGCTGGCTAGCAACAGCTTTCAGTGCTGGCACTTTTCATCTCTGAGCAATTGCTCGACGTTTGCAATTTCTCAGCTCGTGTCTACCGACGGAAAGAGAAGGACCGTGACGTTTGGTGGCTAGAGAAGCGCAAAGCCCCAGTGTTACTGCGCCTGTAAAGCGCTTCCAAGGAAGGGTGCTGGCTACCAAGAGCTTTCAGTGCTGGCACTTTTCAGCTCTGAGCAATTGCTCGACGTTTGCAATTTCTCAGCTGTGTCTACCGACGGAAAGAGAAGGACCGTGACGTTTGGTGGCTAGAGAAGCGCAAAGCCCCAGTGTTACTGCGCCTGTAAAGCGCTTCCAAGGAAGGGTGCTGGCTAGCAAGAGCTTTCAGTGCTGGCACTTTTCTTCTCTGAGCATTTGCTAGACGTTTGCAATTTCTCCCCTGAGGTCTCTTTAGAGTGCGCGAGAGGATGAGCAGAAGATGAGGTGGCTAGAGAAGCCCAGAGCCCCAGTGTTCTTAGGCCTACAAAAGCGCTTCCAAGGCAGGGTGCTGGCTAGCAACAGCTTTCAGTGCTGGCACTTTTCATCTCTGAGCAATTGCTCGACGTTTGCAATTTCTCAGCTCGTGTCTACGAGACGGAAAGAGAAGGACCGTGACCTTTGGTGGCTAGAGAAGGGCAAAGCCCCAGTGTTGCTGCGCCTGTGAAAGCGCTTCCAAGGAAGGGTGCTGGCTAGCAACAGCTTTCAGTGCTGGCACTTTTCATCTCTGAGCAATTGCTCGACGTTTGCAATTTCTCACCTGAGCTCTCTTTAGAGTGCGCGAGAGGATGAGCAGAAGATGAGGTGGCTAGAGAAGCCCAGAGCCCCAGTGTTCTTAGGCCTACAAAAGCGCTTCCAAGGAAGGGTGCTGGCTAGCAACAGCTTTCAGTGCTGGCACTTTTCATCTCTGAGCAATTGCTGGACGTTTGCAATTTCTCAGCTCGTGTCTAGAAGACGGAAAGAGAAGGACCGTGACGTTTGGTGGGTAGAGAAGCGCAAAGCCCCAGTGTTACTGCGCCTGTAAAGCGCTTCCAAGGAAGGGTGCTGGCTAGCAACAGCTTTCAGTGCTGGCACTTTTCATCTCTGAGCAATTGCTCGACGTTTGCAATTTCTCAGCTCGTGTCTACGAGACGGAAAGAGAAGGACCGTGACGTTTGATGGCTAGAGAAGCGCAAAGCCCCAGTGTTGCTGCGCCTGTGAAAGCGCTTCCAAGGAAGGGTGCTGGCTAGCAACAGCTTTCAGTGCTGGCACTTTTCAGCTCTGAGCAATTGCTGGACGTTTGCAATTTCTCAGCTCGTGTCTACGAGACGGAAAGAGAAGGACCGTGACGTTTGGTGCGTATAGAAGCGCAAAGCCCCAATGTTACTGCGCCTGTGAAAGCGCTTCCAAGGAAGGGTGCTGGCTAGCAACAGCTTTCAGTGCTGGCACTTTTCTTCTCTGAGCATTTGCTAGACGTTTGCAATTTCTCACCTGAGCTCTCTTTAGAGTGCGCGAGAGGATGAGCAGAAGATGAGGTGGCTAGAGAAGCCCAGAGCCCCAGTGTTCTTAGGCCTACAAAAGCGCTTCCAAGGAAGGGTGCTGGCTAGCAACAGCTTTCAGTGCTGGCACTTTTCATCTCTGAGCAATTGCTCGACGTTTGCAATTTGTCAGCTCGTGTCTACGAGACGGAAATAGAATGACCGTGACCTTTGGTGGCTAGAGAAGGGCAAAGCCCCAGTGTTACTGCGCCTGTGAAAGCGCTTCCAAGGAAGGGTGCTGGCTAGCAACAGCTTTCAGTGCTGGCACTTTTCATCTCTGAGCAATTGCTCGACGTTTGCAATTTCTCACCTGAGCTCTCTTTAGAGTGCGCGAGAGGATGAGCAGAAGATGAGGTGGCTAGAGAAGCCCAGAGCCCCAGTGTTCTTAGGCCTACAAAAGCGCTTCCAAGGAAGGGTGCTGGCTAGCAAGAGCTTTCAGTGCTGGCACTTTTCATCTCTGAGCAATTGCTCGACGTTTGCAATTTCTCAGCTCGTGTCTACGAGACGGAAAGAGAATGACCGTGACCTTTGGTGGCTAGAGAAGGGCAAAGCCCCAGTGTTGCTGCGCCTGTGAAAGCGCTTCCAAGGAAGGGTGCTGGCTAGCAACAGCTTTCAGTGCTGGCACTTTTCATCTCTGAGCAATTGCTCGACGTTTGCAATTTCTCACCTGAGCTCTCTTTAGAGTGCGCGAGAGGATGAGCAGAAGATGAGGTGGCTAGAGAAGCCCAGAGCCCCAGT
The DNA here is from genome assembly GCA_037962945.1 of Sarcoramphus papa. Taxonomy (NCBI): domain Eukaryota; kingdom Metazoa; phylum Chordata; class Aves; order Accipitriformes; family Cathartidae; genus Sarcoramphus; species Sarcoramphus papa. The sequence goes on along the minus strand of JBBMRM010000084.1, from coordinate 4,304,336 downwards.
GTTCTTAGGCCTACAAAAGCGCTTCCAAGGAAGGGTGCTGGCTAGCAAGAGCTTTCAGTGCTGGCACTTTTCATCTCTGAGCAATTGCTCGACGTTTGCAATTTCTCAGCTCGTGTCTAGAAGACGGAAAGAGAAGGACCGTGACGTTTGGTGGCTAGAGAAGCGCAAAGCCCCAGTGTTACTGCGCCTGTAAAGCGCTTCCAAGGAAGGGTGCTGGCTAGCAACAGCTTTCAGTGCTGGCACTTTTCATCTCTGAGCAATTGCTCGACGTTTGCAATTTCTCAGCTCGTGTCTACGAGACGGAAAGAGAAGGACCGTGACGTTTGATGGCTAGAGAAGCGCAAAGCCCCAGTGTTACTGCGCCTGTGAAAGCGCTTCCAAGGAAGGGTGCTGGCTAGCAAGAGCTTTCAGTGCTGGCACTTTTCAGCTCTGAGCAATTGCTTGATGTTTGCAATTTCTCAGCTCGTGTCTACGAGACGGAAAGAGAAGGACCGTGACGTTTGGTGCGTATAGAAGCGCAAAGCCCCAATGTTACTGCGCCTGTGAAAGCGCTTCCAAGGAAGGGTGCTGGCTAGCAACAGCTTTCAGTGCTGGCACTTTTCAGCTCTGAGCAATTGCTCGACGTTTGCAATTTCTCAGCTCGTGTCTACGAGATGGAAAGAGAAGGACCGTGACCTTTGGTGGCTAGAGAAGGGCAAAGCCCCAGTGTTGCTGCGCCTGTGAAAGCGCTTCCAAGGAAGGGTGCTGGCTAGCAACAGCTTTCAGTGCTGGCACTTTTCATCTCTGAGCAATTGCTCGACGTTTGCAATTTCTCACCTGAGCTCTCTTTAGAGTGCGCGAGAGGATGAGCAGAAGATGAGGTGGCTAGAGAAGCCCAGAGCCCCAGTGTTCTTAGGCCTACAAAAGCGCTTCCAAGGAAGGGTGCTGGCTAGCAAGAGCTTTCAGTGCTGGCACTTTTCATCTCTGAGCAATTGCTCGACGTTTGCAATTTCTCAGCTCGTGTCTACGAGACGGAAAGAGAATGACCGTGACGTTTGGTGCGTATAGAAGCGCAAAGCCCCAGTGTTACTGCGCCTGTGAAAGCGCTTCCAAGGAAGGGTGCTGCCTAGCAAGAGCTTTCAGTGCTGGCACTTTTCATCTCTGAGCAATTGCTCGACGTTTGCAATTTCTCACCTGAGCTCTCTTTAGAGTGCGCGAGAGGATGAGCAGAAGATGAGGTGGCTAGAGAAGCCCAGAGCCCCAGTGTTCTTAGGCCTACAAAAGCGCTTCCAAGGAAGGGTGCTGGCTAGCAACAGCTTTCAGTGCTGGCACTTTTCATCTCTGAGCAATTGCTCGACGTTTGCAATTTCTCAGCTCGTGTCTACGAGACGGAAAGAGAAGGACCGTGACGTTTGGTGGCTAGAGAAGCGCAAAGCCCCAGTGTTACTGCGCCTGTAAAGCGCTTCCAAGGAAGGGTGCTGGCTAGCAACAGCTTTCAGTGCTGGCACTTTTCATCTCTGAGCAATTGCTCGACGTTTGCAATTTCTCAGCTCCTGTCTACGAGACGGAAAGAGAAGGACCGTGACGTTTGGTGGCTAGAGAAGCGCAAAGCCCCAGTGTTGCTGCGCCTGTAAAGCGCTTCCAAGGAAGGGTGCTGGCTAGCAACAGCTTTCAGTGCTGGCACTTTTCATCTCTGAGCAATTGCTGGATGTTTGCAATTTCTCACCTGAGCTCTCTTTAGAGTGCGCGAGAGGATGAGCAGAAGATGAGGTGGCTAGAGAAGCCCAGAGCCCCAGTGTTCTTAGGCCTACAAAAGCGCTTCCAAGGAAGGGTGCTGGCTAGCAACAGCTTTCAGTGCTGGCACTTTTCATCTCTGAGCAATTGCTCGACGTTTGCAATTTCTCAGCTCGTGTCTACGAGACGGAAAGAGAAGGACCGTGACGTTTGGTGGGTAGAGAAGCGCAAAGCCCCAGTGTTACTGCGCCTGTGAAAGCGCTTCCAAGGAAGGGTGCTGGCTAGCAACAGCTTTCAGTGCTGGCACTTTTCATCTCTGAGCAATTGCTGGACGTTTGCAATTTCTCAGCTCGTGTCTACGAGACGGAGAGATAGTGACAGTGACGTTTCGTGCGTATAGAAGCGCAAAGCCCCAGTGTTGCTGCGCCTGTGAAAGCGCTTCCAAGGAAGGGTGCTGGCTAGCAACAGCTTTCAGTGCTGGCACTTTTCATCTCTGAGGAATTGCTCGACGTTTGCAATTTCTCACCTGAGCTCTCTTTAGAGTGCGCGAGAGGATGAGCAGAAGATGAGGTGGCTAGAGAAGCCGAGAGCCCCACTGTTCTTAGGCCTACAAAAGCGCTTCCAAGGAAGGGTGCTGGCTAGCAACAGCTTTCAGTGCTGGCACTTTTCAGCTCTGAGCAATTGCTCGACGTTTGCATTTTCTCACCTGAGCTCTCTTTAGAGTGCGTGAGAGGATGAGCAGAAGATGAGGTGGCTAGAGAAGCCCAGAGCCCCAGTGTTCTTAGGCCTACAAAAGCGCTTCCAAGGAAGGGTGCTGGCTAGCAACAGCTTTCAGTGCTGGCACTTTTCATCTCTGAGCAATTGCTCGACGTTTGCAATTTCTCACCTGAGCTCTCTTTAGAGTGCGCGAGAGGACGAGCAGAAGATGAGGTGGCTAGAGAAGCCCAGAGCCCCAGTGTTCTTAGGCCTACAAAAGCGCTTCCAAGGCAGGGTGCTGGCTAGCAACAGCTTTCAGTGCTGGCACTTTTCATCTCTGAGCAATTGCTCGACGTTTGCAATTTCTCACCTGAGCTCTCTTCAGAGTGCGCGAGAGGATGAGCAGAAGATGAGGTGGCTAGAGAAGCCCAGAGCCCCAGTGTTCTTAGGCCTACAAAAGCGCTTCCAAGGAAGGGTGCTGGCTAGCAAGAGCTTTCAGTGCTGGCACTTTTCATCTCGGAGCAATTGCTGGACGTTTGCAATTTCTCAGCTCGTGTCTACCGACGGAAAGAGAAGGACCGTGACGTTTGGTGGCTAGAGAAGCGCAAAGCCCCAGTGTTGCTGCGCCTGTGAAAGCGCTTCCAAGGAAGGGTGCTGGCTAGCAAAAGCTTTCAGTGCTGGCACTTTTCATCTCTGAGCAATTGCTCGACGTTTGCAATTTCTCAGCTCGTGTCTAGGAGACGGAGCGATAGTGACCGTGACGTTTGGTGCGTATAGAAGCGCAAAGCCCCAGTGTTGCTGCGCCTGTGAAAGCGCTTCCAAGGAAGGGTGCTGGCTAGCAACAGCTTTCAGTGCTGGCACTTTTCATCTCTGAGCAATTGCTAGACGTTTGCAATTTCTCACCTGAGCTCTCTTTAGAGTGCGCGAGAGGATGAGCAGAAGATGAGGTGGCTAGAGAAGCCCAGAGCCCCAGTGTTCTTAGGCCTACAAAAGCGCTTCCAAGGAAGGGTGCTGGCTAGCAACAGCTTTCAGTGCTGGCACTTTTCATCTCTGAGCAATTGCTGGACGTTTGCAATTTCTCAGCTCGTGTCTACGAGACGGAAAGAGAAGGACCATGACGTTTGGTGCGTATAGAAGCGCAAAGCCCCAGTGTTGCTGCGCCTGTGAAAGCGCTTCCAAGGAAGGGTGCTGGCTAGCAACAGCTTTCAGTGCTGGCACTTTTCGTCTCTGAGCAATTGCTGGACGTTTGCAATTTCTCCCCTGAGCTCTCTTTAGAGTGCGCGAGAGGATGAGCAGAAGATGAGGTGGCTAGAGAAGCCCAGAGCCCCAGTGTTCTTAGGCCTACAAAAGCGCTTCCAAGGAAGGGTGCTGGCTAGCAACAGCTTTCAGTGCTGGCACTTTTCATCTCTGAGCAATTGCTCGACGTTTGCAATTTCTCAGCTCGTGTCTACGAGACGGAAAGAGAAGGACCGTGACGTTTGGTGCGTAGAAAAGTGCAAAGCCCCAGTGTTGCTGCGCCTGTGAAAGCGCTTCCAAGGAAGGGTGCTGGCTAGCAACAGCTTTCAGTGCTGGCACTTTTCATCTCTGAGCAATTGCTGGACGTTTGCAATTTCTCAGCTCGTGTCTACGAGACGGAAAGAGAAGGACCATGACGTTTGGTGTGTATAGAAGCGCAAAGCCCCAGTGTTGCTGCGCCTGTGAAAGCGCTTCCAAGGAAGGGTGCTGGCTAGCAACAGCTTTCAGTGCTGGCACTTTTCGTCTCTGAGCAATTGCTGGACGTTTGCAATTTCTCACCTGAGCTCTCTTTAGAGTGCGCGAGAGGATGAGCAGAAGATGAGGTGGCTAGAGAAGCCCAGAGCCCCACTGTTCTTAGGCCTACAAAAGCGCTTCCAAGGAAGGGTGCTGGCTAGCAACAGCTTTCAGTGCTGGCACTTTTCATCTCTGAGCAATTGCTCGACGTTTGCAATTTCTCAGCTCGTGTCTACGAGACGGAAAGAGAAGGACCGTGACCTTTGGTGGCTAGAGAAGGGCAAAGCCCCAGTGTTACTGCGCCTGTGAAAGCGCTTCCAAGGAAGGGTGCTGGCTAGCAAGAGCTTTCAGTGCTGGCACTTTTCATCTCTGAGCAATTGCTCGACGTTTGCAATTTCTCACCTGAGCTCTCTTTAGAGTGCGCGAGAGGATGAGCAGAAGATGAGGTGGCTAGAGAAGCCCAGAGCCCCAGTGTTCTTAGGCCTACAAAAGCGCTTCCAAGGAAGGGTGCTGGCTAGCAACAGCTTTCAGTGCTGGCACTTTTCATCTCTGAGCAATTGCTGGACGTTTGCAATTTCTCAGCTCGTGTCTAGGAGACGGAAAGAGAAGGACCGTGACGTTTGGTGGGTAGAGAAGCGCAAAGCCCCAGTGTTACTGCGCCTGTAAAGCGCTTCCAAGGAAGGGTGCTGGCTAGCAACAGCTTTCAGTGCTGGCACTTTTCATCTCTGAGCAATTGCTCTACGTTTGCAATTTCTCAGCTCGTGTCTACGAGACGGAAAGAGAAGGACCGTGACGTTTGGTGCGTATAGAAGCGCAAAGCCCCAGTGTTGCTGCGCCTGTAAAGCGCTTCCAAGGAAGGGTGCTGGCTAGCAACAGCTTTCAGTGCTGGCACTTTTCATCTCTGAGCAATTGCTCGACGTTTGCAATTTCTCACCTGAGCTCTCTTTAGAGTGCGCGAGAGGATGAGCAGAAGATGAGGTGGCTAGAGAAGCCCAGAGCCCCAGTGTTCTTAGGCCTACAAAAGCGCTTCCAAGGAAGGGTGCTGGCTAGCAAGAGCTTTCAGTGCTGGCACTTTTCATCTCTGAGCAATTGCTCGACGTTTGCAATTTCTCAGCTCGTGTCTACGAGACGGAAAGAGAAGGACCGTGACGTTTGGTGGCTAGAGAAGAGCAAAGCCCCAGTGTTACTGCGCCTGTGAAAGCGCTTCCAAGGAAGGGTGCTGGCTAGCAACAGCTTTCAGTGCTGGCACTTTTCAGCTCTGAGCAATTGCTGGACGTTTGCAATTTCTCAGCTCGTGTCTACGAGACGGAAAGAGAAGGACCGTGACGTTTGGTGCGTATAGAAGCGCAAAGCCCCAATGTTACTGCGCCTGTGAAAGCGCTTCCAAGGAAGGGTGCTGGCTAGCAACAGCTTTCAGTGCTGGCACTTTTCTTCTCTGAGCATTTGCTAGACGTTTGCAATTTCTCACCTGAGCTCTCTTTAGAGTGCGCGAGAGGATGAGCAGAAGATGAGGTGGCTAGAGAAGCCCAGAGCCCCAGTGTTCTTAGGCCTACAAAAGCGCTTCCAAGGAAGGGTGCTGGCTAGCAACAGCTTTCAGTGCTGGCACTTTTCATCTCTGAGCAATTGCTCGACGTTTGCAATTTGTCAGCTCGTGTCTACGAGACGGAAATAGAATGACCGTGACCTTTGGTGGCTAGAGAAGGGCAAAGCCCCAGTGTTACTGCGCCTGTGAAAGCGCTTCCAAGGAAGGGTGCTGGCTAGCAACAGCTTTCAGTGCTGGCACTTTTCATCTCTGAGCAATTGCTCGACGTTTGCAATTTCTCACCTGAGCTCTCTTTAGAGTGCGCGAGAGGATGAGCAGAAGATGAGGTGGCTAGAGAAGCCCAGAGCCCCAGTGTTCTTAGGCCTACAAAAGCGCTTCCAAGGAAGGGTGCTGGCTAGCAAGAGCTTTCAGTGCTGGCACTTTTCATCTCTGAGCAATTGCTCGACGTTTGCAATTTCTCAGCTCGTGTCTACGAGACGGAAAGAGAATGACCGTGACCTTTGGTGGCTAGAGAAGGGCAAAGCCCCAGTGTTGCTGCGCCTGTGAAAGCGCTTCCAAGGAAGGGTGCTGGCTAGCAACAGCTTTCAGTGCTGGCACTTTTCATCTCTGAGCAATTGCTCGACGTTTGCAATTTCTCACCTGAGCTCTCTTTAGAGTGCGCGAGAGGATGAGCAGAAGATGAGGTGGCTAGAGAAGCCCAGAGCCCCAGTGTTCTTAGGCCTACAAAAGCGCTTCCAAGGAAGGGTGCTGGCTAGCAAGAGCTTTCAGTGCTGGCACTTTTCATCTCTGAGCAATTGCTCGACGTTTGCAATTTCTCAGCTCGTGTCTAGAAGACGGAAAGAGAAGGACCGTGACGTTTGGTGGCTAGAGAAGCGCAAAGCCCCAGTGTTACTGCGCCTGTAAAGCGCTTCCAAGGAAGGGTGCTGGCTAGCAACAGCTTTCAGTGCTGGCACTTTTCATCTCTGAGCAATTGCTCGACGTTTGCAATTTCTCAGCTCGTGTCTACGAGACGGAAAGAGAAGGACCGTGACGTTTGATGGCTAGAGAAGCGCAAAGCCCCAGTGTTACTGCGCCTGTGAAAGCGCTTCCAAGGAAGGGTGCTGGCTAGCAAGAGCTTTCAGTGCTGGCACTTTTCAGCTCTGAGCAATTGCTTGATGTTTGCAATTTCTCAGCTCGTGTCTACGAGACGGAAAGAGAAGGACCGTGACGTTTGGTGCGTATAGAAGCGCAAAGCCCCAATGTTACTGCGCCTGTGAAAGCGCTTCCAAGGAAGGGTGCTGGCTAGCAACAGCTTTCAGTGCTGGCACTTTTCAGCTCTGAGCAATTGCTCGACGTTTGCAATTTCTCAGCTCGTGTCTACGAGATGGAAAGAGAAGGACCGTGACCTTTGGTGGCTAGAGAAGGGCAAAGCCCCAGTGTTGCTGCGCCTGTGAAAGCGCTTCCAAGGAAGGGTGCTGGCTAGCAACAGCTTTCAGTGCTGGCACTTTTCATCTCTGAGCAATTGCTCGACGTTTGCAATTTCTCACCTGAGCTCTCTTTAGAGTGCGCGAGAGGATGAGCAGAAGATGAGGTGGCTAGAGAAGCCCAGAGCCCCAGTGTTCTTAGGCCTACAAAAGCGCTTCCAAGGAAGGGTGCTGGCTAGCAAGAGCTTTCAGTGCTGGCACTTTTCATCTCTGAGCAATTGCTCGACGTTTGCAATTTCTCAGCTCGTGTCTACGAGACGGAAAGAGAATGACCGTGACGTTTGGTGCGTATAGAAGCGCAAAGCCCCAGTGTTACTGCGCCTGTGAAAGCGCTTCCAAGGAAGGGTGCTGCCTAGCAAGAGCTTTCAGTGCTGGCACTTTTCATCTCTGAGCAATTGCTCGACGTTTGCAATTTCTCACCTGAGCTCTCTTTAGAGTGCGCGAGAGGATGAGCAGAAGATGAGGTGGCTAGAGAAGCCCAGAGCCCCAGTGTTCTTAGGCCTACAAAAGCGCTTCCAAGGAAGGGTGCTGGCTAGCAACAGCTTTCAGTGCTGGCACTTTTCATCTCTGAGCAATTGCTCGACGTTTGCAATTTCTCAGCTCGTGTCTACGAGACGGAAAGAGAAGGACCGTGACGTTTGGTGGCTAGAGAAGCGCAAAGCCCCAGTGTTACTGCGCCTGTAAAGCGCTTCCAAGGAAGGGTGCTGGCTAGCAACAGCTTTCAGTGCTGGCACTTTTCATCTCTGAGCAATTGCTCGACGTTTGCAATTTCTCAGCTCCTGTCTACGAGACGGAAAGAGAAGGACCGTGACGTTTGGTGGCTAGAGAAGCGCAAAGCCCCAGTGTTGCTGCGCCTGTAAAGCGCTTCCAAGGAAGGGTGCTGGCTAGCAACAGCTTTCAGTGCTGGCACTTTTCATCTCTGAGCAATTGCTGGATGTTTGCAATTTCTCACCTGAGCTCTCTTTAGAGTGCGCGAGAGGATGAGCAGAAGATGAGGTGGCTAGAGAAGCCCAGAGCCCCAGTGTTCTTAGGCCTACAAAAGCGCTTCCAAGGAAGGGTGCTGGCTAGCAACAGCTTTCAGTGCTGGCACTTTTCATCTCTGAGCAATTGCTCGACGTTTGCAATTTCTCAGCTCGTGTCTACGAGACGGAAAGAGAAGGACCGTGACGTTTGGTGGGTAGAGAAGCGCAAAGCCCCAGTGTTACTGCGCCTGTGAAAGCGCTTCCAAGGAAGGGTGCTGGCTAGCAACAGCTTTCAGTGCTGGCACTTTTCATCTCTGAGCAATTGCTGGACGTTTGCAATTTCTCAGCTCGTGTCTACGAGACGGAGAGATAGTGACAGTGACGTTTCGTGCGTATAGAAGCGCAAAGCCCCAGTGTTGCTGCGCCTGTGAAAGCGCTTCCAAGGAAGGGTGCTGGCTAGCAACAGCTTTCAGTGCTGGCACTTTTCATCTCTGAGCAATTGCTCGACGTTTGCAATTTCTCACCTGAGCTCTCTTTAGAGTGCGCGAGAGGATGAGCAGAAGATGAGGTGGCTAGAGAAGCCGAGAGCCCCACTGTTCTTAGGCCTACAAAAGCGCTTCCAAGGAAGGGTGCTGGCTAGCAACAGCTTTCAGTGCTGGCACTTTTCAGCTCTGAGCAATTGCTCGACGTTTGCATTTTCTCACCTGAGCTCTCTTTAGAGTGCGTGAGAGGATGAGCAGAAGATGAGGTGGCTAGAGAAGCCCAGAGCCCCAGTGTTCTTAGGCCTACAAAAGCGCTTCCAAGGAAGGGTGCTGGCTAGCAACAGCTTTCAGTGCTGGCACTTTTCATCTCTGAGCAATTGCTCGACGTTTGCAATTTCTCACCTGAGCTCTCTTTAGAGTGCGCGAGAGGACGAGCAGAAGATGAGGTGGCTAGAGAAGCCCAGAGCCCCAGTGTTCTTAGGCCTACAAAAGCGCTTCCAAGGCAGGGTGCTGGCTAGCAACAGCTTTCAGTGCTGGCACTTTTCATCTCTGAGCAATTGCTCGACGTTTGCAATTTCTCACCTGAGCTCTCTTCAGAGTGCGCGAGAGGATGAGCAGAAGATGAGGTGGCTAGAGAAGCCCAGAGCCCCACTGTTCTTAGGCCTACAAAAGCGCTTCCAAGGAAGGGTGCTGGCTAGCAAGAGCTTTCAGTGCTGGCACTTTTCATCTCGGAGCAATTGCTGGACGTTTGCAATTTCTCAGCTCGTGTCTACCGACGGAAAGAGAAGGACCGTGACGTTTGGTGGCTAGAGAAGCGCAAAGCCCCAGTGTTGCTGCGCCTGTGAAAGCGCTTCCAAGGAAGGGTGCTGGCTAGCAAAAGCTTTCAGTGCTGGCACTTTTCATCTCTGAGCAATTGCTCGACGTTTGCAATTTCTCAGCTCGTGTCTAGGAGACGGAGCGATAGTGACCGTGACGTTTGGTGCGTATAGAAGCGCAAAGCCCCAGTGTTGCTGCGCCTGTGAAAGCGCTTCCAAGGAAGGGTGCTGGCTAGCAACAGCTTTCAGTGCTGGCACTTTTCATCTCTGAGCAATTGCTAGACGTTTGCAATTTCTCACCTGAGCTCTCTTTAGAGTGCGCGAGAGGATGAGCAGAAGATGAGGTGGCTAGAGAAGCCCAGAGCCCCAGTGTTCTTAGGCCTACAAAAGCGCTTCCAAGGCAGGGTGCTGGCTAGCAACAGCTTTCAGTGCTGGCACTTTTCATCTCTGAGCAATTGCTGGACGTTTGCAATTTCTCAGCTCGTGTCTACGAGACGGAAAGAGAAGGACCATGACGTTTGGTGCGTATAGAAGCGCAAAGCCCCAGTGTTGCTGCGCCTGTGAAAGCGCTTCCAAGGAAGGGTGCTGGCTAGCAACAGCTTTCAGTGCTGGCACTTTTCGTCTCTGAGCAATTGCTGGACGTTTGCAATTTCTCCCCTGAGCTCTCTTTAGAGTGCGCGAGAGGATGAGCAGAAGATGAGGTGGCTAGAGAAGCCCAGAGCCCCAGTGTTCTTAGGCCTACAAAAGCGCTTCCAAGGAAGGGTGCTGGCTAGCAACAGCTTTCAGTGCTGGCACTTTTCATCTCTGAGCAATTGCTCGACGTTTGCAATTTCTCAGCTCGTGTCTACGAGACGGAAAGAGAAGGACCGTGACGTTTGGTGCGTAGAAAAGTGCAAAGCCCCAGTGTTGCTGCGCCTGTGAAAGCGCTTCCAAGGAAGGGTGCTGGCTAGCAACAGCTTTCAGTGCTGGCACTTTTCATCTCTGAGCAATTGCTGGACGTTTGCAATTTCTCAGCTCGTGTCTACGAGACGGAAAGAGAAGGACCATGACGTTTGGTGTGTATAGAAGCGCAAAGCCCCAGTGTTGCTGCGCCTGTGAAAGCGCTTCCAAGGAAGGGTGCTGGCTAGCAACAGCTTTCAGTGCTGGCACTTTTCGTCTCTGAGCAATTGCTGGACGTTTGCAATTTCTCACCTGAGCTCTCTTTAGAGTGCGCGAGAGGATGAGCAGAAGATGAGGTGGCTAGAGAAGCCCAGAGCCCCACTGTTCTTAGGCCTACAAAAGCGCTTCCAAGGAAGGGTGCTGGCTAGCAACAGCTTTCAGTGCTGGCACTTTTCATCTCTGAGCAATTGCTCGACGTTTGCAATTTCTCAGCTCGTGTCTACGAGACGGAAAGAGAAGGACCGTGACCTTTGGTGGCTAGAGAAGGGCAAAGCCCCAGTGTTACTGCGCCTGTGAAAGCGCTTCCAAGGAAGGGTGCTGGCTAGCAAGAGCTTTCAGTGCTGGCACTTTTCATCTCTGAGCAATTGCTCGACGTTTGCAATTTCTCACCTGAGCTCTCTTTAGAGTGCGCGAGAGGATGAGCAGAAGATGAGGTGGCTAGAGAAGCCCAGAGCCCCAGTGTTCTTAGGCCTACAAAAGCGCTTCCAAGGAAGGGTGCTGGCTAGCAACAGCTTTCAGTGCTGGCACTTTTCATCTCTGAGCAATTGCTGGACGTTTGCAATTTCTCAGCTCGTGTCTAGGAGACGGAAAGAGAAGGACCGTGACGTTTGGTGGGTAGAGAAGCGCAAAGCCCCAGTGTTACTGCGCCTGTAAAGCGCTTCCAAGGAAGGGTGCTGGCTAGCAACAGCTTTCAGTGCTGGCACTTTTCATCTCTGAGCAATTGCTCTACGTTTGCAATTTCTCAGCTCGTGTCTACGAGACGGAAAGAGAAGGACCGTGACGTTTGGTGCGTATAGAAGCGCAAAGCCCCAGTGTTGCTGCGCCTGTAAAGCGCTTCCAAGGAAGGGTGCTGGCTAGCAACAGCTTTCAGTGCTGGCACTTTTCATCTCTGAGCAATTGCTCGACGTTTGCAATTTCTCACCTGAGCTCTCTTTAGAGTGCGCGAGAGGATGAGCAGAAGATGAGGTGGCTAGAGAAGCCCAGAGCCCCAGTGTTCTTAGGCCTACAAAAGCGCTTCCAAGGAAGGGTGCTGGCTAGCAAGAGCTTTCAGTGCTGGCACTTTTCATCTCTGAGCAATTGCTCGACGTTTGCAATTTCTCAGCTCGTGTCTACGAGACGGAAAGAGAAGGACCGTGACGTTTGGTGGCTAGAGAAGAGCAAAGCCCCAGTGTTACTGCGCCTGTGAAAGCGCTTCCAAGGAAGGGTGCTGGCTAGCAACAGCTTTCAGTGCTGGCACTTTTCATCTCTGAGCAATTGCTGGACGTTTGCAATTTCTCAGCTCGTGTCTACGAGACGGAGAGATAGTGACCGTGACGTTTGGTGGCTAGAGAAGCGCAAAGCCACAGTGTTACTGCGCCTGTGAAAGCGCTTCCAAGGAAGGGTGCTGGCTAGCAACAGCTTTCAGTGCTGGCACTTTTCATCTCTGAGCAATTGCTCGACGTTTGCAATTTCTCAGCTCGTGTCTACGAGACGGAAAGAGAAGGACCGTGACGTTTGGTGGCTAGAGAAGAGCAAAGCCCCAGTGTTACTGCGCCTGTGAAAGCGCTTCCAAGGAAGGGTGCTGGCTAGCAACAGCTTTCAGTGCTGGCACTTTTCATCTCTGAGCAATTGCTGGACGTTTGCAATTTCTCAGCTCGTGTCTACGAGACGGAGAGATAGTGACCGTGACGTTTGGTGGGTAGAGAAGCACAAAGCCCCAGTGTTGCTGCGCCTGTGAAAGCGCTTCCAAGGAAGGGTGCTGGCTAGCAAGAGCTTTCAGTGCTGGCACTTTTCATCTCTGAGCAATTGCTGGACGTTTGCAATTTCTCAGCTCGTGTCTACGAGACGGAAAGAGAAGGACCATGACGTTTGGTGCGTATAGAAGCGCAAAGCCCCAGTGTTACTGCGCCTGTGAAAGCACTTCCAAGGAAGGGTGCTGGCTAGCAACAGCTTTCAGTGCTGGCACTTTTCAGCTCTGAGCAATTGCTCGACGTTTGCAATTTCTCAGCTCGTGTCTACGAGACGGAAAGAGAAGGACCGTGACGTTTGGTGCGTAGAAAAGTGCAAAGCCCCAGTGTTGCTGCGCCTGTGAAAGCGCTTCCAAGGAAGGGTGCTGGCTAGCAAGAGCTTTCAGTGCTGGCACTTTTCATCTCTGAGCAATTGCTGGACATTTGCAATTTCTCAGCTCGTGTCTACGAGACGGAAAGAGAAGGACCGTGACGTTTGGTGCGTAGAAAAGTGCAAAGCCCCAGTGTTGCTGCGCCTGTGAAAGCGCTTCCAAGGAAGGGTGCTGGCTAGCAACAGCTTTCAGTGCTGGCACTTTTCAGCTCTGAGCAAGTGCTGGACGTTTGCAATTTCTCACCTGAGCTCTCTTTAGAGTGCGCGAGAGGATGAGCAGAAGATGAGGTGGCTAGAGAAGCCCAGAGCCCCAGTGTTCTTAGGCCTACAAAAGCGCTTCCAAGGAAGGGTGCTGGCTAGCAACAGCTTTCAGTGCTGGCACTTTTCATCTCTGAGCAATTGCTCGACGTTTGCAATTTCTCAGCTCGTGTCTACGAGACGGAAAGAGAAGGACCGTGACGTTTGGTGCGTAGAAAAGTGCAAAGCCCCAGTGTTGCTGCGCCTGTGAAAGCGCTTCCAAGGAAGGGTGCTGGCTAGCAAGAGCTTTCAGTGCTGGCACTTTTCTTCTCTGAGCAATTGCTGGACGTTTGCAATTTCTCACCTGAGCTCTCTTTAGAGTGCGCGAGAGGATGAGCAGAAGATGAGGTGGCTAGAGAAGCCCAGAGCCCCAGTGTTCTTAGGCCTACAAAAGCACTTCCAAGGAAGGGTGCTGGCTAGCAACAGCTTTCAGTGCTGGCACTTTTCATCTCTGAGCAATTGCTGGACGTTTGCAATTTCTCAGCTCGTGTCTACGAGGCGGAAAGAGAAGGACCGTGACGTTTGGTGGGTAGAGAAGTGCAAAGCCCCAGTGTTACTGCGCCTGTGAAAGCGCTTCCAAGGAAGGGTGCTGGCTAGCAACAGCTTTCAGTGCTGGCACTTTTCATCTCTGAGCAATTGCTCGACGTTTGCAATTTCTCAGCTCGTGTCTACGAGACGGAAAGAGAATGACCGTGACGTTTAGTGCGTATAGAAGCGCAAAGCCCCAGTGTTGCTGCGCCTGTGAAAGCGCTTCCAAGGAAGGGTGCTGGCTAGCAACAGCTTTCAGTGCTGGCACTTTTCATCTCTGAGCAATTGCTCGACGTTTGCAATTTCTCACCTGAGCTCTCTTTAGAGTGCGCGAGAGGATGAGCAGAAGATGAGGTGGCTAGAGAAGCCCAGAGCCCCAGTCTTCTTAGGCCTACAAAAGCGCTTCCAAGGAAGGGTGCTGGCTAGCAAGAGCTTTCAGTGCTGGCACTTTTCACCTCTGAGCAATTGCTCGACGTTTGCAATTTCTCAGCTCGTGTCTACGAGAAGGAAAGAGAAGGACCATGACGTTTGGTGCGTATAGAAGCGCAAAGCCCCAGTGTTGCTGCGCCTGTGAAAGCGCTTCCAAGGAAGGGTGCTGGCTCGCAAGAGCTTTCAGTGCTGGCACTTTTCATCTCTGAGGAATTGCTGGACGTTTGCAATTTCTCACCTGAGCTCTCTTTAGAGTGCGCGAGAGGATGAGCAGAATATGAGGTGGCTAGAGAAGCCCAGAGCCCCAGTGTTCTTAGGCCTACAAAAGCGCTTCCAAGGAAGGGTGCTGGCTAGCAAGAGCTTTCAGTGCTGGCACTTTTCATCTCTGAGCAATTGCTCGACGTTTGCAATTTCTCAGCTCGTGTCTACGAGACGGAAAGAGAAGGACCGTGACGTTTGGTGGCTAGAGAAGCGCAAAGCCCCAGTGTTACTGCGCCTGTGAAAGCACTTCCAAGGAAGGGTGCTGGCTAGCAACAGCTTTCAGTGCTGGCACTTTTCATCTCTGAGCAATTGCTCGACGTTTGCAATTTCTCAGCTCGTGTCTACGAGGCGGAAAGAGAAGGACCGTGACGTTTGGTGGGTAGAGAAGCGCAAAGCCCCAGTGTTACTGCACCTGTGAAAGCGCTTCCAAGGAAGGGTGCTGGCTAGCAACAGCTTTCAGTGCTGGCACTTTTCATCTCTGAGGAATTGTTGGACGTTTGCAATTTCTCAGCTCGTGTCTAGGAGACGGAAAGAGAAGGACCGTGACGTTTGGTGCGTAGAAAAGTGCAAAGCCCCAGTGTTGCTGCGCCTGTGAAAGCGCTTCCAAGGAAGGGTGCTGGCTAGCAACAGCTTTCAGTGCTGGCACTTTTCTTCTCTGAGCAATTGCTGGACGTTTGCAATTTCTCACCTGAGCTCTCTTTAGAGTGCGCGAGAGGATGAGCAGAAGATGAGGTGGCTAGAGAAGCCCAGAGCCCCAGTGTTCTTAGGCCTACAAAAGCGCTTCCAAGGAAGGGTGCTGGCTAGCAACAGCTTTCAGTGCTGGCACTTTTCATCTCTGAGCAATTGCTGGACGTTTGCAATTTCTCAGCTCGTGTCTACGAGACGGAAAGAGAATGACCGTGACGTTTGGTGCGTATAGAAGCGCAAAGCCCCAGTGTTGCTGCGCCTGTGAAAGTGCTTCCAAGGAAGGGTGCTGGCTAGCAAAAGCTTTCAGTGCTGGCACTTTTCATCTCTGAGCAATTGCTGGACGTTTGCAATTTCTCACCTGAGCTCTCTTTAGAGTGCGCGAGAGGATGAGCAGAAGATGAGGTGGCTAGAGAAGCCCAGAGCCCCAGTGTTCTTAGGCCTACAAAAGCGCTTCCAAGGAAGGGTGCTGGCTAGCAACAGCTTTCAGTGCTGGCACTTTTCAGCTCTGAGCAATTGCTCGACGTTTGCAATTTCTCAGCTCGTGTCTACGAGAAGGAAAGAGAAGGACCATGACGTTTGGTGCGTATAGAAGCGCAAAGCCCCAGTGTTGCTGTGCCTGTGAAAGCGCTTCCAAGGAAGGGTGCTGGCTAGCAACAGCTTTCAGTGCTGGCACTTTTCGTCTCTGAGCAATTGCTCGACGTTTGCAATTTCTCACCTGAGCTCTCTTTAGAGTGCCCGAGAGGATGAGCAGAAGTTTAGGTGGCTAGAGAAGCCCAGAGCCCCAGTGTTCTTAGGCCTACAAAAGCGCTTCCAAGGAAGGGTGCTGGCTAGCAACAGCTTTCAGTGCTGGCACTTTTCATCTCTGAGCAATTGCTTGACGTTTGCAATTTCTCAGCTCGTGTCTAGGAGACGGAAAGAGAAGGACCGTGACGTTTGGTGGCTAGAGAAGGGCAAAGCCCCAGTGTTACTGCGCCTGTGAAAGCGCTTCCAAGGAAGGGTGCTGGCTAGCAACAGCTTTCAGTGCTGGCACTTTTCATCTCTGAGGAATTGCTCGACGTTTGCAATTTCTCAGCTCGTGTCTACGAGACGGAAATAGAAGGACCGTGACGTTTGGTGCGTATAGAAGCGCAAAGCCCCAGTGTTACTGCGCCTGTGAAAGCACTTCCAAGGAAGGGTGCTGGCTAGCAACAGCTTTCAGTGCTGGCACTTTTCATCTCTGAGCAATTGCTCGACGTTTGCAATTTCTCAGCTCGTGTCTACGAGACGGAAAGAGAAGGACCGTGACGTTTGGTGCGTAGAAAAGTGCAAAGCCCCAGTGTTGCTGCGCCTGTGAAAGCGCTTCCAAGGAAGGGTGCTGGCTAGCAACAGCTTTCAGTGCTGGCACTTTTCTTCTCTGAGCAATTGCTGGACGTTTGCAATTTCTCACCTGAGCTCTCTTTAGAGTGCGCGAGAGGATGAGCAGAAGATGAGGTGGCTAGAGAAGCCCAGAGCCCCAGTGTTCTTAGGCCTACAAAAGCACTTCCAAGGAAGGGTGCTGGCTAGCAACAGCTTTCAGTGCTGGCACTTTTCATCTCTGAGCAATTGCTCGACGTTTGCAATTTCTCAGCTCGTGTCTACGAGGCGGAAAGAGAAGGACCGTGACGTTTGGTGGGTAGAGAAGCGCAAAGCCCCAGTGTTACTGCGCCTGTAAAGCGCTTCCAAGGAAGGGTGCTGGCTAGCAAGAGCTTTCAGTGCTGGCACTTTTCATCTCTGAGGAATTGCTGGACATTTGCAATTTCTCAGCTCGTGTCTAGGAGACGGAAAGAGAAGGACCGTGACGTTTGGTGCGTAGAAAAGTGCAAAGCCCCAGTGTTGCTGCGCCTGTGAAAGCGCTTCCAAGGAAGGGTGCTGGCTAGCAACAGCTTTCAGTGCTGGCACTTTTCTTCTCTGAGCAATTGCTGGACGTTTGCAATTTCTCACCTGAGCTCTCTTTAGAGTGCGCGAGAGGATGAGCAGAAGATGAGGTGGCTAGAGAAGCCCAGAGCCCCAGTGTTCTTAGGCCTACAAAAGCGCTTCCAAGGAAGGGTGCTGGCTAGCAACAGCTTTCAGTGCTGGCACTTTTCAGCTCTGAGCAATTGCTTGACGTTTGCAATTTCTCAGCTCGTGTCTACCGACGGAAAGAGAAGGACCGTGACGTTTGGTGGGTAGAGAAGCGCAAAGCCCCAGTGTTACTGCGCCTGTGAAAGCGCTTCCAAGGAAGGGTGCTGGCTAGCAAGAGCTTTCAGTGCTGGCACTTTTCATCTCTGAGCAATTGCTCGACGTTTGCAATTTCTCAGCTCGTGTCTACGAGACGGAAAGAGAAGGACCGTGACGTTTGGTGCGTATAGAAGCGCAAAGCCCCAGTGTTACTGCGCCTGTGAAAGCACTTCCAAGGAAGGGTGCTGGCTAGCAAGAGCTTTCAGTGCTGGCACTTTTCAGCTCTGAGTTATTGCTCGACGATTGCAATTTCTCAGCTCCTGTCTAGGAGACGGAAAGAGAAGGACCGTGACGTTTGGTGCGTAGAAAAGTGCAAAGCCCCAGTGTTGCTGCGCCTGTGAAAGCGCTTCCAAGGAAGGGTGCTGGCTAGCAACAGCTTTCAGTGCTGGCACTTTTCTTCTCTGAGCAATTGCTGGACGTTTGCAATTTCTCACCTGAGCTCTCTTTAGAGTGCGCGAGAGGATGAGCAGAAGATGAGGTGGCTAGAGAAGCCCAGAGCCCCAGTGTTCTTAGGCCTACAAAAGCACTTCCAAGGAAGGGTGCTGGCTAGCAACAGCTTTCAGTGCTGGCACTTTTCATCTCTGAGCAATTGCTCGACGTTTGCAATTTCTCAGCTCGTGTCTACGAGGCGGAAAGAGAAGGACCGTGACGTTTGGTGGGTAGAGAAGTGCAAAGCCCCAGTGTTACTGCGCCTGTGAAAGCGCTTCCAAGGAAGGGTGCTGGCTAGCAAGAGCTTTCAGTGCTGGCACTTTTCATCTCTGAGCAATTGCTCGACGTTTGCAATTTCTCAGCTCGTGTCTACGAGACGGAAAGAGAATGACCGTGACGTTTAGTGCGTATAGAAGCGCAAAGCCCCAGTGTTGCTGCGCCTGTGAAAGCGCTTCCAAGGAAGGGTGCTGGCTAGCAAGAGCTTTCAGTGCTGGCACTTTTCATCTCTGAGCAATTGCTCGACATTTGCAATTTCTCACCTGAGCTCTCTTTAGAGTGCGCGAGAGGATGAGCAGAAGATGAGGTGGCTAGAGAAGCCCAGAGCCCCAGTGTTCTTAGGCCTACAAAAGCGCTTCCAAGGAAGGGTGCTGGCTAGCAAGAGCTTTCAGTGCTGGCACTTTTCATCTCTGAGCAATTGCTGGACGTTTGCAATTTCTCAGCTCGTGTCTGCGAGACGGAGAGATAGTGACCGTGACGTTTGGTGGGTAGAGAAGCGCAAAGCCCCAGTGTTACTGCGCCTGTGAAAGCGCTTCCGAGGAAGGGTGCTGGCTAGCAAGAGCTTTCAGTGCTGGCACTTTTCAGCTCTGAGCAATTGCTCGACGTTTGCAATTTCTCACCTGAGCTCTCTTTAGAGTGCGCGAGAGGATGAGCAGAAGATGAGGTGGCTAGAGAAGCCCAGAGCCCCAGTGTGCTTAGGCCTACAAAAGCGCTTCCAAGGAAGGGTGCTGGCTAGCAACAGCTTTCAGTGCTGGCACTTTTCATCTCTGAGCAATTGCTCGACGTTTGCAATTTCTCAGCTCGTGTCTACGAGGCGGAAAGAGAAGGACCGTGACGTTTGGTGGGTAGAGAAGCGCAAAGCCCCAGTGTTACTGCGCCTGTGAAAGCGCTTCCAAGGAAGGGTGCTGGCTAGCAACAGCTTTCAGTGCTGGCACTTTTCATCTCTGAGCAATTGCTCGACGTTTGCAATTTCTCAGCTCGTGTCTAGGAGACGGAAAGAGAAGGACCGTGACGTTTGGTGCGTAGAAAAGTGCAAAGCCCCAGTGTTGCTGCGCCTGTGAAAGCGCTTCCAAGGAAGGGTGCTGGCTAGCAACAGCTTTCAGTGCTGGCACTTTTCTTCTCTGAGCAATTGCTCGACGTTTGCAATTTCTCACCTGAGCTCTCTTTAGAGTGCGCGAGAGGATGAGCAGAAGATGAGGTGGCTAGAGAAGCCCAGAGCCCCAGTGTTCTTAGGCCTACAAAAGCGCTTCCAAGGAAGGGTGCTGGCTAGCAACAGCTTTCAGTGCTGGCACTTTTCATCTCTGAGCAATTGCTGGACGTTTGCAATTTCTCAGCTCGTGTCTACGAGACGGAAAGAGAATGACCGTGACGTTTGGTGCGTATATAAGCGCAAAGCCACAGTGTTGCTGCACCTGTGAAAGCGCTTCCAAGGAAGGGTGCTGGCTAGCAACAGCTTTCAGTGCTGGCACTTTTCATCTCTGAGCAATTGCTCGACGTTTGCAATTTCTCACCTGAGCTCTCTTTAGAGTGCACGAGAGGATGAGCAGAAGATGAGGTGGCTAGAGAAGCCCAGAGCCCCAGTGTTCTTAGGCCTACAAAAGCGCTTCCAAGGAAGGGTGCTGGCTAGCAACAGCTTTCAGTGCTGGCACTTTTCATCTCTGAGCAATTGCTCGACGTTTGCAATTTCTCAGCTCGTGTCTACGAGACGGAAATAGAAGGACCGTGACGTTTGGTGGGTAGAGAAGCGCAAAGCCCCAGTGTTACTGCGCCTGTAAAGCGCTTCCAAGGAAGGGTGCTGGCTAGCAACAGCTTTCAGTGCTGGCACTTTTCATCTCTGAGCAATTGCTGGACGTTTGCAATTTCTCACCTGAGCTCTCTTTAGAGTGCGCGAGAGGATGAGCAGAAGATGAGGTGGCTAGAGAAGCCCAGAGCCCCAGTGTTCTTAGGCCTACAAAAGCGCTTCCAAGGAAGGGTGCTGGCTAGCAACAGCTTTCAGTGCTGGCACTTTTCATCTCTGAGCAATTGCTCGACGTTTGCAATTTCTCAGCTCGTGTCTACGAGACGGAAAGAGAATGACCGTGACGTTTGGTGCGTATGGAAGCGCAAAGCCCCAGTGTTACTGCGCCTGTGAAAGCACTTCCAAGGAAGGGTGCTGGCTAGCAACAGCTTTCAGTGCTGGCACTTTTCATCTCTGAGCAATTGCTCGACGTTTGCAATTTCTCAGCTCGTGTCTACGAGGCGGAAAGAGAAGGACCGTGACGTTTGGTGGGTAGAGAAGCGCAAAGCCCCAGTGTTACTGCGCCTGTGAAAGCGCTTCCAAGGAAGGGTGCTGGCTAGCAACAGCTTTCAGTGCTGGCACTTTTCATCTCTGAGGAATTGCTGGACGTTTGCAATTTCTCAGCTCGTGTCTAGGAGACGGAAAGAGAAGGACCGTGACGTTTGGTGGGTAGAGAAGCGCAAAGCCCCAGTGTTGCTGTGCCTGTGAAAGCGCTTCCAAGGAAGGGTGCTGGCTAGCAACAGCTTTCAGTGCTGGCACTTTTCGTCTCGGAGCAATTGCTCGACGTTTGCAATTTCTCAGCTCGTGTCTAGGAGACGGAAAGAGAAGGACCGTGACGTTTGGTGGCTAGAGAAGCGCAAAGCCCCAGTGTTACTGCGCCTGTGAAAGCGCTTCCAAGGAAGGGTGCTGGCTAGCAACAGCTTTCAGTGCTGGCACTTTTCATCTCTGAGCAATTGCTCGACGTTTGCAATTTCTCAGCTCGTGTCTACGAGACGGAAAGAGAATGACCGTGACGTTTGGTGCGTATAGAAGCACAAAGCCCCAGTGTTACTGCGCCTGTGAAAGCGCTTCCAAGGAAGGGTGCTGGCTAGCAACAGCTTTCAGTGCTGGCACTTTTCAGCTCTGAGCAATTGCTCGACGTTTGCAATTTCTCAGCTCGTGTCTACGAGACGGAAAGAGAAGGACCGTGACGTTTGGTGCGTAGAAAAGTGCAAAGCCCCAGTGTTGCTGCGCCTGTGAAAGCGCTTCCAAGGAAGGGTGCTGGCTAGCAACAGCTTTCAGTGCTGGCACTTTTCTTCTCTGAGCAATTGCTGGACGTTTGCAATTTCTCACCTGAGCTCTCTTTAGAGTGCGCGAGAGGATGAGCAGAAGATGAGGTGGCTAGAGAAGCCCAGAGCCCCAGTGTTCTTAGGCCTACAAAAGCACTTCCAAGGAAGGGTGCTGGCTCGCAAGAGCTTTCAGTGCTGGCACTTTTCATCTCTGAGCAATTGCTGGACGTTTGCAATTTCTCAGCTCGTGTCTACGAGACGGAAAGAGAAGGACCGTGACGTTTGGTGGGTAGAGAAACGCAAAACCCCAGTGTTACTGCGCCTGTAAAGCGCTTCCAAGGAAGGGTGCTGGCTAGCAAGAGCTTTCAGTGCTGGCACTTTTCATCTCTGAGCAATTGCTGGACATTTGCAATTTCTCAGCTCGTGTCTAGGAGACGGAAAGAGAAGGACCGTGACGTTTGGTGCGTAGAAAAGTGCAAAGCCCCAGTGTTGCTGCGCCTGTGAAAGCGCTTCCAAGGAAGGGTGCTGGCTAGCAACAGCTTTCAGTGCTGGCACTTTTCATCTCTGAGCAATTGCTCGACATTTGCAATTTCTCACCTGAGCTCTCTTTAGAGTGCGCGAGAGGATGAGCAGAAGATGAGGTGGCTAGAGAAGCCCAGAGCCCCAGTGTTCTTAGGCCTACAAAAGCGCTTCCAAGGAAGGGTGCTGGCTAGCAACAGCTTTCAGTGCTGGCACTTTTCATCTCGGAGCAATTGCTCGACGTTTGCAATTTCTCAGCTCGTGTCTGCGAGACGGAGAGATAGTGACCGTGACGTTTGGTGGGTAGAGAAGCGCAAAGCCCCAGTGTTACTGCGCCTGTGAAAGCGCTTCCAAGGAAGGGTGCTGGCTAGCAAGAGCTTTCAGTGCTGGCACTTTTCAGCTCTGAGCAATTGCTCGACGTTTGCAATTTCTCACCTGAGCTCTCTTTAGAGTGCGCGAGAGGATGAGCAGAAGATGAGGTGGCTAGAGAAGCCCAGAGCCCCAGTGTTCTTAGGCCTACAAAAGCGCTTCCAAGGAAGGGTGCTGGCTAGCAACAGCTTTCAGTGCTGGCACTTTTCATCTCTGAGCAATTGCTCGACGTTTGCAATTTCTCAGCTCGTGTCTACGAGACGGAAAGAGAAGGACCATGACGTTTGGTGCGTATAGAAGCGCAAAGCCCCAGTGTTGCTGCGCCTGTGAAAGCGCTTCCAAGGAAGGGTGCTGGCTAGCAACAGCTTTCAGTGCTGGCACTTTTCATCTCTGAGCAATTGCTCGACGTTTGCAATTTCTCACCTGAGCTCTCTTTAGAGTGCGCGAGAGGATGAGCAGAAGATGAGGTGGCTAGAGAAGCCCAGAGCCCCAGTGTGCTTAGGCCTACAAAAGCGCTTCCAAGGAAGGGTGCTGGCTAGCAAGAGCTTTCAGTGCTGGCACTTTTCATTTCTGAGCAATTACTCGACGTTTGCAATTTCTCAGCTCGTGTCTACGAGACGGAAAGAGAATGACCGTGACGTTTGGTGCGTAGAAAAGTGCAAAGCCCCAGTGTTGCTGCGCCTGTGAAAGCACTTCCAAGGAAGGGTGCTGGCTAGCAACAGCTTTCAGTGCTGGCACTTTTCATCTCTGAGCAATAGCTCGACGTTTGCAATTTCTCAGCTCGTGTCTACGAGGCGGAAAGAGAAGGACCGTGACGTTTGGTGGGTAGAGAAGCGCAAAGCCCCAGTGTTACTGCGCCTGTGAAAGCGCTTCCAAGGAAGGGTGCTGGCTAGCAAGAGCTTTCAGTGCTGGCACTTTTCATCTCTGAGCAATTGCTCGACGTTTGCAATTTCTCAGCTCGTGTCTAGGAGACGGAAAGAGAAGGACCGTGACGTTTGGTGCGTAGAAAAGTGCAAAGCCCCAGTGTTGCTGCGCCTGTGAAAGCGCTTCCAAGGAAGGGTGCTGGCTAGCAACAGCTTTCAGTGCTGGCACTTTTCATCTCTGAGCAATTGCTCGACGTTTGCAATTTCTCACCTGAGCTCTCTTTAGAGTGCGCGAGAGGATGAGCAGAAGATGAGGTGGCTAGAGAAGCCCAGAGCCCCAGTGTTCTTAGGCCTACAAAAGCGCTTCCAAGGAAGGGTGCTGGCTAGCAACAGCTTTCAGTGCTGGCACTTTTCATCTCTGAGCAATTGCTGGACGTTTGCAATTTCTCAGCTCGTGTCTACGAGACGGAAAGAGAATGACCGTGACGTTTGGTGCGTATATAAGCGCAAAGCCACAGTGTTGCTGCACCTGTGAAAGCGCTTCCAAGGAAGGGTGCTGGCTAGCAACAGCTTTCAGTGCTGGCACTTTTCATCTCTGAGCAATTGCTCGACGTTTGCAATTTCTCACCTGAGCTCTCTTTAGAGTGCACGAGAGGATGAGCAGAAGATGAGGTGGCTAGAGAAGCCCAGAGCCCCAGTGTTCTTAGGCCTACAAAAGCGCTTCCAAGGAAGGGTGCTGGCTAGCAACAGCTTTCAGTGCTGGCACTTTTCATCTCTGAGCAATTGCTCGACGTTTGCAATTTCTCAGCTCGTGTCTACGAGACGGAAATAGAAGGACCGTGACGTTTGGTGGGTAGAGAAGCGCAAAGCCCCAGTGTTACTGCGCCTGTAAAGCGCTTCCAAGGAAGGGTGCTGGCTAGCAAGAGCTTTCAGTGCTGGCACTTTTCATCTCTGAGCAATTGCTCGACGTTTGCAATTTCTCAGCTCGTGTCTACGAGACGGAAAGAGAAGGACCGTGACGTTTGGTGGCTAGAGAAGCGCAAAGCCCCAGTGTTACTGCGCCTGTAAAGCGCTTCCAAGGAAGGGTGCTGGCTAGCAACAGCTTTCAGTGCTGGCACTTTTCATCTCTGAGCAATTGCTCGACGTTTGCAATTTCTCACCTGAGCTCTCTTTAGAGTGCGCGAGAGGATGAGCAGAAGATGAGGTGGCTAGAGAAGCCCAGAGCCCCAGTGTTCTTAGGCCTACAGAAGCGCTTCCAAGGAAGGGTGCTGGCTAGCAACAGCTTTCAGTGCTGGCACTTTTCATCTCTGAGCAATTGCTGGACGTTTGCAATTTCTCAGCTCGTGTCTAGGAGACGGAAAGAGAAGGACCGTGACGTTTGGTGGCTAGAGAAGCGCAAAGCCCCAGTGTTACTGCGCCTGTAAAGTGCTTCCAAGGAAGGGTGCTGGCTAGCAAGAGCTTTCAGTGCTGGCACTTTTCATCTCTGAGCAATTGCTCGACGTTTGCAATTTCTCAGCTCGTGTCTACCGACGGAAAGAGAAGGACCGTGACGTTTGGTGCGTAGAGAAGCGCAAAGCCCCAGTGTTACTGTGCCTGTGAAAGCGCTTCCAAGGAAGGGTGCTGGCTATCAAGAGCTTTCAGTGCTGGCACTTTTCAGCTCTGAGCAATTGCTGGACGTTTGCAATTTCTCAGCTCGTTTCTACGAGACGGAGAGATAGTGACCGTGACGTTTGGTGGCTAGAGAAGCGCAAAGCCCCAGTGTTACTGCGCCTGTGAAAGCGCTTCCAAGGAAGGGTGCTGGCTAGCAAGAGCTTTCAGTGCTGGCACTTTTCATCTCTGAGCAATTGCTCGACGTTTGCAATTTCTCAGCTCGTG
Organism: Sarcoramphus papa; assembly: GCA_037962945.1. Taxonomy (NCBI): domain Eukaryota; kingdom Metazoa; phylum Chordata; class Aves; order Accipitriformes; family Cathartidae; genus Sarcoramphus; species Sarcoramphus papa. Next base: position 4,279,845 of record JBBMRM010000084.1, on the reverse strand, counting down.
TCTAGGAGACGGAAAGAGAAGGACCGTGACGTTTGGTGCGTAGAAAAGTGCAAAGCCCCAGTGTTGCTGCGCCTGTGAAAGCGCTTCCAAGGAAGGGTGCTGGCTAGCAACAGCTTTCAGTGCTGGCACTTTTCTTCTCTGAGCAATTGCTCGACGTTTGCAATTTCTCACCTGAGCTCTCTTTAGAGTGCGCGAGAGGATGAGCAGAAGATGAGGTGGCTAGAGAAGCCCAGAGCCCCAGTGTTCTTAGGCCTACAAAAGCGCTTCCAAGGAAGGGTGCTGGCTAGCAACAGCTTTCAGTGCTGGCACTTTTCATCTCTGAGCAATTGCTGGACGTTTGCAATTTCTCAGCTCGTGTCTACGAGACGGAAAGAGAATGACCGTGACGTTTGGTGCGTATATAAGCGCAAAGCCCCAGTGTTGCTGCGCCTGTGAAAGCGCTTCCAAGGAAGGGTGCTGGCTAGCAACAGCTTTCAGTGCTGGCACTTTTCATCTCTGAGCAATTGCTCGACGTTTGCAATTTCTCACCTGAGCTCTCTTTAGAGTGCACGAGAGGATGAGCAGAAGATGAGGTGGCTAGAGAAGCCCAGAGCCCCAGTGTTCTTAGGCCTACAAAAGCGCTTCCAAGGAAGGGTGCTGGCTAGCAACAGCTTTCAGTGCTGGCACTTTTCATCTCTGAGCAATTGCTCGACGTTTGCAATTTCTCAGCTCGTGTCTACGAGGCGGAAAGAGAAGGACCGTGACGTTTGGTGGGTAGAGAAGCGCAAAGCCCCAGTGTTACTGCGCCTGTAAAGCGCTTCCAAGGAAGGGTGCTGGCTAGCAACAGCTTTCAGTGCTGGCACTTTTCATCTCTGAGCAATTGCTGGACGTTTGCAATTTCTCACCTGAGCTCTCTTTAGAGTGCGCGAGAGGATGAGCAGAAGATGAGGTGGCTAGAGAAGCCCAGAGCCCCAGTGTTCTTAGGCCTACAAAAGCGCTTCCAAGGAAGGGTGCTGGCTAGCAACAGCTTTCAGTGCTGGCACTTTTCATCTCTGAGCAATTGCTCGACGTTTGCAATTTCTCAGCTCGTGTCTACGAGACGGAAAGAGAATGACCGTGACGTTTGGTGCGTATAGAAGCGCAAAGCCCCAGTGTTACTGCGCCTGTGAAAGCACTTCCAAGGAAGGGTGCTGGCTAGCAACAGCTTTCAGTGCTGGCACTTTTCATCTCTGAGCAATTGCTCGACGTTTGCAATTTCTCAGCTCGTGTCTACGAGGCGGAAAGAGAAGGACCGTGACGTTTGGTGGGTAGAGAAGCGCAAAGCCCCAGTGTTACTGCGCCTGTGAAAGCGCTTCCAAGGAAGGGTGCTGGCTAGCAACAGCTTTCAGTGCTGGCACTTTTCATCTCTGAGGAATTGCTGGACGTTTGCAATTTCTCAGCTCGTGTCTAGGAGACGGAAAGAGAAGGACCGTGACGTTTGGTGCGTATAGAAGCGCAAAGCCCCAGTGTTGCTGTGCCTGTGAAAGCGCTTCCAAGGAAGGGTGCTGGCTAGCAACAGCTTTCAGTGCTGGCACTTTTCGTCTCTGAGCAATTGCTCTACGTTTGCAATTTCTCAGCTCGTGTCTAGGAGACGGAAAGAGAAGGACCGTGACGTTTGGTGGCTAGAGAAGCGCAAAGCCCCAGTGTTACTGCGCCTGTGAAAGCGCTTCCAAGGAAGGGTGCTGGCTAGCAACAGCTTTCAGTGCTGGCACTTTTCATCTCTGAGCAATTGCTCGACGTTTGCAATTTCTCAGCTCGTGTCTACGAGACGGAAAGAGAATGACCGTGACGTTTGGTGCGTATAGAAGCACAAAGCCCCAGTGTTACTGCGCCTGTGAAAGCACTTCCAAGGAAGGGTGCTGGCTAGCAACAGCTTTCAGTGCTGGCACTTTTCATCTCTGAGCAATTGCTCGACGTTTGCAATTTCTCAGCTCGTGTCTACGAGACGGAAAGAGAAGGACCGTGACGTTTGGTGCGTAGAAAAGTGCAAAGCCCCAGTGTTGCTGCGCCTGTGAAAGCGCTTCCAAGGAAGGGTGCTGGCTAGCAACAGCTTTCAGTGCTGGCACTTTTCATCTCTGAGCAATTGCTGGACGTTTGCAATTTCTCACCTGAGCTCTCTTTAGAGTGCGCGAGAGGATGAGCAGAAGATGAGGTGGCTAGAGAAGCCCAGAGCCCCAGTGTTCTTAGGCCTACAAAAGCACTTCCAAGGAAGGGTGCTGGCTAGCAACAGCTTTCAGTGCTGGCACTTTTCATCTCTGAGCAATTGCTCGACGTTTGCAATTTCTCAGCTCGTGTCTACGAGACGGAAAGAGAAGGACCGTGACGTTTGGTGGGTAGAGAAACGCAAAGCCCCAGTGTTACTGCGCCTGTAAAGCGCTTCCAAGGAAGGGTGCTGGCTAGCAAGAGCTTTCAGTGCTGGCACTTTTCATCTCTGAGCAATTGCTGGACATTTGCAATTTCTCAGCTCGTGTCTAGGAGACGGAAAGAGAAGGACCGTGACGTTTGGTGCGTAGAAAAGTGCAAAGCCCCAGTGTTGCTGCGCCTGTGAAAGCGCTTCCAAGGAAGGGTGCTGGCTAGCAACAGCTTTCAGTGCTGGCACTTTTCATCTCTGAGCAATTGCTCGACATTTGCAATTTCTCACCTGAGCTCTCTTTAGAGTGCGCGAGAGGATGAGCAGAAGATGAGGTGGCTAGAGAAGCCCAGAGCCCCAGTGTTCTTAGGCCTACAAAAGCGCTTCCAAGGAAGGGTGCTGGCTAGCAACAGCTTTCAGTGCTGGCACTTTTCATCTCGGAGCAATTGCTCGACGTTTGCAATTTCTCAGCTCGTGTCTGCGAGACGGAGAGATAGTGACCGTGACGTTTGGTGGGTAGAGAAGCGCAAAGCCCCAGTGTTACTGCGCCTGTGAAAGCGCTTCCAAGGAAGGGTGCTGGCTAGCAAGAGCTTTCAGTGCTGGCACTTTTCAGCTCTGAGCAATTGCTCGACGTTTGCAATTTCTCACCTGAGCTCTCTTTAGAGTGCGCGAGAGGATGAGCAGAAGATGAGGTGGCTAGAGAAGCCCAGAGCCCCAGTGTTCTTAGGCCTACAAAAGCGCTTCCAAGGAAGGGTGCTGGCTAGCAACAGCTTTCAGTGCTGGCACTTTTCATCTCTGAGCAATTGCTCGACGTTTGCAATTTCTCAGCTCGTGTCTACGAGACGGAAAGAGAAGGACCATGACGTTTGGTGCGTATAGAAGCGCAAAGCCCCAGTGTTGCTGCGCCTGTGAAAGCGCTTCCAAGGAAGGGTGCTGGCTAGCAACAGCTTTCAGTGCTGGCACTTTTCATCTCTGAGCAATTGCTCGACGTTTGCAATTTCTCACCTGAGCTCTCTTTAGAGTGCGCGAGAGGATGAGCAGAAGATGAGGTGGCTAGAGAAGCCCAGAGCCCCAGTGTGCTTAGGCCTACAAAAGCGCTTCCAAGGAAGGGTGCTGGCTAGCAAGAGCTTTCAGTGCTGGCACTTTTCATTTCTGAGCAATTACTCGACGTTTGCAATTTCTCAGCTCGTGTCTACGAGACGGAAAGAGAATGACCGTGACGTTTGGTGCGTATAGAAGCGCAAAGCCCCAGTGTTGCTGCGCCTGTGAAAGCACTTCCAAGGAAGGGTGCTGGCTAGCAACAGCTTTCAGTGCTGGCACTTTTCATCTCTGAGCAATAGCTCGACGTTTGCAATTTCTCAGCTCGTGTCTACGAGGCGGAAAGAGAAGGACCGTGACGTTTGGTGGGTAGAGAAGCGCAAAGCCCCAGTGTTACTGCGCCTGTGAAAGCGCTTCCAAGGAAGGGTGCTGGCTAGCAAGAGCTTTCAGTGCTGGCACTTTTCATCTCTGAGCAATTGCTCGACGTTTGCAATTTCTCAGCTCGTGTCTAGGAGACGGAAAGAGAAGGACCGTGACGTTTGGTGCGTAGAAAAGTGCAAAGCCCCAGTGTTGCTGCGCCTGTGAAAGCGCTTCCAAGGAAGGGTGCTGGCTAGCAACAGCTTTCAGTGCTGGCACTTTTCTTCTCTGAGCAATTGCTCGACGTTTGCAATTTCTCACCTGAGCTCTCTTTAGAGTGCGCGAGAGGATGAGCAGAAGATGAGGTGGCTAGAGAAGCCCAGAGCCCCAGTGTTCTTAGGCCTACAAAAGCGCTTCCAAGGAAGGGTGCTGGCTAGCAACAGCTTTCAGTGCTGGCACTTTTCATCTCTGAGCAATTGCTCGACGTTTGCAATTTCTCAGCTCGTGTCTACGAGACGGAAAGAGAATGACCGTGACGTTTGGTGCGTATATAAGCGCAAAGCCACAGTGTTGCTGCACCTGTGAAAGCGCTTCCAAGGAAGGGTGCTGGCTAGCAACAGCTTTCAGTGCTGGCACTTTTCATCTCTGAGCAATTGCTCGACGTTTGCAATTTCTCACCTGAGCTCTCTTTAGAGTGCACGAGAGGATGAGCAGAAGATGAGGTGGCTAGAGAAGCCCAGAGCCCCAGTGTTCTTAGGCCTACAAAAGCGCTTCCAAGGAAGGGTGCTGGCTAGCAACAGCTTTCAGTGCTGGCACTTTTCATCTCGGAGCAATTGCTCGACGTTTGCAATTTCTCAGCTCGTGTCTACGAGACGGAAATAGAAGGACCGTGACGTTTGGTGGGTAGAGAAGCGCAAAGCCCCAGTGTTACTGCGCCTGTAAAGCGCTTCCAAGGAAGGGTGCTGGCTAGCAAGAGCTTTCAGTGCTGGCACTTTTCATCTCTGAGCAATTGCTCGACGTTTGCAATTTCTCAGCTCGTGTCTACGAGACGGAAAGAGAAGGACCGTGACGTTTGGTGGCTAGAGAAGCGCAAAGCCCCAGTGTTACTGCGCCTGTAAAGCGCTTCCAAGGAAGGGTGCTGGCTAGCAACAGCTTTCAGTGCTGGCACTTTTCATCTCTGAGCAATTGCTCGACGTTTGCAATTTCTCACCTGAGCTCTCTTTAGAGTGCGCGAGAGGATGAGCAGAAGATGAGGTGGCTAGAGAAGCCCAGAGCCCCAGTGTTCTTAGGCCTACAGAAGCGCTTCCAAGGAAGGGTGCTGGCTAGCAAGAGCTTTCAGTGCTGGCACTTTTCATCTCTGAGCAATTGCTGGACGTTTGCAATTTCTCAGCTCGTGTCTAGGAGACGGAAAGAGAAGGACCGTGACGTTTGGTGGCTAGAGAAGCGCAAAGCCCCAGTGTTACTGCGCCTGTAAAGTGCTTCCAAGGAAGGGTGCTGGCTAGCAAGAGCTTTCAGTGCTGGCACTTTTCATCTCTGAGCAATTGCTCGACGTTTGCAATTTCTCAGCTCGTGTCTACGAGACGGAAAGAGAAGGACCGTGACGTTTGGTGCGTAGAGAAGCGCAAAGCCCCAGTGTTACTGTGCCTGTGAAAGCGCTTCCAAGGAAGGGTGCTGGCTATCAAGAGCTTTCAGTGCTGGCACTTTTCATCTCTGAGCAATTGCTGGACGTTTGCAATTTCTCAGCTCGTTTCTACGAGACGGAGAGATAGTGACCGTGACGTTTGGTGGCTAGAGAAGCGCAAAGCCCCAGTGTTACTGCGCCTGTGAAAGCGCTTCCAAGGAAGGGTGCTGGCTAGCAACAGCTTTCAGTGCTGGCACTTTTCATCTCTGAGCAATTGCTCGACGTTTGCAATTTCTCAGCTCCTGTCTACGAGACGGAGAGATAGTGACCGTGACGTTTGGTGGGTAGAGAAGCGCAAAGCCACAGTGTTACTGCGCCTGTGAAAGCGCTTCCAAGGAAGGGTGCTGGCTAGCAACAGCTTTCAGTGCTGGCACTTTTCATCTCTGAGCAATTGCTCGACGTTTGCAATTTCTCACCTGAGCTCTCTTTAGAGTGCGCGAGAGGATGAGCAGAAGATGAGGTGGCTAGAGAAGCCCAGAGCCCCAGTGTTCTTAGGCCTACAAAAGCGCTTCCAAGGAAGGGTGCTGGCTATCAAGAGCTTTCAGTGCTGGCACTTTTCATCTCTGAGCAATTGCTGGACGTTTGCAATTTCTCAGCTCCTGTCTACGAGAAGGACCGTGACGTTTGGTGCGTATAGAAGCGCAAAGCCCCAGTGTTGCTGCGCCTGTGAAAGCGCTTCCGAGGAAGGGTGCTGGCTAGCAGCAGCTTTCAGTGCTGGCACTTTTCATCTCTGAGCAATTGCCTGACGTTTGCAATTTCTCCCCTGAGCTCTCTTTAGAGTGCGCGAGAGGATGAGCAGAAGATGAGGTGGCTAGAGAAGCCCAGAGCCCCAGTGTTCTTAGGCCTACAAAAGCGCTTCCAAGGAAGGGTGCTGGCTAGCAACAGCTTTCAGTGCTGGCACTTTTCATCTCTGAGCAATTGCTCGACGTTTGCAATTTCTCAGCTCGTGTCTACGAGACGGAAAGAGAAGGACCGTGACGTTTGGTGCGTATAGAAGCGCAAAGCCCCAGTGTTGCTGCGCCTGTGAAAGCGCTTCCAAGGAAGGGTGCTGGCTAGCAACAGCTTTCAGTGCTGGCACTTTTCATCTCTGAGCAATTGCTCGACGTTTGCAATTTCTCAGCTCGTGTCTACCGACGGAAAGAGAAGGACCGTGACGTTTGATGGCTAGAGAAGCGCAAAGCCCCAGTGTTACTGCGCCTGTAAAGCGCTTCCAAGGAAGGGTGCTGGCTAGCAACAGCTTTCAGTGCTGGCACTTTTCATCTCTGAGCAATTGCTCGACGTTTGCAATTTCTCAGCTCGTGTCTACGAGACGGAAAGAGAAGGACCGTGACGTTTGGTGCGTATAGAAGCGCAAAGCCCCAGTGTTGCTACGCCTGTGAAAGCGCTTCCAAGGAAGGGTGCTGGCTCGCAAGAGCTTTCAGTGCTGGCACTTTTCATCTCTGAGCAATTGCTCGACGTTTGCAATTTCTCACCTGAGCTCTCTTTAGAGTGCGCGAGAGGATGAGCAGAAGATGAGGTGGCTAGAGAAGCCCAGAGCCCCAGTGTTCTTAGGCCTACAAAAGCGCTTCCAAGGCAGGGTGCTGTCTAGCAACAGCTTTCAGTGCTGTCACTTTTCATCTCTGAGCAATTGCTGGACGTTTGCAATTTCTCAGCTCGTGTCTACGAGACGGAAAGAGAATGACCGTGACGTTTGGTGGCTAGAGAAGCGCAAAGCCCCAGTGTTGCTGCGCCTGTGAAAGCACTTCCAAGGAAGGGTGCTGGCTAGCAACAGCTTTCAGTGCTGGCACTTTTCATCTCTGAGCAATAGCTCGACGTTTGCAATTTCTCAGCTCGTGTCTACGAGGCGGAAAGAGAAGGACCGTGACGTTTGGTGGGTAGAGAAGCGCAAAGCCCCAGTGTTACTGCGCCTGTGAAAGCGCTTCCAAGGAAGGGTGCTGGCTAGCAAGAGCTTTCAGTGCTGGCACTTTTCATCTCTGAGCAATTGCTCGACGTTTGCAATTTCTCAGCTCGTGTCTAGGAGACGGAAAGAGAAGGACCGTGACGTTTGGTGCGTAGAAAAGTGCAAAGCCCCAGTGTTGCTGCGCCTGTGAAAGCGCTTCCAAGGAAGGGTGCTGGCTAGCAACAGCTTTCAGTGCTGGCACTTTTCTTCTCTGAGCAATTGCTCGACGTTTGCAATTTCTCACCTGAGCTCTCTTTAGAGTGCGCGAGAGGATGAGCAGAAGATGAGGTGGCTAGAGAAGCCCAGAGCCCCAGTGTTCTTAGGCCTACAAAAGCGCTTCCAAGGAAGGGTGCTGGCTAGCAACAGCTTTCAGTGCTGGCACTTTTCATCTCTGAGCAATTGCTCGACGTTTGCAATTTCTCAGCTCGTGTCTACGAGACGGAAAGAGAATGACCGTGACGTTTGGTGCGTATATAAGCGCAAAGCCACAGTGTTGCTGCACCTGTGAAAGCGCTTCCAAGGAAGGGTGCTGGCTAGCAACAGCTTTCAGTGCTGGCACTTTTCATCTCTGAGCAATTGCTCGACGTTTGCAATTTCTCACCTGAGCTCTCTTTAGAGTGCACGAGAGGATGAGCAGAAGATGAGGTGGCTAGAGAAGCCCAGAGCCCCAGTGTTCTTAGGCCTACAAAAGCGCTTCCAAGGAAGGGTGCTGGCTAGCAACAGCTTTCAGTGCTGGCACTTTTCATCTCTGAGCAATTGCTCGACGTTTGCAATTTCTCAGCTCGTGTCTACGAGACGGAAATAGAAGGACCGTGACGTTTGGTGGGTAGAGAAGCGCAAAGCCCCAGTGTTACTGCGCCTGTAAAGCGCTTCCAAGGAAGGGTGCTGGCTAGCAAGAGCTTTCAGTGCTGGCACTTTTCATCTCTGAGCAATTGCTCGACGTTTGCAATTTCTCAGCTCGTGTCTACGAGACGGAAAGAGAAGGACCGTGACGTTTGGTGGCTAGAGAAGCGCAAAGCCCCAGTGTTACTGCGCCTGTAAAGCGCTTCCAAGGAAGGGTGCTGGCTAGCAACAGCTTTCAGTGCTGGCACTTTTCATCTCTGAGCAATTGCTCGACGTTTGCAATTTCTCACCTGAGCTCTCTTTAGAGTGCGCGAGAGGATGAGCAGAAGATGAGGTGGCTAGAGAAGCCCAGAGCCCCAGTGTTCTTAGGCCTACAGAAGCGCTTCCAAGGAAGGGTGCTGGCTAGCAAGAGCTTTCAGTGCTGGCACTTTTCATCTCTGAGCAATTGCTGGACGTTTGCAATTTCTCAGCTCGTGTCTAGGAGACGGAAAGAGAAGGACCGTGACGTTTGGTGGCTAGAGAAGCGCAAAGCCCCAGTGTTACTGCGCCTGTAAAGTGCTTCCAAGGAAGGGTGCTGGCTAGCAAGAGCTTTCAGTGCTGGCACTTTTCATCTCTGAGCAATTGCTCGACGTTTGCAATTTCTCAGCTCGTGTCTACCGACGGAAAGAGAAGGACCGTGACGTTTGGTGCGTAGAGAAGCGCAAAGCCCCAGTGTTACTGTGCCTGTGAAAGCGCTTCCAAGGAAGGGTGCTGGCTATCAAGAGCTTTCAGTGCTGGCACTTTTCATCTCTGAGCAATTGCTGGACGTTTGCAATTTCTCAGCTCGTTTCTACGAGACGGAGAGATAGTGACCGTGACGTTTGGTGGCTAGAGAAGCGCAAAGCCCCAGTGTTACTGCGCCTGTGAAAGCGCTTCCAAGGAAGGGTGCTGGCTAGCAACAGCTTTCAGTGCTGGCACTTTTCATCTCTGAGCAATTGCTCGACGTTTGCAATTTCTCAGCTCCTGTCTACGAGACGGAGAGATAGTGACCGTGACGTTTGGTGGGTAGAGAAGCGCAAAGCCACAGTGTTACTGCGCCTGTGAAAGCGCTTCCAAGGAAGGGTGCTGGCTAGCAACAGCTTTCAGTGCTGGCACTTTTCATCTCTGAGCAATTGCTCGACGTTTGCAATTTCTCACCTGAGCTCTCTTTAGAGTGCGCGAGAGGATGAGCAGAAGATGAGGTGGCTAGAGAAGCCCAGAGCCCCAGTGTTCTTAGGCCTACAAAAGCGCTTCCAAGGAAGGGTGCTGGCTATCAAGAGCTTTCAGTGCTGGCACTTTTCATCTCTGAGCAATTGCTGGACGTTTGCAATTTCTCAGCTCCTGTCTACGAGAAGGACCGTGACGTTTGGTGCGTATAGAAGCGCAAAGCCCCAGTGTTGCTGCGCCTGTGAAAGCGCTTCCGAGGAAGGGTGCTGGCTAGCAGCAGCTTTCAGTGCTGGCACTTTTCATCTCTGAGCAATTGCCTGACGTTTGCAATTTCTCCCCTGAGCTCTCTTTAGAGTGCGCGAGAGGATGAGCAGAAGATGAGGTGGCTAGAGAAGCCCAGAGCCCCAGTGTTCTTAGGCCTACAAAAGCGCTTCCAAGGAAGGGTGCTGGCTAGCAACAGCTTTCAGTGCTGGCACTTTTCATCTCTGAGCAATTGCTCGACGTTTGCAATTTCTCAGCTCGTGTCTACGAGACGGAAAGAGAAGGACCGTGACGTTTGGTGCGTATAGAAGCGCAAAGCCCCAGTGTTGCTGCGCCTGTGAAAGCGCTTCCAAGGAAGGGTGCTGGCTAGCAACAGCTTTCAGTGCTGGCACTTTTCATCTCTGAGCAATTGCTCGACGTTTGCAATTTCTCAGCTCGTGTCTACCGACGGAAAGAGAAGGACCGTGACGTTTGATGGCTAGAGAAGCGCAAAGCCCCAGTGTTACTGCGCCTGTAAAGCGCTTCCAAGGAAGGGTGCTGGCTAGCAACAGCTTTCAGTGCTGGCACTTTTCATCTCTGAGCAATTGCTCGACGTTTGCAATTTCTCAGCTCGTGTCTACGAGACGGAAAGAGAAGGACCGTGACGTTTGGTGCGTATAGAAGCGCAAAGCCCCAGTGTTGCTACGCCTGTGAAAGCGCTTCCAAGGAAGGGTGCTGGCTCGCAAGAGCTTTCAGTGCTGGCACTTTTCATCTCTGAGCAATTGCTCGACGTTTGCAATTTCTCACCTGAGCTCTCTTTAGAGTGCGCGAGAGGATGAGCAGAAGATGAGGTGGCTAGAGAAGCCCAGAGCCCCAGTGTTCTTAGGCCTACAAAAGCGCTTCCAAGGCAGGGTGCTGTCTAGCAACAGCTTTCAGTGCTGTCACTTTTCATCTCTGAGCAATTGCTGGACGTTTGCAATTTCTCAGCTCGTGTCTACGAGACGGAAAGAGAATGACCGTGACGTTTGGTGGCTAGAGAAGCGCAAAGCCCCACTGTTACTGCGCCTGTGAAAGCGCTTCCAAGGAAGGGTGCTGGCTAGCAAGAGCTTTCAGTGCTGGCACTTTTCATCTCTGAGCAATTGCTCGACGTTTGCAATTTCTCAGCTCGTGTGTACGAGACGGAGAGATAGTGACCGTGACGTTTGGTGGGTAGAGAAGCGCAAAGCCCCAGTGTTACTGCGCCTGTGAAAGCGCTTCCAAGGAAGGGTGCTGGCTAGCAAGAGCTTTCAGTGCTGGCACTTTTCATCTCTGAGCAATTGCTCGACGTTTGCAATTTCTCACCTGAGCTCTCTTTAGAGTGCGCGAGAGGATGAGCAGAAGATGAGGTGGCTAGAGAAGCCCAGAGCCCCACTGTTCTTAGGCCTACAAAAGCGCTTCCAAGGAAGGGTGCTGGCTAGCAACAGCTTTCAGTGCTGGCACTTTTCATCTCTGAGCAATTGCTGGACGTTTGCAATTTCTCAGCTCGTGTCTACGAGACGGAAAGAGAAGGACCATGACGTTTGGTGCGTATAGAAGCGCAAAGCCCCAGTGTTGCTGCGCCTGTGAAAGCGCTTCCAAGGAAGGGTGCTGGCTAGCAACAGCTTTCAGTGCTGGCACTTTTCATCTCTGAGCAATTGCTCGACGTTTGCAATTTCTCACCTGAGCTCTCTTTAGAGTGCGCGAGAGGATGAGCAGAAGATGAGGTGGCTAGAGAAGCCCAGAGCCCCAGTGTGCTTAGGCCTACAAAAGCGCTTCCAAGGAAGGGTGCTGGCTAGCAAGAGCTTTCAGTGCTGGCACTTTTCATCTCTGAGCAATTGCTCGACGTTTGCAATTTCTCAGCTCGTGTCTACGAGACGGAAAGAGAATGACCGTGACGTTTGGTGCGTATAGAAGCGCAAAGCCCCAGTGTTGCTGCGCCTGTGAAAGCACTTCCAAGGAAGGGTGCTGGCTAGCAACAGCTTTCAGTGCTGGCACTTTTCATCTCTGAGCAATTGCTCGACGTTTGCAATTTCTCAGCTCGTGTCTACGAGACGGAAAGAGAAGGACCGTGACGTTTGGTGGGTAGAGAAGCGCAAAGCCCCAGTGTTACTGCGCCTGTGAAAGCGCTTCCAAGGAAGGGTGCTGGCTAGCAAGAGCTTTCAGTGCTGGCACTTTTCATCTCTGAGCAATTGCTCGACGTTTGCAATTTCTCAGCTCGTGTCTACGAGACGGAAAGAGAAGGACCGTGACGTTTGGTGCGTAGAAAAGTGCAAAGCCCCAGTGTTGCTGCGCCTGTGAAAGCGCTTCCAAGGAAGGGTGCTGGCTAGCAACAGCTTTCAGTGCTGGCACTTTTCTTCTCTGAGCAATTGCTCGACGTTTGCAATTTCTCACCTGAGCTCTCTTTAGAGTGCGCGAGAGGATGAGCAGAAGATGAGGTGGCTAGAGAAGCCCAGAGCCCCAGTGTTCTTAGGCCTACAAAAGCGCTTCCAAGGAAGGGTGCTGGCTAGCAACAGCTTTCAGTGCTGGCACTTTTCATCTCTGAGCAATTGCTGGACGTTTGCAATTTCTCAGCTCGTGTCTACGAGACGGAAAGAGAATGACCGTGACGTTTGGTGCGTATATAAGCGCAAAGCCACAGTGTTGCTGCACCTGTGAAAGCGCTTCCAAGGAAGGGTGCTGGCTAGCAACAGCTTTCAGTGCTGGCACTTTTCATCTCTGAGCAATTGCTCGACGTTTGCAATTTCTCACCTGAGCTCTCTTTAGAGTGCACGAGAGGATGAGCAGAAGATGAGGTGGCTAGAGAAGCCCAGAGCCCCAGTGTTCTTAGGCCTACAAAAGCGCTTCCAAGGAAGGGTGCTGGCTAGCAACAGCTTTCAGTGCTGGCACTTTTCATCTCTGAGCAATTGCTCGACGTTTGCAATTTCTCAGCTCGTGTCTACGAGACGGAAATAGAAGGACCGTGACGTTTGGTGGGTAGAGAAGCGCAAAGCCCCAGTGTTACTGCGCCTGTAAAGCGCTTCCAAGGAAGGGTGCTGGCTAGCAACAGCTTTCAGTGCTGGCACTTTTCATCTCTGAGCAATTGCTCGACGTTTGCAATTTCTCAGCTCGTGTCTACGAGACGGAAAGAGAAGGACCGTGACGTTTGGTGGCTAGAGAAGCGCAAAGCCCCAGTGTTACTGCGCCTGTAAAGCGCTTCCAAGGAAGGGTGCTGGCTAGCAACAGCTTTCAGTGCTGGCACTTTTCATCTCTGAGCAATTGCTCGACGTTTGCAATTTCTCACCTGAGCTCTCTTTAGAGTGCGCGAGAGGATGAGCAGAAGATGAGGTGGCTAGAGAAGCCCAGAGCCCCAGTGTTCTTAGGCCTACAGAAGCGCTTCCAAGGAAGGGTGCTGGCTAGCAAGAGCTTTCAGTGCTGGCACTTTTCATCTCTGAGCAATTGCTGGACGTTTGCAATTTCTCAGCTCGTGTCTAGGAGACGGAAAGAGAAGGACCGTGACGTTTGGTGGCTAGAGAAGCGCAAAGCCCCAGTGTTACTGCGCCTGTAAAGTGCTTCCAAGGAAGGGTGCTGGCTAGCAAGAGCTTTCAGTGCTGGCACTTTTCATCTCTGAGCAATTGCTCGACGTTTGCAATTTCTCAGCTCGTGTCTACCGACGGAAAGAGAAGGACCGTGACGTTTGGTGCGTAGAGAAGCGCAAAGCCCCAGTGTTACTGTGCCTGTGAAAGCGCTTCCAAGGAAGGGTGCTGGCTAGCAACAGCTTTCAGTGCTGGCACTTTTCATCTCTGAGCAATTGCTGGACGTTTGCAATTTCTCAGCTCGTTTCTACGAGATGGAGAGATAGTGACCGTGACGTTTGGTGGCTAGAGAAGCGCAAAGCCCCAGTGTTACTGCGCCTGTGAAAGCGCTTCCAAGGAAGGGTGCTGGCTAGCAACAGCTTTCAGTGCTGGCACTTTTCATCTCTGAGCAATTGCTCGACGTTTGCAATTTCTCAGCTCGTGTCTACGAGACGGAAAGAGAAGGACCATGACGTTTGGTGCGTATAGAAGCGCAAAGCCCCAGTGTTGCTGCGCCTGTGAAAGCGCTTCCAAGGAAGGGTGCTGGCTAGCAACAGCTTTCAGTGCTGGCACTTTTCATCTCTGAGCAATTGCTCGACGTTTGCAATTTCTCACCTGAGCTCTCTTTAGAGTGCGCGAGAGGATGAGCAGAAGATGAGGTGGCTAGAGAAGCCCAGAGCCCCAGTGTGCTTAGGCCTACAAAAGCGCTTCCAAGGAAGGGTGCTGGCTAGCAAGAGCTTTCAGTGCTGGCACTTTTCATCTCTGAGCAATTGCTCGACGTTTGCAATTTCTCAGCTCGTGTCTACGAGACGGAAAGAGAATGACCGTGACGTTTGGTGCGTATAGAAGCGCAAAGCCCCAGTGTTGCTGCGCCTGTGAAAGCACTTCCAAGGAAGGGTGCTGGCTAGCAACAGCTTTCAGTGCTGGCACTTTTCATCTCTGAGCAATTGCTCGACGTTTGCAATTTCTCAGCTCGTGTCTACGAGACGGAAAGAGAAGGACCGTGACGTTTGGTGGGTAGAGAAGCGCAAAGCCCCAGTGTTACTGCGCCTGTGAAAGCGCTTCCAAGGAAGGGTGCTGGCTAGCAAGAGCTTTCAGTGCTGGCACTTTTCATCTCTGAGCAATTGCTCGACGTTTGCAATTTCTCAGCTCGTGTCTACGAGACGGAAAGAGAAGGACCGTGACGTTTGGTGCGTAGAAAAGTGCAAAGCCCCAGTGTTGCTGCGCCTGTGAAAGCGCTTCCAAGGAAGGGTGCTGGCTAGCAACAGCTTTCAGTGCTGGCACTTTTCTTCTCTGAGCAATTGCTCGACGTTTGCAATTTCTCACCTGAGCTCTCTTTAGAGTGCGCGAGAGGATGAGCAGAAGATGAGGTGGCTAGAGAAGCCCAGAGCCCCAGTGTTCTTAGGCCTACAAAAGCGCTTCCAAGGAAGGGTGCTGGCTAGCAACAGCTTTCAGTGCTGGCACTTTTCATCTCTGAGCAATTGCTGGACGTTTGCAATTTCTCAGCTCGTGTCTACGAGACGGAAAGAGAATGACCGTGACGTTTGGTGCGTATATAAGCGCAAAGCCACAGTGTTGCTGCACCTGTGAAAGCGCTTCCAAGGAAGGGTGCTGGCTAGCAACAGCTTTCAGTGCTGGCACTTTTCATCTCTGAGCAATTGCTCGACGTTTGCAATTTCTCACCTGAGCTCTCTTTAGAGTGCACGAGAGGATGAGCAGAAGATGAGGTGGCTAGAGAAGCCCAGAGCCCCAGTGTTCTTAGGCCTACAAAAGCGCTTCCAAGGAAGGGTGCTGGCTAGCAACAGCTTTCAGTGCTGGCACTTTTCATCTCTGAGCAATTGCTCGACGTTTGCAATTTCTCAGCTCGTGTCTACGAGACGGAAATAGAAGGACCGTGACGTTTGGTGGGTAGAGAAGCGCAAAGCCCCAGTGTTACTGCGCCTGTAAAGCGCTTCCAAGGAAGGGTGCTGGCTAGCAACAGCTTTCAGTGCTGGCACTTTTCATCTCTGAGCAATTGCTCGACGTTTGCAATTTCTCAGCTCGTGTCTACGAGACGGAAAGAGAAGGACCGTGACGTTTGGTGGCTAGAGAAGCGCAAAGCCCCAGTGTTACTGCGCCTGTAAAGCGCTTCCAAGGAAGGGTGCTGGCTAGCAACAGCTTTCAGTGCTGGCACTTTTCATCTCTGAGCAATTGCTCGACGTTTGCAATTTCTCACCTGAGCTCTCTTTAGAGTGCGCGAGAGGATGAGCAGAAGATGAGGTGGCTAGAGAAGCCCAGAGCCCCAGTGTTCTTAGGCCTACAGAAGCGCTTCCAAGGAAGGGTGCTGGCTAGCAAGAGCTTTCAGTGCTGGCACTTTTCATCTCTGAGCAATTGCTGGACGTTTGCAATTTCTCAGCTCGTGTCTAGGAGACGGAAAGAGAAGGACCGTGACGTTTGGTGGCTAGAGAAGCGCAAAGCCCCAGTGTTACTGCGCCTGTAAAGTGCTTCCAAGGAAGGGTGCTGGCTAGCAAGAGCTTTCAGTGCTGGCACTTTTCATCTCTGAGCAATTGCTCGACGTTTGCAATTTCTCAGCTCGTGTCTACCGACGGAAAGAGAAGGACCGTGACGTTTGGTGCGTAGAGAAGCGCAAAGCCCCAGTGTTACTGTGCCTGTGAAAGCGCTTCCAAGGAAGGGTGCTGGCTAGCAACAGCTTTCAGTGCTGGCACTTTTCATCTCTGAGCAATTGCTGGACGTTTGCAATTTCTCAGCTCGTTTCTACGAGATGGAGAGATAGTGACCGTGACGTTTGGTGGCTAGAGAAGCGCAAAGCCCCAGTGTTACTGCGCCTGTGAAAGCGCTTCCAAGGAAGGGTGCTGGCTAGCAACAGCTTTCAGTGCTGGCACTTTTCATCTCTGAGCAATTGCTCGACGTTTGCAATTTCTCAGCTCCTGTCTACGAGACGGAGAGATAGTGACCGTGACGTTTGGTGGCTAGAGAAGCGCAAAGCCACAGTGTTACTGCGCCTGTGAAAGCGCTTCCAAGGAAGGGTGCTGGCTAGCAACAGCTTTCAGTGCTGGCACTTTTCATCTCTGAGCAATTGCTCGACGTTTGCAATTTCTCACCTGAGCTCTCTTTAGAGTGCGCGAGAGGATGAGCAGAAGATGAGGTGGCTAGAGAAGCCCAGAGCCCCAGTGTTCTTAGGCCTACAAAAGCGCTTCCAAGGAAGGGTGCTGGCTATCAAGAGCTTTCAGTGCTGGCACTTTTCATCTCTGAGCAATTGCTCGACGTTTGCAATTTCTCAGCTCCTGTCTACGAGAAGGACCGTGACGTTTGGTGCGTATAGAAGCGCAAAGCCCCAGTGTTGCTGCGCCTGTGAAAGCGCTTCCGAGGAAGGGTGCTGGCTAGCAGCAGCTTTCAGTGCTGGCACTTTTCGTCTCTGAGCAATTGCTCGACGTTTGCAATTTCTCACCTGAGCTCTCTTTAGAGTGCGCGAGAGGATGAGCAGAAGATGAGGTGGCTAGAGAAGCCCAGAGCCCCAGTGTTCTTAGGCCTACAAAAGCGCTTCCAAGGAAGGGTGCTGGCTAGCAACAGCTTTTGCAATTTCTCAGCTCGTGTCTACGAGACGGAAAGAGAAGGACCGTGACGTTTGGTGCGTATAGAAGCGCAAAGCCCCAGTGTTGCTGCGCCTGTGAAAGCGCTTCCAAGGAAGGGTGCTGGCTAGCAACAGCTTTCAGTGCTGGCACTTTTCATCTCTGAGCAATTGCTCGACGTTTGCAATTTCTCAGCTCGTGTCTACTGACGGAAAGAGAAGGACCGTGACGTTTGATGGCTAGAGAAGCGCAAAGCCCCAGTGTTACTGCGCCTGTAAAGCGCTTCCAAGGAAGGGTGCTGGCTAGCAACAGCTTTCAGTGCTGGCACTTTTCATCTCTGAGCAATTGCTCGACGTTTGCAATTTCTCAGCTCGTGTCTACGAGACGGAAAGAGAAGGACCGTGACGTTTGGTGCGTATAGAAGCGCAAAGCCCCAGTGTTGCTGCGCCTGTGAAAGCGCTTCCAAGGAAGGGTGCTGGCTCGCAAGAGCTTTCAGTGCTGGCACTTTTCATCTCTGAGCAATTGCTCGACGTTTGCAATTTCTCAGCTCGTGTCTACGAGACGGAAAGAGAAGGACCGTGACGTTTGGTGGCTAGAGAAGCGCAAAGCCCCAGTGTTACTGCGCCTGTAAAGCGCTTCCAAGGAAGGGTGCTGGCTAGCAAGAGCTTTCAGTGCTGGCACTTTTCATCTCTGATGAATTGCTGGACATTTGCAATTTCTCAGCTCGTGTCTACGAGACGGAAAGAGAAGGACCGTGACGTTTGGTGCGTAGAAAAGTGCAAAGCCCCAGTGTTGCTGCGCCTGTGAAAGCGCTTCCAAGGAAGGGTGCTGGCTAGCAACAGCTTTCAGTGCTGGCACTTTTCTTCTCTGAGCAATTGCTGGACGTTTGCAATTTCTCACCTGAGCTCTCTTTAGAGTGCGCGAGAGGATGAGCAGAAGATGAGGTGGCTAGAGAAGCCCAGAGCCCCAGTGTTCTTAGGCCTACAAAAGCGCTTCCAAGGAAGGGTGCTGGCTAGCAACAGCTTTCAGTGCTGGCACTTTTCAGCTCTGAGCAATTGCTTGACGTTTGCAATTTCTCAGCTCGTGTCTACCGACGGAAAGAGAAGGACCGTGACGTTTGGTGGGTAGAGAAGCGCAAAGCCCCAGTGTTACTGCGCCTGTGAAAGCGCTTCCAAGGAAGGGTGCTGGCTAGCAAGAGCTTTCAGTGCTGGCACTTTTCATCTCTGAGCAATTGCTCGACGTTTGCAATTTCTCAGCTCGTGTCTACGAGACGGAAAGAGAAGGACCGTGACGTTTAGTGCGTATAGAAGCGCAAAGCCCCAGTGTTACTGCGCCTGTGAAAGCACTTCCAAGGAAGGGTGCTGGCTAGCAAGAGCTTTCAGTGCTGGCACTTTTCAGCTCTGAGTTATTGCTCGACGATTGCAATTTCTCAGCTCGTGTCTAGGAGACGGAAAGAGAAGGACCGTGACGTTTGGTGCGTAGAAAAGTGCAAAGCCCCAGTGTTACTGCGCCTGTGAAAGCGCTTCCAAGGAAGGGTGCTGGCTAGCAACAGCTTTCAGTGCTGGCACTTTTCTTCTCTGAGCAATTGCTCGACGTTTGCAATTTCTCACCTGAGCTCTCTTTAGAGTGCGCGAGAGGATGAGCAGAAGATGAGGTGGCTAGAAAAGCCCAGAGCCCCAGTGTTCTTAGGCCTACAAAAGCACTTCCAAGGAAGGGTGCTGGCTAGCAACAGCTTTCAGTGCTGGCACTTTTCATCTCTGAGCAATTGCTCGACGTTTGCAATTTCTCAGCTCGTGTCTACGAGGCGGAAAGAGAAGGACCGTGACGTTTGGTGGGTAGAGAAGTGCAAAGCCCCAGTGTTACTGCGCCTGTGAAAGCGCTTCCAAGGAAGGGTGCTGGCTAGCAACAGCTTTCAGTGCTGGCACTTTTCATCTCTGAGCAATTGCTCGACGTTTGCAATTTCTCAGCTCGTGTCTACGAGACGGAAAGAGAAGGACCGTGACGTTTAGTGCGTATAGAAGCGCAAAGCCCCAGTGTTGCTGCGCCTGTGAAAGCGCTTCCAAGGAAGGGTGCTGGCTAGCAAGAGCTTTCAGTGCTGGCACTTTTCATCTCTGAGCAATTGCTCGACATTTGCAATTTCTCACCTGAGCTCTCTTTAGAGTGCGCGAGAGGATGAGCAGAAGATGAGGTGGCTAGAGAAGCCCAGAGCCCCAGTGTTCTTAGGCCTACAAAAGCGCTTCCAAGGAAGGGTGCTGGCTAGCAACAGCTTTCAGTGCTGGCACTTTTCATCTCGGAGCAATTGCTCGACGTTTGCAATTTCTCAGCTCGTGTCTGCGAGACGGAGAGATAGTGACCGTGACGTTTGGTGGGTAGAGAAGCGCAAAGCCCCAGTGTTACTGCGCCTGTGAAAGCGCTTCCAAGGAAGGGTGCTGGCTAGCAAGAGCTTTCAGTGCTGGCACTTTTCATCTCTGAGCAATTGCTCGACGTTTGCAATTTCTCACCTGAGCTCTCTTTAGAGTGCGCGAGAGGATGAGCAGAAGATGAGGTGGCTAGAGAAGCCCAGAGCCCCAGTGTTCTTAGGCCTACAAAAGCGCTTCCAAGGAAGGGTGCTGGCTAGCAACAGCTTTCAGTGCTGGCACTTTTCATCTCTGAGCAATTGCTCGACGTTTGCAATTTCTCAGCTCGTGTCTACGAGACGGAAAGAGAAGGACCATGACGTTTGGTGCGTATAGAAGCGCAAAGCCCCAGTGTTGCTGCGCCTGTGAAAGCGCTTCCAAGGAAGGGTGCTGGCTAGCAACAGCTTTCAGTGCTGGCACTTTTCATCTCTGAGCAATTGCTCGACGTTTGCAATTTCTCACCTGAGCTCTCTTTAGAGTGCGCGAGAGGATGAGCAGAAGATGAGGTGGCTAGAGAAGCCCAGAGCCCCAGTGTGCTTAGGCCTACAAAAGCGCTTCCAAGGAAGGGTGCTGGCTAGCAAGAGCTTTCAGTGCTGGCACTTTTCATCTCTGAGCAATTGCTCGACGTTTGCAATTTCTCAGCTCGTGTCTAGGAGACGGAAAGAGAAGGACCGTGACGTTTGGTGCGTATAGAAGCGCAAAGCCCCAGTGTTGCTGCGCCTGTGAAAGCACTTCCAAGGAAGGGTGCTGGCTAGCAACAGCTTTCAGTGCTGGCACTTTTCATCTCTGAGCAATTGCTCGACGTTTGCAATTTCTCAGCTCGTGTCTACGAGGCGGAAAGAGAAGGACCGTGACGTTTGGTGGGTAGAGAAGCGCAAAGCCCCAGTGTTACTGCGCCTGTGAAAGCGCTTCCAAGGAAGGGTGCTGGCTAGCAAGAGCTTTCAGTGCTGGCACTTTTCATCTCTGAGCAATTGCTCGACGTTTGCAATTTCTCAGCTCGTGTCTAGGAGACGGAAAGAGAAGGACCGTGACGTTTGGTGGGTAGAAAAGTGCAAAGCCCCAGTGTTGCTGCGCCTGTGAAAGCGCTTCCAAGGAAGGGTGCTGGCTAGCAACAGCTTTCAGTGCTGGCACTTTTCTTCTCTGAGCAATTGCTCGACGTTTGCAATTTCTCACCTGAGCTCTCTTTAGAGTGCGCGAGAGGATGAGCAGAAGATGAGGTGGCTAGAGAAGCCCAGAGCCCCAGTGTTCTTAGGCCTACAAAAGCGCTTCCAAGGAAGGGTGCTGGCTAGCAACAGCTTTCAGTGCTGGCACTTTTCATCTCTGAGCAATTGCTGGACGTTTGCAATTTCTCAGCTCGTGTGTACGAGACGGAGAGATAGTGACCGTGACGTTTGGTGGGTAGAGAAGCGCAAAGCCCCAGTGTTACTGCGCCTGTGAAAGCGCTTCCAAGGAAGGGTGCTGGCTAGCAAGAGCTTTCAGTGCTGGCACTTTTCATCTCTGAGCAATTGCTCGACGTTTGCAATTTCTCACCTGAGCTCTCTTTAGAGTGCGCGAGAGGATGAGCAGAAGATGAGGTGGCTAGAGAAGCCCAGAGCCCCAGTGTTCTTAGGCCTACAAAAGCGCTTCCAAGGAAGGGTGCTGGCTAGCAACAGCTTTCAGTGCTGGCACTTTTCATCTCGGAGCAATTGCTCGACGTTTGCAATTTCTCAGCTCGTGTCTACGAGACGGAAATAGAAGGACCGTGACGTTTGGTGGGTAGAGAAGCGCAAAGCCCCAGTGTTACTGCGCCTGTAAAGCGCTTCCAAGGAAGGGTGCTGGCTAGCAAGAGCTTTCAGTGCTGGCACTTTTCATCTCTGAGCAATTGCTCGACGTTTGCAATTTCTCAGCTCGTGTCTACGAGACGGAAAGAGAAGGACCGTGACGTTTGGTGGCTAGAGAAGCGCAAAGCCCCAGTGTTACTGCGCCTGTAAAGCGCTTCCAAGGAAGGGTGCTGGCTAGCAACAGCTTTCAGTGCTGGCACTTTTCATCTCTGAGCAATTGCTCGACGTTTGCAATTTCTCACCTGAGCTCTCTTTAGAGTGCGCGAGAGGATGAGCAGAAGATGAGGTGGCTAGAGAAGCCCAGAGCCCCAGTGTTCTTAGGCCTACAGAAGCGCTTCCAAGGAAGGGTGCTGGCTAGCAAGAGCTTTCAGTGCTGGCACTTTTCATCTCTGAGCAATTGCTGGACGTTTGCAATTTCTCAGCTCGTGTCTAGGAGACGGAAAGAGAAGGACCGTGACGTTTGGTGGCTAGAGAAGCGCAAAGCCCCAGTGTTACTGCGCCTGTAAAGTGCTTCCAAGGAAGGGTGCTGGCTAGCAAGAGCTTTCAGTGCTGGCACTTTTCATCTCTGAGCAATTGCTCGACGTTTGCAATTTCTCAGCTCGTGTCTACCGACGGAAAGAGAAGGACCGTGACGTTTGGTGCGTAGAGAAGCGCAAAGCCCCAGTGTTACTGTGCCTGTGAAAGCGCTTCCAAGGAAGGGTGCTGGCTAGCAACAGCTTTCAGTGCTGGCACTTTTCATCTCTGAGCAATTGCTGGACGTTTGCAATTTCTCAGCTCGTTTCTACGAGATGGAGAGATAGTGACCGTGACGTTTGGTGGCTAGAGAAGCGCAAAGCCCCAGTGTTACTGCGCCTGTGAAAGCGCTTCCAAGGAAGGGTGCTGGCTAGCAACAGCTTTCAGTGCTGGCACTTTTCATCTCTGAGCAATTGCTCGACGTTTGCAATTTCTCAGCTCGTGTCTAGGAGACGGAGAGATAGTGACCGTGACGTTTGGTGGCTAGAGAAGCGCAAAGCCACAGTGTTACTGCGCCTGTGAAAGCGCTTCCAAGGAAGGGTGCTGGCTAGCAACAGCTTTCAGTGCTGGCACTTTTCATCTCTGAGCAATTGCTCGACGTTTGCAATTTCTCACCTGAGCTCTCTTTAGAGTGCGCGAGAGGATGAGAAGAAGATGAGGTGGCTAGAGAAGCCCAGAGCCACAGTGTTCTTAGGCCT
The DNA here is from genome assembly GCA_037962945.1 of Sarcoramphus papa. NCBI lineage: Eukaryota > Metazoa > Chordata > Aves > Accipitriformes > Cathartidae > Sarcoramphus > Sarcoramphus papa. The sequence goes on along the minus strand of JBBMRM010000084.1, from coordinate 4,257,629 downwards.
ACAAAAGCGCTTCCAAGGAAGGGTGCTGGCTATCAAGAGCTTTCAGTGCTGGCACTTTTCATCTCTGAGCAATTGCTCGACGTTTGCAATTTCTCAGCTCCTGTCTACGAGAAGGACCGTGACGTTTGGTGCGTATAGAAGCGCAAAGCCCCAGTGTTGCTGCGCCTGTGAAAGCGCTTCCGAGGAAGGGTGCTGGCTAGCAGCAGCTTTCAGTGCTGGCACTTTTCGTCTCTGAGCAATTGCTCGACGTTTGCAATTTCTCACCTGAGCTCTCTTTAGAGTGCGCGAGAGGATGAGCAGAAGATGAGGTGGCTAGAGAAGCCCAGAGCCCCAGTGTTCTTAGGCCTACAAAAGCGCTTCCAAGGAAGGGTGCTGGCTAGCAACAGCTTTTGCAATTTCTCAGCTCGTGTCTACGAGACGGAAAGAGAAGGACCGTGACGTTTGGTGCGTATAGAAGCGCAAAGCCCCAGTGTTGCTGCGCCTGTGAAAGCGCTTCCAAGGAAGGGTGCTGGCTAGCAACAGCTTTCAGTGCTGGCACTTTTCATCTCTGAGCAATTGCTCGACGTTTGCAATTTCTCAGCTCGTGTCTACCGACGGAAAGAGAAGGACCGTGACGTTTGATGGCTAGAGAAGCGCAAAGCCCCAGTGTTACTGCGCCTGTAAAGCGCTTCCAAGGAAGGGTGCTGGCTAGCAACAGCTTTCAGTGCTGGCACTTTTCATCTCTGAGCAATTGCTCGACGTTTGCAATTTCTCAGCTCGTGTCTACGAGACGGAAAGAGAAGGACCGTGACGTTTGGTGCGTATAGAAGCGCAAAGCCCCAGTGTTGCTGCGCCTGTGAAAGCGCTTCCAAGGAAGGGTGCTGGCTCGCAAGAGCTTTCAGTGCTGGCACTTTTCATCTCTGAGCAATTGCTCGACGTTTGCAATTTCTCAGCTCGTGTCTACGAGACGGAAAGAGAAGGACCGTGACGTTTGGTGGGTAGAGAAGCGCAAAGCCCCAGTGTTACTGCGCCTGTAAAGCGCTTCCAAGGAAGGGTGCTGGCTAGCAAGAGCTTTCAGTGCTGGCACTTTTCATCTCTGAGGAATTGCTGGACATTTGCAATTTCTCAGCTCGTGTCTACGAGACGGAAAGAGAAGGACCGTGACGTTTGGTGCGTAGAAAAGTGCAAAGCCCCAGTGTTGCTGCGCCTGTGAAAGCGCTTCCAAGGAAGGGTGCTGGCTAGCAAGAGCTTTCAGTGCTGGCACTTTTCTTCTCTGAGCAATTGCTCGACGTTTGCAATTTCTCACCTGAGCTCTCTTTAGAGTGCGCGAGAGGATGAGCAGAAGATGAGGTGGCTAGAGAAGCCCAGAGCCCCAGTGTTCTTAGGCCTACAAAAGCGCTTCCAAGGAAGGGTGCTGGCTAGCAACAGCTTTCAGTGCTGGCACTTTTCAGCTCTGAGCAATTGCTTGATGTTTGCAATTTCTCAGCTCGTGTCTACGAGACGGAAAGAGAAGGACCGTGACGTTTGGTGCGTATAGAAGCGCAAAGCCCCAGTGTTACTGCGCCTGTGAAAGCACTTCCAAGGAAGGGTGCTGGCTAGCAAGAGCTTTCAGTGCTGGCACTTTTCAGCTCTGAGTTATTGCTCGACGATTGCAATTTCTCAGCTCGTGTCTAGGAGACGGAAAGAGAAGGACCGTGACGTTTGGTGCGTAGAAAAGTGCAAAGCCCCAGTGTTGCTGCGCCTGTGAAAGCGCTTCCAAGGAAGGGTGCTGGCTAGCAACAGCTTTCAGTGCTGGCACTTTTCTTCTCTGAGCAATTGCTGGACGTTTGCAATTTCTCACCTGAGCTCTCTTTAGAGTGCGCGAGAGGATGAGCAGAAGATGAGGTGGCTAGAAAAGCCCAGAGCCCCAGTGTTCTTAGGCCTACAAAAGCACTTCCAAGGAAGGGTGCTGGCTAGCAACAGCTTTCAGTGCTGGCACTTTTCATCTCTGAGCAATTGCTCGACGTTTGCAATTTCTCAGCTCGTGTCTACGAGGCGGAAAGAGAAGGACCGTGACGTTTGGTGGGTAGAGAAGTGCAAAGCCCCAGTGTTACTGCGCCTGTGAAAGCGCTTCCAAGGAAGGGTGCTGGCTAGCAACAGCTTTCAGTGCTGGCACTTTTCATCTCTGAGCAATTGCTCGACGTTTGCAATTTCTCAGCTCGTGTCTACGAGACGGAAAGAGAATGACCGTGACGTTTAGTGCGTATAGAAGCGCAAAGCCCCAGTGTTGCTGCGCCTGTGAAAGCGCTTCCAAGGAAGGGTGCTGGCTAGCAAGAGCTTTCAGTGCTGGCACTTTTCATCTCTGAGCAATTGCTCGACATTTGCAATTTCTCACCTGAGCTCTCTTTAGAGTGCGCGAGAGGATGAGCAGAAGATGAGGTGGCTAGAGAAGCCCAGAGCCCCAGTGTTCTTAGGCCTACAAAAGCGCTTCCAAGGAAGGGTGCTGGCTAGCAACAGCTTTCAGTGCTGGCACTTTTCATCTCGGAGCAATTGCTCGACGTTTGCAATTTCTCAGCTCGTGTCTGCGAGACGGAGAGATAGTGACCGTGACGTTTGGTGGGTAGAGAAGCGCAAAGCCCCAGTGTTACTGCGCCTGTGAAAGCGCTTCCAAGGAAGGGTGCTGGCTAGCAAGAGCTTTCAGTGCTGGCACTTTTCATCTCTGAGCAATTGCTCGACGTTTGCAATTTCTCACCTGAGCTCTCTTTAGAGTGCGCGAGAGGATGAGCAGAAGATGAGGTGGCTAGAGAAGCCCAGAGCCCCAGTGTTCTTAGGCCTACAAAAGCGCTTCCAAGGAAGGGTGCTGGCTAGCAACAGCTTTCAGTGCTGGCACTTTTCATCTCTGAGCAATTGCTCGACGTTTGCAATTTCTCAGCTCGTGTCTACGAGACGGAAAGAGAAGGACCATGACGTTTGGTGCGTATAGAAGCGCAAAGCCCCAGTGTTGCTGCGCCTGTGAAAGCGCTTCCAAGGAAGGGTGCTGGCTAGCAACAGCTTTCAGTGCTGGCACTTTTCAGCTCTGAGCAATTGCTCGACGTTTGCAATTTCTCACCTGAGCTCTCTTTAGAGTGCGCGAGAGGATGAGCAGAAGATGAGGTGGCTAGAGAAGCCCAGAGCCCCAGTGTGCTTAGGCCTACAAAAGCGCTTCCAAGGAAGGGTGCTGGCTAGCAAGAGCTTTCAGTGCTGGCACTTTTCATCTCTGAGCAATTGCTCGACGTTTGCAATTTCTCAGCTCGTGTCTAGGAGACGGAAAGAGAAGGACCGTGACGTTTGGTGCGTATAGAAGCGCAAAGCCCCAGTGTTGCTGCGCCTGTGAAAGCACTTCCAAGGAAGGGTGCTGGCTAGCAACAGCTTTCAGTGCTGGCACTTTTCATCTCTGAGCAATTGCTCGACGTTTGCAATTTCTCAGCTCGTGTCTACGAGGCGGAAAGAGAAGGACCGTGACGTTTGGTGGGTAGAGAAGCGCAAAGCCCCAGTGTTGCTGCGCCTGTGAAAGCGCTTCCAAGGAAGGGTGCTGGCTAGCAAGAGCTTTCAGTGCTGGCACTTTTCATCTCTGAGCAATTGCTCGACGTTTGCAATTTCTCAGCTCGTGTCTAGGAGACGGAAAGAGAAGGACCGTGACGTTTGGTGCGTAGAAAAGTGCAAAGCCCCAGTGTTGCTGCGCCTGTGAAAGCGCTTCCAAGGAAGGGTGCTGGCTAGCAACAGCTTTCAGTGCTGGCACTTTTCTTCTCTGAGCAATTGCTCGACGTTTGCAATTTCTCACCTGAGCTCTCTTTAGAGTGCGCGAGAGGATGAGCAGAAGATGAGGTGGCTAGAGAAGCCCAGAGCCCCAGTGTTCTTAGGCCTACAAAAGCGCTTCCAAGGAAGGGTGCTGGCTAGCAACAGCTTTCAGTGCTGGCACTTTTCATCTCTGAGCAATTGCTGGACGTTTGCAATTTCTCAGGTCGTGTCTACGAGACGGAAAGAGAATGACCGTGACGTTTGGTGCGTATATAAGCGCAAAGCCACAGTGTTGCTGCACCTGTGAAAGCGCTTCCAAGGAAGGGTGCTGGCTAGCAACAGCTTTCAGTGCTGGCACTTTTCATCTCTGAGCAATTGCTCGACCTTTGCAATTTCTCACCTGAGCTCTCTTTAGAGTGCACGAGAGGATGAGCAGAAGATGAGGTGGCTAGAGAAGCCCAGAGCCCCAGTGTTCTTAGGCCTACAAAAGCGCTTCCAAGGAAGGGTGCTGGCTAGCAACAGCTTTCAGTGCTGGCACTTTTCATCTCTGAGCAATTGCTCGACGTTTGCAATTTCTCAGCTCGTGTCTACGAGACGGAAATAGAAGGACCGTGACGTTTGGTGGGTAGAGAAGCGCAAAGCCCCAGTGTTACTGCGCCTGTAAAGCGCTTCCAAGGAAGGGTGCTGGCTAGCAAGAGCTTTCAGTGCTGGCACTTTTCATCTCTGAGCAATTGCTCGACGTTTGCAATTTCTCAGCTCGTGTCTACGAGACGGAAAGAGAAGGACCGTGACGTTTGGTGGGTAGAGAAGCGCAAAGCCCCAGTGTTACTGCGCCTGTAAAGCGCTTCCAAGGAAGGGTGCTGGCTAGCAACAGCTTTCAGTGCTGGCACTTTTCATCTCTGAGCAATTGCTGGACGTTTGCAATTTCTCACCTGAGCTCTCTTTAGAGTGCGCGAGAGGATGAGCAGAAGATGAGGTGGCTAGAGAAGCCCAGAGCCCCAGTGTTCTTAGGCCTACAGAAGCGCTTCCAAGGAAGGGTGCTGGCTAGCAAGAGCTTTCAGTGCTGGCACTTTTCATCTCTGAGCAATTGCTGGACGTTTGCAATTTCTCAGCTCGTGTCTAGGAGACGGAAAGAGAAGGACCGTGACGTTTGGTGGCTAGAGAAGCGCAAAGCCCCAGTGTTACTGCGCCTGTAAAGCGCTTCCAAGGAAGGGTGCTGGCTAGCAAGAGCTTTCAGTGCTGGCACTTTTCATCTCTGAGCAATTGCTCGACGTTTGCAATTTCTCAGCTCGTGTCTACCGACGGAAAGAGAAGGACCGTGACGTTTGGTGCGTAGAGAAGCGCAAAGCCCCAGTGTTACTGTGCCTGTGAAAGCGCTTCCAAGGAAGGGTGCTGGCTAGCAACAGCTTTCAGTGCTGGCACTTTTCATCTCTGAGCAATTGCTGGACGTTTGCAATTTCTCAGCTCGTTTCTACGAGACGGAGAGATAGTGACCGTGACGTTTGGTGGCTAGAGAAGCGCAAAGCCCCAGTGTTACTGCGCCTGTGAAAGCGCTTCCAAGGAAGGGTGCTGGCTAGCAACAGCTTTCAGTGCTGGCACTTTTCATCTCTGAGCAATTGCTCGACGTTTGCAATTTCTCAGCTCCTGTCTACGAGACGGAGAGATAGTGACCGTGACGTTTGGTGGCTAGAGAAGCGCAAAGCCACAGTGTTACTGCGCCTGTGAAAGCGCTTCCAAGGAAGGGTGCTGGCTAGCAACAGCTTTCAGTGCTGGCACTTTTCATCTCGGAGCAATTGCTCGACGTTTGCAATTTCTCACCTGAGCTCTCTTTAGAGTGCGCGAGAGGATGAGCAGAAGATGAGGTGGCTAGAGAAGCCCAGAGCCCCAGTGTTCTTAGGCCTACAAAAGCGCTTCCAAGGAAGGGTGCTGGCTATCAAGAGCTTTCAGTGCTGGCACTTTTCATCTCTGAGCAATTGCTCGACGTTTGCAATTTCTCAGCTCCTGTCTACGAGAAGGACCGTGACGTTTGGTGCGTATAGAAGCGCAAAGCCCCAGTGTTGCTGCGCCTGTGAAAGCGCTTCCGAGGAAGGGTGCTGGCTAGCAGCAGCTTTCAGTGCTGGCACTTTTCATCTCTGAGCAATTGCTCGACGTTTGCAATTTCTCACCTGAGCTCTCTTTAGAGTGCGCGAGAGGATGAGCAGAAGATGAGGTGGCTAGAGAAGCCCAGAGCCCCAGTGTTCTTAGGCCTACAAAAGCGCTTCCAAGGCAGGGTGCTGTCTAGCAACAGCTTTCAGTGCTGTCACTTTTCATCTCTGAGCAATTGCTGGACGTTTGCAATTTCTCAGCTCGTGTCTACGAGACGGAAAGAGAATGACCGTGACGTTTGGTGGCTAGAGAAGCGCAAAGCCCCACTGTTACTGCGCCTGTGAAAGCGCTTCCAAGGAAGGGTGCTGGCTAGCAAGAGCTTTCAGTGCTGGCACTTTTCATCTCTGAGCAATTGCTCGACGTTTGCAATTTCTCAGCTCGTGTGTACGAGACGGAGAGATAGTGACCGTGACGTTTGGTGGCTAGAGAAGCGCAAAGCCCCAGTGTTACTGCGCCTGTGAAAGCGCTTCCAAGGAAGGGTGCTGGCTAGCAACAGCTTTCAGTGCTGGCACTTTTCATCTCTGAGCAATTGCTCGACGTTTGCAATTTCTCACCTGAGCTCTCTTTAGAGTGCGCGAGAGGATGAGCAGAAGATGAGGTGGCTAGAGAAGCCCAGAGCCCCAGTGTTCTTAGGCCTACAAAAGCGCTTCCAAGGAAGGGTGCTGGCTAGCAAGAGCTTTCAGTGCTGGCACTTTTCAGCTCTGAGCAATTGCTTGACGTTTGCAATTTCTCAGCTCGTGTCTACCGACGGAAAGAGAAGGACCGTGACGTTTGGTGGGTAGAGAAGCGCAAAGCCCCAGTGTTACTGCGCCTGTGAAAGCGCTTCCAAGGAAGGGTGCTGGCTACCAAGAGCTTTCAGTGCTGGCACTTTTCATCTCTGAGCAATTGCTCGACGTTTGCAATTTCTCAGCTCGTGTCTACGAGACGGAAAGAGAAGGACCGTGACGTTTGGTGGGTAGAGAAGCGCAAAGCCCCAGTGTTGCTGCGCCTGTGAAAGCGCTTCCAAGGAAGGGTGCGGGCTAGGAAAAGCTTTCAGTGCTGGCACTTTTCTTCTCTGAGCATTTGCTAGACGTTTGCAATTTCTCACCTGAGCTCTCTTTAGAGTGCGCGAGAGGATGAGCAGAAGATGAGGTGGCTAGAGAAGCCCAGAGCCCCACTGTTCTTAGGCCTACAAAAGCGCTTCCAAGGAAGGGTGCTGGCTAGCAACAGCTTTCAGTGCTGGCACTTTTCATCTCTGAGCAATTGCTCGACGTTTGCAATTTCTCAGCTCGTGTCTAGGAGACGGAAAGAGAATGACCGTGACCTTTGGTGGCTAGAGAAGGGCAAAGCCCCAGTGTTACTGCGCCTGTGAAAGCGCTTCCAAGGAAGGGTGCTGGCTAGCAACAGCTTTCAGTGCTGGCACTTTTCAGCTCTGAGCAATTGCTGGACGTTTGCAATTTCTCACCTGAGCTCTCTTTAGAGTGCGCGAGAGGATGAGCAGAAGATGAGGTGGCTAGAGAAGCCCAGAGCCCCAGTGTTCTTAGGCCTACAAAAGCACTTCCAAGGAAGGGTGCTGGCTAGCAACAGCTTTCAGTGCTGGCACTTTTCATCTCTGAGCAATTGCTGGACGTTTGCAATTTCTCAGCTCGTGTCTACGAGGCGGAAAGAGAAGGACCGTGACGTTTGGTGGGTAGAGAAGCGCAAATCCCCAGTGTTACTGCGCCTGTGAAAGCGCTTCCAAGGAAGGGTGCTGGCTAGCAACAGCTTTCAGTGCTGGCACTTTTCATCTCTGAGCAATTGCTCGACGTTTGCAATTTCTCAGCTCGTGTCTACGAGACGGAAAGAGAAGGACCGTGACGTTTGGTGCGTATAGAAGCGCAAAGCCCCAGTGTTGCTGCGCCTGTGAAAGCGCTTCCAAGGAAGGGTGCTGGCTAGCAACAGCTTTCAGTGCTGGCACTTTTCATCTCGGAGCAATTGCTCGACGTTTGCAATTTCTCACCTGAGCTCTCTTTAGAGTGCGCGAGAGGATGAGCAGAAGATGAGGTGGCTAGAGAAGCCCAGAGCCCCAGTCTTCTTAGGCCTACAAAAGCGCTTCCAAGGAAGGGTGCTGGCTAGCAACAGCTTTCAGTGCTGGCACTTTTCATCTCTGAGCAATTGCTGGACGTTTGCAATTTCTCAGCTCGTGTGTACGAGACGGAGAGATAGTGACCGTGACGTTTGGTGGGTAGAGAAGCGCAAAGCCCCAGTGTTACTGCGCCTGTGAAAGCGCTTCCAAGGAAGGGTGCTGGCTAGCAAGAGCTTTCAGTGCTGGCACATTTCATCTCTGAGCAATTGCTCGACGTTTGCAATTTCTCAGCTCGTGTCTACGAGACGGAGAGATAGTGACCGTGACGTTTGGTGGCTAGAGAAGCGCAAAGCCACAGTGTTACTGCGCCTGTGAAAGCGCTTCCAAGGAAGGGTGCTGGCTAGCAACAGCTTTCAGTGCTGGCACTTTTCATCTCTGAGCAATTGCTCGACGTTTGCAATTTCTCACCTGAGCTCTCTTTAGATTGCGCGAGAGGATGAGCAGAAGATGAGGTGGCTAGAGAAGCCCAGAGCCCCAGTGTTCTTAGGCCTACAAAAGCGCTTCCAAGGAAGGGTGCTGGCTAGCAACAGCTTTCAGTGCTGGCACTTTTCATCTCTGAGCAATTGCTCGACGTTTGCAATTTCTCAGCTCCTGTCTACGAGAAGGACCGTGACGTTTGGTGCGTATAGAAGCGCAAAGCCCCAGTGTTGCTGCGCCTGTGAAAGCGCTTCCAAGGAAGGGTGCTGGCTCGCAAGAGCTTTCAGTGCTGGCACTTTTCATCTCTGAGCAATTGCTCGACGTTTGCAATTTCTCACCTGAGCTCTCTTTAGAGTGCGCGAGAGGATGAGCAGAAGATGAGGTGGCTAGAGAAGCCCAGAGCCCCAGTGTTCTTAGGCCTACAAAAGCGCTTCCAAGGCAGGGTGCTGTCTAGCAACAGCTTTCAGTGCTGGCACTTTTCATCTCTGAGCAATTGCTGGACGTTTGCAATTTCTCAGCTCGTGTCTACGAGACGGAAAGAGAATGACCGTGACGTTTGGTGGCTAGAGAAGCGCAAAGCCCCACTGTTACTGCGCCTGTGAAAGCGCTTCCAAGGAAGGGTGCTGGCTAGCAACAGCTTTCAGTGCTGGCACTTTTCATCTCTGAGCAATTGCTCGACGTTTGCAATTTCTCAGCTCGTGTGTACGAGACGGAGAGATAGTGACCGTGACGTTTGGTGGCTAGAGAAGCGCAAAGCCACAGTGTTACTGCGCCTGTGAAAGCGCTTCCAAGGAAGGGTGCTGGCTAGCAACAGCTTTCAGTGCTGGCACTTTTCATCTCTGAGCAATTGCTCGACGTTTGCAATTTCTCACCTGAGCTCTCTTTAGAGTGCGCGAGAGGATGAGCAGAAGATGAGGTGGCTAGAGAAGCCCAGAGCCCCAGTGTTCTTAGGCCTACAAAAGCGCTTCCAAGGAAGGGTGCTGGCTAGCAACAGCTTTCAGTGCTGGCACTTTTCATCTCTGAGCAATTGCTGGACGTTTGCAATTTCTCAGCTCGTGTCTACGAGACGGAAAGAGAAGGACCATGACGTTTGGTGCGTATAGAAGCGCAAAGCCCCAGTGTTGCTGCGCCTGTGAAAGCGCTTCCAAGGAAGGGTGCCGGCTAGCAACAGCTTTCAGTGCTGGCACTTTTCGTCTCTGAGCAATTGCTGGACGTTTGCAATTTCTCACCTGAGCTCTCTTTAGAGTGCGCGAGAGGATGAGCAGAAGATGAGGTGGCTAGAGAAGCCCAGAGCCCCACTGTTCTTAGGCCTACAAAAGCGCTTCCAAGGAAGGGTGCTGGCTAGCAACAGCTTTCAGTGCTGGCACTTTTCATCTCTGAGCAATTGCTCGACGTTTGCAATTTCTCAGCTCGTGTCTACGAGACGGAAAGAGAATGACCGTGACCTTTGGTGGCTAGAGAAGGGCAAAGCCCCAGTGTTACTGCGCCTGTGAAAGCGCTTCCAAGGAAGGGTGCTGGCTAGCAACAGCTTTCAGTGCTGGCACTTTTCATCTCTGAGCAATTGCTCGACGTTTGCAATTTCTCACCTGAGCTCTCTTTAGAGTGCGCGAGAGGATGAGCAGAAGATGAGGTGGCTAGAGAAGCCCAGAGCCCCAGTGTTCTTAGGCCTACAAAAGCGCTTCCAAGGAAGGGTGCTGGCTAGCAACAGCTTTCAGTGCTGGCACTTTTCATCTCTGAGCAATTGCTCGACGTTTGCAATTTCTCAGCTCGTGTCTACGAGACGGAAAGAGAATGACCATGACGTTTGGTGCGTATAGAAGCGCAAAGCCCCAGTGTTGCTGCGCCTGTGAAAGCGCTTCCAAGGAAGGGTGCTGGCTAGCAACAGATTTCAGTGCTGGCACTTTTCGTCTCTGAGCAATTGCTCGACGTTTGCAATTTCTCACCTGAGCTCTCTTTAGAGTGCGCGAGAGGATGAGCAGAAGATGAGGTGGCTAGAGAAGCCCAGAGCCCCAGTGTTCTTAGGCCTACAGAAGCGCTTCCAAGGAAGGGTGCTGGCTAGCAAGAGCTTTCAGTGCTGGCACTTTTCATCTCTGAGCAATTGCTCGACGTTTGCAATTTCTCAGCTCGTGTCTACGAGATGGAAAGAGAAGGACCGTGACGTTTGGTGGCTAGAGAAGCGCAAAGCCCCAGTGTTACTGCGCCTGTGAAAGCACTTCCAAGGAAGGGTGCTGGCTAGCAACAGCTTTCAGTGCTGGCACTTTTCATCTCTGAGCAATTGCTCGACGTTTGCAATTTCTCAGCTCGTGTTTAGGAGACGGAAAGAGAAGGACCGTGACGTTTGGTGCGTAGAAAAGTGCAAAGCCCCAGTGTTGCTGCGCCTGTGAAAGCGCTTCCAAGGAAGGGTGCTGGCTAGCAACAGCTTTCAGTGCTGGCACTTTTCTTCTCTGAGCAATTGCTGGACGTTTGCAATTTCTCACCTGAGCTCTCTTTAGAGTGCGCGAGAGGATGAGCAGAAGATGAGGTGGCTAGAGAAGCCCAGAGCCCCAGTGTTCTTAGGCCTACAAAAGCACTTCCAAGGAAGGGTGCTGGCTAGCAACAGCTTTCAGTGCTGGCACTTTTCATCTCTGAGCAATTGCTCGACGTTTGCAATTTCTCAGCTCGTGTCTACGAGGCGGAAAGAGAAGGACCGTGACGTTTGGTGGCTAGAGAAGCGCAAAGCCCCAGTGTTACTGCGCCTGTGAAAGCGCTTCCAAGGAAGGGTGCTGGCTAGCAAGAGCTTTCAGTGCTGGCACTTTTCATCTCTGAGCAATTGCTCGACGTTTGCAATTTCTCAGCTCGTGTCTACGAGACGGAAAGAGAAGGACCGTGACGTTTGGTGCGTAGAAAAGTGCAAAGACCCAGTGTTGCTGCGCCTGTGAAAGTGCTTCCAAGGAAGGGTGCTGGCTAGCAAAAGCTTTCAGTGCTGGCACTTTTCTTCTCTGAGCATTTGCTAGACGTTTGCAATTTCTCACCTGAGCTCTCTTTAGAGTGCGCGAGAGGATGAGCAGAAGATGAGGTGGCTAGAGAAGCCCAGAGCCCCACTGTTCTTAGGCCTACAAAAGCGCTTCCAAGGAAGGGTGCTGGCTAGCAAGAGCTTTCAGTGCTGGCACTTTTCATCTCTGAGCAATTGCTGGACGTTTGCAATTTCTCAGCTCGTGTCTACGAGACGGAAAGAGAATGACCGTGACCTTTGGTGGCTAGAGAAGGGCAAAGCCCCAGTGTTACTGCGCCTGTGAAAGCGCTTCCAAGGAAGGGTGCTGGCTAGCAACAGCTTTCAGTGCTGGCACTTTTCATCTCTGAGCAATTGCTCGACGTTTGCAATTTCTCACCTGAGCTCTCTTTAGAGTGCGCGAGAGGATGAGCAGAAGATGAGGTGGCTAGAGAAGCCCAGAGCCCCACTGTTCTTAGGCCTACAAAAGCGCTTCCAAGGAAGGGTGCTGGCTAGCAACAGCTTTCAGTGCTGGCACTTTTCATCTCTGAGCAATTGCTCGACGTTTGCAATTTCTCAGCTCGTGTCTACGAGACGGAAAGAGAAGGACCGTGACGTTTGGTGGCTAGAGAAGCGCAAAGCCCCAGTTTTACTGCGCCTGTGAAAGCGCTTCCAAGGAAGGGTGCTGGCTAGCAAGAGCTTTCAGTGCTGGCACATTTCATCTCTGAGCAATTGCTCGACGTTTGCAATTTCTCACCTGAGCTCTCTTTAGAGTGCGCGAGAGGATGAGCAGAAGATGAGGTGGCTAGAGAAGCCCAGAGCCCCACTGTTCTTAGGCCTACAAAAGCGCTTCCAAGGAAGGGTGCTGGCTAGCAACAGCTTTCAGTGCTGGCACTTTTCAGCTCTGAGCAATTGCTTGACGTTTGCAATTTCTCAGCTTGTGTCTACCGACGGAAAGAGAAGGACCGTGACGTTTGGTGGCTAGAGAAGCGCAAAGCCCCAGTGTTACTGCGCCTGTGAAAGCGCTTCCAAGGAAGGGTGCTGGCTAGCAACAGCTTTCAGTGCTGGCACTTTTCATCTCTGAGCAATTGCTCGACGTTTGCAATTTCTCAGCTCGTGTCTACGAGACGGAAAGAGAAGGACCGTGACGTTTGGTGGGTAGAGAAGCGCAAAGCCCCAGTGTTACTGCGCCTGTGAAAGCGCTTCCAAGGAAGGGTGCTGGCTAGCAAGAGCTTTCAGTGCTGGCACTTTTCATCTCTGAGCAATTGCTCGACGTTTGCAATTTCTCAGCTCGTGTCTAGGAGACGGAAAGAGAAGGACCGTGACGTTTGGTGCGTAGAAAAGTGCAAAGCCCCAGTGTTACTGCGCCTGTGAAAGCGCTTCCAAGGAAGGGTGCTGGCTAGCAACAGCTTTCAGTGCTGGCACTTTTCTTCTCTGAGCAATTGCTCGACGTTTGCAATTTCTCACCTGAGCTCTCTTTAGAGTGCGCGAGAGGATGAGCAGAAGATGAGGTGGCTAGAGAAGCCCAGAGCCCCAGTGTTCTTAGGCCTACAAAAGCGCTTCCAAGGAAGGGTGCTGGCTAGCAACAGCTTTCAGTGCTGGCACTTTTCATCTCTGAGCAATTGCTCGACGTTTGCAATTTCTCAGCTCGTGTCTACGAGACGGAAAGAGAATGACCGTGACGTTTGGTGCGTATAGAAGCGCAAAGCCCCAGTGTTACTGCGCCTGTGAAAGCACTTCCAAGGAAGGGTGCTGGCTAGCAACAGCTTTCAGTGCTGGCACTTTTCATCTCGGAGCAATTGCTCGACGTTTGCAATTTCTCAGCTCGTGTCTAGGAGACGGAAAGAGAAGGACCGTGACGTTTGGTGCGTAGAAAAGTGCAAAGCCCCAGTGTTGCTGCGCCTGTGAAAGCGCTTCCAAGGAAGGGTGCTGGCTAGCAACAGCTTTCAGTGCTGGCACTTTTCTTCTCTGAGCAATTGCTGGACGTTTGCAATTTCTCACCTGAGCTCTCTTTAGAGTGCGCGAGAGGATGAGCAGAAGATGAGGTGGCTAGAGAAGCCCAGAGCCCCACTGTTCTTAGGCCTACAAAAGCACTTCCAAGGAAGGGTGCTGGCTAGCAACAGCTTTCAGTGCTGGCACTTTTCATCTCTGAGCAATTGCTCGACGTTTGCAATTTCTCAGCTCGTGTCTACGAGGCGGAAAGAGAAGGACCGTGACGTTTGGTGGGTAGAGAAGCGCAAAGCCCCAGTGTTACTGCGCCTGTGAAAGCGCTTCCAAGGAAGGGTGCTGGCTAGCAACAGCTTTCAGTGCTGGCACTTTTCATCTCTGAGCAATTGCTCGACGTTTGCAATTTCTCAGCTCGTGTCTACGAGACGGAAAGAGAAGGACCGTGACGTTTAGTGCGTATAGAAGCGCAAAGCCCCAGTGTTGCTGCGCCTGTGAAAGCGCTTCCAAGGAAGGGTGCTGGCTAGCAACAGCTTTCAGTGCTGGCACTTTTCATCTCTGAGCAATTGCTCGACGTTTGCAATTTCTCACCTGAGCTCTCTTTAGAGTGCGCGAGAGGATGAGCAGAAGATGAGGTGTCTAGAGAAGCCCAGAGCCCCAGTCTACTTAGGCCTACAAAAGCGCTTCCAAGGAAGGGTGCTGGCTAGCAAGAGCTTTCAGTGCTGGCACTTTTCATCTCTGAGCAATTGCTCGACGTTTGCAATTTCTCAGCTCCTGTGTACGAGACGGAGAGATAGTGACCGTGACGTTTGGTGGGTAGAGAAGCGCAAAGCCCCAGTGTTGCTGCGCCTGTGAAAGCGCTTCCAAGGAAGGGTGCTGGCTAGCAACAGCTTTCAGTGCTGGCACTTTTCATCTCTGAGCAATTGCTCGACGTTTGCAATTTCTCACCTGAGCTCTCTTTAGAGTGCGCGAGAGGATGAGCAGAAGTTTAGGTGGCTAGAGAAGCCCAGAGCCCCAGTGCTCTTAGGCCTACAAAAGCGCTTCAAGGAAGGGTGCTGGCTACCAAGAGCTTTCAGTGCTGGCACTTTTCATCTCTGAGCAATTGCTCGACGTTTGCAATTTCTCAGCTCGTGTCTAGGAGACGGAAAGAGAAGGACCGTGACGTTTGGTGCGTATAGAAGCGCAAAGCCCCAGTGTTACTGCGCCTGTGAAAGCACTTCCAAGGAAGGGTGCTGGCTAGCAACAGCTTTCAGTGCTGGCACTTTTCATCTCTGAGCAATTGCTCGACGTTTGCAATTTCTCAGCTCGTGTCTACGAGGCGGAAAGAGAAGGACCGTGACGTTTGGTGGGTAGAGAAGCGCAAAGCCCCAGTGTTACTGCGCCTGTGAAAGCGCTTCCAAGGAAGGGTGCTGGCTAGCAAGAGCTTTCAGTGCTGGCACTTTTCTTCTCTGAGCAATTGCTCGACGTTTGCAATTTCTCACCTGAGCTCTCTTCAGAGTGCGCGAGAGGATGAGCAGAAGATGAGGTGGCTAGAGAAGCCCAGAGCCCCACTGTTCTTAGGCCTACAAAAGCGCTTCCAAGGAAGGGTGCTGGCTAGCAAGAGCTTTCAGTGCTGGCACTTTTCATCTCTGAGCAATTGCTGGACGTTTGCAATTTCTCAGCTCGTGTCTACGAGACGGAAAGAGAATGACCGTGACGTTTGGTGCGTATAGAAGCGCAAAGCCACAGTGTTGCTGCACCTGTGAAAGTGCTTCCAAGGAAGGGTGCTGGCTAGCAAAAGCTTTCAGTGCTGGCACTTTTCTTCTCTGAGCATTTGCTAGACGTTTGCAATTTCTCCCCTGAGCTCTCTTTAGAGTGCGCGAGAGGATGAGCAGAAGATGAGGTGGCTAGAGAAGCCCAGAGCCCCAGTGCTCTTAGGCCTACAAAAGCGCTTCCAAGGAAGGGTGCTGGCTAGCAACAGCTTTCAGTGCTGGCACTTTTCATCTCTGAGCAATTGCTCGACGTTTGCAATTTCTCAGCTCCTGTCTACGAGACGGAAAGAGAAGGACCATGACGTTTGGTGCGTATAGAAGCGCAAAGCCCCAGTGTTGCTGCGCCTGTGAAAGCGCTTCCAAGGAAGGGTGCTGGCTAGCAACAGCTTTCAGTGCTGGCACTTTTCTTCTCTGAGCATTTGCTCGACGTTTGCAATTTCTCACCTGAGCTCTCTTTAGAGTGCGCGAGAGGATGAGCAGAAGATGAGGTGGCTAGAGAAGCCCAGAGCCCCAGTGTTCTTAGGCCTACAAAAGCGCTTCCAAGGAAGGGTGCTGGCTAGCAACAGCTTTCAGTGCTGGCACTTTTCAGCTCTGAGCAATTGCTTGACGTTTGCAATTTCTCAGCTCGTGTCTACCGACGGAAAGAGAAGGACCGTGACGTTTGGTGGGTAGAGAAGCGCAAAGCCCCAGTGTTACTGCGCCTGTGAAAGCGCTTCCAAGGAAGGGTGCTGGCTAGCAAGAGCTTTCAGTGCTGGCACTTTTCATCTCTGAGCAATTGCTCGACGTTTGCAATTTCTCAGCTCGTGTCTACGAGACGGAAAGAGAATGACCGTGACGTTTGGTGCGTATAGAAGCGCAAAGCCCCAGTGTTGCTGCGCCTGTGAAAGCACTTCCAAGGAAGGGTGCTGGCTAGCAACAGCTTTCAGTGCTGGCACTTTTCATCTCTGAGCAATTGCTCGACGTTTGCAATTTCTCAGCTCGTGTCTAGGAGACGGAAAGAGAAGGACCGTGACGTTTGGTCCGTAGAAAAGTGCAAAGCCCCAGTGTTACTGCGCCTGTGAAAGCGCTTCCAAGGAAGGGTGCTGGCTAGCAACAGCTTTCAGTGCTGGCACTTTTCTTCTCTGAGCAATTGCTGGACGTTTGCAATTTCTCACCTGAGCTCTCTTTAGAGTGCGCGAGAGGATGAGCAGAAGATGAGGTGGCTAGAGAAGCCCAGAGCCCCAGTGTTCTTAGGCCTACAAAAGCACTTCCAAGGAAGGGTGCTGGCTAGCAAGAGCTTTCAGTGCTGGCACTTTTCATCTCTGAGCAATTGCTCGACGTTTGCAATTTCTCAGCTCGTGTCTACGAGGCGGAAAGAGAAGGACCGTGACGTTTGGTGGGTAGAGAAGCGCAAAGCCCCAGTGTTACTGCGCCTGTGAAAGCGCTTCCAAGGAAGGGTGCTGGCTAGCAAGAGCTTTCAGTGCTGGCACTTTTCATCTCTGAGCAATTGCTCGACGTTTGCAATTTCTCAGCTCGTGTCTACGAGACGGAAAGAGAATGACCGTGACGTTTAGTGCGTATAGAAGCGCAAAGCCCCAGTGTTGCTGCGCCTGTGAAAGCGCTTCCAAGGAAGGGTGCTGGCTAGCAAGAGCTTTCAGTGCTGGCACTTTTCATCTCTGAGCAATTGCTCGACGTTTGCAATTTCTCACCTGAGCTCTCTTTAGAGTGCGCGAGAGGATGAGCAGAAGATGAGGTGGCTAGAGAAGCCCAGAGCCCCACTGTTCTTAGGCCTACAAAAGCGCTTCCAAGGAAGGGTGCTGGCTAGCAACAGCTTTCAGTGCTGGCACTTTTCATCTCGGAGCAATTGCTCGACGTTTGCAATTTCTCAGCTCGTGTCTACGAGACGGAAAGAGAAGGACCGTGACGTTTGGTGCGTATAGAAGCGCAAAGCCCCAGTGTTCCTGCGCCTGTGAAAGTGCTTCCAAGGAAGGGTGCTGGCTAGCAACAGCTTTCAGTGCTGGCACTTTTCATCTCTGAGCAATTGCTCGACGTTTGCAATTTCTCACCTGAGCTCTCTTTAGAGTGCGCGAGAGGATGAGCAGAAGATGAGGTGGCTAGAGAAGCCCAGAGCCCCAGTGTTCTTAGGCCTACAAAAGCGCTTCCAAGGAAGGGTGCTGGCTAGCAACAGCTTTCAGTGCTGGCACTTTTCATCTCGGAGCAATTGCTTGACGTTTGCAATTTCTCAGCTCGTGTCTACGAGACGGAAAGAGAATGACCGTGACGTTTGGTGCGTATAGAAGCGCAAAGCCCCAGTGTTACTGCGCCTGTGAAAGCGCTTCCAAGGAAGGGTGCTGGCTAGCAACAGCTTTCAGTGCTGGCACTTTTCATCTCTGAGCAATTGCTCGACGTTTGCAATTTCTCAGCTCGTGTCTACGAGACGGAAAGAGAAGGACCGTGATGTTTGGTGCGTATAGAAGCGCAAAGCCCCAGTGCTGCTGCGCCTGTAAAGCGCTTCCAAGGAAGGGTGCTGGCTAGCAACAGCTTTCAGTGCTGGCACTTTTCATCTCTGAGCAATTGCTCGACGTTTGCAATTTCTCACCTGAGCTCTCTTTAGAGTGCGCGAGAGGATGAGCAGAAGATGAGGTGGCTAGAGAAGCCCAGAGCCCCAGTGTTCTTAGGCCTACAGAAGCGCTTCCAAGGAAGGGTGCTGGCTAGCAACAGCTTTCAGTGCTGGCACTTTTCATCTCTGAGCAATTGCTGGACGTTTGCAATTTCTCAGCTCGTGTCTAGGAGACGGAAAGAGAAGGACCGTGACGTTTGGTGGCTAGAGAAGCGCAAAGCCCCAGTGTTACTGCGCCTGTAAAGTGCTTCCAAGGAAGGGTGCTGGCTAGCAAGAGCTTTCAGTGCTGGCACTTTTCATCTCTGAGCAATTGCTCGACGTTTGCAATTTCTCAGCTCGTGTCTACCGACGGAAAGAGAAGGACCGTGACGTTTGGTGCGTAGAGAAGCGCAAAGCCCCAGTGTTACTGTGCCTGTGAAAGCGCTTCCAAGGAAGGGTGCTGGCTAGCAACAGCTTTCAGTGCTGGCACTTTTCATCTCTGAGCAATTGCTGGACGTTTGCAATTTCTCAGCTCCTGTCTACGAGACGGAGAGATAGTGACCGTGACGTTTGGTGGCTAGAGAAGCGCAAAGCCACAGTGTTACTGCGCCTGTGAAAGCGCTTCCAAGGAAGGGTGCTGGCTAGCAACAGCTTTCAGTGCTGGCACTTTTCATCTCTGAGCAATTGCTCGACGTTTGCAATTTCTCAGCTCCTGTCTACGAGACGGAGAGATAGTGACCGTGACGTTTGGTGGCTAGAGAAGCGCAAAGCCACAGTGTTACTGCGCCTGTGAAAGCGCTTCCAAGGAAGGGTGCTGGCTAGCAAGAGCTTTCAGTGCTGGCACTTTTCATCTCTGAGCAATTGCTCGACGTTTGCAATTTCTCACCTGAGCTCTCTTTAGAGTGCGCGAGAGGATGAGCAGAAGATGAGGTGGCTAGAGAAGCCCAGAGCCCCAGTGCTCTTAGGCCTACAAAAGCGCTTCCAAGGAAGGGTGCTGGCTAGCAACAGCTTTCAGTGCTGGCACTTTTCATCTCTGAGCAATTGCTCGACGTTTGCAATTTCTCAGCTCGTGTCTACGAGAAGGACCGTGACGTTTGGTGCGTATAGAAGCGCAAAGCCCCAGTGTTGCTGCGCCTGTGAAAGCGCTTCCAAGGAAGGGTGCTGGCTAGCAATAGCTTTCAGTGCTGGCACTTTTCATCTCTGAGCAATTGCTCGACGTTTGCAATTTCTCACCTGAGCTCTCTTTAGAGTGCGCGAGAGGATGAGCAGAAGATGAGGTGGCTAGAGAAGCCCAGAGCCCCAGTGTTCTTAGGCCTACAAAAGCGCTTCCAAGGAAGGGTGCTGGCTAGCAAGAGCTTTCAGTGCTGGCACTTTTCATCTCTGAGCAATTGCTCGACGTTTGCAATTTCTCAGCTCGTGTCTACCGACGGAAAGAGAAGGACCGTGACGTTTGGTGGGTAGAGAAGCGCAAAGCCCCAGTGTTACTGCGCCTGTAAAGCGCTTCCAAGGAAGGGTGCTGGCTAGCAAAAGCTTTCAGTGCTGGCACTTTTCATCTCTGAGCAATTGCTCGACGTTTGCAATTTCTCAGCTGTGTCTACCGACGGAAAGAGAAGGACCGTGACGTTTGGTGGGTAGAGAAGCGCAAAGCCCCAGTGTTACTGCGCCTGTAAAGCGCTTCCAAGGAAGGGTGCTGGCTAGCAACACCTTTCAGTGCTGGCACTTTTCATCTCTGAGCAATTGCTCGACGTTTGCAATTTCTCACCTGAGCTCTCTTTAGAGTGCGCGAGAGGATGAGCAGAAGATGAGGTGGCTAGAGAAGCCCAGAGCCCCAGTGTTCTTAGGCCTACAAAAGCGCTTCCAAGGCAGGGTGCTGGCTATCAAGAGCTTTCAGTGCTGGCACTTTTCATCTCTGAGCAATTGCTCGACGTTTGCAATTTCTCAGCTCGTGTCTAGGAGACGGAAAGAGAAGGACCGTGACCTTTGGTGGCTAGAGAAGGGCAAAGCCCCAGTGTTACTGCACCTGTGAAAGCGCTTCCAAGGAAGGGTGCTGGCTAGCAACAGCTTTCAGTGCTGGCACTTTTCATCTCTGAGCAATTGCTCGACGTTTGCAATTTCTCACCTGAGCTCTCTTTAGAGTGCGCGAGAGGATGAGCAGAAGATGAGGTGGCTAGAGAAGCCCAGAGCCCCACTGTTCTTAGGCCTACAAAAGCGCTTCCAAGGAAGGGTGCTGGCTAGCAAGAGCTTTCAGTGCTGGCACTTTTCATCTCTGAGCAATTGCTCGACGTTTGCAATTTCTCAGCTCGTGTCTAGGAGACGGAAAGAGAAGGACCGTGACGTTTGGTGGGTAGAGAAGCGCAAAGCCCCAGTGTTACTGCGCCTGTAAAGCGCTTCCAAGGAAGGGTGCTGGCTAGCAACAGCTTTCAGTGCTGGCACTTTTCAGCTCTGAGCAATTGCTCGACGTTTGCAATTTCTCAGCTCGTGTCTACGAGACGGAAAGAGAAGGACCGTGACGTTTGGTGCGTATAGAAGCGCAAAGCCCCAGTGTTGCTGCGCCTGTGAAAGCGCTTCCAAGGAAGGGTGCTGGCTAGCAACAGCTTTCAGTGCTGGCACTTTTCATCTCTGAGCAATTGCTGGACGTTTGCAATTTCTCAGCTCCTGTCTACGAGACGGAGAGATAGTGACCGTGACGTTTGGTGGCTAGAGAAGCGCAAAGCCACAGTGTTACTGCGCCTGTGAAAGCGCTTCCAAGGAAGGGTGCTGGCTAGCAACAGCTTTCAGTGCTGGCACTTTTCATCTCTGAGCAATTGCTCGACGTTTGCAATTTCTCAGCTCCTGTCTACGAGACGGAGAGATAGTGACCGTGACGTTTGGTGGCTAGAGAAGCGCAAAGCCCCAGTGTTACTGCGCCTGTGAAAGCGCTTCCAAGGAAGGGTGCTGGCTAGCAAGAGCTTTCAGTGCTGGCACTTTTCATCTCTGAGCAATTGCTGGACGTTTGCAATTTCTCACCTGAGCTCTCTTTAGAGTGCGCGAGAGGGTGAGCAGAAGATGAGGTGGCTAGAGAAGCCCAGAGCCCCAGTGTTCTTAGGCCTACAAAAGCGCTTCCAAGGAAGGGTGCTGGCTAGCAAGAGCTTTCAGTGCTGGCACTTTTCATCTCTGAGCAATTGCTCGACGTTTGCAATTTCTCAGCTCCTGTCTACGAGAAGGACCGTGACGTTTGGTGCGTATAGAAGCGCAAAGCCCCAGTGTTGCTGCGCCTGTGAAAGCGCTTCCGAGGAAGGGTGCCGGCTAGCAGCAGCTTTCAGTGCTGGCACTTTTCGTCTCTGAGCAATTGCTGGACGTTTGCAATTTCTCACCTGAGCTCTCTTTAGAGTGCGCGAGAGGATGAGCAGAAGATGAGGTGGCTAGAGAAGCCCAGAGCCCCACTGTTCTTAGGCCTACAAAAGCGCTTCCAAGGAAGGGTGCTGGCTAGCAACAGCTTTCAGTGCTGGCACTTTTCATCTCTGAGCAATTGCTCGACGTTTGCAATTTCTCACCTGAGCTCTCTTTAGAGTGCGCGAGAGGGTGAGCAGAAGATGAGGTGGCTAGAGAAGCCCAGAGCCCCAGTGTTCTTAGGCCTACAAAAGCGCTTCCAAGGAAGGGTGCTGGCTAGCAACAGCTTTCAGTGCTGGCACTTTTCATCTCTGAGCAATTGCTCGACGTTTGCAATTTCTCAGCTCGTGTCTAGGAGACGGAAAGAGAAGGACCGTGACGTTTGGTGCGTATAGAAGCGCAAAGCCCCAGTGTTACTGCGCCTGTGAAAGCGCTTCCAAGGAAGGGTGCTGGCTAGCAAGAGCTTTCAGTGCTGGCACTTTTCATCTCTGAGCAATTGCTCGACGTTTGCAATTTCTCAGCTCGTGTCTACCGACGGAAAGAGAAGGACCGTGACGTTTGGTGGGTAGAGAAGCGCAAAGCCCCAGTGTTGCTGCGCCTGTGAAAGCGCTTCCAAGGAAGGGTGCTGGCTAGCAAGAGCTTTCAGTGCTGGCACTTTTCATCTCTGAGCAATTGCTCGACGTTTGCAATTTCTCAGCTCGTGTCTACGAGACGGAAAGAGAAGGACCGTGACGTTTGGTGCGTATAGAAGCGCAAAGCCCCAGTGTTGCTACGCCTGTGAAAGCGCTTCCAAGGAAGGGTGCTGGCTAGCAAGAGCTTTCAGTGCTGGCACTTTTCATCTCTGAGCAATTGCTGGACGTTTGCAATTTCTCACCTGAGCTCTCTTTAGAGTGCGCGAGAGGATGAGCAGAAGATGAGGTGGCTAGAGAAGCCCAGAGCCCCAGTGTTCTTAGGCCTACAAAAGCGCTTCCAAGGAAGGGTGCTGGCTAGCAAGAGCTTTCAGTGCTGGCACTTTTCATCTCTGAGCAATTGCTGGACGTTTGCAATTTCTCAGCTCGTGTCTAGGAGACGGAAAGAGAAGGACCGTGACGTTTGGTGGGTAGAGAAGCGCAAAGCCCCAGTGTTACTGCGCCTGTAAAGCGCTTCCAAGGAAGGGTGCTGGCTAGCAAAAGCTTTCAGTGCTGGCACTTTTCATCTCTGAGCAATTGCTCGACGTTTGCAATTTTTCAGCTGTGTCTACCGACGGAAAGAGAAGGACCGTGACGTTTGGTGGCTAGAGAAGCGCAAAGCCCCAGTGTTACTGCGCCTGTAAAGCGCTTCCAAGGAAGGGTGCTGGCTAGCAACAGCTTTCAGTGCTGGCACTTTTCAGCTCTGAGCAATTGCTCGACGTTTGCAATTTCTCAGCTCGTGTCTACGAGACGGAAAGAGAAGGACCGTGACGTTTGGTGCGTATAGAAGCGCAAAGCCCAAGTGTTGCTGCGCCTGTGAAAGCGCTTCCAAGGAAGGGTGCTGGCTAGCAACAGCTTTCAGTGCTGGCACTTTTCATCTCTGAGCAATTGCTGGACGTTTGCAATTTCTCAGCTCCTGTCTACGAGACGGAGAGATAGTGACCGTGACGTTTGGTGGCTAGAGAAGCGCAAAGCCACAGTGTTACTGCGCCTGTGAAAGCGCTTCCAAGGAAGGGTGCTGGCTCGCAAGAGCTTTCAGTGCTGGCACTTTTCATCTCTGAGCAATTGCTCGACGTTTGCAATTTCTCAGCTCCTGTCTACGAGACGGAGAGATAGTGACCGTGACGTTTGGTGGCTAGAGAAGCGCAAAGCCCCAGTGTTACTGCGCCTGTGAAAGCGCTTCCAAGGAAGGGTGCTGGCTAGCAAGAGCTTTCAGTGCTGGCACTTTTCATCTCTGAGCAATTGCTGGACGTTTGCAATTTCTCACCTGAGCTCTCTTTAGAGTGCGCGAGAGGGTGAGCAGAAGATGAGGTGGCTAGAGAAGCCCAGAGCCCCAGTGTTCTTAGGCCTACAAAAGCGCTTCCAAGGAAGGGTGCTGGCTAGCAACAGCTTTCAGTGCTGGCACTTTTCATCTCTGAGCAATTGCTCGACGTTTGCAATTTCTCAGCTCCTGTCTACGAGAAGGACCGTGACGTTTGGTGCGTATAGAAGCGCAAAGCCCCAGTGTTGCTGCGCCTGTGAAAGCGCTTCCGAGGAAGGGTGCCGGCTAGCAGCAGCTTTCAGTGCTGGCACTTTTCGTCTCTGAGCAATTGCTGGACGTTTGCAATTTCTCACCTGAGCTCTCTTTAGAGTGCGCGAGAGGATGAGCAGAAGATGAGGTGGCTAGAGAAGCCCAGAGCCCCACTGTTCTTAGGCCTACAAAAGCGCTTCCAAGGAAGGGTGCTGGCTAGCAACAGCTTTCAGTGCTGGCACTTTTCATCTCTGAGCAATTGCTCGACGTTTGCAATTTCTCAGCTCGTGTCTACGAGACGGAAAGAGAAGGACCGTGACGTTTGGTGGCTAGAGAAGCGCAAAGCCCCAGTGTTACTGCGCCTGTGAAAGCGCTTCCAAGGAAGGGTGCTGGCTAGCAACAGCTTTCAGTGCTGGCACTTTTCATCTCTGAGCAATTGCTCGACGTTTGCAATTTCTCAGCTCGTGTCTACCGACGGAAAGAGAAGGACCGTGACGTTTGATGGCTAGAGAAGCGCAAAGCCCCAGTGTTACTGCGCCTGTAAAGCGCTTCCAAGGAAGGGTGCTGGCTAGCAACAGCTTTCAGTGCTGGCACTTTTCATCTCTGAGCAATTGCTCGACGTTTGCAATTTCTCAGCTCGTGTCTACGAGACGGAAAGAGAAGGACCGTGACGTTTGGTGCGTATAGAAGCGCAAAGCCCCAGTGTTGCTGCGCCTGTGAAAGCGCTTCCAAGGAAGGGTGCTGGCTAGCAACAGCTTTCAGTGCTGGCACTTTTCATCTCTGAGCAATTGCTCGACGTTTGCAATTTCTCACCTGAGCTCTCTTCAGAGTGCGCGAGAGGATGAGCAGAAGATGAGGTGGCTAGAGAAGCCCAGAGCCCCAGTGTTCTTAGGCCTACAAAAGCGCTTCCAAGGAAGGGTGCTGGCTAGCAAGAGCTTTCAGTGCTGGCACTTTTCATCTCTGAGCAATTGCTGGACGTTTGCAATTTCTCAGCTCGTGTCTACCGACGGAAAGAGAAGGACCGTGACGTTTG
This sequence comes from Sarcoramphus papa, assembly GCA_037962945.1. Taxonomy (NCBI): domain Eukaryota; kingdom Metazoa; phylum Chordata; class Aves; order Accipitriformes; family Cathartidae; genus Sarcoramphus; species Sarcoramphus papa. The sequence goes on along the minus strand of JBBMRM010000084.1, from coordinate 4,233,407 downwards.
GTGGGTAGAGAAGCGCAAAGCCCCAGTGTTACTGCGCCTGTAAAGCGCTTCCAAGGAAGGGTGCTGGCTAGCAACAGCTTTCAGTGCTGGCACTTTTCATCTCTGAGCAATTGCTCGACGTTTGCAATTTCTCAGCTGTGTCTACCGACGGAAAGAGAAGGACCGTGACGTTTGGTGGGTAGAGAAGCGCAAAGCCCCAGTGTTACTGCGCCTGTAAAGCGCTTCCAAGGAAGGGTGCTGGCTAGCAACACCTTTCAGTGCTGGCACTTTTCATCTCTGAGCAATTGCTCGACGTTTGCAATTTCTCACCTGAGCTCTCTTTAGAGTGCGCGAGAGGATGAGCAGAAGATGAGGTGGCTAGAGAAGCCCAGAGCCCCAGTGTTCTTAGGCCTACAAAAGCGCTTCCAAGGAAGGGTGCTGGCTAGCAACAGCTTTCAGTGCTGGCACTTTTCATCTCTGAGCAATTGCTCGACGTTTGCAATTTCTCATCTCGTGTCTACGAGATGGAAAGAGAATGACCGTGACGTTTGGTGCGTATAGAAGCGCAAAGCCCCAGTGTTGCTGCGCCTGTGAAAGCGCTTCCAAGGAAGGGTGCTGGCTCGCAAGAGCTTTCAGTGCTGGCACTTTTCATCTCTGAGCAATTGCTCGACGTTTGCAATTTCTCCCCTGAGCTCTCTTTAGAGTGCGCGAGAGGATGAGCAGAAGATGAGGTGGCTAGAGAAGCCCAGAGCCCCAGTGTTCTTAGGCCTACAAAAGCGCTTCCAAGGAAGGGTGCTGGCTAGCAACAGCTTTCAGTGCTGGCACTTTTCATCTCTGAGCAATTGCTCGACGTTTGCAATTTCTCAGCTGTGTCTACCGACGGAAAGAGAAGGACCGTGACGTTTGGTGGGTAGAGAAGCGCAAAGCCCCAGTGTTACTGCGCCTGTAAAGCGCTTCCAAGGAAGGGTGCTGGCTAGCAACAGCTTTCAGTGCTGGCACTTTTCAGCTCTGAGCAATTGCTCGACGTTTGCAATTTCTCAGCTCGTGTCTACGAGACGGAAAGAGAAGGACCGTGACGTTTGGTGCGTATAGAAGCGCAAAGCCCCAGTGTTGCTGCGCCTGTGAAAGCGCTTCCAAGGAAGGGTGCTGGCTAGCAAGAGCTTTCAGTGCTGGCACTTTTCATCTCTGAGCAATTGCTGGACGTTTGCAATTTCTCAGCTCGTGTCTACGAGATGGAAAGAGAAGGACCGTGACGTTTGGTGCGTATAGAAACGCAAAGCCCCAATGTTACTGCGCCTGTGAAAGTGCTTCCAAGGAAGGGTGCTGGCTAGCAAGAGCTTTCAGTGCTGGCACTTTTCATCTCTGAGCAATTGCTCGACGTTTGCAATTTCTCACCTGAGCTCTCTTTAGAGTGCGCGAGAGGATGAGCAGAAGATGAGGTGGCTAGAGAAGCCCAGAGCCCCAGTGTTCTTAGGCCTACAAAAGCGCTTCCAAGGAAGGGTGCTGGCTAGCAACAGCTTTCAGTGCTGGCACTTTTCATCTCTGAGCAATTGCTCGACGTTTGCAATTTCTCAGCTCGTGTCTACGAGACGGAAAGAGAAGGACCGTGACGTTTGGTGGCTAGAGAAGCGCAAAGCCCCAGTGTTGCTGCGCCTGTGAAAGCGCTTCCAAGGAAGGGTGCTGGCTAGCAACAGCTTTCAGTGCTGGCACTTTTCATCTCTGAGCAATTGCTCGACGTTTGCAATTTCTCACCTGAGCTCTCTTTAGAGTGCGCGAGAGGATGAGCAGAAGATGAGGTGGCTAGAGAAGCCCAGAGCCCCAGTGTTCTTAGGCCTACAAAAGCGCTTCCAAGGAAGGGTGCTGGCTAGCAACAGCTTTCAGTGCTGGCACTTTTCATCTCTGAGCAATTGCTCGACGTTTGCAATTTCTCAGCTCGTGTCTACGAGACGGAAAGAGAAGGACCGTGACGTTTGGTGGGTAGAGAAGCGCAAAGCCCCAGTGTTACTGCGCCTGTAAAGCGCTTCCAAGGAAGGGTGCTGGCTAGCAACAGCTTTCAGTGCTGGCACTTTTCATCTCTGAGCAATTGCTCGACGTTTGCAATTTCTCACCTGAGCTCTCTTTAGAGTGCGCGAGAGGATGAGCAGAAGATGAGGTGGCTAGAGAAGCCCAGAGCCCCACTGTTCTTAGGCCTACAAAAGCGCTTCCAAGGAAGGGTGCTGGCTAGCAAGAGCTTTCAGTGCTGGCACTTTTCATCTCTGAGCAATTGCTCGACGTTTGCAATTTCTCAGCTCGTGTCTACCGACGGAAAGAGAAGGACCATGACGTTTGGTGGCTAGAGAAGAGCAAAGCCCCAGTGTTACTGCGCCTGTAAAGCGCTTCCAAGGAAGGGTGCTGGCTAGCAAAAGCTTTCAGTGCTGGCACTTTTCAGCTCTGAGGAATTGCTCGACGTTTGCAATTTCTCAGCTCGTGTCTACAAGACGGAAAGAGAATGACCATGACGGTTGGTGCGTATAGAAGCGCAAAGCCCCAGTGTTGCTGCGCCTGTGAAAGCGCTTCCAAGGAAGGGTGCTGGCTAGCAACAGCTTTCAGTGCTGGCACTTTTCATCTCTGAGCAATTGCTCGACGTTTGCAATTTCTCACCTGAGCTCTCTTTAGAATGCGCGAGAGGATGAGCAGAAGATGAGGTGGCTAGAGAAGCCCAGTGCCCCAGTGTTCTTAGGCCTACAAAAGCGCTTCCAAGGAAGGGTGCTGGCTAGCAAGAGCTTTCAGTGCTGGCACTTTTCATCTCTGAGCAATTGCTCGACGTTTGCAATTTCTCAGCTCGTGTCTAGAAGACGGAAAGAGAAGGACCGTGACGTTTGGTGGCTAGAGAAGCGCAAAGCCCCAGTGTTACTGCGCCTGTAAAGCGCTTCCAAGGCAGGGTGCTGGCTAGCAAGAGCTTTCAGTGCTGGCAGTTTTCATCTCTGAGCAATTGCTCGACGTTTGCAATTTCTCAGCTCGTGTCTACGAGACGGAAAGAGAAGGACCGTGACGTTTGGTGGGTAGAGAAGCGCAAAGCCCCAGTGTTGCTGCGCCTGTGAAAGCGCTTCCAAGGAAGGGTGCTGGCTAGCAAGAGCTTTCAGTGCTGGCACTTTTCATCTCTGAGCAATTGCTCGACGTTTGCAATTTCTCACCTGAGCTCTCTTCAGAGTGCGCGAGAGGATGAGCAGAAGATTAGGTGGCTAGAGAAGCCCAGAGCCCCAGTGTTCTTAGGCCTACAAAAGCGCTTCCAAGGAAGGGTGCTGGCTAGCAACAGCTTTCAGTGCTGGCACTTTTCATCTCTGAGCAATTGCTCGACGTTTGCAATTTCTCAGCTCGTGTCTACCGACGGAAAGAGAATGACCGTGACGTTTGGTGGGTAGAGAAGCGCAAAGCCCCAGTGTTACTGCGCCTGTGAAAGCGCTTCCAAGGAAGGGTGCTGGCTAGCAACAGCTTTCAGTGCTGGCACTTTTCATCTCTGAGCAATTGCTCGACGTTTGCAATTTCTCAGCTCGTGTCTACGAGACGGAAAGAGAAGGACCGTGACGTTTGGTGCGTATAGAAGCGCAAAGCCCCAGTGTTGCTGCGCCTGTGAAAGCGCTTCCAAGGAAGGGTGCTGGCTCGCAAGAGCTTTCAGTGCTGGCACTTTTAATCTCTGAGCAATTGCTCGACGTTTGCAATTTCTCACCTGAGCTCTCTTTAGAGTGCGCGAGAGGATGAGCAGAAGATGAGGTGGCTAGAGAAGCCCAGAGCCCCAGTGTTCTTAGGCCTACAAAAGCGCTTCCAAGGAAGGGTGCTGGCTAGCAAGAGCTTTCAGTGCTGGCACTTTTCATCTCTGAGCAATTGCTTGACGTTTGCAATTTCTCAGCTCGTGTCTACCGACGGAAAGAGAAGGACCGTGACGTTTGGTGGGTAGAGAAGCGCAAAGCCCCAGTGTTACTGCGCCTGTAAAGCGCTTCCAAGGAAGGGTGCTGGCTAGCAAAAGCTTTCAGTGCTGGCACTTTTCATCTCTGAGCAATTGCTCGACGTTTGCAATTTCTCAGCTGTGTCTACCGACGGAAAGAGAAGGACCGTGACGTTTGGTGGGTAGAGAAGCGCAAAGCCCCAGTGTTACTGCGCCTGTAAAGCGCTTCCAAGGAAGGGTGCTGGCTAGCAACAGCTTTCAGTGCTGGCACTTTTCATCTCTGAGCAATTGCTCGACGTTTGCAATTTCTCACCTGAGCTCTCTTTAGAGTGCGCGAGAGGATGAGCAGAAGATGAGGTGGCTAGAGAAGCCCAGAGCCCCAGTGTTCTTAGGCCTACAAAAGCGCTTCCAAGGAAGGGTGCTGGCTAGCAACAGCTTTCAGTGCTGGCACTTTTCAGCTCTGAGCAATTGCTGGATGTTTGCAATTTCTCAGCTCGTGTCTACGAGACGGAAAGAGAATGACCGTGACGTTTGGTGCGTATAGAAGTGCAAAGCACCAGTGTTACTGCGCCTGTAAAGCGCTTCCAAGGAAGGGTGCTGGCTAGCAAGAGCTTTCAGTGCTGGCACTTTTCTTCTCTGAGCATTTGCTAGACGTTTGCAATTTCTCACCTGAGCTCTCTTTAGAGTGCGCGAGAGGATGAGCAGAAGATGAGGTGGCTAGAGAAGCCCAGAGCCCCAGTTTTCTTAGGCCTACAAAAGCGCTTCCAAGGAAGGGTGCTGGCTATCAAGAGCTTTCAGTGCTGGCACTTTTCATCTCTGAGCAATTGCTCGACGTTTGCAATTTCTCAGCTCGTGTCTACGAGACGGAAAGAGAAGGACCGTGACGTTTGGTGGCTAGAGAAGGGCAAAGCCCCAGTGTTACTGCGCCTGTGAAAGCGCTTCCAAGGAAGGGTGCTGGCTAGCAACAGCTTTCAGTGCTGGCACTTTTCATCTCTGAGCAATTGCTCGACGTTTGCAATTTCTCACCTGAGCTCTCTTCAGAGTGCGCGAGAGGATGAGCAGAAGATGAGGTGGCTAGAGAAGCCCAGAGCCCCAGTGTTCTTAGGCCTACAAAAGCGCTTCCAAGGAAGGGTGCTGGCTAGCAAGAGCTTTCAGTGCTGGCACTTTTCATCTCTGAGCAATTGCTGGACGTTTGCAATTTCTCAGCTCGTGTCTAGGAGACGGAAAGAGAAGGACCGTGACGTTTGGTGCGTATAGAAGCGCAAAGCCCCAGTGTTACTGCGCCTGTGAAAGCGCTTCCAAGGAAGGGTGCTGGCTAGCAACAGCTTTCAGTGCTGGCACTTTTCATCTCTGAGCAATTGCTCGACGTTTGCAATTTCTCAGCTCGTGTCTACCGACGGAAAGAGAAGGACCGTGACGTTTGGTGGCTAGAGAAGCGCAAAGCCCCAGTGTTACTGCGCCTGTAAAGCGCTTCCAAGGAAGGGTGCTGGCTAGCAAGAGCTTTCAGTGCTGGCACTTTTCATCTCTGAGCAATTGCTCGACGTTTGCAATTTCTCAGCTCGTGTCTACGAGACGGAAAGAGAAGGACCGTGACGTTTGGTGCGTATAGAAGCGCAAAGCCCCAGTGTTGCTGCGCCTGTGAAAGCGCTTCCAAGGAAGGGTGCTGGCTCGCAAGAGCTTTCAGTGCTGGCACTTTTCATCTCTGAGCAATTGCTCGACGTTTGCAATTTCTCACCTGAGCTCTCTTTAGAGTGCGCGAGAGGATGAGCAGAAGATGAGGTGGCTAGAGAAGCCCAGAGCCCCACTGTTCTTAGGCCTACAAAAGCGCTTCCAAGGAAGGGGGCTGGCTAGCAACAGCTTTCAGTGCTGGCACTTTTCATCTCTGAGCAATTGCTGGACGTTTGCAATTTCTCAGCTCGTGTCTACCGACGGAAAGAGAAGGACCGTGACGTTTGGTGGGTAGAGAAGCGCAAAGCCCCAGTGTTACTGCGCCTGTAAAGCGCTTCCAAGGAAGGGTGCTGGCTAGCAAGAGCTTTCAGTGCTGGCACTTTTCATCTCTGAGCAATTGCTCGACGTTTGCAATTTCTCAGCTGTGTCTACCGACGGAAAGAGAAGGACCGTGACGTTTGGTGGGTAGAGAAGCGCAAAGCCCCAGTGTTACTGCGCCTGTAAAGCGCTTCCAAGGAAGGGTGCTGGCTAGCAACAGCTTTCAGTGCTGGCACTTTTCATCTCTGAGCAATTGCTGGACGTTTGCAATTTCTCAGCTCGTGTCTACGAGATGGAAAGAGAAGGACCGTGACGTTTGGTGCGTATAGAAGCGCAAAGCCCCAATGTTACTGCGCCTGTGAAAGTGCTTCCAAGGAAGGGTGCTGGCTAGCAAGAGCTTTCAGTGCTGGCACTTTTCATCTCTGAGCAATTGCTCGACGTTTGCAATTTCTCAGCTCGTGTCTAGAAGACGGAAAGAGAATGACCGTGACGTTTGGTGGCTAGAGAAGCGCAAAGCCCCAGTGTTACTGCGCCTGTAAAGCGCTTCCAAGGAAGGGTGCTGGCTAGCAAGAGCTTTCAGTGCTGGCACTTTTCATCTCTGAGCAATTGCTCGACGTTTGCAATTTCTCCCCTGAGCTCTCTTTAGAGTGCGCGAGAGGATGAGCAGAAGATGAGGTGGCTAGAGAAGCCCAGAGCCCCACTGTTCTTAGGCCTACAAAAGCGCTTCCAAGGAAGGGTGCTGGCTAGCAACAGCTTTCAGTGCTGGCACTTTTCATCTCTGAGCAATTCCTCGACGTTTGCAATTTCTCAGCTCGTGTCTACCGACGGAAAGAGAAGGACCGTGACGTTTGGTGGCTAGAGAAGCGCAAAGCCCCAGTGTTACTGCGCCTGTAAAGCGCTTCCAAGGAAGGGTGCTGGCTAGCAAAAGCTTTCAGTGCTGGCACTTTTCATCTCTGAGCAATTGCTCGACGTTTGCAATTTCTCAGCTGTGTCTACCGACGGAAAGAGAAGGACCGTGACGTTTGGTGGGTAGAGAAGCGCAAAGCCCCAGTGTTACTGCGCCTGTAAAGCGCTTCCAAGGAAGGGTGCTGGCTAGCAACAGCTTTCAGTGCTGGCACTTTTCATCTCTGAGCAATTGCTCGACGTTTGCAATTTCTCAGCTCGTGTCTAGAAGACGGAAAGAGAATGACCGTGACGTTTGGTGGCTAGAGAAGCGCAAAGCCACAGTGTTACTGCGCCTGTAAAGCGCTTCCAAGGAAGGGTGCTGGCTAGCAAGAGCTTTCAGTGCTGGCACTTTTCATCTCTGAGCAATTGCTCGACGTTTGCAATTTCTCCCCTGAGCTCTCTTTAGAGTGCGCGAGAGGATGAGCAGAAGATGAGGTGGCTAGAGAAGCCCAGAGCCCCACTGTTCTTAGGCCTACAAAAGCGCTTCCAAGGAAGGGTGCTGGCTAGCAAGAGCTTTCAGTGCTGGCACTTTTCATCTCGGAGCAATTCCTCGACGTTTGCAATTTCTCAGCTCGTGTCTACCGACGGAAAGAGAAGGACCGTGACGTTTGGTGGGTAGAGAAGCGCAAAGCCCCAGTGTTACTGCGCCTGTAAAGCGCTTCCAAGGAAGGGTGCTGGCTAGCAAAAGCTTTCAGTGCTGGCACTTTTCATCTCTGAGCAATTGCTCGACGTTTGCAATTTCTCAGCTGTGTCTACCGACGGAAAGAGAAGGACCGTGACGTTTGGTGGGTAGAGAAGCGCAAAGCCCCAGTGTTACTGCGCCTGTAAAGCGCTTCCAAGGAAGGGTGCTGGCTAGCAAGAGCTTTCAGTGCTGGCAGTTTTCATCTCTGAGCAATTGCTCGACGTTTGCAATTTCTCAGCTCGTGTCTACGAGACGGAAAGAGAAGGACCGTGACGTTTGGTGCGTATAGAAGCGCAAAGCCCCAGTGTTGCTGCGCCTGTGAAAGCGCTTCCAAGGAAGGGTGCTGGCTAGCAAGAGCTTTCAGTGCTGGCACTTTTCTTCTCTGAGCAATTGCTGGACGTTTGCAATTTCTCACCTGAGCTCTCTTCAGAGTGCGCGAGAGGATGAGCAGAAGATGAGGTGGCTAGAGAAGCCCAGAGCCCCAGTGTTCTTAGGCCTACAAAAGCGCTTCCAAGGAAGGGTGCTGGCTAGCAACAGCTTTCAGTGCTGGCACTTTTCATCTCTGAGCAATTGCTCGACCTTTGCAATTTCTCAGCTCCTGTCTACGAGACGGAGAGATAGTGACCGTGACGTTTGGTGGCTAGAGAAGCGCAAAGCCCCAGTGTTACTGCGCCTGTGAAAGCGCTTCCAAGGAAGGGTGCTGGCTAGCAACAGCTTTCAGTGCTGGCACTTTTCATCTCTGAGCAATTGCTCGACGTTTGCAATTTCTCAGCTTGTGTCTACGAGACGGAGAGATAGTGACCGTGACGTTTGGTGGCTAGAGAAGCGCAAAGCCACAGTGTTACTGCGCCTGTGAAAGCGCTTCCAAGGAAGGGTGCTGGCTAGCAAGAGCTTTCAGTGCTGGCACTTTTCATCTCTGAGCAATTGCTCGACGTTTGCAATTTCTCACCTGAGCTCTCTTTAGAGTGCGCGAGAGGATGAGCAGAAGATGAGGTGGCTAGAGAAGCCCAGAGCCCCAGTGTTCTTAGGCCTACAAAAGCGCTTCCAAGGAAGGGTGCTGGCTAGCAACAGCTTTCAGTGCTGGCACTTTTCATCTCTGAGCAATTGCTGGACGTTTGCAATTTCTCAGCTCCTGTCTACGAGAAGGACCGTGACGTTTGGTGCGTATAGAAGCGCAAAGCCCCAGTGTTGCTGCGCCTGTGAAAGCGCTTCCGAGGAAGGGTGCCGGCTAGCAGCAGCTTTCAGTGCTGGCACTTTTCGTCTCTGAGCAATTGCTCGACGTTTGCAATTTCTCACCTGAGCTCTCTTTAGAGTGCGCGAGAGGATGAGCAGAAGATGAGGTGGCTAGAGAAGCCCAGAGCCCCAGTGTTCTTAGGCCTACAAAAGCGCTTCCAAGGAAGGGTGCTGGCTAGCAACAGCTTTCAGTGCTGGCACTTTTCATCTCTGAGCAATTGCTCGACGTTTGCAATTTCTCAGCTCGTGTCTACGAGACGGAAAGAGAAGGACCGTGACGTTTGGTGGGTAGAGAAGCGCAAAGCCCCAGTGTTACTGCGCCTGTAAAGCGCTTCCAAGGAAGGGTGCTGGCTAGCAACAGCTTTCAGTGCTGGCACTTTTCATCTCTGAGCAATTGCTCGACGTTTGCAATTTCTCAGCTCGTGTCTACGAGACGGAAAGAGAAGGACCGTGACGTTTGGTGCGTATAGAAGCGCAAAGCCCCAGTGTTGCTGCGCCTGTAAAGCGCTTCCAAGGAAGGGTGCTGGCTAGCAAAAGCTTTCAGTGCTGGCACTTTTCATCTCTGAGCAATTGCTCGACGTTTGCAATTTCTCACCTGAGCTCTCTTTAGAGTGCGCGAGAGGATGAGCAGAAGATGAGGTGGCTAGAGAAGCCCAGAGCCCCAGTGTTCTTAGGCCTACAAAAGCGCTTCCAAGGAAGGGTGCTGGCTAGCAACAGCTTTCAGTGCTGGCACTTTTCATCTCGGAGAAATTGCTGGACGTTTGCAATTTCTCAGCTCGTGTCTAGGAGACGGAAAGAGAAGGACCGTGACGTTTGGTGGCTAGAGAAGCGCAAAGCCCCAGTGTTACTGCGCCTGTAAAGTGCTTCCAAGGAAGGGTGCTGGCTAGCAAGAGCTTTCAGTGCTGGCACTTTTCATCTCTGAGCAATTGCTCGACGTTTGCAATTTCTCAGCTCGTGTCTACCGACGGAAAGAGAAGGACCGTGACGTTTGGTGCGTAGAGAAGCGCAAAGCCCCAGTGTTGCTGCGCCTGTGAAAGCGCTTCCAAGGAAGGGTGCTGGCTAGCAACAGCTTTCAGTGCTGGCACTTTTCATCTCTGAGCAATTGCTCGACGTTTGCAATTTCTCAGCTCCTGTCTACGAGACGGAGAGATAGTGACCGTGACGTTTGGTGGCTAGAGAAGCGCAAAGCCCCAGTGTTACTGTGCCTGTGAAAGCGCTTCCAAGGAAGGGTGCTGGCTAGCAACAGCTTTCAGTGCTGGCACTTTTCATCTCTGAGCAATTGCTCGACGTTTGCAATTTCTCAGCTCGTGTCTACGAGACGGAGAGATAGTGACCGTGACGTTTGGTGGCTAGAGAAGCGCAAAGCCACAGTGTTACTGCGCCTGTGAAAGCGCTTCCAAGGAAGGGTGCTGGCTAGCAACAGCTTTCAGTGCTGGCACTTTTCATCTCTGAGCAATTGCTCGAAATTTGCAATTTCTCACCTGAGCTCTCTTTAGAGTGCGCGAGAGGATGAGCAGAAGATGAGGTGGCTAGAGAAGCCCAGAGCCCCAGTGTTCTTAGGCCTACAAAAGCGCTTCCAAGGAAGGGTGCTGGCTAGCAACAGCTTTCAGTGCTGGCACTTTTCATCTCTGAGCAATTGCTCGACGTTTGCAATTTCTCAGCTCCTGTCTACGAGAAGGACCGTGACGTTTGGTGCGTATAGAAACGCAAAGCCCCAGTGTTGCTGCGCCTGTGAAAGCGCTTCCGAGGAAGGGTGCCGGCTAGCAACAGCTTTCAGTGCTGGCACTTTTCGTCTCTGAGCAATTGCTCGACGTTTGCAATTTCTCACCTGAGCTCTCTTTAGAGTGCGCGAGAGGATGAGCAGAAGATGAGGTGGCTAGAGAAGCCCAGAGCCCCAGTGTTCTTAGGCCTACAAAAGCGCTTCCAAGGAAGGGTGCTGGCTAGCAACAGCTTTCAGTGCTGGCACTTTTCATCTCTGAGCAATTGCTCGACGTTTGCAATTTCTCAGCTCGTGTCTACGAGACGGAAAGAGAAGGACCGTGACGTTTGGTGCGTATAGAAGCGCAAAGCCCCAGTGTTACTGCGCCTGTGAAAGCGCTTCCAAGGAAGGGTGCTGGCTAGCAACAGCTTTCAGTGCTGGCACTTTTCATCTCTGAGCAATTGCTCGACGTTTGCAATTTCTCAGCTCGTGTCTACCGAAGGAAAGAGAAGGACCGTGACGTTTGATGGCTAGAGAAGCGCAAAGCCCCAGTGTTACTGCGCCTGTAAAGCGCTTCCAAGGAAGGGTGCTGGCTAGCAAGAGCTTTCAGTGCTGGCACTTTTCATCTCTGAGCAATTGCTCGACGTTTGCAATTTCTCAGCTCCTGTCTACGAGACGGAAAGAGAAGGACCGTGACGTTTGGTGCGTATAGAAGCGCAAAGCCCCAGTGTTGCTGCGCCTGTGAAAGCGCTTCCAAGGAAGGGTGCTGGCTAGCAAGAGCTTTCAGTGCTGGCACTTTTCATCTCTGAGCAATTGCTCGACGTTTGCAATTTCTCACCTGAGCTCTCTTTAGAGTGCGCGAGAGGATGAGCAGAAGATGAGGTGGCTAGAGAAGCCCAGAGCCCCAGTGTTCTTAGGCCTACAAAAGCGCTTCCAAGGAAGGGTGCTGGCTAGCAACAGCTTTCAGTGCTGGCACTTTTCATCTCTGAGCAATTGCTCGACGTTTGCAATTTCTCAGCTCGTGTCTACCGACGGAAAGAGAATGACCGTGACGTTTGGTGGGTAGAGAAGCGCAAAGCCCCAGTGTTACTGCGCCTGTAAAGCGCTTCCAAGGAAGGGTGCTGGCTAGCAACAGCTTTCAGTGCTGGCACTTTTCATCTCTGAGCAATTGCTCGACGTTTGCAATTTCTCACCTGAGCTCTCTTTAGAGTGCGCGAGAGGATGAGCAGAAGATGAGGTGGCTAGAGAAGCCCAGAGCCCCAGTTTTCATAGGCCTACAAAAGCGCTTCCAAGGAAGGGTGCTGGCTAGCAACAGCTTTCAGTGCTGGCACTTTTCATCTCTGAGCAATTGCTGGACGTTTGCAATTTCTCAGCTCGTGTCTAGGAGACGGAAAGAGAAGGACCGTGACGTTTGGTGGCTAGAGAAGCGCAAAGCCCCAGTGTTACTGCGCCTGTAAAGTGCTTCCAAGGAAGGGTGCTGGCTAGCAAGAGCTTTCAGTGCTGGCACTTTTCATCTCGGAGCAATTGCTCGACGTTTGCAATTTCTCAGCTCGTGTCTACCGACGGAAAGAGAAGGACCGTGACGTTTGGTGCGTAGAGAAGCGCAAAGCCCCAGTGTTGCTGCGCCTGTGAAAGTGCTTCCAAGGAAGGGTGCGGGCTAGCAACAGCTTTCAGTGCTGGCACTTTTCATCTCTGAGCAATTGCTGGACGTTTGCAATTTCTCAGCTCCTGTCTACGAGACGGAGAGATAGTGACCGTGACGTTTGGTGGCTAGAGAAGCGCAAAGCCACAGTGTTACTGCGCCTGTGAAAGCGCTTCCAAGGAAGGGTGCTGGCTAGCAACAGCTTTCAGTGCTGGCACTTTTCATCTCTGAGCAATTGCTCGACGTTTGCAATTTCTCAGCTCGTGTCTACGAGACGGAGAGATAGTGACCGTGACGTTTGGTGCGTATAGAAGCGCAAAGCCCCAGTGTTGCTGCGCCTGTGAAAGCGCTTCCGAGGAAGGGTGCCGGCTAGCAGCAGCTTTCAGTGCTGGCACTTTTCGTCTCTGAGCAATTGCTGGACGTTTGCAATTTCTCCCCTGAGGTCTCTTTAGAGTGCGCGAGAGGATGAGCAGAAGATGAGGTGGCTAGAGAAGCCCAGAGCCCCAGTGTTCTTAGGCCTACAAAAGCGCTTCCAAGGAAGGGTGCTGGCTAGCAACAGCTTTCAGTGCTGGCACTTTTCATCTCTGAGCAATTGCTCGACGTTTGCAATTTCTCAGCTCGTGTCTACGAGACGGAAAGAGAAGGACCGTGACGTTTGGTGCGTATAGAAGCGCAAAGCCCCAGTGTTACTGCGCCTGTGAAAGCGCTTCCAAGGAAGGGTGCTGGCTAGCAACAGCTTTCAGTGCTGGCACTTTTCATCTCTGAGCAATTGCTCGACGTTTGCAATTTCTCAGCTCGTGTCTACGAGGCGGAAAGAGAAGGACCGTGACGTTTGGTGGGTAGAGAAGCGCAAAGCCCCAGTGTTACTGCGCCTGTAAAGCGCTTCCAAGGAAGGGTGCTGGCTAGCAAGAGCTTTCAGTGCTGGCACTTTTCATCTCTGAGCAATTGCTCGACGTTTGCAATTTCTCAGCTCGTGTCTACGAGACGGAAAGAGAATGACCGTGACGTTTGGTGCGTATAGAAGCGCAAAGCCCCAGTGTTGCTGCGCCTGTGAAAGCGCTTCCAAGGAAGGGTGCTGGCTCGCAAGAGCTTTCAGTGCTGGCACTTTTCATCTCTGAGCAATTGCTCGACGTTTGCAATTTCTCACCTGAGCTCTCTTTAGAGTGCGCGAGAGGATGAGCAGAAGATGAGGTGGCTAGAGAAGCCCAGAGCCCCAGTGTTCTTAGGCCTACAAAAGCGCTTCCAAGGAAGGGTGCTGGCTAGCAAGAGCTTTCAGTGCTGGCACTTTTCATCTCTGAGCAATTGCTGGACGTTTGCAATTTCTCAGCTCGTGTCTACCGACGGAAAGAGAAGGACCGTGACGTTTGGTGGGTAGAGAAGCGCAAAGCCCCAGTGTTACTGCGCCTGTAAAGCGCTTCCAAGGAAGGGTGCTGGCTAGCAAAAGCTTTCAGTGCTGGCACTTTTCATCTCTGAGCAATTGCTCGACGTTTGCAATTTCTCAGCTGTGTCTACCGACGGAAAGAGAATGACCGTGACGTTTGGTGGGTAGAGAAGCGCAAAGCCCCAGTGTTGCTGCGCCTGTAAAGCGCTTCCAAGGAAGGGTGCTGGCTAGCAACAGCTTTCAGTGCTGGCACTTTTCATCTCTGAGCAATTGCTCGACGTTTGCAATTTCTCACCTGAGCTCTCTTTAGAGTGCGCGAGAGGATGAGCAGAAGATGAGGTGGCTAGAGAAGCCCAGAGCCCCACTGTTCTTAGGCCTACAAAAGCGCTTCCAAGGAAGGGTGCTGGCTAGCAAGAGCTTTCAGTGCTGGCACTTTTCATCTCTGAGCAATTGCTCGACGTTTGCAATTTCTCAGCTCGTGTCTACGAGACGGAAAGAGAAGGACCGTGACGTTTGGTGCGTATAGAAGTGCAAAGCACCAGTGTTACTGCGCCTGTAAAGCGCTTCCAAGGAAGGGTGCTGGCTAGCAAGAGCTTTCAGTGCTGGCACTTTTCTTCTCTGAGCATTTGCTAGACGTTTGCAATTTCTCACCTGAGCTCTCTTTAGAGTGCGCGAGAGGATGAGCAGAAGATGAGGTGGCTAGAGAAGCCCAGAGCCCCAGTGTTCTTAGGCCTACAAAAGCGCTTCCAAGGCAGGGTGCTGGCTAGCAAGAGCTTTCAGTGCTGGCACTTTTCATCTCTGAGCAATTGCTCGACGTTTGCAATTTCTCAGCTCGTGTCTACGAGACGGAAAGAGAAGGACCGTGACCTTTGGTGGCTAGAGAAGGGCAAAGCCCCAGTGTTACTGCGCCTGTGAAAGCGCTTCCAAGGAAGGGTGCTGGCTAGCAACAGCTTTCAGTGCTGGCACTTTTCATCTCTGAGCAATTGCTCGACGTTTGCAATTTCTCACCTGAGCTCTCTTCAGAGTGCGCGAGAGGATGAGCAGAAGATGAGGTGGCTAGAGAAGCCCAGAGCCCCAGTGTTCTTAGGCCTACAAAAGCGCTTCCAAGGAAGGGTGCTGGCTAGCAACAGCTTTCAGTGCTGGCACTTTTCATCTCTGAGCAATTGCTCGACGTTTGCAATTTCTCAGCTCGTGTCTACCGACGGAAAGAGAAGGACCGTGACGTTTGGTGGGTAGAGAAGCGCAAAGCCCCAGTGTTACTGCGCCTGTAAAGCGCTTCCAAGGAAGGGTGCTGGCTAGCAAAAGCTTTCAGTGCTGGCACTTTTCATCTCTGAGCAATTGCTCGACGTTTGCAATTTCTCAGCTGTGTCTACCGACGGAAAGAGAAGGACCGTGACGTTTGGTGGGTAGAGAAGCGCAAAGCCCCAGTGTTACTGCGCCTGTAAAGCGCTTCCAAGGAAGGGTGCTGGCTAGCAACAGCTTTCAGTGCTGGCACTTTTCATCTCTGAGCAATTGCTCGACGTTTGCAATTTCTCAGCTCCTGTCTACGAGACGGAAAGAGAAGGACCGTGACGTTTGGTGCGTATAGAAGCGCAAAGCCCCAGTGTTGCTGCGCCTGTGAAAGCGCTTCCAAGGAAGGGTGCTGGCTAGCAAGAGCTTTCAGTGCTGGCACTTTTCATCTCTGAGCAATTGCTCGACGTTTGCAATTTCTCAGCTCGTGTCTACGAGACGGAAAGAGAAGGACCGTGACGTTTGGTGCGTATAGAAGCGCAAAGCCCCAATGTTACTGCGCCTGTGAAAGTGCTTCCAAGGAAGGGTGCTGGCTAGCAACAGCTTTCAGTGCTGGCACTTTTCATCTCTGAGCAATTGCTCGACGTTTGTAATTTCTCACCTGAGCTCTCTTCAGAGTGCGCGAGAGGATGAGCAGAAGATGAGGTGGCTAGAGAAGCCCAGAGCCCCAGTGTTCTTAGGCCTACAAAAGCGCTTCCAAGGAAGGGTGCTGGCTAGCAACAGCTTTCAGTGCTGGCACTTTTCATCTCTGAGCAATTGCTCGACGTTTGCAATTTCTCAGCTCGTGTCTACGAGACGGAAAGAGAAGGACCGTGACGTTTGGTGCGTATAGAAGCGCAAAGCCCCAGTGTTGCTGCGCCTGTGAAAGCGCTTCCAAGGAAGGGTGCTGGCTAGCAAGAGCTTTCAGTGCTGGCACTTTTCATCTCTGAGCAATTGCTCGACGTTTGCAATTTCTCCCCTGAGGTCTCTTTAGAGTGCGCGAGAGGATGAGCAGAAGATGAGGTGGCTAGAGAAGCCCAGAGCCCCAGTGTTCTTAGGCCTACAAAAGCGCTTCCAAGGAAGGGTGCTGGCTAGCAACAGCTTTCAGTGCTGGCACTTTTCATCTCTGAGCAATTGCTCGACGTTTGCAATTTCTCAGCTCGTGTCTAGGAGACGGAAAGAGAATGACCGTGACGTTTGGTGGGTAGAGAAGTGCAAAGCCCCAGTGTTACTGCGCCTGTAAAGCGCTTCCAAGGAAGGGTGCTGGCTAGCAACAGTTTTCAGTGCTGGCACTTTTCATCTCTGAGCAATTGCTCGACGTTTGCAATTTCTCACCTCAGCTCTCTTTAGAGTGCGCGAGAGGATGAGCAGAAGATGAGGTGGCTAGAGAAGCCCAGAGCCCCAGTGTTCTTAGGCCTACAAAAGCGCTTCCAAGGAAGGGTGCTGGCTAGCAACAGCTTTCAGTGCTGGCACTTTTCATCTCTGAGCAATTGCTCGACGTTTGCAATTTCTCAGCTCGTGTCTACCGACGGAAAGAGAAGGACCATGACGTTTGGTGGGTAGAGAAGAGCAAAGCCCCAGTGTTACTGCGCCTATAAAGCGCTTCCAAGGAAGGGTGCTGGCTAGCAAAAGCTTTCAGTGCTGGCACTTTTCATCTCTGAGCAATTGCTCGACGTTTGCAATTTCTCAGCTCCTGTCTACGAGACGGAAAGAGAATGACCATGACGTTTGGTGCGTATAGAAGCGCAAAGCCCCAGTGTTGCTGCGCCTGTGAAAGCGCTTCCAAGGAAGGGTGCTGGCTAGCAACAGCTTTCAGTGCTGGCACTTTTCATCTCTGAGCAATTGCTCGACGTTTGCAATTTCTCACCTGAGCTCTCTTTAGAATGCGCGAGAGGATGAGCAGAAGATGAGGTGGCTAGAGAAGCCCAGTGCCCCAGTGTTCTTAGGCCTACAAAAGCGCTTCCAAGGAAGGGTGCTGGCTAGCAACAGCTTTCAGTGCTGGCACTTTTCATCTCTGAGCAATTGCTCGACGTTTGCAATTTCTCAGCTCGTGTTTAGAAGACGGAAAGAGAAGGACCGTGACGTTTGGTGGCTAGAGAAGCGCAAAGCCCCAGTGTTACTGCGCCTGTAAAGCGCTTCCAAGGAAGGGTGCTGGCTAGCAAGAGCTTTCAGTGCTGGCACTTTTCATCTCTGAGCAATTGCTCGACGTTTGCAATTTCTCAGCTCGTGTCTACGAGACGGAAAGAGAAGGACCGTGACGTTTGGTGGCTAGAGAAGCGCAAAGCCCCAGTGTTACTGTGCCTGTGAAAGCGCTTCCAAGGAAGGGTGCTGGCTAGCAAGAGCTTTCAGTGCTGGCACTTTTCATCTCTGAGCAATTGCTCGACGTTTGCAATTTCTCACCTGAGCTCTCTTCAGAGTGCGCGAGAGGATGAGCAGAAGATTAGGTGGCTAGAGAAGCCCAGAGCCCCACTGTTCTTAGGCCTACAAAAGCGCTTCCAAGGAAGGGTGCTGGCTAGCAACAGCTTTCAGTGCTGGCACTTTTCATCTCTGAGCAATTGCTCGACGTTTGCAATTTCTCAGCTCCTGTCTACCGACGGAAAGAGAATGACCGTGACGTTTGGTGCGTATAGAAGCGCAAAGCCCCAGTGTTACTGCGCCTGTAAAGCGCTTCCAAGGAAGGGTGCTGGCTAGCAAGAGCTTTCAGTGCTGGCACTTTTCATCTCTGAGCAATTGCTCGACGTTTGCAATTTCTCAGCTCGTGTCTACGAGACGGAAAGAGAAGGACCGTGACGTTTGGTGCGTATAGAAGCGCAAAGCCCCAGTGTTGCTGCGCCTGTGAAAGCGCTTCCAAGGAAGGGTGCTGGCTCGCAAGAGCTTTCAGTGCTGGCACTTTTCATCTCTGAGCAATTGCTCGACGTTTGCAATTTCTCACCTGAGCTCTCTTTAGAGTGCGCGAGAGGATGAGCAGAAGATGAGGTGGCTAGAGAAGCCCAGAGCCCCAGTGTTCTTAGGCCTACAAAAGCGCTTCCAAGGAAGGGTGCTGGCTAGCAACAGCTTTCAGTGCTGGCACTTTTCATCTCTGAGCAATTGCTCGACGTTTGCAATTTCTCAGCTCGTGTCTACCGACGGAAAGAGAAGGACCGTGACGTTTGGTGGGTAGAGAAGCGCAAAGCCCCAGTGTTACTGCGCCTGTAAAGCGCTTCCAAGGAAGGGTGCTGGCTAGCAACAGCTTTCAGTGCTGGCACTTTTCATCTCTGAGCAATTGCTCGACGTTTGCAATTTCTCCCCTGAGCTCTCTTTAGAGTGCGCGAGAGGATGAGCAGAAGATGAGGTGGCTAGAGAAGCCCAGAGCCCCAGTGTTCTTAGGCCTACAAAAGCGCTTCCAAGGAAGGGTGCTGGCTAGCAACAGCTTTCAGTGCTGGCACTTTTCATCTCTGAGCAATTGCTCGACGTTTGCAATTTCTCAGCTCGTGTCTACGAGACGGAAAGAGAAGGACCGTGACGTTTGGTGCGTATAGAAGTGCAAAGCCCCAGTGTTACTGCGCCTGTAAAGCGCTTCCAAGGAAGGGTGCTGGCTAGCAAGAGCTTTCAGTGCTGGCACTTTTCATCTCTGAGCAATTGCTGGACGTTTGCAATTTCTCAGCTCGTGTCTACCGACGGAAAGAGAAGGACCGTGACGTTTGGTGGGTAGAGAAGCGCAAAGCCCCAGTGTTACTGCGCCTGTAAAGCGCTTCCAAGGAAGGGTGCTGGCTAGCAACAGCTTTCAGTGCTGGCACTTTTCATCTCTGAGCAATTGCTCGACGTTTGCAATTTCTCACCTGAGCTCTCTTTAGAGTGCGCGAGAGGATGAGCAGAAGATGAGGTGGCTAGAGAAGCCCAGAGCCCCAGTGTTCTTAGGCCTACAAAAGCGCTTCCAAGGAAGGGTGCTGGCTAGCAACAGCTTTCAGTGCTGGCACTTTTCATCTCTGAGCAATTGCTCGACGTTTGCAATTTCTCAGCTCGTGTCTACGAGACGGAAAGAGAAGGACCGTGACGTTTGGTGCGTATAGAAGTGCAAAGCCCCAGTGTTACTGCGCCTGTAAAGCGCTTCCAAGGAAGGGTGCTGGCTAGCAAGAGCTTTCAGTGCTGGCACTTTTCTTCTCTGAGCATTTGCTAGACGTTTGCAATTTCTCACCTGAGCTCTCTTTAGAGTGCGCGAGAGGATGAGCAGAAGATGAGGTGGCTAGAGAAGCCCAGAGCCCCAGTGTTCTTAGGCCTACAAAAGCGCTTCCAAGGCAGGGTGCTGGCTATCAAGAGCTTTCAGTGCTGGCACTTTTCATCTCTGAGCAATTGCTCGACGTTTGCAATTTCTCAGCTCGTGTCTACGAGACGGAAAGAGAAGGACCGTGACGTTTGGTGGCTAGAGAAGCGCAAAGCCCCAGTGTTGCTGCGCCTGTGAAAGCGCTTCCAAGGAAGGGTGCTGGCTAGCAACAGCTTTCAGTGCTGGCACTTTTCATCTCTGAGCAATTGCTCGACGTTTGCAATTTCTCACCTGAGCTCTCTTCAGAGTGCGCGAGAGGATGAGCAGAAGATGAGGTGGCTAGAGAAGCCCAGAGCCCCAGTGTTCTTAGGCCTACAAAAGCGCTTCCAAGGAAGGGTGCTGGCTAGCAACAGCTTTCAGTGCTGGCACTTTTCATCTCTGAGCAATTGCTCGACGTTTGCAATTTCTCAGCTCGTGTCTACCGACGGAAAGAGAAGGACCGTGACGTTTGGTGGGTAGAGAAGCGCAAAGCCCCAGTGTTACTGCGCCTGTAAAGCGCTTCCAAGGAAGGGTGCTGGCTAGCAAAAGCTTTCAGTGCTGGCACTTTTCATCTCTGAGCAATTGCTCGAAGTTTGCAATTTCTCAGCTGTGTCTACCGACGGAAAGAGAAGGACCGTGACGTTTGGTGGGTAGAGAAGCGCAAAGCCCCAGTGTTACTGCGCCTGTAAAGCGCTTCCAAGGAAGGGTGCTGGCTAGCAACAGCTTTCAGTGCTGGCACTTTTCATCTCTGAGCAATTGCTCGACGTTTGCAATTTCTCACCTGAGCTCTCTTTAGAGTGCGCGAGAGGATGAGCAGAAGATGAGGTGGCTAGAGAAGCCCAGAGCCCCACTGTTCTTAGGCCTACAAAAGCGCTTCCAAGGAAGGGTGCTGGCTAGCAAGAGCTTTCAGTGCTGGCACTTTTCATCTCTGAGCAATTGCTCGACGTTTGCAATTTCTCAGCTCGTGTCTACGAGACGGAAAGAGAAGGACCGTGACGTTTGGTGCGTATATAAGTGCAAAGCACCAGTGTTACTGCGCCTGTAAAGCGCTTCCAAGGAAGGGTGCTGGCTAGCAAGAGCTTTCAGTGCTGGCACTTTTCTTCTCTGAGCATTTGCTAGACGTTTGCAATTTCTCACCTGAGCTCTCTTTAGAGTGCGCGAGAGGATGAGCAGAAGATGAGGTGGCTAGAGAAGCCCAGAGCCCCAGTGTTCTTAGGCCTACAAAAGCGCTTCCAAGGCAGGGTGCTGGCTAGCAAGAGCTTTCAGTGCTGGCACTTTTCATCTCTGAGCAATTGCTCGACGTTTGCAATTTCTCAGCTCGTGTCTACGAGACGGAAAGAGAAGGACCGTGACCTTTGGTGGCTAGAGAAGGGCAAAGCCCCAGTGTTACTGCGCCTGTGAAAGCGCTTCCAAGGAAGGGTGCTGGCTAGCAACAGCTTTCAGTGCTGGCACTTTTCATCTCTGAGCAATTGCTCGACGTTTGCAATTTCTCACCTGAGCTCTCTTCAGAGTGCGCGAGAGGATGAGCAGAAGATGAGGTGGCTAGAGAAGCCCAGAGCCCCAGTGTTCTTAGGCCTACAAAAGCGCTTCCAAGGAAGGGTGCTGGCTAGCAACAGCTTTCAGTGCTGGCACTTTTCATCTCTGAGCAATTGCTCGACGTTTGCAATTTCTCAGCTCGTGTCTACCGACGGAAAGAGAAGGACCGTGACGTTTGGTGGCTAGAGAAGCGCAAAGCCCCAGTGTTACTGCGCCTGTAAAGCGCTTCCAAGGAAGGGTGCTGGCTAGCAAAAGCTTTCAGTGCTGGCACTTTTCATCTCTGAGCAATTGCTCGAAGTTTGCAATTTCTCAGCTGTGTCTACCGACGGAAAGAGAAGGACCGTGACGTTTGGTGGGTAGAGAAGCGCAAAGCCCCAGTGTTACTGCGCCTGTAAAGCGCTTCCAAGGAAGGGTGCTGGCTAGCAAGAGCTTTCAGTGCTGGCACTTTTCATCTCTGAGCAATTGCTCGACGTTTGCAATTTCTCAGCTCCTGTCTACGAGACGGAAAGAGAATGACCGTGACGTTTGGTGCGTATAGAAGCGCAAAGCCCCAGTGTTGCTGCGCCTGTGAAAGCGCTTCCAAGGAAGGGTGCTGGCTAGCAAGAGCTTTCAGTGCTGGCACTTTTCATCTCTGAGCAATTGCTCGACGTTTGCAATTTCTCAGCTCGTGTCTACGAGACGGAAAGAGAAGGACCGTGACGTTTGGTGCGTATAGAAGCGCAAAGCCCCAATGTTACTGCGCCTGTGAAAGTGCTTTCAAGGAAGGGTGCTGGCTAGCAACAGCTTTCAGTGCTGGCACTTTTCATCTCTGAGCAATTGCTCGACGTTTGTAATTTCTCACCTGAGCTCTCTTCAGAGTGCGCGAGAGGATGAGCAGAAGATGAGGTGGCTAGAGAAGCCCAGAGCCCCAGTGTTCTTAGGCCTACAAAAGCGCTTCCAAGGAAGGGTGCTGGCTAGCAACAGCTTTCAGTGCTGGCACTTTTCATCTCTGAGCAATTGCTCGACGTTTGCAATTTCTCAGCTCGTGTCTACCGACGGAAAGAGAAGGACCGTGACGTTTGGTGCGTATAGAAGCGCAAAGCCCCAGTGTTACTGCGCCTGTGAAAGCGCTTCCAAGGAAGGGTGCTGGCTAGCAACAGCTTTCAGTGCTGGCACTTTTCATCTCTGAGCAATTGCTCGACGTTTGCAATTTCTCAGCTCGTGTCTACCGACGGAAAGAGAAGGACCGTGACGTTTGGTGGGTAGAGAAGCGCAAAGCCCCAGTGTTACTGCGCCTGTAAAGCGCTTCCAAGGAAGGGTGCTGGCTAGCAAAAGCTTTCAGTGCTGGCACTTTTCATCTCTGAGCAATTGCTCGAAGTTTGCAATTTCTCAGCTGTGTCTACCGACGGAAAGAGAAGGACCGTGACGTTTGGTGGGTAGAGAAGCGCAAAGCCCCAGTGTTACTGCGCCTGTAAAGCGCTTCCAAGGAAGGGTGCTGGCTAGCAAGAGCTTTCAGTGCTGGCACTTTTCATCTCTGAGCAATTGCTCGACGTTTGCAATTTCTCACCTGAGCTCTCTTTAGAGTGCGCGAGAGGATGAGCAGAAGATGAGGTGGCTAGAGAAGCCCAGAGCCCCACTGTTCTTAGGCCTACAAAAGCGCTTCCAAGGAAGGGTGCTGGCTAGCAAGAGCTTTCAGTGCTGGCACTTTTCATCTCTGAGCAATTGCTCGACGTTTGCAATTTCTCAGCTCGTGTCTACGAGACGGAAAGAGAAGGACCGTGACGTTTGGTGCGTATAGAAGTGCAAAGCACCAGTGTTACTGCGCCTGTAAAGCGCTTCCAAGGAAGGGTGCTGGCTAGCAAGAGCTTTCAGTGCTGGCACTTTTCTTCTCTGAGCATTTGCTAGACGTTTGCAATTTCTCACCTGAGCTCTCTTTAGAGTGCGCGAGAGGATGAGCAGAAGATGAGGTGGCTAGAGAAGCCCAGAGCCCCAGTGTTCTTAGGCCTACAAAAGCGCTTCCAAGGCAGGGTGCTGGCTAGCAAGAGCTTTCAGTGCTGGCACTTTTCATCTCTGAGCAATTGCTCGACGTTTGCAATTTCTCAGCTCGTGTCTACGAGACGGAAAGAGAAGGACCGTGACCTTTGGTGGCTAGAGAAGGGCAAAGCCCCAGTGTTACTGCGCCTGTGAAAGCGCTTCCAAGGAAGGGTGCTGGCTAGCAACAGCTTTCAGTGCTGGCACTTTTCATCTCTGAGCAATTGCTCGACGTTTGCAATTTCTCACCTGAGCTCTCTTCAGAGTGCGCGAGAGGATGAGCAGAAGATGAGGTGGCTAGAGAAGCCCAGAGCCCCAGTGTTCTTAGGCCTACAAAAGCGCTTCCAAGGAAGGGTGCTGGCTAGCAACAGCTTTCAGTGCTGGCACTTTTCATCTCTGAGCAATTGCTCGACGTTTGCAATTTCTCAGCTCGTGTCTACCGACGGAAAGAGAAGGACCGTGACGTTTGGTGGCTAGAGAAGCGCAAAGCCCCAGTGTTACTGCGCCTGTAAAGCGCTTCCAAGGAAGGGTGCTGGCTAGCAAAAGCTTTCAGTGCTGGCACTTTTCATCTCTGAGCAATTGCTCGAAGTTTGCAATTTCTCAGCTGTGTCTACCGACGGAAAGAGAAGGACCGTGACGTTTGGTGGGTAGAGAAGCGCAAAGCCCCAGTGTTACTGCGCCTGTAAAGCGCTTCCAAGGAAGGGTGCTGGCTAGCAAGAGCTTTCAGTGCTGGCACTTTTCATCTCTGAGCAATTGCTCGACGTTTGCAATTTCTCAGCTCCTGTCTACGAGACGGAAAGAGAAGGACCGTGACGTTTGGTGCGTATAGAAGCGCAAAGCCCCAGTGTTGCTGCGCCTGTGAAAGCGCTTCCAAGGAAGGGTGCTGGCTAGCAAGAGCTTTCAGTGCTGGCACTTTTCATCTCTGAGCAATTGCTCGACGTTTGCAATTTCTCAGCTCGTGTCTACGAGACGGAAAGAGAAGGACCGTGACGTTTGGTGCGTATAGAAGCGCAAAGCCCCAATGTTACTGCGCCTGTGAAAGTGCTTCCAAGGAAGGGTGCTGGCTAGCAACAGCTTTCAGTGCTGGCACTTTTCATCTCTGAGCAATTGCTCGACGTTTGTAATTTCTCACCTGAGCTCTCTTCAGAGTGCGCGAGAGGATGAGCAGAAGATGAGGTGGCTAGAGAAGCCCAGAGCCCCACTGTTCTTAGGCCTACAAAAGCGCTTCCAAGGAAGGGTGCTGGCTAGCAACAGCTTTCAGTGCTGGCACTTTTCATCTCTGAGCAATTGCTCGACGTTTGCAATTTCTCAGCTCGTGTCTACGAGACGGAAAGAGAAGGACCGTGACGTTTGGTGCGTATAGAAGCGCAAAGCCCCAGTGTTCCTGCGCCTGTGAAAGTGCTTCCAAGGAAGGGTGCTGGCTAGCAAGAGCTTTCAGTGCTGGCACTTTTCATCTCTGAGCAATTGCTCGACGTTTGCAATTTCTCCCCTGAGGTCTCTTTAGAGTGCGCGAGAGGATGAGCAGAAGATGAGGTGGCTAGAGAAGCCCAGAGCCCCAGTGTTCTTAGGCCTACAAAAGCGCTTCCAAGGAAGGGTGCTGGCTAGCAACAGCTTTCAGTGCTGGCACTTTTCATCTCTGAGCAATTGCTCGACGTTTGCAATTTCTCAGCTCGTGTCTAGGAGACGGAAAGAGAATGACCGTGACGTTTGGTGGGTAGAGAAGTGCAAAGCCCCAGTGTTACTGCGCCTGTAAAGCGCTTCCAAGGAAGGGTGCTGGCTAGCAACAGTTTTCAGTGCTGGCACTTTTCATCTCTGAGCAATTGCTCGACGTTTGCAATTTCTCACCTCAGCTCTCTTTAGAGTGCGCGAGAGGATGAGCAGAAGATGAGGTGGCTAGAGAAGCCCAGAGCCCCAGTGTTCTTAGGCCTACAAAAGCGCTTCCAAGGAAGGGTGCTGGCTAGCAACAGCTTTCAGTGCTGGCACTTTTCATCTCTGAGCAATTGCTCGACGTTTGCAATTTCTCAGCTCGTGTCTACCGACGGAAAGAGAAGGACCATGACGTTTGGTGGGTAGAGAAGAGCAAAGCCCCAGTGTTACTGCGCCTATAAAGCGCTTCCAAGGAAGGGTGCTGGCTAGCAAAAGCTTTCAGTGCTGGCACTTTTCAGCTCTGAGCAATTGCTCGACGTTTGCAATTTCTCAGCTCGTGTCTACGAGACGGAAAGAGAATGACCATGACGTTTGGTGCGTATAGAAGCGCAAAGCCCCAGTGTTGCTGCGCCTGTGAAAGCGCTTCCAAGGAAGGGTGCTGGCTAGCAACAGCTTTCAGTGCTGGCACTTTTCATCTCTGAGCAATTGCTCGACGTTTGCAATTTCTCACCTGAGCTCTCTTTAGAATGCGCGAGAGGATGAGCAGAAGATGAGGTGGCTAGAGAAGCCCAGTGCCCCAGTGTTCTTAGGCCTACAAAAGCGCTTCCAAGGAAGGGTGCTGGCTAGCAACAGCTTTCAGTGCTGGCACTTTTCATCTCTGAGCAATTGCTCGACGTTTGCAATTTCTCAGCTCGTGTTTAGAAGACGGAAAGAGAAGGACCGTGACGTTTGGTGGCTAGAGAAGCGCAAAGCCCCAGTGTTACTGCGCCTGTGAAAGCGCTTCCAAGGAAGGGTGCTGGCTAGCAACAGCTTTCAGTGCTGGCACTTTTCATCTCTGAGCAATTGCTCGACGTTTGCAATTTCTCAGCTCGTGTCTACGAGACGGAAAGAGAAGGACCGTGACGTTTGGTGGGTAGAGAAGCGCAAAGCCCCAGTGTTACTGTGCCTGTGAAAGCGCTTCCAAGGAAGGGTGCTGGCTAGCAAGAGCTTTCAGTGCTGGCACTTTTCATCTCTGAGCAATTGCTCGACGTTTGCAATTTCTCACCTGAGCTCTCTTCAGAGTGCGCGAGAGGATGAGCAGAAGATGAGGTGGCTAGAGAAGCCCAGAGCCCCAGTGTTCTTAGGCCTACAAAAGCGCTTCCAAGGAAGGGTGCTGGCTAGCAACAGCTTTCAGTGCTGGCACTTTTCATCTCTGAGCAATTGCTCGACGTTTGCAATTTCTCAGCTCGTGTCTACCGACGGAAAGAGAATGACCGTGACGTTTGGTGCGTATAGAAGCGCAAAGCCCCAGTGTTACTGCGCCTGTAAAGCGCTTCCAAGGAAGGGTGCTGGCTAGCAAGAGCTTTCAGTGCTGGCACTTTTCATCTCTGAGCAATTGCTCGACGTTTGCAATTTCTCAGCTCGTGTCTACGAGACGGAAAGAGAAGGACCGTGACGTTTGGTGCGTATAGAAGCGCAAAGCCCCAGTGTTGCTGCGCCTGTGAAAGCGCTTCCAAGGAAGGGTGCTGGCTCGCAAGAGCTTTCAGTGCTGGCACTTTTCATCTCTGAGCAATTGCTCGACGTTTGCAATTTCTCCCCTGAGCTCTCTTTAGAGTGCGCGAGAGGATGAGCAGAAGATGAGGTGGCTAGAGAAGCCCAGAGCCCCAGTGTTCTTAGGCCTACAAAAGCGCTTCCAAGGAAGGGTGCTGGCTAGCAAGAGCTTTCAGTGCTGGCACTTTTCATCTCTGAGCAATTGCTGGACGTTTGCAATTTCTCAGCTCGTGTCTACCGACGGAAAGAGAAGGACCGTGACGTTTGGTGGGTAGAGAAGCGCAAAGCCCCAGTGTTACTGCGCCTGTAAAGCGCTTCCAAGGAAGGGTGCTGGCTAGCAACAGCTTTCAGTGCTGGCACTTTTCATCTCTGAGCAATTGCTCGACGTTTGCAATTTCTCACCTGAGCTCTCTTTAGAGTGCGCGAGAGGATGAGCAGAAGATGAGGTGGCTAGAGAAGCCCAGAGCCCCAGTGTTCTTAGGCCTACAAAAGCGCTTCCAAGGAAGGGTGCTGGCTAGCAACAGCTTTCAGTGCTGGCACTTTTCATCTCTGAGCAATTGCTCGACGTTTGCAATTTCTCAGCTCGTGTCTACGAGACGGAAAGAGAAGGACCGTGACGTTTGGTGCGTATAGAAGTGCAAAGCCCCAGTGTTACTGCGCCTGTAAAGCGCTTCCAAGGAAGGGTGCTGGCTAGCAAGAGCTTTCAGTGCTGGCACTTTTCATCTCTGAGCAATTGCTGGACGTTTGCAATTTCTCAGCTCGTGTCTACCGACGGAAAGAGAAGGACCGTGACGTTTGGTGGGTAGAGAAGCGCAAAGCCCCAGTGTTACTGCGCCTGTAAAGCGCTTCCAAGGAAGGGTGCTGGCTAGCAAGAGCTTTCAGTGCTGGCACTTTTCATCTCTGAGCATTTGCTAGACGTTTGCAATTTCTCACCTGAGCTCTCTTTAGAGTGCGCGAGAGGATGAGCAGAAGATGAGGTGGCTAGAGAAGCCCAGAGCCCCAGTTTTCTTAGGCCTACAAAAGCGCTTCCAAGGCAGGGTGCTGGCTATCAAGAGCTTTCAGTGCTGGCACTTTTCATCTCTGAGCAATTGCTCGACGTTTGCAATTTCTCAGCTCGTGTCTACGAGACGGAAAGAGAAGGACCGTGACCTTTGGTGGCTAGAGAAGCGCAAAGCCCCAGTGTTGCTGCGCCTGTGAAAGCGCTTCCAAGGAAGGGTGCTGGCTAGCAACAGCTTTCAGTGCTGGCACTTTTCATCTCTGAGCAATTGCTCGACGTTTGCAATTTCTCACCTGAGCTCTCTTCAGAGTGCGCGAGAGGATGAGCAGAAGATGAGGTGGCTAGAGAAGCCCAGAGCCCCAGTGTTCTTAGGCCTACAAAAGCGCTTCCAAGGAAGGGTGCTGGCTAGCAACAGCTTTCAGTGCTGGCACTTTTCATCTCTGAGCAATTGCTCGACGTTTGCAATTTCTCAGCTCGTGTCAACCGACGGAAAGAGAAGGACCGTGACGTTTGGTGCGTATAGAAGCGCAAAGCCCCAGTGTTACTGCGCCTGTGAAAGCGCTTCCAAGGAAGGGTGCTGGCTAGCAACAGCTTTCAGTGCTGGCACTTTTCATCTCTGAGCAATTGCTCGACGTTTGCAATTTCTCAGCTCGTGTCTACCGACGGAAAGAGAAGGACCGTGACGTTTGGTGGGTAGAGAAGCGCAAAGCCCCAGTGTTACTGCGCCTGTAAAGCGCTTCCAAGGAAGGGTGCTGGCTAGCAAAAGCTTTCAGTGCTGGCACTTTTCATCTCTGAGCAATTGCTCGAAGTTTGCAATTTCTCAGCTGTGTCTACCGACGGAAAGAGAAGGACCGTGACGTTTGGTGGGTAGAGAAGCGCAAAGCCCCAGTGTTACTGCGCCTGTAAAGCGCTTCCAAGGAAGGGTGCTGGCTAGCAACAGCTTTCAGTGCTGGCACTTTTCATCTCTGAGCAATTGCTCGACGTTTGCAATTTCTCAGCTCGTGTCTACGAGACGGAAAGAGAAGGACCGTGACGTTTGGTGCGTATAGAAGCGCAAAGCCCCAGTGTTGCTGCGCCTGTGAAAGCGCTTCCAAGGAAGGGTGCTGGCTAGCAAGAGCTTTCAGTGCTGGCACTTTTCATCTCTGAGCAATTGCTGGACGTTTGCAATTTCTCAGCTCGTGTCTACGAGATGGAAAGAGAAGGACCGTGACGTTTGGTGCGTATAGAAGCTCAAAGCCCCAATGTTACTGCGCCTGTGAAAGTGCTTCCAAGGAAGGGTGCTGGCTAGCAACAGCTTTCAGTGCTGGCACTTTTCATCTCTGAGCAATTGCTCGACGTTTGCAATTTCTCACCTGAGCTCTCTTTAGAGTGCGCGAGAGGATGAGCAGAAGATGAGGTGGCTAGAGAAGCCCAGAGCCCCAGTGTTCTTAGGCCTACAAAAGCGCTTCCAAGGAAGGGTGCTGGCTAGCAAGAGCTTTCAGTGCTGGCACTTTTCAGCTCTGAGCAATTGCTCGATGTTTGCAATTTCTCACCTGAGCTCTCTTCAGAGTGCGCGAGAGGATGAGCAGAAGATGAGGTGGCTAGAGAAGCCCAGAGCCCCAGTGTTCTTAGGCCTACAAAAGCGCTTCCAAGGAAGGGTGCTGGCTAGCAACAGCTTTCAGTGCTGGCACTTTTCATCTCTGAGCAATTGCTCGACATTTGCAATTTCTCAGCTCGTGTCTAGGAGACGGAAAGAGAAGGACCGTGACGTTTGGTGCGTATAGAAGCGCAAAGCCCCAGTGTTGCTGCGCCTGTGAAAGCGCTTCCAAGGAAGGGTGCTGGCTAGCAACAGCTTTCAGTGCTGGCACTTTTCATCTCTGAGCAATTGCTCGACGTTTGCAATTTCTCACCTGAGCTCTCTTCAGAGTGCGCGAGAGGATGAGCAGAAGATGAGGTGGCTAGAGAAGCCCAGAGCCCCAGTGTTCTTAGGCCTACAAAAGCGCTTCCAAGGAAGGGTGCTGGCTAGCAAGAGCTTTCAGTGCTGGCACTTTTCATCTCTGAGCAATTGCTCGACGTTTGCAATTTCTCAGCTCGTGTCTACGAGACGGAAAGAGAAGGACCGTGACGTTTGGTGGCTAGAGAAGCGCAAAGCCCCAGTGTTACTGCGCCTGTAAAGCGCTTCCAAGGAAGGGTGCTGGCTAGCAACAGCTTTCAGTGCTGGCACTTTTCATCTCTGAGCAATTGCTCGACGTTTGCAATTTCTCACCTGAGCTCTCTTTAGAGTGCGCGAGAGGATGAGCAGAAGATGAGGTGGCTAGAGAAGCCCAGAGCCCCAGTGTTCTTAGGCCTACAAAAGCACTTCCAAGGAAGGGTGCTGGCTAGCAAGAGCTTTCAGTGCTGGCACTTTTCATCTCTGAGCAATTGCTCGACGTTTGCAATTTCTCAGCTCGTGTCTACCGACGGAAAGAGAAGGACCATGACGTTTGGTGGCTAGAGAAGAGCAAAGCCCCAGTGTTACTGCTTCCAAGGAAGGGTGCTGGCTAGCAAAAGCTTTCAGTGCTGGCACTTTTCAGCTCTGAGGAATTGCTCGACGTTTGCAATTTCTCAGCTCGTGTCTACAAGACGGAAAGAGAATGACCATGACGTTTGGTGCGTATAGAAGCGCAAAGCCCCAGTGTTGCTGCGCCTGTGAAAGCGCTTCCAAGGAAGGGTGCTGGCTAGCAACAGCTTTCAGTGCTGGCACTTTTCATCTCTGAGCAATTGCTCGACGTTTGCAATTTCTCACCTGAGCTCTCTTTAGAGTGCGCGAGAGGATGAGCAGAAGATGAGGTGGCTAGAGAAGCCCAGAGCCCCAGTGTTCTTAGGCCTACAAAAGCGCTTCCAAGGAAGGGTGCTGGCTAGCAAGAGCTTTCAGTGCTGGCACTTTTCATCTCTGAGCAATTGCTCGACGTTTGCAATTTCTCAGCTCGTGTCTACGAGACGGAAAGAGAAGGACCGTGACGTTTGGTGGCTAGAGAAGCGCAAAGCCCCAGTGTTGCTGCGCCTGTGAAAGCGCTTCCAAGGAAGGGTGCTGGCTAGCAACAGCTTTCAGTGCTGGCACTTTTCATCTCTGAGCAATTGCTCGACGTTTGCAATTTCTCACCTGAGCTCTCTTTAGAGTGCGCGAGAGGATGAGCAGAAGATGAGGTGGCTAGAGAAGCCCAGAGCCCCAGTGTTCTTAGGCCTACAAAAGCGCTTCCAAGGAAGGGTGCTGGCTAGCAACAGCTTTCAGTGCTGGCACTTTTCATCTCTGAGCAATTGCTCGACGTTTGGAATTTCTCAGCTCGTGTCTACGAGACGGAAAGAGAAGGACCGTGACGTTTGGTGGGTAGAGAAGCGCAAAGCCCCAGTGTTACTGCGCCTGTAAAGCGCTTCCAAGGAAGGGTGCTGGCTAGCAAGAGCTTTCAGTGCTGGCACTTTTCATCTCTGAGCAATTGCTGGATGTTTGCAATTTCTCATCTCGTGTCTACGAGACGGAAAGAGAATGACCGTGACGTTTGGTGCGTATAGAAGCGCAAAGCCCCAGTGTTGCTGCGCCTGTGAAAGTGCTTCCAAGGAAGGGTGCTGGCTAGCAAAAGCTTTCAGTGCTGGCACTTTTCTTCTCTGAGCATTTGCTAGACGTTTGCAATTTCTCACCTGAGCTCTCTTTAGAGTGCGCGAGAGGATGAGCAGAAGATGAGGTGGCTAGAGAAGCCCAGAGCCCCAGTGTTCTTAGGCCTACAAAAGCGCTTCCAAGGAAGGGTGCTGGCTAGCAAGAGCTTTCAGTGCTGGCACTTTTCATCTCTGAGCAATTGCTCGACGTTTGCAATTTCTCAGCTCGTGTCTACGAGACGGAAAGAGAAGGACCGTGACATTTAGTGCGTAGAGAAGCACAAAGCCCCAGTGTTGCTGCGCCTGTGAAAGCGCTTCCAAGGAAGGGTGCTGGCTAGCAACAGCTTTCAGTGCTGGCACTTTTCATCTCTGAGCAATTGCTCGACGTTTGCAATTTCTCACCTGAGCTCTCTTTAGAGTGCGCGAGAGGATGAGCAGAAGATGAGGTGGCTAGAGAAGCCCAGAGCCCCAGTGTTCTTAGGCCTACAAAAGCGCTTCCAAGGAAGGGTGCTGGCTAGCAAGAGCTTTCAGTGCTGGCACTTTTCATCTCTGAGCAATTGCTCGACGTTTGCAATTTCTCAGCTCGTGTCTACGAGACGGAAAGAGAATGACCGTGACGTTTGGTGGCTAGAGAAGCGCAAAGCCCCAGTGTTACTGCGCCTGTAAAGCGCTTCCAAGGAAGGGTGCTGGCTAGCAACAGCTTTCAGTGCTGGCACTTTTCATCTCTGAGCAATTGCTCGACGTTTGCAATTTCTCACCTGAGCTCTCTTTAGAGTGCGCGAGAGGATGAGCAGAAGATGAGGTGGCTAGAGAAGCCCAGAGCCCCAGTGTTCTTAGGCCTACAAAAGCGCTTCCAAGGAAGGGTGCTGGCTAGCAACAGCTTTCAGTGCTGGCACTTTTCATCTCTGAGCAATTGCTCGACGATTGCAATTTCTCAGCTCGTGTCTAGGAGACGGAAAGAGAAGGACCGTGACGTTTGGTGGGTAGAGAAGCGCAAAGCCCCAGTGTTGCTGCGCCTGTGAAAGCGCTTCCAAGGAAGGGTGCTGGCTAGCAACAGCTTTCAGTGCTGGCACTTTTCGTCTCTGAGCAATTGCTGGACGTTTGCAATTTCTCACCTGAGCTCTCTTTAGAGTGCGCGAGAGGATGAGCAGAAGATGAGGTGGCTAGAGAAGCCCAGAGCCCCAGTGTTCTTAGGCCTACAAAAGCGCTTCCAAGGAAGGGTGCTGGCTAGCAACAGCTTTCAGTGCTGGCACTTTTCATCTCTGAGCAATTGCTCGACGTTTGCAATTTCTCAGCTCGTGTCTACGAGACGGAAAGGGAATGACCATGATATTTGGTGCGTATAGAAGCGCAAAGCCCCAGTGTTACTGCGCCTGTGAAAGCGCTTCCAAGGAAGGGTGCTGGCTAGCAACAGCTTTCAGTGCTGGCACTTTTCATCTCTGAGCAATTGCTTGATGTTTGCAATTTCTCAGCTCGTGTCTAGGAGACGGAAAGAGAAGGACCGTGACGTTTGGTGGGTAGAGAAGCGCAAAGCCCCAGTGTTGCTGGGCCTGTGAAAGCGCTTCCAAGGAAGGGTGCTGGCTAGCAACAGCTTTCAGTGCTGGCACTTTTCATCTCTGAGCAATTGCTCGACGTTTGCAATTTCTCAGCTCGTGTCTACAAGACGGAAAGAGAATGACAGTGACGTTTGGTGCGTATAGAAGCGCAAAGCCCCAGTGTTGCTGCGCCTGTGAAAGCGCTTCCAAGGAAGGGTGCTGGCTAGCAACAGCTTTCAGTGCTGGCACTTTTCATCTCTGAGCAATTGCTCGACGTTTGCAATTTCTCACCTGAGGTCTCTTTAGAGTGCGCGAGAGGATGAGCAGAAGATGAGGTGGCTAGAGAAGCCCAGAGCCCCAGTGTTCTTAGGCCTACAAAAGCGCTTCCAAGGAAGGGTGCTGGCTAGCAACAGCTTTCAGTGCTGGCAGTTTTCATCTCTGAGCAATTGCTCGACGTTTGCAATTTCTCAGCTCGTGTCTAGAAGACGGAAAGAGAATGACCGTGACCTTTGGTGGCTAGAGAAGCGCAAAGCCCCAGTGTTACTGCGCCTGTAAAGCGCTTCCAAGGAAGGGTGCTGGCTAGCAAGAGCTTTCAGTGCTGGCAGTTTTCATCTCTGAGCAATTGCTCGACGTTTGCAATTTCTCAGCTCGTGTCTACGAGACGGAAAGAGAAGGACCGTGACGTTTGGTGGGTAGAGAAGCGCAAAGCCCCAGTGTTGCTGCGCCTGTGAAAGCGCTTCCAAGGAAGGGTGCTGGCTAGCAAGAGCTTTCAGTGCTGGCACTTTTCATCTCTGAGCAATTGCTCGACGTTTGCAATTTCTCACCTGAGCTCTCTTTAGAGTGCGCGAGAGGATGAGCAGAAGATGAGGTGGCTAGAGAAGCCCAGAGCCCCAGTGTTCTTAGGCCTACAAAAGCGCTTCCAAGGAAGGGTGCTGGCTAGCAACAGCTTTCAGTGCTGGCACTTTTCATCTCTGAGCAATTGCTCGACGTTTGCAATTTCTCAGCTCGTGTCTACGAGACGGAAAGAGAAGGACCGTGACGTTTGGTGGCTAGAGAAGCGCAAAGCCCCAGTGTTACTGCGCCTGTAAAGCGCTTCCAAGGAAGGGTGCTGGCTAGCAAGAGCTTTCAGTGCTGGCACTTTTCATCTCTGAGCAATTGCTGGATGTTTGCAATTTCTCATCTCGTGTCTACGAGACGGAAAGAGAATGACCGTGACGTTTGGTGCGTATAGAAGCGCAAAGCCCCAGTGTTGCTGCGCCTGTGAAAGTGCTTCCAAGGAAGGGTGCTGGCTAGCAAAAGCTTTCAGTGCTGGCACTTTTCTTCTCTGAGCATTTGCTAGACGTTTGCAATTTCTCACCTGAGCTCTCTTTAGAGTGCGTGAGAGGATGAGCAGAAGATGAGGTGGCTAGAGAAGCCCAGAGCCCCAGTGTTCTTAGGCCTACAAAAGCGCTTCCAAGGAAGGGTGCTGGCTAGCAAGAGCTTTCAGTGCTGGCACTTTTCATCTCGGAGCAATTGCTCGACGTTTGCAATTTCTCAGCTCGTGTCTACGAGACGGAAAGAGAAGGACCGTGACATTTAGTGCGTAGAGAAGCACAAAGCCCCAGTGTTGCTGCGCCTGTGAAAGCGCTTCCAAGGAAGGGTGCTGGCTAGCAAGAGCTTTCAGTGCTGGCACTTTTCATCTCTGAGCAATTGCTCGACGTTTGCAATTTCTCACCTTAGCTCTCTTTAGAGTGCGCGAGAGGATGAGCAGAAGATGAGGTGGCTAGAGAAGCCCAGAGCCCCAGTGTTCTTAGGCCTACAAAAGCGCTTCCAAGGAAGGGTGCTGGCTAGCAAGAGCTTTCAGTGCTGGCACTTTTCATCTCTGAGCAATTGCTCGACGTTTGCAATTTCTCAGCTCGTGTCTACGAGACGGAAAGAGAATGACAGTGACGTTTGGTGGCTAGAGAAGCGCAAAGCCCCAGTGTTACTGCGCCTGTAAAGCGCTTCCAAGGAAGGGTGCTGGCTAGCAACAGCTTTCAGTGCTGGCACTTTTCATCTCTGAGCAATTGCTCGACGTTTGCAATTTCTCCCCTGAGCTCTCTTTAGACTGCGCGAGAGGATGAGCAGAAGATGAGGTGGCTAGAGAAGCCCAGAGCCCCAGTGTTCTTAGGCCTACAAAAGCGCTTCCAAGGAAGGGTGCTGGCTAGCAACAGCTTTCAGTGCTGGCACTTTTCATCTCTGAGCAATTGCTTGATGTTTGCAATTTCTCAGCTCGTGTCTACCGACGGAAAGAGAAGGACCGTGACGTTTGGTGGGTAGAGAAGCGCAAAGCCCCAGTGTTGCTGGGCCTGTGAAAGCGCTTCCAAGGAAGGGTGCTGGCTAGCAACAGCTTTCAGTGCTGGCACTTTTCATCTCTGAGCAATTGCTCGACGTTTGCAATTTCTCAGCTCGTGTCTACGAGACGGAAAGAGAATGACCGTGACGTTTGGTGCGTATAGAAGCGCAAAGCCCCAGTGTTGCTGCGCCTGTGAAAGCGCTTCCAAGGAAGGGTGCTGGCTAGCAACAGCTTTCAGTGCTGGCACTTTTCATCTCTGAGCAATTGCTCGACGTTTGCAATTTCTCACCTGAGCTCTCTTTAGAGTGCGCGAGAGGATGAGCAGAAGATGAGGTGGCTAGAGAAGCCCAGAGCCCCACTGTTCTTAGGCCTACAAAAGCGCTTCCAAGGAAGGGTGCTGGCTAGCAAGAGCTTTCAGTGCTGGCAGTTTTCATCTCTGAGCAATTGCTGGACGTTTGCAATTTCTCAGCTCGTGTCTAGAAGACGGAAAGAGAATGACCGTGACCTTTGGTGGCTAGAGAAGCGCAAAGCCCCAGTGTTACTGCGCCTGTAAAGCGCTTCCAAGGAAGGGTGCTGGCTAGCAAGAGCTTTCAGTGCTGGCAGTTTTCATCTCTGAGCAATTGCTCGACGTTTGCAATTTCTCAGCTCGTGTCTACGAGACGGAAAGAGAAGGACCGTGACGTTTGGTGGCTAGAGAAGCGCAAAGCCCCAGTGTTGCTGCGCCTGTGAAAGCGCTTCCAAGGAAGGGTGCTGGCTAGCAACAGCTTTCAGTGCTGGCACTTTTCATCTCTGAGCAATTGCTCGACGTTTGCAATTTCTCCCCTGAGCTCTCTTTAGAGTGCGCGAGAGGATGAGCAGAAGATGAGGTGGCTAGAGAAGCCCAGAGCCCCAGTGTTCTTAGGCCTACAAAAGCGCTTCCAAGGAAGGGTGCTGGCTAGCAAGAGCTTTCAGTGCTGGCACTTTTCATCTCTGAGCAATTGCTCGACGTTTGCAATTTCTCAGCTCGTGTCTACGAGACGGAAAGAGAAGGACCGTGACGTTTGGTGGCTAGAGAAGCGCAAAGCCCCAGTGTTACTGCGCCTGTAAAGCGCTTCCAAGGAAGGGTGCTGGCTAGCAAGAGCTTTCAGTGCTGGCACTTTTCACCTCTGAGCAATTGCTGGATGTTTGCAATTTCTCATCTCGTGTCTACGAGACGGAAAGAGAATGACCGTGACGTTTGGTGCGTATAGAAGCGCAAAGCCCCAGTGTTGCTGCGCCTGTGAAAGTGCTTCCAAGGAAGGGTGCTGGCTAGCAACAGCTTTCAGTGCTGGCACTTTTCTTCTCTGAGCATTTGCTAGACGTTTGCAATTTCTCACCTGAGCTCTCTTTAGAGTGCGCGAGAGGATGAGCAGAAGATGAGGTGGCTAGAGAAGCCCAGAGCCCCAGTGTTCTTAGGCCTACAAAAGCGCTTCCAAGGAAGGGTGCTGGCTAGCAAGAGCTTTCAGTGCTGGCACTTTTCATCTCTGAGCAATTGCTCGACGTTTGCAATTTCTCAGCTCGTGTCTACGAGACGGAAAGAGAAGGACCGTGACATTTAGTGCGTAGAGAAGCACAAAGCCCCAGTGTTGCTGCGCCTGTGAAAGCGCTTCCAAGGAAGGGTGCTGGCTAGCAAGAGCTTTCAGTGCTGGCACTTTTCATCTCTGAGCAATTGCTCGACGTTTGCAATTTCTCACCTGAGCTCTCTTTAGAGTGCGCGAGAGGATGAGCAGAAGATGAGGTGGCTAGAGAAGCCCAGAGCCCCAGTGTTCTTAGGCCTACAAAAGCGCTTCCAAGGAAGGGTGCTGGCTAGCAAGAGCTTTCAGTGCTGGCACTTTTCATCTCTGAGCAATTGCTCGACGTTTGCAATTTCTCAGCTCGTGTCTACGAGACGGAAAGAGAATGACAGTGACGTTTGGTGGCTAGAGAAGCGCAAAGCCCCAGTGTTACTGCGCCTGTAAAGCGCTTCCAAGGAAGGGTGCTGGCTAGCAACAGCTTTCAGTGCTGGCACTTTTCATCTCTGAGCAATTGCTCGACGTTTGCAATTTCTCACCTGAGCTCTCTTTAGAGTGCGCGAGAGGATGAGCAGAAGATGAGGTGGCTAGAGAAGCCCAGAGCCCCAGTGTTCTTAGGCCTACAAAAGCGCTTCCAAGGAAGGGTGCTGGCTAGCAACAGCTTTCAGTGCTGGCACTTTTCATCTCTGAGCAATTGCTCGACGATTGCAATTTCTCAGCTCGTGTCTAGGAGACGGAAAGAGAATGACCGTGACGTTTGGTGCTTATAGAAGCGCAAAGCCCCAGTGTTGCTGCGCCTGTAAAGCGCTTCCAAGGAAGGGTGCTGGCTAGCAAGAGCTTTCAGTGCTGGCACTTTTCGTCTCTGAGCAATTGCTCGACGTTTGCAATTTCTCACCTGAGCTCTCTTTAGAGTGCGCGAGAGGATGAGCAGAAGTTTAGGTGGCTAGAGAAGCCCAGAGCCCCAGTGTTCTTAGGCCTACAAAAGCGCTTCCAAGGAAGGGTGCTGGCTAGCAACAGCTTTCAGTGCTGGCACTTTTCATCTCTGAGCAATTGCTCGACGTTTGCAATTTCTCAGCTCGTGTCTAGGAGACGGAAAGGGAATGACCATGATATTTGGTGCGTATAGAAGCGCAAAGCCCCAGTGTTACTGCGCCTGTGAAAGCGCTTCCAAGGAAGGGTGCTGGCTAGCAACAGCTTTCAGTGCTGGCACTTTTCATCTCTGAGCAATTGCTTGATGATTGCAATTTCTCAGCTCGTGTCTACCGACGGAAAGAGAAGGACCGTGACGTTTGGTGGGTAGAGAAGCGCAAAGCCCCAGTGTTGCTGGGCCTGTGAAAGCGCTTCCAAGGAAGGGTGGTGGCTAGCAACAGCTTTCAGTGCTGGCACTTTTCATCTCTGAGCAATTGCTCGACGTTTGCAATTTCTCAGCTCGTGTCTACGAGACGGAAAGAGAATGACAGTGACGTTTGGTGCGTATAGAAGCGCAAAGCCCCAGTGTTGCTGCGCCTGTGAAAGCGCTTCCAAGGAAGGGTGCTGGCTAGCAACAGCTTTCAGTGCTGGCACTTTTCATCTCTGAGCAATTGCTGGACATTTGCAATTTCTCAACTGAGCTCTCTTTAGAGTGCGCGAGAGGATGAGCAGAAGATGAGGTGGCTAGAGAAGCCCAGAGCCCCAGTGTTCTTAGGCCTACAAAAGCGCTTCCAAGGAAGGGTGCTGGCTAGCAAGAGCTTTCAGTGCTGGCAGTTTTCATCTCTGAGCAATTGCTCGACGTTTGCAATTTCTCAGCTCGAGTCTAGAAGACGGAAAGAGAATGACCGTGACCTTTGGTGGCTAGAGAAGCGCAAAGCCCCAGTGTTACTGCGCCTGTAAAGCGCTTCCAAGGAAGGGTGCTGGCTAGCAAGAGCTTTCAGTGCTGGCAGTTTTCATCTCTGAGCAATTGCTCGACGTTTGCAATTTCTCAGCTCGTGTCTACGAGACGGAAAGAGAATGACCGTGACGTTTGGTGGGTAGAGAAGCGCAAAGCCCCAGTGTTGCTGCGCCTGTGAAAGCGCTTCCAAGGAAGGGTGCTGGCTAGCAACAGCTTTCAGTGCTGGCACTTTTCATCTCTGAGCAATTGCTCGACGTTTGCAATTTCTCCCCTGAGCTCTCTTTAGAGTGCGCGAGAGGATGAGCAGAAGATGAGGTGGCTAGAGAAGCCCAGAGCCCCAGTGTTCTTAGGCCTACAAAAGCGCTTCCAAGGAAGGGTGCTGGCTAGCAACAGCTTTCAGTGCTGGCACTTTTCATCTCTGAGCAATTGCTCGACGTTTGCAATTTCTCAGCTCGTGTCTACGAGACGGAAAGAGAAGGACCGTGACGTTTGGTGGCTAGAGAAGCGCAAAGCCCCAGTGTTACTGCGCCTGTAAAGCGCTTCCAAGGAAGGGTGCTGGCTAGCAAGAGCTTTCAGTGCTGGCACTTTTCATCTCTGAGCAATTGCTGGATGTTTGCAATTTCTCAGCTCGTGTCTACGAGACGGAAAGAGAAGGACCGTGACGTTTGGTGCGTATAGAAGCGCAAAGCCCCAGTGTTGCTGCGCCTGTGAAAGTGCTTCCAAGGAAGGGTGCTGGCTAGCAACAGCTTTCAGTGCTGGCACTTTTCTTCTCTGAGCATTTGCTAGACGTTTGCAATTTCTCACCTGAGCTCTCTTTAGAGTGCGCGAGAGGATGAGCAGAAGATGAGGTGGCTAGAGAAGCCCAGAGCCCCAGTGTTCTTAGGCCTACAAAAGCGCTTCCAAGGAAGGGTGCTGGCTAGCAAGAGCTTTCAGTGCTGGCACTTTTCATCTCTGAGCAATTGCTGGACGTTTGCAATTTCTCAGCTCGTGTCTACGAGACGGAAAGAGAAGGACCGTGACATTTAGTGCGTAGAGAAGCACAAAGCCCCAGTGTTGCTGCGCCTGTAAAGCGCTTCCAAGGAAGGGTGCTGGCTAGCAAGAGCTTTCAGTGCTGGCACTTTTCATCTCTGAGCAATTGCTCGACGTTTGCAATTTCTCACCTGAGCTCTCTTTAGAGTGCGCGAGAGGATGAGCAGAAGATGAGGTGGGTAGAGAAGCCCAGAGCCCCAGTGTTCTTAGGCCTACAAAAGCGCTTCCAAGGAAGGGTGCTGGCTAGCAAGAGCTTTCAGTGCTGGCACTTTTCATCTCTGAGCAATTGCTCGACGTTTGCAATTTCTCAGCTCGTGTCTACGAGACGGAAAGAGAATGACAGTGACGTTTGGTGGCTAGAGAAGCGCAAAGCCCCAGTGTTACTGCGCCTGTAAAGCGCTTCCAAGGAAGGGTGCTGGCTAGCAACAGCTTTCAGTGCTGGCACTTTTCATCTCTGAGCAATTGCTCGACGATTGCAATTTCTCAGCTCGTGTCTACGAGACGGAAAGAGAAGGACCGTGACGTTTGGTGCTTATAGAAGCGCAAAGCCCCAGTGTTGCTGCGCCTGTGAAAGCGCTTCCAAGGAAGGGTGCTGGCTAGCAACAGCTTTCAGTGCTGGCACTTTTCGTCTCTGAGCAATTGCTCGACGTTTGCAATTTCTCACCTGAGCTCTCTTTAGAGTGCGCGAGAGGATGAGCAGAAGATGAGGTGGCTAGAGAAGCCCAGAGCCCCAGTGTTCTTAGGCCTACAAAAGCGCTTCCAAGGAAGGGTGCTGGCTAGCAAGAGCTTTCAGTGCTGGCACTTTTCATCTCTGAGCAATTGCTCGACGTTTGCAATTTCTCAGCTCGTGTCTACGAGACGGAAAGGGAATGACCATGATATTTGGTGCGTATAGAAGCGCAAAGCCCCAGTGTTACTGCGCCTGTAAAGCGCTTCCAAGGAAGGGTGCTGGCTAGCAACAGCTTTCAGTGCTGGCACTTTTCATCTCTGAGCAATTGCTCGACGTTTGCAATTTCTCACCTGAGCTCTCTTTAGAGTGCGCGAGAGGATGAGCAGAAGATGAGGTGGCTAGAGAAGCCCAGAGCCCCAGTGTTCTTAGGCCTACAAAAGCGCTTCCAAGGAAGGGTGCTGGCTAGCAACAGCTTTCAGTGCTGGCACTTTTCATCTCTGAGCAATTGCTCGACGTTTGCAATTTCTCAGCTCGTGTCTAGGAGACGGAAAGAGAAGGACCGTGACGTTTGGTGCTTATAGAAGCGCAAAGCCCCAGTGTTGCTGCGCCTGTGAAAGCGCTTCCAAGGAAGGGTGCTGGCTAGCAACAGCTTTCAGTGCTGGCACTTTTCATCTCTGAGCAATTGCTGGACGTTTGCAATTTCTCAGCTCGTGTCTACGAGACGGAGAGATAGTGACCGTGACGTTTGGTGGGTAGAGAAGCGCAAAGCCACAGTGTTACTGCGCCTGTGAAAGCGCTTCCAAGGAAGGGTGCTGGCTAGCAACAGCTTTCAGTGCTGGCACTTTTCATCTCTGAGCAATTGCTCGACGTTTGCAATTTCTCACCTGAGCTCTCTTCAGAGTGCGCGAGAGGATGAGCAGAAGATGAGGTGGCTAGAGAAGCCCAGAGCCCCAGTGTTCTTAGGCCTACAAAAGCGCTTCCAAGGAAGGGTGCTGGCTAGCAACAGCTTTCAGTGCTGGCACTTTTCATCTCTGAGCAATTGCTGGACGTTTGCAATTTCTCAGCTCGTGTCTACCGACGGAAAGAGAATGACCGTGACGTTTGGTGGCTAGAGAAGCGCAAAGCCCCAGTGTTACTGCGCCTGTGAAAGCGCTTCCAAGGAAGGGTGCTGGCTAGCAAAAGCTTTCAGTGCTGGCACTTTTCATCTCTGAGCAATTGCTCGACGTTTGCAATTTCTCACCTGAGCTCTCTTTAGAGTGCGCGAGAGGATGAGCAGAAGATGAGGTGGCTAGAGAAGCCCAGAGCCCCAGTGTTCTTAGGCCTACAAAAGCGCTTCCAAGGAAGGGTGCTGGCTAGCAACAGCTTTCAGTGCTGGCACTTTTCATCTCTGAGCAATTGCTCGACGTTTGCAATTTCTCAGCT
Source organism: Sarcoramphus papa (assembly GCA_037962945.1). Taxonomy (NCBI): domain Eukaryota; kingdom Metazoa; phylum Chordata; class Aves; order Accipitriformes; family Cathartidae; genus Sarcoramphus; species Sarcoramphus papa. Next base: position 4,192,476 of record JBBMRM010000084.1, on the reverse strand, counting down.
CGTGTCTAGGAGACGGAAAGAGAAGGACCGTGACGTTTGGTGCGTATAGAAGTGCAAAACACCAGTGTTACTGCGCCTGTAAAGCGCTTCCAAGGAAGGGTGCTGGCTAGCAACAGCTTTCAGTGCTGGCACTTTTCTTCTCTGAGCATTTGCTAGACATTTGCAATTTCTCACCTGAGCTCTCTTTAGAGTGCGCGAGAGGATGAGCAGAAGATGAGGTGGCTAGAGAAGCCCAGAGCCCCAGTGTTCTTAGGCCTACAAAAGCGCTTCCAAGGCAGGGTGCTGGCTATCAAGAGCTTTCAGTGCTGGCACTTTTCATCTCTGAGCAATTGCTCGACGTTTGCAATTTCTCAGCTCGTGTCTACGAGATGGAAAGAGAAGGACCGTGACGTTTGGTGCGTATAGAAGCGCAAAGCCCCAATGTTACTGCGCCTGTGAAAGTGCTTCCAAGGAAGGGTGCTGGCTAGCAACAGCTTTCAGTGCTGGCACTTTTCATCTCTGAGCAATTGCTCGACGTTTGCAATTTCTCACCTGAGCTCTCTTTAGAGTGCCCGAGAGGATGAGCAGAAGATGAGGTGGCTAGAGAAGCCCAGAGCACCAGTGTTCTTAGGCCTACAAAAGCGCTTCCAAGGAAGGGTGCTGGCTAGCAAGAGCTTTCAGTGCTGGCACTTTTCATCTCTGAGCAATTGCTCGACGTTTGCAATTTCTCACCTGAGCTCTCTTCAGAGTGCGCGAGAGGATGAGCAGAAGATGAGGTGGCTAGAGAAGCCCAGAGCCCCAGTGTTCTTAGGCCTACAAAAGCGCTTCCAAGGAAGGGTGCTGGCTAGCAACAGCTTTCAGTGCTGGCACTTTTCATCTCTGAGCAATTACTCGACGTTTGCAATTTCTCAGCTCGTGTCTACGAGACGGAAAGAGAAGGACCGTGACGTTTGGTGGGTAGAGAAGCGCAAAGCCCCAGTGTTGCTGCGCCTGTGAAAGCGCTTCCAAGGAAGGGTGCTGGCTAGCAACAGCTTTCAGTGCTGGCACTTTTCTTCTCTGAGCAATTGCTGCATGTTTGCAATTTCTCACCTGAGCTCTCTTTAGAGTGCGCGAGAGGATGAGCAGAAGATGAGGTGGCTAGAGAAGCCCAGAGCCCCAGTGTTCTTAGGCCTACAAAAGCGCTTCCAAGGAAGGGTGCTGGCTAGCAACAGCTTTCAGTGCTGGCACTTTTCATCTCTGAGCAATTGCTCGACGTTTGCAATTTCTCAGCTCGTGTCTACGAGACGGAAAGAGAAGGACCGTGACGTTTGGTGGCTAGAGAAGCGCAAAGCCCCAGTGTTACTGCGCCTGTAAAGCGCTTCCAAGGAAGGGTGCTGGCTAGCAAGAGCTTTCAGTGCTGGCACTTTTCATCTCTGAGCAATTGCTCGACGTTTGCAATTTCTCACCTGAGCTCTCTTTAGAGTGCGCGAGAGGATGAGCAGAAGATGAGGTGGCTAGAGAAGCCCAGAGCCCCAGTGTTCTTAGGCCTACAAAAGCGCTTCCAAGGAAGGGTGCTGGCTAGCAAGAGCTTTCAGTGCTGGCACTTTTCATCTCTGAGCAATTGCTCGACGTTTGCAATTTCTCAGCTCGTGTCTACCGACGGAAAGAGAAGGACCATGACGTTTGGTGGGTAGAGAAGAGCAAAGCCCCAGTGTTACTGCGCCTGTAAAGCGCTTCCAAGGAAGGGTGCTGGCTAGCAACAGCTTTCAGTGCTGGCACTTTTCATCTCTGAGCAATTGCTCGACGTTTGCAATTTCTCACCTGAGCTCTCTTTAGAGTGCGCGAGAGGATGAGCAGAAGATGAGGTGGCTAGAGAAGCCCAGTGCCCCACTGTTCTTAGGCCTACAAAAGCGCTTCCAAGGAAGGGTGCTGGCTAGCAACAGCTTCCACTGCTGGCACTTTTCATCTCTGAGCAATTGCTGGACGTTTGCAATTTCTCAGCTCGTGTCTAGAAGACGGAAAGAGAATGACCGTGACGTTTGGTGGCTAGAGAAGCGCAAAGCCCCAGTGTTACTGCGCCTGTAAAGCGCTTCCAAGGAAGGGTGCTGGCTAGCAACAGCTTCCACTGCTGGCACTTTTCATCTCTGAGCAATTGCTCGACGTTTGCAATTTCTCAGCTCGTGTCTACGAGACGGAAAGAGAAGGACCGTGACGTTTGGTGCGTATAGAAGCGCAAAGCCCCAGTGTTGCTGCGCCTGTGAAAGCGCTTCCAAGGAAGGGTGCTGGCTAGCAACAGCTTTCAGTGCTGGCACTTTTCATCTCTGAGCAATTGCTCAACGTTTGTAATTTCTCACCTGAGCTCTCTTTAGAGTGCGCGAGAGGATGAGCAGAAGATGAGGTGGCTAGAGAAGCCCAGAGCCCCAGTGTTCTTAGGCCTACAAAAGCGCTTCCAAGGAAGGGTGCTGGCTAGCAACAGCTTTCAGTGCTGGCACTTTTCATCTCTGAGCAATTGCTCGACGTTTGCAATTTCTCAGCTCGTGTCTACGAGACGGAAAGAGAAGGACCGTGACGTTTGGTGGCTAGAGAAGGGCAAAGCCCCAGTGTTGCTGCGCCTGTGAAAGCGCTTCCAAGGAAGGGTGCTGGCTAGCAACAGCTTTCAGTGCTGGCACTTTTCATCTCTGAGCAACTGCTCGACGTTTGCAATTTCTCACCTGAGCTCTCTTTAGAGTGCGCGAGAGGATGAGCAGAAGATGAGGTGTCTAGTGAAGCCCAGAGCACCAGTGTTCTTAGGCCTACAAAAGCGCTTCCAAGGAAGGGTGCTGGCTAGCAACAGCTTTCAGTGCTGGCACTTTTCATCTCTGAGCAATTGCTCGACGATTGCAATTTCTCAGCTCGTGTCTAGGAGACGGAAAGAGAAGGACCGTGACGTTTAGTGCTTATAGAAGCGCAAAGCCCCAGTGTTGCTGCGCCTGTGAAAGCGCTTCCAAGGAAGGGTGCTGGCTAGCAACAGCTTTCAGTGCTGGCACTTTTCATCTCTGAGCAATTGCTCGACGTTTGCAATTTCTCAGCTCGTGTCTACGAGACGGAAAGGGAATGACCATGATATTTGGTGCGTATAGAAGCGCAAAGCCCCAGTGTTACTGCGCCTGTGAAAGCGCTTCCAAGGAAGGGTGCTGGCTAGCAAGAGCTTTCAGTGCTGGCACTTTTCATCTCTGAGCAATTGCTTGATGTTTGCAATTTCTCAGCTCGTGTCTACCGACGGAAAGAGAAGGACCGTGACGTTTGGTGGGTAGAGAAGCGCAAAGCCCCAGTGTTGCTGCGCCTGTGAAAGTGCTTCCAAGGAAGGGTGCTGGCTAGCAACAGCTTTCAGTGCTGGCACTTTTCATCTCTGAGCAATTGCTCGACGTTTGCAATTTCTCAGCTCCTGTCTACGAGACGGAAAGAGAATGACAGTGACGTTTGGTGCGTATAGAAGCGCAAAGCCCCAGTGTTGCTGCGCCTGTGAAAGCGCTTCCAAGGAAGGGTGCTGGCTAGCAACAGCTTTCAGTGCTGGCACTTTTCATCTCTGAGCAATTGCTCGACGTTTGCAATTTCTCACCTCAGCTCTCTTCAGAGTGCGCGAGAGGATGAGCAGAAGATGAGGTGGCTAGAGAAGCCCAGAGCCCCAGTGTTCTTAGGCCTACAAAAGCGCTTCCAAGGAAGGGGGCTGGCTAGCAACAGCTTTCAGTGCTGGCACTTTTCATCTCTGAGCAATTGCTGGACGTTTGCAATTTCTCAGCTCGTGTCTAGGAGACGGAAAGAGAAGGACCGTGACGTTTGGTGGCTAGAGAAGCGCAAAGCCCCAGTGTTACTGCGCCTGTAAAGCGCTTCCAAGGAAGGGTGCTGACTAGCAAGAGCTTTCAGTGCTGGCACTTTTCATCTCTGAGCAATTGCTGGACGTTTGCAATTTCTCAGCTCGTGTCTACCGACGGAAAGAGAAGGACCGTGACGTTTGGTGGGTAGAGAAGCGCAAAGCCCCAGTGTTACTGCGCCTGTAAAGCGCTTCCAAGGAAGGGTGCTGGCTAGCAAAAGCTTTCAGTGCTGGCACTTTTCATCTCTGAGCAATTGCTCGACGTTTGCAATTTCTCAGCTGTGTCTACCGACGGAAAGAGAAGGACCGTGACGTTTGGTGGCTAGAGAAGCGCAAAGCCCCAGTGTTACTGCGCCTGTAAAGCGCTTCCAAGGAAGGGTGCTGGCTAGCAACAGCTTTCAGTGCTGGCACTTTTCAGCTCTGAGCAATTGCTCGACGTTTGCAATTTCTCAGCTCGTGTCTACGAGACGGAAAGAGAAGGACCGTGACGTTTGGTGCGTATAGAAGCGCAAAGCCCCAATGTTACTGCGCCTGTGAAAGTGCTTCCAAGGAAGGGTGCTGGCTAGCAACAGCTTTCAGTGCTGGCACTTTTCATCTCTGAGCAATTGCTGGACGTTTGCAATTTCTCACCTGAGCTCTCTTCAGAGTGCGCGAGAGGATGAGCAGAAGATGAGGTGGCTAGAGAAGCCCAGAGCCCCAGTGTTCTTAGGCCTACAAAAGCGCTTCCAAGGAAGGGTGCTGGCTAGCAACAGCTTTCAGTGCTGGCACTTTTCATCTCTGAGCAATTGCTCGACGTTTGCAATTTCTCAGCTCGTGTCTAGGAGACGGAAAGAGAAGGACCGTGACGTTTGGTGGGTAGAGAAGCGCAAAGCCCCAGTGTTGCTGCGCCTGTGAAAGCGCTTCCAAGGAAGGGTGCTGGCTAGCAACAGCTTTCAGTGCTGGCACTTTTCATCTCTGAGCAATTGCTCGACGTTTGCAATTTCTCCCCTGAGCTCTCTTTAGAGTGCGCGAGAGGATGAGCAGAAGATGAGGTGGCTAGAGAAGCCCAGAGCCCCAGTGTTCTTAGGCCTACAAAAGCGCTTCCAAGGAAGGGTGCTGGCTAGCAACAGCTTTCAGTGCTGGCACTTTTCAGCTCTGAGCAATTGCTGGACGTTTGCAATTTCTCAGCTCGTGTCTAGAAGACGGAAAGAGAATGACCGTGACGTTTGGTGGCTAGAGAAGCGCAAAGCCCCAGTGTTACTGCGCCTGTAAAGCGCTTCCAAGGAAGGGTGCTGGCTAGCAACAGCTTCCACTGCTGGCACTTTTCATCTCTGAGCAATTGCTCGACGTTTGCAATTTCTCAGCTCGTGTCTACGAGACGGAAAGAGAAGGACCGTGACGTTTGGTGGCTAGAGAAGCGCAAAGCCCCAGTGTTGCTGCGCCTGTGAAAGCGCTTCCAAGGAAGGGTGCTGGCTAGCAACAGCTTTCAGTGCTGGCACTTTTCATCTCTGAGCAATTGCTCGACGTTTGCAATTTCTCACCTGAGCTCTCTTTAGAGTGCGCGAGAGGATGAGCAGAAGATGAGGTGGCTAGAGAAGCCCAGAGCCCCAGTGTTCTTAGGCCTACAAAAGCGCTTCCAAGGAAGGGTGCTGGCTAGCAACAGCTTTCAGTGCTGGCACTTTTCATCTCTGAGCAATTGCTGGACGTTTGCAATTTCTCAGCTCGTGTCTACCGACGGAAAGAGAATGACCGTGACGTTTGGTGGCTAGAGAAGCGCAAAGCCCCAGTGTTACTGCGCCTGTGAAAGCGCTTCCAAGGAAGGGTGCTGGCTAGCAAAAGCTTTCAGTGCTGGCACTTTTCATCTCTGAGCAATTGCTCGACGTTTGCAATTTCTCAGCTGTGTCTACCGACGGAAAGAGAAGGACCGTGACGTTTGGTGGGTAGAGAAGTGCAAAGCCCCAGTGTTACTGCGCCTGTAAAGCGCTTCCAAGGAAGGGTGCTGGCTAGCAAGAGCTTTCAGTGCTGGCACTTTTCATCTCTGAGCAATTGCTCGACGTTTGCAATTTCTCACCTGAGCTCTCTTTAGAGTGCGCGAGAGGATGAGCAGAAGATGAGGTGGCTAGAGAAGCCCAGAGCCCCAGTGTTCTTAGGCCTACAAAAGCGCTTCCAAGGAAGGGTGCTGGCTAGCAACAGCTTTCAGTGCTGGCACTTTTCATCTCTGAGCAATTGCTGGACGTTTGCAATTTCTCAGCTCGTGTCTAGGAGACGGAAAGAGAAGGACCGTGACGTTTGGTGCGTATAGAAGTGCAAAGCACCAGTGTTACTGCGCCTGTAAAGCGCTTCCAAGGAAGGGTGCTGGCTAGCAACAGCTTTCAGTGCTGGCACTTTTCTTCTCTGAGCATTTGCTAGACATTTGCAATTTCTCACCTGAGCTCTCTTTAGAGTGCGCGAGAGGATGAGCAGAAGATGAGGTGGCTAGAGAAGCCCAGAGCCCCAGTGTTCTTAGGCCTACAAAAGCGCTTCCAAGGCAGGGTGCTGGCTATCAAGAGCTTTCAGTGCTGGCACTTTTCATCTCTGAGCAATTGCTCGACGTTTGCAATTTCTCAGCTCGTGTCTACGAGACGGAAAGAGAAGGACCGTGACGTTTGGTGCGTATAGAAGCGCAAAGCCCCAATGTTACTGCGCCTGTGAAAGTGCTTCCAAGGAAGGGTGCTGGCTAGCAACAGCTTTCAGTGCTGGCACTTTTCATCTCTGAGCAATTGCTCGACGTTTGCAATTTCTCACCTGAGCTCTCTTTAGAGTGCCCGAGAGGATGAGCAGAAGATGAGGTGGCTAGAGAAGCCCAGAGCACCAGTGTTCTTAGGCCTACAAAAGCGCTTCCAAGGAAGGGTGCTGGCTAGCAAGAGCTTTCAGTGCTGGCACTTTTCATCTCTGAGCAATTGCTCGACGTTTGCAATTTCTCACCTGAGCTCTCTTCAGAGTGCGCGAGAGGATGAGCAGAAGATGAGGTGGCTAGAGAAGCCCAGAGCCCCAGTGTTCTTAGGCCTACAAAAGCGCTTCCAAGGAAGGGTGCTGGCTAGCAACAGCTTTCAGTGCTGGCACTTTTCATCTCTGAGCAATTGCTCGACGTTTGCAATTTCTCAGCTCGTGTCTACGAGACGGAAAGAGAAGGACCGTGACGTTTGGTGGGTAGAGAAGCGCAAAGCCCCAGTGTTGCTGCGCCTGTGAAAGCGCTTCCAAGGAAGGGTGCTGGCTAGCAACAGCTTTCAGTGCTGGCACTTTTCTTCTCTGAGCATTTGCTAGACGTTTGCAATTTCTCACCTGAGCTCTCTTTAGAGTGCGCGAGAGGATGAGCAGAAGATGAGGTGGCTAGAGAAGCCCAGAGCCCCAGTGTTCTTAGGCCTACAAAAGCGCTTCCAAGGAAGGGTGCTGGCTAGCAACAGCTTTCAGTGCTGGCACTTTTCATCTCTGAGCAATTGCTCGACGTTTGCAATTTCTCAGCTCGTGTCTACGAGACGGAAAGAGAAGGACCGTGACGTTTGGTGGCTAGAGAAGCGCAAAGCCCCAGTGTTACTGCGCCTGTAAAGCGCTTCCAAGGAAGGGTGCTGGCTAGCAACAGCTTTCAGTGCTGGCACTTTTCATCTCTGAGCAATTGCTCGACGTTTGCAATTTCTCACCTGAGCTCTCTTTAGAGTGCGCGAGAGGATGAGCAGAAGATGAGGTGGCTAGAGAAGCCCAGAGCCCCAGTGTTCTTAGGCCTACAAAAGCGCTTCCAAGGAAGGGTGCTGGCTAGCAACAGCTTTCAGTGCTGGCACTTTTCATCTCTGAGCAATTGCTCGACGTTTGCAATTTCTCAGCTCGTGTCTACCGACGGAAAGAGAAGGACCATGACGTTTGGTGGGTAGAGAAGAGCAAAGCCCCAGTGTTACTGCGCCTGTAAAGCGCTTCCAAGGAAGGGTGCTGGCTAGCAACAGCTTTCAGTGCTGGCACTTTTCATCTCTGAGCAATTGCTCGACGTTTGCAATTTCTCACCTGAGCTCTCTTTAGAGTGCGCGAGAGGATGAGCAGAAGATGAGGTGGCTAGAGAAGCCCAGTGCCCCAGTGTTCTTAGGCCTACAAAAGCGCTTCCAAGGAAGGGTGCTGGCTAGCAACAGCTTTCAGTGCTGGCACTTTTCATCTCTGAGCAATTGCTGGACGTTTGCAATTTCTCAGCTCGTGTCTAGAAGACGGAAAGAGAATGACCGTGACGTTTGGTGGCTAGAGAAGCGCAAAGCCCCAGTGTTACTGCGCCTGTAAAGCGCTTCCAAGGAAGGGTGCTGGCTAGCAACAGCTTTCAGTGCTGGCACTTTTCATCTCTGAGCAATTGCTGGACGTTTGCAATTTCTCAGCTCCTGTCTACGAGACGGAAAGAGAAGGACCGTGACGTTTGGTGGGTAGAGAAGCGCAAAGCCCCAGTGTTACTGCGCCTGTAAAGCGCTTCCAAGGAAGGGTGCTGGCTAGCAAAAGCTTTCAGTGCTGGCACTTTTCATCTCTGAGCAATTGCTCGACGTTTGCAATTTCTCAGCTGTGTCTACCGACGGAAAGAGAAGGACCGTGACGTTTGGTGGCTAGAGAAGCGCAAAGCCCCAGTGTTACTGCGCCTGTAAAGCGCTTCCAAGGAAGGGTGCTGGCTAGCAACAGCTTTCAGTGCTGGCACTTTTCAGCTCTGAGCAATTGCTCGACGTTTGCAATTTCCCAGCTCGTGTCTACGAGACGGAAAGAGAAGGACCGTGACGTTTGGTGGGTAGAGAAGCGCAAAGCCCCAGTGTTACTGCGCCTGTAAAGCGCTTCCAAGGAAGGGTGCTGGCTAGCAAGAGCTTTCAGTGCTGGCACTTTTCATCTCTGAGCAATTGCTCGACGTTTGCAATTTCTCAGCTCGTGTCTACGAGATGGAAAGAGAAGGACCGTGACGTTTGGTGCGTATAGAAGCGCAAAGCCCCAATGTTACTGCGCCTGTGAAAGTGCTTCCAAGGAAGGGTGCTGGCTAGCAACAGCTTTCAGTGCTGGCACTTTTCATCTCTGAGCAATTGCTGGACGTTTGCAATTTCTCACCTGAGCTCTCTTCAGAGTGCGCGAGAGGATGAGCAGAAGATGAGGTGGCTAGAGAAGCCCAGAGCCCCAGTGTTCTTAGGCCTACAAAAGCGCTTCCAAGGAAGGGTGCTGGCTAGCAACAGCTTTCAGTGCTGGCACTTTTCATCTCTGAGCAATTGCTCGACGTTTGCAATTTCTCAGCTCGTGTCTAGGAGACGGAAAGAGAAGGACCGTGACGTTTGGTGGCTAGAGAAGCGCAAAGCCCCAGTGTTGCTGCGCCTGTGAAAGCGCTTCCAAGGAAGGGTGCTGGCTAGCAACAGCTTTCAGTGCTGGCACTTTTCATCTCTGAGCAATTGCTCGACGTTTGCAATTTCTCACCTGAGCTCTCTTTAGAGTGCGCGAGAGGATGAGCAGAAGATGAGGTGGCTAGAGAAGCCCAGAGCCCCAGTGTTCTTAGGCCTACAAAAGCGCTTCCAAGGAAGGGTGCTGGCTAGCAACAGCTTTCAGTGCTGGCACTTTTCATCTCTGAGCAATTGCTCGACGTTTGCAATTTCTCACCTGAGCTCTCTTTAGAGTGCACGAGAGGATGAGCAGAAGATGAGGTGGCTAGAGAAGCCCAGAGCCCCAGTGTTCTTAGGCCTACAAAAGCGCTTCCAAGGAAGGGTGCTGGCTAGCAAGAGCTTTCAGTGCTGGCACTTTTCATCTCTGAGCAATTGCTCGACGTTTGCAATTTCTCAGCTCGTGTCTACCGACGGAAAGAGAAGGACCATGACGTTTGGTGGGTAGAGAAGAGCAAAGCCCCAGTGTTACTGCGCCTGTAAAGCTCTTCCAAGGAAGGGTGCTGGCTAGCAACAGCTTTCAGTGCTGGCACTTTTCATCTCTGAGCAATTGCTCGACGTTTGCAATTTCTCACCTGAGCTCTCTTTAGAGTGCGCGAGAGGATGAGCAGAAGATGAGGTGGCTAGAGAAGCCCAGTGCCCCAGTGTTCTTAGGCCTACAAAAGCGCTTCCAAGGAAGGGTGCTGGCTAGCAACAGCTTTCAGTGCTGGCACTTTTCAGCTCTGAGCAATTGCTCGACGTTTGCAATTTCTCAGCTCGTGTCTAGAAGACGGAAAGAGAATGACCGTGACGTTTGGTGGCTAGAGAAGCGCAAAGCCCCAGTGTTACTGCGCCTGTAAAGCGCTTCCAAGGAAGGGTGCTGGCTAGCAACAGCTTCCACTGCTGGCACTTTTCATCTCTGAGCAATTGCTCAACGTTTGCAATTTCTCAGCTCGTGTCTACGAGACGGAAAGAGAAGGACCGTGACGTTTGGTGGCTAGAGAAGCGCAAAGCCCCAGTGTTGCTGCGCCTGTGAAAGCGCTTCCAAGGAAGGGTGCTGGCTAGCAACAGCTTTCAGTGCTGGCACTTTTCATCTCTGAGCAATTGCTCGACGTTTGCAATTTCTCACCTGAGCTCTCTTTAGAGTGCGCGAGAGGATGAGCAGAAGATGAGGTGGCTAGAGAAGCCCAGAGCCCCAGTGTTCTTAGGCCTACAAAAGCGCTTCCAAGGAAGGGTGCTGGCTAGCAACAGCTTTCAGTGCTGGCACTTTTCATCTCTGAGCAATTGCTCGACGTTTGCAATTTCTCAGCTCGTGTCTACGAGATGGAAAGAGAAGGACCGTGACGTTTGGTGGCTAGAGAAGGGCAAAGCCCCAGTGTTGCTGCGCCTGTGAAAGCGCTTCCAAGGAAGGGTGCTGGCTAGCAACAGCTTTCAGTGCTGGCACTTTTCATCTCTGAGCAACTGCTCGACGTTTGCAATTTCTCACCTGAGCTCTCTTTAGAGTGCGCGAGAGGATGAGCAGAAGATGAGGTGGCTAGTGAAGCCCAGAGCACCAGTGTTCTTAGGCCTACAAAAGCGCTTCCAAGGAAGGGTGCTGGCTAGCAACAGCTTTCAGTGCTGGCACTTTTCATCTCTGAGCAATTGCTCGACGATTGCAATTTCTCAGCTCGTGTCTAGGAGACGGAAAGAGAAGGACCGTGACGTTTAGTGCTTATAGAAGCGCAAAGCCCCAGTGTTACTGCGCCTGTGAAAGCGCTTCCAAGGAAGGGTGCTGGCTAGCAAGAGCTTTCAGTGCTGGCACTTTTCAGCTCTGAGCAATTGCTTGATGTTTGCAATTTCTCAGCTCGTGTCTACCGACGGAAAGAGAAGGACCGTGACGTTTGGTGGGTAGAGAAGCGCAAAGCCCCAGTGTTGCTGCGCCTGTGAAAGTGCTTCCAAGGAAGGGTGCTGGCTAGCAACAGCTTTCAGTGCTGGCACTTTTCATCTCTGAGCAATTGCTCGACGTTTGCAATTTCTCAGCTCCTGTCTACGAGACGGAAAGAGAATGACAGTGACGTTTGGTGCGTATAGAAGCGCAAAGCCCCAGTGTTGCTGCGCCTGTGAAAGCGCTTCCAAGGAAGGGTGCTGGCTAGCAACAGCTTTCAGTGCTGGCACTTTTCATCTCTGAGCAATTGCTCGACGTTTGCAATTTCTCACCTCAGCTCTCTTCAGAGTGCGCGAGAGGATGAGCAGAAGATGAGGTGGCTAGAGAAGCCCAGAGCCCCAGTGTTCTTAGGCCTACAAAAGCGCTTCCAAGGAAGGGGGCTGGCTAGCAACAGCTTTCAGTGCTGGCACTTTTCATCTCTGAGCAATTGCTGGACGTTTGCAATTTCTCAGCTCGTGTCTAGGAGACGGAAAGAGAAGGACCGTGACGTTTGGTGGCTAGAGAAGCGCAAAGCCCCAGTGTTACTGCGCCTGTAAAGCGCTTCCAAGGAAGGGTGCTGGCTAGCAAGAGCTTTCAGTGCTGGCACTTTTCATCTCTGAGCAATTGCTGGACGTTTGCAATTTCTCAGCTCGTGTCTACGAGACGGAAAGAGAAGGACCGTGACGTTTGGTGGGTAGAGAAGCGCAAAGCCCCAGTGTTACTGCGCCTGTAAAGCGCTTCCAAGGAAGGGTGCTGGCTAGCAAAAGCTTTCAGTGCTGGCACTTTTCATCTCTGAGCAATTGCTCGACGTTTGCAATTTCTCAGCTGTGTCTACCGACGGAAAGAGAAGGACCGTGACGTTTGGTGGCTAGAGAAGCGCAAAGCCCCAGTGTTACTGCGCCTGTAAAGCGCTTCCAAGGAAGGGTGCTGGCTAGCAACAGCTTTCAGTGCTGGCACTTTTCAGCTCTGAGCAATTGCTCGACGTTTGCAATTTCCCAGCTCGTGTCTACGAGACGGAAAGAGAAGGACCGTGACGTTTGGTGGGTAGAGAAGCGCAAAGCCCCAGTGTTACTGCGCCTGTAAAGCGCTTCCAAGGAAGGGTGCTGGCTAGCAAGAGCTTTCAGTGCTGGCACTTTTCATCTCTGAGCAATTGCTCGACGTTTGCAATTTCTCAGCTCGTGTCTACGAGATGGAAAGAGAAGGACCGTGACGTTTGGTGGGTAGAGAAGCGCAAAGCCCCAATGTTACTGCGCCTGTGAAAGTGCTTCCAAGGAAGGGTGCTGGCTAGCAACAGCTTTCAGTGCTGGCACTTTTCATCTCTGAGCAATTGCTGGACGTTTGCAATTTCTCACCTGAGCTCTCTTCAGAGTGCGCGAGAGGATGAGCAGAAGATGAGGTGGCTAGAGAAGCCCAGAGCCCCAGTGTTCTTAGGCCTACAAAAGCGCTTCCAAGGAAGGGTGCTGGCTAGCAACAGCTTTCAGTGCTGGCACTTTTCATCTCTGAGCAATTGCTCGACGTTTGCAATTTCTCAGCTCGTGTCTAGGAGACGGAAAGAGAAGGACCGTGACGTTTGGTGGCTAGAGAAGCGCAAAGCCCCAGTGTTGCTGCGCCTGTGAAAGCGCTTCCAAGGAAGGGTGCTGGCTAGCAACAGCTTTCAGTGCTGGCACTTTTCATCTCTGAGCAATTGCTCGACGTTTGCAATTTCTCCCCTGAGGTCTCTTTAGAGTGCGCGAGAGGATGAGCAGAAGATGAGGTGGCTAGAGAAGCCCAGAGCCCCAGTGTTCTTAGGCCTACAAAAGCGCTTCCAAGGAAGGGTGCTGGCTAGCAACAGCTTTCAGTGCTGGCACTTTTCATCTCTGAGCAATTGCTCGACGTTTGCAATTTCTCACCTGAGCTCTCTTTAGAGTGCACGAGAGGATGAGCAGAAGATGAGGTGGCTAGAGAAGCCCAGAGCCCCAGTGTTCTTAGGCCTACAAAAGCGCTTCCAAGGAAGGGTGCTGGCTAGCAAGAGCTTTCAGTGCTGGCACTTTTCATCTCTGAGCAATTGCTCGACGTTTGCAATTTCTCAGCTCGTGTCTACCGACGGAAAGAGAAGGACCATGACGTTTGGTGGGTAGAGAAGAGCAAAGCCCCAGTGTTACTGCGCCTGTAAAGCTCTTCCAAGGAAGGGTGCTGGCTAGCAACAGCTTTCAGTGCTGGCACTTTTCATCTCTGAGCAATTGCTCGACGTTTGCAATTTCTCACCTGAGCTCTCTTTAGAGTGCGCGAGAGGATGAGCAGAAGATGAGGTGGCTAGAGAAGCCCAGTGCCCCAGTGTTCTTAGGCCTACAAAAGCGCTTCCAAGGAAGGGTGCTGGCTAGCAACAGCTTTCAGTGCTGGCACTTTTCAGCTCTGAGCAATTGCTGGACGTTTGCAATTTCTCAGCTCGTGTCTAGAAGACGGAAAGAGAATGACCGTGACGTTTGGTGGCTAGAGAAGCGCAAAGCCCCAGTGTTACTGCGCCTGTAAAGCGCTTCCAAGGAAGGGTGCTGGCTAGCAACAGCTTCCACTGCTGGCACTTTTCATCTCTGAGCAATTGCTCGACGTTTGCAATTTCTCAGCTCGTGTCTACGAGACGGAAAGAGAAGGACCGTGACATTTGGTGGCTAGAGAAGCGCAAAGCCCCAGTGTTGCTGCGCCTGTGAAAGCGCTTCCAAGGAAGGGTGCTGGCTAGCAACAGCTTTCAGTGCTGGCACTTTTCATCTCTGAGCAATTGCTCGACGTTTGCAATTTCTCCCCTGAGGTCTCTTTAGAGTGCGCGAGAGGATGAGCAGAAGATGAGGTGGCTAGAGAAGCCCAGAGCCCCAGTGTTCTTAGGCCTACAAAAGCGCTTCCAAGGAAGGGTGCTGGCTAGCAACAGCTTTCAGTGCTGGCACTTTTCATCTCTGAGCAATTGCTCGACGTTTGCAATTTCTCACCTGAGCTCTCTTTAGAGTGCGCGAGAGGATGAGCAGAAGATGAGGTGGCTAGTGAAGCCCAGTGCCCCAGTGTTCTTAGGCCTACAAAAGCGCTTCCAAGGCAGGGTGCTGGCTAGCAAGAGCTTTCAGTGCTGGCACTTTTCATCTCTGAGCAATTGCTCGACGATTGCAATTTCTCAGCTCGTGTCTAGGAGACGGAAAGAGAAGGACCGTGACGTTTAGTGCTTATAGAAGCGCAAAGCCCCAGTGTTGCTGCGCCTGTGAAAGCGCTTCCAAGGAAGGGTGCTGGCTAGCAACAGCTTTCAGTGCTGGCACTTTTCGTCTCTGAGCAATTGCTGGACGTTTGCAATTTCTCAGCTCGTGTCTACGAGACGGAAAGGGAATGACCGTGACGTTTGGTGGGTAGAGAAGCGCAAAGCCCCAGTGTTGCTGGGCCTGTGAAAGCGCTTCCAAGGAAGGGTGCTGGCTAGCAACAGCTTTCAGTGCTGGCACTTTTCATCTCTGAGCAATTGCTCGACGTTTGCAATTTCTCAGCTCGTGTCTACGAGACGGAAAGAGAATGACAGTGACGTTTGGTGCGTATAGAAGCGCAAAGCCCCAGTGTTGCTGCGCCTGTGAAAGCGCTTCCAAGGAAGGGTGCTGGCTAGCAACAGCTTTCAGTGCTGGCACTTTTCATCTCTGAGCAATTGCTCGACGTTTGCAATTTCTCACCTCAGCTCTCTTCAGAGTGCGCGAGAGGATGAGCAGAAGATGAGGTGGCTAGAGAAGCCCAGAGCCCCAGTGTTCTTAGGCCTACAAAAGCGCTTCCAAGGAAGGGGGCTGGCTAGCAACAGCTTTCAGTGCTGGCACTTTTCATCTCTGAGCAATTGCTGGACGTTTGCAATTTCTCAGCTCGTGTCTAGGAGACGGAAAGAGAAGGACCGTGACGTTTGGTGGCTAGAGAAGCGCAAAGCCCCAGTGTTACTGCGCCTGTAAAGCGCTTCCAAGGAAGGGTGCTGGCTAGCAAGAGCTTTCAGTGCTGGCACTTTTCATCTCTGAGCAATTGCTGGGCGTTTGCAATTTCTCAGCTCGTGTCTACCGACGGAAAGAGAAGGACCGTGACGTTTGGTGGCTAGAGAAGCGCAAAGCCCCAGTGTTACTGCGCCTGTAAAGCGCTTCCAAGGAAGGGTGCTGGCTAGCAACAGCTTTCAGTGCTGGCACTTTTCAGCTCTGAGCAATTGCTCGACGTTTGCAATTTCCCAGCTCGTGTCTACGAGAGGGAAAGAGAAGGACCGTGACGTTTGGTGGCTAGAGAAGCGCAAAGCCCCAGTGTTACTGCGCCTGTAAAGCGCTTCCAAGGAAGGGTGCTGGCTAGCAAGAGCTTTCAGTGCTGGCACTTTTCATCTCTGAGCAATTGCTCGACGTTTGCAATTTCTCAGCTCGTGTCTACCGACGGAAAGAGAATGACCGTGACGTTTGGTGCGTATAGAAGCGCAAAGCCCCAGTGTTGCTGCGCCTGTGAAAGCGCTTCCAAGGAAGGGTGCTGGCTAGCAACAGCTTTCAGTGCTGGCACTTTTCATCTCTGAGCAACTGCTCGACGTTTGCAATTTCTCACCTGAGCTCTCTTTAGAGTGCGCGAGAGGATGAGCAGAAGATGAGGTGGCTAGTGAAGCCCAGAGCACCAGTGTTCTTAGGCCTACAAAAGCGCTTCCAAGGAAGGGTGCTGGCTAGCAACAGCTTTCAGTGCTGGCACTTTTCATCTCTGAGCAATTGCTCGACGATTGCAATTTCTCAGCTCGTGTCTAGGAGACGGAAAGAGAAGGACCGTGACGTTTAGTGCTTATAGAAGCGCAAAGCCCCAGTGTTGCTGCGCCTGTGAAAGCGCTTCCAAGGAAGGGTGCTGGCTAGCAACAGCTTTCAGTGCTGGCACTTTTCGTCTCTGAGCAATTGCTGGACGTTTGCAATTTCTCAGCTCGTGTCTACGAGACGGAAAGGGAATGACCGTGACGTTTGGTGGGTAGAGAAGCGCAAAGCCCCAGTGTTGCTGGGCCTGTGAAAGCGCTTCCAAGGAAGGGTGCTGGCTAGCAACAGCTTTCAGTGCTGGCACTTTTCATCTCTGAGCAATTGCTCGACGTTTGCAATTTCTCAGCTCCTGTCTACGAGACGGAAAGAGAATGACAGTGACGTTTGGTGCGTATAGAAGCGCAAAGCCCCAGTGTTGCTGCGCCTGTGAAAGCGCTTCCAAGGAAGGGTGCTGGCTAGCAACAGCTTTCAGTGCTGGCACTTTTCATCTCTGAGCAATTGCTCGACGTTTGCAATTTCTCACCTCAGCTCTCTTCAGAGTGCGCGAGAGGATGAGCAGAAGATGAGGTGGCTAGAGAAGCCCAGAGCCCCAGTGTTCTTAGGCCTACAAAAGCGCTTCCAAGGAAGGGGGCTGGCTAGCAACAGCTTTCAGTGCTGGCACTTTTCATCTCTGAGCAATTGCTGGACGTTTGCAATTTCTCAGCTCGTGTCTAGGAGACGGAAAGAGAAGGACCGTGACGTTTGGTGGCTAGAGAAGCGCAAAGCCCCAGTGTTACTGCGCCTGTAAAGCGCTTCCAAGGAAGGGTGCTGGCTAGCAAGAGCTTTCAGTGCTGGCACTTTTCATCTCTGAGCAATTGCTGGGCGTTTGCAATTTCTCAGCTCGTGTCTACCGACGGAAAGAGAAGGACCGTGACGTTTGGTGGCTAGAGAAGCGCAAAGCCCCAGTGTTACTGCGCCTGTAAAGCGCTTCCAAGGAAGGGTGCTGGCTAGCAACAGCTTTCAGTGCTGGCACTTTTCAGCTCTGAGCAATTGCTCGACGTTTGCAATTTCCCAGCTCGTGTCTACGAGACGGAAAGAGAAGGACCGTGACGTTTGGTGGCTAGAGAAGCGCAAAGCCCCAGTGTTACTGCGCCTGTAAAGCGCTTCCAAGGAAGGGTGCTGGCTAGCAAGAGCTTTCAGTGCTGGCACTTTTCATCTCTGAGCAATTGCTCGACGTTTGCAATTTCTCAGCTCGTGTCTAGGAGACGGAAAGAGAAGGACCGTGACGTTTGGTGGCTAGAGAAGCGCAAAGCCCCAGTGTTGCTGCGCCTGTGAAAGCGCTTCCAAGGAAGGGTGCTGGCTAGCAACAGCTTTCAGTGCTGGCACTTTTCATCTCTGAGCAATTGCTCGACGTTTGCAATTTCTCCCCTGAGGTCTCTTTAGAGTGCGCGAGAGGATGAGCAGAAGATGAGGTGGCTAGAGAAGCCCAGAGCCCCAGTGTTCTTAGGCCTACAAAAGCGCTTCCAAGGAAGGGTGCTGGCTAGCAACAGCTTTCAGTGCTGGCACTTTTCATCTCTGAGCAATTGCTCGACGTTTGCAATTTCTCAGCTCGTGTCTACGAGACGGAAAGAGAAGGACCGTGACGTTTGGTGGCTAGAGAAGCGCAAAGCCCCAGTGTTACTGCGCCTGTAAAGCGCTTCCAAGGAAGGGTGCTGGCTAGCAACAGCTTTCAGTGCTGGCACTTTTCATCTCTGAGCAATTGCTCGACGTTTGCAATTTCTCACCTCAGCTCTCTTTAGAGTGCGCGAGAGGATGAGCAGAAGATGAGGTGGCTAGAGAAGCCCAGAGCCCCAGTGTTCTTAGGCCTACAAAAGCGCTTCCAAGGAAGGGTGCTGGCTAGCAAGAGCTTTCAGTGCTGGCACTTTTCATCTCTGAGCAATTGCTCGACGTTTGCAATTTCTCAGCTCGTGTCTACCGACGGAAAGAGAAGGACCATGACGTTTGGTGGGTAGAGAAGAGCAAAGCCCCAGTGTTACTGCGCCTGTAAAGCGCTTCCAAGGAAGGGTGCTGGCTAGCAACAGCTTTCAGTGCTGGCACTTTTCAGCTCTGAGGAATTGCTCGACGTTTGCAATTTCTCAGCTCGTGTCTACAAGACGGAAAGAGAATGACCATGACGTTTGGTGCGTATAGAAGCGCAAAGCCCCAGTGTTGCTGCGCCTGTGAAAGCGCTTCCAAGGAAGGGTGCTGGCTAGCAACAGCTTTCAGTGCTGGCACTTTTCATCTCTGAGCAATTGCTCGACGTTTGCAATTTCTCACCTGAGCTCTCTTTAGAATGCGCGAGAGGATGAGCAGAAGATGAGGTGGCTAGAGAAGCCCAGTGCCCCAGTGTTCTTAGGCCTACAAAAGCGCTTCCAAGGAAGGGTGCTGGCTAGCAACAGCTTTCAGTGCTGGCACTTTTCATCTCTGAGCAATTGCTCGACGTTTGCAATTTCTCAGCTCGTGTCTAGAAGACGGAAAGAGAATGACCGTGACGTTTGGTGGCTAGAGAAGCGCAAAGCCCCAGTGTTACTGCGCCTGTAAAGCGCTTCCAAGGAAGGGTGCTGGCTAGCAAGAGCTTTCAGTGCTGGCACTTTTCATCTCTGAGCAATTGCTCGACGTTTGCAATTTCTCAGCTCGTGTCTACGAGACGGAAAGAGAAGGACCGTGACGTTTGGTGGGTAGAGAAGCGCAAAGCCCCAGTGTTGCTGCGCCTGTGAAAGCGCTTCCAAGGAAGGGTGCTGGCTAGCAACAGCTTTCAGTGCTGGCACTTTTCATCTCTGAGCAATTGCTCGACGTTTGCAATTTCTCACCTGAGCTCTCTTCAGAATGCGCGAGAGGATGAGCAGAAGATTAGGTGGCTAGAGAAGCCCAGAGCCCCAGTGTTCTTAGGCCTACAAAAGCGCTTCCAAGGAAGGGTGCTGGCTAGCAACAGCTTTCAGTGCTGGCACTTTTCATCTCTGAGCAATTGCTCGACGTTTGCAATTTCTCAGCTCGTGTCTACGAGACGGAAAGAGAAGGACCGTGACGTTTGGTGCGTATAGAAGCGCAAAGCCCCAGTGTTACTGCGCCTGTGAAAGCGCTTCCAAGGAATGGTGCTGGCTAGCAAGAGCTTTCAGTGCTGGCACTTTTCATCTCTGAGCAATTGCTCGACGTTTGCCATTTCTCAGCTCGTGTCTACCGACGGAAAGAGAAGGACCGTGACGTTTGATGGCTAGAGAAGCGCAAAGCCCCAGTGTTACTGCGCCTGTAAAGCTCTTCCAAGGAAGGGTGCTGGCTAGCAACAGCTTTCAGTGCTGGCACTTTTCATCTCTGAGCAATTGCTCGACGTTTGCAATTTCTCACCTGAGCTCTCTTTAGAGTGCGCGAGAGGATGAGCAGAAGATGAGGTGGCTAGAGAAGCCCAGAGCCCCAGTGTTCTTAGGCCTACAAAAGCGCTTCCAAGGAAGGGTGCTGGCTAGCAAAAGCTTTCAGTGCTGGCACTTTTCATCTCTGAGCAATTGCTCGACGTTTGCAATTTCTCAGCTGTGTCTACCGACGGAAAGAGAAGGACCGTGACGTTTGGTGGCTAGAGAAGCGCAAAGCCCCAGTGTTACTGCGCCTGTAAAGCGCTTCCAAGGAAGGGTGCTGGCTAGCAACAGCTTTCAGTGCTGGCACTTTTCATCTCTGAGCAATTGCTCGACGTTTGCAATTTCTCACCTGAGCTCTCTTCAGAGTGCGCGAGAGGATGAGCAGAAGATGAGGTGGCTAGAGAAGCCCAGAGCCCCAGTGTTCTTAGGCCTACAAAAGCGCTTCCAAGGAAGGGTGCTGGCTAGCAACAGCTTTCAGTGCTGGCACTTTTCATCTCTGAGCAATTGCTCGACGTTTGCAATTTCTCAGCTCTTGTCTACGAGACGGAAAGAGAAAGACCGTGACGTTTGGTGCGTATAGAAGTGCAAAGCCCCAGTGTTACTGCGCCTATAAAGCGCTTCCAAGGAAGGGTGCTGGCTAGCAAGAGCTTTCAGTGCTGGCACTTTTCTTCTCTGAGCATTTGCTAGACGTTTGCAATTTCTCACCTGAGCTCTCTTTAGAGTGCGCGAGAGGATGAGCAGAAGATGAGGTGGCTAGAGAAGCCCAGAGCCCCAGTTTTCTTAGGCCTACAAAAGCGCTTCCAAGGCAGGGTGCTGGCTAGCAAGAGCTTTCAGTGCTGGCACTTTTCAGCTCTGAGCAATTGCTCGACGTTTGCAATTTCTCAGCTCGTGTCTACGAGACGGAAAGAGAAGGACCGTGACCTTTGGTGGCTAGAGAAGGGCAAAGCCCCAGTGTTACTGCGCCTGTGAAAGCGCTTCCAAGGAAGGGTGCTGGCTAGCAACAGCTTTCAGTGCTGGCACTTTTCATCTCTGAGCAATTGCTGGACGTTTGCAATTTCTCAGCTCGTGTCTACCGACGGAAAGAGAAGGACCGTGACGTTTGGTGGGTAGAGAAGCGCAAATCCCCAGTGTTACTGCGCCTGTAAAGCGCTTCCAAGGAAGGGTGCTGGCTAGCAAGAGCTTTCAGTGCTGGCACTTTTCATCTCTGAGCAATTGCTCGACGTTTGCAATTTCTCAGCTCGTGTCTACGAGACGGAAAGAGAAGGACCGTGACGTTTGGTGCGTATAGAAGCGCAAAGCCCCAGTGTTGCTGCGCCTGTGAAAGCGCTTCCAAGGAAGGGTGCTGGCTCGCAAGAGCTTTCAGTGCTGGCACTTTTCATCTCTGAGCAATTGCTCGACGTTTGCAATTTCTCACCTGAGCTCTCTTTAGAGTGCGCGAGAGGATGAGCAGAAGATGAGGTGGCTAGAGAAGCCCAGAGCCCCAGTGTTCTTAGGCCTACAAAAGCGCTTCCAAGGAAGGGTGCTGGCTAGCAACAGCTTTCAGTGCTGGCACTTTTCATCTCTGAGCAATTGCTGGACGTTTGCAATTTCTCAGCTCGTGTCTACCGACGGAAAGAGAAGGACCGTGACGTTTGGTGGGTAGAGAAGCGCAAAGCCCCAGTGTTACTGCGCCTGTAAAGCGCTTCCAAGGAAGGGTGCTGGCTAGCAAAAGCTTTCAGTGCTGGCACTTTTCATCTCTGAGCAATTGCTCGACGTTTGCAATTTCTCAGCTGTGTCTAGAAGACGGAAAGAGAAGGACCGTGACGTTTGGTGGGTAGAGAAGCGCAAAGCCCCAGTGTTACTGCGCCTGTAAAGCGCTTCCAAGGAAGGGTGCTGGCTAGCAACAGCTTCCACTGCTGGCACTTTTCTTCTCTGAGCAATTGCTCGACGTTTGCAATTTCTCAGCTCGTGTCTACGAGACGGAAAGAGAAGGACCGTGACGTTTGGTGCGTATAGAAGCGCAAAGCCCCAGTGTTGCTGCGCCTGTGAAAGCGCTTCCAAGGAAGGGTGCTGGCTAGCAAGAGCTTTCAGTGCTGGCACTTTTCATCTCTGAGCAATTGCTGGGCGTTTGCAATTTCCCAGCTCGTGTCTACGAGACGGAAAGAGAAGGACCGTGACGTTTGGTGGCTAGAGAAGCGCAAAGCCCCAGTGTTACTGCGCCTGTAAAGCGCTTCCAAGGAAGGGTGCTGGCTAGCAACAGCTTTCAGTGCTGGCACTTTTCAGCTCTGAGCAATTGCTCGACGTTTGCAATTTCCCAGCTCGTGTCTACGAGACGGAAAGAGAAGGACCGTGACGTTTGGTGGCTAGAGAAGCGCAAAGCCCCAGTGTTACTGCGCCTGTAAAGCGCTTCCAAGGAAGGGTGCTGGCTAGCAAGAGCTTTCAGTGCTGGCACTTTTCATCTCTGAGCAATTGCTCGACGTTTGCAATTTCTCAGCTCGTGTCTAGGAGACGGAAAGAGAAGGACCGTGACGTTTGGTGCGTATAGAAGCGCAAAGCCCCAGTGTTGCTGCGCCTGTGAAAGCGCTTCCAAGGAAGGGTGCTGGCTAGCAACAGCTTTCAGTGCTGGCACTTTTCATCTCTGAGCAATTGCTCGACGTTTGCAATTTCTCCCCTGAGGTCTCTTTAGAGTGCGCGAGAGGATGAGCAGAAGATGAGGTGGCTAGAGAAGCCCAGAGCCCCAGTGTTCTTAGGCCTACAAAAGCGCTTCCAAGGAAGGGTGCTGGCTAGCAACAGCTTTCAGTGCTGGCACTTTTCATCTCTGAGCAATTGCTCGACGTTTGCAATTTCTCAGCTCGTGTCTACGAGACGGAAAGAGAAGGACCGTGACGTTTGGTGGCTAGAGAAGCGCAAAGCCCCAGTGTTACTGCGCCTGTAAAGCGCTTCCAAGGAAGGGTGCTGGCTAGCAACAGCTTTCAGTGCTGGCACTTTTCATCTCTGAGCAATTGCTCGACGTTTGCAATTTCTCACCTCAGCTCTCTTTAGAGTGCGCGAGAGGATGAGCAGAAGATGAGGTGGCTAGAGAAGCCCAGAGCCCCAGTGTTCTTAGGCCTACAAAAGCGCTTCCAAGGAAGGGTGCTGGCTAGCAAGAGCTTTCAGTGCTGGCACTTTTCATCTCTGAGCAATTGCTGGACGTTTGCAATTTCTCAGCTCGTGTCTACCGACGGAAAGAGAAGGACCATGACGTTTGGTGGGTAGAGAAGAGCAAAGCCCCAGTGTTACTGCGCCTGTAAAGCGCTTCCAAGGAAGGGTGCTGGCTAGCAACAGCTTTCAGTGCTGGCACTTTTCAGCTCTGAGGAATTGCTCGACGTTTGCAATTTCTCAGCTCGTGTCTACAAGACGGAAAGAGAATGACCATGACGTTTGGTGCGTATAGAAGCGCAAAGCCCCAGTGTTGCTGCGCCTGTGAAAGCGCTTCCAAGGAAGGGTGCTGGCTAGCAACAGCTTTCAGTGCTGGCACTTTTCATCTCTGAGCAATTGCTCGACGTTTGCAATTTCTCACCTGAGCTCTCTTTAGAGTGCGCGAGAGGATGAGCAGAAGATGAGGTGGCTAGAGAAGCCCAGTGCCCCAGTGTTCTTAGGCCTACAAAAGCGCTTCCAAGGAAGGGTGCTGGCTAGCAACAGCTTTCAGTGCTGGCACTTTTCATCTCTGAGCAATTGCTGGACGTTTGCAATTTCTCAGCTCGTGTCTAGAAGACGGAAAGAGAATGACCGTGACGTTTGGTGGCTAGAGAAGCGCAAAGCCCCAGTGTTACTGCGCCTGTAAAGCGCTTCCAAGGAAGGGTGCTGGCTAGCAACAGCTTTCAGTGCTGGCACTTTTCATCTCTGAGCAATTGCTCGACGTTTGCAATTTCTCAGCTCGTGTCTACGAGACGGAAAGAGAAGGACCGTGACGTTTGGTGGGTAGAGAAGCGCAAAGCCCCAGTGTTGCTGCGCCTGTGAAAGCGCTTCCAAGGAAGGGTGCTGGCTAGCAACAGCTTTCAGTGCTGGCACTTTTCATCTCTGAGCAATTGCTCGACGTTTGCAATTTCTCACCTGAGCTCTCTTCAGAATGCGCGAGAGGATGAGCAGAAGATTAGGTGGCTAGAGAAGCCCAGAGCCCCAGTGTTCTTAGGCCTACAAAAGCGCTTCCAAGGAAGGGTGCTGGCTAGCAACAGCTTTCAGTGCTGGCACTTTTCATCTCTGAGCAATTGCTCGACGTTTGCAATTTCTCAGCTCGTGTCTACGAGACGGAAAGAGAAGGACCGTGACGTTTGGTGCGTATAGAAGCGCAAAGCCCCAGTGTTACTGCGCCTGTGAAAGCGCTTCCAAGGAAGGGTGCTGGCTAGCAAGAGCTTTCAGTGCTGGCACTTTTCATCTCTGAGCAATTGCTCGACGTTTGCCATTTCTCAGCTCGTGTCTACCGACGGAAAGAGAAGGACCGTGACGTTTGATGGCTAGAGAAGCGCAAAGCCCCAGTGTTACTGCGCCTGTAAAGCTCTTCCAAGGAAGGGTGCTGGCTAGCAACAGCTTTCAGTGCTGGCACTTTTCATCTCTGAGCAATTGCTCGACGTTTGCAATTTCTCACCTGAGCTCTCTTTAGAGTGCGCGAGAGGATGAGCAGAAGATGAGGTGGCTAGAGAAGCCCAGAGCCCCAGTGTTCTTAGGCCTACAAAAGCGCTTCCAAGGAAGGGTGCTGGCTAGCAAAAGCTTTCAGTGCTGGCACTTTTCATCTCTGAGCAATTGCTCGACGTTTGCAATTTCTCAGCTGTGTCTACCGACGGAAAGAGAAGGACCGTGACGTTTGGTGGCTAGAGAAGCGCAAAGCCCCAGTGTTACTGCGCCTGTAAAGCGCTTCCAAGGAAGGGTGCTGGCTAGCAACAGCTTTCAGTGCTGGCACTTTTCATCTCTGAGCAATTGCTCGACGTTTGCAATTTCTCACCTGAGCTCTCTTCAGAGTGCGCGAGAGGATGAGCAGAAGATGAGGTGGCTAGAGAAGCCCAGAGCCCCAGTGTTCTTAGGCCTACAAAAGCGCTTCCAAGGAAGGGTGCTGGCTAGCAACAGCTTTCAGTGCTGGCACTTTTCATCTCTGAGCAATTGCTCGACGTTTGCAATTTCTCAGCTCTTGTCTACGAGACGGAAAGAGAAAGACCGTGACGTTTGGTGCGTATAGAAGTGCAAAGCCCCAGTGTTACTGCGCCTATAAAGCGCTTCCAAGGAAGGGTGCTGGCTAGCAAGAGCTTTCAGTGCTGGCACTTTTCTTCTCTGAGCATTTGCTAGACGTTTGCAATTTCTCACCTGAGCTCTCTTTAGAGTGCGCGAGAGGATGAGCAGAAGATGAGGTGGCTAGAGAAGCCCAGAGCCCCAGTGTTCTTAGGCCTACAAAAGCGCTTCCAAGGCAGGGTGCTGGCTAGCAAGAGCTTTCAGTGCTGGCACTTTTCAGCTCTGAGCAATTGCTCGACGTTTGCAATTTCTCAGCTCGTGTCTACGAGACGGAAAGAGAAGGACCGTGACCTTTGGTGGCTAGAGAAGGGCAAAGCCCCAGTGTTACTGCGCCTGTGAAAGCGCTTCCAAGGAAGGGTGCTGGCTAGCAACAGCTTTCAGTGCTGGCACTTTTCATCTCTGAGCAATTGCTGGACGTTTGCAATTTCTCAGCTCGTGTCTACCGACGGAAAGAGAAGGACCGTGACGTTTGGTGGGTAGAGAAGCGCAAATCCCCAGTGTTACTGCGCCTGTAAAGCGCTTCCAAGGAAGGGTGCTGGCTAGCAAGAGCTTTCAGTGCTGGCACTTTTCATCTCTGAGCAATTGCTCGACGTTTGCAATTTCTCAGCTCGTGTCTACGAGACGGAAAGAGAAGGACCGTGACGTTTGGTGCGTATAGAAGCGCAAAGCCCCAGTGTTGCTGCGCCTGTGAAAGCGCTTCCAAGGAAGGGTGCTGGCTCGCAAGAGCTTTCAGTGCTGGCACTTTTCATCTCTGAGCAATTGCTCGACGTTTGCAATTTCTCACCTGAGCTCTCTTTAGAGTGCGCGAGAGGATGAGCAGAAGATGAGGTGGCTAGAGAAGCCCAGAGCCCCAGTGTTCTTAGGCCTACAAAAGCGCTTCCAAGGAAGGGTGCTGGCTAGCAACAGCTTTCAGTGCTGGCACTTTTCATCTCTGAGCAATTGCTGGACGTTTGCAATTTCTCAGCTCGTGTCTACCGACGGAAAGAGAAGGACCGTGACGTTTGGTGGGTAGAGAAGCGCAAAGCCACAGTGTTACTGCGCCTGTAAAGCGCTTCCAAGGAAGGGTGCTGGCTAGCAAAAGCTTTCAGTGCTGGCACTTTTCATCTCTGAGCAATTGCTCGACGTTTGCAATTTCTCAGCTCGTGTCTACCGACGGAAAGAGAAGGACCGTGACGTTTGGTGGGTAGAGAAGCGCAAAGCCCCAGTGTTACTGCGCCTGTAAAGCGCTTCCAAGGAAGGGTGCTGGCTAGCAACAGCTTCCACTGCTGGCACTTTTCTTCTCTGAGCAATTGCTCGACGTTTGCAATTTCTCAGCTCGTGTCTACGAGACGGAAAGAGAAGGACCGTGACGTTTGGTGCGTATAGAAGCGCAAAGCCCCAGTGTTGCTGCGCCTGTGAAAGCGCTTCCAAGGAAGGGTGCTGGCTAGCAAGAGCTTTCAGTGCTGGCACTTTTCAGCTCTGAGCAATTGCTCGACGTTTGCAATTTCTCAGCTCGTGTCTACGAGATGGAAAGAGAAGGACCGTGACGTTTGGTGCGTATAGAAGCGCAAAGCCCCAATGTTACTGCGCCTGTGAAAGTGCTTCCAAGGAAGGGTGCTGGCTAGCAACAGCTTTCAGTGCTGGCACTTTTCAGCTCTGAGCAATTGCTCGACGTTTGCAATTTCTCACCTGAGCTCTCTTCAGAGTGCGCGAGAGGGTGAGCAGAAGATGAGGTGGCTAGAGAAGCCCAGAGCCCCAGTGTTCTTAGGCCTACAAAAGCGCTTCCAAGGAAGGGTGCTGGCTAGCAACAGCTTTCAGTGCTGGCACTTTTCATCTCTGAGCAATTGCTCGACGTTTGCAATTTCTCAGCTCGTGTCTACGAGACGGAAAGAGAAGGACCGTGACGTTTGGTGCGTATAGAAGCGCAAAGCCCCAGTGTTGCTGCGCCTGTGAAAGCGCTTCCAAGGAAGGGTGCTGGCTAGCAACAGCTTTCAGTGCTGGCACTTTTCATCTCTGAGCAATTGCTCGACGTTTGCAATTTCTCACCTGAGCTCTCTTCAGAGTGCGCGAGAGGGTGAGCAGAAGATGAGGTGGCTAGAGAAGCCCAGAGCCCCAGTGTTCTTAGGCCTACAAAAGCGCTTCCAAGGAAGGGTGCTGGCTAGCAACAGCTTTCAGTGCTGGCACTTTTCATCTCTGAGCAATTGCTCGACGTTTGCAATTTCTCAGCTCGTGTCTACGAGACGGAAAGAGAAGGACCGTGACGTTTGGTGCGTAGAAAAGTGCAAAGCCCCAGTGTTACTGCGCCTGTGAAAGCGCTTCCAAGGAAGGGTGCTGGCTAGCAAGAGCTTTCAGTGCTGGCACTTTTCAGCTCTGAGCAATTGCTTGATGTTTGCAATTTCTCAGCTCGTGTCTACCGACGGAAAGAGAAGGACCGTGACGTTTGGTGGGTAGAGAAGCGCAAAGCCCCAGTGTTGCTGCGCCTGTGAAAGTGCTTCCAAGGAAGGGTGCTGGCTAGCAACAGCTTTCAGTGCTGGCACTTTTCATCTCTGAGCAATTGCTCGACGTTTGCAATTTCTCAGCTCCTGTCTACGAGACGGAAAGAGAATGACAGTGACGTTTGGTGCGTATAGAAGCGCAAAGCCCCAGTGTTGCTGCGCCTGTGAAAGCGCTTCCAAGGAAGGGTGCTGGCTAGCAAGAGCTTTCAGTGCTGGCACTTTTCATCTCTGAGCAATTGCTGGACGTTTGCAATTTCTCACCTGAGCTCTCTTCAGAGTGCGCGAGAGGATGAGCAGAAGATGAGGTGGCTAGAGAAGCCCAGAGCCCCAGTGTTCTTAGGCCTACAAAAGCGCTTCCAAGGAAGGGGGCTGGCTAGCAACAGCTTTCAGTGCTGGCACTTTTCATCTCTGAGCAATTGCTGGACGTTTGCAATTTCTCAGCTCGTGTCTAGGAGACGGAAAGAGAAGGACCGTGACGTTTGGTGCGTATAGAAGCGCAAAGCCCCAGTGTTGCTGCGCCTGTAAAGCGCTTCCAAGGAAGGGTGCTGGCTAGCAAGAGCTTTCAGTGCTGGCACTTTTCATCTCTGAGCAATTGCTGGACGTTTGCAATTTCTCAGCTCGTGTCTACCGACGGAAAGAGAAGGACCGTGACGTTTGGTGGCTAGAGAAGCGCAAAGCCCCAGTGTTACTGCGCCTGTAAAGCGCTTCCAAGGAAGGGTGCTGGCTAGCAAAAGCTTTCAGTGCTGGCACTTTTCATCTCTGAGCAATTGCTCGACGTTTGCAATTTCTCAGCTGTGTCTACCGACGGAAAGAGAAGGACCGTGACGTTTGGTGGCTAGAGAAGCGCAAAGCCCCAGTGTTGCTGCGCCTGTAAAGCGCTTCCAAGGAAGGGTGCTGGCTAGCAACAGCTTTCAGTGCTGGCACTTTTCAGCTCTGAGCAATTGCTCGACGTTTGCAATTTCCCAGCTCGTGTCTACGAGACGGAAAGAGAAGGACCGTGACGTTTGGTGGGTAGAGAAGCGCAAAGCCCCAGTGTTACTGCGCCTGTAAAGCGCTTCCAAGGAAGGGTGCTGGCTAGCAAGAGCTTTCAGTGCTGGCACTTTTCATCTCTGAGCAATTGCTCGACGTTTGCAATTTCTCAGCTCGTGTCTACGAGATGGAAAGAGAAGGACCGTGACGTTTGGTGCGTATAGAAGCGCAAAGCCCCAATGTTACTGCGCCTGTGAAAGTGCTTCCAAGGAAGGGTGCTGGCTAGCAACAGCTTTCAGTGCTGGCACTTTTCATCTCTGAGCAATTGCTCGACGTTTGCAATTTCTCACCTGACCTCTCTTCAGAGTGCGCGAGAGGATGAGCAGAAGATGAGGTGGCTAGAGAAGCCCAGAGCCCCACTGTTCTTAGGCCTACAAAAGCGCTTCCAAGGAAGGGTGCTGGCTAGCAACAGCTTTCAGTGCTGGCACTTTTCATCTCTGAGCAATTGCTCGACGTTTGCAATTTCTCAGCTCGTGTCTAGGAGACGGAAAGAGAAGGACCGTGACGTTTGGTGGCTAGAGAAGCGCAAAGCCCCAGTGTTGCTGCGCCTGTGAAAGCGCTTCCAAGGAAGGGTGCTGGCTAGCAACAGCTTTCAGTGCTGGCACTTTTCATCTCTGAGCAATTGCTCGACGTTTGCAATTTCTCCCCTGAGGTCTCTTTAGAGTGCGCGAGAGGATGAGCAGAAGATGAGGTGGCTAGAGAAGCCCAGAGCCCCAGTGTTCTTAGGCCTACAAAAGCGCTTCCAAGGAAGGGTGCTGGCTAGCAAGAGCTTTCAGTGCTGGCACTTTTCATCTCTGAGCAATTGCTCGACGTTTGCAATTTCTCAGCTCGTGTCTACCGACGGAAAGAGAAGGACCATGACGTTTGGTGGGTAGAGAAGAGCAAAGCCCCAGTGTTACTGCGCCTGTAAAGCGCTTCCAAGGAAGGGTGCTGGCTAGCAAGAGCTTTCAGTGCTGGCACTTTTCATCTCTGAGCAATTGCTCGACGTTTGCAATTTCTCACCTGAGCTCTCTTTAGAGTGCGCGAGAGGATGAGCAGAAGATGAGGTGGCTAGAGAAGCCCAGTGCCCCAGTGTTCTTAGGCCTACAAAAGCGCTTCCAAGGAAGGGTGCTGGCTAGCAACAGCTTTCAGTGCTGGCACTTTTCAGCTCTGAGCAATTGCTCGACGTTTGCAATTTCTCAGCTCGTGTCTAGAAGACGGAAAGAGAATGACCGTGACGTTTGGTGGCTAGAGAAGCGCAAAGCCCCAGTGTTACTGCGCCTGTAAAGCGCTTCCAAGGAAGGGTGCTGGCTAGCAACAGCTTCCACTGCTGGCACTTTTCATCTCTGAGCAATTGCTCGACGTTTGCAATTTCTCAGCTCGTGTCTACGAGACGGAAAGAGAAGGACCGTGACGTTTGGTGGCTAGAGAAGCGCAAAGCCCCAGTGTTGCTGCGCCTGTGAAAGCGCTTCCAAGGAAGGGTGCTGGCTCGCAAGAGCTTTCAGTGCTGGCACTTTTCATCTCTGAGCAATTGCTCGACGTTTGCAATTTCTCACCTCAGCTCTCTTTAGAGTGCGCGAGAGGATGAGCAGAAGATGAGGTGGCTAGAGAAGCCCAGAGCCCCAGTGTTCTTAGGCCTACAAAAGCGCTTCCAAGGAAGGGTGCTGGCTAGCAACAGCTTTCAGTGCTGGCACTTTTCATCTCTGAGCAATTGCTCGACGTTTGCAATTTCTCAGCTCGTGTCTACCGACGGAAAGAGAAGGACCGTGACGTTTGGTGGGTAGAGAAGCGCAAAGCCCCAGTGTTACTGCGCCTGTAAAGCGCTTCCAAGGAAGGGTGCTGGCTAGCAAAAGCTTTCAGTGCTGGCACTTTTCATCTCTGAGCAATTGCTCGACGTTTGCAATTTCTCAGCTGTGTCTACCGACGGAAAGAGAAGGACCGTGACGTTTGGTGGGTAGAGAAGCGCAAAGCCCCAGTGTTACTGCGCCTGTAAAGCGCTTCCAAGGAAGGGTGCTGGCTAGCAACAGCTTCCACTGCTGGCACTTTTCTTCTCTGAGCAATTGCTCGACGTTTGCAATTTCTCAGCTCGTGTCTACGAGACGGAAAGAGAAGGACCGTGACGTTTGGTGCGTATAGAAGCGCAAAGCCCCAGTGTTGCTGCGCCTGTGAAAGCGCTTCCAAGGAAGGGTGCTGGCTAGCAAGAGCTTTCAGTGCTGGCACTTTTCATCTCTGAGCAATTGCTCGACGTTTGCAATTTCTCAGCTCGTGTCTACGAGATGGAAAGAGAAGGACCGTGACGTTTGGTGCGTATAGAAGCGCAAAGCCCCAATGTTACTGCGCCTGTGAAAGTGCTTCCAAGGAAGGGTGCTGGCTAGCAACAGCTTTCAGTGCTGGCACTTTTCAGCTCTGAGCAATTGCTCGACGTTTGCAATTTCTCACCTGAGCTCTCTTCAGAGTGCGCGAGAGGGTGAGCAGAAGATGAGGTGGCTAGAGAAGCCCAGAGCCCCAGTGTTCTTAGGCCTACAAAAGCGCTTCCAAGGAAGGGTGCTGGCTAGCAACAGCTTTCAGTGCTGGCACTTTTCATCTCTGAGCAATTGCTCGACGTTTGCAATTTCTCAGCTCGTGTCTACGAGACGGAAAGAGAAGGACCGTGACGTTTGGTGCGTATAGAAGCGCAAAGCCCCAGTGTTGCTGCGCCTGTGAAAGCGCTTCCAAGGAAGGGTGCTGGCTAGCAACAGCTTTCAGTGCTGGCACTTTTCATCTCTGAGCAATTGCTCGACGTTTGCAATTTCTCACCTGAGCTCTCTTCAGAGTGCGCGAGAGGGTGAGCAGAAGATGAGGTGGCTAGAGAAGCCCAGAGCCCCAGTGTTCTTAGGCCTACAAAAGCGCTTCCAAGGAAGGGTGCTGGCTAGCAACAGCTTTCAGTGCTGGCACTTTTCATCTCTGAGCAATTGCTCGACGTTTGCAATTTCTCAGCTCGTGTCTACGAGACGGAAAGAGAAGGACCGTGACGTTTGGTGCGTATAGAAGCGCAAAGCCCCAGTGTTACTGCGCCTGTGAAAGCGCTTCCAAGGAAGGGTGCTGGCTAGCAAGAGCTTTCAGTGCTGGCACTTTTCAGCTCTGAGCAATTGCTTGATGTTTGCAATTTCTCAGCTCGTGTCTACCGACGGAAAGAGAAGGACCGTGACGTTTGGTGGGTAGAGAAGCGCAAAGCCCCAGTGTTGCTGCGCCTGTGAAAGTGCTTCCAAGGAAGGGTGCTGGCTAGCAACAGCTTTCAGTGCTGGCACTTTTCATCTCTGAGCAATTGCTCGACGTTTGCAATTTCTCAGCTCCTGTCTACGAGACGGAAAGAGAATGACAGTGACGTTTGGTGCGTATAGAAGCGCAAAGCCCCAGTGTTGCTGCGCCTGTGAAAGCGCTTCCAAGGAAGGGTGCTGGCTAGCAAGAGCTTTCAGTGCTGGCACTTTTCATCTCTGAGCAATTGCTGGACGTTTGCAATTTCTCACCTGAGCTCTCTTCAGAGTGCGCGAGAGGATGAGCAGAAGATGAGGTGGCTAGAGAAGCCCAGAGCCCCAGTGTTCTTAGGCCTACAAAAGCGCTTCCAAGGAAGGGGGCTGGCTAGCAACAGCTTTCAGTGCTGGCACTTTTCATCTCTGAGCAATTGCTGGACGTTTGCAATTTCTCAGCTCGTGTCTAGGAGACGGAAAGAGAAGGACCGTGACGTTTGGTGGCTAGAGAAGCGCAAAGCCCCAGTGTTACTGCGCCTGTAAAGCGCTTCCAAGGAAGGGTGCTGGCTAGCAACAGCTTTCAGTGCTGGCACTTTTCAGCTCTGAGCAATTGCTCGACGTTTGCAATTTCCCAGCTCGTGTCTACGAGACGGAAAGAGAAGGACCGTGACGTTTGGTGGGTAGAGAAGCGCAAAGCCCCAGTGTTACTGCGCCTGTAAAGCGCTTCCAAGGAAGGGTGCTGGCTAGCAAGAGCTTTCAGTGCTGGCACTTTTCATCTCTGAGCAATTGCTCGACGTTTGCAATTTCTCAGCTCGTGTCTACGAGATGGAAAGAGAAGGACCGTGACGTTTGGTGCGTATAGAAGCGCAAAGCCCCAATGTTACTGCGCCTGTGAAAGTGCTTCCAAGGAAGGGTGCTGGCTAGCAACAGCTTTCAGTGCTGGCACTTTTCATCTCTGAGCAATTGCTCGACGTTTGCAATTTCTCACCTGACCTCTCTTCAGAGTGCGCGAGAGGATGAGCAGAAGATGAGGTGGCTAGAGAAGCCCAGAGCCCCACTGTTCTTAGGCCTACAAAAGCGCTTCCAAGGAAGGGTGCTGGCTAGCAACAGCTTTCAGTGCTGGCACTTTTCATCTCTGAGCAATTGCTCGACGTTTGCAATTTCTCAGCTCGTGTCTAGGAGACGGAAAGAGAAGGACCGTGACGTTTGGTGGCTAGAGAAGCGCAAAGCCCCAGTGTTGCTGCGCCTGTGAAAGCGCTTCCAAGGAAGGGTGCTGGCTAGCAACAGCTTTCAGTGCTGGCACTTTTCATCTCTGAGCAATTGCTCGACGTTTGCAATTTCTCCCCTGAGGTCTCTTTAGAGTGCGCGAGAGGATGAGCAGAAGATGAGGTGGCTAGAGAAGCCCAGAGCCCCAGTGTTCTTAGGCCTACAAAAGCGCTTCCAAGGAAGGGTGCTGGCTAGCAACAGCTTTCAGTGCTGGCACTTTTCATCTCTGAGCAATTGCTCGACGTTTGCAATTTCTCACCTGAGCTCTCTTTAGAGTGCACGAGAGGATGAGCAGAAGATGAGGTGGCTAGAGAAGCCCAGAGCCCCAGTGTTCTTAGGCCTACAAAAGCGCTTCCAAGGAAGGGTGCTGGCTAGCAAGAGCTTTCAGTGCTGGCACTTTTCATCTCTGAGCAATTGCTCGACGTTTGCAATTTCTCAGCTCGTGTCTACCGACGGAAAGAGAAGGACCATGACGTTTGGTGGGTAGAGAAGAGCAAAGCCCCAGTGTTACTGCGCCTGTAAAGCGCTTCCAAGGAAGGGTGCTGGCTAGCAACAGCTTTCAGTGCTGGCACTTTTCATCTCTGAGCAATTGCTCGACGTTTGCAATTTCTCACCTGAGCTCTCTTTAGAGTGCGCGAGAGGATGAGCAGAAGATGAGGTGGCTAGAGAAGCCCAGTGCCCCAGTGTTCTTAGGCCTACAAAAGCGCTTCCAAGGAAGGGTGCTGGCTAGCAACAGCTTTCAGTGCTGGCACTTTTCAGCTCTGAGCAATTGCTCGACGTTTGCAATTTCTCAGCTCGTGTCTAGAAGACGGAAAGAGAATGACCGTGACGTTTGGTGGCTAGAGAAGCGCAAAGCCCCAGTGTTACTGCGCCTGTAAAGCGCTTCCAAGGAAGGGTGCTGGCTAGCAACAGCTTCCACTGCTGGCACTTTTCATCTCTGAGCAATTGCTCGACGTTTGCAATTTCTCAGCTCGTGTCTACGAGACGGAAAGAGAAGGACCGTGACGTTTGGTGGCTAGAGAAGCGCAAAGCCCCAGTGTTGCTGCGCCTGTGAAAGCGCTTCCAAGGAAGGGTGCTGGCTAGCAACAGCTTTCAGTGCTGGCACTTTTCATCTCTGAGCAATTGCTCGACGTTTGCAATTTCTCACCTCAGCTCTCTTTAGAGTGCGCGAGAGGATGAGCAGAAGATGAGGTGGCTAGAGAAGCCCAGAGCCCCAGTGTTCTTAGGCCTACAAAAGCGCTTCCAAGGAAGGGTGCTGGCTAGCAACAGCTTTCAGTGCTGGCACTTTTCATCTCTGAGCAATTGCTCGACGTTTGCAATTTCTCAGCTCGTGTCTACGAGACGGAAAGAGAAGGACCGTGACGTTTGGTGGCTAGAGAAGGGCAAAGCCCCAGTGTTGCTGCGCCTGTGAAAGCGCTTCCAAGGAAGGGTGCTGGCTAGCAACAGCTTTCAGTGCTGGCACTTTTCATCTCTGAGCAACTGCTCGACGTTTGCAATTTCTCACCTGAGCTCTCTTTAGAGTGCGCGAGAGGATGAGCAGAAGATGAGGTGGCTAGTGAAGCCCAGAGCACCAGTGTTCTTAGGCCTACAAAAGCGCTTCCAAGGAAGGGTGCTGGCTAGCAACAGCTTTCAGTGCTGGCACTTTTCATCTCTGAGCAATTGCTCGACGATTGCAATTTCTCAGCTCGTGTCTAGGAGACGGAAAGAGAAGGACCGTGACGTTTAGTGCTTATAGAAGCGCAAAGCCCCAGTGTTGCTGCGCCTGTGAAAGCGCTTCCAAGGAAGGGTGCTGGCTAGCAACAGCTTTCAGTGCTGGCACTTTTCGTCTCTGAGCAATTGCTGGACGTTTGCAATTTCTCAGCTCGTGTCTACGAGACGGAAAGGGAATGACCGTGACGTTTGGTGGGTAGAGAAGCGCAAAGCCCCAGTGTTGCTGGGCCTGTGAAAGCGCTTCCAAGGAAGGGTGCTGGCTAGCAACAGCTTTCAGTGCTGGCACTTTTCATCTCTGAGCAATTGCTCGACGTTTGCAATTTCTCAGCTCGTGTCTACGAGACGGAAAGAGAATGACAGTGACGTTTGGTGCGTATAGAAGCGCAAAGCCCCAGTGTTGCTGCGCCTGTGAAAGCGCTTCCAAGGAAGGGTGCTGGCTAGCAACAGCTTTCAGTGCTGGCACTTTTCATCTCTGAGCAATTGCTCGACGTTTGCAATTTCTCACCTGAGCTCTCTTCAGAGTGCGCGAGAGGATGAGCAGAAGATGAGGTGGCTAGAGAAGCCCAGAGCCCCAGTGTTCTTAGGCCTACAAAAGCGCTTCCAAGGAAGGGGGCTGGCTAGCAACAGCTTTCAGTGCTGGCACTTTTCATCTCTGAGCAATTGCTGGACGTTTGCAATTTCTCAGCTCGTGTCTAGGAGACGGAAAGAGAAGGACCGTGACGTTTGGTGGCTAGAGAAGCGCAAAGCCCCAGTGTTACTGCGCCTGTAAAGCGCTTCCAAGGAAGGGTGCTGGCTAGCAAGAGCTTTCAGTGCTGGCACTTTTCATCTCTGAGCAATTGCTGGGCGTTTGCAATTTCTCAGCTCGTGTCTACCGACGGAAAGAGAAGGACCGTGACGTTTGGTGGCTAGAGAAGCGCAAAGCCCCAGTGTTACTGCGCCTGTAAAGCGCTTCCAAGGAAGGGTGCTGGCTAGCAACAGCTTTCAGTGCTGGCACTTTTCAGCTCTGAGCAATTGCTCGACGTTTGCAATTTCCCAGCTCGTGTCTACGAGACGGAAAGAGAAGGACCGTGACGTTTGGTGGCTAGAGAAGCGCAAAGCCCCAGTGTTACTGCGCCTGTAAAGCGCTTCCAAGGAAGGGTGCTGGCTAGCAAGAGCTTTCAGTGCTGGCACTTTTCATCTCTGAGCAATTGCTCGACGTTTGCAATTTCTCAGCTCGTGTCTAGGAGACGGAAAGAGAAGGACCGTGACGTTTGGTGGCTAGAGAAGCGCAAAGCCCCAGTGTTGCTGCGCCTGTGAAAGCGCTTCCAAGGAAGGGTGCTGGCTAGCAACAGCTTTCAGTGCTGGCACTTTTCATCTCTGAGCAATTGCTCGACGTTTGCAATTTCTCCCCTGAGGTCTCTTTAGAGTGCGCGAGAGGATGAGCAGAAGATGAGGTGGCTAGAGAAGCCCAGAGCCCCAGTGTTCTTAGGCCTACAAAAGCGCTTCCAAGGAAGGGTGCTGGCTAGCAACAGCTTTCAGTGCTGGCACTTTTCATCTCTGAGCAATTGCTCGACGTTTGCAATTTCTCAGCTCGTGTCTACGAGACGGAAAGAGAAGGACCGTGACGTTTGGTGGCTAGAGAAGCGCAAAGCCCCAGTGTTACTGCGCCTGTAAAGCGCTTCCAAGGAAGGGTGCTGGCTAGCAACAGCTTTCAGTGCTGGCACTTTTCATCTCTGAGCAATTGCTCGACGTTTGCAATTTCTCACCTCAGCTCTCTTTAGAGTGCGCGAGAGGATGAGCAGAAGATGAGGTGGCTAGAGAAGCCCAGAGCCCCAGTGTTCTTAGGCCTACAAAAGCGCTTCCAAGGAAGGGTGCTGGCTAGCAAGAGCTTTCAGTGCTGGCACTTTTCATCTCTGAGCAATTGCTGGACGTTTGCAATTTCTCAGCTCGTGTCTACCGACGGAAAGAGAAGGACCATGACGTTTGGTGGGTAGAGAAGAGCAAAGCCCCAGTGTTACTGCGCCTGTAAAGCGCTTCCAAGGAAGGGTGCTGGCTAGCAACAGCTTTCAGTGCTGGCACTTTTCAGCTCTGAGGAATTGCTCGACGTTTGCAATTTCTCAGCTCGTGTCTACAAGACGGAAAGAGAATGACCATGACGTTTGGTGCGTATAGAAGCGCAAAGCCCCAGTGTTGCTGCGCCTTTGAAAGCGCTTCCAAGGAAGGGTGCTGGCTAGCAACAGCTTTCAGTGCTGGCACTTTTCATCTCTGAGCAATTGCTCGACGTTTGCAATTTCTCACCTGAGCTCTCTTTAGAATGCGCGAGAGGATGAGCAGAAGATGAGGTGGCTAGAGAAGCCCAGTGCCCCAGTGTTCTTAGGCCTACAAAAGCGCTTCCAAGGAAGGGTGCTGGCTAGCAACCGCTTTCAGTGCTGGCACTTTTCATCTCTGAGCAATTGCTCGACGTTTGCAATTTCTCAGCTCGTGTCTAGAAGACGGAAAGAGAATGACCGTGACGTTTGGTGGCTAGAGAAGCGCAAAGCCCCAGTGTTACTGCGCCTGTAAAGCGCTTCCAAGGAAGGGTGCTGGCTAGCAAGAGCTTTCAGTGCTGGCACTTTTCATCTCTGAGCAATTGCTCGACGTTTGCAATTTCTCAGCTCGTGTCTACGAGACGGAAAGAGAAGGACCGTGACGTTTGGTGGGTAGAGAAGCGCAAAGCCCCAGTGTTGCTGCGCCTGTGAAAGCGCTTCCAAGGAAGGGTGCTGGCTAGCAACAGCTTTCAGTGCTGGCACTTTTCATCTCTGAGCAATTGCTCGACGTTTGCAATTTCTCACCTGAGCTCTCTTCAGAATGCGCGAGAGGATGAGCAGAAGATTAGGTGGCTAGAGAAGCCCAGAGCCCCAGTGTTCTTAGGCCTACAAAAGCGCTTCCAAGGAAGGGTGCTGGCTAGCAACAGCTTTCAGTGCTGGCACTTTTCATCTCTGAGCAATTGCTCGACGTTTGCAATTTCTCAGCTCGTGTCTACGAGACGGAAAGAGAAGGACCGTGACGTTTGGTGCGTATAGAAGCGCAAAGCCCCAGTGTTACTGCGCCTGTGAAAGCGCTTCCAAGGAAGGGTGCTGGCTAGCAAGAGCTTTCAGTGCTGGCACTTTTCATCTCTGAGCAATTGCTCGACGTTTGCCATTTCTCAGCTCGTGTCTACCGACGGAAAGAGAAGGACCGTGACGTTTGATGGCTAGAGAAGCGCAAAGCCCCAGTGTTACTGCGCCTGTAAAGCTCTTCCAAGGAAGGGTGCTGGCTAGCAACAGCTTTCAGTGCTGGCACTTTTCATCTCTGAGCAATTGCTCGACGTTTGCAATTTCTCACCTGAGCTCTCTTTAGAGTGCGCGAGAGGATGAGCAGAAGATGAGGTGGCTAGAGAAGCCCAGAGCCCCAGTGTTCTTAGGCCTACAAAAGCGCTTCCAAGGAAGGGTGCTGGCTAGCAAAAGCTTTCAGTGCTGGCACTTTTCATCTCTGAGCAATTGCTCGACGTTTGCAATTTCTCAGCTGTGTCTACCGACGGAAAGAGAAGGACCGTGACGTTTGGTGGCTAGAGAAGCGCAAAGCCCCAGTGTTACTGCGCCTGTAAAGCGCTTCCAAGGAAGGGTGCTGGCTAGCAACAGCTTTCAGTGCTGGCACTTTTCATCTCTGAGCAATTGCTCGACGTTTGCAATTTCTCACCTGAGCTCTCTTCAGAGTGCGCGAGAGGATGAGCAGAAGATGAGGTGGCTAGAGAAGCCCAGAGCCCCAGTGTTCTTAGGCCTACAAAAGCGCTTCCAAGGAAGGGTGCTGGCTAGCAACAGCTTTCAGTGCTGGCACTTTTCATCTCTGAGCAATTGCTCGACGTTTGCAATTTCTCAGCTCTTGTCTACGAGACGGAAAGAGAAAGACCGTGACGTTTGGTGCGTATAGAAGTGCAAAGCCCCAGTGTTACTGCGCCTATAAAGCGCTTCCAAGGAAGGGTGCTGGCTAGCAAGAGCTTTCAGTGCTGGCACTTTTCTTCTCTGAGCATTTGCTAGACGTTTGCAATTTCTCACCTGAGCTCTCTTTAGAGTGCGCGAGAGGATGAGCAGAAGATGAGGTGGCTAGAGAAGCCCAGAGCCCCAGTTTTCTTAGGCCTACAAAAGCGCTTCCAAGGCAGGGTGCTGGCTAGCAAGAGCTTTCAGTGCTGGCACTTTTCAGCTCTGAGCAATTGCTCGACGTTTGCAATTTCTCAGCTCGTGTCTACGAGACGGAAAGAGAAGGGCCGTGACCTTTGGTGGCTAGAGAAGGGCAAAGCCCCAGTGTTACTGCGCCTGTGAAAGTGCTTCCAAGGAAGGGTGCTGGCTAGCAACAGCTTTCAGTGCTGGCACTTTTCATCTCTGAGCAATTGCTGGACGTTTGCAATTTCTCAGCTCGTGTCTACCGACGGAAAGAGAAGGACCGTGACGTTTGGTGGGTAGAGAAGCGCAAAGCCCCAGTGTTACTGCGCCTGTAAAGCGCTTCCAAGGAAGGGTGCTGGCTAGCAAGAGCTTTCAGTGCTGGCACTTTTCATCTCTGAGCAATTGCTCGACGTTTGCAATTTCTCAGCTCGTGTCTACGAGACGGAAAGAGAAGGACCGTGACGTTTGGTGCGTATAGAAGCGCAAAGCCCCAGTGTTGCTGCGCCTGTGAAAGCGCTTCCAAGGAAGGGTGCTGGCTCGCAAGAGCTTTCAGTGCTGGCACTTTTCATCTCTGAGCAATTGCTCGACGTTTGCAATTTCTCACCTGAGCTCTCTTTAGAGTGCGCGAGAGGATGAGCAGAAGATGAGGTGGCTAGAGAAGCCCAGAGCCCCAGTGTTCTTAGGCCTACAAAAGCGCTTCCAAGGAAGGGGGCTGGCTAGCAACAGCTTTCAGTGCTGGCACTTTTCATCTCTGAGCAATTGCTGGACGTTTGCAATTTCTCAGCTCGTGTCTACCGACGGAAAGAGAAGGACCGTGACGTTTGGTGGGTAGAGAAGCGCAAAGCCCCAGTGTTACTGCGCCTGTAAAGCGCTTCCAAGGAAGGGTGCTGGCTAGCAAAAGCTTTCAGTGCTGGCACTATTCATCTCTGAGCAATTGCTCGACGTTTGCAATTTCTCAGCTGTGTCTACCGACGGAAAGAGAAGGACCGTGACGTTTGGTGGGTAGAGAAGCGCAAAGCCCCAGTGTTACTGCGCCTGTAAAGCGCTTCCAAGGAAGGGTGCTGGCTAGCAACAGCTTCCACTGCTGGCACTTTTCTTCTCTGAGCAATTGCTCGACGTTTGCAATTTCTCAGCTCGTGTCTACGAGACGGAAAGAGAAGGACCGTGACGTTTGGTGCGTATAGAAGCGCAAAGCCCCAGTGTTGCTGCGCCTGTGAAAGCGCTTCCAAGGAAGGGTGCTGGCTAGCAAGAGCTTTCAGTGCTGGCACTTTTCATCTCTGAGCAATTGCTCGACGTTTGCAATTTCTCAGCTCGTGTCTACGAGATGGAAAGAGAAGGACCGTGACGTTTGGTGCGTATAGAAGCGCAAAGCCCCAATGTTACTGCGCCTGTGAAAGTGCTTCCAAGGAAGGGTGCTGGCTAGCAACAGCTTTCAGTGCTGGCACTTTTCAGCTCTGAGCAATTGCTCGACGTTTGCAATTTCTCACCTGAGCTCTCTTCAGAGTGCGCGAGAGGATGAGCAGAAGATGAGGTGGCTAGAGAAGCCCAGAGCCCCAGTGTTCTTAGGCCTACAAAAGCGCTTCCAAGGAAGGGTGCTGGCTAGCAACAGCTTTCAGTGCTGGCACTTTTCATCTCTGAGCAATTGCTCGACGTTTGCAATTTCTCAGCTCGTGTCTACGAGACGGAAAGAGAAGGACCGTGACGTTTGGTGCGTATAGAAGCGCAAAGCCCCAGTGTTGCTGCGCCTGTGAAAGCGCTTCCAAGGAAGGGTGCTGGCTAGCAACAGCTTTCAGTGCTGGCACTTTTCATCTCTGAGCAATTGCTCGACGTTTGCAATTTCTCACCTGAGCTCTCTTCAGAGTGCGCGAGAGGATGAGCAGAAGATGAGGTGGCTAGAGAAGCCCAGAGCCCCAGTGTTCTTAGGCCTACAAAAGCGCTTCCAAGGAAGGGTGCTGGCTAGCAACAGCTTTCAGTGCTGGCACTTTTCATCTCTGAGCAATTGCTCGACGTTTGCAATTTCTCAGCTCGTGTCTACGAGACGGAAAGAGAAGGACCGTGACGTTTGGTGCGTATAGAAGCGCAAAGCCCCAGTGTTACTGCGCCTGTAAAGCGCTTCCAAGGAAGGGTGCTGGCTAGCAACAGCTTTCAGTGCTGGCACTTTTCATCTCTGAGCAATTGCTCGACGTTTGCAATTTCTCACCTGAGCTCTCTTTAGAGTGCGCGAGAGGATGAGCAGAAGATGAGGTGGCTAGAGAAGCCCAGAGCCCCAGTGTTCTTAGGCCTACAAAAGCGCTTCAAAGGAAGGGTGCTGGCTAGCAACAGCTTTCAGTGCTGGCACTTTTCATCTCTGAGCAATTGCTCGACGTTTGCAATTTCTCAGCTCGTGTCTACCGACGGAAAGAGAAGGACCATGACGTTTGGTGGCTAGAGAAGAGCAAAGCCCCAGTGTTACTGCGCCTGTAAAGCGCTTCCAAGGAAGGGTGCTGGCTAGCAACAGCTTTCAGTGCTGGCACTTTTCATCTCTGAGCAATTGCTCGACGTTTGCAATTTCTCAGCTCGTGTCTACGAGACGGAAAGAGAATGACCGTGACGTTTGGTGCGTATAGAAGCGCAAAGCCCCAGTGTTACTGCGCCTGTAAAGCGCTTCCAAGGAAGGGTGCTGGCTAGCAACAGCTTTCAGTGCTGGCACTTTTCATCTCTGAGCAATTGCTCGACGTTTGCAATTTCTCACCTGAGCTCTCTTTAGAGTGCGCGAGAGGATGAGCAGAAGATGAGGTGGCTAGAGAAGCCCAGAGCCCCAGTGTTCTTAGGCCTACAAAAGCGCTTCCAAGGAAGGGTGCTGGCTAGCAACAGCTTTCAGTGCTGGCACTTTTCATCTCTGAGCAATTGCTGGACGTTTGCAATTTCTCAGCTCGTGTCTACGAGACGGAAAGGGAATGACCATGATATTTGGTGCGTATAGAAGCGCAAAGCCCCAGTGTTACTGCGCCTGTGAAAGCGCTTCCAAGGAAGGGTGCTGGCTAGCAACAGCTTTCAGTGCTGGCACTTTTCAGCTCTGAGCAATTGCTTGATGTTTGCAATTTCTCAGCTCGTGTCTACCGACGGAAAGAGAAGGACCGTGACGTTTGGTGGGTAGAGAAGCGCAAAGCCCCAGTGTTGCTGGGCCTGTGAAAGCGCTTCCAAGGAAGGGTGCTGGCTAGCAACAGCTTTCAGTGCTGGCACTTTTCATCTCTGAGCAATTGCTCGACGTTTGCAATTTCTCAGCTCGTGTCTACGAGACGGAAAGAGAATGACAGTGACGTTTGGTGCGTATAGAAGCGCAAAGCCCCAGTGTTGCTGCGCCTGTGAAAGCGCTTCCAAGGAAGGGTGCTGGCTAGCAACAGCTTTCAGTGCTGGCACTTTTCATCTCTGAGCAATTGCTCGACGTTTGCAATTTCTCACCTCAGCTCTCTTCAGAGTGCGCGAGAGGATGAGCAGAAGATGAGGTGGCTAGAGAAGCCCAGAGCCCCAGTGTTCTTAGGCCTACAAAAGCGCTTCCAAGGAAGGGTGCTGGCTAGCAAAAGCTTTCAGTGCTGGCACTTTTCATCTCTGAGCAATTGCTCGACGTTTGCAATTTCTCAGCTCGTGTCTAGGAGACGGAAAGAGAAGGACCGTGATGTTTGGTGGGTAGAGAAGCGCAAAGCCCCAGTGTTACTGCGCCTGTAAAGCGCTTCCAAGGAAGGGTGCTGGCTAGCAAGAGCTTTCAGTGCTGGCACTTTTCATCTCTGAGCAATTGCTGGGCGTTTGCAATTTCTCAGCTCGTGTCTACCGACGGAAAGAGAAGGACCGTGATGTTTGGTGGGTAGAGAAGCGCAAAGCCCCAGTGTTACTGCGCCTGTAAAGCGCTTCCAAGGAAGGGTGCTGGCTAGCAACAGCTTTCAGTGCTGGCACTTTTCAGCTCTGAGCAATTGCTCGACGTTTGCAATTTCCCAGCTCGTGTCTACGAGAGGGAAAGAGAAGGACCGTGACGTTTGGTGGCTAGAGAAGCGCAAAGCCCCAGTGTTACTGCGCCTGTAAAGCGCTTCCAAGGAAGGGTGCTGGCTAGCAAGAGCTTTCAGTGCTGGCACTTTTCATCTCTGAGCAATTGCTCGACGTTTGCAATTTCTCAGCTCGTGTCTAGGAGACGGAAAGAGAAGGACCGTGACGTTTGGTGGCTAGAGAAGCGCAAAGCCCCAGTGTTGCTGCGCCTGTGAAAGCGCTTCCAAGGAAGGGTGCTGGCTAGCAACAGCTTTCAGTGCTGGCACTTTTCAGCTCTGAGCAATTGCTCGACGTTTGCAATTTCTCCCCTGAGGTCTCTTTAGAGTGCGCGAGAGGATGAGCAGAAGATGAGGTGGCTAGAGAAGCCCAGAGCCCCAGTGTTCTTAGGCCTACAAAAGCGCTTCCAAGGAAGGGTGCTGGCTAGCAACAGCTTTCAGTGCTGGCACTTTTCATCTCTGAGCAATTGCTCGACGTTTGCAATTTCTCAGCTCGTGTCTACGAGACGGAAAGAGAAGGACCGTGACGTTTGGTGGCTAGAGAAGCGCAAAGCCCCAGTGTTACTGCGCCTGTAAAGCGCTTCCAAGGAAGGGTGCTGGCTAGCAACAGCTTTCAGTGCTGGCACTTTTCATCTCTGAGCAATTGCTCGACGTTTGCAATTTCTCACCTCAGCTCTCTTTAGAGTGCGCGAGAGGATGAGCAGAAGATGAGGTGGCTAGAGAAGCCCAGAGCCCCAGTGTTCTTAGGCCTACAAAAGCGCTTCCAAGGAAGGGTGCTGGCTAGCAAGAGCTTTCAGTGCTGGCACTTTTCATCTCTGAGCAATTGCTCGACGTTTGCAATTTCTCAGCTCGTGTCTAGAAGACGGAAAGAGAAGGACCATGACGTTTGGTGGGTAGAGAAGAGCAAAGCCCCAGTGTTACTGCGCCTGTAAAGCGCTTCCAAGGAAGGGTGCTGGCTAGCAACAGCTTTCAGTGCTGGCACTTTTCAGCTCTGAGGAATTGCTCGACGTTTGCAATTTCTCAGCTCGTGTCTACAAGACGGAAAGAGAATGACCATGACGTTTGGTGCGTATAGAAGCGCAAAGCCCCAGTGTTGCTGCGCCTGTGAAAGCGCTTCCAAGGAAGGGTGCTGGCTAGCAACAGCTTTCAGTGCTGGCACTTTTCATCTCTGAGCAATTGCTCGACGTTTGCAATTTCTCACCTGAGCTCTCTTTAGAATGCGCGAGAGGATGAGCAGAAGATGAGGTGGCTAGAGAAGCCCAGTGCCCCAGTGTTCTTAGGCCTACAAAAGCGCTTCCAAGGAAGGGTGCTGGCTAGCAACAGCTTTCAGTGCTGGCACTTTTCATCTCTGAGCAATTGCTCGACGTTTGCAATTTCTCAGCTCGTGTCTAGAAGACGGAAAGAGAATGACCGTGACGTTTGGTGGCTAGAGAAGCGCAAAGCCCCAGTGTTACTGCGCCTGTAAAGCGCTTCCAAGGAAGGGTGCTGGCTAGCAAGAGCTTTCAGTGCTGGCACTTTTCATCTCTGAGCAATTGCTCGACGTTTGCAATTTCTCAGCTCGTGTCTACGAGACGGAAAGAGAAGGACCGTGACGTTTGGTGGGTAGAGAAGCGCAAAGCCCCAGTGTTGCTGCGCCTGTGAAAGCGCTTCCAAGGAAGGGTGCTGGCTAGCAACAGCTTTCAGTGCTGGCACTTTTCATCTCTGAGCAATTGCTCGACGTTTGCAATTTCTCAGCTCGTGTCTACCGACGGAAAGAGAATGACCGTGACGTTTGGTGCGTATAGAAGCGCAAAGCCCCAGTGTTACTGCGCCTGTGAAAGCGCTTCCAAGGAAGGGTGCTGGCTAGCAAGAGCTTTCAGTGCTGGCACTTTTCATCTCTGAGCAATTGCTCGACGTTTGCCATTTCTCAGCTCGTGTCTACCGACGGAAAGAGAAGGACCGTGACGTTTGATGGCTAGAGAAGCGCAAAGCCCCAGTGTTACTGCGCCTGTAAAGCTCTTCCAAGGAAGGGTGCTGGCTAGCAAGAGCTTTCAGTGCTGGCACTTTTCATCTCTGAGCAATTGCTCGACGTTTGCAATTTCTCAGCTCGTGTCTACGAGACGGAAAGAGAAGGACCGTGACGTTTGGTGCGTAGAAAAGTGCAAAGCCCCACTGTTGCTGCGCCTGTGAAAGCGCTTCCAAGGAAGGGTGCTGGCTCGCAAGAGCTTTCAGTGCTGGCACTTTTCATCTCTGAGCAATTGCTCGACGTTTGCAATTTCTCACCTGAGCTCTCTTTAGAGTGCGCGAGAGGATGAGCAGAAGATGAGGTGGCTAGAGAAGCCCAGAGCCCCAGTG
The DNA here is from genome assembly GCA_037962945.1 of Sarcoramphus papa. Taxonomy (NCBI): domain Eukaryota; kingdom Metazoa; phylum Chordata; class Aves; order Accipitriformes; family Cathartidae; genus Sarcoramphus; species Sarcoramphus papa. Next base: position 4,147,868 of record JBBMRM010000084.1, on the reverse strand, counting down.
TTCTTAGGCCTACAAAAGCGCTTCCAAGGAAGGGTGCTGGCTAGCAACAGCTTTCAGTGCTGGCACTTTTCATCTCTGAGCAATTGCTGGACGTTTGCAATTTCTCAGCTCGTGTCTACCGACGGAAAGAGAAGGACCGTGACGTTTGGTGGCTAGAGAAGCGCAAAGCCCCAGTGTTACTGCGCCTGTAAAGCGCTTCCAAGGAAGGGTGCTGGCTAGCAACAGCTTTCAGTGCTGGCACTTTTCATCTCTGAGCAATTGCTCGACGTTTGCAATTTCTCACCTGAGCTCTCTTCAGAGTGCGCGAGAGGATGAGCAGAAGATGAGGTGGCTAGAGAAGCCCAGAGCCCCAGTGTTCTTAGGCCTACAAAAGCGCTTCCAAGGAAGGGTGCTGGCTAGCAACAGCTTTCAGTGCTGGCACTTTTCATCTCTGAGCAATTGCTCGACGTTTGCAATTTCTCAGCTCTTGTCTACGAGACGGAAAGAGAAAGACCGTGATGTTTGGTGCGTATAGAAGTGCAAAGCCCCAGTGTTACTGCGCCTATAAAGCGCTTCCAAGGAAGGGTGCTGGCTAGCAAGAGCTTTCAGTGCTGGCACTTTTCTTCTCTGAGCATTTGCTAGACGTTTGCAATTTCTCACCTGAGCTCTCTTTAGAGTGCGCGAGAGGATGAGCAGAAGATGAGGTGGCTAGAGAAGCCCAGAGCCCCAGTGTTCTTAGGCCTACAAAAGCGCTTCCAAGGCAGGGTGCTGGCTAGCAAGAGCTTTCAGTGCTGGCACTTTTCATCTCTGAGCAATTGCTCGACGTTTGCAATTTCTCAGCTCGTGTCTACGAGACGGAAAGAGAAGGACCGTGACGTTTGGTGCGTATAGAAGCGCAAAGCCCCAGTGTTGCTGCGCCTGTGAAAGCGCTTCCAAGGAAGGGTGCTGGCTCGCAAGAGCTTTCAGTGCTGGCACTTTTCATCTCTGAGCAATTGCTCGACGTTTGCAATTTCTCACCTGAGCTCTCTTTAGAGTGCGCGAGAGGATGAGCAGAAGATGAGGTGGCTAGAGAAGCCCAGAGCCCCAGTGTTCTTAGGCCTACAAAAGCGCTTCCAAGGAAGGGTGCTGGCTAGCAACAGCTTTCAGTGCTGGCACTTTTCATCTCTGAGCAATTGCTGGACGTTTGCAATTTCTCAGCTCGTGTCTACCGACGGAAAGAGAAGGACCGTGACGTTTGGTGGGTAGAGAAGCGCAAAGCCCCAGTGTTACTGCGCCTGTAAAGCGCTTCCAAGGAAGGGTGCTGGCTAGCAACAGCTTTCAGTGCTGGCACTTTTCATCTCTGAGCAATTGCTCGACGTTTGCAATTTCTCAGCTGTGTCTACCGACGGAAAGAGAAGGACCGTGACGTTTGGTGGGTAGAGAAGCGCAAAGCCCCAGTGTTACTGCGCCTGTAAAGCGCTTCCAAGGAAGGGTGCTGGCTAGCAACAGCTTCCACTGCTGGCACTTTTCTTCTCTGAGCAATTGCTCGACGTTTGCAATTTCTCAGCTCGTGTCTACGAGACGGAAAGAGAAGGACCGTGACGTTTGGTGCGTATAGAAGCGCAAAGCCCCAGTGTTGCTGCGCCTGTGAAAGCGCTTCCAAGGAAGGGTGCTGGCTAGCAAGAGCTTTCAGTGCTGGCACTTTTCATCTCTGAGCAATTGCTGGACGTTTGCAATTTCTCAGCTCGTGTCTACGAGATGGAAAGAGAATGACCGTGACGTTTGGTGCGTATAGAAGCGCAAAGCCCCAATGTTACTGCGCCTGTGAAAGTGCTTCCAAGGAAGGGTGCTGGCTAGCAACAGCTTTCAGTGCTGGCACTTTTCAGCTCTGAGCAATTGCTCGACGTTTGCAATTTCTCACCTGAGCTCTCTTCAGAGTGCGCGAGAGGGTGAGCAGAAGATGAGGTGGCTAGAGAAGCCCAGAGCCCCAGTGTTCTTAGGCCTACAAAAGCGCTTCCAAGGAAGGGTGCTGGCTAGCAAGAGCTTTCAGTGCTGGCACTTTTCATCTCTGAGCAATTGCTCGACGTTTGCAATTTCTCAGCTCGTGTCTACGAGACGGAAAGAGAAGGACCGTGACGTTTGGTGCGTATAGAAGCGCAAAGCCCCAGTGTTGCTGCGCCTGTGAAAGCGCTTCCAAGGAAGGGTGCTGGCTCGCAAGAGCTTTCAGTGCTGGCACTTTTCATCTCTGAGCAATTGCTCGACGTTTGCAATTTCTCACCTGAGCTCTCTTCAGAGTGCGCGAGAGGATGAGCAGAAGATGAGGTGGCTAGAGAAGCCCAGAGCCCCAGTGTTCTTAGGCCTACAAAAGCGCTTCCAAGGAAGGGTGCTGGCTAGCAACAGCTTTCAGTGCTGGCACTTTTCATCTCTGAGCAATTGCTCGACGTTTGCAATTTCTCAGCTCGTGTCTACGAGACGGAAAGAGAATGACCGTGACGTTTGGTGCGTATAGAAGCGCAAAGCCCCAGTGTTACTGCGCCTGTAAAGCGCTTCCAAGGAAGGGTGCTGGCTAGCAACAGCTTTCAGTGCTGGCACTTTTCATCTCTGAGCATTTGCTAGACGTTTGCAATTTCTCACCTGAGCTCTCTTTAGAGTGCGCGAGAGGATGAGCAGAAGATGAGGTGGCTAGAGAAGCCCAGAGCCCCAGTGTTCTTAGGCCTACAAAAGCGCTTCAAAGGAAGGGTGCTGGCTAGCAACAGCTTTCAGTGCTGGCACTTTTCATCTCTGAGCAATTGCTCGACGTTTGCAATTTCTCAGCTCGTGTCTACCGACGGAAAGAGAAGGACCATGACGTTTGGTGGCTAGAGAAGCGCAAAGCCCCAGTGTTACTGCGCCTGTAAAGCGCTTCCAAGGAAGGGTGCTGGCTAGCAAAAGCTTTCAGTGCTGGCACTTTTCAGCTCTGAGGAATTGCTCGACGTTTGCAATTTCTCAGCTCGTGTCTACAAGACGGAAAGAGAATGACCATGACGTTTGGTGCGTATAGAAGCGCAAAGCCCCAGTGTTGCTGCGCCTGTGAAAGCGCTTCCAAGGAAGGGTGCTGGCTAGCAACAGCTTTCAGTGCTGGCACTTTTCATCTCTGAGCAATTGCTCGACGTTTGCAATTTCTCACCTCAGCTCTCTTTAGAGTGCGCGAGAGGATGAGCAGAAGATGAGGTGGCTAGAGAAGCCCAGAGCCCCAGTGTTCTTAGGCCTACAAAAGCGCTTCCAAGGAAGGGTGCTGGCTAGCAAGAGCTTTCAGTGCTGGCACTTTTCATCTCTGAGCAATTGCTCGACGTTTGCAATTTCTCAGCTCGTGTCTAGAAGACGGAAAGAGAAGGACCGTGACGTTTAGTGGCTAGAGAAGCGCAAAGCCCCAGTGTTACTGCGCCTGTAAAGCGCTTCCAAGGAAGGGTGCTGGCTAGCAAGAGCTTTCAGTGCTGGCAGATTTCATCTCTGAGCAATTGCTCGACGTTTGCAATTTCTCAGCTCGTGTCTACGAGACGGAAAGAGAAGGACCGTGACGTTTGGTGGCTAGAGAAGCGCAAAGCCCCAGTGTTGCTGCACCTGTGAAAGCGCTTCCAAGGAAGGGTGCTGGCTAGCAACAGCTTTCAGTGCTGGCACTTTTCATCTCTGAGCAATTGCTCGACGTTTGCAATTTCTCCCCTGAGGTCTCTTTAGAGTGCGCGAGAGGATGAGCAGAAGATGAGGTGGCTAGAGAAGCCCAGAGCCCCAGTGTTCTTAGGCCTACAAAAGCGCTTCCAAGGAAGGGTGCTGGCTAGCAACAGCTTTCAGTGCTGGCACTTTTCATCTCTGAGCAATTGCTCGACGTTTGCAATTTCTCAGCTCGTGTCTACGAGACGGAAAGAGAATGACCGTGACGTTTGGTGGCTAGAGAAGCGCAAAGCCCCAGTGTTACTGCGCCTGTAAAGCGCTTCCAAGGAAGGGTGCTGGCTAGCAAGAGCTTTCAGTGCTGGCACTTTTCTTCTCTGAGCATTTGCTAGACGTTTGCAATTTCTCACCTGAGCTCTCTTTAGAGTGCGCGAGAGGATGAGCAGAAGATGAGGTGGCTAGAGAAGCCCAGAGCCCCACTGTTCTTAGGCCTACAAAAGCGCTTCCAAGGAAGGGTGCTGGCTAGCAAGAGCTTTCAGTGCTGGCACTTTTCATCTCTGAGCAATTGCTCGACGTTTGCAATTTCTCAGCTCGTGTCTACCGACGGAAAGAGAAGGACCATGACGTTTGGTGGGTAGAGAAGAGCAAAGCCCCAGTGTTACTGCGCCTGTAAAGCGCTTCCAAGGAAGGGTGCTGGCTAGCAACAGCTTTCAGTGCTGGCACTTTTCATCTCTGAGCAATTGCTCGACGTTTGCAATTTCTCACCTGAGCTCTCTTTAGAGTGCGCGAGAGGATGAGCAGAAGATGAGGTGGCTAGAGAAGCCCAGTGCCCCAGTGTTCTTAGGCCTACAAAAGCGCTTCCAAGGAAGGGTGCTGGCTAGCAACAGCTTTCAGTGCTGGCACTTTTCAGCTCTGAGCAATTGCTGGACGTTTGCAATTTCTCAGCTCGTGTCTAGAAGAAGGAAAGAGAATGACCGTGACGTTTGGTGGCTAGAGAAGCGCAAAGCCCCAGTGTTACTGCGCCTGTAAAGCGCTTCCAAGGAAGGGTGCTGGCTAGCAAGAGCTTTCAGTGCTGGCACTTTTCATCTCTGAGCAATTGCTCGACGTTTGCAATTTCTCAGCTCGTGTCTACGAGACGGAAAGAGAAGGACCGTGACGTTTGGTGCGTAGAAAAGTGCAAAGCCCCACTGTTGCTGCGCCTGTGAAAGCGCTTCCAAGGAAGGGTGCTGGCTCGCAAGAGCTTTCAGTGCTGGCACTTTTCATCTCTGAGCAATTGCTCGACGTTTGCAATTTCTCACCTGAGCTCTCTTTAGAGTGCGCGAGAGGATGAGCAGAAGATGAGGTGGCTAGAGAAGCCCAGAGCCCCAGTGTTCTTAGGCCTACAAAAGCGCTTCCAAGGAAGGGTGCTGGCTAGCAACAGCTTTCAGTGCTGGCACTTTTCATCTCTGAGCAATTGCTGGACGTTTGCAATTTCTCAGCTCGTGTCTACCGACGGAAAGAGAAGGACCGTGACGTTTGGTGGCTAGAGAAGCGCAAAGCCCCAGTGTTACTGCGCCTGTAAAGCGCTTCCAAGGAAGGGTGCTGGCTAGCAAGAGCTTTCAGTGCTGGCACTTTTCTTCTCTGAGCATTTGCTAGACGTTTGCAATTTCTCACCTGAGCTCTCTTTAGAGTGCGCGAGAGGATGAGCAGAAGATGAGGTGGCTAGAGAAGCCCAGAGCCCCAGTGTTCTTAGGCCTACAAAAGCGCTTCCAAGGCAGGGTGCTGGCTAGCAAGAGCTTTCAGTGCTGGCACTTTTCATCTCTGAGCAATTGCTCGACGTTTGCAATTTCTCAGCTCGTGTCTACGAGACGGAAAGAGAAGGACCGTGACGTTTGGTGCGTATAGAAGCGCAAAGCCCCAGTGTTGCTGCGCCTGTGAAAGCGCTTCCAAGGAAGGGTGCTGGCTCGCAAGAGCTTTCAGTGCTGGCACTTTTCATCTCTGAGCAATTGCTCGACGTTTGCAATTTCTCACCTGAGCTCTCTTTAGAGTGCGCGAGAGGATGAGCAGAAGATGAGGTGGCTAGAGAAGCCCAGAGCCCCAGTGTTCTTAGGCCTACAAAAGCGCTTCCAAGGAAGGGTGCTGGCTAGCAACAGCTTTCAGTGCTGGCACTTTTCATCTCTGAGCAATTGCTGGACGTTTGCAATTTCTCAGCTCGTGTCTACCGACGGAAAGAGAAGGACCGTGACGTTTGGTGGGTAGAGAAGCGCAAAGCCCCAGTGTTACTGCGCCTGTAAAGCGCTTCCAAGGAAGGGTGCTGGCTAGCAACAGCTTTCAGTGCTGGCACTTTTCATCTCTGAGCAATTGCTCGACGTTTGCAATTTCTCAGCTGTGTCTACCGACGGAAAGAGAAGGACCGTGACGTTTGGTGGGTAGAGAAGCGCAAAGCCCCAGTGTTACTGCGCCTGTAAAGCGCTTCCAAGGAAGGGTGCTGGCTAGCAACAGCTTCCACTGCTGGCACTTTTCTTCTCTGAGCAATTGCTCGACGTTTGCAATTTCTCAGCTCGTGTCTACGAGACGGAAAGAGAAGGACCGTGACGTTTGGTGCGTATAGAAGCGCAAAGCCCCAGTGTTGCTGCGCCTGTGAAAGCGCTTCCAAGGAAGGGTGCTGGCTAGCAAGAGCTTTCAGTGCTGGCACTTTTCATCTCTGAGCAATTGCTGGACGTTTGCAATTTCTCAGCTCGTGTCTACGAGATGGAAAGAGAATGACCGTGACGTTTGGTGCGTATAGAAGCGCAAAGCCCCAATGTTACTGCGCCTGTGAAAGTGCTTCCAAGGAAGGGTGCTGGCTAGCAACAGCTTTCAGTGCTGGCACTTTTCAGCTCTGAGCAATTGCTCGACGTTTGCAATTTCTCACCTGAGCTCTCTTCAGAGTGCGCGAGAGGGTGAGCAGAAGATGAGGTGGCTAGAGAAGCCCAGAGCCCCAGTGTTCTTAGGCCTACAAAAGCGCTTCCAAGGAAGGGTGCTGGCTAGCAAGAGCTTTCAGTGCTGGCACTTTTCATCTCTGAGCAATTGCTCGACGTTTGCAATTTCTCAGCTCGTGTCTACGAGACGGAAAGAGAAGGACCGTGACGTTTGGTGCGTATAGAAGCGCAAAGCCCCAGTGTTGCTGCGCCTGTGAAAGCGCTTCCAAGGAAGGGTGCTGGCTCGCAAGAGCTTTCAGTGCTGGCACTTTTCATCTCTGAGCAATTGCTCGACGTTTGCAATTTCTCACCTGAGCTCTCTTCAGAGTGCGCGAGAGGATGAGCAGAAGATGAGGTGGCTAGAGAAGCCCAGAGCCCCAGTGTTCTTAGGCCTACAAAAGCGCTTCCAAGGAAGGGTGCTGGCTAGCAACAGCTTTCAGTGCTGGCACTTTTCATCTCTGAGCAATTGCTCGACGTTTGCAATTTCTCAGCTCGTGTCTACGAGACGGAAAGAGAATGACCGTGACGTTTGGTGCGTATAGAAGCGCAAAGCCCCAGTGTTACTGCGCCTGTAAAGCGCTTCCAAGGAAGGGTGCTGGCTAGCAACAGCTTTCAGTGCTGGCACTTTTCATCTCTGAGCATTTGCTAGACGTTTGCAATTTCTCACCTGAGCTCTCTTTAGAGTGCGCGAGAGGATGAGCAGAAGATGAGGTGGCTAGAGAAGCCCAGAGCCCCAGTGTTCTTAGGCCTACAAAAGCGCTTCAAAGGAAGGGTGCTGGCTAGCAACAGCTTTCAGTGCTGGCACTTTTCATCTCTGAGCAATTGCTCGACGTTTGCAATTTCTCAGCTCGTGTCTACCGACGGAAAGAGAAGGACCATGACGTTTGGTGGCTAGAGAAGCGCAAAGCCCCAGTGTTACTGCGCCTGTAAAGCGCTTCCAAGGAAGGGTGCTGGCTAGCAAAAGCTTTCAGTGCTGGCACTTTTCAGCTCTGAGGAATTGCTCGACGTTTGCAATTTCTCAGCTCGTGTCTACAAGACGGAAAGAGAATGACCATGACGTTTGGTGCGTATAGAAGCGCAAAGCCCCAGTGTTGCTGCGCCTGTGAAAGCGCTTCCAAGGAAGGGTGCTGGCTAGCAACAGCTTTCAGTGCTGGCACTTTTCATCTCTGAGCAATTGCTCGACGTTTGCAATTTCTCACCTCAGCTCTCTTTAGAGTGCGCGAGAGGATGAGCAGAAGATGAGGTGGCTAGAGAAGCCCAGAGCCCCAGTGTTCTTAGGCCTACAAAAGCGCTTCCAAGGAAGGGTGCTGGCTAGCAAGAGCTTTCAGTGCTGGCACTTTTCATCTCTGAGCAATTGCTCGACGTTTGCAATTTCTCAGCTCGTGTCTAGAAGACGGAAAGAGAAGGACCGTGACGTTTAGTGGCTAGAGAAGCGCAAAGCCCCAGTGTTACTGCGCCTGTAAAGCGCTTCCAAGGAAGGGTGCTGGCTAGCAAGAGCTTTCAGTGCTGGCAGATTTCATCTCTGAGCAATTGCTCGACGTTTGCAATTTCTCAGCTCGTGTCTACGAGACGGAAAGAGAAGGACCGTGACGTTTGGTGGCTAGAGAAGCGCAAAGCCCCAGTGTTGCTGCACCTGTGAAAGCGCTTCCAAGGAAGGGTGCTGGCTAGCAACAGCTTTCAGTGCTGGCACTTTTCATCTCTGAGCAATTGCTCGACGTTTGCAATTTCTCCCCTGAGGTCTCTTTAGAGTGCGCGAGAGGATGAGCAGAAGATGAGGTGGCTAGAGAAGCCCAGAGCCCCAGTGTTCTTAGGCCTACAAAAGCGCTTCCAAGGAAGGGTGCTGGCTAGCAACAGCTTTCAGTGCTGGCACTTTTCATCTCTGAGCAATTGCTCGACGTTTGCAATTTCTCAGCTCGTGTCTACGAGACGGAAAGAGAATGACCGTGACGTTTGGTGGCTAGAGAAGCGCAAAGCCCCAGTGTTACTGCGCCTGTAAAGCGCTTCCAAGGAAGGGTGCTGGCTAGCAAGAGCTTTCAGTGCTGGCACTTTTCTTCTCTGAGCATTTGCTAGACGTTTGCAATTTCTCACCTGAGCTCTCTTTAGAGTGCGCGAGAGGATGAGCAGAAGATGAGGTGGCTAGAGAAGCCCAGAGCCCCACTGTTCTTAGGCCTACAAAAGCGCTTCCAAGGAAGGGTGCTGGCTAGCAAGAGCTTTCAGTGCTGGCACTTTTCATCTCTGAGCAATTGCTCGACGTTTGCAATTTCTCAGCTCGTGTCTACCGACGGAAAGAGAAGGACCATGACGTTTGGTGGGTAGAGAAGAGCAAAGCCCCAGTGTTACTGCGCCTGTAAAGCGCTTCCAAGGAAGGGTGCTGGCTAGCAACAGCTTTCAGTGCTGGCACTTTTCATCTCTGAGCAATTGCTCGACGTTTGCAATTTCTCACCTGAGCTCTCTTTAGAGTGCGCGAGAGGATGAGCAGAAGATGAGGTGGCTAGAGAAGCCCAGTGCCCCAGTGTTCTTAGGCCTACAAAAGCGCTTCCAAGGAAGGGTGCTGGCTAGCAACAGCTTTCAGTGCTGGCACTTTTCAGCTCTGAGCAATTGCTGGACGTTTGCAATTTCTCAGCTCGTGTCTAGAAGAAGGAAAGAGAATGACCGTGACGTTTGGTGGCTAGAGAAGCGCAAAGCCCCAGTGTTACTGCGCCTGTAAAGCGCTTCCAAGGAAGGGTGCTGGCTAGCAAGAGCTTTCAGTGCTGGCACTTTTCATCTCTGAGCAATTGCTCGACGTTTGCAATTTCTCAGCTCGTGTCTACGAGACGGAAAGAGAAGGACCGTGACGTTTGGTGCGTATAGAAGCGCAAAGCCCCAGTGTTGCTGCGCCTGTGAAAGCGCTTCCAAGGAAGGGTGCTGGCTAGCAACAGCTTTCAGTGCTGGCACTTTTCATCTCTGAGCAATTGCTCGACGTTTGCAATTTCTCACCTGAGCTCTCTTTAGAGTGCGCGAGAGGATGAGCAGAAGATGAGGTGGCTAGAGAAGCCCAGAGCCCCAGTGTTCTTAGGCCTACAAAAGCGCTTCCAAGGAAGGGTGCTGGCTAGCAACAGCTTTCAGTGCTGGCACTTTTCATCTCTGAGCAATTGCTCGACGTTTGCAATTTCTCAGCTCGTGTCTACGAGACGGAAAGAGAAGGACCGTGACGTTTGGTGGCTAGAGAAGGGCAAAGCCCCAGTGTTGCTGCGCCTGTGAAAGCGCTTCCAAGGAAGGGTGCTGGCTAGCAACAGCTTTCAGTGCTGGCACTTTTCATCTCTGAGCAACTGCTCGACGTTTGCAATTTCTCACCTGAGCTCTCTTTAGAGTGCGCGAGAGGATGAGCAGAAGATGAGGTGGCTAGTGAAGCCCAGAGCCCCAGTGTTCTTAGGCCTACAAAAGCGCTTCCAAGGAAGGGTGCTGGCTAGCAACAGCTTTCAGTGCTGGCACTTTTCATCTCTGAGCAATTGCTCGACGATTGCAATTTCTCAGCTCGTGTCTAGGAGACGGAAAGAGAAGGACCGTGACGTTTAGTGCTTATAGAAGCGCAAAGCCCCAGTGTTGCTGCGCCTGTGAAAGCGCTTCCAAGGAAGGGTGCTGGCTAGCAACAGCTTTCAGTGCTGGCACTTTTCGTCTCTGAGCAATTGCTGGACGTTTGCAATTTCTCAGCTCGTGTCTACGAGACGGAAAGGGAATGACCATGATATTTGGTGCGTATAAAAGCGCAAAGCCCCAGTGTTACTGCGCCTGTGAAAGCGCTTCCAAGGAAGGGTGCTGGCTAGCAACAGCTTTCAGTGCTGGCACTTTTCAGCTCTGAGCAATTGCTTGATGTTTGCAATTTCTCAGCTCGTGTCTACCGACGGAAAGAGAAGGACCGTGACGTTTGGTGGGTAGAGAAGCGCAAAGCCCCAGTGTTGCTGGGCCTGTGAAAGCGCTTCCAAGGAAGGGTGCTGGCTAGCAAGAGCTTTCAGTGCTGGCACTTTTCATCTCTGAGCAATTGCTCGACGTTTGCAATTTCTCAGCTCGTGTCTACGAGACGGAAAGAGAATGACAGTGACGTTTGGTGCGTATAGAAGCGCAAAGCCCCAGTGTTGCTGCGCCTGTGAAAGCGCTTCCAAGGAAGGGTGCTGGCTAGCAAGAGCTTTCAGTGCTGGCACTTTTCATCTCTGAGCAATTGCTCGACGTTTGCAATTTCTCACCTCAGCTCTCTTCAGAGTGCGCGAGAGGATGAGCAGAAGATGAGGTGGCTAGAGAAGCCCAGAGCCCCAGTGTTCTTAGGCCTACAAAAGCGCTTCCAAGGAAGGGGGCTGGCTAGCAACAGCTTTCAGTGCTGGCACTTTTCATCTCTGAGCAATTGCTGGACGTTTGCAATTTCTCAGCTCGTGTCTAGGAGACGGAAAGAGAAGGACCGTGACGTTTGGTGGCTAGAGAAGCGCAAAGCCCCAGTGTTACTGCGCCTGTAAAGCGCTTCCAAGGAAGGGTGCTGGCTAGCAAGAGCTTTCAGTGCTGGCAGATTTCATCTCTGAGCAATTGCTGGACGTTTGCAATTTCTCAGCTCGTGTCTACCGACGGAAAGAGAAGGACCGTGACGTTTGGTGGGTAGAGAAGCGCAAAGCCCCAGTGTTACTGCGCCTGTAAAGCGCTTCCAAGGAAGGGTGCTGGCTAGCAACAGCTTTCAGTGCTGGCACTTTTCAGCTCTGAGCAATTGCTCGACGTTTGCAATTTCCCAGCTCGTGTCTACGAGACGGAAAGAGAAGGACCGTGACGTTTGGTGGCTAGAGAAGCGCAAAGCCCCAGTGTTACTGCGCCTGTAAAGCGCTTCCAAGGAAGGGTGCTGGCTAGCAAGAGCTTTCAGTGCTGGCACTTTTCATCTCTGAGCAATTGCTCGACGTTTGCAATTTCTCAGCTCGTGTCTAGGAGACGGAAAGAGAAGGACCGTGACGTTTGGTGGCTAGAGAAGCGCAAAGCCCCAGTGTTGCTGCGCCTGTGAAAGCGCTTCCAAGGAAGGGTGCTGGCTAGCAACAGCTTTCAGTGCTGGCACTTTTCATCTCTGAGCAATTGCTCGACGTTTGCAATTTCTCCCCTGAGGTCTCTTTAGAGTGCGCGAGAGGATGAGCAGAAGATGAGGTGGCTAGAGAAGCCCAGAGCCCCAGTGTTCTTAGGCCTACAAAAGCGCTTCCAAGGAAGGGTGCTGGCTAGCAACAGCTTTCAGTGCTGGCACTTTTCATCTCTGAGCAATTGCTCGACGTTTGCAATTTCTCAGCTCGTGTCTACGAGACGGAAAGAGAAGGACCGTGACGTTTGGTGGCTAGAGAAGCGCAAAGCCCCAGTGTTACTGCGCCTGTAAAGCGCTTCCAAGGAAGGGTGCTGGCTAGCAACAGCTTTCAGTGCTGGCACTTTTCATCTCTGAGCAATTGCTCGACGTTTGCAATTTCTCACCTGAGCTCTCTTTAGAGTGCGCGAGAGGATGAGCAGAAGATGAGGTGGCTAGAGAAGCCCAGAGCCCCAGTGTTCTTAGGCCTACAAAAGCGCTTCCAAGGAAGGGTGCTGGCTAGCAAGAGCTTTCAGTGCTGGCACTTTTCATCTCTGAGCAATTGCTGGACGTTTGCAATTTCTCAGCTCGTGTCTACCGACGGAAAGAGAAGGACCATGACGTTTGGTGGGTAGAGAAGAGCAAAGCCCCAGTGTTACTGCGCCTGTAAAGCGCTTCCAAGGAAGGGTGCTGGCTAGCAACAGCTTTCAGTGCTGGCACTTTTCATCTCTGAGCAATTGCTCGACGTTTGCAATTTCTCAGCTCGTGTCTACAGGACGGAAAGAGAATGACCATGACGTTTGGTGCGTATAGAAGCGCAAAGCCCCAGTGTTGCTGCGCCTGTGAAAGCGCTTCCAAGGAAGGGTGCTGGCTAGCAACAGCTTTCAGTGCTGGCACTTTTCATCTCTGAGCAATTGCTCGACGTTTGCAATTTCTCACCTGAGCTCTCTTTAGAATGCGCAAGAGGATGAGCAGAAGATGAGGTGGCTAGAGAAGCCCAGTGCCCCAGTGTTCTTAGGCCTACAAAAGCGCTTCCAAGGAAGGGTGCTGGCTAGCAACAGCTTTCAGTGCTGGCACTTTTCATCTCTGAGCAATTGCTCGACGTTTGCAATTTCTCAGCTCGTGTCTAGAAGACGGAAAGAGAATGACCGTGACGTTTGGTGGCTAGAGAAGCGCAAAGCCCCAGTGTTACTGCGCCTGTAAAGCGCTTCCAAGGAAGGGTGCTGGCTAGCAAGAGCTTTCAGTGCTGGCACTTTTCATCTCTGAGCAATTGCTCGACGTTTGCAATTTCTCAGCTCGTGTCTACGAGACGGAAAGAGAAGGACTGTGACGTTTGGTGGGTAGAGAAGCGCAAAGCCCCAGTGTTGCTGCGCCTGTGAAAGCGCTTCCAAGGAAGGGTGCTGGCTAGCAACAGCTTTCAGTGCTGGCACTTTTCATCTCTGAGCAATTGCTCGACGTTTGCAATTTCTCACCTGAGCTCTCTTCAGAGTGCGCGAGAGGATGAGCAGAAGATGAGGTGGCTAGAGAAGCCCAGAGCCCCAGTGTTCTTAGGCCTACAAAAGCGCTTCCAAGGAAGGGTGCTGGCTAGCAACAGCTTTCAGTGCTGGCACTTTTCATCTCTGAGCAATTGCTCGACGTTTGCAATTTCTCAGCTCGTGTCTAGAAGACGGAAAGAGAATGACCGTGACGTTTGGTGCGTATAGAAGCGCAAAGCCCCAGTGTTACTGCGCCTGTGAAAGCGCTTCCAAGGAAGGGTGCTGGCTAGCAACAGCTTTCAGTGCTGGCACTTTTCATCTCTGAGCAATTGCTCGACGTTTGCCATTTCTCAGCTCGTGTCTACCGACGGAAAGAGAAGGACCGTGACGTTTGATGGCTAGAGAAGCGCAAAGCCCCAGTGTTACTGCGCCTGTAAAGCTCTTCCAAGGAAGGGTGCTGGCTAGCAAGAGCTTTCAGTGCTGGCACTTTTCATCTCTGAGCAATTGCTCGACGTTTGCAATTTCTCAGCTCGTGTCTACGAGACGGAAAGAGAAGGACCGTGACGTTTGGTGCGTAGAAAAGTGCAAAGCCCCAGTGTTGCTGCGCCTGTGAAAGCGCTTCCAAGGAAGGGTGCTGGCTCGCAAGAGCTTTCAGTGCTGGCACTTTTCATCTCTGAGCAATTGCTCGACGTTTGCAATTTCTCACCTGAGCTCTCTTTAGAGTGCGCGAGAGGATGAGCAGAAGATGAGGTGGCTAGAGAAGCCCAGAGCCCCAGTGTTCTTAGGCCTACAAAAGCGCTTCCAAGGAAGGGTGCTGGCTAGCAAGAGCTTTCAGTGCTGGCACTTTTCATCTCTGAGCAATTGCTGGACGTTTGCAATTTCTCAGCTCGTGTCTACCGACGGAAAGAGAAGGACCGTGACGTTTGGTGGGTAGAGAAGCGCAAAGCCCCAGTGTTACTGCGCCTGTAAAGCGCTTCCAAGGAAGGGTGCTGGCTAGCAAAAGCTTTCAGTGCTGGCACTTTTCATCTCTGAGCAATTGCTCGACGTTTGCAATTTCTCAGCTGTGTCTACCGACGGAAAGAGAAGGACCGTGACGTTTGGTGGGTAGAGAAGCGCAAAGCCCCAGTGTTACTGCGCCTGTAAAGCGCTTCCAAGGAAGGGTGCTGGCTAGCAACAGCTTTCAGTGCTGGCACTTTTCATCTCTGAGCAATTGCTCGACGTTTGCAATTTCTCACCTGAGCTCTCTTCAGAGTGCGCGAGAGGATGAGCAGAAGATGAGGTGGCTAGAGAAGCCCAGAGCCCCAGTGTTCTTAGGCCTACAAAAGCGCTTCCAAGGAAGGGTGCTGGCTAGCAACAGCTTTCAGTGCTGGCACTTTTCATCTCTGAGCAATTGCTCGACGTTTGCAATTTCTCAGCTCTTGTCTACGAGACGGAAAGAGAATGACCGTGACGTTTGGTGCGTATAGAAGTGCAAAGCCCCAGTGTTACTGCGCCTATAAAGCGCTTCCAAGGAAGGGTGCTGGCTAGCAACAGATTTCAGTGCTGGCACTTTTCCTCTCTGAGCAATTGCTCGACCTTTGTAATTTCTCCCCTGAGCTCTCTTTAGAGTGCGCGAGAGGATGAGCAGAAGATGAGGTGGCTAGAGAAGCCCAGAGCCCCAGTGTTCTTAGGCCTGTAAAGTGCTTCCAAGGAAGGGTGCTGGCTAGCAACAGCTTTCAGTGCTGGCACTTTTCAGCTCTGAGCAATTGCTCGACGTTTGCAATTTCTCAGCTTGTGTCTACCGACGGAAAGAGAAGGACCGTGACCTTTGGTGCGTATAGAAGCGCAAAGCCCCAGTGTTACTGCGCCTGTGAAAGCGCTTCCAAGGAAGGGTGCTGGCTAGCAACAGCTTTCAGTGCTGGCACTTTTCATCTCTGAGCAATTGCTCGACGTTTGCAATTTCTCACCTGAGCTCTCTTCAGAGTGCGCGAGAGGATGAGCAGAAGATGAGGTGGCTAGAGAAGCCCAGAGCCCCACTGTTCTTAGGCCTACAAAAGCGCTTCCAAGGAAGGGTGCTGGCTAGCAAGAGCTTTCAGTGCTGGCACTTTTCATCTCTGAGCAATTGCTCGACGTTTGCAATTTCTCAGCTCGTGTCTACCGACGGAAAGAGAAGGACCGTGACGTTTGGTGCGTATAGAAGCGCAAAGCCCCAGTGTTACTGCGCCTGTGAAAGCGCTTCCAAGGAAGGGTGCTGGCTAGCAACAGCTTTCAGTGCTGGCACTTTTCATCTCTGAGCAATTGCTCGACGTTTGCAATTTCTCAGCTCGTGTCTACCGACGGAAAGAGAAGGACCGTGACGTTTGGTGGGTAGAGAAGCGCAAAGCCCCAGTGTTACTGCGCCTGTAAAGCGCTTCCAAGGAAGGGTGCTGGCTAGCAAGAGCTTTCAGTGCTGGCACTTTTCAGCTCTGAGCAATTGCTCGACGTTTGCAATTTCTCACCTGAGCTCTCTTCAGAGTGCGCGAGAGGGTGAGCAGAAGATGAGGTGGCTAGAGAAGCCCAGAGCCCCAGTGTTCTTAGGCCTACAAAAGCGCTTCCAAGGAAGGGTGCTGGCTAGCAACAGCTTTCAGTGCTGGCACTTTTCATCTCTGAGCAATTGCTCGACGTTTGCAATTTCTCAGCTCGTGTCTACGAGACGGAAAGAGAAGGACCGTGACGTTTGGTGCGTATAGAAGCGCAAAGCCCCAGTGTTGCTGCGCCTGTGAAAGCGCTTCCAAGGAAGGGTGCTGGCTAGCAACAGCTTTCAGTGCTGGCACTTTTCATCTCTGAGCAATTGCTCGACGTTTGCAATTTCTCACCTGAGCTCTCTTCAGAGTGCGCGAGAGGATGAGCAGAAGATGAGGTGGCTAGAGAAGCCCAGAGCCCCAGTGTTCTTAGGCCTACAAAAGCGCTTCCAAGGAAGGGTGCTGGCTAGCAACAGCTTTCAGTGCTGGCACTTTTCATCTCTGAGCAATTGCTCGACGTTTGCAATTTCTCAGCTCGTGTCTACGAGACGTAAAGAGAATGACCGTGACGTTTGGTGCGTATAGAAGCGCAAAACCCCAGTGTTACTGCGCCTGTAAAGCGCTTCCAAGGAAGGGTGCTGGCTAGCAACAGCTTTCAGTGCTGGCACTTTTCATCTCTGAGCAATTGCTCGACGTTTGCAATTTCTCACCTGAGCTCTCTTTAGAGTGCGCGAGAGGATGAGCAGAAGATGAGGTGGCTAGAGAAGCCCAGAGCCCCAGTGTTCTTAGGCCTACAAAAGCGCTTCAAAGGAAGGGTGCTGGCTAGCAACAGCTTTCAGTGCTGGCACTTTTCATCTCTGAGCAATTGCTCGACGTTTGCAATTTCTCAGCTCGTGTCTACCGACGGAAAGAGAAGGACCATGACGTTTGGTGGCTAGAGAAGAGCAAAGCCCCAGTGTTACTGCGCCTGTAAAGCGCTTCCAAGGAAGGGTGCTGGCTAGCAAAAGCTTTCAGTGCTGGCACTTTTCAGCTCTGAGGAATTGCTCGACGTTTGCAATTTCTCAGCTCGTGTCTACAAGACGGAAAGAGAATGACCATGACGTTTGGTGGCTAGAGAAGCGCAAAGCCCCAGTGAGGCTGCGCCTGTGAAAGCGCTTCCAAGGAAGGGTGCTGGCTAGCAACAGCTTTCAGTGCTGGCACTTTTCATCTCTGAGCAATTGCTCGACGTTTGCAATTTCTCACCTGAGCTCTCTTTAGAGTGCGCGAGAGGATGAGCAGAAGATTACGTGGCTAGAGAAGCCCAGAGCCCCAGTGTTCTTAGGCCTACAAAAGCGCTTCCAAGGAAGGGTGCTGGCTAGCAACAGCTTTCAGTGCTGGCACTTTTCATCTCTGAGCAATTGCTCGACGTTTGCAATTTCTCAGCTCGTGTCTAGAAGACGGAAAGAGAAGGACCGTGACGTTTAGTGGCTAGAGAAGCGCAAAGCCCCAGTGTTACTGCGCCTGTAAAGCGCTTCCAAGGAAGGGTGCTGGCTAGCAAGAGCTTTCAGTGCTGGCAGATTTCATCTCTGAGCAATTGCTCGACGTTTGCAATTTCTCAGCTCGTGTCTACGAGACGGAAAGAGAAGGACCGTGACGTTTGGTGGCTAGAGAAGCGCAAAGCCCCAGTGTTGCTGCACCTGTGAAAGCGCTTCCAAGGAAGGGTGCTGGCTAGCAACAGCTTTCAGTGCTGGCACTTTTCATCTCTGAGCAATTGCTCAACGTTTGCAATTTCTCACCTGAGCTCTCTTTAGAGTGCGCGAGAGGATGAGCAGAAGATGAGGTGGCTAGAGAAGCCCAGAGCCCCAGTGTTCTTAGGCCTACAAAAGCGCTTCCAAGGAAGGGTGCTGGCTAGCAACAGCTTTCAGTGCTGGCACTTTTCATCTCTGAGCAATTGCTCGACGTTTGCAATTTCTCAGCTCGTGTCTACGAGACGGAAAGAGAAGGACCGTGACGTTTGGTGGCTAGAGAAGCGCAAAGCCCCAGTGTTACTGCGCCTGTAAAGCGCTTCCAAGGAAGGGTGCTGGCTAGCAAGAGCTTTCAGTGCTGGCACTTTTCTTCTCTGAGCATTTGCTAGACGTTTGCAATTTCTCACCTGAGCTCTCTTTAGAGTGCGCGAGAGGATGAGCAGAAGATGAGGTGGCTAGAGAAGCCCAGAGCCCCACTGTTCTTAGGCCTACAAAAGCGCTTCCAAGGAAGGGTGCTGGCTAGCAAGAGCTTTCAGTGCTGGCACTTTTCATCTCTGAGCAATTGCTCGACGTTTGCAATTTCTCAGCTCGTGTCTACGAGGCGGAAAGAGAAGGACCGTGACATTTAGTGCGTAGAGAAGCACAAAGCCCCAGTGTTGCTGCGCCTGTGAAAGCGCTTCCAAGGAAGGGTGCTGGCTAGCAAGAGCTTTCAGTGCTGGCACTTTTCATCTCTGAGCAATTGCTCGACGTTTGCAATTTCTCACCTGAGCTCTCTTTAGAGTGCGCGAGAGGATGAGCAGAAGATGAGGTGGCTAGAGAAGCCCAGAGCCCCAGTGTTCTTAGGCCTACAAAAGCGCTTCCAAGGAAGGGTGCTGGCTAGCAACAGCTTTCAGTGCTGGCACTTTTCATCTCTGAGCAATTGCTCGACGTTTGCAATTTCTCAGCTCGTGTCTACGAGACGGAAAGAGAATGACAGTGACGTTTGGTGGCTAGAGAAGCGCAAAGCCCCAGTGTTACTGCGCCTGTAAAGCGCTTCCAAGGAAGGGTGCTGGCTAGCAACAGCTTTCAGTGCTGGCACTTTTCATCTCTGAGCAATTGCTCGACGTTTGCAATTTCTCACCTGAGCTCTCTTCAGAGTGCGCGAGAGGATGAGCAGAAGATGAGGTGGCTAGAGAAGCCCAGAGCCCCAGTGTTCTTAGGCCTACAAAAGCGCTTCCAAGGAAGGGTGCTGGCTAGCAACAGCTTTCAGTGCTGGCACTTTTCATCTCTGAGCAATTGCTCGACGATTGCAATTTCTCAGCTCGTGTCTAGGAGACGGAAAGGGAATGACCATGATATTTGGTGCGTATAGAAGCGCAAAGCCCCAGTGTTACTGCGCCTGTGAAAGCGCTTCCAAGGAAGGGTGCTGGCTCGCAAGAGCTTTCAGTGCTGGCACTTTTCATCTCTGAGCAATTGCTTGATGTTTGCAATTTCTCAGCTCGTGTCTACGAGACGGAAAGAGAAGGACCGTGACGTTTGGTGGGTAGAGAAGCGCAAAGCCCCAGTGTTGCTGGGCCTGTGAAAGCGCTTCCAAGGAAGGGTGCTGGCTAGCAACAGCTTTCAGTGCTGGCACTTTTCATCTCTGAGCAATTGCTCGACGTTTGCAATTTCTCAGCTCGTGTCTACGAGATGGAAAGAGAATGACAGTGACGTTTGGTGCGTATAGAAGCGCAAAGCCCCAGTGTTGCTGCGCCTGTGAAAGCGCTTCCAAGGAAGGGTGCTGGCTAGCAACAGCTTTCAGTGCTGGCACTTTTCATCTCTGAGCAATTGCTCGACGTTTGCAATTTCTCACCTGAGCTCTCTTTAGAGTGCGCGAGAGGATGAGCAGAAGATGAGGTGGCTAGAGAAGCCCAGAGCCCCAGTGTTCTTAGGCCTACAAAAGCGCTTCCAAGGAAGGGTGCTGGCTAGCAACAGCTTTCAGTGCTGGCACTTTTCATCTCTGAGCAATTGCTCGACCTTTGCAATTTCTCAGCTCGTGTCTACGAGACGGAAAGAGAAGGACCGTGACGTTTGGTGGCTAGAGAAGCGCAAAGCCCCAGTGTTACTGCGCCTGTAAAGCGCTTCCAAGGAAGGGTGCTGGCTAGCAAGAGCTTTCAGTGCTGGCACTTCTCAGCTCTGAGCAATTGCTCGACGTTTGCAATTTCTCAGCTCGTGTCTACCGAAGGAAAGAGAAGGACCGTGACGTTTGATGGCTAGAGAAGCGCAAAGCCCCAGTGTTACTGCGCCTGTAAAGCGCTTCCAAGGAAGGGTGCTGGCTAGCAAGAGCTTTCAGTGCTGGCACTTTTCATCTCTGAGCAATTGCTCGACGTTTGCAATTTCTCAGCTCCTGTCTACGAGACGGAAAGAGAAGGACCGTGACGTTTGGTGGGTAGAGAAGCGCAAAGCCCCAGTGTTGCTGCGCCTGTGAAAGCGCTTCCAAGGAAGGGTGCTGGCTAGCAAGAGCTTTCAGTGCTGGCACTTTTCATCTCTGAGCAATTGCTCGACGTTTGCAATTTCTCACCTGAGCTCTCTTCAGAGTGCGCGAGAGGATGAGCAGAAGATGAGGTGGCTAGAGAAGCCCAGAGCCCCAGTGTTCTTAGGCCTACAAAAGCGCTTCCAAGGAAGGGTGCTGGCTAGCAACAGCTTTCAGTGCTGGCACTTTTCATCTCTGAGCAATTGCTCGACGTTTGCAATTTCTCAGCTCGTGTCTACCGACGGAAAGAGAAGGACCGTGACGTTTGGTGCGTATAGAAGCGCAAAGCCCCAGTGTTACTGCGCCTGTGAAAGCGCTTCCAAGGAAGGGTGCTGGCTAGCAACAGCTTTCAGTGCTGGCACTTTTCATCTCTGAGCAATTGCTCGACGTTTGCCATTTCTCAGCTCGTGTCTACGAGACGGAAAGAGAAGGACCGTGACGTTTGATGGCTAGAGAAGCGCAAAGCCCCAGTGTTACTGCGCCTGTAAAGCTCTTCCAAGGAAGGGTGCTGGCTAGCAAGAGCTTTCAGTGCTGGCACTTTTCATCTCTGAGCAATTGCTCGACGTTTGCAATTTCTCAGCTCGTGTCTACGAGACGGAAAGAGAAGGACCGTGACGTTTGGTGCGTATAGAAGCGCAAAGCCCCAGTGTTGCTGCGCCTGTGAAAGCGCTTCCAAGGAAGGGTGCTGGCTAGCAAGAGCTTTCAGTGCTGGCACTTTTCATCTCGGAGCAATTGCTCGACGTTTGCAATTTCTCACCTGAGCTCTCTTTAGAGTGCGCGAGAGGATGAGCAGAAGATGAGGTGGCTAGAGAAGCCCAGAGCCCCACTGTTCTTAGGCCTACAAAAGCGCTTCCAAGGAAGGGTGCTGGCTAGCAACAGCTTTCAGTGCTGGCACTTTTCATCTCTGAGCAATTGCTCGACGTTTGCAATTTCTCAGCTCGTGTCTACCGACGGAAAGAGAAGGACCGTGACGTTTGGTGGGTAGAGAAGCGCAAAGCCCCAGTGTTGCTGCGCCTGTAAAGCGCTTCCAAGGAAGGGTGCTGGCTAGCAAAAGCTTTCAGTGCTGGCACTTTTCATCTCTGAGCAATTGCTTGATGTTTGCAATTTCTCAGCTGTGTCTACCGACAGAAAGAGAAGGACCGTGACGTTTGGTGGGTAGAGAAGCGCAAAGCCCCAGTGTTACTGCGCCTGTAAAACGCTTCCAAGGAAGGGTGCTGGCTAGCAACAGCTTTCAGTGCTGGCACTTTTCATCTCTGAGCAATTGCTCGACGTTTGCAATTTCTCACCTGAGCTCTCTTTAGAGTGCGCGAGAGGATGAGCAGAAGATGAGGTGGCTAGAGAAGCCCAGAGCCCCAGTGTTCTTAGGCCTACAAAAGCGCTTCCAAGGAAGGGTGCTGGCTAGCAACAGCTTTCAGTGCTGGCACTTTTCATCTCTGAGCAATTGCTCGACGATTGCAATTTCTCAGCTCGTGTCTAGGAGACGGAAAGAGAAGGACCATGATATTTGGTGCGTATAGAAGCGCAAAGCCCCAGTGTTGCTGCGCCTGTGAAAGCGCTTCCAAGGAAGGGTGCTGGCTCGCAAGAGCTTTCAGTGCTGGCACTTTTCATCTCTGAGCAATTGCTTGATGTTTGCAATTTCTCAGCTCGTGTCTACGAGACGGAAAGAGAAGGACCGTGACGTTTGGTGGGTAGAGTAGCGCAAAGCCCCAGTGTTGCTGGGCCTGTGAAAGCGCTTCCAAGGAAGGGTGCTGGCTAGCAACAGCTTTCAGTGCTGGCACTTTTCATCTCTGAGCAATTGCTCGACGTTTGCAATTTCTCAGCTCGTGTCTACGAGATGGAAAGAGAATGACAGTGACGTTTGGTGCGTATAGAAGCGCAAAGCCCCAGTGTTGCTGCGCCTGTGAAAGCGCTTCCAAGGAAGGGTGCTGGCTAGCAACAGCTTTCAGTGCTGGCACTTTTCATCTCTGAGCAATTGCTCGACGTTTGCAATTTCTCACCTGAGCTCTCTTTAGAGTGCGCGAGAGGATGAGCAGAAGATGAGGTGGCTAGAGAAGCCCAGAGCCCCAGTGTTCTTAGGCCTACAAAAGCGCTTCCAAGGAAGGGTGCTGGCTAGCAACAGCTTTCAGTGCTGGCACTTTTCATCTCTGAGCAATTGCTCGACGTTTGCAATTTCTCAGCTCGTGTCTAGAAGACGGAAAGAGAAGGACCGTGACGTTTGGTGGGTAGAGAAGCGCAAAGCCCCAGTGTTACTGCGCCTGTAAAGCGCTTCCAAGGAAGGGTGCTGGCTAGCAAGAGCTTTCAGTGCTGGCACTTTTCAGCTCTGAGCAATTGCTCGACGTTTGCAATTTCTCAGCTCGTGTCTACCGAAGGAAAGAGAAGGACCGTGACGTTTGATGGCTAGAGAAGCGCAAAGCCCCAGTGTTACTGCGCCTGTAAAGCGCTTCCAAGGAAGGGTGCTGGCTAGCAAGAGCTTTCAGTGCTGGCACTTTTCATCTCTGAGCAATTGCTCGACGTTTGCAATTTCTCAGCTCCTGTCTACGAGACGGAAAGAGAAGGACCGTGACGTTTGGTGGGTAGAGAAGCGCAAAGCCCCAGTGTTGCTGCGCCTGTGAAAGCGCTTCCAAGGAAGGGTGCTGGCTAGCAAGAGCTTTCAGTGCTGGCACTTTTCATCTCTGAGCAATTGCTCGACGTTTGCAATTTCTCACCTGAGCTCTCTTCAGAGTGCGCGAGAGGATGAGCAGAAGATGAGGTGGCTAGAGAAGCCCAGAGCCCCACTGTTCTTAGGCCTACAAAAGCGCTTCCAAGGAAGGGTGCTGGCTAGCAACAGCTTTCAGTGCTGGCACTTTTCATCTCTGAGCAATTGCTCGACGTTTGCAATTTCTCAGCTCGTGTCTACCGACGGAAAGAGAATGACCGTGACGTTTGGTGCGTATAGAAGCGCAAAGCCCCAGTGTTACTGCGCCTGTGAAAGCGCTTCCAAGGAAGGGTGCTGGCTAGCAACAGCTTTCAGTGCTGGCACTTTTCATCTCTGAGCAATTGCTCGACGTTTGCCATTTCTCAGCTCGTGTCTACGAGACGGAAAGAGAAGGACCGTGACGTTTGATGGCTAGAGAAGCGCAAAGCCCCAGTGTTACTGCGCCTGTAAAGCTCTTCCAAGGAAGGGTGCTGGCTAGCAAGAGCTTTCAGTGCTGGCACTTTTCGTCTCTGAGCAATTGCTCGACGTTTGCAATTTCTCAGCTCGTGTCTACGAGACGGAAAGAGAAGGACCGTGACGTTTGGTGCGTATAGAAGCGCAAAGCCCCAGTGTTGCTGCGCCTGTGAAAGCGCTTCCAAGGAAGGGTGCTGGCTAGCAACAGCTTTCAGTGCTGGCACTTTTCATCTCGGAGCAATTGCTCGACGTTTGCAATTTCTCACCTGAGCTCTCTTTAGAGTGCACGAGAGGATGAGCAGAAGATGAGGTGGCTAGAGAAGCCCAGAGCCCCAGTGTTCTTAGGCCTACAAAAGCGCTTCCAAGGAAGGGTGCTGGCTAGCAACAGCTTTCAGTGCTGGCACTTTTCATCTCTGAGCAATTGCTCGACGTTTGCAATTTCTCAGCTCGTGTCTAGGAGACGGAAAGAGAAGGACCGTGACGTTTGGTGGGTAGAGAAGCGCAAAGCCCCAGTGTTGCTGCGCCTGTAAAGCGCTTCCAAGGAAGGGTGCTGGCTAGCAAAAGCTTTCAGTGCTGGCACTTTTCATCTCTGAGCAATTGCTTGATGTTTGCAATTTCTCAGCTGTGTCTACCGACAGAAAGAGAAGGACCGTGACGTTTGGTGGGTAGAGAAGCGCAAAGCCCCAGTGTTACTGCGCCTGTAAAGCGCTTCCAAGGAAGGGTGCTGGCTAGCAACAGCTTTCAGTGCTGGCACTTTTCATCTCTGAGCAATTGCTCGACGTTTGCAATTTCTCACCTGAGCTCTCTTTAGAGTGCGCGAGAGGATGAGCAGAAGATGAGGTAGCTAGAGAAGCCCAGAGCCCCAGTGTTCTTAGGCCTACAAAAGCGCTTCCAAGGAAGGGGGCTGGCTAGCAACAGCTTTCAGTGCTGGCACTTTTCATCTCTGAGCAATTGCTCGACGTTTGCAATTTCTCAGCTCGTGTCTAGAAGACGGAAAGAGAATGACCGTGACCTTTGGTGGGTAGAGAAGCGCAAAGCCCCAGTGTTACTGCGCCTGTAAAGCGCTTCCAAGGAAGGGTGCTGGCTAGCAAGAGCTTTCAGTGTTGGCACTTTTCATCTCTGAGCAATTGCTCGACGTTTGCAATTTCTCAGCTCGTGTCTACGAGACGGAAAGAGAAGGACCGTGACGTTTGGTGGGTAGAGAAGCGCAAAGCCCCAGTGTTGCTGCGCCTGTTAAAGCGCTTCCAAGGAAGGGTGCTGGCTAGCAAGAGCTTTCAGTGCTGGCACTTTTCATCTCTGAGCAATTGCTCGACGTTTGCAATTTCTCACCTGAGCTCTCTTCAGAGTGCGCGAGAGGATGAGCAGAAGATGAGGTGGCTAGAGAAGCCCAGAGCCCCAGTGTTCTTAGGCCTACAAAAGCGCTTCCAAGGAAGGGGGCTGGCTAGCAACAGCTTTCAGTGCTGGCACTTTTCATCTCTGAGCAATTGCTCGACGTTTGCAATTTCTCAGCTCGTGTCTACCGACGGAAAGAGAATGACCGTGACGTTTGGTGCGTATAGAAGCGCAAAGCCCCGGTGTTACTGCGCCTGTGAAAGCGCTTCCAAGGAAGGGTGCTGGCTAGCAACAGCTTTCAGTGCTGGCACTTTTCATCTCTGAGCAATTGCTCGACGTTTGCCATTTCTCAGCTCGTGTCTACGAGACGGAAAGAGAAGGACCGTGACGTTTGATGGCTAGAGAAGCGCAAAGCCCCAGTGTTACTGCGCCTGTAAAGCTCTTCCAAGGAAGGGTGCTGGCTAGCAAGAGCTTTCAGTGCTGGCACTTTTCATCTCTGAGCAATTGCTCGACGTTTGCAATTTCTCAGCTCGTGTCTACGAGACGGAAAGAGAAGGACCGTGACGTTTGGTGCGTATAGAAGCGCAAAGCCCCAGTGTTGCTGCGCCTGTGAAAGCGCTTCCAAGGAAGGGTGCTGGCTAGCAACAGCTTTCAGTGCTGGCACTTTTCATCTCTGAGCAATTGCTCGACGTTTGCAATTTCTCACCTGAGCTCTCTTTAGAGTGCGCGAGAGGATGAGCAGAAGATGAGGTGGCTAGAGAAGCCCAGAGCCCCAGTGTTCTTAGGCCTACAAAAGCGCTTCCAAGGAAGGGTGCTGGCTATCAAGAGCTTTCAGTGCTGGCACTTTTCATCTCTGAGCAATTGCTCGACGTTTGCAATTTCTCAGCTCGTGTCTACCGACGGAAAGAGAAGGACCGTGACGTTTGGTGGGTAGAGAAGCGCAAAGCCCCAGTGTTGCTGCGCCTGTAAAGCGCTTCCAAGGAAGGGTGCTGGCTAGCAAAAGCTTTCAGTGCTGGCACTTTTCATCTCTGAGCAATTGCTTGATGTTTGCAATTTCTCAGCTGTGTCTACCGACGGAAAGAGAAGGACCGTGACGTTTGGTGGGTAGAGAAGCGCAAAGCCCCAGTGTTACTGCGCCTGTAAAGCGCTTCCAAGGAAGGGTGCTGGCTAGCAACAGCTTTCAGTGCTGGCACTTTTCATCTCTGAGCAATTGCTCGACGTTTGCAATTTCTCACCTGAGCTCTCTTTAGAGTGCGCGAGAGGATGAGCAGAAGATGAGGTGGCTAGAGAAGCCCAGAGCCCCAGTGTTCTTAGGCCTACAAAAGCGCTTCCAAGGAAGGGTGCTGGCTAGCAACAGCTTTCAGTGCTGGCACTTTTCATCTCTGAGCAATTGCTCGACGTTTGCAATTTCTCAGCTCGTGTCTACGAGACGGAAAGAGAAGGACCGTGACGTTTGGTGCGTATAGAAGTGCAAAGCACCAGTGTTACTGCGCCTGTAAAGTGCTTCCAAGGAAGGGTGCTGGCTAGCAAGAGCTTTCAGTGCTGGCACTTTTCTTCTCTGAGCATTTGCTAGACGTTTGCAATTTCTCACCTGAGCTCTCTTTAGAGTGCGCGAGAGGATGAGCAGAAGATGAGGTGGCTAGAGAAGCCCAGAGCCCCAGTTTTCTTAGGCCTACAAAAGCGCTTCCAAGGCAGGGTGCTGGCTATCAAGAGCTTTCAGTGCTGGCACTTTTCATCTCTGAGCAATTGCTGGACGTTTGCAATTTCTCAGCTCGTGTCTACGAGACGGAAAGAGAAGGACCGTGACCTTTGGTGGCTAGAGAAGGGCAAAGCCCCAGTGTTACTGCGCCTGTGAAAGCGCTTCCAAGGAAGGGTGCTGGCTAGCAACAGCTTTCAGTGCTGGCACTTTTCATCTCTGAGCAATTGCTCGACGTTTGCAATTTCTCACCTGAGCTCTCTTCAGAGTGCGCGAGAGGATGAGCAGAAGATGAGGTGGCTAGAGAAGCCCAGAGCCCCAGTGTTCTTAGGCCTACAAAAGCGCTTCCAAGGAAGGGTGCTGGCTAGCAAGAGCTTTCAGTGCTGGCACTTTTCATCTCTGAGCAATTGCTCGACGTTTGCAATTTCTCACCTGAGCTCTCTTCAGAGTGCGCGAGAGGATGAGCAGAAGATGAGGTGGCTAGAGAAGCCCAGAGCCCCAGTGTTCTTAGGCCTACAAAAGCGCTTCCAAGGAAGGGTGCTGGCTAGCAACAGCTTTCAGTGCTGGCACTTTTCATCTCTGAGCAATTGCTCGACGTTTGCAATTTCTCACCTGAGCTCTCTTCAGAGTGCGCGAGAGGATGAGCAGAAGATGAGGTGGCTAGAGAAGCCCAGAGCCCCAGTGTTCTTAGGCCTACAAAAGCGCTTCCAAGGAAGGGTGCTGGCTAGCAAGAGCTTTCAGTGCTGGCACTTTTCATCTCTGAGCAATTGCTCGACGTTTGCCATTTCTCAGCTCGTGTCTACCGACGGAAAGAGAAGGACCATGACGTTTGGTGGCTAGAGAAGAGCAAAGCCCCAGTGTTACTGCGCCTGTAAAGCGCTTCCAAGGAAGGGTGCTGGCTAGCAAAAGCTTTCAGTGCTGGCACTTTTCAGCTGTGAGGAATTGCTCGACGTTTGCAATTTCTCAGCTCGTGTCTACAAGACGGAAAGAGAATGACAGTGACGTTTGGTGCGTATAGAAGCGCAAAGCCCCAGTGTTGCTGCGCCTGTGAAAGCGCTTCCAAGGAAGGGTGCTGGCTAGCAACAGCTTTCAGTGCTGGCACTTTTCATCTCTGAGCAATTGCTCGACGTTTGCAATTTCTCACCTGAGCTCTCTTTAGAGTGCGCGAGAGGATGAGCAGAAGATGAGGTGGCTAGAGAAGCCCAGAGCCCCAGTGTTCTTAGGCCTACAAAAGCGCTTCCAAGGAAGGGTGCTGGCTAGCAACAGCTTTCAGTGCTGGCACTTTTCATCTCTGAGCAATTGCTCGACGTTTGCAATTTCTCAGCTCGTGTCTACGAGACGGAAAGAGAAGGACCGTGACATTTAGTGCGTAGAGAAGCACAAAGCCCCAGTGTTGCTGCGCCTGTGAAAGCGCTTCCAAGGAAGGGTGCTGGCTAGCAACAGCTTTCAGTGCTGGCACTTTTCATCTCTGAGCAATTGCTCGACGTTTGCAATTTCTCACCTGAGCTCTCTTTAGAGTGCGCGAGAGGATGAGCAGAACATGAGGTGGCTAGAGAAGCCCAGAGCCCCAGTGTTCTTAGGCCTACAAAAGCGCTTCCAAGGAAGGGTGCTGGCTAGCAACAGCTTTCAGTGCTGGCACTTTTCATCTCTGAGCAATTGCTCGACGTTTGCAATTTCTCAGCTCGTGTCTACGAGACGGAAAGAGAAGGACCGTGACGTTTGGTGGCTAGAGAAGCGCAAAGCCCCAGTGTTACTGCGCCTGTAAAGCGCTTCCAAGGAAGGGTGCTGGCTAGCAAGAGCTTTCAGTGCTGGCACTTTTCATCTCTGAGCAATTGCTGGATGTTTGCAATTTCTCATCTCGTGTCTACGAGACGGAAAGAGAATGACCGTGACGTTTGGTGCGTATAGAAGCGCAAAGCCCCAGTGTTGCTGCGCCTGTGAAAGTGCTTCTAAGGAAGGGTGCTGGCTAGCAAAAGCTTTCAGTGCTGGCACTTTTCTTCTCTGAGCATTTGCTCGACGTTTGCAATTTCTCACCTGAGCTCTCTTCAGAGTGCGCGAGAGGATGAGCAGAAGATGAGGTGGCTAGAGAAGCCCAGAGCCCCAGTTTTCTTAGGCCTACAAAAGCGCTTCCAAGGAAGGGTGCTGGCTAGCAACAGCTTTCAGTGCTGGCACTTTTCATCTCTGAGCAATTGCTCGACGTTTGCAATTTCTCAGCTCGTGTCTACGAGACGGAAAGAGAAGGACCGTGACATTTAGTGCGTAGAGAAGCAAAAAGCCCCAGTGTTGCTGCGCCTGTGAAAGCGCTTCCAAGGAAGGGTGCTGGCTAGCAACAGCTTTCAGTGCTGGCACTTTTCATCTCTGAGCAATTGCTCGACGTTTGCAATTTCTCACCTGAGCTCTCTTTAGAGTGCGCGAGAGGATGAGCAGAAGATGAGGTGGCTAGAGAAGCCCAGAGCCCCAGTGTTCTTAGGCCTACAAAAGCGCTTCCAAGGAAGGGGGCTGGCTAGCAACAGCTTTCAGTGCTGGCACTTTTCATCTCTGAGCAATTGCTCGACGTTTGCAATTTCTCAGCTCGTGTCTACGAGACGGAAAGAGAATGACAGTGACGTTTGGTGGCTAGAGAAGCGCAAAGCCCCAGTGTTACTGCGCCTGTAAAGCGCTTCCAAGGAAGGGTGCTGGCTAGCAACAGCTTTCAGTGCTGGCACTTTTCATCTCTGAGCAATTGCTCGACGTTTGCAATTTCTCACCTGAGCTCTCTTTAAAGTGCGCGAGAGGATGAGCAGAAGATGAGGTGGCTAGAGAAGCCCAGAGCCCCAGTGTTCTTAGGCCTACAAAAGCGCTTCCAAGGAAGGGTGCTGGCTAGCAAGAGCTTTCAGTGCTGGCACTTTTCATCTCTGAGCAATTGCTCGACGTTTGCAATTTCTCAGCTCGTGTCTACGAGACGGAAAGAGAAGGACCGTGACGTTTGGTGGCTAGAGAAGCGCAAAGCCCCAGTGTTGCTGCGCCTGTGAAAGCGCTTCCAAGGAAGGGTGCTGGCTAGCAACAGCTTTCAGTGCTGGCACTTTTCATCTCTGAGCAATTGCTCGACGTTTGCAATTTCTCACCTGAGCTCTCTTTAGAGTGCGCGAGAGGATGAGCAGAAGATGAGGTGGCTAGAGAAGCCCAGAGCCCCAGTGTTCTTAGGCCTACAAAAGCGCTTCCAAGGAAGGGTGCTGGCTAGCAAGAGCTTTCAGTGCTGGCACTTTTCAGCTCTGAGCAATTGCTCGACGTTTGCAATTTCTCAGCTCGTGTCTACGAGACGGAAAGAGAAGGACCGTGACGTTTGGTGGCTAGAGAAGCGCAAAGCCCCAGTGTTACTGCGCCTGTAAAGCGCTTCCAAGGAAGGGTGCTGGCTAGCAACAGCTTTCAGTGCTGGCACTTTTCATCTGTGAGCAATTGCTCGACGTTTGCAATTTCTCACCTGAGCTCTCTTTAGAGTGCGCGAGAGGATGAGCAGAAGATGAGGTGGCTAGAGAAGCCCAGAGCCCCAGTGTTCTTAGGCCTACAAAAGCGCTTCCAAGGAAGGGTGCTGGCTAGCAAGAGCTTTCAGTGCTGGCACTTTTCATCTCTGAGCAATTGCTCGACGTTTGCAATTTCTCAGCTCGTGTCTACCGACGGAAAGAGAAGGACCATGACGTTTGGTGGCTAGAGAAGAGCAAAGCCCCAGTGTTACTGCGCCTGTAAAGCGCTTCCAAGGAAGGGTGCTGGCTAGCAAAAGCTTTCAGTGCTGGCACTTTTCAGCTCTGAGGAATTGCTCGACGTTTGCAATTTCTCAGCTCGTGTCTACGAGACGGAAAGAGAATGACCGTGACGTTTGGTGCGTATAGAAGCGCAAAGCCCCAGTGTTGCTGCGCCTGTGAAAGCGCTTCCAAGGAAGGGTGCTGGCTAGCAACAGCTTTCAGTGCTGGCACTTTTCATCTCTGAGCAATTGCTCGACGTTTGCAATTTCTCACCTGAGCTCTCTTTAGAGTGCGCGAGAGGATGAGCAGAAGATGAGGTGGCTAGAGAAGCCCAGAGCCCCAGTGTTCTTAGGCCTACAAAAGCGCTTCCAAGGAAGGGTGCTGGCTAGCAACAGCTTTCAGTGCTGGCACTTTTCATCTCTGAGCAATTGCTCGACGTTTGCAATTTCTCAGCTCGTGTCTAGAAGACGGAAAGAGAAGGACCGTGACGTTTGGTGGCTAGAGAAGCGCAAAGCCCCAGTGTTACTGCGCCTGTAAAGCGCTTCCAAGGAAGGGTGCTGGCTAGCAACAGCTTTCAGTGCTGGCACTTTTCATCTCTGAGCAATTGCTCGACGTTTGCAATTTCTCAGCTCGTGTCTACGAGACGGAAAGAGAAGGACCGTGACCTTTGGTGGCTAGAGAAGCGCAAAGCCCCAGTGTTGCTGCGCCTGTGAAAGCGCTTCCAAGGAAGGGTGCTGGCTAGCAACAGCTTTCAGTGCTGGCACTTTTCATCTCTGAGCAATTGCTCGACGTTTGCAATTTCTCACCTGAGCTCTCTTTAGAGTGCGCGAGAGGATGAGCAGAAGATGAGGTGGCTAGAGAAGCCCAGAGCCCCAGTGTTCTTAGGCCTACAAAAGCGCTTCCAAGGAAGGGTGCTGGCTAGCAACAGCTTTCAGTGCTGGCACTTTTCATCTCTGAGCAATTGCTCGACGTTTGCAATTTCTCAGCTCGTGTCTACGAGACGGAAAGAGAAGGACCGTGACGTTTGGTGGCTAGAGAAGCGCAAAGCCCCAGTGTTACTGCGCCTGTAAAGCGCTTCCAAGGAAGGGTGCTGGCTAGCAAGAGCTTTCAGTGCTGGCACTTTTCATCTCTGAGCAATTGCTCGACGTTTGCAATTTCTCATCTCGTGTCTACGAGACGGAAAGAGAATGACCGTGACGTTTGGTGCGTATAGAAGCGCAAAGCCCCAGTGTTGCTGCGCCTGTGAAAGTGCTTCCAAGGAAGGGTGCTGGCTAGCAAAAGCTTTCAGTGCTGGCACTTTTCTTCTCTGAGCATTTGCTAGACGTTTGCAATTTCTCACCTGAGCTCTCTTCAGAGTGCGCGAGAGGATGAGCAGAAGATGAGGTGGCTAGAGAAGCCCAGAGCCCCACTGTTCTTAGGCCTACAAAAGCGCTTCCAAGGAAGGGTGCTGGCTAGCAACAGCTTTCAGTGCTGGCACTTTTCATCTCTGAGCAATTGCTCGACGTTTGCAATTTCTCAGCTCGTGTCTACGAGACGGAAAGAGAAGGACCGTGACATTTAGTGCGTAGAGAAGCACAAAGCCCCAGTGTTGCTGCGCCTGTGAAAGCGCTTCCAAGGAAGGGTGCTGGCTAGCAACAGCTTTCAGTGCTGGCACTTTTCATCTCTGAGCAATTGCTCGACGTTTGCAATTTCTCACCTGAGCTCTCTTTAGAGTGCGCGAGAGGATGAGCAGAAGATGAGGTGGCTAGAGAAGCCCAGAGCCCCAGTGTTCTTAGGCCTACAAAAGCGCTTCCAAGGAAGGGTGCTGGCTAGCAAGAGCTTTCAGTGCTGGCACTTTTCATCTCTGAGCAATTGCTCGACGTTTGCAATTTCTCACCTGAGCTCTCTTTAGAGTGCGCGAGAGGATGAGCAGAAGATGAGGTGGCTAGAGAAGCCCAGAGCCCCAGTGTTCTTAGGCCTACAAAAGCGCTTCCAAGGAAGGGTGCTGGCTAGCAACAG
The DNA here is from genome assembly GCA_037962945.1 of Sarcoramphus papa. Lineage (NCBI taxonomy): Eukaryota > Metazoa > Chordata > Aves > Accipitriformes > Cathartidae > Sarcoramphus > Sarcoramphus papa. The sequence goes on along the minus strand of JBBMRM010000084.1, from coordinate 4,116,210 downwards.
CTTTCAGTGCTGGCACTTTTCATCTCTGAGCAATTGCTCGACGATTGCAATTTCTCAGCTCGTGTCTAGGAGACGGAAAGAGAAGGACCGTGACGTTTGGTGCTTATAGAAGCGCAAAGCCCCAGTGGTGCTGCGCCTGTGAAAGCGCTTCCAAGGAAGGGTGCTGGCTAGCAAGAGCTTTCAGTGCTGGCACTTTTCTTCTCTGAGCATTTGCTAGACGTTTGCAATTTCTCCCCTGAGCTCTCTTTAGAGTGCGCGAGAGGATGAGCAGAAGATGAGGTGGCTAGAGAAGCCCAGAGCCCCACTGTTCTTAGGCCTACAAAAGCGCTTCCAACGAAGGGTGCTGGCTAGCAAGAGCTTTCAGTGCTGGCACTTTTCATCTCTGAGCAATTGCTCGACGTTTGCAATTTCTCACCTGAGCTCTCTTTAGAGTGCGCGAGAGGATGAGCAGAAGATGAGGTGGCTAGAGAAGCCCAGAGCCCCAGTGTTCTTAGGCCTACAAAAGCGCTTCCAAGGAAGGGTGCTGGCTAGCAAGAGCTTTCAGTGCTGGCACTTTTCATCTCTGAGCAATTGCTCGACGTTTGCAATTTCTCAGCTCGTGTCTAGGAGACGGAAAGAGAAGGACCGTGACGTTTGGTGCTTATAGAAGCGCAAAGCCCCAGTGTTGCTGCGCCTGTGAAAGCGCTTCCAAGGAAGGGTGCTGGCTAGCAAGAGCTTTCAGTGCTGGCACTTTTCGTCTCTGAGCAATTGCTCGACGTTTGCAATTTCTCACCTGAGCTCTCTTTAGAGTGCGCGAGAGGATGAGCAGAAGATGAGGTGGCTAGAGAAGCCCAGAGCCCCAGTGTTCTTAGGCCTACAAAAGCGCTTCCAACGAAGGGTGCTGGCTAGCAACAGCTTTCAGTGCTGGCACTTTTCATCTCTGAGCAATTGCTCGACGTTTGCAATTTCTCAGCTCGTGTCTACGAGACGGAAAGGGAATGATGATGATATTTGGTGCGTATAGAAGCGCAAAGCCCCAGTCTTACTGCGCCTGTGAAAGCGCTTCCAAGGAAGGGTGCTGGCTCGCAAGAGCTTTCAGTGCTGGCACTTTTCATCTCTGAGCAATTGCTTGATGTTTGCAATTTCTCAGCTCGTGTCTACCGACGGAAAGAGAAGGACCGTGACGTTTGGTGGGTAGAGAAGCGCAAAGCCCCAGTGTTGCTGGGCCTGTGAAAGCGCTTCCAAGGAAGGGTGCTGGCTAGCAACAGCTTTCAGTGCTGGCACTTTTCATCTCTGAGCAATTGCTCGACGTTTGCAATTTCTCAGCTCGTGTCTACGAGATGGAAAGAGAAGGACCGTGACGTTTGGTGCGTATAGAAGCGCAAAGCCCCAGTGTTGCTGCGCCTGTGAAAGCGCTTCCAAGGAAGGGTGCTGGCTAGCAACAGCTTTCAGTGCTGGCACTTTTCATCTCTGAGCAATTGCTCGACGTTTGCAATTTCTCACCTGAGCTCTCTTTAGAGTGCGCGAGAGGATGAGCAGAAGATGAGGTGGCTAGAGAAGCCCAGAGCCCCAGTGTTCTTAGGTCTACAAAAGCGCTTCCAAGGAAGGGTGCTGGCTAGCAACAGCTTTCAGTGCTGGCAGTTTTCATCTCTGAGCAATTGCTCGACGTTTGCAATTTCTCAGCTCGTGTCTAGGAGACGGAAAGAGAAGGACCGTGACGTTTGGTGGCTAGAGAAGCGCAAAGCCCCAGTGTTGCTGCGCCTGTGAAAGCGCTTCCAAGGAAGGGTGCTGGCTAGCAACAGCTTTCAGTGCTGGCACTTTTCATCTCTGAGCAATTGCTCGACGTTTGCAATTTCTCAGCTCGTGTCTAGAAGACGGAAAGAGAAGGACCGTGACGTTTGGTGGGTAGAGAAGCGCAAAGCCCCAATGTTACTGCGCCTGTAAAGCGCTTCCAAGGAAGGGTGCTGGCTAGCAAGAGCTTTCAGTGCTGGCACTTTTCATCTCTGAGCAATTGCTGGATGTTTGCAATTTCTCATCTCGTGTCTACGAGACGGAAAGAGAAGGACAGTGACGTTTGGTGCGTATAGAAGCGCAAAGCCCCAGTGTTGCTGCGCCTGTGAAAGTGCTTCCAAGGAAGGGTGCTGGCTAGCAAAAGCTTTCAGTGCTGGCACTTTTCTTCTCTGAGCATTTGCTAGACGTTTGCAATTTCTCACCTGAGCTCTCTTTAGAGTGCGCGAGAGGATGAGCAGAAGATGAGGTGGCTAGAGAAGCCCAGAGCCCCAGTGTTCTTAGGCCTACAAAAGCGCTTCCAAGGAAGGGTGCTGGCTAGCAAGAGCTTTCAGTGCTGGCACTTTTCATCTCTGAGCAATTGCTCGACGTTTGCAATTTCTCAGCTCGTGTCTACGAGACGGAAAGAGAAGGACCGTGACGTTTGGTGGCTAGAGAAGCGCAAAGCCCCAGTGTTACTGCGCCTGTAAAGCGCTTCCAAGGAAGGGCGCTGGCTAGCAAGAGCTTTCAGTGCTGGCACTTTTCATCTCTGGGCAATTGCTCGACGATTGCAATTTCTCAGCTCGTGTCTAGGAGACGGAAAGAGAAGGACCGTGACGTTTGGTGCTTATAGAAGCGCAAGGCCCCAGTGTTGCTGCGCCTGTGAAAGCGCTTCCAAGGAAGGGTGCTGGCTAGCAACAGCTTTCAGTGCTGGCACTTTTCATCTCTGAGCAATTGCTTGATGTTTGCAATTTCTCAGCTCGTGTCTACCGACGGAAAGAGAAGGACCGTGACGTTTGGTGGGTAGAGAAGCGCAAAGCCCCAGTGTTGCTGGGCCTGTGAAAGCGCTTCCAAGGAAGGGTGCTGGCTAGCAACAGCTTTCAGTGCTGGCACTTTTCATCTCTGAGCAATTGCTCGACGTTTGCAATTTCTCAGCTCGTGTCTACGAGATGGAAAGAGAAGGACCGTGACGTTTGGTGCGTATAGAAGCGCAAAGCCCCAGTGTTGCTGCGCCTGTGAAAGCGCTTCCAAGGAAGGGTGCTGGCTAGCAACAGCTTTCAGTGCTGGCACTTTTCATCTCTGAGCAATTGCTCGACGTTTGCAATTTCTCACCTGAGCTCTCTTTAGAGTGCGCGAGAGGATGAGCAGAAGATGAGGTGGCTAGAGAAGCCCAGAGCCCCAGTGTTCTTAGGTCTACAAAAGCGCTTCCAAGGAAGGGTGCTGGCTAGCAAGAGCTTTCAGTGCTGGCACTTTTCATCTCTGAGCAATTGCTCGACGTTTGCAATTTCTCAGCTCGTGTCTACGAGACGGAAAGAGAAGGACCGTGACGTTTGGTGGCTAGAGAAGCGCAAAGCCCCAGTGTTACTGCGCCTGTAAAGCGCTTCCAAGGAAGGGTGCTGGCTAGCAAGAGCTTTCAGTGCTGGCACTTTTCATCTCTGAGCAATTGCTCGACGTTTGCAATTTCTCAGCTCGTGTCTAGGAGACGGAAAGAGAAGGACAGTGACGTTTGGTGGCTAGAGAAGCGCAAAGCCCCAGTGTTGCTGCGCCTGTGAAAGCGCTTCCAAGGAAGGGTGCTGGCTAGCAACAGCTTTCAGTGCTGGCACTTTTCATCTCTGAGCAATTGCTCGACGTTTGCAATTTCTCAGCTCGTGTCTAGGAGACGGAAAGAGAAGGACCGTGACGTTTGGTGGCTAGAGAAGCGCAAAGCCCCAATGTTACTGCGCCTGTAAAGCGCTTCCAAGGAAGGGTGCTGGCTAGCAAGAGCTTTCAGTGCTGGCACTTTTCATCTCTGAGCAATTGCTGGATGTTTGCAATTTCTCATCTCGTGTCTACGAGACGGAAAGAGAAGGACAGTGACGTTTGGTGCGTATAGAAGCGCAAAGCCCCAGTGTTGCTGCGCCTGTGAAAGTGCTTCCAAGGAAGGGTGCTGGCTAGCAAAAGCTTTCAGTGCTGGCACTTTTCTTCTCTGAGCATTTGCTAGACGTTTGCAATTTCTCACCTGAGCTCTCTTTAGAGTGCGCGAGAGGATGAGCAGAAGATGAGGTGGCTAGAGAAGCCCAGAGCCCCAGTGTTCTTAGGCCTACAAAAGCGCTTCCAAGGAAGGGTGCTGGCTAGCAAGAGCTTTCAGTGCTGGCACTTTTCATCTCTGAGCAATTGCTCGACGTTTGCAATTTCTCAGCTCGTGTCTACGAGACGGAAAGAGAAGGACCGTGACGTTTGGTGGCTAGAGAAGCGCAAAGCCCCAGTGTTACTGCGCCTGTAAAGCGCTTCCAAGGAAGGGTGCTGGCTAGCAAGAGCTTTCAGTGCTGGCACTTTTCATCTCTGAGCAATTGCTCGACGATTGCAATTTCTCAGCTCGTGTCTAGGAGACGGAAAGAGAAGGACCGTGACGTTTGGTGCTTATAGAAGCGCAAGGCCCCAGTGTTGCTGCGCCTGTGAAAGCGCTTCCAAGGAAGGGTGCTGGCTAGCAAGAGCTTTCAGTGCTGGCACTTTTCGTCTCTGAGCAATTGCTCGACGTTTGCAATTTCTCACCTGAGCTCTCTTTAGAGTGCGCGAGAGGATGAGCAGAAGATGAGGTGGCTAGAGAAGCCCAGAGCCCCAGTGTTCTTAGGCCTACAAAAGCGCTTCCAAGGAAGGGTGCTGGCTAGCAAGAGCTTTCAGTGCTGGCACTTTTCATCTCTGAGCAATTGCTCGACGTTTGCAATTTCTCAGCTCGTGTCTACGAGACGGAAAGAGAAGGACCGTGACGTTTGGTGGCTAGAGAAGCGCAAAGCCCCAGTGTTACTGCGCCTGTAAAGCGCTTCCAAGGAAGGGTGCTGGCTAGCAAGAGCTTTCAGTGCTGGCACTTTTCATCTCTGGGCAATTGCTCGACGATTGCAATTTCTCAGCTCGTGTCTAGGAGACGGAAAGAGAAGGACCGTGACGTTTGGTGCTTATAGAAGCGCAAGGCCCCAGTGTTGCTGCGCCTGTGAAAGCGCTTCCAAGGAAGGGTGCTGGCTAGCAAGAGCTTTCAGTGCTGGCACTTTTCATCTCTGAGCAATTGCTTGATGTTTGCAATTTCTCAGCTCGTGTCTACCGACGGAAAGAGAAGGACCGTGACGTTTGGTGGGTAGAGAAGCGCAAAGCCCCAGTGTTGCTGGGCCTGTGAAAGCGCTTCCAAGGAAGGGTGCTGGCTAGCAACAGCTTTCAGTGCTGGCACTTTTCATCTCTGAGCAATTGCTCGACGTTTGCAATTTCTCAGCTCGTGTCTACGAGATGGAAAGAGAAGGACCGTGACGTTTGGTGCGTATAGAAGCGCAAAGCCCCAGTGTTGCTGCGCCTGTGAAAGCGCTTCCAAGGAAGGGTGCTGGCTAGCAACAGCTTTCAGTGCTGGCACTTTTCATCTCTGAGCAATTGCTCGACGTTTGCAATTTCTCACCTGAGCTCTCTTTAGAGTGCGCGAGAGGATGAGCAGAAGATGAGGTGGCTAGAGAAGCCCAGAGCCCCAGTGTTCTTAGGTCTACAAAAGCGCTTCCAAGGAAGGGTGCTGGCTAGCAAGAGCTTTCAGTGCTGGCACTTTTCATCTCTGAGCAATTGCTCGACGTTTGCAATTTCTCAGCTCGTGTCTAGAAGACGGAAAGAGAAGGACCGTGACGTTTGGTGGCTAGAGAAGCGCAAAGCCCCAGTGTTACTGCGCCTGTAAAGCGCTTCCAAGGAAGGGTGCTGGCTAGCAAGAGCTTTCAGTGCTGGCAGTTTTCATCTCTGAGCAATTGCTCGACGTTTGCAATTTCTCAGCTCGTGTCTAGGAGACGGAAAGAGAAGGACAGTGACGTTTGGTGGCTAGAGAAGCGCAAAGCCCCAGTGTTGCTGCGCCTGTGAAAGCGCTTCCAAGGAAGGGTGCTGGCTAGCAACAGCTTTCAGTGCTGGCACTTTTCATCTCTGAGCAATTGCTCGACGTTTGCAATTTCTCAGCTCGTGTCTAGAAGACGGAAAGAGAAGGACCGTGACGTTTGGTGGCTAGAGAAGCGCAAAGCCCCAATGTTACTGCGCCTGTAAAGCGCTTCCAAGGAAGGGTGCTGGCTAGCAAGAGCTTTCAGTGCTGGCACTTTTCATCTCTGAGCAATTGCTCGACGTTTGCAATTTCTCAGCTCGTGTCTAGGAGACGGAAAGAGAAGGACCGTGACGTTTGGTGCTTATAGAAGCGCAAGGCCCCAGTGTTGCTGCGCCTGTGAAAGCGCTTCCAAGGAAGGGTGCTGGCTAGCAAGAGCTTTCAGTGCTGGCACTTTTCGTCTCTGAGCAATTGCTCGACGTTTGCAATTTCTCACCTGAGCTCTCTTTAGAGTGCGCGAGAGGATGAGCAGAAGATGAGGTGGCTAGAGAAGCCCAGAGCCCCAGTGTTCTTAGGCCTACAAAAGCGCTTCCAAGGAAGGGTGCTGGCTAGCAAGAGCTTTCAGTGCTGGCACTTTTCATCTCTGAGCAATTGCTCGACGTTTGCAAATTCTCAGCTCGTGTCTACGAGACGGAAAGGGAATGACCATGATATTTGGTGCGTATAGAAGCGCAAAGCCCCAGTGTTACTGCGCCTGTGAAAGCGCTTCCAAGGAAGGGTGCTGGCTAGCAAGAGCTTTCAGTGCTGGCACTTTTCATCTCTGAGCAATTGCTTGATGTTTGCAATTTCTCAGCTCGTGTCTACCGACGGAAAGAGAAGGACCGTGACGTTTGGTGGGTAGAGAAGCGCAAAGCCCCAGTGTTGCTGGGCCTGTGAAAGCGCTTCCAAGGAAGGGTGCTGGCTAGCAACAGCTTTCAGTGCTGGCACTTTTCATCTCTGAGCAATTGCTCGACGTTTGCAATTTCTCAGCTCGTGTCTACGAGACAGAAAGAGAATGACAGTGATGTTTGGTGCATATAGAAGCGCAAAGCCCCAGTGTTACTGCGCCTGTGAAAGCGCTTCCAAGGAAGGGTGCTGGCTAGCAACAGCTTTCAGTGCTGGCACTTTTCATCTCTGAGCAATTGCTCGACGTTTGCAATTTCTCAGCTCGTGTCTACGAGACGGAAAGAGAATGACCGTGACGTTTGGTGGCTAGAGAAGCGCAAAGCCCCAGTGTTACTGCGCCTGTAAAGCGCTTCCAAGGAAGGGTGCTGGCTAGCAAGAGCTTTCAGTGCTGGCACTTTTCATCTCTGAGCAATTGCTGGACGTTTGCAATTTCTCACCTGAGCTCTCTTTAGAGTGCGCGAGAGGATGAGCAGAAGATGAGGTGGCTAGAGAAGCCCAGAGCCCCAGTGTTCTTAGGCCTACAAAAGCGCTTCCAAGGAAGGGTGCTGGCTAGCAACAGCTTTCAGTGCTGGCACTTTTCATCTCTGAGCAATTGCTGGACGTTTGCAATTTCTCAGCTCCTGTCTACGAGACGGAGAGATAGTGACCATGACGTTTGGTGGCTAGAGAAGCGCAAAGCCCCAGTGTTACTGCGCCTGTGAAAGCGCTTCCAAGGAAGGGTGCTGGCTAGCAAGAGCTTTCAGTGCTGGCACTTTTCATCTCTGAGCAATTGCTCGACGTTTGCAATTTCTCACCTGAGCTCTCTTCAGAGTGCGCGAGAGGATGAGCAGAAGATGAGGTGGCTAGAGAAGCCCAGAGCCCCAGTGTTCTTAGGCCTACAAAAGCGCTTCCAAGGAAGGGTGCTGGCTAGCAAGAGCTTTCAGTGCTGGCACTTTTCATCTCTGAGCAATTGCTCGACGTTTGCAATTTCTCAGCTCGTGTCTACCGACGGAAAGAGAATGACCGTGACGTTTGGTGCTTATAGAAGCGCAAAGCCCCAGTGTTACTGCGCCTGTAAAGCGCTTCCAAGGAAGGGTGCTGGCTAGCAACAGCTTTCAGTGCTGGCACTTTTCATCTCTGAGCAATTGCTGGACGTTTGCAATTTCTCAGCTCGTGTCTAGGAGACGGAAAGAGAAGGACCATGACGTTTGGTGCGTATAGAAGCGCAAAGCCCCAGTGTTGCTGCGCCTGTGAAAGCGCTTCCAAGGAAGGGTGCTGGCTCGCAAGAGCTTTCAGTGCTGGCACTTTTCATCTCTGAGCAATTGCTCGACGTTTGCAATTTCTCACCTGAGCTCTCTTTAGAGTGCGCGAGAGGATGAGCAGAAGATGAGGTGGCTAGAGAAGCCCAGAGCCCCACTGTTCTTAGGCCTAAAAAAGCGCTTCCAAGGAAGGGTGCTGGCTAGCAACAGCTTTCAGTGCTGGCACTTTTCATCTCTGAGCAATTGCTCGACGTTTGCAATTTCTCAGCTCGTGTCTAGGAGACGGAAAGAGAAGGACCGTGACGTTTGGTGCGTATAGAAGTGCAAAGCACCAGTGTTACTGCGCCTGTAAAGCGCTTCCAAGGAAGGGTGCTGGCTAGCAAGAGCTTTCAGTGCTGGCACTTTTCTTCTCTGAGCATTTGCTAGACGTTTGCAATTTCTCACCTGAGCTCTCTTTAGAGTGCGCGAGAGGATGAGCAGAAGATGAGGTGGCTAGAGAAGCCCAGAGCCCCAGTGTTCTTAGGCCTACAAAAGCGCTTCCAAGGAAGGGTGCTGGCTAGCAAGAGCTTTCAGTGCTGGCACTTTTCATCTCGGAGCAATTGCTCGACGTTTGCAATTTCTCAGCTCGTGTCTAGAAGACGGAAAGAGAAGGACCGTGACGTTTGGTGCGTATAGAAGCGCAAAGCCCCAGTGTTACTGCGCCTGTAAAGCGCTTCCAAGGAAGGGTGCTGGCTAGCAACAGCTTTCAGTGCTGGCACTTTTCATCTCTGAGCAATTGCTCGACGTTTGCAATTTCTCAGCTCCTGTCTACGAGACGGAAAGAGAATGACCGTGACGTTTGGTGCGTATAGAAGCGCAAAGCCCCAGTGTTGCTGCGCCTGTGAAAGCGCTTCCAAGGAAGGGTGCTGGCTAGCAACAGCTTTCAGTGCTGGCACTTTTCATCTCTGAGCAATTGCTGGACGTTTGCAATTTCTCAGCTCGTGTCTACGAGATGGAAAGAGAAGGACCGTGACGTTTGGTGCGTATAGAAGCGCAAAGCCCCAATGTTACTGCGCCTGTGAAAGTGCTTCCAAGGAAGGGTGCTGGCTAGCAACAGCTTTCAGTGCTGGCACTTTTCATCTCTGAGCAATTGCTCGACGTTTGCAATTTCTCACCTGAGCTCTCTTTAGAGTGCCCGAGAGGATGAGCAGAAGATGAGGTGGCTAGAGAAGCCCAGAGCCCCAGTGTTCTTAGGCCTACAAAAGCGCTTCCAAGGAAGGGTGCTGGCTAGCAAGAGCTTTCAGTGCTGGCACTTTTCATCTCTGAGCAATTGCTCGACGTTTGCAATTTCTCACCTGAGCTCTCTTCAGAGTGCGCGAGAGGATGAGCAGAAGATGAGGTGGCTAGAGAAGCCCAGAGCCCCAGTGTTCTTAGGCCTACAAAAGCGCTTCCAAGGAAGGGTGCTGGCTAGCAACAGCTTTCAGTGCTGGCACTTTTCATCTCTGAGCAATTGCTCGACGTTTGCAATTTCTCAGCTCGTGTCTACGAGACGGAAAGAGAAGGACCGTGACGTTTGGTGGCTAGAGAAGCGCAAAGCCCCAGTGTTGCTGCGCCTGTGAAAGCGCTTCCAAGGAAGGGTGCTGGCTAGCAACAGCTTTCAGTGCTGGCACTTTTCTTCTCTGAGCATTTGCTAGACGTTTGCAATTTCTCACCTGAGCTCTCTTTAGAGTGCGCGAGAGGATGAGCAGAAGATGAGGTGGCTAGAGAAGCCCAGAGCCCCAGTGTTCTTAGGCCTACAAAAGCGCTTCCAAGGAAGGGTGCTGGCTAGCAAGAGCTTTCAGTGCTGGCACTTTTCAGCTCTGAGCAATTGCTCGACGTTTGCAATTTCTCAGCTCGTGTCTACCGACGGAAAGAGAAGGACCATGACGTTTGGTGGGTAGAGAAGCGCAAAGCCCCAGTGTTACTGCGCCTGTAAAGCGCTTCCAAGGAAGGGTGCTGGCTAGCAAAAGCTTTCAGTGCTGGCACTTTTCAGCTCTGAGGAATTGCTCGACGTTTGCAATTTCTCAGCTCGTGTCTACAAGACGGAAAGAGAATGACCATGACGTTTGGTGCGTATAGAAGCGCAAAGCCCCAGTGTTACTGCGCCTGTAAAGCGCTTCCAAGGAAGGGTGCTGGCTAGCAACAGCTTTCAGTGCTGGCACTTTTCATCTCTGAGCAATTGCTGGACGTTTGCAATTTCTCACCTGAGCTCTCTTTAGAGTGCGCGAGAGGATGAGCAGAAGATGAGGTGGCTAGGGAAGCCCAGTGCCCCAGTGTTCTTAGGCCTACAAAAGCGCTTCCAAGGAAGGGTGCTGGCTAGCAACAGCTTTCAGTGCTGGCACTTTTCAGCTCTGAGCAATTGCTCGACGTTTGCATTTTCTCAGCTCGTGTCTAGAAGACGGAAAGAGAATGACCGTGACGTTTGGTGGCTAGAGAAGCGCAAAGCCCCAGTGTTACTGCGCCTGTAAAGCGCTTCCAAGGAAGGGTGCTGGCTAGCAAGAGCTTTCAGTGCTGGCACTTTTCATCTCTGAGCAATTGCTGGACGTTTGCAATTTCTCAGCTCGTGTCTACGAGACGGAAAGAGAAGGACCGTGACGTTTGGTGGCTAGAGAAGCGCAAAGCCCCAGTGTTGCTGCGCCTGTGAAAGCGCTTCCAAGGAAGGGTGCTGGCTAGCAACAGCTTTCAGTGCTGGCACTTTTCATCTCTGAGCAATTGCTTGACGTTTGCAATTTCTCACCTGAGCTGTCTTTAGAGTGCGCGAGAGGATGAGCAGAAGATGAGGTGGCTAGAGAAGCCCAGAGCCCCAGTGTTCTTAGGCCTACAAAAGCGCTTCCAAGGAAGGGTGCTGGCTAGCAACAGCTTTCAGTGCTGGCACTTTTCATCTCTGAGCAATTGCTCGACGTTTGCAATTTCTCAGCTCGTGTCTACGAGACGGAAAGAGAAGGACTGTGACATTTCGTGCGTAGAGAAGCGCAAAGCCCCAGTGTTGCTGCGCCTGTGAAAGCGCTTCCAAGGAAGGGTGCTGGCTAGCAAGAGCTTTCAGTGCTGGCACTTTTCATCTCTGAGCAATTGCTCGACGTTTGCAATTTCTCACCTGAGCTCTCTTTAGAGTGCACGAGAGGATGAGCAGAAGATGAGGTGGCTAGAGAAGCCCAGAGCCCCAGTGTTCTTAGGCCTACAAAAGCGCTTCCAAGGAAGGGTGCTGGCTAGCAAGAGCTTTCAGTGCTGGCACTTTTCATCTCTGAGCAATTGCTCGACGTTTGCAATTTCTCAGCTCGTGTCTACCGACGGAAAGAGAATGACCGTGACGTTTGGTGCGTATAGAAGCGCAAAGACCCAGTGTTACTGCGCCTGTGAAAGCGCTTCCAAGGAAGGGTGCTGGCTAGCAAGAGCTTTCAGTGCTGGCACTTTTCATCTCTGAGCAATTGCTCGACGTTTGCAATTTCTCAGCTCGTGTCTACGAGACGGAAAGAGAATGACCGTGACGTTTGGTGCGTATAGAAGCGCAAAGCCCCAGTGTTGCTGCGCCTGTGAAAGTGCTTCCAAGGAAGGGTGCTGGCTCGCAAGAGCTTTCAGTGCTGGCACTTTTCATCTCTGAGCAATTGCTCGACGTTTGCAATTTCTCACCTGAGCTCTCTTTAGAGTGCGCGAGAGGATGAGCAGAAGATGAGGTGGCTAGAGAAGCCCAGAGCCCCACTGTTCTTAGGCCTACAAAAGCGCTTCCAAGGCAGGGTGCTGGCTAGCAACAGCTTTCAGTGCTGGCACTTTTCATCTCTGAGCAATTGCTCGACGTTTGCAATTTCTCAGCTCGTGTCTACCGACGGAAAGAGAAGGACCGTGACGTTTGAAGGGTAGAGAAGAGCAAAGCCCCAGTGTTACTGCGCCTGTAAAGCGCTTCCAAGGAAGGGTGCTGGCTAGCAAAAGCTTTCAGTGCTGGCACTTTTCATCTCTGAGCAATTGCTGGACGTTTGCAATTTCTCAGCTGTGTCTACCGACGGAAAGAGAAGGACCGTGACGTTTGGTGGGTAGAGAAGCGCAAAGCCCCAGTGTTACTGTGCCTGTAAAGCGCTTCCAAGGAAGGGTGCTGGCTAGCAACAGCTTTCAGTGCTGGCACTTTTCAGCTCTGAGCATTTGCTAGACGTTTGCAATTTCTCCCCTGAGGTCTCTTTAGAGTGCGCGAGAGGATGAGCAGAAGATGAGGTGGCTAGAGAAGCCCAGAGCCCCAGTGTTCTTAGGCCTACAAAAGCGCTTCCAAGGAAGGGTGCTGGCTAGCAAGAGCTTTCAGTGCTGGCACTTTTCATCTCTGAGCAATTGCTCGACGTTTGCAATTTCTCAGCTCGTGTCTACGAGACGGAAAGAGAAGGACCGTGACGTTTGGTGCGTATAGAAGCGCAAAGCCCCAGTGTTGCTGCGCCTGTAAAGCGCTTCCAAGGAAGGGTGCTGGCTAGCAAGAGCTTTCAGTGCTGGCACTTTTCATCTCTGAGCAATTGCTCGACGTTTGCAATTTCTCAGCTCGTGTCTACGAGATGGAAAGAGAAGGACCGTGACGTTTGGTGCGTATAGAAGCGCAAAGCCCCAATGTTACTGCGCCTGTGAAAGTGCTTCCAAGGAAGGGTGCTGGCTAGCAAGAGCTTTCAGTGCTGGCACTTTTCATCTCTGAGCAATTGCTCGACGTTTGCAATTTCTCACCTGAGCTCTCTTTAGAGTGCGCGAGAGGATGAGCAGAAGATGAGGTGGCTAGAGAAGCGCAGAGCCCCAGTGTTCTTAGGCCTACAAAAGCGCTTCCAAGGAAGGGTGCTGGCTAGCAACAGCTTTCAGTGCTGGCACTTTTCTTCTCTGAGCATTTGCTCGACGTTTGCAATTTCTCACCTGAGCTCTCTTTAGAGTGCGCGAGAGGATGAGCAGAAGATGAGGTGGCTAGAGAAGCCCAGAGCCCCAGTGTTCTTAGGCCTACAAAAGCGCTTCCAAGGAAGGGTGCTGGCTAGCAACAGCTTTCAGTGCTGGCACTTTTCAGCTCTGAGCAATTGCTCGACGTTTGCAATTTCTCAGCTCGTGTCTACGAGACGGAAAGAGAAGGACCGTGACGTTTGGTGGCTAGAGAAGCGCAAAGCCACAGTGTTACTGCGCCTGTAAAGCGCTTCCAAGGAAGGGTGCTGGCTAGCAAGAGCTTTCAGTGCTGGCACTTTTCATCTCTGAGCAATTGCTCGACGTTTGCAATTTCTCACCTGAGCTCTCTTTAGAGTGCGCGAGAGGATGAGCAGAAGATGAGGTGGCTAGAGAAGCCCAGAGCCCCAGTGTTCTTAGGCCTACAAAAGCGCTTCCAAGGCAGGGTGCTGGCTAGCAACAGCTTTCAGTGCTGGCACTTTTCATCTCTGAGCAATTGCTCGACGTTTGCAATTTCTCAGCTCGTGTCTACCGACGGAAAGAGAAGGACCATGACGTTTGGTGGGTAGAGAAGAGCAAAGCCCCAGTGTTACTGCGCCTTTAAAGCGCTTCCAAGGAAGGGTGCTGGCTAGCAACAGCTTTCAGTGCTGGCACTTTTCATCTCTGAGCAATTGCTCGACGTTTGCAATTTCTCAGCTCGTGTCTACGAGACGGAAAGAGAAGGACCATGACGTTTGGTGCGTATAGAAGCGCAAAGCCCCAGTGTTGCTGCGCCTGTGAAAGCGCTTCCAAGGAAGGGTGCTGGCTAGCAAGAGCTTTCAGTGCTGGCACTTTTCATCTCTGAGCAATTGCTCGACGTTTGCAATTTCTCAGCTCGTTTCTAGGAGACGGAAAGAGAAGGACCGTGACGTTTGGTGCGTATAGAAGCGCACAGCCCCAATGTTACTGCGCCTGTGAAAGTGCTTCCAAGGAAGGGTGCTGGCTAGCAACAGCTTTCAGTGCTGGCACTTTTCATCTCTGAGCAATTGCTCGACGTTTGCAATTTCTCACCTGAGCTCTCTTCAGAGTGCGCGAGAGGATGAGCAGAAGATGAGGTGGCTAGTGAAGCCCAGAGCCCCAGTGTTCTTAGGCCTACAAAAGCGCTTCCAAGGAAGGGGGCTGGCTAGCAAGAGCTTTCAGTGCTGGCACTTTTCATCTCTGAGCAATTGCTCGACGTTTGCAATTTCTCACCTGAGCTCTCTTCAGAGTGCGCGAGAGGATGAGCAGAAGATGAGGTGGCTAGAGAAGCCCAGAGCCCCAGTGTTCTTAGGCCTACAAAAGCGCTTCCAAGGCAGGGTGCTGGCTAGCAACAGCTTTCAGTGCTGGCACTTTTCATCTCTGAGCAATTGCTCGACGTTTGCAATTTCTCAGCTCGTGTCTACGAGACGGAAAGAGAAGGACCGTGACGTTTGGTGCGTATAGAAGCGCAAAGCCCCAGTGTTGCTGCGCCTGTGAAAGCGCTTCCAAGGAAGGGTGCTGGCTAGCAACAGCTTTCAGTGCTGGCACTTTTCTTCTCTGAGCAATTGCTCGACGTTTGCAATTTCTCACCTGAGCTCTCTTTAGAGTGCGCGAGAGGATGAGCAGAAGATGAGGTGGCTAGAGAAGCCCAGAGCCCCAGTGTTCTTAGGCCTACAAAAGCGCTTCCAAGGAAGGGTGCTGGCTAGCAAGAGCTTTCAGTGCTGGCACTTTTCATCTCTGAGCAATTGCTCGACGTTTGCAATTTCTCAGCTCGTGTCTACGAGACGGAAAGAGAAGGACCGTGACGTTTGGTGGCTAGAGAAGCGCAAAGCCCCAGTGTTACTGCGCCTGTGAAAGCGCTTCCAAGGAAGGGTGCTGGCTAGCAAGAGCTTTCAGTGCTGGCACTTTTCATCTCTGAGCAATTGCTCGACGTTTGCAATTTCTCACCTGAGCTCTCTTTAGAGTGCGCGAGAGGATGAGCAGAAGATGAGGTGGCTAGAGAAGCCCAGAGCCCCAGTGTTCTTAGGCCTACAAAAGCGCTTCCAAGGAAGGGTGCTGGCTAGCAACAGCTTTCAGTGCTGGCACTTTTCATCTCTGAGCAATTGCTCGACGTTTGCAATTTCTCAGCTCGTGTCTACCGACGGAAAGAGAAGGACCATGACGTTTGGTGGGTAGAGAAGAGCAAAGCCCCAGTGTTACTGCGCCTGTAAAGCGCTTCCAAGGAAGGGTGCTGGCTAGCAAAAGCTTTCAGTGCTGGCACTTTTCAGCTCTGAGGAATTGCTCGACGTTTGCAATTTCTCAGCTCGTGTCTACAAGACGGAAAGAGAATGACCATGACGTTTGGTGCGTATAGAAGCGCAAAGCCCCAGTGTTGCTGCGCCTGTGAAAGCGCTTCCAAGGAAGGGTGCTGGCTAGCAAGAGCTTTCAGTGCTGGCACTTTTCATCTCTGAGCAATTGCTCGACGTTTGCAATTTCTCACCTGAGCTCTCTTCAGAGTGCGCGAGAGGATGAGCAGAAGATGAGGTGGCTAGAGAAGCCCAGAGCCCCAGTGTTCTTAGGCCTACAAAAGCGCTTCCAAGGAAGGGTGCTGGCTAGCAACAGCTTTCAGTGCTGGCACTTTTCGTCTCTGAGCAATTGCTCGACGTTTGCAATTTCTCAGCTCGTGTCTACGAGACGGAAAGAGAAGGACCGTGACATTTGGTGGGTAGAGAAGCGCAAAGCCCCAGTGTTGCTGCGCCTGTGAAAGCGCTTCCAAGGAAGGGTGCTGGCTAGCAAGAGCTTTCAGTGCTGGCACTTTTCATCTCTGAGCAATTGCTGGATGTTTGCAATTTCTCATCTCGTGTCTACGAGACGGAAAGAGAATGACCGTGACGTTTGGTGCGTATAGAAGCGCAAAGCCCCAGTGTTGCTGCGCCTGTGAAAGCGCTTCCAAGGAAGGGTGCTGGCTAGCAACAGCTTTCAGTGCTGGCACTTTTCAGCTCTGAGCAATTGCTCGACGTTTGCAATTTCTCAGCTCGTGTCTACGAGACGGAAAGAGAATGACAGTGACGTTTGGTGGCTAGAGAAGCGCAAAGCCCCAGTGTTGCTGCGCCTGTGAAAGCGCTTCCAAGGAAGGGTGCCGGCTAGCAGCAGCTTTCAGTGCTGGCACTTTTCGTCTCTGAGCAATTGCTCGACGTTTGCAATTTCTCACCTGAGCTCTCTTTAGAGTGCGCGAGAGGATGAGCAGAAGATGAGGTGGCTAGAGAAGCCCAGAGCCCCAGTGTTCTTAGGCCTACAAAAGCGCTTCCAAGGAAGGGTGCTGGCTAGCAAGAGCTTTCAGTGCTGGCACTTTTCATCTCTGAGCAATTGCTCGACGTTTGCAATTTCTCACCTGAGCTCTCTTTAGAGTGCCCGAGAGGATGAGCAGAAGATGAGGTGGCTAGAGAAGCCCAGAGCCCCAGTGTTCTTAGGCCTACAAAAGCGCTTCCAAGGAAGGGTGCTGGCTAGCAAAAGCTTTCAGTGCTGGCACTTTTCATCTCTGAGCAATTGCTCGACGTTTGCAATTTCTCAGCTCGTGTCTACGAGACGGAAAGAGAAGGACCGTGACGTTTGGTGGGTAGAGAAGCGCAAAGCCCCAGTGTTACTGCGCCTGTGAAAGCGCTTCCAAGGAAGGGTGCTGGCTAGCAACAGCTTTCAGTGCTGGCACTTTTCATCTCTGAGCAATTGCTCGACGTTTGCAATTTCTCACCTGAGCTCTCTTCAGAGTGCGCGAGAGGATGAGCAGAAGATGAGGTGGCTAGAGAAGCCCAGAGCCCCAGTGTTCTTAGGCCTACAAAAGCGCTTCCAAGGAAGGGTGCTGGCTAGCAACAGCTTTCAGTGCTGGCACTTTTCATCTCTGAGCAATTGCTGGACGTTTGCAATTTCTCAGCTCGTGTCTACCGACGGAAAGAGAAGGACCGTGACGTTTGGTGCGTATAGAAGCGCAAAGACCCAGTGTTACTGCGCCTGTGAAAGCACTTCCAAGGAAGGGTGCTGGCTAGCAAGAGCTTTCAGTGCTGGCACTTTTCATCTCTGAGCAATTGCTCGACGTTTGCAATTTCTCAGCTCGTGTCTACGAGACGGAAAGAGAATGACCGTGACGTTTGGTGGCTAGAGAAGCGCAAAGCCCCAGTGTTGCTGCGCCTGTGAAAGTGCTTCCAAGGAAGGGTGCTGGCTAGCAACAGCTTTCAGTGCTGGCACTTTTCATCTCTGAGCAATTGCTCGACGTTTGCAATTTCTCACCTGAGCTCTCTTCAGAGTGCGCGAGAGGATGAGCAGAAGATGAGGTGGCTAGAGAAGCCCAGAGCCCCAGTGTTCTTAGGCCTACAAAAGCGCTTCCAAGGAAGGGTGCTGGCTAGCAACAGCTTTCAGTGCTGGCACTTTTCATCTCTGAGCAATTGCTCGACGTTTGCAATTTCTCAGCTCGTGTCTACGAGACGGAAAGAGAAGGACCGTGACGTTTGGTGTGTATAGAAGCGCAAAGCCCCAGTGTTGCTGCGCCTGTGAAAGCGCTTCCAAGGAAGGGTGCTGGCTAGCAACAGCTTTCAGTGCTGGCACTTTTCGTCTCTGAGCAATTGCTCGACGTTTGCAATTTCTCACCTGAGCTCTCTTTAGAGTGCGCGAGAGGATGAGCAGAAGATGAGGTGGCTAGAGAAGCCCAGAGCCCCAGTGTTCTTAGGCCTACAAAAGCGCTTCCAAGGAAGGGTGCTGGCTAGCAAGAGCTTTCAGTGCTGGCACTTTTCATCTCTGAGCAATTGCTCGACGTTTGCAATTTCTCAGCTCGTGTCTACGAGACGGAAAGAGAAGGACCGTGACGTTTGGTGTGTATAGAAGCGCAAAGCCCCAGTGTTGCTGCGCCTGTAAAGCGCTTCCAAGGAAGGGTGCTGGCTAGCAACAGCTTTCAGTGCTGGCACTTTTCATCTCTGAGCAATTGCTCGACGTTTGCAATTTCTCACCTGAGCTCTCTTTAGAGTGCGCGAGAGGATGAGCAGAAGATGAGGTGGCTAGAGAAGCCCAGAGCCCCAGTGTTCTTAGGCCTACAAAAGCGCTTCCAAGGAAGGGGGCTGGCTAGCAACAGCTTTCAGTGCTGGCACTTTTCATCTCTGAGCAATTGCTCGACGTTTGCAATTTCTCAGCTCGTGTCTACCGACGGAAAGAGAAGGACCATGACGTTTGGTGGCTAGAGAAGAGCAAAGCCCCAGTGTTACTGCGCCTGTAAAGCGCTTCCAAGGAAGGGTGCTGGCTAGCAAAAGCTTTCAGTGCTGGCACTTTTCAGCTCTGAGGAATTGCTCGACGTTTGCAATTTCTCAGCTCGTGTCTACGAGACGGAAAGAGAATGACCATGACGTTTGGTGCGTATAGAAGCGCAAAGCCCCAGTGTTGCTGCGCCTGTGAAAGCGCTTCCAAGGAAGGGTGCTGGCTAGCAAGAGCTTTCAGTGCTGGCACTTTTCATCTCTGAGCAATTGCTCGACGTCTGCAATTTCTCACCTGAGCTCTCTTCAGAGTGCGCGAGAGGATGAGCAGAAGATGAGGTGGCTAGAGAAGCCCAGAGCCCCAGTGTTCTTAGGCCTACAAAAGCGCTTCCAAGGAAGGGTGCTGGCTAGCAACAGCTTTCAGTGCTGGCACTTTTCGTCTCTGAGCAATTGCTCGACGTTTGCAATTTCTCAGCTCGTGTCTACGAGACGGAAAGAGAAGGACCGTGACATTTGGTGGCTAGAGAAGCGCAAAGCCCCAGTGTTGCTGCGCCTGTGAAAGCGCTTCCAAGGAAGGGTGCTGGCTAGCAAGAGCTTTCAGTGCTGGCACTTTTCATCTCTGAGCAATTGCTGGATGTTTGCAATTTCTCATCTCGTGTCTACGAGACGGAAAGAGAATGACCGTGACGTTTGGTGCGTATAGAAGCGCAAAGCCCCAGTGTTGCTGCGCCTGTGAAAGCGCTTCCAAGGAAGGGTGCTGGCTAGCAAGAGCTTTCAGTGCTGGCACTTTTCATCTCTGAGCAATTGCTCGACGTTTGCAATTTCTCACCTGAGCTCTCTTCAGAGTGCGCGAGAGGATGAGCAGAAGATGAGGTGGCTAGAGAAGCCCAGAGCCCCAGTGTTCTTAGGCCTACAAAAGCGCTTCCAAGGAAGGGTGCTGGCTAGCAACAGCTTTCAGTGCTGGCACTTTTCATCTCTGAGCAATTGCTCGAAGTTTGCAATTTCTCACCTGAGCTCTCTTCAGAGTGCGCGAGAGGATGAGCAGAAGATGAGGTGGCTAGAGAAGCCCAGAGCCCCAGTGTTCTTAGGCCTACAAAAGCGCTTCCAAGGCAGGGTGCTGGCTAGCAACAGCTTTCAGTGCTGGCACTTTTCATCTCTGAGCAATTGCTCGACGTTTGCAATTTCTCAGCTCGTGTCTACGAGACGGAAAGAGAAGGACCGTGACGTTTGGTGCGTATAGAAGCGCAAAGCCCCAGTGTTGCTGCGCCTGTGAAAGCGCTTCCAAGGAAGGGTGCTGGCTAGCAACAGCTTTCAGTGCTGGCACTTTTCTTCTCTGAGCAATTGCTCGACGTTTGCAATTTCTCACCTGAGCTCTCTTTAGAGTGCGCGAGAGGATGAGCAGAAGATGAGGTGGCTAGAGAAGCCCAGAGCCCCAGTGTTCTTAGGCCTACAAAAGCGCTTCCAAGGCAGGGTGCTGGCTAGCAAGAGCTTTCAGTGCTGGCACTTTTCATCTCTGAGCAATTGCTCGACGTTTGCAATTTCTCAGCTCGTGTCTAGGAGACGGAAAGAGAAGGACCGTGACGTTTGGTGGCTAGAGAAGCGCAAAGCCCCAGTGTTACTGCGCCTGTAAAGCGCTTCCAAGGAAGGGTGCTGGCTAGCAACAGCTTTCAGTGCTGGCACTTTTCATCTCTGAGCAATTGCTCGACGTTTGCAATTTCTCACCTGAGCTCTCTTTAGAGTGCGCGAGAGGATGAGCAGAAGATGAGGTGGCTAGAGAAGCCCAGAGCCCCAGTGTTCTTAGGCCTACAAAAGCGCTTCCAAGGAAGGGGGCTGGCTAGCAACAGCTTTCAGTGCTGGCACTTTTCATCTCTGAGCAATTGCTCGACGTTTGCAATTTCTCAGCTCGTGTCTACCGACGGAAAGAGAAGGACCATGACGTTTGGTGGGTAGAGAAGAGCAAAGCCCCAGTGTTACTGCGCCTGTAAAGCGCTTCCAAGGAAGGGTGCTGGCTAGCAAAAGCTTTCAGTGCTGGCACTTTTCAGCTCTGAGGAATTGCTCGACGTTTGCAATTTCTCAGCTCGTGTCTACAAGACGGAAAGAGAATGACCATGACGTTTGGTGCGTATAGAAGCGCAAAGCCCCAGTGTTGCTGCGCCTGTGAAAGCGCTTCCAAGGAAGGGTGCTGGCTAGCAAGAGCTTTCAGTGCTGGCACTTTTCATCTCTGAGCAATTGCTCGACGTCTGCAATTTCTCACCTGAGCTCTCTTCAGAGTGCGCGAGAGGATGAGCAGAAGATGAGGTGGCTAGAGAAGCCCAGAGCCCCAGTGTTCTTAGGCCTACAAAAGCGCTTCCAAGGAAGGGTGCTGGCTAGCAACAGCTTTCAGTGCTGGCACTTTTCGTCTCTGAGCAATTGCTCGACGTTTGCAATTTCTCAGCTCGTGTCTACGAGACGGAAAGAGAAGGACCGTGACATTTGGTGGGTAGAGAAGCGCAAAGCCCCAGTGTTGCTGCGCCTGTGAAAGCGCTTCCAAGGAAGGGTGCTGGCTAGCAAGAGCTTTCAGTGCTGGCACTTTTCATCTCTGAGCAATTGCTGGATGTTTGCAATTTCTCATCTCGTGTCTACGAGACGGAAAGAGAATGACCGTGACGTTTGGTGCGTATAGAGGCGCAAAGCCCCAGTGTTGCTGCGCCTGTGAAAGCGCTTCCAAGGAAGGGTGCTGGCTAGCAACAGCTTTCAGTGCTGGCACTTTTCAGCTCTGAGCAATTGCTCGACGTTTGCAATTTCTCAGCTCGTGTCTACGAGACGGAAAGAGAATGACAGTGACGTTTGGTGGCTAGAGAAGCGCAAAGCCCCAGTGTTGCTGCGCCTGTGAAAGCGCTTCCAAGGAAGGGTGCCGGCTAGCAGCAGCTTTCAGTGCTGGCACTTTTCGTCTCTGAGCAATTGCTCGACGTTTGCAATTTCTCACCTGAGCTCTCTTTAGAGTGCGCGAGAGGATGAGCAGAAGATGAGGTGGCTAGAGAAGCCCAGAGCCCCAGTGTTCTTAGGCCTACAAAAGCGCTTCCAAGGAAGGGTGCTGGCTAGCAAGAGCTTTCAGTGCTGGCACTTTTCATCTCTGAGCAATTGCTCGACGTTTGCAATTTCTCACCTGAGCTCTCTTTAGAGTGCCCGAGAGGATGAGCAGAAGATTAGGTGGCTAGAGAAGCCCAGAGCCCCAGTGTTCTTAGGCCTACAAAAGCGCTTCCAAGGAAGGGTGCTGGCTAGCAAGAGCTGTCAGTGCTGGCACTTTTCAGCTCTGAGCAATTGCTCGACGTTTGCAATTTCTCAGCTCGTGTCTACGAGACGGAAAGAGAAGGACCGTGACGTTTGGTGGGTAGAGAAGCGCAAAGCCCCAGTGTTACTGCGCCTGTGAAAGTGCTTCCAAGGAAGGGTGCTGGCTAGCAAGAGCTTTCAGTGCTGGCACTTTTCATCTCTGAGCAATTGCTCGACGTTTGCAATTTCTCACCTGAGCTCTCTTCAGAGTGCGCGAGAGGATGAGCAGAAGATGAGGTGGCTAGAGAAGCCCAGAGCCCCAGTGTTCTTAGGCCTACAAAAGCGCTTCCAAGGAAGGGTGCTGGCTAGCAACAGCTTTCAGTGCTGGCACTTTTCATCTCTGAGCAATTGCTGGACGTTTGCAATTTCTCAGCTCGTGTCTACCGACGGAAAGAGAAGGACCGTGACGTTTGGTGCGTATAGAAGCGCAAAGACCCAGTGTTACTGCGCCTGTGAAAGCGCTTCCAAGGAAGGGTGCTGGCTAGCAAGAGCTTTCAGTGCTGGCACTTTTCATCTCTGAGCAATTGCTCGACGTTTGCAATTTCTCAGCTCGTGTCTACGAGACGGAAAGAGAATGACCGTGACGTTTGGTGCGTATAGAAGCGCAAAGCCCCAGTGTTGCTGCGCCTGTGAAAGTGCTTCCAAGGAAGGGTGCTGGCTCGCAAGAGCTTTCAGTGCTGGCACTTTTCATCTCTGAGCAATTGCTCGACGTTTGCAATTTCTCACCTGAGCTCTCTTTAGAGTGCGCGAGAGGATGAGCAGAAGATGAGGTGGCTAGAGAAGCCCAGAGCCCCAGTGTTCTTAGGCCTACAAAAGCGCTTCCAAGGAAGGGTGCTGGCTAGCAACAGCTTTCAGTGCTGGCACTTTTCATCTCTGAGCAATTGCTCGACGTTTGCAATTTCTCAGCTCGTGTCTACCGACGGAAAGAGAAGGACCGTGACGTTTGAAGGGTAGAGAAGAGCAAAGCCCCAGTGTTACTGCGCCTGTAAAGCGCTTCCAAGGAAGGGTGCTGGCTAGCAAAAGCTTTCAGTGCTGGCACTTTTCAGCTCTGAGCAATTGCTGGACGTTTGCAATTTCTCAGCTGTGTCTACCGACGGAAAGAGAAGGACCGTGACGTTTGGTGGGTAGAGAAGCGCAAAGCCCCAGTGTTACTGTGCCTGTAAAGCGCTTCCAAGGAAGGGTGCTGGCTAGCAACAGCTTTCAGTGCTGGCACTTTTCAGCTCTGAGCAATTGCTTGACGTTTGCAATTTCTCACCTGAGCTCTCTTTAGAGTGCGCGAGAGGATGAGCAGAAGATGAGGTGGCTAGAGAAGCCCAGAGCCCCACTGTTCTTAGGCCTACAAAAGCGCTTCCAAGGAAGGGTGCTGGCTAGCAAGAGCTTTCAGTGCTGGCACTTTTCGTCTCTGAGCAATTGCTCGACGTTTGCAATTTCTCAGCTCGTGTCTACGAGACGGAAAGAGAATGACCGTGACGTTTGGTGCGTATAGAAGTGCAAAGCCCCAGTGTTACTGCGCCTGTAAAGCGCTTCCAAGGAAGGGTGCTGGCTAGCAAGAGCTTTCAGTGCTGGCACTTTTCTTCTCTGAGCATTTGCTAGACGATTGCAATTTCTCACCTGAGCTCTCTTTAGAGTGCGCGAGAGGATGAGCAGAAGATGAGGTGGCTAGAGAAGCCCAGAGCCCCAGTGTTCTTAGGCCTACAAAAGCGCTTCCAAGGAAGGGTGCTGGCTAGCAACAGCTTTCAGTGCTGGCACTTTTCATCTCTGAGCAATTGCTCGACGTTTGCAATTTCTCAGCTCGTGTCTACGAGACGGAAAGAGAAGGACCGTGACCTTTGGTGGCTAGAGAAGGGCAAAGCCCCAGTGTTACTGCGCCTGTGAAAGCGCTTCCAAGGAAGGGTGCTGGCTAGCAACAGCTTTCAGTGCTGGCACTTTTCATCTCTGAGCAATTGCTCGACGTTTGCAATTTCTCCCCTGAGCTCTCTTTAGAGTGCGCGAGAGGATGAGCAGAAGATGAGGTGGCTAGAGAAGCCCAGAGCCCCAGTGTTCTTAGGCCTACAAAAGCGCTTCCAAGGAAGGGGGCTGGCTAGCAACAGCTTTCAGTGCTGGCACTTTTCATCTCTGAGCAATTGCTCGACGTTTGCAATTTCTCAGCTCGTGTCCTCCGACGGAAAGAGAAGGACCATGATGTTTGGTGGGTAGAGAAGAGCAAAGCCCCAGTGTTACTGCGTCTGTAAAGCGCTTCCAAGGAAGGGTGCTGGCTAGCAACAGCTTTCAGTGCTGGCACTTTTCATCTCTGAGCAATTGCTCGACGTTTGCAATTTCTCAGCTCGTGTCTACGAGACGGAAAGAGAATGACCGTGACGTTTGGTGCGTATAGAAGCGCAAAGCCCCAGTGTTGCTGCGCCTGTGAAAGCGCTTCCAAGGAAGGGTGCTGGCTAGCAACAGCTTTCAGTGCTGGCACTTTTCATCTCTGAGCAATTGCTGGACGTTTGCAATTTCTCAGCTCGTGTCTACGAGATGGAAAGAGAAGGACCGTGACGTTTGGTGCGTATAGAAGCGCAAAGCCCCAATGTTACTGCGCCTGTGAAAGTGCTTCCAAGGAAGGGTGCTGGCTAGCAACAGCTTTCAGTGCTGGCACTTTTCAGCTCTGAGCAATTGCTCGACGTTTGCAATTTCTCACCTGAGCTCTCTTCAGAGTGCGCGAGAGGATGAGCAGAAGATGAGGTGGCTAGAGAAGCCCAGAGCCCCAGTGTTCTTAGGCCTACAAAAGCGCTTCCAAGGAAGGGTGCTGGCTAGCAACAGCTTTCAGTGCTGGCACTTTTCAGCTCTGAGCAATTGCTGGACGTTTGCAATTTCTCAGCTCGTGTCTACGAGACGGAAAGAGAAGGACCGTGACGTTTGGTGCGTATAGAAGCGCAAAGCCCCAGTGTTGCTGCGCCTGTGAAAGCGCTTCCAAGGAAGGGTGCTGGCTAGCAAGAGCTTTCAGTGCTGGCACTTTTCTTCTCTGAGCAATTGCTCGACGTTTGCAATTTCTCACCTGAGCTCTCTTTAGAGTGCGCGAGAGGATGAGCAGAAGATGAGGTGGCTAGAGAAGCCCAGAGCCCCAGTGTTCTTAGGCCTACAAAAGCGCTTCCAAGGAAGGGTGCTGGCTAGCAAGAGCTTTCAGTGCTGGCACTTTTCATCTCTGAGCAATTGCTCGACGTTTTCAATTTCTCAGCTCGTGTCTACGAGACGGAAAGAGAAGGACCATGACGTTTGGTGGCTAGAGAAGCGCAAAGCCCCAGTGTTACTGCGCCTGTAAAGCGCTTCCAAGGAAGGGTGCTGGCTAGCAACAGCTTTCAGTGCTGGCACTTTTCATCTCTGAGCAATTGCTCGACGTTTGCAATTTCTCACCTGAGCTCTCTTTAGAGTGCGCGAGAGGATGAGCAGAAGATGAGGTGGCTAGAGAAGCCCAGAGCCCCAGTGTTCTTAGGCCTACAAAAGCGCTTCCAAGGAAGGGGGCTGGCTAGCAAGAGCTTTCAGTGCTGGCACTTTTCATCTCTGAGCAATTGCTCGACGTTTGCAATTTCTCAGCTCGTGTCTACCGACGGAAAGAGAAGGACCATGACGTTTGGTGGGTAGAGAAGAGCAAAGCCCCAGTGTTACTGCGCCTGTAAAGCGCTTCCAAGGAAGGGTGCTGGCTAGCAAAAGCTTTCAGTGCTGGCACTTTTCAGCTCTGAGGAATTGCTCGACGTTTGCAATTTCTCAGCTCGTGTCTACGAGACGGAAAGAGAATGACCATGACGTTTGGTGCGTATAGAAGCGCAAAGCCCCAGTGTTGCTGCGCCTGTGAAAGCGCTTCCAAGGAAGGGTGCTGGCTAGCAACAGCTTTCAGTGCTGGCACTTTTCATCTCTGAGCAATTGCTCGACGTTTGCAATTTCTCACCTGAGCTCTCTTTAGAGTGCGCGAGAGGATGAGCAGAAGATTAGGTGGCTAGAGAAGCCCAGTGCCCCAGTGTTCTTAGGCCTACAAAAGCGCTTCCAAGGAAGGGTGCTGGCTAGCAACAGCTTTCAGTGCTGGCACTTTTCATCTCTGAGCAATTGCTCGACGTTTGCAATTTCTCAGTTCGTGTCTAGAAGACGGAAAGAGAATGACCGTGACGTTTGGTGGCTAGAGAAGCGCAAAGCCCCAGTGTTACTGCACCTGTAAAGCGCTTCCAAGGAAGGGTGCTGGCTAGCAACAGCTTTCAGTGCTGGCACTTTTCATCTCTGAGCAATTGCTGGACGTTTGCAATTTCTCAGCTCGTGTCTACGAGACGGAAAGAGAATTACCGTGACGTTTAGTGCGTATAGAAGCGCAAAGCCCCAGTGTTACTGCGCCTGTGAAAGCGCTTCCAAGGAAGGGTGCTGGCTAGCAAGAGCTTTCAGTGCTGGCACTTTTCATCTCTGAGCAATTGCTCGACGTTTGCAATTTCTCCCCTGAGCTCTCTTTAGAGTGCGCGAGAGGATGAGCAGAAGATGAGGTGGCTAGAGAAGCCCAGAGCCCCAGTGTTCTTAGGCCTACAAAAGCGCTTCCAAGGAAGGGTGCTGGCTAGCAAGAGCTTTCAGTGCTGGCACTTTTCATCTCTGAGCAATTGCTGGACGTTTGCAATTTCTCAGCTCGTGTCTACCGACGGAAAGAGAAGGACCGTGACGTTTGGTGGGTAGAGAAGCGCAAAGCCCCAGTGTTACTGCGCCTGTAAAGCGCTTCCAAGGAAGGGTGCTGGCTAGCAACAGCTTTCAGTGCTGGCACTTTTCGTCTCTGAGCAATTGCTCGACGTTTGCAATTTCTCACCTGAGCTCTCTTTAGAGTGCGCGAGAGGATGAGCAGAAGATGAGGTGGCTAGAGAAGCCCAGAGCCCCAGTGTTCTTAGGCCTACAAAAGCGCTTCCAAGGAAGGGTGCTGGCTAGCAACAGCTTTCAGTGCTGGCACTTTTCATCTCTGAGCAATTGCTCGACGTTTGCAATTTCTCAGCTCGTGTCTACCGACGGAAAGAGAAGGACCATGACGTTTGGTGGGTAGAGAAGAGCAAAGCCCCAGTGTTACTGCGCCTGTAAAGCGCTTCCAAGGAAGGGTGCTGGCTAGCAACAGCTTTCAGTGCTGGCACTTTTCATCTCTGAGCAATTGCTCGACGTTTGCAATTTCTCAGCTCGTGTCTACGAGACGGAAAGAGAAGGACCGTGACGTTTGGTGCGTATAGAAGCGCAAAGCCCCAGTGTTGCTGCGCCTGTGAAAGCGCTTCCAAGGAAGGGTGCTGTCTAGCAAGAGCTTTCAGTGCTGGCACTTTTCATCTCTGAGCAATTGCTGGACGTTTGCAATTTCTCAGCTCGTGTCTACGAGATGGAAATAGAAGGACCGTGACGTTTGGTGCGTATAGAAGCGCAAAGCCCCAATGTTACTGCGCCTGTGAAAGTGCTTCCAAGGAAGGGTGCTGGCTAGCAAGAGCTTTCAGTGCTGGCACTTTTCAGCTCTGAGCAATTGCTCGACGTTTGCAATTTCTCACCTGAGCTCTCTTCAGAGTGCGCGAGAGGATGAGCAGAAGATGAGGTGGCTAGAGAAGCCCAGAGCCCCAGTGTTCTTAGGCCTACAAAAGCGCTTCCAAGGAAGGGTGCTGGCTAGCAACAGCTTTCAGTGCTGGCACTTTTCTTCTCTGAGCAATTGCTCGACGTTTGCAATTTCTCACCTGAGCTCTCTTCAGAGTGCGCGAGAGGATGAGCAGAAGATGAGGTGGCTAGAGAAGCCCAGAGCCCCAGTGTGCTTAGGCCTACAAAAGCGCTTCCAAGGAAGGGTGCTGGCTAGCAAGAGCTTTCAGTGCTGGCACTTTTCATCTCTGAGCAATTGCTCGACGTTTGCAATTTCTCAGCTCGTGTCTACGAGACGGAAAGAGAAGGACCGTGACGTTTGGTGCGTATAGAAGCGCAAAGCCCCAGTGTTGCTGCGCCTGTGAAAGCGCTTCCAAGGAAGGGTGCTGGCTAGCAAGAGCTTTCAGTGCTGGCACTTTTCGTCTCTGAGCAATTGCTGGACGTTTGCAATGTCTCACCTGAGCTCTCTTTAGAGTGCGCGAGAGGATGAGCAGAAGATGAGGTGGCTAGAGAAGCCCAGAGCCCCAGTGTTCTTAGGCCTACAAAAGCGCTTCCAAGGAAGGGTGCTGGCTAGCAACAGCTTTCAGTGCTGGCACTTTTCATCTCTGAGCAATTGCTCGACGTTTGCAATTTCTCAGCTCGTGTCTACCGACGGAAAGAGAAGGACCATGACGTTTGGTGGGTAGAGAAGCGCAAAGCCCCAGTGTTACTGCGCCTGTAAAGCGCTTCCAAGGAAGGGTGCTGGCTAGCAAAAGCTTTCAGTGCTGGCACTTTTCAGCTCTGAGGAATTGCTCGACGTTTGCAATTTCTCAGCTCGTGTCTACAAGACGGAAAGAGAATGACCGTGACGTTTGGTGCGTATAGAAGCGCAAAGCCCCAGTGTTGCTGCGCCTGTGAAAGCGCTTCCAAGGAAGGGTGCTGGCTAGCAAGAGCTTTCAGTGCTGGCACTTTTCATCTCTGAGCAATTGCTCGACGTTTGCAATTTCTCACCTGAGCTCTCTTTAGAGTGCGCGAGAGGATGAGCAGAAGATTAGGTGGCTAGAGAAGCCCAGTGCCCCAGTGTTCTTAGGCCTACAAAAGCGCTTCCAAGGAAGGGTGCTGGCTAGCAACAGCTTTCAGTGCTGGCACTTTTCATCTCTGAGCAATTGCTCGACGTTTGCAATTTCTCAGTTCGTGTCTAGAAGACGGAAAGAGAATGACCGTGACGTTTGGTGGCTAGAGAAGCGCAAAGCCCCAGTGTTACTGCACCTGTAAAGCGCTTCCAAGGAAGGGTGCTGGCTAGCAACAGCTTTCAGTGCTGGCACTTTTCATCTCTGAGCAATTGCTGGACGTTTGCAATTTCTCAGCTCGTGTCTACGAGACGGAAAGAGAATTACCGTGACGTTTAGTGCGTATAGAAGCGCAAAGCCCCAGTGTTACTGCGCCTGTGAAAGCGCTTCCAAGGAAGGGTGCTGGCTAGCAAGAGCTTTCAGTGCTGGCACTTTTCATCTCTGAGCAATTGCTCGACGTTTGCAATTTCTCCCCTGAGCTCTCTTTAGAGTGCGCGAGAGGATGAGCAGAAGATGAGGTGGCTAGAGAAGCCCAGAGCCCCAGTGTTCTTAGGCCTACAAAAGCGCTTCCAAGGAAGGGTGCTGGCTAGCAAGAGCTTTCAGTGCTGGCACTTTTCATCTCTGAGCAATTGCTGGACGTTTGCAATTTCTCAGCTCGTGTCTACCGACGGAAAGAGAAGGACCGTGACGTTTGGTGGGTAGAGAAGCGCAAAGCCCCAGTGTTACTGCGCCTGTAAAGCGCTTCCAAGGAAGGGTGCTGGCTAGCAACAGCTTTCAGTGCTGGCACTTTTCGTCTCTGAGCAATTGCTCGACGTTTGCAATTTCTCACCTGAGCTCTCTTTAGAGTGCGCGAGAGGATGAGCAGAAGATGAGGTGGCTAGAGAAGCCCAGAGCCCCAGTGTTCTTAGGCCTACAAAAGCGCTTCCAAGGAAGGGTGCTGGCTAGCAACAGCTTTCAGTGCTGGCACTTTTCATCTCTGAGCAATTGCTCGACGTTTGCAATTTCTCAGCTCGTGTCTACCGACGGAAAGAGAAGGACCATGACGTTTGGTGGGTAGAGAAGAGCAAAGCCCCAGTGTTACTGCGCCTGTAAAGCGCTTCCAAGGAAGGGTGCTGGCTAGCAACAGCTTTCAGTGCTGGCACTTTTCATCTCTGAGCAATTGCTCGACGTTTGCAATTTCTCAGCTCGTGTCTACGAGACGGAAAGAGAAGGACCGTGACGTTTGGTGCGTATAGAAGCGCAAAGCCCCAGTGTTGCTGCGCCTGTGAAAGCGCTTCCAAGGAAGGGTGCTGTCTAGCAAGAGCTTTCAGTGCTGGCACTTTTCATCTCTGAGCAATTGCTGGACGTTTGCAATTTCTCAGCTCGTGTCTACGAGATGGAAATAGAAGGACCGTGACGTTTGGTGCGTATAGAAGCGCAAAGCCCCAATGTTACTGCGCCTGTGAAAGTGCTTCCAAGGAAGGGTGCTGGCTAGCAAGAGCTTTCAGTGCTGGCACTTTTCAGCTCTGAGCAATTGCTCGACGTTTGCAATTTCTCACCTGAGCTCTCTTCAGAGTGCGCGAGAGGATGAGCAGAAGATGAGGTGGCTAGAGAAGCCCAGAGCCCCAGTGTTCTTAGGCCTACAAAAGCGCTTCCAAGGAAGGGTGCTGGCTAGCAACAGCTTTCAGTGCTGGCACTTTTCTTCTCTGAGCAATTGCTCGACGTTTGCAATTTCTCACCTGAGCTCTCTTCAGAGTGCGCGAGAGGATGAGCAGAAGATGAGGTGGCTAGAGAAGCCCAGAGCCCCAGTGTGCTTAGGCCTACAAAAGCGCTTCCAAGGAAGGGTGCTGGCTAGCAAGAGCTTTCAGTGCTGGCACTTTTCATCTCTGAGCAATTGCTCGACGTTTGCAATTTCTCAGCTCGTGTCTACGAGACGGAAAGAGAAGGACCGTGACGTTTGGTGCGTATAGAAGCGCAAAGCCCCAGTGTTGCTGCGCCTGTGAAAGCGCTTCCAAGGAAGGGTGCTGGCTAGCAAGAGCTTTCAGTGCTGGCACTTTTCGTCTCTGAGCAATTGCTGGACGTTTGCAATGTCTCACCTGAGCTCTCTTTAGAGTGCGCGAGAGGATGAGCAGAAGATGAGGTGGCTAGAGAAGCCCAGAGCCCCAGTGTTCTTAGGCCTACAAAAGCGCTTCCAAGGAAGGGTGCTGGCTAGCAACAGCTTTCAGTGCTGGCACTTTTCATCTCTGAGCAATTGCTCGACGTTTGCAATTTCTCAGCTCGTGTCTACCGACGGAAAGAGAAGGACCATGACGTTTGGTGGGTAGAGAAGCGCAAAGCCCCAGTGTTACTGCGCCTGTAAAGCGCTTCCAAGGAAGGGTGCTGGCTAGCAAAAGCTTTCAGTGCTGGCACTTTTCAGCTCTGAGGAATTGCTCGACGTTTGCAATTTCTCAGCTCGTGTCTACGAGACGGAAAGAGAATGACCGTGACGTTTGGTGCGTATAGAAGCGCAAAGCCCCAGTGTTGCTGCGCCTGTGAAAGCGCTTCCAAGGAAGGGTGCTGGCTAGCAAGAGCTTTCAGTGCTGGCACTTTTCATCTCTGAGCAATTGCTCGACGTTTGCAATTTCTCACCTGAGCTCTCTTTAGAGTGCGCGAGAGGATGAGCAGAAGATTAGGTGGCTAGAGAAGCCCAGTGCCCCAGTGTTCTTAGGCCTACAAAAGCGCTTCCAAGGAAGGGTGCTGGCTAGCAACAGCTTTCAGTGCTGGCACTTTTCATCTCTGAGCAATTGCTCGACGTTTGCAATTTCTCAGCTCGTGTCTAGAAGACGGAAAGAGAATGACCGTGACGTTTGGTGGCTAGAGAAGCGCAAAGCCCCAGTGTTACTGCACCTGTAAAGCGCTTCCAAGGAAGGGGGCTGGCTAGCAACAGCTTTCAGTGCTGGCACTTTTCATCTCTGAGCAATTGCTGGACGTTTGCAATTTCTCAGCTCGTGTCTACGAGACGGAAAGAGAATTACCGTGACGTTTAGTGCGTATAGAAGCGCAAAGCCCCAGTGTTGCTGCGCCTGTGAAAGCGCTTCCAAGGAAGGGTGCTGGCTAGCAAGAGCTTTCAGTGCTGGCACTTTTCATCTCTGAGCAATTGCTCGACGTTTGCAATTTCTCACCTGAGCTCTCTTTAGAGTGCGCGAGAGGATGAGCAGAAGATGAGGTGGCTAGAGAAGCCCAGAGCCCCAGTGTTCTTAGGCCTACAAAAGCGCTTCCAAGGAAGGGTGCTGGCTAGCAAGAGCTTTCAGTGCTGGCACTTTTCATCTCTGAGCAATTGCTGGACGTTTGCAATTTCTCAGCTCGTGTCTACCGACGGAAAGAGAAGGACCGTGACGTTTGGTGGGTAGAGAAGCGCAAAGCCCCAGTGTTACTGCGCCTGTAAAGCGCTTCCAAGGAAGGGTGCTGGCTAGCAAAAGCTTTCAGTGCTGGCACTTTTCGTCTCTGAGCAATTGCTCGACGTTTGCAATTTCTCAGCTGTGTCTACCGACGGAAAGAGAAGGACCGTGACGTTTGGTGGGTAGAGAAGCGCAAAGCCCCAGTGTTACTGCGCCTGTAAAGCGCTTCCAAGGAAGGGTGCTGGCTAGCAACAGCTTTCAGTGCTGGCACTTTTCATCTCTGAGCAATTGCTCGACGTTTGCAATTTCTCACCTGAGCTCTCTTTAGAGTGCGCGAGAGGATGAGCAGAAGATGAGGTGGCTAGAGAAGCCCAGAGCCCCAGTGTTCTTAGGCCTACAAAAGCGCTTCCAAGGAAGGGTGCTGGCTAGCAACAGCTTTCAGTGCTGGCACTTTTCATCTCTGAGCAATTGCTCGACGTTTGCAATTTCTCAGCTCGTGTCTACGAGACGGAAAGAGAATGACCGTGACGTTTGGTGCGTATAGAAGTGCAAAGCCCCAGTGTTACTGCGCCTGTAAAGCGCTTCCAAGGAAGGGTGCTGGCTAGCAAGAGCTTTCAGTGCTGGCACTTTTCTTCTCTGAGCATTTGCTAGACGTTTGCAATTTCTCACCTGAGCTCTCTTTAGAGTGCGCGAGAGGATGAGCAGAAGATGAGGTGGCTAGAGAAGCCCAGAGCCCCAGTGTTCTTAGGCCTACAAAAGCGCTTCCAAGGCAGGGTGCTGGCTATCAAGAGCTTTCAGTGCTGGCACTTTTCATCTCTGAGCAATTGCTCGACGTTTGCAATTTCTCAGCTCGTGTCTACGAGACGGAAAGAGAAGGACCGTGACCTTTGGTGGTTAGAGAAGGGCAAAGCCCCAGTGTTACTGCGCCTGTGAAAGCGCTTCCAAGGAAGGGTGCTGGCTAGCAACAGCTTTCAGTGCTGGCACTTTTCATCTCTGAGCAATTGCTGGACGTTTGCAATTTCTCAGCTCGTGTCTACGAGACGGAAAGAGAAGGACCGTGACGTTTGGTGGGTAGAGAAGCGCAAAGCCCCAGTGTTACTGCGCCTGTAAAGCGCTTCCAAGGAAGGGTGCTGGCTAGCAAAAGCTTTCAGTGCTGGCACTTTTCATCTCTGAGCAATTGCTCGACGTTTGCAATTTCTCAGCTGTGTCTACCGACGGAAAGAGAAGGACCGTGACGTTTGGTGGGTAGAGAAGCGCAAAGCCCCAGTGTTACTGCGCCTGTAAAGCGCTTCCAAGGAAGGGTGCTGGCTAGCAAGAGCTTTCAGTGCTGGCACTTTTCATCTCTGAGCAATTGCTCGACGTTTGCAATTTCTCACCTGAGCTCTCTTTAGAGTGCGCGAGAGGATGAGCAGAAGATGAGGTGGCTAGAGAAGCCCAGAGCCCCAGTGTTCTTAGGCCTACAAAAGCGCTTCCAAGGAAGGGTGCTGGCTAGCAAGAGCTTTCAGTGCTGGCACTTTTCATCTCTGAGCAATTGCTCGACGTTTGCAATTTCTCAGCTCGTGTCTACGAGACGGAAAGAGAATGACCGTGACGTTTGGTGCGTATAGAAGCGCAAAGCCCCAGTGTTGCTGCGCCTGTGAAAGCGCTTCCAAGGAAGGGTGCTGGCTAGCAACAGCTTTCAGTGCTGGCACTTTTCATCTCTGAGCAATTGCTCGACGTTTGCAATTTCTCACCTGAGCTCTCTTTAGAGTGCGCGAGAGGATGAGCAGAAGATGAGGTGGCTAGAGAAGCCCAGAGCCCCAGTGTTCTTAGGCCTACAAAAGCGCTTCCAAGGAAGGGTGCTGGCTAGCAAGAGCTTTCAGTGCTGGCACTTTTCATCTCTGAGCAATTGCTGGACGTTTGCAATTTCTCAGCTCGTGTCTACCGACGGAAAGAGAAGGACCGTGACGTTTGGTGGGTAGAGAAGCGCAAAGCCCCAGTGTTACTGCGCCTGTAAAGCGCTTCCAAGGAAGGGTGCTGGCTAGCAACAGCTTTCAGTGCTGGCACTTTTCATCTCTGAGCAATTGCTCGACGTTTGCAATTTCTCAGCTGTGTCTACCGACGGAAAGAGAAGGACCGTGACGTTTGTTGGGTAGAGAAGCGCAAAGTCCCAGTGTTACTGCGCCTGTAAAGCGCTTCCAAGGAAGGGTGCTGGCTAGCAAGAGCTTTCAGTGCTGGCACTTTTCATCTCTGAGCAATTGCTGGACGTTTGCAATTTCTCACCTGAGCTCTCTTTAGAGTGCGCGAGAGGATGAGCAGAAGATGAGGTGGCTAGAGAAGCCCAGAGCCCCAGTGTTCTTAGGCCTACAAAAGCGCTTCCAAGGAAGGGTGCTGGCTAGCAAGAGCTTTCAGTGCTGGCACTTTTCATCTCTGAGCAATTGCTCGACGTTTGCAATTTCTCAGCTCGTGTCTACGAGACGGAAAGAGAATGACCGTGACGTTTGGTGCGTATAGAAGTGCAAAGCCCCAGTGTTACTGCGCCTGTAAAGCGCTTCCAAGGAAGGGTGCTGGCTAGCAAGAGCTTTCAGTGCTGGCACTTTTCTTCTCTGAGCATTTGCTAGACGTTTGCAATTTCTCACCTGAGCTCTCTTCAGAGTGCGCGAGAGGATGAGCAGAAGATGAGGTGGCTAGAGAAGCCCAGAGCCCCAGTGTTCTTAGGCCTACAAAAGCGCTTCCAAGGAAGGGTGCTGGCTATCAAGAGCTTTCAGTGCTGGCACTTTTCATCTCTGAGCAATTGCTCGACGTTTGCAATTTCTCAGCTCGTGTCTACGAGACGGAAAGAGAAGGACCGTGACGTTTGGTGGTTAGAGAAGCGCAAAGCCCCAGTGTTACTGCGCCTGTGAAAGCGCTTCCAAGGAAGGGTGCTGGCTAGCAACAGCTTTCAGTGCTGGCACTTTTCA
The DNA here is from genome assembly GCA_037962945.1 of Sarcoramphus papa. Taxonomy (NCBI): domain Eukaryota; kingdom Metazoa; phylum Chordata; class Aves; order Accipitriformes; family Cathartidae; genus Sarcoramphus; species Sarcoramphus papa. The sequence goes on along the minus strand of JBBMRM010000084.1, from coordinate 4,081,894 downwards.
TCTCTGAGCAATTGCTCGACGTTTGCAATTTCTCACCTGAGCTCTCTTTAGAGTGCGCGAGAGGATGAGCAGAAGATGAGGTGGCTAGAGAAGCCCAGAGCCCCAGTGTTCTTAGGCCTACAAAAGCGCTTCCAAGGAAGGGTGCTGGCTAGCAACAGCTTTCAGTGCTGGCACTTTTCATCTCTGAGCAATTGCTCGACGTTTGCAATTTCTCAGCTCGTGTCTAGAAGACGGAAAGAGAAGGACCGTGACGTTTGGTGGCTAGAGAAGCGCAAAGCCCCAGTGTTACTGCGCCTGTAAAGCGCTTCCAAGGAAGGGTGCTGGCTAGCAAGAGCTTTCAGTGCTGGCACTTTTCATCTCTGAGCAATTGCTGGACGTTTGCAATTTCTCAGCTCGTGTCTACGAGACGGAAAGAGAAGGACCGTGACGTTTGGTGCGTAGAGAAGCGCAAAGCCCCAGTGTTGCTGCGCCTGTGAAAGCGCTTCCAAGGAAGGGTGCTGGCTAGCAAGAGCTTTCAGTGCTGGCACTTTTCATCTCTGAGCAATTGCTGGACGTTTGCAATTTCTCACCTGAGCTCTCTTCAGAGTGCGCGAGAGGATGAGCAGAAGATGAGGTGGCTAGAGAAGCCCAGAGCCCCAGTGTTCTTAGGCCTACAAAAGCGCTTCCAAGGAAGGGTGCTGGCTATCAAGAGCTTTCAGTGCTGGCACTTTTCATCTCTGAGCAATTGCTCGACGTTTGCAATTTCTCAGCTCGTGTCTACGAGACGGAAAGAGAAGGACCGTGACGTTTGGTGGGTAGAGAAGGGCAAAGCCCCAGTGTTGCTGCGCCTGTGAAAGCGCTTCCAAGGAAGGGTGCTGGCTAGCAAGAGCTTTCAGTGCTGGCACTTTTCGTCTCTGAGCATTTGCTAGACGTTTGCAATTTCTCACCTGAGCTCTCTTTAGAGTGCGCGAGAGGATGAGCAGAAGATGAGGTGGCTAGAGAAGCCCAGAGCCCCAGTGTTCTTAGGCCTACAAAAGCGCTTCCAAGGAAGGGTGCTGGCTAGCAAGAGCTTTCAGTGCTGGCACTTTTCATCTCTGAGCAATTGCTCGACGTTTGCAATTTCTCAGCTCGTGTCTACGAGACGGAAAGAGAAGGACCGTGACGTTTGGTGGCTAGAGAAGCGCAAAGCCCCAGTGTTACTGCGCCTGTAAAGCGCTTCCAAGGAAGGGTGCTGGCTAGCAAGAGCTTTCAGTGCTGGCACTTTTCATCTCTGAGCAATTGCTCGACGTTTGCAATTTCTCACCTGAGCTCTCTTTAGAGTGCGCGAGAGGATGAGCAGAAGATGAGGTGGCTAGAGAAGCCCAGAGCCCCAGTGTTCTTAGGCCTACAAAAGCGCTTCCAAGGAAGGGTGCTGGCTAGCAAGAGCTTTCAGTGCTGGCACTTTTCATCTCTGAGCAATTGCTCGACGTTTGCAATTTCTCAGCTCGTGTCTACCGACGGAAAGAGAAGGACCGTGACGTTTGGTGGCTAGAGAAGCGCAAAGCCCCAGTGTTGCTGCGCCTGTGAAAGCGCTTCCAAGGAAGGGTGCTGGCTAGCAAAAGCTTTCAGTGCTGGCACTTTTCATCTCTGAGCAATTGCTCGACGTTTGCAATTTCTCAGCTCGTGTCTACGAGACGGAAAGAGAAGGACCGTGACGTTTTGTGGCTAGAGAAGCGCAAAGCCCCAGTGTTGCTGCGCCTGTGAAAGCGCTTCCAAGGAAGGGTGCTGGCTAGCAAGAGCTTTCAGTGCTGGCACTTTTCATCTCTGAGCAATTGCTCGACGTCTGCAATTTCTCACCTGAGCTCTCTTCAGAGTGCGCGAGAGGATGAGCAGAAGATGAGGTGGCTAGAGAAGCCCAGAGCCCCAGTGTTCTTAGGCCTACAAAAGCGCTTCCAAGGAAGGGTGCTGGCTAGCAAGAGCTTTCAGTGCTGGCACTTTTCATCTCTGAGCAATTACTCGACGTTTGCAATTTCTCAGCTCGTGTCTACGAGACGGAAAGAGAATGACAGTGACGTTTGGTGGCTAGAGAAGGGCAAAGCCCCAGTGTTGCTGCGCCTGTGAAAGCGCTTCCAAGGAAGGGTGCTGGCTAGCAACAGCTTTCAGTGCTGGCACTTTTCATCTCTGAGCAATTGCTCGACGTTTGCAATTTCTCACCTGAGCTCTCTTTAGAGTGCGCGAGAGGATGAGCAGAAGATGAGGTGGCTAGAGAAGCCCAGAGCACCAGTGTTCTTAGGCCTACAAAAGCGCTTCAAGGAAGGGTGCTGGCTAGCAACAGCTTTCAGTGCTGGCACTTTTCATCTCTGAGCAATTGCTCGACGATTGCAATTTCTCACCTGAGCTCTCTTTAGAGTGCGCGAGAGGATGAGCAGAAGATGAGGTGGCTAGAGAAGCCCAGAGCCCCAGTGTTCTTAGGCCTACAAAAGCGCTTCCAAGGAAGGGTGCTGGCTAGCAACAGCTTTCAGTGCTGGCACTTTTCATCTCTGAGCAATTGCTGGACGTTTGCAATTTCTCAGCTCGTGTCTACGAGACGGAAAGGGAATGACCATGATATTTGGTGCGTATAGAAGCGCAAAGCCCCAGTGTTACTGCGCCTGTGAAAGCGCTTCCAAGGAAGGGTGCTGGCTAGCAAGAGCTTTCAGTGCTGGCACTTTTCATCTCTGAGCAATTGCTTGATGTTTGCAATTTCTCAGCTCGTGTCTAGAAGACGGAAAGAGAAGGACCGTGACGTTTGGTGGGTAGAGAAGCGCAAAGCCCCAGTGTTGCTGCGCCTGTGAAAGCGCTTCCAAGGAAGGGTGCTGGCTAGCAACAGCTTTCAGTGCTGGCACTTTTCATCTCTGAGCAATTGCTCGACGTTTGCAATTTCTCAGCTCGTGTCTACGAGACGGAAAGAGAATGACAGTGACGTTTGGTGCGTATAGAAGCGCAAAGCCCCAGTGTTACTGCGCCTGTGAAAGCGCTTCCAAGAAAGGGTGCTGGCTAGCAAGAGCTTTCAGTGCTGGCACTTTTCATCTCTGAGCAATTGCTCGACGTCTGCAATTGCTCAGCTGAGCTCTCTTCAGAGTGCGCGAGAGGATGAGCAGAAGATGAGGTGGCTAGAGAAGCCCAGAGCCCCACTGTTCTTAGGCCTACAAAAGCGCTTCCAAGGAAGGGTGCTGGCTAGCAAGAGCTTTCAGTGCTGGCACTTTTCATCTCTGAGCAATTGCTCGACGTTTGCAATTTCTCAGCTCGTGTCTAGGAGACGGAAAGAGAAGGACCGTGACATTTGGTGGGTAGAGAAGCGCAAAGCCCCAGTGTTACTGCGCCTGTGAAAGCACTTCCAAGGAAGGGTGCTGGCTAGCAACAGCTTTCAGTGCTGGCACTTTTCATCTCTGAGCAATTGCTCGACGTTTGCAATTTCTCAGCTCGTGTCTACAAGACAGAAAGAGAAGGACCGTGACGTTTGGTGGCTAGAGAAGCGCAAAGCCCCAGTGTTGCTGCGCCTGTGAAAGCGCTTCCAAGGAAGGGTGCTGGCTAGCAAGAGCTTTCAGTGCTGGCACTTTTCATCTCTGAGCAATTGCTCGACGTTTGCAATTTCTCATCTCGTGTCTACGAGATGGAAAGAGAATGACCGTGACGTTTGGTGCGTATAGAAGCGCAAAGCCCCAGTGTTGCTGCGCCTGTGAAAGCGCTTCCAAGGAAGGGTGCTGGCTAGCAACAGCTTTCAGTGCTGGCACTTTTCATCTCTGAGCAATTGCTCGACGTTTTCAATTTCTCAGCTCGTGTCTACGAGACGGAAAGAGAATGACAGTGACGTTTGGTGGCTAGAGAAAAGCAAAGCCCCAGTGTTGCTGCCCCTGTGAAAGCGCTTCCAAGGAAGGGTGCTGGCTAGCAAGAGCTTTCAGTGCTGGTACTTTTCATCTCTGAGCAATTGCTCGACGTTTGCAATTTCTCACCTGAGCTCTCTTTAGAGTGCGCGAGAGGATGAGCAGAAGATGAGGTGGCTAGAGAAGCCCAGAGCCCCAGTGTTCTTAGGCCTACAAAAGCGCTTCCAAGGAAGGGGGCTGGCTAGCAAGAGCTTTCAGTGCTGGCACTTTTCATCTCTGAGCAATTGCTCGACTTTTGCAATTTCTCAGCTCGTGTCTAGGAGACGGAAAGAGAAGGACCGTGACGTTTGGTGGGTAGAGAAGCGCAAAGCCCCAGTGTTACTGTGCCTGTGAAAGCGCTTCCAAGGAAGGGTGCTGGCTAGCAAGAGCTTTCAGTGCTGGCACTTTTCATCTCTGAGCAATTGCTGGATGTTTGCAATTTCTCAGCTCGTGTCTACGAGACGGAAAGAGAATGACCGTGACGTTTGGTGCGTATAGAAGCGCAAAGCCCCAGTGTTACTGCGCCTGTGAAAGCGCTTCCAAGGAAGGGTGCTGGCTAGCAAGAGCTTTCAGTGCTGGCACTTTTCATCTCTGAGCAATTGCTCGACGTTTGCAATTTCTCACCTGAGCTCTCTTCAGAGTGCGCGAGAGGATGAGCAGAAGATGAGGTGGCTAGAGAAGCCCAGAGCCCCAGTGTGCTTAGGCCTACAAAAGCGCTTCCAAGGAAGGGTGCTGGCTAGCAACAGCTTTCAGTGCTGGCACTTTTCAGCTCTGAGCAATTGCTCGACGTTTGCAATTTCTCAGCTCGTGTCTAGGAGACGGAAAGAGAAGGACCGTGACGTTTGGTGGCTAGAGAAGCGCAAAGCCCCAGTGTTACTGCGCCTGTAAAGCGCTTCCAAGGAAGGGTGCTGGCTAGCAACAGCTTTCAGTGCTGGCACTTTTCATCTCTGAGCAATTGCTCGACGTTTGCAATTTCTCAGCTCGTGTCTACGAGACGGAAAGAGAAGGACCGTGACGTTTGGTGCGTATAGAAGCGCAAAGCCCCAGTGTTGCTGCGCCTGTGAAAGCGCTTCCAAGGAAGGGTGCTGGCTAGCAAGAGCTTTCAGTGCTGGCACTTTTCATCTCTGAGCAATTGCTCGACGTTTGCAATTTCTCACCTGAGCTCTCTTTAGCGTGCGCGAGAGGATGAGCAGAAGATGAGGTGGCTAGAGAAGCCCAGAGCCCCAGTGTTCTTAGGCCTACAAAAGCGCTTCCAAGGAAGGGTGCTGGCTAACAACAGCTTTCAGTGCTGGCACTTTTCATCTCTGAGCAATTGCTGGACGTTTGCAATTTCTCAGCTCGTGTCTAGGAGACGGAAAGAGAAGGACCGTGACGTTTGGTGCGTATAGAAGTGCAAAGCACCAGTGTTACTGCGCCTGTAAAGCGCTTCCAAGGAAGGGTGCTGGCTAGCAAGAGCTTTCAGTGCTGGCACTTTTCTTCTCTGAGCATTTGCTAGACGTTTGCAATTTCTCACCTGAGCTCTCTTTAGAGTGCGCGAGAGGATGAGCAGAAGATGAGGTGGCTAGAGAAGCCCAGAGCCCCAGTGTTCTTAGGCCTACAAAAGCGCTTCCAAGGAAGGGTGCTGGCTAGCAAGAGCTTTCAGTGCTGGCACTTTTCATCTCTGAGCAATTGCTCGACGTTTGCAATTTCTCAGCTCGTGTCTACGAGACGGAAAGAGAAGGACCGTGACCTTTGGTGGATAGAGAAGGGCAAAGCCACAGTGTTACTGCGCCTGTGAAAGCGCTTCCAAGGAAGGGTGCTGGCTAGCAACAGCTTTCAGTGCTGGCACTTTTCATCTCTGAGCAATTGCTCGACGTTTGCAATTTCTCACCTGAGCTCTCTTTAGAGTGCGCGAGAGGATGAGCAGAAGATGAGGTGGCTAGAGAAGCCCAGAGCCCCAGTGTTCTTAGGCCTACAAAAGCGCTTCCAAGGAAGGGGGCTGGCTAGCAACAGCTTTCAGTGCTGGCACTTTTCATCTCTGAGCAATTGCTCGACGTTTGCAATTTCTCAGCTCGTGTCTACGAGACGGAAAGAGAAGGACCGTGACGTTTGGTGGGTAGAGAAGCGCAAAGCCCCAGTGTTGCTGCGCCTGTAAAGCTCTTCCAAGGAAGGGTGCTGGCTAGCAACAGCTTTCAGTGCTGGCACTTTTCATCTCTGAGCAATTGCTCGACGTTTGCAATTTCTCACCTGAGCTCTCTTTAGAGTGCGCGAGAGGATGAGCAGAAGATGAGGTGGCTAGAGAAGCCCAGAGCCCCAGTGTTCTTAGGCATACAAAAGCGCTTCCAAGGAAGGGTGCTGGCTAGCAAGAGCTTTCAGTGCTGGCACTTTTCATCTCTGAGCAATTGCTGGACGTTTGCAATTTCTCAGCTCGTGTCTAGGAGACGGAAAGAGAAGGACCGTGACGTTTGGTGGCTAGAGAAGCGCAAAGCCCCAGTGTTACTGCGCCTGTAAAGCGCTTCCAAGGAAGGGTGCTGGCTAGCAACAGCTTTCAGTGCTGGCACTTTTCATCTCTGAGCAATTGCTCGACGTTTGCAATTTCTCACCTGAGCTCTCTTTAGAGTGCGCGAGAGGATGAGCAGAAGATGAGGTGGCTAGAGAAGCCCAGAGCCCCAGTGTTACTGCGCCTGTGAAAGCGCTTCCAAGGAAGGGTGCTGGCTAGCAAGAGCTTTCAGTGCTGGCACTTTTCAGCTCTGAGCAATTGCTCGACGTTTGCAATTTCTCACCTGAGCTCTCTTTAGAGTGCGCGAGAGGATGAGCAGAAGATGAGGTGGCTAGAGAAGCCCAGAGCCCCAGTGTTCTTAGGCCTACAAAAGCGCTTCCAAGGAAGGGTGCCGGCTAGCAACAGCTTTCAGTGCTGGCACTTTTCGTCTCTGAGCAATTGCTCAACGTTTGCAATTTCTCACCTGAGCTCTCTTTAGAGTGCGCGAGAGGATGAGCAGAAGATTAGGTGGCTAGAGAAGCCCACAGCCCCAGTGTTCTTAGGCCTACAAAAGCACTTCCAAGGAAGGGTGCTGGCTAGCAACAGCTTTCAGTGCTGGCACTTTTCATCTCTGAGCAATTGCTCGACGTTTGCAATTTCTCACCTGAGCTCTCTTTAGAGTGCGCGAGAGGATGAGCAGAAGATGAGGTGGCTAGAGAAGCCCAGAGCCCCAGTGTTCTTAGGCCTACAAAAGCGCTTCCAAGGAAGGGTGCTGGCTAGCAAGAGCTTTCAGTGCTGGCACTTTTCATCTCTGAGCAATTGCTCGACGTTTGCAATTTCTCAGCTCGTGTCTACGAGACGGAAAGAGAAGGACCGTGACATTTGGTGGGTAGAGAAGCGCAAAGCCCCAGTGTTGCTGCGCCTGTGAAAGCGCTTCCAAGGAAGGGTGCTGGCTAGCAACAGCTTTCAGTGCTGGCACTTTTCATCTCTGAGCAATTGCTCGACGTTTGCAATTTCTCACCTGAGCTCTCTTTAGAGTGCGCGAGAGGATGAGCAGAAGATGAGGTGGCTAGAGAAGCCCAGAGCCCCAGTGTTCTTAGGCCTACAAAAGCGCTTCCAAGGAAGGGTGCTGGCTAGCAACAGCTTTCAGTGCTGGCACTTTTCATCTCTGAGCAATTGCTCGACGTTTGCAATTTCTCAGCTCGTGTCTAGGAGACGGAAAGAGAAGGACCGTGACGTTTGGTGCGTATAGAAGTGCAAAGCACCAGTGTTACTGCGCCTGTAAAGCGCTTCCAAGGAAGGGTGCTGGCTAGCAAGAGCTTTCAGTGCTGGCACTTTTCAGCTCTGAGCATTTGCTCGACGTTTGCAATTTCTCACCTGAGCTCTCTTTAGAGTGCGCGAGAGGATGAGCAGAAGATGAGGTGGCTAGAGAAGCCCAGAGCCCCAGTGTTCTTAGGCCTACAAAAGCGCTTCCAAGGAAGGGTGCTGGCTAGCAACAGCTTTCAGTGCTGGCACTTTTCATCTCTGAGCAATTGCTCGACGTTTGCAATTTCTCAGCTCCTGTCTACGAGACGGAAAGAGAAGGACCGTGACCTTTGGTGGATAGAGAAGGGCAAAGCCCCAGTGTTACTGCGCCTGTGAAAGCGCTTCCAAGGAAGGGTGCTGGCTAGCAAGAGCTTTCAGTGCTGGCACTTTTCATCTCTGAGCAATTGCTCGACGTTTGCAATTTCTCACCTGAGCTCTCTTTAGAGTGCGCGAGAGGATGAGCAGAAGATGAGGTGGCTAGAGAAGCCCAGAGCCCCAGTGTTCTTAGGCCTACAAAAGCGCTTCCAAGGAAGGGGGCTGGCTAGCAACAGCTTTCAGTGCTGGCACTTTTCATCTCTGAGCAATTGCTCGACGTTTGCAATTTCTCAGCTCGTGTCTAGGAGACGGAAAGAGAAGGACCGTGACGTTTGGTGGGTAGAGAAGCACAAAGCCCCAGTGTTGCTGCGCCTGTAAAGCGCTTCCAAGGAAGGGTGCTGGCTAGCAAGAGCTTTCAGTGCTGGCACTTTTAATCTCTGAGCAATTGCTCGACGTTTGCAATTTCTCACCTGAGCTCTCTTTAGCGTGCGCGAGAGGATGAGCAGAAGATGAGGTGGCTAGAGAAGCCCAGAGCCCCAGTGTTCTTAGGCCTACAAAAGCGCTTCCAAGGAAGGGTGCTGGCTAGCAACAGCTTTCAGTGCTGGCACTTTTCATCTCTGAGCAATTGCTCGACGTTTGCAATTTCTCAGCTCGTGTCTAGGAGACGGAAAGAGAAGGACCGTGACGTTTGGTGGCTAGAGAAGCGCAAAGCCCCAGTGTTGCTGCGCCTGTAAAGCGCTTCCAAGGAAGGGTGCTGGCTAGCAACAGCTTTCAGTGCTGGCACTTTTCATCTCTGAGCAATTGCTCGACGTTTGCAATTTCTCACCTGAGCTCTCTTTAAAGTGCACGAGAGGATGAGCAGAAGATGAGGTGGCTAGAGAAGCCCAGAGCCCCACTGTTCTTAGGCCTACAAAAGCGCTTCCAAGGAAGGGTGCTGGCTAGCAAGAGCTTTCAGTGCTGGCACTTTTCATCTCTGAGCAATTGCTCGACGTTTGCAATTTCTCACCTGAGCTCTCTTTAGAGTGCGCGAGAGGATGAGCAGAAGATGAGGTGGCTAGAGAAGCCCAGAGCCCCAGTGTTCTTAGGCCTACAAAAGCGCCTCCAAGGAAGGGTGCTGGCTAGCAACAGCTTTCAGTGCTGGCACTTTTCATCTCTGAGCAATTGCTGGACGTTTGCAATTTCTCAGCTCATGTCTACGAGACGGAAAGAGAAGGACAGTGACTTTTAGTGCGTATAGAAGCGCAAAGCCCCAGTGTTGCTGCGCCTGTGAAAGCGCTTCCAAGGAAGGGTGCTGGCTAGCAAAAGCTTTCAGTGCTGGCACTTTTCATCTCTGAGCAATTGCTCGACGTTTGCAATTTCTCACCTGAGCTCTCTTTAGAGTGCGCGAGAGGATGAGCAGAAGATGAGGTGGCTAGAGAAGCCCAGAGCCCCAGTGTTCTTAGGCCTACAAAAGCGCTTCCAAGGAAGGGTGCTGGCTAGCAACAGCTTTCAGTGCTGGCACTTTTCAGCTCTGAGCAATTGCTCGACGTTTGCAATTTCTCAGCTCCTGTCTACGAGACGGAAAGAGAATGACCGTGACGTTTGGTGCGTATAAAAGTGCAAAGCCCCAGTGTTACTGCGCCTGTAAAGCGCTTCCAAGGAAGGGTGCTGGCTAGCAACAGCTTTCAGTGCTGGCACTTTTCATCTCTGAGCAATTGCTCGACGTTTGCAATTTCTCACCTGAGCTCTCTTTAGAGTGCGCGAGAGGATGAGCAGAAGATGAGGTGGCTAGAGAAGCCCAGAGCCCCACTGTTCTTAGGCCTACAAAAGCACTTCCAAGGAAGGGTGCTGGCTAGCAACAGCTTTCAGTGCTGGCACTTTTCATCTCTGAGCAATTGCTCGACGTTTGCAATTTCTCAGCTCGTGTCTAGGAGACGGAAAGAGAAGGACCGTGACGTTTGTTGGCTAGAGAAGCGCAAAGCCCCAGTGTTACTGCGCCTGTAAAGTGCTTCCAAGGAAGGGTGCTGGCTAGCAAGAGCTTTCAGTGCTGGCACTTTTCATCTCTGAGCAATTGCTCGACGTTTGCAATTTCTCAGCTCGTGTCTACCGACGGAAAGAGAAGGACCGTGACGTTTGGTGCGTATAGAAGCGCAAAGCCCCAGTGTTGCTGCGCCTGTGAAAGCGCTTCCAAGGAAGGGTGCTGGCTAGCAAGAGCTTTCAGTGCTGGCACTTTTCATCTCTGAGCAATTGCTGGACGTTTGCAATTTCTCAGCTCCTGTCTACGAGACGGAGAGATAGTGACCGTGACGTTTGGTGGCTAGAGAAGCGCAAAGCCCCAGTGTTACTGCGCCTGTGAAAGCGCTTCCAAGGAAGGGTGCAGGCTAGCAACAGCTTTCAGTGCTGGCACTTTTCATCTCTGAGCAATTGCTGGACGTTTGCAATTTCTCAGCTCGTGTCTACGAGACGGAGAGATAGTGACCGTGACGTTTGGTGGCTAGAGAAGCGCAAAGCCACAGTGTTACTGCGCCTGTGAAAGCGCTTCCAAGGAAGGGTGCTGGCTAGCAACAGCTTTCAGTGCTGGCACTTTTCATCTCTGAGCAATTGCTGGACGTTTGCAATTTCTCAGCTCGTGTCTACGAGACGGAGAGATAGTGACCGTGACGTTTGGTGGCTAGAGAAGCGCAAAGCCCCAGTGTTACTGCGCCTGTGAAAGCGCTTCCAAGGAAGGGTGCTGGCTAGCAACAGCTTTCAGTGCTGGCACTTTTCATCTCTGAGCAATTGCTCGACGTTTGCAGTTTCTCACCTGAGCTCTCTTTAGAGTGCGCGAGAGGATGAGCAGAAGATGAGGTGGCTAGAGAAGCCCAGAGCCCCAGTGTTCTTAGGCCTACAAAAGCGCTTCCAAGGAAGGGTGCTGGCTAGCAACAGCTTTCAGTGCTGGCACTTTTCAGCTCTGAGCAATTGCTCGACGTTTGCAATTTCTCAGCTCGTGTCTACGAGACGGAAAGAGAAGGACCATGACGTTTGGTGCGTATAGAAGCGCAAAGCCCCAGTGTTACTGCGCCTGTGAAAGCGCTTCCAAGGAAGGGTGCTGGCTAGCAACAGCTTTCAGTGCTGGCACTTTTCATCTCTGAGCAATTGCTCGACATTTGCAATTTCTCACCTGAGCTCTCTTTAGAGTGCGCGAGAGGATGAGCAGAAGATGAGGTGGCTAGAGAAGCCCAGAGCCCCAGTGTTCTTAGGCCTACAAAAGCACTTCCAAGGAAGGGTGCTGGCTAGCAAGAGCTTTCAGTGCTGGCACTTTTCATCTCTGAGCAATTGCTCGACGTTTGCAATTTCTCAGCTCGTGTCTACGAGACGGAAAGAGAAGGACCGTGACGTTTGGTGGCTAGAGAAGCGCAAAGCCCCAGTGTTACTGCGCCTGTGAAAGCGCTTTTAAGGAAGGGTGCTGGCTAGCAACAGCTTTCAGTGCTGGCACTTTTCATCTCTGAGCAATTGCTCGACGTTTGCAATTTCTCAGCTCCTGTCTACCGACGGAAAGAGAATGACCGTGACGTTTAGTGCGTATAGAAGCGCAAAGCCCCAGTGTTGCTGCGCCTGTGAAAGCGCTTCCAAGGAAGGGTGCTGGCTAGCAAGAGCTTTCAGTGCTGGCACTTTTCATCTCTGAGCAATTGCTCGACGTTTGCAATTTCTCACCTGAGCTCTCTTTAGAGTGCGCGAGAGGATGAGCACAAGATTAGATGGCTAGAGAAGCCCAGAGCCCCAGTGTTCTTAGGCCTACAAAAGCGCTTCCAAGGAAGGGTGCTGGCTAGCAACAGCTTTCAGTGCTGGCACTTTTCATCTCTGAGCAATTGCTCGACGTTTGCAATTTCTCAGCTCGTGTCTACGAGACGGAAAGAGAAGGACAGTGACTTTTAGTGCGTATAGAAGCGCAAAGCCCCAGTGTTGCTGCGCCTGTGAAAGTGCTTCCAAGGAAGGGTGCTGGCTAGCAAAAGCTTTCAGTGCTGGCACTTTTCTTCTCTGAGCATTTGCTAGACGTTTGCAATTTCTCACCTGAGCTCTCTTTAGAGTGCGCGAGAGGATGAGCAGAAGATGAGGTGGCTAGAGAAGCCCAGAGCCCCAGTGTTCTTAGGCCTACAAAAGCGCTTCCAAGGAAGGGTGCTGGCTAGCAACAGCTTTCAGTGCTGGCACTTTTCATCTCTGAGCAATTGCTCGACGTTTGCAATTTCTCAGCTCGTGTCTACGAGACGGAAAGAGAAGGACCGTGACGTTTGGTGGCTAGAGAAGCGCAAAGCCCCAGTGTTACTGCGCCTGTGAAAGCGCTTCCAAGGAAGGGTGCTGGCTAGCAAGAGCTTTCAGTGCTGGCACTTTTCATCTCTGAGCAATTGCTCGACGTTTGCAATTTCTCACCTGAGCTCTCTTTAGAGTGCGTGAGAGGATGAGCAGAAGATGAGGTGGCTAGAGAAGCCCAGAGCCCCAGTGTTCTTAGGCCTACAAAAGCGCTTCCAAGGAAGGGTGCTGGCTAGCAAGAGCTTTCAGTGCTGGCACTTTTCATCTCTGAGCAATTGCTCGACGTTTGCAATTTCTCAGCTCGTGTCTAGGAGACGGAGAGATAGTGACCGTGACGTTTGGTGGCTAGAGAAGCGCAAAGCCCCAGTGTTGCTGCGCCTGTGAAAGCGCTTCCAAGGAAGGGTGCTGGCTAGCAAGAGCTTTCAGTGCTGGCACTTTTCATCTCTGAGCAATTGCTCGACGTTTGCAATTTCTCAGCTCCTGTCTACGAGACGGAGAGATAGTGACGGTGACGTTTGGTGGCTAGAGAAGCGCAAAGCCCCAGTGTTACTGCGCCTGTAAAGCGCTTCCAAGGAAGGGTGCTGGCTAGCAAGAGCTTTCAGTGCTGGCACTTTTCATCTCTGAGCAATTGCTCGACGTTTGCAATTTCTCAGCTCGTGTCTAGGAGACGGAAAGAGAAGGACCGTGACGTTTGGTGGCTAGAGAAGCGCAAAGCCCCAGTGTTGCTGCGCCTGTGAAAGCGCTTCCAAGGAAGGGTGCTGGCTAGCAACAGCTTTCAGTGCTGGCACTTTTCATCTCTGAGCAATTGCTCGACGTTTGCAATTTCTCACCTGAGCTCTCTTTAGAGTGCGCGAGAGGATGAGCAGAAGATGAGGTGGCTAGAGAAGCCCAGAGCCCCAGTGTTCTTAGGCCTACAAAAGCGCTTCCAAGGAAGGGTGCTGGCTAGCAACAGCTTTCAGTGCTGGCACTTTTCAGCTCTGAGCAATTGCTCGACGTTTGCAATTTCTCAGCTCCTGTCTACGAGACGGAAAGAGAAGGACCATGACGTTTGGTGCGTATAGAAGCGCAAAGCCCCAGTGTTACTGCGCCTGTGAAAGCGCTTCCAAGGAAGGGTGCTGGCTAGCAACAGCTTTCAGTGCTGGCACTTTTCATCTCTGAGCAATTGCTCGACGTTTGCAATTTCTCACCTGAGCTCTCTTTAGAGTGCGCGAGAGGATGAGCAGAAGATGAGGTGGCTAGAGAAGCCCAGAGCCCCACTGTTCTTAGGCCTACAAAAGCACTTCCAAGGAAGGGTGCTGGCTAGCAAGAGCTTTCAGTGCTGGCACTTTTCAGCTCTGAGCAATTGCTCGACGTTTGCAATTTCTCAGCTCGTGTCTACGAGGCGGAAAGAGAAGGACCGTGACGTTTGGTGGGTAGAGAAGCGCAAAGCCCCAGTGTTACTGCGCCTGTGAAAGCGCTTTTAAGGAAGGGTGCTGGCTAGCAACAGCTTTCAGTGCTGGCACTTTTCATCTCTGAGCAATTGCTCGACGTTTGCAATTTCTCAGCTCGTGTCTACGAGACGGAAAGAGAATGACCGTGACGTTTAGTGCGTATAGAAGCGCAAAGCCCCAGTGTTGCTGCGCCTGTGAAAGCGCTTCCAAGGAAGGGTGCTGGCTAGCAACAGCTTTCAGTGCTGGCACTTTTCTTCTCTGAGCAATTGCTCGACGTTTGCAATTTCTCACCTGAGCTCTCTTTAGAGTGCGCGAGAGGATGAGCAGAAGATGAGGTGGCTAGAGAAGCCCAGAGCCCCAGTGTTCTTAGGCCTACAAAAGCGCTTCCAAGGAAGGGTGCTGGCTAGCAACAGCTTTCAGTGCTGGCACTTTTCATCTCTGAGCAATTGCTCGACGTTTGCAATTTCTCAGCTCGTGTCTACGAGACGGAAAGAGAAGGACCGTGACCTTTGGTGGATAGAGAAGGGCAAAGCCCCAGTGTTGCTGCGCCTGTGAAAGCGCTTCCAAGGAAGGGTGCTGGCTAGCAACAGCTTTCAGTGCTGGCACTTTTCAGCTCTGAGCAATTGCTCGACGTTTGCAATTTCTCACCTGAGCTCTCTTTAGAGTGCGCGAGAGGATGAGCAGAAGATGAGGTGGCTAGAGAAGCCCAGAGCCCCAGTGTTCTTAGGCCTACAAAAGCGCTTCCAAGGAAGGGTGCTGGCTAGCAACAGCTTTCAGTGCTGGCACTTTTCATCTCTGAGCAATTGCTGGACGTTTGCAATTTCTCAGCTCGTGTCTAGGAGACGGAAAGAGAAGGACCGTGACGTTTGGTGGGTAGAGAAGCGCAAAGCCCCAGTGTTACTGCGCCTGTGAAAGCGCTTCCAAGGAAGGGTGCTGGCTAGCAACAGCTTTCAGTGCTGGCACTTTTCATCTCTGAGCAATTGCTCGACGTTTGCAATTTCTCAGCTCCTGTCTAGGAGACGGAAAGAGAAGGACCGTGACGTTTGGTGCTTATAGAAGCGCAAAGCCCCAGTGTTGCTGCGCCTGTAAAGCGCTTCCAAGGAAGGGTGCTGGCTAGCAAGAGCTTTCAGTGCTGGCACTTTTCATCTCTGAGCAATTGCTCGACGTTTGCAATTTCTCACCTGAGCTCTCTTTAGAGTGCGCGAGAGGATGAGCAGAAGATGAGGTGGCTAGAGAAGCCCAGAGCCCCAGTGTTCTTAGGCCTACAAAAGCGCTTCCAAGGAAGGGTGCTGGCTAGCAACAGCTTTCAGTGCTGGCACTTTTCAGCTCTGAGCAATTGCTCGACGTTTGCAATTTCTCAGCTCCTGTCTACGAGACGGAAAGAGAATGACCGTGACGTTTGGTGCGTATAAAAGTGCAAAGCCCCAGTGTTACTGCGCCTGTAAAGCGCTTCCAAGGAAGGGTGCTGGCTAGCAACAGCTTTCAGTGCTGGCACTTTTCATCTCTGAGCAATTGCTCGACGTTTGCAATTTCTCACCTGAGCTCTCTTTAGAGTGCGCGAGAGGATGAGCAGAAGATGAGGTGGCTAGAGAAGCCCAGAGCCCCACTGTTCTTAGGCCTACAAAAGCGCTTCCAAGGAAGGGTGCTGGCTAGCAACAGCTTTCAGTGCTGGCACTTTTCATCTCTGAGCAATTGCTCGACGTTTGCAATTTCTCAGCTCCTGTCTAGGAGACGGAAAGAGAAGGACCGTGACGTTTGTTGGCTAGAGAAGCGCAAAGCCCCAGTGTTACTGCGCCTGTAAAGTGCTTCCAAGGAAGGGTGCTGGCTAGCAAGAGCTTTCAGTGCTGGCACTTTTCATCTCTGAGCAATTGCTCGACGTTTGCAATTTCTCAGCTCGTGTCTACCGACGGAAAGAGAAGGACCGTGACGTTTGGTGCGTATAGAAGCGCAAAGCCCCAGTGTTGCTGCGCCTGTGAAAGCGCTTCCAAGGAAGGGTGCTGGCTAGCAAGAGCTTTCAGTGCTGGCACTTTTCATCTCTGAGCAATTGCTGGACGTTTGCAATTTCTCAGCTCCTGTCTACGAGACGGAGAGATAGTGACCGTGACGTTTGGTGGCTAGAGAAGCGCAAAGCCCCAGTGTTACTGCGCCTGTGAAAGCGCTTCCAAGGAAGGGTGCAGGCTAGCAACAGCTTTCAGTGCTGGCACTTTTCATCTCTGAGCAATTGCTGGACGTTTGCAATTTCTCAGCTCGTGTCTACGAGACGGAGAGATAGTGACCGTGACGTTTGGTGGCTAGAGAAGCGCAAAGCCACAGTGTTACTGCGCCTGTGAAAGCGCTTCCAAGGAAGGGTGCTGGCTAGCAACAGCTTTCAGTGCTGGCACTTTTCATCTCTGAGCAATTGCTGGACGTTTGCAATTTCTCAGCTCGTGTCTACGAGACGGAGAGATAGTGACCGTGACGTTTGGTGGCTAGAGAAGCGCAAAGCCCCAGTGTTACTGCGCCTGTGAAAGCGCTTCCAAGGAAGGGTGCTGGCTAGCAACAGCTTTCAGTGCTGGCACTTTTCATCTCTGAGCAATTGCTCGACGTTTGCAGTTTCTCACCTGAGCTCTCTTTAGAGTGCGCGAGAGGATGAGCAGAAGATGAGGTGGCTAGAGAAGCCCAGAGCCCCAGTGTTCTTAGGCCTACAAAAGCGCTTCCAAGGAAGGGTGCTGGCTAGCAACAGCTTTCAGTGCTGGCACTTTTCAGCTCTGAGCAATTGCTCGACGTTTGCAATTTCTCAGCTCGTGTCTACGAGACGGAAAGAGAAGGACCATGACGTTTGGTGCGTATAGAAGCGCAAAGCCCCAGTGTTACTGCGCCTGTGAAAGCGCTTCCAAGGAAGGGTGCTGGCTAGCAACAGCTTTCAGTGCTGGCACTTTTCATCTCTGAGCAATTGCTCGACATTTGCAATTTCTCACCTGAGCTCTCTTTAGAGTGCGCGAGAGGATGAGCAGAAGATGAGGTGGCTAGAGAAGCCCAGAGCCCCAGTGTTCTTAGGCCTACAAAAGCACTTCCAAGGAAGGGTGCTGGCTAGCAACAGCTTTCAGTGCTGGCACTTTTCATCTCTGAGCAATTGCTCGACGTTTGCAATTTCTCAGCTCGTGTCTACGAGACGGAAAGAGAAGGACCGTGACGTTTGGTGGCTAGAGAAGCGCAAAGCCCCAGTGTTACTGCGCCTGTGAAAGCGCTTTTAAGGAAGGGTGCTGGCTAGCAACAGCTTTCAGTGCTGGCACTTTTCATCTCTGAGCAATTGCTCGACGTTTGCAATTTCTCAGCTCCTGTCTACCGACGGAAAGAGAATGACCGTGACGTTTAGTGCGTATAGAAGCGCAAAGCCCCAGTGTTGCTGCGCCTGTGAAAGCGCTTCCAAGGAAGGGTGCTGGCTAGCAAGAGCTTTCAGTGCTGGCACTTTTCATCTCTGAGCAATTGCTCGACGTTTGCAATTTCTCACCTGAGCTCTCTTTAGAGTGCGCGAGAGGATGAGCACAAGATTAGATGGCTAGAGAAGCCCAGAGCCCCAGTGTTCTTAGGCCTACAAAAGCGCTTCCAAGGAAGGGTGCTGGCTAGCAAGAGCTTTCAGTGCTGGCACTTTTCATCTCTGAGCAATTGCTGGACGTTTGCAATTTCTCAGCTCGTGTCTACGAGACGGAAAGAGAAGGACAGTGACTTTTAGTGCGTATAGAAGCGCAAAGCCCCAGTGTTGCTGCGCCTGTGAAAGTGCTTCCAAGGAAGGGTGCTGGCTAGCAAAAGCTTTCAGTGCTGGCACTTTTCTTCTCTGAGCATTTGCTAGACGTTTGCAATTTCTCACCTGAGCTCTCTTTAGAGTGCGCGAGAGGATGAGCAGAAGATGAGGTGGCTAGAGAAGCCCAGAGCCCCAGTGTTCTTAGGCCTACAAAAGCGCTTCCAAGGAAGGGTGCTGGCTAGCAACAGCTTTCAGTGCTGGCACTTTTCATCTCTGAGCAATTGCTCGACGTTTGCAATTTCTCAGCTCGTGTCTACGAGACGGAAAGAGAAGGACCGTGACGTTTGGTGGCTAGAGAAGCGCAAAGCCCCAGTGTTACTGCGCCTGTGAAAGCGCTTCCAAGGAAGGGTGCTGGCTAGCAAGAGCTTTCAGTGCTGGCACTTTTCATCTCTGAGCAATTGCTCGACGTTTGCAATTTCTCACCTGAGCTCTCTTTAGAGTGCGTGAGAGGATGAGCAGAAGATGAGGTGGCTAGAGAAGCCCAGAGCCCCAGTGTTCTTAGGCCTACAAAAGCGCTTCCAAGGAAGGGTGCTGGCTAGCAAGAGCTTTCAGTGCTGGCACTTTTCATCTCTGAGCAATTGCTCGACGTTTGCAATTTCTCAGCTCGTGTCTAGGAGACGGAGAGATAGTGACCGTGACGTTTGGTGGCTAGAGAAGCGCAAAGCCCCAGTGTTGCTGCGCCTGTGAAAGCGCTTCCAAGGAAGGGTGCTGGCTAGCAAGAGCTTTCAGTGCTGGCACTTTTCATCTCTGAGCAATTGCTCGACGTTTGCAATTTCTCAGCTCCTGTCTACGAGACGGAGAGATAGTGACGGTGACGTTTGGTGGCTAGAGAAGCGCAAAGCCCCAGTGTTACTGCGCCTGTAAAGCGCTTCCAAGGAAGGGTGCTGGCTAGCAAGAGCTTTCAGTGCTGGCACTTTTCATCTCTGAGCAATTGCTCGACGTTTGCAATTTCTCAGCTCGTGTCTAGGAGACGGAAAGAGAAGGACCGTGACGTTTGGTGGCTAGAGAAGCGCAAAGCCCCAGTGTTGCTGCGCCTGTGAAAGCGCTTCCAAGGAAGGGTGCTGGCTAGCAACAGCTTTCAGTGCTGGCACTTTTCATCTCTGAGCAATTGCTCGACGTTTGCAATTTCTCACCTGAGCTCTCTTTAGAGTGCGCGAGAGGATGAGCAGAAGATGAGGTGGCTAGAGAAGCCCAGAGCCCCAGTGTTCTTAGGCCTACAAAAGCGCTTCCAAGGAAGGGTGCTGGCTAGCAACAGCTTTCAGTGCTGGCACTTTTCAGCTCTGAGCAATTGCTCGACGTTTGCAATTTCTCAGCTCCTGTCTACGAGACGGAAAGAGAAGGACCATGACGTTTGGTGCGTATAGAAGCGCAAAGCCCCAGTGTTACTGCGCCTGTGAAAGCGCTTCCAAGGAAGGGTGCTGGCTAGCAACAGCTTTCAGTGCTGGCACTTTTCATCTCTGAGCAATTGCTCGACGTTTGCAATTTCTCACCTGAGCTCTCTTTAGAGTGCGCGAGAGGATGAGCAGAAGATGAGGTGGCTAGAGAAGCCCAGAGCCCCACTGTTCTTAGGCCTACAAAAGCACTTCCAAGGAAGGGTGCTGGCTAGCAAGAGCTTTCAGTGCTGGCACTTTTCAGCTCTGAGCAATTGCTCGACGTTTGCAATTTCTCAGCTCGTGTCTACGAGGCGGAAAGAGAAGGACCGTGACGTTTGGTGGGTAGAGAAGCGCAAAGCCCCAGTGTTACTGCGCCTGTGAAAGCGCTTTTAAGGAAGGGTGCTGGCTAGCAACAGCTTTCAGTGCTGGCACTTTTCATCTCTGAGCAATTGCTCGACGTTTGCAATTTCTCAGCTCGTGTCTACGAGACGGAAAGAGAATGACCGTGACGTTTAGTGCGTATAGAAGCGCAAAGCCCCAGTGTTGCTGCGCCTGTGAAAGCGCTTCCAAGGAAGGGTGCTGGCTAGCAAGAGCTTTCAGTGCTGGCACTTTTCATCTCTGAGCAATTGCTCGACGTTTGCAATTTCTCACCTGAGCTCTCTTTAGAGTGCGCGAGAGGATGAGCAGAAGATGAGGTGGCTAGAGAAGCCCAGAGCCCCAGTGTTCTTAGGCCTACAAAAGCGCTTCCAAGGAAGGGTGCTGGCTAGCAACAGCTTTCAGTGCTGGCACTTTTCATCTCTGAGCAATTGCTCGACGTTTGCAATTTCTCAGCTCGTGTCTACGAGACGGAAAGAGAAGGACCGTGACCTTTGGTGGATAGAGAAGGGCAAAGCCCCAGTGTTGCTGCGCCTGTGAAAGCGCTTCCAAGGAAGGGTGCTGGCTAGCAACAGCTTTCAGTGCTGGCACTTTTCAGCTCTGAGCAATTGCTCGACGTTTGCAATTTCTCACCTGAGCTCTCTTTAGAGTGCGCGAGAGGATGAGCAGAAGATGAGGTGGCTAGAGAAGCCCAGAGCCCCAGTGTTCTTAGGCCTACAAAAGCGCTTCCAAGGAAGGGTGCTGGCTAGCAACAGCTTTCAGTGCTGGCACTTTTCATCTCTGAGCAATTGCTGGACGTTTGCAATTTCTCAGCTCGTGTCTAGGAGACGGAAAGAGAAGGACCGTGACGTTTGGTGGGTAGAGAAGCGCAAAGCCCCAGTGTTACTGCGCCTGTGAAAGCGCTTCCAAGGAAGGGTGCTGGCTAGCAACAGCTTTCAGTGCTGGCACTTTTCATCTCTGAGCAATTGCTCGACGTTTGCAATTTCTCAGCTCCTGTCTAGGAGACGGAAAGAGAAGGACCGTGACGTTTGGTGCTTATAGAAGCGCAAAGCCCCAGTGTTGCTGCGCCTGTAAAGCGCTTCCAAGGAAGGGTGCTGGCTAGCAAGAGCTTTCAGTGCTGGCACTTTTCATCTCTGAGCAATTGCTCGACGTTTGCAATTTCTCACCTGAGCTCTCTTTAGAGTGCGCGAGAGGATGAGCAGAAGATGAGGTGGCTAGAGAAGCCCAGAGCCCCAGTGTTCTTAGGCCTACAAAAGCGCTTCCAAGGAAGGGTGCTGGCTAGCAAGAGCTTTCAGTGCTGGCACTTTTCATCTCTGAGCAATTGCTCGACGTTTGCAATTTCTCAGCTCGTGTCTACCGACGGAAAGAGAAGGACCGTGACGTTTGGTGGCTAGAGAAGCGCAAAGCCCCAGTGTTACTGCGCCTGTAAAGCGCTTCCAAGGAAGGGTGCTGGCTAGCAACAGCTTTCAGTGCTGGCACTTTTCATCTCTGAGCAATTGCTCGACGTTTGCAATTTCTCAGCTCGTGTCTACCGATGGAAAGAGAAGGACCGTGACGTTTGGTGGCTAGAGAAGCGCAAAGCCCCAGTGTTACTGCGCCTGTAAAGCGCTTCCAAGGAAGGGTGCTGGCTAGCAACAGCTTTCAGTGCTGGCACTTTTCATCTCTGAGCAATTGCTCGACGTTTGCAATTTCTCAGCTCGTGTCTACGAGACGGAAAGAGAAGGACCGTGACATTTGCTGGGTAGAGAAGCGCAAAGCCCCAGTGTTGCTGCGCCTGTGAAAGCGCTTCCAAGGAAGGGTGCTGGCTAGCAAGAGCTTTCAGTGCTGGCACTTTTCATCTCTGAGCAATTGCTCGACGTTTGCAATTTCTCACCTGAGCTCTCTTTAGCGTGCGCGAGAGGATGAGCAGAAGATGAGGTGGCTAGAGAAGCCCAGAGCCCCAGTGTTCTTAGGCCTACAAAAGCGCTTCCAAGGAAGGGTGCTGGCTAGCAAGAGCTTTCAGTGCTGGCACTTTTCATCTCTGAGCAATTGCTCGACGTTTGCAATTTCTCAGCTCGTGTCTAGGAGACGGAAAGAGAAGGACCGTGACGTTTGGTGCGTATAGAAGTGCAAAGCACCAGTGTTACTGCGCCTGTAAAGCGCTTCCAAGGAAGGGTGCTGGCTAGCAAGAGCTTTCAGTGCTGGCACTTTTCTTCTCTGAGCATTTGCTAGACGTTTGCAATTTCTCACCTGAGCTCTCTTTAGAGTGCGCGAGAGGATGAGCAGAAGATGAGGTGGCTAGAGAAGCCCAGAGCCCCAGTGTTCTTAGGCCTACAAAAGCGCTTCCAAGGAAGGGTGCTGGCTAGCAAGAGCTTTCAGTGCTGGCACTTTTCATCTCTGAGCAATTGCTGGACGTTTGCAATTTCTCAGCTCGTGTCTACGAGACGGAAAGAGAAGGACCGTGACCTTTGGTGGCTAGAGAAGGGCAAAGCCCCAGTGTTACTGCGCCTGTGAAAGCGCTTCCAAGGAAGGGTGCTGGCTAGCAAGAGCTTTCAGTGCTGGCACTTTTCATCTCTGAGCAATTGCTCGACGTTTGCAATTTCTCACCTGAGCTCTCTTTAGAGTGCGCGAGAGGATGAGCAGAAGATGAGGTGGCTAGAGAAGCCCAGAGCCCCAGTGTTCTTAGGCCTACAAAAGCGCTTCCAAGGAAGGGTGCTGGCTAGCAAGAGCTTTCAGTGCTGGCACTTTTCATCTCTGAGCAATTGCTCGACGTTTGCAATTTCTCAGCTCGTGTCTAGGAGACGGAAAGAGAAGGACCGTGACGTTTGGTGCGTATAGAAGCGCAAAGCCCCAGTGTTGCTGCGCCTGTAAAGCGCTTCCAAGGAAGGGTGCTGGCTAGCAACAGCTTTCAGTGCTGGCACTTTTCATCTCTGAGCAATTGCTCGACGTTTGCAATTTCTCACCTGAGCTCTCTTTAGAGTGCGCGAGAGGATGAGCAGAAGATGAGGTGGCTAGAGAAGCCCAGAGCCCCAGTGTTCTTAGGCCTACAAAAGCGCTTCCAAGGAAGGGTGCTGGCTAGCAACAGCTTTCAGTGCTGGCACTTTTCATCTCTGAGCAATTGCTCGACGTTTGCAATTTCTCAGCTCGTGTCTAGGAGACGGAAAGAGAATGACCGTGACGTTTGGTGCTTATAGAAGCGCAAAGCCCCAGTGTTGCTGCGCCTGTAAAGCGCTTCCAAGGAAGGGTGCTGGCTAGCAAGAGCTTTCAGTGCTGGCACTTTTCATCTCTGAGCAATTCCTCGACGTTTGCAATTTCTCACCTGAGCTCTCTTTAAAGTGCGCGAGAGGATGAGCAGAAGATGAGGTGGCTAGAGAAGCCCAGAGCCCCAGTGTTCTTAGGCCTACAAAAGCGCTTCCAAGGAAGGGTGCTGGCTAGCAAGAGCTTTCAGTGCTGGCACTTTTCATCTCTGAGCAATTGCTCGACGTTTGCAATTTCTCACCTGAGCTCTCTTTAGAGTGCGCGAGAGGATGAGCAGAAGATGAGGTGGCTAGAGAAGCCCAGAGCCCCAGTGTTCTTAGGCCTACAAAAGCGCTTCCAAGGAAGGGTGCTGGCTAGCAACAGCTTTCAGTGCTGGCACTTTTCATCTCTGAGCAATTGCTCGACGTTTGCAATTTCTCAGCTCGTGTCTACGAGACGGAAAGAGAAGGACCGTGACCTTTGGTGGATAGAGAAGGGCAAAGCCCCAGTGTTGCTGCGCCTGTGAAAGCGCTTCCAAGGAAGGGTGCTGGCTAGCAACAGCTTTCAGTGCTGGCACTTTTCAGCTCTGAGCAATTGCTCGACGTTTGCAATTTCTCACCTGAGCTCTCTTTAGAGTGCGCGAGAGGATGAGCAGAAGATGAGGTGGCTAGAGAAGCCCAGAGCCCCAGTGTTCTTAGGCCTACAAAAGCGCTTCCAAGGAAGGGTGCTGGCTAGCAACAGCTTTCAGTGCTGGCACTTTTCATCTCTGAGCAATTGCTGGACGTTTGCAATTTCTCAGCTCGTGTCTAGGAGACGGAAAGAGAATGACCGTGACGTTTGGTGGCTAGAGAAGCGCAAAGCCCCAGTGTTGCTGCGCCTGTGAAAGTGCTTCCAAGGAAGGGTGCTGGCTAGCAACAGCTTTCAGTGCTGGCACTTTTAATCTCTGAGCAATTGCTCGACGTTTGCAATTTCTCCCCTGAGCTCTCTTTAGAGTGCGCGAGAGGATGAGCAGAAGATGAGGTGGCTAGAGAAGCCCAGAGCCCCAGAGTTCTTAGGCCTACAAAAGCGCTTCCAAGGAAGGGTGCTGGCTAGCAAGAGCTTTCAGTGCTGGCACTTTTCATCTCTGAGCAATTGCTCGATGTTTGCAATTTCTCACCTGAGCTCTCTTTAGAGTGCGCGAGAGGATGAGCAGAAGATGAGGTGGCTAGAGAAGCCCAGAGCCCCAGTGTTCTTAGGCCTACAAAAGCGCTTCCAAGGAAGGGTGCTGGCTAGCAACAGCTTTCAGTGCTGGCACTTTTCATCTCTGAGCAATTGCTCGACGTTTGCAATTTCTCAGCTCGTGTCTACGAGACGGAAAGAGAAGGACAGTGACTTTTAGTGCGTATAGAAGCGCAAAGCCCCAGTGTTGCTGCGCCTGTGAAAGCGCTTCCAAGGAAGGGTGCTGGCTAGCAAGAGCTTTCAGTGCTGGCACTTTTCATCTCTGAGCATTTGCTAGATGTTTGCAATTTCTCCCCTGAGCTCTCTTTAGAGTGCGCGAGAGGATGAGCAGAAGATGAGGTGGCTAGAGAAGCCCAGAGCCCCAGTGTTCTTAGGCCTACAAAAGCGCTTCCAAGGAAGGGTGCTGGCTAGCAACAGCTTTCAGTGCTGGCACTTTTCATCTCTGAGCAATTGCTCGACGTTTGCAATTTCTCAGCTCGTGTCTACGAGACGGAAAGAGAAGGACCGTGACGTTTGGTGCGTATAGAAGCGCAAAGCCCCAGTGTTACTGCGCCTGTGAAAGCGCTTCCAAGGAAGGGTGCTGGCTAGCAACAGCTTTCAGTGCTGGCACTTTTCATCTCTGAGCAATTGCTCGACGTTTGCAATTTCTCACCTGAGCTCTCTTTAGAGTGCGCGAGAGGATGAGCAGAAGATGAGGTGGCTAGAGAAGCCCAGAGCCCCAGTGTTCTTAGGCCTACAAAAGCGCTTCCAAGGAAGGGTGCTGGCTAGCAACAGCTTTCAGTGCTGGCACTTTTCATCTCTGAGCAATTGCTCGACGTTTGCAATTTCTCAGCTCGTGTCTAGGAGACGGAAAGAGAAGGACCGTGACGTTTGGTGGGTAGAGAAGCGCAAAGCCCCAGTGTTGCTGCGCCTGTAAAGCGCTTCCAAGGAAGGGTGCTGGCTAGCAACAGCTTTCAGTGCTGGCACTTTTCAGCTCTGAGCATTTGCTCGACGATTGCAATTTCTCAGCTCCTGTCTACGAGACGGAAAGAGAAGGACCGTGACGTTTGGTGCGTATAGAAGCGCAAAGCCCCAGTGTTGCTGCGCCTGTGAAAGCGCTTCCAAGGAAGGGTGCTGGCTAGCAACAGCTTTCAGTGCTGGCACTTTTCAGCTCTGAGCAATTGCTCGACGTTTGCAATTTCTCACCTGAGCTCTCTTTAGAGTGCGCGAGAGGATGAGCAGAAGATGAGGTGGCTAGAGAAGCCCAGAGCCCCAGTGTTCTTAGGCCTACAAAAGCGCTTCCAAGGAAGGGTGCTGGCTAGCAACAGCTTTCAGTGCTGGCACTTTTCATCTCTGAGCAATTGCTGGACGTTTGCAATTTCTCAGCTCGTGTCTAGGAGACGGAAAGAGAAGGACCGTGACGTTTGGTGGGTAGAGAAGCGCAAAGCCCCAGTGTTACTGCGCCTGTGAAAGCGCTTCCAAGGAAGGGTGCTGGCTAGCAACAGCTTTCAGTGCTGGCACTTTTCATCTCTGAGCAATTGCTCGACGTTTGCAATTTCTCAGCTCCTGTCTAGGAGACGGAAAGAGAAGGACCGTGACGTTTGGTGCTTATAGAAGCGCAAAGCCCCAGTGTTGCTGCGCCTGTAAAGCGCTTCCAAGGAAGGGTGCTGGCTAGCAAGAGCTTTCAGTGCTGGCACTTTTCATCTCTGAGCAATTGCTCGACGTTTGCAATTTCTCACCTGAGCTCTCTTTAGAGTGCGCGAGAGGATGAGCAGAAGATGAGGTGGCTAGAGAAGCCCAGAGCCCCAGTGTTCTTAGGCCTACAAAAGCGCTTCCAAGGAAGGGTGCTGGCTAGCAAGAGCTTTCAGTGCTGGCACTTTTCATCTCTGAGCAATTGCTCGACGTTTGCAATTTCTCAGCTCGTGTCTACCGACGGAAAGAGAAGGACCGTGACGTTTGGTGGCTAGAGAAGCGCAAAGCCCCAGTGTTACTGCGCCTGTAAAGCGCTTCCAAGGAAGGGTGCTGGCTAGCAACAGCTTTCAGTGCTGGCACTTTTCATCTCTGAGCAATTGCTCGACGTTTGCAATTTCTCAGCTCGTGTCTACCGATGGAAAGAGAAGGACCGTGACGTTTGGTGGCTAGAGAAGCGCAAAGCCCCAGTGTTACTGCGCCTGTAAAGCGCTTCCAAGGAAGGGTGCTGGCTAGCAACAGCTTTCAGTGCTGGCACTTTTCATCTCTGAGCAATTGCTCGACGTTTGCAATTTCTCAGCTCGTGTCTACGAGACGGAAAGAGAAGGACCGTGACATTTGCTGGGTAGAGAAGCGCAAAGCCCCAGTGTTGCTGCGCCTGTGAAAGCGCTTCCAAGGAAGGGTGCTGGCTAGCAAGAGCTTTCAGTGCTGGCACTTTTCATCTCTGAGCAATTGCTCGACGTTTGCAATTTCTCACCTGAGCTCTCTTTAGCGTGCGCGAGAGGATGAGCAGAAGATGAGGTGGCTAGAGAAGCCCAGAGCCCCAGTGTTCTTAGGCCTACAAAAGCGCTTCCAAGGAAGGGTGCTGGCTAGCAAGAGCTTTCAGTGCTGGCACTTTTCATCTCTGAGCAATTGCTCGACGTTTGCAATTTCTCAGCTCGTGTCTAGGAGACGGAAAGAGAAGGACCGTGACGTTTGGTGCGTATAGAAGTGCAAAGCACCAGTGTTACTGCGCCTGTAAAGCGCTTCCAAGGAAGGGTGCTGGCTAGCAAGAGCTTTCAGTGCTGGCACTTTTCTTCTCTGAGCATTTGCTAGACGTTTGCAATTTCTCACCTGAGCTCTCTTTAGAGTGCGCGAGAGGATGAGCAGAAGATGAGGTGGCTAGAGAAGCCCAGAGCCCCAGTGTTCTTAGGCCTACAAAAGCGCTTCCAAGGAAGGGTGCTGGCTAGCAAGAGCTTTCAGTGCTGGCACTTTTCATCTCTGAGCAATTGCTGGACGTTTGCAATTTCTCAGCTCGTGTCTACGAGACGGAAAGAGAAGGACCGTGACCTTTGGTGGCTAGAGAAGGGCAAAGCCCCAGTGTTACTGCGCCTGTGAAAGCGCTTCCAAGGAAGGGTGCTGGCTAGCAAGAGCTTTCAGTGCTGGCACTTTTCATCTCTGAGCAATTGCTCGACGTTTGCAATTTCTCACCTGAGCTCTCTTTAGAGTGCGCGAGAGGATGAGCAGAAGATGAGGTGGCTAGAGAAGCCCAGAGCCCCAGTGTTCTTAGGCCTACAAAAGCGCTTCCAAGGAAGGGTGCTGGCTAGCAACAGCTTTCAGTGCTGGCACTTTTCATCTCTGAGCAATTGCTCGACGTTTGCAATTTCTCAGCTCGTGTCTAGGAGACGGAAAGAGAAGGACCGTGACGTTTGGTGCGTATAGAAGCGCAAAGCCCCAGTGTTGCTGCGCCTGTAAAGCGCTTCCAAGGAAGGGTGCTGGCTAGCAACAGCTTTCAGTGCTGGCACTTTTCATCTCTGAGCAATTGCTCGACGTTTGCAATTTCTCACCTGAGCTCTCTTTAGAGTGCGCGAGAGGATGAGCAGAAGATGAGGTGGCTAGAGAAGCCCAGAGCCCCAGTGTTCTTAGGCCTACAAAAGCGCTTCCAAGGAAGGGTGCTGGCTAGCAACAGCTTTCAGTGCTGGCACTTTTCATCTCTGAGCAATTGCTCGACGTTTGCAATTTCTCAGCTCGTGTCTAGGAGACGGAAAGAGAATGACCGTGACGTTTGGTGCTTATAGAAGCGCAAAGCCCCAGTGTTGCTGCGCCTGTAAAGCGCTTCCAAGGAAGGGTGCTGGCTAGCAAGAGCTTTCAGTGCTGGCACTTTTCATCTCTGAGCAATTCCTCGACGTTTGCAATTTCTCACCTGAGCTCTCTTTAAAGTGCGCGAGAGGATGAGCAGAAGATGAGGTGGCTAGAGAAGCCCAGAGCCCCAGTGTTCTTAGGCCTACAAAAGCGCTTCCAAGGAAGGGTGCTGGCTAGCAAGAGCTTT
Organism: Sarcoramphus papa; assembly: GCA_037962945.1. Lineage (NCBI taxonomy): Eukaryota > Metazoa > Chordata > Aves > Accipitriformes > Cathartidae > Sarcoramphus > Sarcoramphus papa. The sequence goes on along the minus strand of JBBMRM010000084.1, from coordinate 4,054,321 downwards.
CAGTGCTGGCACTTTTCATCTCTGAGCAATTGCTCGACGTTTGCAATTTCTCACCTGAGCTCTCTTTAGAGTGCGCGAGAGGATGAGCAGAAGATGAGGTGGCTAGAGAAGCCCAGAGCCCCAGTGTTCTTAGGCCTACAAAAGCGCTTCCAAGGAAGGGTGCTGGCTAGCAACAGCTTTCAGTGCTGGCACTTTTCATCTCTGAGCAATTGCTCGACGTTTGCAATTTCTCAGCTCGTGTCTACGAGACGGAAAGAGAAGGACCGTGACCTTTGGTGGATAGAGAAGGGCAAAGCCCCAGTGTTGCTGCGCCTGTGAAAGCGCTTCCAAGGAAGGGTGCTGGCTAGCAACAGCTTTCAGTGCTGGCACTTTTCAGCTCTGAGCAATTGCTCGACGTTTGCAATTTCTCACCTGAGCTCTCTTTAGAGTGCGCGAGAGGATGAGCAGAAGATGAGGTGGCTAGAGAAGCCCAGAGCCCCAGTGTTCTTAGGCCTACAAAAGCGCTTCCAAGGAAGGGTGCTGGCTAGCAACAGCTTTCAGTGCTGGCACTTTTCATCTCTGAGCAATTGCTGGACGTTTGCAATTTCTCAGCTCGTGTCTAGGAGACGGAAAGAGAATGACCGTGACGTTTGGTGGCTAGAGAAGCGCAAAGCCCCAGTGTTGCTGCGCCTGTGAAAGTGCTTCCAAGGAAGGGTGCTGGCTAGCAACAGCTTTCAGTGCTGGCACTTTTAATCTCTGAGCAATTGCTCGACGTTTGCAATTTCTCCCCTGAGCTCTCTTTAGAGTGCGCGAGAGGATGAGCAGAAGATGAGGTGGCTAGAGAAGCCCAGAGCCCCAGAGTTCTTAGGCCTACAAAAGCGCTTCCAAGGAAGGGTGCTGGCTAGCAAGAGCTTTCAGTGCTGGCACTTTTCATCTCTGAGCAATTGCTCGATGTTTGCAATTTCTCACCTGAGCTCTCTTTAGAGTGCGCGAGAGGATGAGCAGAAGATGAGGTGGCTAGAGAAGCCCAGAGCCCCAGTGTTCTTAGGCCTACAAAAGCGCTTCCAAGGAAGGGTGCTGGCTAGCAACAGCTTTCAGTGCTGGCACTTTTCATCTCTGAGCAATTGCTCGACGTTTGCAATTTCTCAGCTCGTGTCTACGAGACGGAAAGAGAAGGACAGTGACTTTTAGTGCGTATAGAAGCGCAAAGCCCCAGTGTTGCTGCGGCTGTGAAAGCGCTTCCAAGGAAGGGTGCTGGCTAGCAAGAGCTTTCAGTGCTGGCACTTTTCATCTCTGAGCATTTGCTAGATGTTTGCAATTTCTCCCCTGAGCTCTCTTTAGAGTGCGCGAGAGGATGAGCAGAAGATGAGGTGGCTAGAGAAGCCCAGAGCCCCAGTGTTCTTAGGCCTACAAAAGCGCTTCCAAGGAAGGGTGCTGGCTAGCAACAGCTTTCAGTGCTGGCACTTTTCATCTCTGAGCAATTGCTCGACGTTTGCAATTTCTCAGCTCGTGTCTACGAGACGGAAAGAGAAGGACCGTGACGTTTGGTGCGTATAGAAGCGCAAAGCCCCAGTGTTACTGCGCCTGTGAAAGCGCTTCCAAGGAAGGGTGCTGGCTAGCAACAGCTTTCAGTGCTGGCACTTTTCATCTCTGAGCAATTGCTCGACGTTTGCAATTTCTCACCTGAGCTCTCTTTAGAGTGCGCGAGAGGATGAGCAGAAGATGAGGTGGCTAGAGAAGCCCAGAGCCCCAGTGTTCTTAGGCCTACAAAAGCGCTTCCAAGGAAGGGTGCTGGCTAGCAACAGCTTTCAGTGCTGGCACTTTTCATCTCTGAGCAATTGCTCGACGTTTGCAATTTCTCAGCTCGTGTCTAGGAGACGGAAAGAGAAGGACCGTGACGTTTGGTGGGTAGAGAAGCGCAAAGCCCCAGTGTTGCTGCGCCTGTAAAGCGCTTCCAAGGAAGGGTGCTGGCTAGCAACAGCTTTCAGTGCTGGCACTTTTCAGCTCTGAGCATTTGCTCGACGATTGCAATTTCTCAGCTCCTGTCTACGAGACGGAAAGAGAAGGACCGTGACGTTTGGTGCGTATAGAAGCGCAAAGCCCCAGTGTTGCTGCGCCTGTGAAAGCGCTTCCAAGGAAGGGTGCTGGCTAGCAACAGCTTTCAGTGCTGGCACTTTTCGTCTCTGAGCAATTGCTGGACGTTTGCAATTTCTCACCTGAGCTCTCTTTAGAGTGCGCGAGAGGATGAGCAGAAGATGAGGTGGCTAGAGAAGCCCAGAGCCCCAGTGTTCTTAGGCCTACAAAAGCGCTTCCAAGGAAGGGTGCTGGCTAGCAACAGCTTTCAGTGCTGGCACTTTTCAGCTCTGAGCAATTGCTCGACGTTTGCAATTTCTCAGCTCGTGTCTACCGACGGAAAGAGAAGGACCGTGACGTTTGGTGGGTAGAGAAGGGCAAAGCCCCAGTGTTGCTGCGCCTGTGAAAGCGCTTCCAAGGAAGGGTGCTGGCTAGCAAGAGCTTTCCGTGCTGGCACTTTTCATCTCTGAGCAATTGCTCGACGTTTGCAATTTCTCAGCTCGTGTCTACGAGATGGAAAGAGAAGGACCGTGACGTTTGGTGCGTATAGAAGCGCAAAGCCCCAGTGTTGCTGCGCCTGTGAAAGCACTTCCAAGGGAGGGTGCTGGCTAGCAAGAGCTTTCAGTGCTGGCACTTTTCATCTCTGAGCAATTGCTGGACGTTTGCAATTTCTCAGCTCGTTTCTAGGAGACGGAAAGAGAAGGACCGTGACGTTTGGTGCGTAGAAAAGTGCAAAGCCCCAGTGTTGCTGCGCCTGTGAAAGCGCTTCCAAGGAAGGGTGCTGGCTAGCAAGAGCTTTCAGTGCTGGCACTTTTCATCTCTGAGCAATTGCTCGACGTTTGCAATTTCTCAGCTCGTGTCTACGAGACGGAAAGAGAATGACCGTGACGTTTGGTGGCTAGAGAAGCGCAAAGCCCCAGTGTTGCTGCGCCTGTGAAAGCGCTTCCAAGGAAGGGTGCTGGCTAGCAAGAGCTTTCAGTGCTGGCACTTTTCATCTCTGAGCAATTGCTCGACGTTTGCAATTTCTCACCTGAGCTCTCTTTAGAGTGCGCGAGAGGATGAGCAGAAGATGAGGTGGCTAGAGAAGCCCAGAGCCCCAGTGTTCTTAGGCCTACAAAAGCGCTTCCAAGGAAGGGTGCTGGCTAGCAAGAGCTTTCAGTGCTGGCACTTTTCATCTCTGAGCAATTGCTGGACGTTTGCAATTTCTCAGCTCGTGTCTACGAGACGGAAAGAGAAGGACCGTGACGTTTGGTGGCTAGAGAAGCGCAAAGCCCCAGTGTTGCTGCGCCTGTAAAGTGCTTCCAAGGAAGGGTGCTGGCTAGCAACAGCTTTCAGTGCTGGCACTTTTAATCTCTGAGCAATTGCTCGACGTTTGCAATTTCTCACCTGAGCTCTCTTTAGAGTGCGCGAGAGGATGAGCAGAAGATGAGGTGGCTAGAGAAGCCCAGAGCCCCAGAGTTCTTAGGCCTACAAAAGCGCTTCCAAGGAAGGGTGCTGGCTAGCAAGAGCTTTCAGTGCTGGCACTTTTCATCTCTGAGCAATTGCTCGACGTTTGCAATTTCTCACCTGAGCTCTCTTTAGAGTGCGCGAGAGGATGAGCAGAAGATGAGGTGGCTAGAGAAGCCCAGAGCCCCAGTGTTCTTAGGCCTACAAAAGCGCTTCCAAGGAAGGGTGCTGGCTAGCAACAGCTTTCAGTGCTGGCACTTTTCATCTCTGAGCAATTGCTGGACGTTTGCAATTTCTCAGCTCGTGTCTACGAGACGGAAAGAGAAGGACAGTGACTTTTAGTGCGTATAGAAGCGCAAAGCCCCAGTGTTGCTGCGCCTGTGAAAGCGCTTCCAAGGAAGGGTGCTGGCTAGCAAGAGCTTTCAGTGCTGGCACTTTTCATCTCTGAGCATTTGCTAGACGTTTGCAATTTCTCCCCTGAGCTCTCTTTAGAGTGCGCGAGAGGATGAGCAGAAGATGAGGTGGCTAGAGAAGCCCAGAGCCCCAGTGTTCTTAGGCCTACAAAAGCGCTTCCAAGGAAGGGTGCTGGCTAGCAACAGCTTTCAGTGCTGGCACTTTTCATCTCTGAGCAATTGCTCGACGTTTGCAATTTCTCAGCTCGTGTCTACGAGACGGAAAGAGAAGGACCGTGACGTTTGGTGCGTATAGAAGCGCAAAGCCCCAGTGTTACTGCGCCTGTGAAAGCGCTTCCAAGGAAGGGTGCTGGCTAGCAACAGCTTTCAGTGCTGGCACTTTTCTTCTCTGAGCAATTGCTCGACGTTTGCAATTTCTCACCTGAGCTCTCTTTAGAGTGCGCGAGAGGATGAGCAGAAGATGAGGTGGCTAGAGAAGCCCAGAGCCCCAGTGTTCTTAGGCCTACAAAAGCGCTTCCAAGGAAGGGTGCTGGCTAGCAACAGCTTTCAGTGCTGGCACTTTTCATCTCTGAGCAATTGCTGGACGTTTGCAATTTCTCAGCTCGTGTCTACGAGACGGAAAGAGAAGGACCGTGACGTTTGGTGGGTAGAGAAGCGCAAAGCCCCAGTGTTGCTGCGCCTGTAAAGCGCTTCCAAGGAAGGGTGCTGGCTAGCAACAGCTTTCAGTGCTGGCACTTTTCATCTCTGAGCAATTGCTCGACGTTTGCAATTTCTCAGCTCGTGTCTACGAGACGGAAAGAGAAGGACCGTGACTTTTAGAGCGTATAGAAGCGCAAAGCCCCAGTGTTGCTGCGCCTGTGAAAGCGCTTCCAAGGAAGGGTGCTGGCTAGCAACAGCTTTCAGTGCTGGCACTTTTCATCTCTGAGCAATTGCTCGACGTTTGCAAATTCTCACCTGAGCTCTCTTTAGAGTGCGCGAGAGGATGAGCAGAAGATGAGGTGGCTAGAGAAGCCCAGAGCCCCAGTGTTCTTAGGCCTACAAAAGCGCTTCCAAGGAAGGGTGCTGGCTAGCAACAGCTTTCAGTGCTGGCACTTTTCATCTCTGAGCAATTGCTCGACGTTTGCAATTTCTCAGCTCCTGTCTACGAGACGGAAAGAGAAGGACCGTGACGTTTGGTGCGTATAGAAGCGCAAAGCCCCAGTGTTGCTGCGCCTGTAAAGCGCTTCCAAGGAAGGGTGCTGGCTAGCAACAGCTTTCAGTGCTGGCACTTTTCATCTCTGAGCAATTGCTCGACGTTTGCAATTTCTCACCTAAGCTCTCTTTAGAGTGCGCGAGAGGATGAGCAGAAGATGAGGTGGCTAGAGAAGCCCAGAGCCCCAGTGTTCTTAGGCCTACAAAAGCGCTTCCAAGGAAGGGTGCTGGCTAGCAACAGCTTTCAGTGCTGGCACTTTTCATCTCTGAGCAATTGCTCGACGTTTGCAATTTCTCAGCTCCTGTCTACGAGACGGAGAGATAGTGACCGTGACGTTTGGTGCGTATAGAAGCGCAAAGCCCCAGTGTTACTGCGCCTGTGAAAGCGCTTCCAAGGAAGGGTGCTGGCTAGCAAGAGCTTTCAGTGCTGGCACTTTTCATCTCTGAGCAATTGCTCGACGTTTGCAATTTCTCAGCTCGTGTCTACGAGACGGAGAGATAGTGACCGTGACGTTTGGTGGCTAGAGAAGCGCAAAGCCCCAGTGTTACTGCGCCTGTGAAAGCGCTTCCAAGGAAGGGTGCTGGCTAGCAACAGCTTTCAGTGCTGGCACTTTTCATCTCTGAGCAATTGCTCGACGTTTGCAATTTCTCACCTGAGCTCTCTTTAGAGTGCGCGAGAGGATGAGCAGAAGATGAGGTGGCTAGAGAAGCCCAGAGCCCCACTGTTCTTAGGCCTACAAAAGCACTTCCAAGGAAGGGTGCTGGCTAGCAAGAGCTTTCAGTGCTGGCACTTTTCATCTCTGAGCAATTGCTCGACGTTTGCAATTTCTCAGCTCGTGTCTACGAGACGGAAAGAGAAGGACCGTGACGTTTGGTGGGTAGAGAAGCGCAAAGCCCCAGTGTTACTGCGCCTGTGAAAGCGCTTCCAAGGAAGGGTGCTGGCTAGCAACAGCTTTCAGTGCTGGCACTTTTCATCTCTGAGCAATTGCTCGACGTTTGCAATTTCTCAGCTCGTGTCTACGAGACGGAAAGAGAATGACCGTGACGTTTAGTGCGTATAGAAGCGCAAAGCCCCAGTGTTGCTGCGCCTGTGAAAGCGCTTCCAAGGAAGGGTGCTGGCTAGCAACAGCTTTCAGTGCTGGCACTTTTCATCTCTGAGCAATTGCTCGACGTTTGCAATTTCTCACCTGAGCTCTCTTTAGAGTGCGCGAGAGGATGAGCAGAAGATGAGGTGGCTAGAGAAGCCCAGAGCCCCAGTGTTCTTAGGCCTACAAAAGCGCTTCCAAGGAAGGGTGCTGGCTAGCAACAGCTTTCAGTGCTGGCACTTTTCATCTCTGAGCAATTGCTGGACGTTTGCAATTTCTCAGCTCGTGTCTACGAGACGGAAAGAGAAGGACAGTGACTTTTAGTGCGTATAGAAGCGCAAAGCCCCAGTGTTTCTGCGCCTGTGAAAGTGCTTCCAAGGAAGGGTGCTGGCTAGCAAAAGCTTTCAGTGCTGGAACTTTTCTTCTCTGAGCATTTGCTAGACGTTTGCAATTTCTCACCTGAGCTCTCTTTAGAGTGCGCGAGAGGATGAGCAGAAGATGAGTTGGCTAGAGAAGCCCAGAGCCCCAGTGTTCTTAGGCCTACAAAAGCGCTTCCAAGGAAGGGTGCTGGCTAGCAACAGCTTTCAGTGCTGGCACTTTTCATCTCTGAGCAATTGCTCGACGTTTGCAATTTCTCAGCTCGTGTCTAGGAGACGGAAAGAGAAGGACCGTGACGTTTGGTGGGTAGAGAAGCGCAAAGCCCCAGTGTTACTGCGCCTGTAAAGCGCTTCCAAGGAAGGGTGCTGGCTAGCAACAGCTTTCAGTGCTGGCACTTTTCATCTCTGAGCAATTGCTCGACGTTTGCAATTTCTCAGCTCCTGTCTACGAGACGGAAAGAGAAGGACCGTGACGTTTGGTGCGTATAGAAGCGCAAAGCCCCAGTGTTGCTGCGCCTGTAAAGCGCTTCCAAGGAAGGGTGCTGGCTAGCAAGAGCTTTCAGTGCTGGCACTTTTCATCTCTGAGCAATTGCTCGACGTTTGCAATTTCTCACCTGAGCTCTCTTTAGAGTGCGCGAGAGGGTGAGCAGAAGATGAGGTGGCTAGAGAAGCCCAGAGCCCCAGTGTTCTTAGGCCTACAAAAGCGCTTCCAAGGAAGGGTGCTGGCTAGCAAGAGCTTTCAGTGCTGGCACTTTTCATCTCTGAGCAATTGCTGGACGTTTGCAATTTCTCAGCTCGTGTCTAGGAGACGGAAAGAGAAGGACCGTGACGTTTGGTGGGTAGAGAAGCGCAAAGCCCCAGTGTTACTGCGCCTGTAAAGTGCTTCCAAGGAAGGGTGCTGGCTAGCAACAGCTTTCAGTGCTGGCACTTTTCATCTCTGAGAAATTGCTCGAATTTTGCAATTTCGCAGCTCGTGTCTACCGACGGAAAGAGAATGACCGTGACGTTTGGTGCGTATAGAAGCGCAAAGCCCCAGTGTTGCTGCGCCTGTGAAAGCGCTTCCAAGGAAGGGTGCTGGCTAGCAAGAGCTTTCAGTGCTGGCACTTTTCTTCTCTGAGCATTTGCTCGACGTTTGCAATTTCTCACCTGAGCTCTCTTTAGAGTGCGTGAGAGGATGAGCAGAAGATGAGGTGGCTAGAGAAGCCCAGAGCCCCAGTGTTCTTAGGCCTACAAAAGCGCTTCCAAGGAAGGGTGCTGGCTAGCAACAGCTTTCAGTGCTGGCACTTTTCATCTCTGAGCAATTGCTCGACGTTTGCAATTTCTCAGCTCGTGTCTACGAGACGGAGAGATAGTGACCGTGACGTTTGGTGGCTAGAGAAGCGCAAAGCCCCAGTGTTACTGCGCCTGTGAAAGCGCTTCCAAGGAAGGGTGCTGGCTAGCAAGAGCTTTCAGTGCTGGCACTTTTCATCTCTGAGCAATTGCTGGACGTTTGCAATTTCTCAGCTCGTGTCTACGAGACGGAGAGATAGTGACCGTGACGTTTGGTGGCTAGAGAAGCGCAAAGCCCCAGTGTTACTGCGCCTGTGAAAGCGCTTCCAAGGAAGGGTGCTGGCTAGCAACAGCTTTCAGTGCTGGCACTTTTCATCTCTGAGCAATTGCTCGACGTTTGCAATTTCTCACCTAAGCTCTCTTTAGAGTGCGCGAGAGGATGAGCAGAAGATGAGGTGGCTAGAGAAGCCCAGAGCCCCAGTGTTCTTAGGCCTACAAAAGCACTTCCAAGGAAGGGTGCTGGCTAGCAAGAGCTTTCAGTGCTGGCACTTTTCATCTCTGAGCAATTGCTCGACGTTTGCAATTTCTCAGCTCGTGTCTACGAGGCGGAAAGAGAAGGACCGTGACGTTTGGTGGGTAGAGAAGCGCAAAGCCCCAGTGTTACTGCGCCTGTGAAAGCGCTTCCAAGGAAGGGTGCTGGCTAGCAACAGCTTTCAGTGCTGGCACTTTTCATCTCTGAGCAATTGCTCGACGTTTGCAATTTCTCAGCTCGTGTCTACGAGACGGAAAGAGAATGACCGTGACGTTTAGTGCGTATAGAAGCGCAAAGCCCCAGTGTTGCTGCGCCTGTGAAAGCGCTTCCAAGGAAGGGTGCTGGCTAGCAACAGCTTTCAGTGCTGGCACTTTTCATCTCTGAGCAATTGCTCGACGTTTGCAATTTCTCACCTGAGCTCTCTTTAGAGTGCGCGAGAGGATGAGCAGAAGATGAGGTGGCTAGAGAAGCCCAGAGCCCCAGTGTTCTTAGGCCTACAAAAGCGCTTCCAAGGAAGGGTGCTGGCTAGCAACAGCTTTCAGTGCTGGCACTTTTCATCTCTGAGCAATTGCTGGACGTTTGCAATTTCTCAGCTCGTGTCTACGAGACGGAAAGAGAAGGACAGTGACTTTTAGTGCGTATAGAAGCGCAAAGCCCCAGTGTTGCTGCGCCTGTGAAAGTGCTTCCAAGGAAGGGTGCTGGCTAGCAAAAGCTTTCAGTGCTGGAACTTTTCTTCTCTGAGCATTTGCTAGACGTTTGCAATTTCTCACCTGAGCTCTCTTTAGAGTGCGCGAGAGGATGAGCAGAAGATGAGTTGGCTAGAGAAGCCCAGAGCCCCAGTGTTCTTAGGCCTACAAAAGCGCTTCCAAGGAAGGGTGCTGGCTAGCAACAGCTTTCAGTGCTGGCACTTTTCGTCTCTGAGCAATTGCTCGACGTTTGCAATTTCTCAGCTCGTGTCTAGGAGACGGAAAGAGAAGGACCGTGACGTTTGGTGGGTAGAGAAGCGCAAAGCCCCAGTGTTACTGCGCCTGTAAAGCGCTTCCAAGGAAGGGTGCTGGCTAGCAACAGCTTTCAGTGCTGGCACTTTTCATCTCTGAGCAATTGCTCGACGTTTGCAATTTCTCAGCTCCTGTCTACGAGACGGAAAGAGAAGGACCGTGACGTTTGGTGCGTATAGAAGCGCAAAGCCCCAGTGTTGCTGCGCCTGTAAAGCGCTTCCAAGGAAGGGTGCTGGCTAGCAAGAGCTTTCAGTGCTGGCACTTTTCATCTCTGAGCAATTGCTCGACGTTTGCAATTTCTCACCTGAGCTCTCTTTAGAGTGCGCGAGAGGGTGAGCAGAAGATGAGGTGGCTAGAGAAGCCCAGAGCCCCAGTGTTCTTAGGCCTACAAAAGCGCTTCCAAGGAAGGGTGCTGGCTAGCAAGAGCTTTCAGTGCTGGCACTTTTCATCTCTGAGCAATTGCTGGACGTTTGCAATTTCTCAGCTCGTGTCTAGGAGACGGAAAGAGAAGGACCGTGACGTTTGGTGGGTAGAGAAGCGCAAAGCCCCAGTGTTACTGCGCCTGTAAAGTGCTTCCAAGGAAGGGTGCTGGCTAGCAACAGCTTTCAGTGCTGGCACTTTTCATCTCTGAGAAATTGCTCGAATTTTGCAATTTCGCAGCTCGTGTCTACCGACGGAAAGAGAATGACCGTGACGTTTGGTGCGTATAGAAGCGCAAAGCCCCAGTGTTGCTGCGCCTGTGAAAGCGCTTCCAAGGAAGGGTGCTGGCTAGCAAGAGCTTTCAGTGCTGGCACTTTTCTTCTCTGAGCATTTGCTCGACGTTTGCAATTTCTCACCTGAGCTCTCTTTAGAGTGCGTGAGAGGATGAGCAGAAGATGAGGTGGCTAGAGAAGCCCAGAGCCCCAGTGTTCTTAGGCCTACAAAAGCGCTTCCAAGGAAGGGTGCTGGCTAGCAACAGCTTTCAGTGCTGGCACTTTTCATCTCTGAGCAATTGCTCGACGTTTGCAATTTCTCAGCTCGTGTCTACGAGACGGAGAGATAGTGACCGTGACGTTTGGTGGCTAGAGAAGCGCAAAGCCACAGTGTTACTGCGCCTGTGAAAGCGCTTCCAAGGAAGGGTGCTGGCTAGCAAGAGCTTTCAGTGCTGGCACTTTTCATCTCTGAGCAATTGCTCGACGTTTGCAATTTCTCAGCTCGTGTCTACGAGACGGAGAGATAGTGACCGTGACGTTTGGTGGCTAGAGAAGCGCAAAGCCACAGTGTTACTGCGCCTGTGAAAGCGCTTCCAAGGAAGGGTGCTGGCTAGCAACAGCTTTCAGTGCTGGCACTTTTCATCTCTGAGCAATTGCTGGACGTTTGCAATTTCTCAGCTCGTGTCTACGAGATGGAGAGATAGTGACCGTGACGTTTGGTGGCTAGAGAAGCGCAAAGCCCCAGTGTTACTGCGCCTGTAAAAGCGCTTCCAAGGAAGGGTGCTGGCTAGCAAGAGCTTTCAGTGCTGGCACTTTTCATCTCTGAGCAATTGCTCGACGTTTGCAATTTCTCACCTGAGCTCTCTTTAGAGTGCGCGAGAGGATGAGCAGAAGATGAGGTGGCTAGAGAAGCCCAGAGCCCCAGTGTTCTTAGGCCTACAAAAGCGCTTCCAAGGAAGGGTGCTGGCTAGCAACAGCTTTCAGTGCTGGCACTTTTCAGCTCTGAGCAATTGCTCGACGTTTGCAATTTCTCAGCTCCTGTCTACGAGACGGAAAGAGAAGGACCATGACGTTTGGTGCGTATAGAAGCGCAAAGCCCCAGTGTTACTGCGCCTGTGAAAGCGCTTCCAAGGAAGGGTGCTGGCTAGCAAGAGCTTTCAGTGCTGGCACTTTTCATCTCTGAGCAATTGCTCGACGTTTGCAATTTCTCACCTGAGCTCTCTTTAGAGTGCGCGAGAGGATGAGCAGAAGATGAGGTGGCTAGAGAAGCCCAGAGCCCCACTGTTCTTAGGCCTACAAAAGCGCTTCCAAGGAAGGGTGCTGGCTAGCAACAGCTTTCAGTGCTGGCACTTTTCATCTCTGAGCAATTGCTCGACGTTTGCAATTTCTCACCTGAGCTCTCTTTAGAGTGCGCGAGAGGATGAGCAGAAGATGAGGTGGCTAGAGAAGCCCAGAGCCCCAGTGTTCTTAGGCCTACAAAAGCGCTTCCAAGGAAGGGTGCTGGCTAGCAACAGCTTTCAGTGCTGGCACTTTTCATCTCTGAGCAATTGCTGGACGTTTGCAATTTCTCAGCTCGTGTCTACGAGACGGAAAGAGAAGGACCGTGACGTTTGGTGGCTAGAGAAGCGCAAAGCCCCAGTGTTGCTGCGCCTGTGAAAGCGCTTCCAAGGAAGGGTGCTGGCTAGCAACAGCTTTCAGTGCTGGCACTTTTCATCTCTGAGCAATTGCTTGACGTTTGCAATTTCTCAGCTCGTGTCTACCGACGGAAAGAGAAGGACCGTGACGTTTGGTGGGTAGAGAAGCGCAAAGCCCCAGTGTTACTGCGCCTGTAAAGCGCTTCCAAGGAAGGGTGCTGGCTAGCAACAGCTTTCAGTGCTGGCACTTTTCAGCTCTGAGCAATTGCTGGACGTTTGCAATTTCTCAGCTCGTGTCTACGAGACGGAAAGAGAATGACCGTGACGTTTAGTGCGTATAGAAGCGCAAAGCCCCAGTGTTGCTGCGCCTGTGAAAGCGCTTCCAAGGAAGGGTGCTGGCTAGCAACAGCTTTCAGTGCTGGCACTTTTCATCTCTGAGCAATTGCTGGACGTTTGCAATTTCTCACCTGAGCTCTCTTTAGAGTGCGCGAGAGGATGAGCAGAAGATGAGGTGGCTAGAGAAGCCCAGAGCCCCAGTGTTCTTAGGGCTACAAAAGCGCTTCCAAGGAAGGGTGCTGGCTAGCAAGAGCTTTCAGTGCTGGCACTTTTCATCTCTGAGCAATTGCTCGACGATTGCAATTTCTCAGCTCGTGTCTAGGAGACGGAAAGAGAAGGACCGTGACGTTTGGTGCTTATAGAAGCGCAAAGCCCCAGTGTTGCTGCGCCTGTGAAAGCGCTTCCAAGGAAGGGTGCTGGCTAGCAACAGCTTTCAGTGCTGGCACTTTTCGTCTCTGAGCAATTGCTCGACGTTTGCAATTTCTCACCTGAGCTCTCTTTAGAGTGCGCGAGAGGATGAGCAGAAGATGAGGTGGCTAGAGAAGCCCAGAGCCCCAGTGTTCTTAGGCCTACAAAAGCGCTTCCAAGGAAGGGTGCTGGCTAGCAACAGCTTTCAGTGCTGCCACTTTTCATCTCTGAGCAATTGCTCGACGTTTGCAATTTCTCAGCTCGTGTCTACGAGACGGAAAGAGAATGACCGTGACGTTTGGTGCTTATAGAAGCGCAAAGCCCCAGTGTTACTGCGCCTGTGAAAGCGCTTCCAAGGAAGGGTGCTGGCTACCAAGAGCTTTCAGTGCTGGCACTTTTCATCTCTGAGCAATTGCTCGACGTTTGCAATTTCTCAGCTCGTGTCTACCGACGGAAAGAGAAGGACCGTGACGTTTGGTGGGTAGAGAAGCGCAAAGCCCCAGTGTTGCTGCGCCTGTGAAAGCGCTTCCAAGGAAGGGTGCTGGCTAGCAACAGCTTTCAGTGCTGGCACTTTTCATCTCTGAGCAATTGCTGGACGTTTGCAATTTCTCAGCTCGTGTCTACGAGACGGAAAGAGAAGGACCGTGACGTTTGGTGGGTAGAGAAGCGCAAAGCCCCAGTGTTGCTGCGCCTGTGAAAGCGCTTCCAAGGAAGGGTGCTGGCTAGCAAGAGCTTTCAGTGCTGGCACTTTTCATCTCTGAGCAATTGCTCGACGTTTGCAATTTCTCACCTGAGCTCTCTTTAGAGTGCGCGAGAGGATGAGCAGAAGATGAGGTGGCTAGAGAAGCCCAGAGCCCCAGTGTTCTTAGGCCTACAAAAGCGCTTCCAAGGAAGGGTGCTGGCTAGCAAGAGCTTTCAGTGCTGGCACTTTTCAGCTCTGAGCAATTGCTCGACGTTTGCAATTTCTCAGCTCGTGTCTACCGACGGAAAGAGAAGGACCGTGACGTTTGGTGGGTAGAGAAGCGCAAAGCCCCAGTGTTACTGCGCCTGTAAAGCGCTTCCAAGGAAGGGTGCTGGCTAGCAAAAGCTTTCAGTGCTGGCACTTTTCATCTCTGAGCAATTGCTCGACGTTTGCAATTTCTCAGCTCGTGTCTACGAGACGGAAAGAGAAGGACCGTGACGTTTGGTGGCTAGAGAAGCGCAAAGCCCCAGTGTTACTGCGCCTGTAAAGCACTTCCAAGGAAGGGTGCTGGCTAGCAAAAGCTTTCAGTGCTGGCACTTTTCATCTCTGAGCAATTGCTCGACGTTTGCAATTTCTCAGCTCGTGTCTACGAGACGGAAAGAGAATGACCGTGACGTTTGGTGCGTATAGAAGCGCAAAGCCCCAGTGTTGCTGCGCCTGTGAAAGCACTTCCAAGGAAGGGTGCTGGCTAGCAACAGCTTTCAGTGCTGGCACTTTTCATCTCTGAGCAATTGCTCGACGTTTGCAATTTCTCAGCTCGTGTCTACGAGACAGAAAGAGAAGGACCATGACGTTTGGTGCGTATAGAAGCGCAAAGCCCCAGTGTTGCTGCGCCTGTGAAAGCGCTTCCAAGGAAGGGTGCTGGCTAGCAAGAGCTTTCAGTGCTGGCACTTTTCGTCTCTGAGCAATTGCTGGACGTTTGCAATTTCTCCCCTGAGCTCTCTTTAGAGTGCGCGAGAGGATGAGCAGAAGTTTAGGTGGCTAGAGAAGCCCAGAGCCCCAGTGTTCTTAGGCCTACAAAAGCGCTTCCAAGGAAGGGTGCTGGCTAGCAACAGCTTTCAGTGCTGGCACTTTTCAGCTCTGAGCAATTGCTCGACGTTTGCAATTTCTCAGCTCGTGTCTACCGACGGAAAGAGAAGGACCGTGACGTTTGGTGGGTAGAGAAGCGCAAAGCCCCAGTGTTACTGCGCCTGTGAAAGCGCTTCCAAGGAAGGGTGCTGGCTAGCAAGAGCTTTCAGTGCTGGCACTTTTCATCTCTGAGCAATTGCTCGATGTTTGCAATTTCTCAGCTCGTGTCTAGGAGACGGAAAGAGAATGACCGTGACGTTTGGTGCGTATAGAAGCGCAAAGCCCCAGTGTTACTGCGCCTGTGAAAGCACTTCCAAGGAAGGGTGCTGGCTAGCAACAGCTTTCAGTGCTGGCACTTTTCATCTCTGAGCAATTGCTCGACGTTTGCAATTTCTCAGCTCGTGTCTAGGAGACGGAAAGAGAATGACCGTGACGTTTGGTGCGTATAGAAGCGCAAAGCCCCAGTGTTGCTGCGCCTGTGAAAGCGCTTCCAAGGAAGGGTGCTGGCTAGCAAGAGCTTTCAGTGCTGGCACTTTTCTTCTCTGAGCATTTGCTCGACGTTTGCAATTTCTCACCTGAGCTCTCTTTAGAGTGCGCGAGAGGATGAGCAGAAGATTAGGTGGCTAGAGAAGCCCAGAGCCCCAGTGTTCTTAGGCCTACAAAAGCGCTTCCAAGGAAGGGTGCTGGCTAGCAACAGCTTTCAGTGCTGGCACTTTTCATCTCTGAGCAATTGCTCGACGTTTGCAATTTCTCAGCTCGTGTCTACGAGACGGAGAGATAGTGACCGTGACGTTTGGTGGCTAGAGAAGCGCAAAGCCCCAGTGTTACTGCGCCTGTGAAAGCGCTTCCAAGGAAGGGTGCTGGCTAGCAACAGCTTTCAGTGCTGGCACTTTTCATCTCTGAGCAATTGCTGGACGTTTGCAATTTCTCAGCTCGTGTCTACGAGACGGAGAGATAGTGACCGTGACGTTTGGTGGCTAGAGAAGCGCAAAGCCACAGTGTTACTGCGCCTGTGAAAGCGCTTCCAAGGAAGGGTGCTGGCTAGCAACAGCTTTCAGTGCTGGCACTTTTCATCTCTGAGCAATTGCTCGACGTTTGCAATTTCTCAGCTCGTGTCTACGAGACGGAGAGATAGTGACCGTGACGTTTGGTGGCTAGAGAAGCGCAAAGCCCCAGTGTTACTGCGCCTCTAAAAGCGCTTCCAAGGAAGGGTGCTGGCTAGCAACAGCTTTCAGTGCTGGCACTTTTCAGCTCTGAGCAATTGCTCGACGTTTGCAATTTCTCAGCTCGTGTCTAGGAGACGGAAAGAGAAGGACCGTGACGTTTGGTGCGTATAGAAGCGCAAAGCCACAGTGTTGCTGCGCCTGTGAAAGCGCTTCCAAGGAAGGGTGCTGGCTAGCAACAGCTTTCAGTGCTGGCACTTTTCATCTCCGAGCAATTGCTCGACGTTTGCAATTTCTCAGCTCGTGTCTACGAGACGGAGAGATAGTGACCGTGACGTTTGGTGGCTAGAGAAGCGCAAAGCCCCAGTGTTACTGCGCCTGTGAAAGCGCTTCCAAGGAAGGGTGCTGGCTAGCAACAGCTTTCAGTGCTGGCACTTTTCATCTCTGAGCAATTGCTGGACGTTTGCAATATCTCAGCTCGTGTCTACGAGACGGAGAGATAGTGACCGTGACGTTTGGTGGCTAGAGAAGCGCAAAGCCCCAGTGTTACTGCGCCTGTAAAAGCGCTTCCAAGGAAGGGTGCTGGCTAGCAACAGCTTTCAGTGCTGGCACTTTTCATCTCTGAGCAATTGCTCGACGTTTGCAATTTCTCACCTGAGCTCTCTTTAGAGTGCGCGAGAGGATGAGCAGAAGATGAGGTGGCTAGAGAAGCCCAGAGCCCCAGTGTTCTTAGGCCTACAAAAGCGCTTCCAAGAAAGGGTGCTGGCTAGCAAGAGCTTTCAGTGCTGGCACTTTTCATCTCTGAGCAATTGCTCGACGTTTGCAATTTCTCAGCTCGTGTCTACCGACGGAAAGAGAAGGACCGTGACGTTTGGTGGGTAGAGAAGCGCAAAGCCCCAGTGTTACTGCGCCTGTAAAGCGCTTCCAAGGAAGGGTGCTGGCTAGCAAAAGCTTTCAGTGCTGGCACTTTTCATCTCTGAGCAATTGCTCGACGTTTGCAATTTCTCAGCTCGTGTCTACGAGACGGAAAGAGAAGGACCGTGACGTTTGGTGGCTAGAGAAGCGCAAAGCCCCAGTGTTACTGCGCCTGTAAAGCACTTCCAAGGAAGGGTGCTGGCTAGCAAAAGCTTTCAGTGCTGGCACTTTTCATCTCTGAGCAATTGCTCGACGTTTGCAATTTCTCAGCTCGTGTCTACGAGACGGAAAGAGAATGACCGTGACGTTTGGTGCGTATAGAAGCGCAAAGCCCCAGTGTTGCCGCGCCTGTGAAAGCACTTCCAAGGAAGGGTGCTGGCTAGCAACAGCTTTCAGTGCTGGCACTTTTCATCTCTGAGCAATTGCTCGACGTTTGCAATTTCTCAGCTCGTGTCTACAAGACAGAAAGAGAAGGACCATGACGTTTGGTGCGTATAGAAGCGCAAAGCCCCAGTGTTGCTGCGCCTGTGAAAGCGCTTCCAAGGAAGGGTGCTGGCTAGCAAGAGCTTTCAGTGCTGGCACTTTTCGTCTCTGAGCAATTGCTGGACGTTTGCAATTTCTCCCCTGAGCTCTCTTTAGAGTGCGCGAGAGGATGAGCAGAAGATGAGGTGGCTAGAGAAGCCCAGAGCCCCAGTGTTCTTAGGCCTACAAAAGCGCTTCCAAGGAAGGGTGCTGGCTAGCAACAGCTTTCAGTGCTGGCACTTTTCAGCTCTGAGCAATTGCTCGACGTTTGCAATTTCTCAGCTCGTGTCTACCGACGGAAAGAGAAGGACCGTGACGTTTGGTGGGTAGAGAAGCGCAAAGCCCCAGTGTTACTGCGCCTGTGAAAGCGCTTCCAAGGAAGGGTGCTGGCTAGCAAGAGCTTTCAGTGCTGGCACTTTTCATCTCTGAGCAATTGCTCGACGTTTGCAATTTCTCAGCTCGTGTCTACGAGACGGAAAGAGAATGACCGTGACGTTTGGTGCGTATAGAAGCGCAAAGCCCCAGTGTTACTGCGCCTGTGAAAGCACTTCCAAGGAAGGGTGCTGGCTAGCAACAGCTTTCAGTGCTGGCACTTTTCATCTCTGAGCAATTGCTCGACGTTTGCAATTTCTCAGCTCGTGTCTAGGAGACGGAAAGAGAAGGACCGTGACGTTTGGTGGCTAGAGAAGGGCAAAGCCCCAGTGTTGCTGCGCCTGTGAAAGCGCTTCCAAGGAAGGGTGCTGGCTAGCAAGAGCTTTCAGTGCTGGCACTTTTCATCTCTGAGCAATTGCTCGACGTTTGCAATTTCTCACCTGAGCTCTCTTTAGAGTGCGCGAGAGGATGAGCAGAAGATGAGGTGGCTAGAGAAGCCCAGAGCCCCAGTGTTCTTAGGCCTACAAAAGCGCTTCCAAGGAAGGGTGCTGGCTAGCAACAGCTTTCAGTGCTGGCACTTTTCATCTCTGAGCAATTGCTGGACGTTTGCAATTTCTCAGCTCGTGTCTACGAGACGGAAAGAGAATGACCGTGACGTTTGGTGCGTATAGAAGCGCAAAGCCCCAGTGTTACTGCGCCTGTGAAAGCACTTCCAAGGAAGGGTGCTGGCTAGCAACAGCTTTCAGTGCTGGCACTTTTCATCTCTGAGCAATTGCTCGACGTTTGCAATTTCTCAGCTCGTGTCTAGGAGACGGAAAGAGAAGGACCGTGACGTTTGGTGGCTAGAGAAGGGCAAAGCCCCAGTGTTGCTGCGCCTGTGAAAGCGCTTCCAAGGAAGGGTGCTGGCTAGCAACAGCTTTCAGTGCTGGCACTTTTCATCTCTGAGCAATTGCTCGACGTTTGCAATTTCTCACCTGAGCTCTCTTTAGACTGCGCGAGAGGATGAGCAGAAGATGAGGTGGCTAGAGAAGCCCAGAGCCCCAGTGTTCTTAGGCCTACAAAAGCGCTTCCAAGGAAGGGTGCTGGCTAGCAACAGCTTTCAGTGCTGGCACTTTTCATCTCTGAGCAATTGCTCGACGTTTGCAATTTCTCAGCTCCTGTCTACGAGACGGAAAGAGAAGGACCGTGACGTTTGGTGCGTATAGAAGCGCAAAGCCCCAGTGTTGCTGCGCCTGTAAAGCGCTTCCAAGGAAGGGTGCTGGCTAGCAACAGCTTTCAGTGCTGGCACTTTTCATCTCTGAGCAATTGCTCGACGTTTGCAATTTCTCACCTAAGCTCTCTTTAGAGTGCGCGAGAGGATGAGCAGAAGATGAGGTGGCTAGAGAAGCCCAGAGCCCCAGTGTTCTTAGGCCTACAAAAGCGCTTCCAAGGAAGGGTGCTGGCTAGCAACAGCTTTCAGTGCTGGCACTTTTCATCTCTGAGCAATTGCTGGACGTTTGCAATTTCTCAGCTCGTGTCTAGGAGACGGAAAGAGAAGGACCGTGACGTTTGTTGGCTAGAGAAGCGCAAAGCCCCAGTGTTGCTGCGCCTGTGAAAGCGCTTCCAAGGAAGGGTGCTGGCTAGCAAGAGCTTTCAGTGCTGGCACTTTTTATCTCTGAGAAATTGCTCGAAATTTGCAATTTCTCAGCTCGTGTCTACCGACGGAAAGAGAATGACCGTGACGTTTGGTGCGTATAGAAGCGCAAAGCCCCAGTGTTGCTGCGCCTGTGAAAGCGCTTCCAAGGAAGGGTGCTGGCTAGCAAGAGCTTTCAGTGCTGGCACTTTTCTTCTCTGAGCATTTGCTCGACGTTTGCAATTTCTCACCTGAGCTCTCTTTAGAGTGCGTGAGAGGATGAGCAGAAGATGAGGTGGCTAGAGAAGCCCAGAGCCCCAGTGTTCTTAGGCCTACAAAAGCGCTTCCAAGGAAGGGTGCTGGCTAGCAACAGCTTTCAGTGCTGGCACTTTTCATCTCCGAGCAATTGCTCGACGTTTGCAATTTCTCAGCTCGTGTCTACGAGACGGAGAGATAGTGACCGTGACGTTTGGTGGCTAGAGAAGCGCAAAGCCCCAGTGTTACTGCGCCTGTGAAAGCGCTTCCAAGGAAGGGTGCTGGCTAGCAACAGCTTTCAGTGCTGGCACTTTTCATCTCTGAGCAATTGCTGGACGTTTGCAATATCTCAGCTCGTGTCTACGAGACGGAGAGATAGTGACCGTGACGTTTGGTGGCTAGAGAAGCGCAAAGCCCCAGTGTTACTGCGCCTGTAAAAGCGCTTCCAAGGAAGGGTGCTGGCTAGCAACAGCTTTCAGTGCTGGCACTTTTCATCTCTGAGCAATTGCTCGACGTTTGCAATTTCTCACCTGAGCTCTCTTTAGAGTGCGCGAGAGGATGAGCAGAAGATGAGGTGGCTAGAGAAGCCCAGAGCCCCAGTGTTCTTAGGCCTACAAAAGCGCTTCCAAGGAAGGGTGCTGGCTAGCAACAGCTTTCAGTGCTGGCACTTTTCATCTCTGAGCAATTGCTCGACGTTTGCAATTTCTCAGCTCCTGTCTACGAGACGGAAAGAGAAGGACCGTGACGTTTGGTGCGTATAGAAGCGCAAAGCCCCAGTGTTGCTGCGCCTGTAAAGCGCTTCCAAGGAAGGGTGCTGGCTAGCAACAGCTTTCAGTGCTGGCACTTTTCATCTCTGAGCAATTGCTCGACGTTTGCAATTTCTCACCTGAGCTCTCTTTAGAGTGCGCGAGAGGATGAGCAGAAGATGAGGTGGCTAGAGAAGCCCAGAGCCCCAGTGTTCTTAGGCCTACAAAAGCGCTTCCAAGGAAGGGTGCTGGCTAGCAAGAGCTTTCAGTGCTGGCACTTTTCATCTCTGAGCAATTGCTGGACGTTTGCAATTTCTCAGCTCGTGTCTAGGAGACGGAAAGAGAAGGACCGTGAAGTTTGTTGGCTAGAGAAACGCAAAGCCACAGTGTTACTGCGCCTGTAAAGTGCTTCCAAGGAAGGGTGCTGGCTAGCAACAGCTTTCAGTGCTGGCACTTTTCATCTCTGAGAAATTGCTCGAATTTTGCAATTTCTCAGCTCGTGTCTACCGACGGAAAGAGATTGACCGTGACGTTTGGTGCGTATAGAAGCGCAAAGCCCCAGTGTTGCTGCGCCTGTGAAAGCGCTTCCAAGGAAGGGTGCTGGCTAGCAAGAGCTTTCAGTGCTGGCACTTTTCTTCTCTGAGCATTTGCTCGACGTTTGCAATTTCTCACCTGAGCTCTCTTTAGAGTGCGCGAGAGGATGAGCAGAAGATGAGGTGGCTAGAGAAGCCCAGAGCCCCAGTGTTCTTAGGCCTACAAAAGCGCTTCCAAGGAAGGGTGCTGGCTAGCAACAGCTTTCAGTGCTGGCACTTTTCATCTCTGAGCAATTGCTCGACGTTTGCAATTTCTCAGCTCGTGTCTACGAGACGGAGAGATAGTGACCGTGACGTTTGGTGGCTAGAGAAGCGCAAAGCCCCAGTGTTACTGCGCCTGTGAAAGCGCTTCCAAGGAAGGGTGCTGGCTAGCAACAGCTTTCAGTGCTGGCACTTTTCATCTCTGAGCAATTGCTGGACGTTTGCAATTTCTCAGCTCGTGTCTACGAGACGGAGAGATAGTGACCGTGACGTTTGGTGGCTAGAGAAGCGCAAAGCCACAGTGTTACTGCGCCTGTGAAAGCGCTTCCAAGGAAGGGTGCTGGCTAGCAACAGCTTTCAGTGCTGGCACTTTTCATCTCTGAGCAATTGCTGGACGTTTGCAATTTCTCAGCTCGTGTCTACGAGACGGAGAGATAGTGACCGTGACGTTTGGTGGGTAGAGAAGCGCAAAGCCCCAGTGTTACTGCGCCTGTAAAAGCGCTTCCAAGGAAGGGTGCTGGCTAGCAACAGCTTTCAGTGCTGGCACTTTTCATCTCTGAGCAATTGCTGGACGTTTGCAATTTCTCAGCTCGTGTCTAGGAGACGGAAAGAGAAGGACCGTGACGTTTGGTGCGTATAGAAGCGCAAAGCCACAGTGTTGCTGCGCCTGTGAAAGCGCTTCCAAGGAAGGGTGCTGGCTAGCAACAGCTTTCAGTGCTGGCACTTTTCATCTCCGAGCAATTGCTCGACGTTTGCAATTTCTCAGCTCGTGCCTACGAGACGGAGAGATAGTGACCGTGACGTTTGGTGGCTAGAGAAGCGCAAAGCCCCAGTGTTACTGCGCCTGTGAAAGCGCTTCCAAGGAAGGGTGCTGGCTAGCAACAGCTTTCAGTGCTGGCACTTTTCATCTCTGAGCAATTGCTGGACGTTTGCAATATCTCAGCTCGTGTCTACGAGACGGAGAGATAGTGACCGTGACGTTTGGTGGCTAGAGAAGCGCAAAGCCCCAGTGTTACTGCGCCTGTAAAAGCGCTTCCAAGGAAGGGTGCTGGCTAGCAACAGCTTTCAGTGCTGGCACTTTTCATCTCTGAGCAATTGCTCGACGTTTGCAATTTCTCACCTGAGCTCTCTTTAGAGTGCGCGAGAGGATGAGCAGAAGATGAGGTGGCTAGAGAAGCCCAGAGCCCCAGTGTTCTTAGGCCTACAAAAGCGCTTCCAAGAAAGGGTGCTGGCTAGCAAGAGCTTTCAGTGCTGGCACTTTTCAGCTCTGAGCAATTGCTCGACGTTTGCAATTTCTCAGCTCGTGTCTACCGACGGAAAGAGAAGGACCGTGACGTTTGGTGGGTAGAGAAGCGCAAAGCCCCAGTGTTACTGCGCCTGTAAAGCGCTTCCAAGGAAGGGTGCTGGCTAGCAAAAGCTTTCAGTGCTGGCACTTTTCATCTCTGAGCAATTGCTCGACGTTTGCAATTTCTCAGCTCGTGTCTACGAGACGGAAAGAGAAGGACCGTGACGTTTGGTGGCTAGAGAAGCGCAAAGCCCCAGTGTTACTGCGCCTGTAAAGCACTTCCAAGGAAGGGTGCTGGCTAGCAAGAGCTTTCAGTGCTGGCACTTTTCATCTCTGAGCAATTGCTCGACGTTTGCAATTTCTCAGCTCCTGTCTACGAGACGGAAAGAGAATGACCGTGACGTTTGGTGCGTATAGAAGCGCAAAGCCCCAGTGTTGCTGCGCCTGTGAAAGCACTTCCAAGGAAGGGTGCTGGCTAGCAACAGCTTTCAGTGCTGGCACTTTTCATCTCTGAGCAATTGCTCGACGTTTGCAATTTCTCAGCTCGTGTCTACGAGACAGAAAGAGAAGGACCATGACGTTTGGTGCGTATAGAAGCGCAAAGCCCCAGTGTTGCTGCGCCTGTGAAAGCGCTTCCAAGGAAGGGTGCTGGCTAGCAAGAGCTTTCAGTGCTGGCACTTTTCGTCTCTGAGCAATTGCTGGACGTTTGCAATTTCTCCCCTGAGCTCTCTTTAGAGTGCGCGAGAGGATGAGCAGAAGTTTAGGTGGCTAGAGAAGCCCAGAGCCCCAGTGTTCTTAGGCCTACAAAAGCGCTTCCAAGGAAGGGTGCTGGCTAGCAACAGCTTTCAGTGCTGGCACTTTTCAGCTCTGAGCAATTGCTCGACGTTTGCAATTTCTCAGCTCGTGTCTACCGACGGAAAGAGAAGGACCGTGACGTTTGGTGGGTAGAGAAGCGCAAAGCCCCAGTGTTACTGCGCCTGTGAAAGCGCTTCCAAGGAAGGGTGCTGGCTAGCAACAGCTTTCAGTGCTGGCACTTTTCATCTCTGAGCAATTGCTCGACGTTTGCAATTTCTCAGCTCGTGTCTAGAAGACGGAAAGAGAATGACCGTGACGTTTGGTGCGTATAGAAGCGCAAAGCCCCAGTGTTACTGCGCCTGTGAAAGCACTTCCAAGGAAGGGTGCTGGCTAGCAACAGCTTTCAGTGCTGGCACTTTTCATCTCTGAGCAATTGCTCGACGTTTGCAATTTCTCAGCTCGTGTCTAGGAGACGGAAAGAGAATGACCGTGACGTTTGGTGCGTATAGAAGCGCAAAGCCCCAGTGTTGCTGCGCCTGTGAAAGCGCTTCCAAGGAAGGGTGCTGGCTAGCAAGAGCTTTCAGTGCTGGCACTTTTCTTCTCTGAGCATTTGCTCGACGTTTGCAATTTCTCACCTGAGCTCTCTTTAGAGTGCTCGAGAGGATGAGCAGAAGATGAGGTGGCTAGAGAAGCCCAGAGCCCCAGTGTTCTTAGGCCTACAAAAGCGCTTCCAAGGAAGGGTGCTGGCTAGCAACAGCTTTCAGTGCTGGCACTTTTCATCTCTGAGCAATTGCTCGACGTTTGCAATTTCTCAGCTCGTGTCTACGAGACGGAGAGATAGTGACCGTGACGTTTGGTGGCTAGAGAAGCGCAAAGCCCCAGTGTTACTGCGCCTGTGAAAGCGCTTCCAAGGAAGGGTGCTGGCTAGCAACAGCTTTCAGTGCTGGCACTTTTCATCTCTGAGCAATTGCTGGACGTTTGCAATTTCTCAGCTCGTGTCTACGAGACGGAGAGATAGTGACCGTGACGTTTGGTGGCTAGAGAAGCGCAAAGCCACAGTGTTACTGCGCCTGTGAAAGCGCTTCCAAGGAAGGGTGCTGGCTAGCAACAGCTTTCAGTGCTGGCACTTTTCATCTCTGAGCAATTGCTGGACGTTTGCAATTTCTCAGCTCGTGTCTACGAGACGGAGAGATAGTGACCGTGACGTTTGGTGGCTAGAGAAGCGCAAAGCCCCAGTGTTACTGCGCCTGTAAAAGCGCTTCCAAGGAAGGGTGCTGGCTAGCAACAGCTTTCAGTGCTGGCACTTTTCAGCTCTGAGCAATTGCTGGACGTTTGCAATTTCTCAGCTCGTGTCTAGGAGACGGAAAGAGAATGACCGTGACGTTTGGTGGGTAGAGAAGCGCAAAGCCCCAGTGTTGCTGCGCCTGTGAAAGCGCTTCCAAGGAAGGGTGCTGGCTAGCAAGAGCTTTCAGTGCTGGCACTTTTCATCTCTGAGCAATTGCTGGACGTTTGCAATTTCTCAGCTCGTGTCTAGGAGACGGAAAGAGAATGACTGTGACGTTTGGTGGGTAGAGAAGCGCAAAGCCCCAGTGTGGCTGCGCCTGTGAAAGCGCTTCCAAGGAAGGGTGCTGGCTAGCAACAGCTTTCAGTGCTGGCACTTTTCATCTCCGAGCAATTGCTCGACGTTTGCAATTTCTCAGCTCGTGTCTACGAGACGGAAAGAGAAGGACCGTGACGTTTGGTGGGTAGAGAAGTGCAAAGCCCCAGTGTTACTGCGCCTGTGAAAGCGCTTCCAAGGAAGGGTGCTGGCTAGCAACAGCTTTCAGTGCTGGCACTTTTCTTCTCTGAGCAATTGCTGGACGTTTGCAATTTCTCACCTGAGCTCTCTTTAGAGTGCGCGAGAGGATGAGCAGAAGATGAGGTGGCTAGAGAAGCCCAGAGCCCCAGTGTTCTTAGGGCTACAAAAGCGCTTCCAAGGAAGGGTGCTGGCTAGCAACAGCTTTCAGTGCTGGCACTTTTCATCTCTGAGCAATTGCTCGACGTTTGCAATTTCTCAGCTCGTGTCTAGGAGACGGAAAGAGAATGACCGTGACGTTTGGTGCGTATAGAAGCGCAAAGCCCCAGTGTTGCTGCGCCTGTGAAAGCGCTTCCAAGGAAGGGTGCTGGCTAGCAAGAGCTTTCAGTGCTGGCACTTTTCTTCTCTGAGCATTTGCTCGACGTTTGCAATTTCTCACCTGAGCTCTCTTTAGAGTGCGCGAGAGGATGAGCAGAAGATGAGGTGGCTAGAGAAGCCCAGAGCCCCAGTGTTCTTAGGCCTACAAAAGCGCTTCCAAGGAAGGGTGCTGGCTAGCAACAGCTTTCAGTGCTGGCACTTTTCATCTCTGAGCAATTGCTCGACGTTTGCAATTTCTCAGCTCGTGTCTACGAGACGGAGAGATAGTGACCGTGACGTTTGGTGGCTAGAGAAGCGCAAAGCCCCAGTGTTACTGCGCCTGTGAAAGCGCTTCCAAGGAAGGGTGCTGGCTAGCAACAGCTTTCAGTGCTGGCACTTTTCATCTCTGAGCAATTGCTGGACGTTTGCAATTTCTCAGCTCGTGTCTACGAGACGGAGAGATAGTGACCGTGACGTTTGGTGGCTAGAGAAGCGCAAAGCCACAGTGTTACAGCGCCTGTGAAAGCGCTTCCAAGGAAGGGTGCTGGCTAGCAACAGCTTTCAGTGCTGGCACTTTTCATCTCTGAGCAATTGCTGGACGTTTGCAATTTCTCAGCTCGTGTCTACGAGACGGAGAGATAGTGACCGTGACGTTTGGTGGCTAGAGAAGCGCAAAGCCCCAGTGTTACTGCGCCTGTAAAAGCGCTTCCAAGGAAGGGTGCTGGCTAGCAACAGCTTTCAGTGCTGGCACTTTTCAGCTCTGAGCAATTGCTGGACGTTTGCAATTTCTCAGCTCGTGTCTAGGAGACGGAAAGAGAATGACCGTGACGTTTGGTGGGTAGAGAAGCGCAAAGCCCCAGTGTTGCTGCGCCTGTGAAAGCGCTTCCAAGGAAGGGTGCTGGCTAGCAAGAGCTTTCAGTGCTGGCACTTTTCATCTCTGAGCAATTGCTGGACGTTTGCAATTTCTCAGCTCGTGTCTAGGAGACGGAAAGAGAATGACTGTGACGTTTGGTGGGTAGAGAAGCGCAAAGCCCCAGTGTGGCTGCGCCTGTGAAAGCGCTTCCAAGGAAGGGTGCTGGCTAGCAACAGCTTTCAGTGCTGGCACTTTTCATCTCCGAGCAATTGCTCGACGTTTGCAATTTCTCAGCTCGTGTCTACGAGACGGAAAGAGAAGGACCGTGACGTTTGGTGGGTAGAGAAGTGCAAAGCCCCAGTGTTACTGCGCCTGTGAAAGCGCTTCCAAGGAAGGGTGCTGGCTAGCAACAGCTTTCAGTGCTGGCACTTTTCTTCTCTGAGCAATTGCTGGACGTTTGCAATTTCTCACCTGAGCTCTCTTTAGAGTGCGCGAGAGGATGAGCAGAAGATGAGGTGGCTAGAGAAGCCCAGAGCCCCAGTGTTCTTAGGCCTACAAAAGCGCTTCCAAGGAAGGGTGCTGGCTAGCAACAGCTTTCAGTGCTGGCACTTTTCATCTCTGAGCAATTGCTCGACGTTTGCAATTTCTCAGCTCGTTTCTACGAGACGGAAAGAGAATGACCGTGACGTTTGGTGCGTATAGAAGCGCAAAGCCCCAGTGTTGCTGCGCCTGTGAAAGCGCTTCCAAGGAAGGGTGCTGGCTAGCAAGAGCTTTCAGTGCTGGCACTTTTCATCTCTGAGCAATTGCTCGACGTTTGCAATTTCTCACCTGAGCTCTCTTTAGAGTGCGCGAGAGGATGAGCAGAAGATGAGGTGGCTAGAGAAGCCCAGAGCCCCAGTGTTCTTAGGCCTACAAAAGCGCTTCCAAGGAAGGGTGCTGGCTAGCAACAGCTTTCAGTGCTGGCACTTTTCATCTCTGAGCAATTGCTCGACGTTTGCAATTTCTCAGCTCGTGTCTACCGACGGAAAGAGAAAGACCGTGACGTTTGGTGGGTAGAGAAGCGCAAAGCCCCAGTGTTACTGCGCCTGTAAAGCGCTTCTAAGGAAGGGTGCTGGCTAGCAAAAGCTTTCAGTGCTGGCACTTTTCATCTCTGAGCAATTGCTCGACGTTTGCAATTTCTCAGCTCGTGTCTACGAGACGGAAAGAGAAGGACCGTGACGTTTGGTGGGTAGAGAAGCGCAAAGCCCCAGTGTTACTGCGCCTGTAAAGCGCTTCCAAGGAAGGGTGCTGGCTAGCAAAAGCTTTCAGTGCTGGCACTTTTCATCTCTGAGCAATTGCTCGACGTTTGCAATTTCTCAGCTCGTGTCTACGAGACGGAAAGAGAATGACCATGACGTTTGGTGCGTATAGAAGCGCAAAGCCCCAGTGTTGCTGCGCCTGTGAAAGCACTTCCAAGGAAGGGTGCTGGCTAGCAACAGCTTTCAGTGCTGGCACTTTTCAGCTCTGAGCAATTGCTCGACGTTTGCAATTTCTCAGCTCGTGTCTACGAGACGGAAAGAGAAGGACCGTGACGTTTGGTGGCTAGAGAAGCGCAAAGCCCCAGTGTTACTGCGCCTGTGAAAGCGCTTCCAAGGAAGGGTGCTGGCTAGCAAGAGCTTTCAGTGCTGGCACTTTTCATCTCTGAGCAATTGCTCGACGTTTGCAATTTCTCACCTGAGCTCTCTTTAGAGTGCGCGAGAGGATGAGCAGAAGATGAGGTGGCTAGAGAAGCCCAGAGCCCCAGTGTTCTTAGGCCTACAAAAGCGCTTCCAAGGAAGGGTGCTGGCTAGCAAGAGCTTTCAGTGCTGGCACTTTTCATCTCTGAGCAATTGCTCGACGTTTGCAATTTCTCAGCTCGTGTCTACCGACGGAAAGAGAAGGACCGTGACGTTTGGTGGCTAGAGAAGCGCAAAGCCCCAGTGTTACTGCGCCTGTGAAAGCGCTTCCAAGGAAGGGTGCTGGCTAGCAAGAGCTTTCAGTGCTGGCACTTTTCATCTCTGAGCAATTGCTCGACGTTTGCAATTTCTCAGCTCGTGTCTACGAGACGGAAAGAGAAGGACCGTGACGTTTGGTGCGTATAGAAGCGCAAAGCCCCAGTGTTACTGCGCCTGTGAAAGCACTTCCAAGGAAGGGTGCTGGCTAGCAACAGCTTTCAGTGCTGGCACTTTTCATCTCTGAGCAATTGCTCGACGTTTGCAATTTCTCAGCTCGTGTCTAGGAGACGGAAAGAGAAGGACCGTGACGTTTGGTGCGTAGAAAAGTGCAAAGCCCCAGTGTTGCTGCGCCTGTGAAAGCGCTTCCAAGGAAGGGTGCTGGCTAGCAACAGCTTTCAGTGCTGGCACTTTTCATCTCTGAGCAATTGCTCGACGTTTGCAATTTCTCACCTGAGCTCTCTTTAGAGTGCGCGAGAGGATGAGCAGAAGATGAGGTGGCTAGAGAAGCCCAGAGCCCCAGTGTTCTTAGGCCTACAAAAGCACTTCCAAGGAAGGGTGCTGGCTAGCAAGAGCTTTCAGTGCTGGCACTTTTCATCTCTGAGCAATTGCTCGACGTTTGCAATTTCTCAGCTCGTGTCTACGAGGCGGAAAGAGAATGACCGTGACGTTTGGTGGGTAGAGAAGCGCAAAGCCCCAGTGTTGCTGCGCCTGTGAAAGCGCTTCCAAGGAAGGGTGCTGGCTAGCAAGAGCTTTCAGTGCTGGCACTTTTCAGCTCTGAGCAATTGCTCGACGTTTGCAATTTCTCAGCTCGTGTCTACGAGACGGAAAGAGAATGACCGTGACGTTTAGTGCGTATAGAAGCGCAAAGCCCCAGTGTTGCTGCGCCTGTGAAAGCGCTTCCAAGGAAGGGTGCTGGCTAGCAAGAGCTTTCAGTGCTGGCACTTTTCATCTCTGAGCAATTGCTCGACGTTTGCAATTTCTCACCTGAGCTCTCTTTAAGGTGCGCGAGAGGATGAGCAGAAGATGAGGTGGCTAGAGAAGCCCAGAGCCCCAGTGTTCTTAGGCCTACAAAAGCGCTTCCAAGGAAGGGTGCTGGCTAGCAACAGCTTTCAGTGCTGGCACTTTTCATCTCTGAGCAATTGCTGGACGTTTGCAATTTCTCAGCTCGTGTCTACGAGACGGAAAGAGAATGACCGTGACGTTTGGTGCGTATAGAAGCGCAAAGCCCCAGTGTTGCTGCGCCTGTGAAAGTGCTTCCAAGGAAGGGTGCTGGCTAGCAAAAGCTTTCAGTGCTGGCACTTTTCTTCTCTGAGCATTTGCTAGACGTCTGCAATTTCTCACCTGAGCTCTCTTTAGAGTGCGCGAGAGGATGAGCAGAAGATGAGGTGGCTAGAGAAGCCCAGAGCCCCAGTGTTCTTAGGCCTACAAAAGCGCTTCCAAGGAAGGGTGCTGGCTAGCAAGAGCTTTCAGTGCTGGCACTTTTCATCTCTGAGCAATTGCTCGACGTTTGCAATTTCTCACCTGAGCTCTCTTTAGAGTGCGCGAGAGGATGAGCAGAAGTTTAGGTGGCTAGAGAAGCCCAGAGCCCCAGTGTTCTTAGGCCTACAAAAGCGCTTCCAAGGAAGGGTGCTGGCTAGCAAGAGCTTTCAGTGCTGGCACTTTTCATCTCTGAGCAATTGCTCGACGTTTGCAATTTCTCAGCTCGTGTCTACGAGACGGAAAGGGAATGACCATGACGGTTGGTGCGTATAGAAGCGCAAAGCCCCAGTGTTACTGCGCCTGTGAAAGCGCTTCCAAGGAAGGGTGCTGGCTAGCAAGAGCTTTCAGTGCTGGCACTTTTCATCTCTGAGCAATTGCTCGACGTTTGCAATTTCTCAGCTCGTGTCTACCGACGGAAAGAGAAGGACCGTGACGTTTGGTGGGTAGAGAAGCGCAAAGCCCCAGTGTTACTGCGCCTGTGAAAGCGCTTCCAAGGAAGGGTGCTGGCTAGCAAGAGCTTTCAGTGCTGGCACTTTTCATCTCTGAGCAATTGCTCGACGTTTGCAATTTCTCAGCTCGTGTCTACGAGACGGAAAGAGAAGGACCGTGACGTTTGGTGCGTATAGAAGCGCAAAGCCCCAGTGTTACTGCGCCTGTGAAAGCACTTCCAAGGAAGGGTGCTGGCTAGCAACAGCTTTCAGTGCTGGCACTTTTCATCTCTGAGCAATTGCTCGACGTTTGCAATTTCTCAGCTCGTGTCTACGAGACGGAAAGAGAAGGACCGTGACGTTTGGTGCGTAGAAAAGTGCAAAGCCCCAGTGTTGCTGCGCCTGTGAAAGCGCTTCCAAGGAAGGGTGCTGGCTAGCAACAGCTTTCAGTGCTGGCACTTTTCATCTCTGAGCAATTGCTGGACGTTTGCAATTTCTCACCTGAGCTCTCTTTAGAGTGCGCGAGAGGATGAGCAGAAGTTTAGGTGGCTAGAGAAGCCCAGAGCCCCAGTGTTCTTAGGCCTACAAAAGCACTTCCAAGGAAGGGTGCTGGCTAGCAAGAGCTTTCAGTGCTGGCACTTTTCATCTCTGAGCAATTGCTCGACGTTTGCAATTTCTCAGCTCGTGTCTACGAGGCGGAAAGAGAATGACCGTGACGTTTGGTGGGTAGAGAAGCGCAAAGCCCCAGTGTTGCTGCGCCTGTGAAAGCGCTTCCAAGGAAGGGTGCTGGCTAGCAACAGCTTTCAGTGCTGGCACTTTTCAGCTCTGAGCAATTGCTCGACGTTTGCAATTTCTCAGCTCCTGTCTACGAGACGGAAAGAGAAGGACCGTGACGTTTAGTGCGTATAGAAGCGCAAAGCCACAGTGTTGCTGCGCCTGTGAAAGCGCTTCCAAGGAAGGGTGCTGGCTAGCAACAGCTTTCAGTGCTGGCACTTTTCATCTCTGAGCAATTGCTCGACGTTTGCAATTTCTCACCTGAGCTCTCTTTAAGGTGCGCGAGAGGATGAGCAGAAGATGAGGTGGCTAGAGAAGCCCAGAGCCCCAGTGTTCTTAGGCCTACAAAAGCGCTTCCAAGGAAGGGTGCTGGCTAGCAACAGCTTTCAGTGCTGGCACTTTTCATCTCTGAGCAATTGCTCGACGTTTGCAATTTCTCAGCTCCTGTCTACGAGACGGAAAGAGAAGGACCGTGACGTTTGGTGCGTATAGAAGCGCAAAGCCCCAGTGTTGCTGCGCCTGTGAAAGTGCTTCCAAGGAAGGGTGCTGGCTAGCAAAAGCTTTCAGTGCTGGCACTTTTCTTCTCTGAGCATTTGCTAGACGTCTGCAATTTCTCACCTGAGCTCTCTTTAGAGTGCGCGAGAGGATGAGCAGAAGATGAGGTGGCTAGAGAAGCCCAGAGCCCCAGTGTTCTTAGGCCTACAAAAGCGCTTCCAAGGAAGGGTGCTGGCTCGCAAGAGCTTTCAGTGCTGGCACTTTTCATCTCTGAGCAATTGCTCGACGTTTGCAATTTCTCACCTGAGCTCTCTTTAGATTGCGCGAGAGGATGAGCAGAAGATGAGGTGGCTAGAGAAGCCCAGAGCCCCAGTGTTCTTAGGCCTACAAAAGCGCTTCCAAGGAAGGGTGCTGGCTAGCAACAGCTTTCAGTGCTGGCACTTTTCATCTCTGAGCAATTGCTCGACGTTTGCAATTTCTCAGCTCGTGTCTACGAGACGGAAAGGGAATGACCATGACGTTTGGTGCGTATAGAAGCGCAAAGCCCCAGTGTTACTGCGCCTGTGAAAGCGCTTCCAAGGAAGGGTGCTGGCTAGCAAGAGCTTTCAGTGCTGGCACTTTTCATCTCTGAGCAATTGCTCGACGTTTGCAATTTCTCACCTGAGCTCTCTTTAGAGTGCGCGAGAGGATGAGCAGAAGATGAGGTGGCTAGAGAAGCCCAGAGCCCCAGTGCTCTTAGGCCTACAAAAGCGCTTCCAAGGAAGGGTGCTGGCTAGCAAGAGCTTTCAGTGCTGGCACTTTTCATCTCTGAGCAATTGCTCGACGTTTGCAATTTCTCAGCTCGTGTCTACGAGACGTAAAGAGAATGACAGTGACGTTTGGTGGATAGAGAAGCGCAAAGCCCCAGTGTTACTGCGCCTGTGAAAGCGCTTCCAAGGAAGGGTGCTGGCTAGCAACAGCTTTCAGTGCTGGCACTTTTCATCTCTGAGCAATTGCTCGACGTTTGCAATTTCTCACCTGAGCTCTCTTTAGAGTGCGCGAGAGGATGAGCAGAAGATGAGGTGGCTAGAGAAGCCCAGAGCCCCAGTGTTCTTAGGCCTACAAAAGCGCTTCCAAGGAAGGGTGCTGGCTAGCAACAGCTTTCAGTGCTGGCACTTTTCAGCTCTGAGCAATTGCTCGACGATTGCAATTTCTCAGCTCGTGTCTACGAGACGGAAAGAGAAGGACCGTGACGTTTGGTGGGTAGAGAAGCGCAAAGCCCCACTGTTGCTGCGCCTGTGAAAGCGCTTCCAAGGAAGGGTGCTGGCTAGCAAGAGCTTTCAGTGCTGGCACTTTTCTTCTCTGAGCAATTGCTCGACGTTTGCAATTTCTCACCTGAGCTCTCTTTAGAGTGCGCGAGAGGATGAGCAGAAGTTTAGGTGGCTAGAGAAGCCCAGAGCCCCACTGTTCTTAGGCCTACAAAAGCGCTTCCAAGGAAGGGTGCTGGCTAGCAACAGCTTTCAGTGCTGGCACTTTTCACCTCTGAGCAATTGCTCGACGTTTGCAATTTCTCAGCTCGTGTCTACGAGACGGAAAGAGAAGGACCGTGACGTTTGGTGGGTAGAGAAGCGCAAAGCCCCAGTGTTACTGCGCCTGTGAAAGCACTTCCAAGGAAGGGTGCTGGCTAGCAAGAGCTTTCAGTGCTGGCACTTTTCTTCTCTGAGCAATTGCTCGACGTTTGCAATTTCTCAGCTCGTGTCTACGAGACGGAAAGAGAAGGACCGTGACGTTTGGTGGCTAGAGAAGAGCAAAGCCCCAGTGTTGCTGCGCCTGTGAAAGCGCTTCCAAGGAAGGGTGCTGGCTAGCAAGAGCTTTCAGTGCTGGCACTTTTCATCTCTGAGCAATTGCTGGATGTTTGCAATTTCTCAGCTCGTGTCTACGAGATGGAAAGAGAATGACCGTGACGTTTGGTGGGTAGAGAAGCGCAAAGCCCCAGTGTTACTGCGCCTGTGAAAGCGCTTCCAAGGAAGGGTGCTGGCTAGCAACAGCTTTCAGTGCTGGCACTTTTCAGCTCTGAGCAATTGCTGGACGTTTGCAATTTCTCAGCTCGTGTCTACGAGACGGAAAGAGAAGGACCGTGACGTTTGGTGGCTAGAGAAGCGCAAAGCCCCAGTGTTGCTGCGCCTGTGAAAGCGCTTCCAAGGAAGGGTGCTGGCTAGCAAGAGCTTTCAGTGCTGGCACTTTTCATCTCTGAGCAATTGCTCGACGTTTGCAATTTCTCACCTGAGCTCTCTTTAGAGTGCGCGAGAGGATGAGCAGAAGATGAGGTGGCTAGAGAAGCCCAGAGCCCCACTGTTCTTAGGCCTACAAAAGCGCTTCCAAGGAAGGGTGCTGGCTAGCAACAGCTTTCAGTGCTGGCACTTTTCAGCTCTGAGCAATTGCTCGACGTTTGCAATTTCTCAGCTCGTGTCTAGGAGACGGAAAGAGAATGACAGTGACGTTTGGTGGATAGAGATGCGCAAAGCCCCAGTGTTACTGCGCCTGTGAAAGCGCTTCCAAGGAAGGGTGCTGGCTAGCAAAAGCTTTCAGTGCTGGCACTTTTCATCTCTGAGCAATTGCTCGACGTTTGCAATTTCTCCCCTGAGCTCTCTTTAGACTGCGCGAGAGGATGAGCAGAAGATGAGGTGGCTAGAGAAGCCCAGAACACCAGTGTTCTTAGGCCTACAAAAGCGCTTCCAAGGAAGGGTGCTGGCTAGCAAGAGCTTTCAGTGCTGGCACTTTTCATCTCTGAGAAATTGCTCGACGTTTGCAATTTCTCAGCTCGTGTCTACGAGACGGAAAGAGAAGGACCGTGACGTTTGGTGGCTAGAGAAGCGCAAAGCCCCAGTGTTGCTGCGCCTGTGAAAGCGCTTCCAAGGAAGGGTGCTGGCTAGCAAGAGCTTTCAGTGCTGGCACTTTTCATCTCTGAGCAATTGCTCGACGTTTGCAATTTCTCACCTGAGCTCTCTTTAGAGTGCGCGAGAGGATGAGCAGAAGATGAGGTGGCTAGAGAAGCCCAGAGCCCCAGTGTTCTTAGGCCTACAAAAGCGCTTCCAAGGAAGGGTGCTGGCTAGCAACAGCTTTCAGTGCTGGCACTTTTCAGCTCTGAGCAATTGCTCGACGTTTGCAATTTCTCAGCTCGTGTCTAGGAGACGGAAAGAGAATGACCGTGACGTTTGGTGGATAGAGATGCGCAAAGCCCCAGTGTTACTGCGCCTGTGAAAGCGCTTCCAAGGAAGGGTGCTGGCTAGCAACAGCTTTCAGTGCTGGCACTTTTCACCTCTGAGCAATTGCTCGACGTTTGCAATTTCTCAGCTCGTGTCTACGAGACGGAAAGAGAAGGACCGTGACGTTTGGTGGGTAGAGAAGCGCAAAGCCCCAGTGTTACTGCGCCTGTGAAAGCACTTCCAAGGAAGGGTGCTGGCTAGCAAGAGCTTTCAGTGCTGGCACTTTTCAGCTCTGAGCAATTGCTCGACGATTGCAATTTCTCAGCTCGTGTCTACGAGACGGAAAGAGAATGACCGTGACGTTTGGTGGCTAGAGAAGAGCAAAGCCCCAGTGTTGCTGCGCCTGTGAAAGCGCTTCCAAGGAAGGGTGCTGGCTAGCAAGAGCTTTCAGTGCTGGCACTTTTCATCTCTGAGCAATTGCTGGATGTTTGCAATTTCTCAGCTCGTGTCTACGAGACGGAAAGAGAATGACCGTGACGTTTGGTGGCTAGAGAAGCGCAAAGCCCCAGTGTTACTGCGCCTGTGAAAGCGCTTCCAAGGAAGGGTGCTGGCTAGCAACAGCTTTCAGTGCTGGCACTTTTCAGCTCTGAGCAATTGCTGGACGTTTGCAATTTCTCAGCTCGTGTCTACGAGACGGAAAGAGAAGGACCGTGACGTTTGGTGGCTAGAGAAGCGCAAAGCCCCAGTGTTGCTGCGCCTGTGAAAGCGCTTCCAAGGAAGGGTGCTGGCTAGCAAGAGCTTTCAGTGCTGGCACTTTTCATCTCTGAGCAATTGCTCGACGTTTGCAATTTCTCACCTGAGCTCTCTTTAGAGTGCGCGAGAGGATGAGCAGAAGATGAGGTGGCTAGAGAAGCCCAGAGCCCCACTGTTCTTAGGCCTACAAAAGCGCTTCCAAGGAAGGGTGCTGGCTAGCAAGAGCTTTCAGTGCTGGCACTTTTCATCTCTGAGCAATTGCTCGACGTTTGCAATTTCTCAGCTCGTGTCTAGGAGACGGAAAGAGAATGACAGTGACGTTTGGTGGATAGAGATGCGCAAAGCCCCAGTGTTACTGCGCCTGTGAAAGCGCTTCCAAGGAAGGGTGCTGGCTAGCAAAAGCTTTCAGTGCTGGCACTTTTCATCTCTGAGCAATTGCTCGACGTTTGCAATTTCTCCCCTGAGCTCTCTTTAGACTGCGCGAGAGGATGAGCAGAAGATGAGGTGGCTAGAGAAGCCCAGAACACCAGTGTTCTTAGGCCTACAAAAGCGCTTCCAAGGAAGGGTGCTGGCTAGCAAGAGCTTTCAGTGCTGGCACTTTTCATCTCTGAGAAATTGCTCGACGTTTGCAATTTCTCAGCTCGTGTCTACGAGACGGAAAGAGAAGGACCGTGACGTTTGGTGGCTAGAGAAGCGCAAAGCCCCAGTGTTGCTGCGCCTGTGAAAGCGCTTCCAAGGAAGGGTGCTGGCTAGCAAGAGCTTTCAGTGCTGGCACTTTTCATCTCTGAGCAATTGCTCGACGTTTGCAATTTCTCACCTGAGCTCTCTTTAGAGTGCGCGAGAGGATGAGCAGAAGATGAGGTGGCTAGAGAAGCCCAGAGCCCCAGTGTTCTTAGGCCTACAAAAGCGCTTCCAAGGAAGGGTGCTGGCTAGCAAGAGCTTTCAGTGCTGGCACTTTTCATCTCTGAGCAATTGCTCGACGTTTGCAATTTCTCAGCTCGTGTCTACGAGACGGAAAGGGAATGACCATGACGTTTGGTGGGTAGAGAAGGGCAAAGCCCCAGTGTTACTGCGCCTGTGAAAGCGCTTCCAAGGAAGGGTGCTGGCTAGCAACAGCTTTCAGTGCTGGCACTTTTCATCTCTGAGCAATTGCTTGATGTTTGCAATTTCTCAGCTCGTGTCTACCGACGGAAAGAGAAGGACCGTGACGTTTGGTGGGTAGAGAAGCGCAAAGCCCCAGTGTTGCTGGGCCTGTGAAAGCGCTTCCAAGGAAGGGTGCTGGCTAGCAAGAGCTTTCAGTGCTGGCACTTTTCATCTCTGAGCAATTGCTCGATGTTTGCAATTTCTCAGCTCGTGTCTACGAGACTGAAAGAGAATGACCGTGACGTTTGGTGCGTATAGAAGCGCAAAGCCCCAGTGTTACTGCGCCTGTGAAAGCGCTTCCAAGGAAGGGTGCTGGCTAGCAACAGCTTTCAGTGCTGGCACTTTTCATCTCTGAGCAATTGCTCGACGTTTGCAATTTCTCACCTGAGCTCTCTTCAGAGTGCGCGAGAGGATGAGCAGAAGATGAGGTGGCTAGAGAAGCCCAGAGCCCCAGTGTTCTTAGGCCTACAAAAGCGCTTCCAAGGAAGGGTGCTGGCTAGCAACAGCTTTCAGTGCTGGCACTTTTCAGCTCTGAGCAATTGCTGGACGTTTGCAATTTCTCAGCTCGTGTCTACGAGGCGGAAAGAGAAGGACCGTGACGTTTGGTGGCTAGAGAAGCGCAAAGCCCCAGTGTTGCTGCGCCTGTGAAAGCACTTCCAAGGAAGGGTGCTGGCTAGCAAGAGCTTTCAGTGCTGGCACTTTTCATCTCTGAGCAATTGCTGGACGTTTGCAATTTCTCAGCTCGTGTCTACGAGACGGAAAGAGAATGACCGTGACGTTTGGTGCGTATAGAAGCGCAAAGCCCCAGTGTTACTGCGCCTGTGAAAGCGCTTCCAAGGAAGGGTGCTGGCTAGCAAGAGCTTTCAGTGCTGGCACTTTTCATCTCTGAGCAATTGCTCGACGTTTGCAATTTCTCACCTGAGCTCTCTTCAGAGTGCGCGAGAGGATGAGCAGAAGATTAGGTGGCTAGAGAAGCCCAGAGCCCCAGTGTTCTTAGGCCTACAAAAGCGCTTCCAAGGAAGGGTGCTGGCTAGCAACAGCTTTCAGTGCTGGCACTTTTCATCTCTGAGCAATTGCTCGACGTTTGCAATTTCTCACCTCGTGTCTAGGAGACGGAAAGAGAAGGACCGTGACATTTGGTGGGTAGAGAAGCGCAAAGCCCCAGTGTTGCTGCGCCTGTGAAAGCGCTTCCAAGGAAGGGTGCTGGCTAGCAAGAGCTTTCAGTGCTGGCACTTTTCTTCTCTGAGCAATTGCTGGATGTTTGCAATTTCTCATCTCGTGTCTACGAGATGGAAAGAGAAGGACCGTGACGTTTGGTGCGTATAGAAGTGCAAAGCCCCAGTGTTGCTGCGCCTGTGAAAGCGCTTCCAAGGAAGGGTGCTGGCTAGCAACAGCTTTCAGTGCTGGCACTTTTCAGCTCTGAGCAATTGCTCGACGTTTGCAATTTCTCAGCTCGTGTCTACGAGACGGAAAGAGAAGGACCGTGACGTTTGGTGGCTAGAGAAGCGCAAAGCCCCAGTGTTACTGCGCCTGTGAAAGCGCTTCCAAGGAAGGGTGCTGGCTAGCAAGAGCTTTCAGTGCTGGCACTTTTCATCTCTGAGCAATTGCTGGACGTTTGCAATTTCTCACCTGAGCTCTCTTTAGAGTGCGCGAGAGGATGAGCAGAAGATGAGGTGGCTAGAGAAGCCCAGAGCCCCAGTGTTCTTCGGCCTACAAAAGCGCTTCCAAGGAAGGGTGCTGGCTAGCAACAGCTTTCAGTGCTGGCACTTTTCATCTCTGAGCAATTGCTGGACGTTTGCAATTTCTCAGCTCGTGTCTACGAGACGGAAAGAGAAGGACCGTGACGTTTGGTGGCTAGAGAAGCGCAAAGCCCCAGTGTTACTGCGCCTGTGAAAGCGCTTCCAAGGAAGGGTGCTGGCTAGCAACAGCTTTCAGTGCTGGCACTTTTCATCTCTGAGCAATTGCTGGACGTTTGCAATTTCTCAGCTCGTGTCTAGGAGATGGAAAGAGAATGACCGTGACATTTGGTGCGTATAGAAGCGCAAAGCCCCAGTGTTGCTGCGCCTGTGAAAGCGCTTCCAAGGAAGGGTGCTGGCTAGCAACAGCTTTCAGTGCTGGCACTTTTCATCTCTGAGCAATTGCTCGACGTTTGCAATTTCTCCCCTGAGCTCTCTTTAGAGTGCGCGAGAGGATGAGCAGAAGATGAGGTGGCTAGAGAAGCCCAGAGCCCCAGTGTTCTTAGGCCTACAAAAGCGCTTCCAAGGAAGGGTGCTGGCTAGCAACAGCTTTCAGTGCTGGCACTTTTCATCTCTGAGCAATTGCTGGACGTTTGCAATTTCTCAGCTCGTGTCTACGAGATGGAAAGAGAATGACCGTGACGTTTGGTGGGTAGAGAAGCGCAAAGCCCCAGTGTTACTGCGCCTGTGAAAGCGCTTCCAAGGAAGGGTGCTGGCTAGCAAGAGCTTTCAGTGCTGGCACTTTTCTTCTCTGAGCATTTGCTAGATGTTTGCAATTTCTCACCTGAGCTCTCTTTAGAGTGCCCGAGAGGATGAGCAGAAGATGAGGTGGCTAGAGAAGCCCAGAGCCCCAGTGTTCTTAGGCCTACAAAAGCACTTCCAAGGAAGGGTGCTGGCTAGCAAGAGCTTTCAGTGCTGGCACTTTTCATCTCTGAGCAATTGCTGGACGTTTGCAATTTCTCAGCTCGTGTCTACGAGACGGAAAGAGAAGGACCGTGACGTTTGGTGGGTAGAGAAGCACAAAGCCCCAGTGTTACTGCGCCTGTAAAGCGCTTCCAAGGAAGGGTGCTGGCTAGCAACAGCTTTCAGTGCTGGCACTTTTCATCTCGGAGCAATTGCTCGACGTTTGCAATTTCTCAGCTCGTGTCTACGAGACGGAAAGAGAAGGACCGTGACGTTTGGTGGCTAGAGAAGAGCAAAGCCCCAGTGTTACTGCGCCTGTAAAGCGCTTCCAAGGAAGGGTGCTGGCTAGCAAGAGCTTTCAGTGCTGGCACTTTTCATCTCTGAGCAATTGCTCGACGTTTGCAATTTCTCACCTGAGCTCTCTTTAGAGTGCGCGAGAGGATGAGCAGAAGATGAGGTGGCTAGAGAAGCCCAGAGCCCCAGTGTTCTTCGGCCTACAAAAGCGCTTCCAAGGAAGGGTGCTGGCTAGCAACAGCTTTCAGTGCTGGCACTTTTCATCTCTGAGCAATTGCTCGACGTTTGCAATTTCTCAGCTCGTGTCTACGAGACGGAAAGAGAAGGACCGTGACGTTTGGTGGGTAGAGAAGCGCAAAGCCCCAGTGTTACTGCGCCTGTGAAAGCGCTTCCAAGGAAGGGTGCTGGCTAGCAACAGCTTTCAGTGCTGGCACTTTTCATCTCTGAGCAATTGCTCGACGATTGCAATTTCTCAGCTCGTGTCTACGAGACGGAAAGAGAAGGACCGTGACGTTTGGTGGGTAGAGAAGCGCAAAGCCCCAGTGTTGCTGCGCCTGTGAAAGTGCTTCCAAGGAAGGGTGCTGGCTAGCAAAAGCTTTCAGTGCTGGCACTTTTCTTCTCTGAGCATTTGCTAGACGTTTGCAATTTCTCCCCTGAGCTCTCTTTAGAGTGCGCGAGAGGATGAGCAGAAGATGAGGTGGCTAGAGAAGCCCAGAGCCCCAGTGTTCTTAGGCCTACAAAAGCGCTTCCAAGGAAGGGTGCTGGCTAGCAAGAGCTTTCAGTGCTGGCACTTTTCATCTCTGAGCAATTGCTCGACGTTTGCAATTTCTCAGCTCGTGTCTACGAGACGGAAAGAGAAGGACCGTGACGTTTAGTGCGTAGAGAAGCGCAAAGCCCCAGTGTTGCTGCGCCTGTGAAAGCGCTTCCAAGGAAGGGTGCTGGCTAGCAACAGCTTTCAGTGCTGGCACTTTTCATCTCTGAGCAATTGCTCGACGTTTGCAATTTCTCACCTGAGCTCTCTTTAGAGTGCGCGAGAGGATGAGCAGAAGATGAGGTGGCTAGAGAAGCCCAGAGCCCCACTGTTCTTAGGCCTACAAAAGCGCTTCCAAGGAAGGGTGCTGGCTAGCAACAGCTTTCAGTGCTGGCACTTTTCACCTCTGAGCAATTGCTCGACGTTTGCAATTTCTCAGCTCGTGTCTACGAGACGGAAAGAGAAGGACCGTGACGTTTGGTGGGTAGAGAAGCGCAAAGCCCCAGTGTTACTGCGCCTGTGAAAGCACTTCCAAGGAAGGGTGCTGGCTAGCAAGAGCTTTCAGTGCTGGCACTTTTCATCTCTGAGCAATTGCTCGACGTTTGCAATTTCTCAGCTCGTGTCTACGAGACGGAAAGAGAAGGACCGTGACGTTTGGTGGCTAGAGAAGAGCAAAGCCCCAGTGTTGCTGCGCCTGTGAAAGCGCTTCCAAGGAAGGGTGCTGGCTAGCAAGAGCTTTCAGTGCTGGCACTTTTCATCTCTGAGCAATTGCTGGATGTTTGCAATTTCTCAGCTCGTGTCTACGAGATGGAAAGAGAATGACCGTGACGTTTGGTGGCTAGAGAAGCGCAAAGCCCCAGTGTTACTGCGCCTGTGAAAGCGCTTCCAAGGAAGGGTGCTGGCTAGCAACAGCTTTCAGTGCTGGCACTTTTCAGCTCTGAGCAATTGCTGGACGTTTGCAATTTCTCAGCTCGTGTCTAGGAGACGGAAAGAGAATGACCGTGACGTTTGGTGGCTAGAGAAGCGCAAAGCCCCAGTGTTGCTGCGCCTGTGAAAGCGCTTCCAAGGAAGGGTGCTGGCTAGCAAGAGCTTTCAGTGCTGGCACTTTTCATCTCTGAGCAATTGCTCGACGTTTGCAATTTCTCACCTGAGCTCTCTTTAGAGTGCGCGAGAGGATGAGCAGAAGATGAGGTGGCTAGAGAAGCCCAGAGCCCCACTGTTCTTAGGCCTACAAAAGCGCTTCCAAGGAAGGGTGCTGGCTAGCAACAGCTTTCAGTGCTGGCACTTTTCAGCTCTGAGCAAATGCTCGACGTTTGCAATTTCTCAGCTCGTGTCTAGGAGACGGAAAGAGAATGACAGTGACGTTTGGTGGATAGAGATGCGCAAAGCCCCAGTGTTACTGCGCCTGTGAAAGCGCTTCCAAGGAAGGGTGCTGGCTAGCAAAAGCTTTCAGTGCTGGCACTTTTCATCTCTGAGCAATTGCTCGACGTTTGCAATTTCTCCCCTGAGCTCTCTTTAGACTGCGCGAGAGGATGAGCAGAAGATGAGGTGGCTAGAGAAGCCCAGAACACCAGTGTTCTTAGGCCTACAAAAGCGCTTCCAAGGAAGGGTGCTGGCTAGCAAGAGCTTTCAGTGCTGGCACTTTTCATCTCTGAGCAATTGCTCGACGTTTGCAATTTCTCAGCTCGTGTCTACGAGACGGAAAGAGAAGGACCGTGACGTTTGATGGCTAGAGAAGCGCAAAGCCCCAGTGTTGCTGCGCCTGTGAAAGCGCTTCCAAGGAAGGGTGCTGGCTAGCAAGAGCTTTCAGTGCTGGCACTTTTCATCTCTGAGCAATTGCTCGACGTTTGCAATTTCTCACCTGAGCTCTCTTTAGAGTGCGCGAGAGGATGAGCAGAAGATGAGGTGGCTAGAGAAGCCCAGAGCCCCAGTGTTCTTAGGCCTACAAAAGCGCTTCCAAGGAAGGGTGCTGGCTAGCAACAGCTTTCAGTGCTGGCACTTTTCAGCTCTGAGCAATTGCTCGACGTTTGCAATTTCTCAGCTCGTGTCTAGGAGACGGAAAGAGAATGACCGTGACGTTTGGTGGATAGAGATGCGCAAAGCCCCAGTGTTACTGCGCCTGTGAAAGCGCTTCCAAGGAAGGGTGCTGGCTAGCAACAGCTTTCAGTGCTGGCACTTTTCATCTCTGAGCAATTGCTCGACGTTTGCAATTTCTCCCCTGAGCTCTCTTTAGACTGCGCGAGAGGATGAGCAGAAGATGAGGTGGCTAGAGAAGCCCAGAGCCCCAGTGTTCTTAGGCCTACAAAAGCGCTTCCAAGGAAGGGTGCTGGCTAGCAACAGCTTTCAGTGCTGGCACTTTTCATCTCTGAGCAATTGCTCGACGATTGCAATTTCTCAGCTCGTGTCTACGAGACGGAAAGAGAAGGACCGTGACGTTTGGTGCTTATAGAAGCGCAAAGCCACAGTGTTGCTGCGCCTGTGAAAGCGCTTCCAAGGAAGGGTGCTGGCTAGCAACAGCTTTCAGTGCTGGCACTTTTCGTCTCTGAGCAATTGCTCGACGTTTGCAATTTCTCACCTGAGCTCTCTTTAGAGTGCGCGAGAGGATGAGCAGAAGATGAGGTGGCTAGAGAAGCCCAGAGCCCCAGTGTTCTTAGGCCTACAAAAGCGCTTCCAAGGAAGGGTGCTGGCTAGCAAGAGCTTTCAGTGCTGGCACTTTTCATCTCTGAGCAATTGCTCGACGTTTGCAATTTCTCAGCTCGTGTCTACGAGACGGAAAGGGAATGACCATGACGTTTGGTGGGTAGAGAAGGGCAAAGCCCCAGTGTTACTGCGCCTGTGAAAGCGCTTCCAAGGAAGGGTGCTGGCTAGCAACAGCTTTCAGTGCTGGCACTTTTCATCTCTGAGCAATTGCTTGATGTTTGCAATTTCTCAGCTCGTGTCTACCGACGGAAAGAGAAGGACCGTGACGTTTGGTGGGTAGAGAAGCGCAAAGCCCCAGTGTTGCTGGGCCTGTGAAAGCGCTTCCAAGGAAGGGTGCTGGCTAGCAAGAGCTTTCAGTGCTGGCACTTTTCATCTCTGAGCAATTGCTCGACGTTTGCAATTTCTCAGCTCGTGTCTACGAGACTGAAAGAGAATGACCGTGACGTTTGGTGCGTATAGAAGCGCAAAGCCCCAGTGTTACTGCGCCTGTGAAAGCGCTTCCAAGGAAGGGTGCTGGCTAGCAACAGCTTTCAGTGCTGGCACTTTTCATCTCTGAGCAATTGCTCGACGTTTGCAATTTCTCACCTGAGCTCTCTTCAGAGTGCGCGAGAGGATGAGCAGAAGATGAGGTGGCTAGAGAAGCCCAGAGCCCCACTGTTCTTAGGCCTACAAAAGCGCTTCCAAGGAAGGGTGCTGGCTAGCAACAGCTTTCAGTGCTGGCACTTTTCAGCTCTGAGCAATTGCTGGACGTTTGCAATTTCTCAGCTCGTGTCTACGAGGCGGAAAGAGAAGGACCGTGACGTTTGGTGGCTAGAGAAGCGCAAAGCCCCAGTGTTGCTGCGCCTGTGAAAGCACTTCCAAGGAAGGGTGCTGGCTAGCAACAGCTTTCAGTGCTGGCACTTTTCATCTCTGAGCAATTGCTCGACGTTTGCAATTTCTCAGCTCGTGTCTACGAGACGGAAAGAGAATGACAGTGACGTTTGGTGCGTATAGAAGCGCAAAGCCCCAGTGTTACTGCGCCTGTGAAAGCGCTTCCAAGGAAGGGTGCTGGCTAGCAACAGCTTTCAGTGCTGGCACTTTTCATCTCTGAGCAATTGCTCGACGTTTGCAATTTCTCACCTGAGCTCTCTTCAGAGTGCGCGAGAGGATGAGCAGAAGATGAGGTGGCTAGAGAAGCCCAGAGCCCCAGTGTTCTTAGGCCTACAAAAGCGCTTCCAAGGAAGGGTGCTGTCTAGCAACAGCTTTCAGTGCTGGCACTTTTCATCTCTGAGCAATTGCTCGACGTTTGCAATTTCTCACCTCGTGTCTAGGAGACGGAAAGAGAAGGACCGTGACATTTGGTGGGTAGAGAAGCGCAAAGCCCCAGTGTTGCTGCGCCTGTGAAAGCGCTTCCAAGGAAGGGTGCTGGCTAGCAACAGCTTTCAGTGCTGGCACTTTTCATCTCTGAGCAATTGCTGGATGTTTGCAATTTCTCATCTCGTGTCTACGAGATGGAAAGAGAAGGACCGTGACGTTTGGTGCGTATAGAAGTGCAAAGCCCCAGTGTTACTGCGCCTGTGAAAGCGCTTCCAAGGAAGGGTGCTGGCTAGCAACAGCTTTCAGTGCTGGCACTTTTCATCTCTGAGCAATTGCTCGACGTTTGCAATTTCTCAGCTCGTGTCTACGAGACGGAAAGAGAAGGACCGTGACGTTTGGTGGCTAGAGAAGCGCAAAGCCCCAGTGTTACTGCGCCTGTGAAAGCGCTTCCAAGGAAGGGTGCTGGCTAGCAACAGCTTTCAGTGCTGGCACTTTTCATCTCTGAGCAATTGCTCGACGTTTGCAATTTCTCACCTGAGCTCTCTTTAGAGTGCGCGAGAGGATGAGCAGAAGATGAGGTGGCTAGAGAAGCCCAGAGCCCCAGTGTTCTTCGGCCTACAAAAGCGCTTCCAAGGAAGGGTGCTGGCTAGCAACAGCTTTCAGTGCTGGCACTTTTCATCTCTGAGCAATTGCTGGACATTTGCAATTTCTCAGCTCGTGTCTACGAGACGGAAAGAGAAGGACCGTGACGTTTGGTGGCTAGAGAAGCGCAAAGCCCCAGTGTTACTGCGCCTGTGAAAGCGCTTCC
This sequence comes from Sarcoramphus papa, assembly GCA_037962945.1. Taxonomy (NCBI): domain Eukaryota; kingdom Metazoa; phylum Chordata; class Aves; order Accipitriformes; family Cathartidae; genus Sarcoramphus; species Sarcoramphus papa. The sequence continues at coordinate 4,009,896 of JBBMRM010000084.1, read as the reverse complement.
AAGGAAGGGTGCTGGCTAGCAACAGCTTTCAGTGCTGGCACTTTTCATCTCTGAGCAATTGCTGGACGTTTGCAATTTCTCAGCTCGTGTCTAGGAGATGGAAAGAGAATGACCGTGACATTTGGTGCGTATAGAAGCGCAAAGCCCCAGTGTTGCTGCGCCTGTGAAAGCGCTTCCAAGGAAGGGTGCTGGCTAGCAACAGCTTTCAGTGCTGGCACTTTTCATCTCTGAGCAATTGCTCGACGTTTGCAATTTCTCCCCTGAGCTCTCTTTAGAGTGCGCGAGAGGATGAGCAGAAGATGAGGTGGCTAGAGAAGCCCAGAGCCCCAGTGTTCTTAGGCCTACAAAAGCGCTTCCAAGGAAGGGTGCTGGCTAGCAACAGCTTTCAGTGCTGGCACTTTTCATCTCTGAGCAATTGCTGGACGTTTGCAATTTCTCAGCTCGTGTCTACGAGATGGAAAGAGAATGACCGTGACGTTTGGTGGGTAGAGAAGCGCAAAGCCCCAGTGTTACTGCGCCTGTGAAAGCGCTTCCAAGGAAGGGTGCTGGCTAGCAAGAGCTTTCAGTGCTGGCACTTTTCTTCTCTGAGCATTTGCTAGATGTTTGCAATTTCTCACCTGAGCTCTCTTTAGAGTGCGCGAGAGGATGAGCAGAAGATGAGGTGGCTAGAGAAGCCCAGAGCCCCAGTGTTCTTAGGCCTACAAAAGCACTTCCAAGGAAGGGTGCTGGCTAGCAAGAGCTTTCAGTGCTGGCACTTTTCATCTCTGAGCAATTGCTGGACGTTTGCAATTTCTCAGCTCGTGTCTACCGACGGAAAGAGAAGGACCGTGACGTTTGGTGGGTAGAGAAGCACAAAGCCCCAGTGTTACTGCGCCTGTAAAGCGCTTCCAAGGAAGGGTGCTGGCTAGCAACAGCTTTCAGTGCTGGCACTTTTCATCTCGGAGCAATTGCTCGACGTTTGCAATTTCTCAGCTCGTGTCTACGAGACGGAAAGAGAAGGACCGTGACGTTTGGTGGCTAGAGAAGAGCAACGCCCCAGTGTTACTGCGCCTGTAAAGCGCTTCCAAGGAAGGGTGCTGGCTAGCAACAGCTTTCAGTGCTGGCACTTTTCATCTCTGAGCAATTGCTCGACGTTTGCAATTTCTCACCTGAGCTCTCTTTAGAGTGCGCGAGAGGATGAGCAGAAGATGAGGTGGCTAGAGAAGCCCAGAGCCCCAGTGTTCTTAGGCCTACAAAAGCGCTTCCAAGGAAGGGTGCTGGCTAGCAACAGCTTTCAGTGCTGGCACTTTTCATCTCTGAGCAATTGCTCGACGTTTGCAATTTCTCAGCTCGTGTCTACGAGACGGAAAGAGAAGGACCGTGACGTTTGGTGGGTAGAGAAGCGCAAAGCCCCAGTGTTACTGCGCCTGTGAAAGCGCTTCCAAGGAAGGGTGCTGGCTAGCAACAGCTTTCAGTGCTGGCACTTTTCATCTCTGAGCAATTGCTCGACGATTGCAATTTCTCAGCTCGTGTCTACGAGACGGAAAGAGAAGGACCGTGACGTTTGGTGCGTATAGAAGCGCAAAGCCCCAGTGTTGCTGCGCCTGTGAAAGTGCTTCCAAGGAAGGGTGCTGGCTAGCAAAAGCTTTCAGTGCTGGCACTTTTCTTCTCTGAGCATTTGCTAGACGTTTGCAATTTCTCCCCTGAGCTCTCTTTAGAGTGCGCGAGAGGATGAGCAGAAGATGAGGTGGCTAGAGAAGCCCAGAGCCCCAGTGTTCTTAGGCCTACAAAAGCACTTCCAAGGAAGGGTGCTGGCTAGCAAGAGCTTTCAGTGCTGGCACTTTTCATCTCTGAGCAATTGCTCGACGTTTGCAATTTCTCAGCTCGTGTCTACGAGACGGAAAGAGAAGGACCATGACGTTTGGTGCGTAGAGAAGCGCAAAGCCCCAGTGTTGCTGCGCCTGTGAAAGCGCTTCCAAGGAAGGGTGCTGGCTAGCAAGAGCTTTCAGTGCTGGCACTTTTCATCTCTGAGCAATTGCTCGACGTTTGCAATTTCTCACCTGAGCTCTCTTTAGAGTGCGCGAGAGGATGAGCAGAAGATGAGGTGGCTAGAGAAGCCCAGAGCCCCACTGTTCTTAGGCCTACAAAAGCGCTTCCAAGGAAGGGTGCTGGCTAGCAAGAGCTTTCAGTGCTGGCACTTTTCAGCTCTGAGCAATTGCTCGACGTTTGCAATTTCTCAGCTCGTGTCTACGAGACGGAAAGAGAATGACAGTGACGTTTGGTGGGTAGAGAAGCGCAAAGCCCCAGTGTTACTGCGCCTGTGAAAGCGCTTCCAAGGAAGGGTGCTGGCTAGCAAGAGCTTTCAGTGCTGGCACTTTTCATCTCTGAGCAATTGCTCGACGTTTGCAATTTCTCACCTGAGCTCTCTTTAGAGTGCGCGAGAGGATGAGCAGAAGATGAGGTGGCTAGAGAAGCCCAGAGCCCCAGTGTTCTTAGGCCTACAAAAGCGCTTCCAAGGAAGGGTGCTGGCTAGCAACAGCTTTCAGTGCTGGCACTTTTCATCTCTGAGCAATTGCTGGACGTTTGCAATTTCTCAGCTCGTGTCTAGGAGATGGAAAGAGAAGGACCGTGACGTTTGGTGCGTATAGAAGCGCAAAGCCCCAGTGTTACTGCGCCTGTGAAAGCGCTTGCAAGGAAGGGTGCTGGCTAGCAACAGCTTTCAGTGCTGGCACTATTCATCTCTGAGCAATTGCTCGACGTTTGCAATTTCTCAGCTCCTGTCTACGAGACGGAAAGAGAAGGACCGTGACGTTTGGTGCGTATAGAAGCGCAAAGCCCCAGTGTTACTGCGCCTGTGAAAGCGCTTCCAAGGAAGGGTGCTGGCTAGCAACAGCTTTCAGTGCTGGCACTTTTCGTCTCTGAGCAATTGCTCGACGTTTGCAATTTCTCACCTGAGCTCTCTTTAGAGTGCGCGAGAGGATGAGCAGAAGATGAGGTGGCTAGAGAAGCCCAGAGCCCCAGTGTTCTTAGGCCTACAAAAGCGGTTCCAAGGAAGGGTGCTGGCTAGCAAGAGCTTTCAGTGCTGGCACTTTTCATCTCTGAGCAATTGCTCGACGTTTGCAATTTCTCACCTGAGCTCTTCAGAGTGCCCGAGAGGATGAGCAGAAGATGAGGTGGCTAGAGAAGCCCAGAGCCCCAGTGTTCTTAGGCCTACAAAAGCACTTCCAAGGAAGGGTGCTGGCTAGCAACAGCTTTCAGTGCTGGCACTTTTCGTCTCTGAGCAATTGCTCGACGTTTGCAATTTCTCAGCTCGTGTCTACCGATGGAAAGAGAAGGACCGTGACGTTTGGTGGCTAGAGAAGCGCAAAGCCCCAGTGTTACTGCGCCTGTAAAGCGCTTCCAAGGAAGGGTGCTGGCTAGCAACAGCTTTCAGTGCTGGCACTTTTCATCTCTGAGCAATTGCTCGACGTTTGCAATTTCTCAGCTCGTGTCTACGAGACGGAAAGAGAAGGACCGTGACCTTTGGTGGCTAGAGAAGCGCAAAGCCCCAGTGTTGCTGCGCCTGTGAAAGCGCTTCCGAGGAAGGGTGCTGGCTAGCAAGAGCTTTCAGTGCTGGCACTTTTCATCTCTGAGCAATTGCTCGACGTTTGCAATTTCTCACCTGAGCTCTCTTTAGAGTGCGCGAGAGGATGAGCAGAAGATGAGGTGGCTAGAGAAGCCCAGAGCCCCAGTGTTCTTAGGCCTACAAAAGCGCTTCCAAGGAAGGGTGCTGGCTAGCAACAGCTTTCAGTGGTGGCACTTTTCATCTCTGAGCAATTGCTCGACGTTTGCAATTTCTCAGCTCGTGTCTAGGAGACGGAAAGAGAAGGACCGTGACGTTTGGTGGCTAGAGAAGCGCAAAGCCCCAGTGTTGCTGCGCCTGTAAAGCGCTTCCAAGGAAGGGTGCTGGCTAGCAAGAGCTTTCAGTGCTGGCACTTTTCATCTCTGAGCAATTGCTAGACGTTTGCAATTTCTCACCTGAGCTCTCTTTAGAGTGCGCGAGAGGATGAGCAGAAGATGAGGTGGCTAGAGAAGCCCAGAGCCCCAGTGTTCTTAGGCCTACAAAAGCGCTTCCAAGGAAGGGTGCTGGCTAGCAACAGCTTTCAGTGCTGGCACTTTTCATCTCTGAGCAATTGCTCGACGTTTGCAATTTCTCAGCTCGTGTCTACGAGACGGAAAGAGAATGACAGTGACGTTTGGTGCGTATAGAAGTGCAAAGCCCCAGTGTTGCTTCGCCTGTGAAAGCGCTTCCAAGGAAGGGTGCTGGCTAGCAAGAGCTTTCAGTGCTGGCACTTTTCTTCTCTGAGCATTTGCTAGACGTTTGCAATTTCTCCCCTGAGCTCTCTTTAGAGTGCGCGAGAGGATGAGCAGAATATGAGGTGGCTAGAGAAGCCCAGAGCCCCAGTGTTCTTAGGCCTACAAAAGCGCTTCCAAGGAAGGGTGCTGGCTAGCAACAGCTTTCAGTGCTGGCACTTTTCGTCTCTGAGCAATTGCTCGACGTTTGCAATTTCTCAGCTCGTGTCTAGGAGACGGAAAGAGAATGACCGTGACCTTTGGTGCGTATAGAAGCGCAAAGCCCCAGTGTTACTGCGCCTGTGAAAGCGCTTCCAAGGAAGGGTGCTGGCTAGCAACAGCTTTCAGTGCTGGCACTTTTCATCTCTGAGCAATTGCTCGACGTTTGCAATTTCTCACCTGAGCTCTCTTTAGAGTGCGCGAGAGGATGAGCAGAAGATGAGGTGGCTAGAGAAGCCCAGAGCCCCACTGTTCTTAGGCCTACAAAAGCGCTTCCAAGGAAGGGTGCTGGCTAGCAACAGCTTTCAGTGCTGGCACTTTTCATCTCTGAGCAATTGCTCGACGTTTGCAATTTCTCACCTGAGCTCTCTTTAGAGTGCCCGAGAGGATGAGCAGAAGATGAGGTGGCTAGAGAAGCCCAGAGCCCCACTGTTCTTAGGCCTACAAAAGCGCTTCCAAGGAAGGGTGCTGGCTAGCAACAGCTTTCAGTGCTGGCACTTTTCATCTCTGAGCAATTGCTCGACGTTTGCAATTTCTCAGCTCGTGTCTACGAGACGGAAAGAGAAGGACCGTGACGTTTGGTGCGTATAGAAGCGCAAAGCCCCAGTGTTACTGCGCCTGTGAAAGCGCTTCCAAGGAAGGGTGCTGGCTAGCAAGAGCTTTCAGTGCTGGCACTTTTCATCTCTGAGCAATTGCTCGACGTTTGCAATTTCTCACCTGAGCTCTCTTTAGAGTGCGCGAGAGGATGAGCAGAAGATGAGGTGGCTAGAGAAGCCCAGAGCCCCAGTGTTCTTAGGCCTACAAAAGCGCTTCCAAGGAAGGGTGCTGGCTAGCAACAGCTTTCAGTGCTGGCACTTTTCATCTCTGAGCAATTGCTGGACGTTTGCAATTTCTCAGCTCGTGTCTACGAGACGGAAAGAGAAGGACCGTGACGTTTGGTGGCTAGAGAAGCGCAAAGCCCCAGTGTTACTGCGCCTGTGAAAGCGCTTCCAAGGAAGGGTGCTGGCTAGCAAGAGCTTTCAGTGCTGGCACTTTTCATCTCTGAGCATTTGCTAGACGTTTGCAATTTCTCACCTGAGCTCTCTTTAGAGTGCGCGAGAGGATGAGCAGAAGATGAGGTGGCTAGAGAAGCCCAGAGCCCCAGTGTTCTTAGGCCTACAAAAGCGCTTCCAAGGAAGGGTGCTGGCTAGCAACAGCTTTCAGTGCTGGCACTTTTCATCTCTGAGCAATTGCTGGACGTTTGCAATTTCTCAGCTCGTGTCTACGAGACGGAAAGAGAAGGACCGTGACGTTTGGTGCGTATAGAAGCGCAAAGCCCCAGTGTTGCTGTGCCTGTGAAAGCGCTTCCAAGGAAGGGTGCTGGATAGCAAGAGCTTTCAGTGCTGGCACTTTTCTTCTCTGAGCAATTGCTGGACGTTTGCAATTTCTCACCTGAGCTCTCTTTAGAGTGCGCGAGAGGATGAGCAGAAGATGAGGTGGCTAGAGAAGCCCAGAGCCCCAGTGTTCTTAGGCCTACAAAAGCGCTTCCAAGGAAGGGTGCTGGCTAGCAAGAGCTTTCAGTGCTGGCACTTTTCATCTCTGAGCAATTGCTTGACGTTTGCAATTTCTCAGCTCGTGTCTACCGACGGAAAGAGAAGGACTGTGACGTTTGGTGGCTAGAGAAGCGCAAAGCCCCAGTGTTACTGCGCCGGTGAAAGCGCTTCCAAGGAAGGGTGCTGGCTAGCAAGAGCTTTCAGTGCTGGCACTTTTCATCTCTGAGCAATTGCTGGACGTTTGCAATTTCTCAGCTCGTGTCTACGAGACGGAAAGAGAATGACCGTGACGTTTGGTGCGTATAGAAGCGCAAAGCCCCAGTGTTACTGCGCCTGTGAAAGCACTTCCAAGGAAGGGTGCTGGCTAGCAAAAGCTTTCAGTGCTGGCACTTTTCATCTCTGAGCAATTGCTCGACGTTTGCAATTTCTCAGCTCGTGTCTACGAGACGGAGAGATAGTGACCGTGACGTTTGGTGGCTAGAGAAGCGCAAAGCCACAGTGTTACTGCGCCTGTGAAAGCGCTTCCAAGGAAGGGTGCTGGCTAGCAAGAGCTTTCAGTGCTGGCACTTTTCATCTCTGAGCAATTGCTCGACGTTTGCAATTTCTCACCTGAGCTCTCTTTAGAGTGCGCGAGAGGATGAGCAGAAGATGAGGTGGCTAGAGAAGCCCAGAGCCCCAGTGTTCTTAGGCCTACAAAAGCGCTTCCAAGGAAGGGTGCTGGCTAGCAACAGCTTTCAGTGCTGGCACTTTTCATCTCTGAGCAATTGCTGGACGTTTGCAATTTCTCAGCTCGTGTCTACGAGACGGAAAGAGAAGGACCGTGACGTTTGGTGGCTAGAGAAGCGCAAAGCCCCAGTGTTACTGCGCCTGTGAAAGCGCTTCCAAGGAAGGGTGCTGGCTAGCAAGAGCTTTCAGTGCTGGCACTTTTCATCTCTGAGCATTTGCTAGACGTTTGCAATTTCTCACCTGAGCTCTCTTTAGAGTGCGCGAGAGGATGAGCAGAAAATGAGGTGGCTAGAGAAGCCCAGAGCCCCAGTGTTCTTAGGCCTACAAAAGCGCTTCCAAGGAAGGGTGCTGGCTAGCAACAGCTTTCAGTGCTGGCACTTTTCATCTCTGAGCAATTGCTCGACGTTTGCAATTTCTCAGCTCGTGTCTACGAGACGGAAAGAGAAGGACCATGACGTTTGGTGCGTATAGAAGCGCAAAGCCCCAGTGTTGCTGTGCCTGTGAAAGCGCTTCCAAGGAAGGGTGCTGGATAGCAAGAGCTTTCAGTGCTGGCACTTTTGTTCTCTGAGCAATTGCTGGACGTTTGCAATTTCTCACCTGAGCTCTCTTTAGAGTGCGCGAGAGGATGAGCAGAAGATGAGGTGGCTAGAGAAGCCCAGAGCCCCAGTGTTCTTAGGCCTACAAAAGCGCTTCCAAGGAAGGGTGCTGGCTAGCAAGAGCTTTCAGTGCTGGCACTTTTCATCTCTGAGCAATTGCTTGACGTTTGCAATTTCTCAGCTCGTGTCTACCGACGGAAAGAGAAGGACTGTGACTTTTGGTGGCTAGAGAAGCGCAAAGCCCCAGTGTTACTGCGCCGGTGAAAGCGCTTCCAAGGAAGGGTGCTGGCTAGCAAGAGCTTTCAGTGCTGGCACTTTTCATCTCTGAGCAATTGCTGGACGTTTGCAATTTCTCAGCTCGTGTCTACGAGACGGAAAGAGAATGACCGTGACGTTTGGTGCGTATAGAAGCGCAAAGCCCCAGTGTTACTGCGCCTGTGAAAGCACTTCCAAGGAAGGGTGCTGGCTAGCAAGAGCTTTCAGTGCTGGCACTTTTCATCTCTGAGCAATTGCTCGACGTTTGCAATTTCTCAGCTCGTGTCTACGAGACGGAGAGATAGTGACCGTGACGTTTGGTGGCTAGAGAAGCGCAAAGCCACAGTGTTACTGCGCCTGTGAAAGCGCTTCCAAGGAAGGGTGCTGGCTAGCAAGAGCTTTCAGTGCTGGCACTTTTCATCTCTGAGCAATTGCTCGACGTTTGCAATTTCTCAGCTCGTGTCTAACGACGGAAAGAGAAGGACCGTGACGTTTGGTGGGTAGAGAAGCGCAAAGCCCCAGTGTTACTGCGCCTGTAAAGCGCTTCCAAGGAAGGGTGCTGGCTAGCAACAGCTTTCAGTGCTGGCACTTTTCATCTCTGAGCAATTGCTCGACGTTTGCAATTTCTCAGCTCGTGTCTACGAGACGGAAAGAGAAGGACCGTGACATTTGGTGCGTATAGAAGCGCAAAGCCCCAGTGTTGCTGCGCCTGTGAAAGCGCTTCCAAGGAAGGGTGCTGGCTAGCAACAGCTTTCAGTGCTGGCACTTTTCATCTCTGAGCAATTGCTCGACGTTTGCAATTTCTCACCTGAGCTCTCTTTAGAGTGCGCGAGAGGATGAGCAGAAGATGAGGTGGCTAGAGAAGCCCAGAGCCCCACTGTTCTTAGGCCTACAAAAGCGCTTCCAAGGAAGGGTGCTGGCTAGCAAGAGCTTTCAGTGCTGGCACTTTTCATCTCTGAGCAATTGCTCGACGTTTGCAATTTCTCAGCTCGTGTCTACCGACGGAAAGAGAAGGACCGTGACGTTTGGTGGGTAGAGAAGCGCAAAGCCCCAGTGTTACTGCGTCTGTAAAGCGCTTCCAAGGAAGGGTGCTGGCTAGCAAAAGCTTTCAGTGCTGGCACTTTTCATCTCTGAGCAATTGCTCGACGTTTGCAATTTCTCAGCTCGTGTCTACCGACGGAAAGAGAAGGACCGTGACGTTTGGTGGCTAGAGAAGCGCAAAGCCCCAGTGTTACTGCGCCTGTGAAAGCGCTTCCAAGGAAGGGTGCTGGCTAGCAACAGCTTTCAGTGCTGGCACTTTTCATCTCTGAGCAATTGCTGGACGTTTGCAATTTCTCAGCTCGTGTCTACGAGACGGAAAGAGAATGACCGTGACGTTTGGTGCGTATAGAAGCGCAAAGCCCCAGTGTTACTGCGCCTGTGAAAGCACTTCCAAGGAAGGGTGCTGGCTAGCAAGAGCTTTCAGTGCTGGCACTTTTCTTCTCTGAGCAATTGCTCGACGTTTGCAATTTCTCAGCTCGTGTCTACGAGACGGAGAGATAGTGACCGTGACGTTTGGTGGCTAGAGAAGCGCAAAGCCCCAGTGTTACTGCGCCTGTGAAAGCGCTTCCAAGGAAGGGTGCTGGCTAGCAAGAGCTTTCAGTGCTGGCACTTTTCATCTCTGAGCAATTGCTGGACGTTTGCAATTTCTCAGCTCGTGTCTAACGACGGAAAGAGAAGGACCATGACGTTTGGTGGGTAGAGAAGCGCAAAGCCCCAGTGTTACTGCGCCTGTAAAGCGCTTCCAAGGAAGGGTGCTGGCTAGCAAGAGCTTTCAGTGCTGGCACTTTTCATCTCTGAGCAATTGCTCGACGTTTGCAATTTCTCAGCTCGTGTCTACGAGACGGAAAGAGAAGGACCGTGACGTTTGGTGCGTATAGAAGCGCAAAGCCCCAGTGTTGCTGCGCCTGTGAAAGCGCTTCCAAGGAAGGGTGCTGGCTAGCAACAGCTTTCAGTGCTGGCACTTTTCATCTCTGAGCAATTGCTCGACGTTTGCAATTTCTCACCTGAGCTCTCTTTAGAGTGCGCGAGAGGATGAGCAGAAGATGAGGTGGCTAGAGAAGCCCAGAGCCCCACTGTTCTTAGGCCTACAAAAGCGCTTCCAAGGAAGGGTGCTGGCTAGCAAGAGCTTTCAGTGCTGGCACTTTTCATCTCTGAGCAATTGCTCGACGTTTGCAATTTCTCAGCTCGTGTCTACCGACGGAAAGAGAAGGACCGTGACGTTTGGTGGGTAGAGAAGCGCAAAGCCCCAGTGTTACTGCGTCTGTAAAGCGCTTCCAAGGAAGGGTGCTGGCTAGCAAAAGCTTTCAGTGCTGGCACTTTTCATCTCTGAGCAATTGCTCGACGTTTGCAATTTCTCAGCTCGTGTCTACCGACGGAAAGAGAAGGACCGTGACGTTTGGTGGGTAGAGAAGCGCAAAGCCCCAGTGTTACTGCGCCTGTGAAAGCACTTCCAAGGAAGGGTGCTGGCTAGCAACAGCTTTCAGTGCTGGCACTTTTCATATCTTAGCAATTGCTGGACGTTTGCAATTTCTCAGCTCGTGTCTACGAGATGGAAAGAGAAGGACCGTGACGTTTGGTGCGTAGAAAAGTGCAAAGCCCCAGTGTTGCTGCGCCTGTGAAAGCGCTTCCAAGGAAGGGTGCTGGCTAGCAACAGCTTTCAGTGCTGGCACTTTTCTTCTCTGAGCAATTGCTCGACGTTTGCAATTTCTCACCTGAGCTCTCTTTAGAGTGCGCGAGAGGATGAGCAGAAGATGAGGTGGCTAGAGAAGCCCAGAGCCCCAGTGTTCTTAGGCCTACAAAAGCACTTCCAAGGAAGGGTGCTGGCTAGCAAGAGCTTTCAGTGCTGGCACTTTTCATCTCTGAGCAATTGCTCGACGTTTGCAATTTCTCAGCTCGTGTCTACGAGGCGGAAAGAGAAGGACCATGACGTTTGGTGGCTAGAGAAGCGCAAAGCCCCAGTGTTACTGCGCCTGTAAAGCGCTTCCAAGGAAGGGTGCTGGCTAGCAAGAGCTTTCAGTGCTGGCACTTTTCATCTCTGAGCAATTGCTCGACGTTTGCAATTTCTCAGCTCGTGTCTACCGACGGAAAGAGAAGGACCGTGACGTTTGGTGGCTAGAGAAGCGCAAAGCCCCAGTGTTGCTGCGCCTGTGAAAGCGCTTCCAAGGAAGGGTGCTGGCTAGCAAGAGCTTTCAGTGCTGGCACTTTTCATCTCTGAGCAATTGCTCGACGTTTGCAATTTCTCACCTGAGCTCTCTTTAGAGTGCGCGAGAGGATGAGCAGAAGATTAGGTGTCTAAAGAAGCCCAGAGCCCCAGTGTTCTTAGGCCTACAAAAGCGCTTCCAAGGAAGGGTGCTGGCTACCAAGAGCTTTCAGTGCTGGCACTTTTCATCTCTGAGCAATTGCTGGACGTTTGCAATTTCTCAGCTCGTGTCTACGAGACGGAAAGAGAAGGACCGTGACATGTGGTGGCTAGAGAAGCGCAAAGCCCCAGTGTTGCTGCGCCTGTGAAAGCGCTTCCAAGGAAGGGTGCTGGCTAGCAACAGCTTTCAGTGCTGGCACTTTTCATCTCTGAGCAATTGCTCGACGTTTGCAATTTCTCAGCTCCTGTCTACGAGACGGAAAGAGAAGGACCGTGACGTTTGGTGGGTAGAGAAGCGCAAAGCCCCAGTGTTACTGCGCCTGTAAAGCGCTTCCAAGGAAGGGTGCTGGCTAGCAACAGCTTTCAGTGCTGGCACTTTTCTTCTCTGAGCATTTGCTAGACGTTTGCAATTTCTCCCCTGAGCTCTCTTTAGAGTGCGCGAGAGGATGAGCAGAAGATGAGGTGGCTAGAGAAGCCCAGAGCCCCAGTGTTCTTAGGCCTACAAAAGCGCTTCCAAGGAAGGGTGCTGGCTACCAAGAGCTTTCAGTGCTGGCACTTTTCATCTCTGAGCAATTGCTCGACGTTTGCAATTTCTCAGCTCGTGTCTACGAGACGGAAAGAGAAGGACCGTGACATGTGGTGGCTAGAGAAGCGCAAAGCCCCAGTGTTGCTGCGCCTGTGAAAGCACTTCCAAGGAAGGGTGCTGGCTAGCAACAGCTTTCAGTGCTGGCACTTTTCATCTCTGAGCAATTGCTCGACGTTTGCAATTTCTCAGCTCGTGTCTAGGAGACGGAAAGAGAAGGACCGTGACGTTTGGTGGGTAGAGAAGCGCAAAGCCCCAGTGTTACTGCGCCTGTAAAGCGCTTCCAAGGAAGGGTGCTGGCTAGCAAGAGCTTTCAGTGCTGGCACTTTTCATCTCTGAGCAATTGCTCGACGTTTGCAATTTCTCACCTCGTGTCTAGGAGACGGAAAGAGAAGGACCGTGACGTTTGGTGCGTATAGAAGCGCAAAGCCCCAGTGTTGCTGCGCCTGTGAAAGCGCTTCCAAGGAAGGGTGCTGGCTAGCAAGAGCTTTCAGTGCTGGCACTTTTCATCTCTGAGCAATTGCTCGACGTTTGCAATTTCTCACCTGAGCTCTCTTTAGAGTGCGCGAGAAGATGAGCAGAAGATGAGGTGGCTAGAGAAGCCCAGAGCCCCAGTGTTCTTAGGCCTACAAAAGCGCTTCCAAGGAAGGGTGCTGGCTAGCAAGAGCTTTCAGTGCTGGCACTTTTCATCTCTGAGCAATTGCTCGACGTTTGCAATTTCTCAGCTCGTGTCTACGAGACGGAAAGAGAAGGACCGTGACGTTTGGTGCGTATAGAAGTGCAAAGCCCCAGTGTTGCTGCGCCTGTGAAAGCGCTTCCAAGGAAGGGTGCTGGCTAGCAACAGCTTTCAGTGCTGGCACTTTTCTTCTCTGAGCATTTGCTAGACGTTTGCAATTTCTCCCCTGAGCTCTCTTTAGAGTGCGCGAGAGGATGAGCAGAAGATGAGGTGGCTAGAGAAGCCCAGAGCCCCAGTGTTCTTAGGCCTACAAAAGCGCTTCCAAGGAAGGGTGCTGGCTAGCAACAGCTTTCAGTGCTGGCACTTTTCGTCTCTGAGCAATTGCTCGACGTTTGCAATTTCTCAGCTCGTGTCTACGAGACGGAAAGAGAAGGACCGTGACCTTTGGTGGATAGAGAAGGGCAAAGCCACAGTGTTACTGCGCCTGTGAAAGCGCTTCCAAGGAAGGGTGCTGGCTAGCAAGAGCTTTCAGTGCTGGCACTTTTCATCTCTGAGCAATTGCTCGACGTTTGCAATTTCTCACCTCAGCTCTCTTTAGAGTGCGCGAGAGGATGAGCAGAAGATGAGGTGGCTAGAGAAGCCCAGAGCCCCACTGTTCTTAGGCCTACAAAAGCGCTTCCAAGGAAGGGTGCTGGCTAGCAACAGCTTTCAGTGCTGGCACTTTTCAGCTCTGAGCAATTGCTCGACGTTTGCAATTTTAGAGTGCGCGAGAGGATGAGCAGAAGATGAGGTGGCTAGAGAAGCCCAGAGCCCCAGTGTTCTTAGGCCTACAAAAGCGCTTCCAAGGAAGGGTGCTGGCTAGCAACAGCTTTCAGTGCTGGCACTTTTCATCTCTGAGCAATTGCTCGACGTTTGCAATTTCTCACCTCGTGTCTACGAGACGGAAAGAGAAGGACCGTGACGTTTGGTGCGTATAGAAGTGCAAAGCCCCAGTGTTACTGCGCCTGTGAAAGCGCTTCCAAGGAAGGGTGCTGGCTAGCAAGAGCTTTCAGTGCTGGCACTTTTCATCTCTGAGCAATTGCTCGACGTTTGCAATTTCTCCCCTGAGCTCTCTTTAGAGTGCGCGAGAGGATGAGCAGAAGATGAGGTGGCTAGAGAAGCCCAGAGCCCCAGTGTTCTTAGGCCTACAAAAGCGCTTCCAAGGAAGGGTGCTGGCTAGCAAGAGCTTTCAGTGCTGGCACTTTTCATCTCTGAGCAATTGCTTGACGTTTGCAATTTCTCAGCTCGTGTCTACGAGATGGAAAGAGAAGGACCGTGACGTTTGGTGGGTAGAGAAGCGCAAAGCCCCAGTGTTACTGCGCCTGTGAAAGCGCTTCCAAGGAAGGGTGCTGGCTAGCAACAGCTTTCAGTGCTGGCACTTTTCATCTCTGAGCATTTGCTAGACGTTTGCAATTTCTCACCTGAGCTCTCTTTAGAGTGCGCGAGAGGATGAGCAGAAAATGAGGTGACTAGAGAAGCCCAGAGCCCCAGTGTTCTTAGGCCTACAAAAGCGCTTCCAAGGAAGGGTGCTGGCTAGCAAGAGCTTTCAGTGCTGGCACTTTTCATCTCTGAGCAATTGCTCGACGTTTGCAATTTCTCACCTGAGCTCTCTTTAGAGTGCGCGAGAGGATGAGCAGAAGATGAGGTGGCTAGAGAAGCCCAGAGCCCCACTGTTCTTAGGCCTACAAAAGCGCTTCCAAGGAAGGGTGCTGGCTAGCAACAGCTTTCAGTGCTGGCACTTTTCATCTCTGAGCAATTGCTCGACGTTTGCAATTTCTCAGCTCGTGTCTACCGACGGAAAGAGAATGACCGTGACGTTTGGTGCGTATAGAAGTGCAAAGCCCCAGTGTTGCTGCGCCTGTGAAAGCGCTTCCAAGGAAGGGTGCTGGCTAGCAAGAGCTTTCAGTGCTGGCACTTTTCATCTCTGAGCAATTGCTCGACGTTTGCAATTTCTCACCTGAGCTCTCTTTAGAGTGCGCGAGAGGGTGAGCAGAAGATGAGGTGGCTAGAGAAGCCCAGAGCCCCAGTGTTCTTAGGCCTACAAAAGCGCTTCCAAGGAAGGGTGCTGGCTAGCAACAGCTTTCAGTGCTGGCACTTTTCATCTCTGAGCAATTGCTCGACGTTTGCAATTTCTCACCTGAGCTCTCTTTAGAGTGCGCGAGAGGATGAGCAGAAGATGAGGTGGCTAGAGAAGCCCAGAGCCCCAGTGTTCTTAGGCCTACAAAAGCGCTTCCAAGGAAGGGTGCTGGCTAGCAAGAGCTTTCAGTGCTGGCACTTTTCATCTCTGAGCAATTGCTCGACGTTTGCAATTTCTCAGCTCGTGTCTACGAGACGGAAAGAGAATGACCGTGATGTTTGGTGCGTATAGAAGCGCAAAGCCCCAGTGTTGCTGCGCCTGTGAAAGCGCTTCCAAGGAAGGGTGCTGGCTAGCAAGAGCTTTCAGTGCTGGCACTTTTCTTCTCTGAGCATTTGCTAGACGTTTGCAATTTCTCCCCTGAGCTCTCTTTAGAGTGCGCGAGAGGATGAGCAGAAGTTTAGGTGGCTAGAGAAGCCCAGAGCCCCAGTGTTCTTAGGCCTACAAAAGCGCTTCCAAGGAAGGGTGCTGGCTAGCAACAGCTTTCAGTGCTGGCACTTTTCATCTCTGAGCAATTGCTCGACGTTTGCAATTTCTCAGCTCGTGTCTACGAGGCGGAAAGAGAAGGACCGTGACGTTTGGTGGGTAGAGAAGCGCAAAGCCCCAGTGTTACTGCGCCTGTGAAAGCGCTTCCAAGGAAGGGTGCTGGCTAGCAACAGCTTTCAGTGCTGGCACTTTTCATCTCTGAGCAATTGCTGGACGTTTGCAATTTCTCCCCTGAGCTCTCTTTAGAGTGCGCGAGAGGATGAGCAGAAGATGAGGTGGCTAGAGAAGCCCAGAGCCCCAGTGTTCTTAGGCCTACAAAAGCGCTTCCAAGGAAGGGTGCTGGCTAGCAACAGCTTTCAGTGCTGGCACTTTTCATCTCTGAGCAATTGCTCGACGTTTGCAATTTCTCAGCTCGTGTCTACCGACGGAAAGAGAAGGACCGTGACGTTTGGTGGCTAGAGAAGCGCAAAGCCCCAGTGTTACTGCGCCTGTGAAAGCACTTCCAAGGAAGGGTGCTGGCTAGCAAGAGCTTTCAGTGCTGGCACTTTTCATCTCTGAGCAATTGCTCGACGTTTGCAATTTCTCAGCTCGTGTCTACGAGACGGAAAGAGAATGACCGTGAAGTTTGGTGCGTATAGAAGCGCAAAGCCCCACTGTTACTGCGCCTGTGAAAGCACTTCCAAGGAAGGGTGCTGGCTAGCAACAGCTTTCAGTGCTGGCACTTTTCATCTCTGAGCAATTGCTCGACGTTTGCAATTTCTCAGCTCGTGTCTACGAGACGGAAAGAGAAGGACCGTGACGTTTGGTGCGTAGGAAAGTGCAAATCCCAGTGTTGCTGCGCCTGTGAAAGCACTTCCAAGGAAGGGTGCTGGCTAGCAACAGCTTTCAGTGCTGGCACTTTTCATCTCTGAGCAATTGCTCGACGTTTGCAATTTCTCAGCTCATGTCTACGAGGCGGAAAGAGAAGGACCGTGACGTTTGGTGGGTAGAGAAGCGCAAAGCCCCAGTGTTACTGCGCCTGTGAAAGCGCTTCCAAGGAAGGGTGCTGGCTAGCAACAGCTTTCAGTGCTGGCACTTTTCATCTCTGAGCAATTGCTCGACGTTTGCAATTTCTCAGCTCGTGTCTACGAGACGGAAAGAGAAGGACCGTGACGTTTAGTGCGTATAGAAGCGCAAAGCCCCAGTGTTGCTGCGCCTGTGAAAGTGCTTCCAAGGAAGGGTGCTGGCTAGCAAAAGCTTTCAGTGCTGGCACTTTTCTTCTCTGAGCATTTGCTAGACGTTTGCAGTTTCTCCCCTGAGCTCTCTTTAGAGTGCGCGAGAGGATGAGCAGAAGATGAGGTGGCTAGAGAAGCCCAGAGCCCCAGTGTTCTTAGGCCTACAAAAGCGCTTCCAAGGAAGGGTGCTGGCTAGCAACAGCTTTCAGTGCTGGCACTTTTCATCTCTGAGCAATTGCTCGACGTTTGCAATTTCTCAGCTCGTGTCTACGAGACGGAAAGAGAAGGACCATGACGTTTGGTGCGTATAGAAGCGCAAAGCCCCAGTGTTGCTGCGCCTGTGAAAGCGCTTCCAAGGAAGGGTGCTGGCTAGCAACAGCTTTCAGTGCTGGCACTTTTCTTCTCTGAGCAATTGCTGGACGTTTGCAATTTCTCACCTGAGCTCTCTTTAGAGTGCGCGAGAGGATGAGCAGAAGATGAGGTGGCTAGAGAAGCCCAGAGCCCCAGTGTTCTTAGGCCTACAAAAGCGCTTCCAAGGAAGGGTGCTGGCTAGCAAGAGCTTTCAGTGCTGGCACTTTTCAGCTCTGAGCAATTGCTTGACGTTTGCAATTTCTCAGCTCGTGTCTACGAGACGGAAAGAGAAGGACCGTGACGTTTGGTGCGTATAGAAGCGCAAAGCCCCAGTGTTGCTGCGCCTGTGAAAGCGCTTCCAAGGAAGGGTGCTGGCTACCAAGAGCTTTCAGTGCTGGCACTTTTCATCTCTGAGCAATTGCTCGACGTTTGCAATTTCTCAGCTCGTGTCTACGAGACGGAAAGAGAATGACCGTGACGTTTGGTGCGTATAGAAGCGCAAAGCCCCGGTGTTACTGCGCCTGTGAAAGCACTTCCAAGGAAGGGTGCTGGCTAGCAACAGCTTTCAGTGCTGGCACTTTTCATCTCTGAGCAATTGCTCGACGTTTGCAATTTCTCAGCTCGTGTCTAGGAGACGGAAAGAGAAGGACCGTGACCTTTGGTGGGTAGAGAAGCGCAAAGCCCCAGTGTTACTGCGCCTGTGAAAGCGCTTCCAAGGAAGGGTGCTGGCTAGCAACAGCTTTCAGTGCTGGCACTTTTCATCTCTGAGCAATTGCTGGACGTTTGCAATTTCTCAGCTCGTGTCTACGAGACGGAGAGATAGTGACCGTGACGTTTGGTGCGTATAGAAGCGCAAAGCCACAGTGTTGCTGCGCCTGTGAAAGCGCTTCCAAGGAAGGGTGCTGGCTAGCAACAGCTTTCAGTGCTGGCACTTTTCAGCTCTGAGCAATTGCTCGACGTTTGCAATTTCTCAGCTCGTGTCTACGAGACGGAAAGAGAATGACCGTGACCTTTGGTGGCTAGAGAAGCGCAAAGCCCCAGTGTTGCTGCGCCTGTGAAAGCGCTTCCAAGGAAGGCTGCTGGATAGCAACAGCTTTCAGTGCTGGCACTTTTCATCTCTGAGCAATTGCTCGACGTTTGCAATTTCTCAGCTCGTGTCTACGAGACGGAGAGATAGTGACCGTGACGTTTGGTGGCTAGAGAAGCGCAAAGCCCCAGTGTTACTGCGCCTGTGAAAGCGCTTCCAAGGAAGGGTGCTGGCTAGCAAGAGCTTTCAGTGCTGGCACTTTTCATCTCTGAGCAATTGCTCGACGTTTGCAATTTCTCCCCTGAGCTCTCTTTAGAGTGCGCGAGAGGATGAGCAGAAGATGAGGTGGCTAGAGAAGCCCAGAGCCCCAGTGTTCTTAGGCCTACAAAAGCGCTTCCAAGGAAGGGTGCTGGCTAGCAAGAGCTTTCAGTGCTGGCACTTTTCATCTCTGAGCAATTGCTCGACGTTTGCAATTTCTCAGCTCGTGTCTACCGACGGAAAGAGAAGGACCGTGACGTTTGGTGGCTAGAGAAGCGCAAAGCCCCAGTGTTACTGCGCCTGTGAAAGCGCTTCCAAGGAAGGGTGCTGGCTAGCAAGAGCTTTCAGTGCTGGCACTTTTCATCTCTGAGCAATTGCTCGACGTTTGCAATTTCTCAGCTCGTGTCTACGAGACGGAAAGAGAATGACCGTGACGTTTGGTGCGTATAGAAGCGCAAAGCCCCAGTGTTACTGCGCCTGTGAAAGCACTTCCAAGGAAGGGTGCTGGCTAGCAACAGCTTTCAGTGCTGGCACTTTTCATCTCTGAGCAATTGCTTGACGTTTGCAATTTCTCAGCTCGTGTCTAGGAGACGGAAAGAGAAGGACCGTGACGTTTGGTGCGTAGAAAAGTGCAAAGCCCCAGTGTTGCTGCGCCTGTGAAAGCGCTTCCAAGGAAGGGTGCTGGCTAGCAACAGCTTTCAGTGCTGGCACTTTTCTTCTCTGAGCAATTGCTGGACGTTTGCAATTTCTCACCTGAGCTCTCTTTAGAGTGCGCGAGAGGATGAGCAGAAGATGAGGTGGCTAGAGAAGCCCAGAGCCCCAGTGTTCTTAGGCCTACAAAAGCACTTCCAAGGAAGGCTGCTGGCTAGCAACAGCTTTCAGTGCTGGCACTTTTCATCTCTGAGCAATTGCTGGACGTTTGCAATTTCTCAGCTCGTGTCTACGAGACGGAAAGAGAAGGACCGTGACGTTTGGTGGCTAGAGAAGCGCAAAGCCCCAGTCTTACTGCGCCTGTGAAAGCGCTTCCAAGGAAGGGTGCTGGCTAGCAACAGCTTTCAGTGCTGGCACTTTTCTTCTCTGAGCATTTGCTGGACGTTTGCAATTTCTCACCTGAGCTCTCTTTAGAGTGCGCGAGAGGATGAGCAGAAGATGAGGTGGCTAGAGAAGCCCAGAGCCCCAGTGTTCTTAGGCCTACAAAAGCACTTCCAAGGAAGGGTGCTGGCTAGCAACAGCTTCCAGTGCTGGCACTTTTCATCTCTGAGCAATTGCTCGACGTTTGCAATTTCTCAGCTCGTGTCTACCGACGGAAAGAGAAGGACCGTGACGTTTGGTGGCTAGAGAAGCGCAAAGCCGCAGTGTTACTGCGATTGTGAAAGCGCTTCCAAGGAAGGGTGCTGGCTAG
The DNA here is from genome assembly GCA_037962945.1 of Sarcoramphus papa. Classification (NCBI taxonomy): domain Eukaryota; kingdom Metazoa; phylum Chordata; class Aves; order Accipitriformes; family Cathartidae; genus Sarcoramphus; species Sarcoramphus papa. Next base: position 3,990,687 of record JBBMRM010000084.1, on the reverse strand, counting down.
CAAGAGCTTTCAGTGCTGGCACTTTTCATCTCTGAGCAATTGCTCGACGTTTGCAATTTCTCAGCTCGTGTCTACGAGACGGAAAGAGAATGACCGTCACGTTTGGTGCGTATAGAAGCGCAAAGCCCCAGTGTTACTGCGCCTGTGAAAGCACTTCCAAGGAAGGGTGCTGGCTAGCAACAGCTTTCAGTGCTGGCACTTTTCATCTCTGAGCAATTGCTCGACATTTGCAATTTCTCAGCTCGTGTCTAGGAGACGGAAAGAGAAGGACCGTGACGTTTGGTGCGTAGAAAAGTGCAAAGCCCCAGTGTTGCTGCGCCTGTGAAAGCGCTTCCAAGGAAGGGTGCTGGCTAGCAACAGCTTTCAGTGCTGGCACTTTTCTTCTCTGAGCAATTGCTCGACGTTTGCAATTTCTCCCCTGAGCTCTCTTTAGAGTGCGCGAGAGATGAGCAGAAGATGAGGTGGCTAGAGAAGCCCAGAGCCCCAGTGTTCTTAGGCCTACAAAAGCGCTTCCAAGGAAGGGTGCTGGCTAGCAAGAGCTTTCAGTGCTGGCACTTTTCATCTCTGAGCAATTGCTCGATGTTTGCAATTTCTCAGCTCGTGTCTACGAGGCGGAAAGAGAATGACCGTGACGTTTGGTGGGTAGAGAAGCGCAAAGCCCCAGTGTTACTGCGCCTGTGAAAGCGCTTCCAAGGAAGGGTGCTGGCTAGCAGCAGCTTTCAGTGCTGGCACTTTTCATCTCTGAGCAATTGCTGGACGTTTGCAATTTCTCAGCTCGTGTCTAGGAGACGGAAAGAGAAGGACCGTGACGTTTGGTGCGTAGAAAAGTGCAAAGCCCCAGTGTTGCTGCGCCTGTGAAAGCGCTTCCAAGGAAGGGTGCTGGCTAGCAACAGCTTTCAGTGCTGGCACTTTTCTTCTCTGAGCAATTGCTCGACGTTTGCAATTTCTCCCCTGAGCTCTCTTTAGAGTGCGCGAGAGGATGAGCAGAAGATGAGGTGGCTAGAGAAGCCCAGAGCCCCAGTGTTCTTAGGCCTACAAAAGCGCTTCCAAGGAAGGGTGCTGGCTAGCAACAGCTTTCAGTGCTGGCACTTTTCATCTCTGAGCAATTGCTGGACGTTTGCAATTTCTCAGCTCGTGTCTACGAGACGGAAAGAGAATGACCGTGACGTTTGGTGCGCATAGAAGCGCAAAGCCCCAGTGTTGCTGCGCCTGTGAAAGTGCTTACAAGGAAGGGTGCTGGCTAGCAAAAGCTTTCAGTGCTGGCACTTTTCTTCTCTGAGCATTTGCTAGACGTTTGCAATTTCTCCCCTGAGCTCTCTTTAGAGTGCGCGAGAGGATGAGCAGAAGATGAGGTGGCTAGAGAAGCCCAGAGCCCCAGTGTTCTTAGGCCTACAAAAGCGCTTCCAAGGAAGGGTGCTGGCTAGCAACAGCTTTCAGTGCTGGCACTTTTCATCTCTGAGCAATTGCTCGACTTTTGCAATTTCTCAGCTCGTGTCTAGGAGACGGAAAGAGAAGGACCGTGACGTTTGGTGCGTAGAAATGTGCAAAGCCCCAGTGTTACTGCGCCTGTGAAAGCGCTTCCAAGGAAGGGTGCTGGCTAGCAAGAGCTTTCAGTGCTGGCACTTTTCATCTCTGAGCAATTGCTGGACGTTTGCAATTTCTCAGCTCGTGTCTACGAGACGGAAAGAGAATGACCGTGACCTTTGGTGGCTAGAGAAGCGCAAAGCCCCAGTGTTACTGCGCCTGTGAAAGCGCTTCCAAGGAAGGGTGCTGGCTAGCAACAGCTTTCAGTGCTGGCACTTTTCATCTCTGAGCAATTGCTGGACGTTTGCAATTTCTCAGCTCGTGTCTACGAGACGGAGAGATAGTGACCGTGACGTTTGGTGGCTAGAGAAGCGCAAAGCCCCAGTGTTACTGCGCCTGTGAAAGCGCTTCCAAGGAAGGGTGCTGGCTAGCAACAGCTTTCAGTGCTGGCACTTTTCATCTCTGAGCAATTGCTCGACGTTTGCAATTTCTCAGCTCGTGTCTACGAGACGGAAAGAGAATGACCGTGACGTTTGGTGGCTAGAGAAGCGCAAAGCCCCAGTGTTACTGCGCCTGTGAAAGCGCTTCCAAGGAAGGGTGCTGGCTAGCAACAGCTTTCAGTGCTGGCACTTTTCATCTCTGAGCAATTGCTGGACGTTTGCAATTTCTCAGCTCGTGTCTACGAGACGGAGAGATAGTGACCGTGACGTTTGGTGGCTAGAGAAGCGCAAAGCCCCAGTGTTACTGCGCCTGTGAAAGCGCTTCCAAGGAAGGGTGCTGGCTAGCAAGAGCTTTCAGTGCTGGCACTTTTCATCTCTGAGCAATTGCTCGACGTTTGCAATTTCTCCCCTGAGCTCTCTTTAGAGTGCGCGAGAGGATGAGCAGAAGATGAGGTGGCTAGAGAAGCCCAGAGCCCCAGTGTTCTTAGGCCTACAAAAGCGCTTCCAAGGAAGGGTGCTGGCTAGCAACAGCTTTCAGTGCTGGCACTTTTCATCTCTGAGCAATTGCTCGACGTTTGCAATTTCTCAGCTCGTGTCTACGAGACGGAAAGAGAAGGACCATGACGTTTGGTGCGTATAGAAGCGCAAAGCCCCAGTGTTGCTGCGCCTGTGAAAGCGCTTCCAAGGAAGGGTGCTGGCTAGCAACAGCTTTCAGTGCTGGCACTTTTCGTCTCTGAGCAATTGCTCGACGTTTGCAATTTCTCACCTTAGCTCTCTTTAGAGTGCGCGAGAGGATGAGCAGAAGATGAGGTGGCTAGAGAAGCCCAGAGCCCCACTGTTCTTAGGCCTACAAAAGCGCTTCCAAGGAAGGGTGCTGGCTAGCAACAGCTTTCAGTGCTGGCACTTTTCAGCTCTGAGCAATTGCTGGACGTTTGCAATTTCTCAGCTCGTGTCTAGGAGACGGAAAGAGAAGGACCGTGACGTTTGGTGGGTAGAGAAGCGCAAAGCCCCAGTGTTACTGCGCCTGTGAAAGCGCTTCCAAGGAAGGGTGCTGGCTAGCAAGAGCTTTCAGTGCTGGCACTTTTCATCTCTGAGCAATTGCTCGACGTTTGCAATTTCTCAGCTCGTGTCTACGAGACGGAAAGAGAATGACCGTGACGTTTGGTGCGTATAGAAGCGCAAAGCCCCAGTGTTACTGCGCCTGTGAAAGCACTTCCAAGGAAGGGTGCTGGCTAGCAACAGCTTTCAGTGCTGGCACTTTTCATCTCTGAGCAATTGCTCGACGTTTGCAATTTCTCAGCTCGTGTCTACGAGACGGAAAGAGAAGGACCGTGACGTTTGGTGGCTAGAGAAGCGCAAAGCCCCAGTGTTACTGCGCCTGTGAAAGCGCTTCCAAGGAAGGGTGCTGGCTAGCAACAGCTTTAAGTGCTGGCACTTTTCATCTCTGAGCAATTGCTGGACGTTTGCAATTTCTCAGCTCGTGTCTACGAGACGGAGAGATAGTGACCGTGACGTTTGGTGGCTAGAGAAGCGCAAAGTCACAGTGTTACTGCGCCTGTGAAAGCGCTTCCAAGGAAGGGTGCTGGCTAGCAAGAGCTTTCAGTGCTGGCACTTTTCATCTCTGAGCAATTGCTCGACGTTTGCAATTTCTCACCTGAGCTCTCTTTAGAGTGCGCGAGAGGATGAGCAGAAGATGAGGTGGCTAGAGAAGCCCAGAGCCCCAGTGTTCTTAGGCCTACAAAAGCGCTTCCAAGGAAGGGTGCTGGCTAGCAACAGCTTTCAGTGCTGGCACTTTTCATCTCTGAGCAATTGCTCGACGTTTGCAATTTCTCAGCTCGTGTCTACGAGACGGAAAGAGAAGGACCGTGATGTTTGGTGGGTAGAGAAGCGCAAAGCCACAGTGTTACTGCGCCTGTGAAAGCGCTTCCAAGGAAGGGTGCTGGCTAGCAACAGCTTTCAGTGCTGGCACTTTTCTTCTCTGAGCAATTGCTCGACGTTTGCAATTTCTCCCCTGAGCTCTCTTCAGAGTGCGCGAGAGGATGAGCAGAAGATGAGGTGGCTAGAGAAGCCCAGAGCCCCAGTGTTCTTAGGCCTACAAAAGCGCTTCCAAGGAAGGGTGCTGGCTAGCAACAGCTTTCAGTGCTGGCACTTTTCATCTCTGAGCAATTGCTCGACGTTTGCAATTTCTCAGCTCGTGTCTACGAGACGGAAAGAGAAGGACCGTGACGTTTGGTGGGTAGAGAAGCGCAAAGCCCCAGTGTTGCTGCGCCTGTGAAAGCGCTTCCAAGGAAGGGTGCTGGCTAGCAACAGCTTTCAGTGCTGGCACTTTTCATCTCTGAGCAATTGCTCGACGTTTGCAATTTCTCAGCTCGTGTCTACGAGACGGAAAGAGAATGACCGTGACGTTTGGTGCGTATAGAAGCGCAAAGCCCCAGTGTTACTGCGCCTGTGAAAGCACTTCCAAGGAAGGGTGCTGGCTAGCAACAGCTTTCAGTGCTGGCACTTTTCATCTCTGAGCAATTGCTCGACGTTTGCAATTTCTCAGCTCGTGTCTACGAGACGGAAAGAGAAGGACCATGACGTTTGGTGCGTAGAAAAGTGCAAAGCCCCAGTGTTGCTGCGCCTGTGAAAGCGCTTCCAAGGAAGGGTGCTGGCTAGCAACAGCTTTCAGTGCTGGCACTTTTCTTCTCTGAGCAATTGCTGGACGTTTGCAATTTCTCACCTGAGCTCTCTTTAGAGTGCGCGAGAGGATGAGCAGAAGATGAGGTGGCTAGAGAAGCCCAGAGCCCCAGTGTTCTTAGGCCTACAAAAGCACTTCCAAGGAAGGGTGCTGGCTAGCAACAGCTTCCAGTGCTGGCACTTTTCATCTCTGAGCAATTGCTCGACGTTTGCAATTTCTCAGCTCGTGTCTACGAGGCGGAAAGAGAAGGACCGTGACGTTTGGTGGGTAGAGAAGCGCAAAGCCCCAGTGTTACTGCGCCTGTGAAAGCGCTTCCAAGGAAGGGTGCTGGCTAGCAAGAGCGTTCAGTGCTGGCACTTTTCATCTCTGAGCAATTGCTCGACGTTTGCAATTTCTCAGCTCGTGTCTAGGAGACGGAAAGAGAAGGACCGTGACGTTTGGTGCGTAGAAAAGTGCAAAGCCCCAGTGTTGCTGCGCCTGTGAAAGCGCTTCCAAGGAAGGGTGCTGGCTAGCAACAGCTTTCAGTGCTGGCACTTTTCTTCTCTGAGCAATTGCTCGACGTTTGGAATTTCTCACCTGAGCTCTCTTTAGATTGCGCGAGAGGATGAGCAGAAGATTAGGTGGCTAGAGAAGCCCAGAGCCCCAGTGTTCTTAGGCCTACAAAAGCGCTTCCAAGGAAGGGTGCTGGCTAGCAACAGCTTTCAGTGCTGGCACTTTTCATCTCTGAGCAATTGCTCGACGTTTGCAATTTCTCAGCTCGTGTCTACGAGACGGAAAGAGAATGACCGTGACGTTTGGTGCGTATAGAAGCGCAAAGCCCCAGTGTTGCTGCGCCTGTGAAAGTGCTTCCAAGGAAGGGTGCTGGCTAGCAAAAGCTTTCAGTGCTGGCACTTTTCTTCTCTGAGCATTTGCTCGACGTTTGCAATTTCTCCCCTGAGCTCTCTTTAGAGTGCGTGAGAGGATGAGCAGAAGATGAGGTGGCTAGAGAAGCCCAGAGCCCCAGTGTTCTTAGGCCTACAAAAGCGCTTCCAAGGAAGGGTGCTGGCTAGCAACAGCTTCCAGTGCTGGCACTTTTCATCTCTGAGCAATTGCTCGGCGATTGCAATTTCTCAGCTCGTGTCTAGGAGACGGAAAGAGAAGGACCGTGACGTTTGGTGCGTAGAAAAGTGCAAAGCCCCAGTGTTGCTGCGCCTGTGAAAGCGCTTCCAAGGAAGGGTGCTGGCTAGCAAGAGCTTTCAGTGCTGGCACTTTTCATCTCTGAGCAATTGCTCGACGTTTGCAATTTCTCAGCTCGTGTCTACGAGACGGAAAGAGAATGACCGTGACCTTTGGTGGCTAGAGAAGCGCAAAGCCACAGTGTTACTGCGCCTGTGAAAGCGCTTCCAAGGAAGGGTGCTGGCTAGCAAGAGCTTTCAGTGCTGGCACTTTTCATCTCTGAGCAATTGCTCGACGTTTGCAATTTCTCAGCTCGTGTCTACGAGACGGAAAGAGAATGACCGTGACGTTTGGTGCGTATAGAAGCGCAAAGCCCCAGTGTTACTGCGCCTGTGAAAGCACTTCCAAGGAAGGGTGCTGGCTAGCAAGAGCTTTCAGTGCTGGCACTTTTCATCTCTGAGCAATTGCTCGACGTTTGCAATTTCTCAGCTCGTGTCTAGGAGACGGAAAGAGAAGGACCGTGACGTTTGGTGCGTAGAAAAGTGCAAAGCCCCAGTGTTGCTGCGCCTGTGAAAGCGCTTCCAAGGAAGGGTGCTGGCTAGCAACAGCTTTCAGTGCTGGCACTTTTCATCTCTGAGCAATTGCTCGACGTTTGCAATTTCTCACCTGAGCTCTCTTTAGAGTGCGCGAGAGATGAGCAGAAGATGAGGTGGCTAGAGAAGCCCAGAGCCCCAGTGTTCTTAGGCCTACAAAAGCACTTCCAAGGAAGGGTGCTGGCTAGCAACAGCTTCCAGTGCTGGCACTTTTCATCTCTGAGCAATTGCTCGACGTTTGCAATTTCTCAGCTCGTGTCTACGAGGCGGAAAGAGAAGGACCGTGACGTTTGGTGGCTAGAGAAGCGCAAAGCCCCAGTGTTACTGCGCCTGTAAAGCTCTTCCAAGGAAGGGTGCTGGCTAGCAGCAGCTTTCAGTGCTGGCACTTTTCATCTCTGAGCAATTGCTCGACGTTTGCAATTTCTCAGCTCGTGTCTACGAGACGGAAAGAGAAGGACCGTGACATTTGGTGCGTAGAAAAGTGCAAAGCCCCAGTGTTGCTGCGCCTGTGAAAGCGCTTCCAAGGAAGGGTGCTGGCTAGCAACAGCTTTCAGTGCTGGCACTTTTCTTCTCTGAGCAATTGCTCGACGTTTGCAATTTCTCACCTGAGCTCTCTTTAGAGCGCGCGAGAGGATGAGCAGAAGATGAGGTGGCTAGAGAAGCCCAGAGCCCCAGTGTTCTTAGGCCTACAAAAGCGCTTCCAAGGAAGGGTGCTGGCTAGCAAGAGCTTTCAGTGCTGGCACTTTTCATCTCTGAGCAATTGCTCGACGTTTGCAATTTCTCAGCTCCTGTCTACGAGACGGAAAGAGAAGGACCGTGACGTTTGGTGCGTATAGAAGCGCAAAGCCCCAGTGTTGCTGCGCCTGTGAAAGTGCTTCCAAGGAAGGGTGCTGGCTAGCAAAAGCTTTCAGTGCTGGCACTTTTCTTCTCTGAGCATTTGCTAGACGTTTGCAATTTCTCACCTGAGCTCTCTTTAGAGTGCGCGAGAGGATGAGCAGAAGATGAGGTGGCTAGAGAAGCCCAGAGCCCCAGTGTTCTTAGGCCTACAAAAGCGCTTCCAAGGAAGGGTGCTGGCTAGCAACAGCTTTCAGTGCTGGCACTTTTCATCTCTGAGCAATTGCTCGGCGTTTGCAATTTCTCAGCTCGTGTCTACGAGACGGAAAGAGAAGGACCGTGACGTTTGGTGCGTAGAAAAGTGCAAAGCCCCAGTGTTGCTGCGCCTGTGAAAGCGCTTCCAAGGAAGGGTGCTGGCTAGCAACAGCTTTCAGTGCTGGCACTTTTCATCTCTGAGCAATTGCTCGACGTTTGCAATTTCTCAGCTCGTGTCTACGAGATGGAAAGAGAATGACCGTGACCTTTGGTGCGTATAGAAGCGCAAAGCCACAGTGTTACTGCGCCTGTGAAAGCGCTTCCAAGGAAGGGTGCTGGCTAGCAACAGCTTTCAGTGCTGGCACTTTTCATCTCTGAGCAATTGCTCGACGTTTGCACGGAAAGAGAAGGACCGTGACGTTTGGTGGCTAGAGAAGCGCAAAGCCCCAGTGTTACTGCGCCTGTGAAAGCGCTTCCAAGGAAGGGTGCTGGCTAGCAAGAGCTTTCAGTGCTGGCACTTTTCATCTCTGAGCAATTGCTCGACGTTTGCAATTTCTCCCCTGAGCTCTCTTTAGAGTGCGCGAGAGGATGAGCAGAAGATGAGGTGGCTAGAGAAGCCCAGAGCCCCAGTGTTCTTAGGCCTACAAAAGCGCTTCCAAGGAAGGGTGCTGGCTAGCAACAGCTTTCAGTGCTGGCACTTTTCATCTCTGAGCAATTGCTCGACGTTTGCAATTTCTCAGCTCGTGTCTACGAGACGGAAAGAGAAGGACCGTGACGTTTGGTGCGTATAGAAGTGCAAAGCCCCAGTGTTGCTGCGCCTGTGAAAGCGCTTCCAAGGAAGGGTGCTGGCTAGCAACAGCTTTCAGTGCTGGCACTTTTCATCTCTGAGCAATTGCTCGACGTTTGCAATTTCTCAGCTCGTGTCTACGAGACGGAAAGAGAATGACCGTGACGTTTGGTGCGTATAGAAGCGCAAAGCACCAGTGTTACTGCGCCTGTGAAAGCACTTCCAAGGAAGGGTGCTGGCTAGCAACAGCTTTCAGTGCTGGCACTTTTCATCTCTGAGCAATTGCTGGACGTTTGCAATTTCTCAGCTCGTGTCTACGAGACGGAAAGAGAAGGACCGTGACGTTTGGTGCGTAGAAAAGTGCAAAGCCCCAGTGTTGCTGCGCCTGTGAAAGCGCTTCCAAGGAAGGGTGCTGGCTAGCAACAGCTTTCAGTGCTGGCACTTTTCTTCTCTGAGCAATTGCTGGACGTTTGCAATTTCTCACCTGAGCTCTCTTTAGAGTGCGCGAGAGATGAGCAGAAGATGAGGTGGCTAGAGAAGCCCAGAGCCCCAGTGTTCTTAGGCCTACAAAAGCACTTCCAAGGAAGGGTGCTGGCTAGCAACAGCTTTCAGTGCTGGCACTTTTCAGCTCTGAGCAATTGCTCGACGTTTGCAATTTCTCAGCTCGTGTCTACGAGACGGAAAGAGAATGACCGTGACGTTTGGTGGGTAGAGAAGCGCAAAGCCCCAGTGTTACTGCGCCTGTGAAAGCGCTTCCAAGGAAGGGTGCTGGCTAGCAGCAGCTTTCAGTGCTGGCACTTTTCATCTCTGAGCAATTGCTCGACGTTTGCAATTTCTCAGCTCGTGTCTACGAGACGGAAAGAGAAGGACCGTGACGTTTGGTGCGTAGAAAAGTGCAAAGCCCCAGTGTTGCTGCGCCTGTGAAAGCGCTTCCAAGGAAGGGTGCTGGCTAGCAACAGCTTTCAGTGCTGGCACTTTTCTTCTCTGAGCAATTGCTGGACGTTTGCAATTTCTCACCTGAGCTCTCTTTAGAGTGCGCGAGAGGATGAGCAGAAGATGAGGTGGCTAGAGAAGCCCAGAGCCCCAGTGTTCTTAGGCCTACAAAAGCGCTTCCAAGGAAGGGTGCTGGCTCGCAAGAGCTTTCAGTGCTGGCACTTTTCATCTCTGAGAAATTGCTCGACGTTTGCAATTTCTCAGCTCGTGTCTAGGAGACGGAAAGAGAAGGACCGTGACGTTTGGTGCGTAGAAAAGTGCAAAGCCCCAGTGTTGCTGTGCCTGTGAAAGCGCTTCCAAGGAAGGGTGCTGGCTAGCAAGAGCTTTCAGTGCTGGCACTTTTCATCTCTGAGCAATTGCTGGACGTTTGCAATTTCTCAGCTCGTGTCTACGAGACGGAAAGAGAATGACCGTGACCTTTGTTGGCTAGAGAAGCGCAAAGCCCCAGTGTTACTGCGCCTGTGAAAGCGCTTCCAAGGAAGGGTGCTGGCTAGCAAGAGCTTTCAGTGCTGGCACTTTTCATCTCTGAGCAATTGCTCGACGTTTGCAATTTCTCAGCTCGTGTCTACGAGACGGAAAGAGAAGGACCGTGACGTTTGGTGCGTATAGAAGCGCAAAGCCCCAGTGTTGCTGCGCCTGTGAAAGCGCTTCCAAGGAAGGGTGCTGGCTAGCAACAGCTTTCAGTGCTGGCACTTTTCTTCTCTGAGCAATTGCTGGACGTTTGCAATTTCTCACCTGAGCTCTCTTTAGAGTGCGCGAGAGGATGAGCAGAAGATGAGGTGGCTAGAGAAGCCCAGAGCCCCAGTGTTCTTAGGCCTACAAAAGCACATCCAAGGAAGGGTGCTGGCTAGCAACAGCTTCCAGTGCTGGCACTTTTCATCTCTGAGCAATTGCTGGACGTTTGCAATTTCTCAGCTCGTGTCTACGAGGCGGAAAGAGAAGGACCGTGACGTTTGGTGGGTAGAGAAGCGCAAAGCCGCAGTGTTACTGCGCCTGTGAAAGCGCTTCCAAGGAAGGGTGCTGGCTAGCAGCAGCTTTCAGTGCTGGCACTTTTCATCTCTGAGCAATTGCTCGGCGTTTGCAATTTCTCAGCTCGTGTCTACGAGACGGAAAGAGAAGGACCGTGACGTTTGGTGCGTAGAAAAGTGCAAAGCCCCAGTGTTGCTGCGCCTGTGAAAGCGCTTCCAAGGAAGGGTGCTGGCTAGCAACAGCTTTCAATGCTGGCACTTTTCATCTCTGAGCAATTGCTCGACGTTTGCAATTTCTCAGCTCGTGTCTACGAGACGGAAAGAGAATGACCGTGACCTTTGGTGGCTAGAGAAGCGCAAAGCCACAGTGTTACTGCGCCTGTGAAAGCGCTTCCAAGGAAGGGTGCTGGCTAGCAACAGCTTTCAGTGCTGGCACTTTTCATCTCTGAGCAATTGCTCGACGTTTGCAATTTCTCCCCTGAGCTCTCTTTAGAGTGCGCGAGAGGATGAGCAGAAGATGAGGTGGCTAGAGAAGCCCAGAGCCCCAGTGTTCTTAGGCCTACAAAAGCGCTTCCAAGGAAGGGTGCTGGCTAGCAACAGCTTTCAGTGCTGGCACTTTTCATCTCTGAGCAATTGCTCGACGTTTGCAATTTCTCAGCTCGTGTCTACGAGACGGAAAGAGAAGGACCATGACGTTTGGTGCGTATAGAAGCGCAAAGCCCCAGTGTTGCTGCGCCTGTGAAAGCGCTTCCAAGGAAGGGTGCTGGCTAGCAAGAGCTTTCAGTGCTGGCACTTTTCTTCTCTGAGCATTTGCTGGACATTTGCAATTTCTCACCTGAGCTCTCTTTAGAGTGCGCGAGAGGATGAGCAGAAGATGAGGTGGCTAGAGAAGCCCAGAGCCCCAGTGTTCTTAGGCCTACAAAAGCACTTCCAAGGAAGGGTGCTGGCTAGCAACAGCTTCCAGTGCTGGCACTTTTCATCTCTGAGCAATTGCTCGACGTTTGCACGGAAAGAGAAGGACCGTGACGTTTGGTGGCTAGAGAAGCGCAAAGCCCCAGTGTTACTGCGCCTGTGAAAGCGCTTCCAAGGAAGGGTGCTGGCTAGCAACAGCTTTCAGTGCTGGCACTTTTCTTCTCTGAGCATTTGCTGGACGTTTGCAATTTCTCACCTGAGCTCTCTTTAGAGTGCGCGAGAGGATGAGCAGAAGTTTAGGTGGCTAGAGAAGCCCAGAGCCCCAGTGTTCTTAGGCCTACAAAAGCGCTTCCAAGGAAGGGGGCTGGCTCGCAACAGCTTTCAGTGCTGGCACTTTTCATCTCTGAGCAATTGCTTGACGTTTGCAATTTCTCAGCTCGTGTCTACCGACGGAAAGAGAAGGACCGTGACGTTTGGTGGCTAGAGAAGCGCAAAGCCCCAGTGTTACTGCGCCTGTGAAAGCGCTTCCAAGGAAGGGTGCTGGCTAGCAACAGCTTTCAGTGCTGGCACTTTTCATCTCTGAGCAATTGCTCGACGTTTGCAATTTCTCAGCTCGTGTCTACGAGACGGAAAGAGAATGACCGTGACGTTTGGTGCGTATAGAAGCGCAAAGCCCCAGTGTTACTGCGCCTGTGAAAGCACTTCCAAGGAAGGGTGCTGGCTAGCAACAGCTTTCAGTGCTGGCACTTTTCAGCTCTGAGCAATTGCTCGACGTTTGCAATTTCTCAGCTCGTGTCTACGAGACGGAAAGAGAAGGACCGTGACGTTTGGTGCGTAGAAAAGTGCAAAGCCCCAGTGTTGCTGCGCCTGTGAAAGCGCTTCCAAGGAAGGGTGCTGGCTAGCAAGAGCTTTCAGTGCTGGCACTTTTCTTCTCTGAGCAATTGCTGGACGTTTGCAATTTCTCACCTGAGCTCTCTTTAGAGTGCGCGAGAGGATGAGCAGAAGATGAGGTGGCTAGAGAAGCCCAGAGCCCCAGTGTTCTTAGGCCTACAAAAGCACTTCCAAGGAAGGGTGCTGGCTAGCAACAGCTTCCAGTGCTGGCACTTTTCATCTCTGAGCAATTGCTCGACGTTTGCAATTTCTCAGCTCGTGTCTACGAGGCGGAAAGAGAAGGACCGTGACGTTTGGTGGGTAGAGAAGCGCAAAGCCCCAGTGTTACTGCGCCTGTGAAAGCGCTTCCAAGGAAGGGTGCTGGCTAGCAACAGCTTTCAGTGCTGGCACTTTTCAGCTCTGAGCAATTGCTCGACGTTTGCAATTTCTCAGCTCGTGTCTAGGAGACGGAAAGAGAAGGACCGTGACGTTTGGTGCGTAGAAAAGTGCAAAGCCCCAGTGTTGCTGCACCTGTGAAAGCGCTTCCAAGGAAGGGTGCTGGCTAGCAACAGCTTTCAGTGCTGGCACTTTTCTTCTCTGAGCAATTGCTCGACGTTTGCAATTTCTCACCTGAGCTCTCTTTAGAGTGCGCGAGAGGATGAGCAGAAGATGAGGTGGCTAGAGAAGCCCAGAGCCCCAGTGTTCTTAGGCCTACAAAAGCGCTTCCAAGGAAGGGTGCTGGCTAGCAACAGCTTTCAGTGCTGGCACTTTTCATCTCTGAGCAATTGCTGGACGTTTGCAATTTCTCAGCTCGTGTCTACGAGACGGAAAGAGAAGGACCGTGACCTTTGGTGCGTATAGAAGCGCAAAGCCCCAGTGTTGCTGCGCCTGTGAAAGCGCTTCCAAGGAAGGGTGCTGGCTAGCAAAAGCTTTCAGTGCTGGCACTTTTCTTCTCTGAGCATTTGCTCGACGTTTGCAATTTCTCCCCTGAGCTCTCTTTAGAGTGCGCGAGAGGATGAGCAGAAGATGAGGTGGCTAGAGAAGCCCAGAGCCCCAGTGTTCTTAGGCCTACAAAAGCGCTTCCAAGGAAGGGTGCTGGCTAGCAACAGCTTTCAGTGCTGGCACTTTTCATCTCTGAGCAATTGCTCGACGTTTGCAATTTCTCAGCTCGTGTCTAGGAGACGGAAAGAGAAGGACCATGACGTTTGGTGCGTATAGAAGCGCAAAGCCCCAGTGTTGCTGCGCCTGTGAAAGCGCTTCCAAGGAAGGGTGCTGGCTAGCAACAGCTTTCAGTGCTGGCACTTTTCGTCTCTGAGCAATTGCTGGACGTTTTCAATTTCTCACCTGAGCTCTCTTTAGAGTGCGCGAGAGGATGAGCAGAAGATGAGGTGGCTAGAGAAGCCCAGAGCCCCAGTGTTCTTAGGCCTACAAAAGCGCTTCCAAGGAAGGGTGCTGGCTAGCAACAGCTTTCAGTGCTGGCACTTTTCATCTCTGAGCAATTGCTTGACGTTTGCAATTTCTCAGCTCGTGTCTACCGACGGAAAGAGAATGACCGTGACCTTTGGTGGGTAGAGAAGCGCAAAGCCCCAGTGTTACTGCGCCTGTGAAAGCGCTTCCAAGGAAGGGTGCTGGCTAGCAAGAGCTTTCAGTGCTGGCACTTTTCATCTCTGAGCAATTGCTCGGCGTTTGCAATTTCTCAGCTCGTGTCTACGAGACGGAAAGAGAATGACCGTGACGTTTGGTGCGTATAGAAGCGCAAAGCCCCAGTGTTACTGCGCCTGTGAAAGCACTTCCAAGGAAGGGTGCTGGCTAGCAACAGCTTTCAGTGCTGGCACTTTTCATCTCTGAGCAATTGCTCGACGTTTGCAATTTCTCAGCTCGTGTCTAGGAGACGGAAAGAGAAGGACCGTGACGTTTGGTGCGTAGAAAAGTGCAAAGCCCCAGTGTTGCTGCACCTGTGAAAGCGCTTCCAAGGAAGGGTGCTGGCTAGCAACAGCTTTCAGTGCTGGCACTTTTCTTCTCTGAGCAATTGCTGGACGTTTGCAATTTCTCACCTGAGCTCTCTTTAGAGTGCGCGAGAGGATGAGCAGAAGATGAGGTGGCTAGAGAAGCCCAGAGCCCCAGTGTTCTTAGGCCTACAAAAGCACTTCCAAGGAAGGGTGCTGGCTAGCAACAGCTTCCAGTGCTGGCACTTTTCATCTCTGAGCAATTGCTCGACGTTTGCAATTTCTCAGCTCGTGTCTACGAGGCGGAAAGAGAAGGACCGTGACGTTTGGTGGGTAGAGAAGCGCAAAGCCCCAGTGTTACTGCGCCTGTGAAAGCGCTTCCAAGGAAGGGTGCTGGCTAGCAACAGCTTTCAGTGCTGGCACTTTTCATCTCTGAGCAATTGCTGGACGTTTGCAATTTCTCAGCTCGTGTCTAGGAGACGGAAAGAGAAGGACCGTGACGTTTGGTGCGTAGAAAAGTGCAAAGCCCCAGTGTTGCTGCGCCTGTGAAAGCGCTTCCAAGGAAGGGTGCTGGCTAGCAACAGCTTTCAGTGCTGGCACTTTTCTTCTCTGAGCAATTGCTCGACGTTTGCAATTTCTCACCTGAGCTCTCTTTAGAGTGCGCGAGAGGATGAGCAGAAGATGAGGTGGCTAGAGAAGCCCAGAGCCCCACTGTTCTTAGGCCTACAAAAGCGCTTCCAAGGAAGGGGGCTGGCTAGCAAGAGCTTTCAGTGCTGGCACTTTTCATCTCTGAGCAATTGCTGGACGTTTGCAATTTCTCAGCTCTTGTCTACGAGACGGAAAGAGAATGACCGTGACGTTTGGTGCGTATAGAAGCGCAAAGCCCCAGTGTTGCTGCGCCTGTGAAAGTGCTTCCAAGGAAGGGTGCTGGCTAGCAAAAGCTTTCAGTGCTGGCACTTTTCATCTCTGAGCATTTGCTAGACGTTTGCAATTTCTCCCCTGAGCTCTCTTTAGAGTGCGCGAGAGGATGAGCAGAAGATGAGGTGGCTAGAGAAGCCCAGAGCCCCAGTGTTCTTAGGCCTACAAAAGCGCTTCCAAGGAAGGGTGCTGGCTAGCAAGAGCTTTCAGTGCTGGCACTTTTCAGCTCTGAGCAATTGCTGGACGTTTGCAATTTCTCAGCTCGTGTCTACGAGACGGAAAGAGAAGGACCATGACGTTTGGTGCGTATAGAAGCGCAAAGCCCCAGTGTTGCTGCGCCTGTGAAAGCGCTTCCAAGGAAGGGTGCTGGCTAGCAACAGCTTTCAGTGCTGGCACTTTTCGTCTCTGAGCAATTGCTGGACGTTTGCAATTTCTCACCTGAGCTCTCTTTAGAGTGCGCGAGAGGATGAGCAGAAGTTTAGGTGGCTAGAGAAGCCCAGAGCCCCAGTGTTCTTAGGCCTACAAAAGCGCTTCCAAGGAAGGGTGCTGGCTAGCAACAGCTTTCAGTGCTGGCACTTTTCAGCTCTGAGCAATTGCTCGACGTTTGCAATTTCTCAGCTCGTGTCTACGAGACGGAAAGAGAAGGACCGTGACGTTTGGTGGGTAGAGAAGCGCAAAGCCCCAGTGTTACTGCGCCTGTGAAAGCGCTTCCAAGGAAGGGTGCTGGCTAGCAACAGCTTTCAGTGCTGGCACTTTTCAGCTCTGAGCAATTGCTTGACGTTTGCAATTTCTCAGCTCCTGTCTACCGACGGAAAGAGAATGACCGTGACGTTTGGTGGGTAGAGAAGCGCAAAGCCCCAGTGTTACTGCGCCTGTGAAAGCGCTTCCAAGGAAGGGTGCTGGCTAGCAACAGCTTTCAGTGCTGGCACTTTTCATCTCTGAGCAATTGCTCGACGTTTGCAATTTCTCAGCTCGTGTCTACGAGACGGAAAGAGAAGGACCGTGACGTTTGGTGCGTAGAAAAGTGCAAAGCCCCAGTGTTGCTGCACCTGTGAAAGCGCTTCCAAGGAAGGGTGCTGGCTAGCAACAGCTTTCAGTGCTGGCACTTTTCTTCTCTGAGCAATTGCTGGACGTTTGCAATTTCTCACCTGAGCTCTCTTTAGAGTGCGCGAGAGGATGAGCAGAAGATGAGGTGGCTAGAGAAGCCCAGAGCCCCAGTGTTCTTAGGCCTACAAAAGCACTTCCAAGGAAGGGTGCTGGCTAGCAACAGCTTTCAGTGCTGGCACTTTTCATCTCTGAGCAATTGCTCGACGTTTGCAATTTCTCAGCTCATGTCTACGAGACGGAAAGAGAATGACCGTGACGTTTGGTGCGTATAGAAGCGCAAAGCCCCAGTGTTACTGCGCCTGTGAAAGCACTTCCAAGGAAGGGTGCTGGCTAGCAACAGCTTTCAGTGCTGGCACTTTTCATCTCTGAGCAATTGCTCGACGTTTGCAATTTCTCAGCTCGTGTCTACGAGACGGAAAGAGAAGGACCATGACGTTTGGTGCGTATAGAAGCGCAAAGCCCCAGTGTTGCTGCGCCTGTGAAAGCGCTTCCAAGGAAGGGTGCTGGCTAGCAACAGCTTTCAGTGCTGGCACTTTTCGTCTCTGAGCAATTGCTGGACGTTTGCAATTTCTCACCTGAGCTCTCTTTAGAGTGCGCGAGAGGATGAGCAGAAGTTTAGGTGGCTAGAGAAGCCCAGAGCCCCAGTGTTCTTAGGCCTACAAAAGCACTTCCAAGGAAGGGTGCTGGCTAGCAACAGCTTTCAGTGCTGGCACTTTTCAGCTCTGAGCAATTGCTTGACGTTTGCAATTTCTCAGCTCGTGTCTACCGACGGAAAGAGAAGGACCGTGACGTTTGGTGGGTAGAGAAGCGCAAAGCCCCAGTGTTACTGCGCTTGTGAAAGCGCTTCCAAGGAAGGGTGCTGGCTAGCAAGAGCTTTCAGTGCTGGCACTTTTCAGCTCTGAGCAATTGCTCGGCGTTTGCAATTTCTCAGCTCGTGTCTACGAGACGGAAAGAGAATGACCGTGACGTTTGGTGCGTATAGAAGCGCAAAGCCCCAGTGTTACTGCGCCTGTGAAAGCACTTCCAAGGAAGGGTGCTGGCTAGCAACAGCTTTCAGTGCTGGCACTTTTCATCTCTGAGCAATTGCTCGACGTTTGCAATTTCTCAGCTCGTGTCTAGGAGACGGAAAGAGAAGGACCGTGACGTTTGGTGCGTAGAAAAGTGCAAAGCCCCAGTGTTGCTGCACCTGTGAAAGCGCTTCCAAGGAAGGGTGCTGGCTAGCAACAGCTTTCAGTGCTGGCACTTTTCTTCTCTGAGCAATTGCTGGACGTTTGCAATTTCTCACCTGAGCTCTCTTTAGAGTGCGCGAGAGGATGAGCAGAAGATGAGGTGGCTAGAGAAGCCCAGAGCCCCACTGTTCTTAGGCCTACAAAAGCACTTCCAAGGAAGGGTGCTGGCTAGCAACAGCTTTCAGTGCTGGCACTTTTCATCTCTGAGCAATTGCTCGACGTTTGCAATTTCTCAGCTCGTGTCTACGAGGCGGAAAGAGAAGGACCGTGACGTTTGGTGGGTAGAGAAGCGCAAAGCCCCAGTGTTACTGCGCCTGTGAAAGCGCTTCCAAGGAAGGGTGCTGGCTAGCAAGAGCTTTCAGTGCTGGCACTTTTCGTCTCTGAGCAATTGCTGGACGTTTGCAATTTCTCAGCTCGTGTCTACGAGACGGAAAGAGAAGGACCGTGACGTTTGGTGCGTAGAAAAGTGCAAAGCCCCAGTGTTGCTGCGCCTGTGAAAGCGCTTCCAAGGAAGGGTGCTGGCTAGCAACAGCTTTCAGTGCTGGCACTTTTCTTCTCTGAGCAATTGCTCGACGTTTGCAATTTCTCACCTGAGCTCTCTTTAGAGTGCGCGAGAGGATGAGCAGAAGATGAGGTGGCTAGAGAAGCCCAGAGCCCCAGTGTTCTTAGGCCTACAAAAGCGCTTCCAAGGAAGGGTGCTGGCTAGCAACAGCTTTCAGTGCTGGCACTTTTCATCTCTGAGCAATTGCTCGACGTTTGCAATTTCTCAGCTCGTGTCTACGAGACGGAAAGAGAATGACCGTGACGTTTGGTGCGTATAGAAGCGCAAAGCCCCAGTGTTGCTGCGCCTGTGAAAGTGCTTCCAAGGAAGGGTGCTGGCTAGCAAAAGCTTTCAGTGCTGGCACTTTTCATCTCTGAGCATTTGCTAGACGTTTGCAATTTCTCCCCTGAGCTCTCTTTAGAGTGCGCGAGAGGATGAGCAGAAGATGAGGTGGCTAGAGAAGCCCAGAGCCCCAGTGTTCTTAGGCCTACAAAAGCGCTTCCAAGGAAGGGTGCTGGCTAGCAACAGCTTTCAGTGCTGGCACTTTTCAGCTCTGAGCAATTGCTCGACGTTTGCAATTTCTCAGCTCGTGTCTACGAGACGGAAAGAGAAGGACCATGACGTTTGGTGCGTATAGAAGCGCAAAGCCCCAGTGTTGCTGCGCCTGTGAAAGCGCTTCCAAGGAAGGGTGCTGGCTAGCAACAGCTTTCAGTGCTGGCACTTTTCGTCTCTGAGCAATTGCTGGACGTTTGCAATTTCTCCCCTGAGCTCTCTTTAGAGTGCGCGAGAGGATGAGCAGAAGTTTAGGTGGCTAGAGAAGCCCAGAGCCCCAGTGTTCTTAGGCCTACAAAAGCGCTTCCAAGGAAGGGTGCTGGCTAGCAACAGCTTTCAGTGCTGGCACTTTTCATCTCTGAGCAATTGCTCGACGTTTGCAATTTCTCAGCTCGTGTCTACGAGATGGAAAGAGAATGACCGTGACGTTTGGTGGGTAGAGAAGCGCAAAGCCCCAGTGTTACTGCGCCTGTGAAAGCGCTTCCAAGGAAGGGTGCTGGCTAGCAACAGCTTTCAGTGCTGGCACTTTTCAGCTCTGAGCAATTGCTTGACGTTTGCAATTTCTCAGCTCGTGTCTACCGACGGAAAGAGAAGGACCGTGACGTTTGGTGGGTAGAGAAGCGCAAAGCCCCAGTGTTACTGCGCCTGTGAAAGCGCTTCCAAGGAAGGGTGCTGGCTAGCAACAGCTTTCAGTGCTGGCACTTTTCATCTCTGAGCAATTGCTCGACGTTTGCAATTTCTCAGCTCGTGTCTACGAGACGGAAAGAGAATGACCGTGACGTTTGGTGCGTATAGAAGCGCAAAGCCCCAATGTTACTGCGCCTGTGAAAGCGCTTCCAAGGAAGGGTGCTGGCTAGCAAGAGCTTTCAGTGCTGGCACTTTTCATCTCTGAGCAATTGCTCGACGTTTGCAATTTCTCAGCTCGTGTCTACGAGACGGAAAGAGAAGGACCGTGACGTTTGGTGCGTAGAAAAGTGCAAAGCCCCAGTGTTGCTGCACCTGTGAAAGCGCTTCCAAGGAAGGGTGCTGGCTAGCAACAGCTTTCAGTGCTGGCACTTTTCTTCTCTGAGCAATTGCTCGACGTTTGCAATTTCTCACCTGAGCTCTCTTTAGAGTGCGCGAGAGGATGAGCAGAAGATGAGGTGGCTAGAGAAGCCCAGAGCCCCAGTGTTCTTAGGCCTACAAAAGCACTTCCAAGGAAGGGTGCTGGCTAGCAACAGCTTTCAGTGCTGGCACTTTTCATCTCTGAGCAATTGCTCGACGTTTGCAATTTCTCAGCTCGTGTCTACGAGACGGAAAGAGAATGACCGTGACGTTTGGTGCGTATAGAAGCGCAAAGCCCCAGTGTTACTGCGCCTGTGAAAGCACTTCCAAGGAAGGGTGCTGGCTAGCAACAGCTTTCAGTGCTGGCACTTTTCATCTCTGAGCAATTGCTCGGCGTTTGCAATTTCTCAGCTCGTGTCTAGGAGACGGAAAGAGAAGGACCGTGACGTTTGGTGCGTAGAAAAGTGCAAAGCCCCAGTGTTGCTGCGCCTGTGAAAGCGCTTCCAAGGAAGGGTGCTGGCTAGCAACAGCTTTCAGTGCTGGCACTTTTCGTCTCTGAGCAATTGCTGGACGTTTGCAATTTCTCACCTGAGCTCTCTTTAGAGTGCGCGAGAGGATGAGCAGAAGTTTAGGTGGCTAGAGAAGCCCAGAGCCCCAGTGTTCTTAGGCCTACAAAAGCGCTTCCAAGGAAGGGTGCTGGCTAGCAACAGCTTTCAGTGCTGGCACTTTTCAGCTCTGAGCAATTGCTTGACGTTTGCAATTTCTCAGCTCGTGTCTACCGACGGAAAGAGAAGGACCGTGACGTTTGGTGGGTAGAGAAGCGCAAAGCCCCAGTGTTACTGCGCCTGTGAAAGCGCTTCCAAGGAAGGGTGCTGGCTAGCAAGAGCTTTCAGTGCTGGCACTTTTCATCTCTGAGCAATTGCTCGGCGTTTGCAATTTCTCAGCTCGTGTCTACGAGACGGAAAGAGAAGGACCGTGACGTTTGGTGCGTATAGAAGCGCAAAGCCCCAGTGTTACTGCGCCTGTGAAAGCACTTCCAAGGAAGGGTGCTGGCTAGCAACAGCTTTCAGTGCTGGCACTTTTCATCTCTGAGCAATTGCTCGACGTTTGCAATTTCTCAGCTCGTGTCTACGAGACGGAAAGAGAAGGACCGTGACGTTTGGTGCGTAGAAAAGTGCAAAGCCCCAGTGTTGCTGCACCTGTGAAAGCGCTTCCAAGGAAGGGTGCTGGCTAGCAACAGCTTTCAGTGCTGGCACTTTTCTTCTCTGAGCAATTGCTGGACATTTGCAATTTCTCACCTGAGCTCTCTTTAGAGTGCGCGAGAGGATGAGCAGAAGATGAGGTGGCTAGAGAAGCCCAGAGCCCCAGTGTTCTTAGGCCTACAAAAGCACTTCCAAGGAAGGGTGCTGGCTAGCAACAGCTTTCAGTGCTGGCACTTTTCATCTCTGAGCAATTGCTCGACGTTTGCAATTTCTCAGCTCGTGTCTACGAGGCGGAAAGAGAAGGACCGTGACGTTTGGTGGGTAGAGAAGCGCAAAGCCCCAGTGTTACTGCGCCTGTGAAAGCGCTTCCAAGGAAGGGTGCTGGCTAGCAAGAGCTTTCAGTGCTGGCACTTTTCATCTCTGAGCAATTGCTGGACGTTTGCAATTTCTCAGCTCGTGTCTACGAGACGGAAACAGAAGGACCGTGACGTTTGGTGCGTAGAAAAGTGCAAAGCCCCAGTGTTGCTGCGCCTGTGAAAGCGCTTCCAAGGAAGGGTGCTGGCTAGCAACAGCTTTCAGTGCTGGCACTTTTCTTCTCTGAGCAATTGCTGGACGTTTGCAATTTCTCACCTGAGCTCTCTTTAGAGTGCGCGAGAGGATGAGCAGAAGATGAGGTGGCTAGAGAAGCCCAGAGCCCCAGTGTTCTTAGGCCTACAAAAGCGCTTCCAAGGAAGGGTGCTGGCTAGCAACAGCTTTCAGTGCTGGCACTTTTCATCTCTGAGCAATTGCTCGACGTTTGCAATTTCTCAGCTCGTGTCTACGAGACGGAAAGAGAATGACCGTGACGTTTGGTGCGTATAGAAGCGCAAAGCCCCAGTGTTGCTGCGCCTGTGAAAGTGCTTCCAAGGAAGGGTGCTGGCTAGCAAAAGCTTTCAGTGCTGGCACTTTTCATCTCTGAGCATTTGCTAGACGTTTGCAATTTCTCCCCTGAGCTCTCTTTAGAGTGCGCGAGAGGATGAGCAGAAGATGAGGTGGCTAGAGAAGCCCAGAGCCCCAGTGTTCTTAGGCCTACAAAAGCGCTTCCAAGGAAGGGTGCTGGCTAGCAAGAGCTTTCAGTGCTGGCACTTTTCATCTCTGAGCAATTGCTGGACGTTTGCAATTTCTCAGCTCGTGTCTACGAGACGGAAAGAGAAGGACCATGACGTTTGGTGCGTATAGAAGCGCAAAGCCCCAGTGTTGCTGCGCCTGTGAAAGCGCTTCCAAGGAAGGGTGCTGGCTAGCAACAGCTTTCAGTGCTGGCACTTTTCGTCTCTGAGCAATTGCTGGACGTTTGCAATTTCTCACCTGAGCTCTCTTTAGAGTGCGCGAGAGGATGAGCAGAAGTTTAGGTGGCTAGAGAAGCCCAGAGCCCCAGTGTTCTTAGGCCTACAAAAGCGCTTCCAAGGAAGGGTGCTGGCTAGCAAGAGCTTTCAGTGCTGGCACTTTTCATCTCTGAGCAATTGCTCGGCGTTTGCAATTTCTCAGCTCGTGTCTACGAGACGGAAAGAGAAGGACCGTGACGTTTGGTGCGTATAGAAGCGCAAAGCCCCAGTGTTACTGCGCCTGTGAAAGCACTTCCAAGGAAGGGTGCTGGCTAGCAAGAGCTTTCAGTGCTGGCACTTTTCATCTCTGAGCAATTGCTCGACGTTTGCAATTTCTCAGCTCGTGTCTACGAGACGGAAAGAGAAGGACCGTGACGTTTGGTGCGTATAGAAGCGCAAAGCCCCAGTGTTGCTGCGCCTGTAAAGCGCTTCCAAGGAAGGGTGCTGGCTAGCAACAGCTTTCAGTGCTGGCACTTTTCAGCTCTGAGCAATTGCTTGACGTTTGCAATTTCTCAGCTCGTGTCTACCGACGGAAAGAGAAGGACCGTGACGTTTGGTGCGTAGAGAAGCGCAAAGCCCCAGTGTTACTGCGCCTGTGAAAGCGCTTCCAAGGAAGGGTGCTGGCTAGCAAGAGCTTTCAGTGCTGGCACTTTTCATCTCTGAGCAATTGCTCGACGTTTGCAATTTCTCAGCTCGTGTCTACGAGACGGAAAGAGAAGGACCGTGACGTTTGGTGCGTATAGAAGCGCAAAGCCCCAATGTTACTGCGCCTGTGAAAGCGCTTCCAAGGAAGGGTGCTGGCTAGCAACAGCTTTCAGTGCTGGCACTTTTCATCTCTGAGCAATTGCTCGACGTTTGCAATTTCTCAGCTCGTGTCTACGAGACGGAAAGAGAATGACCGTGACGTTTGGTGCGTAGAAAAGTGCAAAGCCCCAGTGTTGCTGCACCTGTGAAAGCGCTTCCAAGGAAGGGTGCTGGCTAGCAACAGCTTTCAGTGCTGGCACTTTTCTTCTCTGAGCAATTGCTGGACGTTTGCAATTTCTCACCTGAGCTCTCTTTAGAGTGCGCGAGAGGATGAGCAGAAGATGAGGTGGCTAGAGAAGCCCAGAGCCCCAGTGTTCTTAGGCCTACAAAAGCACTTCCAAGGAAGGGTGCTGGCTAGCAACAGCTTTCAGTGCTGGCACTTTTCATCTCTGAGCAATTGCTCGACGTTTGCAATTTCTCAGCTCGTGTCTACGAGACGGAAAGAGAATGACCGTGACGTTTGGTGCGTATAGAAGCGCAAAGCCCCAGTGTTACTGCGCCTGTGAAAGCACTTCCAAGGAAGGGTGCTGGCTAGCAACAGCTTTCAGTGCTGGCACTTTTCATCTCTGAGCAATTGCTCGACGTTTGCAATTTCTCAGCTCGTGTCTAGGAGACGGAAAGAGAAGGACCGTGACGTTTGGTGCGTAGAAAAGTGCAAAGCCCCAGTGTTGCTGCACCTGCGAAAGCGCTTCCAAGGAAGGGTGCTGGCTAGCAACAGCTTTCAGTGCTGGCACTTTTCATCTCTGAGCAATTGCTCGACGTTTGCAATTTCTCACCTGAGCTCTCTTTAGAGTGCGCGAGAGGATGAGCAGAAGATGAGGTGGCTAGAGAAGCCCAGAGCCCCACTGTTCTTAGGCCTACAAAAGCACTTCCAAGGAAGGGTGCTGGCTAGCAAGAGCTTTCAGTGCTGGCACTTTTCATCTCTGAGCAATTGCTCGACGTTTGCAATTTCTCAGCTCGTGTCTACCGACGGAAAGAGAAGGACCGTGACGTTTGGTGCGTAGAGAAGCGCAAAGCCCCAGTGTTACTGCGCCTGTAAAGCGCTTCCAAGGAAGGGTGCTGGCTAGCAAAAGCTTTCAGTGCTGGCACTTTTCAGCTCTGAGCAATTGCTCGACGTTTGCAATTTCTCAGCTCGTGTCTACGAGACGGAAAGAGAAGGACCATGACGTTTGGTGCGTATAGAAGCGCAAAGCCCCAGTGTTGCTGCGCCTGTGAAAGCGCTTCCAAGGAAGGGTGCTGGCTAGCAACAGCTTTCAGTGCTGGCACTTTTCTTCTCTGAGCATTTGCTGGACATTTGCAATTTCTCACCTGAGCTCTCTTTAGAGTGCGCGAGAGGATGAGCAGAAGATGAGGTGGCTAGAGAAGCCCAGAGCCCCAGTGTTCTTAGGCCTACAAAAGCACTTCCAAGGAAGGGTGCTGGCTAGCAAGAGCTTTCAGTGCTGGCACTTTTCATCTCTGAGCAATTGCTCGACGCTTGCACGGAAAGAGAAGGACCGTGACGTTTGGTGGGTAGAGAAGCGCAAAGCCCCAGTGTTACTGCGCCTGTGAAAGCGCTTCCAAGGAAGGGTGCTGGCTAGCAACAGCTTTCAGTGCTGGCACTTTTCATCTCTGAGCAATTGCTCGACGTTTGCAATTTCTCAGCTCGTGTCTAGGAGACGGAAAGAGAAGGACCGTGACGTTTGGTGCGTAGAAAAGTGCAAAGCCCCAGTGTTGCTGCACCTGTGAAAGCGCTTCCAAGGAAGGGTGCTGGCTAGCAACAGCTTTCAGTGCTGGCACTTTTCTTCTATGAGCAATTGCTCGACGTTTGCAATTTCTCACCTGAGCTCTCTTTAGAGTGCGCGAGAGGATGAGCAGAAGATGAGGTGGCTAGAGAAGCCCAGAGCCCCAGTGTTCTTAGGCCTACAAAAGCGCTTCCAAGGAAGGGTGCTGGCTAGCAACAGCTTTCAGTGCTGGCACTTTTCATCTCTGAGCAATTGCTCGACGTTTGCAATTTCTCAGCTCCTGTCTACGAGACGGAAAGAGAAGGACCGTGACCTTTGGTGCGTATAGAAGCGCAAAGCCCCAGTGTTGCTGCGCCTGTGAAAGCGCTTCCAAGGAAGGGTGCTGGCTAGCAAAAGCTTTCAGTGCTGGCACTTTTCTTCTCTGAGCAATTGCTCGACGTTTGCAATTTCTCACCTGAGCTCTCTTTAGAGTGCGCGAGAGGATGAGCAGAAGATGAGGTGGCTAGAGAAGCCCAGAGCCCCAGTGTTCTTAGGCCTACAAAAGCGCTTCCAAGGAAGGGTGCTGGCTAGCAACAGCTTTCAGTGCTGGCACTTTTCATCTCTGAGCAATTGCTCGACGTTTGCAATTTCTCAGCTCGTGTCTACGAGACGGAAAGAGAAGGACCATGACGTTTGGTGCGTATAGAAGCGCAAAGCCCCAGTGTTGCTGCGCCTGTGAAAGCGCTTCCAAGGAAGGGTGCTGGCTAGCAACAGCTTTCAGTGCTGGCACTTTTCGTCTCTGAGCAATTGCTGGACGTTTGCAATTTCTCACCTGAGCTCTCTTTAGAGTGCGCGAGAGGATGAGCAGAAGATGAGGTGGCTAGAGAAGCCCAGAGCCCCAGTGTTCTTAGGCCTACAAAAGCGCTTCCAAGGAAGGGTGCTGGCTAGCAACAGCTTTCAGTGCTGGCACTTTTCAGCTCTGAGCAATTGCTTGACGTTTGCAATTTCTCAGCTCGTGTCTACCGACGGAAAGAGAAGGACCGTGACGTTTGGTGGCTAGAGAAGCGCAAAGCCCCAGTGTTACTGCGCCTGTGAAAGCGCTTCCAAGGAAGGGTGCTGGCTAGCAAGAGCTTTCAGTGCTGGCACTTTTCTTCTCTGAGCAATTGCTCGGCGTTTGCAATTTCTCAGCTCGTGTCTACGAGACGGAAAGAGAATGACCGTGACGTTTGGTGCGTATAGAAGCGCAAAGCCCCAGTGTTACTGCGCCTGTGAAAGCACTTCCAAGGAAGGGTGCTGGCTAGCAACAGCTTTCAGTGCTGGCACTTTTCATCTCTGAGCAATTGCTCGACGTTTGCAATTTCTCAGCTCGTGTCTAGGAGACGGAAAGAGAAGGACCGTGACGTTTGGTGCGTAGAAAAGTGCAAAGCCCCAGTGTTGCTGCACCTGTGAAAGCGCTTCCAAGGAAGGGTGCTGGCTAGCAACAGCTTTCAGTGCTGGCACTTTTCTTCTCTGAGCAATTGCTGGACGTTTGCAATTTCTCACCTGAGCTCTCTTTAGAGTGCGCGAGAGGATGAGCAGAAGATGAGGTGGCTAGAGAAGCCCAGAGCCCCAGTGTTCTTAGGCCTACAAAAGCACTTCCAAGGAAGGGTGCTGGCTAGCAACAGCTTCCAGTGCTGGCACTTTTCATCTCTGAGCAATTGCTCGACGTTTGCAATTTCTCAGCTCGTGTCTACGAGGCGGAAAGAGAAGGACCGTGACGTTTGGTGGGTAGAGAAGCGCAAAGCCCCAGTGTTACTGCGCCTGTGAAAGCGCTTCCAAGGAAGGGTGCTGGCTAGCAAGAGCTTTCAGTGCTGGCACTTTTCATCTCTGAGCAATTGCTGGACGTTTGCAATTTCTCAGCTCGTGTCTAGGAGACGGAAACAGAAGGACCGTGACGTTTGGTGCGTAGAAAAGTGCAAAGCCCCAGTGTTGCTGCGCCTGTGAAAGCGCTTCCAAGGAAGGGTGCTGGCTAGCAACAGCTTTCAGTGCTGGCACTTTTCTTCTCTGAGCAATTGCTCGACGTTTGCAATTTCTCACCTGAGCTCTCTTTAGAGTGCGCGAGAGGATGAGCAGAAGATGAGGTGGCTAGAGAAGCCCAGAGCCCCAGTGTTCTTAGGCCTACAAAAGCGCTTCCAAGGAAGGGTGCTGGCTAGCAAGAGCTTTCAGTGCTGGCACTTTTCATCTCTGAGCAATTGCTCGACGTTTGCAATTTCTCAGCTCCTGTCTACGAGACGGAAAGAGAAGGACCATGACGTTTGGTGCGTATAGAAGCGCAAAGCCCCAGTGTTGCTGCGCCTGTGAAAGCGCTTCCAAGGAAGGGTGCTGGCTAGCAAGAGCTTTCAGTGCTGGCACTTTTCGTCTCTGAGCAA
Organism: Sarcoramphus papa; assembly: GCA_037962945.1. Lineage (NCBI taxonomy): Eukaryota > Metazoa > Chordata > Aves > Accipitriformes > Cathartidae > Sarcoramphus > Sarcoramphus papa. The sequence continues at coordinate 3,963,864 of JBBMRM010000084.1, read as the reverse complement.
TTGCTGGACGTTTGCAATTTCTCACCTGAGCTCTCTTTAGAGTGCGCGAGAGGATGAGCAGAAGATGAGGTGGCTAGAGAAGCCCAGAGCCCCAGTGTTCTTAGGCCTACAAAAGCGCTTCCAAGGAAGGGTGCTGGCTAGCAACAGCTTTCAGTGCTGGCACTTTTCAGCTCTGAGCAATTGCTTGACGTTTGCAATTTCTCAGCTCGTGTCTACCGACGGAAAGAGAAGGACCGTGACGTTTGGTGGGTAGAGAAGCGCAAAGCCCCAGTGTTACTGCGCCTGTGAAAGCGCTTCCAAGGAAGGGTGCTGGCTAGCAAGAGCTTTCAGTGCTGGCACTTTTCATCTCTGAGCAATTGCTCGGCGTTTGCAATTTCTCAGCTCGTGTCTACGAGACGGAAAGAGAATGACCGTGACGTTTGGTGCGTATAGAAGCGCAAAGCCCCAGTGTTACTGCGCCTGTGAAAGCACTTCCAAGGAAGGGTGCTGGCTAGCAAGAGCTTTCAGTGCTGGCACTTTTCATCTCTGAGCAATTGCTCGACGTTTGCAATTTCTCAGCTCGTGTCTAGGAGACGGAAAGAGAAGGACCGTGACGTTTGGTGCGTAGAAAAGTGCAAAGCCCCAGTGTTGCTGCACCTGTGAAAGCGCTTCCAAGGAAGGGTGCTGGCTAGCAACAGCTTTCAGTGCTGGCACTTTTCTTCTCTGAGCAATTGCTGGACGTTTGCAATTTCTCACCTGAGCTCTCTTTAGAGTGCGCGAGAGGATGAGCAGAAGATGAGGTGGCTAGAGAAGCCCAGAGCCCCAGTGTTCTTAGGCCTACAAAAGCACTTCCAAGGAAGGGTGCTGGCTAGCAACAGCTTCCAGTGCTGGCACTTTTCATCTCTGAGCAATTGCTCGACGTTTGCAATTTCTCAGCTCGTGTCTACGAGGCGGAAAGAGAAGGACCGTGACGTTTGGTGGCTAGAGAAGCGCAAAGCCCCAGAGTTACTGCGCCTGTGAAAGCGCTTCCAAGGAAGGGTGCTGGCTAGCAACAGCTTTCAGTGCTGGCACTTTTCATCTCTGAGCAATTGCTCGACGTTTGCAATTTCTCAGCTCGTGTCTACGAGACGGAGAGATAGTGACCGTGACGTTTGGTGGCTAGAGAAGCGCAAAGCCCCAGTGTTACTGCGCCTGTGAAAGCGCTTCCAAGGAAGGGTGCTGGCTAGCAACAGCTTTCAGTGCTGGCACTTTTCTTCTCTGAGCAATTGCTCGACGTTTGCAATTTCTCACCTGAGCTCTCTTTAGAGTGCGCGAGAGGATGAGCAGAAGATGAGGTGGCTAGAGAAGCCCAGAGCCCCAGTGTTCTTAGGCCTACAAAAGCGCTTCCAAGGAAGGGTGCTGGCTAGCAAGAGCTTTCAGTGCTGGCACTTTTCAGCTCTGAGCAATTGCTCGACGTTTGCAATTTCTCAGCTCGTGTCTACCGACGGAAAGAGAAGGACCGTGACGTTTGGTGGCTAGAGAAGCGCAAAGCCCCAGTGTTGCTGCGCCTGTGAAAGTGCTTCCAAGGAAGGGTGCTGGCTAGCAAAAGCTTTCAGTGCTGGCACTTTTCATCTCTGAGCATTTGCTAGACGTTTGCAATTTCTCCCCTGAGCTCTCTTTAGAGTGCGCGAGAGGATGAGCAGAAGATGAGGTGGCTAGAGAAGCCCAGAGCCCCAGTGTTCTTAGGCCTACAAAAGCGCTTCCAAGGAAGGGTGCTGGCTAGCAACAGCTTTCAGTGCTGGCACTTTTCATCTCTGAGCAATTGCTCGACGTTTGCAATTTCTCAGCTCGTGTCTACGAGACGGAAAGAGAAGGACCAAGACGTTTGGTGCATATAGAAGCGCAAAGCCCCAGTGTTGCTGCGCCTGTAAAGCGCTTCCAAGGAAGGGTGCTGGCTAGCAACAGCTTTCAGTGCTGGCACTTTTCGTCTCTGAGCAATTGCTCGACGTTTGCAATTTCTCACCTGAGCTCTCTTTAGAGTGCGCGAGAGGATGAGCAGAAGTTTAGGTGGCTAGAGAAGCCCAGAGCCCCAGTGTTCTTAGGCCTACAAAAGCGCTTCCAAGGAAGGGTGCTGGCTAGCAAGAGCTTTCAGTGCTGGCACTTTTCATCTCTGAGCAATTGCTCGACGTTTGCAATTTCTCAGCTCGTGTCTACGAGACGGAAAGAGAAGGACCGTGACGTTTGGTGGCTAGAGAAGCGCAAAGCCCCAGTGTTACTGCGCCTGTGAAAGCGCTTCCAAGGAAGGGGGCTGGCTAGCAACAGCTTTCAGTGCTGGCACTTTTCAGCTCTGAGCAATTGCTTGACGTTTGCAATTTCTCAGCTCGTGTCTACCGACGGAAAGAGAAGGACCGTGACGTTTGGTGGGTAGAGAAGCGCAAAGCCCCAGTGTTACTGCGCCTGTGAAAGCGCTTCCAAGGAAGGGTGCTGGCTAGCAAGAGCTTTCAGTGCTGGCACTTTTCATCTCTGAGCAATTGCTCGACGTTTGCAATTTCTCAGCTCGTGTCTACGAGATGGAAAGAGAATGACCGTGACGTTTGGTGCGTATAGAAGCGCAAAGCCCCAATGTTACTGCGCCTGTGAAAGCGCTTCCAAGGAAGGGTGCTGGCTAGCAACAGCTTTCAGTGCTGGCACTTTTCATCTCTGAGCAATTGCTCGACGTTTGCAATTTCTCAGCTCGTGTCTACGAGACGGAAAGAGAATGACCGTGACGTTTGGTGCGTATAGAAGCGCAAAGCCCCAGTGTTACTGCGCCTGTGAAAGCACTTCCAAGGAAGGGTGCTGGCTAGCAACAGCTTTCAGTGCTGGCACTTTTCAGCTCTGAGCAATTGCTCGACGTTTGCAATTTCTCAGCTCGTGTCTACGAGACGGAAAGAGAAGGACCGTGACGTTTGGTGCGTAGAAAAGTGCAAAGCCCCAGTGTTGCTGCACCTGTGAAAGCGCTTCCAAGGAAGGGTGCTGGCTAGCAACAGCTTTCAGTGCTGGCACTTTTCTTCTCTGAGCAATTGCTGGACGTTTGCAATTTCTCACCTGAGCTCTCTTTAGAGTGCGCGAGAGGATGAGCAGAAGATGAGGTGGCTAGAGAAGCCCAGAGCCCCAGTGTTCTTAGGCCTACAAAAGCACTTCCAAGGAAGGGTGCTGGCTAGCAACAGCTTCCAGTGCTGGCACTTTTCATCTCTGAGCAATTGCTCGACGTTTGCAATTTCTCAGCTCGTGTCTACGAGGCGGAAAGAGAAGGACCGTGACGTTTGGTGGGTAGAGAAGCGCAAAGCCCCAGTGTTACTGCGCCTGTGAAAGCGCTTCCAAGGAAGGGTGCTGGCTAGCAAAAGCTTTCAGTGCTGGCACTTTTCATCTCTGAGCAATTGCTGGACGTTTGCAATTTCTCAGCTCGTGTCTAGGAGACGGAAAGAGAAGGACCGTGACGTTTGGTGCGTAGAAAAGTGCAAAGCCCCAGTGTTGCTGCGCCTGTGAAAGCGCTTCCAAGGAAGGGTGCTGGCTAGCAAGAGCTTTCAGTGCTGGCACTTTTCTTCTCTGAGCAATTGCTCGACGTTTGCAATTTCTCACCTGAGCTCTCTTTAGAGTGCGCGAGAGGATGAGCAGAAGATGAGGTGGCTAGAGAAGCCCAGAGCCCCAGTGTTCTTAGGCCTACAAAAGCGCTTCCAAGGAAGGGTGCTGGCTAGCAAGAGCTTTCAGTGCTGGCACTTTTCATCTCTGAGCAATTGCTCGACGTTTGCAATTTCTCAGCTCCTGTCTAGGAGACGGAAAGAGAAGGACCGTGACCTTTGGTGCGTATAGAAGCGCAAAGCCCCAGTGTTGCTGCGCCTGTAAAGCGCTTCCAAGGAAGGGTGCTGGCTAGCAAGAGCTTTCAGTGCTGGCACTTTTCATCTCTGAGCAATTGCTCGACGTTTGCAATTTCTCACCTGAGCTCTCTTTAGAGTGCGCGAGAGGGTGAGCAGAAGATGAGGTGGCTAGAGAAGCCCAGAGCCCCAGTGTTCTTAGGCCTACAAAAGCGCTTCCAAGGAAGGGTGCTGGCTAGCAACAGCTTTCAGTGCTGGCACTTTTCAGCTCTGAGCAATTGCTTGACGTTTGCAATTTCTCAGCTCGTGTCTACCGACGGAAAGAGAAGGACCGTGACGTTTGGTGGGTAGAGAAGCGCAAAGCCCCAGTGTTACTGCGCCTGTGAAAGCGCTTCCAAGGAAGGGTGCTGGCTAGCAAGAGCTTTCAGTGCTGGCACTTTTCATCTCTGAGCAATTGCTCGGCGTTTGCAATTTCTCAGCTCGTGTCTACGAGACGGAAAGAGAATGACCGTGACGTTTGGTGCGTATAGAAGCGCAAAGCCCCAGTGTTACTGCGCCTGTGAAAGCACTTCCAAGGAAGGGTGCTGGCTAGCAACAGCTTTCAGTGCTGGCACTTTTCATCTCTGAGCAATTGCTCGACGTTTGCAATTTCTCAGCTCGTGTCTAGGAGACGGAAAGAGAAGGACCGTGACGTTTGGTGCGTAGAAAAGTGCAAAGCCCCAGTGTTGCTGCACCTGTGAAAGCGCTTCCAAGGAAGGGTGCTGGCTAGCAACAGCTTTCAGTGCTGGCACTTTTCTTCTCTGAGCAATTGCTGGACGTTTGCAATTTCTCACCTGAGCTCTCTTTAGAGTGCGCGAGAGGATGAGCAGAAGATGAGGTGGCTAGAGAAGCCCAGAGCCCCAGTGTTCTTAGGCCTACAAAAGCACTTCCAAGGAAGGGTGCTGGCTAGCAACAGCTTCCAGTGCTGGCACTTTTCATCTCTGAGCAATTGCTCGACGTTTGCAATTTCTCAGCTCGTGTCTACGAGGCGGAAAGAGAAGGACCGTGACGTTTGGTGGGTAGAGAAGCGCAAAGGCCCAGTGTTACTGCGCCTGTGAAAGCGCTTCCAAGGAAGGGTGCTGGCTAGCAACAGCTTTCAGTGCTGGCACTTTTCATCTCTGAGCAATTGCTCGACGTTTGCAATTTCTCAGCTCGTGTCTACGAGACGGAGAGATAGTGACCGTGACGTTTGGTGGCTAGAGAAGCGCAAAGCCCCAGTGTTACTGCGCCTGTGAAAGCGCTTCCAAGGAAGGGTGCTGGCTAGCAACAGCTTTCAGTGCTGGCACTTTTCTTCTCTGAGCAATTGCTCGACGTTTGCAATTTCTCACCTGAGCTCTCTTTAGAGTGCGCGAGAGGATGAGCAGAAGATGAGGTGGCTAGAGAAGCCCAGAGCCCCAGTGTTCTTAGGCCTACAAAAGCGCTTCCAAGGAAGGGTGCTGGCTAGCAAGAGCTTTCAGTGCTGGCACTTTTCAGCTCTGAGCAATTGCTCGACGTTTGCAATTTCTCAGCTCGTGTCTACGAGACGGAAAGAGAATGACCGTGACGTTTGGTGCGTATAGAAGCGCAAAGCCCCAGTGTTGCTGCGCCTGTGAAAGTGCTTCCAAGGAAGGGTGCTGGCTAGCAAAAGCTTTCAGTGCTGGCACTTTTCATCTCTGAGCATTTGCTAGACGTTTGCAATTTCTCACCTGAGCTCTCTTTAGAGTGCGCGAGAGGATGAGCAGAAGATGAGGTGGCTAGAGAAGCCCAGAGCCCCAGTGTTCTTAGGCCTACAAAAGCGCTTCCAAGGAAGGGTGCTGGCTAGCAACAGCTTTCAGTGCTGGCACTTTTCATCTCTGAGCAATTGCTCGACGTTTGCAATTTCTCAGCTCGTGTCTACGAGACGGAAAGAGAATGACCGTGACGTTTGGTGCGTATAGAAACGCAAAGCCCCAGTGTTACTGCGCCTGTGAAAGCACTTCCAAGGAAGGGTGCTGGCTAGCAACAGCTTTCAGTGCTGGCACTTTTCATCTCTGAGCAATTGCTCGACGTTTGCAATTTCTCAGCTCGTGTCTACGAGATGGAAAGAGAAGGACCGTGACGTTTGGTGGCTAGAGAAGCGCAAAGCCCCAGTGTTACTGCGCCTGTGAAAGCGCTTCCAAGGAAGGGTGCTGGCTAGCAACAGCTTTCAGTGCTGGCACTTTTCAGCTCTGAGCAATTGCTTGACGTTTGCAATTTCTCAGCTCGTGTCTACCGACGGAAAGAGAAGGACCGTGACGTTTGGTGGGTAGAGAAGCGCAAAGCCCCAGTGTTACTGCGCCTGTGAAAGCGCTTCCAAGGAAGGGTGCTGGCTAGCAAGAGCTTTCAGTGCTGGCACTTTTCATCTCTGAGCAATTGCTCGACGTTTGCAATTTCTCAGCTCGTGTCTACGAGATGGAAAGAGAATGACCGTGACGTTTGGTGCGTATAGAAGCGCAAAGCCCCAATGTTACTGCGCCTGTGAAAGCGCTTCCAAGGAAGGGTGCTGGCTAGCAACAGCTTTCAGTGCTGGCACTTTTCATCTCTGAGCAATTGCTCGACGTTTGCAATTTCTCAGCTCGTGTCTACGAGACGGAAAGAGAATGACCGTGACGTTTGGTGCGTATAGAAGCGCAAAGCCCCAGTGTTACTGCGCCTGTGAAAGCACTTCCAAGGAAGGGTGCTGGCTAGCAACAGCTTTCAGTGCTGGCACTTTTCATCTCTGAGCAATTGCTCGACGTTTGCAATTTCTCAGCTCGTTTCTAGGAGACGGAAAGAGAAGGACCGTGACGTTTGGTGCGTAGAAAAGTGCAAAGCCCCAGTGTTGCTGCGCCTGTGAAAGCGCTTCCAAGGAAGGGTGCTGGCTAGCAACAGCTTTCAGTGCTGGCACTTTTCTTCTCTGAGCAATTGCTCGACGTTTGCAATTTCTCACCTGAGCTCTCTTTAGAGTGCGCGAGAGGATGAGCAGAAGATGAGGTGGCTAGAGAAGCCCAGAGCCCCAGTGTTCTTAGGCCTACAAAAGCACTTCCAAGGAAGGGTGCTGGCTAGCAAGAGCTTTCAGTGCTGGCACTTTTCATCTCTGAGCAATTGCTCGACGTTTGCAATTTCTCAGCTCGTGTCTACCGACGGAAAGAGAAGGGCCGTGACGTTTGGTGCGTAGAGAAGCGCAAAGCCCCAGTGTTACTGCGCCTGTAAAGCGCTTCCAAGGAAGGGTGCTGGCTAGCAAAAGCTTTCAGTGCTGGCACTTTTCATCTCTGAGCAATTGCTGGACGTTTGCAATTTCTCAGCTCGTGTCTACGAGACGGAAAGAGAAGGACCGTGACGTTTGGTGGCTAGAGAAGCGCAAAGCCCCAGTGTTACTGCGCCTGTGAAAGCGCTTCCAAGGAAGGGTGCTGGCTAGCAACAGCTTTCAGTGCTGGCACTTTTCATCTCTGAGCAATTGCTGGACGTTTGCAATTTCTCACCTGAGCTCTCTTTAGAGTGCGCGAGAGGATGAGCAGAAGTTTAGGTGGCTAGAGAAGCCCAGAGCCCCAGTGTTCTTAGGCCTACAAAAGCGCTTCCAAGGAAGGGTGCTGGCTAGCAAGAGCTTTCAGTGCTGGCACTTTTCATCTCTGAGCAATTGCTCGACGTTTGCAATTTCTCAGCTCGTGTCTACGAGACGGAAAGAGAAGGACCGTGACGTTTGGTGGGTAGAGAAGCGCAAAGCCCCAGTGTTACTGCGCCTGTAAAGCGCTTCCAAGGAAGGGTGCTGGCTAGCAACAGCTTTCAGTGCTGGCACTTTTCATCTCTGAGCAATTGCTCGACGTTTGCAATTTCTCAGCTCGTGTCTAGGAGACGGAAAGAGAAGGACCGTGACGTTTGGTGCGTAGAGAAGCGCAAAGCCCCAGTGTTGCTGCGCCTGTAAAGCGCTTCCAAGGAAGGGTGCTGGCTAGCAACAGCTTTCAGTGCTGGCACTTTTCATCTCTGAGCAATTGCTCGACGTTTGCAATTTCTCAGCTCCTGTCTACGAGACGGAAAGAGAAGGACCGTGACGTTTGGTGCGTATAGAAGCGCAAAGCCCCAGTGTTGCTGCGCCTGTAAAGCGCTTCCAAGGAAGGGTGCTGGCTAGCAACAGCTTTCAGTGCTGGCACTTTTCATCTCTGAGCAATTGCTCGACGTTTGCAATTTCTCAGCTCGTGTCTACGAGGCGGAAAGAGAAGGACCGTGACGTTTGGTGGCTAGAGAAGCGCAAAGCCCCAGTGTTACTGCGCCTGTGAAAGCGCTTCCAAGGAAGGGTGCTGGCTAGCAAGAGCTTTCAGTGCTGGCACTTTTCATCTCTGAGCAATTGCTCGACGTTTGCAATTTCTCAGCTCGTGTCTACGAGACGGAGAGATAGTGACCGTGACGTTTGGTGGCTAGAGAAGCGCAAAGCCACAGTGTTACTGCGCCTGTGAAAGCGCTTCCAAGGAAGGGTGCTGGCTAGCAACAGCTTTCAGTGCTGGCACTTTTCATCTCTGAGCAATTGCTCGACGTTTGCAATTTCTCACCTGAGCTCTCTTTAGAGTGCGCGAGAGGATGAGCAGAAGATGAGGTGGCTAGAGAAGCCCAGAGCCCCAGTGTTCTTAGGCCTACAAAAGCGCTTCCAAGGAAGGGTGCTGGCTAGCAAGAGCTTTCAGTGCTGGCACTTTTCATCTCTGAGCAATTGCTCGACGTTTGCAATTTCTCAGCTCGTGTCTACGAGACGGAAAGAGAAGGACCATGACGTTTGGTGCGTATAGAAGCGCAAAGCCCCAGTGTTGCTGCGCCTGTGAAAGCGCTTCCAAGGAAGGGTGCTGGCTAGCAACAGCTTTCAGTGCTGGCACTTTTCATCTCTGAGCAATTGCTCGACGTTTGCAATTTCTCACCTGAGCTCTCTTTAAAGTGCGCGAGAGGATGAGCAGAAGATGAGGTGGCTAGAGAAGCCCAGAGCCCCACTGTTCTTAGGCCTACAAAAGCGCTTCCAAGGAAGGGTGCTGGCTAGCAACAGCTTTCAGTGCTGGCACTTTTCATCTCTGAGCAATTGCTCGACGTTTGCAATTTCTCACCTGAGCTCTCTTTAGAGTGCGCGAGAGGATGAGCAGAAGTTTAGGTGGCTAGAGAAGCCCAGAGCCCCAGTGTTTTTAGGCCTACAAAAGCGCTTCCAAGGAAGGGTGCTGGCTAGCAAAAGCTTTCAGTGCTGGCACTTTTCATCTCTGAGCAATTGCTCGACGTTTGCAATTTCTCAGCTCGTGTCTACGAGACGGAAAGAGAAGGACCGTGACGTTTGGTGGGTAGAGAAGCGCAAAGCCCCAGAGTTACTGCGCCTGTGAAAGCGCTTCCAAGGAAGGGTGCTGGCTAGCAACAGCTTTCAGTGCTGGCACTTTTCGTCTCTGAGCAATTGCTGGACGTTTGCAATTTCTCACCTGAGCTCTCTTTAGAGTGCGCGAGAGGATGAGCAGAAGTTTAGGTGGCTAGAGAAGCCCAGAGCCCCAGTGTTCTTAGGCCTACAAAAGCGCTTCCAAGGAAGGGTGCTGGCTAGCAACAGCTTTCAGTGCTGGCACTTTTCAGCTCTGAGCAATTGCTTGACGTTTGCAATTTCTCAGCTCGTGTCTACCGACGGAAAGAGAAGGACCGTGACGTTTGGTGGCTAGAGAAGCGCAAAGCCCCAGTGTTACTGCGCCTGTGAAAGCGCTTCCAAGGAAGGGTGCTGGCTAGCAACAGCTTTCAGTGCTGGCACTTTTCATCTCTGAGCAATTGCTCGACGTTTGCAATTTCTCAGCTCGTGTCTACGAGACGGAAAGAGAATGACCGTGACGTTTGGTGCGTATAGAAGCGCAAAGCCCCAGTGTTACTGCGCCTGTGAAAGCACTTCCAAGGAAGGGTGCTGGCTAGCAAGAGCTTTCAGTGCTGGCACTTTTCATCTCTGAGCAATTGCTCGACGTTTGCAATTTCTCAGCTCGTGTCTAGGAGACGGAAAGAGAAGGACCGTGACGTTTGGTGCGTAGAAAAGTGCAAAGCCCCAGTGTTGCTGCGCCTGTGAAAGCGCTTCCAAGGAAGGGTGCTGGCTAGCAACAGCTTTCAGTGCTGGCACTTTTCTTCTCTGAGCAATTGCTCGACGTTTGCAATTTCTCCCCTGAGCTCTCTTTAGAGTGCGCGAGAGGATGAGCAGAAGATGAGGTGGCTAGAGAAGCCCAGAGCCCCAGTGTTCTTAGGCCTACAAAAGCACTTCCAAGGAAGGGTGCTGGCTAGCAACAGCTTTCAGTGCTGGCACTTTTCATCTCTGAGCAATTGCTCGACGTTTGCAATTTCTCAGCTCGTGTCTACGAGGCGGAAAGAGAATGACCGTGACGTTTGGTGGGTAGAGAAGCGCAAAGCCCCAGTGTTACTGCGCCTGTGAAAGCGCTTCCAAGGAAGGGTGCTGGCTAGCAACAGCTTTCAGTGCTGGCACTTTTCATCTCTGAGCAATTGCTCGACGTTTGCAATTTCTCAGCTCGTGTCTACGAGACGGAGAGATAGTGACCGTGACGTTTGGTGGCTAGAGAAGCGCAAAGCCCCAGTGTTACTGCGCCTGTGAAAGCGCTTCCAAGGAAGGGTGCTGGCTAGCAAGAGCTTTCAGTGCTGGCACTTTTCATCTCTGAGCAATTGCTGGACGTTTGCAATTTCTCAGCTCGTGTCTACGAGACGGAGAGATAGTGACCGTGACGTTTGGTGGCTAGAGAAGCGCAAAGCCCCAGTGTTACTGCGCCTGTGAAAGCGCTTCCAAGGAAGGGTGCTGGCTAGCAACAGCTTTCAGTGCTGGCACTTTTCATCTCTGAGCAATTGCTCGACGTTTGCAATTTCTCACCTGAGCTCTCTTTAGAGTGCGCGAGAGGATGAGCAGAAGATGAGGTGGCTAGAGAAGCCCAGAGCCCCAGTGTTCTTAGGCCTACAAAAGCGCTTCCAAGGAAGGGTGCTGGCTAGCAACAGCTTTCAGTGCTGGCACTTTTCATCTCTGAGCAGTTGCTCGACGTTTGCAATTTCTCAGCTCGTGTCTACGAGACGGAAAGAGAAGGACCATGACGTTTGGTGCGTATAGAAGCGCAAAGCCCCAATGTTACTGCGCCTGTGAAAGCGCTTCCAAGGAAGGGTGCTGGCTAGCAACAGCTTTCAGTGCTGGCACTTTTCATCTCTGAGCAATTGCTCGACGTTTGCAATTTCTCAGCTCGTGTCTACGAGACGGAAAGAGAATGACCGTGACGTTTGGTGCGTATAGAAGCGCAAAGCCCCAGTGTTACTGCGCCTGTGAAAGCACTTCCAAGGAAGGGTGCTGGCTAGCAACAGCTTTCAGTGCTGGCACTTTTCATCTCTGAGCAATTGCTCGACGTTTGCAATTTCTCAGCTCGTGTCTAGGAGACGGAAAGAGAAGGACCGTGACGTTTGGTGCGTAGAAAAGTGCAAAGCCCCAGTGTTGCTGCGCCTGTGAAAGCGCTTCCAAGGAAGGGTGCTGGCTAGCAACAGCTTTCAGTGCTGGCACTTTTCATCTCTGAGCAATTGCTCGACGTTTGCAATTTCTCAGCTCGTGTCTACGAGACGGAGAGATAGTGACCGTGACGTTTGGTGGGTAGAGAAGGGCAAAGCCCCAGTGTTACTGCGCCTGTGAAAGCGCTTCCAAGGAAGGGTGCTGGCTAGCAACAGCTTTCAGTGCTGGCACTTTTCATCTCTGAGCAATTGCTCGACGTTTGCAATTTCTCAGCTCGTGTCTACGAGACGGAGAGATAGTGACCGTGACGTTTGGTGGCTAGAGAAGCGCAAAGCCACAGTGTTACTGCGCCTGTGAAAGCGCTTCCAAGGAAGGGTGCTGGCTAGCAAGAGCTTTCAGTGCTGGCACTTTTCATCTCTGAGCAATTGCTGGACGTTTGCAATTTCTCCCCTGAGCTCTCTTTAGAGTGCGCGAGAGGATGAGCAGAAGATGAGGTGGCTAGAGAAGCCCAGAGCCCCAGTGTTCTTAGGCCTACAAAAGCGCTTCCAAGGAAGGGTGCTGGCTAGCAACAGCTTTCAGTGCTGGCACTTTTCATCTCTGAGCAGTTGCTCGACGTTTGCAATTTCTCAGCTCGTGTCTACGAGACGGAAAGAGAAGGACCATGACGTTTGGTGCGTATAGAAGCGCAAAGCCCCAGTGTTGCTGCGCCTGTGAAAGCGCTTCCAAGGAAGGCTGCTGGATAGCAACAGCTTTCAGTGCTGGCACTTTTCATCTCTGAGCAATTGCTCGACGTTTGCAATTTCTCAGCTCGTGTCTACGAGACGGAGAGATAGTGACCGTGACGTTTGGTGGCTAGAGAAGCGCAAAGCCCCAGTGTTACTGCGCCTGTGAAAGCGCTTCCAAGGAAGGGTGCTGGCTAGCAAGAGCTTTCAGTGCTGGCACTTTTCATCTCTGAGCAATTGCTCGACGTTTGCAATTTCTCCCCTGAGCTCTCTTTAGAGTGCGCGAGAGGATGAGCAGAAGATGAGGTGGCTAGAGAAGCCCAGAGCCCCAGTGTTCTTAGGCCTACAAAAGCGCTTCCAAGGAAGGGTGCTGGCTAGCAACAGCTTTCAGTGCTGGCACTTTTCATCTCTGAGCAGTTGCTCGACGTTTGCAATTTCTCAGCTCGTGTCTACGAGACGGAAAGAGAAGGACCATGACGTTTGGTGCGTATAGAAGCGCAAAGCCCCAGTGTTGCTGCGCCTGTGAAAGCGCTTCCAAGGAAGGGTGCTGGCTAGCAACAGCTTTCAGTGCTGGCACTTTTCGTCTCTGAGCAATTGCTGTACGTTTGCAATTTCTCACCTGAGCTCTCTTTAGAGTGCGCGAGAGGATGAGCAGAAGTTTAGGTGGCTAGAGAAGCCCAGAGCCCCAGTGTTCTTAGGCCTACAAAAGCGCTTCCAAGGAAGGGTGCTGGCGAGCAACAGCTTTCAGTGCTGGCACTTTTCAGCTCCGAGCAATTGCTTGACGTTTGCAATTTCTCAGCTCGTGTCTACCGACGGAAAGAGAATGACCGTGACGTTTGGTGCGTAGAGAAGCGCAAAGCCCCAGTGTTACTGCGCCTGTGAAAGCGCTTCCAAGGAAGGGTGCTGGCTAGCAACAGCTTTCAGTGCTGGCACTTTTCATCTCTGAGCAATTGCTCGACTTTTGCAATTTCTCAGCTCGTGTCCACGAGGCGGAAAGACAATGACCGTGACGTTTGGTGGGTAGAGAAGCGCAAAGCCCCAGTGTTACTGCGCCTGTGAAAGCGCTTCCAAGGAAGGGTGCTGGCTAGCAAGAGCTTTCAGTGCTGGCACTTTTCATCTCTGAGCAATTGCTCGACGTTTGCAATTTCTCAGCTCGTGTCTACGAGACGGAGAGATAGTGACCGTGACGTTTGGTGGCTAGAGAAGCGCAAAGCCACAGTGTTACTGCGCCTGTGAAAGCGCTTCCAAGGAAGGGTGCTGGCTAGCAACAGCTTTCAGTGCTGGCACTTTTCATCTCTGAGCAATTGCTCGACGTTTGCAATTTCTCACCTGAGCTCTCTTTAGAGTGCGCGAGAGGGTGAGCAGAAGATGAGGTGGCTAGAGAAGCCCAGAGCCCCAGTGTTCTTAGGCCTACAAAAGCGCTTCCAAGGAAGGGTGCTGGCTAGCAACAGCTTTCAGTGCTGGCACTTTTCATCTCTGAGCAATTGCTCGACGTTTGCAATTTCTCAGCTCGTGTCTACGAGACGGAAAGAGAAGGACCATGACGTTTGGTGCGTATAGAAGCGCAAAGCCCCAGTGTTGCTGCGCCTGTGAAAGCGCTTCCAAGGAAGGGTGCTGGCTAGCAACAGCTTTCAGTGCTGGCACTTTTCATCTCTGAGCAATTGCTCGACGTTTGCAATTTCTCACCTGAGCTCTCTTTAGAGTGCGCGAGAGGGTGAGCAGAAGATGAGGTGGCTAGAGAAGCCCAGAGCCCCAGTGTTCTTAGGCCTACAAAAGCGCTTCCAAGGAAGGGTGCTGGCTAGCAAGAGCTTTCAGTGCTGGCACTTTTCATCTCTGAGCAATTGCTCGACGTTTGCAATTTCTCACCTGAGCTCTCTTTAGAGTGCGCGAGAGGATGAGCAGAAGTTTAGGTGGCTAGAGAAGCCCAGAGCCCCAGTGTTCTTAGGCCTACAAAAGCGCTTCCAAGGAAGGGTGCTGGCTAGCAACAGCTTTCAGTGCTGGCACTTTTCATCTCTGAGCAATTGCTGGACGTTTGCAATTTCTCAGCTCGTGTCTACGAGACGGAAAGAGAAGGACCGTGACTTTTGGTGGCTAGAGAAGCGCAAAGCCCCAGAGTTACTGCGCCTGTGAAAGCGCTTCCAAGGAAGGGTGCTGGCTAGCAACAGCTTTCAGTGCTGGCACTTTTCATCTCTGAGCAATTGCTCGACGTTTGCAATTTCTCAGCTCGTGTCTAGGAGACGGAAAGAGAAGGACCGTGACGTTTGGTGGGTAGAGAAGCGCAAAGCCCCAGTGTTACTGCGCCTGTGAAAGCGCTTCCAAGGAAGGGTGCTGGCTAGCAACAGCTTTCAGTGCTGGCACTTTTCATCTCTGAGCAATTGCTCGACTTTTGCAATTTCTCAGCTCGTGTCTACGAGACGGAAAGAGAATGACCGTGACGTTTGGTGCGTATAGAAGCGCAAAGCCCCAGTGTTGCTGCGCCTGTGAAAGCGCTTCCAAGGAAGGGTGCTGGCTAGCAACAGCTTTCAGTGCTGGCAGTTTTCATCTCTGAGCAATTCCTCGATGTTTGCAATTTCTCACCTGAGCTCTCTTTAGAGTGCGCGAGAGGATGAGCAGAAGATGAGGTGGCTAGAGAAGCCCAGAGCCCCACTGTTCTTAGGCCTACAAAAGCGCTTCCAAGGAAGGGTGCTGGCTAGCAACAGCTTTCAGTGCTGGCACTTTTCATCTCTGAGCAATTGCTCGACGTTTGCAATTTCTCAGCTCGTGTCTACCGACGGAAAGAGAAGGACCGTGACGTTTGGTGCGTAGAGAAGCGCAAAGCCCCAGTGTTACTGCGCCTGTAAAGCGCTTCCAAGGAAGGGTGCTGGCTAGCAAAAGCTTTCAGTGCTGGCACTTTTCATCTCTGAGCAATTGCTCGACGTTTGCAATTTCTCAGCTCGTGTCTACGAGACGGAAAGAGAAGGACCGTGACGTTTGGTGGGTAGAGAAGCGCAAAGCCCCAGTGTTGCTGCGCCTGTGAAAGCACTTCCAAGGAAGGGTGCTGGCTAGCAACAGCTTTCAGTGCTGGCACTTTTCATCTCTGAGCAATTGCTCGACGTTTGCAATTTCTCAGCTCGTGTCTACGAGACGGAAAGAGAAGGACCGTGACGTTTGGTGCGTATAGAAGTGTAAAGCCCCAGTGTTGCTGCGCCTGTGAAAGCGCTTCCAAGGAAGGGTGCTGGCTAGCAAGAGCTTTCAGTGCTGGCACTTTTCATCTCTGAGCAATTCCTCGATGTTTGCAATTTCTCACCTGAGCTCTCTTTAGAGTGCTCGAGAGGATTAGCAGAGGATGAGGTGGCTAGAGAAGCCCAGAGCCCCAGTGTTCTTAGGCCTACAAAAGCGCTTCCAAGGAAGGGTGCTGGCTAGCAACAGCTTTCAGTGCTGGCACTTTTCATCTCTGAGCAATTGCTCGACGTTTGCAATTTCTCAGCTCGTGTCTACCGACGGAAAGAGAAGGACCGTGACGTTTGGTGGGTAGAGAAGCGCAAAGCCCCAGTGTTACTGCGCCTGTAAAGCGCTTCCAAGGAAGGGTGCTGGCTAGCAAAAGCTTTCACTGCTGGCACTTTTCATCTCTGAGCAATTGCTCGACGTTTGCAATTTCTCAGCTCGTGTCTACCGACGGAAAGAGAAGGACCGTGACGTTTGGTGCGTAGAGAAGCGAAAAGCCCCAGTGTTACTGCGCCTGTAAAGCGCTTCCAAGGAAGGGTGCTGGCTAGCAAAAGCTTTCAGTGCTGGCACTTTTCATCTCTGAGCAATTGCTCGACGTTTGCAATTTCTCAGCTCGTGTCTACGAGACGGAAAGAGAATGACCGTGACGTTTGGTGCGTATAGAAGCGCAAAGCCCCAGTGTTGCTGCGCCTGTGAAAGCGCTTCCAAGGAAGGGTGCTGGCTAGCAAGAGCTTTCAGTGCTGGCACTTTTCATCTCTGAGCAATTGCTTGACGTTTGCAATTTCTCAGCTCGTGTCTAGGAGACGGAAAGAGAAGGACCGTGACGTTTGGTGCGTAGAAAAGTGCAAAGCCCCACTGTTGCTGCGCCTGTGAAAGCGCTTCCAAGGAAGGGTGCTGGCTAGCAACAGCTTTCAGTGCTGGCACTTTTCATCTCTGAGCAATTGCTCGACGTTTGCAATTTCTCACCTGAGCTCTCTTTAGAGTGCGCGAGAGGGTGAGCAGAAGATGAGGTGGCTAGAGAAGCCCAGAGCCCCAGTGTTCTTAGGCCTACAAAAGCGCTTCCAAGGAAGGGTGCTGGCTAGCAACAGCTTTCAGTGCTGGCACTTTTCAGCTCTGAGCAATTGCTTGACGTTTGCAATTTCTCAGCTCGTGTCTACCGACGGAAAGAGAAGGACCGTGACGTTTGGTGGCTAGAGAAGCGCAAAGCCCCAGTGTTGCTGCGCCTGTGAAAGCGCTTCCAAGGAAGGGTGCTGGCTAGCAACAGCTTTCAGTGCTGGCACTTTTCATCTCTGAGCAATTGCTCGACATTTGCAATTTCTCAGCTCGTGTCTACGAGACGGAAAGAGAATGACCGTGACGTTTGGTGCGTATAGAAGCGCAAAGCCCCAGTGTTACTGCGCCTGTGAAAGCACTTCCAAGGAAGGGTGCTGGCTAGCAAGAGCTTTCAGTGCTGGCACTTTTCATCTCTGAGCAATTGCTCGACGTTTGCAATTTCTCAGCTCGTGTCTAGGAGACGGAAAGAGAAGGACCGTGACGTTTGGTGCGTAGAAAAGTGCAAAGCCCCAGTGTTGCTGCGCCTGTGAAAGCGCTTCCAAGGAAGGGTGCTGGCTAGCAACAGCTTTCAGTGCTGGCACTTTTCTTCTCTGAGCAATTGCTCGACGTTTGCAATTTCTCCCCTGAGCTCTCTTTAGAGTGCGCGAGAGGATGAGCAGAAGATGAGGTGGCTAGAGAAGCCCAGAGCCCCAGTGTTCTTAGGCCTACAAAAGCACTTCCAAGGAAGGGTGCTGGCTAGCAACAGCTTTCAGTGCTGGCACTTTTCATCTCTGAGCAATTGCTCGACGTTTGCAATTTCTCAGCTCGTGTCTACGAGGCGGAAAGAGAAGGACCGTGACGTTTGGTGGGTAGAGAAGCACAAAGCCCCAGTGTTACTGCGCCTGTGAAAGCGCTTCCAAGGAAGGGTGCTGGCTAGCAACAGCTTTCAGTGCTGGCACTTTTCATCTCTGAGCAATTGCTCGACGTTTGCAATTTCTCAGCTCGTGTCTACGAGACGGAGAGATAGTGACCGTGACGTTTGGTGGCTAGAGAAGCGCAAAGCCCCAGTGTTACTGCGCCTGTGAAAGCGCTTCCAAGGAAGGGTGCTGGCTAGCAACAGCTTTCAGTGCTGGCACTTTTCATCTCTGAGCAATTGCTCGACGTTTGCAATTTCTCAGCTCGTGTCTACGAGACGGAGAGATAGTGACCGTGACGTTTGGTGGCTAGAAAAGCGCAAAGCCCCAGTGTTACTGCGCCTGTGAAAGCGCTTCCAAGGAAGGGTGCTGGCTAGCAACAGCTTTCAGTGCTGGCACTTTTCATCTCTGAGCAATTGCTCGACGTTTGCAATTTCTCCCCTGAGCTCTCTTTAGAGTGCGCGAGAGGATGAGCAGAAGATGAGGTGGCTAGAGAAGCCCAGAGCCCCAGTGTTTTTAGGCCTACAAAAGCGCTTCCAAGGAAGGGTGCTGGCTAGCAACAGCTTTCAGTGCTGGCACTTTTCATCTCTGAGCAGTTGCTCGACGTTTGCAATTTCTCAGCTCGTGTCTACGAGACGGAAAGAGAAGGACCATGACGTTTGGTGCGTATAGAAGCGCAAAGCCCCAGTGTTACTGCGCCTGTGAAAGCGCTTCCAAGGAAGGGTGCTGGCTAGCAACAGCTTTCAGTGCTGGCACTTTTCATCTCTGAGCAATTGCTCGGCGTTTGCAATTTCTCAGCTCGTGTCTACGAGACGGAAAGAGAATGACCGTGACGTTTGGTGCGTATAGAAGCGCAAAGCCCCAGTGTTACTGCGCCTGTGAAAGCACTTCCAAGGAAGGGTGCTGGCTAGCAACAGCTTTCAGTGCTGGCACTTTTCATCTCTGAGCAATTGCTCGACGTTTGCAATTTCTCAGCTCGTGTCTAGGAGACGGAAAGAGAAGGACCGTGACGTTTGGTGCGTAGAAAAGTGCAAAGCCCCAGTGTTGCTGCGCCTGTGAAAGCGCTTCCAAGGAAGGGTGCTGGCTAGCAAAAGCTTTCAGTGCTGGCACTTTTCATCTCTGAGCAATTGCTCGACGTTTGCAATTTCTCCCCTGAGCTCTCTTTAGAGTGCGCGAGAGGATGAGCAGAAGATGAGGTGGCTAGAGAAGCCCAGAGCCCCAGTGTTCTTAGGCCTACAAAAGCACTTCCAAGGAAGGGTGCTGGCTAGCAAGAGCTTTCAGTGCTGGCACTTTTCATCTCTGAGCAATTGCTCGACGTTTGCAATTTCTCAGCTCGTGTCTACGAGGCAGAAAGAGAAGGACCGTGACGTTTGGTGGCTAGAGAAGCGCAAAGCCCCAGTGTTACTGCGCCTGTGAAAGCGCTTCCAAGGAAGGGTGCTGGCTAGCAACAGCTTTCAGTGCTGGCACTTTTCATCTCTGAGCAATTGCTCGACGTTTGCAATTTCTCAGCTCGTGTCTACGAGACGGAGAGATAGTGACCGTGACGTTTGGTGGCTAGAGAAGCGCAAAGCCCCAGTGTTACTGCGCCTGTGAAAGCGCTTCCAAGGAAGGGTGCTGGCTAGCAACAGCTTTCAGTGCTGGCACTTTTCATCTCTGAGCAATTGCTCGACGTTTGCAATTTCTCAGCTCGTGTCTACGAGACGGAGAGATAGTGACCGTGACGTTTGGTGGCTAGAGAAGCGCAAAGCCCCAGTGTTACTGCGCCTGTGAAAGCGCTTCCAAGGAAGGGTGCTGGCTAGCAAGAGCTTTCAGTGCTGGCACTTTTCATCTCTGAGCAATTGCTCGACGTTTGCAATTTCTCCCCTGAGCTCTCTTTAGAGTGCGCGAGAGGATGAGCAGAAGATGAGGTGGCTAGAGAAGCCCAGAGCCCCAGTGTTCTTAGGCCTACAAAAGCGCTTCCAAGGAAGGGTGCTGGCTAGCAACAGCTTTCAGTGCTGGCACTTTTCATCTCTGAGCAGTTGCTCGACGTTTGCAATTTCTCAGCTCGTGTCTAGGAGACGGAAAGAGAAGGACCATGACGTTTGGTGCGTATAGAAGCGCAAAGCCCCAGTGTTGCTGCGCCTGTGAAAGCGCTTCCAAGGAAGGGTGCTGGCTAGCAACAGCTTTCAGTGCTGGCACTTTTCATCTCTGAGCAATTGCTCGACGTTTGCAATTTCTCAGCTCGTGTCTACGAGACGGAGAGATAGTGACCGTGACGTTTGGTGGCTAGAGAAGCGCAAAGCCCCAGTGTTACTGCGCCTGTGAAAGCGCTTCCAAGGAAGGGTGCTGGCTAGCAACAGCTTTCAGTGCTGGCACTTTTCATCTCTGAGCAATTGCTCGACGTTTGCAATTTCTCCCCTGAGCTCTCTTTAGAGTGCGCGAGAGGATGAGCAGAAGATGAGGTGGCTAGAGAAGCCCAGAGCCCCAGTGTTCTTAGGCCTACAAAAGCGCTTCCAAGGAAGGGTGCTGGCTAGCAACAGCTTTCAGTGCTGGCACTTTTCATCTCTGAGCAGTTGCTCGACGTTTGCAATTTCTCAGCTCGTGTCTACGAGACGGAAAGAGAAGGACCATGACGTTTGGTGCGTATAGAAGCGCAAAGCCCCAGTGTTGCTGCGCCTGTGAAAGCGCTTCCAAGGAAGGGTGCTGGCTAGCAACAGCTTTCAGTGCTGGCACTTTTCGTCTCTGAGCAATTGCTGTACGTTTGCAATTTCTCCCCTGAGCTCTCTTTAGAGTGCGCGAGAGGATGAGCAGAAGTTTAGGTGGCTAGAGAAGCCCAGAGCCCCAGTGTTCTTAGGCCTACAAAAGCGCTTCCAAGGAAGGGTGCTGGCTAGCAACAGCTTTCAGTGCTGGCACTTTTCAGCTCCGAGCAATTGCTTGACGTTTGCAATTTCTCAGCTCGTGTCTACCGACGGAAAGAGAATGACCGTGACGTTTGGTGCGTAGAGAAGCGCAAAGCCCCAGTGTTACTGCGCCTGTGAAAGCGCTTCCAAGGAAGGGTGCTGGCTAGCAACAGCTTTCAGTGCTGGCACTTTTCATCTCTGAGCAATTGCTCGACTTTTGCAATTTCTCAGCTCGTGTCCACGAGGCGGAAAGACAATGACCGTGACGTTTGGTGGGTAGAGAAGTGCAAAGCCCCAGTGTTACTGCGCCTGTGAAAGCACTTCCAAGGAAGGGTGCTGGCTAGCAACAGCTTTCAGTGCTGGCACTTTTCATCTCTGAGCAATTGCTCGACGTTTGCAATTTCTCAGCTCGTGTCTACGAGGCGGAAAGAGAAGGACCGTGACGTTTGGTGGGTAGAGAAGCGCAAAGCCCCAGTGTTACTGCGCCTGTGAAAGCGCTTCCAAGGAAGGGTGCTGGCTAGCAAGAGCTTTCAGTGCTGGCACTTTTCATCTCTGAGCAATTGCTCGACGTTTGCAATTTCTCAGCTCGTGTCTACGAGACGGAGAGATAGTGACCGTGACGTTTGGTGGCTAGAGAAGCGCAAAGCCACAGTGTTACTGCGCCTGTGAAAGCGCTTCCAAGGAAGGGTGCTGGCTAGCAACAGCTTTCAGTGCTGGCACTTTTCATCTCTGAGCAATTGCTCGACGTTTGCAATTTCTCACCTGAGCTCTCTTTAGAGTGCGCGAGAGGGTGAGCAGAAGATGAGGTGGCTAGAGAAGCCCAGAGCCCCAGTGTTCTTAGGCCTACAAAAGCGCTTCCAAGGAAGGGTGCTGGCTAGCAACAGCTTTCAGTGCTGGCACTTTTCATCTCTGAGCAATTGCTCGACGTTTGCAATTTCTCAGCTCGTGTCTACGAGACGGAAAGAGAAGGACCATGACGTTTGGTGCGTATAGAAGCGCAAAGCCCCAGTGTTGCTGCGCCTGTGAAAGCGCTTCCAAGGAAGGGTGCTGGCTAGCAACAGCTTTCAGTGCTGGCACTTTTCATCTCTGAGCAATTGCTCGACGTTTGCAATTTCTCACCTGAGCTCTCTTTAGAGTGCGCGAGAGGGTGAGCAGAAGATGAGGTGGCTAGAGAAGCCCAGAGCCCCAGTGTTCTTAGGCCTACAAAAGCGCTTCCAAGGAAGGGTGCTGGCTAGCAAGAGCTTTCAGTGCTGGCACTTTTCATCTCTGAGCAATTGCTCGACGTTTGCAATTTCTCACCTGAGCTCTCTTTAGAGTGCGCGAGAGGATGAGCAGAAGTTTAGGTGGCTAGAGAAGCCCAGAGCCCCAGTGTTCTTAGGCCTACAAAAGCGCTTCCAAGGAAGGGTGCTGGCTAGCAACAGCTTTCAGTGCTGGCACTTTTCATCTCTGAGCAATTGCTGGACGTTTGCAATTTCTCAGCTCGTGTCTACGAGACGGAAAGAGAAGGACCGTGACTTTTGGTGGCTAGAGAAGCGCAAAGCCCCAGAGTTACTGCGCCTGTGAAAGCGCTTCCAAGGAAGGGTGCTGGCTAGCAACAGCTTTCAGTGCTGGCACTTTTCATCTCTGAGCAATTGCTCGACGTTTGCAATTTCTCAGCTCGTGTCTAGGAGACGGAAAGAGAAGGACCGTGACGTTTGGTGGGTAGAGAAGCGCAAAACCCCAGTGTTACTGCGCCTGTAAATCGCTTCCAAGGAAGGGTGCTGGCTAGCAACAGCTTTCAGTGCTGGCACTTTTCATCTCTGAGCAATTGCTCGACGTTTGCAATTTCTCAGCTCGTGTCTACGAGACGGAAAGAGAATGACCGTGACGTTTGGTGCGTATAGAAGCGCAAAGCCCCAGTGTTGCTGCGCCTGTGAAAGCGCTTCCAAGGAAGGGTGCTGGCTAGCAAGAGCTTTCAGTGCTGGCAGTTTTCATCTCTGAGCAATTCCTCGATGTTTGCAATTTCTCACCTGAGCTCTCTTTAGAGTGCGCGAGAGGATGAGCAGAAGATGAGGTGGCTAGAGAAGCCCAGAGCCCCACTGTTCTTAGGCCTACAAAAGCGCTTCCAAGGAAGGGTGCTGGCTAGCAACAGCTTTCAGTGCTGGCACTTTTCATCTCTGAGCAATTGCTCGACGTTTGCAATTTCTCAGCTCGTGTCTACCGACGGAAAGAGAAGGACCGTGACGTTTGGTGCGTAGAGAAGCGCAAAGCCCCAGTGTTACTGCGCCTGTAAAGCGCTTCCAAGGAAGGGTGCTGGCTAGCAAAAGCTTTCAGTGCTGGCACTTTTCATCTCTGAGCAATTGCTCGACGTTTGCAATTTCTCAGCTCGTGTCTACGAGACGGAAAGAGAATGACCGTGACGTTTGGTGGGTAGAGAAGCGCAAAGCCCCAGTGTTGCTGCGCCTGTGAAAGCACTTCCAAGGAAGGGTGCTGGCTAGCAACAGCTTTCAGTGCTGGCACTTTTCATCTCTGAGCAATTGCTCGACGTTTGCAATTTCTCAGCTCGTGTCTACGAGACGGAAAGAGAAGGACCGTGACGTTTGGTGCGTATAGAAGTGTAAAGCCCCAGTGTTGCTGCGCCTGTGAAAGCGCTTCCAAGGAAGGGTGCTGGCTAGCAAGAGCTTTCAGTGCTGGCACTTTTCATCTCTGAGCAATTCCTCGATGTTTGCAATTTCTCACCTGAGCTCTCTTTAGAGTGCTCGAGAGGATTAGCAGAGGATGAGGTGGCTAGAGAAGCCCAGAGCCCCACTGTTCTTAGGCCTACAAAAGCGCTTCCAAGGAAGGGTGCTGGCTAGCAACAGCTTTCAGTGCTGGCACTTTTCATCTCTGAGCAATTGCTCGACGTTTGCAATTTCTCAGCTCGTGTCTACCGACGGAAAGAGAAGGACCGTGACGTTTGGTGGGTAGAGAAGCGCAAAGCCCCAGTGTTACTGCGCCTGTAAAGCGCTTCCAAGGAAGGGTGCTGGCTAGCAAAAGCTTTCACTGCTGGCACTTTTCATCTCTGAGCAATTGCTCGACGTTTGCAATTTCTCAGCTCGTGTCTACCGACGGAAAGAGAAGGACCGTGACGTTTGGTGCGTAGAGAAGCGAAAAGCCCCAGTGTTACTGCGCCTGTAAAGCGCTTCCAAGGAAGGGTGCTGGCTAGCAAAAGCTTTCAGTGCTGGCACTTTTCATCTCTGAGCAATTGCTCGACGTTTGCAATTTCTCAGCTCGTGTCTACGAGACGGAAAGAGAATGACCGTGACGTTTGGTGCGTATAGAAGCGCAAAGCCCCAGTGTTGCTGCGCCTGTGAAAGCGCTTCCAAGGAAGGGTGCTGGCTAGCAAGAGCTTTCAGTGCTGGCACTTTTCATCTCTGAGCAATTGCTCGACGTTTGCAATTTCTCAGCTCGTGTCTAGGAGACGGAAAGAGAAGGACCGTGACGTTTGGTGCGTAGAAAAGTGCAAAGCCCCACTGTTGCTGCGCCTGTGAAAGCGCTTCCAAGGAAGGGTGCTGGCTAGCAACAGCTTTCAGTGCTGGCACTTTTCATCTCTGAGCAATTGCTCGACGTTTGCAATTTCTCACCTGAGCTCTCTTTAGAGTGCGCGAGAGGGTGAGCAGAAGATGAGGTGGCTAGAGAAGCCCAGAGCCCCAGTGTTCTTAGGCCTACAAAAGCGCTTCCAAGGAAGGGTGCTGGCTAGCAAGAGCTTTCAGTGCTGGCACTTTTCATCTCTGAGCAATTGCTCGACGTTTGCAATTTCTCAGCTCGTGTCTACGAGACGGAAAGAGAATGACCGTGACGTTTGGTGCGTATAGAAGCGCAAAGCCCCAGTGTTGCTGCGCCTGTGAAAGCGCTTCCAAGGAAGGGTGCTGGCTAGCAAGAGCTTTCAGTGCTGGCACTTTTCATCTCTGAGCAATTGCTGGACGTTTGCAATTTCTCACCTGAGCTCTCTTTAGAGTGCGCGAGAGGATGAGCAGAAGATGAGGTGGCTAGAGAAGCCCAGAGCCCCAGTGTTCTTAGGCCTACAAAAGCGCTTCCAAGGAAGGGTGCTGGCTAGCAACAGCTTTCAGTGCTGGCACTTTTCTTCTCTGAGCAATTGCTCGACGTTTGCAATTTCTCACCTGAGCTCTCTTTAGAGTGCGCGAGAGGATGAGCAGAAGATGAGGTGGCTAGAGAAGCCCAGAGCCCCAGTGTTCTTAGGCCTACAAAAGCGCTTCCAAGGAAGGGTGCTGGCTAGCAACAGCTTTCAGTGCTGGCACTTTTCATCTCTGAGCAATTGCTCGACGTTTGCAATTTCTCTGCTCGTGTCTACCGACGGAAAGAGAAGGACCGTGACGTTTGGTGGGTAGAGAAGCGCAAAGCCCCAGTGTTACTGCGCCTGTGAAAGCACTTCCAAGGAAGGGTGCTGGCTAGCAAGAGCTTTCAGTGCTGGCACTTTTCATCTCTGAGCAATTGCTCGACGTTTGCAATTTCTCAGCTCGTGTCTACGAGACGGAAAGAGAAGGACCGTGACGTTTGGTGCGTATAGAAGCGCAAAGCCCCAGTGTTGCTGCGCCTGTAAAGCGCTTCCAAGGAAGGGTGCTGGCTAGCAACAGCTTTCAGTGCTGGCACTTTTCATCTCTGAGCAATTGCTCGACGTTTGCAATTTCTCAGCTCGTGTCTACGAGACGGAGAGATAGTGACCGTGACGTTTGGTGGCTGAAGAAGCGCAAAGCCCCAGTGTTACTGCGCCTGTGAAAGCGCTTCCAAGGAAGGGTGCTGGCTAGCAAGAGCTTTCAGTGCTGGCACTTTTCATCTCTGAGCAATTGCTCGACGTTTGCAATTTCTCAGCTCGTGTCTACGAGACGGACAGATAGTGACCGTGACGTTTGGTGGCTAGAGAAGCGCAAAGCCACAGTGTTACTGCGCCTGTGAAAGCGCTTCCAAGGAAGGGTGCTGGCTAGCAACAGCTTTCAGTGCTGGCACTTTTCATCTCTGAGCAATTGCTCGACGTTTGCAATTTCTCAGCTCGTGTCTAGGAGACGGAAAGAGAATGACCGTGACGTTTGGTGCGTATAGAAGCGCAAAGCCCCAGTGTTGCTGCGCCTGTGAAAGCGCTTCCAAGGAAGGGTGCTGGCTAGCAAGAGCTTTCAGTGCTGGCACTTTTCATCTCTGAGCAATTGCTCGACGTTTGCAATTTCTCACCTGAGCTCTCTTTAAAGTGCGCGAGAGGATGAGCAGAAGATGAGGTGGCTAGAGAAGCCCAGAGCACCAGTGTTCTTAGGCCTACAAAAGCGCTTCCAAGGAAGGGTGCTGGCTAGCAACAGCTTTCAGTGCTGGCACTTTTCATCTCTGAGCAATTGCTCGACGTTTGCAATTTCTCACCTGAGCTCTCTTTAGAGTGCGCGAGAGGATGAGCAGAAGTTTAGGTGGCTAGAGAAGCCCAGAGCCCCAGTGTTTTTAGGCCTACAAAAGCGCTTCCAAGGAAGGGTGCTGGCTAGCAACAGCTTTCAGTGCTGGCACTTTTCATCTCTGAGCAATTGCTGGACGTTTGCAATTTCTCAGCTCGTGTCTACGAGACGGAAAGAGAAGGACCGTGACTTTTGGTGGCTAGAGAAGCGCAAAGCCCCAGAGTTACTGCGCCTGTGAAAGCGCTTCCAAGGAAGGGTGCTGGCTAGCAAGAGCTTTCAGTGCTGGCACTTTTCATCTCTGAGCAATTGCTCGACGTTTGCAATTTCTCAGCTCGTGTCTACCGACGGAAAGAGAAGGACCGTGACGTTTGGTGGGTAGAGAAGCGCAAAGCCCCAGTGTTACTGCGCCTGTAAAGCGCTTCCAAGGAAGGGTGCTGGCTAGCAACAGCTTTCAGTGCTGGCACTTTTCATCTCTGAGCAATTGCTCGACGTTTGCAATTTCTCAGCTCGTGTCTACGAGGCGGAAAGAGAAGGACCGTGACGTTTGGTGGGTAGAGAAGCGCAAAGCCCCAGTGTTACTGCGCCTGTAAAGCGCTTCCAAGGAAGGGTGCTGGCTAGCAACAGCTTTCAGTGCTGGCACTTTTCATCTCTGAGCAATTGCTCGACGTTTGCAATTTCTCAGCTCGTGTCTACGAGACGGAGAGATAGTGACCGTGACGTTTGGTGGCTAGAGAAGCGCAAAGCCACAGTGTTACTGCGCCTGTGAAAGCGCTTCCAAGGAAGGGTGCTGGCTAGCAACAGCTTTCAGTGCTGGCACTTTTCATCTCTGAGCAATTGCTCGACGTTTGCAATTTCTCACCTGAGCTCTCTTTAGAGTGCGCGAGAGGGTGAGCAGAAGATGAGGTGGCTAGAGAAGCCCAGAGCCCCAGTGTTCTTAGGCCTACAAAAGCGCTTCCAAGGAAGGGTGCTGGCTAGCAACAGCTTTCAGTGCTGGCACTTTTCATCTCTGAGCAATTGCTCGACGTTTGCAATTTCTCAGCTCGTGTCTACGAGACGGAAAGAGAAGGACCATGACGTTTGGTGCGTATAGAAGCGCAAAGCCCCAGTGTTGCTGCGCCTGTGAAAGCGCTTCCAAGGAAGGGTGCTGGCTAGCAAGAGCTTTCAGTGCTGGCACTTTTCATCTCTGAGCAATTGCTCGACGTTTGCAATTTCTCACCTGAGCTCTCTTTAGAGTGCGCGAGAGGGTGAGCAGAAGATGAGGTGGCTAGAGAAGCCCAGAGCCCCAGTGTTCTTAGGCCTACAAAAGCGCTTCCAAGGAAGGGTGCTGGCTAGCAAGAGCTTTCAGTGCTGGCACTTTTCATCTCTGAGCAATTGCTCGACGTTTGCAATTTCTCACCTGAGCTCTCTTTAGAGTGCGCGAGAGGATGAGCAGAAGTTTAGGTGGCTAGAGAAGCCCAGAGCCCCAGTGTTCTTAGGCCTACAAAAGCGCTTCCAAGGAAGGGTGCTGGCTAGCAACAGCTTTCAGTGCTGGCACTTTTCATCTCTGAGCAATTGCTGGACGTTTGCAATTTCTCAGCTCGTGTCTACGAGACGGAAAGAGAAGGACCGTGACTTTTGGTGGCTAGAGAAGCGCAAAGCCCCAGAGTTACTGCGCCTGTGAAAGCGCTTCCAAGGAAGGGTGCTGGCTAGCAACAGCTTTCAGTGCTGGCACTTTTCATCTCTGAGCAATTGCTCGACGTTTGCAATTTCTCAGCTCGTGTCTAGGAGACGGAAAGAGAAGGACCGTGACGTTTGGTGGGTAGAGAAGCGCAAAGCCCCAGTGTTACTGCGCCTGTAAAGCGCTTCCAAGGAAGGGTGCTGGCTAGCAACAGCTTTCAGTGCTGGCACTTTTCATCTCTGAGCAATTGCTCGACGTTTGCAATTTCTCAGCTCGTGTCTACGAGACGGAAAGAGAATGACCGTGACGTTTGGTGCGTATAGAAGCGCAAAGCCCCAGTGTTGCTGCGCCTGTGAAAGCGCTTCCAAGGAAGGGTGCTGGCTAGCAACAGCTTTCAGTGCTGGCAGTTTTCATCTCTGAGCAATTCCTCGATGTTTGCAATTTCTCCCCTGAGCTCTCTTTAGAGTGCGCGAGAGGATGAGCAGAAGATGAGGTGGCTAGAGAAGCCCAGAGCCCCACTGTTCTTAGGCCTACAAAAGCGCTTCCAAGGAAGGGTGCTGGCTAGCAACAGCTTTCAGTGCTGGCACTTTTCATCTCTGAGCAATTGCTCGACGTTTGCAATTTCTCAGCTCGTGTCTACCGACGGAAATAGAAGGACCGTGACGTTTGGTGCGTAGAGAAGCGCAAAGCCCCAGTGTTACTGCGCCTGTAAAGCGCTTCCAAGGAAGGGTGCTGGCTAGCAAAAGCTTTCAGTGCTGGCAGTTTTCATCTCTGAGCAATTGCTCGACGTTTGCAATTTCTCAGCTCGTGTCTACGAGACGGAAAGAGAATGACCGTCACGTTTGGTGGGTAGAGAAGCGCAAAGCCCCAGTGTTGCTGCGCCTGTGAAAGC
Organism: Sarcoramphus papa; assembly: GCA_037962945.1. Lineage (NCBI taxonomy): Eukaryota > Metazoa > Chordata > Aves > Accipitriformes > Cathartidae > Sarcoramphus > Sarcoramphus papa. Next base: position 3,935,855 of record JBBMRM010000084.1, on the reverse strand, counting down.
ACTTCCAAGGAAGGGTGCTGGCTAGCAACAGCTTTCAGTGCTGGCACTTTTCATCTCTGAGCAATTGCTCGACGTTTGCAATTTCTCAGCTCGTGTCTACGAGACGGAAAGAGAAGGACCGTGACGTTTGGTGCGTATAGAAGTGTAAAGCCCCAGTGTTGCTGCGCCTGTGAAAGCGCTTCCAAGGAAGGGTGCTGGCTAGCAAGAGCTTTCAGTGCTGGCACTTTTCATCTCTGAGCAATTCCTCGATGTTTGCAATTTCTCACCTGAGCTCTCTTTAGAGTGCTCGAGAGGATTAGCAGAGGATGAGGTGGCTAGAGAAGCCCAGAGCCCCACTGTTCTTAGGCCTACAAAAGCGCTTCCAAGGAAGGGTGCTGGCTAGCAACAGCTTTCAGTGCTGGCACTTTTCATCTCTGAGCAATTGCTCGACGTTTGCAATTTCTCAGCTCGTGTCTAGGAGACGGAAAGAGAAGGACCGTGACGTTTGGTGGGTAGAGAAGCGCAAAGCCCCAGTGTTACTGCGCCTGTAAAGCGCTTCCAAGGAAGGGTGCTGGCTAGCAAAAGCTTTCACTGCTGGCACTTTTCATCTCTGAGCAATTGCTCGACGTTTGCAATTTCTCAGCTCGTGTCTACCGACGGAAAGAGAAGGACCGTGACGTTTGGTGCGTAGAGAAGCGAAAAGCCCCAGTGTTACTGCGCCTGTAAAGCGCTTCCAAGGAAGGGTGCTGGCTAGCAAAAGCTTTCAGTGCTGGCACTTTTCATCTCTGAGCAATTGCTCGACGTTTGCAATTTCTCAGCTCGTGTCTACGAGACGGAAAGAGAAGGACCGTGACGTTTGGTGCGTATAGAAGCGCAAAGCCCCAGTGTTGCTGCGCCTGTGAAAGCGCTTCCAAGGAAGGGTGCTGGCTAGCAAGAGCTTTCAGTGCTGGCACTTTTCATCTCTGAGCAATTGCTCGACGTTTGCAATTTCTCAGCTCGTGTCTAGGAGACGGAAAGAGAAGGACCGTGACGTTTGGTGCGTAGAAAAGTGCAAAGCCCCAGTGTTGCTGCGCCTGTGAAAGCGCTTCCAAGGAAGGGTGCTGGCTAGCAACAGCTTTCAGTGCTGGCACTTTTCATCTCTGAGCAATTGCTCGACGTTTGCAATTTCTCACCTGAGCTCTCTTTAGAGTGCGCGAGAGGATGAGCAGAAGATGAGGTGGCTAGAGAAGCCCAGAGCCCCAGTGTTCTTAGGCCTACAAAAGCGCTTCCAAGGAAGGGTGCTGGCTAGCAAGAGCTTTCAGTGCTGGCACTTTTCATCTCTGAGCAATTGCTCGACGTTTGCAATTTCTCACCTGAGCTCTCTTTAGAGTGCGCGAGAGGATGAGCAGAAGTTTAGGTGGCTAGAGAAGCCCAGAGCCCCAGTGTTCTTAGGCCTACAAAAGCGCTTCCAAGGAAGGGTGCTGGCTAGCAACAGCTTTCAGTGCTGGCACTTTTCATCTCTGAGCAATTGCTGGACGTTTGCAATTTCTCAGCTCGTGTCTACGAGACGGAAAGAGAAGGACCGTGACTTTTGGTGGCTAGAGAAGCGCAAAGCCCCAGAGTTACTGCGCCTGTGAAAGCGCTTCCAAGGAAGGGTGCTGGCTAGCAACAGCTTTCAGTGCTGGCACTTTTCATCTCTGAGCAATTGCTCGACGTTTGCAATTTCTCAGCTCGTGTCTAGGAGACGGAAAGAGAAGGACCGTGACGTTTGGTGGGTAGAGAAGCGCAAAGCCCCAGTGTTACTGCGCCTGTAAATCGCTTCCAAGGAAGGGTGCTGGCTAGCAACAGCTTTCAGTGCTGGCACTTTTCATCTCTGAGCAATTGCTCGACGTTTGCAATTTCTCAGCTCGTGTCTACGAGACGGAAAGAGAATGACCGTGACGTTTGGTGCGTATAGAAGCGCAAAGCCCCAGTGTTGCTGCGCCTGTGAAAGCGCTTCCAAGGAAGGGTGCTGGCTAGCAACAGCTTTCAGTGCTGGCAGTTTTCATCTCTGAGCAATTCCTCGATGTTTGCAATTTCTCACCTGAGCTCTCTTTAGAGTGCGCGAGAGGATGAGCAGAAGATGAGGTGGCTAGAGAAGCCCAGAGCCCCACTGTTCTTAGGCCTACAAAAGCGCTTCCAAGGAAGGGTGCTGGCTAGCAACAGCTTTCAGTGCTGGCACTTTTCATCTCTGAGCAATTGCTCGACGTTTGCAATTTCTCAGCTCGTGTCTACCGACGGAAAGAGAAGGACCGTGACGTTTGGTGCGTAGAGAAGCGCAAAGCCCCAGTGTTACTGCGCCTGTAAAGCGCTTCCAAGGAAGGGTGCTGGCTAGCAAAAGCTTTCAGTGCTGGCACTTTTCATCTCTGAGCAATTGCTCGACGTTTGCAATTTCTCAGCTCGTGTCTACGAGACGGAAAGAGAATGACCGTGACGTTTGGTGGGTAGAGAAGCGCAAAGCCCCAGTGTTGCTGCGCCTGTGAAAGCACTTCCAAGGAAGGGTGCTGGCTAGCAAGAGCTTTCAGTGCTGGCACTTTTCATCTCTGAGCAATTGCTCGACGTTTGCAATTTCTCAGCTCGTGTCTACGAGACGGAAAGAGAAGGACCGTGACGTTTGGTGCGTATAGAAGTGTAAAGCCCCAGTGTTGCTGCGCCTGTGAAAGCGCTTCCAAGGAAGGGTGCTGGCTAGCAAGAGCTTTCAGTGCTGGCACTTTTCATCTCTGAGCAATTCCTCGATGTTTGCAATTTCTCACCTGAGCTCTCTTTAGAGTGCTCGAGAGGATTAGCAGAGGATGAGGTGGCTAGAGAAGCCCAGAGCCCCACTGTTCTTAGGCCTACAAAAGCGCTTCCAAGGAAGGGTGCTGGCTAGCAACAGCTTTCAGTGCTGGCACTTTTCATCTCTGAGCAATTGCTCGACGTTTGCAATTTCTCAGCTCGTGTCTACCGACGGAAAGAGAAGGACCGTGACGTTTGGTGGGTAGAGAAGCGCAAAGCCCCAGTGTTACTGCGCCTGTAAAGCGCTTCCAAGGAAGGGTGCTGGCTAGCAAAAGCTTTCACTGCTGGCACTTTTCATCTCTGAGCAATTGCTCGACGTTTGCAATTTCTCAGCTCGTGTCTACCGACGGAAAGAGAAGGACCGTGACGTTTGGTGCGTAGAGAAGCGAAAAGCCCCAGTGTTACTGCGCCTGTAAAGCGCTTCCAAGGAAGGGTGCTGGCTAGCAAAAGCTTTCAGTGCTGGCACTTTTCATCTCTGAGCAATTGCTCGACGTTTGCAATTTCTCAGCTCGTGTCTACGAGACGGAAAGAGAATGACCGTGACGTTTGGTGCGTATAGAAGCGCAAAGCCCCAGTGTTGCTGCGCCTGTGAAAGCGCTTCCAAGGAAGGGTGCTGGCTAGCAAGAGCTTTCAGTGCTGGCACTTTTCATCTCTGAGCAATTGCTCGACGTTTGCAATTTCTCAGCTCGTGTCTAGGAGACGGAAAGAGAAGGACCGTGACGTTTGGTGCGTAGAAAAGTGCAAAGCCCCACTCTTGCTGCGCCTGTGAAAGCGCTTCCAAGGAAGGGTGCTGGCTAGCAACAGCTTTCAGTGCTGGCACTTTTCATCTCTGAGCAATTGCTCGACGTTTGCAATTTCTCACCTGAGCTCTCTTTAGAGTGCGCGAGAGGGTGAGCAGAAGATGAGGTGGCTAGAGAAGCCCAGAGCCCCAGTGTTCTTAGGCCTACAAAAGCGCTTCCAAGGAAGGGTGCTGGCTAGCAAGAGCTTTCAGTGCTGGCACTTTTCATCTCTGAGCAATTGCTCGACGTTTGCAATTTCTCAGCTCGTGTCTACGAGACGGAAAGAGAAGGACCATGACGTTTGGTGCGTATAGAAGCGCAAAGCCCCAGTGTTGCTGCGCCTGTGAAAGCGCTTCCAAGGAAGGGTGCTGGCTAGCAAGAGCTTTCAGTGCTGGCACTTTTCATCTCTGAGCAATTGCTCGACGTTTGCAATTTCTCACCTGAGCTCTCTTTAGAGTGCGCGAGAGGATGAGCAGAAGATGAGGTGGCTAGAGAAGCCCAGAGCCCCAGTGTTCTTAGGCCTACAAAAGCGCTTCCAAGGAAGGGTGCTGGCTAGCAACAGCTTTCAGTGCTGGCACTTTTCTTCTCTGAGCAATTGCTCGACGTTTGCAATTTCTCACCTGAGCTCTCTTTAGAGTGCGCGAGAGGATGAGCAGAAGATGAGGTGGCTAGAGAAGCCCAGAGCCCCAGTGTTCTTAGGCCTACAAAAGCGCTTCCAAGGAAGGGTGCTGGCTAGCAACAGCTTTCAGTGCTGGCACTTTTCATCTCTGAGCAATTGCTCGACGTTTGCAATTTCTCTGCTCGTGTCTACCGACGGAAAGAGAAGGACCGTGACGTTTGGTGGGTAGAGAAGCGCAAAGCCCCAGTGTTACTGCGCCTGTAAAGCGCTTCCAAGGAAGGGTGCTGGCTAGCAACAGCTTTCAGTGCTGGCACTTTTCATCTCTGAGCAATTGCTCGACGTTTGCAATTTCTCAGCTCGTGTCTACGAGACGGAAAGAGAAGGACCGTGACGTTTGGTGCGTAGAGAAGCGCAAAGCCCCAGTGTTACTGCGCCTGTAAAGCGCTTCCAAGGAAGGGTGCTGGCTAGCAAAAGCTTTCAGTGCTGGCACTTTTCAGCTCTGAGCAATTGCTCGACGTTTGCAATTTCTCAGCTCGTGTCTACGAGACGGAAAGAGAATGACCGTGACGTTTGGTGCGTATAGAAGCGCAAAGCCCCAGTGTTGCTGCGCCTGTAAAGCGCTTCCAAGGAAGGGTGCTGGCTAGCAACAGCTTTCAGTGCTGGCACTTTTCATCTCTGAGCAATTGCTCGACGTTTGCAATTTCTCAGCTCGTGTCTACGAGACGGAGAGATAGTGACCGTGACGTTTGGTGGCTGAAGAAGCGCAAAGCCCCAGTGTTACTGCGCCTGTGAAAGCGCTTCCAAGGAAGGGTGCTGGCTAGCAAGAGCTTTCAGTGCTGGCACTTTTCATCTCTGAGCAATTGCTCGACGTTTGCAATTTCTCAGCTCGTGTCTACGAGACGGACAGATAGTGACCGTGACGTTTGGTGGCTAGAGAAGCGCAAAGCCACAGTGTTACTGCGCCTGTGAAAGCGCTTCCAAGGAAGGGTGCTGGCTAGCAACAGCTTTCAGTGCTGGCACTTTTCATCTCTGAGCAATTGCTCGACGTTTGCAATTTCTCAGCTCGTGTCTAGGAGACGGAAAGAGAATGACCGTGACGTTTGGTGCGTATAGAAGCGCAAAGCCCCAGTGTTGCTGCGCCTGTGAAAGCGCTTCCAAGGAAGGGTGCTGGCTAGCAAGAGCTTTCAGTGCTGGCACTTTTCATCTCTGAGCAATTGCTCGACGTTTGCAATTTCTCACCTGAGCTCTCTTTAAAGTGCGCGAGAGGATGAGCAGAAGATGAGGTGGCTAGAGAAGCCCAGAGCACCAGTGTTCTTAGGCCTACAAAAGCGCTTCCAAGGAAGGGTGCTGGCTAGCAACAGCTTTCAGTGCTGGCACTTTTCATCTCTGAGCAATTGCTCGACGTTTGCAATTTCTCACCTGAGCTCTCTTTAGAGTGCGCGAGAGGATGAGCAGAAGTTTAGGTGGCTAGAGAAGCCCAGAGCCCCAGTGTTTTTAGGCCTACAAAAGCGCTTCCAAGGAAGGGTGCTGGCTAGCAACAGCTTTCAGTGCTGGCACTTTTCATCTCTGAGCAATTGCTGGACGTTTGCAATTTCTCAGCTCGTGTCTACGAGACGGAAAGAGAAGGACCGTGACTTTTGGTGGCTAGAGAAGCGCAAAGCCCCAGAGTTACTGCGCCTGTGAAAGCGCTTCCAAGGAAGGGTGCTGGCTAGCAAGAGCTTTCAGTGCTGGCACTTTTCATCTCTGAGCAATTGCTCGACGTTTGCAATTTCTCAGCTCGTGTCTACCGACGGAAAGAGAAGGACCGTGACGTTTGGTGGGTAGAGAAGCGCAAAGCCCCAGTGTTACTGCGCCTGTAAAGCGCTTCCAAGGAAGGGTGCTGGCTAGCAACAGCTTTCAGTGCTGGCACTTTTCATCTCTGAGCAATTGCTCGACGTTTGCAATTTCTCAGCTCGTGTCTACGAGGCGGAAAGAGAAGGACCGTGACGTTTGGTGGGTAGAGAAGCGCAAAGCCCCAGTGTTACTGCGCCTGTAAAGCGCTTCCAAGGAAGGGTGCTGGCTAGCAACAGCTTTCAGTGCTGGCACTTTTCATCTCTGAGCAATTGCTCGACGTTTGCAATTTCTCAGCTCGTGTCTACGAGACGGAGAGATAGTGACCGTGACGTTTGGTGGCTAGAGAAGCGCAAAGCCACAGTGTTACTGCGCCTGTGAAAGCGCTTCCAAGGAAGGGTGCTGGCTAGCAACAGCTTTCAGTGCTGGCACTTTTCATCTCTGAGCAATTGCTCGACGTTTGCAATTTCTCACCTGAGCTCTCTTTAGAGTGCGCGAGAGGGTGAGCAGAAGATGAGGTGGCTAGAGAAGCCCAGAGCCCCAGTGTTCTTAGGCCTACAAAAGCGCTTCCAAGGAAGGGTGCTGGCTAGCAACAGCTTTCAGTGCTGGCACTTTTCATCTCTGAGCAATTGCTCGACGTTTGCAATTTCTCAGCTCGTGTCTACGAGACGGAAAGAGAAGGACCATGACGTTTGGTGCGTATAGAAGCGCAAAGCCCCAGTGTTGCTGCGCCTGTGAAAGCGCTTCCAAGGAAGGGTGCTGGCTAGCAAGAGCTTTCAGTGCTGGCACTTTTCATCTCTGAGCAATTGCTCGACGTTTGCAATTTCTCACCTGAGCTCTCTTTAGAGTGCGCGAGAGGGTGAGCAGAAGATGAGGTGGCTAGAGAAGCCCAGAGCCCCAGTGTTCTTAGGCCTACAAAAGCGCTTCCAAGGAAGGGTGCTGGCTAGCAAGAGCTTTCAGTGCTGGCACTTTTCATCTCTGAGCAATTGCTCGACGTTTGCAATTTCTCACCTGAGCTCTCTTTAGAGTGCGCGAGAGGATGAGCAGAAGTTTAGGTGGCTAGAGAAGCCCAGAGCCCCAGTGTTCTTAGGCCTACAAAAGCGCTTCCAAGGAAGGGTGCTGGCTAGCAACAGCTTTCAGTGCTGGCACTTTTCATCTCTGAGCAATTGCTGGACGTTTGCAATTTCTCAGCTCGTGTCTACGAGACGGAAAGAGAAGGACCGTGACTTTTGGTGGCTAGAGAAGCGCAAAGCCCCAGAGTTACTGCGCCTGTGAAAGCGCTTCCAAGGAAGGGTGCTGGCTAGCAACAGCTTTCAGTGCTGGCACTTTTCATCTCTGAGCAATTGCTCGACGTTTGCAATTTCTCAGCTCGTGTCTAGGAGACGGAAAGAGAAGGACCGTGACGTTTGGTGGGTAGAGAAGCGCAAAGCCCCAGTGTTACTGCGCCTGTAAAGCGCTTCCAAGGAAGGGTGCTGGCTAGCAACAGCTTTCAGTGCTGGCACTTTTCATCTCTGAGCAATTGCTCGACGTTTGCAATTTCTCAGCTCGTGTCTACGAGACGGAAAGAGAATGACCGTGACGTTTGGTGCGTATAGAAGCGCAAAGCCCCAGTGTTGCTGCGCCTGTGAAAGCGCTTCCAAGGAAGGGTGCTGGCTAGCAACAGCTTTCAGTGCTGGCAGTTTTCATCTCTGAGCAATTCCTCGATGTTTGCAATTTCTCACCTGAGCTCTCTTTAGAGTGCGCGAGAGGATGAGCAGAAGATGAGGTGGCTAGAGAAGCCCAGAGCCCCACTGTTCTTAGGCCTACAAAAGCGCTTCCAAGGAAGGGTGCTGGCTAGCAACAGCTTTCAGTGCTGGCACTTTTCATCTCTGAGCAATTGCTCGACGTTTGCAATTTCTCAGCTCGTGTCTACCGACGGAAATAGAAGGACCGTGACGTTTGGTGCGTAGAGAAGCGCAAAGCCCCAGTGTTACTGCGCCTGTAAAGCGCTTCCAAGGAAGGGTGCTGGCTAGCAAAAGCTTTCAGTGCTGGCAGTTTTCATCTCTGAGCAATTGCTCGACGTTTGCAATTTCTCAGCTCGTGTCTACGAGACGGAAAGAGAATGACCGTGACGTTTGGTGGGTAGAGAAGCGCAAAGCCCCAGTGTTGCTGCGCCTGTGAAAGCACTTCCAAGGAAGGGTGCTGGCTAGCAACAGCTTTCAGTGCTGGCACTTTTCATCTCTGAGCAATTGCTCGACGTTTGCAATTTCTCAGCTCGTGTCTACGAGACGGAAAGAGAAGGACCGTGACGTTTGGTGCGTATAGAAGTGTAAAGCCCCAGTGTTGCTGCGCCTGTGAAAGCGCTTCCAAGGAAGGGTGCTGGCTAGCAAGAGCTTTCAGTGCTGGCACTTTTCATCTCTGAGCAATTCCTCGATGTTTGCAATTTCTCACCTGAGCTCTCTTTAGAGTGCTCGAGAGGATTAGCAGAGGATGAGGTGGCTAGAGAAGCCCAGAGCCCCACTGTTCTTAGGCCTACAAAAGCGCTTCCAAGGAAGGGTGCTGGCTAGCAACAGCTTTCAGTGCTGGCACTTTTCATCTCTGAGCAATTGCTCGACGTTTGCAATTTCTCAGCTCGTGTCTACCGACGGAAAGAGAAGGACCGTGACGTTTGGTGGGTAGAGAAGCGCAAAGCCCCAGTGTTACTGCGCCTGTAAAGCGCTTCCAAGGAAGGGTGCTGGCTAGCAAAAGCTTTCACTGCTGGCACTTTTCATCTCTGAGCAATTGCTCGACGTTTGCAATTTCTCAGCTCGTGTCTACCGACGGAAAGAGAAGGACCGTGACGTTTGGTGCGTAGAGAAGCGAAAAGCCCCAGTGTTACTGCGCCTGTAAAGCGCTTCCAAGGAAGGGTGCTGGCTAGCAAAAGCTTTCAGTGCTGGCACTTTTCATCTCTGAGCAATTGCTCGACGTTTGCAATTTCTCAGCTCGTGTCTACGAGACGGAAAGAGAAGGACCGTGACGTTTGGTGCGTATAGAAGCGCAAAGCCCCAGTGTTGCTGCGCCTGTGAAAGCGCTTCCAAGGAAGGGTGCTGGCTAGCAAGAGCTTTCAGTGCTGGCACTTTTCATCTCTGAGCAATTGCTCGACGTTTGCAATTTCTCACCTGAGCTCTCTTTAGAGTGCGCGAGAGGGTGAGCAGAAGATGAGGTGGCTAGAGAAGCCCAGAGCCCCAGTGTTCTTAGGCCTACAAAAGCGCTTCCAAGGAAGGGCGCTGGCTAGCAAGAGCTTTCAGTGCTGGCACTTTTCATCTCTGAGCAATTGCTCGACGTTTGCAATTTCTCAGCTCGTGTCTACGAGACGGAAAGAGAAGGACCATGACGTTTGGTGCGTATAGAAGCGCAAAGCCCCAGTGTTGCTGCGCCTGTGAAAGCGCTTCCAAGGAAGGGTGCTGGCTAGCAAGAGCTTTCAGTGCTGGCACTTTTCATCTCTGAGCAATTGCTGGACGTTTGCAATTTCTCACCTGAGCTCTCTTTAGAGTGCGCGAGAGGATGAGCAGAAGATGAGGTGGCTAGAGAAGCCCAGAGCCCCAGTGTTCTTAGGCCTACAAAAGCGCTTCCAAGGAAGGGTGCTGGCTAGCAACAGCTTTCAGTGCTGGCACTTTTCTTCTCTGAGCAATTGCTGGACGTTTGCAATTTCTCACCTGAGCTCTCTTTAGAGTGCGCGAGAGGATGAGCAGAAGATGAGGTGGCTAGAGAAGCCCAGAGCCCCAGTGTTCTTAGGCCTACAAAAGCGCTTCCAAGGAAGGGTGCTGGCTAGCAACAGCTTTCAGTGCTGGCACTTTTCATCTCTGAGCAATTGCTCGACGTTTGCAATTTCTCTGCTCGTGTCTACCGACGGAAAGAGAAGGACCGTGACGTTTGGTGGGTAGAGAAGCGCAAAGCCCCAGTGTTACTGCGCCTGTAAAGCGCTTCCAAGGAAGGGTGCTGGCTAGCAACAGCTTTCAGTGCTGGCACTTTTCATCTCTGAGCAATTGCTCGACGTTTGCAATTTCTCAGCTCGTGTCTACGAGACGGAAAGAGAAGGACCGTGACGTTTGGTGCGTAGAGAAGCGCAAAGCCCCAGTGTTACTGTGCCTGTAAAGCGCTTCCAAGGAAGGGTGCTGGCTAGCAAAAGCTTTCAGTGCTGGCACTTTTCAGCTCTGAGCAATTGCTCGACGTTTGCAATTTCTCAGCTCGTGTCTACGAGACGGAAAGAGAATGACCGTGACGTTTGGTGGGTAGAGAAGCGCAAAGCCCCAGTGTTACTGCGCCTGTGAAAGCACTTCCAAGGAAGGGTGCTGGCTAGCAAGAGCTTTCAGTGCTGGCACTTTTCATCTCTGAGCAATTGCTCGACGTTTGCAATTTCTCAGCTCGTGTCTACGAGACGGAAAGAGAAGGACCGTGACGTTTGGTGCGTATAGAAGCGCAAAGCCCCAGTGTTGCTGCGCCTGTAAAGCGCTTCCAAGGAAGGGTGCTGGCTAGCAAGAGCTTTCAGTGCTGGCACTTTTCATCTCTGAGCAATTGCTCGACTTTTGCAATTTCTCAGCTCGTGTCTACGAGACGGAGAGATAGTGACCGTGACGTTTGGTGGCTAAAGAAGCGCAAAGCCCCAGTGTTACTGCGCCTGTGAAAGCGCTTCCAAGGAAGGGTGCTGGCTAGCAAGAGCTTTCAGTGCTGGCACTTTTCATCTCTGAGCAATTGCTCGACGTTTGCAATTTCTCAGCTCGTGTCTACGAGACGGACAGATAGTGACCGTGACGTTTGGTGGGTAGAGAAGCGCAAAGCCACAGTGTTACTGCGCCTGTGAAAGCGCTTCCAAGGAAGGGTGCTGGCTAGCAACAGCTTTCAGTGCTGGCACTTTTCATCTCTGAGCAATTGCTCGACGTTTGCAATTTCTCAGCTCGTGTCTAGGAGACGGAAAGAGAATGACCGTGACGTTTGGTGCGTATAGAAGCGCAAAGCCCCAGTGTTGCTGCGCCTGTGAAAGCGCTTCCAAGGAAGGGTGCTGGCTAGCAACAGCTTTCAGTGCTGGCACTTTTCATCTCTGAGCAATTGCTCGACGTTTGCAATTTCTCACCTGAGCTCTCTTTAAAGTGCGCGAGAGGATGAGCAGAAGATGAGGTGGCTAGAGAAGCCCAGAGCACCAGTGTTCTTAGGCCTACAAAAGCGCTTCCAAGGAAGGGTGCTGGCTAGCAACAGCTTTCAGTGCTGGCACTTTTCATCTCTGAGCAATTGCTCGACGTTTGCAATTTCTCACCTGAGCTCTCTTTAGAGTGCGCGAGAGGATGAGCAGAAGTTTAGGTGGCTAGAGAAGCCCAGAGCCCCAGTGTTTTTAGGCCTACAAAAGCGCTTCCAAGGAAGGGTGCTGGCTAGCAACAGCTTTCAGTGCTGGCACTTTTCATCTCTGAGCAATTGCTCGATGTTTGCAATTTCTCAGCTCGTGTCTACGAGACGGAAAGAGAAGGACCGTGACTTTTGGTGGCTAGAGAAGCGCAAAGCCCCAGAGTTACTGCGCCTGTGAAAGCGCTTCCAAGGAAGGGTGCTGGCTAGCAAGAGCTTTCAGTGCTGGCACTTTTCATCTCTGAGCAATTGCTCGACGTTTGCAATTTCTCAGCTCGTGTCTACCGACGGAAAGAGAAGGACCGTGACGTTTGGTGGGTAGAGAAGCGCAAAGCCACAGTGTTACTGCGCCTGTAAAGCGCTTCCAAGGAAGGGTGCTGGCTAGCAACAGCTTTCAGTGCTGGCACTTTTCATCTCTGAGCAATTGCTCGACGTTTGCAATTTCTCAGCTCGTGTCTACGAGACGGAAAGAGAATGACCGTGACGTTTGGTGCGTATAGAAGCGCAAAGCCCCAGTGTTGCTGCGCCTGTGAAAGCGCTTCCAAGGAAGGGTGCTGGCTAGCAACAGCTTTCACTGCTGGCAGTTTTCATCTCTGAGCAATTCCTCGATGTTTGCAATTTCTCACCTGAGCTCTCTTTAGAGTGCTCGAGAGGATTAGGAGAGGATGAGGTGGCTAGAGAAGCCCAGAGCCCCAGTGTTCTTAGGCCTACAAAAGCGCTTCCAAGGAAGGGTGCTGGATAGCAACAGCTTTCAGTGCTGGCACTTTTCATCTCTGAGCAATTGCTCGACGTTTGCAATTTCTCAGCTCGTGTCTACCGACGGAAAGAGAAGGACCGTGACGTTTGGTGGGTAGAGAAGCGCAAAGCCCCAGTGTTACTGCGCCTGTAAAGCGCTTCCAAGGAAGGGTGCTGGCTAGCAAAAGCTTTCAGTGCTGGCACTTTTCATCTCTGAGCAATTGCTCGACGTTTGCAATTTCTCAGCTCGTGTCTACCGACGGAAAGAGAAGGACCGTGACGTTTGGTGCGTAGAGAAGCGCAAAGCCCCAGTGTTACTGCGCCTGTAAAGCGCTTCCAAGGAAGGGTGCTGGCTAGCAAAAGCTTTCAGTGCTGGCACTTTTCATCTCTGAGCAATTGCTCGACGTTTGCAATTTCTCAGCTCGTGTCTACGAGACGGAAAGAGAATGACCGTGACGTTTGGTGGGTAGAGAAGCGCAAAGCCCCAGTGTTGCTGCGCCTGTGAAAGCACTTCCAAGGAAGGGTGCTGGCTAGCAAAAGCTTTCAGTGCTGGCACTTTTCATCTCTGAGCAATTGCTCGACGTTTGCAATTTCTCAGCTCGTGTCTAGGAGACGGAAAGAGAAGGACCGTGACGTTTGGTGCGTATAGAAGTGTAAAGCCCCAGTGTTGCTGCGCCTGTGAAAGCGCTTCCAAGGAAGGGTGCTGGCTAGCAACAGCTTTCAGTGCTGGCACTTTTCATCTCTGAGCAATTCCTCGATGTTTGCAATTTCTCACCTGAGCTCTCTTTAGAGTGCTCGAGAGGATTAGCAGAGGATGAGGTGGCTAGAGAAGCCCAGAGCCCCAGTGTTCTTAGGCCTACAAAAGCGCTTCCAAGGAAGGGTGCTGGCTAGCAAGAGCTTTCAGTGCTGGCACTTTTCATCTCTGAGCAATTGCTCGATGTTTGCAATTTCTCAGCTCGTGTCTACCGACGGAAAGAGAATGACCGTGACGTTTGGTGGGTAGAGAAGCGCAAAGCCCCAGTGTTACTGCGCCTGTGAAAGCGCTTCCAAGGAAGGGTGCTGGCTAGCAAAAGCTTTCACTGCTGGCACTTTTCATCTCTGAGCAATTGCTCGACGTTTGCAATTTCTCAGCTCGTGTCTACCGACGGAAAGAGAAGGACCGTGACGTTTGGTGGGTAGAGAAGCGCAAAGCCCCAGTGTTACTGCGCCTGTAAAGCGCTTCCAAGGAAGGGTGCTGGCTAGCAAAAGCTTTCAGTGCTGGCACTTTTCATCTCTGAGCAATTGCTCGACGTTTGCAATTTCTCAGCTCGTGTCTACGAGACGGACAGATAGTGACCGTGACGTTTGGTGCGTAGAAAAGTGCAAAGCCCCACTGTTGCTGCGCCTGTGAAAGCGCTTCCAAGGAAGGGTGCTGGCTAGCAACAGCTTTCAGTGCTGGCACTTTTCATCTCTGAGCAATTGCTGGACGTTTGCAATTTCTCACCTGAGCTCTCTTTAGAGTGCGCGAGAGGGTGAGCAGAAGATGAGGTGGCTAGAGAAGCCCAGAGCCCCAGTGTTCTTAGGCCTACAAAAGCGCTTCCAAGGAAGGGTGCTGGCTAGCAAGAGCTTTCAGTGCTGGCACTTTTCATCTCTGAGCAATTGCTCGACGTTTGCAATTTCTCAGCTCGTGTCTACGAGACGGAAAGAGAAGGACCATGACGTTTGGTGCGTATAGAAGCGCAAAGCCCCAGTGTTGCTGCGCCTGTGAAAGCGCTTCCAAGGAAGGGTGCTGGCTAGCAAGAGCTTTCAGTGCTGGCACTTTTCATCTCTGAGCAATTGCTCGACGTTTGCAATTTCTCACCTGAGCTCTCTTTAGAGTGCGCGAGAGGATGAGCAGAAGATGAGGTGGCTAGAGAAGCCCAGAGCCCCAGTGTTGCTGCGCCTGTGAAAGCGCTTCCAAGGAAGGGTGCTGGCTAGCAACAGCTTTCAGTGCTGGCAGTTTTCATCTCTGAGCAATTGCTCGATGTTTGCAATTTCTCACCTGAGCTCTCTTTAGAGTGCTCGAGAGGATGAGCAGAGGATGAGGTGGCTAGAGAAGCCCAGAGCCCCAGTGTTCTTAGGCCTACAAAAGCGCTTCCAAGGAAGGGTGCTGGCTAGCAACAGCTTTCAGTGCTGGCACTTTTCATCTCTGAGCAATTGCTCGACGTTTGCAATTTCTCAGCTCGTGTCTACCGACGGAAAGAGAAGGACCGTAACGTTTGGTGGGTAGAGAAGCGCAAAGCCCCAGTGTTACTGCGCCTGTAAAGCGCTTCCAAGGAAGGGTGCTGGCTAGCAAAAGCTTTCAGTGCTGGCACTTTTCATCTCTGAGCAATTGCTCGACGTTTGCAATTTCTCAGCTCGTGTCTACCGACGGAAAGAGAAGGACCGTGACGTTTGGTGGCTAGAGAAGCGCAAAGCCCCAGTGTTACTGTGCCTGTAAAGCGCTTCCAAGGAAGGGTGCTGGCTAGCAAAAGCTTTCAGTGCTGGCACTTTTCATCTCTGAGCAATTGCTCGACGTTTGCAATTTCTCAGCTCGTGTCTACCGACGGAAAGAGAAGGACCGTGACGTTTGGTGCGTATAGAAGCGCAAAGCCCCAGTGTTACTGCGCCTGTAAAGCGCTTCCAAGGAAGGGTGCTGGCTAGCAACAGCTTTCAGTGCTGGCACTTTTCATCTCTAAGCAATTGCTCGACGTTTGCAATTTCTCAGCTCGTGTCTACGAGACGGAAAGAGAATGACCGTGACGTTTGGTGCGTAGAAAAGTGCAAAGCCCCAGTGTTGCTGCGCCTGTGAAAGCGCTTCCAAGGAAGGGTGCAGGCTAGCAACAGCTATCAGTGCTGGCACTTTTCTTCTCTGAGCAATTGCTCGACGTTTGCAATTTCTCCCCTGAGCTCTCTTTAGAGTGCGCGAGAGGATGAGCAGAAGATGAGGTGGCTAGAGAAGCCCAGAGCCCCAGTGTTCTTAGGCCTACAAAAGCGCTTCCAAGGAAGGGTGCTGGCTAGCAAGAGCTTTCAGTGCTGGCACTTTTCATCTCTGAGCAATTGCTCGACGTTTGCAATTTCTCAGCTCGTGTCTACGAGATGGAAAGAGAAGGACCGTGACGTTTGGTGGGTAGAGAAGCGCAAAGCCCCAGTGTTACTGCGCCTGTGAAAGCGCTTCCAAGGAAGGGTGCTGGCTAGCAACAGCTTTCAGTGCTGGCACTTTTCATCTCTGAGCAATTGCTCGACGTTTGCAATTTCTCAGCTCGTGTCTAGGAGACGGAAAGAGAAGGACCGTGACGTTTGGTGCGTAGAAAAGTGCAAAGCCCCAGTGTTGCTGCGCCTGTGAAAGCGCTTCCAAGGAAGGGTGCTGGCTAGCAAGAGCTTTCAGTGCTGGCACTTTTCTTCTCTGAGCAATTGCTGGACGTTTGCAATTTCTCACCTGAGCTCTCTTTAGAGTGCGCGAGAGGATGAGCAGAAGATGAGGTGGCTAGAGAAGCCCAGAGCCCCAGTGTTCTTAGGCCTACAAAAGCGCTTCCAAGGAAGGGTGCTGGCTAGCAACAGCTTTCAGTGCTGGCACTTTTCATCTCTGAGCAATTGCTGGACGTTTGCAATTTCTCAGCTCGTGTCTACGAGACGGAAAGAGAAGGACCGTGACGTTTGGTGGGTAGAGAAGCGCAAAGCCCCAGTGTTACTGCGCCTGTGAAAGCGCTTCCAAGGAAGGGTGCTGGCTAGCAACAGCTTTCAGTGCTGGCACTTTTCATCTCTGAGCAATTGCTCGACTTTTGCAATTTCTCAGCTCCTGTCTACGAGACGGAAAGAGAAGGACCGTGACGTTTGGTGCGTATAGAAGCGCAAAGCCCCAGTGTTGCTGCGCCTGTAAAGCGCTTCCAAGGAAGGGTGCTGGCTAGCAAGAGCTTTCAGTGCTGGCACTTTTCATCTCTGAGCAATTGCTCGACGTTTGCAATTTCTCAGCTCCTGTCTACGAGACGGAAAGAGAAGGACCGTGACGTTTGGTGCGTATAGAAGCGCAAAGCCCCAGTGTTGCTGCGCCTGTAAAGCGCTTCCAAGGAAGGGTGCTGGCTAGCAACAGCTTTCAGTGCTGGCACTTTTCATCTCTGAGCAATTGCTCGACGTTTGCAATTTCTCAGCTCGTGTCTACGAGACGGAGAGATAGTGACCGTGACGTTTGGTGGGTAGAGAAGCGCAAAGCCCCAGTGTTACTGCGCCTGTGAAAGCGCTTCCAAGGAAGGGTGCTGGCTAGCAACAGCTTTCAGTGCTGGCACTTTTCATCTCTGAGCAATTGCTGGACGTTTGCAATTTCTCAGCTCGTGTCTACGAGACGGAGAGATAGTGACCGTGACGTTTGGTGGGTAGAGAAGCGCAAAGCCCCAGTGTTACTGCGCTGTGAAAGCGCTTCCAAGGAAGGGTGCTGGCTAGCAAGAGCTTTCAGTGCTGGCACTTTTCATCTCTGAGCAATTGCTCGACGTTTGCAATTTCTCACCTGAGCTCTCTTTAGAGTGCGCGAGAGGGTGAGCAGAAGATGAGGTGGCTAGAGAAGCCCAGAGCCCCAGTGTTCTTAGGCCTACAAAAGCGCTTCCAAGGAAGGGTGCTGGCTAGCAACAGCTTTCAGTGCTGGCACTTTTCATCTCTGAGCAATTGCTCGACGTTTGCAATTTCTCAGCTCGTGTCTACGAGACGGAAAGAGAAGGACCATGACTTTTGGTGCGTATAGAAGCGCAAAGCCCCAGTGTTGCTGCGCCTGTGAAAGCGCTTCCAAGGAAGGGTGCTGGCTAGCAAGAGCTTTCAGTGCTGGCACTTTTCATCTCTGAGCAATTGCTGGACGTTTGCAATTTCTCACCTGAGCTCTCTTTAGAGTGCGCGAGAGGATGAGCAGAAGATGAGGTGGCTAGAGAAGCCCAGAGCCCCAGTGTTCTTAGGCCTACAAAAGCGTTTCCAAGGAAGGGTGCTGGCTAGCAACAGCTTTCAGTGCTGGCACTTTTCATCTCTGAGCAATTGCTCGACGTTTGCAATTTCTCACCTGAGCTCTCTTTAGAGTGCGCGAGAGGATGAGCAGAAGTTTAGGTGGCTAGAGAAGCCCAGAGCCCCAGTGTTTTTAGGCCTACAAAAGCGCTTCCAAGGAAGGGTGCTGGCTAGCAACAGCTTTCAGTGCTGGCACTTTTCATCTCTGAGCAATTGCTGGACGTTTGCAATTTCTCAGCTCGTGTCTACCGACGGAAAGAGAAGGACCGTGACGTTTGGTGGGTAGAGAAGCGCAAAGTCCCAGTGTTACTGCGCCTGTAAAGCGCTTCCAAGGAAGGGTGCTGGCTAGCAACAGCTTTCAGTGCTGGCACTTTTCATCTCTGAGCAATTGCTCGACGTTTGCAATTTCTCAGCTCGTGTCTACCGACGGAAAGAGAAGGACCGTGACGTTTGGTGGCTAGAGAAGCGCAAAGCCCCAGTGTTACTGCGCCTGTAAAGCACTTCCAAGGAAGGGTGCTGGCTAGCAAAAGCTTTCAGTGCTGGCACTTTTCATCTCTGAGCAATTGCTCGACGTTTGCAATTTCTCAGCTCGTGTCTACGAGACGGAAAGAGAATGACCGTGACGTTTGGTGCGTATAGAAGCGCAAAGCCCCAGTGTTGCTGCGCCTGTGAAAGCACTTCCAAGGAAGGGTGCTGGCTAGCAAGAGCTTTCAGTGCTGGCACTTTTCATCTCTGAGCAATTGCTCGACGTTTGCAATTTCTCAGCTCGTGTCTAGGAGACGGAAAGAGAAGGACCGTGACGTTTGGTGCGTAGAAAAGTGCAAAGCCCCAGTGTTGCTGCGCCTGTGAAAGCGCTTCCAAGGAAGGGTGCTGGCTAGCAACAGCTTTCAATGCTGGCACTTTTCTTCTCTGAGCAATTGCTCGACGTTTGCAATTTCTCCCCTGAGCTCTCTTTAGAGTGCGCGAGAGGATGAGCAGAAGATGAGGTGGCTAGAGAAGCCCAGAGCCCCAGTGTTCTTAGGCCTACAAAAGCGCTTCCAAGGAAGGGTGCTGGCTAGCAAGAGCTTTCAGTGCTGGCACTTTTCATCTCTGAGCAATTGCTCGACGTTTGCAATTTCTCAGCTCGTGTCTACGAGACGGAAAGAGAAGGACCATGACGTTTGGTGCGTATAGAAGCGCAAAGCCCCAGTGTTGCTGCGCTTGTGAAAGCGCTTCCAAGGAAGGGTGCTGGCTAGCAACAGCTTTCAGTGCTGGCACTTTTCATCTCTGAGCAATTGCTCGACGTTTGCAATTTCTCACCTGAGCTCTCTTTAGAGTGCGCGAGAGGATGAGCAGAAGTTTAGGTGGCTAGAGAAGCCCAGAGCCCCAGTGTTCTTAGGCCTACAAAAGCGCTTCCAAGGAAGGGTGCTGGCTAGCAACAGCTTTCAGTGCTGGCACTTTTCAGCTCTGAGCAATTGCTTGACGTTTGCAATTTCTCAGCTCGTGTCTACCGACGGAAAGAGAAGGACCGTGACGTTTGGTGCGTAGAGAAGCGCAAAGCCCCAGTGTTACTGCGCCTGTGAAAGCACTTCCAAGGAAGGGTGCTGGCTAGCAACAGCTTTCAGTGCTGGCACTTTTCATCTCTGAGCAATTGCTCGACGTTTGCAATTTCTCAGCTCGTGTCTACGAGACGGAAAGAGAATGACCGTGACGTTTGGTGCGTATAGAAGCGCAAAGCCCCAGTGTTACTGCGCCTGTGAAAGCACTTCCAAGGAAGGGTGCTGGCTAGCAACAGCTTTCAGTGCTGGCACTTTTCATCTCTGAGCAATTGCTCGACGTTTGCAATTTCTCAGCTCGTGTCTAGGAGACGGAAAGAGAAGGACCGTGACGTTTGGTGCGTAGAAAAGTGCAAAGCCCCAGTGTTGCTGCGCCTGTGAAAGCGCTTCCAAGGAAGGGTGCTGGCTAGCAACAGCTTTCAGTGCTGGCACTTTTCTTCTCTGAGCAATTGCTGGACGTTTGCAATTTCTCACCTGAGCTCTCTTTAGAGTGCGCGAGAGGATGAGCAGAAGATGAGGTGGCTAGAGAAGCCCAGAGCCCCAGTGTTCTTAGGCCTACAAAAGCGCTTCCAAGGAAGGGTGCTGGATAGCAACAGCTTTCAGTGCTGGCACTTTTCATCTCTGAGCAATTGCTCGACGTTTGCAATTTCTCAGCTCGTGTCTACCGACGGAAAGAGAAGGACCGTGACGTTTGGTGGCTAGAGAAGCGCAAAGCCCCAGTGTTACTGCGCCTGTAAAGCGCTTCCAAGGAAGGGTGCTGGCTAGCAACAGCTTTCAGTGCTGGCACTTTTCATCTCTGAGCAATTGCTCGACGTTTGCAATTTCTCAGCTCGTGTCTACCGACGGAAAGAGAAGGACCGTGACGTTTGGTGGCTAGAGAAGCGCAAAGCCCCAGTGTTACTGCGCCTGTAAAGCGCTTCCAAGGAAGGGTGCTGGCTAGCAACAGCTTTCAGTGCTGGCACTTTTCAGCTCTGAGCAATTGCTCGACGTTTGCAATTTCTCAGCTCGTGTCTACGAGACGGAAAGAGAATGACCGTGACGTTTGGTGCGTATAGAAGCGCAAAGCCCCAGTGTTGCTGCGCCTGTGAAAGCACTTCCAAGGAAGGGTGCTGGCTAGCAAGAGCTTTCAGTGCTGGCACTTTTCATCTCTGAGCAATTGCTCGACGTTTGCAATTTCTCAGCTCGTGTCTACGAGACGGAGAGATAGTGACCGTGACGTTTGGTGGCTAGAGAAGCGCAATGCCCCAGTGTTGCTGCGCCTGTGAAAGCGCTTCCAAGGAAGGGTGCTGGCTAGCAAGAGCTTTCAGTGCTGGCACTTTTCATCTCTGAGCAATTGCTGGACGTTTGCAATTTCTCAGCTCGTGTCTAGGAGACGGAAAGAGAAGGACCGTGACGTTTGGTGCGTAGAAAAGTGCAAAGCCCCACTGTTGCTGCGCCTGTGAAAGCGCTTCCAAGGAAGGGTGCTGGCTAGCAAGAGCTTTCAGTGCTGGCACTTTTCATCTCTGAGCAATTGCTGGACGTTTGCAATTTCTCACCTGAGCTCTCTTTAGAGTGCGCGAGAGGATGAGCAGAAGATGAGGTGGCTAGAGAAGCCCAGAGCCCCAGTGTTCTTAGGCCTACAAAAGCGCTTCCAAGGAAGGGTGCTGGCTAGCAAGAGCTTTCAGTGCTGGCACTTTTCATCTCTGAGCAATTGCTCGACGTTTGCAATTTCTCAGCTCGTGTCTACGAGACGGAAAGAGAAGGACCATGACGTTTGGTGCGTATAGAAGCGCAAAGCCCCAGTGTTGCTGCGCCTGTGAAAGCGCTTCCAAGGAAGGGTGCTGGCTAGCAAGAGCTTTCAGTGCTGGCACTTTTCATCTCTGAGCAATTGCTCGACGTTTGCAATTTCTCACCTGAGCTCTCTTTAGAGTGCGCGAGAGGATGAGCAGAAGATGAGGTGGCTAGAGAAGCCCAGAGCCCCAGTGTTGCTGCGCCTGTGAAAGCGCTTCCAAGGAAGGGTGCTGGCTAGCAACAGCTTTCAGTGCTGGCAGTTTTCATCTCTGAGCAATTCCTCGACGTTTGCAATTTCTCACCTGAGCTCTCTTTAGAGTGCTCGAGAGGATTAGCAGAGGATGAGGTGGCTAGAGAAGCCCAGAGCCCCAGTGTTCTTAGGCCTACAAAAGCGCTTCCAAGGAAGGGTGCTGGCTAGCAAGAGCTTTCAGTGCTGGCACTTTTCATCTCTGAGCAATTGCTCGACGTTTGCAATTTCTCAGCTCGTGTCTACCGACGGAAAGAGAAGGACCGTGACGTTTGGTGGGTAGAGAAGCGCAAAGCCCCAGTGTTACTGCGCCTGTAAAGCGCTTCCAAGGAAGGGTGCTGGCTAGCAACAGCTTTCAGTGCTGGCACTTTTCATCTCTGAGCAATTGCTCGACGTTTGCAATTTCTCAGCTCGTGTCTACCGACGGAAAGAGAAGGACCGTGACGTTTGGTGGCTAGAGAAGCGCAAAGCCCCAGTGTTACTGTGCCTGTAAAGCGCTTCCAAGGAAGGGTGCTGGCTAGCAAAAGCTTTCAGTGCTGGCACTTTTCATCTCTGAGCAATTGCTCGACGTTTGCAATTTCTCAGCTCGTGTCTACCTACGGAAAGAGAAGGACCGTGACGTTTGGTGCGTATAGAAGCGCAAAGCCCCAGTGTTGCTGCGCCTGTGAAAGCACTTCCAAGGAAGGGTGCTGGCTAGCAACAGCTTTCAGTGCTGGCACTTTTCATCTCGGAGCAATTGCTCGACGTTTGCAATTTCTCAGCTCGTGTCTACGAGACGGAAAGAGAAGGACCGTGACGTTTGGTGCGTAGAAAAGTGCAAAGCCCCAGTGTTGCTGCGCCTGTGAAAGCGCTTCCAAGGAAGGGTGCAGGCTAGCAACAGCTATCAGTGCTGGCACTTTTCGTCTCTGAGCAATTGCTCGACGTTTGCAATTTCTCACCTGAGCTCTCTTTAGAGTGCGCGAGAGGATGAGCAGAAGATGAGGTGGCTAGAGAAGCCCAGAGCCCCAGTGTTCTTAGGCCTACAAAAGCGCTTCCAAGGAAGGGTGCTGGCTAGCAAGAGCTTTCAGTGCTGGCACTTTTCATCTCTGAGCAATTGCTGGACGTTTGCAATTTCTCAGCTCGTGTCTAGGAGACGGAAAGAGAAGGACCGTGACGTTTGGTGGGTAGAGAAGCGCAAAGCCCCAGTGTTACTGCGCCTGTAAAGTGCTTCCAAGGAAGGGTGCTGGCTAGCAACAGCTTTCAGTGCTGGCACTTTTCATCTCTGAGCAATTGCTCGACGTTTGCAATTTCTCAGCTCGTGTCTAGGAGACGGAAAGAGAAGGACCGTGACGTTTGGTGCGTAGAAAAGTGCAAAGCCCCAGTGTTGCTGCGCCTGTGAAAGCGCTTCCAAGGAAGGGTGCTGGCTAGCAACAGCTTTCAGTGCTGGCACTTTTCTTCTCTGAGCAATTGCTGGACGTTTGCAATTTCTCACCTGAGCTCTCTTTAGAGTGCGCGAGAGGATGAGCAGAAGATGAGGTGGCTAGAGAAGCCCAGAGCCCCAGTGTTCTTAGGCCTACAAAAGCGCTTCCAAGGAAGGGTGCTGGCTAGCAACAGCTTTCAGTGCTGGCACTTTTCATCTCTGAGCAATTGCTCGACGTTTGCAATTTCTCAGCTCGTGTCTACGAGACGGAAAGAGAATGACCGTGACCTTTGGTGGCTAGAGAAGCGCAAAGCCCCAGTGTTACTGCGCCTGTGAAAGCGCTTCCAAGGAAGGGTGCTGGCTAGCAACAGCTTTCAGTGCTGGCACTTTTCATCTCTGAGCAATTGCTGGACGTTTGCAATTTCTCACCTGAGCTCTCTTTAGAGTGCGCGAGAGGATGAGCAGAAGATGAGGTGGCTAGAGAAGCCCAGAGCCCCAGTGTTCTTAGGCCTACAAAAGCGCTTCCAAGGAAGGGTGCTGGCTAGCAACAGCTTTCAGTGCTGGCACTTTTCATCTCTGAGCAATTGCTCGACGTTTGCAATTTCTCAGCTCGTGTCTACGAGACGGAAAGAGAAGGACCGTGACGTTTGGTGGGTAGAGAAGCGCAAAGCCCCAGTGTTACTGCGCCTGTAAAGCGCTTCCAAGGAAGGGTGCTGGCTAGCAAGAGCTTTCAGTGCTGGCACTTTTCATCTCTGAGCAATTGCTCGACGTTTGCAATTTCTCAGCTCGTGTCTACGAGACGGAAAGAGAAGGACCGTGACGTTTGGTGCGTATAGAAGCGCAAAGCCCCAGTGTTGCTGCGCCTGTAAAGCGCTTCCAAGGAAGGGTGCTGGCTAGCAAGAGCTTTCAGTGCTGGCACTTTTCATCTCTGAGCAATTGCTCGACGTTTGCAATTTCTCAGCTCCTGTCTACGAGACGGAAAGAGAATGACCGTGACGTTTGGTGCGTATAGAAGCGCAAAGCCCCAGTGTTGCTGCGCCTGTAAAGCGCTTCCAAGGAAGGGTGCTGGCTAGCAAGAGCTTTCAGTGCTGGCACTTTTCATCTCTGAGCAATTGCTCGACGTTTGCAATTTCTCAGCTCCTGTCTACGAGACGGAGAGATAGTGACCGTGACGTTTGGTGGGTAGAGAAGCGCAAAGCCCCAGTGTTACTGCGCCTGTGAAAGCGCTTCCAAGGAAGGGTGCTGGCTAGCAACAGCTTTCAGTGCTGGCACTTTTCAGCTCTGAGCAATTGCTGGACGTTTGCAATTTCTCAGCTCGTGTCTACGAGACGGAGAGATAGTGACCGTGACGTTTGGTGGCTAGAGAAGCGCAAAGCCCCAGTGTTACTGCGCTGTGAAAGCGCTTCCAAGGAAGGGTGCTGGCTAGCAAGAGCTTTCAGTGCTGGCACTTTTCATCTCTGAGCAATTGCTCGACGTTTGCAATTTCTCACCTGAGCTCTCTTTAGAGTGCGCGAGAGGGTGAGCAGAAGATGAGGTGGCTAGAGAAGCCCAGAGCCCCAGTGTTCTTAGGCCTACAAAAGCGCTTCCAAGGAAGGGTGCTGGCTAGCAACAGCTTTCAGTGCTGGCACTTTTCATCTCTGAGCAATTGCTCGACGTTTGCAATTTCTCAGCTCGTGTCTACGAGACGGAAAGAGAAGGACCATGACTTTTGGTGCGTATAGAAGCGCAAAGCCCCAGTGTTGCTGCGCCTGTGAAAGCGCTTCCAAGGAAGGGTGCTGGCTAGCAAGAGCTTTCAGTGCTGGCACTTTTCATCTCTGAGCAATTGCTGGACGTTTGCAATTTCTCACCTGAGCTCTCTTTAGAGTGCGCGAGAGGATGAGCAGAAGATGAGGTGGCTAGAGAAGCCCAGAGCCCCAGTGTTCTTAGGCCTACAAAAGCGCTTCCAAGGAAGGGTGCTGGCTAGCAAGAGCTTTCAGTGCTGGCACTTTTCATCTCTGAGCAATTGCTCGACGTTTGCAATTTCTCACCTGAGCTCTCTTTAGAGTGCGCGAGAGGATGAGCAGAAGTTTAGGTGGCTAGAGAAGCCCAGAGCCCCAGTGTTTTTAGGCCTACAAAAGCGCTTCCAAGGAAGGGTGCTGGCTAGCAACAGCTTTCAGTGCTGGCACTTTTCATCTCTGAGCAATTGCTCGACGTTTGCAATTTCTCAGCTCGTGTCTACCGACGGAAAGAGAAGGACCGTGACGTTTGGTGGCTAGAGAAGCGCAAAGCCCCAGTGTTACTGCGCCTGTAAAGCGCTTCCAAGGAAGGGTGCTGGCTAGCAAAAGCTTTCAGTGCTGGCACTTTTCATCTCTGAGCAATTGCTCGACGTTTGCAATTTCTCAGCTCGTGTCTACCGACGGAAAGAGAAGGACCGTGACGTTTGGTGGGTAGAGAAGCGCAAAGCCCCAGTGTTACTGTGCCTGTAAAGCGCTTCCAAGGAAGGGTGCTGGCTAGCAAAAGCTTTCAGTGCTGGCACTTTTCATCTCTGAGCAATTGCTCGACGTTTGCAATTTCTCAGCTCGTGTCTACCGACGGAAAGAGAAGGACCGTGACGTTTGGTGCGTATAGAAGCGCAAAGCCCCAGTGTTACTGCGCCTGTAAAGCGCTTCCAAGGAAGGGTGCTGGCTAGCAACAGCTTTCAGTGCTGGCACTTTTCATCTCTGAGCAATTGCTCGACGTTTGCAATTTCTCAGCTCGTGTCTACGAGACGGAAAGAGAATGACAGTGACGTTTGGTGCGTATAGAAGCGCAAAGCCCCAGTGTTGCTGCGCCTGTGAAAGCACTTCCAAGGAAGGGTGCTGGCTAGCAAGAGCTTTCAGTGCTGGCACTTTTCATCTCTGAGCAATTGCTCGACGTTTGCAATTTCTCAGCTCGTGTCTAGGAGACGGAAAGAGAAGGACCGTGACGTTTGGTGCGTAGAAAAGTGCAAAGCCCCAGTGTTGCTGCGCCTGTGAAAGCGCTTCCAAGGAAGGGTGCAGGCTAGAAACAGCTATCAGTGCTGGCACTTTTCTTCTCTGAGCAATTGCTCGACGTTTGCAATTTCTCCCCTGAGCTCTCTTTAGAGTGCGCGAGAGGATGAGCAGAAGATGAGGTGGCTAGAGAAGCCCAGAGCCCCAGTGTTCTTAGGCCTACAAAAGCGCTTCCAAGGAAGGGTGCTGGCTAGCAAGAGCTTTCAGTGCTGGCACTTTTCATCTCTGAGCAATTGCTCGACGTTTGCAATTTCTCAGCTCGTGTCTACGAGATGGAAAGAGAAGGACCGTGACGTTTGGTGGCTAGAGAAGCGCAAAGCCCCAGTGTTACTGCGCCTGTGAAAGCGCTTCCAAGGAAGGGTGCTGGCTAGCAACAGCTTTCAGTGCTGGCACTTTTCATCTCTGAGCAATTGCTCGACGTTTGCAATTTCTCAGCTCGTGTCTACGAGACGGAAAGAGAAGGACCGTGACGTTTGGTGCGTATAGAAGCGCAAAGCCCCAGTGTTACTGCGCCTGTGAAAGCGCTTCCAAGGAAGGGTGCTGGCTAGCAAGAGCTTTCAGTGCTGGCACTTTTCTTCTCTGAGCAATTGCTGGACGTTTGCAATTTCTCACCTGAGCTCTCTTTAGAGTGCGCGAGAGGATGAGCAGAAGATTAGGTGGCTAGAGAAGCCCAGAGCCCCAGTGTTCTTAGGCCTACAAAAGCGCTTCCAAGGAAGGGTGCTGGCTAGCAACAGCTTTCAGTGCTGGCACTTTTCATCTCTGAGCAATTGCTCGACGTTTGCAATTTCTCAGCTCGTGTCTACGAGACGGAAAGAGAATGACCGTGACCTTTGGTGGCTAGAGAAGCGCAAAGCCACAGTGTTACTGCGCCTGTGAAAACGCTTCCAAGGAAGGGTGCTGGCTAGCAACAGCTTTCAGTGCTGGCACTTTTCATCTCTGAGCAATTGCTGGACGTTTGCAATTTCTCACCTGAGCTCTCTTTAGAGTGCGCGAGAGGATGAGCAGAAGATGAGGTGGCTAGAGAAGCCCAGAGCCCCAGTGTTCTTAGGCCTACAAAAGCGCTTCCAAGGAAGGGTGCTGGCTAGCAACAGCTTTCAGTGCTGGCACTTTTCATCTCTGAGCAATTGCTCGACGTTTGCAATTTCTCAGCTCGTGTCTACGAGACGGAAAGAGAAGGACCGTGACGTTTGGTGGGTAGAGAAGCGCAAAGCCCCAGTGTTACTGCGCCTGTAAAGCGCTTCCAAGGAAGGGTGCTGGCTAGCAACAGCTTTCAGTGCTGGCACTTTTCATCTCTGAGCAATTGCTCGACGTTTGCAATTTCTCAGCTCGTGTCTACGAGACGGAAAGAGAAGGACCGTGACGTTTGGTGCGTATAGAAGCGCAAAGCCCCAGTGTTGCTGCGCCTGTAAAGCGCTTCCAAGGAAGGGTGCTGGCTAGCAAGAGCTTTCAGTGCTGGCACTTTTCATCTCTGAGCAATTGCTCGACGTTTGCAATTTCTCAGCTCCTGTCTACGAGACGGAAAGAGAAGGACCGTGACGTTTGGTGCGTATAGAAGCGCAAAGCCCCAGTGTTGCTGCGCCTGTAAAGCGCTTCCAAGGAAGGGTGCTGGCTAGCAACAGCTTTCAGTGCTGGCACTTTTCATCTCTGAGCAATTGCTCGACGTTTGCAATTTCTCAGCTCGTGTCTACGAGACGGAGAGATAGTGACCGTGACGTTTGGTGGGTAGAGAAGCGCAGAGCCCCAGTGTTACTGCGCCTGTGAAAGCGCTTCCAAGGAAGGGTGCTGGCTAGCAACAGCTTTCAGTGCTGGCACTTTTCATCTCTGAGCAATTGCTGGACGTTTGCAATTTCTCAGCTCGTGTCTACGAGACGGAAAGAGAAGGACCGTGACGTTTGGTGGCTAGAGAAGCGCAAAGCCCCAGTGTTACTGCGCTGTGAAAGCGCTTCCAAGGAAGGGTGCTGGCTAGCAAGAGCTTTCAGTGCTGGCACTTTTCATCTCTGAGCAATTGCTCGACGTTTGCAATTTCTCACCTGAGCTCTCTTTAGAGTGCGCGAGAGGGTGAGCAGAAGATGAGGTGGCTAGAGAAGCCCAGAGCCCCAGTGTTCTTAGGCCTACAAAAGCGTTTCCAAGGAAGGGTGCTGGCTAGCAACAGCTTTCAGTGCTGGCACTTTTCAGCTCTGAGCAATTGCTCGACGTTTGCAATTTCTCAGCTCGTGTCTACGAGACGGAAAGAGAAGGACCATGACTTTTGGTGGGTAGAGAAGTGCAAAGCCCCAGTGTTGCTGCGCCTGTGAAAGCGCTTCCAAGGAAGGGTGCTGGCTAGCAAGAGCTTTCAGTGCTGGCACTTTTCATCTCTGAGCAATTGCTCGACGTTTGCAATTTCTCACCTGAGCTCTCTTTAGAGTGCGCGAGAGGATGAGCAGAAGATGAGGTGGCTAGAGAAGCCCAGAGCCCCAGTGTTCTTAGGCCTACAAAAGCACTTCCAAGGAAGGGTGCTGGCTAGCAACAGCTTTCAGTGCTGGCACATTTCATCTCTGAGCAATTGCTCGACGTTTGCAATTTCTCACCTGAGCTCTCTTTAGAGTGCGCGAGAGGATGAGCAGAAGTTTAGGTGGCTAGAGAAGCCCAGAGCCCCAGTGTTTTTAGGCCTACAAAAGCGCTTCCAAGGAAGGGTGCTGGCTAGCAACAGCTTTCAGTGCTGGCACTTTTCATCTCTGAGCAATTGCTCGACGTTTGCAATTTCTCAGCTCGTGTCTACCGACGGAAAGAGAAGGACCGTGACGTTTGGTGGGTAGAGAAGCGCAAAGTCCCAGTGTTACTGCACCTGTAAAGCGCTTCCAAGGAAGGGTGCTGGCTAGCAACAGCTTTCAGTGCTGGCACTTTTCATCTCTGAGCAATTGCTCGACGTTTGCAATTTCTCAGCTCGTGTCTACCGACGGAAAGAGAAGGACCGTGACGTTTGGTGCGTAGAGAAGCGCAAAGCCCCAGTGTTACTGCGCCTGTAAAGCACTTCCAAGGAAGGGTGCTGGCTAGCAAAAGCTTTCAGTGCTGGCACTTTTCATCTCTGAGCAATTGCTCGACGTTTGCAATTTCTCAGCTCGTGTCTACGAGACGGAAAGAGAAGGACCGTGACGTTTGGTGCGTATAGAAGCGCAAAGCCCCAGTGTTGCTGCGCCTGTGAAAGCACTTCCAAGGAAGGGTGCTGGCTAGCAAGAGCTTTCAGTGCTGGCACTTTTCATCTCTGAGCAATTGCTCGACGTTTGCAATTTCTCAGCTCGTGTCTAGGAGACGGAAAGAGAAGGACCGTGACGTTTGGTGCGTAGAAAAGTGCAAAGCCCCAGTGTTGCTGCGCCTGTGAAAGCGCTTCCAAGGAAGGGTGCTGGCTAGCAACAGCTTTCAATGCTGGCACTTTTCTTCTCTGAGCAATTGCTCGACGTTTGCAATTTCTCCCCTGAGCTCTCTTTAGAGTGCGCGAGAGGATGAGCAGAAGATGAGGTGGCTAGAGAAGCCCAGAGCCCCAGTGTTCTTAGGCCTACAAAAGCGCTTCCAAGGAAGGGTGCTGGCTAGCAAGAGCTTTCAGTGCTGGCACTTTTCATCTCTGAGCAATTGCTCGACGTTTGCAATTTCTCAGCTCGTGTCTACGAGACGGAAAGAGAAGGACCGTGACGTTTGGTGCGTATAGAAGCGCAAAGCCCCAGTGTTGCTGCGCTTGTGAAAGCGCTTCCAAGGAAGGGTGCTGGCTAGCAACAGCTTTCAGTGCTGGCACTTTTCATCTCTGAGCAATTGCTCGACGTTTGCAATTTCTCACCTGAGCTCTCTTTAGAGTGCGCGAGAGGATGAGCAGAAGTTTAGGTGGCTAGAGAAGCCCAGAGCCCCAGTGTTCTTAGGCCTACAAAAGCGCTTCCAAGGAAGGGTGCTGGCTAGCAACAGCTTTCAGTGCTGGCACTTTTCATCTCTGAGCAATTGCTGGACGTTTGCAATTTCTCAGCTCGTGTCTACCGACGGAAAGAGAAGGACCGTGACGTTTGGTGCGTAGAGAAGCGCAAAGCCCCAGTGTTACTGCGCCTGTGAAAGCGCTTCCAAGGAAGGGTGCTGGCTAGCAACAGCTTTCAGTGCTGGCACTTTTCATCTCTGAGCAATTGCTCGACGTTTGCAATTTCTCAGCTCGTGTCTACGAGACGGAAAGAGAATGACCGTGACGTTTGGTGCGTATAGAAGCGCAAAGCCCCAGTGTTACTGCGCCTGTGAAAGCACTTCCAAGGAAGGGTGCTGGCTAGCAACAGCTTTCAGTGCTGGCACTTTTCATCTCTGAGCAATTGCTCGACGTTTGCAATTTCTCAGCTCGTGTCTAGGAGACGGAAAGAGAAGGACCGTGACGTTTGGTGCGTAGAAAAGTGCAAAGCCCCAGTGTTGCTGCGCCTGTGAAAGCGCTTCCAAGGAAGGGTGCTGGCTAGCAAGAGCTTTCAGTGCTGGCACTTTTCTTCTCTGAGCAATTGCTGGACGTTTGCAATTTCTCACCTGAGCTCTCTTTAGAGTGCGCGAGAGGATGAGCAGAAGATGAGGTGGCTAGAGAAGCCCAGAGCCCCAGTGTTCTTAGGCCTACAAAAGCGCTTCCAAGGAAGGGGGCTGGCTAGCAAGAGCTTTCAGTGCTTGCACTTTTCATCTCTGAGCAATTGCTCGACGTTTGCAATTTCTCAGCTCGTGTCTACGAGACGGAAAGAGAAGGACCGTGACGTTTGGTGCGTATAGAAGCGCAAAGCCCCAGTGTTGCTGCGCTTGTGAAAGCGCTTCCAAGGAAGGGTGCTGGCTAGCAACAGCTTTCAGTGCTGGCACTTTTCATCTCTGAGCAATTGCTCGACGTTTGCAATTTCTCACCTGAGCTCTCTTTAGAGTGCGCGAGAGGATGAGCAGAAGTTTAGGTGGCTAGAGAAGCCCAGAGCCCCAGTGTTCTTAGGCCTACAAAAGCGCTTCCAAGGAAGGGTGCTGGCTAGCAACAGCTTTCAGTGCTGGCACTTTTCAGCTCTGAGCAATTGCTTGACGTTTGCAATTTCTCAGCTCGTGTCTACCGACGGAAAGAGAAGGACCGTGACGTTTGGTGCGTAGAGAAGCGCAAAGCCCCAGTGTTACTGCGCCTGTGAAAGCGCTTCCAAGGAAGGGTGCTGGCTAGCAACAGCTTTCAGTGCTGGCACTTTTCATCTCTGAGCAATTGCTCGACGTTTGCAATTTCTCAGCTCGTGTCTACGAGACGGAAAGAGAATGACCGTGACGTTTGGTGCGTATAGAAGCGCAAAGCCCCAGTGTTACTGCGCCTGTGAAAGCACTTCCAAGGAAGGGTGCTGGCTAGCAACAGCTTTCAGTGCTGGCACTTTTCATCTCTGAGCAATTGCTCGACGTTTGCAATTTCTCAGCTCGTGTCTAGGAGACGGAAAGAGAAGGACCGTGACGTTTGGTGCGTAGAAAAGTGCAAAGCCCCAGTGTTGCTGCGCCTGTGAAAGCGCTTCCAAGGAAGGGTGCTGGCTAGCAACAGCTTTCAGTGCTGGCACTTTTCTTCTCTGAGCAATTGCTGGACGTTTGCAATTTCTCACCTGAGCTCTCTTTAGAGTGCGCGAGAGGATGAGCAGAAGATGAGGTGGCTAGAGAAGCCCAGAGCCCCAGTGTTCTTAGGCCTACAAAAGCGCTTCCAAGGAAGGGGGCTGGCTAGCAACAGCTTTCAGTGCTTGCACTTTTCATCTCTGAGCAATTGCTCGACGTTTGCAATTTCTCACCTGAGCTCTCTTTAGAGTGCGCGAGAGGATGAGCAGAAGTTTAGGTGGCTAGAGAAGCCCAGAGCCCCAGTGTTCTTAGGCCTACAAAAGCGCTTCCAAGGAAGGGTGCTGGCTAGCAACAGCTTTCAGTGCTGGCACTTTTCATCTCTGAGCAATTGCTCGACGTTTGCAATTTCTCAGCTCGTGTCTACGAGATGGAAAGAGAAGGACCGTGACGTTTGGTGGCTAGAGAAGCGCAAAGCCCCAGAGTTACTGCGCCTGTGAAAGCGCTTCCAAGGAAGGGTGCTGGCTAGCAAGAGCTTTCAGTGCTGGCACTTTTCATCTCTGAGCAATTGCTCGACGTTTGCAATTTCTCAGCTCGTGTCTACGAGACGGAAAGAGAATGACCGTGACGTTTGGTGCGTATAGAAGCGCAAAGCCCCAGTGTTACTGCGCCTGTGAAAGCACTTCCAAGGAAGGGTGCTGGCTAGCAACAGCTTTCAGTGCTGGCACTTTTCATCTCTGAGCAATTGCTCCACGTTTGCAATTTCTCAGCTCGTGTCTAGGAGACGGAAATAGAAGGACCATGACTTTTGGTGCGTAGAAAAGTGCAAAGCCCCACTGTTGCTGCGCCTGTGAAAGCGCTTCCAAGGAAGGGTGCTGGCTAGCAACAGCTTTCAGTGCTGGCACTTTTCGTCTCTGAGCAATTGCTGGACGTTTGCAATTTCTCACCTGAGCTCTCTTTAGAGTGCGCGAGAGGATGAGCAGAAGATGAGGTGGCTAGAGAAGCCCAGAGCCCCAGTGTTCTTAGGCCTACAAAAGCGCTTCCAAGGAAGGGGGCTGGCTAGCAACAGCTTTCAGTGCTGGCACTTTTCATCTCTGAGCAATTGCTCGACGTTTGCAATTTCTCAGCTCGTGTCTACGAGACGGAAAGAGAAGGACCGTGACCTTTGGTGGCTAGAGAAGGGCAAAGCCCCAGTGTTACTGCGCCTGTGAAAGCGCTTCCAAGGAAGGGTGCTGGCTAGCAAGAGCTTTCAGTGCTGGCACTTTTCATCTCTGAGCAATTGCTCGACGTTTGCAATTTCTCACCTGAGCTCTCTTTAGAGTGCGCGAGAGGATGAGCAGAAGATGAGGTGGCTAGAGAAGCCCAGAGCCCCAGTGTTCTTAGGCCTACAAAAGCGCTTCCAAGGAAGGGTGCTGGCTAGCAACAGCTTTCAGTGCTGGCACTTTTCATCTCTGAGCAATTGCTCGACATTTGCAATTTCTCAGCTCGTGTCTAGGAGACGGAAAGAGAATGACCGTGACTTTTGGTGCGTATAGAAGCGCAAAGCCCCAGTGTTGCTGCGCCTGTGAAAGTGCTTCCAAGGAAGGGTGCTGGCTAGCAAAAGCTTTCAGTGCTGGCACTTTTCTTCTCTGAGCATTTGCTAGACGTTTGCAATTTCTCACCTGAGCTCTCTTTAGAGTGCGCGAGAGGATGAGCAGAAGATGAGGTGGCTAGAGAAGCCCAGAGCCCCAGTGTTCTTAGGCCTACAAAAGCGCTTCCAAGGAAGGGTGCTGGCTAGCAACAGCTTTCAGTGCTGGCACTTTTCATCTCTGAGCAATTGCTCGACGTTTGCAATTTCTCACCTGAGCTCTCTTCAGAGTGCGCGAGAGGATGAGCAGAAGTTTAGGTGGCTAGAGAAGCCCAGAGCCCCAGTGTTCTTAGGCCTACAAAAGCGCTTCCAAGGAAGGGTGCTGGCTAGCAAGAGCTTTCAGTGCTGGCACTTTTCATCTCTGAGCAATTGCTGGACGTTTGCAATTTCTCAGCTCGTGTCTACGAGATGGAAAGAGAAGGACCGTGACGTTTGGTGGCTAGAGAAGCGCAAAGCCCCAGTGTTACTGCGCCTGTGAAAGCGCTTCCAAGGAAGGGTGCTGGCTAGCAACAGCTTTCAGTGCTGGCACTTTTCATCTCTGAGCAATTGCTCGACGTTTGCAATTTCTCAGCTCGTGTCTACGAGACGGAAAGAGAATGACCGTGACGTTTGGTGCGTATAGAAGCGCAAAGCCCCAGTGTTACTGCGCCTGTGAAAGCACTTCCAAGGAAGGGTGCTGGCTAGCAACAGCTTTCAGTGCTGGCACTTTTCATCTCGGAGCAATTGCTCGACGTTTGCAATTTCTCAGCTCGTGTCTACGAGACGGAAAGAGAATGACCGTGACGTTTGGTGCGTAGAAAAGTGCAAAGCCCCAGTGTTGCTGCGCCTGTGAAAGCGCTTCCAAGGAAGGGTGCTGGCTAGCAAGAGCTTTCAGTGCTGGCACTTTTCTTCTCTGAGCAATTGCTGGACGTTTGCAATTTCTCACCTGAGCTCTCTTTAGAGTGCGCGAGAGGATGAGCAGAAGATGAGGTGGCTAGAGAAGCCCAGAGCCCCAGTGTTCTTAGGCCTACAAAAGCGCTTCCAAGGAAGGGTGCTGGCTAGCAAGAGCTTTCAGTGCTGGCACTTTTCATCTCTGAGCAATTGCTGGACGTTTGCAATTTCTCAGCTCGTGTCTAGGAGACGGAAAGAGAAGGACCGTGACGTTTGGTGGGTAGAGAAGGGCAAAGCCCCAGTGTTACTGCGCCTGTAAAGCGCTTCCAAGGAAGGGTGCTGGCTAGCAACAGCTTTCAGTGCTGGCACTTTTCATCTCTGAGCAATTGCTCGACGTTTGCAATTTCTCACCTGAGCTCTCTTTAGAGTGCGCGAGAGGATGAGCAGAAGTTTAGGTGGCTAGAGAAGCCCAGAGCCCCAGTGTTCTTAGGCCTACAAAAGCGCTTCCAAGGAAGGGTGCTGGCTAGCAACAGCTTTCAGTGCTGGCACTTTTCAGCTCTGAGCAATTGCTTGACGTTTGCAATTTCTCAGCTCGTGTCTACCGACGGAAAGAGAAGGACCGTGACGTTTGGTGCGTAGAGAAGCGCAAAGCCCCAGTGTTACTGCGCCTGTGAAAGCGCTTCCAAGGAAGGGTGCTGGCTAGCAACAGCTTTCAGTGCTGGCACTTTTCATCTCTGAGCAATTGCTCGACGTTTGCAATTTCTCAGCTCGTGTCTACGAGTCGGAAAGAGAATGACCGTGACGTTTGGTGCGTATAGAAGCGCAAAGCCCCAGTGTTACTGCGCCTGTGAAAGCACTTCCAAGGAAGGGTGCTGGCTAGCAACAGCTTTCAGTGCTGGCACTTTTCATCTCTGAGCAATTGCTCGACGTTTGCAATTTCTCAGCTCGTGTCTAGGAGACGGAAAGAGAAGGACCGTGACGTTTGGTGCGTAGAAAAGTGCAAAGCCCCAGTGTTGCTGCGCCTGTGAAAGCGCTTCCAAGGAAGGGTGCTGGCTAGCAACAGCTTTCAGTGCTGGCACTTTTCTTCTCTGAGCAATTGCTGGACGTTTGCAATTTCTCACCTGAGCTCTCTTTAGAGTGCGCGAGAGGATGAGCAGAAGATGAGGTGGCTAGAGAAGCCCAGAGCCCCAGTGTTCTTAGGCCTACAAAAGCGCTTCCAAGGAAGGGTGCTGGCTAGCAACAGCTTTCAGTGCTTGCACTTTTCATCTCTGAGCAATTGCTCGACGTTTGCAATTTCTCACCTGAGCTCTCTTTAGAGTGCGCGAGAGGATGAGCAGAAGTTTAGGTGGCTAGAGAAGCCCAGAGCCCCAGTGTTCTTAGGCCTACAAAAGCGCTTCCAAGGAAGGGTGCTGGCTAGCAAGAGCTTTCAGTGCTGGCACTTTTCATCTCTGAGCAATTGCTCGACGTTTGCAATTTCTCAGCTCGTGTCTACGAGATGGAAAGAGAAGGACCGTGACGTTTGGTGGCTAGAGAAGCGCAAAGCCCCAGTGTTACTGCGCCTGTGAAAGCGCTTCCAAGGAAGGGTGCTGGCTAGCAACAGCTTTCAGTGCTGGCACTTTTCATCTCTGAGCAATTGCTCGACGTTTGCAATTTCTCAGCTCGTGTCTACGAGACGGAAAGAGAAGGACCGTGACGTTTGGTGCGTATAGAAGCGCAAAGCCCCAGTGTTACTGCGCCTGTGAAAGCACTTCCAAGGAAGGGTGCTGGCTAGCAACAGCTTTCAGTGCTGGCACTTTTCATCTCTGAGCAATTGCTCCACGTTTGCAATTTCTCAGCTCGTGTCTAGGAGACGGAAAGAGAAGGACCGTGACTTTTGGTGCGTAGAAAAGTGCAAAGCCCCACTGTTGCTGCGCCTGTGAAAGCGCTTCCAAGGAAGGGTGCTGGCTAGCAACAGCTTTCAGTGCTGGCACTTTTCGTCTCTGAGCAATTGCTGGACGTTTGCAATTTCTCACCTGAGCTCTCTTTAGAGTGCGCGAGAGGATGAGCAGAAGATGAGGTGGCTAGAGAAGCCCAGAGCCCCAGTGTTCTTAGGCCTACAAAAGCGCTTCCAAGGAAGGGTGCTGGCTAGCAACAGCTTTCAGTGCTGGCACTTTTCATCTCTGAGCAATTGCTCGACGTTTGCAATTTCTCAGCTCGTGTCTACGAGACGGAAAGAGAAGGACCGTGACCTTTGGTGGCTAGAGAAGGGCAAAGCCCCAGTGTTACTGCGCCTGTGAAAGCGCTTCCAAGGAAGGGTGCTGGCTAGCAACAGCTTTCAGTGCTGGCACTTTTCATCTCTGAGCAATTGCTCGACGTTTGCAATTTCTCACCTGAGCTCTCTTTAGAGTGCGCGAGAGGATGAGCAGAAGATGAGGTGGCTAGAGAAGCCCAGAGCCCCAGTGTTCTTAGGCCTACAAAAGCGCTTCCAAGGAAGGGTGCTGGCTAGCAACAGCTTTCAGTGCTGGCACTTTTCATCTCTGAGCAATTGCTCGACATTTGCAATTTCTCAGCTCGTGTCTAGGAGACGGAAAGAGAATGACCGTGACTTTTGGTGCGTATAGAAGCGCAAAGCCCCAGTGTTGCTGCGCCTGTGAAAGCGCTTCCAAGGAAGGGTGCTGGCTAGCAAAAGCTTTCAGTGCTGGCACTTTTCTTCTCTGAGCATTTGCTAGACGTTTGCAATTTCTCACCTGAGCTCTCTTTAGAGTGCGCGAGAGGATGAGCAGAAGATGAGGTGGCTAGAGAAGCCCAGAGCCCCAGTGTTCTTAGGCCTACAAAAGCGCTTCCAAGGAAGGGTGCTGGCTAGCAACAGCTTTCAGTGCTGGCACTTTTCATCTCTGAGCAATTGCTCGACGTTTGCAATTTCTCACCTGAGCTCTCTTCAGAGTGCGCGAGAGGATGAGCAGAAGTTTAGGTGGCTAGAGAAGCCCAGAGCCCCAGTGTTCTTAGGCCTACAAAAGCGCTTCCAAGGAAGGGTGCTGGCTAGCAAGAGCTTTCAGTGCTGGCACTTTTCATCTCTGAGCAATTGCTCGACGTTTGCAATTTCTCAGCTCGTGTCTACGAGATGGAAAGAGAAGGACCGTGACGTTTGGTGGCTAGAGAAGCGCAAAGCCCCAGTGTTACTGCGCCTGTGAAAGCGCTTCCAAGGAAGGGTGCTGGCTAGCAACAGCTTTCAGTGCTGGCACTTTTCATCTCTGAGCAATTGCTGGACGTTTGCAATTTCTCAGCTCGTGTCTACGAGACGGAAAGAGAATGACCGTGACGTTTGGTGGCTAGAGAAGCGCAAAGCCCCAGTGTTACTGCGCCTGTGAAAGCACTTCCAAGGAAGGGTGCTGGCTAGCAAGAGCTTTCAGTGCTGGCACTTTTCATCTCTGAGCAATTGCTCGACGTTTGCAATTTCTCAGCTCGTGTCTAGGAGACGGAAAGAGAAGGACCGTGACGTTTGGTGGCTAGAGAAGGGCAAAGCCCCAGTGTTGCTGCGCCTGTGAAAGCGCTTCCAAGGAAGGGTGCTGGCTAGCAAGAGCTTTCAGTGCTGGCACTTTTCTTCTCTGAGCAATTGCTGGACGTTTGCAATTTCTCACCTGAGCTCTCTTTAGAGTGCGCGAGAGGATGAGCAGAAGATGAGGTGGCTAGAGAAGCCCAGAGCCCCAGTGTTCTTAGGCCTACAAAAGCGCTTCCAAGGAAGGGTGCTGGCTAGCAACAGCTTTCAGTGCTGGCACTTTTCATCTCTGAGCAATTGCTCGACGTTTGCAATTTCTCAGCTCGTGTCTAGAAGACGGAAAGAGAATGACCGTGACCTTTGGTGGCTAGAGAAGGGCAAAGCCCCAGTGTTACTGCGCCTGTGAAAGTGCTTCCAAGGAAGGGTGCTGGCTAGCAACAGCTTTCAGTGCTGGCACTTTTCATGTCTGAGCAATTGCTCGACGTTTGCAATTTCTCACCTGAGCTCTCTTTAGAGTGCGCGAGAGGATGAGCAGAAGATGAGGTGGCTAGAGAAGCCCAGAGCCCCAGTGTTCTTAGGCCTACAAAAGCGCTTCCAAGGAAGGGTGCTGGCTAGCAAGAGCTTTCAGTGCTGGCACTTTTCATCTCTGAGCAATTGCTGGACGTTTGCAATTTCTCAGCTCGTGTCTAGGAGACGGAAAGAGAAGGACCGTGACGTTTGGTGGGTAGAGAAGCGCAAAGCCCCAGTGTTACTGCGCCTGTAAAGCGCTTCCAAGGAAGGGTGCTGGCTAGCAACAGCTTTCAGTGCTGGCACTTTTCATCTCTGAGCAATTGCTCGACGTTTGCAATTTCTCAGCTCGTGTCTACGAGACGGAAAGAGAAGGACCGTGACGTTTGGTGCGTATAGAAGCGCAAAGCCCCAGTGTTGCTGCGCCTGTAAAGCGCTTCCAAGGAAGGGTGCTGGCTAGCAAGAGCTTTCAGTGCTGGCACTTTTCATCTCTGAGCAATTGCTCGACGTTTGCAATTTCTCAGCTCCTGTCTACGAGACGGAAAGAGAAGGACCGTGACGTTTGGTGGGTAGAGAAGCGCAAAGCCCCAGTGTTGCTGCGCCTGTAAAGCGCTTCCAAGGAAGGGTGCTGGCTAGCAAGAGCTTTCAGTGCTGGCACTTTTCAGCTCTGAGCAATTGCTCGACGTTTGCAATTTCTCAGCTCGTGTCTACGAGACGGAAAGAGAAGGACCGTGACGTTTGGTGCGTAGAAAAGTGCAAAGCCCCAGTGTTGCTGCGCCTGTGAAAGCGCTTCCAAGGAAGGGTGCTGGCTAGCAACAGCTTTCAGTGCTGGCACTTTTCATCTCTGAGCAATTGCTCGACGTTTGCAATTTCTCAGCTCGTGTCTACGAGGCGGAAAGAGAAGGACCGTGACGTTTGGTGGGTAGAGAAGCGCAAAGCCCCAGTGTTACTGCGCCTGTGAAAGCGCTTCCAAGGAAGGGTGCTGGCTAGCAACAGCTTTCAGTGCTGGCACTTTTCATCTCTGAGCAATTGCTCGACGTTTGCAATTTCTCAGCTCGTGTCTACGAGACGGAGAGATAGTGACCGTGACGTTTGGTGGGTAGAGAAGCGCAAAGCCCCAGTGTTACTGCGCCTGTGAAAGCGCTTCCAAGGAAGGGTGCTGGCTAGCAAGAGCTTTCAGTGCTGGCACTTTTCATCTCTGAGCAATTGCTCGACGTTTGCAATTTCTCACCTGAGCTCTCTTTAGATTGCGCGAGAGGATGAGCAGAAGATGAGGTGGCTAGAGAAGCCCAGAGCCCCACTGTTCTTAGGCCTACAAAAGCGCTTCCAAGGAAGGGTGCTGGCTAGCAACAGCTTTCAGTGCTGGCACTTTTCATCTCTGAGCAATTGCTCGACGTTTGCAATTTCTCAGCTCGTGTCTACGAGACGGAAAGAGAAGGACCATGACGTTTGGTGCGTATAGAAGCGCAAAGCCCCAGTGTTGCTGCGCCTGTGAAAGCGCTTCCAAGGAAGGGTGCTGGCTAGCAAGAGCTTTCAGTGCTGGCACTTTTCATCTCTGAGCAATTGCTCGACGTTTGCAATTTCTCACCTGAGCTCTCTTTAGAGTGCGCGAGAGGATGAGCAGAAGATGAGGTGGCTAGAGAAGCCCAGAGCCCCAGTGTTCTTAGGCCTACAAAAGCGCTTCCAAGGAAGGGTGCTGGCTAGCAACAGCTTTCAGTGCTTGCACTTTTCATCTCTGAGCAATTGCTCGACGTTTGCAATTTCTCACCTGAGCTCTCTTTAGAGTGCGCGAGAGGATGAGCAGAAGTTTAGGTGGCTAGAGAAGCCCAGAGCCCCAGTGTTTTTAGGCCTACAAAAGCGCTTCCAAGGAAGGGTGCTGGCTAGCAACAGCTTTCAGTGCTGGCACTTTTCATCTCTGAGCAATTGCTCGACGTTTGCAATTTCTCAGCTCGTGTCTACGAGACGGAAAGAGAAGGACCGTGACGTTTGGTGGCTAGAGAAGCGCAAAGCCCCAGAGTTACTGCGCCTGTGAAAGCGCTTCCAAGGAAGGGTGCTGGCTAGCAACAGCTTTCAGTGCTGGCACTTTTCATCTCTGAGCAATTGCTCGACGTTTGCAATTTCTCAGCTCGTGTCTACCGACGGAAAGAGAAGGACCGTGATGTTTGGTGGCTAGAGAAGCGCAAAGCCCCAGTGTTACTGCGCCTGTAAAGCGCTTCCAAGGAAGGGTGCTGGCTAGCAAAAGCTTTCAGTGCTGGCACTTTTCAGCTCTGAGCAATTGCTCGACGTTTGCAATTTCTCAGCTCGTGTCTACCGACGGAAAGAGAAGGACCGTGACGTTTGGTGGCTAGAGTAGCCCAGAGCCCCAGTGTTACTGCGCCTGTAAAGCGCTTCCAAGGAAGGGTGCTGGCTAGCAACAGCTTTCAGTGCTGGCACTTTTCAGCTCTGAGCAATTGCTCGACGTTTGCAATTTCTCAGCTCGTGTCTACGAGACGGAAAGAGAATGACCGTGACGTTTGGTGCGTATAGAAGCGCAAAGCCCCAGTGTTGCTGCGCCTGTGAAAGCACTTCCAAGGAAGGGTGCTGGCTAGCAAGAGCTTTCAGTGCTGGCACTTTTCATCTCTGAGCAATTGCTCGACGTTTGCAATTTCTCAGCTCGTGTCTAGGAGACGGAAAGAGAAGGACCGTGACGTTTGGTGCGTAGAAAAGTGCAAAGCCCCACTGTTGCTGCGCCTGTGAAAGCGCTTCCAAGGAAGGGTGCTGGCTAGCAAGAGCTTTCAGTGCTGGCACTTTTCTTCTCTGAGCAATTGCTCGACGTTTGCAATTTCTCCCCTGAGCTCTCTTTAGAGTGCGCGAGAGGATGAGCAGAAGATGAGGTGGCTAGAGAAGCCCAGAGCCCCAGTGTTCTTAGGCCTACAAAAGCGCTTCCAAGGAAGGGTGCTGGCTAGCAAGAGCTTTCAGTGCTGGCACTTTTCATCTCTGAGCAATTGCTCGACGTTTGCAATTTCTCAGCTCGTGTCTACGAGACGGAAAGAGAATGACCGTGAGCTTTGGTGGCTAGAGAAGGGCAAAGCCCCAGTGTTGCTGCGCCTGTGAAAGCGCTTCCAAGGAAGGGTGCTGGCTAGCAACAGCTTTCAGTGCTGGCACTTTTCATCTCTGAGCAATTGCTCGACGTTTGCAATTTCTCACCTGAGCTCTCTTTAGAGTGCGCGAGAGGATGAGCAGAAGATGAGGTGGCTAGAGAAGCCCAGAGCCCCAGTGTTCTTAGGCCTACAAAAGCGCTTCCAAGGAAGGGTGCTGGCTAGCAAGAGCTTTCAGTGCTGGCACTTTTCAGCTCTGAGCAATTGCTGGACGTTTGCAATTTCTCAGCTCGTGTCTACGAGACGGAAAGAGAAGGACCGTGACGTTTGGTGGCTAGAGAAGCGCAAAGCCCCAGTGTTACTGCGCCTGTAAAGCGCTTCCAAGGAAGGGTGCTGGCTAGCAACAGCTTTCAGTGCTGGCACTTTTCATCTCTGAGCAATTGCTCGACGTTTGCAATTTCTCAGCTCCTGTCTACGAGACGGAAAGAGAAGGACCGTGACGTTTGGTGCGTATAGAAGCGCAAAGCCCCAGTGTTGCTGCGCCTGTAAAGCGCTTCCAAGGAAGGGTGCTGGCTAGCAAGAGCTTTCAGTGCTGGCACTTTTCATCTCTGAGCAATTGCTTGACGTTTGCAATTTCTCACCTGAGCTCTCTTTAGAGTGCGCGAGAGGATGAGCAGAAGATGAGGTGGCTAGAGAAGCCCAGAGCCCCAGTGTTCTTAGGCCTACAAAAGCGCTTCCAAGGAAGGGTGCTGGCTAGCAACAGCTTTCAGTGCTGGCACTTTTCATCTCTGAGCAATTGCTCGACGTTTGCAATTTCTCAGCTCGTGTCTAGGAGACGGAAAGAGAAGGACCGTGACGTTTGGTGGGTAGAGAAGCGCAAAGCCCCAGTGTTACTGCGCCTGTAAAGAGCTTCCAAGGAAGGGTGCTGGCTAGCAAGAGCTTTCAGTGCTGGCACTTTTCATCTCTGAGCAATTGCTCGACGTTTGCAATTTCTCAGCTCGTGTCTACCGACGGAAAGAGAAGGACCGTGACGTTTGGTGTGTATAGAAGCGCAAAGCCCCAGTGTTGCTGCGCCTGTGAAAGCGCTTCCAAGGAAGGGTGCTGGCTAGCAACAGCTTTCAGTGCTGGCACTTTTCTTCTCTGAGCATTTGCTCGACGTTTGCAATTTCTCACCTGAGCTCTCTTTAGAGTGCGCGAGAGGATGAGCAGAAGATGAGGTGGCTAGAGAAGCCCAGAGCCCCAGTGTTCTTAGGCCTACAAAAGCGCTTCCAAGGCAGGGTGCTGTCTAGCAACAGCTTTCAGTGCTGGCACTTTTCATCTCTGAGCAATTGCTCCACGTTTGCAATTTCTCAGCTCGTGTCTACGAGACGGAAAGAGAATGACCGTGACGTTTGGTGGCTAGAGAAGCGCAAAGCCCCAGTGTTACTGCGCCTGTAAAGCGCTTCCAAGGAAGGGTGCTGGCTAGCAACAGCTTTCAGTGCTGGCACTTTTCATCTCTGAGCAATTGCTCGACGTTTGCAATTTCTCAGCTCGTGTCTACGAGACGGAGAGATAGTGACCGTGACGTTTGGTGGCTAGAGAAGCGCAAAGCCTCAGTGTTACTGCGCCTGTGAAAGCGCTTCCAAGGAAGGGTGCTGGCTAGCAACAGCTTTCAGTGCTGGCACTTTTCTTCTCTGAGCATTTGCTAGACGTTTGCAATTTCTCACCTGAGCTCTCTTTAGAGTGCGCGAGAGGATGAGCAGAAGATGAGGTGGCTAGAGAAGCCCAGAGCCCCAGTGTTCTTAGGGCTACAAAAGCGCTTCCAAGGAAGGGTGCTGGCTAGCAACAGCTTTCAGTGCTGGCACTTTTCATCTCTGAGCAATTGCTCGACGTTTGCAATTTCTCACCTGAGCTCTCTTCAGAGTGCGCGAGAGGATGAGCAGAAGTTTAGGTGGCTAGAGAAGCCCAGAGCCCCAGTGTTCTTAGGCCTACAAAAGCGCTTCCAAGGAAGGGTGCTGGCTAGCAAGAGCTTTCAGTGCTGGCACTTTTCATCTCTGAGCAATTGCTGGACGTTTGCAATTTCTCAGCTCGTGTCTACGAGATGGAAAGAGAAGGACCGTGACGTTTGGTGGCTAGAGAAGCGCAAAGCCCCAGTGTTACTGCGCCTGTGAAAGCGCTTCCAAGGAAGGGTGCTGGCTAGCAACAGCTTTCAGTGCTGGCACTTTTCATCTCTGAGCAATTGCTCGACGTTTGCAATTTCTCAGCTCATGTCTACGAGACGGAAAGAGAATGACCGTGACGTTTGGTGCGTATAGAAGCGCAAAGCCCCAGTGTTACTGCGCCTGTGAAAGCACTTCCAAGGAAGGGTGCTGGCTAGCAACAGCTTTCAGTGCTGGCACTTTTCATCTCGGAGCAATTGCTCGACGTTTGCAATTTCTCAGCTCGTGTCTACGAGACGGAAAGAGAATGACCGTGACGTTTGGTGCGTAGAAAAGTGCAAAGCCCCAGTGTTGCTGCGCCTGTGAAAGCGCTTCCAAGGAAGGGTGCTGGCTAGCAAGAGCTTTCAGTGCTGGCACTTTTCTTCTCTGAGCAATTGCTGGACGTTTGCAATTTCTCACCTGAGCTCTCTTTAGAGTGCGCGAGAGGATGAGCAGAAGATGAGGTGGCTAGAGAAGCCCAGAGCCCCAGTGTTCTTAGGCCTACAAAAGCGCTTCCAAGGAAGGGTGCTGGCTAGCAAGAGCTTTCAGTGCTGGCACTTTTCATCTCTGAGCAATTGCTGGACGTTTGCAATTTCTCAGCTCGTGTCTAGGAGACGGAAAGAGAAGGACCGTGACGTTTGGTGGGTAGAGAAGCGCAAAGCCCCAGTGTTACTGCGCCTGTAAAGCGCTTCCAAGGAAGGGTGCTGGCTAGCAACAGCTTTCAGTGCTGGCACTTTTCATCTCTGAGCAATTGCTCGACGTTTGCAATTTCTCACCTGAGCTCTCTTTAGAGTGCGCGAGAGGATGAGCAGAAGATGAGGTGGCTAGAGAAGCCCAGAGCCCCAGTGTTCTTAGGCCTACAAAAGCGCTTCCAAGGAAGGGTGCTGGCTAGCAACAGCTTTCAGTGCTGGCACTTTTCAGCTCTGAGCAATTGCTTGACGTTTGCAATTTCTCAGCTCGTGTCTACCGACGGAAAGAGAAGGACCGTGACGTTTGGTGCGTAGAGAAGCGCAAAGCCCCAGTGTTACTGCGCCTGTGAAAGCGCTTCCAAGGAAGGGTGCTGGCTAGCAACAGCTTTCAGTGCTGGCACTTTTCATCTCTGAGCAATTGCTCGACGTTTGCAATTTCTCAGCTCGTGTCTACGAGTCGGAAAGAGAATGACCGTGACGTTTGGTGCGTATAGAAGCGCAAAGCCCCAGTGTTACTGCGCCTGTGAAAGCACTTCCAAGGAAGGGTGCTGGCTAGCAACAGCTTTCAGTGCTGGCACTTTTCATCTCTGAGCAATTGCTCGACGTTTGCAATTTCTCAGCTCGTGTCTAGGAGACGGAAAGAGAAGGACCGTGACGTTTGGTGCGTAGAAAAGTGCAAAGCCCCAGTGTTGCTGCGCCTGTGAAAGCGCTTCCAAGGAAGGGTGCTGGCTAGCAACAGCTTTCAGTGCTGGCACTTTTCTTCTCTGAGCAATTGCTGGACGTTTGCAATTTCTCACCTGAGCTCTCTTTAGAGTGCGCGAGAGGATGAGCAGAAGATGAGGTGGCTAGAGAAGCCCAGAGCCCCAGTGTTCTTAGGCCTACAAAAGCGCTTCCAAGGAAGGGTGCTGGCTAGCAACAGCTTTCAGTGCTTGCACTTTTCATCTCTGAGCAATTGCTCGACGTTTGCAATTTCTCACCTGAGCTCTCTTTAGAGTGCGCGAGAGGATGAGCAGAAGTTTAGGTGGCTAGAGAAGCCCAGAGCCCCAGTGTTCTTAGGCCTACAAAAGCGCTTCCAAGGAAGGGTGCTGGCTAGCAAGAGCTTTCAGTGCTGGCACTTTTCATCTCTGAGCAATTGCTCGACGTTTGCAATTTCTCAGCTCGTGTCTACGAGATGGAAAGAGAAGGACCGTGACGTTTGGTGGCTAGAGAAGCGCAAAGCCCCAGTGTTACTGCGCCTGTGAAAGCGCTTCC
This sequence comes from Sarcoramphus papa, assembly GCA_037962945.1. NCBI lineage: Eukaryota > Metazoa > Chordata > Aves > Accipitriformes > Cathartidae > Sarcoramphus > Sarcoramphus papa. The sequence continues at coordinate 3,891,630 of JBBMRM010000084.1, read as the reverse complement.
AAGGAAGGGTGCTGGCTAGCAACAGCTTTCAGTGCTGGCACTTTTCATCTCTGAGCAATTGCTCGACGTTTGCAATTTCTCAGCTCGTGTCTACGAGACGGAAAGAGAAGGACCGTGACGTTTGGTGCGTATAGAAGCGCAAAGCCCCAGTGTTACTGCGCCTGTGAAAGCACTTCCAAGGAAGGGTGCTGGCTAGCAACAGCTTTCAGTGCTGGCACTTTTCATCTCTGAGCAATTGCTCCACGTTTGCAATTTCTCAGCTCGTGTCTAGGAGACGGAAAGAGAAGGACCGTGACTTTTGGTGCGTAGAAAAGTGCAAAGCCCCACTGTTGCTGCGCCTGTGAAAGCGCTTCCAAGGAAGGGTGCTGGCTAGCAACAGCTTTCAGTGCTGGCACTTTTCGTCTCTGAGCAATTGCTGGACGTTTGCAATTTCTCACCTGAGCTCTCTTTAGAGTGCGCGAGAGGATGAGCAGAAGATGAGGTGGCTAGAGAAGCCCAGAGCCCCAGTGTTCTTAGGCCTACAAAAGCGCTTCCAAGGCAGGGTGCTGGCTAGCAACAGCTTTCAGTGCTGGCACTTTTCATCTCTGAGCAATTGCTCGACGTTTGCAATTTCTCAGCTCGTGTCTACGAGACGGAAAGAGAAGGACCGTGACCTTTGGTGGCTAGAGAAGGGCAAAGCCCCAGTGTTACTGCGCCTGTGAAAGCGCTTCCAAGGAAGGGTGCTGGCTAGCAACAGCTTTCAGTGCTGGCACTTTTCATCTCTGAGCAATTGCTCGACGTTTGCAATTTCTCACCTGAGCTCTCTTTAGAGTGCGCGAGAGGATGAGCAGAAGATGAGGTGGCTAGAGAAGCCCAGAGCCCCAGTGTTCTTAGGCCTACAAAAGCGCTTCCAAGGAAGGGTGCTGGCTAGCAACAGCTTTCAGTGCTGGCACTTTTCATCTCTGAGCAATTGCTCGACATTTGCAATTTCTCAGCTCGTGTCTAGGAGACGGAAAGAGAATGACCGTGACTTTTGGTGCGTATAGAAGCGCAAAGCCCCAGTGTTGCTGCGCCTGTGAAAGCGCTTCCAAGGAAGGGTGCTGGCTAGCAAGAGCTTTCAGTGCTGGCACTTTTCATCTCTGAGCAATTGCTCGACGTTTGCAATTTCTCACCTGAGCTCTCTTCAGAGTGCGCGAGAGGATGAGCAGAAGTTTAGGTGGCTAGAGAAGCCCAGAGCCCCAGTGTTCTTAGGCCTACAAAAGCGCTTCCAAGGAAGGGTGCTGGCTAGCAACAGCTTTCAGTGCTGGCACTTTTCATCTCTGAGCAATTGCTGGACGTTTGCAATTTCTCAGCTCGTGTCTACGAGATGGAAAGAGAAGGACCGTGACGTTTGGTGGCTAGAGAAGCGCAAAGCCCCAGTGTTACTGCGCCTGTGAAAGCGCTTCCAAGGAAGGGTGCTGGCTAGCAAGAGCTTTCAGTGCTGGCACTTTTCATCTCTGAGCAATTGCTGGACGTTTGCAATTTCTCAGCTCGTGTCTACGAGACGGAAAGAGAATGACCGTGACGTTTGGTGGCTAGAGAAGCGCAAAGCCCCAGTGTTACTGCGCCTGTGAAAGCACTTCCAAGGAAGGGTGCTGGCTAGCAAGAGCTTTCAGTGCTGGCACTTTTCATCTCGGAGCAATTGCTCGACGTTTGCAATTTCTCAGCTCGTGTCTAGGAGACGGAAAGAGAAGGACCGTGACGTTTGGTGGCTAGAGAAGGGCAAAGCCCCAGTGTTGCTGCGCCTGTGAAAGCGCTTCCAAGGAAGGGTGCTGGCTAGCAAGAGCTTTCAGTGCTGGCACTTTTCTTCTCTGAGCAATTGCTGGACGTTTGCAATTTCTCACCTGAGCTCTCTTTAGAGTGCGCGAGAGGATGAGCAGAAGATGAGGTGGCTAGAGAAGCCCAGAGCCCCAGTGTTCTTAGGCCTACAAAAGCGCTTCCAAGGAAGGGTGCTGGCTAGCAACAGCTTTCAGTGCTGGCACTTTTCATCTCTGAGCAATTGCTCGACGTTTGCAATTTCTCAGCTCGTGTCTAGAAGACGGAAAGAGAATGACCGTGACCTTTGGTGGCTAGAGAAGGGCAAAGCCCCAGTGTTACTGCGCCTGTGAAAGTGCTTCCAAGGAAGGGTGCTGGCTAGCAACAGCTTTCAGTGCTGGCACTTTTCATCTCTGAGCAATTGCTCGACGTTTGCAATTTCTCACCTGAGCTCTCTTTAGAGTGCGCGAGAGGATGAGCAGAAGATGAGGTGGCTAGAGAAGCCCAGAGCCCCAGTGTTCTTAGGCCTACAAAAGCGCTTCCAAGGAAGGGTGCTGGCTAGCAAGAGCTTTCAGTGCTGGCACTTTTCATCTCTGAGCAATTGCTGGACGTTTGCAATTTCTCAGCTCGTGTCTAGGAGACGGAAAGAGAAGGACCGTGACGTTTGGTGGGTAGAGAAGCGCAAAGCCCCAGTGTTACTGCGCCTGTAAAGCGCTTCCAAGGAAGGGTGCTGGCTAGCAACAGCTTTCAGTGCTGGCACTTTTCATCTCTGAGCAATTGCTCGACGTTTGCAATTTCTCAGCTCGTGTCTACGAGACGGAAAGAGAAGGACCGTGACGTTTGGTGCGTATAGAAGCGCAAAGCCCCAGTGTTGCTGCGCCTTTAAAGCGCTTCCAAGGAAGGGTGCTGGCTAGCAAGAGCTTTCAGTGCTGGCACTTTTCATCTCTGAGCAATTGCTCGACGTTTGCAATTTCTCAGCTCGTGTCTACGAGACGGAAAGAGAAGGACCGTGACGTTTGGTGGGTAGAGAAGCGCAAAGCCCCAGTGTTGCTGCGCCTGTAAAGCGCTTCCAAGGAAGGGTGCTGGCTAGCAAGAGCTTTCAGTGCTGGCACTTTTCAGCTCTGAGCAATTGCTCGACGTTTGCAATTTCTCAGCTCGTGTCTACGAGACGGAAAGAGAAGGACCGTGACGTTTGGTGCGTAGAAAAGTGCAAAGCCCCAGTGTTGCTGCGCCTGTGAAAGCGCTTCCAAGGAAGGGTGCTGGCTAGCAAGAGCTTTCAGTGCTGGCACTTTTCATCTCTGAGCAATTGCTCGACGTTTGCAATTTCTCAGCTCGTGTCTACGAGGCGGAAAGAGAAGGACCGTGACGTTTGGTGGCTAGAGAAGCGCAAAGCCCCAGTGTTACTGCGCCTGTGAAAGCGCTTCCAAGGAAGGGTGCTGGCTAGCAACAGCTTTCAGTGCTGGCACTTTTCATCTCTGAGCAATTGCTCGACGTTTGCAATTTCTCACCTGAGCTCTCTTTAGATTGCGCGAGAGGATGAGCAGAAGATGAGGTGGCTAGAGAAGCCCAGAGCCCCAGTGTTCTTAGGCCTACAAAAGCGCTTCCAAGGAAGGGTGCTGGCTAGCAACAGCTTTCAGTGCTGGCACTTTTCATCTCTGAGCAATTGCTCGACGTTTGCAATTTCTCAGCTCGTGTCTACGAGACGGAAAGAGAAGGACCATGACGTTTGGTGCGTATAGAAGCGCAAAGCCCCAGTGTTGCTGCGCCTGTGAAAGCGCTTCCAAGGAAGGGTGCTGGCTAGCAAGAGCTTTCAGTGCTGGCACTTTTCATCTCTGAGCAATTGCTCGACGTTTGCAATTTCTCACCTGAGCTCTCTTTAGATTGCGCGAGAGGATGAGCAGAAGATGAGGTGGCTAGAGAAGCCCAGAGCCCCAGTGTTCTTAGGCCTACAAAAGCGCTTCCAAGGAAGGGTGCTGGCTAGCAACAGCTTTCAGTGCTGGCACTTTTCATCTCTGAGCAATTGCTCGACGTTTGCAATTTCTCACCTGAGCTCTCTTTAGAGTGCGCGAGAGGATGAGCAGAAGTTTAGGTGGCTAGAGAAGCCCAGAGCCCCAGTGTTTTTAGGCCTACAAAAGCGCTTCCAAGGAAGGGTGCTGGCTAGCAACAGCTTTCAGTGCTGGCACTTTTCATCTCTGAGCAATTGCTCGACGTTTGCAATTTCTCAGCTCGTGTCTACGAGACGGAAAGAGAAGGACCGTGACGTTTGGTGGCTAGAGAAGCGCAAAGCCCCAGAGTTACTGCGCCTGTGAAAGCGCTTCCAAGGAAGGGTGCTGGCTAGCAACAGCTTTCAGTGCTGGCACTTTTCATCTCTGAGCAATTGCTCGACGTTTGCAATTTCTCAGCTCGTGTCTACCGACGGAAAGAGAAGGACCGTGACGTTTGGTGGGTAGAGAAGCGCAAAGCCCCAGTGTTACTGCGCCTGTAAAGCGCTTCCAAGGAAGGGTGCTGGCTAGCAAAAGCTTTCAGTGCTGGCACTTTTCAGCTCTGAGCAATTGCTCGACGTTTGCAATTTCTCAGCTCGTGTCTACCGACGGAAAGAGAAGGACCGTGACGTTTGGTGGCTAGAGAAGCCCAGAGCCCCAGTGTTACTGCGCCTGTAAAGCGCTTCCAAGGAAGGGTGCTGGCTAGCAACAGCTTTCAGTGCTGGCACTTTTCAGCTCTGAGCAATTGCTCGACGTTTGCAATTTCTCAGCTCGTGTCTACGAGACGGAAAGAGAATGACCGTGACGTTTGGTGCGTATAGAAGCGCAAAGCCCCAGTGTTGCTGCGCCTGTGAAAGCACTTCCAAGGAAGGGTGCTGGCTAGCAAGAGCTTTCAGTGCTGGCACTTTTCATCTCTGAGCAATTGCTCGACGTTTGCAATTTCTCAGCTCGTGTCTACGAGACGGAAAGAGAATGACCGTGAGCTTTGGTGGCTAGAGAAGGGCAAAGCCCCAGTGTTACTGCGCCTGTGAAAGCGCTTCCAAGGAAGGGTGCTGGCTAGCAACAGCTTTCAGTGCTGGCACTTTTCATCTCTGAGCAATTGCTCGACGTTTGCAATTTCTCACCTGAGCTCTCTTTAGAGTGCGCGAGAGGATGAGCAGAAGATGAGGTGGCTAGAGAAGCCCAGAGCCCCAGTGTTCTTAGGCCTACAAAAGCGCTTCCAAGGAAGGGTGCTGGCTAGCAACAGCTTTCAGTGCTGGCACTTTTCAGCTCTGAGCAATTGCTGGACGTTTGCAATTTCTCAGCTCGTGTCTACGAGACGGAAAGAGAAGGACCGTGACGTTTGGTGGGTAGAGAAGCGCAAAGCCCCAGTGTTACTGCGCCTGTAAAGCGCTTCCAAGGAAGGGTGCTGGCTAGCAACAGCTTTCAGTGCTGGCACTTTTCATCTCTGAGCAATTGCTCGACGTTTGCAATTTCTCAGCTCCTGTCTACGAGACGGAAAGAGAATGACCGTGACGTTTGGTGCGTATAGAAGCGCAAAGCCCCAGTGTTGCTGCGCCTGTAAAGCGCTTCCAAGGAAGGGTGCTGGCTAGCAAGAGCTTTCAGTGCTGGCACTTTTCATCTCTGAGCAATTGCTTGACGTTTGCAATTTCTCACCTGAGCTCTCTTTAGAGTGCGCGAGAGGATGAGCAGAAGATGAGGTGGCTAGAGAAGCCCAGAGCCCCAGTGTTCTTAGGCCTACAAAAGCGCTTCCAAGGAAGGGTGCTGGCTAGCAACAGCTTTCAGTGCTGGCACTTTTCATCTCTGAGCAATTGCTCGACGTTTGCAATTTCTCAGCTCGTGTCTAGGAGACGGAAAGAGAAGGACCGTGACGTTTGGTGGGTAGAGAAGCGCAAAGCCCCAGTGTTACTGCGCCTGTAAAGTGCTTCCAAGGAAGGGTGCTGGCTAGCAACAGCTTTCAGTGCTGGCACTTTTCATCTCTGAGCAATTGCTCGACGTTTGCAATTTCTCAGCTCGTGTCTACCGACGGAAAGAGAATGACCGTGACGTTTGGTGTGTATAGAAGCGCAAAGCCCCAGTGTTGCTGCGCCTGTGAAAGCGCTTCCAAGGAAGGGTGCTGGCTAGCAACAGCTTTCAGTGCTGGCACTTTTCTTCTCTGAGCATTTGCTCGACGTTTGCAATTTCTCACCTGAGCTCTCTTTAGAGTGCGCGAGAGGATGAGCAGAAGATGAGGTGGCTAGAGAAGCCCAGAGCCCCAGTGTTCTTAGGCCTACAAAAGCGCTTCCAAGGCAGGGTGCTGTCTAGCAACAGCTTTCAGTGCTGGCACTTTTCATCTCTGAGCAATTGCTCCACGTTTGCAATTTCTCAGCTCGTGTCTACGAGACGGAAAGAGAATGACCGTGACGTTTGGTGGCTAGAGAAGCGCAAAGCCCCAGTGTTACTGCGCCTGTAAAGCGCTTCCAAGGAAGGGTGCTGGCTAGCAACAGCTTTCAGTGCTGGCACTTTTCATCTCTGAGCAATTGCTCGACGTTTGCAATTTCTCAGCTCGTGTCTACGAGACGGAGAGATAGTGACCGTGACGTTTGGTGGCTAGAGAAGCGCAAAGCCTCAGTGTTACTGCGCCTGTGAAAGCGCTTCCAAGGAAGGGTGCTGGCTAGCAACAGCTTTCAGTGCTGGCACTTTTCATCTCTGAGCAATTGCTCGACGTTTGCAATTTCTCAGCTCGTGTCTACGAGACGGAGAGATAGTGACCGTGACGTTTGGTGGCTAGAGAAGCGCAAAGCCACAGTGTTACTGCGCCTGTGAAAGCGCTTCCAAGGAAGGGTGCTGGCTAGCAACAGCTTTCAGTGCTGGCACTTTTCATCTCTGAGCAATTGCTGGACGTTTGCAATTTCTCACCTGAGCTCTCTTTAGAGTGCGCGAGAGGATGAGCAGAAGATGAGGTGGCTAGAGAAGCCCAGAGCCCCAGTGTTCTTAGGCCTACAAAAGCGCTTCCAAGGAAGGGTGCTGGCTAGCAACAGCTTTCAGTGCTGGCACTTTTCATCTCTGAGCAATTGCTCGACGTTTGCAATTTCTCAGCTCGTGTCTACGAGACGGAAAGAGAAGGACCATGACGTTTGGTGCGTATAGAAGCGCAAAGCCCCAGTGTTGCTGCGCCTGTGAAAGCGCTTCCAAGGAAGGGTGCTGGCTAGCAAGAGCTTTCAGTGCTGGCACTTTTCATCTCTGAGCAATTGCTGGACGTTTGCAATTTCTCACCTGAGCTCTCTTTAGAGTGCGCGAGAGGATGAGCAGAAGATGAGGTGGCTAGAGAAGCCCAGAGCCCCAGTGTTCTTAGGCCTACAAAAGCGCTTCCAAGGAAGGGTGCTGGCTAGCAAAAGCTTTCAGTGCTGGCACTTTTCATCTCTGAGCAATTGCTGGACGTTTGCAATTTCTCAGCTCGTGTCTAGGAGACGGAAAGAGAAGGACCGTGACGTTTGGTGGCTAGAGAAGCGCAAAGCCCCAGTGTTACTGCGCCTGTAAAGCGCTTCCAAGGAAGGGTGCTGGCTAGCAACAGCTTTCAGTGCTGGCACTTTTCATCTCTGAGCAATTGCTCGACGTTTGCAATTTCTCAGCTCATGTCTACGAGACGGAAAGAGAAGGACCGTGACGTTTGGTGCGTATAGAAGCGCAAAGCCCCAGTGTTGCTGCGCCTGTAAAGCGCTTCCAAGGAAGGGTGCTGGCTAGCAAGAGCTTTCAGTGCTGGCACTTTTCATCTCTGAGCAATTGCTGGACGTTTGCAATTTCTCACCTGAGCTCTCTTTAGAGTGCGCGAGAGGATGAGCAGAAGATGAGGTGGCTAGAGAAGCCCAGAGCCCCAGTGTTCTTAGGCCTACAAAAGCGCTTCCAAGGAAGGGTGCTGGCTAGCAACAGCTTTCAGTGCTGGCACTTTTCATCTCTGAGCAATTGCTGGACGTTTGCAATTTCTCAGCTCGTGTCTAGGAGACGGAAAGAGAAGGACCGTGACGTTTGGTGGCTAGAGAAGCGCAAAGCCCCAGTGTTACTGCGCCTGTAAAGTGCTTCCAAGGAAGGGTGCTGGCTAGCAACAGCTTTCAGTGCTGGCACTTTTCATCTCTGAGCAATTGCTCGACGTTTGCAATTTCTCAGCTCGTGTCTACCGACGGAAAGAGAAGGACCGTGACGTTTGGTGGGTAGAGAAGCGCAAAGCCCCAGTGTTGCTGCGCCTGTGAAAGCGCTTCCAAGGAAGGGTGCTGGCTAGCAAGAGCTTTCAGTGCTGGCACTTTTCTTCTCTGAGCATTTGCTCGACGTTTGCAATTTCTCACCTGAGCTCTCTTTAGAGTGCGCGAGAGGATGAGCAGAAGATGAGGTGGCTAGAGAAGCCCAGAGCCCCAGTGTTCTTAGGCCTACAAAAGCGCTTCCAAGGAAGGGTGCTGGCTAGCAACAGCTTTCAGTGCTGGCACTTTTCATCTCTGAGCAATTGCTCGACGTTTGCAATTTCTCAGCTCGTGTCTACGAGACGGAAAGAGAATGACCGTGACGTTTGGTGGCTAGAGAAGCGCAAAGCCCCAGTGTTACTGCGCCTGTGAAAGCGCTTCCAAGGAAGGGTGCTGGCTAGCAACAGCTTTCAGTGCTGGCACTTTTCATCTCTGAGCAATTGCTCGACGTTTGCAATTTCTCAGCTCGTGTCTACGAGATGGAGAGATAGTGACCGTGACGTTTGGTGGCTAGAGAAGAGCAAAGCCACAGTGTTACTGCGCCTGTGAAAGCGCTTCCAAGGAAGGGTGCTGGCTAGCAACAGCTTTCAGTGCTGGCACTTTTCATCTCTGAGCAATTGCTGGACGTTTGCAATTTCTCAGCTCGTGTCTACGAGACGGAGAGATAGTGACCGTGACGTTTGGTGGCTAGAGAAGCGCAAAGCCCCAGTGTTACTGCGCCTGTGAAAGCGCTTCCAAGGAAGGGTGCTGGCTAGCAAGAGCTTTCAGTGCTGGCACTTTTCATCTCTGAGCAATTGCTCGACGTTTGCAATTTCTCACCTGAGCTCTCTTTAGAGTGCGCGAGAGGATGAGCAGAAGATGAGGTGGCTAGAGAAGCCCAGAGCCCCAGTGTTCTTAGGCCTACAAAAGCGCTTCCAAGGAAGGGGGCTGGCTAGCAACAGCTTTCAGTGCTGGCACTTTTCATCTCTGAGCAATTGCTCGACGTTTGCAATTTCTCAGCTCGTGTCTACGAGACGGAAAGAGAAGGACCATGACGTTTGGTGCGTATAGAAGCGCAAAGCCCCAGTGTTGCTGCGCCTGTGAAAGCGCTTCCAAGGAAGGGTGCTGGCTAGCAGGAGCTTTCAGTGCTGGCACTTTTCTTCTCTGAGCATTTGCTCGACGTTTGCAATTTCTCACCTGAGCTCTCTTTAGAGTGCGCGAGAGGATGAGCAGAAGATGAGGTGGCTAGAGAAGCCCAGAGCCCCAGTGTTCTTAGGCCTACAAAAGCGCTTCCAAGGAAGGGTGCTGGCTAGCAACAGCTTTCAGTGCTGGCACTTTTCATCTCTGAGCAATTGCTCGACGTTTGCAATTTCTCAGCTCGTGTCTACGAGACGGAAAGAGAAGGACCGTGATGTTTGGTGGGTAGAGAAGCGCAAAGCCCCAGTGTTACTGCGCCTGTAAAGCGCTTCCAAGGAAGGGTGCTGGCTAGCAACAGCTTTCAGTGCTGGCACTTTTCATCTCTGAGCAATTGCTGGAAGTTTGCAATTTCTCAGCTCGTGTCTACGAGACGGAAAGAGAATGACCGTGACGTTTGGTGGGTAGAGAAGCGCAAAGCCCCAGTGTTACTGCGCCTGTGAAAGCGCTTCCAAGGAAGGGTGCTGGCTAGCAACAGCTTTCAGTGCTGGCACTTTTCATCTCTGAGCAATTGCTCGACGTTTGCAATTTCTCACCTGAGCTCTCTTTAGAGTGCGCGAGAGGATGAGCAGAAGATGAGGTGGCTAGAGAAGCCCAGAGCCCCAGTGTTCTTAGGCCTACAAAAGCGCTTCCAAGGAAGGGTGCTGGCTAGCAACAGCTTTCAGTGCTGGCACTTTTCATCTCTGAGCAATTGCTCGACGTTTGCAATTTCTCAGCTCGTGTCTACGAGACGGAAAGAGAAGGACCGTGACCTTTGGTGGCTAGAGAAGGGCAAAGCCCCAGTGTTACTGCGCCTGTGAAAGCGCTTCCAAGGAAGGGTGCTGGCTAGCAACAGCTTTCAGTGCTGGCACTTTTCATCTCTGAGCAATTGCTCGACTTTTGCAATTTCTCACCTGAGCTCTCTTTAGAGTGCGCGAGAGGATGAGCAGAAGATGAGGTGGCTAGAGAAGCCCAGAGCCCCAGTTTTCTTAGGCCTACAAAAGCGCTTCCAAGGAAGGGGGCTGGCTAGCAACAGCTTTCAGTGCTGGCACTTTTCATCTCTGAGCAATTGCTCGACGTTTGCAATTTCTCAGCTCGTGTCTAGGAGACGGAAAGAGAAGGACCGTGACGTTTGGTGGCTAGAGAAGCGCAAAGCCCCAGTGTTACTGCGCCTGTAAAGCGCTTCCAAGGAAGGGTGCTGGCTAGCAAGAGCTTTCAGTGCTGGCACTTTTCATCTCTGAGCAATTGCTCGACGTTTGCAATTTCTCAGCTCGTGTCTACGAGACGGAAAGAGAAGGACCGTGACGTTTGGTGCGTATAGAAGCGCAAAGCCCCAGTGTTGCTGCGCCTGTAAAGCGCTTCCAAGGAAGGGTGCTGGCTAGCAACAGCTTTCAGTGCTGGCACTTTTCATCTCTGAGCAATTGCTGGACGTTTGCAATTTCTCACCTGAGCTCTCTTTAGAGTGCGCGAGAGGATGAGCAGAAGATGAGGTGGCTAGAGAAGCCCAGAGCCCCAGTGTTCTTAGGCCTACAAAAGCGCTTCCAAGGCAGGGTGCTGGCTAGCAACAGCTTTCAGTGCTGGCACTTTTCATCTCTGAGCAATTGCTCGACGTTTGCAATTTCTCAGCTCGTGTCTACGAGACGGAAAGAGAAGGACCGTGACGTTTGGTGGCTAGAGAAGCGCAAAGCCCCAGTGTTACTGCGCCTGTGAAAGCGCTTCCAAGGAAGGGTGCTGGCTAGCAACAGCTTTCAGTGCTGGCACTTTTCATCTCTGAGCAATTGCTCGACGTTTGCAATTTCTCAGCTCGTGTCTACGAGACGGAGAGATAGTGACCGTGACGTTTGGTGGCTAGAGAAGCGCAAAGCCACAGTGTTACTGCGCCTGTGAAAGCGCTTCCAAGGAAGGGTGCTGGCTAGCAACAGCTTTCAGTGCTGGCACTTTTCATCTCTGAGCAATTGCTCGACGTTTGCAATTTCTCAGCTCGTGTCTACGAGACGGAGAGATAGTGACCGTGACGTTTGGTGGCTAGAGAAGTGCAAAGCCCCAGTGTTGCTGCGCCTGTGAAAGCGCTTCCAAGGAAGGGTGCTGGCTAGCAACAGCTTTCAGTGCTGGCACTTTTCATCTCTGAGCAATTGCTCGACGTTTGCAATTTCTCACCTGAGCTCTCTTTAGAGTGCGCGAGAGGATGAGCAGAAGATGAGGTGGCTAGAGAAGCCCAGAGCCCCAGTGTTCTTAGGCCTACAAAAGCGCTTCCAAGGAAGGGTGCTGGCTAGCAACAGCTTTCAGTGCTGGCACTTTTCATCTCTGAGCAATTGCTCGACGTTTGCAATTTCTCACCTGAGCTCTCTTTAGAGTGCGCGAGAGGATGAGCAGAAGATGAGGTGGCTAGAGAAGCCCAGAGCCCCACTGTTCTTAGGCCTACAAAAGCGCTTCCAAGGAAGGGTGCTGGCTAGCAACAGCTTTCAGTGCTGGCACTTTTCATCTCTGAGCAATTGCTCGACGTTTGCAATTTCTCAGCTCGTGTCTACGAGACGGAAAGAGAAGGACCGTGACGTTTGGTGGCTAGAGAAGCGCAAAGCCCCAGTGTTACTGCGCCTGTGAAAGCGCTTCCAAGGAAGGGTGCTGGCTAGCAAGAGCTTTCAGTGCTGGCACTTTTCATCTCTGAGCAATTGCTCGACGTTTGCAATTTCTCAGCTCGTGTCTACCGACGGAAAGAGAAGGACCGTGACGTTTGGTGGGTAGAGAAGCGCAAAGCCCCAGTGTTACTGCGCCTGTAAAGCGCTTCCAAGGAAGGGTGCTGGCTAGCAAGAGCTTTCAGTGCTGGCACTTTTCATCTCTGAGCAATTGCTCGACGTTTGCAATTTCTCAGCTCGTGTCTACGAGACGGAAAGAGAATGACCGTGACGTTTGGTGCGTATAGAAGCGCAAAGCCCCAGTGTTGCTGCGCCTGTGAAAGCGCTTCCAAGGAAGGGTGCTGGCTAGCAACAGCTTTCAGTGCTGGCACTTTTCATCTCTGAGCAATTGCTCCACGTTTGCAATTTCTCAGCTCGTGTCTACGAGACGGAGAGATAGTGACCGTGACGTTTGGTGGCTAGAGAAGCGCAAAGCCACAATGTTACTGCGCCTGTGAAAGCGCTTCCAAGGAAGGGTGCTGGCTAGCAACAGCTTTCAGTGCTGGCACTTTTCATCTCTGAGCAATTGCTCGACGTTTGCAATTTCTCACCTGAGCTCTCTTTAGAGTGCGCGAGAGGGTGAGCACAAGATTAGGTGGCTAGAGAAGCCCAGAGCCCCACTGTTCTTAGGCCTACAAAAGCGCTTCCAAGGAAGGGGGCTGGCTAGCAACAGCTTTCAGTGCTGGCACTTTTCATCTCTGAGCAATTGCTCGACGTTTGCAATTTCTCAGCTCGTGTCTACGAGACGGAAAGAGAAGGACCATGACGTTTGGTGCGTATAGAAGCGCAAAGCCCCAGTGTTGCTGCGCCTGTGAAAGCGCTTCCAAGGAAGGGTGCTGGCTAGCAAGAGCTTTCAGTGCTGGCACTTTTCATCTCTGAGCAATTGCTCGACGTTTGCAATTTCTCACCTGAGCTCTCTTTAGAGTGCGCGAGAGGATGAGCAGAAGTTTAGGTGGCTAGAGAAGCCCAGAGCCCCAGTGTTCTTAGGCCTACAAAAGCGCTTCCAAGGAAGGGTGCTGGCTAGCAAGAGCTTTCAGTGCTGGCACTTTTCATCTCTGAGCAATTGCTGGACGTTTGCAATTTCTCAGCTCGTGTCTACGAGACGGAAGGAGAAGGAACATGACGTTTGGTGGGTAGAGAAGCGCAAAGCCCCAGTGTTGCTGCGCCTGTGAAAGTGCTTCCAAGGAAGGGTGCTGGCTAGCAACAGCTTTCAGTGCTGGCACTTTTCTTCTCTGAGCAATTGCTCGACGTTTGCAATTTCTCACCTGAGCTCTCTTTAGAGTGCGCGAGAGGATGAGCAGAAGATGAGGTGGCTAGAGAAGCCCAGAGCCCCAGTGTTCTTAGGCCTACAAAAGCGCTTCCAAGGAAGGGTGCTGGCTAGCAACAGCTTTCAGTGCTGGCACTTTTCATCTCTGAGCAATTGCTCGCCGTTTGCAATTTCTCAGCTCGTGTCTACGAGACGGAAAGAGAATGACCGTGACGTTTGGTGGCTAGAGAAGGGCAAAGCCCCAGTGTTACTGCGCCTGTGAAAGCGCTTCCAAGGAAGGGTGCTGGCTAGCAAGAGCTTTCAGTGCTGGCACTTTTCATCTCTGAGCAATTGCTCGACGTTTGCAATTTCTCACCTGAGCTCTCTTTAGACTGCGCGAGAGGATGAGCAGAAGATGAGGTGGCTAGAGAAGCCCAGAGCCCCAGTGTTCTTAGGCCTACAAAAGCGCTTCCAAGGAAGGGTGCTGGCTAGCAACAGCTTTCAGTGCTGGCACTTTTCATCTCTGAGCAATTGCTCGACGTTTGCAATTTCTCAGCTCGTGTCTACGAGACGGAAAGAGAAGGACCGTGACGTTTGGTGGGTAGAGAAGCGCAAAGCCCCAGTGTTACTGCACCTGTAAAGCGCTTCCAAGAAAGGGTGCTGGCTAGCAACAGCTTTCAGTGCTGGCACTTTTCATCTCTGAGCAATTGCTCGACGTTTGCAATTTCTCAGCTCCTGTCTACGAGACGGAAAGAGAATGACCATGACGTTTGGTGCGTATAGAAGCGCAAAGCCCCAGTGTTGCTGCGCCTGTAATGCGCTTCCAAGGAAGGGTGCTGGCTAGCAACAGCTTTCAGTGCTGGCACTTTTCATCTCTGAGCAATTGCTCGACATTTGCAATTTCTCACCTGAGCTCTCTTTAGAGTGCGCGAGAGGATGAGCAGAAGATGAGGTGGTTAGAGAAGCCCAGAGCCCCACTGTTCTTAGGCCTACAAAAGCGCTTCCAAGGAAGGGTGCTGGCTAGCAAGAGCTTTCAGTGCTGGCACTTTTCATCTCTGAGCAATTGCTGGACGTTTGCAATTTCTCAGCTCGTGTCTAGGAGACGGAAAGAGAAGGACCGTGACGTTTGGTGGCTAGAGAAGCGCAAAGCCCCAGTGTTACTGCGCCTGTAAAGTGCTTCCAAGGAAGGGTGCTGGCTAGCAAGAGCTTTCAGTGCTGGCACTTTTCATCTCTGAGCAATTGCTCGACGTTTGCAATTTCTCAGCTCGTGTGTACCGACGGAAAGAGAATGACCGTGACGTTTGGTGCGTATAGAAGCGCAAAGCCCCAGTGTTGCTGCGCCTGTGAAAGCGCTTCCAAGGAAGGGTGCTGGCTAGCAAGAGCTTTCAGTGCTGGCACTTTTCTTCTCTGAGCATTTGCTCGACGTTTGCAATTTCTCACCTGAGCTCTCTTTAGAGTGCGCGAGAGGATGAGCAGAAGATGAGGTGGCTAGAGAAGCCCAGAGCCCCAGTGTTCTTAGGCCTACAAAAGCGCTTCCAAGGAAGGGTGCTGGCTAGCAAGAGCTTTCAGTGCTGGCACTTTTCATCTCTGAGCAATTGCTCGACGTTTGCAATTTCTCAGCTCGTGTCTACCGACGGAAAGAGAAGGACCATGACGTTTGGTGGGTAGAGAAGCGCAAAGCCCCAGTGTTACTGCGCCTGTGAAAGCGCTTCCAAGGAAGGGTGCTGGCTAGCAACAGCTTTCAGTGCTGGCACTTTTCATCTCTGAGCAATTGCTCGACGTTTGCAATTTCTCAGCTCGTGTCTACGAGACGGAGAGATAGTGACCGTGACGTTTGGTGGCTAGAGAAGCGCAAAGCCCCAGTGTTCCTGCGCCTGTGAAAGCGCTTCCAAGGAAGGGTGCTGGCTAGCAACAGCTTTCAGTGCTGGCACTTTTCATCTCTGAGCAATTGCTCGACGTTTGCAATTTCTCAGCTCGTGTCTAGGAGACGGAAAGAGAAGGACCGTGACGTTTGGTGCGTAGAAAAGTGCAAAGCCCCAGTGTTGCTGCGCCTGTGAAAGCGCTTCCAAGGAAGGGTGCTGGCTAGCAACAGCTTTCAGTGCTGGCACTTTTCTTCTCTGAGCAATTGCTCGACGTTTGCAATTTCTCCCCTGAGCTCTCTTTAGAGTGCGCGAGAGGATGAGCAGAAGATGAGGTGGCTAGAGAAGCCCAGAGCCCCAGTGTTCTTAGGCCTACAAAAGCGCTTCCAAGGAAGGGTGCTGGCTAGCAAGAGCTTTCAGTGCTGGCACTTTTCATCTCTGAGCAATTGCTCGACGTTTGCAATTTCTCAGCTCGTGTCTAGGAGACGGAAAGAGAATGACCGTGACGTTTGGTGCGTATAGAAGCGCAAAGCCCCAGTGTTGCTGCGCCTGTGAAAGTGCTTCCAAGGAAGGGTGCTGGCTAGCAAGAGCTTTCAGTGCTGGCACTTTTCTTCTCTGAGCATTTGCTAGACGTTTGCAATTTCTCCCCTGAGCTCTCTTTAGAGTGCGCGAGAGGATGAGCAGAAGATGAGGTGGCTAGAGAAGCCCAGAGCCCCAGTGTTCTTAGGCCTACAAAAGCGCTTCCAAGGAAGGGTGCTGGCTAGCAACAGCTTTCAGTGCTGGCACTTTTCATCTCTGAGCAATTGCTCGACGTTTGCAATTTCTCACCTGAGCTCTCTTCAGAGTGCGCGAGAGGATGAGCAGAAGATGAGGTGGCTAGAGAAGCCCAGAGCCCCAGTGTTCTTAGGCCTACAAAAGCGCTTCCAAGGAAGGGTGCTGGCTAGCAACAGCTTTCAGTGCTGGCACTTTTCATCTCTGAGCAATTGCTCGACGTTTGCAATTTCTCAGCTCGTGTCTACGAGATGGAAAGAGAAGGACCGTGACGTTTGGTGGGTAGAGAAGCGCAAAGCCCCAGTGTTACTGCGCCTGTAAAGCGCTTCCAAGGAAGGGTGCTGGCTAGCAACAGCTTTCAGTGCTGGCACTTTTCATCTCTGAGCAATTGCTCGACGTTTGCAATTTCTCAGCTCGTGTCTACGAGACGGAAAGAGAATGACCGTGACGTTTGGTGCGTATAGAAGCGCAAAGCCCCAGTGTTACTGCGCCTGTGAAAGCACTTCCAAGGAAGGGTGCTGGCTAGCAAGAGCTTTCAGTGCTGGCACTTTTCATCTCTGAGCAATTGCTCGACGTTTGCAATTTCTCAGCTCGTGTCTAGGAGACGGAAAGAGAAGGACCGTGACGTTTGGTGCGTAGAAAAGTGCAAAGCCCCAGTGTTGCTGCGCCTGTGAAAGCGCTTCCAAGGAAGGGTGCTGGCTAGCAACAGCTTTCAGTGCTGGCACTTTTCTTCTCTGAGCAATTGCTGGACGTTTGCAATTTCTCACCTGAGCTCTCTTTAGAGTGCACGAGAGGATGAGCAGAAGATGAGGTGGCTAGAGAAGCCCAGAGCCCCACTGTTCTTAGGCCTACAAAAGCGCTTCCAAGGAAGGGTGCTGGCTAGCAACAGCTTTCAGTGCTGGCACTTTTCATCTCTGAGCAATTGCTCGACGTTTGCAATTTCTCAGCTCGTGTCTAGGAGACGGAAAGAGAAGGACCGTGACGTTTGGTGCGTAGAAAAGTGCAAAGCCCCAGTGTTACTGCGCCTGTGAAAGCGCTTCCAAGGAAGGGTGCTGGCTAGCAACAGCTTTCAGTGCTGGCACTTTTCATCTCTGAGCAATTGCTCGACGTTTGCAATTTCTCACCTGAGCTCTCTTTAGAGTGCGCGAGAGGATGAGCAGAAGATGAGGTGGCTAGAGAAGCCCAGAGCCCCAGTGTTCTTAGGCCTACAAAAGCGCTTCCAAGGAAGGGTGCTGGCTAGCAACAGCTTTCAGTGCTGGCACTTTTCATCTCTGAGCAATTGCTGGACGTTTGCAATTTCTCAGCTCGTGTCTAGGAGACGGAAAGAGAATGACCGTGACGTTTGGTGGGTAGAGAAGCGCAAAGCCACAGTGTTACTGCGCCTGTAAAGTGCTTCCAAGGAAGGGTGCTGGCTAGCAAGAGCTTTCAGTGCTGGCACTTTTCATCTCTGAGCAATTGCTCGACGTTTGCAATTTCTCAGCTCGTGTGTACCGACGGAAAGAGAAGGACCGTGACGTTTGGTGCGTATAGAAGCGCAAAGCCCCAGTGTTGCTGCGCCTGTGAAAGCGCTTCCAAGGAAGGGTGCTGGCTAGCAAGAGCTTTCAGTGCTGGCACTTTTCTTCTCTGAGCATTTGCTCGACGTTTGCAATTTCTCACCTGAGCTCTCTTTAGAGTGCGCGAGAGGATGAGCAGAAGATGAGGTGGCTAGAGAAGCCCAGAGCCCCAGTGTTCTTAGGCCTACAAAAGCGCTTCCAAGGAAGGGTGCTGGCTAGCAACAGCTTTCAGTGCTGGCACTTTTCATCTCTGAGCAATTGCTCGACGTTTGCAATTTCTCAGCTCGTGTGTACCGACGGAAAGAGAATGACCGTGACGTTTGGTGGCTAGAGAAGCGCAAAGCCCCAGTGTTACTGTGCCTGTGAAAGCGCTTCCAAGGAAGGGTGCTGGCTAGCAAGAGCTTTCAGTGCTGGCACTTTTCATCTCTGAGCAATTGCTCGATGTTTGCAATTTCTCAGCTCGTGTCTACGAGACGGAGAGATAGTGACCGTGACGTTTGGTGGCTAGAGAAGCGCAAAGCCCCAGTGTTACTGCGCCTGTGAAAGCGCTTCCAAGGAAGGGTGCTGGCTAGCAACAGCTTTCAGTGCTGGCACTTTTCATCTCTGAGCAATTGCTCGACGTTTGCAATTTCTCAGCTCGTGTCTACGAGACGGAGAGATAGTGACCGTGACGTTTGGTGGGTAGAGAAGCGCAAAGCCCCAGTGTTACTGCGCCTGTGAAAGCGCTTCCAAGGAAGGGTGCTGGCTAGCAAGAGCTTTCAGTGCTGGCACTTTTCATCTCTGAGCAATTGCTCGACGTTTGCAATTTCTCACCTGAGCTCTCTTTAGAGTGCGCGAGAGGATGAGCAGAAGATGAGGTGGCTAGAGAAGCCCAGAGCCCCAGTGTTCTTAGGCCTACAAAAGCGCTTCCAAGGAAGGGTGCTGGCTAGCAACAGCTTTCAGTGCTGGCACTTTTCATCTCTGAGCAATTGCTGGACGTTTGCAATTTCTCAGCTCGTGTCTACGAGACGGAAAGAGAAGGACCGTGACGTTTGGTGCGTATAGAAGCGCAAAGCCCCAGTGTTGCTGCGCCTGTGAAAGCGCTTCCAAGGAAGGGTGCTGGCTAGCAAGAGCTTTCAGTGCTGGCACTTTTCATCTCTGAGCAATTGCTCGACGTTTGCAATTTCTCAGCTCGTGTCTACGAGGCGGAAAGAGAAGGACCGTGACCTTTGGTGGCTAGAGAAGGGCAAAGCCCCAGTGTTACTGCGCCTGTGAAAGCGCTTCCAAGGAAGGGTGCTGGCTAGCAAGAGCTTTCAGTGCTGGCACTTTTCATCTCTGAGCAATTGCTCGACGTTTGCAATTTCTCACCTGAGCTCTCTTTAGAGTGCGCGAGAGGATGAGCAGAAGATGAGGTGGCTAGAGAAGCCCAGAGCCCCAGTGTTCTTAGGCCTACAAAAGCGCTTCCAAGGAAGGGTGCTGGCTAGCAACAGCTTTCAGTGCTGGCACTTTTCATCTCTGAGCAATTGCTGGACGTTTGCAATTTCTCAGCTCGTGTCTAGGAGACGGAAAGAGAAGGACCGTGACGTTTGGTGGGTAGAGAAGCGCAAAGCCCCAGTGTTACTGCGCCTGTGAAAGCGCTTCCAAGGAAGGGTGCTGGCTAGCAACAGCTTTCAGTGCTGGCACTTTTCATCTCTGAGCAATTGCTCGACGTTTGCAATTTCTCAGCTCGTGTCTACGAGACGGAAAGAGAAGGACCGTGACGTTTGGTGCGTATAGAAGCGCAAAGCCCCAGTGTTGCTGCGCCTGTAAAGCGCTTCCAAGGAAGGGTGCTGGCTAGCAACAGCTTTCAGTGCTGGCACTTTTCATCTCTGAGCAATTGCTCGACGTTTGCAATTTCTCACCTGAGCTCTCTTTAGAGTGCGCGAGAGGATGAGCAGAAGATGAGGTGGCTAGAGAAGCCCAGAGCCCCAGTGTTCTTAGGCCTGCAAAAGCGCTTCCAAGGAAGGGTGCTGGCTAGCAACAGCTTTCAGTGCTGGCACTTTTCATCTCTGAGCAATTGCTCGACGTTTGCAATTTCTCAGCTCGTGTCTACGAGACGGAAAGAGAAGGACCGTGACGTTTGGTGGCTAGAGAAGCGCAAAGCCCCAGTGTTACTGCGCCTGTAAAGTGCTTCCAAGGAAGGGTGCTGGCTAGCAACAGCTTTCAGTGCTGGCACTTTTCTTCTCTGAGCATTTGCTCGACGTTTGCAATTTCTCACCTGAGCTCTCTTTAGAGTGCGCGAGAGGATGAGCAGAAGATTAGGTGGCTAGAGAAGCCCAGAGCCCCAGTGTTCTTAGGCCTACAAAAGCGCTTCCAAGGAAGGGTGCTGGCTAGCAACAGCTTTCAGTGCTGGCACTTTTCATCTCTGAGCAATTGCTCGACGTTTGCAATTTCTCAGCTCGTGTCTACGAGACGGAAAGAGAATGACCGTGACGTTTGGTGGATAGAGAAGCGCAAAGCCCCAGTGTTACTGCGCCTGTGAAAGCGCTTCCAAGGAAGGGTGCTGGCTAGCAACAGCTTTCAGTGCTGGCACTTTTCATCTCTGAGCAATTGCTCAACGTTTGCAATTTCTCAGCTCGTGTCTACGAGACGGAGAGATAGTGACCGTGACGTTTGGTGGCTAGAGAAGCGCAAAGCCCCAGTGTTACTGCGCCTGTGAAAGCGCTTCCAAGGAAGGGTGCTGGCTAGCAACAGCTTTCAGTGCTGGCACTTTTCATCTCTGAGCAATTGCTCGACGTTTGCAATTTCTCAGCTCGTGTCTACGAGACGGAGAGATAGTGACCGTGACGTTTGGTGGGTAGAGAAGCGCAAAGCCCCAGTGTTGCTGCGCCTGTGAAAGTGCTTCCAAGGAAGGGTGCTGGCTAGCAAGAGCTTTCAGTGCTGGCACTTTTCTTCTCTGAGCATTTGCTAGACGTTTGCAATTTCTCCCCTGAGCTCTCTTTAGAGTGCGCGAGAGGATGAGCAGAAGATGAGGTGGCTAGAGAAGCCCAGAGCCCCAGTGTTCTTAGGCCTACAAAAGCGCTTCCAAGGAAGGGTGCTGGCTAGCAACAGCTTTCAGTGCTGGCACTTTTCATCTCTGAGCAATTGCTCGACGTTTGCAATTTCTCACCTGAGCTCTCTTCAGAGTGCGCGAGAGGATGAGCAGAAGATGAGGTGGCTAGAGAAGCCCAGAGCCCCAGTGTTCTTAGGCCTACAAAAGCGCTTCCAAGGAAGGGTGCTGGCTAGCAACAGCTTTCAGTGCTGGCACTTTTCATCTCTGAGCAATTGCTCGACGTTTGCAATTTCTCAGCTCGTGTCTACGAGATGGAAAGAGAAGGACCGTGACGTTTGGTGGGTAGAGAAGCGCAAAGCCCCAGTGTTACTGCGCCTGTAAAGCGCTTCCAAGGAAGGGTGCTGGCTAGCAACAGCTTTCAGTGCTGGCACTTTTCATCTCTGAGCAATTGCTCGACGTTTGCAATTTCTCAGCTCGTGTCTACGAGACGGAAAGAGAATGACCGTGACGTTTGGTGCGTATAGAAGCGCAAAGCCCCAGTGTTACTGCGCCTGTGAAAGCACTTCCAAGGAAGGGTGCTGGCTAGCAAGAGCTTTCAGTGCTGGCACTTTTCATCTCTGAGCAATTGCTCGACGTTTGCAATTTCTCAGCTCGTGTCTAGGAGACGGAAAGAGAAGGACCGTGACGTTTGGTGCGTAGAAAAGTGCAAAGCCCCAGTGTTGCTGCGCCTGTGAAAGCGCTTCCAAGGAAGGGTGCTGGCTAGCAACAGCTTTCAGTGCTGGCACTTTTCTTCTCTGAGCAATTGCTGGACGTTTGCAATTTCTCACCTGAGCTCTCTTTAGAGTGCACGAGAGGATGAGCAGAAGATGAGGTGGCTAGAGAAGCCCAGAGCCCCACTGTTCTTAGGCCTACAAAAGCGCTTCCAAGGAAGGGTGCTGGCTAGCAACAGCTTTCAGTGCTGGCACTTTTCATCTCTGAGCAATTGCTCGACGTTTGCAATTTCTCAGCTCGTGTCTAGGAGACGGAAAGAGAAGGACCGTGACGTTTGGTGCGTAGAAAAGTGCAAAGCCCCAGTGTTACTGCGCCTGTGAAAGCGCTTCCAAGGAAGGGTGCTGGCTAGCAACAGCTTTCAGTGCTGGCACTTTTCATCTCTGAGCAATTGCTCGACGTTTGCAATTTCTCACCTGAGCTCTCTTTAGAGTGCGCGAGAGGATGAGCAGAAGATGAGGTGGCTAGAGAAGCCCAGAGCCCCAGTGTTCTTAGGCCTACAAAAGCGCTTCCAAGGAAGGGTGCTGGCTAGCAACAGCTTTCAGTGCTGGCACTTTTCATCTCTGAGCAATTGCTGGACGTTTGCAATTTCTCAGCTCGTGTCTAGGAGACGGAAAGAGAATGACCGTGACGTTTGGTGGGTAGAGAAGCGCAAAGCCACAGTGTTACTGCGCCTGTAAAGTGCTTCCAAGGAAGGGTGCTGGCTAGCAAGAGCTTTCAGTGCTGGCACTTTTCATCTCTGAGCAATTGCTCGACGTTTGCAATTTCTCAGCTCGTGTGTACCGACGGAAAGAGAAGGACCGTGACGTTTGGTGCGTATAGAAGCGCAAAGCCCCAGTGTTGCTGCGCCTGTGAAAGCGCTTCCAAGGAAGGGTGCTGGCTAGCAAGAGCTTTCAGTGCTGGCACTTTTCTTCTCTGAGCATTTGCTCGACGTTTGCAATTTCTCACCTGAGCTCTCTTTAGAGTGCGCGAGAGGATGAGCAGAAGATGAGGTGGCTAGAGAAGCCCAGAGCCCCAGTGTTCTTAGGCCTACAAAAGCGCTTCCAAGGAAGGGTGCTGGCTAGCAACAGCTTTCAGTGCTGGCACTTTTCATCTCTGAGCAATTGCTCGACGTTTGCAATTTCTCAGCTCGTGTGTACCGACGGAAAGAGAATGACCGTGACGTTTGGTGGCTAGAGAAGCGCAAAGCCCCAGTGTTACTGTGCCTGTGAAAGCGCTTCCAAGGAAGGGTGCTGGCTAGCAAGAGCTTTCAGTGCTGGCACTTTTCATCTCTGAGCAATTGCTCGATGTTTGCAATTTCTCAGCTCGTGTCTACGAGACGGAGAGATAGTGACCGTGACGTTTGGTGGCTAGAGAAGCGCAAAGCCCCAGTGTTACTGCGCCTGTGAAAGCGCTTCCAAGGAAGGGTGCTGGCTAGCAACAGCTTTCAGTGCTGGCACTTTTCATCTCTGAGCAATTGCTCGACGTTTGCAATTTCTCAGCTCGTGTCTACGAGACGGAGAGATAGTGACCGTGACGTTTGGTGGGTAGAGAAGCGCAAAGCCCCAGTGTTACTGCGCCTGTGAAAGCGCTTCCAAGGAAGGGTGCTGGCTAGCAAGAGCTTTCAGTGCTGGCACTTTTCATCTCTGAGCAATTGCTCGACGTTTGCAATTTCTCACCTGAGCTCTCTTTAGAGTGCGCGAGAGGATGAGCAGAAGATGAGGTGGCTAGAGAAGCCCAGAGCCCCAGTGTTCTTAGGCCTACAAAAGCGCTTCCAAGGAAGGGTGCTGGCTAGCAACAGCTTTCAGTGCTGGCACTTTTCATCTCTGAGCAATTGCTGGACGTTTGCAATTTCTCAGCTCGTGTCTACGAGACGGAAAGAGAAGGACCGTGACGTTTGGTGCGTATAGAAGCGCAAAGCCCCAGTGTTGCTGCGCCTGTGAAAGCGCTTCCAAGGAAGGGTGCTGGCTAGCAAGAGCTTTCAGTGCTGGCACTTTTCATCTCTGAGCAATTGCTCGACGTTTGCAATTTCTCAGCTCGTGTCTACGAGGCGGAAAGAGAAGGACCGTGACCTTTGGTGGCTAGAGAAGGGCAAAGCCCCAGTGTTACTGCGCCTGTGAAAGCGCTTCCAAGGAAGGGTGCTGGCTAGCAAGAGCTTTCAGTGCTGGCACTTTTCATCTCTGAGCAATTGCTCGACGTTTGCAATTTCTCACCTGAGCTCTCTTTAGAGTGCGCGAGAGGATGAGCAGAAGATGAGGTGGCTAGAGAAGCCCAGAGCCCCAGTGTTCTTAGGCCTACAAAAGCGCTTCCAAGGAAGGGTGCTGGCTAGCAACAGCTTTCAGTGCTGGCACTTTTCATCTCTGAGCAATTGCTGGACGTTTGCAATTTCTCAGCTCGTGTCTAGGAGACGGAAAGAGAAGGACCGTGACGTTTGGTGGGTAGAGAAGCGCAAAGCCCCAGTGTTACTGCGCCTGTGAAAGCGCTTCCAAGGAAGGGTGCTGGCTAGCAACAGCTTTCAGTGCTGGCACTTTTCATCTCTGAGCAATTGCTCGACGTTTGCAATTTCTCAGCTCGTGTCTACGAGACGGAAAGAGAAGGACCGTGACGTTTGGTGCGTATAGAAGCGCAAAGCCCCAGTGTTGCTGCGCCTGTAAAGCGCTTCCAAGGAAGGGTGCTGGCTAGCAACAGCTTTCAGTGCTGGCACTTTTCATCTCTGAGCAATTGCTCGACGTTTGCAATTTCTCACCTGAGCTCTCTTTAGAGTGCGCGAGAGGATGAGCAGAAGATGAGGTGGCTAGAGAAGCCCAGAGCCCCAGTGTTCTTAGGCCTGCAAAAGCGCTTCCAAGGAAGGGTGCTGGCTAGCAACAGCTTTCAGTGCTGGCACTTTTCATCTCTGAGCAATTGCTCGACGTTTGCAATTTCTCAGCTCGTGTCTACGAGACGGAAAGAGAAGGACCGTGACGTTTGGTGGCTAGAGAAGCGCAAAGCCCCAGTGTTACTGCGCCTGTAAAGTGCTTCCAAGGAAGGGTGCTGGCTAGCAACAGCTTTCAGTGCTGGCACTTTTCTTCTCTGAGCATTTGCTCGACGTTTGCAATTTCTCACCTGAGCTCTCTTTAGAGTGCGCGAGAGGATGAGCAGAAGATTAGGTGGCTAGAGAAGCCCAGAGCCCCAGTGTTCTTAGGCCTACAAAAGCGCTTCCAAGGAAGGGTGCTGGCTAGCAACAGCTTTCAGTGCTGGCACTTTTCATCTCTGAGCAATTGCTCGACGTTTGCAATTTCTCAGCTCGTGTCTACGAGACGGAAAGAGAATGACCGTGACGTTTGGTGGATAGAGAAGCGCAAAGCCCCAGTGTTACTGCGCCTGTGAAAGCGCTTCCAAGGAAGGGTGCTGGCTAGCAACAGCTTTCAGTGCTGGCACTTTTCATCTCTGAGCAATTGCTCAACGTTTGCAATTTCTCAGCTCGTGTCTACGAGACGGAGAGATAGTGACCGTGACGTTTGGTGGCTAGAGAAGCGCAAAGCCCCAGTGTTACTGCGCCTGTGAAAGCGCTTCCAAGGAAGGGTGCTGGCTAGCAACAGCTTTCAGTGCTGGCACTTTTCATCTCTGAGCAATTGCTCGACGTTTGCAATTTCTCAGCTCGTGTCTACGAGACGGAGAGATAGTGACCGTGACGTTTGGTGGGTAGAGAAGCGCAAAGCCACAGTGTTACTGCGCCTGTGAAAGCGCTTCCAAGGAAGGGTGCTGGCTAGCAACAGCTTTCAGTGCTGGCACTTTTCATCTCTGAGCAATTGCTCGACGTTTGCAATTTCTCACCTGAGCTCTCTTTAGAGTGCGCGAGAGGATGAGCAGAAGATGAGGTGGCTAGAGAAGCCCAGAGCCCCAGTGTTCTTAGGCCTACAAAAGCGCTTCCAAGGAAGGGTGCTGGCTAGCAACAGCTTTCAGTGCTGGCACTTTTCATCTCTGAGCAATTGCTGGACGTTTGCAATTTCTCAGCTCGTGTCTACGAGACGGAAAGAGAAGGACCGTGACGTTTGGTGCGTATAGAAGCGCAAAGCCCCAGTGTTGCTGCGCCTGTGAAAGCGCTTCCAAGGAAGGGTGCTGGCTAGCAAGAGCTTTCAGTGCTGGCACTTTTCATCTCTGAGCAATTGCTCGACGTTTGCAATTTCTCAGCTCGTGTCTACGAGGCGGAAAGAGAAGGACCGTGACCTTTGGTGGCTAGAGAAGGGCAAAGCCCCAGTGTTACTGCGCCTGTGAAAGCGCTTCCAAGGAAGGGTGCTGGCTAGCAAGAGCTTTCAGTGCTGGCACTTTTCATCTCTGAGCAATTGCTCGACGTTTGCAATTTCTCACCTGAGCTCTCTTTAGAGTGCGCGAGAGGATGAGCAGAAGATGAGGTGGCTAGAGAAGCCCAGAGCACCAGTGTTCTTAGGCCTACAAAAGCGCTTCCAAGGAAGGGTGCTGGCTAGCAACAGCTTTCAGTGCTGGCACTTTTCATCTCTGAGCAATTGCTCGACGTTTGCAATTTCTCAGCTCGTGTCTAGGAGACGGAAAGAGAAGGACCGTGACGTTTGGTGGGTAGAGAAGCGCAAAGCCCCAGTGTTACTGCGCCTGTGAAAGCGCTTCCAAGGAAGGGTGCTGGCTAGCAACAGCTTTCAGTGCTGGCACTTTTCATCTCTGAGCAATTGCTCGACGTTTGCAATTTCTCAGCTCGTGTCTACGAGACGGAAAGAGAAGGACCGTGACGTTTGGTGCGTATAGAAGCGCAAAGCCCCAGTGTTGCTGCGCCTGTAAAGCGCTTCCAAGGAAGGGTGCTGGCTAGCAACAGCTTTCAGTGCTGGCACTTTTCATCTCTGAGCAATTGCTGGACGTTTGCAATTTCTCACCTGAGCTCTCTTTAGAGTGCGCGAGAGGATGAGCAGAAGATGAGGTGGCTAGAGAAGCCCAGAGCCCCAGTGTTCTTAGGCCTGCAAAAGCGCTTCCAAGGAAGGGTGCTGGCTAGCAACAGCTTTCAGTGCTGGCACTTTTCATCTCTGAGCAATTGCTCGACGTTTGCAATTTCTCAGCTCGTGTCTAGGAGACGGAAAGAGAAGGACCGTGACGTTTGGTGGGTAGAGAAGCGCAAAGCCCCAGTGTTACTGCGCCTGTGAAAGCGCTTCCAAGGAAGGGTGCTGGCTAGCAACAGCTTTCAGTGCTGGCACTTTTCATCTCTGAGCAATTGCTCGACGTTTGCAATTTCTCAGCTCGTGTCTACGAGACGGAAAGAGAAGGACCGTGACGTTTGGTGCGTATAGAAGCGCAAAGCCCCAGTGTTGCTGCGCCTGTGAAAGCGCTTCCAAGGAAGGGTGCTGGCTAGCAACAGCTTTCAGTGCTGGCACTTTTCATCTCTGAGCAATTGCTGGACGTTTGCAATTTCTCACCTGAGCTCTCTTTAGAGTGCGCGAGAGGATGAGCAGAAGATGAGGTGGCTAGAGAAGCCCAGAGCCCCAGTGTTCTTAGGCCTGCAAAAGCGCTTCCAAGGAAGGGTGCTGGCTAGCAACAGCTTTCAGTGCTGGCACTTTTCATCTCTGAGCAATTGCTCGACGTTTGCAATTTCTCAGCTCGTGTCTACGAGACGGAAAGAGAAGGACCGTGACGTTTGGTGGCTAGAGAAGCGCAAAGCCCCAGTGTTACTGCGCCTGTAAAGTGCTTCCAAGGAAGGGTGCTGGCTAGCAACAGCTTTCAGTGCTGGCACTTTTCTTCTCTGAGCATTTGCTCGACGTTTGCAATTTCTCACCTGAGCTCTCTTTAGAGTGCGCGAGAGGATGAGCAGAAGATTAGGTGGCTAGAGAAGCCCAGAGCCCCAGTGTTCTTAGGCCTACAAAAGCGCTTCCAAGGAAGGGTGCTGGCTAGCAACAGCTTTCAGTGCTGGCACTTTTCATCTCTGAGCAATTGCTCGACGTTTGCAATTTCTCAGCTCGTGTCTACGAGACGGAAAGAGAATGACCGTGACGTTTGGTGGATAGAGAAGCGCAAAGCCCCAGTGTTACTGCGCCTGTGAAAGCGCTTCCAAGGAAGGGTGCTGGCTAGCAACAGCTTTCAGTGCTGGCACTTTTCATCTCTGAGCAATTGCTCAACGTTTGCAATTTCTCAGCTCGTGTCTACGAGACGGAGAGATAGTGACCGTGACGTTTGGTGGCTAGAGAAGCGCAAAGCCCCAGTGTTACTGCGCCTGTGAAAGCGCTTCCAAGGAAGGGTGCTGGCTAGCAACAGCTTTCAGTGCTGGCACTTTTCATCTCTGAGCAATTGCTGGACGTTTGCAATTTCTCAGCTCGTGTCTACGAGACGGAGAGATAGTGACCGTGACGTTTGGTGGCTAGAGAAGCGCAAAGCCACAGTGTTACTGCGCCTGTGAAAGCGCTTCCAAGGAAGGGTGCTGGCTAGCAAGAGCTTTCAGTGCTGGCACTTTTCATCTCTGAGCAATTGCTCGACGTTTGCAATTTCTCACCTGAGCTCTCTTTAGAGTGCGCGAGAGGATGAGCAGAAGATGAGGTGGCTAGAGAAGCCCAGAGCCCCAGTGTTCTTAGGCCTACAAAAGCGCTTCCAAGGAAGGGTGCTGGCTAGCAACAGCTTTCAGTGCTGGCACTTTTCATCTCTGAGCAATTGCTGGACGTTTGCAATTTCTCAGCTCGTGTCTACGAGACGGAAAGAGAAGGACCGTGACGTTTGGTGCGTATAGAAGCGCAAAGCCCCAGTGTTGCTGCGCCTGTGAAAGCGCTTCCAAGGAAGGGTGCTGGCTAGCAAGAGCTTTCAGTGCTGGCACTTTTCATCTCTGAGCAATTGCTCGACGTTTGCAATTTCTCAGCTCGTGTCTACGAGGCGGAAAGAGAAGGACCGTGACCTTTGGTGGCTAGAGAAGGGCAAAGCCCCAGTGTTACTGCGCCTGTGAAAGCGCTTCCAAGGAAGGGTGCTGGCTAGCAAGAGCTTTCAGTGCTGGCACTTTTCATCTCTGAGCAATTGCTCGACGTTTGCAATTTCTCACCTGAGCTCTCTTTAGAGTGCGCGAGAGGATGAGCAGAAGATGAGGTGGCTAGAGAAGCCCAGAGCCCCAGTGTTCTTAGGCCTACAAAAGCGCTTCCAAGGAAGGGTGCTGGCTAGCAACAGCTTTCAGTGCTGGCACTTTTCATCTCTGAGCAATTGCTGGACGTTTGCAATTTCTCAGCTCGTGTCTAGGAGACGGAAAGAGAAGGACCGTGACGTTTGGTGGGTAGAGAAGCGCAAAGCCCCAGTGTTACTGCGCCTGTGAAAGCGCTTCCAAGGAAGGGTGCTGGCTAGCAACAGCTTTCAGTGCTGGCACTTTTCATCTCTGAGCAATTGCTCGACGTTTGCAATTTCTCAGCTCGTGTCTACGAGACGGAAAGAGAAGGACCGTGACGTTTGGTGCGTATAGAAGCGCAAAGCCCCAGTGTTGCTGCGCCTGTAAAGCGCTTCCAAGGAAGGGTGCTGGCTAGCAACAGCTTTCAGTGCTGGCACTTTTCATCTCTGAGCAATTGCTGGACGTTTGCAATTTCTCACCTGAGCTCTCTTTAGAGTGCGCGAGAGGATGAGCAGAAGATGAGGTGGCTAGAGAAGCCCAGAGCCCCAGTGTTCTTAGGCCTGCAAAAGCGCTTCCAAGGAAGGGTGCTGGCTAGCAACAGCTTTCAGTGCTGGCACTTTTCATCTCTGAGCAATTGCTCGACGTTTGCAATTTCTCAGCTCGTGTCTACGAGACGGAAAGAGAAGGACCGTGACGTTTGGTGGCTAGAGAAGCGCAAAGCCCCAGTGTTACTGCGCCTGTAAAGTGCTTCCAAGGAAGGGTGCTGGCTAGCAACAGCTTTCAGTGCTGGCACTTTACATCTCTGAGCATTTGCTCGACGTTTGCAATTTCTCACCTGAGCTCTCTTTAGAGTGCGCGAGAGGATGAGCAGAAGATTAGGTGGCTAGAGAAGCCCAGAGCCCCAGTGTTCTTAGGCCTACAAAAGCGCTTCCAAGGAAGGGTGCTGGCTAGCAACAGCTTTCAGTGCTGGCACTTTTCATCTCTGAGCAATTGCTCGACGTTTGCAATTTCTCAGCTCGTGTCTACGAGACGGAAAGAGAATGACCGTGACGTTTGGTGGATAGAGAAGCGCAAAGCCCCAGTGTTACTGCGCCTGTGAAAGCGCTTCCAAGGAAGGGTGCTGGCTAGCAACAGCTTTCAGTGCTGGCACTTTTCATCTCTGAGCAATTGCTCAACGTTTGCAATTTCTCAGCTCGTGTCTACGAGACGGAGAGATAGTGACCGTGACGTTTGGTGGCTAGAGAAGCGCAAAGCCACAGTGTTACTGCGCCTGTGAAAGCGCTTCCAAGGAAGGGTGCTGGCTAGCAAGAGCTTTCAGTGCTGGCACTTTTCATCTCTGAGCAATTGCTCGACGTTTGCAATTTCTCAGCTCGTGTCTACGAGACGGAGAGATAGTGACCGTGACGTTTGGTGGCTAGAGAAGGGCAAAGCCCCAGTGTTACTGCGCCTGTGAAAGCGCTTCCAAGGAAGGGTGCTGGCTAGCAAGAGCTTTCAGTGCTGGCACTTTTCATCTCTGAGCAATTGCTCGACGTTTGCAATTTCTCACCTGAGCTCTCTTTAGAGTGCGCGAGAGGATGAGCAGAAGATGAGGTGGCTAGAGAAGCCCAGAGCCCCAGTGTTCTTAGGCCTACAAAAGCGCTTCCAAGGAAGGGTGCTGGCTAGCAACAGCTTTCAGTGCTGGCACTTTTCATCTCTGAGCAATTGCTCGACGTTTGCAATTTCTCAGCTCGTGTCTAGGAGACGGAAAGAGAAGGACCATGACGTTTGGTGCGTATAGAAGCGCAAAGCCCCAGTGTTGCTGCGCCTGTGAAAGCGCTTCCAAGGAAGGGTGCTGGCTAGCAAGAGCTTTCAGTGCTGGCACTTTTCATCTCTGAGCAATTGCTCGACGTTTGCAATTTCTCACCTGAGCTCTCTTTAGAGTGCGCGAGAGGATGAGCAGAAGATGAGGTGGCTAGAGAAGCCCAGAGCCCCAGTGTTCTTAGGCCTACAAAAGCGCTTCCAAGGAAGGGTGCTGGCTAGCAAGAGCTTTCAGTGCTGGCACTTTTCATCTCTGAGCAATTGCTTGACGTTTGCAATTTCTCACCTGAGCTCTCTTTAGAGTGCGCGAGAGGATGAGCAGAAGATGAGGTGGCTAGAGAAGCCCAGAGCACCAGTGTTCTTAGGCCTACAAAAGCGCTTCCAAGGAAGGGTGCTGGCTAGCAACAGCTTTCAGTGCTGGCACTTTTCATCTCTGAGCAATTGCTCGACGTTTGCAATTTCTCAGCTCGTGTCTACGAGACGGAAAGAGAAGGACCGTGACGTTTGGTGGCTAGAGAAGCGCATAGCCCCAGTGTTACTGCGCCTGTGAAAGCGCTTCCAAGGAAGGGTGCTGGCTAGCAACAGCTTTCAGTGCTGGCACTTTTCATCTCTGAGCAATTGCTCGACGTTTGCAATTTCTCAGCTCGTGTCTACCGACGGAAAGAGAAGGACCGTGACCTTTGGTGGCTAGAGAAGGGCAAAGCCCCAGTGTTACTGCGCCTGTAAAGCGCTTCCAAGGAAGGGTGCTGGCTAGCAACAGCTTTCAGTGCTGGCACTTTTCATCTCTGAGCAATTGCTCGACGTTTGCAATTTCTCAGCTCGTGTCTACGAGACGGAAAGAGAAGGACCGTGACGTTTGGTGCGTATAGAAGCGCAAAGCCCCAGTGTTGCTGCGCCTGTGAAAGCGCTTCCAAGGAAGGGTGCTGGCTAGCAACAGCTTTCAGTGCTGGCACTTTTCATCTCTGAGCAATTGCTCGACGTTTGCAATTTCTCAGCTCGTGTCTACGAGACGGAGAGATAGTGACCGTGACGTTTGGTGGCTAGAGAAGCGCAAAGCCACAGTGTTACTGCGCCTGTGAAAGCGCTTCCAAGGAAGGGTGCTGGCTAGCAACAGCTTTCAGTGCTGGCACTTTTCATCTCTGAGCAATTGCTGGACGTTTGCAATTTCTCAGCTCGTGTCTACGAGACGGAAAGAGAAGGACCGTGACGTTTGGTGGCTAGAGAAGGGCAAAGCCCCAGTGTTACTGCGCCTGTGAAAGCGCTTCCAAGGAAGGGTGCTGGCTAGCAAGAGCTTTCAGTGCTGGCACTTTTCATCTCTGAGCAATTGCTGGACGTTTGCAATTTCTCACCTGAGCTCTCTTTAGAGTGCGCGAGAGGATGAGCAGAAGATGAGGTGGCTAGAGAAGCCCAGAGCCCCAGTGTTTTTAGGCCTACAAAAGCGCTTCCAAGGAAGGGTGCTGGCTAGCAACAGCTTTCAGTGCTGGCACTTTTCATCTCTGAGCAATTGCTCGACGTTTGCAATTTCTCAGCTCGTGTCTAGGAGACGGAAAGAGAAGGACCGTGACGTTTGGTGGGTAGAGAAGCGCAAAGCCCCAGTGTTACTGCGCCTGTAAAGCGCTTCCAAGGAAGGGTGCTGGCTAGCAACAGCTTTCAGTGCTGGCACTTTTCATCTCTGAGCAATTGCTCGACGTTTGCAATTTCTCAGCTCCTGTCTACGAGACGGAAAGAGAAGGACCGTGACGTTTGGTGCGTATAGAAGCGCAAAGCCCCAGTGTTGCTGCGCCTGTAAAGCGCTTCCAAGGAAGGGTGCTGGCTAGCAACAGCTTTCAGTGCTGGCACTTTTCATCTCTGAGCAATTGCTCGACGTTTGCAATTTCTCACCTGAGCTCTCTTTAGAGTGCGCGAGAGGATGAGCAGAAGATGAGGTGGCTAGAGAAGCCCAGAGCCCCAGTGTTCTTAGGCCTACAAAAGCGCTTCCAAGGAAGGGTGCTGGCTAGCAACAGCTTTCAGTGCTGGCACTTTTCATCTCTGAGCAATTGCTCGACGTTTGCAATTTCTCAGCTCGTGTCTAGGAGACGGAAAGAGAAGGACCGTGACGTTTGGTGGCTAGAGAAGCGCAAAGCCCCAGTGTTGCTGCGCCTGTAAAGTGCTTCCAAGGAAGGGTGCTGGCTAGCAAGAGCTTTCAGTGCTGGCACTTTTCATCTCTGAGCAATTGCTCGACGTTTGCAATTTCTCAGCTCGTGTCTACCGACGGAAAGAGAATGACCGTGACGTTTGGTGCGTATAGAAGCGCAAAGCCCCAGTGTTGCTGCGCCTGTGAAAGCGCTTCCAAGGAAGGGTGCTGGCTAGCAACAGCTTTCAGTGCTGGCACTTTTCATCTCTGAGCAATTGCTCGACGTTTGCAATTTCTCACCTGAGCTCTCTTTAGAGTGCGCGAGAGGATGAGCAGAAGATGAGGTGGCTAGAGAAGCCCAGAGCCCCAGTGTTCTTAGGCCTACAAAAGCGCTTCCAAGGAAGGGTGCTGGCTAGCAACAGCTTTCAGTGCTGGCACTTTTCATCTCTGAGCAATTGCTCGACGTTTGCAATTTCTCAGCTCGTGTCTACGAGACGGAAAGAGAATGACCGTGACGTTTGGTGGCTAGAGAAGCGCAAAGCCCCAGTGTTACTGCGCCTGTGAAAGCGCTTCCAAGGAAGGGTGCTGGCTAGCAACAGCTTTCAGTGCTGGCACTTTTCATCTCTGAGCAATTGCTTGACGTTTGCAATTTCTCAGCTCGTGTCTACGAGATGGAGAGATAGTGACCGTGACGTTTGGTGGCTAGAGAAGCGCAAAGCCCCAGTGTTACTGCGCCTGTGAAAGCGCTTCCAAGGAAGGGTGCTGGCTAGCAACAGCTTTCAGTGCTGGCACTTTTCATCTCTGAGCAATTGCTGGACGTTTGCAATTTCTCAGCTCGTGTCTAGGAGACGGAAAGAGAAGGACCGTGACGTTTGGTGCGTAGAAAAGTGCAAAGCCCCAGTGTTGCTGCGCCTGTGAAAGCGCTTCCAAGGAAGGGTGCTGGCTAGCAACAGCTTTCAGTGCTGGCACTTTTCTTCTCTGAGCAATTGCTCGACGTTTGCAATTTCTCCCCTGAGCTCTCTTTAGAGTGCGCGAGAGGATGAGCAGAAGATGAGGTGGCTAGAGAAGCCCAGAGCCCCAGTGTTCTTAGGCCTACAAAAGCGCTTCCAAGGAAGGGTGCTGGCTAGCAAGAGCTTTCAGTGCTGGCACTTTTCATCTCTGAGCAATTGCTCGACGTTTGCAATTTCTCAGCTCGTGTCTAGGAGACGGAAAGAGAATGACCGTGACGTTTGGTGCGTATAGAAGCGCAAAGCCCCAGTGTTGCTGCGCCTGTGAAAGTGCTTCCAAGGAAGGGTGCTGGCTAGCAAGAGCTTTCAGTGCTGGCACTTTTCTTCTCTGAGCATTTGCTAGACGTTTGCAATTTCTCCCCTGAGCTCTCTTTAGAGTGCGCGAGAGGATGAGCAGAAGATGAGGTGGCTAGAGAAGCCCAGAGCCCCAGTGTTCTTAGGCCTACAAAAGCGCTTCCAAGGAAGGGTGCTGGCTAGCAAGAGCTTTCAGTGCTGGCACTTTTCATCTCTGAGCAATTGCTCGACGTTTGCAATTTCTCACCTGAGCTCTCTTCAGAGTGCGCGAGAGGATGAGCAGAAGATGAGGTGGCTAGAGAAGCCCAGAGCCCCAGTGTTCTTAGGCCTACAAAAGCGCTTCCAAGGAAGGGTGCTGGCTAGCAACAGCTTTCAGTGCTGGCACTTTTCATCTCTGAGCAATTGCTCGACGTTTGCAATTTCTCAGCTCGTGTCTACGAGATGGAAAGAGAAGGACCGTGACGTTTGGTGGCTAGAGAAGCGCAAAGCCCCAGTGTTACTGCGCCTGTAAAGCGCTTCCAAGGAAGGGTGCTGGCTAGCAACAGCTTTCAGTGCTGGCACTTTTCATCTCTGAGCAATTGCTCGACGTTTGCAATTTCTCAGCTCGTGTCTACGAGACGGAAAGAGAAGGACCGTGACGTTTGGTGCGTATAGAAGCGCAAAGCCCCAGTGTTACTGCGCCTGTGAAAGCACTTCCAAGGAAGGGTGCTGGCTAGCAAGAGCTTTCAGTGCTGGCACTTTTCATCTCTGAGCAATTGCTCGACGTTTGCAATTTCTCAGCTCGTGTCTAGGAGACGGAAAGAGAAGGACCGTGACGTTTGGTGCGTAGAAAAGTGCAAAGCCCCAGTGTTGCTGCGCCTGTGAAAGCGCTTCCAAGGAAGGGTGCTGGCTAGCAACAGCTTTCAGTGCTGGCACTTTTCTTCTCTGAGCAATTGCTGGACGTTTGCAATTTCTCACCTGAGCTCTCTTTAGAGTGCACGAGAGGATGAGCAGAAGATGAGGTGGCTAGAGAAGCCCAGAGCCCCACTGTTCTTAGGCCTACAAAAGCGCTTCCAAGGAAGGGTGCTGGCTAGCAACAGCTTTCAGTGCTGGCACTTTTCATCTCTGAGCAATTGCTGGACGTTTGCAATTTCTCAGCTCGTGTCTACGAGACGGAAAGAGAATGACCGTGACCTTTGGTGGCTAGAGAAGGGCAAAGCCCCAGTGTTACTGCGCCTGTGAAAGCGCTTCCAAGGAAGGGTGCTGGCTAGCAACAGCTTTCAGTGCTGGCACTTTTCATCTCTGAGCAATTGCTCGACGTTTGCAATTTCTCACCTGAGCTCTCTTTAGAGTGCGCGAGAGGATGAGCAGAAGATGAGGTGGCTAGAGAAGCCCAGAGCCCCAGTGTTCTTAGGCCTACAAAAGCGCTTCCAAGGAAGGGTGCTGGCTAGCAACAGCTTTCAGTGCTGGCACTTTTCATCTCTGAGCAATTGCTCGACGTTTGCAATTTCTCAGCTCGTGTCTAGGAGACGGAAAGAGAAGGACCGTGACGTTTGGTGGGTAGAGAAGCGCAAAGCCACAGTGTTACTGCGCCTGTAAAGTGCTTCCAAGGAAGGGTGCTGGCTAGCAAGAGCTTTCAGTGCTGGCACTTTTCATCTCTGAGCAATTGCTCGACGTTTGCAATTTCTCAGCTCGTGTGTACCGACGGAAAGAGAAGGACCGTGACGTTTGGTGCGTATAGAAGCGCAAAGCCCCAGTGTTGCTGCGCCTGTGAAAGCGCTTCCAAGGAAGGGTGCTGGCTAGCAACAGCTTTCAGTGCTGGCACTTTTCTTCTCTGAGCATTTGCTCGACGTTTGCAATTTTTCACCTGAGCTCTCTTTAGAGTGCGCGAGAGGATGAGCAGAAGATGAGGTGGCTAGAGAAGCCCAGAGCCCCAGTGTTCTTAGGCCTACAAAAGCGCTTCCAAGGAAGGGTGCTGGCTAGCAACAGCTTTCAGTGCTGGCACTTTTCATCTCTGAGCAATTGCTCGACGTTTGCAATTTCTCAGCTCGTGTCTACGAGACGGAAAGAGAATGACCGTGACGTTTGGTGGCTAGAGAAGCGCAAAGCCCCAGTGTTACTGTGCCTGTGAAAGCGCTTCCAAGGAAGGGTGCTGGCTAGCAAGAGCTTTCAGTGCTGGCACTTTTCATCTCTGAGCAATTGCTCGATGTTTGCAATTTCTCAGCTCGTGTCTACGAGACGGAGAGATAGTGACCGTGACGTTTGGTGGCTAGAGAAGCGCAAAGCCCCAGTGTTACTGCGCCTGTGAAAGCGCTTCCAAGGAAGGGTGCTGGCTAGCAACAGCTTTCAGTGCTGGCACTTTTCATCTCTGAGCAATTGCTGGACGTTTGCAATTTCTCAGCTCGTGTCTACGAGACGGAGAGATAGTGACCGT
The DNA here is from genome assembly GCA_037962945.1 of Sarcoramphus papa. NCBI lineage: Eukaryota > Metazoa > Chordata > Aves > Accipitriformes > Cathartidae > Sarcoramphus > Sarcoramphus papa. The sequence goes on along the minus strand of JBBMRM010000084.1, from coordinate 3,855,961 downwards.
GACGTTTGGTGGCTAGAGAAGCGCAAAGCCCCAGTGTTACTGCGCCTGTGAAAGCGCTTCCAAGGAAGGGTGCTGGCTAGCAAGAGCTTTCAGTGCTGGCACTTTTCATCTCTGAGCAATTGCTCGACGTTTGCAATTTCTCACCTGAGCTCTCTTTAGAGTGCGCGAGAGGATGAGCAGAAGATGAGGTGGCTAGAGAAGCCCAGAGCCCCACTGTTCTTAGGCCTACAAAAGCGCTTCCAAGGAAGGGTGCTGGCTAGCAACAGCTTTCAGTGCTGGCACTTTTCATCTCTGAGCAATTGCTGGACGTTTGCAATTTCTCAGCTCGTGTCTACGAGACGGAAAGAGAAGGACCGTGACGTTTGGTGCGTATAGAAGCGCAAAGCCCCAGTGTTGCTGCGCCTGTGAAAGCGCTTCCAAGGAAGGGTGCTGGCTAGCAAGAGCTTTCAGTGCTGGCACTTTTCATCTCTGAGCAATTGCTCGACGTTTGCAATTTCTCAGCTCGTGTCTACGAGGCGGAAAGAGAAGGACCGTGACCTTTGGTGGCTAGAGAAGGGCAAAGCCCCAGTGTTACTGCGCCTGTGAAAGCGCTTCCAAGGAAGGGTGCTGGCTAGCAAGAGCTTTCAGTGCTGGCACTTTTCATCTCTGAGCAATTGCTCGACGTTTGCAATTTCTCACCTGAGCTCTCTTTAGAGTGCGCGAGAGGATGAGCAGAAGATGAGGTGGCTAGAGAAGCCCAGAGCCCCAGTGTTCTTAGGCCTACAAAAGCGCTTCCAAGGAAGGGTGCTGGCTAGCAACAGCTTTCAGTGCTGGCACTTTTCATCTCTGAGCAATTGCTGGACGTTTGCAATTTCTCAGCTCGTGTCTAGGAGACGGAAAGAGAAGGACCGTGACGTTTGGTGGGTAGAGAAGCGCAAAGCCCCAGTGTTACTGCGCCTGTGAAAGCGCTTCCAAGGAAGGGTGCTGGCTAGCAACAGCTTTCAGTGCTGGCACTTTTCATCTCTGAGCAATTGCTCGACGTTTGCAATTTCTCAGCTCGTGTCTACGAGACGGAAAGAGAAGGACCGTGACGTTTGGTGCGTATAGAAGCGCAAAGCCCCAGTGTTGCTGCGCCTGTAAAGCGCTTCCAAGGAAGGGTGCTGGCTAGCAACAGCTTTCAGTGCTGGCACTTTTCATCTCTGAGCAATTGCTGGACGTTTGCAATTTCTCACCTGAGCTCTCTTTAGAGTGCGCGAGAGGATGAGCAGAAGATGAGGTGGCTAGAGAAGCCCAGAGCCCCAGTGTTCTTAGGCCTACAAAAGCGCTTCCAAGGAAGGGTGCTGGCTAGCAACAGCTTTCAGTGCTGGCACTTTTCATCTCTGAGCAATTGCTCGACGTTTGCAATTTCTCAGCTCGTGTCTAGGAGACGGAAAGAGAAGGACCGTGACGTTTGGTGGGTAGAGAAGCGCAAAGCCCCAGTGTTACTGCGCCTGTGAAAGCGCTTCCAAGGAAGGGTGCTGGCTAGCAACAGCTTTCAGTGCTGGCACTTTTCATCTCTGAGCAATTGCTCGACGTTTGCAATTTCTCAGCTCGTGTCTACGAGACGGAAAGAGAAGGACCGTGACGTTTGGTGCGTATAGAAGCGCAAAGCCCCAGTGTTGCTGCGCCTGTAAAGCGCTTCCAAGGAAGGGTGCTGGCTAGCAACAGCTTTCAGTGCTGGCACTTTTCATCTCTGAGCAATTGCTGGACGTTTGCAATTTCTCACCTGAGCTCTCTTTAGAGTGCGCGAGAGGATGAGCAGAAGATGAGGTGGCTAGAGAAGCCCAGAGCCCCAGTGTTCTTAGGCCTGCAAAAGCGCTTCCAAGGAAGGGTGCTGGCTAGCAACAGCTTTCAGTGCTGGCACTTTTCATCTCTGAGCAATTGCTCGACGTTTGCAATTTCTCAGCTCGTGTCTACGAGACGGAAAGAGAAGGACCGTGACGTTTGGTGGCTAGAGAAGCGCAAAGCCCCAGTGTTACTGCGCCTGTAAAGTGCTTCCAAGGAAGGGTGCTGGCTAGCAACAGCTTTCAGTGCTGGCACTTTTCTTCTCTGAGCATTTGCTCGACGTTTGCAATTTCTCACCTGAGCTCTCTTTAGAGTGCGCGAGAGGATGAGCAGAAGATTAGGTGGCTAGAGAAGCCCAGAGCCCCAGTGTTCTTAGGCCTACAAAAGCGCTTCCAAGGAAGGGTGCTGGCTAGCAACAGCTTTCAGTGCTGGCACTTTTCATCTCTGAGCAATTGCTCGACGTTTGCAATTTCTCAGCTCGTGTCTACGAGACGGAAAGAGAATGACCGTGACGTTTGGTGGATAGAGAAGCGCAAAGCCCCAGTGTTACTGCGCCTGTGAAAGCGCTTCCAAGGAAGGGTGCTGGCTAGCAACAGCTTTCAGTGCTGGCACTTTTCATCTCTGAGCAATTGCTGGACGTTTGCAATTTCTCAGCTCGTGTCTACGAGACGGAGAGATAGTGACCGTGACGTTTGGTGGGTAGAGAAGCGCAAAGCCCCAGTGTTACTGCGCCTGTGAAAGCGCTTCCAAGGAAGGGTGCTGGCTAGCAAGAGCTTTCAGTGCTGGCACTTTTCATCTCTGAGCAATTGCTCGACGTTTGCAATTTCTCACCTGAGCTCTCTTTAGAGTGCGCGAGAGGATGAGCAGAAGATGAGGTGGCTAGAGAAGCCCAGAGCCCCACTGTTCTTAGGCCTACAAAAGCGCTTCCAAGGAAGGGTGCTGGCTAGCAACAGCTTTCAGTGCTGGCACTTTTCATCTCTGAGCAATTGCTGGACGTTTGCAATTTCTCAGCTCGTGTCTACGAGACGGAAAGAGAAGGACCGTGACGTTTGGTGCGTATAGAAGCGCAAAGCCCCAGTGTTGCTGCGCCTGTGAAAGCGCTTCCAAGGAAGGGTGCTGGCTAGCAACAGCTTTCAGTGCTGGCACTTTTCATCTCTGAGCAATTGCTCGACGTTTGCAATTTCTCAGCTCGTGTCTACGAGGCGGAAAGAGAAGGACCGTGACCTTTGGTGGCTAGAGAAGGGCAAAGCCCCAGTGTTACTGCGCCTGTGAAAGCGCTTCCAAGGAAGGGTGCTGGCTAGCAACAGCTTTCAGTGCTGGCACTTTTCATCTCTGAGCAATTGCTCGACGTTTGCAATTTCTCACCTGAGCTCTCTTTAGAGTGCGCGAGAGGATGAGCAGAAGATGAGGTGGCTAGAGAAGCCCAGAGCCCCACTGTTCTTAGGCCTACAAAAGCGCTTCCAAGGAAGGGTGCTGGCTAGCAACAGCTTTCAGTGCTGGCACTTTTCATCTCTGAGCAATTGCTCGACGTTTGCAATTTCTCACCTGAGCTCTCTTTAGAGTGCGCGAGAGGATGAGCAGAAGATGAGGTGGCTAGAGAAGCCCAGAGCCCCAGTGTTCTTAGGCCTACAAAAGCGCTTCCAAGGAAGGGTGCTGGCTAGCAACAGCTTTCAGTGCTGGCACTTTTCATCTCTGAGCAATTGCTCGACGTTTGCAATTTCTCAGCTCGTGTCTACGAGACGGAAAGAGAAGGACCGTGACGTTTGGTGGCTAGAGAAGCGCATAGCCCCAGTGTTACTGCGCCTGTGAAAGCGCTTCCAAGGAAGGGTGCTGGCTAGCAACAGCTTTCAGTGCTGGCACTTTTCATCTCTGAGCAATTGCTCGACGTTTGCAATTTCTCAGCTCGTGTCTACCGACGGAAAGAGAAGGACCGTGACCTTTGGTGGCTAGAGAAGGGCAAAGCCCCAGTGTTACTGCGCCTGTAAAGCGCTTCCAAGGAAGGGTGCTGGCTAGCAACAGCTTTCAGTGCTGGCACTTTTCATCTCTGAGCAATTGCTCGACGTTTGCAATTTCTCAGCTCCTGTCTACGAGACGGAAAGAGAAGGACCGTGACGTTTGGTGCGTATAGAAGCGCAAAGCCCCAGTGTTGCTGCGCCTGTGAAAGCGCTTCCAAGGAAGGGTGCTGGCTAGCAACAGCTTTCAGTGCTGGCACTTTTCATCTCTGAGCAATTGCTCGACGTTTGCAATTTCTCAGCTCGTGTCTACGAGACGGAGAGATAGTGACCGTGACGTTTGGTGGCTAGAGAAGCGCAAAGCCACAGTGTTACTGCGCCTGTGAAAGCGCTTCCAAGGAAGGGTGCTGGCTAGCAACAGCTTTCAGTGCTGGCACTTTTCATCTCTGAGCAATTGCTGGACGTTTGCAATTTCTCAGCTCGTGTCTACGAGACGGAAAGAGAAGGACCGTGACCTTTGGTGGCTAGAGAAGGGCAAAGCCCCAGTATTACTGCGCCTGTGAAAGCGCTTCCAAGGAAGGGTGCTGGCTAGCAACAGCTTTCAGTGCTGGCACTTTTCATCTCTGAGCAATTGCTGGACGTTTGCAATTTCTCACCTGAGCTCTCTTTAGAGTGCGCGAGAGGATGAGCAGAAGATGAGGTGGCTAGAGAAGCCCAGAGCCCCAGTGTTTTTAGGCCTACAAAAGCGCTTCCAAGGAAGGGTGCTGGCTAGCAACAGCTTTCAGTGCTGGCACTTTTCATCTCTGAGCAATTGCTCGACGTTTGCAATTTCTCAGCTCGTGTCTAGGAGACGGAAAGAGAAGGACCGTGACGTTTGGTGGGTAGAGAAGCGCAAAGCCCCAGTGTTACTGCGCCTGTAAAGCGCTTCCAAGGAAGGGTGCTGGCTAGCAACAGCTTTCAGTGCTGGCACTTTTCATCTCTGAGCAATTGCTCGACGTTTGCAATTTCTCAGCTCCTGTCTACGAGACGGAAAGAGAAGGACCGTGACGTTTGGTGCGTATAGAAGCGCAAAGCCCCAGTGTTGCTGCGCCTGTAAAGCGCTTCCAAGGAAGGGTGCTGGCTAGCAACAGCTTTCAGTGCTGGCACTTTTCATCTCTGAGCAATTGCTGGACGTTTGCAATTTCTCACCTGAGCTCTCTTTAGAGTGCGCGAGAGGATGAGCAGAAGATGAGGTGGCTAGAGAAGCCCAGAGCCCCAGTGTTCTTAGGCCTACAAAAGCGCTTCCAAGGAAGGGTGCTGGCTAGCAACAGCTTTCAGTGCTGGCACTTTTCATCTCTGAGCAATTGCTCGACGTTTGCAATTTCTCAGCTCGTGTCTAGGAGACGGAAAGAGAAGGACCGTGACGTTTGGTGGCTAGAGAAGCGCAAAGCCCCAGTGTTGCTGCGCCTGTAAAGTGCTTCCAAGGAAGGGTGCTGGCTAGCAAGAGCTTTCAGTGCTGGCACTTTTCATCTCTGAGCAATTGCTCGACGTTTGCAATTTCTCAGCTCGTGTCTACCGACGGAAAGAGAAGGACCGTGACGTTTGGTGCGTATAGAAGCGCAAAGCCCCAGTGTTGCTGCGCCTGTGAAAGCGCTTCCAAGGAAGGGTGCTGGCTAGCAACAGCTTTCAGTGCTGGCACTTTTCATCTCTGAGCAATTGCTCGACGTTTGCAATTTCTCAGCTCGTGTCTACGAGACGGAAAGAGAATGACCGTGACGTTTGGTGGATAGAGAAGCGCAAAGCCCCAGTGTTACTGCGCCTGTGAAAGCGCTTCCAAGGAAGGGTGCTGGCTAGCAACAGCTTTCAGTGCTGGCACTTTTCATCTCTGAGCAATTGCTCAACGTTTGCAATTTCTCAGCTCGTGTCTACGAGACGGAGAGATAGTGACCGTGACGTTTGGTGGCTAGAGAAGCGCAAAGCCACAGTGTTACTGCGCCTGTGAAAGCGCTTCCAAGGAAGGGTGCTGGCTAGCAAGAGCTTTCAGTGCTGGCACTTTTCATCTCTGAGCAATTGCTCGACGTTTGCAATTTCTCAGCTCGTGTCTACGAGACGGAGAGATAGTGACCGTGACGTTTGGTGGCTAGAGAAGGGCAAAGCCCCAGTGTTACTGCGCCTGTGAAAGCGCTTCCAAGGAAGGGTGCTGGCTAGCAAGAGCTTTCAGTGCTGGCACTTTTCATCTCTGAGCAATTGCTCGACGTTTGCAATTTCTCACCTGAGCTCTCTTTAGAGTGCGCGAGAGGATGAGCAGAAGATGAGGTGGCTAGAGAAGCCCAGAGCCCCAGTGTTCTTAGGCCTACAAAAGCGCTTCCAAGGAAGGGTGCTGGCTAGCAACAGCTTTCAGTGCTGGCACTTTTCATCTCTGAGCAATTGCTCGACGTTTGCAATTTCTCAGCTCCTGTCTACGAGACGGAAAGAGAAGGACCATGACGTTTGGTGCGTATAGAAGCGCAAAGCCCCAGTGTTGCTGCGCCTGTGAAAGCGCTTCCAAGGAAGGGTGCTGGCTAGCAACAGCTTTCAGTGCTGGCACTTTTCATCTCTGAGCAATTGCTCGACGTTTGCAATTTCTCACCTGAGCTCTCTTTAGAGTGCGCGAGAGGATGAGCAGAAGATGAGGTGGCTAGAGAAGCCCAGAGCCCCAGTGTTCTTAGGCCTACAAAAGCGCTTCCAAGGAAGGGTGCTGGCTAGCAACAGCTTTCAGTGCTGGCACTTTTCATCTCTGAGCAATTGCTCGACGTTTGCAATTTCTCACCTGAGCTCTCTTTAGAGTGCGCGAGAGGATGAGCAGAAGATGAGGTGGCTAGAGAAGCCCAGAGCACCAGTGTTCTTAGGCCTACAAAAGCGCTTCCAAGGAAGGGTGCTGGCTAGCAACAGCTTTCAGTGCTGGCACTTTTCATCTCTGAGCAATTGCTCGACGTTTGCAATTTCTCAGCTCGTGTCTACGAGACGGAAAGAGAAGGACCGTGACGTTTGGTGGCTAGAGAAGCGCATAGCCCCAGTGTTACTGCGCCTGTGAAAGCGCTTCCAAGGAAGGGTGCTGGCTAGCAACAGCTTTCAGTGCTGGCACTTTTCATCTCTGAGCAATTGCTCGACGTTTGCAATTTCTCAGCTCGTGTCTACCGACGGAAAGAGAAGGACCGTGACCTTTGGTGGCTAGAGAAGGGCAAAGCCCCAGTGTTACTGCGCCTGTAAAGCGCTTCCAAGGAAGGGTGCTGGCTAGCAACAGCTTTCAGTGCTGGCACTTTTCATCTCTGAGCAATTGCTCGACGTTTGCAATTTCTCAGCTCGTGTCTACGAGACGGAAAGAGAAGGACCGTGACGTTTGGTGCGTATAGAAGCGCAAAGCCCCAGTGTTGCCGCGCCTGTGAAAGCGCTTCCAAGGAAGGGTGCTGGCTAGCAACAGCTTTCAGTGCTGGCACTTTTCATCTCTGAGCAATTGCTCGACGTTTGCAATTTCTCAGCTCGTGTCTACGAGACGGAGAGATAGTGACCGTGACGTTTGGTGGCTAGAGAAGCGCAAAGCCACAGTGTTACTGCGCCTGTGAAAGCGCTTCCAAGGAAGGGTGCTGGCTAGCAACAGCTTTCAGTGCTGGCACTTTTCATCTCTGAGCAATTGCTGGACGTTTGCAATTTCTCAGCTCGTGTCTACGAGACGGAAAGAGAAGGACCGTGACGTTTGGTGGCTAGAGAAGCGCAAAGCCCCAGTATTACTGCGCCTGTGAAAGCGCTTCCAAGGAAGGGTGCTGGCTAGCAACAGCTTTCAGTGCTGGCACTTTTCATCTCTGAGCAATTGCTGGACGTTTGCAATTTCTCACCTGAGCTCTCTTTAGAGTGCGCGAGAGGATGAGCAGAAGATGAGGTGGCTAGAGAAGCCCAGAGCCCCAGTGTTTTTAGGCCTACAAAAGCGCTTCCAAGGAAGGGTGCTGGCTAGCAACAGCTTTCAGTGCTGGCACTTTTCATCTCTGAGCAATTGCTCGACGTTTGCAATTTCTCAGCTCGTGTCTAGGAGACGGAAAGAGAAGGACCGTGACGTTTGGTGGGTAGAGAAGCGCAAAGCCCCAGTGTTACTGCGCCTGTAAAGCGCTTCCAAGGAAGGGTGCTGGCTAGCAACAGCTTTCAGTGCTGGCACTTTTCATCTCTGAGCAATTGCTCGACGTTTGCAATTTCTCAGCTCCTGTCTACGAGACGGAAAGAGAAGGACCGTGACGTTTGGTGCGTATAGAAGCGCAAAGCCCCAGTGTTGCTGCGCCTGTAAAGCGCTTCCAAGGAAGGGTGCTGGCTAGCAACAGCTTTCAGTGCTGGCACTTTTCATCTCTGAGCAATTGCTCGACGTTTGCAATTTCTCACCTGAGCTCTCTTTAGAGTGCGCGAGAGGATGAGCAGAAGATGAGGTGGCTAGAGAAGCCCAGAGCCCCAGTGTTCTTAGGCCTACAAAAGCGCTTCCAAGGAAGGGTGCTGGCTAGCAACAGCTTTCAGTGCTGGCACTTTTCATCTCTGAGCAATTGCTCGACGTTTGCAATTTCTCAGCTCGTGTCTAGGAGACGGAAAGAGAAGGACCGTGACGTTTGGTGGCTAGAGAAGCGCAAAGCCCCAGTGTTGCTGCGCCTGTAAAGTGCTTCCAAGGAAGGGTGCTGGCTAGCAAGAGCTTTCAGTGCTGGCACTTTTCATCTCTGAGCAATTGCTCGACGTTTGCAATTTCTCAGCTCGTGTCTACCGACGGAAAGAGAAGGACCGTGACGTTTGGTGCGTATAGAAGCGCAAAGCCCCAGTGTTGCTGCGCCTGTGAAAGCGCTTCCAAGGAAGGGTGCTGGCTAGCAACAGCTTTCAGTGCTGGCACTTTTCATCTCTGAGCAATTGCTCGACGTTTGCAATTTCTCACCTGAGCTCTCTTTAGAGTGCGCGAGAGGATGAGCAGAAGATGAGGTGGCTAGAGAAGCCCAGAGCACCAGTGTTCTTAGGCCTACAAAAGCGCTTCCAAGGAAGGGTGCTGGCTAGCAACAGCTTTCAGTGCTGGCACTTTTCATCTCTGAGCAATTGCTCGACGTTTGCAATTTCTCAGCTCGTGTCTATGAGACGGAAAGAGAAGGACCGTGACGTTTGGTGGCTAGAGAAGCGCAAAGCCCCAGTGTTACTGCGCCTGTGAAAGCGCTTCCAAGGAAGGGTGCTGGCTAGCAACAGCTTTCAGTGCTGGCACTTTTCATCTCTGAGCAATTGCTCGACGTTTGCAATTTCTCAGCTCGTGTCTACGAGACGGAGAGATAGTGACCGTGACGTTTGGTGGCTAGAGAAGCGCAAAGCCCCAGTGTTACTGCGCCTGTGAAAGCGCTTCCAAGGAAGGGTGCTGGCTAGCAAGAGCTTTCAGTGCTGGCACTTTTCATCTCTGAGCAATTGCTCGACGTTTGCAATTTCTCACCTGAGCTCTCTTTAGAGTGCGCGAGAGGATGAGCAGAAGATGAGGTGGCTAGAGAAGCCCAGAGCCCCAGTGTTCTTAGGCCTACAAAAGCGCTTCCAAGGAAGGGTGCTGGCTAGCAACAGCTTTCAGTGCTGGCACTTTTCATCTCTGAGCAATTGCTCGACGTTTGCAATTTCTCAGCTCGTGTCTACGAGGCGGAAAGAGAATGACCGTGACGTTTGGTGCGTATAGAAGCGCAAAGCCCCAGTGTTGCTGCGCCTGTGAAAGCGCTTCCAAGGAAGGGTGCTGGCTAGCAAGAGCTTTCAGTGCTGGCACTTTTCATCTCTGAGCAATTGCTCGACGTTTGCAATTTCTCAGCTCGTGTCTACGAGACGGAGAGATAGTGACCGTGACGTTTGGTGGCTAGAGAAGCGCAAAGCCACAGTGTTACTGCGCCTGTGAAAGCGCTTCCAAGGAAGGGTGCTGGCTAGCAACAGCTTTCAGTGCTGGCACTTTTCATCTCTGAGCAATTGCTGGACGTTTGCAATTTCTCAGCTCGTGTCTACGAGACGGAGATATAGTGACCGTGACGTTTGGTGGCTAGAGAAGCGCAAAGCCACAGTGTTACTGCGCCTGTGAAAGCGCTTCCAAGGAAGGGTGCTGGCTAGCAACAGCTTTCAGTGCTGGCACTTTTCATCTCTGAGCAATTGCTGGACGTTTGCAATTTCTCACCTGAGCTCTCTTTAGAGTGCGCGAGAGGATGAGCAGAAGATGAGGTGGCTAGAGAAGCCCAGAGCCCCAGTGTTCTTAGGCCTACAAAAGCGCTTCCAAGGAAGGGTGCTGGCTAGCAACAGCTTTCAGTGCTGGCACTTTTCATCTCTGAGCAATTGCTCGACGTTTGCAATTTCTCAGCTCGTGTCTACGAGACGGAAAGAGAATGACCGTGACCTTTGGTGGCTAGAGAAGGGCAAAGCCCCAGTGTTACTGCGCCTGTGAAAGCGCTTCCAAGGAAGGGTGCTGGCTAGCAAGAGCTTTCAGTGCTGGCACTTTTCATCTCTGAGCAATTGCTCGATGTTTGCAATTTCTCACCTGAGCTCTCTTTAGAGTGTGCGAGAGGATGAGCAGAAGATGAGGTGGCTAGAGAAGCCCAGAGCCCCAGTGTTCTTAGGCCTACAAAAGCGCTTCCAAGGAAGGGTGCTGGCTAGCAACAGCTTTCAGTGCTGGCACTTTTCATCTCTGAGGAATTGCTCGACGTTTGCAATTTCTCAGCTCGTGTCTACGAGACGGAAAGAGAAGGACCGTGACGTTTGGTGGGTAGAGAAGCGCAAAGCCCCAGTGTTACTGCGCCTGTAAAGCGCTTCCAAGGAAGGGTGCTGGCTAGCAAGAGCTTTCAGTGCTGGCACTTTTCATCTCTGAGCAATTGCTCGACGTTTGCAATTTCTCAGCTCGTGTCTACGAGACGGAAAGAGAAGGACCATGACGTTTGGTGCGTATAGAAGCGCAAAGCCCCAGTGTTGCTGCGCCTGTGAAAGCGCTTCCAAGGAAGGGTGCTGGCTAGCAAGAGCTTTCAGTGCTGGCACTTTTCATCTCTGAGCAATTGCTGGACGTTTGCAATTTCTCACCTGAGCTCTCTTTAGAGTGCGCGAGAGGATGAGCAGAAGATGAGGTGGCTAGAGAAGCCCAGAGCCCCAGTGTTCTTAGGCCTACAAAAGCGCTTCCAAGGAAGGGTGCTGGCTAGCAACAGCTTTCAGTGCTGGCACTTTTCATCTCTGAGCAATTGCTCGACGTTTGCAATTTCTCAGCTCGTGTCTACGAGACGGAAAGAGAATGACCGTGACCTTTGGTGGCTAGAGAAGCGCAAAGCCCCAGTGTTACTGCGCCTGTGAAAGCGCTTCCAAGGAAGGGTGCTGGCTAGCAACAGCTTTCAGTGCTGGCACTTTTCATCTCTGAGCAATTGCTCGACGTTTGCAATTTCTCAGCTCGTGTCTACGAGACGGAGAGATAGTGACCGTGACGTTTGGTGGCTAGAGAAGCGCAAAGCCCCAGTGTTACTGCGCCTGTGAAAGCGCTTCCAAGGAAGGGTGCTGGCTAGCAAGAGCTTTCAGTGCTGGCACTTTTCATCTCTGAGCAATTGCTCGACGTTTGCAATTTCTCACCTGAGCTCTCTTTAGAGTGCGCGAGAGGGTGAGCAGAAGATGAGGTGGCTAGAGAAGCCCAGAGCCTCAGTGTTCTTAGGCCTACAAAAGCGCTTCCAAGGAAGGGTGCTGGCTAGCAAGAGCTTTCAGTGCTGGCACTTTTCATCTCTGAGCAATTGCTCGACGTTTGCAATTTCTCAGCTCGTGTCTACGAGACGGAAAGAGAAGGACCATGACGTTTGGTGCTTATAGAAGCGCAAAGCCCCAGTGTTGCTGCGCCTGTGAAAGTGCTTCCAAGGAAGGGTGCTGGCTAGCAAGAGCTTTCAGTGCTGGCACTTTTCATCTCTGAGCAATTGCTCGACGTTTGCAATTTCTCACCTGAGCTCTCTTTAGAGTGCGCGAGAGGATGAGCAGAAGATGAGGTGGCTAGAGAAGCCCAGAGCCCCAGTGTTCTTAGGCCTACAAAAGCGCTTCCAAGGAAGGGTGCTGGCTAGCAACAGCTTTCAGTGCTGGCACTTTTCATCTCTGAGCAATTGCTCGACGTTTGCAATTTCTCAGCTCGTGTCTACGAGACGGAAAGAGAAGGACCGTGATGTTTGGTGGGTAGAGAAGCGCAAAGCCACAGTGTTGCTGCGCCTGTGAAAGTGCTTCCAAGGAAGGGTGCTGGCTAGCAAAAGCTTTCAGTGCTGGCACTTTTCTTCTCTGAGCATTTGCTAGACGTTTGCAATTTCTCCCCTGAGCTCTCTTTAGAGTGCGCGAGAGGATGAGCAGAAGATGAGGTGGCTAGAGAAGCCCAGAGCCCCAGTGTTCTTAGGCCTACAAAAGCGCTTCCAAGGAAGGGTGCTGGCTAGCAACAGCTTTCAGTGCTGGCACTTTTCATCTCTGAGCAATTGCTCGACATTTGCAATTTCTCACCTGAGCTCTCTTTAGAGTGCGCGAGAGGATGAGCAGAAGATGAGGTGGCTAGAGAAGCCCAGAGCACCAGTGTTCTTAGGCCTACAAAAGCGCTTCCAAGGAAGGGTGCTGGCTAGCAACAGCTTTCAGTGCTGGCACTTTTCATCTCTGAGCAATTGCTCGACGTTTGCAATTTCTCAGCTCGTGTCTACGAGACGGAAAGAGAAGGACCGTGACGTTTGGTGGCTAGAGAAGCGCATAGCCCCAGTGTTACTGCGCCTGTGAAAGCGCTTCCAAGGAAGGGTGCTGGCTAGCAACAGCTTTCAGTGCTGGCACTTTTCATCTCTGAGCAATTGCTCGACGTTTGCAATTTCTCAGCTCGTGTCTACCGACGGAAAGAGAAGGACCGTGACCTTTGGTGGCTAGAGAAGGGCAAAGCCCCAGTGTTACTGCGCCTGTAAAGCGCTTCCAAGGAAGGGTGCTGGCTAGCAACAGCTTTCAGTGCTGGCACTTTTCATCTCTGAGCAATTGCTCGACGTTTGCAATTTCTCAGCTCGTGTCTACGAGACGGAAAGAGAAGGACCGTGACGTTTGGTGCGTATAGAAGCGCAAAGCCCCAGTGTTGCTGCGCCTGTGAAAGCGCTTCCAAGGAAGGGTGCTGGCTAGCAACAGCTTTCAGTGCTGGCACTTTTCATCTCTGAGCAATTGCTCGACGTTTGCAATTTCTCAGCTCGTGTCTACGAGACGGAGAGATAGTGACCGTGACGTTTGGTGGCTAGAGAAGCGCAAAGCCACAGTGTTACTGCGCCTGTGAAAGCGCTTCCAAGGAAGGGTGCTGGCTAGCAACAGCTTTCAGTGCTGGCACTTTTCATCTCTGAGCAATTGCTGGACGTTTGCAATTTCTCAGCTCGTGTCTACGAGACGGAAAGAGAAGGACCGTGACCTTTGGTGGCTAGAGAAGGGCAAAGCCCCAGTATTACTGCGCCTGTGAAAGCGCTTCCAAGGAAGGGTGCTTGCTAGCAACAGCTTTCAGTGCTGGCACTTTTCATCTCTGAGCAATTGCTCGACGTTTGCAATTTCTCACCTGAGCTCTCTTTAGAGTGCGCGAGAGGATGAGCAGAAGATGAGGTGGCTAGAGAAGCCCAGAGCCCCAGTGTTTTTAGGCCTACAAAAGCGCTTCCAAGGAAGGGTGCTGGCTAGCAACAGCTTTCAGTGCTGGCACTTTTCATCTCTGAGCAATTGCTCGACGTTTGCAATTTCTCAGCTCGTGTCTAGGAGACGGAAAGAGAAGGACCGTGACGTTTGGTGGGTAGAGAAGCGCAAAGCCCCAGTGTTACTGCGCCTGTAAAGCGCTTCCAAGGAAGGGTGCTGGCTAGCAACAGCTTTCAGTGCTGGCACTTTTCATCTCTGAGCAATTGCTCGACGTTTGCAATTTCTCAGCTCCTGTCTACGAGACGGAAAGAGAAGGACCGTGACGTTTGGTGCGTATAGAAGCGCAAAGCCCCAGTGTTGCTGCGCCTGTAAAGCGCTTCCAAGGAAGGGTGCTGGCTAGCAACAGCTTTCAGTGCTGGCACTTTTCATCTCTGAGCAATTGCTCGACGTTTGCAATTTCTCACCTGAGCTCTCTTTAGAGTGCGCGAGAGGATGAGCAGAAGATGAGGTGGCTAGAGAAGCCCAGAGCCCCAGTGTTCTTAGGCCTACAAAAGCGCTTCCAAGGAAGGGTGCTGGCTAGCAACAGCTTTCAGTGCTGGCACTTTTCATCTCTGAGCAATTGCTCGACGTTTGCAATTTCTCAGCTCGTGTCTAGGAGACGGAAAGAGAAGGACCGTGACGTTTGGTGGCTAGAGAAGCGCAAAGCCCCAGTGTTGCTGCGCCTGTAAAGTGCTTCCAAGGAAGGGTGCTGGCTAGCAAGAGCTTTCAGTGCTGGCACTTTTCATCTCTGAGCAATTGCTCGACGTTTGCAATTTCTCAGCTCGTGTCTACCGACGGAAAGAGAAGGACCGTGACGTTTGGTGCGTATAGAAGCGCAAAGCCCCAGTGTTGCTGCGCCTGTGAAAGCGCTTCCAAGGAAGGGTGCTGGCTAGCAACAGCTTTCAGTGCTGGCACTTTTCATCTCTGAGCAATTGCTCGACGTTTGCAATTTCTCACCTGAGCTCTCTTTAGAGTGCGCGAGAGGATGAGCAGAAGATGAGGTGGCTAGAGAAGCCCAGAGCCCCAGTGTTCTTAGGCCTACAAAAGCGCTTCCAAGGAAGGGTGCTGGCTAGCAACAGCTTTCAGTGCTGGCACTTTTCATCTCTGAGCAATTGCTCGACGTTTGCAATTTCTCAGCTCGTGTCTACGAGACGGAAAGAGAAGGACCGTGACGTTTGGTGGCTAGAGAAGCGCAAAGCCCCAGTGTTACTGCGCCTGTGAAAGCGCTTCCAAGGAAGGGTGCTGGCTAGCAACAGCTTTCAGTGCTGGCACTTTTCATCTCTGAGCAATTGCTCGACGTTTGCAATTTCTCAGCTCGTGTCTACGAGACGGAGAGATAGTGACCGTGACGTTTGGTGGCTAGAGAAGCGCAAAGCCCCAGTGTTACTGCGCCTGTGAAAGCGCTTCCAAGGAAGGGTGCTGGCTAGCAAGAGCTTTCAGTGCTGGCACTTTTCATCTCTGAGCAATTGCTCGACGTTTGCAATTTCTCACCTGAGCTCTCTTTAGAGTGCGCGAGAGGATGAGCAGAAGATGAGGTGGCTAGAGAAGCCCAGAGCCCCAGTGTTCTTAGGCCTACAAAAGCGCTTCCAAGGAAGGGTGCTGGCTAGCAACAGCTTTCAGTGCTGGCACTTTTCATCTCTGAGCAATTGCTCGACGTTTGCAATTTCTCAGCTCGTGTCTACGAGGCGGAAAGAGAATGACCGTGACGTTTGGTGCGTATAGAAGCGCAAAGCCCCAGTGTTGCTGCGCCTGTGAAAGCGCTTCCAAGGAAGGGTGCTGGCTAGCAAGAGCTTTCAGTGCTGGCACTTTTCATCTCTGAGCAATTGCTCGACGTTTGCAATTTCTCAGCTCGTGTCTACGAGACGGAGAGATAGTGACCGTGACGTTTGGTGGCTAGAGAAGCGCAAAGCCACAGTGTTACTGCGCCTGTGAAAGCGCTTCCAAGGAAGGGTGCTGGCTAGCAACAGCTTTCAGTGCTGGCACTTTTCATCTCTGAGCAATTGCTGGACGTTTGCAATTTCTCAGCTCGTGTCTACGAGACGGAGATATAGTGACCGTGACGTTTGGTGGCTAGAGAAGCGCAAAGCCACAGTGTTACTGCGCCTGTGAAAGCGCTTCCAAGGAAGGGTGCTGGCTAGCAACAGCTTTCAGTGCTGGCACTTTTCATCTCTGAGCAATTGCTCGACGTTTGCAATTTCTCACCTGAGCTCTCTTTAGAGTGCGCGAGAGGATGAGCAGAAGATGAGGTGGCTAGAGAAGCCCAGAGCCCCAGTGTTCTTAGGCCTACAAAAGCGCTTCCAAGGAAGGGTGCTGGCTAGCAACAGCTTTCAGTGCTGGCACTTTTCATCTCTGAGCAATTGCTCGACGTTTGCAATTTCTCAGCTCGTGTCTACGAGACGGAAAGAGAATGACCGTGACCTTTGGTGGCTAGAGAAGGGCAAAGCCCCAGTGTTACTGCGCCTGTGAAAGCGCTTCCAAGGAAGGGTGCTGGCTAGCAAGAGCTTTCAGTGCTGGCACTTTTCATCTCTGAGCAATTGCTCGATGTTTGCAATTTCTCACCTGAGCTCTCTTTAGAGTGTGCGAGAGGATGAGCAGAAGATGAGGTGGCTAGAGAAGCCCAGAGCCCCAGTGTTCTTAGGCCTACAAAAGCGCTTCCAAGGAAGGGTGCTGGCTAGCAACAGCTTTCAGTGCTGGCACTTTTCATCTCTGAGGAATTGCTCGACGTTTGCAATTTCTCAGCTCGTGTCTACGAGACGGAAAGAGAAGGACCGTGACGTTTGGTGGGTAGAGAAGCGCAAAGCCCCAGTGTTACTGCGCCTGTAAAGCGCTTCCAAGGAAGGGTGCTGGCTAGCAAGAGCTTTCAGTGCTGGCACTTTTCATCTCTGAGCAATTGCTCGACGTTTGCAATTTCTCAGCTCGTGTCTACGAGACGGAAAGAGAAGGACCATGACGTTTGGTGCGTATAGAAGCGCAAAGCCCCAGTGTTGCTGCGCCTGTGAAAGCGCTTCCAAGGAAGGGTGCTGGCTAGCAAGAGCTTTCAGTGCTGGCACTTTTCATCTCTGAGCAATTGCTGGACGTTTGCAATTTCTCACCTGAGCTCTCTTTAGAGTGCGCGAGAGGATGAGCAGAAGATGAGGTGGCTAGAGAAGCCCAGAGCCCCAGTGTTCTTAGGCCTACAAAAGCGCTTCCAAGGAAGGGTGCTGGCTAGCAACAGCTTTCAGTGCTGGCACTTTTCATCTCTGAGCAATTGCTCGACGTTTGCAATTTCTCAGCTCGTGTCTACGAGACGGAAAGAGAATGACCGTGACCTTTGGTGGCTAGAGAAGCGCAAAGCCCCAGTGTTACTGCGCCTGTGAAAGCGCTTCCAAGGAAGGGTGCTGGCTAGCAACAGCTTTCAGTGCTGGCACTTTTCATCTCTGAGCAATTGCTCGACGTTTGCAATTTCTCAGCTCGTGTCTACGAGACGGAGAGATAGTGACCGTGACGTTTGGTGGCTAGAGAAGCGCAAAGCCCCAGTGTTACTGCGCCTGTGAAAGCGCTTCCAAGGAAGGGTGCTGGCTAGCAACAGCTTTCAGTGCTGGCACTTTTCATCTCTGAGCAATTGCTCGACGTTTGCAATTTCTCACCTGAGCTCTCTTTAGAGTGCGCGAGAGGGTGAGCAGAAGATGAGGTGGCTAGAGAAGCCCAGAGCCTCAGTGTTCTTAGGCCTACAAAAGCGCTTCCAAGGAAGGGTGCTGGCTAGCAAGAGCTTTCAGTGCTGGCACTTTTCATCTCTGAGCAATTGCTCGACGTTTGCAATTTCTCAGCTCGTGTCTACGAGACGGAAAGAGAAGGACCATGACGTTTGGTGCTTATAGAAGCGCAAAGCCCCAGTGTTGCTGCGCCTGTGAAAGTGCTTCCAAGGAAGGGTGCTGGCTAGCAAGAGCTTTCAGTGCTGGCACTTTTCATCTCTGAGCAATTGCTCGACGTTTGCAATTTCTCACCTGAGCTCTCTTTAGAGTGCGCGAGAGGATGAGCAGAAGATGAGGTGGCTAGAGAAGCCCAGAGCCCCAGTGTTCTTAGGCCTACAAAAGCGCTTCCAAGGAAGGGTGCTGGCTAGCAACAGCTTTCAGTGCTGGCACTTTTCATCTCTGAGCAATTGCTCGACGTTTGCAATTTCTCAGCTCGTGTCTACGAGACGGAAAGAGAAGGACCGTGATGTTTGGTGGGTAGAGAAGCGCAAAGCCACAGTGTTGCTGCGCCTGTGAAAGTGCTTCCAAGGAAGGGTGCTGGCTAGCAAAAGCTTTCAGTGCTGGCACTTTTCTTCTCTGAGCATTTGCTAGACGTTTGCAATTTCTCCCCTGAGCTCTCTTTAGAGTGCGCGAGAGGATGAGCAGAAGATGAGGTGGCTAGAGAAGCCCAGAGCCCCAGTGTTCTTAGGCCTACAAAAGCGCTTCCAAGGAAGGGTGCTGGCTAGCAACAGCTTTCAGTGCTGGCACTTTTCATCTCTGAGCAATTGCTCGACATTTGCAATTTCTCAGCTCGTGTCTACGAGACGGAAAGAGAATGACCGTGACCTTTGGTGGCTAGAGAAGGGCAAAGCCCCAGTGTTACTGCGCCTGTGAAAGCGCTTCCAAGGAAGGGTGCTGGCTAGCAAGAGCTTTCAGTGCTGG
Source organism: Sarcoramphus papa (assembly GCA_037962945.1). Classification (NCBI taxonomy): domain Eukaryota; kingdom Metazoa; phylum Chordata; class Aves; order Accipitriformes; family Cathartidae; genus Sarcoramphus; species Sarcoramphus papa. The sequence goes on along the minus strand of JBBMRM010000084.1, from coordinate 3,837,906 downwards.
CACTTTTCATCTCTGAGCAATTGCTCGATGTTTGCAATTTCTCACCTGAGCTCTCTTTAGAGTGCGCGAGAGGATGAGCAGAAGATGAGGTGGCTAGAGAAGCCCAGAGCCCCAGTGTTCTTAGGCCTACAAAAGCGCTTCCAAGGAAGGGTGCTGGCTAGCAACAGCTTTCAGTGCTGGCACTTTTCATCTCTGAGCAATTGCTCGACGTTTGCAATTTCTCAGCTCGTGTCTACGAGACGGAAAGAGAAGGACCGTGACGTTTGGTGGGTAGAGAAGCGCAAAGCCACAGTGTTACTGCGCCTGTAAAGCGCTTCCAAGGAAGGGTGCTGGCTAGCAAGAGCTTTCAGTGCTGGCACTTTTCATCTCTGAGCAATTGCTCGACGTTTGCAATTTCTCAGCTCGTGTCTACGAGACGGAAAGAGAAGGACCATGACGTTTGGTGCGTATAGAAGCGCAAAGCCCCAGTGTTGCTGCGCCTGTGAAAGCGCTTCCAAGGAAGGGTGCTGGCTAGCAAGAGCTTTCAGTGCTGGCACTTTTCATCTCTGAGCAATTGCTGGACGTTTGCAATTTCTCACCTGAGCTCTCTTTAGAGTGCGCGAGAGGATGAGCAGAAGATGAGGTGGCTAGAGAAGCCCAGAGCCCCAGTGTTCTTAGGCCTACAAAAGCGCTTCCAAGGAAGGGTGCTGGCTAGCAACAGCTTTCAGTGCTGGCACTTTTCATCTCTGAGCAATTGCTGGACGTTTGCAATTTCTCAGCTCGTGTCTACGAGACGGAGAGATAGTGACCGTGACGTTTGGTGGCTAGAGAAGCGCAAAGCCCCAGTGTTACTGCGCCTGTGAAAGCGCTTCCAAGGAAGGGTGCTGGCTAGCAACAGCTTTCAGTGCTGGCACTTTTCATCTCTGAGCAATTGCTGGACGTTTGCAATTTCTCACCTGAGCTCTCTTTAGAGTGCGCGAGAGGGTGAGCAGAAGATGAGGTGGCTAGAGAAGCCCAGAGCCCCACTGTTCTTAGGCCTACAAAAGCGCTTCCAAGGAAGGGTGCTGGCTAGCAAGAGCTTTCAGTGCTGGCACTTTTCATCTCTGAGCAATTGCTCGACGTTTGCAATTTCTCAGCTCGTGTCTACGAGACGGAAAGAGAAGGACCATGACGTTTGGTGCGTATAGAAGCGCAAAGCCCCAGTGTTGCTGCGCCTGTGAAAGTGCTTCCAAGGAAGGGTGCTGGCTAGCAAGAGCTTTCAGTGCTGGCACTTTTCATCTCTGAGCAATTGCTCGACGTTTGCAATTTCTCCCCTGAGGTCTCTTTAGAGTGCGCGAGAGGATGAGCAGAAGATGAGGTGGCTAGAGAAGCCCAGAGCCCCAGTGTTCTTAGGCCTACAAAAGCGCTTCCAAGGAAGGGTGCTGGCTAGCAACAGCTTTCAGTGCTGGCACTTTTCATCTCTGAGCAATTGCTCGACGTTTGCAATTTCTCAGCTCGTGTCTACGAGACGGAAAGAGAAGGACCGTGACGTTTGGTGGGTAGAGAAGCGCAAAGCCACAGTGTTACTGCGCCTGTAAAGCGCTTCCAAGGAAGGGTGCTGGCTAGCAAAAGCTTTCAGTGCTGGCACTTTTCTTCTCTGAGCATTTGCTAGACGTTTGCAATTTCTCCCCTGAGGTCTCTTTAGAGTGCGCGAGAGGATGAGCAGAAGATGAGGTGGCTAGAGAAGCCCAGAGCCCCAGTGTTCTTAGGCCTACAAAAGCGCTTCCAAGGAAGGGTGCTGGCTAGCAACAGCTTTCAGTGCTGGCACTTTTCATCTCTGAGCAATTGCTCGACGTTTGCAATTTCTCAGCTCGTGTCTACGAGACGGAAAGAGAAGGACCATGACGTTTGGTGCGTATAGAAGCGCAAAGCCCCAGTGTTACTGCGCCTGTGAAAGCGCTTCCAAGGAAGGGTGCTGGCTAGCAACAGCTTTCAGTGCTGGCACTTTTCATCTCTGAGCAATTGCTCGACGTTTGCAATTTCTCAGCTCGTGTCTACGAGACGGAAAGAGAAGGACCGTGACGTTTGGTGCGTATAGAAGCGCAAAGCCCCAGTGTTGCTGCGCCTGTGAAAGCGCTTCCAAGGAAGGGTGCTGGCTAGCAACAGCTTTCAGTGCTGGCACTTTTCATCTCTGAGCAATTGCTCGACGTTTGCAATTTCTCAGCTCGTGTCTACCGACGGAAAGAGAAGGACCGTGACGTTTGGTGGGTAGAGAAGCGCAAAGCCCCAGTGTTACTGCGCCTGTAAAGCGCTTCCAAGGAAGGGTGCTGGCTAGCAAGAGCTTTCAGTGCTGGCACTTTTCATCTCTGAGCAATTGCTCGACGTTTGCAATTTCTCAGCTCGTGTCTACGAGACGGAAAGAGAAGGACCGTGACGTTTGGTGCGTATAGAAGCGCAAAGCCCCAGTGTTGCTGCGCCTGTGAAAGCGCTTCCAAGGAAGGGTGCTGGCTAGCAACAGCTTTCAGTGCTGGCACTTTTCATCTCTGAGCAATTGCTCGACGTTTGCAATTTCTCAGCTCGTGTCTACGAGACGGAAAGAGAAGGACCGTGACGTTTGGTGCGTATAGAAGCGCAAAGCCCCAGTGTTGCTGCGCCTGTGAAAGCGCTTCCAAGGAAGGGTGCTGGCTAGCAACAGCTTTCAGTGCTGGCACTTTTCATCTCTGAGCAATTGCTCGACGTTTGCAATTTCTCAGCTCGTGTCTACGAGACGGAGAGATAGTGACCGTGACGTTTGGTGGCTAGAGAAGCGCAAAGCCACAGTGTTACTGCGCCTGTGAAAGCACTTCCAAGGAAGGGTGCTGGCTAGCAAGAGCTTTCAGTGCTGGCACTTTTCATCTCTGAGCAATTGCTGGACGTTTGCAATTTCTCACCTGAGCTCTCTTTAGAGTGCGCGAGAGGGTGAGCAGAAGATGAGGTGGCTAGAGAAGCCCAGAGCCCCAGTGTTCTTAGGCCTACAAAAGCGCTTCCAAGGAAGGGTGCTGGCTAGCAACAGCTTTCAGTGCTGGCACTTTTCATCTCTGAGCAATTGCTCGACGTTTGCAATTTCTCAGCTCGTGTCTACGAGACGGAAAGAGAATGACCGTGACCTTTGGTGGGTAGAGAAGCGCAAAGCCCCAGTGTTACTGCGCCTGTAAAGCGCTTCCAAGGAAGGGTGCTGGCTAGCAAGAGCTTTCAGTGCTGGCACTTTTCATCTCTGAGCAATTGCTGGACGTTTGCAATTTCTCCCCTGAGCTCTCTTCAGAGTGCGCGAGAGGATGAGCAGAAGATGAGGTGGCTAGAGAAGCCCAGAGCCCCAGTGTTCTTAGGCCTACAAAAGCGCTTCCAAGGAAGGGTGCTGGCTAGCAACAGCTTTCAGTGCTGGCACTTTTCATCTCTGAGCAATTGCTCGACGTTTGCAATTTCTCAGCTCGTGTCTACGAGACGGAAAGAGAAGGACCGTGACCTTTGGTGGCTAGAGAAGGGCAAAGCCCCAGTGTTACTGCGCCTGTGAAAGCGCTTCCAAGGAAGGGTGCTGGCTAGCAAGAGCTTTCAGTGCTGGCACTTTTCATCTCTGAGCAATTGCTCGATGTTTGCAATTTCTCACCTGAGCTCTCTTTAGAGTGCGCGAGAGGATGAGCAGAAGATGAGGTGGCTAGAGAAGCCCAGAGCCCCAGTGTTCTTAGGCCTACAAAAGCGCTTCCAAGGAAGGGTGCTGGCTAGCAACAGCTTTCAGTGCTGGCACTTTTCATCTCTGAGCAATTGCTCGACGTTTGCAATTTCTCAGCTCGTGTCTACGAGACGGAAAGAGAAGGACCGTGACGTTTGGTGGGTAGAGAAGCGCAAAGCCACAGTGTTACTGCGCCTGTAAAGCGCTTCCAAGGAAGGGTGCTGGCTAGCAAGAGCTTTCAGTGCTGGCACTTTTCATCTCTGAGCAATTGCTCGACGTTTGCAATTTCTCAGCTCGTGTCTACGAGACGGAAAGAGAAGGACCATGACGTTTGGTGCGTATAGAAGCGCAAAGCCCCAGTGTTGCTGCGCCTGTGAAAGCGCTTCCAAGGAAGGGTGCTGGCTAGCAAGAGCTTTCAGTGCTGGCACTTTTCATCTCTGAGCAATTGCTGGACGTTTGCAATTTCTCACCTGAGCTCTCTTTAGAGTGCGCGAGAGGATGAGCAGAAGATGAGGTGGCTAGAGAAGCCCAGAGCCCCAGTGTTCTTAGGCCTACAAAAGCGCTTCCAAGGAAGGGTGCTGGCTAGCAACAGCTTTCAGTGCTGGCACTTTTCATCTCTGAGCAATTGCTGGACGTTTGCAATTTCTCAGCTCGTGTCTACGAGACGGAGATATAGTGACCGTGACGTTTGGTGGCTAGAGAAGCGCAAAGCCCCAGTGTTACTGCGCCTGTGAAAGCGCTTCCAAGGAAGGGTGCTGGCTAGCAACAGCTTTCAGTGCTGGCACTTTTCATCTCTGAGCAATTGCTGGACGTTTGCAATTTCTCACCTGAGGTCTCTTTAGATTGCGCGAGAGGGTGAGCAGAAGATGAGGTGGCTAGAGAAGCCCAGAGCCCCACTGTTCTTAGGCCTACAAAAGCGCTTCCAAGGAAGGGTGCTGGCTAGCAAGAGCTTTCAGTGCTGGCACTTTTCATCTCTGAGCAATTGCTCGACGTTTGCAATTTCTCAGCTCGTGTCTACGAGACGGAAAGAGAAGGACCATGACGTTTGGTGCTTATAGAAGCGCAAAGCCCCAGTGTTGCTGCGCCTGTGAAAGTGCTTCCAAGGAAGGGTGCTGGCTAGCAAGAGCTTTCAGTGCTGGCACTTTTCATCTCTGAGCAATTGCTCGACGTTTGCAATTTCTCCCCTGAGGTCTCTTTAGAGTGCGCGAGAGGATGAGCAGAAGATGAGGTGGCTAGAGAAGCCCAGAGCCCCAGTGTTCTTAGGCCTACAAAAGCGCTTCCAAGGAAGGGTGCTGGCTAGCAACAGCTTTCAGTGCTGGCACTTTTCATCTCTGAGCAATTGCTCGACGTTTGCAATTTCTCAGCTCGTGTCTACGAGACGGAAAGAGAAGGACCGTGATGTTTGGTGGGTAGAGAAGCGCAAAGCCACAGTGTTGCTGCGCCTGTGAAAGTGCTTCCAAGGAAGGGTGCTGGCTAGCAAAAGCTTTCAGTGCTGGCACTTTTCTTCTCTGAGCATTTGCTAGACGTTTGCAATTTCTCCCCTGAGGTCTCTTTAGAGTGCGCGAGAGGATGAGCAGAAGATGAGGTGGCTAGAGAAGCCCAGAGCCCCAGTGTTCTTAGGCCTACAAAAGCGCTTCCAAGGAAGGGTGCTGGCTAGCAACAGCTTTCAGTGCTGGCACTTTTCATCTCTGAGCAATTGCTCGACGTTTGCAATTTCTCAGCTCGTGTCTACGAGACGGAAAGAGAAGGACCATGACGTTTGGTGCGTATAGAAGCGCAAAGCCCCAGTGTTACTGCGCCTGTGAAAGCGCTTCCAAGGAAGGGTGCTGGCTAGCAACAGCTTTCAGTGCTGGCACTTTTCATCTCTGAGCAATTGCTCGACGTTTGCAATTTCTCAGCTCGTGTCTACCGACGGAAAGAGAAGGACCGTGACGTTTGGTGGGTAGAGAAGCGCAAAGCCCCAGTGTTACTGCGCCTGTAAAGCGCTTCCAAGGAAGGGTGCTGGCTAGCAAGAGCTTTCAGTGCTGGCACTTTTCATCTCTGAGCAATTGCTCGACGTTTGCAATTTCTCAGCTCGTGTCTACGAGACGGAAAGAGAAGGACCGTGACGTTTGGTGCGTATAGAAGCGCAAAGCCCCAGTGTTGCTGCGCCTGTGAAAGCGCTTCCAAGGAAGGGTGCTGGCTAGCAACAGCTTTCAGTGCTGGCACTTTTCATCTCTGAGCAATTGCTCGACGTTTGCAATTTCTCAGCTCGTGTCTACGAGACGGAAAGAGAAGGACCGTGACGTTTGGTGGCTAGAGAAGCGCAAAACCACAGTGTTACTGCGCCTGTGAAAGCGCTTCCAAGGAAGGGTGCTGGCTAGCAACAGCTTTCAGTGCTGGCACTTTTCATCTCTGAGCAATTGCTGGACGTTTGCAATTTCTCAGCTCGTGTCTACGAGACGGAGAGATAGTGACCGTGACGTTTGGTGGCTAGAGAAGCGCAAAGCCACAGTGTTACTGCGCCTGTGAAAGCGCTTCCAAGGAAGGGTGCTGGCTAGCAAGAGCTTTCAGTGCTGGCACTTTTCATCTCTGAGCAATTGCTGGACGTTTGCAATTTCTCACCTGAGCTCTCTTTAGAGTGCGCGAGAGGGTGAGCAGAAGATGAGGTGGCTAGAGAAGCCCAGAGCCCCAGTGTTCTTAGGCCTACAAAAGCGCTTCCAAGGAAGGGTGCTGGCTAGCAACAGCTTTCAGTGCTGGCACTTTTCATCTCTGAGCAATTGCTCGACGTTTGCAATTTCTCAGCTCGTGTCTACGAGACGGAAAGAGAAGGACCGTGACGTTTGGTGCGTATAGAAGCGCAAAGCCCCAGTGTTGCTGCGCCTGTGAAAGCGCTTCCAAGGAAGGGTGCTGGCTAGCAACAGCTTTCAGTGCTGGCACTTTTCATCTCTGAGCAATTGCTCGACGTTTGCAATTTCTCAGCTCGTGTCTACGAGACGGAAAGAGAAGGACCGTGACGTTTGGTGGCTAGAGAAGCGCAAAGCCCCAGTGTTGCTGCGCCTGTGAAAGCGCTTCCAAGGAAGGGTGCTGGCTAGCAACAGCTTTCAGTGCTGGCACTTTTCATCTCTGAGCAATTGCTCGACGTTTGCAATTTCTCAGCTCGTGTCTACGAGACGGAAAGAGAAGGACCGTGACGTTTGGTGGCTAGAGAAGCGCAAAACCACAGTGTTACTGCGCCTGTGAAAGCGCTTCCAAGGAAGGGTGCTGGCTAGCAACAGCTTTCAGTGCTGGCACTTTTCATCTCTGAGCAATTGCTGGACGTTTGCAATTTCTCAGCTCGTGTCTACGAGACGGAGAGATAGTGACCGTGACGTTTGGTGGCTAGAGAAGCGCAAAGCCACAGTGTTACTGCGCCTGTGAAAGCGCTTCCAAGGAAGGGTGCTGGCTAGCAAGAGCTTTCAGTGCTGGCACTTTTCATCTCTGAGCAATTGCTGGACGTTTGCAATTTCTCACCTGAGCTCTCTTTAGAGTGCGCGAGAGGGTGAGCAGAAGATGAGGTGGCTAGAGAAGCCCAGAGCCCCAGTGTTCTTAGGCCTACAAAAGCGCTTCCAAGGAAGGGTGCTGGCTAGCAACAGCTTTCAGTGCTGGCACTTTTCATCTCTGAGCAATTGCTCGACGTTTGCAATTTCTCAGCTCGTGTCTACGAGACGGAAAGAGAATGACCGTGACCTTTGGTGGCTAGAGAAGGGCAAAGCCCCAGTGTTACTGCGCCTGTGAAAGCGCTTCCAAGGAAGGGTGCTGGCTAGCAAGAGCTTTCAGTGCTGGCACTTTTCATCTCTGAGCAATTGCTCGATGTTTGCAATTTCTCACCTGAGCTCTCTTTAGAGTGCGCGAGAGGATGAGCAGAAGATGAGGTGGCTAGAGAAGCCCAGAGCCCCAGTGTTCTTAGGCCTACAAAAGCGCTTCCAAGGAAGGGTGCTGGCTAGCAACAGCTTTCAGTGCTGGCACTTTTCATCTCTGAGCAATTGCTCGACGTTTGCAATTTCTCAGCTCGTGTCTACGAGACGGAAAGAGAAGGACCGTGACGTTTGGTGGGTAGAGAAGCGCAAAGCCACAGTGTTACTGCGCCTGTAAAGCGCTTCCAAGGAAGGGTGCTGGCTAGCAAGAGCTTTCAGTGCTGGCACTTTTCATCTCTGAGCAATTGCTCGACGTTTGCAATTTCTCAGCTCGTGTCTACGAGACGGAAAGAGAAGGACCATGACGTTTGGTGCGTATAGAAGCGCAAAGCCCCAGTGTTGCTGCGCCTGTGAAAGCGCTTCCAAGGAAGGGTGCTGGCTAGCAAGAGCTTTCAGTGCTGGCACTTTTCATCTCTGAGCAATTGCTGGACGTTTGCAATTTCTCACCTGAGCTCTCTTTAGAGTGCGCGAGAGGATGAGCAGAAGATGAGGTGGCTAGAGAAGCCCAGAGCCCCAGTGTTCTTAGGCCTACAAAAGCGCTTCCAAGGAAGGGTGCTGGCTAGCAACAGCTTTCAGTGCTGGCACTTTTCATCTCTGAGCAATTGCTGGACGTTTGCAATTTCTCAGCTCGTGTCTACGAGACGGAGAGATAGTGACCGTGACGTTTGGTGGGTAGAGAAGCGCAAAGCCACAGTGTTACTGCGCCTGTGAAAGCGCTTCCAAGGAAGGGTGCTGGCTAGCAACAGCTTTCAGTGCTGGCACTTTTCATCTCTGAGCAATTGCTCGACGTTTGCAATTTCTCAGCTCGTGTCTACGAGACGGAAAGAGAAGGACCGTGACGTTTGGTGCGTATAGAAGCGCAAAGCCCCAGTGTTGCTGCGCCTGTGAAAGCGCTTCCAAGGAAGGGTGCTGGCTAGCAACAGCTTTCAGTGCTGGCACTTTTCATCTCTGAGCAATTGCTCGACGTTTGCAATTTCTCAGCTCGTGTCTACGAGACGGAAAGAGAAGGACCGTGACGTTTGGTGGCTAGAGAAGCGCAAAGCCCCAGTGTTGCTGCGCCTGTGAAAGCGCTTCCAAGGAAGGGTGCTGGCTAGCAACAGCTTTCAGTGCTGGCACTTTTCATCTCTGAGCAATTGCTCGACGTTTGCAATTTCTCAGCTCGTGTCTACGAGACGGAAAGAGAAGGACCGTGACGTTTGGTGGCTAGAGAAGCGCAAAACCACAGTGTTACTGCGCCTGTGAAAGCGCTTCCAAGGAAGGGTGCTGGCTAGCAACAGCTTTCAGTGCTGGCACTTTTCATCTCTGAGCAATTGCTGGACGTTTGCAATTTCTCAGCTCGTGTCTACGAGACGGAGAGATAGTGACCGTGACGTTTGGTGGCTAGAGAAGCGCAAAGCCACAGTGTTACTGCGCCTGTGAAAGCGCTTCCAAGGAAGGGTGCTGGCTAGCAAGAGCTTTCAGTGCTGGCACTTTTCATCTCTGAGCAATTGCTGGACGTTTGCAATTTCTCACCTGAGCTCTCTTTAGAGTGCGCGAGAGGGTGAGCAGAAGATGAGGTGGCTAGAGAAGCCCAGAGCCCCAGTGTTCTTAGGCCTACAAAAGCGCTTCCAAGGAAGGGTGCTGGCTAGCAACAGCTTTCAGTGCTGGCACTTTTCATCTCTGAGCAATTGCTCGACGTTTGCAATTTCTCAGCTCGTGTCTACGAGACGGAAAGAGAATGACCGTGACCTTTGGTGGCTAGAGAAGGGCAAAGCCCCAGTGTTACTGCGCCTGTGAAAGCGCTTCCAAGGAAGGGTGCTGGCTAGCAAGAGCTTTCAGTGCTGGCACTTTTCATCTCTGAGCAATTGCTCGATGTTTGCAATTTCTCACCTGAGCTCTCTTTAGAGTGCGCGAGAGGATGAGCAGAAGATGAGGTGGCTAGAGAAGCCCAGAGCCCCAGTGTTCTTAGGCCTACAAAAGCGCTTCCAAGGAAGGGTGCTGGCTAGCAACAGCTTTCAGTGCTGGCACTTTTCATCTCTGAGCAATTGCTCGACGTTTGCAATTTCTCAGCTCGTGTCTACGAGACGGAAAGAGAAGGACCGTGACGTTTGGTGGGTAGAGAAGCGCAAAGCCACAGTGTTACTGCGCCTGTAAAGCGCTTCCAAGGAAGGGTGCTGGCTAGCAAGAGCTTTCAGTGCTGGCACTTTTCATCTCTGAGCAATTGCTCGACGTTTGCAATTTCTCAGCTCGTGTCTACGAGACGGAAAGAGAAGGACCATGACGTTTGGTGCGTATAGAAGCGCAAAGCCCCAGTGTTGCTGCGCCTGTGAAAGCGCTTCCAAGGAAGGGTGCTGGCTAGCAAGAGCTTTCAGTGCTGGCACTTTTCATCTCTGAGCAATTGCTGGACGTTTGCAATTTCTCACCTGAGCTCTCTTTAGAGTGCGCGAGAGGATGAGCAGAAGATGAGGTGGCTAGAGAAGCCCAGAGCCCCAGTGTTCTTAGGCCTACAAAAGCGCTTCCAAGGAAGGGTGCTGGCTAGCAACAGCTTTCAGTGCTGGCACTTTTCATCTCTGAGCAATTGCTGGACGTTTGCAATTTCTCAGCTCGTGTCTACGAGACGGAGAGATAGTGACCGTGACGTTTGGTGGGTAGAGAAGCGCAAAGCCACAGTGTTACTGCGCCTGTGAAAGCGCTTCCAAGGAAGGGTGCTGGCTAGCAACAGCTTTCAGTGCTGGCACTTTTCATCTCTGAGCAATTGCTCGACGTTTGCAATTTCTCACCTGAGGTCTCTTTAGAGTGCGCGAGAGGGTGAGCAGAAGATGAGGTGGCTAGAGAAGCCCAGAGCCCCAGTGTTCTTAGGCCTACAAAAGCGCTTCCAAGGAAGGGTGCTGGCTAGCAAGAGCTTTCAGTGCTGGCACTTTTCATCTCTGAGCAATTGCTCGACGTTTGCAATTTCTCAGCTCGTGTCTACGAGACGGAAAGAGAAGGACCATGACGTTTGGTGCTTATAGAAGCGCAAAGCCCCAGTGTTGCTGCGCCTGTGAAAGTGCTTCCAAGGAAGGGTGCTGGCTAGCAAGAGCTTTCAGTGCTGGCACTTTTCATCTCTGAGCAATTGCTCGACGTTTGCAATTTCTCCCCTGAGGTCTCTTTAGAGTGCGCGAGAGGATGAGCAGAAGATGAGGTGGCTAGAGAAGCCCAGAGCCCCAGTGTTCTTAGGCCTACAAAAGCGCTTCCAAGGAAGGGTGCTGGCTAGCAACAGCTTTCAGTGCTGGCACTTTTCATCTCTGAGCAATTGCTCGACGTTTGCAATTTCTCAGCTCGTGTCTACGAGACGGAAAGAGAAGGACCGTGATGTTTGGTGGGTAGAGAAGCGCAAAGCCACAGTGTTGCTGCGCCTGTGAAAGTGCTTCCAAGGAAGGGTGCTGGCTAGCAAAAGCTTTCAGTGCTGGCACTTTTCTTCTCTGAGCATTTGCTAGACGTTTGCAATTTCTCCCCTGAGGTCTCTTTAGAGTGCGCGAGAGGATGAGCAGAAGATGAGGTGGCTAGAGAAGCCCAGAGCCCCAGTGTTCTTAGGCCTACAAAAGCGCTTCCAAGGAAGGGTGCTGGCTAGCAACAGCTTTCAGTGCTGGCACTTTTCATCTCTGAGCAATTGCTGGACGTTTGCAATTTCTCAGCTCGTGTCTACGAGACGGAAAGAGAAGGACCATGACGTTTGGTGCGTATAGAAGCGCAAAGCCCCAGTGTTACTGCGCCTGTGAAAGCGCTTCCAAGGAAGGGTGCTGGCTAGCAACAGCTTTCAGTGCTGGCACTTTTCATCTCTGAGCAATTGCTCGACGTTTGCAATTTCTCAGCTCGTGTCTACCGACGGAAAGAGAAGGACCGTGACGTTTGGTGGGTAGAGAAGCGCAAAGCCCCAGTGTTACTGCGCCTGTAAAGCGCTTCCAAGGAAGGGTGCTGGCTAGCAAGAGCTTTCAGTGCTGGCACTTTTCATCTCTGAGCAATTGCTCGACGTTTGCAATTTCTCAGCTCGTGTCTACGAGACGGAAAGAGAAGGACCGTGACGTTTGGTGCGTATAGAAGCGCAAAGCCCCAGTGTTGCTGCGCCTGTGAAAGCGCTTCCAAGGAAGGGTGCTGGCTAGCAACAGCTTTCAGTGCTGGCACTTTTCATCTCTGAGCAATTGCTCGACGTTTGCAATTTCTCAGCTCGTGTCTACGAGACGGAAAGAGAAGGACCGTGACGTTTGGTGGCTAGAGAAGCGCAAAACCACAGTGTTACTGCGCCTGTGAAAGCGCTTCCAAGGAAGGGTGCTGGCTAGCAACAGCTTTCAGTGCTGGCACTTTTCATCTCTGAGCAATTGCTGGACGTTTGCAATTTCTCAGCTCGTGTCTACGAGACGGAGAGATAGTGACCGTGACGTTTGGTGGCTAGAGAAGCGCAAAGCCACAGTGTTACTGCGCCTGTGAAAGCGCTTCCAAGGAAGGGTGCTGGCTAGCAAGAGCTTTCAGTGCTGGCACTTTTCATCTCTGAGCAATTGCTGGACGTTTGCAATTTCTCACCTGAGCTCTCTTTAGAGTGCGCGAGAGGGTGAGCAGAAGATGAGGTGGCTAGAGAAGCCCAGAGCCCCACTGTTCTTAGGCCTACAAAAGCGCTTCCAAGGAAGGGTGCTGGCTAGCAAGAGCTTTCAGTGCTGGCACTTTTCATCTCTGAGCAATTGCTCGACGTTTGCAATTTCTCAGCTCGTGTCTACGAGACGGAAAGAGAAGGACCATGACGTTTGGTGCTTATAGAAGCGCAAAGCCCCAGTGTTGCTGCGCCTGTGAAAGTGCTTCCAAGGAAGGGTGCTGGCTAGCAAGAGCTTTCAGTGCTGGCACTTTTCATCTCTGAGCAATTGCTCGACGTTTGCAATTTCTCCCCTGAGGTCTCTTTAGAGTGCGCGAGAGGATGAGCAGAAGATGAGGTGGCTAGAGAAGCCCAGAGCCCCAGTGTTCTTAGGCCTACAAAAGCGCTTCCAAGGAAGGGTGCTGGCTAGCAACAGCTTTCAGTGCTGGCACTTTTCATCTCTGAGCAATTGCTCGACGTTTGCAATTTCTCAGCTCGTGTCTACGAGACGGAAAGAGAAGGACCGTGATGTTTGGTGGGTAGAGAAGCGCAAAGCCACAGTGTTGCTGCGCCTGTGAAAGTGCTTCCAAGGAAGGGTGCTGGCTAGCAAAAGCTTTCAGTGCTGGCACTTTTCTTCTCTGAGCATTTGCTAGACGTTTGCAATTTCTCCCCTGAGGTCTCTTTAGAGTGCGCGAGAGGATGAGCAGAAGATGAGGTGGCTAGAGAAGCCCAGAGCCCCAGTGTTCTTAGGCCTACAAAAGCGCTTCCAAGGAAGGGTGCTGGCTAGCAACAGCTTTCAGTGCTGGCACTTTTCATCTCTGAGCAATTGCTGGACGTTTGCAATTTCTCAGCTCGTGTCTACGAGACGGAAAGAGAAGGACCATGACGTTTGGTGCGTATAGAAGCGCAAAGCCCCAGTGTTACTGCGCCTGTGAAAGCGCTTCCAAGGAAGGGTGCTGGCTAGCAACAGCTTTCAGTGCTGGCACTTTTCATCTCTGAGCAATTGCTCGACGTTTGCAATTTCTCAGCTCGTGTCTACCGACGGAAAGAGAAGGACCGTGACGTTTGGTGGGTAGAGAAGCGCAAAGCCCCAGTGTTACTGCGCCTGTAAAGCGCTTCCAAGGAAGGGTGCTGGCTAGCAAGAGCTTTCAGTGCTGGCACTTTTCATCTCTGAGCAATTGCTCGACGTTTGCAATTTCTCAGCTCGTGTCTACGAGACGGAAAGAGAAGGACCGTGACGTTTGGTGCGTATAGAAGCGCAAAGCCCCAGTGTTGCTGCGCCTGTGAAAGCGCTTCCAAGGAAGGGTGCTGGCTAGCAACAGCTTTCAGTGCTGGCACTTTTCATCTCTGAGCAATTGCTCGACGTTTGCAATTTCTCAGCTCGTGTCTACGAGACGGAAAGAGAAGGACCGTGACGTTTGGTGGCTAGAGAAGCGCAAAACCACAGTGTTACTGCGCCTGTGAAAGCGCTTCCAAGGAAGGGTGCTGGCTAGCAACAGCTTTCAGTGCTGGCACTTTTCATCTCTGAGCAATTGCTGGACGTTTGCAATTTCTCAGCTCGTGTCTACGAGACGGAGAGATAGTGACCGTGACGTTTGGTGGCTAGAGAAGCGCAAAGCCACAGTGTTACTGCGCCTGTGAAAGCGCTTCCAAGGAAGGGTGCTGGCTAGCAAGAGCTTTCAGTGCTGGCACTTTTCATCTCTGAGCAATTGCTGGACGTTTGCAATTTCTCACCTGAGCTCTCTTTAGAGTGCGCGAGAGGGTGAGCAGAAGATGAGGTGGCTAGAGAAGCCCAGAGCCCCAGTGTTCTTAGGCCTACAAAAGCGCTTCCAAGGAAGGGTGCTGGCTAGCAACAGCTTTCAGTGCTGGCACTTTTCATCTCTGAGCAATTGCTCGACGTTTGCAATTTCTCAGCTCGTGTCTACGAGACGGAAAGAGAAGGACCATGACGTTTGGTGCTTATAGAAGCGCAAAGCCCCAGTGTTGCTGCGCCTGTGAAAGTGCTTCCAAGGAAGGGTGCTGGCTAGCAAGAGCTTTCAGTGCTGGCACTTTTCATCTCTGAGCAATTGCTCGACGTTTGCAATTTCTCCCCTGAGGTCTCTTTAGAGTGCGCGAGAGGATGAGCAGAAGATGAGGTGGCTAGAGAAGCCCAGAGCCCCAGTGTTCTTAGGCCTACAAAAGCGCTTCCAAGGAAGGGTGCTGGCTAGCAACAGCTTTCAGTGCTGGCACTTTTCATCTCTGAGCAATTGCTCGACGTTTGCAATTTCTCAGCTCGTGTCTACGAGACGGAAAGAGAAGGACCGTGATGTTTGGTGGGTAGAGAAGCGCAAAGCCACAGTGTTGCTGCGCCTGTGAAAGTGCTTCCAAGGAAGGGTGCTGGCTAGCAAAAGCTTTCAGTGCTGGCACTTTTCTTCTCTGAGCATTTGCTAGACGTTTGCAATTTCTCACCTGAGCTCTCTTTAGAGTGCGCGAGAGGATGAGCAGAAGATGAGGTGGCTAGAGAAGCCCAGAGCCCCAGTGTTCTTAGGCCTACAAAAGCGCTTCCAAGGAAGGGTGCTGGCTAGCAACAGCTTTCAGTGCTGGCACTTTTCATCTCTGAGCAATTGCTCGATGTTTGCAATTTCTCACCTGAGCTCTCTTTAGAGTGCGCGAGAGGATGAGCAGAAGATGAGGTGGCTAGAGAAGCCCAGAGCCCCAGTGTTCTTAGGCCTACAAAAGCGCTTCCAAGGAAGGGTGCTGGCTAGCAACAGCTTTCAGTGCTGGCACTTTTCATCTCTGAGCAATTGCTGGACGTTTGCAATTTCTCAGCTCGTGTCTACGAGACGGAAAGAGAAGGACCGTGACGTTTGGTGGGTAGAGAAGCGCAAAGCCCCAGTGTTACTGCGCCTGTAAAGTGCTTCCAAGGAAGGGTGCTGGCTAGCAACAGCTTTCAGTGCTGGCACTTTTCATCTCTGAGCAATTGCTCGACGTTTGCAATTTCTCAGCTCCTGTCTACGAGACGGAAAGAGAAGGACCGTGACGTTTGGTGCGTATAGAAGCGCAAAGCCCCAGTGTTGCTGCGCCTGTAAAGCGCTTCCAAGGAAGGGTGCTGGCTAGCAACAGCTTTCAGTGCTGGCACTTTTCATCTCTGAGCAATTGCTCGACGTTTGCAATTTTTCACCTGAGCTCTCTTTAGAGTGCGCGAGAGGATGAGCAGAAGATGAGGTGGTTAGAGAAGCCCAGAGCACCAATGTTCTTAGGCCTACAAAAGCGCTTCCAAGGAAGGGTGCTGGCTAGCAACAGCTTTCAGTGCTGGCACTTTTCATCTCTGAGCAATTGCTGGACGTTTGCAATTGCTCAGCTCGTGTCTAGGAGACGGAAAGAGAAGGACCGTGACGTTTGGTGGGTAGAGAAGCGCAAAGCCCCAGTGTTACTGCGCCTGTAAAGTGCTTCCAAGGAAGGGTGCTGGCTAGCAAGAGCTTTCAGTGCTGGCACTTTTCATCTCTGAGCAATTGCTCGACGTTTGCAATTTCTCAGCTCGTGTCTACCGACGGAAAGAGAATGACCGTGACGTTTGGTGCGTATAGAAGCGCAAAGCCCCAGTGTTGCTGCGCCTGTGAAAGCGCTTCCAAGGAAGGGTGCTGGCTAGCAAGAGCTTTCAGTGCTGGCACTTTTCTTCTCTGAGCATTTGCTCGACGTTTGCAATTTCTCACCTGAGCTCTCTTTAGAGTGCGCGAGAGGATGAGCAGAAGATGAGGTGGCTAGAGAAGCCCAGAGCCCCAGTGTTCTTAGGCCTACAAAAGCACTTCCAAGGAAGGGTGCTGGCTAGCAACAGCTTTCAGTGCTGGCACTTTTCATCTCTGAGCAATTGCTCGATGTTTGCAATTTCTCAGCTCGTGTCTACGAGACGGAAAGAGAATGACCGTGACGTTTGGTGGCTAGAGAAGAGCAAAGCCCCAGTGTTACTGCGCCTGTAAAGTGCTTCCAAGGAAGGGTGCTGGCTAGCAACAGCTTTCAGTGCTGGCACTTTTCATCTCTGAGCAATTGCTGGACGTTTGCAATTTCTCAGCTCGTGTCTACGAGACGGAGAGATAGTGACCGTGACGTTTGGTGGCTAGAGAAGCGCAAAGCCCCAGTGTTACTGCGCCTGTGAAAGCGCTTCCAAGGAAGGGTGCTGGCTAGCAACAGCTTTCAGTGCTGGCACTTTTCATCTCTGAGCAATTGCTGGACGTTTGCAATTTCTCACCTGAGCTCTCTTTAGAGTGCGCGAGAGGATGAGCAGAAGATGAGGTGGCTAGAGAAGCCCAGAGCCCCACTGTTCTTAGGCCTACAAAAGCGCTTCCAAGGAAGGGTGCTGGCTAGCAACAGCTTTCAGTGCTGGCACTTTTCATCTCTGAGCAATTGCTCGACGTTTGCAATTTCTCAGCTCGTGTCTAGGAGACGGAAAGAGAAGGACCGTGACGTTTGGTGGGTAGAGAAGCGCAAAGCCCCAGTGTTACTGCGCCTGTAAAGCGCTTCCAAGGAAGGGTGCTGGCTAGCAACAGCTTTCAGTGCTGGCACTTTTCATCTCTGAGCAATTGCTCGACGTTTGCAATTTCTCAGCTCCTGTCTACGAGACGGAAAGAGAAGGACCGTGACGTTTGGTGCGTATAGAAGCGCAAAGCCCCAGTGTTGCTGCGCCTGTAAAGCTCTTCCAAGGAAGGGTGCTGGCTAGCAACAGCTTTCAGTGCTGGCACTTTTCATCTCTGAGCAATTGCTGGACGTTTGCAATTTCTCACCTGAGCTCTCTTTAGAGTGCGCGAGAGGATGAGCAGAAGATTAGGTGGCTAGAGAAGCCCAGAGCCCCAGTGTTCTTAGGCCTACAAAAGCGCTTCCAAGGAAGGGTGCTGGCTAGCAACAGCTTTCAGTGCTGGCACTTTTCATCTCTGAGCAATTGCTCGACGTTTGCAATTTCTCAGCTCGTGTCTAGGAGACGGAAAGAGAAGGACCGTGACGTTTGGTGGCTAGAGAAGCGCAAAGCCACAGTGTTACTGCGCCTGTAAAGTGCTTCCAAGGAAGGGTGCTGGCTAGCAAGAGCTTTCAGTGCTGGCACTTTTCATCTCTGAGCAATTGCTCGACGTTTGCAATTTCTCAGCTCGTGTCTACCGACGGAAAGAGAATGACCGTGACGTTTGGTGGCTAGAGAAGCGCAAAGCCCCAGTGTTACTGCGCCTGTGAAAGCGCTTCCAAGGAAGGGTGCTGGCTAGCAAGAGCTTTCAGTGCTGGCACTTTTCTTCTCTGAGCATTTGCTCGACGTTTGCAATTTTTCACCTGAGCTCTCTTTAGAGTGCGCGAGAGGATGAGCAGAAGATGAGGTGGCTAGAGAAGCCCAGAGCCCCAGTGTTCTTAGGCCTACAAAAGCGCTTCCAAGGAAGGGTGCTGGCTAGCAACAGCTTTCAGTGCTGGCACTTTTCATCTCTGAGCAATTGCTGGACGTTTGCAATTTCTCAGCTCGTGTCTACGAGACGGAAAGAGAATGACCGTGACGTTTGGTGGCTAGAGAAGCGCAAAGCCCCAGTGTTACTGCGCCTGTGAAAGCGCTTCCAAGGAAGGGTGCTGGCTAGCAACAGCTTTCAGTGCTGGCACTTTTCATCTCTGAGCAATTGCTCGACGTTTGCAATTTCTCAGCTCGTGTCTACGAGACGGAAAAAGAATGAACGTGACGTTTGGTGGCTAGAGAAGCGCAAAGCCCCAGTGTTACTGCGCCTGTGAAAGCGCTTCCAAGGAAGGGTGCTGGCTAGCAACAGCTTTCAGTGCTGGCACTTTTCATCTCTGAGCAATTGCTGGACGTTTGCAATTTCTCAGCTCGTGTCTACGAGACGGAGAGATAGTGACCGTGACGTTTGGTGGCTAGAGAAGCGCAAAGCCCCAGTGTTACTGCGCCTGTGAAAGCGCTTCCAAGGAAGGGTGCTGGCTAGCAAGAGCTTTCAGTGCTGGCACTTTTCATGTCTGAGCAATTGCTCGACGTTTGCAATTTCTCACCTGAGCTCTCTTTAGAGTGCGCGAGAGGATGAGCAGAAGATGAGGTGGCTAGAGAAGCCCAGAGCCCCAGTGTTCTTAGGCCTACAAAAGCACTTCCAAGGAAGGGTGCTGGCTAGCAACAGCTTTCAGTGCTGGCACTTTTCATCTCTGAGCAATTGCTCGACGTTTGCAATTTCTCAGCTCGTGTCTACGAGACGGAAAGAGAAGGACCATGATGTTTGGTGCGTATAGAAGCGCAAAGCCCCAGTGTTGCTGCGCCTGTGAAAGCGCTTCCAAGGAAGGGTGCTGGCTAGCAAGAGCTTTCAGTGCTGGCACTTTTCATCTCTGAGCAATTGCTGGACGTTTGCAATTTCTCACCTGAGCTCTCTTTAGAGTGCGCGAGAGGATGAGCAGAAGATGAGGTGGCTAGAGAAGCCCAGAGCCCCAGTGTTCTTAGGCCTACAAAAGCGCTTCCAAGGAAGGGTGCTGGCTAGCAACAGCTTTCAGTGCTGGCACTTTTCAGCTCTGAGCAATTGCTCGACGTTTGCAATTTCTCAGCTCGTGTCTACGAGACGGAAAGAGAAGGACCGTGACGTTTGGTGCGTATAGAAGCGCAAAGCCCCAGTGTTACTGCGCCTGTGAAAGCGCTTCCAAGGAAGGGTGCTGGCTAGCAACAGCTTTCAGTGCTGGCACTTTTCATCTCTGAGCAATTGCTCGACGTTTGCAATTTCTCAGCTCGTGTCTACCGACGGAAAGAGAAGGACCGTGACGTTTGGTGGGTAGAGAAGCGCAAAGCCCCAGTGTTACTGCGCCTGTAAAGCGCTTCCAAGGAAGGGTGCTGGCTAGCAACAGCTTTCAGTGCTGGCACTTTTCATCTCTGAGCAATTGCTGGACGTTTGCAATTTCTCAGCTCGTGTCTACGAGACGGAGAGATAGTGACCGTGACGTTTGGTGGCTAGAGAAGCGCAAAGCCACAGTGTTACTGCGCCTGTGAAAGCGCTTCCAAGGAAGGGTGCTGGCTAGCAAGAGCTTTCAGTGCTGGCACTTTTCATCTCTGAGCAATTGCTGGACGTTTGCAATTTCTCACCTGAGCTCTCTTTAGAGTGCGCGAGAGGGTGAGCAGAAGATGAGGTGGCTAGAGAAGCCCAGAGCCCCAGTGTTCTTAGGCCTACAAAAGCGCTTCCAAGGAAGGGTGCTGGCTAGCAACAGCTTTCAGTGCTGGCACTTTTCATCTCTGAGCAATTGCTCGACGTTTGCAATTTCTCAGCTCCTGTCTACGAGACGGAAAGAGAAGGACCATGACGTTTGGTGCGTATAGAAGCGCAAAGCCCCAGTGTTGCTGCGCCTGTGAAAGCGCTTCCAAGGAAGGGTGCTGGCTAGCAAGAGCTTTCAGTGCTGGCACTTTTCATCTCTGAGCAATTGCTCGACGTTTGCAATTTCTCACCTGAGCTCTCTTTAGAGTGCGCGAGAGGATGAGCAGAAGATGAGGTGGCTAGAGAAGCCCAGAGCCCCAGTGTTCTTAGGCCTACAAAAGCGCTTCCAAGGAAGGGTGCTGGCTAGCAACAGCTTTCAGTGCTGGCACTTTTCATCTCTGAGCAATTGCTCGACGTTTGCAATTTCTCAGCTCGTGTCTAGGAGACGGAAAGAGAAGGACCGTGACGTTTGGTGCGTATAGAAGCGCAAAGCCCCAGTGTTGCTGCGCCTGTGAAAGCGCTTCCAAGGAAGGGTGCTGGCTAGCAACAGCTTTCAGTGCTGGCACTTTTCATCTCTGAGCAATTGCTCGACGTTTGCAATTTCTCAGCTCGTGTCTACGAGACGGAAAGAGAATGACCGTGACGTTTGGTGGCTAGAGAAGCGCAAAGCCACAGTGTTACTGCGCCTGTGAAAGCGCTTCCAAGGAAGGGTGCTGGCTAGCAACAGCTTTCAGTGCTGGCACTTTTCATCTCTGAGCAATTGCTCGACGTTTGCAATTTCTCAGCTCCTGTCTACGAGACGGAAAGAGAAGGACCGTGACGTTTGGTGCGTATAGAAGCGCAAAGCCCCAGTGTTGCTGCGCCTGTAAAGCGCTTCCAAGGAAGGGTGCTGGCTAGCAACAGCTTTCAGTGCTGGCACTTTTCATCTCTGAGCAATTGCTCGATGTTTGCAATTTCTCAGCTCGTGTCTACGAGACGGAGAGATAGTGACCGTGACGTTTGGTGGCTAGAGAAGCGCAAAGCCCCAGTGTTACTGCGCCTGTGAAAGCGCTTCCAAGGAAGGGTGCTGGCTAGCAACAGCTTTCAGTGCTGGCACTTTTCATCTCTGAGCAATTGCTGGACGTTTGCAATTTCTCACCTGAGCTCTCTTTAGAGTGCGCGAGAGGATGAGCAGAAGATGAGGTGGCTAGAGAAGCCCAGAGCCCCACTGTTCTTAGGCCTACAAAAGCGCTTCCAAGGAAGGGTGCTGGCTAGCAACAGCTTTCAGTGCTGGCACTTTTCATCTCTGAGCAATTGCTCGACGTTTGCAATTTCTCAGCTCGTGTCTAGGAGACGGAAAGAGAAGGACCGTGACGTTTGGTGGGTAGAGAAGCGCAAA
Source organism: Sarcoramphus papa (assembly GCA_037962945.1). NCBI lineage: Eukaryota > Metazoa > Chordata > Aves > Accipitriformes > Cathartidae > Sarcoramphus > Sarcoramphus papa. Next base: position 3,817,178 of record JBBMRM010000084.1, on the reverse strand, counting down.
GCCCCAGTGTTACTGCGCCTGTAAAGCGCTTCCAAGGAAGGGTGCTGGCTAGCAACAGCTTTCAGTGCTGGCACTTTTCATCTCTGAGCAATTGCTCGACGTTTGCAATTTCTCAGCTCGTGTCTACGAGACGGAAAGAGAAGGACCGTGACGTTTGGTGGCTAGAGAAGCGCAAAGCCCCAGTGTTGCTGCGCCTGTAAAGCTCTTCCAAGGAAGGGTGCTGGCTAGCAACAGCTTTCAGTGCTGGCACTTTTCATCTCTGAGCAATTGCTGGACGTTTGCAATTTCTCACCTGAGCTCTCTTTAGAGTGCGCGAGAGGATGAGCAGAAGATGAGGTGGCTAGAGAAGCCCAGAGCCCCACTGTTCTTAGGCCTACAAAAGCGCTTCCAAGGAAGGGTGCTGGCTAGCAACAGCTTTCAGTGCTGGCACTTTTCATCTCTGAGCAATTGCTCGACGTTTGCAATTGCTCAGCTCGTGTCTAGGAGACGGAAAGAGAAGGACCGTGACGTTTGGTGGCTAGAGAAGCGCAAAGCCCCAGTGTTACTGCGCCTGTAAAGTGCTTCCAAGGAAGGGTGCTGGCTAGCAAGAGCTTTCAGTGCTGGCACTTTTCATCTCTGAGCAATTGCTCGACGTTTGCAATTTCTCAGCTCGTGTCTACCGACGGAAAGAGAATGACCGTGACGTTTGGTGGCTAGAGAAGCGCAAAGCCCCAGTGTTGCTGCGCCTGTGAAAGCGCTTCCAAGGAAGGGTGCTGGCTAGCAACAGCTTTCAGTGCTGGCACTTTTCTTCTCTGAGCATTTGCTCGACGTTTGCAATTTTTCACCTGAGCTCTCTTTAGAGTGCGCGAGAGGATGAGCAGAAGATGAGGTGGCTAGAGAAGCCCAGAGCCCCAGTGTTCTTAGGCCTACAAAAGCGCTTCCAAGGAAGGGTGCTGGCTAGCAACAGCTTTCAGTGCTGGCACTTTTCATCTCTGAGCAATTGCTGGACGTTTGCAATTTCTCAGCTCGTGTCTACGAGACGGAAAGAGAATGACCGTGACGTTTGGTGGCTAGAGAAGCGCAAAGCCCCAGTGTTACTGCGCCTGTGAAAGCGCTTCCAAGGAAGGGTGCTGGCTAGCAAGAGCTTTCAGTGCTGGCACTTTTCATCTCTGAGCAATTGCTCGACGTTTGCAATTTCTCAGCTCGTGTCTAGGAGACGGAAAGAGAAGGACCGTGACGTTTGGTGCGTAGAGAAGCGCAAAGCCCCAGTGTTGCTGCGCCTGTAAAGCGCTTCCAAGGAAGGGTGCTGGCTAGCAAGAGCTTTCAGTGCTGGCACTTTTCATCTCTGAGCAATTGCTGGACGTTTGCAATTTCTCAGCTCGTGTCTACGAGACGGAAAGAGAATGACCGTGACGTTTGGTGGCTAGAGAAGCGCAAAGCCCCAGTGTTACTGCGCCTGTGAAAGCGCTTCCAAGGAAGGGTGCTGGCTAGCAAGAGCTTTCAGTGCTGGCACTTTTCATGTCTGAGCAATTGCTCGACGTTTGCAATTTCTCACCTGAGCTCTCTTTAGAGTGCGCGAGAAGATGAGCAGAAGATGAGGTGGTTAGAGAAGCCCAGAGCCCCAGTGTTCTTAGGCCTACAAAAGCGCTTCCAAGGAAGGGTGCTGGCTAGCAACAGCTTTCAGTGCTGGCACTTTTCATCTCTGAGCAATTGCTCGACGTTTGCAATTTCTCAGCTCGTGTCTACGAGACGGAAAGAGAAGGACCATGACGTTTGGTGCGTATAGAAGTGCAAAGCCCCAGTGTTGCTGCGCCTGTGAAAGCGCTTCCAAGGAAGGGTGCTGGCTAGCAAGAGCTTTCAGTGCTGGCACTTTTCATCTCTGAGCAATTGCTGGACGTTTGCAATTTCTCACCTGAGCTCTCTTTAGAGTGCGCGAGAGGATGAGCAGAAGATGAGGTGGCTAGAGAAGCCCAGAGCCCCAGTGTTCTTAGGCCTACAAAAGCGCTTCCAAGGAAGGGTGCTGGCTAGCAAGAGCTTTCAGTGCTGGCACTTTTCATCTCTGAGCAATTGCTCGACGTTTGCAATTTCTCAGCTCGTGTCTACGAGACGGAAAGAGAAGGACCGTGACGTTTGGTGCGTATAGAAGCGCAAAGCCCCAGTGTTACTGCGCCTGTGAAAGCGCTTCCAAGGAAGGGTGCTGGCTAGCAACAGCTTTCAGTGCTGGCACTTTTCATCTCTGAGCAATTGCTCGACGTTTGCAATTTCTCAGCTCGTGTCTACCGACGGAAAGAGAAGGACCGTGACGTTTGGTGGGTAGAGAAGCGCAAAGCCCCAGTGTTACTGCGCCTGTAAAGCGCTTCCAAGGAAGGGTGCTGGCTAGCAACAGCTTTCAGTGCTGGCACTTTTCATCTCTGAGCAATTGCTGGACGTTTGCAATTTCTCAGCTCGTGTCTACGAGACGGAGAGATAGTGACCGTGACGTTTGGTGGGTAGAGAAGCGCAAAGCCCCAGTGTTACTGCGCCTGTGAAAGCGCTTCCAAGGAAGGGTGCTGGCTAGCAAGAGCTTTCAGTGCTGGCACTTTTCATCTCTGAGCAATTGCTGGACGTTTGCAATTTCTCACCTGAGCTCTCTTTAGAGTGCGCGAGAGGGTGAGCAGAAGATGAGGTGGCTAGAGAAGCCCAGAGCCCCAGTGTTCTTAGGCCTACAAAAGCGCTTCCAAGGAAGGGTGCTGGCTAGCAAGAGCTTTCAGTGCTGGCACTTTTCATCTCTGAGCAATTGCTCGACGTTTGCAATTTCTCAGCTCGTGTCTACGAGACGGAAAGAGAAGGACCGTGACGTTTGGTGCGTATAGAAGCGCAAAGCCCCAGTGTTGCTGCGCCTGTGAAAGCGCTTCCAAGGAAGGGTGCTGGCTAGCAAGAGCTTTCAGTGCTGGCACTTTTCATCTCTGAGCAATTGCTCGACGTTTGCAATTTCTCCCCTGAGCTCTCTTTAGAGTGCGCGAGAGGATGAGCAGAAGATGAGGTGGCTAGAGAAGCCCAGAGCCCCAGTGTTCTTAGGCCTACAAAAGCGCTTCCAAGGAAGGGTGCTGGCTAGCAACAGCTTTCAGTGCTGGCACTTTTCATCTCTGAGCAATTGCTCGACGTTTGCAATTTCTCAGCTCGTGTCTACGAGACGGAAAGAGAAGGACCGTGACGTTTGGTGCGTATAGAAGCGCAAAGCCCCAGTGTTGCTGCGCCTGTGAAAGCGCTTCCAAGGAAGGGTGCTGGCTAGCAACAGCTTTCAGTGCTGGCACTTTTCATCTCTGAGCAATTGCTGGACGTTTGCAATTTCTCAGCTCGTGTCTACGAGACGGAGAGATAGTGACCGTGACGTTTGGTGGCTAGAGAAGCGCAAAGCCACAGTGTTACTGCGCCTGTGAAAGCGCTTCCAAGGAAGGGTGCTGGCTAGCAAGAGCTTTCAGTGCTGGCACTTTTCATCTCTGAGCAATTGCTGGACGTTTGCAATTTCTCACCTGAGCTCTCTTTAGAGTGCGCGAGAGGGTGAGCAGAAGATGAGGTGGCTAGAGAAGCCCAGAGCCCCAGTGTTCTTAGGCCTACAAAAGCGCTTCCAAGGAAGGGTGCTGGCTAGCAAGAGCTTTCAGTGCTGGCACTTTTCATCTCTGAGCAATTGCTGGACGTTTGCAATTTCTCAGCTCGTGTCTACGAGACGGAAAGAGAAGGACCATGACGTTTGGTGCGTATAGAAGCGCAAAGCCCCAGTGTTGCTGCGCCTGTGAAAGCGCTTCCAAGGAAGGGTGCTGGCTAGCAACAGCTTTCAGTGCTGGCACTTTTCATCTCTGAGCAATTGCTGGACGTTTGCAATTTCTCACCTGAGCTCTCTTTAGAGTGCGCGAGAGGATGAGCAGAAGATGAGGTGGCTAGAGAAGCCCAGAGCCCCAGTGTTCTTAGGCCTACAAAAGCGCTTCCAAGGAAGGGTGCTGGCTAGCAACAGCTTTCAGTGCTGGCACTTTTCATCTCTGAGCAATTGCTGGACGTTTGCAACTTCTCAGCTCGTGTCTACGAGACAGAAAGAGAAGGACCGTGACGTTTGGTGGGTAGAGAAGCGCAAAGCCCCAGTGTTACTGCGCCTGTAAAGCGCTTCCAAGGAAGGGTGCTGGCTAGCAACAGCTTTCAGTGCTGGCACTTTTCATCTCGGAGCAATTGCTCGACGTTTGCAATTTCTCAGCTCGTGTCTACGAGACGGAGAGATAGTGACCGTGACGTTTGGTGGGTAGAGAAGCGCAAAGCCCCAGTGTTACTGCGCCTGTGAAAGCGCTTCCAAGGAAGGGTGCTGGCTAGCAACAGCTTTCAGTGCTGGCACTTTTCATCTCTGAGCAATTGCTGGACGTTTGCAATTTCTCACCTGAGCTCTCTTTAGAGTGCGCGAGCGGATGAGCAGAAGATGAGGTGGCTAGAGAAGCCCAGAGCCCCACTGTTCTTAGGCCTACAAAAGCGCTTCCAAGGAAGGGTGCTGGCTAGCAACAGCTTTCAGTGCTGGCACTTTTCATCTCTGAGCAATTGCTCGACGTTTGCAATTTCTCACCTGAGCTCTATTTAGAGTGCGCGAGAGGATGAGCAGAAGATGAGGTGGCTAGAGAAGCCCAGAGCCCCAGTGTTCTTAGGCCTACAAAAGCGCTTCCAAGGAAGGGTGCTGGCTAGCAAGAGCTTTCAGTGCTGGCACTTTTCATCTCTGAGCAATTGCTCGACGTTTGCAATTTCTCAGCTCGTGTCTACGAGACAGAAAGAGAAGGACCGTGACGTTTGGTGGCTAGAGAAGCACAAAGCCCCAATGTTACTGCGCCTGTGAAAGCACTTCCAAGGAAGGGTGCTGGCTAGCAACAGCTTTCAGTGCTGGCACTTTTCATCTCTGAGCAATTGCTCGACGTTTGCAATTTCTCAGCTCGTGTCTACCGACGGAAAGAGAAGGACCGTGACGTTTGGTGGGTAGAGAAGCGCAAAGCCCCAGTGTTACTGCGCCTGTAAAGCGCTTCCAAGGAAGGGTGCTGGCTAGCAACAGCTTTCAGTGCTGGCACTTTTCATCTCTGAGCAATTGCTCGACGTTTGCAATTTCTCAGCTCGTGTCTACGAGACGGAAAGAGAAGGACCGTGACGTTTGGTGCGTATAGAAGCGCAAAGCCCCAGTGTTGCTGCGCCTGTGAAAGCGCTTCCAAGGAAGGGTGCTGGCTAGCAAGAGCTTTCAGTGCTGGCACTTTTCATCTCTGAGCAATTGCTGGACGTTTGCAATTTCTCACCTGAGCTCTCTTTAGAGTGCGCGAGAGGATGAGCAGAAGATGAGGTGGCTAGAGAAGCCCAGAGCCCCAGTGTTCTTAGGCCTACAAAAGCGCTTCCAAGGAAGGGTGCTGGCTAGCAAGAGCTTTCAGTGCTGGCACTTTTCATCTCTGAGCAATTGCTCGACGTTTGCAATTTCTCAGCTCGTGTCTACGAGGCGGAAAGAGAAGGACCGTGACGTTTGGTGCGTATAGAAGTGCAAAGCACCAGTGTTACTGCGCCTGTAAAGCGCTTCCAAGGAAGGGTGCTGGCTAGCAACAGCTTTCAGTGCTGGCACTTTTCAGCTCTGAGCAATTGCTCGACGTTTGCAATTTCTCAGCTCGTGTCTACGAGACGGAAAGAGAATGACCGTGACGTTTAGTGCGTATAGAAGCGCAAAGCCCCAGTGTTGCTGCGCCTGTGAAAGCGCTTCCAAGGCAGGGTGCTGGCTAGCAACAGCTTTCAGTGCTGGCACTTTTCATCTCTGAGCAATTGCTGGACGTTTGCAATTTCTCACCTGAGCTCTCTTTAGAGTGCGCGAGAGGATGAGCAGAAGATGAGGTGGCTAGAGAAGCCCAGAGCCCCAGTGTTCTTAGGCCTACAAAAGCGCTTCCAAGGAAGGGTGCTGGCTAGCAAGAGCTTTCAGTGCTGGCACTTTTCATCTCTGAGCAATTGCTCGACGTTTGCAATTTCTCAGCTCGTGTCTACGAGACGGAAAGAGAATGACCGTGACCTTTGGTGGCTAGAGAAGGGCAAAGCCCCAGTGTTACTGCGCCTGTGAAAGCGCTTCCAAGGAAGGGTGCTGGCTAGCAACAGCTTTCAGTGCTGGCACTTTTCATCTCTGAGCAATTGCTCGATGTTTGCAATTTCTCACCTGAGCTCTCTTTAGAGTGCGCGAGAGGATGAGCAGAAGATGAGGTGGCTAGAGAAGCCCAGAGCCCCAGTGTTCTTAGGCCTACAAAAGCGCTTCCAAGGAAGGGTGCTGGCTAGCAAGAGCTTTCAGTGCTGGCACTTTTCATCTCTGAGCAATTGCTCGACGTTTGCAATTTCTCAGCTCGTGTCTACAAGACGGAAAGAGAATGACCGTGATGTTTAGTGCGTATAGAAGTGCAAAGCACCAGTGTTACTGCGCCTGTAAAGCGCTTCCAAGGAAGGGTGCTGGCTAGCAACAGCTTTCAGTGCTGGCACTTTTCATCTCTGAGCAATTGCTCGACGTTTGCAATTTCTCAGCTCGTGTCTACGAGACGGAAAGAGAATGACCGTGACGTTTAGTGCGTATAGAAGCGCAAAGCCCCAGTGTTGCTGCGCCTGTGAAAGCGCTTCCAAGGAAGGGTGCTGGCTAGCAAGAGCTTTCAGTGCTGGCACTTTTCATCTCTGAGCAATTGCTCGATGTTTGCAATTTCTCACCTGAGCTCTCTTTAGAGTGCGCGAGAGGATGAGCAGAAGATGAGGTGGCTAGAGAAGCCCAGAGCCCCAGTGTTCTTAGGCCTACAAAAGCGCTTCCAAGGAAGGGTGCTGGCTAGCAACAGCTTTCAGTGCTGGCACTTTTCATCTCTGAGCAATTGCTGGACGTTTGCAATTTCTCAGCTCGTGTCTACGAGACGGAAAGAGAATGACCGTGACTTTTAGTGCGTATAGAAGCGCAAAGCCCCAGTGTCGCTGCGCCTGTGAAAGCGCTTCCAAGGAAGGGTGCTGGCTAGCAAGAGCTTTCAGTGCTGGCACTTTTCATCTCTGAGCAATTGCTCGACGTTTGCAATTTCTCACCTGAGCTCTCTTTAGAGTGCGCGAGAGGATGAGCAGAATATGAGGTGGCTAGAGAAGCCCAGAGCCCCAGTGTTCTTAGGCCTACAAAAGCGCTTCCAAGGAAGGGTGCTGGTTAGCAACAGCTTTCAGTGCTGGCACTTTTCATCTCTGAGCAATTGCTGGACGTTTGCAATTTCTCAGCTCGTGTCTACGAGACGGAAAGAGAAGGACCGTGATGTTTGGTGGGTAGAGAAGCGCAAAGCCCCAGTGTTGCTGCGCCTGTGAAAGTGCTTCCAAGGAAGGGTGCTGGCTAGCAAAAGCTTTCAGTGCTGGCACTTTTCTTCTCTGAGCATTTGCTAGACGTTTGCAATTTCTCACCTGAGCTCTCTTTAGAGTGCGCGAGAGGATGAGCAGAAGATGAGGTGGCTAGAGAAGCCCAGAGCCCCAGTGTTCTTAGGCCTACAAAAGCGCTTCCAAGGAAGGGTGCTGGCTAGCAACAGCTTTCAGTGCTGGCACTTTTCATCTCTGAGCAATTGCTCGACGTTTGCAATTTCTCAGCTCGTGTCTACGAGACGGAAAGAGAAGGACCGTGACCTTTGGTGGCTAGAGAAGGGCAAAGCCCCAGTGTTACTGCGCCTGTGAAAGCGCTTCCAAGGAAGGGTGCTGGCTAGCAACAGCTTTCAGTGCTGGCACTTTTCATCTCTGAGCAATTGCTCGACGTTTGCAATTTCTCACCTGAGCTCTCTTTAGAGTGCGCGAGAGGATGAGCAGAAGATGAGGTGGCTAGAGAAGCCCAGAGCCCCAGTGTTCTTAGGCCTACAAAAGCGCTTCCAAGGAAGGGTGCTGGCTAGCAACAGCTTTCAGTGCTGGCACTTTTCATCTCTGAGCAATTGCTCGACGTTTGCAATTTCTCAGCTCCTGTCTACGAGACGGAAAGAGAAGGACCGTGACCTTTGGTGGGTAGAGAAGCGCAAAGCCCCAGTGTTGCTGCGCCTGTAAAGCGCTTCCAAGGAAGGGTGCTGGCTAGCAACAGCTTTCAGTGCTGGCACTTTTCATCTCTGAGCAATTGCTCGACGTTTGCAATTTCTCACCTGAGCTCTCTTTAGAGTGCGCGAGAGGATGAGCAGAAGATGAGGTGGTTAGAGAAGCCCAGAGCCCCAGTGTTCTTAGGCCTACAAAAGCGCTTCCAAGGAAGGGTGCTGGCTAGCAACAGCTTTCAGTGCTGGCACTTTTCATCTCTGAGCAATTGCTGGACGTTTGCAATTTCTCAGCTCGTGTCTAGGAGACGGAAAGAGAAGGACCGTGACGTTTGGTGGGTAGAGAAGCGCAAAGCCCCAGTGTTACTGCGCCTGTAAAGTGCTTCCAAGGAAGGGTGCTGGCTAGCAACAGCTTTCAGTGCTGGCACTTTTCATCTCTGAGCAATTGCTCGACGTTTGCAATTTCTCAGCTCGTGTCTACCGACGGAAAGAGAATGACCGTGACCTTTGGTGCGTATAGAAGCGCAAAGCCCCAGTGTTGCTGCGCCTGTGAAAGCGCTTCCAAGGAAGGGTGCTGGCTAGCAAGAGCTTTCAGTGCTGGCACTTTTCTTCTCTGAGCATTTGCTGGACGTTTGCAATTTCTCACCTGAGCTCTCTTTAGAGTGCGCGAGAGGATGAGCAGAAGATGAGGTGGCTAGAGAAGCCCAGAGCCCCAGTGTTCTTAGGCCTACAAAAGCGCTTCCAAGGAAGGGTGCTGGCTAGCAACAGCTTTCAGTGCTGGCACTTTTCATCTCTGAGCAATTGCTCGACGTTTGCAATTTCTCAGCTCGTGTCTACGAGACGGAAAGAGAAGGACCGTGACGTTTGGTGGCTAGAGAAGAGCAAAGCCCCAGTGTTACTGCGCCTGTAAAGCGCTTCCAAGGAAGGGTGCTGGCTAGCAACAGCTTTCAGTGCTGGCACTTTTCATCTCTGAGCAATTGCTGGACGTTTGCAATTTCTCAGCTCGTGTCTACGAGACGGAGAGATAGTGACCGTGACGTTTGGTGGCTAGAGAAGCGCAAAGCCACAGTGTTACTGCGCCTGTGAAAGCGCTTCCAAGGAAGGGTGCTGGCTAGCAAGAGCTTTCAGTGCTGGCACTTTTCATCTCTGAGCAATTGCTCGACATTTGCAATTTCTCACCTGAGCTCTCTTTAGAGTGCGCGAGAGGATGAGCAGAAAATGAGGTGGCTAGAGAAGCCCAGAGCCCCAGTGTTCTTAGGCCTACAAAAGCGCTTCCAAGGAAGGGTGCTGGCTAGCAACAGCTTTCAGTGCTGGCACTTTTCATCTCTGAGCAATTGCTCGACGTTTGCAATTTCTCAGCTCGTGTCTACGAGACGGAAAGAGAAGGACCATGACGTTTGGTGCGTATAGAAGCGCAAAGCCCCAGTGTTGCTGCGCCTGTGAAAGCGCTTCCAAGGAAGGGTGCTGGCTAGCAACAGCTTTCAGTGCTGGCACTTTTCATCTCTGAGCAATTGCTGGACGTTTGCAATTTCTCACCTGAGCTCTCTTTAGAGTGCGCGAGAGGATGAGCAGAAGATGAGGTGGCTAGAGAAGCCCAGAGCCCCACTGTTCTTAGGCCTACAAAAGCGCTTCCAAGGAAGGGTGCTGGCTAGCAAGAGCTTTCAGTGCTGGCACTTTTCATCTCTGAGCAATTGCTGGACGTTTGCAATTTCTCACCTGAGCTCTCTTTAGAGTGCGCGAGAGGATGAGCAGAAGATGAGGTGGCTAGAGAAGCCCAGAGCCCCAGTGTTTTTAGGCCTACAAAAGCGCTTCCAAGGAAGGGTGCTGGCTAGCAACAGCTTTCAGTGCTGGCACTTTTCATCTCTGAGCAATTGCTCGACGTTTGCAATTTCTCAGCTCCTGTCTACGAGACGGAAAGAGAAGGACCGTGACGTTTGGTGGCTAGAGAAGCGCAAAGCCCCAGTGTTGCTGCGCCTGTGAAAGCGCTTCCAAGGAAGGGTGCTGGCTAGCAACAGCTTTCAGTGCTGGCACTTTTCATCTCTGAGCAATTGCTGGACGTTTGCAATTTCTCAGCTCGTGTCTACGAGACGGAAAGAGAATGACCGTGACGTTTGGTGCGTATAGAAGTGCAAAGCACCAGTGTTACTGCGCCTGTAAAGCGCTTCCAAGGAAGGGTGCTGGCTAGCAAGAGCTTTCAGTGCTGGCACTTTTCATCTCTGAGCAATTGCTCGACGTTTGCAATTTCTCAGCTCGTTTCTACGAGACGGAGAGATAGTGACCGTGATGTTTGGTGGGTAGAGAAGCGCAAAGCCACAGTGTTACTGCGCCTGTGAAAGTGCTTCCAAGGAAGGGTGCTGGCTAGCAAGAGCTTTCAGTGCTGGCACTTTTCATCTCTGAGCAATTGCTGGACGTTTGCAATTTCTCACCTGAGCTCTCTTTAGAGTGCGCGCGAGGATGAGCAGAAGATGAGGTGGCTAGAGAAGCCCAGAGCCCCAGTGTTCTTAGGCCTACAAAAGCGCTTCCAAGGAAGGGTGCTGGCTAGCAACAGTTTTCAGTGCTGGCACTTTTCATCTCTGAGCAATTGCTCGACGTTTGCAATTTCTCAGCTCGTGTCTACGAGACGGAAAGAGAAGGACCATGACGTTTGGTGGCTAGAGAAGCGCAAAGCCCCAGTGTTACTGCGCCTGTGAAAGCGCTTCCAAGGAAGGGTGCTGGCTAGCAACAGCTTTCAGTGCTGGCACTTTTCATCTCTGAGCAATTGCTCGACGTTTGCAATTTCTCAGCTCGTGTCTACCGACGGAAAGAGAAGGACGGTGACGTTTGGTGGGTAGAGAAGCGCAAAGCCACAGTGTTACTGCGCCTGTGAAAGCGCTTCCAAGGAAGGGTGCTGGCTAGCAAGAGCTTTCAGTGCTGGCACTTTTCATCTCTGAGCAATTGCTCGACGTTTGCAATTTCTCAGCTCGTGTCTACGAGACGGAAAGAGAAGGACCGTGACGTTTGGTGCATATAGAAGCGCAAAGCCCCAGTGTTGCTGCGCCTGTGAAAGCACTTCCAAGGAAGGGTGCTGGCTAGCAACAGCTTTCAGTGCTGGCACTTTTCTTCTCTGAGCAATTGCTCGACGTTTGCAATTTCTCACCTGAGCTCTCTTCAGAGTGCGCGAGAGGATGAGCAGAAGATGAGGTGGCTAGAGAAGCCCAGAGCCCCAGTGTTCTTAGGCCTACAAAAGCGCTTCCAAGGAAGGGTGCTGGCTAGCAACAGCTTTCAGTGCTGGCACTTTTCATCTCTGAGCAATTGCTCGACGTTTGCAATTTCTCAGCTCGTGTCTACGAGACGGAAAGAGAATGACCGTGACCTTTGGTGGCTAGAGAAGCGCAAAGCCCCAGTGTTACTGCGCCTGTGAAAGCGCTTCCAAGGAAGGGTGCTGGCTAGCAACAGCTTTCAGTGCTGGCACTTTTCATCTCTGAGCAATTGCTCGATGTTTGCAGTTTCTCACCTGAGCTCTCTTTAGAGTGCGCGAGAGGATGAGCAGAAGATGAGGTGGCTAGAGAAGCCCAGAGCCCCAGTGTTCTTAGGCCTACAAAAGCGCTTCCAAGGAAGGGTGCTGGCTAGCAAGAGCTTTCAGTGCTGGCACTTTTCATCTCTGAGCAATTGCTCGACGTTTGCAATTTCTCAGCTCGTGTCTACGAGACGGAAAGAGAAGGACCGTGATGTTTGGTGTGTAGAGAAGCGCAAAGCCACAGTGTTGCTGCGCCTGTGAAAGTGCTTCCAAGGAAGGGTGCTGGCTAGCAAAAGCTTTCAGTGCTGGCACTTTTCTTCTCTGAGCATTTGCTAGACGTTTGCAATTTCTCACCTGAGCTCTCTTTAGAGTGCGCGAGAGGATGAGCAGAAGATGAGGTGGCTAGAGAAGCCCAGAGCCCCAGTGTTCTTAGGCCTACAAAAGCGCTTCCAAGGAAGGGTGCTGGCTAGCAAGAGCTTTCAGTGCTGGCACTTTTCATCTCTGAGCAATTGCTCGACGTTTGCAATTTCTCAGCTCGTGTCTAGGAGACGGAAAGAGAATGACCGTGACCTTTGGTGGCTAGAGAAGGGCAAAGCCCCAGTGTTACTGCGCCTGTGAAAGCGCTTCCAAGGAAGGGTGCTGGCTAGCAACAGCTTTCAGTGCTGGCACTTTTCATCTCTGAGCAATTGCTCGACGTTTGCAGTTTCTCACCTGAGCTCTCTTTAGAGTGCGCGAGAGGATGAGCAGAAGATGAGGTGGCTAGAGAAGCCCAGAGCCCCAGTGTTCTTAGGCCTACAAAAGCGCTTCCAAGGAAGGGTGCTGGCTAGCAACAGCTTTCAGTGCTGGCACTTTTCATCTCTGAGCAATTGCTCGACGTTTGCAATTTCTCAGCTCGTGTCTACGAGACGGAAAGAGAAGGACCGTGACGTTTGGTGGGTAGAGAAGCGCAAAGCCCCAGTGTTACTGCGCCTGTAAAGTGCTTCCAAGGAAGGGTGCTGGCTAGCAACAGCTTTCAGTGCTGGCACTTTTCATCTCTGAGCAATTGCTCGACGTTTGCAATTTCTCACCTGAGCTCTCTTTAGAGTGCGCGAGAGGATGAGCAGAAGATGAGGTGGCTAGAGAAGCCCAGAGCCCCAGTGTTCTTAGGCCTACAAAAGCGCTTCCAAGGAAGGGTGCTGGCTAGCAACAGCTTTCAGTGCTGGCACTTTTCATCTCTGAGCAATTGCTCGACGTTTGCAATTTCTCAGCTCGTGTCTACGAGACGGAAAGAGAATGACCGTGACGTTTGGTGGCTAGAGAAGCGCAAAGCCACAGTGTTACTGCGCCTGTGAAAGCGCTTCCAAGGAAGGGTGCTGGCTAGCAACAGCTTTCAGTGCTGGCACTTTTCATCTCTGAGCAATTGCTGGACGTTTGCAATTTCTCAGCTCGTGTCTACGAGACGGAGAGATAGTGACCGTGACGTTTGGTGGCTAGAGAAGCGCAAAGCCACAGTGTTGCTGCGCCTGTGAAAGCGCTTCCAAGGAAGGGTGCTGGCTAGCAAGAGCTTTCAGTGCTGGCACTTTTCATCTCTGAGCAATTGCTGGACGTTTGCAATTTCTCACCTGAGCTCTCTTTAGAGTGCGCGAGAGGGTGAGCAGAAGATGAGGTGGCTAGAGAAGCCCAGAGCCCCAGTGTTCTTAGGCCTACAAAAGCGCTTCCAAGGAAGGGTGCTGGCTAGCAAGAGCTTTCAGTGCTGGCACTTTTCATCTCTGAGCAATTGCTCGACGTTTGCAATTTCTCAGCTCGTGTCTACGAGACGGAAAGAGAAGGACCATGACGTTTGGTGCTTATAGAAGCGCAAAGCCCCAGTGTTGCTGCGCCTGTGAAAGTGCTTCCAAGGAAGGGTGCTGGCTAGCAACAGCTTTCAGTGCTGGCACTTTTCTTCTCTGAGCATTTGCTCGACGTTTGCAATTTCTCACCTGAGCTCTCTTTAGAGTGCGCGAGAGGATGAGCAGAAGATGAGGTGGCTAGAGAAGCCCAGAGCCCCAGTGTTCTTAGGCCTACAAAAGCGCTTCCAAGGAAGGGTGCTGGCTAGCAACAGCTTTCAGTGCTGGCACTTTTCATCTCTGAGCAATTGCTCGACGTTTGCAATTTCTCAGCTCGTGTCTACGAGACGGAAAGAGAAGGACCGTGATGTTTGGTGGGTAGAGAAGCGCAAAGCCACAGTGTTGCTGCGCCTGTGAAAGTGCTTCCAAGGAAGGGTGCTGGCTAGCAAGAGCTTTCAGTGCTGGCACTTTTCTTCTCTGAGCATTTGCTAGACGTTTGCAATTTCTCACCTGAGCTCTCTTTAGAGTGCGCGAGAGGATGAGCAGAAGATGAGGTGGCTAGAGAAGCCCAGAGCCCCAGTGTTCTTAGGCCTACAAAAGCGCTTCCAAGGAAGGGTGCTGGCTAGCAACAGCTTTCAGTGCTGGCACTTTTCATCTCTGAGCAATTGCTCGACGTTTGCAATTTCTCAGCTCGTGTCTACGAGACGGAAAGAGAATGACCATGACGTTTGGTGCGTATAGAAGCGCAAAGCCCCAGTGTTGCTGCGCCTGTGAAAGCGCTTCCAAGGAAGGGTGCTGGCTAGCAAGAGCTTTCAGTGCTGGCACTTTTCATCTCTGAGCAATTGCTGGACGTTTGCAATTTCTCACCTGAGCTCTCTTTAGAGTGCGCGAGAGGATGAGCAGAAGATGAGGTGGCTAGAGAAGCCCAGAGCCCCAGTGTTCTTAGGCCTACAAAAGCGCTTCCAAGGAAGGGTGCTGGCTAGCAACAGCTTTCAGTGCTGGCACTTTTCATCTCTGAGCAATTGCTCGACGTTTGCAATTTCTCAGCTCGTGTCTACGAGACGGAAAGAGAAGGACCATGACGTTTGGTGCGTATAGAAGCGCAAAGCCCCAGTGTTACTGCGCCTGTGAAAGCGCTTCCAAGGAAGGGTGCTGGCTAGCAACAGCTTTCAGTGCTGGCACTTTTCATCTCTGAGCAATTGCTCGACGTTTGCAATTTCTCAGCTCGTGTCTACCGACGGAAAGAGAAGGACCGTGACGTTTGGTGGGTAGAGAAGCGCAAAGCCCCAGTGTTACTGCGCCTGTAAAGCGCTTCCAAGGAAGGGTGCTGGCAAGCAACAGCTTTCAGTGCTGGCACTTTTCATCTCTGAGCAATTGCTCGACGTTTGCAATTTCTCAGCTCGTGTCTACGAGACGGAAAGAGAAGGACCGTGACGTTTGGTGCGTATAGAAGCGCAAAGCCCCAGTGTTGCTGCGCCTGTAAAGCGCTTCCAAGGAAGGGTGCTGGCTAGCAACAGCTTTCAGTGCTGGCAGTTTTCATCTCTGAGCAATTGCTCGACGTTTGCAATTTCTCAGCTCGTGTCTACGAGACGGAAAGAGAAGGACCGTGACGTTTGGTGGCTAGAGAAGCGCAAAGCCCCAGTGTTACTGCGCCTGTGAAAGCGCTTCCAAGGAAGGGTGCTGGCTAGCAACAGCTTTCAGTGCTGGCACTTTTCATCTCTGAGCAATTGCTGGACGTTTGCAATTTCTCAGCTCGTGTCTACGAGACGGAGAGATAGTGACCGTGACGTTTGGTGGCTAGAGAAGCGCAAAGCCCCAGTGTTACTGCGCCTGTGAAAGCGCTTCCAAGGAAGGGTGCTGGCTAGCAAGAGCTTTCAGTGCTGGCACTTTTCATCTCTGAGCAATTGCTGGACGTTTGCAATTTCTCACCTGAGCTCTCTTTAGAGTGCGCGAGAGGGTGAGCAGAAGATGAGGTGGCTAGAGAAGCCCAGAGCCCCAGTGTTCTTAGGCCTACAAAAGCGCTTCCAAGGAAGGGTGCTGGCTAGCAACAGCTTTCAGTGCTGGCACTTTTCATCTCTGAGCAATTGCTCGACGTTTGCAATTTCTCAGCTCGTGTCTACGAGACGGAAAGAGAAGGACCGTGACGTTTGGTGCTTATAGAAGCGCAAAGCCCCAGTGTTGCTGCGCCTGTGAAAGTGCTTCCAAGGAAGGGTGCTGGCTAGCAACAGCTTTCAGTGCTGGCACTTTTCATCTCTGAGCAATTGCTCGACGTTTGCAATTTCTCACCTGAGCTCTCTTTAGAGTGCGCGAGAGGATGAGCAGAAGATGAGGTGGCTAGAGAAGCCCAGAGCCCCACTGTTCTTAGGCCTACAAAAGCGCTTCCAAGGAAGGGTGCTGGCTAGCAACAGCTTTCAGTGCTGGCACTTTTCATCTCTGAGCAATTGCTCGACGTTTGCAATTTATCAGCTCGTGTCTACGAGACGGAAAGAGAAGGACCGTGATGTTTGGTGGGTAGAGAAGCGCAAAGCCACAGTGTTGCTGCGCCTGTGAAAGTGCTTCCAAGGAAGGGTGCTGGCTAGCAAAAGCTTTCAGTGCTGGCACTTTTCTTCTCTGAGCATTTGCTAGACGTTTGCAATTTCTCACCTGAGCTCTCTTTAGAGTGCGCGAGAGGATGAGCAGAAGATGAGGTGGCTAGAGAAGCCCAGAGCCCCAGTGTTCTTAGGCCTACAAAAGCGCTTCCAAGGAAGGGTGCTGGCTAGCAACAGCTTTCAGTGCTGGCACTTTTCATCTCTGAGCAATTGCTCGACGTTTGCAATTTCTCAGCTCGTGTCTACGAGACGGAAAGAGAATGACCGTGACCTTTGGTGGCTAGAGAAGGGCAAAGCCACAGTGTTACTGCGCCTGTGAAAGCGCTTCCAAGGAAGGGTGCTGGCTAGCAACAGCTTTCAGTGCTGGCACTTTTCATCTCTGAGCAATTGCTCGATGTTTGCAATTTCTCACCTGAGCTCTCTTTAGAGTGCGCGAGAGGATGAGCAGAAGATGAGGTGGCTAGAGAAGCCCAGAGCCCCACTGTTCTTAGGCCTACAAAAGCGCTTCCAAGGAAGGGTGCTGGCTAGCAACAGCTTTCAGTGCTGGCACTTTTCATCTCTGAGCAATTGCTCGACGTTTGCAATTTCTCAGCTCGTGTCTACGAGACGGAAAGAGAATGACCATGACGTTTGGTGCGTATAGAAGCGCAAAGCCCCAGTGTTGCTGCGCCTGTGAAAGCGCTTCCAAGGAAGGGTGCTGGCTAGCAAGAGCTTTCAGTGCTGGCACTTTTCATCTCTGAGCAATTGCTGGACGTTTGCAATTTCTCACCTGAGCTCTCTTTAGAGTGCGCGAGAGGATGAGCAGAAGATGAGGTGGCTAGAGAAGCCCAGAGCCCCAGTGTTCTTAGGCCTACAAAAGCGCTTCCAAGGAAGGGTGCTGGCTAGCAACAGCTTTCAGTGCTGGCACTTTTCATCTCTGAGCAATTGCTCGACGTTTGCAATTTCTCAGCTCGTGTCTACGAGACGGAAAGAGAAGGACCATGACGTTTGGTGCGTATAGAAGCGCAAAGCCCCAGTGTTACTGCGCCTGTGAAAGCGCTTCCAAGGAAGGGTGCTGGCTAGCAACAGCTTTCAGTGCTGGCACTTTTCATCTCTGAGCAATTGCTCGACGTTTGCAATTTCTCAGCTCGTGTCTACCGACGGAAAGAGAAGGACCGTGACGTTTGGTGGGTAGAGAAGCGCAAAGCCCCAGTGTTACTGCGCCTGTAAAGCGCTTCCAAGGAAGGGTGCTGGCAAGCAACAGCTTTCAGTGCTGGCACTTTTCATCTCTGAGCAATTGCTCGACGTTTGCAATTTCTCAGCTCGTGTCTACGAGACGGAAAGAGAAGGACCGTGACGTTTGGTGCGTATAGAAGCGCAAAGCCCCAGTGTTGCTGCGCCTGTAAAGCGCTTCCAAGGAAGGGTGCTGGCTAGCAACAGCTTTCAGTGCTGGCAGTTTTCATCTCTGAGCAATTGCTCGACGTTTGCAATTTCTCAGCTCGTGTCTACGAGACGGAAAGAGAAGGACCGTGACGTTTGGTGGCTAGAGAAGCGCAAAGCCCCAGTGTTACTGCGCCTGTGAAAGCGCTTCCAAGGAAGGGTGCTGGCTAGCAACAGCTTTCAGTGCTGGCACTTTTCATCTCTGAGCAATTGCTGGACGTTTGCAATTTCTCAGCTCGTGTCTACGAGACGGAGAGATAGTGACCGTGACGTTTGGTGGCTAGAGAAGCGCAAAGCCCCAGTGTTACTGCGCCTGTGAAAGCGCTTCCAAGGAAGGGTGCTGGCTAGCAAGAGCTTTCAGTGCTGGCACTTTTCATCTCTGAGCAATTGCTGGACGTTTGCAATTTCTCACCTGAGCTCTCTTTAGAGTGCGCGAGAGGGTGAGCAGAAGATGAGGTGGCTAGAGAAGCCCAGAGCCCCAGTGTTCTTAGGCCTACAAAAGCGCTTCCAAGGAAGGGTGCTGGCTAGCAACAGCTTTCAGTGCTGGCACTTTTCATCTCTGAGCAATTGCTCGACGTTTGCAATTTCTCAGCTCGTGTCTACGAGACGGAAAGAGAAGGACCGTGACGTTTGGTGCTTATAGAAGCGCAAAGCCCCAGTGTTGCTGCGCCTGTGAAAGTGCTTCCAAGGAAGGGTGCTGGCTAGCAACAGCTTTCAGTGCTGGCACTTTTCATCTCTGAGCAATTGCTCGACGTTTGCAATTTCTCACCTGAGCTCTCTTTAGAGTGCGCGAGAGGATGAGCAGAAGATGAGGTGGCTAGAGAAGCCCAGAGCCCCACTGTTCTTAGGCCTACAAAAGCGCTTCCAAGGAAGGGTGCTGGCTAGCAACAGCTTTCAGTGCTGGCACTTTTCATCTCTGAGCAATTGCTCGACGTTTGCAATTTATCAGCTCGTGTCTACGAGACGGAAAGAGAAGGACCGTGATGTTTGGTGGGTAGAGAAGCGCAAAGCCACAGTGTTGCTGCGCCTGTGAAAGTGCTTCCAAGGAAGGGTGCTGGCTAGCAAAAGCTTTCAGTGCTGGCACTTTTCTTCTCTGAGCATTTGCTAGACGTTTGCAATTTCTCACCTGAGCTCTCTTTAGAGTGCGCGAGAGGATGAGCAGAAGATGAGGTGGCTAGAGAAGCCCAGAGCCCCAGTGTTCTTAGGCCTACAAAAGCGCTTCCAAGGAAGGGTGCTGGCTAGCAACAGCTTTCAGTGCTGGCACTTTTCATCTCTGAGCAATTGCTCGACGTTTGCAATTTCTCAGCTCGTGTCTACGAGACGGAAAGAGAATGACCGTGACCTTTGGTGGCTAGAGAAGGGCAAAGCCACAGTGTTACTGCGCCTGTGAAAGCGCTTCCAAGGAAGGGTGCTGGCTAGCAACAGCTTTCAGTGCTGGCACTTTTCATCTCTGAGCAATTGCTCGATGTTTGCAATTTCTCACCTGAGCTCTCTTTAGAGTGCGCGAGAGGATGAGCAGAAGATGAGGTGGCTAGAGAAGCCCAGAGCCCCACTGTTCTTAGGCCTACAAAAGCGCTTCCAAGGAAGGGTGCTGGCTAGCAACAGCTTTCAGTGCTGGCACTTTTCATCTCTGAGCAATTGCTCGACGTTTGCAATTTCTCAGCTCCTGTCTACGAGACGGAAAGAGAAGGACCGTGACGTTTGGTGGCTAGAGAAGCGCAAAGCCCCAGTGTTACTGCGCCTGTAAAGCGCTTCCAAGGAAGGGTGCTGGCTAGCAACAGCTTTCAGTGCTGGCACTTTTCATCTCTGAGCAATTGCTCGACGTTTGCAATTTCTCAGCTCCTGTCTACGAGACGGAAAGAGAAGGACCGTGACGTTTGGTGCTTATAGAAGCGCAAAGCCCCAGTGTTGCTGCGCCTGTAAAGCGCTTCCAAGGAAGGGTGCTGGCTAGCAACAGCTTTCAGTGCTGGCACTTTTCATCTCTGAGCAATTGCTCGACGTTTGCAATTTTTCACCTGAGCTCTCTTTAGAGTGCGCGAGAGGATGAGCAGAAGATGAGGTGGTTAGAGAAGCCCAGAGCACCAGTGTTCTTAGGCCTACAAAAGCGCTTCCAAGGAAGGGTGCTGGCTAGCAACAGCTTTCAGTGCTGGCACTTTTCATCTCTGAGCAATTGCTGGACGTTTGCAATTTCTCAGCTCATGTCTAGGAGACGGAAAGAGAATGACCGTGACGTTTGGTGGGTAGAGAAGCGCAAAGCCCCAGTGTTGCTGCGCCTGTAAAGTGCTTCCAAGGAAGGGTGCTGGCTAGCAACAGCTTTCAGTGCTGGCACTTTTCATCTCTGAGCAATTGCTCGACGTTTGCAATTTCTCAGCTCGTGTCTACCGACGGAAAGAGAATGACCGTGACGTTTGGTGCGTATAGAAGCGCAAAGCCCCAGTGTTGCTGCGCCTGTGAAAGCGCTTCCAAGGAAGGGTGCTGGCTAGCAAGAGCTTTCAGTGCTGGCACTTTTCTTCTCTGAGCATTTGCTCGACGTTTGCAATTTCTCACCTGAGCTCTCTTTAGAGTGCGCGAGAGGATGAGCAGAAGATGAGGTGGCTAGAGAAGCCCAGAGCACCAGTGTTCTTAGGCCTACAAAAGCGCTTCCAAGGAAGGGTGCTGGCTAGCAACAGCTTTCAGTGCTGGCACTTTTCAGCTCTGAGCAATTGCTCGATGTTTGCAATTTCTCAGCTCGTGTCTACGAGACGGAAAGAGAATGACCGTGACGTTTGGTGGCTAGAGAAGAGCAAAGCCCCAGTGTTACTGCGCCTGGAAAGTGCTTCCAAGGAAGGGTGCTGGCTAGCAACAGCTTTCAGTGCTGGCACTTTTCATCTCTGAGCAATTGCTCGACGTTTGCAATTTCTCAGCTCGTGTCTACGAGACGGAGAGATAGTGACCGTGACGTTTGGTGGCTAGAGAAGCGCAAAGCCACAGTGTTACTGCGCCTGTGAAAGCGCTTCCAAGGAAGGGTGCTGGCTACCAAGAGCTTTCAGTGCTGGCACTTTTCAGCTCTGAGCAATTGCTCGACGTTTGCAATTTCTCACCTGAGCTCTCTTTAGAGTGCGCGAGAGGATGAGCAGAAGATGAGGTGGCTAGAGAAGCCCAGAGCCCCACTGTTCTTAGGCCTACAAAAGCGCTTCCAAGGAAGGGTGCTGGCTAGCAACAGCTTTCAGTGCTGGCACTTTTCATCTCTGAGCAATTGCTCGACGTTTGCAATTTATCAGCTCGTGTCTACGAGACGGAAAGAGAAGGACCGTGATGTTTGGTGGGTAGAGAAGCGCAAAGCCACAGTGTTGCTGCGCCTGTGAAAGTGCTTCCAAGGAAGGGTGCTGGCTAGCAAAAGCTTTCAGTGCTGGCACTTTTCTTCTCTGAGCATTTGCTAGACGTTTGCAATTTCTCACCTGAGCTCTCTTTAGAGTGCGCGAGAGGATGAGCAGAAGATGAGGTGGCTAGAGAAGCCCAGAGCCCCAGTGTTCTTAGGCCTACAAAAGCGCTTCCAAGGAAGGGTGCTGGCTAGCAACAGCTTTCAGTGCTGGCACTTTTCATCTCTGAGCAATTGCTCGACGTTTGCAATTTCTCAGCTCGTGTCTACGAGACGGAAAGAGAATGACCGTGACCTTTGGTGGCTAGAGAAGGGCAAAGCCACAGTGTTACTGCGCCTGTGAAAGCGCTTCCAAGGAAGGGTGCTGGCTAGCAACAGCTTTCAGTGCTGGCACTTTTCATCTCTGAGCAATTGCTCGATGTTTGCAATTTCTCACCTGAGCTCTCTTTAGAGTGCGCGAGAGGATGAGCAGAAGATGAGGTGGCTAGAGAAGCCCAGAGCCCCACTGTTCTTAGGCCTACAAAAGCGCTTCCAAGGAAGGGTGCTGGCTAGCAACAGCTTTCAGTGCTGGCACTTTTCATCTCTGAGCAATTGCTCGACGTTTGCAATTTCTCAGCTCCTGTCTACGAGACGGAAAGAGAAGGACCGTGACGTTTGGTGGCTAGAGAAGCGCAAAGCCCCAGTGTTACTGCGCCTGTAAAGCGCTTCCAAGGAAGGGTGCTGGCTAGCAACAGCTTTCAGTGCTGGCACTTTTCATCTCTGAGCAATTGCTCGACGTTTGCAATTTCTCAGCTCCTGTCTACGAGACGGAAAGAGAAGGACCGTGACGTTTGGTGCTTATAGAAGCGCAAAGCCCCAGTGTTGCTGCGCCTGTAAAGCGCTTCCAAGGAAGGGTGCTGGCTAGCAACAGCTTTCAGTGCTGGCACTTTTCATCTCTGAGCAATTGCTCGACGTTTGCAATTTTTCACCTGAGCTCTTTAGAGTGCGCGAGAGGATGAGCAGAAGATGAGGTGGTTAGAGAAGCCCAGAGCACCAGTGTTCTTAGGCCTACAAAAGCGCTTCCAAGGAAGGGTGCTGGCTAGCAACAGCTTTCAGTGCTGGCACTTTTCATCTCTGAGCAATTGCTGGACGTTTGCAATTTCTCAGCTCATGTCTAGGAGACGGAAAGAGAATGACCGTGACGTTTGGTGGGTAGAGAAGCGCAAAGCCCCAGTGTTGCTGCGCCTGTAAAGTGCTTCCAAGGAAGGGTGCTGGCTAGCAACAGCTTTCAGTGCTGGCACTTTTCATCTCTGAGCAATTGCTCGACGTTTGCAATTTCTCAGCTCGTGTCTACGAGACGGAAAGAGAATGACCGTGACGTTTGGTGCGTATAGAAGCGCAAAGCCCCAGTGTTGCTGCGCCTGTGAAAGCGCTTCCAAGGAAGGGTGCTGGCTAGCAAGAGCTTTCAGTGCTGGCACTTTTCTTCTCTGAGCATTTGCTCGACGTTTGCAATTTCTCACCTGAGCTCTCTTTAGAGTGCGCGAGAGGATGAGCAGAAGATGAGGTGGCTAGAGAAGCCCAGAGCACCAGTGTTCTTAGGCCTACAAAAGCGCTTCCAAGGAAGGGTGCTGGCTAGCAACAGCTTTCAGTGCTGGCACTTTTCAGCTCTGAGCAATTGCTCGATGTTTGCAATTTCTCAGCTCGTGTCTACGAGACGGAAAGAGAATGACCGTGACGTTTGGTGGCTAGAGAAGAGCAAAGCCCCAGTGTTACTGCGCCTGGAAAGTGCTTCCAAGGAAGGGTGCTGGCTAGCAACAGCTTTCAGTGCTGGCACTTTTCATCTCTGAGCAATTGCTCGACGTTTGCAATTTCTCAGCTCGTGTCTACGAGACGGAGAGATAGTGACCGTGACGTTTGGTGGCTAGAGAAGCGCAAAGCCACAGTGTTACTGCGCCTGTGAAAGCGCTTCCAAGGAAGGGTGCTGGCTAGCAAGAGCTTTCAGTGCTGGCACTTTTCAGCTCTGAGCAATTGCTCGACGTTTGCAATTTCTCACCTGAGCTCTCTTTAGAGTGCGCGAGAGGATGAGCAGAAGATGAGGTGGCTAGAGAAGCCCAGAGCCCCAGTGTTCTTAGGCCTACAAAAGCGCTTCCAAGGAAGGGTGCTGGCTAGCAACAGCTTTCAGTGCTGGCACTTTTCATCTCTGAGCAATTGCTCGACGTTTGCAATTTCTCAGCTCGTGTCTAGGAGACGGAAAGAGAAGGACCGTGACGTTTGGTGGCTAGAGAAGCGCAAAGCCCCAGTGTTGCTGCGCCTGTGAAAGCGCTTCCAAGGAAGGGTGCTGGCTAGCAAGAGCTTTCAGTGCTGGCACTTTTCTTCTCTGAGCATTTGCTCGACGTTTGCAATTTCTCACCTGAGCTCTCTGTAGAGTGCGCGAGAGGATGAGCAGAAAATGAGGTGGCTAGAGAAGCCCAGAGCCCCAGTGTTCTTAGGCCTACAAAAGCGCTTCCAAGGAAGGGTGCTGGCTAGCAACAGCTTTCAGTGCTGGCACTTTTCATCTCTGAGCAATTGCTCGACGTTTGCAATTTCTCAGCTCGTGTCTACGAGACGGAAAGAGAATGACCGTGACGTTTGGTGGCTAGAGAAGCGCAAAGCACCAGTGTTACTGCGCCTGTGAAAGCGCTTCCAAGGAAGGGTGCTGGCTAGCAACAGCTTTCAGTGCTGGCACTTTTCATCTCTGAGCAATTGCTGGACGTTTGCAATTTCTCAGCTCGTGTCTACGAGACGGAGAGATAGTGACCGTGACGTTTGGTGGGTAGAGAAGCGCAAAGCCCCAGTGTTACTGCGCCTGTGAAAGCGCTTCCAAGGAAGGGTGCTGGCTAGCAAGAGCTTTCAGTGCTGGCACTTTTCATCTCTGAGCAATTGCTCGACGTTTGCAATTTCTCACCTGAGCTCTCTTTAGAGTGCGCGAGAGGATGAGCAGAAGATGAGGTGGCTAGAGAAGCCCAGAGCCCCAGTGTTCTTAGGCCTACAAAAGCGCTTCCAAGGAAGGGTGCTGGCTAGCAACAGCTTTCAGTGCTGGCACTTTTCATCTCTGAGCAATTGCTCGACGTTTGCAATTTCTCAGCTCGTGTCTACGAGACGGAAAGAGAAGGACCATGACGTTTGGTGCGTATAGAAGCGCAAAGCCCCAGTGTTGCTGCGCCTGTGAAAGCGCTTCCAAGGAAGGGTGCTGGCTAGCAAGAGCTTTCAGTGCTGGCACTTTTCATCTCTGAGCAATTGCTCGACGTTTGCAATTTCTCACCTGAGCTCTCTTTAGAGTGCGCGAGAGGATGAGCAGAAGATGAGGTGGCTAGAGAAGCCCAGAGCCCCACTGTTCTTAGGCCTACAAAAGCGCTTCCAAGGAAGGGTGCTGGCTAGCAACAGCTTTCAGTGCTGGCACTTTTCATCTCTGAGCAATTGCTCGACGTTTGCAATTTCTCAGCTCGTGTCTACGAGACGGAAAGAGAAGGACCGTGACGTTTGGTGCGTATAGAAGCGCAAAGCCCCAGTGTTACTGCGCCTGTGAAAGCGCTTCCAAGGAAGGGTGCTGGCTAGCAACAGCTTTCAGTGCTGGCACTTTTCATCTCTGAGCAATTGCTCGACGTTTGCAATTTCTCAGCTCGTGTCTAGGAGACGGAAAGAGAAGGACCGTGACGTTTGGTGGGTAGAGAAGCGCAAAGCCCCAGTGTTACTGCGCCTGTAAAGCGCTTCCAAGGAAGGGTGCTGGCTAGCAACAGCTTTCAGTGCTGGCACTTTTCATCTCTGAGCAATTGCTGGACGTTTGCAATTTCTCAGCTCGTGTCTACGAGACGGAGAGATAGTGACCGTGACGTTTGGTGGCTAGAGAAGCGCAAAGCCCCAGTGTTACTGCGCCTGTGAAAGCGCTTCCAAGGAAGGGTGCTGGCTAGCAAGAGCTTTCAGTGCTGGCACTTTTCATCTCTGAGCAATTGCTCGACGTTTGCAATTTCTCACCTGAGCTCTCTTTGGAGTGCGCGAGAGGATGAGCAGAAGATGAGGTGGCTAGAGAAGCCCAGAGCCCCAGTATTCTTAGGCCTACAAAAGCGCTTCCAAGGAAGGGTGCTGGCTAGCAACAGCTTTCAGTGCTGGCACTTTTCATCTCTGAGCAATTGCTCGACGTTTGCAATTTCTCAGCTCGTGTCTACGAGACGGAAAGAGAAGGACCGTGACGTTTGGTGCGTATAGAAGCGCAAAGCCCCAGTGTTGCTGCGCCTGTGAAAGCGCTTCCAAGGAAGGGTGCTGGCTAGCAACAGCTTTCAGTGCTGGCACTTTTCATCTCTGAGCAATTGCTCGACGTTTGCAATTTCTCAGCTCGTGTCTACGAGACGGAAAGAGAAGGACCGTGACGTTTGGTGGCTAGAGAAGCGCAAAGCCCCAGTGTTACTGCGCCTGTGAAAGCGCTTCCAAGGAAGGGTGCTGGCTAGCAACAGCTTTCAGTGCTGGCACTTTTCATCTCTGAGCAATTGCTGGACGTTTGCAATTTCTCAGCTCGTGTCTACGAGACGGAGAGATAGTGACCGTGACGTTTGGTGGCTAGAGAAGCGCAAAGCCCCAGTGTTACTGCGCCTGTGAAAGCGCTTCCAAGGAAGGGTGCTGGCTAGCAAGAGCTTTCAGTGCTGGCACTTTTCATCTCTGAGCAATTGCTGGACGTTTGCAATTTCTCACCTGAGCTCTCTTTAGAGTGCGCGAGAGGGTGAGCAGAAGATGAGGTGGCTAGAGAAGCCCAGAGCCCCAGTGTTCTTAGGCCTACAAAAGCGCTTCCAAGGAAGGGTGCTGGCTAGCAAGAGCTTTCAGTGCTGGCACTTTTCATCTCTGAGCAATTGCTCGACGTTTGCAATTTCTCAGCTCGTGTCTACGAGACGGAAAGAGAAGGACCGTGACGTTTGGTGGGTAGAGAAGCGCAAAGCCCCAGTGTTGCTGCGCCTGTGAAAGCGCTTCCAAGGAAGGCTGCTGGCTAGCAACAGCTTTCAGTGCTGGCACTTTTCATCTCTGAGCAATTGCTCGACGTTTGCAATTTCTCACCTGAGCTCTCTTTAGAGTGCGCGAGAGGATGAGCAGAAGTTTAGGTGGCTAGAGAAGCCCAGAGCCCCAGTGTTCTTAGGCCTACAAAAGCGCTTCCAAGGAAGGGTGCTGGCTAGCAACAGCTTTCAGTGCTGGCACTTTTCATCTCTGAGCAATTGCTCGACGTTTGCAATTTCTCAGCTCGTGTCTACGAGACGGAAAGAGAAGGACCGTGACGTTTGGTGGGTAGAGAAGCGCAAAGCCCCAGTGTTACTGCGCCTGTAAAGCGCTTCCAAGGAAGGGTGCTGGCTAGCAACAGCTTTCAGTGCTGGCACTTTTCATCTCTGAGCAATTGCTCGACGTTTGCAATTTCTCAGCTCGTGTCTACGAGACGGAAAGAGAAGGACCGTGACGTTTGGTGCGTATAGAAGCGCAAAGCCCCAGTGTTGCTGCGCCTGTAAAGCGCTTCCAAGGAAGGGTGCTGGCTAGCAACAGCTTTCAGTGCTGGCACTTTTCATCTCTGAGCAATTGCTCGACGTTTGCAATTTTTCACCTGAGCTCTCTTTAGAGTGCGCGAGAGGATGAGCAGAAGATGAGGTGGTTAGAGAAGCCCAGAGACCCAGTGTTCTTAGGCCTACAAAAGCGCTTCCAAGGAAGGGTGCTGGCTAGCAACAGCTTTCAGTGCTGGCACTTTTCATCTCTGAGCAATTGCTGGACGTTTGCAATTTCTCAGCTCGTGTCTAGGAGACGGAAAGAGAAGGACTGTGACGTTTGGTGGCTAGAGAAGCGCAAAGCCCCAGTGTTACTGCGCCTGTAATGTGCTTCCAAGGAAGGGTGCTGGCTAGCAACAGCTTTCAGTGCTGGCACTTTTCATCTCTGAGCAATTGCTCGACGTTTGCAATTTCTCAGCTCCTGTCTACCGACGGAAAGAGAATGACCGTGACGTTTGGTGCGTATAGAAGCGCAAAGCCCCAGTGTTGCTGCGCCTGTGAAAGCGCTTCCAAGGAAGGGTGCTGGCTAGCAACAGCTTTCAGTGCTGGCACTTTTCTTCTCTGAGCATTTGCTCGACGTTTGCAATTTCTCACCTGAGCTCTCTTTAGAGTGCGCGAGAGGATGAGCAGAAGATGAGGTGGCTAGAGAAGCCCAGAGCACCAGTGTTCTTAGGCCTACAAAAGCGCTTCCAAGGAAGGGTGCTGGCTAGCAACAGCTTTCAGTGCTGGCACTTTTCATCTCTGAGCAATTGCTCGACGTTTGCAATTTCCAGCTCGTGTCTACGAGACGGAAAGAGAAGGACCGTGACGTTTGGTGGCTAGAGAAGAGCAAAGCCCCAGTGTTACTGCGCCTGTAAAGCGCTTCCAAGGAAGGGTGCTGGCTAGCAACAGCTTTCAGTGCTGGCACTTTTCATCTCTGAGCAATTGCTGGACGTTTGCAATTTCTCAGCTCGTGTCTACGAGACGGAGAGATAGTGACCGTGACGTTTGGTGGCTAGAGAAGCGCAAAGCCCCAGTGTTACTGCGCCTGTGAAAGCGCTTCCAAGGAAGGGTGCTGGCTAGCAACAGCTTTCAGTGCTGGCACTTTTCATCTCTGAGCAATTGCTCGACGTTTGCAATTTCTCACCTGAGCTCTCTTTAGAGTGCGCGAGAGGATGAGCAGAAGATGAGGTGGCTAGAGAAGCCCAGAGCCCCAGTGTTCTTAGGCCTACAAAAGCGCTTCCAAGGAAGGGTGCTGGCTAGCAACAGCTTTCAGTGCTGGCACTTTTCATCTCTGAGCAATTGCTCGACGTTTGCAATTTCTCAGCTCGTGTCTACGAGACGGAAAGAGAAGGACCATGACGTTTGGTGCGTATAGAAGCGCAAAGCCCCAGTGTTACTGCGCCTGTGAAAGCACTTCCAAGGAAGGGTGCTGGCTAGCAACAGCTTTCAGTGCTGGCACTTTTCATCTCTGAGCAATTGCTCGACGTTTGCAATTTCTCAGCTCGTGTCTAGGAGACGGAAAGAGAAGGACCGTGACGTTTGGTGGGTAGAGAAGCGCAAAGCCCCAGTGTTACTGCGCCTGTAAAGCGCTTCCAAGGAAGGGTGCTGGCTAGCAACAGCTTTCAGTGCTGGCACTTTTCATCTCTGAGCAATTGCTGGACGTTTGCAATTTCTCAGCTCGTGTCTACGAGACGGAGAGATAGTGACCGTGACGTTTGGTGGCTAGAGAAGCGCAAAGCCCCAGTGTTACTGCGCCTGTGAAAGCGCTTCCAAGGAAGGGTGCTGGCTAGCAAGAGCTTTCAGTGCTGGCACTTTTCATCTCTGAGCAATTGCTCGACGTTTGCAATTTCTCACCTGAGCTCTCTTTGGAGTGCGCGAGAGGATGAGCAGAAGATGAGGTGGCTAGAGAAGCCCAGAGCCCCAGTATTCTTAGGCCTACAAAAGCGCTTCCAAGGAAGGGTGCTGGCTAGCAACAGCTTTCAGTGCTGGCACTTTTCATCTCTGAGCAATTGCTCGACGTTTGCAATTTCTCAGCTCGTGTCTACGAGACGGAAAGAGAAGGACCGTGACGTTTGGTGCGTATAGAAGCGCAAAGCCCCAGTGTTGCTGCGCCTGTGAAAGCGCTTCCAAGGAAGGGTGCTGGCTAGCAACAGCTTTCAGTGCTGGCACTTTTCATCTCTGAGCAATTGCTCGACGTTTGCAATTTCTCAGCTCGTGTCTACGAGACGGAAAGAGAAGGACCGTGACGTTTGGTGGCTAGAGAAGCGCAAAGCCCCAGTGTTACTGCGCCTGTGAAAGCGCTTCCAAGGAAGGGTGCTGGCTAGCAACAGCTTTCAGTGCTGGCACTTTTCATCTCTGAGCAATTGCTGGACGTTTGCAATTTCTCAGCTCGTGTCTACGAGACGGAGAGATAGTGACCGTGACGTTTGGTGGCTAGAGAAGCGCAAAGCCCCAGTGTTACTGCGCCTGTGAAAGCGCTTCCAAGGAAGGGTGCTGGCTAGCAAGAGCTTTCAGTGCTGGCACTTTTCATCTCTGAGCAATTGCTGGACGTTTGCAATTTCTCACCTGAGCTCTCTTTAGAGTGCGCGAGAGGGTGAGCAGAAGATGAGGTGGCTAGAGAAGCCCAGAGCCCCAGTGTTCTTAGGCCTACAAAAGCGCTTCCAAGGAAGGGTGCTGGCTAGCAAGAGCTTTCAGTGCTGGCACTTTTCATCTCTGAGCAATTGCTCGACGTTTGCAATTTCTCAGCTCGTGTCTACGAGACGGAAAGAGAAGGACCGTGACGTTTGGTGGCTAGAGAAGCGCAAAGCCCCAGTGTTGCTGCGCCTGTGAAAGCGCTTCCAAGGAAGGCTGCTGGCTAGCAACAGCTTTCAGTGCTGGCACTTTTCATCTCTGAGCAATTGCTCGACGTTTGCAATTTCTCACCTGAGCTCTCTTTAGAGTGCGCGAGAGGATGAGCAGAAGTTTAGGTGGCTAGAGAAGCCCAGAGCCCCAGTGTTCTTAGGCCTACAAAAGCGCTTCCAAGGAAGGGTGCTGGCTAGCAACAGCTTTCAGTGCTGGCACTTTTCATCTCTGAGCAATTGCTCGACGTTTGCAATTTCTCAGCTCGTGTCTACGAGACGGAAAGAGAAGGACCGTGACGTTTGGTGGGTAGAGAAGCGCAAAGCCCCAGTGTTACTGCGCCTGTAAAGCGCTTCCAAGGAAGGGTGCTGGCTAGCAACAGCTTTCAGTGCTGGCACTTTTCATCTCTGAGCAATTGCTCGACGTTTGCAATTTCTCAGCTCGTGTCTACGAGACGGAAAGAGAAGGACCGTGACGTTTGGTGCGTATAGAAGCGCAAAGCCCCAGTGTTGCTGCGCCTGTAAAGCGCTTCCAAGGAAGGGTGCTGGCTAGCAACAGCTTTCAGTGCTGGCACTTTTCATCTCTGAGCAATTGCTCGACGTTTGCAATTTTTCACCTGAGCTCTCTTTAGAGTGCGCGAGAGGATGAGCAGAAGATGAGGTGGTTAGAGAAGCCCAGAGCCCCAGTGTTCTTAGGCCTACAAAAGCGCTTCCAAGGAAGGGTGCTGGCTAGCAACAGCTTTCAGTGCTGGCACTTTTCATCTCTGAGCAATTGCTGGACGTTTGCAATTTCTCAGCTCGTGTCTAGGAGACGGAAAGAGAAGGACTGTGACGTTTGGTGGCTAGAGAAGCGCAAAGCCCCAGTGTTACTGCGCCTGTAAAGTGCTTCCAAGGAAGGGTGCTGGCTAGCAACAGCTTTCAGTGCTGGCACTTTTCATCTCTGAGCAATTGCTCGACGTTTGCAATTTCTCAGCTCCTGTCTACCGACGGAAAGAGAATGACCGTGACGTTTGGTGCGTATAGAAGCGCAAAGCCCCAGTGTTGCTGCGCCTGTGAAAGCGCTTCCAAGGAAGGGTGCTGGCTAGCAAGAGCTTTCAGTGCTGGCACTTTTCTTCTCTGAGCATTTGCTCGACGTTTGCAATTTCTCACCTGAGCTCTCTTTAGAGTGCGCGAGAGGATGAGCAGAAGATGAGGTGGCTAGAGAAGCCCAGAGCACCAGTGTTCTTAGGCCTACAAAAGCGCTTCCAAGGAAGGGTGCTGGCTAGCAACAGCTTTCAGTGCTGGCACTTTTCATCTCTGAGCAATTGCTCGACGTTTGCAATTTCCAGCTCGTGTCTACGAGACGGAAAGAGAAGGACCGTGACGTTTGGTGGCTAGAGAAGAGCAAAGCCCCAGTGTTACTGCGCCTGTAAAGCGCTTCCAAGGAAGGGTGCTGGCTAGCAACAGCTTTCAGTGCTGGCACTTTTCATCTCTGAGCAATTGCTGGACGTTTGCAATTTCTCAGCTCGTGTCTACGAGACGGAGAGATAGTGACCGTGACGTTTGGTGGGTAGAGAAGCGCAAAGCCCCAGTGTTACTGCGCCTGTGAAAGCGCTTCCAAGGAAGGGTGCTGGCTAGCAACAGCTTTCAGTGCTGGCACTTTTCATCTCTGAGCAATTGCTCGACGTTTGCAATTTCTCACCTGAGCTCTCTTTAGAGTGCGCGAGAGGATGAGCAGAAGATGAGGTGGCTAGAGAAGCCCAGAGCCCCAGTGTTCTTAGGCCTACAAAAGCGCTTCCAAGGAAGGGTGCTGGCTAGCAACAGCTTTCAGTGCTGGCACTTTTCATCTCGGAGCAATTGCTCGACGTTTGCAATTTCTCAGCTCGTGTCTACGAGACGGAAAGAGAAGGACCATGACGTTTGGTGCGTATAGAAGCGCAAAGCCCCAGTGTTACTGCGCCTGTGAAAGCACTTCCAAGGAAGGGTGCTGGCTAGCAACAGCTTTCAGTGCTGGCACTTTTCATCTCTGAGCAATTGCTCGACGTTTGCAATTTCTCTCCTGAGCTCTCTTTAGAGTGCGCGAGGGGATGAGCAGAAGATGAGGTGGCTAGAGAAGCCCAGAGCCCCAGTGTTCTTAGGCCTACAAAAGCGCTTCCAAGGAAGGGTGCTGGCTAGCAACAGCTTTCAGTGCTGGCACTTTTCATCTCTGAGCAATTGCTGGACGTTTGCAATTTCTCACCTGAGCTCTCTTTAGAGTGCGCGAGAGGATGAGCAGAAGATGAGGTGGCTAGAGAAGCCCAGAGCCCCACTGTTCTTAGGCCTACAAAAGCGCTTCCAAGGAAGGGTGCTGGCTAGCAAGAGCTTTCAGTGCTGGCACTTTTCATCTCTGAGCAATTGCTCGACGTTTGCAATTTCTCAGCTCGTGTCTACGAGACGGAAAGAGAAGGACCGTGACGTTTGGTGCGTATAGAAGCGCAAAGCCCCAGTGTTGCTGCGCCTGTGAAAGCGCTTCCAAGGAAGGGTGCTGGCTAGCAACAGCTTTCAGTGCTGGCACTTTTCATCTCTGAGCAATTGCTCGACGTTTGCAATTTCTCAGCTCGTGTCTACGAGACGGAAAGAGAATGACCGTGATGTTTAGTGCGTATAGAAGCGCAAAGCCCCAGTGTTGCTGCGCCTGTGAAAGCGCTTCCAAGGAAGGGTGCTGGCTAGCAACAGCTTTCAGTGCTGGCACTTTTCGTCTCTGAGCAATTGCTCGACGTTTGCAATTTCTCACCTGAGCTCTCTTTAGAGTGCGCGAGAGGATGAGCAGAAGATGAGGTGGCTAGAGAAGCCCAGAGCCCCAGTGTTCTTAGGCCTACAAAAGCGCTTCCAAGGAAGGGGGCTGGCTAGCAACAGCTTTCAGTGCTGGCACTTTTCATCTCTGAGCAATTGCTCGACGTTTGCAATTTCTCAGCTCGTGTCTACGAGACGGAAAGAGAAGGACCGTGATGTTTGGTGGGTAGAGAAGCGCAAAGCCCCAGTGTTGCTGCGCCTGTGAAAGTGCTTCCAAGGAAGGGTGCTGGCTAGCAAAAGCTTTCAGTGCTGGCACTTTTCTTCTCTGAGCATTTGCTAGACGTTTGCAATTTCTCACCTGAGCTCTCTTTAGAGTGCGCGAGAGGATGAGCAGAAGATGAGGTGGCTAGAGAAGCCCAGAGCCCCAGTGTTCTTAGGCCTACAAAAGCGCTTCCAAGGAAGGGTGCTGGCTAGCAAGAGCTTTCAGTGCTGGCACTTTTCATCTCTGAGCAATTGCTCGACGTTTGCAATTTCTCAGCTCGTGTCTACGAGACGGAAAGAGAATGACCGTGACGTTTG
This sequence comes from Sarcoramphus papa, assembly GCA_037962945.1. Lineage (NCBI taxonomy): Eukaryota > Metazoa > Chordata > Aves > Accipitriformes > Cathartidae > Sarcoramphus > Sarcoramphus papa. Next base: position 3,784,829 of record JBBMRM010000084.1, on the reverse strand, counting down.
GTGGCTAGAGAAGCCCAGAGCCCCAGTGTTTTTAGGCCTACAAAAGCGCTTCCAAGGAAGGGTGCTGGCTAGCAACAGCTTTCAGTGCTGGCACTTTTCATCTCTGAGCAATTGCTCGATGTTTGCAATTTCTCACCTGAGCTCTCTTTAGAGTGCGCGAGAGGATGAGCAGAAGATGAGGTGGCTAGAGAAGCCCAGAGCCCCAGTGTTCTTAGGCCTACAAAAGCGCTTCCAAGGAAGGGTGCTGGCTAGCAACAGCTTTCAGTGCTGGCACTTTTCATCTCGGAGCAATTGCTCGACGTTTGCAATTTCTCAGCTCGTGTCTACGAGACGGAAAGAGAATGACCGTGACGTTTAGTGCGTATAGAAGCGCAAAGCCCCAGTGTCGCTGCGCCTGTGAAAGCGCTTCCAAGGAAGGGTGCTGGCTAGCAACAGCTTTCAGTGCTGGCACTTTTCATCTCTGAGCAATTGCTCGACGTTTGCAATTTCTCACCTGAGCTCTCTTTAGAGTGCGCGAGAGGATGAGCAGAAGATGAGGTGGCTAGAGAAGCCCAGAGCCCCAGTGTTCTTAGGCCTACAAAAGCGCTTCCAAGGAAGGGTGCTGGCTAGCAACAGCTTTCAGTGCTGGCACTTTTCATCTCTGAGCAATTGCTCGACGTTTGCAATTTCTCAGCTCGTGTCTACGAGACGGAAAGAGAAGGACCGTGATGTTTAGTGCGTATAGAAGCGCAAAGCCCCAGTGTTGCTGCGCCTGTGAAAGCGCTTCCAAGGAAGGGTGCTGGCTAGCAACAGCTTTCAGTGCTGGCACTTTTCATCTCTGAGCAATTGCTGGACGTTTGCAATTTCTCACCTGAGCTCTCTTTAGAGTGCGCGAGAGGATGAGCAGAAGATGAGGTGGCTAGAGAAGCCCAGAGCCCCAGTGTTCTTAGGCCTACAAAAGCGCTTCCAAGGAAGGGTGCTGGCTAGCAAGAGCTTTCAGTGCTGGCACTTTTCATCTCTGAGCAATTGCTCGACGTTTGCAATTTCTCACCTGAGCTCTCTTTAGAGTGCGCGAGAGGATGAGCAGAAGATGAGGTGGCTAGAGAAGCCCAGAGCCCCAGTGTTCTTAGGCCTACAAAAGCGCTTCCAAGGAAGGGTGCTGGCTAGCAAGAGCTTTCAGTGCTGGCACTTTTCATCTCTGAGCAATTGCTCGACGTTTGCAATTTCTCAGCTCGTGTCTACGAGACGGAAAGAGAAGGACCGTGACGTTTGGTGGCTAGAGAAGCGCAAAGCCCCAGTGTTGCTGCGCCTGTGAAAGCGCTTCCAAGGAAGGGTGCTGGCTAGCAACAGCTTTCAGTGCTGGCACTTTTAATCTCTGAGCAATTGCTCGACGTTTGCAATTTCTCACCTGAGCTCTCTTTAGAGTGCGCGAGAGGATGAGCAGAAGATGAGGTGGCTAGAGAAGCCCAGAGCCCCAGTGTTCTTAGGCCTACAAAAGCGCTTCCAAGGAAGGGTGCTGGCTAGCAACAGCTTTCAGTGCTGGCACTTTTCATCTCTGAGCAATTGCTCGACGTTTGCAATTTCTCAGCTCGTGTCTAGGAGACGGAAAGAGAAGGACCGTGACGTTTGGTGGGTAGAGAAGCGCAAAGCCCCAGTGTTACTGCGCCTGTAAAGTGCTTCCAAGGAAGGGTGCTGGCTAGCAACAGCTTTCAGTGCTGGCACTTTTCATCTCTGAGCAATTGCTCGACGTTTGCAATTTCTCAGCTCGTGTCTACCGACGGAAAGAGAATGACCGTGACCTTTGGTGCGTATAGAAGCGCAAAGCCCCAGTGTTGCTGCGCCTGTGAAAGCGCTTCCAAGGAAGGGTGCTGGCTAGCAAGAGCTTTCAGTGCTGGCACTTTTCTTCTCTGAGCATTTGCTCGACGTTTGCAATTTCTCACCTGAGCTCTCTTTAGAGTGCGCGAGAGGATGAGCAGAAGATGAGGTGGCTAGAGAAGCCCAGAGCCCCAGTGTTCTTAGGCCTACAAAAGCGCTTCCAAGGAAGGGTGCTGGCTAGCAAGAGCTTTCAGTGCTGGCACTTTTCATCTCTGAGCAATTGCTCGACGTTTGCAATTTCTCAGCTCGTGTCTACGAGACGGAAAGAGAATGACCGTGACGTTTGGTGGCTAGAGAAGAGCAAAGCCCCAGTGTTACTGCGCCTGTAAAGCGCTTCCAAGGAAGGGTGCTGGCTAGCAACAGCTTTCAGTGCTGGCACTTTTCATCTCTGAGCAATTGCTCGACGTTTGCAATTTCTCAGCTCGTGTCTACGAGACGGAGAGATAGTGACCGTGACGTTTGGTGGCTAGAGAAGCTCAAAGCCCCAGTGTTGCTGCGCCTGTGAAAGTGCTTCCAAGGAAGGGTGCTGGCTAGCAAAAGCTTTCAGTGCTGGCACTTTTCTTCTCTGAGCATTTGCTAGACGTTTGCAATTTCTCACCTGAGCTCTCTTTAGAGTGCGCGAGAGGATGAGCAGAAGATGAGGTGGCTAGAGAAGCCCAGAGCCCCAGTGTTCTTAGGCCTACAAAAGCGCTTCCAAGGAAGGGTGCTGGCTAGCAACAGCTTTCAGTGCTGGCACTTTTCATCTCTGAGCAATTGCTCGACGTTTGCAATTTCTCAGCTCGTGTCTACGAGACGGAAAGAGAATGACCGTGACCTTTGGTGGCTAGAGAAGGGCAAAGCCCCAGTGTTACTGCGCCTGTGAAAGCGCTTCCAAGGAAGGGTGCTGGCTAGCAACAGCTTTCAGTGCTGGCACTTTTCATCTCTGAGCAATTGCTTGACGTTTGCAATTTCTCACCTGAGCTCTCTTTAGAGTGCGCGAGAGGATGAGCAGAAGATGAGGTGGCTAGAGAAGCCCAGAGCCCCAGTGTTCTTAGGCCTACAAAAGCGCTTCCAAGGAAGGGTGCTGGCTAGCAAGAGCTTTCAGTGCTGGCACTTTTCATCTCTGAGCAATTGCTCGACGTTTGCAATTTCTCAGCTCGTGTCTACGAGACGGAAAGAGAAGGACCGTGACGTTTGGTGGCTAGAGAAGCGCAAAGCCCCAGTGTTACTGCGCCTGTAAAGCGCTTCCAAGGAAGGGTGCTGGCTAGCAAGAGCTTTCAGTGCTGGCACTTTTCATCTCTGAGCAATTGCTCGACGTTTGCAATTTCTCAGCTCGTGTCTAGGAGACGGAAAGAGAAGGACCGTGACGTTTGGTGCGTATAGAAGCGCAAAGCCCCAGTGTTGCTGCGCCTGTAAAGCGCTTCCAAGGAAGGGTGCTGGCTAGCAAGAGCTTTCAGTGCTGGCACTTTTCATCTCTGAGCAATTGCTCGACGTTTGCAATTTCTCACCTGAGCTCTCTTTAGAGTGCGCGAGAGGATGAGCAGAAGATGAGGTGGTTAGAGAAGCCCAGAGCCCCAGTGTTCTTAGGCCTACAAAAGCGCTTCCAAGGAAGGGTGCTGGCTAGCAACAGCTTTCAGTGCTGGCACTTTTCATCTCTGAGCAATTGCTGGACGTTTGCAATTTCTCAGCTCGTGTCTAGGAGACGGAAAGAGAAGGACCGTGACGTTTGGTGGGTAGAGAAGCGCAAAGCCCCAGTGTTACTGCGCCTGTAAAGTGCTTCCAAGGAAGGGTGCTGGCTAGCAAGAGCTTTCAGTGCTGGCACTTTTCATCTCTGAGCAATTGCTCGACGTTTGCAATTTCTCAGCTCGTGTCTACCGACGGAAAGAGAATGACCGTGACCTTTGGTGCGTATAGAAGCGCAAAGCCCCAGTGTTGCTGCGCCTGTGAAAGCGCTTCCAAGGAAGGGTGCTGGCTAGCAACAGCTTTCAGTGCTGGCACTTTTCTTCTCTGAGCATTTGCTCGACGTTTGCAATTTCTCACCTGAGCTCTCTTTAGAGTGCGCGAGAGGATGAGCAGAAGATGAGGTGGCTAGAGAAGCCCAGAGCCCCAGTGTTCTTAGGCCTACAAAAGCGCTTCCAAGGAAGGGTGCTGGCTAGCAACAGCTTTCAGTGCTGGCACTTTTCATCTCTGAGCAATTGCTCGACGTTTGCAATTTCTCAGCTCGTGTCTACGAGACGGAAAGAGAATGACCGTGACGTTTGGTGGCTAGAGAAGAGCAAAGCCCCAGTGTTACTGCGCCTGTAAAGCGCTTCCAAGGAAGGGTGCTGGCTAGCAACAGCTTTCAGTGCTGGCACTTTTCATCTATGAGCAATTGCTGGACGTTTGCAATTTCTCAGCTCGTGTCTACGAGACGGAGAGATAGTGACCGTGACGTTTGGTGGCTAGAGAAGCGCAAAGCCACAGTGTTACTGCGCCTGTGAAAGCGCTTCCAAGGAAGGGTGCTGGCTAGCAAGAGCTTTCAGTGCTGGCACTTTTCATCTCTGAGCAATTGCTCGACGTTTGCAATTTCTCACCTGAGCTCTCTTTAGAGTGCGCGAGAGGATGAGCAGAAGATGAGGTGGCTAGAGAAGCCCAGAGCCCCAGTGTTCTTAGGCCTACAAAAGCGCTTCCAAGGAAGGGTGCTGGCTAGCAACAGCTTTCAGTGCTGGCACTTTTCATCTCTGAGCAATTGCTCGACGTTTGCAATTTCTCAGCTCGTGTCTACGAGACGGAAAGAGAAGGACCATGACGTTTGGTGCGTATAGAAGCGCAAAGCCCCAGTGTTGCTGCGCCTGTGAAAGCGCTTCCAAGGAAGGGTGCTGGCTAGCAACAGCTTTCAGTGCTGGCACTTTTCATCTCTGAGCAATTGCTGGACGTTTGCAATTTCTCACCTGAGCTCTCTTTAGAGTGCGCGAGAGGATGAGCAGAAGATGAGGTGGCTAGAGAAGCCCAGAGCCCCAGTGTTCTTAGGCCTACAAAAGCGCTTCCAAGGAAGGGTGCTGGCTAGCAAGAGCTTTCAGTGCTGGCACTTTTCATCTCTGAGCAATTGCTCGACGTTTGCAATTTCTCACCTGAGCTCTCTTTAGAGTGCGCGAGAGGATGAGCAGAAGATGAGGTGGCTAGAGAAGCCCAGAGCCCCAGTGTTCTTAGGCCTACAAAAGCGCTTCCAAGGAAGGGTGCTGGCTAGCAACAGCTTTCAGTGCTGGCACTTTTCATCTCTGAGCAATTGCTCGACGTTTGCAATTTCTCAGCTCGTGTCTACGAGACGGAAAGAGAAGGACCGTGACGTTTGGTGGCTAGAGAAGCGCAAAGCCCCAGTGTTACTGCGCCTGTAAAGCGCTTCCAAGGAAGGGTGCTGGCTAGCAAGAGCTTTCAGTGCTGGCACTTTTCAGCTCTGAGCAATTGCTCGACGTTTGCAATTTATCAGCTCGTGTCTACGAGACGGAAAGAGAAGGACCGTGACGTTTGGTGCGTATAGAAGCGCAAAGCCCCAGTGTTGCTGCGCCTGTGAAAGCGCTTCCAAGGAAGGGTGCTGGATAGCAACAGCTTTCAGTGCTGGCACTTTTCATCTCTGAGCAATTGCTGGACGTTTGCAATTTCTCACCTGAGCTCTCTTTAGAGTGCGCGAGAGGATGAGCAGAAGATGAGGTGGCTAGAGAAGCCCAGAGCCCCACTGTTCTTAGGCCTACAAAAGCGCTTCCAAGGAAGGGTGCTGGCTAGCAAGAGCTTTCAGTGCTGGCACTTTTCATCTCTGAGCAATTGCTCGACGTTTGCAATTTCTCAGCTCGTGTCTACGAGACGGAAAGAGAATGACCGTGACGTTTGGTGCGTATAGAAGTGCAAAGCCCCAGTGTTACTGCGCCTGTAAAGCGCTTCCAAGGAAGGGTGCTGGCTAGCAACAGCTTTCAGTGCTGGCACTTTTCATCTCTGAGCAATTGCTCGACGTTTGCAATTTCTCAGCTCGTGTCTACGAGACGGAAAGAGAATGACCGTGACGTTTAGTGCGTATAGAAGCGCAAAGCCCCAGTGTTGCTGCGCCTGTGAAAGCGCTTCCAAGGAAGGGTGCTGGCTAGCAACAGCTTTCAGTGCTGGCACTTTTCATCTCTGAGCAATTGCTCGACGTTTGCAATTTCTCACCTGAGCTCTCTTTAGAGTGCGCGAGAGGATGAGCAGAAGATGAGGTGGCTAGAGAAGCCCAGAGCCCCAGTGTTCTTAGGCCTACAAAAGCGCTTCCAAGGAAGGGTGCTGGCTAGCAAGAGCTTTCAGTGCTGGCACTTTTCATCTCTGAGCAATTGCTCGACGTTTGCAATTTCTCAGCTCGTGTCTACGAGACGGAAAGAGAAGGACCGTGACCTTTGGTGGCTAGAGAAGGGCAAAGCCCCAGTGTTACTGCGCCTGTGAAAGCGCTTCCAAGGAAGGGTGCTGGCTAGCAACAGCTTTCAGTGCTGGCACTTTTCATCTCTGAGCAATTGCTCGATGTTTGCAATTTCTCACCTGAGCTCTCTTTAGAGTGCGCGAGAGGATGAGCAGAAGATGAGGTGGCTAGAGAAGCCCAGAGCCCCAGTGTTCTTAGGCCTACAAAAGCGCTTCCAAGGAAGGGTGCTGGCTAGCAACAGCTTTCAGTGCTGGCACTTTTCATCTCTGAGCAATTGCTCGACGTTTGCAATTTCTCAGCTCGTGTCTACGAGACGGAAAGAGAATGACCGTGACGTTTAGTGCGTATAGAAGCGCAAAGCCCCAGTGTCGCTGCGCCTGTGAAAGCGCTTCCAAGGAAGGGTGCTGGCTAGCAAGAGCTTTCAGTGCTGGCACTTTTCATCTCTGAGCAATTGCTCGACGTTTGCAATTTCTCACCTGAGCTCTCTTTAGAGTGCGCGAGAGGATGAGCAGAAGATGAGGTGGCTAGAGAAGCCCAGAGCCCCAGTGTTCTTAGGCCTACAAAAGCGCTTCCAAGGAAGGGTGCTGGCTAGCAACAGCTTTCAGTGCTGGCACTTTTCATCTCTGAGCAATTGCTCGACGTTTGCAATTTCTCAGCTCGTGTCTACGAGACGGAAAGAGAATGACCGTGACCTTTGGTGGCTAGAGAAGGGCAAAGCCCCAGTGTTACTGCGCCTGTGAAAGCGCTTCCAAGGAAGGGTGCTGGCTAGCAACAGCTTTCAGTGCTGGCACTTTTCATCTCTGAGCAATTGCTCGATGTTTGCAATTTCTCACCTGAGCTCTCTTTAGAGTGCGCGAGAGGATGAGCAGAAGATGAGGTGGCTAGAGAAGCCCAGAGCCCCAGTGTTCTTAGGCCTACAAAAGCGCTTCCAAGGAAGGGTGCTGGCTAGCAACAGCTTTCAGTGCTGGCACTTTTCATCTCTGAGCAATTGCTCGACGTTTGCAATTTCTCAGCTCGTGTCTACGAGACGGAAAGAGAAGGACCGTGACGTTTGGTGGGTAGAGAAGCGCAAAGCCCCAGTGTTACTGCGCCTGTAAAGCGCTTCCAAGGAAGGGTGCTGGCTAGCAACAGCTTTCAGTGCTGGCACTTTTCATCTCTGAGCAATTGCTCGACGTTTGCAATTTCTCAGCTCGTGTCTACCGACGGAAAGAGAAGGACCGTGACGTTTGGTGGGTAGAGAAGCGCAAAGCCCCAGTGTTACTGCGCCTGTAAAGCGCTTCCAAGGAAGGGTGCTGGCTAGCAACAGCTTTCAGTGCTGGCACTTTTCATCTCTGAGCAATTGCTCGACGTTTGCAATTTCTCAGCTCCTGTCTACGAGACGGAAAGAGAAGGACCGTGACGTTTGGTGCGTATAGAAGCGCAAAGCCCCAGTGTTGCTGCGCCTGTGAAAGCGCTTCCAAGGAAGGGTGCTGGCTAGCAACAGCTTTCAGTGCTGGCACTTTTCATCTCTGAGCAATTGCTGGACGTTTGCAATTTCTCACCTGAGCTCTCTTTAGAGTGCGCGAGAGGATGAGCAGAAGATGAGGTGGCTAGAGAAGCCCAGAGCACCAGTGTTCTTAGGCCTACAAAAGCGCTTCCAAGGAAGGGTGCTGGCTAGCAACAGCTTTCAGTGCTGGCACTTTTCATCTCTGAGCAATTGCTCGACGTTTGCAATTTCTCAGCTCGTGTCTACGAGACGGAAAGAGAAGGACCGTGACGTTTGGTGGCTAGAGAAGCGCAAAGCCCCAGTGTTACTGCACCTGTAAAGCGCTTCCAAGGAAGGGTGCTGGCTAGCAACAGCTTTCAGTGCTGGCACTTTTCATCTCTGAGCAATTGCTCGACGTTTGCAATTTCTCAGCTCGTGTCTACCGACGGAAAGAGAAGGACCGTGACGTTTGGTGGGTAGAGAAGCGCAAAGCCCCAGTGTTACTGCGCCTGTAAAGCGCTTCCAAGGAAGGGTGCTGGCTAGCAAGAGCTTTCAGTGCTGGCACTTTTCATCTCTGAGCAATTGCTCGACGTTTGCAATTTATCAGCTCGTGTCTACGAGACGGAAAGAGAAGGACCGTGACGTTTGGTGCGTATAGAAGCGCAAAGCCCCAGTGTTGCTGCGCCTGTGAAAGCGCTTCCAAGGAAGGGTGCTGGATAGCAACAGCTTTCAGTGCTGGCACTTTTCATCTCTGAGCAATTGCTGGACGTTTGCAATTTCTCACCTGAGCTCTCTTTAGAGTGCGCGAGAGGATGAGCAGAAGATGAGGTGGCTAGAGAAGCCCAGAGCCCCACTGTTCTTAGGCCTACAAAAGCGCTTCCAAGGAAGGGTGCTGGCTAGCAACAGCTTTCAGTGCTGGCACTTTTCATCTCTGAGCAATTGCTCGACGTTTGCAATTTCTCAGCTCGTGTCTACGAGACGGAAAGAGAATGACCGTGACGTTTGGTGCGTATAGAAGTGCAAAGCCCCAGTGTTACTGCGCCTGTAAAGCGCTTCCAAGGAAGGGTGCTGGCTAGCAACAGCTTTCAGTGCTGGCACTTTTCATCTCTGAGCAATTGCTCGACGTTTGCAATTTCTCAGCTCGTGTCTACGAGACGGAAAGAGAATGACCGTGACGTTTAGTGCGTATAGAAGCGCAAAGCCCCAGTGTTGCTGCGCCTGTGAAAGCGCTTCCAAGGAAGGGTGCTGGCTAGCAACAGCTTTCAGTGCTGGCACTTTTCATCTCTGAGCAATTGCTCGACGTTTGCAATTTCTCACCTGAGCTCTCTTTAGAGTGCGCGAGAGGATGAGCAGAAGATGAGGTGGCTAGAGAAGCCCAGAGCCCCAGTGTTCTTAGGCCTACAAAAGCGCTTCCAAGGAAGGGTGCTGGCTAGCAACAGCTTTCAGTGCTGGCACTTTTCATCTCTGAGCAATTGCTCGACGTTTGCAATTTCTCAGCTCGTGTCTACGAGACGGAAAGAGAAGGACCGTGACCTTTGGTGGCTAGAGAAGGGCAAAGCCCCAGTGTTACTGCGCCTGTGAAAGCGCTTCCAAGGAAGGGTGCTGGCTAGCAACAGCTTTCAGTGCTGGCACTTTTCATCTCTGAGCAATTGCTCGATGTTTGCAATTTCTCACCTGAGCTCTCTTTAGAGTGCGCGAGAGGATGAGCAGAAGATGAGGTGGCTAGAGAAGCCCAGAGCCCCAGTGTTCTTAGGCCTACAAAAGCGCTTCCAAGGAAGGGTGCTGGCTAGCAACAGCTTTCAGTGCTGGCACTTTTCATCTCTGAGCAATTGCTCGACGTTTGCAATTTCTCAGCTCGTGTCTACGAGACGGAAAGAGAAGGACCGTGACGTTTAGTGCGTATAGAAGCGCAAAGCCCCAGTGTCGCTGCGCCTGTGAAAGCGCTTCCAAGGAAGGGTGCTGGATAGCAACAGCTTTCAGTGCTGGCACTTTTCATCTCTGAGCAATTGCTCGACGTTTGCAATTTCTCACCTGAGCTCTCTTTAGAGTGCGCGAGAGGATGAGCAGAAGATGAGGTGGCTAGAGAAGCCCAGAGCCCCAGTGTTCTTAGGCCTACAAAAGCGCTTCCAAGGAAGGGTGCTGGCTAGCAACAGCTTTCAGTGCTGGCACTTTTCATCTCTGAGCAATTGCTCGACGTTTGCAATTTCTCAGCTCGTGTCTACGAGACGGAAAGAGAAGGACCGTGACCTTTGGTGGCTAGAGAAGGGCAAAGCCCCAGTGTTACTGCGCCTGTGAAAGCGCTTCCAAGGAAGGGTGCTGGCTAGCAACAGCTTTCAGTGCTGGCACTTTTCATCTCTGAGCAATTGCTCGATGTTTGCAATTTCTCACCTGAGCTCTCTTTAGAGTGCGCGAGAGGATGAGCAGAAGATGAGGTGGCTAGAGAAGCCCAGAGCCCCAGTGTTCTTAGGCCTACAAAAGCGCTTCCAAGGAAGGGTGCTGGCTAGCAACAGCTTTCAGTGCTGGCACTTTTCATCTCTGAGCAATTGCTCGACGTTTGCAATTTCTCAGCTCGTGTCTACGAGACGGAAAGAGAAGGACCGTGACGTTTGGTGGGTAGAGAAGCGCAAAGCCCCAGTGTTACTGCGCCTGTAAAGCGCTTCCAAGGAAGGGTGCTGGCTAGCAACAGCTTTCAGTGCTGGCACTTTTCATCTCTGAGCAATTGCTCGACGTTTGCAATTTCTCAGCTCGTGTCTACGAGACGGAAAGAGAAGGACCGTGACGTTTGGTGGGTAGAGAAGCGCAAAGCCCCAGTGTTACTGCGCCTGTAAAGCGCTTCCAAGGAAGGGTGCTGGCTAGCAACAGCTTTCAGTGCTGGCACTTTTCATCTCTGAGCAATTGCTCGACGTTTGCAATTTCTCAGCTCCTGTCTACGAGACGGAAAGAGAAGGACCGTGACGTTTGGTGCGTATAGAAGCGCAAAGCCCCAGTGTTGCTGCGCCTGTGAAAGCGCTTCCAAGGAAGGGTGCTGGCTAGCAACAGCTTTCAGTGCTGGCACTTTTCATCTCTGAGCAATTGCTGGACGTTTGCAATTTCTCACCTGAGCTCTCTTTAGAGTGCGCGAGAGGATGAGCAGAAGATGAGGTGGCTAGAGAAGCCCAGAGCCCCAGTGTTCTTAGGCCTACAAAAGCGCTTCCAAGGAAGGGTGCTGGCTAGCAACAGCTTTCAGTGCTGGCACTTTTCATCTCTGAGCAATTGCTCGACGTTTGCAATTTCTCAGCTCGTGTCTACGAGACGGAAAGAGAATGACCGTGACGTTTGGTGCGTATAGAAGTGCAAAGCACCAGTGTTACTGCGCCTGTAAAGCGCTTCCAAGGAAGGGTGCTGGCTAGCAACAGCTTTCAGTGCTGGCACTTTTCATCTCTGAGCAATTGCTCGACGTTTGCAATTTCTCAGCTCGTGTCTACCGACGGAAAGAGAATGACCGTGACGTTTAGTGCGTATAGAAGCGCAAAGCCCCAGTGTTGCTGCGCCTGTGAAAGCGCTTCCAAGGAAGGGTGCTGGCTAGCAACAGCTTTCAGTGCTGGCACTTTTCATCTCTGAGCAATTGCTCGACGTTTGCAATTTCTCACCTGAGCTCTCTTTAGAGTGCGCGAGAGGATGAGCAGAAGATGAGGTGGCTAGAGAAGCCCAGAGCCCCAGTGTTCTTAGGCCTACAAAAGCGCTTCCAAGGAAGGGTGCTGGCTAGCAACAGCTTTCAGTGCTGGCACTTTTCATCTCTGAGCAATTGCTCGACGTTTGCAATTTCTCAGCTCGTGTGTACGAGACGGAAAGAGAAGGACCGTGATGTTTGGTGGGTAGAGAAGCGCAAAGCCCCAGTGTTGCTGCGCCTGTGAAAGTGCTTCCAAGGAAGGGTGCTGGCTAGCAAAAGCTTTCAGTGCTGGCACTTTTCTTCTCTGAGCATTTGCTAGACGTTTGCAATTTCTCACCTGAGCTCTCCTTAGAGTGCGCGAGAGGATGAGCAGAAGATGAGGTGGCTAGAGAAGCCCAGAGCCCCAGTGTTCTTAGGCCTACAAAAGCGCTTCCAAGGAAGGGTGCTGGCTAGCAAGAGCTTTCAGTGCTGGCACTTTTCATCTCTGAGCAATTGCTCGACGTTTGCAATTTCTCAGCTCGTGTCTACGAGACGGAAAGAGAATGACCGTGACCTTTGGTGGCTAGAGAAGGGCAAAGCCCCAGTGTTACTGCGCCTGTGAAAGCGCTTCCAAGGAAGGGTGCTGGCTAGCAACAGCTTTCAGTGCTGGCACTTTTCATCTCTGAGCAATTGCTCGATGTTTGCAATTTCTCACCTGAGCTCTCTTTAGAGTGCGCGAGAGGATGAGCAGAAGATGAGGTGGCTAGAGAAGCCCAGAGCCCCAGTGTTCTTAGGCCTACAAAAGCGCTTCCAAGGAAGGGTGCTGGCTAGCAACAGCTTTCAGTGCTGGCACTTTTCATCTCTGAGCAATTGCTGGACGTTTGCAATTTCTCACCTGAGCTCTCTTTAGAGTGCGCGAGAGGATGAGCAGAAGATGAGGTGGCTAGAGAAGCCCAGAGCCCCAGTGTTCTTAGGCCTACAAAAGCGCTTCCAAGGAAGGGTGCTGGCTAGCAAGAGCTTTCAGTGCTGGCACTTTTCATCTCTGAGCAATTGCTCGACGTTTGCAATTTCTCAGCTCGTGTCTACGAGACGGAAAGAGAATGACCGTGACGTTTGGTGCGTATAGAAGTGCAAAGCCCCAGTGTTGCTGCGCCTGTGAAAGCGCTTCCAAGGAAGGGTGCTGGCTAGCAAGAGCTTTCAGTGCTGGCACTTTTCATCTCTGAGCAATTGCTGGACGTTTGCAATTTCTCACCTGAGCTCTCTTTAGAGTGCGCGAGAGGATGAGCAGAAGATGAGGTGGCTAGAGAAGCCCAGAGCCCCAGTGTTCTTAGGCCTACAAAAGCGCTTCCAAGGAAGGGTGCTGGCTAGCAAGAGCTTTCAGTGCTGGCACTTTTCATCTCTGAGCAATTGCTCGACGTTTGCAATTTCTCAGCTCGTGTCTACGAGACGGAAAGAGAAGGACCGTGACCTTTGGTGGCTAGAGAAGGGCAAAGCCCCAGTGTTACTGCGCCTGTGAAAGCGCTTCCAAGGAAGGGTGCTGGCTAGCAACAGCTTTCAGTGCTGGCACTTTTCATCTCTGAGCAATTGCTCGATGTTTGCAATTTCTCACCTGAGCTCTCTTTAGAGTGCGCGAGAGGATGAGCAGAAGATGAGGTGGCTAGAGAAGCCCAGAGCCCCAGTGTTCTTAGGCCTACAAAAGCGCTTCCAAGGAAGGGTGCTGGCTAGCAACAGCTTTCAGTGCTGGCACTTTTCATCTCTGAGCAATTGCTCGACGTTTGCAATTTCTCAGCTCGTGTCTACGAGACGGAAAGAGAATGACCGTGACGTTTAGTGCGTATAGAAGCGCAAAGCCCCAGTGTCGCTGCGCCTGTGAAAGCGCTTCCAAGGAAGGGTGCTGGCTAGCAAGAGCTTTCAGTGCTGGCACTTTTCATCTCTGAGCAATTGCTCGACGTTTGCAATTTCTCACCTGAGCTCTCTTTAGAGTGCGCGAGAGGATGAGCAGAAGATGAGGTGGCTAGAGAAGCCCAGAGCCCCAGTGTTCTTAGGCCTACAAAAGCGCTTCCAAGGAAGGGTGCTGGCTAGCAACAGCTTTCAGTGCTGGCACTTTTCATCTCTGAGCAATTGCTCGACGTTTGCAATTTCTCAGCTCGTGTCTACGAGACGGAAAGAGAATGACCGTGACCTTTGGTGGCTAGAGAAGGGCAAAGCCCCAGTGTTACTGCGCCTGTGAAAGCGCTTCCAAGGAAGGGTGCTGGCTAGCAACAGCTTTCAGTGCTGGCACTTTTCATCTCTGAGCAATTGCTCGATGTTTGCAATTTCTCACCTGAGCTCTCTTTAGAGTGCGCGAGAGGATGAGCAGAAGATGAGGTGGCTAGAGAAGCCCAGAGCCCCAGTGTTCTTAGGCCTACAAAAGCGCTTCCAAGGAAGGGTGCTGGCTAGCAACAGCTTTCAGTGCTGGCACTTTTCATCTCTGAGCAATTGCTCGACGTTTGCAATTTCTCAGCTCGTGTCTACGAGACGGAAAGAGAAGGACCGTGACGTTTGGTGGCTAGAGAAGAGCAAAGCCCCAGTGTTACTGCGCCTGTAAAGCGCTTCCAAGGAAGGGTGCTGGCTAGCAACAGCTTTCAGTGCTGGCACTTTTCATCTCTGAGCAATTGCTCGACGTTTGCAATTTCTCAGCTCGTGTCTACCGACGGAAAGAGAAGGACCGTGACGTTTGGTGGGTAGAGAAGCGCAAAGCCCCAGTGTTACTGCGCCTGTAAAGCGCTTCCAAGGAAGGGTGCTGGCTAGCAACAGCTTTCAGTGCTGGCACTTTTCATCTCTGAGCAATTGCTCGACGTTTGCAATTTCTCAGCTCCTGTCTACGAGACGGAAAGAGAAGGACCGTGACGTTTGGTGCGTATAGAAGCGCAAAGCCCCAGTGTTGCTGCGCCTGTGAAAGCGCTTCCAAGGAAGGGTGCTGGCTAGCAACAGCTTTCAGTGCTGGCACTTTTCATCTCTGAGCAATTGCTGGACGTTTGCAATTTCTCACCTGAGCTCTCTTTAGAGTGCGCGAGAGGATGAGCAGAAGATGAGGTGGCTAGAGAAGCCCAGAGCCCCACTGTTCTTAGGCCTACAAAAGCGCTTCCAAGGAAGGGTGCTGGCTAGCAAGAGCTTTCAGTGCTGGCACTTTTCATCTCTGAGCAATTGCTCGACGTTTGCAATTTCTCAGCTCGTGTCTACGAGACGGAAAGAGAATGACCGTGACGTTTGGTGCGTATAGAAGTGCAAAGCACCAGTGTTACTGCGCCTGTAAAGCGCTTCCAAGGAAGGGTGCTGGCTAGCAACAGCTTTCAGTGCTGGCACTTTTCATCTCTGAGCAATTGCTCGACGTTTGCAATTTCTCAGCTCGTGTCTACGAGACGGAAAGAGAATGACCGTGACGTTTAGTGCGTATAGAAGCGCAAAGCCCCAGTGTTGCTGCGCCTGTGAAAGCGCTTCCAAGGAAGGGTGCTGGCTAGCAAGAGCTTTCAGTGCTGGCACTTTTCATCTCTGAGCAATTGCTCGACGTTTGCAATTTCTCACCTGAGCTCTCTTTAGAGTGCGCGAGAGGATGAGCAGAAGATGAGGTGGCTAGAGAAGCCCAGAGCCCCAGTGTTCTTAGGCCTACAAAAGCGCTTCCAAGGAAGGGTGCTGGCTAGCAACAGCTTTCAGTGCTGGCACTTTTCATCTCTGAGCAATTGCTCGACGTTTGCAATTTCTCAGCTCGTGTGTACGAGACGGAAAGAGAAGGACCGTGATGTTTGGTGGGTAGAGAAGCGCAAAGCCCCAGTGTTGCTGCGCCTGTGAAAGTGCTTCCAAGGAAGGGTGCTGGCTAGCAAAAGCTTTCAGTGCTGGCACTTTTCTTCTCTGAGCATTTGCTAGACGTTTGCAATTTCTCACCTGAGCTCTCCTTAGAGTGCGCGAGAGGATGAGCAGAAGATGAGGTGGCTAGAGAAGCCCAGAGCCCCAGTGTTCTTAGGCCTACAAAAGCGCTTCCAAGGAAGGGTGCTGGCTAGCAAGAGCTTTCAGTGCTGGCACTTTTCATCTCTGAGCAATTGCTCGACGTTTGCAATTTCTCAGCTCGTGTCTACGAGACGGAAAGAGAATGACCGTGACCTTTGGTGGCTAGAGAAGGGCAAAGCCCCAGTGTTACTGCGCCTGTGAAAGCGCTTCCAAGGAAGGGTGCTGGCTAGCAACAGCTTTCAGTGCTGGCACTTTTCATCTCTGAGCAATTGCTCGATGTTTGCAATTTCTCACCTGAGCTCTCTTTAGAGTGCGCGAGAGGATGAGCAGAAGATGAGGTGGCTAGAGAAGCCCAGAGCCCCAGTGTTCTTAGGCCTACAAAAGCGCTTCCAAGGAAGGGTGCTGGCTAGCAACAGCTTTCAGTGCTGGCACTTTTCATCTCTGAGCAATTGCTCGACGTTTGCAATTTCTCAGCTCGTGTCTACGAGACGGAAAGAGAATGACCGTGACGTTTAGTGCGTATAGAAGCGCAAAGCCCCAGTGTCGCTGCGCCTGTGAAAGCGCTTCCAAGGAAGGGTGCTGGCTAGCAACAGCTTTCAGTGCTGGCACTTTTCATCTCTGAGCAATTGCTCGACGTTTGCAATTTCTCACCTGAGCTCTCTTTAGAGTGCGCGAGAGGATGAGCAGAAGATGAGGTGGCTAGAGAAGCCCAGAGCCCCAGTGTTCTTAGGCCTACAAAAGCGCTTCCAAGGAAGGGTGCTGGCTAGCAACAGCTTTCAGTGCTGGCACTTTTCATCTATGAGCAATTGCTCGACGTTTGCAATTTCTCAGCTCGTGTCTATGAGACGGAAAGAGAAGGACCGTGATGTTTGGTGGGTAGAGAAGCGCAAAGCCCCAGTGTTGCTGCGCCTGTGAAAGTGCTTCCAAGGAAGGGTGCTGGCTAGCAAGAGCTTTCAGTGCTGGCACTTTTCTTCTCTGAGCATTTGCTAGACGTTTGCAATTTCTCACCTGAGCTCTCTTTAGAGTGCGCGAGAGGATGAGCAGAAGATGAGGTGGCTAGAGAAGCCCAGAGCCCCAGTGTTCTTAGGCCTACAAAAGCGCTTCCAAGGAAGGGTGCTGGCTAGCAACAGCTTTCAGTGCTGGCACTTTTCATCTCTGAGCAATTGCTCGACGTTTGCAATTTCTCAGCTCGTGTCTACGAGACGGAAAGAGAATGACCGTGACCTTTGGTGGCTAGAGAAGGGCAAAGCCCCAGTGTTACTGCGCCTGTGAAAGCGCTTCCAAGGAAGGGTGCTGGCTAGCAACAGCTTTCAGTGCTGGCACTTTTCATCTCTGAGCAATTGCTCGATGTTTGCAATTTCTCACCTGAGCTCTCTTTAGAGTGCGCGAGAGGATGAGCAGAAGATGAGGTGGCTAGAGAAGCCCAGAGCCCCAGTGTTCTTAGGCCTACAAAAGCGCTTCCAAGGAAGGGTGCTGGCTAGCAAGAGCTTTCAGTGCTGGCACTTTTCATCTCTGAGCAATTGCTCGACGTTTGCAATTTCTCAGCTCGTGTCTACGAGACGGAAAGAGAAGGACCGTGACGTTTGGTGGCTAGAGAAGCGCAAAGCCCCAGTGTTACTGCACCTGTAAAGCGCTTCCAAGGAAGGGTGCTGGCTAGCAACAGCTTTCAGTGCTGGCACTTTTCATCTCTGAGCAATTGCTCGACGTTTGCAATTTCTCAGCTCGTGTCTACGAGACGGAAAGAGAAGGACCGTGACGTTTGGTGGGTAGAGAAGCGCAAAGCCCCAGTGTTACTGCGCCTGTAAAGCGCTTCCAAGGAAGGGTGCTGGCTAGCAACAGCTTTCAGTGCTGGCACTTTTCATCTCTGAGCAATTGCTCGACGTTTGCAATTTCTCAGCTCGTGTCTACCGACGGAAAGAGAAGGACCGTGACGTTTGGTGGGTAGAGAAGCGCAAAGCCCCAGTGTTACTGCGCCTGTAAAGCGCTTCCAAGGAAGGGTGCTGGCTAGCAACAGCTTTCAGTGCTGGCACTTTTCATCTCTGAGCAATTGCTCGACGTTTGCAATTTCTCAGCTCGTGTCTACGAGACGGAAAGAGAAGGACCGTGACGTTTGGTGCGTATAGAAGCGCAAAGCCCCAGTGTTGCTGCGCCTGTGAAAGCACTTCCAAGGAAGGGTGCTGGCTAGCAAGAGCTTTCAGTGCTGGCACTTTTCATCTCTGAGCAATTGCTGGACGTTTGCAATTTCTCCCCTGAGGTCTCTTTAGAGTGCGCGAGAGGATGAGCAGAAGATGAGGTGGCTAGAGAAGCCCAGAGCCCCAGTGTTCTTAGGCCTACAAAAGCGCTTCCAAGGAAGGGTGCTGGCTAGCAACAGCTTTCAGTGCTGGCACTTTTCATCTCTGAGCAATTGCTCGACGTTTGCAATTTCTCAGCTCGTGTCTACGAGACGGAAAGAGAATGACCGTGACGTTTGGTGCGTATAGAAGTGCAAAGCACCAGTGTTACTGCGCCTGTAAAGCGCTTCCAAGGAAGGGTGCTGGCTAGCAACAGCTTTCAGTGCTGGCACTTTTCATCTCTGAGCAATTGCTCGACGTTTGCAATTTCTCAGCTCGTGTCTACGAGACGGAAAGAGAATGACCGTGACGTTTAGTGCGTATAGAAGCGCAAAGCCCCAGTGTTGCTGCGCCTGTGAAAGCGCTTCCAAGGAAGGGTGCTGGCTAGCAACAGCTTTCAGTGCTGGCACTTTTCATCTCTGAGCAATTGCTCGACGTTTGCAATTTCTCACCTGAGCTCTCTTTAGAGTGCGCGAGAGGATGAGCAGAAGATGAGGTGGCTAGAGAAGCCCAGAGCCCCAGTGTTCTTAGGCCTACAAAAGCGCTTCCAAGGAAGGGTGCTGGCTAGCAACAGCTTTCAGTGCTGGCACTTTTCATCTCTGAGCAATTGCTCGACGTTTGCAATTTCTCAGCTCGTGTGTACGAGACGGAAAGAGAAGGACCGTGATGTTTGGTGGGTAGAGAAGCGCAAAGCCCCAGTGTTGCTGCGCCTGTGAAAGTGCTTCCAAGGAAGGGTGCTGGCTAGCAAAAGCTTTCAGTGCTGGCACTTTTCTTCTCTGAGCATTTGCTAGACGTTTGCAATTTCTCACCTGAGCTCTCTTTAGAGTGCGCGAGAGGATGAGCAGAAGATGAGGTGGCTAGAGAAGCCCAGAGCCCCAGTGTTCTTAGGCCTACAAAAGCGCTTCCAAGGAAGGGTGCTGGCTAGCAACAGCTTTCAGTGCTGGCACTTTTCATCTCTGAGCAATTGCTCGACGTTTGCAATTTCTCAGCTCGTGTCTACGAGACGGAAAGAGAAGGACCGTGACCTTTGGTGGCTAGAGAAGGGCAAAGCCCCAGTGTTACTGCGCCTGTGAAAGCGCTTCCAAGGAAGGGTGCTGGCTAGCAACAGCTTTCAGTGCTGGCACTTTTCATCTCTGAGCAATTGCTCGATGTTTGCAATTTCTCACCTGAGCTCTCTTTAGAGTGCGCGAGAGGATGAGCAGAAGATGAGGTGGCTAGAGAAGCCCAGAGCCCCAGTGTTCTTAGGCCTACAAAAGCGCTTCCAAGGAAGGGTGCTGGCTAGCAACAGCTTTCAGTGCTGGCACTTTTCATCTCGGAGCAATTGCTCGACGTTTGCAATTTCTCAGCTCGTGTCTACGAGACGGAAAGAGAATGACCGTGACGTTTAGTGCGTATAGAAGCGCAAAGCCCCAGTGTCGCTGCGCCTGTGAAAGCGCTTCCAAGGAAGGGTGCTGGCTAGCAAGAGCTTTCAGTGCTGGCACTTTTCATCTCTGAGCAATTGCTCGACGTTTGCAATTTCTCACCTGAGCTCTCTTTAGAGTGCGCGAGAGGATGAGCAGAAGATGAGGTGGCTAGAGAAGCCCAGAGCCCCAGTGTTCTTAGGCCTACAAAAGCGCTTCCAAGGAAGGGTGCTGGCTAGCAACAGCTTTCAGTGCTGGCACTTTTCATCTATGAGCAATTGCTCGACGTTTGCAATTTCTCAGCTCGTGTCTACGAGACGGAAAGAGAAGGACCGTGATGTTTGGTGGGTAGAGAAGCGCAAAGCCCCAGTGTTGCTGCGCCTGTGAAAGTGCTTCCAAGGAAGGGTGCTGGCTAGCAAGAGCTTTCAGTGCTGGCACTTTTCTTCTCTGAGCATTTGCTAGACGTTTGCAATTTCTCACCTGAGCTCTCTTTAGAGTGCGCGAGAGGATGAGCAGAAGATGAGGTGGCTAGAGAAGCCCAGAGCCCCAGTGTTCTTAGGCCTACAAAAGCGATTGCAAGGAAGGGTGCTGGCTAGCAAGAGCTTTCAGTGCTGGCACTTTTCATCTCTGAGCAATTGCTCGACGTTTGCAATTTCTCAGCTCGTGTCTACGAGACGGAAAGAGAATGACCGTGACCTTTGGTGGCTAGAGAAGGGCAAAGCCCCAGTGTTACTGCGCCTGTGAAAGCGCTTCCAAGGAAGGGTGCTGGCTAGCAACAGCTTTCAGTGCTGGCACTTTTCATCTCTGAGCAATTGCTCGATGTTTGCAATTTCTCACCTGAGCTCTCTTTAGAGTGCGCGAGAGGATGAGCAGAAGATGAGGTGGCTAGAGAAGCCCAGAGCCCCAGTGTTCTTAGGCCTACAAAAGCGCTTCCAAGGAAGGGTGCTGGCTAGCAAGAGCTTTCAGTGCTGGCACTTTTCATCTCTGAGCAATTGCTCGACGTTTGCAATTTCTCAGCTCGTGTCTACGAGACGGAAAGAGAAGGACCGTGACGTTTGGTGGCTAGAGAAGCGCAAAGCCCCAGTGTTACTGCACCTGTAAAGCGCTTCCAAGGAAGGGTGCTGGCTAGCAACAGCTTTCAGTGCTGGCACTTTTCATCTCTGAGCAATTGCTCGACGTTTGCAATTTCTCAGCTCGTGTCTACGAGACGGAAAGAGAAGGACCGTGACGTTTGGTGCGTATAGAAGCGCAAAGCCCCAGTGTTGCTGCGCCTGTAAAGCGCTTCCAAGGAAGGGTGCTGGCTAGCAACAGCTTTCAGTGCTGGCACTTTTCGTCTCTGAGCAATTGCTCGACGTTTGCAATTTCTCACCTGAGCTCTCTTTAGAGTGCGCGAGAGGATGAGCAGAAGATGAGGTGGCTAGAGAAGCCCAGAGCCCCAGTGTTCTTAGGCCTACAAAAGCGCTTCCAAGGAAGGGTGCTGGCTAGCAACAGCTTTCAGTGCTGGCACTTTTCATCTCTGAGCAATTGCTGGACGTTTGCAATTTCTCAGCTCGTGTCTACGAGACGGAAAGAGAAGGACCGTGACGTTTGGTGGGTAGAGAAGCGCAAAGCCCCAGTGTTACTGCGCCTGTAAAGTGCTTCCAAGGAAGGGTGCTGGCTAGCAACAGCTTTCAGTGCTGGCACTTTTCATCTCTGAGCAATTGCTCGACGTTTGCAATTTCTCAGCTCGTGTCTACGAGACGGAAAGAGAAGGACCGTGACGTTTGGTGCGTATAGAAGCGCAAAGCCCCAGTGTTGCTGCGCCTGTGAAAGCGCTTCCAAGGAAGGGTGCTGGCTAGCAAGAGCTTTCAGTGCTGGCACTTTTCTTCTCTGAGCATTTGCTCGACGTTTGCAATTTCTCACCTGAGCTCTCTTTAGAGTGCGCGAGAGGATGAGCAGAAGATTAGGTGGCTAGAGAAGCCCAGAGCCCCAGTGTTCTTAGGCCTACAAAAGCGCTTCCAAGGAAGGGTGCTGGCTAGCAACAGCTTTCAGTGCTGGCACTTTTCATCTCTGAGCAATTGCTCGACGTTTGCAATTTCTCAGCTCGTGTCTACGAGACGGAGAGAGAGTGACCGTGACGTTTGGTGGCTAGAGAAGCGCAAAGCCACAGTGTTACTGCGCCTGTGAAAGCGCTTCCAAGGAAGGGTGCTGGCTAGCAAGAGCTTTCAGTGCTGGCACTTTTCATCTCTGAGCAATTGCTGGACGTTTGCAATTTCTCACCTGAGCTCTCTTTAGAGTGCGCGAGAGGATGAGCAGAAGATGAGGTGGCTAGAGAAGCGCAAAGCCCCAGTGTTCTTAGGCCTACAAAAGCGCTTCCAAGGAAGGGTGCTGGCTAGCAACAGCTTTCAGTGCTGGCACTTTTCATCTCTGAGCAATTGCTGGACGTTTGCAATTTCTCAGCTCGTGTCTACGAGACGGAAAGAGAAGGACCATGACGTTTGGTGCGTATAGAAGCGCAAAGCCCCAGTGTTGCTGCGCCTGTGAAAGCGCTTCCAAGGAAGGGTGCTGGCTAGCAACAGCTTTCAGTGCTGGCACTTTTCATCTCTGAGCAATTGCTCGACGTTTGCAATTTCTCACCTGAGCTCTCTTTAGAGTGCGCGAGAGGATGAGCAGAAGATGAGGTGGCTAGAGAAGCCCAGAGCCCCAGTGTTCTTAGGCCTACAAAAGCGCTTCCAAGGAAGGGTGCTGGCTAGCAACAGCTTTCAGTGCTGGCACTTTTCATCTCTGAGCAATTGCTGGACGTCTGCAATTTCTCAGCTCGTGTCTACGAGACGGAAAGAGAAGGACCGTGACGTTTGGTGCGTATAGAAGTGCAAAGCACCAGTGTTACTGCGCCTGTAAAGCGCTTCCAAGGAAGGGTGCTGGCTAGCAAGAGCTTTCAGTGCTGGCACTTTTCATCTCTGAGCAATTGCTAGACTTTTGCAATTTCTCACCTGAGCTCTCTTTAGACTGCGCGAGAGGATGAGCAGAAGATGAGGTGGCTAGAGAAGCCCAGAGCCCCAGTGTTCTTAGGCCTACAAAAGCGCTTCCAAGGAAGGGTGCTGGCTAGCAACAGCTTTCAGTGCTGGCACTTTTCATCTCTGAGCAATCGCTCGACGTTTGCAATTTCTCAGCTCGTGTCTACGAGACGGAAAGAGAAGGACCGTGACCTTTGGTGGCTAGAGAAGGGCAAAGCCCCAGTGTTGCTGCGCCTGTGAAAGCGCTTCCAAGGAAGGGTGCTGGCTAGCAACAGCTTTCAGTGCTGGCACTTTTCATCTCTGAGCAATTGCTCGACGTTTGCAATTTCTCAGCTCCTGTCTACGAGACGGAGAGATAGTGACCGTGATGTTTGGTGGCTAGAGAATCGCAAAGCCACAGTGTTACTGCGCCTGTGAAAGTGCTTCCAAGGAAGGGTGCTGGCTAGCAAGAGCTTTCAGTGCTGGCACTTTTCATCTCTGAGCAATTGCTCGACGTTTGCAATTTCTCACCTGAGCTCTCTTTAGACTGCGCGAGAGGATGAGCAGAAGATGAGGTGGCTAGAGAAGCCCAGAGCCCCAGTGTTCTTAGGCCTACAAAAGCGCTTCCAAGGAAGGGTGCTGGCTAGCAACAGTTTTCAGTGCTGGCACTTTTCATCTCTGAGCAATTGCTCGACGTTTGCAATTTCTCAGCTCGTGTCTACGAGACGGAAAGAGAAGGACCATGACGTTTGGTGGCTAGAGAAGCGCAAAGCCCCAGTGTTACTGCGCCTGTGAAAGCGCTTCCAAGGAAGGGTGCTGGCTAGCAAGAGCTTTCAGTGCTGGCACTTTTCATCTCTGAGCAATTGCTCGACGTTTGCAATTTCTCAGCTCGTGTCTACCGACGGAAAGAGAAGGACCGTGACGTTTGGTGGGTAGAGAAGCGCAAAGCCCCAGTGTTACTGCGCCTGTAAAGCGCTTCCAAGGAAGGGTGCTGGCTAGCAACAGCTTTCAGTGCTGGCACTTTTCATCTCTGAGCAATTGCTCGACGTTTGCAATTTCTCAGCTCGTGTCTACGAGACGGAAAGAGAAGGACCATGACGTTTGGTGCATATAGAAGCGCAAAGCCCCAGTGTTGCTGCGCCTGTGAAAGCACTTCCAAGGAAGGGTGCTGGCTAGCAACAGCTTTCAGTGCTGGCACTTTTCTTCTCTGAGCAATTGCTCGACGTTTGCAATTTCTCACCTGAGCTCTCTTCAGAGTGCGCGAGAGGATGAGCAGAAGATGAGGTGGCTAGAGAAGCCCAGAGCCCCAGTGTTCTTAGGCCTACAAAAGCGCTTCCAAGGAAGGGTGCTGGCTAGCAAGAGCTTTCAGTGCTGGCACTTTTCATCTCTGAGCAATTGCTCGACGTTTGCAATTTCTCAGCTCGTGTCTACGAGACGGAAAGAGAATGACTGTGACCTTTGGTGGCTAGAGAAGGGCAAAGCCCCAGTGTTACTGCGCCTGTGAAAGCGCTTCCAAGGAAGGGTGCTGGCTAGCAACAGCTTTCAGTGCTGGCACTTTTCATCTCTGAGCAATTGCTCGACGTTTGCAGTTTCTCACCTGAGCTCTCTTTAGAGTGCGCGAGAGGATGAGCAGAAGATGAGGTGGCTAGAGAAGCCCAGAGCCCCAGTGTTCTTAGGCCTACAAAAGCGCTTCCAAGGAAGGGTGCTGGCTAGCAACAGCTTTCAGTGCTGGCACTTTTCATCTCTGAGCAATTGCTGGACTTTTGCAATTTCTCAGCTCGTGTCTAGGAGACGGAAAGAGAAGGACCGTGACGTTTGGTGGCTAGAGAAGCGCAAAGCCCCAGTGTTACTGCGCCTGTAAAGCGCTTCCAAGGAAGGGTGCTGGCTAGCAATAGCTTTCAGTGCTGGCACTTTTCAGCTCTGAGCAATTGCTCGACGTTTGCAATTTCTCAGCTCGTGTCTACGAGACGGAAAGAGAAGGACCATGACGTTTGGTGTGTATAGAAGCGCAAAGCCCCAGTGTTGCTGCGCCTGTGAAAGCGCTTCCAAGGAAGGGTGCTGGCTAGCAACAGCTTTCAGTGCTGGCACTTTTCATCTCTGAGCAATTGCTCGACTTTTGCAATTTCTCACCTGAGCTCTCTTTAGAGTGCGCGAGAGGATGAGCAGAAGATGAGGTGGCTAGAGAAGCCCAGAGCCCCACTGTTCTTCGGCCTACAAAAGCGCTTCCAAGGAAGGGTGCTGGCTAGCAACAGCTTTCAGTGCTGGCACTTTTCATCTCTGAGCAATTGCTCGACGTTTGCAATTTCTCAGCTCGTGTCTACGAGACGGAAAGAGAAGGACCGTGATGTTTGGTGGCTAGAGAAGCGCAAAGCCCCAGTGTTACTGCGCCTGTGAAAGCGCTTCCAAGGAAGGGTGCTGGCTAGCAAGAGCTTTCAGTGCTGGCACTTTTCATCTCTGAGCAATTGCTCGACGTTTGCAATTTCTCAGCTCGTGTCTACCGACGGAAAGAGAAGGACCGTGACGTTTGGTGGGTAGAGAAGCGCAAAGCCCCAGTGTTACTGCGCCTGTAAAGCGCTTCCAAGGAAGGGTGCTGGCTAGCAAGAGCTTTCAGTGCTGGCACTTTTCATCTCTGAGCAATTGCTCGACGTTTGCAATTTCTCAGCTCGTGTCTACGAGACGGAAAGAGAAGGACCGTGACGTTTGGTGCGTATAGAAGCGCAAAGCCCCAGTGTTGCTGCGCCTGTAAAGCGCTTCCAAGGAAGGGTGCTGGCTAGCAAGAGCTTTCAGTGCTGGCACTTTTCATCTCTGAGCAATTGCTCGACGTTTGCAATTTCTCACCTGAGCTCTCTTTAGAGTGCGCGAGAGGATGAGCAGAAGATGAGGTGGCTAGAGAAGCCCAGAGCCCCAGTGTTCTTAGGCCTACAAAAGCACTTCCAAGGAAGGGTGCTGGCTAGCAACAGCTTCCAGTGCTGGCACTTTTCATCTCTGAGCAATTGCTCGACGTTTGCACGGAAAGAGAAGGACCGTGACGTTTGGTGGCTAGAGAAGCGCAAAGCCCCAGTGTTACTGCGCCTGTGAAAGCGCTTCCAAGGAAGGGTGCTGGCTAGCAACAGCTTTCAGTGCTGGCACTTTTCATCTCTGAGCAATTGCTCGACGTTTGCAATTTCTCAGCTCGTGTCTACCGACGGAAAGAGAAGGACCGTGACGTTTGGTGGGTAGAGAAGCGCAAAGCCCCAGTGTTACTGTGCCTGTGAAAGCGCTTCCAAGGAAGGGTGCTGGCTAGCAACAGCTTTCAGTGCTGGCACTTTTCATCTCTGAGCAAGTGCTCGACGTTTGCAGTTTCTCAGCTCGTGTCTACGAGACGGAAAGAGAAGGACCATGACGTTTGGTGCATATAGAAGCGCAAAGCCCCAGTGTTGCTGCGCCTGTGAAAGCACTTCCAAGGAAGGGTGCTGGCTAGCAACAGCTTTCAGTGCTGGCACTTTTCTTCTCTGAGCAATTGCTCGACGTTTGCAATTTCTCACCTGAGCTCTCTTCAGAGTGCGCGAGAGGATGAGCAGAAGATGAGGTGGCTAGAGAAGCCCAGAGCCCCAGTGTTCTTAGGCCTACAAAAGCGCTTCCAAGGAAGGGTGCTGGCTAGCAACAGCTTTCAGTGCTGGCACTTTTCATCTCTGAGCAATTGCTCGACGTTTGCAATTTCTCAGCTCGTGTCTACGAGACGGAAAGAGAATGACCGTGACCTTTGGTGGCTAGAGAAGGGCAAAGCCCCAGTGTTACTGCGCCTGTGAAAGCGCTTCCAAGGAAGGGTGCTGGCTAGCAACAGCTTTCAGTGCTGGCACTTTTCATCTCTGAGCAATTGCTCGACGTTTGCAATTTCTCAGCTCGTGTCTACCGATGGAAAGAGAATGACCGTGACGTTTGGTGCGTATAGAAGTGCAAAGCACCAGTGTTACTGCACCTGTAAAGCGCTTCCAAGGAAGGGTGCTGGCTAGCAAGAGCTTTCAGTGCTGGCACTTTTCATCTCTGAGCAATTGCTGGACGTTTGCAATTTCTCACCTGAGCTCTCTTTAGAGTGCGCGAGAGGATGAGCAGAAGATGAGGTGGCTAGAGAAGCCCAGAGCCCCACTGTTCTTCGGCCTACAAAAGCGCTTCCAAGGAAGGGTGCTGGCTAGCAACAGCTTTCAGTGCTGGCACTTTTCATCTCTGAGCAATTGCTCGACGTTTGCAATTTCTCAGCTCGTGTCTAGGAGACGGAAAGAGAAGGACCATGACGTTTGGTGCGTATAGAAGCGCAAAGCCCCAGTGTTGCTGCGCCTGTGAAAGCGCTTCCAAGGAAGGGTGCTGGCTAGCAACAGCTTTCAGTGCTGGCACTTTTCATCTCTGAGCAATTGCTCGACGTTTGCAATTTCTCACCTGAGCTCTCTTTAGAGTGCGCGAGAGGATGAGCAGAAGATGAGGTGGCTAGAGAAGCCCAGAGCCCCAGTGTTCTTAGGCCTACAAAAGCGCTTCCAAGGAAGGGTGCTGGCTAGCAACAGCTTTCAGTGCTGGCACTTTTCATCTCTGAGCAATTGCTCGACGTTTGCAATTTCTCACCTGAGCTCTCTTTAGAGTGCGCGAGAGGATGAGCAGAAGATGAGGTGGCTAGAGAAGCCCAGAGCCCCAGTGTTCTTAGGCCTACAAAAGCGCTTCCAAGGCAGGGTGCTGGCTAGCAACAGCTTTCAGTGCTGGCACTTTTCATCTCTGAGCAATTGCTCGACGTTTGCAATTTCTCAGCTCGTGTCTACGAGACGGAAAGAGTAGGACCGTGATGTTTGGTGGCTAGAGAAGCGCAAAGCCCCAGTGTTGCTGCGCCTGTGAAAGCGCTTCCAAGGAAGGGTGCTGGCTAGCAACAGCTTTCAGTGCTGGCACTTTTCATCTCTGAGCAATTGCTCGACGTTTGCAATTTCTCAGCTCGTGTCTACCGACGGAAAGAGAAGGACCGTGACGTTTGGTGGGTAGAGAAGCGCAAAGCCCCAGTGTTACTGCGCCTGTAAAGCGCTTCCAAGGAAGGGTGCTGGCTAGCAACAGCTTTCAGTGCTGGCACTTTTCATCTCTGAGCAATTGCTCGACGTTTGCAATTTCTCAGCTCGTGTCTACGAGACGGAAAGAGAAGGACCGTGACCTTTGGTGGCTAGAGAAGGGCAAAGCCCCAGTGTTACTGCGCCTGTGAAAGCGCTTCCAAGGAAGGGTGCTGGCTAGCAACAGCTTTCAGTGCTGGCACTTTTCATCTCTGAGCAATTGCTCGACGTTTGCAATTTCTCACCTGAGCTCTCTTTAGAGTGCGCGAGAGGATGAGCAGAAGATGAGGTGGCTAGAGAAGCCCAGAGCCCCAGTGTTCTTAGGCCTACAAAAGCGCTTCCAAGGAAGGGTGCTGGCTAGCAAGAGCTTTCAGTGCTGGCACTTTTCATCTCTGAGCAATTGCTCGACGTTTGCAATTTCTCAGCTCGTGTCTACGAGACGGAAAGAGAAGGACCGTGACGTTTGGTGGGTAGAGAAGCGCAAAGCCCCAGTGTTACTGCGCCTGTAAAGCGCTTCCAAGGAAGGGTGCTGGCTAGCAACAGCTTTCAGTGCTGGCACTTTTCATCTCTGAGCAATTGCTCGACGTTTGCAATTTCTCAGCTCGTGTCTACGAGACGGAAAGAGAATGACCGTGATGTTTAGTGCGTATAGAAGCGCAAAGCCCCAGTGTTGCTGCGCCTGTGAAAGCGCTTCCAAGGAAGGGTGCTGGCTAGCAACAGCTTTCAGTGCTGGCACTTTTCATCTCTGAGCAATTGCTCGACGTTTGCAATTTCTCACCTTAGCTCTCTTTAGAGTGCGCGAGAGGATGAGCAGAAGATGAGGTGGCTAGAGAAGCCCAAAGCCCCAGTGTTCTTAGGCCTACAAAAGCGCTTCCAAGGAAGGGTGCTGGCTAGCAACAGCTTTCAGTGCTGGCACTTTTCATCTCTGAGCAATTGCTCGACGTTTGCAATTTCTCAGCTCGTGTCTACGAGACGGAAAGAGAAGGACCGTGATGTTTGGTGCGTAGAGAAGCGCAAAGCCCCAGTGTTGCTGCGCCTGTGAAAGTGCTTCCAAGGAAGGGTGCTGGCTAGCAAAAGCTTTCAGTGCTGGCACTTTTCTTCTCTGAGCATTTGCTAGACGTTTGCAATTTCTCCCCTGAGCTCTCTTTAGAGTGCGCGAGAGGATGAGCAGAAGATGAGGTGGCTAGAGAAGCCCAGAGCCCCACTGTTCTTCGGCCTACAAAAGCGCTTCCAAGGAAGGGTGCTGGCTAGCAACAGCTTTCAGTGCTGGCACTTTTCATCTCTGAGCAATTGCTCGACGTTTGCAATTTCTCAGCTCGTGTCTACGAGACGGAAAGAGAAGGACCGTGACGTTTGGTGGGTAGAGAAGCGCAAAGCCCCAGTGTTACTGCGCCTGTAAAGCGCTTCCAAGGAAGGGTGCTGGCTAGCAACAGCTTTCAGTGCTGGCACTTTTCATCTCTGAGCAATTGCTCGACGTTTGCAATTTCTCAGCTCGTGTCTAGGAGACGGAAAGAGAAGGACCGTGACGTTTGGTGCGTATAGAAGCGCAAAGCCCCAGTGTTGCTGCGCCTGTAAAGCGCTTCCAAGGAAGGGTGCTGGCTAGCAAGAGCTTTCAGTGCTGGCACTTTTCATCTCTGAGCAATTGCTCGACGTTTGCAATTTCTCACCTGAGCTCTCTTTAGAGTGCGTGAGAGGATGAGCAGAAGATGAGGTGGCTAGAGAAGCCCAGAGCCCCAGTGTTCTTAGGCCTACAAAAGCGCTTCCAAGGAAGGGTGCTGGCTAGCAAGAGCTTTCAGTGCTGGCACTTTTCATCTCTGAGCAATTGCTGGACGTTTGCAATTTCTCAGCTCGTGTCTAGGAGACGGAAAGAGAAGGACCGTGACGTTTGGTGGCTAGAGAAGCGCAAAGCCCCAGTGTTGCTGCGCCTGTGAAAGCGCTTCCAAGGAAGGGTGCTGGCTAGCAACAGCTTTCAGTGCTGGCACTTTTCATCTCTGAGCAATTGCTGGACGTTTGCAATTTCTCAGCTCGTGTCTACCGATGGAAAGAGAATGACCGTGACCTTTGGTGCGTATAGAAGCGCAAAGCCCCAGTGTTGCTGCGCCTGTGAAAGCGCTTCCAAGGAAGGGTGCTGGCTAGCAAGAGCTTTCAGTGCTGGCACTTTTCATCTCTGAGCAATTGCTGGACGTTTGCAATTTCTCACCTGAGCTCTCTTTAGAGTGCGCGAGAGGATGAGCAGAAGATGAGGTGGCTAGAGAAGCCCAGAGCCCCAGTGTTCTTAGGCCTACAAAAGCGCTTCCAAGGAAGGGTGCTGGCTAGCAACAGCTTTCAGTGCTGGCACTTTTCATCTCTGAGCAATTGCTGGACGTTTGCAATTTCTCACCTGAGCTCTCTTTAGAGTGCGCGAGAGGATGAGCAGAAGATGAGGTGGCTAGAGAAGCCCAGAGCCCCAGTGTTTTTAGGCCTACAAAAGCGCTTCCATGGAACGGTGCTGGCTAGCAACAGCTTTCAGTGCTGGCACTTTTCATCTCTGAGCAATTGCTCGACGTTTGCAATTTCTCAGCTCGTGTCTACGAGACGGAAAGAGAAGGACCGTGATGTTTGGTGGCTAGAGAAGCACAAAGCCCCAGTGTTACTGCGCCTGTGAAAGCGCTTCCAAGGAAGGGTGCTGGCTAGCAACAGCTTTCAGTGCTGGCACTTTTCATCTCTGAGCAATTGCTCGACGTTTGCAATTTCTCAGCTCGTGTCTACCGACGGAAAGAGAAGGACCGTGACGTTTGGTGGGTAGAGAAGCGCAAAGCCCCAGTGGTACTGCGCCTGTAAAGCGCTTCCAAGGAAGGGTGCTGGCTAGCAACAGCTTTCAGTGCTGGCACTTTTCATCTCTGAGCAATTGCTCGACGTTTGCAATTTCTCAGCTCGTGTCTACGAGACGGAAAGAGAATGACCGTGACGTTTGGTGCGTATAGAAGCGCAAAGCCCCAGTGTTGCTGTGCCTGTGAAAGCGCTTCCAAGGAAGGGTGCTGGCTAGCAAGAGCTTTCAGTGCTGGCACTTTTCATCTCTGAGCAATTGCTGGACGTTTGCAATTTCTCACCTGAGCTCTCTTTAGAGTGCGCGAGAGGATGAGCAGAAGATGAGGTGGCTAGAGAAGCCCAGAGCCCCAGTGTTCTTAGGCCTACAAAAGCGCTTCCAAGGAAGGGTGCTGGCTAGCAAGAGCTTTCAGTGCTGGCACTTTTCATCTCTGAGCAATTGCTCGACGTTTGCAATTTCTCAGCTCGTGTCTACGAGACGGAAAGAGAATGACCGTGACCTTTGGTGGCTAGAGAAGGGCAAAGCCCCAGTGTTACTGCGCCTGTAAAGCGCTTCCAAGGAAGGGTGCTGGCTAGCAACAGCTTTCAGTGCTGGCACTTTTCATCTCTGAGCAATTGCTCGACGTTTGCAATTTCTCAGCTCGTGTCTACGAGACGGAAAGAGAATGACCGTGATGTTTAGTGCGTATAGAAGCGCAAAGCCCCAGTGTTGCTGCGCCTGTGAAAGCGCTTCCAAGGAAGGGTGCTGGCTAGCAAGAGCTTTCAGTGCTGGCACTTTTCATCTCTGAGCAATTGCTCGTCGTTTGCAATTTCTCACCTGAGCTCTCTTTAGAGTGCGCGAGAGGATGAGCAGAAGATGAGGTGGCTAGAGAAGCCCAGAGCCCCAGTGTTCTTAGGCCTACAAAAGCGCTTCCAAGGAAGGGTGCTGGCTAGCAACAGCTTTCAGTGCTGGCACTTTTCATCTCTGAGCAATTGCTCGACGTTTGCAATTTCTCAGCTCGTGTCTACGAGACGGAAAGAGAAGGACCGTGACGTTTGGTGCGTATAGAAGCGCAAAGCCCCAGTGTTGCTGCGCCTGTAAAGCGCTTCCAAGGAAGGGTGCTGGCTAGCAACAGCTTTCAGTGCTGGCACTTTTCATCTCTGAGCAATTGCTCGACGTTTGCAATTTCTCAGCTCGTGTCTACGAGACGGAAAGAGAAGGACCGTGACGTTTGGTGCGTATAGAAGCGCAAAGCCCCAGTGTTGCTGCGCCTGTAAAGCGCTTCCAAGGAAGGGTGCTGGCTAGCAACAGCTTTCAGTGCTGGCACTTTTCATCTCTGAGCAATTGCTGGACGTTTGCAATTTCTCACCTGAGCTCTCTTTAGAGTGCGCGAGAGGATGAGCAGAAGATGAGGTGGCTAGAGAAGCCCAGAGCCCCAGTGTTCTTAGGCCTACAAAAGCGCTTCCAAGGAAGGGTGCTGGCTAGCAAGAGCTTTCAGTGCTGGCACTTTTCATCTCTGAGCAATTGCTCGACGTTTGCAATTTCTCAGCTCGTGTCTACGAGACGGAAAGAGAAGGACCGTGACGTTTGGTGGCTAGAGAAGCGCAAAGCCCCAGTGTTACTGCGCCTGTAAAGTGCTTCCAAGGAAGGGTGCTGGCTAGCAACAGCTTTCAGTGCTGGCACTTTTCATCTCTGAGCAATTGCTCGACGTTTGCAATTTCTCAGCTCGTGTCTACCGATGGAAAGAGAATGACCGTGACCTTTGGTGCGTATAGAAGCGCAAAGCCCCAGTGTTGCTGCGCCTGTGAAAGCGCTTCCAAGGAAGGGTGCTGGCTAGCAAGAGCTTTCAGTGCTGGCACTTTTCTTCTCTGAGCATTTGCTGGACGTTTGCAATTTCTCACCTGAGCTCTCTTTAGAGTGCGCGAGAGGATGAGCAGAAGATGAGGTGGCTAGAGAAGCCCAGAGCCCCTGTGTTCTTAGGCCTACAAAAGCGCTTCCAAGGAAGGGTGCTGGCTAGCAAGAGCTTTCAGTGCTGGCACTTTTCATCTCTGAGCAATTGCTCGACGTTTGCAATTTCTCAGCTCGTGTCTACGAGACGGAAAGAGAAGGACCGTGACGTTTGGTGGCTAGAGAAGAGCAAAGCCCCAGTGTTACTGCGCCTGTAAAGCGCTTCCAAGGAAGGGTGCTGGCTAGCAACAGCTTTCAGTGCTGGCACTTTTCATCTCTGAGCAATTGCTGGACGTTTGCAATTTCTCAGCTCGTGTCTACGAGACGGAGAGATAGTGACCGTGACGTTTGGTGGCTAGAGAAGCGCAAAGCCCCAGTGTTACTGCGCCTGTGAAAGCGCTTCCAAGGAAGGGTGCTGGCTAGCAACAGCTTTCAGTGCTGGCACTTTTCATCTCTGAGCAATTGCTCGACGTTTGCAATTTCTCATCTGAGCTCTCTTTAGAGTGCGCGAGAGGATGAGCAGAAGATGAGGTGGCTAGAGAAGCCCAGAGCCCCAGTGCTCTTAGGCCTACAAAAGCGCTTCCAAGGAAGGGTGCTGGCTAGCAACAGCTTTCAGTGCTGGCACTTTTCATCTCTGAGCAATTGCTCGACGTTTGCAATTTCTCAGCTCGTGTCTACGAGACGGAAAGAGAAGGACCATGACGTTTGGTGCGTATAGAAGCGCAAAGCCCCAGTGTTGCTGCGCCTGTGAAAGCGCTTCCAAGGAAGGGTGCTGGCTAGCAAGAGCTTTCAGTGCTGGCACTTTTCATCTCTGAGCAATTGCTGGACGTTTGCAATTTCTCACCTGAGCTCTCTTTAGAGTGCGCGAGAGGATGAGCAGAAGATGAGGTGGCTAGAGAAGCCCAGAGCCCCAGTGTTCTTAGGCCTACAAAAGCGCTTCCAAGGAAGGGTGCTGGCTAGCAACAGCTTTCAGTGCTGGCACTTTTCATCTCTGAGCAATTGCTGGACGTTTGCAATTTCTCACCTGAGCTCTCTTTAGAGTGCGCGAGAGGATGAGCAGAAGATGAGGTGGCTAGAGAAGCCCAGAGCCCCAGTGTTTTTAGGCCTACAAAAGCGCTTCCAAGGAAGGGTGCTGGCTAGCAAAAGCTTTCAGTGCTGGCACTTTTCATCTCTGAGCAATTGCTCGACGTTTGCAATTTCTCAGCTCGTGTCTACGAGACGGAAAGAGAAGGACCATGACGTTTGGTGGCTAGAGAAGCGCAAAGCCCCAGTGTTACTGCGCCTGTGAAAGCGCTTCCAAGGAAGGGTGCTGGCTAGCAAGAGCTTTCAGTGCTGGCACTTTTCATCTCTGAGCAATTGCTCGACGTTTGCAATTTCTCAGCTCGTGTCTACCGACGGAAAGAGAAGGACCGTGACGTTTGGTGGGTAGAGAAGCGCAAAGCCCCAGTGTTACTGCGCCTGTAAAGCGCTTCCAAGGAAGGGTGCTGGCTAGCAACAGCTTTCAGTGCTGGCACTTTTCATCTCTGAGCAATTGCTCGACGTTTGCAATTTCTCAGCTCGTGTCTACGAGACGGAAAGAGAAGGACCATGACGTTTGGTGCATATAGAAGCGCAAAGCCCCAGTGTTGCTGCGCCTGTGAAAGCGCTTCCAAGGAAGGGTGCTGGCTAGCAACAGCTTTCAGTGCTGGCACTTTTCTTCTCTGAGCAATTGCTCGACGTTTGCAATTTCTCACCTGAGCTCTCTTCAGAGTGCGCGAGAGGATGAGCAGAAGATGAGGTGGCTAGAGAAGCCCAGAGCCCCAGTGTTCTTAGGCCTACAAAAGCGCTTCCAAGGAAGGGTGCTGGCTAGCAAGAGCTTTCAGTGCTGGCACTTTTCATCTCTGAGCAATTGCTCGACGTTTGCAATTTCTCAGCTCGTGTCTACGAGACGGAAAGAGAATGACTGTGACCTTTGGTGGCTAGAGAAGGGCAAAGCCCCAGTGTTACTGCGCCTGTGAAAGCGCTTCCAAGGAAGGGTGCTGGCTAGCAACAGCTTTCAGTGCTGGCACTTTTCATCTCTGAGCAATTGCTCGACGTTTGCAGTTTCTCACCTGAGCTCTCTTTAGAGTGCGCGAGAGGATGAGCAGAAGATGAGGTGGCTAGAGAAGCCCAGAGCCCCAGTGTTCTTAGGCCTACAAAAGCGCTTCCAAGGAAGGGTGCTGGCTAGCAACAGCTTTCAGTGCTGGCACTTTTCATCTCTGAGCAATTGCTGGACTTTTGCAATTTCTCAGCTCGTGTCTAGGAGACGGAAAGAGAAGGACCGTGACGTTTGGTGGCTAGAGAAGCGCAAAGCCCCAGTGTTACTGCGCCTGTAAAGCGCTTCCAAGGAAGGGTGCTGGCTAGCAATAGCTTTCAGTGCTGGCACTTTTCAGCTCTGAGCAATTGCTCGACGTTTGCAATTTCTCAGCTCGTGTCTACGAGACGGAAAGAGAAGGACCATGACGTTTGGTGTGTATAGAAGCGCAAAGCCCCAGTGTTGCTGCGCCTGTGAAAGCGCTTCCAAGGAAGGGTGCTGGCTAGCAACAGCTTTCAGTGCTGGCACTTTTCATCTCTGAGCAATTGCTCGACTTTTGCAATTTCTCACCTGAGCTCTCTTTAGAGTGCGCGAGAGGATGAGCAGAAGATGAGGTGGCTAGAGAAGCCCAGAGCCCCACTGTTCTTCGGCCTACAAAAGCGCTTCCAAGGAAGGGTGCTGGCTAGCAACAGCTTTCAGTGCTGGCACTTTTCATCTCTGAGCAATTGCTCGACGTTTGCAATTTCTCAGCTCGTGTCTACGAGACGGAAAGAGAAGGACCGTGATGTTTGGTGGCTAGAGAAGCGCAAAGCCCCAGTGTTACTGCGCCTGTGAAAGCGCTTCCAAGGAAGGGTGCTGGCTAGCAAGAGCTTTCAGTGCTGGCACTTTTCATCTCTGAGCAATTGCTCGACGTTTGCAATTTCTCAGCTCGTGTCTACCGACGGAAAGAGAAGGACCGTGACGTTTGGTGGGTAGAGAAGCGCAAAGCCCCAGTGTTACTGCGCCTGTAAAGCGCTTCCAAGGAAGGGTGCTGGCTAGCAAGAGCTTTCAGTGCTGGCACTTTTCATCTCTGAGCAATTGCTCGACGTTTGCAATTTCTCAGCTCGTGTCTACGAGACGGAAAGAGAAGGACCGTGACGTTTGGTGCGTATAGAAGCGCAAAGCCCCAGTGTTGCTGCGCCTGTAAAGCGCTTCCAAGGAAGGGTGCTGGCTAGCAACAGCTTTCAGTGCTGGCACTTTTCATCTCTGAGCAATTGCTCGACGTTTGCAATTTCTCACCTGAGCTCTCTTTAGAGTGCGCGAGAGGATGAGCAGAAGATGAGGTGGCTAGAGAAGCCCAGAGCCCCAGTGTTCTTAGGCCTACAAAAGCACTTCCAAGGAAGGGTGCTGGCTAGCAACAGCTTCCAGTGCTGGCACTTTTCATCTCTGAGCAATTGCTCGACGTTTGCACGGAAAGAGAAGGACCGTGACGTTTGGTGGCTAGAGAAGCGCAAAGCCCCAGTGTTACTGCGCCTGTGAAAGCGCTTCCAAGGAAGGGTGCTGGCTAGCAACAGCTTTCAGTGCTGGCACTTTTCATCTCTGAGCAATTGCTCGACGTTTGCAATTTCTCAGCTCGTGTCTACCGACGGAAAGAGAAGGACCGTGACGTTTGGTGGGTAGAGAAGCGCAAAGCCCCAGTGTTACTGTGCCTGTGAAAGCGCTTCCAAGGAAGGGTGCTGGCTAGCAACAGCTTTCAGTGCTGGCACTTTTCATCTCTGAGCAAGTGCTCGACGTTTGCAGTTTCTCAGCTCGTGTCTACGAGACGGAAAGAGAAGGACCATGACGTTTGGTGCATATAGAAGCGCAAAGCCCCAGTGTTGCTGCGCCTGTGAAAGCACTTCCAAGGAAGGGTGCTGGCTAGCAACAGCTTTCAGTGCTGGCACTTTTCTTCTCTGAGCAATTGCTCGACGTTTGCAATTTCTCACCTGAGCTCTCTTCAGAGTGCGCGAGAGGATGAGCAGAAGATGAGGTGGCTAGAGAAGCCCAGAGCCCCAGTCTTCTTAGGCCTACAAAAGCGCTTCCAAGGAAGGGTGCTGGCTAGCAAGAGCTTTCAGTGCTGGCACTTTTCATCTCTGAGCAATTGCTCGACGTTTGCAATTTCTCAGCTCCTGTCTACGAGACGGAAAGAGAATGACCGTGACCTTTGGTGGCTAGAGAAGGGCAAAGCCCCAGTGTTACTGCGCCTGTGAAAGCGCTTCCAAGGAAGGGTGCTGGCTAGCAACAGCTTTCAGTGCTGGCACTTTTCATCTCTGAGCAATTGCTCGACGTTTGCAGTTTCTCACCTGAGCTCTCTTTAGAGTGCGCGAGAGGATGAGCAGAAGATGAGGTGGCTAGAGAAGCCCAGAGCCCCAGTGTTCTTAGGCCTACAAAAGCGCTTCCAAGGAAGGGTGCTGGCTAGCAACAGCTTTCAGTGCTGGCACTTTTCATCTCTGAGCAATTGCTGGACGTTTGCAATTTCTCAGCTCGTGTCTAGGAGACGGAAAGAGAAGGACCGTGACGTTTGGTGGCTAGAGAAGCGCAAAGCCCCAGTGTTACTGCGCCTGTAAAGCGCTTCCAAGGAAGGGTGCTGGCTAGCAACAGCTTTCAGTGCTGGCACTTTTCAGCTCTGAGCAATTGCTTGACGTTTGCAATTTCTCAGCTCGTGTCTACCGACGGAAAGAGAAGGACCGTGACGTTTGGTGCGTATAGAAGCGCAAAGCCCCAGTGTTGCTGCGCCTGTGAAAGCGCTTCCAAGGAAGGGTGCTGGCTAGCAAGAGCTTTCAGTGCTGGCACTTTTCTTCTCTGAGCAATTGCTCGACTTTTGCAATTTCTCACCTGAGCTCTCTTTAGAGTGCGCGAGAGGATGAGCAGAAGATGAGGTGGCTAGAGAAGCCCAGAGCCCCAGTGTTCTTAGGCCTACAAAAGCGCTTCCAAGGAAGGGTGCTGGCTAGCAACAGCTTTCAGTGCTGGCACTTTTCATCTCTGAGCAATTGCTCGACGTTTGCAATTTCTCAGCTCGTGTCTACCGATGGAAAGAGAATGACCGTGACGTTTGGTGCGTATAGAAGTGCAAAGCACCAGTGTTACTGCACCTGTAAAGCGCTTCCAAGGAAGGGTGCTGGCTAGCAAGAGCTTTCAGTGCTGGCACTTTTCATCTCTGAGCAATTGCTGGACGTTTGCAATTTCTCCCCTGAGCTCTCTTTAGAGTGCGCGAGAGGATGAGCAGAAGATGAGGTGGCTAGAGAAGCCCAGAGCCCCACTGTTCTTCGGCCTACAAAAGCGCTTCCAAGGAAGGGTGCTGGCTAGCAACAGCTTTCAGTGCTGGCACTTTTCATCTCTGAGCAATTGCTCGACGTTTGCAATTTCTCAGCTCGTGTCTAGGAGACGGAAAGAGAAGGACCATGACGTTTGGTGCGTATAGAAGCGCAAAGCCCCAGTGTTGCTGCGCCTGTGAAAGCGCTTCCAAGGAAGGGTGCTGGCTAGCAACAGCTTTCAGTGCTGGCACTTTTCATCTCTGAGCAATTGCTCGACGTTTGCAATTTCTCACCTGAGCTCTCTTTAGAGTGCGCGAGAGGATGAGCAGAAGATGAGGTGGCTAGAGAAGCCCAGAGCCCCAGTGTTCTTAGGCCTACAAAAGCGCTTCCAAGGAAGGGTGCTGGCTAGCAAGAGCTTTCAGTGCTGGCACTTTTCATCTCTGAGCAATTGCTCGACGTTTGCAATTTCTCACCTGAGCTCTCT
The DNA here is from genome assembly GCA_037962945.1 of Sarcoramphus papa. Taxonomy (NCBI): domain Eukaryota; kingdom Metazoa; phylum Chordata; class Aves; order Accipitriformes; family Cathartidae; genus Sarcoramphus; species Sarcoramphus papa. Next base: position 3,747,202 of record JBBMRM010000084.1, on the reverse strand, counting down.
TTAGAGTGCGCGAGAGGATGAGCAGAAGATGAGGTGGCTAGAGAAGCCCAGAGCCCCAGTGTTCTTAGGCCTACAAAAGCGCTTCCAAGGCAGGGTGCTGGCTAGCAACAGCTTTCAGTGCTGGCACTTTTCATCTCTGAGCAATTGCTCGACGTTTGCAATTTCTCAGCTCGTGTCTACGAGACGGAAAGAGTAGGACCGTGATGTTTGGTGGCTAGAGAAGCGCAAAGCCCCAGTGTTGCTGCGCCTGTGAAAGCGCTTCCAAGGAAGGGTGCTGGCTAGCAACAGCTTTCAGTGCTGGCACTTTTCATCTCTGAGCAATTGCTCGACGTTTGCAATTTCTCAGCTCGTGTCTACCGACGGAAAGAGAAGGACCGTGACGTTTGGTGGGTAGAGAAGCGCAAAGCCCCAGTGTTACTGCGCCTGTAAAGCGCTTCCAAGGAAGGGTGCTGGCTAGCAACAGCTTTCAGTGCTGGCACTTTTCATCTCTGAGCAATTGCTCGACGTTTGCAATTTCTCAGCTCGTGTCTACGAGACGGAAAGAGAAGGACCGTGACCTTTGGTGGCTAGAGAAGGGCAAAGCCCCAGTGTTACTGCGCCTGTGAAAGCGCTTCCAAGGAAGGGTGCTGGCTAGCAACAGCTTTCAGTGCTGGCACTTTTCATCTCTGAGCAATTGCTCGACGTTTGCAATTTCTCACCTGAGCTCTCTTTAGAGTGCGCGAGAGGATGAGCAGAAGATGAGGTGGCTAGAGAAGCCCAGAGCCCCAGTGTTCTTAGGCCTACAAAAGCGCTTCCAAGGAAGGGTGCTGGCTAGCAAGAGCTTTCAGTGCTGGCACTTTTCATCTCTGAGCAATTGCTCGACGTTTGCAATTTCTCAGCTCGTGTCTACGAGACGGAAAGAGAAGGACCGTGACGTTTGGTGGGTAGAGAAGCGCAAAGCCCCAGTGTTACTGCGCCTGTAAAGCGCTTCCAAGGAAGGGTGCTGGCTAGCAACAGCTTTCAGTGCTGGCACTTTTCATCTCTGAGCAATTGCTCGACGTTTGCAATTTCTCAGCTCGTGTCTACGAGACGGAAAGAGAATGACCGTGATGTTTAGTGCGTATAGAAGCGCAAAGCCCCAGTGTTGCTGCGCCTGTGAAAGCGCTTCCAAGGAAGGGTGCTGGCTAGCAAGAGCTTTCAGTGCTGGCACTTTTCATCTCTGAGCAATTGCTCGACGTTTGCAATTTCTCACCTTAGCTCTCTTTAGAGTGCGCGAGAGGATGAGCAGAAGATGAGGTGGCTAGAGAAGCCCAAAGCCCCAGTGTTCTTAGGCCTACAAAAGCGCTTCCAAGGAAGGGTGCTGGCTAGCAACAGCTTTCAGTGCTGGCACTTTTCATCTCTGAGCAATTGCTCGACGTTTGCAATTTCTCAGCTCGTGTCTACGAGACGGAAAGAGAAGGACCGTGATGTTTGGTGCGTAGAGAAGCGCAAAGCCCCAGTGTTGCTGCGCCTGTGAAAGTGCTTCCAAGGAAGGGTGCTGGCTAGCAAAAGCTTTCAGTGCTGGCACTTTTCTTCTCTGAGCATTTGCTAGACGTTTGCAATTTCTCACCTGAGCTCTCTTTAGAGTGCGCGAGAGGATGAGCAGAAGATGAGGTGGCTAGAGAAGCCCAGAGCCCCACTGTTCTTCGGCCTACAAAAGCGCTTCCAAGGAAGGGTGCTGGCTAGCAACAGCTTTCAGTGCTGGCACTTTTCATCTCTGAGCAATTGCTCGACGTTTGCAATTTCTCAGCTCGTGTCTACGAGACGGAAAGAGAAGGACCGTGACGTTTGGTGGGTAGAGAAGCGCAAAGCCCCAGTGTTACTGCGCCTGTAAAGCGCTTCCAAGGAAGGGTGCTGGCTAGCAACAGCTTTCAGTGCTGGCACTTTTCATCTCTGAGCAATTGCTCGACGTTTGCAATTTCTCAGCTCCTGTCTACGAGACGGAAAGAGAAGGACCGTGACGTTTGGTGCGTATAGAAGCGCAAAGCCCCAGTGTTGCTGCGCCTGTAAAGCGCTTCCAAGGAAGGGTGCTGGCTAGCAAGAGCTTTCAGTGCTGGCACTTTTCATCTCTGAGCAATTGCTCGACGTTTGCAATTTCTCACCTGAGCTCTCTTTAGAGTGCGTGAGAGGATGAGCAGAAGATGAGGTGGCTAGAGAAGCCCAGAGCCCCAGTGTTCTTAGGCCTACAAAAGCGCTTCCAAGGAAGGGTGCTGGCTAGCAACAGCTTTCAGTGCTGGCACTTTTCATCTCTGAGCAATTGCTGGACGTTTGCAATTTCTCAGCTCGTGTCTAGGAGACGGAAAGAGAAGGACCGTGACGTTTGGTGGCTAGAGAAGCGCAAAGCCCCAGTGTTACTGCGCCTGTAAAGTGCTTCCAAGGAAGGGTGCTGGCTAGCAACAGCTTTCAGTGCTGGCACTTTTCATCTCTGAGCAATTGCTCGACGTTTGCAATTTCTCAGCTCGTGTCTACCGATGGAAAGAGAATGACCGTGACCTTTGGTGCGTATAGAAGCGCAAAGCCCCAGTGTTGCTGTGCCTGTGAAAGCGCTTCCAAGGAAGGGTGCTGGCTAGCAACAGCTTTCAGTGCTGGCACTTTTCATCTCTGAGCAATTGCTGGACGTTTGCAATTTCTCACCTGAGCTCTCTTTAGAGTGCGCGAGAGGATGAGCAGAAGATGAGGTGGCTAGAGAAGCCCAGAGCCCCAGTGTTCTTAGGCCTACAAAAGCGCTTCCAAGGAAGGGTGCTGGCTAGCAAGAGCTTTCAGTGCTGGCACTTTTCATCTCTGAGCAATTGCTCGACGTTTGCAATTTCTCAGCTCGTGTCTACGAGACGGAAAGAGAATGACCGTGACCTTTGGTGGCTAGAGAAGGGCAAAGCCCCAGTGTTACTGCGCCTGTAAAGCGCTTCCAAGGAAGGGTGCTGGCTAGCAACAGCTTTCAGTGCTGGCACTTTTCATCTCTGAGCAATTGCTCGACGTTTGCAATTTCTCAGCTCGTGTCTACGAGACGGAAAGAGAATGACCGTGATGTTTAGTGCGTATAGAAGCGCAAAGCCCCAGTGTTGCTGCGCCTGTGAAAGCGCTTCCAAGGAAGGGTGCTGGCTAGCAAGAGCTTTCAGTGCTGGCACTTTTCATCTCTGAGCAATTGCTCGTCGTTTGCAATTTCTCACCTGAGCTCTCTTTAGAGTGCGCGAGAGGATGAGCAGAAGATGAGGTGGCTAGAGAAGCCCAGAGCCCCAGTGTTCTTAGGCCTACAAAAGCGCTTCCAAGGAAGGGTGCTGGCTAGCAACAGCTTTCAGTGCTGGCACTTTTCATCTCTGAGCAATTGCTGGACGTTTGCAATTTCTCAGCTCGTGTCTACGAGACGGAAAGAGAAGGACCGTGACGTTTGGTGCGTATAGAAGCGCAAAGCCCCAGTGTTGCTGCGCCTGTAAAGCGCTTCCAAGGAAGGGTGCTGGCTAGCAACAGCTTTCAGTGCTGGCACTTTTCATCTCTGAGCAATTGCTGGACGTTTGCAATTTCTCACCTGAGCTCTCTTTAGAGTGCGCGAGAGGATGAGCAGAAGATGAGGTGGCTAGAGAAGCCCAGAGCCCCAGTGTTCTTAGGCCTACAAAAGCGCTTCCAAGGAAGGGTGCTGGCTAGCAAGAGCTTTCAGTGCTGGCACTTTTCATCTCTGAGCAATTGCTGGACGTTTGCAATTTCTCAGCTCGTGTCTACGAGACGGAAAGAGAAGGACCGTGACGTTTGGTGGGTAGAGAAGCGCAAAGCCCCAGTGTTACTGCGCCTGTAAAGTGCTTCCAAGGAAGGGTGCTGGCTAGCAACAGCTTTCAGTGCTGGCACTTTTCATCTCTGAGCAATTGCTCGACGTTTGCAATTTCTCAGCTCGTGTCTACCGATGGAAAGAGAATGACCGTGACCTTTGGTGCGTATAGAAGCGCAAAGCCCCAGTGTTGCTGCGCCTGTGAAAGCGCTTCCAAGGAAGGGTGCTGGCTAGCAAGAGCTTTCAGTGCTGGCACTTTTCATCTCTGAGCATTTGCTGGACGTTTGCAATTTCTCACCTGAGCTCTCTTTAGAGTGCGCGAGAGGATGAGCAGAAGATGAGGTGGCTAGAGAAGCCCAGAGCCCCAGTGTTCTTAGGCCTACAAAAGCGCTTCCAAGGAAGGGTGCTGGCTAGCAAGAGCTTTCAGTGCTGGCACTTTTCATCTCTGAGCAATTGCTCGACGTTTGCAATTTCTCAGCTCGTGTCTACGAGACGGAAAGAGAAGGACCGTGACGTTTGGTGGCTAGAGAAGAGCAAAGCCCCAGTGTTACTGCGCCTGTAAAGCGCTTCCAAGGAAGGGTGCTGGCTAGCAACAGCTTTCAGTGCTGGCACTTTTCATCTCTGAGCAATTGCTGGACGTTTGCAATTTCTCAGCTCGTGTCTACGAGACGGAGAGATAGTGACCGTGACGTTTGGTGGCTAGAGAAGCGCAAAGCCCCAGTGTTACTGCGCCTGTGAAAGCGCTTCCAAGGAAGGGTGCTGGCTAGCAACAGCTTTCAGTGCTGGCACTTTTCATCTCTGAGCAATTGCTCGACGTTTGCAATTTCTCATCTGAGCTCTCTTTAGAGTGCGCGAGAGGATGAGCAGAAGATGAGGTGGCTAGAGAAGCCCAGAGCCCCAGTGCTCTTAGGCCTACAAAAGCGCTTCCAAGGAAGGGTGCTGGCTAGCAACAGCTTTCAGTGCTGGCACTTTTCATCTCTGAGCAATTGCTCGACGTTTGCAATTTCTCAGCTCGTGTCTACGAGACGGAAAGAGAAGGACCATGACGTTTGGTGCGTATAGAAGCGCAAAGCCCCAGTGTTGCTGCGCCTGTGAAAGCGCTTCCAAGGAAGGGTGCTGGCTAGCAAGAGCTTTCAGTGCTGGCACTTTTCATCTCTGAGCAATTGCTGGACGTTTGCAATTTCTCACCTGAGCTCTCTTTAGAGTGCGCGAGAGGATGAGCAGAAGATGAGGTGGCTAGAGAAGCCCAGAGCCCCACTGTTCTTAGGCCTACAAAAGCGCTTCCAAGGAAGGGTGCTGGCTAGCAACAGCTTTCAGTGCTGGCACTTTTCATCTCTGAGCAATTGCTGGACGTTTGCAATTTCTCACCTGAGCTGTCTTCAGAGTGCGCGAGAGGATGAGCAGAAGATGAGGTGGCTAGAGAAGCCCAAAGCCCCAGTGTTCTTAGGCCTACAAAAGCGCTTCCAAGGAAGGGTGCTGGCTAGCAACAGCTTTCAGTGCTGGCACTTTTCATCTCTGAGCAATTGCTCGACGTTTGCAATTTCTCAGCTCGTGTCTACGAGACGGAAAGAGAAGGACCGTGATGTTTGGTGCGTAGAGAAGCGCAAAGCCCCAGTGTTGCTGCGCCTGTGAAAGTGCTTCCAAGGAAGGGTGCTGGCTAGCAAAAGCTTTCAGTGCTGGCACTTTTCTTCTCTGAGCATTTGCTAGACGTTTGCAATTTCTCACCTGAGCTCTCTTTAGAGTGCGCGAGAGGATGAGCAGAAGATGAGGTGGCTAGAGAAGCCCAGAGCCCCACTGTTCTTCGGCCTACAAAAGCGCTTCCAAGGAAGGGTGCTGGCTAGCAACAGCTTTCAGTGCTGGCACTTTTCATCTCTGAGCAATTGCTCGACGTTTGCAATTTCTCAGCTCGTGTCTAGGAGACGGAAAGAGAAGGACCGTGACGTTTGGTGGGTAGAGAAGCGCAAAGCCCCAGTGTTACTGCGCCTGTAAAGCGCTTCCAAGGAAGGGTGCTGGCTAGCAACAGCTTTCAGTGCTGGCACTTTTCATCTCTGAGCAATTGCTCGACGTTTGCAATTTCTCAGCTCCTGTCTACGAGACGGAAAGAGAAGGACCGTGACGTTTGGTGCGTATAGAAGCGCAAAGCCCCAGTGTTGCTGCGCCTGTAAAGCGCTTCCAAGGAAGGGTGCTGGCTAGCAAGAGCTTTCAGTGCTGGCACTTTTCATCTCTGAGCAATTGCTCGACGTTTGCAATTTCTCACCTGAGCTCTCTTTAGAGTGCGTGAGAGGATGAGCAGAAGATGAGGTGGCTAGAGAAGCCCAGAGCCCCAGTGTTCTTAGGCCTACAAAAGCGCTTCCAAGGAAGGGTGCTGGCTAGCAAGAGCTTTCAGTGCTGGCACTTTTCATCTCTGAGCAATTGCTGGACGTTTGCAATTTCTCAGCTCGTGTCTAGGAGACGGAAAGAGAAGGACCGTGACGTTTGGTGGCTAGAGAAGCGCAAAGCCCCAGTGTTACTGCGCCTGTAAAGTGCTTCCAAGGAAGGGTGCTGGCTAGCAACAGCTTTCAGTGCTGGCACTTTTCATCTCTGAGCAATTGCTCGACGTTTGCAATTTCTCAGCTCGTGTCTACCGATGGAAAGAGAATGACCGTGACCTTTGGTGCGTATAGAAGCGCAAAGCCCCAGTGTTGCTGTGCCTGTGAAAGCGCTTCCAAGGAAGGGTGCTGGCTAGCAACAGCTTTCAGTGCTGGCACTTTTCATCTCTGAGCAATTGCTGGACGTTTGCAATTTCTCACCTGAGCTCTCTTTAGAGTGCGCGAGAGGATGAGCAGAAGATGAGGTGGCTAGAGAAGCCCAGAGCCCCAGTGTTCTTAGGCCTACAAAAGCGCTTCCAAGGAAGGGTGCTGGCTAGCAAGAGCTTTCAGTGCTGGCACTTTTCATCTCTGAGCAATTGCTCGACGTTTGCAATTTCTCAGCTCGTGTCTACGAGACGGAAAGAGAATGACCGTGACCTTTGGTGGCTAGAGAAGGGCAAAGCCCCAGTGTTACTGCGCCTGTAAAGCGCTTCCAAGGAAGGGTGCTGGCTAGCAACAGCTTTCAGTGCTGGCACTTTTCATCTCTGAGCAATTGCTCGACGTTTGCAATTTCTCAGCTCGTGTCTACGAGACGGAAAGAGAATGACCGTGATGTTTAGTGCGTATAGAAGCGCAAAGCCCCAGTGTTGCTGCGCCTGTGAAAGCGCTTCCAAGGAAGGGTGCTGGCTAGCAAGAGCTTTCAGTGCTGGCACTTTTCATCTCTGAGCAATTGCTCGTCGTTTGCAATTTCTCACCTGAGCTCTCTTTAGAGTGCGCGAGAGGATGAGCAGAAGATGAGGTGGCTAGAGAAGCCCAGAGCCCCAGTGTTCTTAGGCCTACAAAAGCGCTTCCAAGGAAGGGTGCTGGCTAGCAACAGCTTTCAGTGCTGGCACTTTTCATCTCTGAGCAATTGCTGGACGTTTGCAATTTCTCAGCTCGTGTCTACGAGACGGAAAGAGAAGGACCGTGACGTTTGGTGCGTATAGAAGCGCAAAGCCCCAGTGTTGCTGCGCCTGTAAAGCGCTTCCAAGGAAGGGTGCTGGCTAGCAACAGCTTTCAGTGCTGGCACTTTTCATCTCTGAGCAATTGCTGGACGTTTGCAATTTCTCACCTGAGCTCTCTTTAGAGTGCGCGAGAGGATGAGCAGAAGATGAGGTGGCTAGAGAAGCCCAGAGCCCCAGTGTTCTTAGGCCTACAAAAGCGCTTCCAAGGAAGGGTGCTGGCTAGCAAGAGCTTTCAGTGCTGGCACTTTTCATCTCTGAGCAATTGCTGGACGTTTGCAATTTCTCAGCTCGTGTCTACGAGACGGAAAGAGAAGGACCGTGACGTTTGGTGGGTAGAGAAGCGCAAAGCCCCAGTGTTACTGCGCCTGTAAAGTGCTTCCAAGGAAGGGTGCTGGCTAGCAACAGCTTTCAGTGCTGGCACTTTTCATCTCTGAGCAATTGCTCGACGTTTGCAATTTCTCAGCTCGTGTCTACCGATGGAAAGAGAATGACCGTGACCTTTGGTGCGTATAGAAGCGCAAAGCCCCAGTGTTGCTGCGCCTGTGAAAGCGCTTCCAAGGAAGGGTGCTGGCTAGCAAGAGCTTTCAGTGCTGGCACTTTTCATCTCTGAGCATTTGCTGGACGTTTGCAATTTCTCCCCTGAGCTCTCTTTAGAGTGCGCGAGAGGATGAGCAGAAGATGAGGTGGCTAGAGAAGCCCAGAGCCCCAGTGTTCTTAGGCCTACAAAAGCGCTTCCAAGGAAGGGTGCTGGCTAGCAAGAGCTTTCAGTGCTGGCACTTTTCATCTCTGAGCAATTGCTCGACGTTTGCAATTTCTCAGCTCGTGTCTACGAGACGGAAAGAGAAGGACCGTGACGTTTGGTGGCTAGAGAAGAGCAAAGCCCCAGTGTTACTGCGCCTGTAAAGCGCTTCCAAGGAAGGGTGCTGGCTAGCAACAGCTTTCAGTGCTGGCACTTTTCATCTCTGAGCAATTGCTGGACGTTTGCAATTTCTCAGCTCGTGTCTACGAGACGGAGAGATAGTGACCGTGACGTTTGGTGGCTAGAGAAGCGCAAAGCCCCAGTGTTACTGCGCCTGTGAAAGCGCTTCCAAGGAAGGGTGCTGGCTAGCAACAGCTTTCAGTGCTGGCACTTTTCATCTCTGAGCAATTGCTCGACGTTTGCAATTTCTCATCTGAGCTCTCTTTAGAGTGCGCGAGAGGATGAGCAGAAGATGAGGTGGCTAGAGAAGCCCAGAGCCCCAGTGCTCTTAGGCCTACAAAAGCGCTTCCAAGGAAGGGTGCTGGCTAGCAACAGCTTTCAGTGCTGGCACTTTTCATCTCTGAGCAATTGCTCGACGTTTGCAATTTCTCAGCTCGTGTCTACGAGACGGAAAGAGAAGGACCATGACGTTTGGTGCGTATAGAAGCGCAAAGCCCCAGTGTTGCTGCGCCTGTGAAAGCGCTTCCAAGGAAGGGTGCTGGCTAGCAAGAGCTTTCAGTGCTGGCACTTTTCATCTCTGAGCAATTGCTGGACGTTTGCAATTTCTCACCTGAGCTCTCTTTAGAGTGCGCGAGAGGATGAGCAGAAGATGAGGTGGCTAGAGAAGCCCAGAGCCCCACTGTTCTTAGGCCTACAAAAGCGCTTCCAAGGAAGGGTGCTGGCTAGCAACAGCTTTCAGTGCTGGCACTTTTCATCTCTGAGCAATTGCTGGACGTTTGCAATTTCTCACCTGAGCTCTCTTTAGAGTGCGCGAGAGGATGAGCAGAAGATGAGGTGGCTAGAGAAGCCCAGAGCCCCAGTGTTTTTAGGCCTACAAAAGCGCTTCCAAGGAAGGGTGCTGGCTAGCAACAGCTTTCAGTGCTGGCACTTTTCATCTCTGAGCAATTGCTCGACGTTTGCAATTTCTCAGCTCGTGTCTACGAGACGGAAAGAGAAGGACCGTGACGTTTGGTGGGTAGAGAAGCGCAAAGCCCCAGTGTTACTGCGCCTGTGAAAGCGCTTCCAAGGAAGGGTGCTGGCTAGCAAGAGCTTTCAGTGCTGGCACTTTTCATCTCTGAGCAATTGCTCGACGTTTGCAATTTCTCAGCTCGTGTCTACCGACGGAAAGAGAAGGACCGTGACGTTTGGTGGGTAGAGAAGTGCAAAGCCCCAGTGTTACTGCGCCTGTAAAGCGCTTCCAAGGAAGGGTGCTGGCTAGCAACAGCTTTCAGTGCTGGCACTTTTCATCTCTGAGCAATTGCTCGACGTTTGCAATTTCTCAGCTCGTGTCTACGAGACGGAAAGAGAAGGACCGTGACGTTTGGTGCGTATAGAAGCGCAAAGCCCCAGTGTTGCTGCGCCTGTGAAAGCGCTTCCAAGGAAGGGTGCTGGCTAGCAAGAGCTTTCAGTGCTGGCACTTTTCATCTCTGAGCAATTGCTGGACGTTTGCAATTTCTCACCTGAGCTCTCTTTAGAGTGCGCGAGAGGATGAGCAGAAGATGAGGTGGCTAGAGAAGCCCAGAGCCCCAGTGTTCTTAGGCCTACAAAAGCGCTTCCAAGGAAGGGTGCTGGCTAGCAACAGCTTTCAGTGCTGGCACTTTTCATCTCTGAGCAATTGCTGGACGTTTGCAATTTCTCAGCTCGTGTCTACGAGACGGAAAGAGAATGACCGTGACCTTTGGTGGGTAGAGAAGTGCAAAGCACCAGTGTTACTGCGCCTGTAAAGCGCTTCCAAGGAAGGGGGCTGGCTAGCAAGAGCTTTCAGTGCTGGCACTTTTCTTCTCTGAGCATTTGCTAGACTTTTGCAATTTCTCACCTGAGCTCTCTTTAGAGTGCGCGAGAGGATGAGCAGAAGATGAGGTGGCTAGAGAAGCCCAGAGCCCCAGTGTTCTTAGGCCTACAAAAGCGCTTCCAAGGAAGGGTGCTGGCTAGCAACAGCTTTCAGTGCTGGCACTTTTCATCTCTGAGCAATTGCTCGACGTTTGCAATTTCTCAGCTCGTGTCTACCGACGGAAAGAGAATGACCGTGACGTTTGGTGGGTAGAGAAGCGCAAAGCCCCAGTGTTACTGCGCATGTAAAGCGCTTCCAAGGAAGGGTGCTGGCTAGCAACAGCTTTCAGTGCTGGCACTTTTCATCTCTGAGCAATTGCTCGACGTTTGCAATTTCTCAGCTCGTGTCTACGAGACGGAAAGAGAAGGACCGTGACGTTTGGTGCGTATAGAAGCGCAAAGCCCCAGTGTTGCTGCGCCTGTGAAAGCGCTTCCAAGGAAGGGTGCTGGCTAGCAACAGCTTTCAGTGCTGGCACTTTTCATCTCTGAGCAATTGCTCGTCGTTTGCAATTTCTCACCTGAGCTCTCTTTAGAGTGCGCGAGAGGATGAGCAGAAGTTTAGGTGGCTAGAGAAGCCCAGAGCCCCACTGTTCTTAGGCCTACAAAAGCGCTTCCAAGGAAGGGTGCTGGCTAGCAACAGCTTTCAGTGCTGGCACTTTTCATCTCTGAGCAATTGCTCGACGTTTGCAATTTCTCAGCTCGTGTCTACCGACGGAAAGAGAATGACCGTGACGTTTGGTGGGTAGAGAAGCGCAAAGCCCCAGTGTTACTGCGCATGTAAAGCGCTTCCAAGGAAGGGTGCTGGCTAGCAACAGCTTTCAGTGCTGGCACTTTTCATCTCTGAGCAATTGCTCGACGTTTGCAATTTCTCAGCTCCTGTCTACGAGACGGAAAGAGAAGGACCGTGACGTTTGGTGCGTATAGAAGCGCAAAGCCCCAGTGTTGCTGCGCCTGTGAAAGCGCTTCCAAGGAAGGGTGCTGGCTAGCAACAGCTTTCAGTGCTGGCACTTTTCATCTCTGAGCAATTGCTGGACGTTTGCAATTTCTCACCTGAGCTCTGTTTAGAGTGCGCGAGAGGATGAGCAGAAGATGAGGTGGCTAGAGAAGCCCAGAGCCCCAGTGTTCTTAGGCCTACAAAAGCGCTTCCAAGGAAGGGTGCTGGCTAGCAAGAGCTTTCAGTGCTGGCACTTTTCATCTCTGAGCAATTGCTGGACGTTTGCAATTTCTCAGCTCGTGTCTACCGACGGAAAGAGAAGGACCGTGACGTTTGGTGGGTAGAGAAGCGCAAAGCCCCAGTGTTACTGCGCATGTAAAGCGCTTCCAAGGAAGGGTGCTGGCTAGCAACAGCTTTCAGTGCTGGCACTTTTCATCTCTGAGCAATTGCTCGACGTTTGCAATTTCTCAGCTCGTGTCTACCGACGGAAAGAGAAGGACCGTGACGTTTGGTGGGTAGAGAAGCGCAAAGCCCCAGTGTTACTGCGCCTGTAAAGCGCTTCCAAGGAAGGGTGCTGGCTAGCAAAAGCTTTCAGTGCTGGCACTTTTCAGCTCTGAGCAATTGCTCGACGTTTGCAATTTCTCAGCTCGTGTCTACGAGACGGAAAGAGAAGGACCGTGACGTTTGGTGCGTATAGAAGCGCAAAGCCCCAGTGTTGCTGCGCCTGTGAAAGTGCTTCCAAGGAAGGGTGCTGGCTAGCAACAGCTTTCAGTGCTGGCACTTTTCTTCTCTGAGCATTTGCTAGACGTTTGCAATTTCTCACCTGAGCTCTCTTTAGAGTGCGCGAGAGGATGAGCAGAAGATGAGGTGGCTAGAGAAGCCCAGAGCCCCAGTGTTCTTAGGCCTACAAAAGCGCTTCCAAGGAAGGGTGCTGTCTAGCAAGAGCTTTCAGTGCTGGCACTTTTCATCTCTGAGCAATTGCTGGACGTTTGCAATTTCTCAGCTCGTGTCTATGAGACGGAAAGAGAATGACCGTGACGTTTGGTGCGTATAGAAGTGCAAAGCACCAGTGTTACTGCACCTGTAAAGCGCTTCCAAGGAAGGGTGCTGGCTAGCAAGAGCTTTCAGTGCTGGCACTTTTCTTCTCTGAGCATTTGCTAGACGTTTGCAATTTCTCCCCTGAGCTCTCTTTAGAGTGCGCGAGAGGATGAGCAGAAGATGAGGTGGCTAGAGAAGCCCAGAGCCCCAGTGTTCTTAGGCCTACAAAAGCGCTTCCAAGGAAGGGTGCTGGCTAGCAACAGCTTCCAGTGCTGGCACTTTTCATCTCTGAGCAATTGCTCGACGTTTGCAATTTCTCAGCTCGTGTCTACGAGACGGAAAGAGAATGACCGTGACCTTTGGTGGCTAGAGAAGGGCAAAGCCCCAGTGTTACTGCGCCTGTGAAAGCGCTTCCAAGGAAGGGTGCTGGCTAGCAACAGCTTTCAGTGCTGGCACTTTTCATCTCTGAGCAATTGCTCGACTTTTGCAATTTCTCACCTGAGCTCTCTTTAGAGTGCGCGAGAGGATGAGCAGAAGATGAGGTGGCTAGAGAAGCCCAGAGCCCCAGTGTTCTTAGGCCTACAAAAGCGCTTCCAAGGAAGGGTGCTGGCTAGCAACAGCTTTCAGTGCTGGCACTTTTCATCTCTGAGCAATTGCTCGACGTTTGCAATTTCTCAGCTCGTGTCTACCGACGGAAAGAGAATGACCGTGACGTTTGGTGCGTATAGAAGCGCAAAGCCCCAGTGTTGCTGCGCCTGTGAAAGCGCTTCCAAGGAAGGGTGCTGGCTAGCAACAGCTTTCAGTGCTGGCACTTTTCATCTCTGAGCAATTGCTCGACGTTTGCAATTTCTCACCTGAGCTCTCTTTAGAGTGCGCGAGAGGATGAGCAGAAGATGAGGTGGCTAGAGAAGCCCAGAGCCCCAGTGTTCTTAGGCCTACAAAAGCGCTTCCAAGGAAGGGTGCTGGCTAGCAACAGCTTTCAGTGCTGGCACTTTTCATCTCTGAGCAATTGCTCGACGTTTGCAATTTCTCAGCTCGTGTCTACGAGACGGAAAGAGAAGGGCCGTGACGTTTGGTGCGTATAGAAGCGCAAAGCCCCAGTGTTACTGCGCCTGTAAAGCGCTTCCAAGGAAGGGTGCTGGCTAGCAACAGCTTTCAGTGCTGGCACTTTTCATCTCTGAGCAATTGCTCGACGTTTGCAATTTCTCAGCTCGTGTCTACGAGACGGAGAGATAGTGACCGTGACGTTTGGTGGCTAGAGAAGCGCAAAGCCACAGTGTTACTGCGCCTGTGAAAGCGCTTCCAAGGAAGGGTGCTGGCTAGCAACAGCTTTCAGTGCTGGCACTTTTCATCTCTGAGCAATTGCTCGACGTTTGCAATTTCTCAGCTCGTGTCTACGAGACGGAGAGATAGTGACCGTGACGTTTGGTGGCTAGAGAAGCGCAAAGCCCCAGTGTTACTGCGCCTGTGAAAGCGCTTCCAAGGAAGGGTGCTGGCTAGCAACAGCTTTCAGTGCTGGCACTTTTCATCTCTGAGCAATTGCTCGACGTTTGCAATTTCTCACCTGAGCTCTCTTCAGAGTGCGCGAGAGGATGAGCAGAAGATGAGGTGGCTAGAGAAGCCCAGAGCCCCAGTGTTCTTAGGCCTACAAAAGCGCTTCCAAGGAAGGGTGCTGGCTAGCAAGAGCTTTCAGTGCTGGCACTTTTCATCTCTGAGCAATTGCTGGACGTTTGCAATTTCTCAGCTCGTGTCTACGAGACGGAAAGAGAAGGACCGTGACGTTTGGTGGCTAGAGAAGCGCAAAGCCCCAGTGTTACTGCGCATGTAAAGCGCTTCCAAGGAAGGGTGCTGGCTAGCAACAGCTTTCAGTGCTGGCTCTTTTCATCTCTGAGCAATTGCTCGACGTTTGCAATTTCTCAGCTCGTGTCTACCGACGGAAAGAGAAGGACCGTGACGTTTGGTGGCTAGAGAAGCGCAAAGCCCCAGTGTTGCTGCACCTGTGAAAGCGCTTCCAAGGAAGGGTGCTGGCTAGCAACAGCTTTCAGTGCTGGCACTTTTCATCTCTGAGCAATTGCTCGACGTTTGCAATTTCTCAGCTCGTGTCTACGAGACGGAAAGAGAAGGACCGTGACGTTTGGTGCGTATAGAAGCGCAAAGCCCCAGTGTTGCTGCGCCTGTGAAAGCGCTTCCAAGGAAGGGTGCTGGCTAGCAAGAGCTTTCAGTGCTGGCACTTTTCATCTCTGAGCAATTGCTGGATGTTTGCAATTTCTCACCTGAGCTCTCTTTAGAGTGCGCGAGAGGATGAGCAGAAGATGAGGTGGCTAGAGAAGCCCAGAGCCCCAGTGTTCTTAGGCCTACAAAAGCGCTTCCAAGGAAGGGTGCTGGCTAGCAAGAGCTTTCAGTGCTGGCACTTTTCATCTCTGAGCAATTGCTGGACGTTTGCAATTTCTCAGCTCGTGTCTACGAGACGGAAAGAGAAGGACCGTGACGTTTGGTGGGTAGAGAAGCGCAAAGCCCCAGTGTTACTGCGCCTGTGAAAGCGCTTCCAAGGAAGGGTGCTGGCTAGCAACAGCTTTCAGTGCTGGCACTTTTCATCTCTGAGCAATTGCTCGACGTTTGCAATTTCTCACCTGAGCTCTCTTTAGAGTGCGCGAGAGGATGAGCAGAAGATGAGGTGGCTAGAGAAGCCCAGAGCCCCACTGTTCTTAGGCCTACAAAAGCGCTTCCAAGGAAGGGTGCTGGCTAGCAAGAGCTTTCAGTGCTGGCACTTTTCATCTCTGAGCAATTGCTGGACGTTTGCAATTTCTCAGCTCGTGTCTACGAGACGGAAAGAGAAGGACCGTGACGTTTGGTGGGTAGAGAAGCGCAAAGCCCCAGTGTTACTGCGCCTGTAAAGCGCTTCCAAGGAAGGGTGCTGGCTAGCAACAGCTTTCAGTGCTGGCACTTTTCATCTCTGAGCAATTGCTGGACGTTTGCAATTTCTCAGCTCGTGTCTACGAGACGGAAAGAGAAGGACCGTGACGTTTGGTGCGTATAGAAGTGCAAAGCCCCAGTGTTGCTGCGCCTGTAAAGCGCTTCCAAGGAAGGGTGCTGGCTAGCAAGAGCTTTCAGTGCTGGCACTTTTCATCTCTGAGCAATTGCTCGACGTTTGCAATTTCTCACCTGAGCCCTCTTTAAAGTGCGCGAGAGGATGAGCAGAAGATGAGGTGGCTAGAGAAGCCCAGAGCCTCACTGTTCTTAGGCCTACAAAAGCGCTTCCAAGGAAGGGTGCTGGCTAGCAAGAGCTTTCAGTGCTGGCACTTTTCATCTCTGAGCAATTGCTCGACGTTTGCAATTTCTCACCTGAGCCCTCTTTAAAGTGCGCGAGAGGATGAGCAGAAGATGAGGTGGCTAGAGAAGCCCAGAGCCCCAGTGTTCTTAGGCCTACAAAAGCGCTTCCAAGGAAGGGTGCTGGCTAGCAAGAGCTTTCAGTGCTGGCACTTTTCGTCTCTGAGCATTTGCTAGACGTTTGCAATTTCTCACCTGAGCTCTCTTTAGAGTGCGCGAGAGGATGAGCAGAAGATGAGGTGGCTAGAGAAGCCCAGAGCCCCAGTGTTCTTAGGCCTACAAAAGCACTTCCAAGGAAGGGTGCTGGCTAGCAACAGCTTTCAGTGCTGGCACTTTTCATCTCTGAGCAATTGCTCGACGTTTGCAATTTCTCAGCTCGTGTCTACGAGACGGAAAGAGAATGACCGTGACCTTTGGTGGGTAGAGAAGCGCAAAGCCCCACTGTTACTGCGCCTGTGAAAGCGCTTCCAAGGAAGGGTGCTGGCTAGCAACAGCTTTCAGTGCTGGCACTTTTCAGCTCTGAGCAATTGCTTGACGTTTGCAATTTCTCAGGTCGTGTCTACGAGACGGAGAGATAGTGACCGTGACGTTTGGTGGGTAGAGAAGCGCAAAGCCCCAGTGTTACTGCGCCTGTGAAAGCGCTTCCAAGGAAGGGTGCTGGCTAGCAAGAGCTTTCAGTGCTGGCACTTTTCATCTCTGAGCAATTGCTCGACGTTTGCAATTTCTCACCTGAGCTCTCTTTAGAGTGCGCGAGAGGATGAGCAGAAGATGAGGTGGCTAGAGAAGCCCAGAGCCCCAGTGTTCTTAGGCCTACAAAAGCGCTTCCAAGGAAGGGTGCTGGCTAGCAACAGCTTTCAGTGCTGGCACTTTTCATCTCTGAGCAATTGCTCGACGTTTGCAATTTCTCAGCTCGTGTCTACCGACGGAAAGAGAAGGACCGTGACGTTTGGTGGGTAGAGAAGCGCAAAGCCCCAGTGTTACTGCGCCTGTAAAGCGCTTCCAAGGAAGGGTGCTGGCTAGCAACAGCTTTCAGTGCTGGCACTTTTCATCTCTGAGCAATTGCTCGACGTTTGCAATTTCTCACCTGAGCTCTCTTCAGAGTGCGCGAGAGGATGAGCAGAAGAGTAGGTGGCTAGAGAAGCCCAGAGCCCCAGTGTTCTTAGGCCTACAAAAGCGCTTCCAAGGAAGGGTGCTGGCTAGCAACAGCTTTCAGTGCTGGCACTTTTCATCTCTGAGCAATTGCTCGACGTTTGCAATTTCTCAGCTCGTGTCTACGAGACGGAAAGAGAATGACCGTGACGTTTGGTGGGTAGAGAAGGGCAAAGCCCCAGTGTTACTGTGCCTGTGAAAGCGCTTCCAAGGAAGGGTGCTGGCTAGCAACAGCTTTCAGTGCTGGCACTTTTCATCTCTGAGCAATTGCTCGACGTTTGCAATTTCTCACCTGAGCTCTCTTTAGAGTGCGCGAGAGGATGAGCAGAAGATGAGGTGGCTAGAGAAGCCCAGAGCCCCAGTGTTCTTAGGCCTACAAAAGCGCTTCCAAGGAAGGGTGCTGGCTAGCAACAGCTTTCAGTGCTGGCACTTTTCATCTCGGAGCAATTGCTCGACGTTTGCAATTTCTCAGCTCGTGTCTAGGAGACGGAAAGAGAAGGACCGTGACGTTTGGTGGGTAGAGAAGCGCAAAGCCCCAGTGTTACTGCGCCTGTAAAGCGCTTCCAAGGAAGGGTGCTGGCTAGCAACAGCTTTCAGTGCTGGCACTTTTCATCTCTGAGCAATTGCTGGACGTTTGCAATTTCTCAGCTCGTGTCTACGAGACGGAAAGAGAAGGACCGTGACGTTTGGTGCGTATAGAAGTGCAAAGCCCCAGTGTTGCTGCGCCTGTAAAGCGCTTCCAAGGAAGGGTGCTGGCTAGCAAGAGCTTTCAGTGCTGGCACTTTTCATCTCTGAGCAATTGCTGGACGTTTGCAATTTCTCACCTGAGCCCTCTTTAAAGTGCGCGAGAGGATGAGCAGAAGATGAGGTGGCTAGAGAAGCCCAGAGCCTCACTGTTCTTAGGCCTACAAAAGCGCTTCCAAGGAAGGGTGCTGGCTAGCAACAGCTTTCAGTGCTGGCACTTTTCATCTCTGAGCAATTGCTCGACGTTTGCAATTTCTCACCTGAGCCCTCTTTAAAGTGCGCGAGAGGATGAGCAGAAGATGAGGTGGCTAGAGAAGCCCAGAGCCCCACTGTTCTTAGGCCTACAAAAGCGCTTCCAAGGAAGGGTGCTGGCTAGCAACAGCTTTCAGTGCTGGCACTTTTCTTCTCTGAGCAATTGCTCGACGTTTGCAATTTCTCACCTGAGCTCTCTTCAGAGTGCGCGAGAGGATGAGCAGAAGATGAGGTGGCTAGAGAAGCCCAGAGCCCCAGTGTTCTTAGGCCTACAAAAGCACTTCCAAGGAAGGGTGCTGGCTAGCAACAGCTTTCAGTGCTGGCACTTTTCATCTCTGAGCAATTGCTCGACGTTTGCAATTTCTCAGCTCGTGTCTACGAGACGGAAAGAGAATGACCGTGACCTTTGGTGGGTAGAGAAGCGCAAAGCCCCAGTGTTACTGCGCCTGTGAAAGCGCTTCCAAGGAAGGGTGCTGGCTAGCAAGAGCTTTCAGTGCTGGCACTTTTCATCTCTGAGCAATTGCTCGACGTTTGCAATTTCTCACCTGAGCTCTCTTTAGAGTGCGCGAGAGGATGAGCAGAAGATGAGGTGGCTAGAGAAGCCCAGAGCCCCAGTGTTCTTAGGCCTACAAAAGCGCTTCCAAGGAAGGGTGCTGGCTAGCAACAGCTTTCAGTGCTGGCACTTTTCATCTCTGAGCAATTGCTCGACGTTTGCAATTTCTCAGCTCGTGTCTACGAGACGGAAAGAGAAGGACCATGACGTTTGGTGCGTATAGAAGCGCAAAGCCCCAGTGTTACTGCGCCTGTGAAAGTGCTTCCAAGGAAGGGTGCTGGCTAGCAACAGCTTTCAGTGCTGGCACTTTTCGTCTCTGAGCAATTGCTCGACGTTTGCAATTTCTCACCTGAGCTCTCTTTAGAGTGCGCGAGAGGATGAGCAGAAGATGAGGTGGCTAGAGAAGCCCAGAGCCCCAGTGTTCTTAGGCCTACAAAAGCGCTTCCAAGGAAGGGTGCTGGCTAGCAACAGCTTCCAGTGCTGGCACTTTTCAGCTCTGAGCAATTGCTTGACGTTTGCAATTTCTCAGCTCGTGTCTACGAGACGGAAGGAGAAGGACCGTGACGTTTGGTGGGTAGAGAAGCGCAAAGCCCCAGTGTTACTGCGCCTGTGAAAGCGCTTCCAAGGAAGGGTGCTGGCTAGCAACAGCTTTCAGTGCTGGCACTTTTCATCTCTGAGCAATTGCTCGACGTTTGCAATTTCTCAGGTCGTGTCTACGAGGCGGAAAGAGAAGGACCGTGACGTTTGGTGGGTAGAGAAGCGCAAAGCCCCAGTGTTACTGCGCCTGTGAAAGCGCTTCCAAGGAAGGGTGCTGGCTAGCAACAGCTTTCAGTGCTGGCACTTTTCATCTCTGAGCAATTGCTCGACGTTTGCAATTTCTCAGCTTGTGTCTACGAGACGGAAAGAGAATGACCGTGACGTTTAGTGCGTATAGAAGCGCAAAGCCCCAGTGTTGCTGCGCCTGTGAAAGCGCTTCCAAGGAAGGGTGCTGGCTAGCAAGAGCTTTCAGTGCTGGCACTTTTCATCTCTGAGCAATTGCTGGACGTTTGCAATTTCTCACCTGAGCTCTCTTTAGAGTGCGCGAGAGGATGAGCAGAAGATGAGGTGGCTAGAGAAGCCCAGAGCCCCAGTGTTCTTAGGCCTACAAAAGCGCTTCCAAGGAAGGGTGCTGGCTAGCAACAGCTTTCAGTGCTGGCACTTTTCATCTCTGAGCAATTGCTGGACGTTTGCAATTTCTCAGCTCGTGTCTACGAGACGGAAAGAGAAGGACCGTGATGTTTGGTGGGTAGAGAAGCGCAAAGCCCCAGTGTTGCTGCGCCTGTGAAAGTGCTTCCAAGGAAGGGTGCTGGCTAGCAAAAGCTTTCAGTGCTGGCACTTTTCTTCTCTGAGCATTTGCTAGACGTTTGCAATTTCTCACCTGAGCTCTCTTTAGAGTGCGCGAGAGGATGAGCAGAAGATGAGGTGGCTAGAGAAGCCCAGAGCCCCAGTGTTCTTAGGCCTACAAAAGCGCTTCCAAGGAAGGGTGCTGGCTAGCAACAGCTTTCAGTGCTGGCACTTTTCATCTCTGAGCAATTGCTCGACGTTTGCAATTTCTCAGCTCGTGTCTACGAGACGGAAAGAGAAGGACCGTGACGTTTGGTGCGTATAGAAGCGCAAAGCCCCAGTGTTACTGCGCCTGTAAAGCGCTTCCAAGGAAGGGTGCTGGCTAGCAAGAGCTTTCAGTGCTGGCACTTTTCATCTCTGAGCAATTGCTCGACGTTTGCAATTTCTCAGCTCCTGTCTACGAGACGGAAAGAGAAGGACCGTGACGTTTGGTGCGTATAGAAGCGCAAAGCCCCAGTGTTGCTGCGCCTGTAAAGCGCTTCCAAGGAAGGGTGCTGGCTAGCAACAGCTTTCAGTGCTGGCACTTTTCATCTCTGAGCAATTGCTCGACGTTTGCAATTTCTCACCTGAGCTCTCTTTAGAGTGCGCGAGAGGATGAGCAGAAGATGAGGTGGTTAGAGAAGCCCAGAGCCCCAGTGTTCTTAGGCCTACAAAAGCGCTTCCAAGGAAGGGTGCTGGCTAGCAACAGCTTTCAGTGCTGGCACTTTTCATCTCTGAGCAATTGCTGGACGTTTGCAATTTCTCAGCTCGTGTCTAGGAGACGGAAAGAGAAGGACCGTGACGTTTGGTGGGTAGAGAAGTGCAAAGCCCCAGTATTACTGCGCCTGTAAAGTGCTTCCAAGGAAGGGTGCTGGCTAGCAACAGCTTTCAGTGCTGGCACTTTTCATCTCTGAGCAATTGCTCGACGTTTGCAATTTCTCAGCTCGTGTCTACCGACGGAAAGAGAAGGACCGTGACCTTTGGTGGGTAGAGAAGCGCAAAGCCCCAGTGTTGCTGCGCCTGTGAAAGCGCTTCCAAGGAAGGGTGCTGGCTAGCAAGAGCTTTCAGTGCTGGCACTTTTCATCTCTGAGCAATTGCTGGACGTTTGCAATTGCTCAGCTCGTGTCTACGAGACGGAAAGAGAAGGACCGTGACGTTTGGTGGCTAGAGAAGCGCAAAGCCCCAGTGTTACTGCGCCTGTAAAGTGCTTCCAAGGAAGGGTGCTGGCTAGCAACAGCTTTCAGTGCTGGCACTTTTCATCTCTGAGCAATTGCTGGACGTTTGCAATTTCTCACCTGAGCTCTCTTTAAAGTGCGCGAGAGGATGAGCAGAAGATGAGGTGGCTAGAGAAGCCCAGAGCCCCAGTGTTCTTAGGCCTACAAAAGCGCTTCCAAGGAAGGGTGCTGGCTAGCAACAGCTTTCAGTGCTGGCACTTTTCTTCTCTGAGCAATTGCTCGACGTTTGCAATTTCTCATCTGAGCTCTCTTTAGAGTGCGCGAGAGGATGAGCAGAAGATGAGGTGGCTAGAGAAGCCCAGAGCCCCAGTGTTCTTAGGCCTACAAAAGCGCTTCCAAGGAAGGGTGCTGGCTAGCAAGAGCTTTCAGTGCTGGCACTTTTCATCTCTGAGCAATTGCTCGACGTTTGCAATTTCTCAGCTCGTGTCTACGAGGCGGAAAGAGAAGGGCCGTGACGTTTGGTGGGTAGAGAAGCGCAAAGCCACAGTGTTACTGCGCCTGTGAAAGCACTTCCAAGGAAGGGTGCTGGCTAGCAACAGCTTTCAGTGCTGGCACTTTTCATCTCTGAGCAATTGCTCGACGTTTGCAATTTCTCAGGTCGTGTCTACGAGACGGAAAGAGAAGGACCGTGACGTTTGGTGCGTATAGAAGCGCAAAGCCCCAGTGTTGCTGTGCCTGTGAAAGCGCTTCCAAGGAAGGGTGCTGGCTAGCAAGAGCTTTCAGTGCTGGCACTTTTCATCTCTGAGCAATTGCTGGACGTTTGCAATTTCTCACCTGAGCTCTCTTTAGAGTGCGCGAGAGGATGAGCAGAAGATGAGTTGGCTAGAGAAGCCCAGAGCCCCAGTGTTCTTAGGCCTACAAAAGCGCTTCCAAGGAAGGGTGCTGGCTAGCAAGAGCTTTCAGTGCTGGCACTTTTCATCTCTGAGCAATTGCTCGACGTTTGCAATTTCTCCCCTGAGCTCTCTTTAGAGTGCGCGAGAGGATGAGCAGAAGATGAGGTGGCTAGAGAAGCCCAGAGCCCCAGTGTTCTTAGGCCTACAAAAGCGCTTCCAAGGAAGGGTGCTGGCTAGCAACAGCTTTCAGTGCTGGCACTTTTCATCTCTGAGCAATTGCTCGACGTTTGCAATTTCTCACCTGAGCTCTCTTTAGAGTGCGCGAGAGGATGAGCAGAAGATGAGGTGGCTAGAGAAGCCCAGAGCCCCACTGTTCTTAGGCCTACAAAAGCGCTTCCAAGGAAGGGTGCTGGCTAGCAACAGCTTTCAGTGCTGGCACTTTTCATCTCTGAGCAATTGCTCGACGTTTGCAATTTCTCAGCTCGTGTCTACGACACGGAAAGAGAAGGACCATGACGTTTGGTGCGTATAGAAGCGCAAAGCCCCAGTGTTGCTGCGCCTGTGAAAGCGCTTCCAAGGAAGGGTGCTGGCTAGCAACAGCTTTCAGTGCTGGCACTTTTCATCTCTGAGCAATTGCTGGACGTTTGCAATTTCTCCCCTGAGCTCTCTTTAGAGTGCGCGAGAGGATGAGCAGAAGATGAGGTGGCTAGAGAAGCCCAGAGCCCCAGTGTTCTTAGGCCTACAAAAGCGCTTCCAAGGAAGGGTGCTGGCTAGCAACAGCTTTCAGTGCTGGCACTTTTCATCTCTGAGCAATTGCTGGACGTTTGCAATTTCTCACCTGAGCTCTCTTTAGAGTGCGCGAGAGGATGAGCAGAAGATGAGGTGGCTAGAGAAGCCCAGAGCCCCAGTGTTTTTAGGCCTACAAAAGCGCTTCCAAGGAAGGGTGCTGGCTAGCAAGAGCTTTCAGTGCTGGCACTTTTCATCTCTGAGCATTTGCTAGACTTTTGCAATTTCTCACCTGAGCTCTCTTTAGACTGCGCGAGAGGATGAGCAGAAGATGAGGTGGCTAGAGAAGCCCAGAGCCCCACTGTTCTTAGGCCTACAAAAGCGCTTCCAAGGAAGGGTGCTGGCTAGCAACAGCTTTCAGTGCTGGCACTTTTCATCTCTGAGCAATTGCTCGACGTTTGCAATTTCTCAGCTCGTGTCTACGAGACGGAAAGAGAAGGACCGTGACCTTTGGTGGCTAGAGAAGGGCAAAGCCCCAGTGTTGATGCGCCTGTGAAAGCGCTTCCAAGGAAGGGTGCTGGCTAGCAACAGCTTTCAGTGCTGGCACTTTTCATCTCTGAGCAATTGCTCGACGTTTGCAATTTCTCAGCTCGTGTCTACGAGACGGAGAGATAGTGACCGTGATGTTTGGTGGCTAGAGAAGCGCAAAGCCCCAGTGTTACTGCGCCTGTGAAAGCGCTTCCAAGGAAGGGTGCTGGCTAGCAACAGCTTTCAGTGCTGGCACTTTTCATCTCTGAGCAATTGCTCGACGTTTGCAATTTCTCCCCTGAGCTCTCTTTAGAGTGCGCGAGAGGATGAGCAGAAGATGAGGTGGCTAGAGAAGCCCAGAGCCCCAGTGTTCTTAGGCCTACAAAAGCGCTTCCAAGGAAGGGTGCTGGCTAGCAACAGCTTTCAGTGCTGGCACTTTTCATCTCTGAGCAATTGCTCGACGTTTGCAATTTCTCAGCTCGTGTCTACCGACGGAAAGAGAATGACCGTGACGTTTGGTGGCTAGAGAAGCGCAAAGCCCCAGTGTTACTGCGCATGTAAAGCGCTTCCAAGGAAGGGTGCTGGCTAGCAACAGCTTTCAGTGCTGGCACTTTTCATCTCTGAGCAATTGCTCGACGTTTGCAATTTCTCAGCTCCTGTCTACGAGACGGAAAGAGAAGGACCGTGACGTTTGGTGCGTATAGAAGCGCAAAGCCCCAGTGTTGCTGCGCCTGTAAAGCGCTTCCAAGGAAGGGTGCTGGCTAGCAACAGCTTTCAGTGCTGGCACTTTTCATCTCTGAGCAATTGCTCGTCGTTTGCAATTTCTCACCTGAGCTCTCTTTAGAGTGCGCGAGAGGATGAGCAGAAGATGAGGTGGCTAGAGAAGCCCAGAGCCCCAGTGTTCTTAGGCCTGTGAAAGCGCTTCCAAGGAAGGGTGCTGTCTAGCAAGAGCTTTCAGTGCTGGCACTTTTCATCTCTGAGCAATTGCTCGACGTTTGCAATTTCTCAGCTCGTGTCTACCGACGGAAAGAGAAGGACCGTGACGTTTGGTGGGTAGAGAAGCGCAAAGCCCCAGTGTTACTGCGCCTGTAAAGCGCTTCCAAGGAAGGGTGCTGGCTAGCAAAAGCTTTCAGTGCTGGCACTTTTCATCTCTGAGCAATTGCTCGACGTTTGCAATTTCTCAGCTCGTGTCTACCGACGGAAAGAGAAGGACCGTGACGTTTGGTGGGTAGAGAAGCGCAAAGCCCCAGTGTTACTGCGCCTGTAAAGCGCTTCAAAGGAAGGGTGCTGGCTAGCAAAAGCTTTCAGTGCTGGCACTTTTCAGCTCTGAGCAATTGCTCGACGTTTGCAATTTCTCAGCTCCTGTCTACGAGACGGAAAGAGAATGACCGTGATGTTTGGTGCGTATAGAAGCGCAAAGCCCCAGTGTTGCTGCGCCTGTGAAAGCACTTCCAAGGAAGGGTGCTGGCTAGCAACAGCTTTCAGTGCTGGCACTTTTCATCTCTGAGCAATTGCTCGACGTTTGCAATTTCTCACCTGAGCTCTCTTTAGAGTGCGCGAGAGGATGAGCAGAAGATGAGGTGGCTAGAGAAGCCCAGAGCCCCAGTGTTCTTAGGCCTACAAAAGCGCTTCCAAGGAAGGGTGCTGGCTAGCAAGAGCTTTCAGTGCTGGCACTTTTCATCTCTGAGCAATTGCTCGACGTTTGCAATTTCTCAGCTCGTGTCTATGAGAAGGAAAGAGAATGACCGTGACGTTTGGTGCGTATAGAAGTGCAAAGCACCAGTGTTACTGCACCTGTAAAGCGCTTCCAAGGAAGGGTGCTGGCTAGCAAGAGCTTTCAGTGCTGGCACTTTTCTTCTCTGAGCATTTGCTAGACGTTTGCAATTTCTCACCTGAGCTCTCTTTAGAGTGCGCGAGAGGATGAGCAGAAGATGAGGTGGCTAGAGAAGCCCAGAGCCCCAGTGTTCTTAGGCCTACAAAAGCGCTTCCAAGGAAGGGTGCTGGCTAGCAACAGCTTCCAGTGCTGGCACTTTTCATCTCTGAGCAATTGCTCGACGTTTGCAATTTCTCAGCTCGTGTTTAGGAGACGGAAAGAGAAGGACCGTGACGTTTGGTGGGTAGAGAAGGGCAAAGCCCCAGTGTTACTGCGCCTGTGAAAGCGCTTCCAAGGAAGGGTGCTGGCTAGCAACAGCTTTCAGTGCTGGCACTTTTCATCTCTGAGCAATTGCTCGACGTTTGCAATTTCTCACCTGAGCTCTCTTTAGAGTGCGCGAGAGGATGAGCAGAAGATGAGGTGGCTAGAGAAGCCCAGAGCCCCAGTGTTCTTAGGCCTACAAAAGCGCTTCCAAGGAAGGGTGCTGGCTAGCAACAGCTTTCAGTGCTGGCACTTTTCATCTCTGAGCAATTGCTCGACGTTTGCAATTTCTCACCTGAGCTCTCTTTAGAGTGCGCGAGAGGATGAGCAGAAGATGAGGTGGCTAGAGAAGCCCAGAGCCCCAGTGTTCTTAGGCCTACAAAAGCGCTTCCAAGGAAGGGTGCTGGCTAGCAACAGCTTTCAGTGCTGGCACTTTTCATCTCTGAGCAATTGCTGGACGTTTGCAATTTCTCACCTGAGCTCTCTTTAGAGTGCGCGAGAGGATGAGCAGAAGATGAGGTGGCTAGAGAAGCCCAGAGCCCCAGTGTTTTTAGGCCTACAAAAGCGCTTCCAAGGAAGGGTGCTGGCTAGCAAGAGCTTTCAGTGCTGGCACTTTTCATCTCTGAGCATTTGCTAGACTTTTGCAATTTCTCACCTGAGCTCTCTTTAGACTGCGCGAGAGGATGAGCAGAAGATGAGGTGGCTAGAGAAGCCCAGAGCCCCACTGTTCTTAGGCCTACAAAAACGCTTCCAAGGAAGGGTGCTGGCTAGCAACAGCTTTCAGTGCTGGCACTTTTCATCTCTGAGCAATTGCTCGACGTTTGCAATTTCTCAGCTCGTGTCTACGAGACGGAAAGAGAAGGACCGTGACCTTTGGTGGCTAGAGAAGGGCAAAGCCCCAGTGTTGCTGCGCCTGTGAAAGCGCTTCCAAGGAAGGGTGCTGGCTAGCAACAGCTTTCAGTGCTGGCACTTTTCATCTCTGAGCAATTGCTCGACGTTTGCAATTTCTCAGCTCGTGTCTACGAGACGGAAAGAGAAGGACCGTGACGTTTGGTGCGTATAGAAGCGCAAAGCCCCAGTGTTGCTGCGCCTGTGAAAGCGCTTCCAAGGAAGGGTGCTGGCTAGCAACAGCTTTCAGTGCTGGCACTTTTCATCTCTGAGCAATTGCTCGACGTTTGCAATTTCTCCCCTGAGCTCTCTTTAGAGTGCGCGAGAGGATGAGCAGAAGATGAGGTGGCTAGAGAAGCCCAGAGCCCCAGTGTTCTTAGGCCTACAAAAGCGCTTCCAAGGAAGGGTGCTGGCTAGCAACAGCTTTCAGTGCTGGCACTTTTCATCTCTGAGCAATTGCTCGACGTTTGCAATTTCTCAGCTCGTGTCTACCGACGGAAAGAGAATGACCGTGACGTTTGGTGGCTAGAGAAGCGCAAAGCCCCAGTGTTACTGCGCATGTAAAGCGCTTCCAAGGAAGGGTGCTGGCTAGCAACAGCTTTCAGTGCTGGCACTTTTCATCTCTGAGCAATTGCTCGACGTTTGCAATTTCTCAGCTCCTGTCTACGAGACGGAAAGAGAAGGACCGTGACGTTTGGTGCGTATAGAAGCGCAAAGCCCCAGTGTTGCTGCGCCTGTAAAGCGCTTCCAAGGAAGGGTGCTGGCTAGCAACAGCTTTCAGTGCTGGCACTTTTCATCTCTGAGCAATTGCTCGTCGTTTGCAATTTCTCACCTGAGCTCTCTTTAGAGTGCGCGAGAGGATGAGCAGAAGATGAGGTGGCTAGAGAAGCCCAGAGCCCCAGTGTTCTTAGGCCTACAAAAGCGCTTCCAAGGAAGGGTGCTGGCTAGCAACAGCTTTCAGTGCTGGCACTTTTCATCTCTGAGCAATTGCTCGACGTTTGCAATTTCTCAGCTCGTGTCTACCGACGGAAAGAGAAGGACCGTGACGTTTGGTGGGTAGAGAAGCGCAAAGCCCCAGTGTTACTGCGCCTGTAAAGCGCTTCCAAGGAAGGGTGCTGGCTAGCAAAAGCTTTCAGTGCTGGCACTTTTCATCTCTGAGCAATTGCTCGACGTTTGCAATTTCTCAGCTCGTGTCTACCGACGGAAAGAGAAGGACCGTGACGTTTGGTGGGTAGAGAAGCGCAAAGCCCCAGTGTTACTGCGCCTGTAAAGCGCTTCAAAGGAAGGGTGCTGGCTAGCAAAAGCTTTCAGTGCTGGCACTTTTCAGCTCTGAGCAATTGCTCGACGTTTGCAATTTCTCAGCTCCTGTCTACGAGACGGAAAGAGAATGACCGTGATGTTTGGTGCGTATAGAAGCGCAAAGCCCCAGTGTTGCTGCGCCTGTGAAAGCACTTCCAAGGAAGGGTGCTGGCTAGCAACAGCTTTCAGTGCTGGCACTTTTCATCTCTGAGCAATTGCTCGACGTTTGCAATTTCTCACCTGAGCTCTCTTTAGAGTGCGCGAGAGGATGAGCAGAAGATGAGGTGGCTAGAGAAGCCCAGAGCCCCAGTGTTCTTAGGCCTACAAAAGCGCTTCCAAGGAAGGGTGCTGGCTAGCAAGAGCTTTCAGTGCTGGCACTTTTCATCTCTGAGCAATTGCTCGACGTTTGCAATTTCTCAGCTCGTGTCTATGAGAAGGAAAGAGAATGACCGTGACGTTTGGTGCGTATAGAAGTGCAAAGCACCAGTGTTACTGCACCTGTAAAGCGCTTCCAAGGAAGGGTGCTGGCTAGCAAGAGCTTTCAGTGCTGGCACTTTTCTTCTCTGAGCATTTGCTAGACGTTTGCAATTTCTCACCTGAGCTCTCTTTAGAGTGCGCGAGAGGATGAGCAGAAGATGAGGTGGCTAGAGAAGCCCAGAGCCCCAGTGTTCTTAGGCCTACAAAAGCGCTTCCAAGGAAGGGTGCTGGCTAGCAACAGCTTCCAGTGCTGGCACTTTTCATCTCTGAGCAATTGCTCGACGTTTGCAATTTCTCAGCTCGTGTTTAGGAGACGGAAAGAGAAGGACCGTGACGTTTGGTGGGTAGAGAAGGGCAAAGCCCCAGTGTTACTGCGCCTGTGAAAGCGCTTCCAAGGAAGGGTGCTGGCTAGCAACAGCTTTCAGTGCTGGCACTTTTCATCTCTGAGCAATTGCTCGACGTTTGCAATTTCTCACCTGAGCTCTCTTTAGAGTGCGCGAGAGGATGAGCAGAAGATGAGGTGGCTAGAGAAGCCCAGAGCCCCAGTGTTCTTAGGCCTACAAAAGCGCTTCCAAGGAAGGGTGCTGGCTAGCAACAGCTTTCAGTGCTGGCACTTTTCTTCTCTGAGCAATTGCTGGACGTTTGCAATTTCTCACCTGAGCTCTCTTTAGAGTGCGCGAGAGGATGAGCAGAAGATGAGGTGGCTAGAGAAGCCCAGAGCCCCAGTGTTTTTAGGCCTACAAAAGCGCTTCCAAGGAAGGGTGCTGGCTAGCAACAGCTTTCAGTGCTGGCACTTTTCATCTCTGAGCAATTGCTGGACGTCTGCAATTTCTCAGCTCGTGTCTACGAGACGGAAAGAGAAGGACCGTGACGTTTGGTGCGTATAGAAGTGCAAAGCACCAGTGTTACTGCGCCTGTAAAGCGCTTCCAAGGAAGGGTGCTGGCTAGCAAGAGCTTTCAGTGCTGGCACTTTTCATCTCTGAGCATTTGCTAGACTTTTGCAATTTCTCACCTGAGCTCTCTTTAGAGTGCGCGAGAGGATGAGCAGAAGATGAGGTGGCTAGAGAAGCCCAGAGCCCCACTGTTCTTAGGCCTACAAAAGCGCTTCCAAGGAAGGGTGCTGGCTAGCAACAGCTTTCAGTGCTGGCACTTTTCATCTCTGAGCAATTGCTCGACGTTTGCAATTTCTCAGCTCGTGTCTACGAGACGGAAAGAGAAGGACCGTGACCTTTGGTGGCTAGAGAAGGGCAAAGCCCCAGTGTTGCTGCGCCTGTGAAAGCGCTTCCAAGGAAGGGTGCTGGCTAGCAACAGCTTTCAGTGCTGGCACTTTTCATCTCTGAGCAATTGCTCGACGTTTGCAATTTCTCAGCTCGTGTCTACGAGACGGAGAGATAGTGACCGTGATGTTTGGTGGCTAGAGAAGCGCAAAGCCATAGTGTTACTGCGCCTGTGAAAGCGCTTCCAAGGAAGGGTGCTGGCTAGCAACAGCTTTCAGTGCTGGCACTTTTCATCTCTGAGCAATTGCTCGACGTTTGCAATTTCTCCCCTGAGCTCTCTTTAGAGTGCGCGAGAGGATGAGCAGAAGATGAGGTGGCTAGAGAAGCCCAGAGCCCCAGTGTTCTTAGGCCTACAAAAGCGCTTCCAAGGAAGGGTGCTGGCTAGCAACAGCTTTCAGTGCTGGCACTTTTCATCTCTGAGCAATTGCTCGACGTTTGCAATTTCTCAGCTCGTGTCTACCGACGGAAAGAGAATGACCGTGACGTTTGGTGGCTAGAGAAGCGCAAAGCCCCAGTGTTACTGCGCATGTAAAGCGCTTCCAAGGAAGGGTGCTGGCTAGCAACAGCTTTCAGTGCTGGCACTTTTCATCTCTGAGCAATTGCTCGACGTTTGCAATTTCTCAGCTCCTGTCTACGAGACGGAAAGAGAAGGACCGTGACGTTTGGTGCGTATAGAAGCGCAAAGCCCCAGTGTTGCTGCGCCTGTGAAAGCGCTTCCAAGGAAGGGTGCTGGCTAGCAAGAGCTTTCAGTGCTGGCACTTTTCATCTCTGAGCAATTGCTCGTCGTTTGCAATTTCTCACCTGAGCTCTCTTTAGAGTGCGCGAGAGGATGAGCAGAAGATGAGGTGGCTAGAGAAGCCCAGAGCCCCAGTGTTCTTAGGCCTACAAAAGCGCTTCCAAGGAAGGGTGCTGTCTAGCAAGAGCTTTCAGTGCTGGCACTTTTCATCTCTGAGCAATTGCTCGACGTTTGCAATTTCTCAGCTCGTGTCTACCGACGGAAAGAGAATGACAGTGACGTTTGGTGGGTAGAGAAGCGCAAAGCCCCAGTGTTACTGCGCCTGTAAAGCGCTTCCAAGGAAGGGTGCTGGCTAGCAAAAGCTTTCAGTGCTGGCACTTTTCATCTCTGAGCAATTGCTCGACGTTTGCAATTTCTCAGCTCGTGTCTACGAGACGGAGAGATAGTGACCGTGACGTTTGGTGGCTAGAGAAGCGCAAAGCCCCAGTGTTACTGAGCCTGTGAAAGCGCTTCCAAGGAAGGGTGCTGGCTAGCAACAGCTTTCAGTGCTGGCACTTTTCATCTCTGAGCAATTGCTCGACGTTTGCAATTTCTCAGCTCGTGTCTACGAGACGGAGAGATAGTGACCGTGATGTTTGGTGGGTAGAGAAGCGCAAAGCCCCAGTGTTACTGCGCCTGTGAAAGCGCTTCCAAGGAAGGGTGCTGGCTAGCAACAGCTTTCAGTGCTGGCACTTTTCATCTCTGAGCAATTGCTCGACGTTTGCAATTTCTCACCTGAGCTCTCTTCAGAGTGCGCGAGAGGATGAGCAGAAGATGAGGTGGCTAGAGAAGCCCAGAGCCCCACTGTTCTTAGGCCTACAAAAGCGCTTCCAAGGAAGGGTGCTGGCTAGCAAGAGCTTTCAGTGCTGGCACTTTTCATCTCTGAGCAATTGCTGGACGTTTGCAATTTCTCAGCTCCTGTCTACGAGACGGAAAGAGAAGGACCGTGACGTTTGGTGGGTAGAGAAGCGCAAAGCCCCAGTGTTACTGCGCCTGTGAAAGCGCTTCCAAGGAAGGGTGCTGGCTAGCAACAGCTTTCAGTGCTGGCACTTTTCATCTCTGAGCAATTGCTGGACGTTTGCAATTTTTCAGCTCGTGTCTACCGACGGAAAGAGAAGGACCGTGACGTTTGGTGGGTAGAGAAGCGCAAAGCCCCAGTGTTACTGCGCCTGTAAAGCGCTTCCAAGGAAGGGTGCTGGCTAGCAACAGCTTTCAGTGCTGGCACTTTTCATCTCTGAGCAATTGCTCGACGTTTGCAATTTCTCAGCTCGTGTCTACGAGACGGAAAGAGAATGACCGTGACGTTTGGTGTGTATAGAAGCGCAAAGCCCCAGTGTTGCTGCGCCTGTGAAAGCGCTTCCAAGGAAGGGTGCTGGCTAGCAACAGCTTTCAGTGCTGGCACTTTTCATCTCTGAGCAATTGCTGGACGTTTGCAATTTCTCACCTGAGCTCTCTTTAGAGTGCGCGAGAGGATGAGCAGAAGATGAGGTGGCTAGAGAAGCCCAGAGCCCCAGTGTTCTTAGGCCTACAAAAGCGCTTCCAAGGAAGGGTGCTGGCTAGCAACAGCTTTCAGTGCTGGCACTTTTCATCTCTGAGCAATTGCTCGACGTTTGCAATTTCTCAGCTCGTGTCTACGAGACGGAGAGATAGTGACCGTGACGTTTGGTGGCTAGAGAAGCGCAAAGCCCCAGTGTTACTGCGCCTGTAAAGCGCTTCCAAGGAAGGGTGCTGGCTAGCAAAAGCTTTCAGTGCTGGCACTTTTCATCTCTGAGCAATTGCTCGACGTTTGCAATTTCTCAGCTCGTGTCTACCGACGGAAAGAGAAGGACCGTGACGTTTGGTGGGTAGAGAAGCGCAAAGCCCCAGTGTTACTGCGCCTGTAAAGCGCTTCCAAGGAAGGGTGCTGGCTAGCAACAGCTTTCAGTGCTGGCACTTTTCATCTCTGAGCAATTGCTCGACGTTTGCAATTTCTCAGGTCGTGTCTACGAGACGGAAAGAGAATGACCGTGACATTTGGTGCGTATAGAAGCGCAAAGCCCCAGTGTTGCTGCGCCTGTGAAAGCACTTCCAAGGAAGGGTGCTGGCTAGCAACAGCTTTCAGTGCTGGCACTTTTCAGCTCTGAGCAATTGCTCGACGTTTGCAATTTCTCACCTGAGCTCTCTTCAGAGTGCGCGAGAGGATGAGCAGAAGATGAGGTGGCTAGAGAAGCCCAGAGCCCCAGTGTTCTTAGGCCTACAAAAGCGCTTCCAAGGAAGGGTGCTGGCTAGCAACAGCTTTCAGTGCTGGCACTTTTCATCTCTGAGCAATTGCTCGACGTTTGCAATTTCTCAGCTCGTGTCTACGAGACGGAAAGAGAAGGACCGTGACGTTTGGTGGGTAGAGAAGGGCAAAGCCCCAGTGTTGCTGCGCCTGTGAAAGCGCTTCCAAGGAAGGGTGCTGGCTAGCAACAGCTTTCAGTGCTGGCACTTTTCATCTCTGAGCAATTGCTCGACGTTTGCAATTTCTCACCTGAGCTCTCTTTAGAGTGCGCGAGAGGATGAGCAGAAGATGAGGTGGCTAGAGAAGCCCAGAGCCCCAGTGTTCTTAGGCCTACAAAAGCGCTTCCAAGGAAGGGTGCTGGCTAGCAACAGCTTTCAGTGCTGGCACTTTTCATCTCGGAGCAATTGCTGGACGTTTGCAATTTCTCAGCTCGTGTCTAGGAGACGGAAAGAGAATGACCGTGACGTTTGGTGGGTAGAGAAGCGCAAAGCCCCAGTGTTACTGCGCCTGTAAAGCGCTTCCAAGGAAGGGTGCTGGCTAGCAACAGCTTTCAGTGCTGGCACTTTTCATCTCTGAGCAATTGCTCGACGTTTGCAATTTCTCAGCTCGTGTCTACGAGATGGAAAGAGAAGGACCGTGACGTTTGGTGCGTATAGAAGCGCAAAGCCCCAGTGTTGCTGCGCCTGTAAAGCGCTTCCAAGGAAGGGTGCTGGCTAGCAAGAGCTTTCAGTGCTGGCACTTTTCATCTCTGAGCAATTGCTCGACGTTTGCAATTTCTCACCTGAGCCCTCTTTAAAGTGCGCGAGAGGATGAGCAGAAGATGAGGTGGCTAGAGAAGCCCAGAGCCTCACTGTTCTTAGGCCTACAAAAGCGCTTCCAAGGAAGGGTGCTGGCTAGCAAGAGCTTTCAGTGCTGGCACTTTTCATCTCTGAGCAATTGCTGGACGTTTGCAATTGCTCAGCTCGTGTCTAGGAGACGGAAAGAGAAGGACCGTGACGTTTGGTGGCTAGAGAAGCGCAAAGCCCCAGTGTTACTGCGCCTGTAAAGTGCTTCCAAGGAAGGGTGCTGGCTAGCAACAGCTTTCAGTGCTGGCACTTTTCATCTCTGAGCAATTGCTCGACGTTTGCAATTTCTCACCTGAGCCCTCTTTAAAGTGCGCGAGAGGATGAGCAGAAGATGAGGTGGCTAGAGAAGCCCAGAGCCCCACTGTTCTTAGGCCTACAAAAGCGCTTCCAAGGAAGGGTGCTGGCTAGCAACAGCTTTCAGTGCTGGCACTTTTCTTCTCTGAGCAATTGCTGGATGTTTGCAATTTCTCACCTGAGCTCTCTTTAGAGTGCGCGAGAGGATGAGCAGAAGATGAGGTGGCTAGAGAAGCCCAGAGCCCCAGTGTTCTTAGGCCTACAAAAGCACTTCCAAGGAAGGGTGCTGGCTAGCAACAGCTTTCAGTGCTGGCACTTTTCATCTCTGAGCAATTGCTCGACGTTTGCAATTTCTCAGCTCGTGTCTACGAGACGGAAAGAGAATGACCGTGACGTTTGGTGGCTAGAGAAGCGCAAAGCCCCAGTGTTACTGCGCCTGTGAAAGCGCTTCCAAGGAAGGGTGCTGGCTAGCAAGAGCTTTCAGTGCTGGCACTTTTCGTCTCTGAGCAATTGCTCGACGTTTGCAATTTCTCACCTGAGCTCTCTTTAGAGTGCGCGAGAGGATGAGCAGAAGATGAGGTGGCTAGAGAAGCCCAGAGCCCCAGTGTTCTTAGGCCTACAAAAGCGCTTCCAAGGAAGGGTGCTGGCTAGCAACAGCTTTCAGTGCTGGCACTTTTCATCTCTGAGCAATTGCTCGACGTTTGCAATTTCTCAGCTCGTGTCTAGGAGACGGAAAGAGAAGGACCGTGACCTTTGGTGGGTAGAGAAGCGCAAAGCCCCAGTGTTACTGCGCCTGTAAAGCGCTTCCAAGGAAGGGTGCTGGCTAGCAACAGCTTTCAGTGCTGGCACTTTTCATCTCTGAGCAATTGCTCGACGTTTGCAATTTCTCAGCTCCTGTCTACGAGACGGAAAGAGAAGGACCGTGACGTTTGGTGCGTATAGAAGCGCAAAGCCCCAGTGTTGCTGCGCCTGTAAAGCGCTTCCAAGGAAGGGTGCTGGCTAGCAAGAGCTTTCAGTGCTGGCACTTTTCATCTCTGAGCAATTGCTCGACGTTTGCAATTTCTCACCTGAGCTCTCTTTAGAGTGCGCGAGAGGATGAGCAGAAGATGAGGTGGCTAGAGAAGCCCAGAGCCCCAGTGTTCTTAGGCCTACAAAAGCGCTTCCAAGGAAGGGTGCTGGCTAGCAACAGCTTTCAGTGCTGGCACTTTTCATCTCTGAGCAATTGCTGGACGTTTGCAATTTCTCAGCTCGTGTCTATGAGAAGGAAAGAGAATGACCGTGACGTTTGGTGCGTATAGAAGTGCAAAGCACCAGTGTTACTGCACCTGTAAAGCGCTTCCAAGGAAGGGTGCTGGCTAGCAAGAGCTTTCAGTGCTGGCACTTTTCATCTCTGAGCAATTGCTCGACGTTTGCAATTTCTCACCTGAGCTCTCTTTAGAGTGCGCGAGAGGATGAGCAGAAGATGAGGTGGCTAGAGAAGCCCAGAGCCCCAGTGTTCTTAGGCCTACAAAAGCGCTTCCAAGGAAGGGTGCTGGCTAGCAAGAGCTTTCAGTGCTGGCACTTTTC
Source organism: Sarcoramphus papa (assembly GCA_037962945.1). Classification (NCBI taxonomy): domain Eukaryota; kingdom Metazoa; phylum Chordata; class Aves; order Accipitriformes; family Cathartidae; genus Sarcoramphus; species Sarcoramphus papa. The sequence continues at coordinate 3,712,572 of JBBMRM010000084.1, read as the reverse complement.
ATCTCTGAGCAATTGCTGGACGTTTGCAATTTCTCCCCTGAGCTCTCTTTAGAGTGCGCGAGAGGATGAGCAGAAGATGAGGTGGCTAGAGAAGCCCAGAGCCCCAGTGTTCTTAGGCCTACAAAAGCGCTTCCAAGGAAGGGGGCTGGCTAGCTACAGCTTTCAGTGCTGGCACTTTTCATCTCTGAGCAATTGCTCGACGTTTGCAATTTCTCAGCTCGTGTCTACGAGACGGAAAGAGAAGGACCGTGACCTTTGGTGGGTAGAGAAGCGCAAAGCCCCAGTGTTACTGCGCCTGTAAAGCGCTTCCAAGGAAGGGTGCTGGCTAGCAACAGCTTTCAGTGCTGGCACTTTTCAGCTCTGAGCAATTGCTCGACGTTTGCAATTTCTCAGCTCCTGTCTACGAGACGGAAAGAGAAGGACCGTGACGTTTGGTGCGTATAGAAGCGCAAAGCCCCAGTGTTGCTGCGCCTGTAAAGCGCTTCCAAGGAAGGGTGCTGGCTAGCAAGAGCTTTCAGTGCTGGCACTTTTCATCTCTGAGCAATTGCTGGACGTTTGCAATTTCTCACCTGAGCTCTCTTTAGAGTGCGCGAGAGGATGAGCAGAAGATGAGGTGGCTAGAGAAGCCCAGAGCCCCAGTGTTCTTAGGCCTACAAAAGCGCTTCCAAGGAAGGGTGCTGGCTAGCAACAGCTTTCAGTGCTGGCACTTTTCATCTCTGAGCAATTGCTGGACGTTTGCAATTTCTCAGCTCGTGTCTATGAGAAGGAAAGAGAATGACCGTGACGTTTGGTGCGTATAGAAGTGCAAAGCACCAGTGTTACAGCGCCTGTGAAAGCGCTTCCAAGGAAGGGTGCTGGCTAGCAAGAGCTTTCAGTGCTGGCACTTTTCATCTCTGAGCAATTGCTCGACGTTTGCAATTTCTCACCTGAGCCCTCTTTAAAGTGCGCGAGAGGATGAGCAGAAGATGAGGTGGCTAGAGAAGCCCAGAGCCTCACTGTTCTTAGGCCTACAAAAGCGCTTCCAAGGAAGGGTGCTGGCTAGCAACAGCTTTCAGTGCTGGCACTTTTCATCTCTGAGCAATTGCTGGACGTTTGCAATTGCTCAGCTCGTGTCTAGGAGACGGAAAGAGAAGGACCGTGACGTTTGGTGCGTATAGAAGCGCAAAGCCCCAGTGTTACTGCGCCTGTAAAGTGCTTCCAAGGAAGGGTGCTGGCTAGCAACAGCTTTCAGTGCTGGCACTTTTCATCTCTGAGCAATTGCTCGACGTTTGCAATTTCTCACCTGAGCCCTCTTTAAAGTGCGCGAGAGGATGAGCAGAAGATGAGGTGGCTAGAGAAGCCCAGAGCCCCACTGTTCTTAGGCCTACAAAAGCGCTTCCAAGGAAGGGTGCTGGCTAGCAACAGCTTTCAGTGCTGGCACTTTTCTTCTCTGAGCAATTGCTGGATGTTTGCAATTTCTCACCTGAGCTCTCTTTAGAGTGCGCGAGAGGATGAGCAGAAGATGAGGTGGCTAGAGAAGCCCAGAGCCCCAGTGTTCTTAGGCCTACAAAAGCGCTTCCAAGGAAGGGGGCTGGCTAGCTACAGCTTTCAGTGCTGGCACTTTTCATCTCTGAGCAATTGCTGGACGTTTGCAATTTCTCAGCTCGTGTCTACGAGACGGAAAGAGAAGGACCGTGACCTTTGGTGGGTAGAGAAGCGCAAAGCCCCAGTGTTACTGCGCCTGTAAAGCGCTTCCAAGGAAGGGTGCTGGCTAGCAACAGCTTTCAGTGCTGGCACTTTTCATCTCTGAGCAATTGCTCGACGTTTGCAATTTCTCAGCTCGTGTCTATGAGAAGGAAAGAGAATGACCGTGACGTTTGGTGCGTATAGAAGTGCAAAGCACCAGTGTTACTGCACCTGTAAAGCGCTTCCAAGGAAGGGTGCTGGCTAGCAAGAGCTTTCAGTGCTGGCACTTTTCATCTCTGAGCAATTGCTCGACGTTTGCAATTTCTCACCTGAGCTCTCTTTAGAGTGCGCGAGAGGATGAGCAGAAGATGAGGTGGCTAGAGAAGCCCAGAGCCCCACTGTTCTTAGGCCTACAAAAGCGCTTCCAAGGAAGGGTGCTGGCTAGCAACAGCTTTCAGTGCTGGCTCTTTTCATCTCTGAGCAATTGCTCGACGTTTGCAATTTCTCAGCTCGTGTCTACGAGACGGAAAGAGAAGGACCGTGACGTTTGGTGGCTAGAGAAGCGCAAAGCCACAGTGTTACTGCGCCTGTGAAAGCGCTTCCAAGGAAGGGTGCTGGCTAGCAACAGCTTTCAGTGCTGGCACTTTTCATCTCTGAGCAATTGCTGGACGTTTGCAATTTCTCAGCTCGTGTCTACCGACGGAAAGAGAAGGACCGTGACGTTTGGTGGGTAGAGAAGCGCAAAGCCCCAGTGTTACTGCGCCTGTAAAGCGCTTCCAAGGAAGGGTGCTGGCTAGCAACAGCTTTCAGTGCTGGCACTTTTCATCTCTGAGCAATTGCTCGACGTTTGCAATTTCTCAGCTCGTGTCTAGGAGACGGAAAGAGAAGGACCGTGACGTTTGGTGTGTATAGAAGCGCAAAGCCCCAGTGTTGCTGCGCCTGTGAAAGCGCTTCCAAGGAAGGGTGCTGGCTAGCAACAGCTTTCAGTGCTGGCACTTTTCATCTCTGAGCAATTGCTGGACGTTTGCAATTTCTCACCTGAGCTCTCTTTAGAGTGCGCGAGAGGATGAGCAGAAGATGAGGTGGCTAGAGAAGCCCAGAGCCCCAGTGTTCTTAGGCCTACAAAAGCGCTTCCAAGGAAGGGTGCTGGCTAGCAAAAGCTTTCAGTGCTGGCACTTTTCATCTCTGAGCAATTGCTGGACGTTTGCAATTTCTCAGCTCGTGTCTACGAGACGGAGAGATAGTGACCGTGACGTTTGGTGGGTAGAGAAGCGCAAAGCCCCAGTGTTACTGCGCCTGTAAAGCGCTTCCAAGGAAGGGTGCTGGCTAGCAAAAGCTTTCAGTGCTGGCACTTTTCATCTCTGAGCAATTGCTCGACGTTTGCAATTTCTCAGCTCGTGTCTACCGACGGAAAGAGAAGGACCGTGACGTTTGGTGGGTAGAGAAGCGCAAAGCCCCAGTGTTACTGCGCCTGTAAAGCGCTTCCAAGGAAGGGTGCTGGCTAGCAAAAGCTTTCAGTGCTGGCACTTTTCATCTCTGAGCAATTGCTCGACGTTTGCAATTTCTCAGCTCGTGTCTACGAGACGGAGAGATAGTGACCGTGACGTTTGGTGGCTAGAGAAGCACAAAGCCCCAGTGTTACTGCGCCTGTGAAAGCGCTTCCAAGGAAGGGTGCTGGCTAGCAACAGCTTTCAGTGCTGGCACTTTTCAGCTCTGAGCAATTGCTCGACGTTTGCAATTTCTCACCTGAGCTCTCTTCAGAGTGCGCGAGAGGATGAGCAGAAGATGAGGTGGCTAGAGAAGCCCAGAGCCCCACTGTTCTTAGGCCTACAAAAGCGCTTCCAAGGAAGGGTGCTGGCTAGCAACAGCTTTCAGTGCTGGCACTTTTCATCTCTGAGCAATTGCTCGACGTTTGCAATTTCTCAGCTCGTGTCTACGAGACGGAAAGAGAAGGACCGTGACGTTTGGTGGGTAGAGAAGGGCAAAGCCCCAGTGTTGCTGCGCCTGTGAAAGCGCTTCCAAGGAAGGGTGCTGGCTAGCAAGAGCTTTCAGTGCTGGCACTTTTCATCTCTGAGCAATTGCTCGACGTTTGCAATTTCTCACCTGAGCTCTCTTTAGAGTGCGCGAGAGGATGAGCAGAAGATGAGGTGGCTAGAGAAGCCCAGAGCCCCAGTGTTCTTAGGCCTACAAAAGCGCTTCCAAGGAAGGGGGCTGGCTAGCAACAGCTTTCAGTGCTGGCACTTTTCATCTCGGAGCAATTGCTGGACGTTTGCAATTTCTCAGCTCGTGTCTAGGAGACGGAAAGAGAATGACCGTGACGTTTGGTGGGTAGAGAAGCGCAAAGCCCCAGTGTTACTGCGCCTGTAAAGCGCTTCCAAGGAAGGGTGCTGGCTAGCAACAGCTTTCAGTGCTGGCACTTTTCATCTCTGAGCAATTGCTCGACGTTTGCAATTTCTCAGCTCGTGTCTACGAGATGGAAAGAGAAGGACCGTGACGTTTGGTGCGTATAGAAGCGCAAAGCCCCAGTGTTGCTGCGCCTGTAAAGCGATTCCAAGGAAGGGTGCTGGCTAGCAAGAGCTTTCAGTGCTGGCACTTTTCATCTCTGAGCAATTGCTGGACGTTTGCAATTTCTCACCTGAGCCCTCTTTAAAGTGCGCGAGAGGATGAGCAGAAGATGAGGTGGCTAGAGAAGCCCAGAGCCTCACTGCTCTTAGGCCTACAAAAGCGCTTCCAAGGAAGGGTGCTGGCTAGCAACAGCTTTCAGTGCTGGCACTTTTCATCTCTGAGCAATTGCTGGACGTTTGCAATTGCTCAGCTCGTGTCTAGGAGACGGAAAGAGAAGGACCGTGACGTTTGGTGGCTAGAGAAGCGCAAAGCCCCAGTGTTACTGCGCCTGTAAAGTGCTTCCAAGGAAGGGTGCTGGCTAGCAAGAGCTTTCAGTGCTGGCACTTTTCATCTCTGAGCAATTGCTCGACGTTTGCAATTTCTCACCTGAGCCCTCTTTAAAGTGCGCGAGAGGATGAGCAGAAGATGAGGTGGCTAGAGAAGCCCAGAGCCCCACTGTTCTTAGGCCTACAAAAGCGCTTCCAAGGAAGGGTGCTGGCTAGCAACAGCTTTCAGTGCTGGCACTTTTCTTCTCTGAGCAATTGCTGGACGTTTGCAATTTCTCACCTGAGCTCTCTTTAGAGTGCGCGAGAGGATGAGCAGAAGTTTAGGTGGCTAGAGAAGCCCAGAGCCCCAGTGTTCTTAGGCCTACAAAAGCACTTCCAAGGAAGGGTGCTGGCTAGCAAGAGCTTTCAGTGCTGGCACTTTTCATCTCTGAGCAATTGCTCGACGTTTGCAATTTCTCAGCTCGTGTCTACGAGACGGAAAGAGAATGACCGTGACGTTTGGTGCGTATAGAAGCGCAAAGCCCCAGTGTTGCTGCGCCTGTGAAAGTGCTTCCAAGGAAGGGTGCTGGCTAGCAAAAGCTTTCAGTGCTGGCACTTTTCATCTCTGAGCATTTGCTAGACGTTTGCAATTTCTCCCCTGAGCTCTCTTTAGAGTGCGCGAGAGGATGAGCAGAAGATGAGGTGGCTAGAGAAGCCCAGAGCCCCAGTGTTCTTAGGCCTACAAAAGCGCTTCCAAGGAAGGGTGCTGGCTAGCAAAAGCTTTCAGTGCTGGCACTTTTCATCTCTGAGCAATTGCTCGACGTTTGCAATTTCTCAGCTCGTGTCTACGAGACGGAGAGATAGTGACCGTGACGTTTGGTGGCTAGAGAAGCGCAAAGCCCCAGTGTTACTGCGCCTGTGAAAGCGCTTCCAAGGAAGGGTGCTGGCTAGCAACAGCTTTCAGTGCTGGCACTTTTCATCTCTGAGCAATTGCTGGACGTTTGCAATTTCTCCCCTGAGCTCTCTTTAGAGTGCGCGAGAGGATGAGCAGAAGATGAGGTGGCTAGAGAAGCCCAGAGCCCCAGTGTTCTTAGGCCTACAAAAGCGCTTCCAAGGAAGGGTGCTGGCTAGCAACAGCTTTCAGTGCTGGCACTTTTCATCTCGGAGCAATTGCTGGACGTTTGCAATTTCTCAGCTCGTGTCTACGAGACGGAAAGAGAAGGACCGTGACGTTTGGTGCGTATAGAAGCGCAAAGCCCCAGTGTTACTGCGCCTGTAAAGCGCTTCCAAGGAAGGGTGCTGGCTAGCAACAGCTTTCAGTGCTGGCACTTTTCAGCTCTGAGCAATTGCTGGACGTTTGCAATTTCTCAGCTCGTGTCTACGAGACGGAAAGAGAATGACCGTGACGTTTAGTGCGTATAGAAGCGCAAAGCCCCAGTGTTGCTGCGCCTGTGAAAGCGCTTCCAAGGAAGGGTGCTGGCTAGCAAGAGCTTTCAGTGCTGGCACTTTTCATCTCTGAGCAATTGCTGGATGTTTGCAATTTCTCACCTGAGCTCTCTTTAGAGTGCGCGAGAGGATGAGCAGAAGATGAGGTGGCTAGAGAAGCCCAGAGCCCCAGTGTTCTTAGGCCTACAAAAGCTCTTCCAAGGAAGGGTGCTGGCTAGCAACAGCTTTCAGTGCTGGCACTTTTCATCTCTGAGCAATTGCTCGACGTTTGCAATTTCTCAGGTCGTGTCTACGAGGCGGAAAGAGAAGGACCGTGACGTTTGGTGGGTAGAGAAGCGCAAAGCCCCAGTGTTACTGCGCCTGTGAAAGCGCTTCCAAGGAAGGGTGCTGGCTAGCAACAGCTTTCAGTGCTGGCACTTTTCTTCTCTGAGCATTTGCTCGACGTTTGCAATTTCTCAGGTCGTGTCTACGAGGCGGAAAGAGAAGGACCGTGACGTTTGGTGGGTAGAGAAGCGCAAAGCCCCAGTGTTACTGCGCCTGTGAAAGCGCTTCCAAGGAAGGGTGCTGGCTAGCAACAGCTTTCAGTGCTGGCACTTTTCATCTCTGAGCAATTGCTCGACGTTTGCAATTTCTCAGCTCGTGTCTACGAGACGGAAAGAGAATGACCGTGACGTTTGGTGCGTATAGAAGCGCAAAGCCCCAGTGTTGCTGCGCCTGTAAAGCGATTCCAAGGAAGGGTGCTGGCTAGCAAGAGCTTTCAGTGCTGGCACTTTTCATCTCTGAGCAATTGCTCGACGTTTGCAATTTCTCACCTGAGCCCTCTTTAAAGTGCGCGAGAGGATGAGCAGAAGATGAGGTGGCTAGAGAAGCCCAGAGCCTCACTGTTCTTAGGCCTACAAAAGCGCTTCCAAGGAAGGGTGCTGGCTAGCAACAGCTTTCAGTGCTGGCACTTTTCATCTCTGAGCAATTGCTGGACGTTTGCAATTGCTCAGCTCGTGTCTAGGAGACGGAAAGAGAAGGACCGTGACGTTTGGTGGCTAGAGAAGCGCAAAGCCCCAGTGTTACTGCGCCTGTGAAAGCGCTTCCAAGGAAGGGTGCTGGCTAGCAACAGCTTTCAGTGCTGGCACTTTTCATCTCTGAGCAATTGCTCGACGTTTGCAATTTCTCACCTGAGCCCTCTTTAAAGTGCGCGAGAGGATGAGCAGAAGATGAGGTGGCTAGAGAAGCCCAGAGCCCCACTGTTCTTAGGCCTACAAAAGCGCTTCCAAGGAAGGGTGCTGGCTAGCAACAGCTTTCAGTGCTGGCACTTTTCTTCTCTGAGCAATTGCTGGACGTTTGCAATTTCTCACCTGAGCTCTCTTTAGAGTGCGCGAGAGGATGAGCAGAAGTTTAGGTGGCTAGAGAAGCCCAGAGCCCCAGTGTTCTTAGGCCTACAAAAGCACTTCCAAGGAAGGGTGCTGGCTAGCAACAGCTTTCAGTGCTGGCACTTTTCATCTCTGAGCAATTGCTCGACGTTTGCAATTTCTCAGCTCGTGTCTACGAGACGGAAAGAGAATGACCGTGACGTTTGGTGGCTAGAGAAGCGCAAAGCCCCAGTGTTACTGCGCCTGTGAAAGCGCTTCCAAGGAAGGGTGCTGGCTAGCAACAGCTTTCAGTGCTGGCACTTTTCGTCTCTGAGCAATTGCTCGACGTTTGCAATTTCTCACCTGAGCTCTCTTTAGAGTGCGCGAGAGGATGAGCAGAAGATGAGGTGGCTAGAGAAGCCCAGAGCACCAGTGTTCTTAGGCCTACAAAAGCGCTTCCAAGGAAGGGTGCTGGCTAGCAACAGCTTTCAGTGCTGGCACTTTTCAGCTCTGAGCAATTGCTGGACGTTTGCAATTTCTCAGCTGGTGTCTACCGACGGAAAGAGAAGGACCGTGACGTTTGGTGGGTAGAGAAGCGCAAAGCCACAGTGTTACTGCGCCTGTGAAAGCGCTTCCAAGGAAGGGTGCTGGCTAGCAACAGCTTTCAGTGCTGGCACTTTTCATCTCTGAGCAATTGCTCGACGTTTGCAATTTCTCAGCTCGTGTCTACGAGACGGAAAGAGAAGGACCGTGACGTTTGGTGGGTAGAGAAGGGCAAAGCCCCAGTGTTGCTGCGCCTGTGAAAGCGCTTCCAAGGAAGGGTGCTGGCTAGCAAGAGCTTTCAGTGCTGGCACTTTTCATCTCTGAGCAATTGCTCGACGTTTGCAATTTCTCACCTGAGCTCTCTTTAGAGTGCGCGAGAGGATGAGCAGAAGATGAGGTGGCTAGAGAAGCCCAGAGCCCCAGTGTTCTTAGGCCTACAAAAGCGCTTCCAAGGAAGGGGGCTGGCTAGCAACAGCTTTCAGTGCTGGCACTTTTCATCTCGGAGCAATTGCTGGACGTTTGCAATTTCTCAGCTCGTGTCTACGAGACGGAAAGAGAATGACCGTGACGTTTGGTGGGTAGAGAAGCGCAAAGCCCCAGTGTTACTGCGCCTGTAAAGCGCTTCCAAGGAAGGGTGCTGGCTAGCAACAGCTTTCAGTGCTGGCACTTTTCATCTCTGAGCAATTGCTCGACGTTTGCAATTTCTCAGCTCGGGTCTACGAGATGGAAAGAGAAGGACCGTGACGTTTGGTGCGTATAGAAGCGCAAAGCCCCAGTGTTGCTGCGCCTGTAAAGCGATTCCAAGGAAGGGTGCTGGCTAGCAAGAGCTTTCAGTGCTGGCACTTTTCATCTCTGAGCAATTGCTGGACGTTTGCAATTTCTCACCTGAGCCCTCTTTAAAGTGCGCGAGAGGATGAGCAGAAGATGAGGTGGCTAGAGAAGCCCAGAGCCTCACTGTTCTTAGGCCTACAAAAGCGCTTCCAAGGAAGGGTGCTGGCTAGCAACAGCTTTCAGTGCTGGCACTTTTCATCTCTGAGCAATTGCTGGACGTTTGCAATTGCTCAGCTCGTGTCTAGGAGACGGAAAGAGAAGGACCGTGACGTTTGGTGGGTAGAGAAGCGCAAAGCCCCAGTGTTACTGCGCCTGTGAAAGCGCTTCCAAGGAAGGGTGCTGGCTAGCAACAGCTTTCAGTGCTGGCACTTTTCATCTCTGAGCAATTGCTCGACGTTTGCAATTTCTCAGCTCGTGTCTACGAGACGGAAAGAGAATGACCGTGACGTTTGGTGCGTATAGAAGCGCAAAGCCCCAGTGTTGCTGCGCCTGTAAAGCGATTCCAAGGAAGGGTGCTGGCTAGCAAGAGCTTTCAGTGCTGGCACTTTTCATCTCTGAGCAATTGCTCGACGTTTGCAATTTCTCACCTGAGCCCTCTTTAAAGTGCGCGAGAGGATGAGCAGAAGATGAGGTGGCTAGAGAAGCCCAGAGCCTCACTGTTCTTAGGCCTACAAAAGCGCTTCCAAGGAAGGGTGCTGGCTAGCAACAGCTTTCAGTGCTGGCACTTTTCATCTCTGAGCAATTGCTGGACGTTTGCAATTGCTCAGCTCGTGTCTAGGAGACGGAAAGAGAAGGACCGTGACGTTTGGTGGCTAGAGAAGCGCAAAGCCCCAGTGTTACTGCGCCTGTGAAAGCGCTTCCAAGGAAGGGTGCTGGCTAGCAACAGCTTTCAGTGCTGGCACTTTTCATCTCTGAGCAATTGCTCGACGTTTGCAATTTCTCACCTGAGCCCTCTTTAAAGTGCGCGAGAGGATGAGCAGAAGATGAGGTGGCTAGAGAAGCCCAGAGCCCCACTGTTCTTAGGCCTACAAAAGCGCTTCCAAGGAAGGGTGCTGGCTAGCAACAGCTTTCAGTGCTGGCACTTTTCTTCTCTGAGCAATTGCTGGACGTTTGCAATTTCTCACCTGAGCTCTCTTTAGAGTGCGCGAGAGGATGAGCAGAAGTTTAGGTGGCTAGAGAAGCCCAGAGCCCCAGTGTTCTTAGGCCTACAAAAGCACTTCCAAGGAAGGGTGCTGGCTAGCAACAGCTTTCAGTGCTGGCACTTTTCATCTCTGAGCAATTGCTCGACGTTTGCAATTTCTCAGCTCGTGTCTACGAGACGGAAAGAGAATGACCGTGACGTTTGGTGGCTAGAGAAGCGCAAAGCCCCAGTGTTACTGCGCCTGTGAAAGCGCTTCCAAGGAAGGGTGCTGGCTAGCAACAGCTTTCAGTGCTGGCACTTTTCGTCTCTGAGCAATTGCTCGACGTTTGCAATTTCTCACCTGAGCTCTCTTTAGAGTGCGCGAGAGGATGAGCAGAAGATGAGGTGGCTAGAGAAGCCCAGAGCACCAGTGTTCTTAGGCCTACAAAAGCGCTTCCAAGGAAGGGTGCTGGCTAGCAACAGCTTTCAGTGCTGGCACTTTTCAGCTCTGAGCAATTGCTGGACGTTTGCAATTTCTCAGCTGGTGTCTACCGACGGAAAGAGAAGGACCGTGACGTTTGGTGGGTAGAGAAGCGCAAAGCCACAGTGTTACTGCGCCTGTGAAAGCGCTTCCAAGGAAGGGTGCTGGCTAGCAACAGCTTTCAGTGCTGGCACTTTTCATCTCTGAGCAATTGCTCGACGTTTGCAATTTCTCAGCTCGTGTCTACGAGACGGAAAGAGAAGGACCGTGACGTTTGGTGGGTAGAGAAGGGCAAAGCCCCAGTGTTGCTGCGCCTGTGAAAGCGCTTCCAAGGAAGGGTGCTGGCTAGCAAGAGCTTTCAGTGCTGGCACTTTTCATCTCTGAGCAATTGCTCGACGTTTGCAATTTCTCACCTGAGCTCTCTTTAGAGTGCGCGAGAGGATGAGCAGAAGATGAGGTGGCTAGAGAAGCCCAGAGCCCCAGTGTTCTTAGGCCTACAAAAGCGCTTCCAAGGAAGGGGGCTGGCTAGCAACAGCTTTCAGTGCTGGCACTTTTCATCTCGGAGCAATTGCTGGACGTTTGCAATTTCTCAGCTCGTGTCTACGAGACGGAAAGAGAATGACCGTGACGTTTGGTGGGTAGAGAAGCGCAAAGCCCCAGTGTTACTGCGCCTGTAAAGCGCTTCCAAGGAAGGGTGCTGGCTAGCAAGAGCTTTCAGTGCTGGCACTTTTCATCTCTGAGCAATTGCTCGACGTTTGCAATTTCTCAGCTCGTGTCTACGAGATGGAAAGAGAAGGACCGTGACGTTTGGTGCGTATAGAAGCGCAAAGCCCCAGTGTTGCTGCGCCTGTAAAGCGATTCCAAGGAAGGGTGCTGGCTAGCAAGAGCTTTCAGTGCTGGCACTTTTCATCTCTGAGCAATTGCTGGACGTTTGCAATTTCTCACCTGAGCCCTCTTTAAAGTGCGCGAGAGGATGAGCAGAAGATGAGGTGGCTAGAGAAGCCCAGAGCCTCACTGTTCTTAGGCCTACAAAAGCGCTTCCAAGGAAGGGTGCTGGCTAGCAACAGCTTTCAGTGCTGGCACTTTTCATCTCTGAGCAATTGCTGGACGTTTGCAATTGCTCAGCTCGTGTCTAGGAGACGGAAAGAGAAGGACCGTGACGTTTGGTGGCTAGAGAAGCGCAAAGCCCCAGTGTTACTGCGCCTGTAAAGTGCTTCCAAGGAAGGGTGCTGGCTAGCAACAGCTTTCAGTGCTGGCACTTTTCATCTCTGAGCAATTGCTCGACGTTTGCAATTTCTCACCTGAGCCCTCTTTAAAGTGCGCGAGAGGATGAGCAGAAGATGAGGTGGCTAGAGAAGCCCAGAGCCCCACTGTTCTTAGGCCTACAAAAGCACTTCCAAGGAAGGGTGCTGGCTAGCAACAGCTTTCAGTGCTGGCACTTTTCTTCTCTGAGCAATTGCTGGACGTTTGCAATTTCTCACCTGAGCTCTCTTTAGAGTGCGCGAGAGGATGAGCAGAAGTTTAGGTGGCTAGAGAAGCCCAGAGCCCCAGTGTTCTTAGGCCTACAAAAGCGCTTCCAAGGAAGGGTGCTGGCTAGCAAGAGCTTTCAGTGCTGGCACTTTTCATCTCTGAGCAATTGCTGGACGTTTGCAATTTCTCAGCTCGTGTCTACGAGACGGAAAGAGAATGACCGTGACGTTTGGTGCGTATAGAAGCGCAAAGCCCCAGTGTTGCTGCGCCTGTGAAAGTGCTTCCAAGGAAGGGTGCTGGCTAGCAAAAGCTTTCAGTGCTGGCACTTTTCTTCTCTGAGCATTTGCTAGACGTTTGCAATTTCTCACCTGAGCTCTCTTTAGAGTGCGCGAGAGGATGAGCAGAAGATGAGGTGGCTAGAGAAGCCCAGAGCCCCAGTGTTCTTAGGCCTACAAAAGCGCTTCCAAGGAAGGGTGCTGGCTAGCAAAAGCTTTCAGTGCTGGCACTTTTCATCTCTGAGCAATTGCTCGACGTTTGCAATTTCTCAGCTCGTGTCTACGAGACGGAGAGATAGTGACCGTGACGTTTGGTGGCTAGAGAAGCGCAAAGCCCCAGTGTTACTGCGCCTGTGAAAGCGCTTCCAAGGAAGGGTGCTGGCTAGCAACAGCTTTCAGTGCTGGCACTTTTCATCTCTGAGCAATTGCTGGACGTTTGCAATTTCTCACCTGAGCTCTCTTTAGAGTGCGCGAGAGGATGAGCAGAAGATGAGATGGCTAGAGAAGCCCAGAGCCCCAGTGTTCTTAGGCCTACAAAAGCGCTTCCAAGGAAGGGTGCTGGCTAGCAACAGCTTTCAGTGCTGGCACTTTTCATCTCGGAGCAATTGCTCGACGTTTGCAATTTCTCAGCTCGTGTCTACGAGACGGAAAGAGAAGGACCGTGACGTTTGGTGCGTATAGAAGCGCAAAGCCCCAGTGTTACTGCGCCTGTAAAGCGCTTCCAAGGAAGGGTGCTGGCTAGCAACAGCTTTCAGTGCTGGCACTTTTCAGCTCTGAGCAATTGCTGGACGTTTGCAATTTCTCAGCTCGTGTCTACGAGACGGAAAGAGAAGGACCGTGACGTTTAGTGCGTATAGAAGCGCAAAGCCCCAGTGTTGCTGCGCCTGTGAAAGCGCTTCCAAGGAAGGGTGCTGGCTAGCAACAGCTTTCAGTGCTGGCACTTTTCATCTCTGAGCAATTGCTGGATGTTTGCAATTTCTCACCTGAGCTCTCTTTAGAGTGCGCGAGAGGATGAGCAGAAGATGAGGTGGCTAGAGAAGCCCAGAGCCCCACTGTTCTTAGGCCTACAAAAGCTCTTCCAAGGAAGGGTGCTGGCTAGCAACAGCTTTCAGTGCTGGCACTTTTCATCTCTGAGCAATTGCTCGACGTTTGCAATTTCTCAGGTCGTGTCTACGAGGCGGAAAGAGAAGGACCGTGACGTTTGGTGGGTAGAGAAGCGCAAAGCCCCAGTGTTACTGCGCCTGTGAAAGCGCTTCCAAGGAAGGGTGCTGGCTAGCAACAGCTTTCAGTGCTGGCACTTTTCATCTCTGAGCAATTGCTCGACGTTTGCAATTTCTCAGGTCGTGTCTACGAGGCGGAAAGAGAAGGACCGTGACGTTTGGTGGGTAGAGAAGCGCAAAGCCCCAGTGTTACTGCGCCTGTGAAAGCGCTTCCAAGGAAGGGTGCTGGCTAGCAACAGCTTTCAGTGCTGGCACTTTTCATCTCTGAGCAATTGCTCGACGTTTGCAATTTCTCAGCTCGTGTCTACGAGACGGAAAGAGAATGACCGTGACGTTTGGTGCGTATAGAAGCGCAAAGCCCCAGTGTTGCTGCGCCTGTAAAGCGATTCCAAGGAAGGGTGCTGGCTAGCAAGAGCTTTCAGTGCTGGCACTTTTCATCTCTGAGCAATTGCTCGACGTTTGCAATTTCTCACCTGAGCCCTCTTTAAAGTGCGCGAGAGGATGAGCAGAAGATGAGGTGGCTAGAGAAGCCCAGAGCCTCACTGTTCTTAGGCCTACAAAAGCGCTTCCAAGGAAGGGTGCTGGCTAGCAACAGCTTTCAGTGCTGGCACTTTTCATCTCTGAGCAATTGCTGGACGTTTGCAATTGCTCAGCTCGTGTCTAGGAGACGGAAAGAGAAGGACCGTGACGTTTGGTGCGTATAGAAGCGCAAAGCCCCAGTGTTGCTGCGCCTGTAAAGTGCTTCCAAGGAAGGGTGCTGGCTAGCAACAGCTTTCAGTGCTGGCACTTTTCATCTCTGAGCAATTGCTCGACGTTTGCAATTTCTCACCTGAGCCCTCTTTAAAGTGCGCGAGAGGATGAGCAGAAGATGAGGTGGCTAGAGAAGCCCAGAGCCCCAGTGTTCTTAGGCCTACAAAAGCACTTCCAAGGAAGGGTGCTGGCTAGCAACAGCTTTCAGTGCTGGCACTTTTCTTCTCTGAGCAATTGCTGGACGTTTGCAATTTCTCACCTGAGCTCTCTTTAGAGTGCGCGAGAGGATGAGCAGAAGTTTAGGTGGCTAGAGAAGCCCAGAGCCCCAGTGTTCTTAGGCCTACAAAAGCACTTCCAAGGAAGGGTGCTGGCTAGCAACAGCTTTCAGTGCTGGCACTTTTCATCTCTGAGCAATTGCTCGACGTTTGCAATTTCTCAGCTCGTGTCTACGAGACGGAAAGAGAATGACCGTGACGTTTGGTGGCTAGAGAAGCGCAAAGCCCCAGTGTTACTGCGCCTGTGAAAGCGCTTCCAAGGAAGGGTGCTGGCTAGCAACAGCTTTCAGTGCTGGCACTTTTCGTCTCTGAGCAATTGCTCGACGTTTGCAATTTCTCACTTGAGCTCTCTTTAGAGTGCGCGAGAGGATGAGCAGAAGATGAGGTGGCTAGAGAAGCCCAGAGCCCCAGTGTTCTTAGGCCTACAAAAGCGCTTCCAAGGAAGGGTGCTGGCTAGCAACAGCTTTCAGTGCTGGCACTTTTCAGCTCTGAGCAATTGCTGGACGTTTGCAATTTCTCAGCTGGTGTCTACCGACGGAAAGAGAAGGACCGTGACGTTTGGTGGGTAGAGAAGCGCAAAGCCCCAGTGTTACTGCGCCTGTGAAAGCGCTTCCAAGGAAGGGTGCTGGCTAGCAACAGCTTTCAGTGCTGGCACTTTTCATCTCTGAGCAATTGCTCGACGTTTGCAATTTCTCAGCTCGTGTCTACGAGGCGGAAAGAGAAGGACCGTGACGTTTGGTGGGTAGAGAAGCGCAAAGCCCCAGTGTTACTGCGCCTGTGAAAGCGCTTCCAAGGAAGGGTGCTGGCTAGCAACAGCTTTCAGTGCTGGCACTTTTCATCTCTGAGCAATTGCTCGACGTTTGCAATTTCTCAGCTCGTGTCTACGAGACGGAAAGAGAATGACCGTGACGTTTAGTGCGTATAGAAGCGCAAAGCCCCAGTGTTACTGCGCCTGTGAAAGCGCTTCCAAGGAAGGGTGCTGGCTAGCAACAGCTTTCAGTGCTGGCACTTTTCATCTCTGAGCAATTGCTGGACGTTTGCAATTTCTCACCTGAGCTCTCTTTAGAGTGCGCGAGAGGATGAGCAGAAGATGAGGTGGCTAGAGAAGCCCAGAGCCCCAGTGTTCTTAGGCCTACAAAAGCGCTTCCAAGGAAGGGTGCTGGCTAGCAAAAGCTTTCAGTGCTGGCACTTTTCATCTCTGAGCAATTGCTGGACGTTTGCAATTTCTCAGCTCGTGTCTACGAGACGGAAAGAGAATGACCGTGACGTTTGGTGCGTATAGAAGCGCAAAGCCCCAGTGTTGCTGCGCCTGTGAAAGTGCTTCCAAGGAAGGGTGCTGGCTAGCAAAAGCTTTCAGTGCTGGCACTTTTCTTCTCTGAGCATTTGCTAGACGTTTGCAATTTCTCCCCTGAGCTCTCTTTAGAGTGCGCGAGAGGATGAGCAGAAGATGAGGTGGCTAGAGAAGCCCAGAGCCCCAGTGTTCTTAGGCCTACAAAAGCGCTTCCAAGGAAGGGTGCTGGCTAGCAACAGCTTTCAGTGCTGGCACTTTTCGTCTCTGAGCAATTGCTCGACGTTTGCAATTTCTCACTTGAGCTCTCTTTAGAGTGCGCGAGGGGATGAGCAGAAGATGAGGTGGCTAGAGAAGCCCAGAGCCCCAGTGTTCTTAGGCCTACAAAAGCGCTTCCAAGGAAGGGTGCTGGCTAGCAACAGCTTTCAGTGCTGGCACTTTTCAGCTCTGAGCAATTGCTGGACGTTTGCAATTTCTCAGCTGGTGTCTACCGACGGAAAGAGAAGGACCGTGACGTTTGGTGGGTAGAGAAGCGCAAAGCCACAGTGTTACTGCGCCTGTGAAAGCGCTTCCAAGGAAGGGTGCTGGCTAGCAAGAGCTTTCAGTGCTGGCACTTTTCATCTCTGAGCAATTGCTCGACGTTTGCAATTTCTCAGCTCGTGTCTACGAGGCGGAAAGAGAAGGACCGTGACGTTTTGTGGGTAGAGAAGCGCAAAGCCCCAGTGTTACTGCGCCTGTGAAAGCGCTTCCAAGGAAGGGTGCTGGCTAGCAACAGCTTTCAGTGCTGGCACTTTTCATCTCTGAGCAATTGCTCGACGTTTGCAATTTCTCAGCTCGTGTCTACGAGACGGAAAGAGAATGACCGTGACGTTTAGTGCGTATAGAAGCGCAAAGCCCCAGTGTTACTGCGCCTGTGAAAGCGCTTCCAAGGAAGGGTGCTGGCTAGCAACAGCTTTCAGTGCTGGCACTTTTCATCTCTGAGCAATTGCTGGACGTTTGCAATTTCTCACCTGAGCTCTCTTTAGAGTGCGCGAGAGGATGAGCAGAAGATGAGGTGGCTAGAGAAGCCCAGAGCCCCAGTGTTCTTAGGCCTACAAAAGCGCTTCCAAGGAAGGGTGCTGGCTAGCAACAGCTTTCAGTGCTGGCACTTTTCATCTCTGAGCAATTGCTCGACGTTTGCAATTTCTCAGCTCGTGTCTACGAGACGGAAAGAGAATGACCGTGACGTTTGGTGCGTATAGAAGCGCAAAGCCCCAGTGTTGCTGCGCCTGTGAAAGTGCTTCCAAGGAAGGGTGCTGGCTAGCAAAAGCTTTCAGTGCTGGCACTTTTCTTCTCTGAGCATTTGCTAGACGTTTGCAATTTCTCCCCTGAGCTCTCTTTAGAGTGCGCGAGAGGATGAGCAGAAGATGAGGTGGCTAGAGAAGCCCAGAGCCCCAGTGTTCTTAGGCCTACAAAAGCGCTTCCAAGGAAGGGTGCTGGCTAGCAAAAGCTTTCAGTGCTGGCACTTTTCATCTCTGAGCAATTGCTGGACGTTTGCAATTTCTCAGCTCGTGTCTAGGAGACGGAGAGATAGTGACCGTGACGTTTGGTGGCTAGAGAAGCGCAAAGCCCCAGTGTTACTGCGCCTGTGAAAGCGCTTCCAAGGAAGGGTGCTGGCTAGCAACAGCTTTCAGTGCTGGCACTTTTCATCTCTGAGCAATTGCTCGACGTTTGCAATTTCTCCCCTGAGCTCTCTTTAGAGTGCGCGAGAGGATGAGCAGAAGATGAGGTGGCTAGAGAAGCCCAGAGCCCCAGTGTTCTTAGGCCTACAAAAGCGCTTCCAAGGAAGGGTGCTGGCTAGCAACAGCTTTCAGTGCTGGCACTTTTCATCTCTGAGCAATTGCTCGACGTTTGCAATTTCTCAGCTCGTGTCTAGGAGACGGAAAGAGAAGGACCGTGACGTTTGGTGCGTATAGAAGCGCAAAGCCCCAGTGTTACTGCGCCTGTAAAGCGCTTCCAAGGAAGGGTGCTGGCTAGCAACAGCTTTCAGTGCTGGCACTTTTCAGCTCTGAGCAATTGCTGGACGTTTGCAATTTCTCAGCTCGTGTCTACGAGACGGAAAGAGAATGACCGTGACGTTTAGTGCGTATAGAAGCGCAAAGCCCCAGTGTTGCTGCGCCTGTGAAAGCGCTTCCAAGGAAGGGTGCTGGCTAGCAAGAGCTTTCAGTGCTGGCACTTTTCATCTCTGAGCAATTGCTGGATGTTTGCAATTTCTCACCTGAGCTCTCTTTAGAGTGCGCGAGAGGATGAGCAGAAGATGAGGTGGCTAGAGAAGCCCAGAGCCCCAGTGTTCTTAGGCCTACAAAAGCGCTTCCAAGGAAGGGTGCTGGCTAGCAACAGCTTTCAGTGCTGGCACTTTTCATCTCTGAGCAATTGCTCGACGTTTGCAATTTCTCAGCTCGTGTCTACCGACGGAAAGAGAAGGACCGTGACGTTTGGTGGGTAGAGAAGCGTAAAGCCCCAGTGTTACTGCGCCTGTGAAAGCGCTTCCAAGGAAGGGTGCTGGCTAGCAAGAGCTTTCAGTGCTGGCACTTTTCATCTCTGAGCAATTGCTCGACGTTTGCAATTTCTCAGCTCGTGTCTACGAGACGGAAAGAGAATGACCGTGACGTTTGGTGCGTATAGAAGCGCAAAGCCCCAGTGTTACTGCGCCTGTGAAAGCACTTCCAAGGAAGGGTGCTGGCTAGCAACAGCTTTCAGTGCTGGCACTTTTCATCTCTGAGCAATTGCTCGACGTTTGCAATTTCTCAGCTCGTGTCTACGAGACGGAGAGAGAAGGACCGTGACGTTTGGTGCGTAGAAAAGTGCAAAGCCCCAGTGTTGCTGCGCCTGTGAAAGCGCTTCCAAGGAAGGGTGCTGGCTAGCAAGAGCTTTCAGTGCTGGCACTTTTCTTCTCTGAGCAATTGCTCGACTTTTGCAATTTCTCACCTGAGCTCTCTTTAGAGTGCGCGAGAGGATGAGCAGAAGATGAGGTGGCTAGAGAAGCCCAGAGCCCCAGTGTTCTTAGGCCTACAAAAGCGCTTCCAAGGAAGGGTGCTGGCTAGCAAGAGCTTTCAGTGCTGGCACTTTTCATCTCTGAGCAATTGCTGGACGTTTGCAATTTCTCAGCTCGTGTCTACCGACGGAAAGAGAAGGACCGTGACGTTTGGTGGGTAGAGAAGCGCAAAGCCCCAGTGTTACTGCACCTGTAAAGCGCTTCCAAGGAAGGGTGCTGGCTAGCAAAAGCTTTCAGTGCTGGCACTTTTCATCTCTGAGCAATTGCTCGACGTTTGCAATTTCTCAGCTCGTGTCTACCGACGGAAAGAGAAGGACCGTGACGTTTGGTGGGTAGAGAAGCGCAAAGCCCCAGTGTTACTGCGCCTGTAAAGCGCTTCCAAGGAAGGGTGCTGGCTAGCAACAGCTTTCAGTGCTGGCACTTTTCAGCTCTGAGCAATTGCTCGACGTTTGCAATTTCTCAGCTCGTGTCTACGAGACGGAAAGAGAAGGACCGTGACGTTTGGTGTGTATAGAAGCGCAAAGCCCCAGTGTTGCTGTGCCTGTGAAAGCGCTTCCAAGGAAGGGTGCTGGCTAGCAACAGCTTTCAGTGCTGGCACTTTTCATCTCTGAGCAATTGCTGGACGTTTGCAATTTCTCACCTGAGCTCTCTTTAGAGTGCGCGAGAGGATGAGCAGAAGATGAGGTGGCTAGAGAAGCCCAGAGCCCCAGTGTTCTTAGGCCTACAAAAGCGCTTCCAAGGAAGGGTGCTGGCTAGCAACAGCTTTCAGTGCTGGCACTTTTCATCTCTGAGCAATTGCTCGACGTTTGCAATTTCTCAGCTCATGTCTACGAGACGGAAAGAGAATGACCGTGACGTTTGGTGCGTATAGAAGCACAAAGCCCCAGTGTTGCTGCGCCTGTGAAAGTGCTTCCAAGGAAGGGTGCTGGCTAGCAAAAGCTTTCAGTGCTGGCACTTTTCTTCTCTGAGCATTTGCTAGACGTTTGCAATTTCTCCCCTGAGCTCTCTTTAGAGTGCGCGAGAGGATGAGCAGAAGATGAGGTGGCTAGAGAAGCCCAGAGCCCCAGTGTTCTTAGGCCTACAAAAGCGCTTCCAAGGAAGGGTGCTGGCTAGCAACAGCTTTCAGTGCTGGCACTTTTCATCTCTGAGCAATTGCTGGACGTTTGCAATTTCTCAGCTCGTGTCTAGGAGACGGAAAGAGAAGGACCGTGACGTTTGGTGGCTAGAGAAGCGCAAAGCCCCAGTGTTACTGCGCCTGTAAAGCGCTTCCAAGGAAGGGTGCTGGCTAGCAAGAGCTTTCAGTGCTGGCACTTTTCATCTCTGAGCAATTGCTGGACGTTTGCAATTTCTCAGCTCGTGTCTACGAGACGGAAAGAGAATGACCGTGACGTTTAGTGCGTATAGAAGCGCAAAGCCCCAGTGTTGCTGCGCCTGTGAAAGCGCTTCCAAGGAAGGGTGCTGGCTAGCAAGAGCTTTCAGTGCTGGCACTTTTCATCTCTGAGCAATTGCTGGATGTTTGCAATTTCTCACCTGAGCTCTCTTTAGAGTGCGCGAGAGGATGAGCAGAAGATGAGGTGGCTAGAGAAGCCCAGAGCCCCAGTCTTCTTAGGCCTACAAAAGCGCTTCCAAGGAAGGGTGCTGGCTAGCAAGAGCTTTCAGTGCTGGCACTTTTCATCTCTGAGCAATTGCTAGACGTTTGCAATTTCTCAGCTCGTGTTTACCGACGGAAAGAGAATGACCGTGACGTTTGGTGGGTAGAGAAGCGCAAAGCCCCAGTGTTACTGCGCCTGTAAAGCGCTTCCAAGGAAGGGTGCTGGCTAGCAACAGCTTTCAGTGCTGGCACTTTTCATCTCTGAGCAATTGCTCGACGTTTGCAATTTCTCAGCTCGTGTCTACCGACGGAAAGAGAAGGACCGTGACCTTTGGTGCGTATAGAAGCGCAAAGCCCCAGTGTTGCTGCGCCTGTGAAAGCACTTCCAAGGAAGGGTGCTGGCTAGCAACAGCTTTCAGTGCTGGCACTTTTCATCTCTGAGCAATTGCTTGACTTTTGCAATTTCTCACCTGAGCTCTCTTTAGAGTGCGCGAGAGGATGAGCAGAAGATGAGGTGGCTAGAGAAGCCCAGAGCCCCAGTGTTCTTAGGCCTACAAAAGCGCTTCCAAGGAAGGGTGCTGGCTAGCAAGAGCTTTCAGTGCTGGCACTTTTCATCTCTGAGCAATTGCTCGACGTTTGCAATTTCTCAGCTCGTGTCTACCGACGGAAAGAGAAGGACCGTGACGTTTGGTGCGTATAGAAGCGCAAAGCCCCAGTGTTACTGCGCCTGTGAAAGCACTTCCAAGGAAGGGTGCTGGCTAGCAACAGCTTTCAGTGCTGGCACTTTTCATCTCTGAGCAATTGCTCGACGTTTGCAATTTCTCAGCTCGTGTCTACGAGACGGAAAGAGAAGGACCGTGACGTTTGGTGCGTATAGAAGCGCAAAGCCCCAGTGTTGCTGCGCCTGTGAAAGCGCTTCCAAGGAAGGGTGCTGGCTAGCAACAGCTTTCAGTGCTGGCACTTTTCATCTCTGAGCAATTGCTCGACTTTTGCAATTTCTCACCTGAGCTCTCTTTAGAGTGCGCGAGAGGATGAGCAGAAGATTAGGTGGCTAGAGAAGCCCAGAGCCCCAGTCTTCTTAGGCCTACAAAAGCGCTTCCAAGGAAGGGTGCTGGCTAGCAAGAGCTTTCAGTGCTGGCACTTTTCATCTCTGAGCAATTGCTGGACGTTTGCAATTTCTCAGCTCGTGTCTACCGACGGAAAGAGAAGGACCGTGACGTTTGGTGGCTAGAGAAGCGCAAAGCCCCAGTGTTACTGCGCCTGTAAAGCGCTTCCAAGGAAGGGTGCTGGCTAGCAAAAGCTTTCAGTGCTGGCACTTTTCATCTCTGAGCAATTGCTCGACGTTTGCAATTTCTCAGCTCGTGTCTACCGACGGAAAGAGAAGGACCGTGACGTTTGGTGGGTAGAGAAGCGCAAAGCCCCAGTGTTACTGCGCCTGTAAAGCGCTTCCAAGGAAGGGTGCTGGCTAGCAACAGCTTTCAGTGCTGGCACTTTTCAGCTCTGAGCAATTGCTCGACGTTTGCAATTTCTCAGCTCGTGTCTATGAGACGGAAAGAGAAGGACCGTGACGTTTGGTGTGTATAGAAGCGCAAAGCCCCAGTGTTGCTGCACCTGTGAAAGCGCTTCCAAGGAAGGGTGCTGGCTAGCAAGAGCTTTCAGTGCTGGCACTTTTCATCTCTGAGCAATTGCTGGATGTTTGCAATTTCTCACCTGAGCTCTCTTTAGAGTGCGCGAGAGGATGAGCAGAAGATGAGGTGGCTAGAGAAGCCCAGAGCCCCAGTGTTCTTAGGCCTACAAAAGCGCTTCCAAGGAAGGGTGCTGGCTAGCAAGAGCTTTCAGTGCTGGCACTTTTCATCTCTGAGCAATTGCTAGACGTTTGCAATTTCTCAGCTCGTGTTTACCGACGGAAAGAGAATGACCGTGACGTTTGGTGGGTAGAGAAGCGCAAAGCCCCAGTGTTACTGCGCCTGTAAAGCGCTTCCAAGGAAGGGTGCTGGCTAGCAACAGCTTTCAGTGCTGGCACTTTTCATCTCTGAGCAATTGCTCGACGTTTGCAATTTCTCAGCTCGTGTCTACGAGACGGAAAGAGAAGGACCGTGACCTTTGGTGCGTATAGAAGCGCAAAGCCCCAGTGTTGCTGCGCCTGTGAAAGCACTTCCAAGGAAGGGTGCTGGCTAGCAACAGCTTTCAGTGCTGGCACTTTTCATCTCTGAGCAATTGCTTGACTTTTGCAATTTCTCACCTGAGCTCTCTTTAGAGTGCGCGAGAGGATGAGCAGAAGATGAGGTGGCTAGAGAAGCCCAGAGCCCCAGTGTTCTTAGGCCTACAAAAGCGCTTCCAAGGAAGGGTGCTGGCTAGCAAGAGCTTTCAGTGCTGGCACTTTTCATCTCTGAGCAATTGCTGGACGTTTGCAATTTCTCAGCTCGTGTCTACCGACGGAAAGAGAAGGACCGTGACGTTTGGTGCGTATAGAAGCGCAAAGCCCCAGTGTTACTGCGCCTGTGAAAGCACTTCCAAGGAAGGGTGCTGGCTAGCAACAGCTTTCAGTGCTGGCACTTTTCATCTCTGAGCAATTGCTCGACGTTTGCAATTTCTCAGCTCGTGTCTACGAGACGGAAAGAGAAGGACCGTGACGTTTGGTGCGTATAGAAGCGCAAAGCCCCAGTGTTGCTGCGCCTGTGAAAGCGCTTCCAAGGAAGGGTGCTGGCTAGCAACAGCTTTCAGTGCTGGCACTTTTCATCTCTGAGCAATTGCTCGACTTTTGCAATTTCTCACCTGAGCTCTCTTTAGAGTGCGCGAGAGGATGAGCAGAAGATGAGGTGGCTAGAGAAGCCCAGAGCCCCAGTGTTCTTAGGCCTACAAAAGCGCTTCCAAGGAAGGGTGCTGGCTAGCAAGAGCTTTCAGTGCTGGCACTTTTCATCTCTGAGCAATTGCTGGACGTTTGCAATTTCTCAGCTCGTGTCTACCGACGGAAAGAGAAGGACCGTGACGTTTGGTGGCTAGAGAAGCGCAAAGCCCCAGTGTTACTGCGCCTGTAAAGCGCTTCCAAGGAAGGGTGCTGGCTAGCAAAAGCTTTCAGTGCTGGCACTTTTCATCTCTGAGCAATTGCTCGACGTTTGCAATTTCTCAGCTCGTGTCTACCGACGGAAAGAGAAGGACCGTGACGTTTGGTGGGTAGAGAAGCGCAAAGCCCCAGTGTTACTGCGCCTGTAAAGCGCTTCCAAGGAAGGGTGCTGGCTAGCAACAGCTTTCAGTGCTGGCACTTTTCAGCTCTGAGCAATTGCTCGACGTTTGCAATTTCTCAGCTCGTGTCTACGAGACGGAAAGAGAAGGACCGTGACGTTTGGTGTGTATAGAAGCGCAAAGCCCCAGTGTTGCTGTGCCTGTGAAAGCGCTTCCAAGGAAGGGTGCTGGCTAGCAACAGCTTTCAGTGCTGGCACTTTTCATCTCTGAGCAATTGCTGGACGTTTGCAATGTCTCACCTGAGCTCTCTTTAGAGTGCGCGAGAGGATGAGCAGAAGATGAGGTGGCTAGAGAAGCCCAGAGCCCCAGTGTTCTTAGGCCTACAAAAGCGCTTCCAAGGAAGGGTGCTGGCTAGCAAGAGCTTTCAGTGCTGGCACTTTTCATCTCTGAGCAATTGCTCGACGTTTGCAATTTCTCAGCTCGTGTCTACGAGACGGAAAGAGAATGACCGTGACGTTTGGTGCGTATAGAAGCGCAAAGCCCCAGTGTTGCTGCGCCTGTGAAAGTGCTTCCAAGGAAGGGTGCTGGCTAGCAAAAGCTTTCAGTGCTGGCACTTTTCGTCTCTGAGCATTTGCTAGACGTTTGCAATTTCTCCCCTGAGCTCTCTTTAGAGTGCGCGAGAGGATGAGCAGAAGATGAGGTGGCTAGAGAAGCCCAGAGCCCCAGTGTTCTTAGGCCTACAAAAGCGCTTCCAAGGAAGGGTGCTGGCTAGCAAGAGCTTTCAGTGCTGGCACTTTTCATCTCTGAGCAATTGCTCGACGTTTGCAATTTCTCAGCTCGTGTCTACGAGACGGAAAGAGAAGGACCGTGACGTTTGGTGGGTAGAGAAGCGCAAAGCCCCAGTGTTACTGCGCCTGTAAAGCGCTTCCAAGGAAGGGTGCTGGCTAGCAAGAGCTTTCAGTGCTGGCACTTTTCATCTCTGAGCAATTGCTGGACGTTTGCAATTTCTCAGCTCGTGTCTACGAGACGGAAAGAGAATGACCGTGACGTTTAGTGCGTATAGAAGCGCAAAGCCCCAGTGTTGCTGCGCCTGTGAAAGCGCTTCCAAGGAAGGGTGCTGGCTAGCAACAGCTTTCAGTGCTGGCACTTTTCATCTCTGAGCAATTGCTGGATGTTTGCAATTTCTCACCTGAGCTCTCTTTAGAGTGCGCGAGAGGATGAGCAGAAGATGAGGTGGCTAGAGAAGCCCAGAGCCCCAGTGTTCTTAGGCCTACAAAAGCGCTTCCAAGGAAGGGTGCTGGCTAGCAAGAGCTTTCAGTGCTGGCACTTTTCAGCTCTGAGCAATTGCTCGACGTTTGCAATTTCTCAGCTCGTGTTTACCGACGGAAAGAGAATGACCGTGACGTTTGGTGGCTAGAGAAGCGCAAAGCCCCAGTGTTACTGCGCCTGTAAAGCGCTTCCAAGGAAGGGTGCTGGCTAGCAACAGCTTTCAGTGCTGGCACTTTTCATCTCTGAGCAATTGCTCGACGTTTGCAATTTCTCAGCTCGTGTCTACCGACGGAAAGAGAAGGACCGTGACGTTTGGTGCGTATAGAAGCGCAAAGCCCCAGTGTTGCTGCGCCTGTGAAAGCGCTTCCAAGGAAGGGTGCTGGCTAGCAACAGCTTTCAGTGCTGGCACTTTTCATCTCTGAGCAATTGCTCGACTTTTGCAATTTCTCACCTGAGCTCTCTTTAGAGTGCGCGAGAGGATGAGCAGAAGATGAGGTGGCTAGAGAAGCCCAGAGCCCCAGTGTTCTTAGGCCTACAAAAGCGCTTCCAAGGAAGGGTGCTGGCTAGCAAGAGCTTTCAGTGCTGGCACTTTTCATCTCTGAGCAATTGCTGGACGTTTGCAATTTCTCAGCTCGTGTCTATCGACGGAAAGAGAAGGACCGTGACGTTTGGTGGCTAGAGAAGCGCAAAGCCCCAGTGTTACTGCGCCTGTAAAGCGCTTCCAAGGAAGGGTGCTGGCTAGCAACAGCTTTCAGTGCTGGCACTTTTCAGCTCTGAGCAATTGCTCGACGTTTGCAATTTCTCAGCTCGTGTCTACCGACGGAAAGAGAAGGACCGTGACGTTTGGTGGCTAGAGAAGCGCAAAGCCCCAGTGTTACTGCGCCTGTAAAGCGCTTCCAAGGAAGGGTGCTGGCTAGCAAAAGCTTTCAGTGCTGGCACTTTTCATCTCTGAGCAATTGCTGGACGTTTGCAATTTCTCAGCTCATGTCTACGAGACGGAAAGAGAATGACCGTGACGTTTGGTGCGTATAGAAGCGCAAAGCCCCAGTGTTGCTGCGCCTGTGAAAGTGCTTCCAAGGAAGGGTGCTGGCTAGCAAAAGCTTTCAGTGCTGGCACTTTTCTTCTCTGAGCATTTGCTAGACGTTTGCAATTTCTCCCCTGAGCTCTCTTTAGAGTGCGCGAGAGGATGAGCAGAAGATGAGGTGGCTAAAGAAGCCCAGAGCCCCAGTGTTCTTAGGCCTACAAAAGCGCTTCCAAGGAAGGGTGCTGGCTAGCAAGAGCTTTCAGTGCTGGCACTTTTCATCTCTGAGCAATTGCTGGACGTTTGCAATTTCTCAGCTCGTGTCTACGAGACGGAGAGATAGTGACCGTGACGTTTGGTGGGTAGAGAAGCGCAAAGCCCCAGTGTTACTGCTCCTGTGAAAGCGCTTCCAAGGAAGGGTGCTGGCTAGCAACAGCTTTCAGTGCTGGCACTTTTCATCTCTGAGCAATTGCTGGACGTTTGCAATTTCTCCCCTGAGCTCTCTTTAGAGTGCGCGAGAGGATGAGCAGAAGATGAGGTGGCTAGAGAAGCCCAGAGCCCCAGTGTTCTTAGGCCTACAAAAGCGCTTCCAAGGAAGGGTGCTGGCTAGCAACAGCTTTCAGTGCTGGCACTTTTCATCTCTGAGCAATTGCTCGACGTTTGCAATTTCTCAGCTCGTGTCTAGGAGACGGAAAGAGAAGGACCGTGACGTTTGGTGGCTAGAGAAGCGCAAAGCCCCAGTGTTACTGCGCCTGTAAAGCGCTTCCAAGGAAGGGTGCTGGCTAGCAAGAGCTTTCAGTGCTGGCACTTTTCATCTCTGAGCAATTGCTGGACGTTTGCAATTTCTCAGCTCGTGTCTACGAGACGGAAAGAGAATGACCGTGACGTTTAGTGCGTATAGAAGCGCAAAGCCCCAGTGTTGCTGCGCCTGTGAAAGCGCTTCCAAGGAAGGGTGCTGGCTAGCAAGAGCTTTCAGTGCTGGCACTTTTCATCTCTGAGCAATTGCTGGACGTTTGCAATTTCTCACCTGAGCTCTCTTTAGAGTGCGCGAGAGGATGAGCAGAAGATGAGGTGGCTAGAGAAGCCCAGAGCCCCACTGTTCTTAGGCCTACAAAAGCGCTTCCAAGGAAGGGTGCTGGCTAGCAAGAGCTTTCAGTGCTGGCACATTTCATCTCTGAGCAATTGCTAGACGTTTGCAATTTCTCAGCTCGTGTCTACCGACGGAAAGAGAATGACCGTGACGTTTGGTGGGTAGAGAAGCGCAAAGCCCCAGTGTTACTGCGCCTGTAAAGCGCTTCCAAGGAAGGGTGCTGGCTAGCAACAGCTTTCAGTGCTGGCACTTTTCATCTCTGAGCAATTGCTGGACGTTTGCAATTTCTCAGCTCCTGTCTACGAGACGGAAAGAGAAGGACCGTGACGTTTGGTGGCTAGAGAAGCGCAAAGCCACAGTGTTACTGCGCCTGTGAAAGCGCTTCCAAGGAAGGGTGCTGGCTAGCAACAGCTTTCAGTGCTGGCACTTTTCATCTCTGAGCAATTGCTCGACTTTTGCAATTTCTCACCTGAGCTCTCTTTAGAGTGCGCGAGAGGATGAGCAGAAGATGAGGTGGCTAGAGAAGCCCAGAGCCCCAGTGTTCTTAGGCCTACAAAAGCGCTTCCAAGGAAGGGTGCTGGCTAGCAAGAGCTTTCAGTGCTGGCACTTTTCATCTCTGAGCAATTGCTGGACGTTTGCAATTTCTCAGCTCGTGTCTACCGACGGAAAGAGAAGGACCGTGACGTTTGGTGGCTAGAGAAGCGCAAAGCCCCAGTGTTACTGCGCCTGTAAAGCGCTTCCAAGGAAGGGTGCTGGCTAGCAAAAGCTTTCAGTGCTGGCACTTTTCATCTCTGAGCAATTGCTCGACGTTTGCAATTTCTCAGCTCGTGTCTACCGACGGAAAGAGAAGGACCGTGACGTTTGGTGGGTAGAGAAGCGCAAAGCCCCAGTGTTACTGCGCCTGTAAAGCGCTTCCAAGGAAGGGTGCTGGCTAGCAACAGCTTTCAGTGCTGGCACTTTTCAGCTCTGAGCAATTGCTCGACGTTTGCAATTTCTCAGCTCGTGTCTACGAGACGGAAAGAGAAGGACCGTGACGTTTGGTGTGTATAGAAGCGCAAAGCCCCAGTGTTGCTGTGCCTGTGAAAGCGCTTCCAAGGAAGGGTGCTGGCTAGCAACAGCTTTCAGTGCTGGCACTTTTCATCTCTGAGCAATTGCTGGACGTTTGCAATTTCTCACCTGAGCTCTCTTTAGAGTGCGCGAGAGGATGAGCAGAAGATGAGGTGGCTAGAGAAGCCCAGAGCCCCAGTGTTCTTAGGCCTACAAAAGCGCTTCCAAGGAAGGGTGCTGGCTAGCAAGAGCTTTCAGTGCTGGCACTTTTCATCTCTGAGCAATTGCTCGACATTTGCAATTTCTCAGCTCATGTCTACGAGACGGAAAGAGAATGACCGTGACGTTTGGTGCGTATAGAAGCGCAAAGCCCCAGTGTTGCTGCGCCTGTGAAAGTGCTTCCAAGGAAGGGTGCTGGCTAGCAACAGCTTTCAGTGCTGGCACTTTTCATCTCTGAGCAATTGCTCGACGTTTGCAATTTCTCACCTGAGCTCTCTTTAGAGTGCGCGAGAGGATGAGCAGAAGATGAGGTGGCTAGAGAAGCCCAGAGCCCCAGTGTTCTTAGGCCTACAAAAGCGCTTCCAAGGAAGGGTGCTGGCTAGCAAGAGCTTTCAGTGCTGGCACTTTTCATCTCTGAGCAATTGCTCGACGTTTGCAATTTCTCAGCTCGTGTCTACGAGACGGAGAGATAGTGACCGTGACGTTTGGTGGGTAGAGAAGCGCAAAGCCCCAGTGTTACTGCGCCTGTGAAAGCGCTTCCAAGGAAGGGTGCTGGCTAGCAAGAGCTTTCAGTGCTGGCACTTTTCATCTCTGAGCAATTGCTCGACGTTTGCAATTTCTCACCTGAGCTCTCTTTAGAGTGTGCGAGAGGATGAGCAGAAGATGAGGTGGCTAGAGAAGCCCAGAGCCCCAGTGTTCTTAGGCCTACAAAAGCGCTTCCAAGGAAGGGTGCTGGCTAGCAAGAGCTTTCAGTGCTGGCACTTTTCATCTCTGAGCAATTGCTGGACGTTTGCAATTTCTCAGCTCGTGTCTACGAGACGGAAAGAAAAGGACCATGACGTTTGGTGCGTATAGAAGCGCAAAGCCCCAGTGTTGCTGCGCCTGTGAAAGCGCTTCCAAGGAAGGGTGCTGGCTAGCAACAGCTTTCAGTGCTGGCACTTTTCGTCTCTGAGCAATTGCTGGACGTTTGCAATTTCTCAGCTCGTGTCTACCGACGGAAAGAGAAGGACCGTGACGTTTGGTGCGTATAGAAGCGCAAAGCCCCAGTGTTGCTGCGCCTGTGAAAGCGCTTCCAAGGAAGGGTGCTGGCTAGCAACAGCTTTCAGTGCTGGCACTTTTCTTCTCTGAGCAATTGCTGGACGTTTGCAATTTCTCCCCTGAGCTCTCTTTAGAGTGCGCGAGAGGATGAGCAGAAGATGAGATGGCTAGAGAAGCCCAGAGCCCCAGTGTTCTTAGGCCTACAAAAGCGCTTCCAAGGAAGGGTGCTGGCTAGCAACAGCTTTCAGTGCTGGCACTTTTCATCTCTGAGCAATTGCTGGACATTGGCAATTTCTCAGCTCGTGTCTACGAGACGGAAAAAGAAGGACCTTGACGTTTGGTGGGTAGAGAAGCGCAAAGCCCCAGTGTTACTGCGCCTGTAAAGCGCTTGCAAGGAAGGGTGCTGGCTAGCAACAGCTTTCAGTGCTGGCACTTTTCATCTCTGAGCAATTGCTGGACGTTTGCAATTTCTCAGCTCGTGTCTACGAGACGGAAAGAGAAGGACCGTGACCTTTGGTGCGTATAGAAGCGCAAAGCCCCAGTGTTGCTGCGCCTGTGAAAGCGCTTCCAAGGAAGGGTGCTGGCTAGCAACAGCTTTCAGTGCTGGCACTTTTCATCTCTGAGCAATTGCTGGACGTTTGCAATTTCTCACCTGAGCTCTCTTTAGAGTGCGCGAGAGGATGAGCAGAAGATGAGGTGGCTAGAGAAGCCCAGAGCCCCAGTGTTCTTAGGCCTACAAAAGCGCTTCCAAGGAAGGGTGCTGGCTAGCAACAGCTTTCAGTGCTGGCACTTTTCATCTCTGAGCAATTGCTCGACGTTTGCAATTTCTCAGCTCGTGTCTACGAGACGGAAAGAGAAGGACCGTGACGTTTGGTGCGTATAGAAGCGCAAAGCCCCAGTGTTACTGCGCCTGTAAAGCGCTTCCAAGGAAGGGTGCTGGCTAGCATGAGCTTTCAGTGCTGGCACTTTTCATCTCTGAGCAATTGCTGGACGTTTGCAATTTCTCACCTGAGCTCTCTTTAGAGTGCGCGAGAGGATGAGCAGAAGATGAGGTGGCTAGAGAAGCCCAGAGCCCCACTGTTCTTAGGCCTACAAAAGCGCTTCCAAGGAAGGGTGCTGGCTAGCAACAGCTTTCAGTGCTGGCACTTTTCATCTCTGAGCAATTGCTCGACGTTTGCAATTTCTCAGCTCGTGTCTACCGACGGAAAGAGAAGGACCGTGACCTTTGGTGCGTAGAGAAGCGCAAAGCCCCAGTGCTGCTGCGCCTGTGAAAGCGCTTCCAAGGAAGGGTGCTGGCTAGCAACAGCTTTCAGTGCTGGCACTTTTCGTCTCTGAGCAATTGCTGGACTTTTGCAATTTCTCAGCTCGTGTCTACGAGACGGAAAGAGAAGGACCGTGACGTTTAGTGCATATAGAAGCGCAAAGCCCCAGTGTTGCTGCGCCTGTGAAAGCGCTTCCAAGGAAGGGTGCTGGCTAGCAACAGCTTTCAGTGCTGGCACTTTTCATCTCTGAGCAATTGCTGGACGTTTGCAATTTCTCACCTGAGCTCTCTTTAGAGTGCGCGAGAGGATGAGCAGAAGATGAGGTGGCTAGAGAAGCCCAGAGCCCCACTGTTCTTAGGCCTACAAAAGCGCTTCCAAGGAAGGGTGCTGGCTAGCAACAGCTTTCAGTGCTGGCACTTTTCATCTCGGAGCAATTGCTCGATGTTTGCAATTTCTCAGCTCGTGTCTACGAGACGGAAAGAGAATGACCGTGACCTTTGGTGGCTAGAGAAGCGCAAAGCCCCAGTGTTACTGCGCCTGTGAAAGCGCTTCCAAGGAAGGGTGCTGGCTAGCAAGAGCTTTCAGTGCTGGCACTTTTCATCTCTGAGCAATTGCTTGACGTTTGCAATTTCTCAGCTCGTGTCTACGAGACGGAGAGATAGTGACCGTGACGTTTGGTGGCTAGAGAAGCGCAAAGCCACAGTGTTACTGCGCCTGTGAAAGCGCTTCCAAGGAAGGGTGCTGGCTAGCAAGAGCTTTCAGTGCTGGCACTTTTCATCTCTGAGCAATTGCTGGACGTTTGCAATTTCTCACCTGAGCTCTCTTTAGAGTGCGCGAGAGGATGAGCAGAAGTTTAGGTGGCTAGAGAAGCCCAGAGCCCCAGTGTTCTTAGGCCTACAAAAGCGCTTCCAAGGAAGGGTGCTGGCTAGCAACAGCTTTCAGTGCTGGCACTTTTCGTCTCTGCGCAATTGCTGGACGTTTGCAATTTCTCACCTGAGCTCTCTTTAGAGTGCGCGAGAGGATGAGCAGAAGTTTAGGTGGCTAGAGAAGCCCAGAGCCCCAGTGTTCTTAGGCCTACAAAAGCGCTTCCAAGGAAGGGTGCTGGCTAGCAACAGCTTTCAGTGCTGGCACTTTTCAGCTCTGAGCAATTGCTTGACGTTTGCAATTTCTCAGCTCGTGTCTACCGACGGAAAGAGAATGACCGTGACGTTTGGTGGGTAGAGAAGGGCAAAGCCCCAGTGTTACTGCGCCTGTGAAAGCGCTTCCAAGGAAGGGTGCTGGCTAGCAAGAGCTTTCAGTGCTGGCACTTTTCAGCTCTGAGCAATTGCTCGACGTTTGCAATTTCTCAGCTCGTGTCTACGAGACGGAAAGAGAAGGACCGTGACGTTTGGTGGCTAGAGAAGCGCAAAGCCCCAGTGTTACTGCGCCTACAAAAGCGCTTCCAAGGAAGGGTGCTGGCTAGCAAGAGCTTTCAGTGCTGGCACTTTTCATCTCTGAGCAATTGCTCGACGTTTGCAATTTCTCAGGTCGTGTCTACGAGACGGAAAGAGAATGACCGTGACGTTTGGTGGCTAGAGAAGCGCAAAGCCCCAGTGTTACTGCGCCTGTGAAAGCACTTCCAAGGAAGGGTGCTGGCTAGCAACAGCTTTCAGTGCTGGCACTTTTCATCTCTGAGCAATTGCTCGACGTTTGCAATTTCTCAGCTCGTGTCTACGAGACGGAAAGAGAAGGACCGTGACGTTTGGTGCGTAGAAAAGTGCAAAGCCCCAGTGTTGCTGCGCCTGTGAAAGTGCTTCCAAGGAAGGGTGCTGGCTAGCAACAGCTTTCAGTGCTGGCACTTTTCGTCTCTGAGCAATTGCTGGACGTTTGCAATTTCTCACCTGAGCTCTCTTTAGAGTGCGCGAGAGGATGAGCAGAAGATGAGGTGGCTAGAGAAGCCCAGAGCCCCAGTGTTCTTAGGCCTACAAAAGCGCTTCCAAGGAAGGGTGCTGGCTAGCAACAGCTTTCAGTGCTGGCACTTTTCATCTCTGAGCAATTGCTCGACGTTTGCAATTTCTCAGCTCGTGTCTACGAGGCGGAAAGAGAAGGACCGTGACGTTTGGTGGCTAGAGAAGCGCAAAGCCCCAGTGTTACTGCGCCTGTGAAAGCGCTTCCAAGGAAGGGTGCTGGCTAGCAAGAGCTTTCAGTGCTGGCACTTTTCATCTCTGAGCAATTGCTGGACGTTTGCAATTTCTCAGCTCGTGTCTACGAGACGGAAAGAGAATGACCGTGACCTTTGGTGGCTAGAGAAGCGCAAAGCCCCAGTGTTACTGCGCCTGTGAAAGCGCTTCCAAGGAAGGGTGCTGGCTAGCAACAGCTTTCAGTGCTGGCACTTTTCATCTCTGAGCAATTGCTTGACGTTTGCAATTTCTCAGCTCGTGTCTACGAGACGGAGAGATAGTGACCGTGACGTTTGGTGGGTAGAGAAGCGCAAAGCCACAGTGTTACTGCGCCTGTGAAAGCGCTTCCAAGGAAGGGTGCTGGCTAGCAAGAGCTTTCAGTGCTGGCACTTTTCGTCTCTGAGCAATTGCTCGACGTTTGCAATTTCTCACCTGAGCTCTCTTTAGAGTGCGCGAGAGGATGAGCAGAAGATGAGGTGGCTAGAGAAGCCCAGAGCCCCAGTGTTCTTAGGCCTACAAAAGCGCTTCCAAGGAAGGGTGCTGGCTAGCAACAGCTTTCAGTGCTGGCACTTTTCATCTCTGAGCAATTGCTCGACGTTTGCAATTTCTCAGCTCGTGTCTACGAGGCGGAGAGATAGTGACCGTGACGTTTGGTGGCTAGAGAAGCGCAAAGCCCCAGTGTTACTGCGCCTGTGAAAGCGCTTCCAAGGAAGGGTGCTGGCTAGCAAGAGCTTTCAGTGCTGGCACTTTTCATCTCTGAGCAATTGCTGGACGTTTGCAATTTCTCACCTGAGCTCTCTTTAGAGTGCGCGAGAGGATGAGCAGAAGTTTAGGTGGCTAGAGAAGCCCAGAGCCCCAGTGTTCTTAGGCCTACAAAAGCGCTTCCAAGGAAGGGTGCTGGCTAGCAACAGCTTTCAGTGCTGGCACTTTTCGTCTCTGCGCAATTGCTGGACGTTTGCAATTTCTCACCTGAGCTCTCTTTAGAGTGCGCGAGAGGATGAGCAGAAGATGAGGTGGCTAGAGAAGCCCAGAGCCCCAGTGTTCTTAGGCCTACAAAAGCGCTTCCAAGGAAGGGTGCTGGCTAGCAACAGCTTTCAGTGCTGGCACTTTTCAGCTCTGAGCAATTGCTTGACGTTTGCAATTTCTCAGCTCGTGTCTACCGACGGAAAGAGAATGACCGTGACGTTTGGTGGGTAGAGAAGGGCAAAGCCCCAGTGTTACTGCGCCTGTGAAAGCGCTTCCAAGGAAGGGTGCTGGCTAGCAAGAGCTTTCAGTGCTGGCACTTTTCAGCTCTGAGCAATTGCTCGACGTTTGCAATTTCTCAGCTCGTGTCTACGAGACGGAAAGAGAAGGACCGTGACGTTTGGTGGGTAGAGAAGCGCAAAGCCCCAGTGTTACTGCGCCTACAAAAGCGCTTCCAAGGAAGGGTGCTGGCTAGCAAGAGCTTTCAGTGCTGGCACTTTTCATCTCTGAGCAATTGCTCGACGTTTGCAATTTCTCAGGTCGTGTCTACGAGACGGAAAGAGAATGACCGTGACGTTTGGTGGCTAGAGAAGCGCAAAGCCCCAGTGTTACTGCGCCTGTGAAAGCACTTCCAAGGAAGGGTGCTGGCTAGCAACAGCTTTCAGTGCTGGCACTTTTCATCTCTGAGCAATTGCTCGACGTTTGCAATTTCTCAGCTCGTGTCTACGAGACGGAAAGAGAAGGACCGTGACGTTTGGTGCGTAGAAAAGTGCAAAGCCCCAGTGTTGCTGCGCCTGTGAAAGCGCTTCCAAGGAAGGGTGCTGGCTAGCAACAGCTTTCAGTGCTGGCACTTTTCGTCTCTGAGCAATTGCTGGACGTTTGCAATTTCTCACCTGAGCTCTCTTTAGAGTGCGCGAGAGGATGAGCAGAAGATGAGGTGGCTAGAGAAGCCCAGAGCCCCAGTGTTCTTAGGCCTACAAAAGCGCTTCCAAGGAAGGGTGCTGGCTAGCAACAGCTTTCAGTGCTGGCACTTTTCATCTCTGAGCAATTGCTCGACGTTTGCAATTTCTCAGCTCGTGTCTACGAGGCGGAAAGAGAAGGACCGTGACGTTTGGTGGCTAGAGAAGCGCAAAGCCCCAGTGTTACTGCGCCTGTGAAAGCGCTTCCAAGGAAGGGTGCTGGCTAGCAACAGCTTTCAGTGCTGGCACTTTTCATCTCTGAGCAATTGCTGGACGTTTGCAATTTCTCAGCTCGTGTCTACGAGACGGAAAGAGAATGACCGTGACCTTTGGTGGCTAGAGAAGCGCAAAGCCCCAGTGTTACTGCGCCTGTGAAAGCGCTTCCAAGGAAGGGTGCTGGCTAGCAACAGCTTTCAGTGCTGGCACTTTTCATCTCTGAGCAATTGCTTGACGTTTGCAATTTCTCAGCTCGTGTCTACGAGACGGAGAGATAGTGACCGTGACGTTTGGTGGGTAGAGAAGCGCAAAGCCACAGTGTTACTGCGCCTGTGAAAGCGCTTCCAAGGAAGGGTGCTGGCTAGCAAGAGCTTTCAGTGCTGGCACTTTTCGTCTCTGAGCAATTGCTCGACGTTTGCAATTTCTCACCTGAGCTCTCTTTAGAGTGCGCGAGAGGATGAGCAGAAGATGAGGTGGCTAGAGAAGCCCTGAGCCCCAGTGTTCTTAGGCCTACAAAAGCGCTTCCAAGGAAGGGTGCTGGCTAGCAACAGCTTTCAGTGCTGGCACTTTTCATCTCTGAGCAATTGCTCGACGTTTGCAATTTCTCAGCTCGTGTCTACCGACGGAAAGAGAAGGACCGTGACCTTTGGTGCGTAGAGAAGCGCAAAGCCCCAGTGTTGCTGCGCCTGTGAAAGCGCTTCCAAGGAAGGGTGCTGGCTAGCAAGAGCTTTCAGTGCTGGCACTTTTCATCTCTGAGCAATTGCTGGATGTTTGCAATTTCTCACCTGAGCTCTCTTTAGAGTGCGCGAGAGGATGAGCAGAAGATGAGGTGGCTAGAGAAGCCCAGAGCCCCAGTGTTCTTAGGCCTACAAAAGCGCTTCCAAGGAAGGGTGCTGGCTAGCAAGAGCTTTCAGTGCTGGCACTTTTCATCTCTGAGCAATTGCTGGACGTTTGCAATTTCTCAGCTCGTGTTTACCGACGGAAAGAGAATGACCGTGACGTTTGGTGGCTAGAGAAGCGCAAAGCCCCAGTGTTACTGCGCCTGTAAAGCGCTTCCAAGGAAGGGTGCTGGCTAGCAACAGCTTTCAGTGCTGGCACTTTTCATCTCTGAGCAATTGCTCGACGTTTGCAATTTCTCAGCTCGTGTCTACCGACGGAAAGAGAAGGACCGTGACGTTTGGTGCGTATAGAAGCGCAAAGCCCCAGTGTTGCTGCGCCTGTGAAAGCACTTCCAAGGAAGGGTGCTGGCTAGCAACAGCTTTCAGTGCTGGCACTTTTCATCTCTGAGCAATTGCTGGACGTTTGCAATTTCTCAGCTCATGTCTACGAGACGGAAAGAGAATGACCGTGACGTTTGGTGCGTATAGAAGCGCAAAGCCCCAGTGTTGCTGCGCCTGTGAAAGTGCTTCCAAGGAAGGGTGCTGGCTAGCAAAAGCTTTCAGTGCTGGCACTTTTCTTCTCTGAGCATTTGCTAGACGTTTGCAATTTCTCCCCTGAGCTCTCTTTAGAGTGCGCGAGAGGATGAGCAGAAGATGAGGTGGCTAAAGAAGCCCAGAGCCCCAGTGTTCTTAGGCCTACAAAAGCGCTTCCAAGGAAGGGTGCTGGCTAGCAAGAGCTTTCAGTGCTGGCACTTTTCATCTCTGAGCAATTGCTGGACGTTTGCAATTTCTCAGCTCGTGTCTACGAGACGGAGAGATAGTGACCGTGACGTTTGGTGGGTAGAGAAGCGCAAAGCCCCAGTGTTACTGCTCCTGTGAAAGCGCTTCCAAGGAAGGGTGCTGGCTAGCAACAGCTTTCAGTGCTGGCACTTTTCATCTCTGAGCAATTGCTGGACGTTTGCAATTTCTCCCCTGAGCTCTCTTTAGAGTGCGCGAGAGGATGAGCAGAAGATGAGGTGGCTAGAGAAGCCCAGAGCCCCAGTGTTCTTAGGCCTACAAAAGCGCTTCCAAGGAAGGGTGCTGGCTAGCAACAGCTTTCAGTGCTGGCACTTTTCATCTCTGAGCAATTGCTCGACGTTTGCAATTTCTCAGCTCGTGTCTAGGAGACGGAAAGAGAAGGACCGTGACGTTTGGTGGCTAGAGAAGCGCAAAGCCCCAGTGTTACTGCGCCTGTAAAGCGCTTCCAAGGAAGGGTGCTGGCTAGCAAGAGCTTTCAGTGCTGGCACTTTTCATCTCTGAGCAATTGCTGGACGTTTGCAATTTCTCAGCTCGTGTCTACGAGACGGAAAGAGAATGACCGTGACGTTTAGTGCGTATAGAAGCGCAAAGCCCCAGTGTTGCTGCGCCTGTGAAAGCGCTTCCAAGGAAGGGTGCTGGCTAGCAAGAGCTTTCAGTGCTGGCACTTTTCATCTCTGAGCAATTGCTGGATGTTTGCAATTTCTCACCTGAGCTCTCTTTAGAGTGCGCGAGAGGATGAGCAGAAGATGAGGTGGCTAGAGAAGCCCAGAGCCCCAGTGTTCTTAGGCCTACAAAAGCGCTTCCAAGGAAGGGTGCTGGCTAGCAAGAGCTTTCAGTGCTGGCACTTTTCATCTCTGAGCAATTGCTAGACGTTTGCAATTTCTCAGCTCGTGTCTACCGACGGAAAGAGAATGATCGTGACGTTTGGTGGCTAGAGAAGCGCAAAGCCCCAGTGTTACTGCGCCTGTAAAGCGCTTCCAAGGAAGGGTGCTGGCTAGCAACAGCTTTCAGTGCTGGCACTTTTCATCTCTGAGCAATTGCTCGACGTTTGCAATTTCTCAGCTCGTGTCTACGAGACGGAAAGAGAAGGACCGTGACGTTTGGTGCGTATAGAAGCGCAAAGCCCCAGTGTTGCTGCGCCTGTGAAAGCGCTTCCAAGGAAGGGTGCTGGCTAGCAACAGCTTTCAGTGCTGGCACTTTTCATCTCTGAGCAATTGCTCGACTTTTGCAATTTCTCACCTGAGCTCTCTTTAGAGTGCGCGAGAGGATGAGCAGAAGATGAGGTGGCTAGAGAAGCCCAGAGCCCCAGTGTTCTTAGGCCTACAAAAGCGCTTCCAAGGAAGGGGGCTGGCTAGCAAGAGCTTTCAGTGCTGGCACTTTTCATCTCTGAGCAATTGCTGGACGTTTGCAATTTCTCAGCTCGTGTCTAACGACGGAAAGAGAAGGACCGTGACGTTTGGTGGGTAGAGAAGCGCAAAGCCCCAGTGTTACTGCGCCTGTAAAGCGCTTCCAAGGAAGGGTGCTGGCTAGCAAAAGCTTTCAGTGCTGGCACTTTTCATCTCTGAGCAATTGCTCGACGTTTGCAATTTCTCAGCTCGTGTCTACCGACGGAAAGAGAAGGACCGTGACGTTTGGTGGGTAGAGAAGCGCAAAGCCCCAGTGTTACTGCGCCTGTAAAGCGCTTCCAAGGAAGGGTGCTGGCTAGCAACAGCTTTCAGTGCTGGCACTTTTCATCTCTGAGCAATTGCTCGACGTTTGCAATTTCTCAGCTCGTGTCTACGAGACGGAAAGAGAAGGACCGTGACGTTTGGTGCGTATAGAAGCGCAAAGCCCCAGTGTTGCTGTGCCTGTGAAAGCGCTTCCAAGGAAGGGTGCTGGCTAGCAAGAGCTTTCAGTGCTGGCACTTTTCATCTCTGAGCAATTGCTGGACGTTTGCAATTTCTCACCTGAGCTCTCTTTAGAGTGCGCGAGAGGATGAGCAGAAGATGAGGTGGCTAGAGAAGCCCAGAGCCCCAGTGTTCTTAGGCCTACAAAAGCGCTTCCAAGGAAGGGTGCTGGCTAGCAAGAGCTTTCAGTGCTGGCACTTTTCATCTCTGAGCAATTGCTCGACATTTGCAATTTCTCAGCTCATGTCTACGAGACGGAAAGAGAATGACCGTGACGTTTGGTGCGTATAGAAGCGCAAAGCCCCAGTGTTGCTGCGCCTGTGAAAGTGCTTCCAAGGAAGGGTGCTGGCTAGCAACAGCTTTCAGTGCTGGCACTTTTCATCTCTGAGCAATTGCTCGACGTTTGCAATTTCTCACCTGAGCTCTCTTTAGAGTGCGCGAGAGGATGAGCAGAAGATGAGGTGGCTAGAGAAGCCCAGAGCCCCAGTGTTCTTAGGCCTACAAAAGCGCTTCCAAGGAAGGGTGCTAGCTAGCAAGAGCTTTCAGTGCTGGCACTTTTCATCTCTGAGCAATTGCTCGACGTTTGCAATTTCTCAGCTCGTGTCTACGAGACGGAGAGATAGTGACCGTGACGTTTGGTGGGTAGAGAAGCGCAAAGCCCCAGTGTTACTGCGCCTGTGAAAGCGCTTCCAAGGAAGGGTGCTGGCTAGCAACAGCTTTCAGTGCTGGCACTTTTCATCTCTGAGCAATTGCTCGACTTTTGCAATTTCTCACCTGAGCTCTCTTTAGAGTGTGCGAGAGGATGAGCAGAAGATGAGGTGGCTAGAGAAGCCCAGAGCCCCAGTGTTCTTAGGCCTACAAAAGCGCTTCCAAGGAAGGGTGCTGGCTAGCAAGAGCTTTCAGTGCTGGCACTTTTCATCTCTGAGCAATTGCTGGACGTTTGCAATTTCTCAGCTCGTGTCTACGAGACGGAAAGAAAAGGACCATGACGTTTGGTGCGTATAGAAGCGCAAAGCCCCAGTGTTGCTGCGCCTGTGAAAGCGCTTCCAAGGAAGGGTGCTGGCTAGCAACAGCTTTCAGTGCTGGCACTTTTCGTCTCTGAGCAATTGCTGGACGTTTGCAATTTCTCAGCTCGTGTCTACCGACGGAAAGAGAAGGACCGTGACGTTTGGTGCGTATAGAAGCGCAAAGCCCCAGTGTTGCTGCGCCTGTGAAAGCGCTTCCAAGGAAGGGTGCTGGCTAGCAACAGCTTTCAGTGCTGGCACTTTTCTTCTCTGAGCAATTGCTGGACGTTTGCAATTTCTCCCCTGAGCTCTCTTTAGAGTGCGCGAGAGGATGAGCAGAAGATGAGATGGCTAGAGAAGCCCAGAGCCCCAGTGTTCTTAGGCCTACAAAAGCGCTTCCAAGGAAGGGTGCTGGCTAGCAACAGCTTTCAGTGCTGGCACTTTTCATCTCTGAGCAATTGCTGGACATTTGCAATTTCTCAGCTTGTGTCTACGAGACGGAAAGAGAAGGACCTTGACGTTTGGTGGGTAGAGAAGCGCAAAGCCCCAGTGTTACTGCGCCTGTAAAGCGCTTGCAAGGAAGGGTGCTGGCTAGCAACAGCTTTCAGTGCTGGCACTTTTCATCTCTGAGCAATTGCTCGACGTTTGCAATTTCTCAGCTCGTGTCTACGAGACGGAAAGAGAAGGACCGTGACGTTTGGTGCGTATAGAAGCGCAAAGCCCCAGTGTTGCTGCGCCTGTGAAAGCGCTTCCAAGGAAGGGTGCTGGCTAGCAACAGCTTTCAGTGCTGGCACTTTTCATCTCTGAGCAATTGCTCGACGTTTGCAATTTCTCACCTGAGCTCTCTTT
This sequence comes from Sarcoramphus papa, assembly GCA_037962945.1. Lineage (NCBI taxonomy): Eukaryota > Metazoa > Chordata > Aves > Accipitriformes > Cathartidae > Sarcoramphus > Sarcoramphus papa. The sequence continues at coordinate 3,672,529 of JBBMRM010000084.1, read as the reverse complement.
AGAGTGCGCGAGAGGATGAGCAGAAGATGAGGTGGCTAGAGAAGCCCAGAGCCCCAGTGTTCTTAGGTCTACAAAAGCGCTTCCAAGGAAGGGTGCTGGCTAGCAAGAGCTTTCAGTGCTGGCACTTTTCATCTCTGAGCAATTGCTCGACGTTTGCAATTTCTCAGCTCGTGTCTACGAGACGGAAAGAGAAGGACCGTGACGTTTGGTGCGTATAGAAGCGCAAAGCCCCAGTGTTACTGCGCCTGTAAAGCGCTTCCAAGGAAGGGTGCTGGCTAGCAAGAGCTTTCAGTGCTGGCACTTTTCATCTCTGAGCAATTGCTCGACGTTTGCAATTTCTCACCTGAGCTCTCTTTAGAGTGCGCGAGAGGATGAGCAGAAGATGAGGTGGCTAGAGAAGCCCAGAGCCCCAGTGTTCTTAGGCCTACAAAAGCGCTTCCAAGGAAGGGTGCTGGCTAGCAACAGCTTTCAGTGCTGGCACTTTTCAGCTCTGAGCAATTGCTCGACGTTTGCAATTTCTCAGCTCGTGTCTACCGACGGAAAGAGAAGGACCGTGACCTTTGGTGCGTAGAGAAGCGCAAAGCCCCAGTGCTGCTGCGCCTGTGAAAGCGCTTCCAAGGAAGGGTGCTGGCTAGCAACAGCTTTCAGTGCTGGCACTTTTCGTCTCTGAGCAATTGCTGGACTTTTGCAATTTCTCAGGTCGTGTCTAGGAGACGGAAAGAGAAGGACCGTGACGTTTAGTGCGTATAGAAGCGCAAAGCCCCAGTGTTGCTGCGCCTGTGAAAGCGCTTCCAAGGAAGGGTGCTGGCTAGCAACAGCTTTCAGTGCTGGCACTTTTCATCTCTGAGCAATTGCTGGACGTTTGCAATTTCTCACCTGAGCTCTCTTTAGAGTGCGCGAGAGGATGAGCAGAAGATGAGGTGGCTAGAGAAGCCCAGAGCCCCACTGTTCTTAGGCCTACAAAAGCGCTTCCAAGGAAGGGTGCTGGCTAGCAACAGCTTTCAGTGCTGGCACTTTTCATCTCGGAGCAATTGCTCGATGTTTGCAATTTCTCAGCTCGTGTCTACGAGACGGAAAGAGAATGACCGTGACCTTTGGTGGCTAGAGAAGCGCAAAGCCCCAGTGTTACTGCGCCTGTGAAAGCGCTTCCAAGGAAGGGTGCTGGCTAGCAAGAGCTTTCAGTGCTGGCACTTTTCATCTCTGAGCAATTGCTTGACGTTTGCAATTTCTCAGCTCGTGTCTACGAGACGGAGAGATAGTGACCGTGACGTTTGGTGGGTAGAGAAGCGCAAAGCCACAGTGTTACTGCGCCTGTGAAAGCGCTTCCAAGGAAGGGTGCTGGCTAGCAAGAGCTTTCAGTGCTGGCACTTTTCATCTCTGAGCAATTGCTCGACGTTTGCAATTTCTCCCCTGAGCTCTCTTTAGAGTGCGCGAGAGGATGAGCAGAAGATGAGGTGGCTAGAGAAGCCCAGAGCCCCAGTGTTCTTAGGCCTACAAAAGCGCTTCCAAGGAAGGGTGCTGGCTAGCAACAGCTTTCAGTGCTGGCACTTTTCATCTCTGAGCAATTGCTGGACGTTTGCAATTTCTCACCTGAGCTCTCTTTAGAGTGCGCGAGAGGATGAGCAGAAGTTTAGGTGGCTAGAGAAGCCCAGAGCCCCAGTGTTCTTAGGCCTACAAAAGCGCTTCCAAGGAAGGGTGCTGGCTAGCAACAGCTTTCAGTGCTGGCACTTTTCGTCTCTGCGCAATTGCTGGACGTTTGCAATTTCTCACCTGAGCTCTCTTTAGAGTGCGCGAGAGGATGAGCAGAAGTTTAGGTGGCTAGAGAAGCCCAGAGCCCCAGTGTTCTTAGGCCTACAAAAGCGCTTCCAAGGAAGGGTGCTGGCTAGCAACAGCTTTCAGTGCTGGCACTTTTCAGCTCTGAGCAATTGCTTGACGTTTGCAATTTCTCAGCTCGTGTCTACCGACGGAAAGAGAATGACCGTGACGTTTGGTGGGTAGAGAAGGGCAAAGCCCCAGTGTTACTGCGCCTGTGAAAGCGCTTCCAAGGAAGGGTGCTGGCTAGCAAGAGCTTTCAGTGCTGGCACTTTTCAGCTCTGAGCAATTGCTCGACGTTTGCAATTTCTCAGCTCGTGTCTACGAGACGGAAAGAGAAGGACCGTGACGTTTGGTGGCTAGAGAAGCGCAAAGCCCCAGTGTTACTGCGCCTACAAAAGCGCTTCCAAGGAAGGGTGCTGGCTAGCAAGAGCTTTCAGTGCTGGCACTTTTCATCTCTGAGCAATTGCTCGACGTTTGCAATTTCTCAGGTCGTGTCTACGAGACGGAAAGAGAATGACCGTGACGTTTGGTGGCTAGAGAAGCGCAAAGCCCCAGTGTTACTGCGCCTGTGAAAGCACTTCCAAGGAAGGGTGCTGGCTAGCAAGAGCTTTCAGTGCTGGCACTTTTCATCTCTGAGCAATTGCTCGACGTTTGCAATTTCTCAGCTCGTGTCTAGGAGACGGAAAGAGAAGGACCGTGACGTTTGGTGCGTAGAAAAGTGCAAAGCCCCAGTGTTGCTGCGCCTGTGAAAGCGCTTCCAAGGAAGGGTGCTGGCTAGCAAGAGCTTTCAGTGCTGGCACTTTTCTTCTCTGAGCAATTGCTGGACGTTTGCAATTTCTCACCTGAGCTCTCTTTAGAGTGCGCGAGAGGATGAGCAGAAGATGAGGTGGCTAGAGAAGCCCAGAGCCCCAGTGTTCTTAGGCCTACAAAAGCGCTTCCAAGGAAGGGTGCTGGCTAGCAACAGCTTTCAGTGCTGGCACTTTTCATCTCTGAGCAATTGCTCGACGTTTGCAATTTCTCAGCTCGTGTCTACGAGGCGGAAAGAGAAGGACCGTGACGTTTGGTGGCTAGAGAAGCGCAAAGCCCCAGTGTTACTGCGCCTGTGAAAGCGCTTCCAAGGAAGGGTGCTGGCTAGCAACAGCTTTCAGTGCTGGCACTTTTCATCTCTGAGCAATTGCTGGACGTTTGCAATTTCTCAGCTCGTGTCTACGAGACGGAAAGAGAATGACCGTGACCTTTGGTGGCTAGAGAAGCGCAAAGCCCCAGTGTTACTGCGCCTGTGAAAGCGCTTCCAAGGAAGGGTGCTGGCTAGCAACAGCTTTCAGTGCTGGCACTTTTCATCTCTGAGCAATTGCTTGACGTTTGCAATTTCTCAGCTCGTGTCTACGAGACGGAGAGATAGTGAACGTGACGTTTGGTGGGTAGAGAAGCGCAAAGCCACAGTGTTACTGCGCCTGTGAAAGCGCTTCCAAGGAAGGGTGCTGGCTAGCAAGAGCTTTCAGTGCTGGCACTTTTCATCTCTGAGCAATTGCTGGACGTTTGCAATTTCTCCCCTGAGCTCTCTTTAGAGTGCGCGAGAGGATGAGCAGAAGATGAGGTGGCTAGAGAAGCCCAGAGCCCCAGTGTTCTTAGGCCTACAAAAGCGCTTCCAAGGAAGGGTGCTGGCTAGCAAGAGCTTTCAGTGCTGGCACTTTTCATCTCTGAGCAATTGCTCGACGTTTGCAATTTCTCAGCTCGTGTCTACGAGACGGAAAGAGAAGGACCATGACGTTTGGTGCATATAGAAGCGCAAAGCCCCAGTGTTACTGCGCCTGTGAAAGCGCTTCCAAGGAAGGGTGCTGGCTAGCAACAGCTTTCAGTGCTGGCACTTTTCATCTCTGAGCAATTGCTCGACGTTTGCAATTTCTCAGCTCGTGTCTACGAGACGGAAAGAGAAGGACCGTGACGTTTGGTGCGTATAGAAGCGCAAAGCCCCAGTGTTGCTGCGCCTGTGAAAGCGCTTCCAAGGAAGGGTGCTGGCTAGCAACAGCTTTCAGTGCTGGCACTTTTCTTCTCTGAGCATTTGCTAGACGTTTGCAATTTCTCACCTGAGCTCTCTTTAGAGTGCGCGAGAGGATGAGCAGAAGATGAGGTGGCTAGAGAAGCCCAGAGCCCCAGTGTTCTTAGGCCTACAAAAGCGCTTCCAAGGAAGGGTGCTGGCTAGCAAGAGCTTTCAGTGCTGGCACTTTTCTTCTCTGAGCAATTGCTCGACGTTTGCAATTTCTCAGCTCGTGTCTACGAGACGGAAAGAGAAGGACCGTGACGTTTGGTGCGTATAGAAGCGCAAAGCCCCAGTGTTACTGCGCCTGTGAAAGCACTTCCAAGGAAGGGTGCTGGCTAGCAACAGCTTTCAGTGCTGGCACTTTTCTTCTCTGAGCAATTGCTGGACGTTTACAATTTCTCACCTGAGCTCTCTTTAGAGTGCGCGAGAGGATGAGCAGAAGATGAGGTGGCTAGAGAAGCCCAGAGCCCCAGTGTTCTTAGGCCTACAAAAGCACTTCCAAGGAAGGGTGCTGGCTAGCAACAGCTTTCAGTGCTGGCACTTTTCATCTCTGAGCAATTGCTCGACGTTTGCAATTTCTCAGCTCGTGTCTACGAGGCGGAAAGAGAATGACAGTGACGTTTGGTGGCTAGAGAAGCACAAAGCCCCAGTGTTACTGCGCCTGTGAAAGCGCTTCCAAGGAAGGGTGCTGGCTAGCAACAGCTTTCAGTGCTGGCACTTTTCATCTCTGAGCAATTGCTGGACGTTTGCAATTTCTCCCCTGAGCTCTCTTTAGAGTGCGCGAGAGGATGAGCAGAAGATGAGGTGGCTAGAGAAGCCCAGAGCCCCAGTGTTCTTAGGCCTACAAAAGCGCTTCCAAGGAAGGGTGCTGGCTAGCAACAGCTTTCAGTGCTGGCACTTTTCAGCTCTGAGCAATTGCTCGACGTTTGCAATTTCTCAGCTCGTGTCTACGAGACGGAAAGAGAAGGACCATGACGTTTGGTGGCTAGAGAAGCGCAAAGCCCCAGTGTTACTGCGACTGTAAAGCGCTTCCAAGGAAGGGTGCTGGCTAGCAAGAGCTTTCAGTGCTGGCACTTTTCAGCTCTGAGCAATTGCTCGACGTTTTCAATTTCTCAGCTCGTGTCTAGGAGACGGAAAGAGAATGACCGTGACCTTTGGTGGCTAGAGAAGCGCAAAGCCACAGTGTTACTGCGCCTGTGAAAGCGCTTCCAAGGAAGGGTGCTGGCTAGCAACAGCTTTCAGTGCTGGCACTTTTCAGCTCTGAGCAATTGCTCGACGTTTGCAATTTCTCAGCTCGTGTCTACGAGACGGAAAGAGAATGACCGTGACGTTTGGTGCATATAGAAGCGCAAAGCCCCAGTGTTGCTGCGCCTGTGAAAGCGCTTCCAAGGAAGGGTGCTGGCTAGCAACAGCTTTCAGTGCTGGCACTTTTCAGCTCTGAGCAATTGCTCGACGTTTGCAATTTCTCAGCTCGTGTCTACGAGACGGAAAGAGAATGACCGTGACGTTTGGTGCGTATAGAAGCGCAAAGCCCCAGTGTTGCTGCGCCTGTGAAAGCGCTTCCAAGGAAGGGTGCTGGCTAGCAACAGCTTTCAGTGCTGGCACTTTTCAGCTCTGAGCAATTGCTCGACGTTTGCAATTTCTCACCTGAGCTCTCTTCAGAGTGCGCGAGAGGATGAGCAGAAGATGAGGTGGCTAGAGAAGCCCAGAGCCCCAGTGTTCTTAGGCCTATAAAAGCGCTTCCAAGGAAGGGGGTTGGCTAGCAAGAGCTTTCAGTGCTGGCACTTTTCATCTCGGAGCAATTGCTGGACGTTTGCAATTTCTCAGCTCGTGTCTACGAGATGGAAAGAGAATGACCGTGACCTTTGGTGGCTAGAGAAGCGCAAAGCCACAGTGTTACTGCGCCTGTGAAAGCGCTTCCAAGGAAGGGTGCTGGCTAGCAAGAGCTTTCAGTGCTGGCACTTTTCATCTCTGAGCAATTGCTGGACGTTTGCAATTTCTCAGCTCGTGTCTACCGACGGAAAGAGAAGGACCGTGACGTTTGGTGCGTATAGAAGCGCAAAGCCCCAGTGTTGCTGCGCCTGTGAAAGCGCTTCCAAGGAAGGGTGCTGGCTAGCAACAGCTTTCAGTGCTGGCACTTTTCATCTCTGAGCAATTGCTCGACGTTTGCAATTTCTCAGCTCGTGTCTAGGAGACGGAAAGAGAATGACCGTGACGTTTGGTGCGTAGAAAAGTGCAAAGCCCCAGTGTTGCTGCGCCTGTGAAAGCGCTTCCAAGGAAGGGTGCTGGCTAGCAACAGCTTTCAGTGCTGGCACTTTTCTTCTCTGAGCAATTGCTGGACGTTTGCAATTTCTCACCTGAGCTCTCTTTAGAGTGCGCGAGAGGATGAGCAGAAGATGAGGTGGCTAGAGAAGCCCAGAGCCCCACTGTTCTTAGGCCTACAAAAGCGCTTCCAAGGAAGGGTGCTGGCTAGCAACAGCTTTCAGTGCTGGCACTTTTCATCTCTGAGCAATTGCTGGACATTTGCAATTTCTCAGCTCGTGTCTACCGACGGAAAGAGAAGGACCTTGACGTTTGGTGGGTAGAGAAGCGCAAAGCCCCAGTGTTGCTGCGCCTGTAAAGCGCTTCCAAGGAAGGGTGCTGGCTAGCAACAGCTTTCAGTGCTGGCACTTTTCATCTCTGAGCAATTGCTCGACGTTTGCAATTTCTCAGCTCGTGTCTACGAGACGGAAAAAGAAGGACCGTGACGTTTGGTGGCTAGAGAAGCGCAAAGCCCCAGTGTTGCTGCGCCTGTGAAAGCGCTTCCAAGGAAGGGTGCTGGCTAGCAACAGCTTTCAGTGCTGGCACTTTTCATCTCTGAGCAATTGCTCGACGTTTGCAATTTCTCACCTGAGCTCTCTTTAGAGTGCGCGAGAGGATGAGCAGAAGATGAGGTGGCTAGAGAAGCCCAGAGCCCCACTGTTCTTAGGCCTACAAAAGCGCTTCCAAGGAAGGGTGCTGGCTAGCAACAGCTTTCAGTGCTGGCACTTTTCATCTCTGAGCAATTGCTCGACGTTTGCAATTTCTCAGCTCGTGTCTACGAGACGGAAAGAGAAGGACCGTGACGTTTGGTGCGTATAGAAGCGTAAAGCCCCAGTGTTACTGCGCCTGTAAAGCGCTTCCAAGGAAGGGTGCTGGCTAGCAACAGCTTTCAGTGCTGGCACTTTTCATCTCTGAGCAATTGCTCGACGTTTGCAATTTCTCACCTGAGCTCTCTTTAGAGTGCGCGAGAGGATGAGCAGAAGATGAGGTGGCTAGAGAAGCCCAGAGCCCCAGTCTTCTTAGGCCTACAAAAGCGCTTCCAAGGAAGGGTGCTGGCTAGCAACAGCTTTCAGTGCTGGCACTTTTCATCTCTGAGCAATTGCTCGACGTTTGCAATTTCTCAGCTCGTGTCTACGAGACGGAAAGAGAAGGACCGTGACGTTTGGTGCGTATAGAAGCGCAAAGCCCCAGTGTTACTGCGCCTGTGAAAGCACTTCCAAGGAAGGGTGCTGGCTAGCAAGAGCTTTCAGTGCTGGCACTTTTCATCTCTGAGCAATTGCTCGACGTTTGCAATTTCTCAGCTCGTGTCTAGGAGACGGAAAGAGAAGGACCGTGACGTTTGCTGCGTAGAAAAGTGCAAAGCCCCAGTGTTGCTGTGCCTGTGAAAGCGCTTCCAAGGAAGGGTGCTGGCTAGCAAGAGCTTTCAGTGCTGGCACTTTTCTTCTCTGAGCAATTGCTGGACGTTTGCAATTTCTCACCTGAGCTCTCTTTAGAGTGCGCGAGAGGATGAGCAGAAGATGAGGTGGCTAGAGAAGCCCAGAGCCCCAGTGTTCTTAGGCCTACAAAAGCACTTCCAAGGAAGGGTGCTGGCTAGCAACAGCTTTCAGTGCTGGCACTTTTCATCTCTGAGCAATTGCTCGACGTTTGCAATTTCTCAGCTCGTGTCTACGAGGCGGAAAGAGAAGGACCGTGACGTTTGGTGGGTAGAGAAGCGCAAAGCCACAGTGTTACTGCGCCTGTGAAAGCGCTTCCAAGGAAGGGTGCTGGCTAGCAACAGCTTTCAGTGCTGGCACTTTTCATCTCTGAGCAATTGCTCGACGTTTGCAATTTCTCAGCTCGTGTCTACGAGACGGAAAGAGAATGACCGTGACCTTTGGTGGCTAGAGAAGCGCAAAGCCCCAGTGTTACTGCGCCTGTGAAAGCGCTTCCAAGGAAGGGTGCTGGCTAGCAACAGCTTTCAGTGCTGGCACTTTTCATCTCTGAGCAATTGCTTGACGTTTGCAATTTCTCAGCTCGTGTCTACGAGACGGAGAGATAGTGACCGTGACGTTTGGTGGCTAGAGAAGCGCAAAGCCACAGTGTTACTGCGCCTGTGAAAGCGCTTCCAAGGAAGGGTGCTGGCTAGCAAGAGCTTTCAGTGCTGGCACTTTTCATCTCTGAGCAATTGCTCGACGTTTGCAATTTCTCCCCTGAGCTCTCTTTAGAGTGCGCGAGAGGATGAGCAGAAGATGAGGTGGCTAGAGAAGCCCAGAGCCCCAGTGTTCTTAGGCCTACAAAAGCGCTTCCAAGGAAGGGTGCTGGCTAGCAAGAGCTTTCAGTGCTGGCACTTTTCAGCTCTGAGCAACTGCTCGACGTTTGCAATTTCTCAGCTCGTGTCTACGAGACGGAAAGAGAATGACCATGACGTTTGGTGCATATAGAAGCGCAAAGCCCCAGTGTTATGCGCCTGTGAAAGCGCTTCCAAGGAAGGGTGCTGGCTAGCAAGAGCTTTCAGTGCTGGCACTTTTCATCTCTGAGCAATTGCTCGACGTTTGCAATTTCTCAGCTCGTGTCTAGGAGACGGAAAGAGAAGGACCATGACGTTTCGTGGGTAGAGAAGCGCAAAGCCCCAGTGTTACTGCGCCTGTGAAAGCGCTTCCAAGGAAGGGTGCTGGCTAGCAAGAGCTTTCAGTGCTGGCACTTTTCAGCTCTGAGCAATTGCTTGACGTTTGCAATTTCTCAGGTCGTGTCTACGAGACGGAAAGAGAATGACCGTGACGTTTGGTGCGTATAGAAGCGCAAAGCCCCAGTGTTACTGCGCCTGTGAAAGCACTTCCAAGGAAGGGTGCTGGCTAGCAACAGCTTTCAGTGCTGGCACTTTTCATCTCTGAGCAATTGCTCGACGTTTGCAATTTCTCAGCTCGTGTCTAGGAGACGGAAAGAGAAGGACCGTGACGTTTGGTGCGTAGAAAAGTGCAAAGCCCCAGTGTTGCTGCGCCTGTGAAAGCGCTTCCAAGGAAGGGTGCTGGCTAGCAACAGCTTTCAGTGCTGGCACTTTTCTTCTCTGAGCAATTGCTGGATGTTTACAATTTCTCACCTGAGCTCTCTTTAGAGTGCGCGAGAGGATGAGCAGAAGATGAGGTGGCTAGAGAAGCCCAGAGCCCCAGTGTTCTTAGGCCTACAAAAGCACTTCCAAGGAAGGGTGCTGGCTAGCAACAGCTTTCAGTGCTGGCACTTTTCATCTCTGAGCAATTGCTCGACGTTTGCAATTTCTCAACTCGTGTCTACGAGACGGAGAGATAGTGACCGTGACGTTTGGTGGCTAGAGAAGCGCAAAGCCCCAGTGTTACTGCGCCTGTGAAAGCGCTTCCAAGGAAGGGTGCTGGCTAGCAACAGCTTTCAGTGCTGGCACTTTTCATCTCTGAGCAATTGCTGGACGTTTGCAATTTCTCACCTGAGCTCTCTTTAGAGTGCGCGAGAGGATGAGCAGAAGATGAGGTGGCTAGAGAAGCCCAGAGCCCCAGTGTTCTTAGGCCTACAAAAGCGCTTCCAAGGAAGGGTGCTGGCTAGCAACAGCTTTCAGTGCTGGCACTTTTCATCTCTGAGCAATTGCTCGACGTTTGCAATTTCTCAGCTCGTGTCTAGGAGACGGAAAGAGAAGGACCATGACGTTTGGTGGCTAGAGAAGCGAAAAGCCCCAGTGTTGCTGCGCCTGTAAAGCGCTTCCAAGGAAGGGTGCTGGCTAGCAAGAGCTTTCAGTGCTGGCACTTTTCTTCTCTGAGCATTTGCTCGACGTTTGCAATTTCTCAGCTCGTGTCTAGGAGACGGAAAGAGAAGGAACGTGACCTTTGGTGGCTAGAGAAGCGCAAAGCCCCAGTGTTACTGCGCCTGTGAAAGCGCTTCCAAGGAAGGGTGCTGGCTAGCAACAGCTTTCAGCGCTGGCACTTTTCATCTCTGAGCAATTGCTCGACGTTTGCAATTTCTCAGCTCGTGTCTCCGAGACGGAAAGAGAATGACCGTGACGTTTGGTGCGTATAGAAGCGCAAAGCCCCAGTGTTGCTGCGCCTGTGAAAGCGCTTCCAAGGAAGGGTGCTGGCTAGCAACAGCTTTCAGTGCTGGCACTTTTCATCTCTGAGCAATTGCTCGACGTTTGCAATTTCTCAGCTCGTGTCTACGAGACGGAAAGAGAATGACCGTGACGTTTGGTGCGTATAGAAGCGCAAAGCCCCAGTGTTGCTGCGCCTGTGAAAGCACTTCCAAGGAAGGGTGCTGGCTAGCAACAGCTTTCAGTGCTGGCACTTTTCAGCTCTGAGCAATTGCTCGACGTTTGCAATTTCTCACCTGAGCTCTCTTCAGAGTGCGCGAGAGGATGAGCAGAAGATGAGGTGGCTAGAGAAGCCCAGAGCCCCAGTGTTCTTAGGCCTACAAAAGCGCTTCCAAGGAAGGGTGCTGGCTAGCAAGAGCTTTCAGTGCTGGCACTTTTCATCTCTGAGCAATTGCTGGACGTTTGCAATTTCTCAGCTCGTGTCTACGAGACGGAAAGAGAATGACCGCGACGTTTGGTGCGTATAGAAGTGCAAAGCACCAGTGTTACTGCGCCTGTAAAGCGCTTCCAAGGAAGGGTGCTGGCTAGCAAGAGCTTTCAGTGCTGGCACTTTTCTTCTCTGAGCATTTGCTAGACGTTTGCAATTTCTCCCCTGAGCTCTCTTTAGAGTGCGCGAGAGGATGAGCAGAAGATGAGGTGGCTAGAGAAGCCCAGAGCCCCAGTGTTCTTAGGCCTACAAAAGCGCTTCCAAGGAAGGGTGCTGGCTAGCAACAGCTTTCAGTGCTGGCACTTTTCATCTCTGAGCAATTGCTCGACGTTTGCAATTTCTCAGCTCGTGTCTACGAGACGGAAAGAGAAGGACCGTGACCTTTGGTGGCTAGAGAAGGGCAAAGCCCCAGTGTTACTGCGCCTGTGAAAGCGCTTCCAAGGAAGGGTGCTGGCTAGCAAGAGCTTTCAGTGCTGGCACTTTTCATCTCTGAGCAATTGCTCGACGTTTGCAATTTCTCCCCTGAGCTCTCTTTAGAGTGCGCGAGAGGATGAGCAGAAGATGAGGTGGCTAGAGAAGCCCAGAGCCCCAGTGTTCTTAGGCCTACAAAAGCGCTTCCAAGGAAGGGTGCTGGCTAGCAACAGCTTTCAGTGCTGGCACTTTTCATCTCTGAGCAATTGCTGGATGTTTGCAATTTCTCAGCTCGTGTCTACGAGACGGAAAGAGAAGGACCGTGACGTTTGGTGGGTAGAGAAGCGCAAAGCCACAGTGTTACTGCGCCTGTAAAGCGCTTCCAAGGAAAGGTGCTGGCTAGCAACAGCTTTCAGTGCTGGCACTTTTCATCTCTGAGCAATTGCTCGACGTTTGCAATTTCTCACCTGAGCTCTCTTTAGAGTGCGCGAGAGGATGAGCAGAAGATGAGGTGGCTAGAGAAGCCCAGAGCCCCAGTGTTCTTAGGCCTACAAAAGCGCTTCCAAGGAAGGGTGCTGGCTAGCAAGAGCTTTCAGTGCTGGCACTTTTCATCTCTGAGCAATTGCTCGACGTTTGCAATTTCTCAGCTCGTGTCTACCGACGGATAGAGAATGACCGTGACGTTTGGTGCGTATAGAAGCGCAAAGCCCCAGTGTTGCTGCGCCTGAGAAAGCGCTTCCAAGGAAGGGTGCTGGCTAGCAACAGCTTTCAGTGCTGGCACTTTTCTTCTCTGAGCATTTGCTCGACGTTTGCAATTTCTCACCTGAGCTCTCTTTAGAGTGCGCGAGAGGATGAGCAGAAGATGAGGTGGCTAGAGAAGCCCAGAGCCCCAGTGTTCTTAGGCCTACAAAAGCGCTTCCAAGGAAGGGTGCTGTCTAGCAACAGCTTTCAGTGCTGGCACTTTTCATCTCTGAGCAATTGCTGGACGTTTGCAATTTCTCAGCTCGTGTCTACGAGACGGAAAGAGAATGACCGTGACCTTTGGTGGCTAGAGAAGCGCAAAGCCCAAGTGTTACTGCGCCTGTGAAAGCGCTTCCAAGGAAGGGTGCTGGCTAGCAAGAGCTTTCAGTGCTGGCACTTTTCATCTCTGAGCAATTGCTGGACGTTTGCAATTTCTCAGCTCGTGTCTACCGACGGAAAGAGAAGGACCGTGACGTTTGGTGGCTAGAGAAGCGCAAAGCCCCAGTGTTGCTGCGCCTGTGAAAGCGCTTCCAAGGAAGGGTGCTGGCTAGCAACAGCTTTCAGTGCTGGCACTTTTCATCTCTGAGCAATTGCTCGACGTTTGCAATTTCTCAGCTATTGTCTACGAGACTGAAAGAGAATGACCGTGACGTTTGGTGCGTATAGAAGCGCAAAGCCCCAGTGTTACTGCGCCTGTGAAAGCACTTCCAAGGAAGGGTGCTGGCTAGCAACAGCTTTCAGTGCTGGCACTTTTCAGCTCTGAGCAATTGCTCGACGTTTGCAATTTCTCAGCTCGTGTCTAGGAGACGGAAAGAGAATGACCGTGACGTTTGGTGCGTAGAAAAGTGCAAAGCCCCAGTGTTGCTGCGCCTGTGAAAGCGCTTCCAAGGAAGGGTGCTGGCTAGCAACAGCTTTCAGTGCTGGCACTTTTCATCTCTGAGCAATTGCTGGACGTTTGCAATTTCTCACCTGAGCTCTCTTTAGAGTGCGCGAGAGGATGAGCAGAAGATGAGGTGGCTAGAGAAGCCCAGAGCCCCAGTGTTCTTAGGCCTACAAAAGCGCTTCCAAGGAAGGGTGCTGGCTAGCAACAGCTTTCAGTGCTGGCACTTTTCATCTCTGAGCAATTGCTGGACATTTGCAATTTCTCAGCTCGTGTCTACCGACGGAAAGAGAAGGACCTTGACGTTTGGTGGCTAGAGAAGCGCAAAGCCCCAGTGTTACTGCGCCTGTAAAGCGCTTCCAAGGAAGGGTGCTGGCTAGCAACAGCTTTCAGTGCTGGCACTTTTCATCTCTGAGCAATTGCTCGACGTTTGCAATTTCTCAGCTCGTGTCTACGAGACGGAAAGAGAAGGACCGTGACGTTTGGTGGCTAGAGAAGCGCAAAGCCCCAGTGTTGCTGCGCCTGTGAAAGCGCTTCCAAGGAAGGGTGCTGGCTAGCAACAGCTTTCAGTGCTGGCACTTTTCATCTCTGAGCAATTGCTCGACGTTTGCAATTTCTCACCTGAGCTCTCTTTAGAGTGTGCGAGAGGATGAGCAGAAGATGAGGTGGCTAGAGAAGCCCAGAGCCCCACTGTTCTTAGGCCTACAAAAGCGCTTCCAAGGAAGGGTGCTGGCTAGCAACAGCTTTCAGTGCTGGCACTTTTCATCTCTGAGCAATTGCTCGACGTTTGCAATTTCTCAGCTCGTGTCTACGAGACGGAAAGAGAAGGACCGTGACGTTTGGTGCGTATAGAAGCGCAAAGCCCCAGTGTTGCTGCGCCTGTAAAGCGCTTCCAAGGAAGGGTGCTGGCTAGCAACAGCTTTCAGTGCTGGCACTTTTCATCTCTGAGCAATTGCTCGACGTTTGCAATTTCTCACCTGAGCTCTCTTTAGAGTGCGCGAGAGGATGAGCAGAAGATGAGGTGGCTAGAGAAGCCCAGAGCCCCAGTGTTCTTAGGCCTACAAAAGCGCTTCCAAGGAAGGGTGCTGGCTAGCAACAGCTTTCAGTGCTGGCACTTTTCATCTCTGAGCAATTGCTCGACGTTTGCAATTTCTCAGCTCGTGTCTACCGACGGAAAGAGAAGGACCGTGATGTTTGGTGGGTAGAGAAGCGCAAAGCCCCAGTGCTGCTGCGCCTGTGAAAGCGCTTCCAAGGAAGGGTGCTGGCTAGCAACAGCTTTCAGTGCTGGCACTTTTCATCTCTGAGCAATTGCTTGACGTTTGCAATTTCTCAGCTCGTGTCTACGAGACGGAAAGAGAAGGACCGTGATGTTTGGTGGCTAGAGAAGCGCAAAGCCCCAGTGTTACTGCGCCTGTGAAAGCGCTTCCAAGGAAGGGTGCTGGCTAGCAAGAGCTTTCAGTGCTGGCACTTTTCATCTCTGAGCAATTGCTCGACGTTTGCAATTTCTCACCTGAGCTCTCTTTAGAGTGCGCGAGAGGATGAGCAGAAGATGAGGTGGCTAGAGAAGCCCAGAGCCCCAGTGTTCTTAGGCCTACAAAAGCACTTCCAAGGAAGGGTGCTGGCTAGCAACAGCTTTCAGTGCTGGCACTTTTCATGTCTGAGCAATTGCTCGACGTTTGCAATTTCTCAGCTCGTGTCTACGAGACGGAAAGAGAAGGACCATGACGTTTGGTGCATATAGAAGCGCAAAGCCCCAGTGTTACTGCGCCTGTGAAAGCGCTTCCAAGGAAGGGTGCTGGCTAGCAAGAGCTTTCAGTGCTGGCACTTTTCGTCTCTGAGCAATTGCTGGACGTTTGCAATTTCTCACCTGAGCTCTCTTTAGAGTGCGCGAGAGGATGAGCAGAAGTTTAGGTGGCTAGAGAAGCCCAGAGCCCCAGTGTTCTTAGGCCTACAAAAGCGCTTCCAAGGAAGGGTGCTGGCTAGCAAGAGCTTTCAGTGCTGGCACTTTTCATCTCTGAGCAATTGCTTGACGTTTGCAATTTCTCAGCTCGTGTCTACCGACGGAAAGAGAAGGACCATGACGTTTGGTGGGTAGAGAAGCGCAAAGCCCCAGTGTTACTGCGCCTGTGAAAGCGCTTCCAAGGAAGGGTGCTGGCTAGCAACAGCTTTCAGTGCTGGCACTTTTCATCTCTGAGCAATTGCTGGACGTTTGCAATTTCTCACCTGAGCTCTCTTTAGAGTGCGCGAGAGGATGAGCAGAAGATGAGGTGGCTAGAGAAGCCCAGAGCCCCAGTGTTCTTAGGCCTACAAAAGCGCTTCCAAGGAAGGGTGCTGGCTAGCAACAGCTTTCAGTGCTGGCACTTTTCATCTCTGAGCAATTGCTCGACGTTTGCAATTTCTCAGCTCGTGTCTACGAGACGGAAAGAGAAGGACCATGACGTTTGGTGGCTAGAGAAGCGCAAAGCCCCAGTGTTGCTGCGCCTGTAAAGCGCTTCCAAGGAAGGGTGCTGGCTAGCAAGAGCTTTCAGTGCTGGCACTTTTCTTCTCTGAGCATTTGCTCGACGTTTGCAATTTCTCAGCTCGTGTCTAGGAGACGGAAAGAGAAGGAACGTGACCTTTGGTGGCTAGAGAAGCGCAAAGCCCCAGTGTTACTGCGCCTGTGAAAGCGCTTCCAAGGAAGGGTGCTGGCTAGCAACAGCTTTCAGTGCTGGCACTTTTCAGCTCTGAGCAATTGCTCGACGTTTGCAATTTCTCAGCTCGTGTCTACGAGACGGAAAGAGAATGACCGTGACGTTTGGTGCGTATAGAAGCGCAAAGCCCCAGTGTTGCTGCGCCTGTGAAAGCGCTTCCAAGGAAGGGTGCTGGCTAGCAACAGCTTTCAGTGCTGGCACTTTTCATCTCTGAGCAATTGCTCGACGTTTGCAATTTCTCACCTGAGCTCTCTTCAGAGTGCGCGAGAGGATGAGCAGAAGATGAGGTGGCTAGAGAAGCCCAGAGCCCCAGTGTTCTTAGGCCTACAAAAGCGCTTCCAAGGAAGGGTGCTGGCTAGCAAGAGCTTTCAGTGCTGGCACTTTTCAGCTCTGAGCAATTGCTGGACGTTTGCAATTTCTCAGCTCGTGTCTACGAGACGGAAAGAGAATGACCGTGACGTTTCGTGCGTATAGAAGTGCAAAGCACCAGTGTTACTGCGCCTGTAAAGCGCTTCCAAGGAAGGGTGCTGGCTAGCAAGAGCTTTCAGTGCTGGCACTTTTCTTCTCTGAGCATTTGCTAGACGTTTGCAATTTCTCACCTGAGCTCTCTTTAGAGTGCGCGAGAGGATGAGCAGAAGATGAGGTGGCTAGAGAAGCCCAGAGCCCCAGTGTTCTTAGGCCTACAAAAGCGCTTCCAAGGAAGGGTGCTGGCTAGCAACAGCTTTCAGTGCTGGCACTTTTCATCTCTGAGCAATTGCTCGACGTTTGCAATTTCTCAGCTCGTGTCTACGAGACGGAAAGAGAAGGACCGTGACCTTTGGTGGCTAGAGAAGGGCAAAGCCCCAGTGTTGCTGCGCCTGTGAAAGCGCTTCCAAGGAAGGGTGCTGGCTAGCAAGAGCTTTCAGTGCTGGCACTTTTCATCTCTGAGCAATTGCTCGACGTTTGCAATTTCTCCCCTGAGCTCTCTTTAGAGTGCGCGAGAGGATGAGCAGAAGATGAGGTGGCTAGAGAAGCCCAGAGCCCCAGTGTTCTTAGGCCTACAAAAGCGCTTCCAAGGAAGGGTGCTGGCTAGCAACAGCTTTCAGTGCTGGCACTTTTCATCTCTGAGCAATTGCTGGATGTTTGCAATTTCTCAGCTCGTGTCTAGGAGACGGAAAGAGAAGGACCGTGACGTTTGGTGGGTAGAGAAGCGCAAAGCCACAGTGTTACTGCGCCTGTAAAGCGCTTCCAAGGAAGGGTGCTGGCTAGCAAGAGCTTTCAGTGCTGGCACTTTTCATCTCTGAGCAATTGCTCGACGTTTGCAATTTCTCACCTGAGCTCTCTTTAGAGTGCGCGAGAGGATGAGCAGAAGATGAGGTGGCTAGAGAAGCCCAGAGCCCCAGTGTTCTTAGGCCTACAAAAGCGCTTCCAAGGAAGGGTGCTGGCTAGCAAGAGCTTTCAGTGCTGGCACTTTTCATCTCTGAGCAATTGCTAGACGTTTGCAATTTCTCAGCTCGTGTCTACCGACGGATAGAGAATGACCGTGACGTTTGGTGCGTATAGAAGCGCAAAGCCCCAGTGTTGCTGCGCCTGAGAAAGCGCTTCCAAGGAAGGGTGCTGGCTAGCAAGAGCTTTCAGTGCTGGCACTTTTCTTCTCTGAGCATTTGCTCGACGTTTGCAATTTCTCACCTGAGCTCTCTTTAGAGTGCGCGAGAGGATGAGCAGAAGATGAGGTGGCTAGAGAAGCCCAGAGCACCAGTGTTCTTAGGCCTACAAAAGCGCTTCCAAGGCAGGGTGCTGTCTAGCAACAGCTTTCAGTGCTGGCACTTTTCATCTCTGAGCAATTGCTGGACGTTTGCAATTTCTCAGCTCGTGTCTACGAGACGGAAAGAGAATGACCGTGACCTTTGGTGGCTAGAGAAGCGCAAAGCCCAAGTGTTACTGCGCCTGTGAAAGCGCTTCCAAGGAAGGGTGCTGGCTAGCAACAGCTTTCAGTGCTGGCACTTTTCATCTCTGAGCAATTGCTGGACGTTTGCAATTTCTCAGCTCGTGTCTACCGACGGAAAGAGAAGGACCGTGACGTTTGGTGGCTAGAGAAGCGCAAAGCCCCAGTGTTGCTGCGCCTGTGAAAGCGCTTCCAAGGAAGGGTGCTGGCTAGCAACAGCTTTCAGTGCTGGCACTTTTCATCTCTGAGCAATTGCTCGACGTTTGCAATTTCTCAGCTATTGTCTACGAGACGGAAAGAGAATGACCGTGACGTTTGGTGCGTATAGAAGCGCAAAGCCCCAGTGTTACTGCGCCTGTGAAAGCACTTCCAAGGAAGGGTGCTGGCTAGCAACAGCTTTCAGTGCTGGCACTTTTCAGCTCTGAGCAATTGCTCGACGTTTGCAATTTCTCAGCTCGTGTCTAGGAGACGGAAAGAGAATGACCGTGACGTTTGGTGCGTAGAAAAGTGCAAAGCCCCAGTGTTGCTGCGCCTGTGAAAGCGCTTCCAAGGAAGGGTGCTGGCTAGCAACAGCTTTCAGTGCTGGCACTTTTCTTCTCTGAGCAATTGCTGGACGTTTGCAATTTCTCACCTGAGCTCTCTTTAGAGTGCGCGAGAGGATGAGCAGAAGATGAGGTGGCTAGAGAAGCCCAGAGCCCCAGTGTTCTTAGGCCTACAAAAGCGCTTCCAAGGAAGGGTGCTGGCTAGCAACAGCTTTCAGTGCTGGCACTTTTCATCTCTGAGCAATTGCTGGACATTTGCAATTTCTCAGCTCGTGTCTACCGACGGAAAGAGAAGGACCTTGACGTTTGGTGGGTAGAGAAGCGCAAAGCCCCAGTGTTACTGCGCCTGTAAAGCGCTTCCAAGGAAGGGTGCTGGCTAGCAACAGCTTTCAGTGCTGGCACTTTTCATCTCTGAGCAATTGCTCGACGTTTGCAATTTCTCAGCTCGTGTCTACGAGACGGAAAGAGAAGGACCGTGACGTTTGGTGCGTATAGAAGCGCAAAGCCCCAGTGTTGCTGCGCCTGTGAAAGCGCTTCCAAGGAAGGGTGCTGGCTAGCAACAGCTTTCAGTGCTGGCACTTTTCATCTCTGAGCAATTGCTCGACGTTTGCAATTTCTCACCTGAGCTCTCTTTAGAGTGTGCGAGAGGATGAGCAGAAGATGAGGTGGCTAGAGAAGCCCAGAGCCCCACTGTTCTTAGGCCTACAAAAGCGCTTCCAAGGAAGGGTGCTGGCTAGCAACAGCTTTCAGTGCTGGCACTTTTCATCTCTGAGCAATTGCTCGACGTTTGCAATTTCTCAGCTCGTGTCTACGAGACGGAAAGAGAAGGACCGTGACGTTTGGTGCGTATAGAAGCGCAAAGCCCCAGTGTTACTGCGCCTGTAAAGCGCTTCCAAGGAAGGGTGCTGGCTAGCAACAGCTTTCAGTGCTGGCACTTTTCATCTCTGAGCAATTGCTCGACGTTTGCAATTTCTCACCTGAGCTCTCTTTAGAGTGCGCGAGAGGATGAGCAGAAGATGAGGTGGCTAGAGAAGCCCAGAGCCCCAGTGTTCTTAGGCCTACAAAAGCGCTTCCAAGGAAGGGTGCTGGCTAGCAACAGCTTTCAGTGCTGGCACTTTTCATCTCTGAGCAATTGCTCGACGTTTGCAATTTCTCAGCTCGTGTCTACCGACGGAAAGAGAAGGACCGTGATGTTTGGTGGGTAGAGAAGCGCAAAGCCCCAGTGCTGCTGCGCCTGTGAAAGCGCTTCCAAGGAAGGGTGCTGGCTAGCAACAGCTTTCAGTGCTGGCACTTTTCATCTCTGAGCAATTGCTTGACGTTTGCAATTTCTCAGCTCGTGTCTACGAGACGGAGAGATAGTGACCGTGACGTTTGGTGGCTAGAGAAGCGCAAAGCCCCAGTGTTACTGCGCCTGTGAAAGCGCTTCCAAGGAAGGGTGCTGGCTAGCAAGAGCTTTCAGTGCTGGCACTTTTCATCTCTGAGCAATTGCTCGACGTTTGCAATTTCTCACCTGAGCTCTCTTTAGAGTGCGCGAGAGGATGAGCAGAAGATGAGGTGGCTAGAGAAGCCCAGAGCCCCAGTGTTCTTAGGCCTACAAAAGCGCTTCCAAGGAAGGGTGCTGGCTAGCAACAGCTTTCAGTGCTGGCACTTTTCATGTCTGAGCAATTGCTCGACGTTTGCAATTTCTCAGCTCGTGTCTACGAGACGGAAAGAGAAGGACCATGACGTTTGGTGCATATAGAAGCGCAAAGCCCCAGTGTTACTGCGCCTGTGAAAGCGCTTCCAAGGAAGGGTGCTGGCTAGCAAGAGCTTTCAGTGCTGGCACTTTTCGTCTCTGAGCAATTGCTGGACGTTTGCAATTTCTCACCTGAGCTCTCTTTAGAGTGCGCGAGAGGATGAGCAGAAGATGAGGTGGCTAGAGAAGCCCAGAGCCCCACTGTTCTTAGGCCTACAAAAGCGCTTCCAAGGAAGGGTGCTGGCTAGCAAGAGCTTTCAGTGCTGGCACTTTTCATCTCTGAGCAATTGCTTGACGTTTGCAATTTCTCAGCTCGTGTCTACCGACGGAAAGAGAAGGACCATGACGTTTGGTGGGTAGAGAAGCGCAAAGCCCCAGTGTTACTGCGCCTGTGAAAGCGCTTCCAAGGAAGGGTGCTGGCTAGCAAGAGCTTTCAGTGCTGGCACTTTTCACGTCTGAGCAATTGCTCGACGTTTGCAATTTCTCAGCTCGTGTCTACGAGACGGAAAGAGAAGGACCATGACGTTTGGTGCGTATAGAAGCGCAAAGCCCCAGTGTTGCTGCGCCTGTGAAAGCGCTTCCAAGGAAGGGTGCTGGCTAGCAACAGCTTTCAGTGCTGGCACTTTTCAGCTCTGAGCAATTGCTCGACGTTTGCAATTTCTCACCTGAGCTCTCTTCAGAGTGCGCGAGAGGATGAGCAGAAGATGAGGTGGCTAGAGAAGCCCAGAGCCCCAGTGTTCTTAGGCCTACAAAAGCGCTTCCAATGAAGGGGGCTGGCTAGCAAGAGCTTTCAGTGCTGGCACTTTTCATCTCTGAGCAATTGCTGGACGTTTGCAATTTCTCAGCTCGTGTCTACGAGACGGAAAGAGAATGACCGTGACGTTTCGTGCGTATAGAAGTGCAAAGCACCAGTGTTACTGCGCCTGTAAAGCGCTTCCAAGGAAGGGTGCTGGCTAGCAAGAGCTTTCAGTGCTGGCACTTTTCATCTCTGAGCAATTGCTAGACGTTTGCAATTTCTCACCTAAGCTCTCTTTAGAGTGCGCGAGAGGATGAGCAGAAGATGAGGTGGCTAGAGAAGCCCAGAGCCCCAGTGTTCTAAGGCCTACAAAAGCGCTTCCAAGGAAGGGTGCTGGCTAGCAACAGCTTTCAGTGCTGGCACTTTTCATCTCTGAGCAATTGCTGGACGTTTGCAATTTCTCAGCTCGTGTCTACGAGACGGAAAGAGAATGACCGTGACGTTTGGTGGCTAGAGAAGCGCAAAGCCCCAGTGTTACTGCGCCTGTGAAAGCGCTTCCAAGGAAGGGTGCTGGCTAGCAACAGCTTTCAGTGCTGGCACTTTTCATCTCTGAGCAATTGCTCGACGTTTGCAATTTCTCACCTGAGCTCTCTTTAGAGTGCGCGAGAGGATGAGCAGAAGATGAGGTGGCTAGAGAAGCCCAGAGCCCCAGTGTTCTTAGGCCTACAAAAGCGCTTCCAAGGAAGGGTGCTGGCTAGCAACAGCTTTCAGTGCTGGCACTTTTCATCTCTGAGCAATTGCTCAACGTTTGCAATTTCTCAGCTCGTGTCTACGAGACGGAAAGAGAAGGACCGTGACGTTTGGTGGGTAGAGAAGCGCAAAGCCACAGTGTTGCTGCGCCTGTAAAGCGCTTCCAAGGAAGGGTGCTGGCTAGCAACAGCTTTCAGTGCTGGCACTTTTCATCTCTGAGCAATTGCTCGACGTTTGCAATTTCTCACCTGAGCTCTCTTTAGAGTGCGCGAGAGGATGAGCAGAAGATGAGGTGGCTAGAGAAGCCCAGAGCCCCAGTGTTCTTAGGCCTACAAAAGCGCTTCCAAGGAAGGGTGCTGTCTAGCAACAGCTTTCAGTGCTGGCACTTTTCATCTCTGAGCAATTGCTGGACGTTTGCAATTTCTCAGCTCGTGTCTACCGACGGAAAGAGAAGGACCGTGACGTTTGGTGCGTATAGAAGCGCAAAGCCCCAGTGTTGCTGCGCCTGTGAAAGCGCTTCCAAGGAAGGGTGCTGGCTAGCAACAGCTTTCAGTGCTGGCACTTTTCATCTCTGAGCAATTGCTCGACGTTTGCAATTTCTCAGCTATTGTCTACGAGACGGAAAGAGAATGACCGTGACGTTTGGTGCGTATAGAAGCGCAAAGCCCCAGTGTTACTGCGCCTGTGAAAGCACTTCCAAGGAAGGGTGCTGGCTAGCAACAGCTTTCAGTGCTGGCACTTTTCATCTCTGAGCAATTGCTGGACGTTTGCAATTTCTCAGCTCGTGTCTACGAGACGGAAAGAGAAGGACCATGACGTTTGGTGCGTATAGAAGCGCAAAGCCCCAGTGTTGCTGCGCCTGTGAAAGCGCTTCCAAGGAAGGGTGCTGGCTAGCAACAGCTTTCAGTGCTGGCACTTTTCATCTCTGAGCAATTGCTGGACGTTTGCAATTTCTCAGCTCGTGTCTACGAGACGGAAAGAGAATGACCGTGACGTTTAGTGCGTATAGAAGCGCAAAGCCCCAGTGTTGCTGCGCCTGAGAAAGCGCTTCCAAGGAAGGGTGCTGGCTAGCAACAGCTTTCAGTGCTGGCACTTTTCATCTCTGAGCAATTGCTGGATGTTTGCAATTTCTCACCTGAGCTCTCTTTAGAGTGCGCGAGAGGATGAGCAGAAGATGAGGTGGCTAGAGAAGCCCAGAGCCCCAGTGTTCTTAGGCCTACAAAAGCGCTTCCAAGGAAGGGTGCTGGCTAGCAAGAGCTTTCAGTGCTGGCACTTTTCATCTCTGAGCAATTGCTCGACGTTTGCAATTTCTCAGCTCCTGTCTACGAGACGGAAAGAGAAGGACCGTGACGTTTGGTGCGTATAGAAGCGCAAATCCCCAGTGTTGCTGCGCCTGTGAAAGCGCTTCCAAGGAAGGGTGCTGGCTAGCAAGAGCTTTCAGTGCTGGCACTTTTCATCTCTGAGCAATTGCTAGACGTTTGCAATTTCTCAGCTCGTGTCTACGAGACGGAAAGAGAATGACCGTGACCTTTGGTGGCTAGAGAAGCGCAAAGCCCCAGTGTTACTGCGCCTGTGAAAGCGCTTCCAAGGAAGGGTGCTGTCTAGCAACAGCTTTCAGTGCTGGCACTTTTCATCTCTGAGCAATTGCTCGACTTTTGCAATTTCTCACCTGAGCTCTCTTTAGAGTGCGCGAGAGGATGAGCAGAAGATGAGGTGGCTAGAGAAGCCCAGAGCCCCACTGTTCTTAGGCCTACAAAAGCGCTTCCAAGGAAGGGTGCTGGCTAGCAACAGCTTTCAGTGCTGGCACTTTTCATCTCTGAGCAATTGCTCGACGTTTGCGATTTCTCAGCTCGTGTCTACCGACGGAAAGAGAAGGACCGTGACGTTTGGTGGCTAGAGAAGCGCAAAGCCCCAGTGTTACTGCGCCTGTAAAGCGCTTCCAAGGAAGGGTGCTGGCTAGCAAAAGCTTTCAGTGCTGGCACTTTTCATCTCTGAGCAATTGCTCGACGTTTGCAATTTCTCAGCTCGTGTCTACGAGACTGAAAGAGAAGGACCGTGACGTTTGGTGCGTATAGAAGCGCAAAGCCCCAGTGTTGCTGCGCCTGTGAAAGCGCTTCCAAGGAAGGGTGCTTGCTAGCAAGAGCTTTCAGTGCTGGCACTTTTCATCTCTGAGCAATTGCTCGACGTTTGCAATTTCTCCCCTGAGCTCTCTTTAGAGTGCGCGAGAGGATGAGCAGAAGATGAGGTGGCTAGAGAAGCCCAGAGCCCCAGTGTTCTTAGGCCTACAAAAGCGCTTCCAAGGAAGGGTGCTGGCTAGCAAGAGCTTTCAGTGCTGGCACTTTTCATCTCTGAGCAATTGCTCGACGTTTGCAATTTCTCAGCTCATGTCTACGAGACGGAGAGATAGTGACCGTGACGTTTGGTGGCTAGAGAAGCGCAAATCCACAGTGTTACTGCGCCTGTGAAAGCGCTTCCAAGGAAGGGTGCTGGCTAGCAACAGCTTTCAGTGCTGGCACTTTTCATCTCTGAGCAATTGCTGGACGTTTGCAATTTCTCAGCTCGTGTCTACGAGACGGAAAGAGAAGGACCGTGACTTTTGGTGCGTATAGAAGCGCAAAGCCCCAGTGTTACTGCGCCTGTGAAAGCGCTTCCAAGGAAGGGTGCTGGCTAGCAAGAGCTTTCAGTGCTGGCACTTTTCATCTCTGAGCAATTGCTCGACGTTTGCAATTTCTCACCTGAGCTCTCTTTAGAGTGCGCGAGAGGATGAGCAGAAGATGAGGTGGCTAGAGAAGCCCAGAGCCCCAGTGTTCTTAGGCCTACAAAAGCGTTTCCAAGGAAGGGTGCTGGCTAGCAACAGCTTTCAGTGCTGGCACTTTTCATCTCTGAGCAATTGCTCGACGTTTGCAATTTCTCAGCTCGTGTCTACGAGACGGAAAGAGAAGGACCGTGACGTTTGGTGCGTATAGAAGCGCAAAGCCCCAGTGTTGCTGCGCCTGTAAAGCGCTTCCAAGGAAGGGTGCTGGCTAGCAACAGCTTTCAGTGCTGGCACTTTTCATCTCTGAGCAATTGCTCGACGTTTGCAATTTCTCACCTGAGCTCTCTTTAGAGTGCGCGAGAGGATGAGCAGAAGATGAGGTGGCTAGAGAAGCCCAGAGCCCCAGTGTTCTTAGGCCTACAAAAGCGCTTCCAAGGAAGGGTGCTGGCTAGCAACAGCTTTCAGTGCTGGCACTTTTCATCTCTGAGCAATTGCTCGACGTTTGCAATTTCTCAGCTCGTGTCTACCGACGGAAAGAGAAGGACCGTGATGTTTGGTGGGTAGAGAAGCGCAAAGCCCCAGTGCTGCTGCGCCTGTGAAAGCGCTTCCAAGGAAGGGTGCTGGCTAGCAACAGCTTTCAGTGCTGGCACTTTTCATCTCTGAGCAATTGCTTGACGTTTGCAATTTCTCAGCTCGTGTCTACGAGACGGAAAGAGAAGGACCGTGATGTTTGGTGGCTAGAGAAGCGCAAAGCCCCAGTGTTACTGCGCCTGTGAAAGCGCTTCCAAGGAAGGGTGCTGGCTAGCAAGAGCTTTCAGTGCTGGCACTTTTCATCTCTGAGCAATTGCTCGACGTTTGCAATTTCTCACCTGAGCTCTCTTTAGAGTGCGCGAGAGGATGAGCAGAAGATGAGGTGGCTAGAGAAGCCCAGAGCCCCAGTGTTCTTAGGCCTACAAAAGCACTTCCAAGGAAGGGTGCTGGCTAGCAACAGCTTTCAGTGCTGGCACTTTTCATGTCTGAGCAATTGCTCGACGTTTGCAATTTCTCAGCTCGTGTCTACGAGACGGAAAGAGAAGGACCATGACGTTTGGTGCATATAGAAGCGCAAAGCCCCAGTGTTACTGCGCCTGTGAAAGCGCTTCCAAGGAAGGGTGCTGGCTAGCAAGAGCTTTCAGTGCTGGCACTTTTCGTCTCTGAGCAATTGCTGGACGTTTGCAATTTCTCACCTGAGCTCTCTTTAGAGTGCGCGAGAGGATGAGCAGAAGTTTAGGTGGCTAGAGAAGCCCAGAGCCCCAGTGTTCTTAGGCCTACAAAAGCGCTTCCAAGGAAGGGTGCTGGCTAGCAAGAGCTTTCAGTGCTGGCACTTTTCATCTCTGAGCAATTGCTTGACGTTTGCAATTTCTCAGCTCGTGTCTACCGACGGAAAGAGAAGGACCATGACGTTTGGTGGGTAGAGAAGCGCAAAGCCCCAGTGTTACTGCGCCTGTGAAAGCGCTTCCAAGGAAGGGTGCTGGCTAGCAACAGCTTTCAGTGCTGGCACTTTTCATCTCTGAGCAATTGCTGGACGTTTGCAATTTCTCACCTGAGCTCTCTTTAGAGTGCGCGAGAGGATGAGCAGAAGATGAGGTGGCTAGAGAAGCCCAGAGCCCCAGTGTTCTTAGGCCTACAAAAGCGCTTCCAAGGAAGGGTGCTGGCTAGCAACAGCTTTCAGTGCTGGCACTTTTCATCTCTGAGCAATTGCTCGACGTTTGCAATTTCTCAGCTCGTGTCTACGAGACGGAAAGAGAAGGACCATGACGTTTGGTGGCTAGAGAAGCGCAAAGCCCCAGTGTTGCTGCGCCTGTAAAGCGCTTCCAAGGAAGGGTGCTGGCTAGCAAGAGCTTTCAGTGCTGGCACTTTTCTTCTCTGAGCATTTGCTCGACGTTTGCAATTTCTCAGCTCGTGTCTAGGAGACGGAAAGAGAAGGAACGTGACCTTTGGTGGCTAGAGAAGCGCAAAGCCCCAGTGTTACTGCGCCTGTGAAAGCGCTTCCAAGGAAGGGTGCTGGCTAGCAACAGCTTTCAGTGCTGGCACTTTTCAGCTCTGAGCAATTGCTCGACGTTTGCAATTTCTCAGCTCGTGTCTACGAGACGGAAAGAGAATGACCGTGACGTTTGGTGCGTATAGAAGCGCAAAGCCCCAGTGTTGCTGCGCCTGTGAAAGCGCTTCCAAGGAAGGGTGCTGGCTAGCAACAGCTTTCAGTGCTGGCACTTTTCATCTCTGAGCAATTGCTCGACGTTTGCAATTTCTCACCTGAGCTCTCTTCAGAGTGCGCGAGAGGATGAGCAGAAGATGAGGTGGCTAGAGAAGCCCAGAGCCCCAGTGTTCTTAGGCCTACAAAAGCGCTTCCAAGGAAGGGTGCTGGCTAGCAAGAGCTTTCAGTGCTGGCACTTTTCAGCTCTGAGCAATTGCTGGACGTTTGCAATTTCTCAGCTCGTGTCTACGAGACGGAAAGAGAATGACCGTGACGTTTCGTGCGTATAGAAGTGCAAAGCACCAGTGTTACTGCGCCTGTAAAGCGCTTCCAAGGAAGGGTGCTGGCTAGCAAGAGCTTTCAGTGCTGGCACTTTTCTTCTCTGAGCATTTGCTAGACGTTTGCAATTTCTCACCTGAGCTCTCTTTAGAGTGCGCGAGAGGATGAGCAGAAGATGAGGTGGCTAGAGAAGCCCAGAGCCCCAGTGTTCTTAGGCCTACAAAAGCGCTTCCAAGGAAGGGTGCTGGCTAGCAACAGCTTTCAGTGCTGGCACTTTTCATCTCTGAGCAATTGCTCGACGTTTGCAATTTCTCAGCTCGTGTCTACGAGACGGAAAGAGAAGGACCGTGACCTTTGGTGGCTAGAGAAGGGCAAAGCCCCAGTGTTGCTGCGCCTGTGAAAGCGCTTCCAAGGAAGGGTGCTGGCTAGCAAGAGCTTTCAGTGCTGGCACTTTTCATCTCTGAGCAATTGCTCGACGTTTGCAATTTCTCCCCTGAGCTCTCTTTAGAGTGCGCGAGAGGATGAGCAGAAGATGAGGTGGCTAGAGAAGCCCAGAGCCCCAGTGTTCTTAGGCCTACAAAAGCGCTTCCAAGGAAGGGTGCTGGCTAGCAACAGCTTTCAGTGCTGGCACTTTTCATCTCTGAGCAATTGCTGGATGTTTGCAATTTCTCAGCTCGTGTCTAGGAGACGGAAAGAGAAGGACCGTGACGTTTGGTGGGTAGAGAAGCGCAAAGCCACAGTGTTACTGCGCCTGTAAAGCGCTTCCAAGGAAGGGTGCTGGCTAGCAAGAGCTTTCAGTGCTGGCACTTTTCATCTCTGAGCAATTGCTCGACGTTTGCAATTTCTCACCTGAGCTCTCTTTAGAGTGCGCGAGAGGATGAGCAGAAGATGAGGTGGCTAGAGAAGCCCAGAGCCCCAGTGTTCTTAGGCCTACAAAAGCGCTTCCAAGGAAGGGTGCTGGCTAGCAAGAGCTTTCAGTGCTGGCACTTTTCATCTCTGAGCAATTGCTAGACGTTTGCAATTTCTCAGCTCGTGTCTACCGACGGATAGAGAATGACCGTGACGTTTGGTGCGTATAGAAGCGCAAAGCCCCAGTGTTGCTGCGCCTGAGAAAGCGCTTCCAAGGAAGGGTGCTGGCTAGCAAGAGCTTTCAGTGCTGGCACTTTTCTTCTCTGAGCATTTGCTCGACGTTTGCAATTTCTCACCTGAGCTCTCTTTAGAGTGCGCGAGAGGATGAGCAGAAGATGAGGTGGCTAGAGAAGCCCAGAGCACCAGTGTTCTTAGGCCTACAAAAGCGCTTCCAAGGCAGGGTGCTGTCTAGCAACAGCTTTCAGTGCTGGCACTTTTCATCTCTGAGCAATTGCTGGACGTTTGCAATTTCTCAGCTCGTGTCTACGAGACGGAAAGAGAATGACCGTGACCTTTGGTGGCTAGAGAAGCGCAAAGCCCAAGTGTTACTGCGCCTGTGAAAGCGCTTCCAAGGAAGGGTGCTGGCTAGCAACAGCTTTCAGTGCTGGCACTTTTCATCTCTGAGCAATTGCTGGACGTTTGCAATTTCTCAGCTCGTGTCTACCGACGGAAAGAGAAGGACCGTGACGTTTGGTGGCTAGAGAAGCGCAAAGCCCCAGTGTTGCTGCGCCTGTGAAAGCGCTTCCAAGGAAGGGTGCTGGCTAGCAACAGCTTTCAGTGCTGGCACTTTTCATCTCTGAGCAATTGCTCGACGTTTGCAATTTCTCAGCTATTGTCTACGAGACGGAAAGAGAATGACCGTGACGTTTGGTGCGTATAGAAGCGCAAAGCCCCAGTGTTACTGCGCCTGTGAAAGCACTTCCAAGGAAGGGTGCTGGCTAGCAACAGCTTTCAGTGCTGGCACTTTTCAGCTCTGAGCAATTGCTCGACGTTTGCAATTTCTCAGCTCGTGTCTAGGAGACGGAAAGAGAATGACCGTGACGTTTGGTGCGTAGAAAAGTGCAAAGCCCCAGTGTTGCTGCGCCTGTGAAAGCGCTTCCAAGGAAGGGTGCTGGCTAGCAACAGCTTTCAGTGCTGGCACTTTTCTTCTCTGAGCAATTGCTGGACGTTTGCAATTTCTCACCTGAGCTCTCTTTAGAGTGCGCGAGAGGATGAGCAGAAGATGAGGTGGCTAGAGAAGCCCAGAGCCCCAGTGTTCTTAGGCCTACAAAAGCGCTTCCAAGGAAGGGTGCTGGCTAGCAACAGCTTTCAGTGCTGGCACTTTTCATCTCTGAGCAATTGCTGGACATTTGCAATTTCTCAGCTCGTGTCTACCGACGGAAAGAGAAGGACCTTGACGTTTGGTGGGTAGAGAAGCGCAAAGCCCCAGTGTTACTGCGCCTGTAAAGCGCTTCCAAGGAAGGGTGCTGGCTAGCAACAGCTTTCAGTGCTGGCACTTTTCATCTCTGAGCAATTGCTCGACGTTTGCAATTTCTCAGCTCGTGTCTACGAGACGGAAAGAGAAGGACCGTGACGTTTGGTGCGTATAGAAGCGCAAAGCCCCAGTGTTGCTGCGCCTGTGAAAGCGCTTCCAAGGAAGGGTGCTGGCTAGCAACAGCTTTCAGTGCTGGCACTTTTCATCTCTGAGCAATTGCTCGACGTTTGCAATTTCTCACCTGAGCTCTCTTTAGAGTGTGCGAGAGGATGAGCAGAAGATGAGGTGGCTAGAGAAGCCCAGAGCCCCACTGTTCTTAGGCCTACAAAAGCGCTTCCAAGGAAGGGTGCTGGCTAGCAACAGCTTTCAGTGCTGGCACTTTTCATCTCTGAGCAATTGCTCGACGTTTGCAATTTCTCAGCTCGTGTCTACGAGACGGA
This sequence comes from Sarcoramphus papa, assembly GCA_037962945.1. NCBI lineage: Eukaryota > Metazoa > Chordata > Aves > Accipitriformes > Cathartidae > Sarcoramphus > Sarcoramphus papa. The sequence goes on along the minus strand of JBBMRM010000084.1, from coordinate 3,643,362 downwards.
AAGAGAAGGACCGTGACGTTTGGTGCGTATAGAAGCGCAAAGCCCCAGTGTTACTGCGCCTGTAAAGCGCTTCCAAGGAAGGGTGCTGGCTAGCAACAGCTTTCAGTGCTGGCACTTTTCATCTCTGAGCAATTGCTCGACGTTTGCAATTTCTCACCTGAGCTCTCTTTAGAGTGCGCGAGAGGATGAGCAGAAGATGAGGTGGCTAGAGAAGCCCAGAGCCCCAGTGTTCTTAGGCCTACAAAAGCGCTTCCAAGGAAGGGTGCTGGCTAGCAACAGCTTTCAGTGCTGGCACTTTTCATCTCTGAGCAATTGCTCGACGTTTGCAATTTCTCAGCTCGTGTCTACCGACGGAAAGAGAAGGACCGTGATGTTTGGTGGGTAGAGAAGCGCAAAGCCCCAGTGCTGCTGCGCCTGTGAAAGCGCTTCCAAGGAAGGGTGCTGGCTAGCAACAGCTTTCAGTGCTGGCACTTTTCATCTCTGAGCAATTGCTTGACGTTTGCAATTTCTCAGCTCGTGTCTACGAGACGGAGAGATAGTGACCGTGACGTTTGGTGGCTAGAGAAGCGCAAAGCCCCAGTGTTACTGCGCCTGTGAAAGCGCTTCCAAGGAAGGGTGCTGGCTAGCAAGAGCTTTCAGTGCTGGCACTTTTCATCTCTGAGCAATTGCTCGACGTTTGCAATTTCTCACCTGAGCTCTCTTTAGAGTGCGCGAGAGGATGAGCAGAAGATGAGGTGGCTAGAGAAGCCCAGAGCCCCAGTGTTCTTAGGCCTACAAAAGCGCTTCCAAGGAAGGGTGCTGGCTAGCAACAGCTTTCAGTGCTGGCACTTTTCATGTCTGAGCAATTGCTCGACGTTTGCAATTTCTCAGCTCGTGTCTACGAGACGGAAAGAGAAGGACCATGACGTTTGGTGCATATAGAAGCGCAAAGCCCCAGTGTTACTGCGCCTGTGAAAGCGCTTCCAAGGAAGGGTGCTGGCTAGCAAGAGCTTTCAGTGCTGGCACTTTTCGTCTCTGAGCAATTGCTGGACGTTTGCAATTTCTCACCTGAGCTCTCTTTAGAGTGCGCGAGAGGATGAGCAGAAGATGAGGTGGCTAGAGAAGCCCAGAGCCCCACTGTTCTTAGGCCTACAAAAGCGCTTCCAAGGAAGGGTGCTGGCTAGCAAGAGCTTTCAGTGCTGGCACTTTTCATCTCTGAGCAATTGCTTGACGTTTGCAATTTCTCAGCTCGTGTCTACCGACGGAAAGAGAAGGACCATGACGTTTGGTGGGTAGAGAAGCGCAAAGCCCCAGTGTTACTGCGCCTGTGAAAGCGCTTCCAAGGAAGGGTGCTGGCTAGCAAGAGCTTTCAGTGCTGGCACTTTTCACGTCTGAGCAATTGCTCGACGTTTGCAATTTCTCAGCTCGTGTCTACGAGACGGAAAGAGAAGGACCATGACGTTTGGTGCGTATAGAAGCGCAAAGCCCCAGTGTTGCTGCGCCTGTGAAAGCGCTTCCAAGGAAGGGTGCTGGCTAGCAACAGCTTTCAGTGCTGGCACTTTTCAGCTCTGAGCAATTGCTCGACGTTTGCAATTTCTCACCTGAGCTCTCTTCAGAGTGCGCGAGAGGATGAGCAGAAGATGAGGTGGCTAGAGAAGCCCAGAGCCCCAGTGTTCTTAGGCCTACAAAAGCGCTTCCAATGAAGGGGGCTGGCTAGCAAGAGCTTTCAGTGCTGGCACTTTTCATCTCTGAGCAATTGCTGGACGTTTGCAATTTCTCAGCTCGTGTCTACGAGACGGAAAGAGAATGACCGTGACGTTTCGTGCGTATAGAAGTGCAAAGCACCAGTGTTACTGCGCCTGTAAAGCGCTTCCAAGGAAGGGTGCTGGCTAGCAAGAGCTTTCAGTGCTGGCACTTTTCATCTCTGAGCAATTGCTAGACGTTTGCAATTTCTCACCTAAGCTCTCTTTAGAGTGCGCGAGAGGATGAGCAGAAGATGAGGTGGCTAGAGAAGCCCAGAGCCCCAGTGTTCTAAGGCCTACAAAAGCGCTTCCAAGGAAGGGTGCTGGCTAGCAACAGCTTTCAGTGCTGGCACTTTTCATCTCTGAGCAATTGCTGGACGTTTGCAATTTCTCAGCTCGTGTCTACGAGACGGAAAGAGAATGACCGTGACGTTTGGTGGCTAGAGAAGCGCAAAGCCCCAGTGTTACTGCGCCTGTGAAAGCGCTTCCAAGGAAGGGTGCTGGCTAGCAACAGCTTTCAGTGCTGGCACTTTTCATCTCTGAGCAATTGCTCGACGTTTGCAATTTCTCACCTGAGCTCTCTTTAGAGTGCGCGAGAGGATGAGCAGAAGATGAGGTGGCTAGAGAAGCCCAGAGCCCCAGTGTTCTTAGGCCTACAAAAGCGCTTCCAAGGAAGGGTGCTGGCTAGCAACAGCTTTCAGTGCTGGCACTTTTCATCTCTGAGCAATTGCTCAACGTTTGCAATTTCTCAGCTCGTGTCTACGAGACGGAAAGAGAAGGACCGTGACGTTTGGTGGGTAGAGAAGCGCAAAGCCACAGTGTTGCTGCGCCTGTAAAGCGCTTCCAAGGAAGGGTGCTGGCTAGCAACAGCTTTCAGTGCTGGCACTTTTCATCTCTGAGCAATTGCTCGACGTTTGCAATTTCTCACCTGAGCTCTCTTTAGAGTGCGCGAGAGGATGAGCAGAAGATGAGGTGGCTAGAGAAGCCCAGAGCCCCAGTGTTCTTAGGCCTACAAAAGCGCTTCCAAGGAAGGGTGCTGTCTAGCAACAGCTTTCAGTGCTGGCACTTTTCATCTCTGAGCAATTGCTGGACGTTTGCAATTTCTCAGCTCGTGTCTACCGACGGAAAGAGAAGGACCGTGACGTTTGGTGCGTATAGAAGCGCAAAGCCCCAGTGTTGCTGCGCCTGTGAAAGCGCTTCCAAGGAAGGGTGCTGGCTAGCAACAGCTTTCAGTGCTGGCACTTTTCATCTCTGAGCAATTGCTCGACGTTTGCAATTTCTCAGCTATTGTCTACGAGACGGAAAGAGAATGACCGTGACGTTTGGTGCGTATAGAAGCGCAAAGCCCCAGTGTTACTGCGCCTGTGAAAGCACTTCCAAGGAAGGGTGCTGGCTAGCAACAGCTTTCAGTGCTGGCACTTTTCATCTCTGAGCAATTGCTGGACGTTTGCAATTTCTCAGCTCGTGTCTACGAGACGGAAAGAGAAGGACCATGACGTTTGGTGCGTATAGAAGCGCAAAGCCCCAGTGTTGCTGCGCCTGTGAAAGCGCTTCCAAGGAAGGGTGCTGGCTAGCAACAGCTTTCAGTGCTGGCACTTTTCATCTCTGAGCAATTGCTGGACGTTTGCAATTTCTCAGCTCGTGTCTACGAGACGGAAAGAGAATGACCGTGACGTTTAGTGCGTATAGAAGCGCAAAGCCCCAGTGTTGCTGCGCCTGAGAAAGCGCTTCCAAGGAAGGGTGCTGGCTAGCAACAGCTTTCAGTGCTGGCACTTTTCATCTCTGAGCAATTGCTGGATGTTTGCAATTTCTCACCTGAGCTCTCTTTAGAGTGCGCGAGAGGATGAGCAGAAGATGAGGTGGCTAGAGAAGCCCAGAGCCCCAGTGTTCTTAGGCCTACAAAAGCGCTTCCAAGGAAGGGTGCTGGCTAGCAAGAGCTTTCAGTGCTGGCACTTTTCATCTCTGAGCAATTGCTCGACGTTTGCAATTTCTCAGCTCCTGTCTACGAGACGGAAAGAGAAGGACCGTGACGTTTGGTGCGTATAGAAGCGCAAATCCCCAGTGTTGCTGCGCCTGTGAAAGCGCTTCCAAGGAAGGGTGCTGGCTAGCAAGAGCTTTCAGTGCTGGCACTTTTCATCTCTGAGCAATTGCTAGACGTTTGCAATTTCTCAGCTCGTGTCTACGAGACGGAAAGAGAATGACCGTGACCTTTGGTGGCTAGAGAAGCGCAAAGCCCCAGTGTTACTGCGCCTGTGAAAGCGCTTCCAAGGAAGGGTGCTGTCTAGCAACAGCTTTCAGTGCTGGCACTTTTCATCTCTGAGCAATTGCTCGACTTTTGCAATTTCTCACCTGAGCTCTCTTTAGAGTGCGCGAGAGGATGAGCAGAAGATGAGGTGGCTAGAGAAGCCCAGAGCCCCACTGTTCTTAGGCCTACAAAAGCGCTTCCAAGGAAGGGTGCTGGCTAGCAACAGCTTTCAGTGCTGGCACTTTTCATCTCTGAGCAATTGCTCGACGTTTGCGATTTCTCAGCTCGTGTCTACCGACGGAAAGAGAAGGACCGTGACGTTTGGTGGCTAGAGAAGCGCAAAGCCCCAGTGTTACTGCGCCTGTAAAGCGCTTCCAAGGAAGGGTGCTGGCTAGCAAAAGCTTTCAGTGCTGGCACTTTTCATCTCTGAGCAATTGCTCGACGTTTGCAATTTCTCAGCTCGTGTCTACGAGACTGAAAGAGAAGGACCGTGACGTTTGGTGCGTATAGAAGCGCAAAGCCCCAGTGTTGCTGCGCCTGTGAAAGCGCTTCCAAGGAAGGGTGCTTGCTAGCAAGAGCTTTCAGTGCTGGCACTTTTCATCTCTGAGCAATTGCTCGACGTTTGCAATTTCTCCCCTGAGCTCTCTTTAGAGTGCGCGAGAGGATGAGCAGAAGATGAGGTGGCTAGAGAAGCCCAGAGCCCCAGTGTTCTTAGGCCTACAAAAGCGCTTCCAAGGAAGGGTGCTGGCTAGCAAGAGCTTTCAGTGCTGGCACTTTTCATCTCTGAGCAATTGCTCGACGTTTGCAATTTCTCAGCTCATGTCTACGAGACGGAGAGATAGTGACCGTGACGTTTGGTGGCTAGAGAAGCGCAAATCCACAGTGTTACTGCGCCTGTGAAAGCGCTTCCAAGGAAGGGTGCTGGCTAGCAACAGCTTTCAGTGCTGGCACTTTTCATCTCTGAGCAATTGCTGGACGTTTGCAATTTCTCAGCTCGTGTCTACGAGACGGAAAGAGAAGGACCGTGACTTTTGGTGCGTATAGAAGCGCAAAGCCCCAGTGTTACTGCGCCTGTGAAAGCGCTTCCAAGGAAGGGTGCTGGCTAGCAAGAGCTTTCAGTGCTGGCACTTTTCATCTCTGAGCAATTGCTCGACGTTTGCAATTTCTCACCTGAGCTCTCTTTAGAGTGCGCGAGAGGATGAGCAGAAGATGAGGTGGCTAGAGAAGCCCAGAGCCCCAGTGTTCTTAGGCCTACAAAAGCGTTTCCAAGGAAGGGTGCTGGCTAGCAACAGCTTTCAGTGCTGGCACTTTTCATCTCTGAGCAATTGCTCGACGTTTGCAATTTCTCAGCTCGTGTCTACGAGACGGAAAGAGAAGGACCATGACGTTTGGTGCGTATAGAAGCGCAAAGCCCCAGTGTTGCTGCGCCTGTGAAAGCGCTTCCAAGGAAGGGTGCTGGCTAGCAACAGCTTTCAGTGCTGGCACTTTTCATCTCTGAGCAATTGCTGGACGTTTGCAATTTCTCAGCTCGTGTCTACGAGACGGAAAGAGAATGACCGTGACGTTTAGTGCGTATAGAAGCGCAAAGCCCCAGTGTTGCTGCGCCTGAGAAAGCGCTTCCAAGGAAGGGTGCTGGTTAGCAACAGCTTTCAGTGCTGGCACTTTTCATCTCTGAGCAATTGCTGGATGTTTGCAATTTCTCACCTGAGCTCTCTTTAGAGTGCGCGAGAGGATGAGCAGAAGATGAGGTGGCTAGAGAAGCCCAGAGCCCCAGTGTTCTTAGGCCTACAAAAGCGCTTCCAAGGAAGGGTGCTGGCTAGCAACAGCTTTCAGTGCTGGCACTTTTCATCTCTGAGCAATTGCTCGACGTTTGCAATTTCTCAGCTCCTGTCTACGAGACGGAAAGAGAAGGACCGTGACCTTTGGTGCGTATAGAAGCGCAAATCCCCAGTGTTGCTGCGCCTGTGAAAGCGCTTCCAAGGAAGGGTGCTGGCTAGCAACAGCTTTCAGTGCTGGCACTTTTCATCTCTGAGCAATTGCTAGACGTTTGCAATTTCTCAGCTCATGTCTACCGACGGAAAGAGAAGGACCTTGACGTTTGGTGGGTAGAGAAGCGCAAAGCCCCAGTGTTACTGCGCCTGTAAAGCGCTTCCAAGGAAGGGTGCTGTCTAGCAACAGCTTTCAGTGCTGGCACTTTTCATCTCTGAGCAATTGCTCGACTTTTGCAATTTCTCACCTGAGCTCTCTTTAGAGTGCGCGAGAGGATGAGCAGAAGATGAGGTGGCTAGAGAAGCCCAGAGCCCCACTGTTCTTAGGCCTACAAAAGCGCTTCCAAGGAAGGGTGCTGGCTAGCAACAGCTTTCAGTGCTGGCACTTTTCATCTCTGAGCAATTGCTCGACGTTTGCGATTTCTCAGCTCGTGTCTACCGACGGAAAGAGAAGGACCGTGACGTTTGGTGGCTAGAGAAGCGCAAAGCCCCAGTGTTACTGCGCCTGTAAAGCGCTTCCAAGGAAGGGTGCTGGCTAGCAACAGCTTTCAGTGCTGGCACTTTTCATCTCTGAGCAATTGCTCGACGTTTGCAATTTCTCAGCTCGTGTCTACGAGACTGAAAGAGAAGGACCGTGACGTTTGGTGCGTATAGAAGCGCAAAGCCCCAGTGTTGCTGCGCCTGTGAAAGCGCTTCCAAGGAAGGGTGCTGGCTAGCAAGAGCTTTCAGTGCTGGCACTTTTCATCTCTGAGCAATTGCTCGACGTTTGCAATTTCTCACCTGAGCTCTCTTTAGAGTGCGCGAGAGGATGAGCAGAAGATGAGGTGGCTAGAGAAGCCCAGAGCCCCAGTGTTCTTAGGCCTACAAAAGCGCTTCCAAGGAAGGGTGCTGGCTAGCAACAGCTTTCAGTGCTGGCACTTTTCATCTCTGAGCAATTGCTGGACGTTTGCAATTTCTCAGCTCGTGTCTACGAGACGGAAAGAGAAGGACCGTGACGTTTGGTGCGTATAGAAGCGCAAAGCCCCAGTGTTGCTGCGCCTGTGAAAGTGCTTCCAAGGAAGGGTGCTGGCTAGCAAAAGCTTTCAGTGCTGGCACTTTTCTTCTCTGAGCATTTTCTAGACGTTTGCAATTTCTCCCCTGAGCTCTCTTTAGAGTGCGCGAGAGGATGAGCAGAAGATGAGGTGGCTAGAGAAGCCCAGAGCCCCAGTGTTCTTAGGCCTACAAAAGCGTTTCCAAGGAAGGGTGCTGGCTAGCAACAGCTTTCAGTGCTGGCACTTTTCATCTCTGAGCAATTGCTCGACGTTTGCAATTTCTCAGCTCGTGTCTACGAGACGGAAAGAGAAGGACCATGACGTTTGGTGCGTATAGAAGCGCAAAGCCCCAGTGTTGCTGCGCCTGTGAAAGCGCTTCCAAGGAAGGGTGCTGGCTAGCAACAGCTTTCAGTGCTGGCACTTTTCATCTCTGAGCAATTGCTGGACGTTTGCAATTTCTCAGCTCGTGTCTACGAGACGGAAAGAGAATGACCGTGACGTTTAGTGCGTATAGAAGCGCAAAGCCCCAGTGTTGCTGCGCCTGTGAAAGCGCTTCCAAGGAAGGGTGCTGGCTAGCAACAGCTTTCAGTGCTGGCACTTTTCATCTCTGAGCAATTGCTCGATGTTTGCAATTTCTCACCTGAGCTCTCTTTAGAGTGCGCGAGAGGATGAGCAGAAGATGAGGTGGCTAGAGAAGCCCAGAGCCCCACTGTTCTTAGGCCTACAAAAGCGCTTCCAAGGAAGGGTGCTGGCTAGCAACAGCTTTCAGTGCTGGCACTTTTCATCTCTGAGCAATTGCTCGACGTTTGCAATTTCTCAGCTCCTGTCTACGAGACGGAAAGAGAAGGACCGTGACGTTTGGTGCGTATAGAAGCGCAAAGCCCCAGTGTTGCTGCGCCTGTGAAAGCGCTTCCAAGGAAGGGTGCTGGCTAGCAACAGCTTTCAGTGCTGGCACTTTTCATCTCTGAGCAATTGCTCGACGTTTGCAATTTCTCAGCTCCTGTCTACGAGACGGAAAGAGAAGGACCGTGACGTTTGGTGGGTAGAGAAGCGCAAAGACCCAGTGTTACTGCGCCTGTAAAGCGCTTCCAAGGAAGGGTGCTGGCTAGCAACAGCTTTCAGTGCTGGCACTTTTCATCTCTGAGCAATTGCTCGACGTTTGCAATTTCTCAGCTCGTGTCTACGAGACGGAAAGAGAATGACCGTGACGTTTGGTGCGTATAGAAGCGCAAAGCCCCAGTGTTGCTGCGCCTGTGAAAGCACTTCCAAGGAAGGGTGCTGGCTAGCAACAGCTTTCAGTGCTGGCACTTTTCATCTCTGAGCAATTGCTCGACGTTTGCAATTTCTCACCTGAGCTCTCTTCAGAGTGCGCGAGAGGATGAGCAGAAGATGAGGTGGCTAGAGAAGCCCAGAGCCCCAGTGTTCTTAGGCCTACAAAAGCGCTTCCAAGGAAGGGTGCTGGCTAGCAACAGCTTTCAGTGCTGGCACTTTTCATCTCTGAGCAATTGCTCGACGTTTGCAATTTCTCAGCTCGTGTCTACCGACGGAAAGAGAAGGACCGTGACGTTTGGTGCGTATAGAAGCGCAAAGCCCCAGTGTTGCTGCGCCTGTGAAAGCACTTCCAAGGAAGGGTGCTGGCTAGCAACAGCTTTCAGTGCTGGCACTTTTCATCTCTGAGCAATTGCTCGACGTTTGCAATTTCTCACCTGAGCTCTCTTCAGAGTGCGCGAGAGGATGAGCAGAAGATGAGGTGGCTAGAGAAGCCCAGAGCCCCAGTGTTCTTAGGCCTACAAAAGCGCTTCCAAGGAAGGGTGCTGGCTAGCAACAGCTTTCAGTGCTGGCACTTTTCATCTCTGAGCAATTGCTCGACGTTTGCAATTTCTCAGCTCGTGTCTACGAGACGGAAAGAGAAGGACCGTGACGTTTGGTGGCTAGAGAAGCGCAAAGCCCCAGTGTTACTGCGCCTGTGAAAGCGCTTCCAAGGAAGGGTGCTGGCTAGCAACAGCTTTCAGTGCTGGCACTTTTCATCTCTGAGCAATTGCTCGACGTTTGCAATTTCTCAGCTCATGTCTACGAGACGGAGAGATAGTGACCGTGACGTTTGGTGGCTAGAGAAGCGCAAAGCCCCAGTGTTACTGCGCCTGTGAAAGCGCTTCCAAGGAAGGGTGCTGGCTAGCAAGAGCTTTCAGTGCTGGCACTTTTCATCTCTGAGCAATTGCTGGACGTTTGCAATTTCTCAGCTCGTGTCTACGAGACGGAGAGATAGTGACCGTGACGTTTGGTGGCTAGAGAAGCGCAAAGCCCCAGTGTTACTGCGCCTGTGAAAGCGCTTCCAAGGAAGGGTGCTGGCTAGCAAGAGCTTTCAGTGCTGGCACTTTTCATCTCTGAGCAATTGCTCGACGTTTGCAATTTCTCACCTGAGCTCTCTTTAGAGTGCGCGAGAGGATGAGCAGAAGATGAGGTGGCTAGAGAAGCCCAGAGCCCCAGTGTTCTTAGGCCTACAAAAGCGCTTCCAAGGAAGGGTGCTGGCTAGCAAGAGCTTTCAGTGCTGGCACTTTTCATCTCTGAGCAATTGCTCGACGTTTGCAATTTCTCAGCTCGTGTCTACGAGACGGAAAGAGAAGGACCATGACGTTTGGTGCGTATAGAAGCGCAAAGCCCCAGTGTTGCTGCGCCTGTGAAAGCGCTTCCAAGGAAGGGTGCTGGCTAGCAACAGCTTTCAGTGCTGGCACTTTTCATCTCTGAGCAATTGCTGGACGTTTGCAATTTCTCAGCTCGTGTCTACGAGACGGAAAGAGAATGACCGTGACGTTTAGTGCGTATAGAAGCGCAAAGCCCCAGTGTTGCTGCGCCTGTGAAAGCGCTTCCAAGGAAGGGTGCTGGCTAGCAACAGCTTTCAGTGCTGGCACTTTTCATCTCTGAGCAATTGCTGGATGTTTGCAATTTCTCACCTGAGCTCTCTTTAGAGTGCGCGAGAGGATGAGCAGAAGATGAGGTGGCTAGAGAAGCCCAGAGCCCCAGTGTTCTTAGGCCTACAAAAGCGCTTCCAAGGAAGGGTGCTGGCTAGCAACAGCTTTCAGTGCTGGCACTTTTCATCTCTGAGCAATTGCTCGACGTTTGCAATTTCTCAGCTCCTGTCTACGAGACGGAAAGAGAAGGACCGTGACGTTTGGTGCGTATAGAAGCGCAAAGCCCCAGTGTTGCTGCGCCTGTGAAAGCGCTTCCAAGGAAGGGTGCTGGCTAGCAACAGCTTTCAGTGCTGGCACTTTTCATCTCTGAGCAATTGCTCGACGTTTGCGATTTCTCAGCTCGTGTCTACCGACGGAAAGAGAAGGACCGTGACGTTTGGTGGCTAGAGAAGCGCAAAGCCCCAGTGTTCCTGCGCCTGTAAAGCGCTTCCAAGGAAGGGTGCTGGCTAGCAAAAGCTTTCAGTGCTGGCACTTTTCAGCTCTGAGCAATTGCTCGACGTTTGCAATTTCTCAGCTCGTGTCTAGGAGACGGAAAGAGAAGGACCGTGACGTTTGGTGCGTATAGAAGCGCAAAGCCCCAGTGTTGCTGCGCCTGTGAAAGCGCTTCCAAGGAAGGGTGCTGGCTAGCAAGAGCTTTCAGTGCTGGCACTTTTCATCTCTGAGCAATTGCTCGACGTTTGCAATTTCTCACCTGAGCTCTCTTTAGAGTGTGCGAGAGGATGAGCAGAAGATGAGGTGGCTAGAGAAGCCCAGAGCCCCAGTGTTCTTAGGTCTACAAAAGCGCTTCCAAGGAAGGGTGCTGGCTAGCAACAGCTTTCAGTGCTGGCACTTTTCATCTCTGAGCAATTGCTGGACGTTTGCAATTTCTCAGCTCGTGTCTACGAGACGGAAAGAGAATGACCGTGACGTTTGGTGCGTATAGAAGCGCAAAGCCCCAGTGTTGCTGCGCCTGTGAAAGCGCTTCCAAGGAAGGGTGCTGGCTAGCAACAGCTTTCAGTGCTGGCACTTTTCATCTCTGAGCATTTTCTAGACGTTTGCAATTTCTCCCCTGAGCTCTCTTTAGAGTGCGCGAGAGGATGAGCAGAAGATGAGGTGGCTAGAGAAGCCCAGAGCCCCACTGTTCTTAGGCCTACAAAAGCGCTTCCAAGGAAGGGTGCTGGCTAGCAACAGCTTTCAGTGCTGGCACTTTTCATCTCTGAGCAATTGCTCGACGTTTGCAATTTCTCAGCTCGTGTCTACGAGACGGAAAGAGAATGACCGTGACCTTTGGTGGCTAGAGAAGCGCAAAGCCCCAGTGTTACTGCGCCTGTGAAAGCGCTTCCAAGGAAGGGTGCTGGCTAGCAACAGCTTTCAGTGCTGGCACTTTTCATCTCTGAGCAATTGCTCGACGTTTGCAATTTCTCAGCTCATGTCTACGAGACGGAGAGATAGTGACCGTGACGTTTGGTGGCTAGAGAAGAGCAAATCCACAGTGTTACTGCGCCTGTGAAAGCGCTTCCAAGGAAGGGTGCTGGCTAGCAACAGCTTTCAGTGCTGGCACTTTTCATCTCTGAGCAATTGCTGGACGTTTGCAATTTCTCAGCTCGTGTCTACGAGACGGAGAGATAGTGACCGTGACGTTTGGTGGCTAGAGAAGCGCAAAGCCCCAGTGTTACTGCGCCTGTGAAAGCGCTTCCAAGGAAGGGTGCTGGCTAGCAAGAGCTTTCAGTGCTGGCACTTTTCATCTCTGAGCAATTGCTCGACGTTTGCAATTTCTCACCTGAGCTCTCTTTAGAGTGCGCGAGAGGATGAGCAGAAGATGAGGTGGCTAGAGAAGCCCAGAGCCCCAGTGTTCTTAGGCCTACAAAAGCGCTTCCAAGGAAGGGTGCTGGCTAGCAACAGCTTTCAGTGCTGGCACTTTTCATCTCTGAGCAATTGCTCGACGTTTGCAATTTCTCAGCTCGTGTCTACGAGACGGAAAGAGAAGGACCATGACGTTTGGTGGCTAGAGAAGCGCAAAGCCCCAGTGTTGCTGCGCCTGTGAAAGCGCTTCCAAGGAAGGGTGCTGGCTAGCAACAGCTTTCAGTGCTGGCACTTTTCATCTCTGAGCAATTGCTGGACGTTTGCAATTTCTCAGCTCGTGTCTACGAGACGGAAAGAGAATGACCGTGACGTTTAGTGCGTATAGAAGCGCAAAGCCCCAGTGTTGCTGCGCCTGTGAAAGCGCTTCCAAGGAAGGGTGCTGGCTAGCAACAGCTTTCAGTGCTGGCACTTTTCATCTCTGAGCAATTGCTCGATGTTTGCAATTTCTCACCTGAGCTCTCTTTAGAGTGCGCGAGAGGATGAGCAGAAGATGAGGTGGCTAGAGAAGCCCAGAGCCCCAGTGTTCTTAGGCCTACAAAAGCGCTTCCAAGGAAGGGTGCTGGCTAGCAACAGCTTTCAGTGCTGGCACTTTTCATCTCTGAGCAATTGCTCGACGTTTGCAATTTCTCAGCTCGTGTCTACGAGACGGAAAGAGAAGGACCGTGACGTTTGGTGCGTATAGAAGCGCAAAGCCCCAGTGTTGCTGCGCCTGTGAAAGCGCTTCCAAGGAAGGGTGCTGGCTAGCAACAGCTTTCAGTGCTGGCACTTTTCATCTCTGAGCAATTGCTCGACGTTTGCAATTTCTCAGCTCGTGTCTACCGACGGAAAGAGAAGGACCGTGACGTTTGGTGGGTAGAGAAGCGCAAAGACCCAGTGTTGCTGCGCCTGTAAAGCGCTTCCAAGGAAGGGTGCTGGCTAGCAACAGCTTTCAGTGCTGGCACTTTTCATCTCTGAGCAATTGCTCGACGTTTGCAATTTCTCAGCTCGTGTCTACGAGACGGAAAGAGAATGACCGTGACGTTTGGTGCGTATAGAAGCGCAAAGCCCCAGTGTTGCTGCGCCTGTGAAAGCACTTCCAAGGAAGGGTGCTGGCTAGCAACAGCTTTCAGTGCTGGCACTTTTCATCTCTGAGCAATTGCTGGACGTTTGCAATTTCTCAGCTCGTGTCTAGGAGACGGAAAGAGAATGACCGTGACTTTTGGTGCGTATAGAAGCGCAAAGCCCCAGTGTTACTGCGCCTGTGAAAGCGCTTCCAAGGAAGGGTGCTGGCTAGCAAGAGCTTTCAGTGCTGGCACTTTTCATCTCTGAGCAATTGCTGGACGTTTGCAATTTCTCACCTGAGCTCTCTTTAGAGTGCGCGAGAGGATGAGCAGAAGATGAGGTGGCTAGAGAAGCCCAGAGCCCCAGTGTTCTTAGGCCTACAAAAGCGTTTCCAAGGAAGGGTGCTGGCTAGCAACAGCTTTCAGTGCTGGCACTTTTCATCTCTGAGCAATTGCTCGACGTTTGCAATTTCTCAGCTCGTGTCTACGAGACGGAAAGAGAAGGACCATGACGTTTGGTGCGTATAGAAGCGCAAAGCCCCAGTGTTGCTGCGCCTGTGAAAGCGCTTCCAAGGAAGGGTGCTGGCTAGCAACAGCTTTCAGTGCTGGCACTTTTCATCTCTGAGCAATTGCTGGACGTTTGCAATTTCTCAGCTCGTGTCTACGAGACGGAAAGAGAATGACCGTGACGTTTAGTGCGTATAGAAGCGCAAAGCCCCAGTGTTGCTGCGCCTGAGAAAGCGCTTCCAAGGAAGGGTGCTGGCTAGCAACAGCTTTCAGTGCTGGCACTTTTCATCTCTGAGCAATTGCTGGATGTTTGCAATTTCTCACCTGAGCTCTCTTTAGAGTGCGCGAGAGGATGAGCAGAAGATGAGGTGGCTAGAGAAGCCCAGAGCCCCAGTGTTCTTAGGCCTACAAAAGCGCTTCCAAGGAAGGGTGCTGGCTAGCAACAGCTTTCAGTGCTGGCACTTTTCATCTCTGAGCAATTGCTCGACGTTTGCAATTTCTCAGCTCGTGTCTACGAGACGGAAAGAGAAGGACCGTGACCTTTGGTGCGTATAGAAGCGCAAAGCCCCAGTGTTGCTGCGCCTGTGAAAGCGCTTCCAAGGAAGGGTGCTGGCTAGCAACAGCTTTCAGTGCTGGCACTTTTCATCTCTGAGCAATTGCTAGACGTTTGCAATTTCTCAGCTCATGTCTACCGACGGAAAGAGAAGGACCGTGACGTTTGGTGGCTAGAGAAGCGCAAAGCCCCAGTGTTACTGCGCCTGTAAAGCGCTTCCAAGGAAGGGTGCTGTCTAGCAACAGCTTTCAGTGCTGGCACTTTTCATCTCTGAGCAATTGCTCGACTTTTGCAATTTCTCACCTGAGCTCTCTTTAGAGTGCGCGAGAGGATGAGCAGAAGATGAGGTGGCTAGAGAAGCCCAGAGCCCCAGTGTTCTTAGGCCTACAAAAGCGCTTCCAAGGAAGGGTGCTGGCTAGCAACAGCTTTCAGTGCTGGCACTTTTCATCTCTGAGCAATTGCTCGACGTTTGCGATTTCTCAGCTCGTGTCTACCGACGGAAAGAGAAGGACCGTGACGTTTGGTGGCTAGAGAAGCGCAAAGCCCCAGTGTTACTGCGCCTGTAAAGCGCTTCCAAGGAAGGGTGCTGGCTAGCAACAGCTTTCAGTGCTGGCACTTTTCATCTCTGAGCAATTGCTCGACGTTTGCAATTTCTCAGCTCGTGTCTACGAGACTGAAAGAGAAGGACCGTGACGTTTGGTGCGTATAGAAGCGCAAAGCCCCAGTGTTGCTGCGCCTGTGAAAGCGCTTCCAAGGAAGGGTGCTGGCTAGCAAGAGCTTTCAGTGCTGGCACTTTTCATCTCTGAGCAATTGCTCGACGTTTTCAATTTCTCACCTGAGCTCTCTTTAGAGTGCGCGAGAGGATGAGCAGAAGATGAGGTGGCTAGAGAAGCCCAGAGCCCCAGTGTTCTTAGGCCTACAAAAGCGCTTCCAAGGAAGGGTGCTGGCTAGCAACAGCTTTCAGTGCTGGCACTTTTCATCTCTGAGCAATTGCTGGACGTTTGCAATTTCTCAGCTCGTGTCTACGAGACGGAAAGAGAAGGACCGTGACGTTTGGTGCGTATAGAAGCGCAAAGCCCCAGTGTTGCTGCGCCTGTGAAAGTGCTTCCAAGGAAGGGTGCTGGCTAGCAAAAGCTTTCAGTGCTGGCACTTTTCTTCTCTGAGCATTTTCTAGACGTTTGTAATTTCTCCCCTGAGCTCTCTTTAGAGTGCGCGAGAGGATGAGCAGAAGATGAGGTGGCTAGAGAAGCCCAGAGCCCCAGTGTTCTTAGGCCTACAAAAGCGCTTCCAAGGAAGGGTGCTGGCTAGCAACAGCTTTCAGTGCTGGCACTTTTCATCTCTGAGCAATTGCTCGACGTTTGCAATTTCTCAGCTCGTGTCTACGAGACGGAAAGAGAATGACCGTGACCTTTGGTGGCTAGAGAAGCGCAAAGCCCCAGTGTTACTGCGCCTGTGAAAGCGCTTCCAAGGAAGGGTGCTGGCTAGCAACAGCTTTCAGTGCTGGCACTTTTCATCTCTGAGCAATTGCTCGACGTTTGCAATTTCTCAGCTCATGTCTACGAGACGGAGAGATAGTGACCGTGACGTTTGGTGGCTAGAGAAGCGCAAATCCACAGTGTTACTGCGCCTGTGAAAGCGCTTCCAAGGAAGGGTGCTGGCTAGCAACAGCTTTCAGTGCTGGCACTTTTCATCTCTGAGCAATTGCTGGACGTTTGCAATTTCTCAGCTCGTGTCTACGAGACGGAGAGATAGTGTCCGTGACGTTTGGTGGCTAGAGAAGCGCAAAGCCCCAGTGTTACTGCGCCTGTGAAAGCGCTTCCAAGGAAGGGTGCTGGCTAGCAAGAGCTTTCAGTGCTGGCACTTTTCATCTCTGAGCAATTGCTCGACGTTTGCAATTTCTCACCTGAGCTCTCTTTAGAGTGCGCGAGAGGATGAGCAGAAGATGAGGTGGCTAGAGAAGCCCAGAGCCCCAGTGTTCTTAGGCCTACAAAAGCGTTTCCAAGGAAGGGTGCTGGCTAGCAACAGCTTTCAGTGCTGGCACTTTTCATCTCTGAGCAATTGCTCGACGTTTGCAATTTCTCAGCTCGTGTCTACGAGACGGAAAGAGAAGGACCATGACGTTTGGTGCGTATAGAAGCGCAAAGCCCCAGTGTTGCTGCGCCTGTGAAAGCGCTTCCAAGGAAGGGTGCTGGCTAGCAACAGCTTTCAGTGCTGGCACTTTTCATCTCTGAGCAATTGCTGGACGTTTGCAATTTCTCAGCTCGTGTCTACGAGACGGAAAGAGAATGACCGTGACGTTTAGTGCGTATAGAAGCGCAAAGCCCCAGTGTTGCTGCGCCTGTGAAAGCGCTTCCAAGGAAGGGTGCTGGCTAGCAACAGCTTTCAGTGCTGGCACTTTTCATCTCTGAGCAATTGCTCGATGTTTGCAATTTCTCACCTGAGCTCTCTTTAGAGTGCGCGAGAGGATGAGCAGAAGATGAGGTGGCTAGAGAAGCCCAGAGCCCCAGTGTTCTTAGGCCTACAAAAGCGCTTCCAAGGAAGGGTGCTGGCTAGCAACAGCTTTCAGTGCTGGCACTTTTCATCTCTGAGCAATTGCTCGACGTTTGCAATTTCTCAGCTCCTGTCTACGAGACGGAAAGAGAAGGACCGTGACGTTTGGTGCGTATAGAAGCGCAAAGCCCCAGTGTTGCTGCGCCTGTGAAAGCGCTTCCAAGGAAGGGTGCTGGCTAGCAACAGCTTTCAGTGCTGGCACTTTTCATCTCTGAGCAATTGCTCGACGTTTGCAATTTCTCAGCTCCTGTCTACGAGACGGAAAGAGAAGGACCGTGACGTTTGGTGGGTAGAGAAGCGCAAAGACCCAGTGTTACTGCGCCTGTAAAGCGCTTCCAAGGAAGGGTGCTGGCTAGCAACAGCTTTCAGTGCTGGCACTTTTCATCTCTGAGCAATTGCTCGACGTTTGCAATTTCTCAGCTCGTGTCTACGAGACGGAAAGAGAATGACCGTGACGTTTGGTGCGTATAGAAGCGCAAAGCCCCAGTGTTGCTGCGCCTGTGAAAGCACTTCCAAGGAAGGGTGCTGTCTAGCAACAGCTTTCAGTGCTGGCACTTTTCATCTCTGAGCAATTGCTCGACGTTTGCAATTTCTCACCTGAGCTCTCTTCAGAGTGCGCGAGAGGATGAGCAGAAGATGAGGTGGCTAGAGAAGCCCAGAGCCCCAGTGTTCTTAGGCCTACAAAAGCGCTTCCAAGGAAGGGTGCTGGCTAGCAACAGCTTTCAGTGCTGGCACTTTTCATCTCTGAGCAATTGCTCGACGTTTGCAATTTCTCCCCTGAGCTCTCTTCAGAGTGCGCGAGAGGATGAGCAGAAGATGAGGTGGCTAGAGAAGCCCAGAGCCCCAGTGTTCTTAGGCCTACAAAAGCGCTTCCAAGGAAGGGTGCTGGCTAGCAACAGCTTTCAGTGCTGGCACTTTTCATCTCTGAGCAATTGCTCGACGTTTGCAATTTCTCAGCTCGTGTCTACCGACGGAAAGAGAAGGACCGTGACGTTTGGTGCGTATAGAAGCGCAAAGCCCCAGTGTTGCTGCGCCTGTGAAAGCACTTCCAAGGAAGGGTGCTGGCTAGCAACAGCTTTCAGTGCTGGCACTTTTCATCTCTGAGCAATTGCTCGACGTTTGCAATTTCTCACCTGAGCTCTCTTTAGAGTGCGCGAGAGGATGAGCAGAAGATGAGGTGGCTAGAGAAGCCCAGAGCCCCAGTGTTCTTAGGCCTACAAAAGCGCTTCCAAGGAAGGGTGCTGGCTAGCAACAGCTTTCAGTGCTGGCACTTTTCATCTCTGAGCAATTGCTCGACGTTTGCAATTTCTCAGCTCGTGTCTACGAGACGGAAAGAGAAGGACCGTGACGTTTGGTGGCTAGAGAAGCGCAAAGCCCCAGTGTTACTGCGCCTGTGAAAGCGCTTCCAAGGAAGGGTGCTGGCTAGCAACAGCTTTCAGTGCTGGCACTTTTCATCTCTGAGCAATTGCTCGACGTTTGCAATTTCTCAGCTCATGTCTACGAGACGGAGAGATAGTGACCGTGACGTTTGGTGGCTAGAGAAGCGCAAAGCCCCAGTGTTACTGCGCCTGTGAAAGCGCTTCCAAGGAAGGGTGCTGGCTAGCAAGAGCTTTCAGTGCTGGCACTTTTCATCTCTGAGCAATTGCTGGACGTTTGCAATTTCTCAGCTCGTGTCTACGAGACGGAGAGATAGTGACCGTGACGTTTGGTGGCTAGAGAAGCGCAAAGCCCCAGTGTTACTGCGCCTGTGAAAGCGCTTCCAAGGAAGGGTGCTGGCTAGCAAGAGCTTTCAGTGCTGGCACTTTTCATCTCTGAGCAATTGCTCGACGTTTGCAATTTCTCACCTGAGCTCTCTTTAGAGTGCGCGAGAGGATGAGCAGAAGATGAGGTGGCTAGAGAAGCCCAGAGCCCCAGTGTTCTTAGGCCTACAAAAGCGCTTCCAAGGAAGGGTGCTGGCTAGCAAGAGCTTTCAGTGCTGGCACTTTTCATCTCTGAGCAATTGCTCGACGTTTGCAATTTCTCAGCTCGTGTCTACGAGACGGAAAGAGAAGGACCATGACATTTGGTGCGTATAGAAGCGCAAAGCCCCAGTGTTGCTGCGCCTGTGAAAGCGCTTCCAAGGAAGGGTGCTGGCTAGCAACAGCTTTCAGTGCTGGCACTTTTCATCTCTGAGCAATTGCTCGACGTTTGCAATTTCTCAGCTCGTGTCTACGAGACGGAAAGAGAATGACCGTGACGTTTAGTGCGTATAGAAGCGCAAAGCCCCAGTGTTGCTGCGCCTGTGAAAGCGCTTCCAAGGAAGGGTGCTGGCTAGCAACAGCTTTCAGTGCTGGCACTTTTCATCTCTGAGCAATTGCTGGATGTTTGCAATTTCTCACCTGAGCTCTCTTTAGAGTGCGCGAGAGGATGAGCAGAAGATGAGGTGGCTAGAGAAGCCCAGAGCCCCAGTCTTCTTAGGCCTACAAAAGCGCTTCCAAGGAAGGGTGCTGGCTAGCAAGAGCTTTCAGTGCTGGCACTTTTCATCTCTGAGCAATTGCTCGACGTTTGCAATTTCTCAGCTCCTGTCTACGAGACGGAAAGAGAAGGACCGTGACGTTTGGTGCGTATAGAAGCGCAAAGCCCCAGTGTTACTGCGCCTGTGAAAGCGCTTCCAAGGAAGGGTGCTGGCTAGCAACAGCTTTCAGTGCTGGCACTTTTCATCTCTGAGCAATTGCTCGACGTTTGCGATTTCTCAGCTCGTGTCTACCGACGGAAAGAGAAGGACCGTGACGTTTGGTGGCTAGAGAAGCGCAAAGCCCCAGTGTTACTGCGCCTGTAAAGCGCTTCCAAGGAAGGGTGCTGGCTAGCAAAAGCTTTCAGTGCTGGCACTTTTCAGCTCTGAGCAATTGCTCGACGTTTGCAATTTCTCAGCTCGTGTCTAGGAGACGGAAAGAGAAGGACCGTGACGTTTGGTGCGTATAGAAGCGCAAAGCCCCAGTGTTGCTGCGCCTGTGAAAGCGCTTCCAAGGAAGGGTGCTGGCTAGCAAGAGCTTTCAGTGCTGGCAGTTTTCTTCTCTGAGCAATTGCTCGACATTTGCAATTTCTCACCTGAGCTCTCTTTAGAGTGTGCGAGAGGATGAGCAGAAGATGAGGTGGCTAGAGAAGCCCAGAGCCCCAGTGTTCTTAGGTCTACAAAAGCGCTTCCAAGGAAGGGTGCTGGCTAGCAACAGCTTTCAGTGCTGGCACTTTTCATCTCTGAGCAATTGCTGGACGTTTGCAATTTCTCATCTCGTGTCTACGAGACGGAAAGAGAATGACCGTGACGTTTGGTGCGTATAGAAGCGCAAAGCCCCAGTGTTGCTGCGCCTGTGAAAGTGCTTCCAAGGAAGGGTGCTGGCTAGCAAAAGCTTTCAGTGCTGGCACTTTTCTTCTCTGAGCATTTTCTAGACGTTTGCAATTTCTCCCCTGAGCTCTCTTTAGAGTGCGCGAGAGGATGAGCAGAAGATGAGGTGGCTAGAGAAGCCCAGAGCCCCACTGTTCTTAGGCCTACAAAAGCGCTTCCAAGGAAGGGTGCTGGCTAGCAACAGCTTTCAGTGCTGGCACTTTTCATGTCTGAGCAATTGCTCGACGTTTGCAATTTCTCAGCTCGTGTCTACGAGACGGAAAGAGAATGACCGTGACCTTTGGTGGCTAGAGAAGCGCAAAGCCCCAGTGTTACTGCGCCTGTGAAAGCGCTTCCAAGGAAGGGTGCTGGCTAGCAACAGCTTTCAGTGCTGGCACTTTTCATCTCTGAGCAATTGCTCGACGTTTGCAATTTCTCAGCTCATGTCTACGAGACGGAGAGATAGTGACCGTGACGTTTGGTGGCTAGAGAAGCGCAAATCCACAGTGTTACTGCGCCTGTGAAAGCGCTTCCAAGGAAGGGTGCTGGCTAGCAACAGCTTTCAGTGCTGGCACTTTTCATCTCTGAGCAATTGCTGGACGTTTGCAATTTCTCAGCTCGTGTCTACGAGACGGAGAGATAGTGACCGTGACGTTTGGTGGCTAGAGAAGCGCAAAGCCCCAGTGTTACTGCGCCTGTGAAAGCGCTTCCAAGGAAGGGTGCTGGCTAGCAACAGCTTTCAGTGCTGGCACTTTTCATCTCTGAGCAATTGCTCGACGTTTGCAATTTCTCACCTGAGCTCTCTTTAGAGTGCGCGAGAGGATGAGCAGAAGATGAGGTGGCTAGAGAAGCCCAGAGCCCCAGTGTTCTTAGGCCTACAAAAGCGCTTCCAAGGAAGGGTGCTGGCTAGCAACAGCTTTCAGTGCTGGCACTTTTCATCTCTGAGCAATTGCTCGACGTTTGCAATTTCTCAGCTCGTGTCTACGAGACGGAAAGAGAAGCACCATGACGTTTGGTGGCTAGAGAAACGCAAAGCCCCAGTGTTGCTGCGCCTGTGAAAGCGCTTCCAAGGAAGGGTGCTGGCTAGCAACAGCTTTCAGTGCTGGCACTTTTCATCTCTGAGCAATTGCTGGACGTTTGCAATTTCTCAGCTCGTGTCTACGAGACGGAAAGAGAATGACCGTGACGTTTAGTGCGTATAGAAGCGCAAAGCCCCAGTGTTGCTGCGCCTGTGAAAGCGCTTCCAAGGAAGGGTGCTGGCTAGCAACAGCTTTCAGTGCTGGCACTTTTCATCTCTGAGCAATTGCTCGATGTTTGCAATTTCTCACCTGAGCTCTCTTTAGAGTGCGCGAGAGGATGAGCAGAAGATGAGGTGGCTAGAGAAGCCCAGAGCCCCAGTGTTCTTAGGCCTACAAAAGCGCTTCCAAGGAAGGGTGCTGGCTAGCAACAGCTTTCAGTGCTGGCACTTTTCATCTCTGAGCAATTGCTCGACGTTTGCAATTTCTCAGCTCGTGTCTACGAGACGGAAAGAGAAGGACCGTGACGTTTGGTGCGTATAGAAGCGCAAAGCCCCAGTGTTGCTGCGCCTGTGAAAGCGCTTCCAAGGAAGGGTGCTGGCTAGCAACAGCTTTCAGTGCTGGCACTTTTCATCTCTGAGCAATTGCTAGACGTTTGCAATTTCTCAGCTCATGTCTACGAGACGGAAAGAGAAGGACCGTGACGTTTGGTGGGTAGAGAAGCGCAAAGACCCAGTGTTGCTGCGCCTGTAAAGCGCTTCCAAGGAAGGGTGCTGGCTAGCAACAGCTTTCAGTGCTGGCACTTTTCATCTCTGAGCAATTGCTCGACGTTTGCAATTTCTCAGCTCGTGTCTACGAGACGGAAAGAGAATGACCGTGACGTTTGGTGCGTATAGAAGCGCAAAGCCCCAGTGTTGCTGCGCCTGTGAAAGCACTTCCAAGGAAGGGTGCTGGCTAGCAACAGCTTTCAGTGCTGGCACTTTTCATCTCTGAGCAATTGCTCGACGTTTGCAATTTCTCACCTGAGCTCTCTTTAGAGTGCGCGAGAGGATGAGCAGAAGATGAGGTGGCTAGAGAAGCCCAGAGCCCCAGTGTTCTTAGGGCTACAAAAGCGCTTCCAAGGAAGGGTGCTGGCTAGCAACAGCTTTCAGTGCTGGCACTTTTCATCTCTGAGCAATTGCTCGACGTTTGCAATTTCTCAGCTCGTGTCTATGAGACGGAAAGAGAATGACCGTGACGTTTGGTGCGTATAGAAGCGCAAAGCCCCAGTGTTGCTGCGCCTGTGAAAGCACTTCCAAGGAAGGGTGCTGGCTAGCAACAGCTTTCAGTGCTGGCACTTTTCATCTCTGAGCAATTGCTCGACGTTTGCAATTTCTCACCTGAGCTCTCTTCAGAGTGCGCGAGAGGATGAGCAGAAGATGAGGTGGCTAGAGAAGCCCAGAGCCCCAGTGTTCTTAGGCCTACAAAAGCGCTTCCAAGGAAGGGTGCTGGCTAGCAACAGCTTTCAGTGCTGGCACTTTTCATCTCTGAGCAATTGCTCGACGTTTGCAATTTCTCAGCTCGTGTCTACGAGACGGAAAGAGAAGGACCGTGACGTTTGGTGGCTAGAGAAGCGCAAAGCCCCAGTGTTACTGCGCCTGTGAAAGCGCTTCCAAGGAAGGGTGCTGGCTAGCAACAGCTTTCAGTGCTGGCACTTTTCATCTCTGAGCAATTGCTCGACGTTTGCAATTTCTCAGCTCATGTCTACGAGACGGAGAGATAGTGACCGTGACGTTTGGTGGCTAGAGAAGCGCAAAGCCCCAGTGTTACTGCGCCTGTGAAAGCGCTTCCAAGGAAGGGTGCTGGCTAGCAACAGCTTTCAGTGCTGGCACTTTTCATCTCTGAGCAATTGCTGGACGTTTGCAATTTCTCAGCTCGTGTCTACGAGACGGAGAGATAGTGACCGTGACGTTTGGTGGCTAGAGAAGCGCAAAGCCCCAGTGTTACTGCGCCTGTGAAAGCGCTTCCAAGGAAGGGTGCTGGCTAGCAAGAGCTTTCAGTGCTGGCACTTTTCATCTCTGAGCAATTGCTCGACGTTTGCAATTTCTCACCTGAGCTCTCTTTAGAGTGCGCGAGAGGATGAGCAGAAGATGAGGTGGCTAGAGAAGCCCAGAGCCCCACTGTTCTTAGGCCTACAAAAGCGCTTCCAAGGAAGGGTGCTGGCTAGCAACAGCTTTCAGTGCTGGCACTTTTCATCTCTGAGCAATTGCTCGACGTTTGCAATTTCTCAGCTCGTGTCTACGAGACGGAAAGAGAAGGACCATGACGTTTGGTGCGTATAGAAGCGCAAAGCCCCAGTGTTGCTGCGCCTGTGAAAGCGCTTCCAAGGAAGGGTGCTGGCTAGCAACAGCTTTCAGTGCTGGCACTTTTCATCTCTGAGCAATTGCTGGATGTTTGCAATTTCTCACCTGAGCTCTCTTTAGAGTGCGCGAGAGGATGAGCAGAAGATGAGGTGGCTAGAGAAGCCCAGAGCCCCAGTGTTCTTAGGCCTACAAAAGCGCTTCCAAGGAAGGGTGCTGGCTAGCAACAGCTTTCAGTGCTGGCACTTTTCATCTCTGAGCAATTGCTGGACGTTTGCAATTTCTCAGCTCCTGTCTACGAGACGGAAAGAGAAGGACCGTGACGTTTGGTGCGTATAGAAGCGCAAAGCCCCAGTGTTGCTGCGCCTGTGAAAGCGCTTCCAAGGAAGGGTGCTGGCTAGCAAGAGCTTTCAGTGCTGGCACTTTTCATCTCTGAGCAATTGCTAGACGTTTGCAATTTCTCAGCTCATGTCTACCGACGGAAAGAGAAGGACCGTGACGTTTGGTGGGTAGAGAAGCGCAAAGACCCAGTGTTACTGCGCCTGTAAAGCGCTTCCAAGGAAGGGTGCTGGCTAGCAACAGCTTTCAGTGCTGGCACTTTTCAGCTCTGAGCAATTGCTCGACGTTTGCAATTTCTCAGCTCGTGTCTACGAGACGGAAAGAGAATGACCGTGACGTTTGGTGCGTATAGAAGCGCAAAGCCCCAGTGTTGCTGCGCCTGTGAAAGCACTTCCAAGGAAGGGTGCTGGCTAGCAACAGCTTTCAGTGCTGGCACTTTTCATCTCTGAGCAATTGCTCGACGTTTGCAATTTCTCACCTGAGCTCTCTTCAGAGTGCGTGAGAGGATGAGCAGAAGATGAGGTGGCTAGAGAAGCCCAGAGCCCCAGTGTTCTTAGGCCTACAAAAGCGCTTCCAAGGAAGGGTGCTGGCTAGCAACAGCTTTCAGTGCTGGCACTTTTCATCTCTGAGCAATTGCTCGACGTTTGCAATTTCTCAGCTCCTGTCTACGAGACGGAAAGAGAAGGACCGTGACCTTTGGTGGCTAGAGAAGCGCAAAGCCCCAGTGTTACTGCGCCTGTGAAAGCGCTTCCAAGGAAGGGTGCTGGCTAGCAACAGCTTTCAGTGCTGGCACTTTTCATCTCTGAGCAATTGCTCGACGTTTGCAATTTCTCAGCTCATGTCTACGAGACGGAGAGATAGTGACCGTGACGTTTGGTGGCTAGAGAAGCGCAAAGCCACAGTGTTACTGCGCCTGTAAAGCGCTTCCAAGGAAGGGTGCTGGCTAGCAAAAGCTTTCAGTGCTGGCACTTTTCATCTCTGAGCAATTGCTCGACGTTTGCAATTTCTCAGCTCGTGTCTACGAGACGGAGAGATAGTGACCGTGACGTTTGGTGGGTAGAGCAGCGCAAAGCCCCAGTGTTACTGCGCCTGTGAAAGCGCTTCCAAGGAAGGGTGCTGGCTAGCAACAGCTTTCAGTGCTGGCACTTTTCATCTCTGAGCAATTGCTCGACGTTTTCAATTTCTCACCTGAGCTCTCTTTAGAGTGCGCGAGAGGATGAGCAGAAGATGAGGTGGCTAGAGAAGCCCAGAGCCCCAGTGTTCTTAGGCCTACAAAAGCGCTTCCAAGGAAGGGTGCTGGCTAGCAACAGCTTTCAGTGCTGGCACTTTTCATCTCGCAGCAATTGCTCGACGTTTGCAATTTCTCAGCTCGTGTCTACGAGACGGAAAGAGAAGGACCATGACGTTTGGTGCGTATAGAAGCGCAAAGCCACAGTGTTGCTGCGCCTGTGAAAGCGCTTCCAAGGAAGGGTGCTGGCTAGCAAGAGCTTTCAGTGCTGGCACTTTTCATCTCTGAGCAATTGCTGGACGTTTGCAATTTCTCAGCTCCTGTCTACGAGACGGAAAGAGAAGGACCATGACGTTTGGTGCGTATAGAAGCGCAAAGCCCCAGTGTTGCTGCGCCTGTGAAAGCGCTTCCAAGGAAGGGTGCTGGCTAGCAACAGCTTTCAGTGCTGGCACTTTTCATCTCTGAGCAATTGCTGGATGTTTGCAATTTCTCACCTGAGCTCTCTTTAGAGTGCGCGAGAGGATGAGCAGAAGATGAGGTGGCTAGAGAAGCCCAGAGCCCCAGTGTTCTTAGGCCTACAAAAGCGCTTCCAAGGAAGGGTGCTGGCTAGCAACAGCTTTCAGTGCTGGCACTTTTCATCTCTGAGCAATTGCTCGACGTTTTCAATTTCTCACCTGAGCTCTCTTTAGAGTGCGCGAGAGGATGAGCAGAAGATGAGGTGGCTAGAGAAGCCCAGAGCCCCAGTGTTCTTAGGCCTACAAAAGCGCTTCCAAGGAAGGGTGCTGGCTAGCAACAGCTTTCAGTGCTGGCACTTTTCATCTCGGAGCAATTGCTCGACGTTTGCAATTTCTCAGCTCCTGTCTACGAGACGGAAAGAGAAGGACCATGACGTTTGGTGCGTATAGAAGCGCAAAGCCCCAGTGTTGCTGCGCCTGTGAAAGCGCTTCCAAGGAAGGGTGCTGGCTAGCAACAGCTTTCAGTGCTGGCACTTTTCATCTCTGAGCAATTGCTGGACGTTTGCAATTTCTCAGCTCGTGTCTACGAGACGGAAAGAGAATGACCGTGACGTTTAGTGCGTATAGAAGCGCAAAGCCCCAGTGTTGCTGCGCCTGTGAAAGCGCTTCCAAGGAAGGGTGCTGGCTAGCAACAGCTTTCAGTGCTGGCACTTTTCATCTCTGAGCAATTGCTCGACGTTTTCAATTTCTCACCTGAGCTCTCTTTAGAGTGCGCGAGAGGATGAGCAGAAGATGAGGTGGCTAGAGAAGCCCAGAGCCCCAGTGTTCTTAGGCCTACAAAAGCGCTTCCAAGGAAGGGTGCTGGCTAGCAAGAGCTTTCAGTGCTGGCACTTTTCATCTCTGAGCAATTGCTGGACGTTTGCAATTTCTCAGCTCGTGTCTACGAGACGGAAAGAGAATGACCGTGACGTTTAGTGCGTATAGAAGCGCAAAGCCCCAGTGTTGCTGCGCCTGTGAAAGCGCTTCCAAGGAAGGGTGCTGGCTAGCAACAGCTTTCAGTGCTGGCACTTTTCATCTCTGAGCAATTGCTGGATGTTTGCAATTTCTCACCTGAGCTCTCTTTAGAGTGCGCGAGAGGATGAGCAGAAGATGAGGTGGCTAGAGAAGCCCAGAGCCCCAGTGTTCTTAGGCCTACAAAAGCGCTTCCAAGGAAGGGTGCTGGCTAGCAACAGCTTTCAGTGCTGGCACTTTTCATCTCTGAGCAATTGCTCGACGTTTGCAATTTCTCAGCTCGTGTCTACGAGACGGAAAGAGAAGGACCGTGACGTTTGGTGCGTATAGAAGCGCAAAGCCCCAGTGTTGCTGCGCCTGTGAAAGCGCTTCCAAGGAAGGGTGCTGGCTAGCAACAGCTTTCAGTGCTGGCACTTTTCATCTCTGAGCAATTGCTAGACGTTTGCAATTTCTCAGCTCGTGTCTAGGAGACGGAAAGAGAAGGACCGTGACGTTTGGTGGGTAGAGAAGCGCAAAGCCCCAGTGTTACTGCGCCTGTAAAGCGCTTCCAAGGAAGGGTGCTGGCTAGCAACAGCTTTCAGTGCTGGCACTTTTCAGCTCTGAGCAATTGCTCGACGTTTGCAATTTCTCAGCTCGTGTCTACGAGACGGAAAGAGAATGACCGTGACGTTTGGTGCGTATAGAAGCGCAAAGCCCCAGTGTTGCTGCGCCTGTGAAAGCACTTCCAAGGAAGGGTGCTGGCTAGCAACAGCTTTCAGTGCTGGCACTTTTCAGCTCTGAGCAATTGCTCGACGTTTGCAATTTCTCACCTGAGCTCTCTTCAGAGTGCGCGAGAGGATGAGCAGAAGATGAGGTGGCTAGAGAAGCCCAGAGCCCCAGTGTTCTTAGGCCTACAAAAGCGCTTCCAAGGAAGGGTGCTGGCTAGCAACAGCTTTCAGTGCTGGCACTTTTCATCTCTGAGCAATTGCTCGACGTTTGCAATTTCTCAGCTCGTGTCTACGAGACGGAAAGAGAATGACCGTGACGTTTGGTGGCTAGAGAAGCGCAAAGCCCCAGTGTTACTGCGCCTGTGAAAGCGCTTCCAAGGAAGGGTGCTGGCTAGCAACAGCTTTCAGTGCTGGCACTTTTCATCTCTGAGCAATTGCTGGACGTTTGCAATTTCTCAGCTCATGTCTACGAGACGGAGAGATAGTGACCGTGACGTTTGGTGGCTAGAGAAGCGCAAAGCCACAGTGTTACTGCGCCTGTGAAAGCGCTTCCAAGGAAGGGTGCTGGCTAGCAACAGCTTTCAGTGCTGGCACTTTTCAGCTCTGAGCAATTGCTCGACGTTTGCAATTTCTCAGCTCGTGTCTACGAGACGGAGAGATAGTGACCGTGACGTTTGGTGGGTAGAGAAGCGCAAAGCCCCAGTGTTACTGCGCCTGTGAAAGCGCTTCCAAGGAAGGGTGCTGGCTAGCAACAGCTTTCAGTGCTGGCACTTTTCATCTCTGAGCAATTGCTCGACGTTTTCAATTTCTCACCTGAGCTCTCTTTAGAGTGCGCGAGAGGATGAGCAGAAGATGAGGTGGCTAGAGAAGCCCAGAGCCCCAGTGTTCTTAGGCCTACAAAAGCGCTTCCAAGGAAGGGTGCTGGCTAGCAACAGCTTTCAGTGCTGGCACTTTTCATCTCTGAGCAATTGCTCGACGTTTGCAATTTCTCAGCTCCTGTCTACGAGACGGAAAGAGAAGGACCGTGACGTTTGGTGCGTATAGAAGCGCAAAGCCCCAGTGTTGCTGCGCCTGTGAAAGCGCTTCCAAGGAAGGGTGCTGGCTAGCAACAGCTTTCAGTGCTGGCACTTTTCATCTCTGAGCAATTGCTCGACGTTTGCAATTTCTCAGCTCGTGTCTACGAGACGGAAAGAGAAGGACCATGACGTTTGGTGCGTATAGAAGCGCAAAGCCCCAGTGTTGCTGCGCCTGTGAAAGCGCTTCCAAGGAAGGGTGCTGGCTAGCAAGAGCTTTCAGTGCTGGCACTTTTCATCTCTGAGCAATTGCTGGACGTTTGCAATTTCTCAGCTCGTGTCTAGGAGACGGAAAGAGAAGGACCGTGACGTTTGGTGGGTAGAGAAGCGCAAAGCCCCAGTGTTGCTGCGCCTGTGAAAGCGCTTCCAAGGAAGGGTGCTGGCTAGCAACAGCTTTCAGTGCTGGCACTTTTCATCTCTGAGCAATTGCTGGATGTTTGCAATTTCTCACCTGAGCTCTCTTTAGAGTGCGCGAGAGGATGAGCAGAAGATGAGGTGGCTAGAGAAGCCCAGAGCCCCAGTGTTCTTAGGCCTACAAAAGCGCTTCCAAGGAAGGGTGCTGGCTAGCAACAGCTTTCAGTGCTGGCACTTTTCATCTCTGAGCAATTGCTCGACGTTTGCAATTTCTCAGCTCCTGTCTACGAGACGGAAAGAGAAGGACCGTGACGTTTGGTGCGTATAGAAGCGCAAAGCCCCAGTGTTGCTGCGCCTGTGAAAGCGCTTCCAAGGAAGGGTGCTGGCTAGCAACAGCTTTCAGTGCTGGCACTTTTCATCTCTGAGCAATTGCTCGACGTTTGCAATTTCTCAGCTCATGTCTACCGACGGAAAGAGAAGGACCGTGACGTTTGGTGGGTAGAGAAGCGCAAAGCCCCAGTGTTACTGCGCCTGTAAAGCGCTTCCAAGGAAGGGTGCTGTCTAGCAACATCTTTCAGTGCTGGCACTTTTCATCTCTGAGCAATTGCTCGACTTTTGCAATTTCTCACCTGAGCTCTCTTTAGAGTGCGCGAGAGGATGAGCAGAAGATGAGGTGGCTAGAGAAGCCCAGAGCCCCAGTGTTCTTAGGCCTACAAAAGCCCTTCCAAGGAAGGGTGCTGGCTAGCAACAGCTTTCAGTGCTGGCACTTTTCATCTCTGAGCAATTGCTGGATGTTTGCAATTTCTCAGCTCATGTCTATGAGACGGAAAGAGAAGGACCTTGACGTTTGGTGCGTATAGAAGCGCAAAGCCCCAGTGTTGCTGCGCCTGTGAAAGCGCTTCCAAGGAAGGGTGCTGGCTAGCAACAGCTTTCAGTGCTGGCACTTTTCATCTCTGAGCAATTGCTGGACATTTGCAATTTCTCAGCTCGTGTCTAGGAGACGGAAAGAGAAGGACCGTGACGTTTGGTGGCTAGAGAAGCGCAAAGCCCCAGTGTTACTGCGCCTGTAAAGTGCTTCCAAGGAAGGGTGCTGGCTAGCAAGAGCTTTCAGTGCTGGCACTTTTCATCTCTGAGCAATTGCTGGACGTTTGCAATTTCTCAGCTCGTGTCTACGAGACGGAAAGAGAATGACCGTGACGTTTAGTGCGTATAGAAGCGCAAAGCCCCAGTGTTGCTGCGCCTGTGAAAGCGCTTCCAAGGAAGGGTGCTGGCTAGCAACAGCTTTCAGTGCTGGCACTTTTCATCTCTGAGCAATTGCTGGATGTTTGCAATTTCTCACCTGAGCTCTCTTTAGAGTGCGCGAGAGGATGAGCAGAAGATGAGGTGGCTAGAGAAGCCCAGAGCCCCAGTGTTCTTAGGCCTACAAAAGCGCTTCCAAGGAAGGGTGCTGGCTAGCAAGAGCTTTCAGTGCTGGCACTTTTCATCTCTGAGCAATTGCTCGACGTTTGCAATTTCTCAGCTCCTGTCTACGAGACGGAAATAGAATGACCGTGACGTTTGGTGCGTATAGAAGCGCAAAGCCCCAGTGTTGCTGCGCCTGTGAAAGCGCTTCCAAGGAAGGGTGCTGGCTAGCAACAGCTTTCAGTGCTGGCACTTTTCATCTCTGAGCAATTGCTCAACGTTTGCAATTTCTCAGCTCGTGTCTACCGACGGAAAGAGAAGGACCGTGACGTTTGGTGCGTATAGAAGCGCAAAGCCCCAGTGTTACTGCGCCTGTAAAGCGCTTCCAAGGAAGGGTGCTGGCTAGCAACAGCTTTCAGTGCTGGCACTTTTCAGCTCTGAGCAATTGCTGGACGTTTGCAATTTCTCACCTGAGCTCTCTTTAGAGTGCGCGAGAGGATGAGCAGAAGATGAGGTGGCTAGAGAAGCCCAGAGCCCCAGTGTTCTTAGGCCTACAAAAGCGCTTCCAAGGAAGGGTGCTGGCTAGCAAGAGCTTTCAGTGCTGGCACTTTTCAGCTCTGAGCAATTGCTGGACGTTTGCAATTTCTCAGCTCATGTCTACCGACGGAAAGAGAAGGACCGTGACGTTTGGTGGCTAGAGAAGCGCAAAGCCCCAGTGTTACTGCGCCTGTAAAGCGCTTCCAAGGAAGGGTGCTGGCTAGCAACAGCTTTCAGTGCTGGCACTTTTCATCTCTGAGCAATTGCTCGACGTTTGCAATTTCTCAGCTCGTGTCTACCGACGGAAAGAGAAGGACCGTGACGTTTGGTGGGTAGAGAAGCGCAAAGCCCCAGTGTTCTTAGGCCTACAAAAGCGCTTCCAAGGAAGGGTGCTGGCTAGCAAGAGCTTTCAGTGCTGGCACTTTTCATCTCTGAGCAATTGCTGGACGTTTGCAATTTCTCAGCTCGTGTCTACGAGACGGAGAGATAGTGACCGTGACGTTTGGTGGCTAGAGAAGCGCAAAGCCCCAGTGTTACTGCGCCTGTGAAAGCGCTTCCAAGGAAGGGTGCTGGCTAGCAAGAGCTTTCAGTGCTGGCACTTTTCATCTCTGAGCAATTGCTCGACGTTTGCAATTTCTCACCTGAGCTCTCTTTAGAGTGCGCGAGAGGATGAGCAGAAGATGAGGTGGCTAGAGAAGCCCAGAGCCCCAGTGTTCTTAGGCCTACAAAAGCGCTTCCAAGGAAGGGTGCTGGCTAGCAACAGCTTTCAGTGCTGGCACTTTTCAGCTCTGAGCAATTGCTCGACGTTTGCAATTTCTCAGCTCGTGTCTACGAGACGGAAAGAGAAGGACCGTGACGTTTGGTGCGTATAGAAGCGCAAAGCCCCAGTGTTGCTGCGCCTGTGAAAGCGCTTCCAAGGAAGGGTGCTGGCTAGCAACAGCTTTCAGTGCTGGCACTTTTCATCTCTGAGCAATTGCTGGACGTTTGCAATTTCTCACCTGAGCTCTCTTTAGAGTGCGCGAGAGGATGAGCAGAAGATGAGGTGGCTAGAGAAGCCCAGAGCCCCACTGTTCTTAGGCCTACAAAAGCGCTTCCAAGGAAGGGTGCTGGCTAGCAAGAGCTTTCAGTGCTGGCACTTTTCATCTCTGAGCAATTGCTGGACGTTTGCAATTTCTCACCTGAGCTCTCTTTAGAGTGCGCGAGAGGATGAGCAGAAGATGAGGTGGCTAGAGAAGCCCAGAGCCCCAGTGTTCTTAGGCCTACAAAAGCGCTTCCAAGGAAGGGGGCTGGCTAGCAACAGCTTTCAGTGCTGGCACTTTTCATCTCTGAGCAATTGCTCGACGTTTGCAATTTCTCAGCTCGTGTCTACGAGACGGAAAGAGAAGGACCGTGACGTTTGGTGCGTATAGAAGCGCAAAGCCCCAGTCTTACTGCGCCTGTGAAAGCGCTTCCAAGGAAGGGTGCTGGCTAGCAAGAGCTTTCAGTGCTGGCACTTTTCATCTCTGAGCAATTGCTCGACGTTTGCAATTTCTCACCTGAGCTCTCTTTAGAGTGCGCGAGAGGATGAGCAGAAGATGAGGTGGCTAGAGAAGCCCAGAGCCCCAGTGTTCTTAGGCCTACAAAAGCGCTTCCAAGGAAGGGTGCTGGCTAGCAACAGCTTTCAGTGCTGGCACTTTTCATCTCTGAGCAATTGCTCGACGTTTGCAATTTCTCAGCTCGTGTCTACGAGACGGAAAGAGAAGGACCATGACGTTTGGTGGCTAGAGAAGCGCAAAGCCCCAGTGTTGCTGCGCCTGTGAAAGCGCTTCCAAGGAAGGGTGCTGGCTAGCAAGAGCTTTCAGTGCTGGCACTTTTCATCTCTGAGCAATTGCTGGACGTTTGCAATTTCTCACCTGAGCTCTCTTTAGAGTGCGCGAGAGGATGAGCAGAAGATGAGGTGGCTAGAGAAGCCCAGAGCCCCACTGTTCTTAGGCCTACAAAAGCGCTTCCAAGGAAGGGTGCTGGCTAGCAACAGCTTTCAGTGCTGGCACTTTTCATCTCTGAGCAATTGCTGGACGTTTGCAATTTCTCACCTGAGCTCTCTTTAGAGTGCGCGAGAGGATGAGCAGAAGATGAGTTGGCTAGAGAAGCCCAGAGCCCCAGTGTTCTTAGGCCTACAAAAGCGCTTCCAAGGAAGGGTGCTGGCTAGCAACAGCTTTCAGTGCTGGCACTTTTCATCTCTGAGCAATTGCTCGACGTTTGCAATTTCTCAGCTCGTGTCTACGAGACGGAAAGAGAAGGACCGTGACGTTTGGTGCGTATAGAAGCGCAAAGCCCCAGTGTTACTGCGCCTGTGAAAGCGCTTCCAAGGAAGGGTGCTGGCTAGCAAGAGCTTTCAGTGCTGGCACTTTTCGTCTCTGAGCAATTGCTGGACGTTTGCAATTTCTCACCTGAGCTCTCTTTAGAGTGCGCGAGAGGATGAGCAGAAGTTTAGGTGGCTAGAGAAGCCCAGAGCCCCAGTGTTCTTAGGCCTACAAAAGCGCTTCCAAGGAAGGGTGCTGGCTAGCAACAGCTTTCAGTGCTAGCACTTTTCAGCTCTGAGCAATTGCTTGACGTTTGCAATTTCTCAGCTATTGTCTACCGACGGAAAGAGAAGGACCGTGACTTCTGGTGGGTAGAGAAGCGCAAAGCCCCATGTTACTGCGCCTGTGAAAGCGCTTCCAAGGAAGGGTGCTGGCTAGCAACAGCTTTCAGTGCTGGCACTTTTCATCTCTGAGCAATTGCTCGACGTTTGCAATTTCTCAGCTCGTGTCTACGAGACGGAAAGAGAATGACTGTGACGTTTGGTGGGTAGAGAAGCGCAAAGCCCCAGTGTTACTGCGCCTGTGAAAGCACTTCCAAGGAAGGGTGCTGGCTAGCAAGAGCTTTCAGTGCTGGCACTTTTCATCTCTGAGCAATTGCTCGACGTTTGCAATTTCTCAGCTCGTGTCTACGAGACGGAAAGAGAATGACCGTGACGTTTGGTGGCTAGAGAAGCGCAAAGCCCCAGTTTTACTGCGCCTGTGAAAGCGCTTCCAAGGAAGGGTGCTGGCTAGCAACAGCTTTCAGTGCTGGCACTTTTCATCTCTGAGCAATTGCTGGACGTTTGCAATTTCTCAGCTCGTGTCTACGAGACGGAGAGATAGTGACCGTGACGTTTGGTGGGTAGAGAAGCGCAAAGCCCCAGTGTTACTGCGCCTGTGAAAGCGCTTCCAAGGAAGGGTGCTGGCTAGCAAGAGCTTTCAGTGCTGGCACTTTTCATCTCTGAGCAATTGCTCGACGTTTGCAATTTCTCACCTGAGCTCTCTTTAGAGTGCGCGAGAGGGTGAGCAGAAGATGAGGTGGCTAGAGAAGCCCAGAGCCCCAGTGTTCTTAGGCCTACAAAAGCGCTTCCAAGGAAGGGTGCTGGCTAGCAACAGCTTTCAGTGCTGGCACTTTTCATCTCTGAGCAATTGCTCGACGTTTGCAATTTCTCAGCTCGTGTCTACGAGACGGAAAGAGAAGGACCGTGACGTTTGGTGCGTATAGAAGCGCAAAGCCCCAGTCTTACTGCGCCTGTGAAAGCGCTTCCAAGGAAGGGTGCTGGCTAGCAAGAGCTTTCAGTGCTGGCACTTTTCATCTCTGAGCAATTGCTCGACGTTTGCAATTTCTCAGCTCGTGTCTACCGACGGAAAGAGAATGACCGTGACGTTTGGTGGGTAGAGAAGCGCAAAGCCCCAGTGTTACTGCGCCTGTGAAAGCGCTTCCAAGGAAGGGTGCTGGCTAGCAACAGCTTTCAGTGCTGGCACTTTTCTTCTCTGAGCAATTGCTCGACGTTTGCAATTTCTCAGCTCGTGTCTACGAGACGGAGAGATAGTTACCGTGACGTTTGGTGGGTAGAGAAGCGCAAAGCCCCAGTGTTGGTGCGCCTGTGAAAGCGCTTCCAAGGAAGGGTGCTGGCTAGCAAGAGCTTTCAGTGCTGGCACTTTTCATCTCTGAGCAATTGCTCGACGTTTGCAATTTCTCACCTGAGCTCTCTTTAGAGTGCGCGAGAGGGTGAGCAGAAGATGAGGTGGCTAGAGAAGCCCAGAGCCCCACTGTTCTTAGGCCTACAAAAGCGTTTCCAAGGAAGGGTGCTGGCTAGCAAGAGCTTTCAGTGCTGGCACTTTTCGTCTCTGAGCAATTGCTGGACGTTTGCAATTTCTCACCTGAGCTCTCTTTAGAGTGCGCGAGAGGATGAGCAGAAGTTTAGGTGGCTAGAGAAGCCCAGAGCCACAGTGTTCTTAGGCCTACAAAAGCGCTTCCAAGGAAGGGTGCTGGCTAGCAACAGCTTTCAGTGCTAGCACTTTTCAGCTCTGAGCAATTGCTTGACGTTTGCAATTTCTCAGCTCGTGTCTACCGACGGAAAGAGAAGGACCGTGACTTTTGGTGGGTAGAGAAGCGCAAAGCCCCATGTTACTGCGCCTGTGAAAGCGCTTCCAAGGAAGGGTGCTGGCTAGCAACAGCTTTCAGTGCTGGCACTTTTCATCTCTGAGCAATTGCTCGACGTTTGCAATTTCTCAGCTCGTGTCTACGAGACGGAAAGAGAATGACCGTGACGTTTGGTGCGTATAGAAGCGCAAAGCCCCAGTGTTACTGCGCCTGTGAAAGCACTTCCAAGGAAGGGTGCTGGCTAGCAACAGCCTTCAGTGCTGGCACTTTTCAGCTCTGAGCAATTGCTTGACGTTTGCAATTTCTCAGCTCGTGTCTACGAGACGGAAAGAGAAGGACCGTGACGTTTGGTGGCTAGAGAAGCGCAAAGCCCCAGTGTTACTGCGCCTGTGAAAGCGCTTCCAAGGAAGGGTGCTGGCTAGCAACAGCTTTCAGTGCTGGCACTTTTCAGCTCTGAGCAATTGCTCGACGTTTGCAATTTCTCAGCTCGTGTCTACGAGACGGAGAGATAGTGACCGTGACGTTTGGTGGCTAGAGAAGCGCAAAGCCCCAGTGTTACTGCGCCTGTGAAAGCGCTTCCAAGGAAGGGTGCTGGCTAGCAAGAGCTTTCAGTGCTGGCACTTTTCATCTCTGAGCAATTGCTCGACGTTTGCAATTTCTCAGCTCGTGTCTACGAGACGGAGCGATAGTGACCGTGACGTTTGGTGGCTAGAGAAGCGCAAAGCCCCAGTGTTACTGCGCCTGTGAAAGCGCTTCCAAGGAAGGGTGCTCCTAGCAACAGCTTTCAGTGCTGGCACTTTTCATCTCTGAGCAATTGCTCGACGTTTGCAATTTCTCACCTGAGCTCTCTTTAGAGTGCGCGAGAGGATGAGCAGAAGATTAGGTGGCTAGAGAAGCCCAGAGCCCCAGTGTTCTTAGGCCTACAAAAGCGCTTCCAAGGAAGGGTGCTGGCTAGCAAGAGCTTTCAGTGCTGGCACTTTTCATCTCTGAGCAATTGCTCGACGTTTGCAATTTCTCAGCTCTTGTCTACGAGACGGAAAGAGAAGGACCGTGACGTTTGGTGGCTAGAGAAGCGCAAAGCCCCAGTGTTGCTGCGCCTGTGAAAGCGCTTCCAAGGAAGGGTGCTGGCTAGCAAGAGCTTTCAGTGCTGGCACTTTTCATCTCTGAGCAATTGCTCGACGTTTGCAATTTCTCACCTGAGCTCTCTTTAGAGTGCGCGAGAGGATGAGCAGAAGATGAGGTGGCTAGAGAAGCCCAGAGCCCCAGTGTTCTTAGGCCTACAAAAGCGCTTCCAAGGAAGGGTGCTGGCTAGCAACAGCTTTCAGTGCTGGCACTTTTCATCTCTGAGCAATTGCTGGACGTTTGCAATTTCTCACCTGAGCTCTCTTTAGAGTGCGCGAGAGGATGAGCAGAAGATGAGGTGGCTAGAGAAGCCCAGAGCCCCAGTGTTCTTAGGCCTACAAAAGCGCTTCCAAGGAAGGGTGCTGGCTAGCAACAGCTTTCAGTGCTGGCACTTTTCATCTCTGAGCAATTGCTCGACGTTTGCAATTTCTCAGCTCGTGTCTACGAGACGGAAAGAGAAGGACCGTGACGTTTGGTGGGTAGAGAAGCGCAAAGCCCCAGTGTTACTGCGCCTGTGAAAGCGCTTCCAAGGAAGGGTGCTGGCTAGCAAGAGCTTTCAGTGCTGGCACTTTTCATCTCTGAGCAATTGCTGGACGTTTGCAATTTCTCAGCTCGTGTCTACCGACGGAAAGAGAAGGACCGTGACGTTTGGTGGGTAGAGAAGCGCAAAGCCCCAGTGTTACTGCGCCTGTAAAGCGCTTCCAAGGAAGGGTGCTGGCTAGCAACAGCTTTCAGTGCTGGCACTTTTCAGCTCTGAGCAATTGCTTGACGTTTGCAATTTCTCAGCTCGTGTCTACCGACGGAAAGAGAAGGACCGTGACGTTTGGTGGGTAGAGAAGCGCAAAGCCCCATGTTACTGCGCCTGTGAAAGCGCTTCCAAGGAAGGGTGCTGGCTAGCAAGAGCTTTCAGTGCTGGCACTTTTCATCTCTGAGCAATTGCTGGACGTTTGCAATTTCTCAGCTCGTGTCTACGAGACGGAGAGATAGTGACCGTGACGTTTGGTGGCTAGAGAAGCGCAAAGCCACAGTGTTACTGCGCCTGTGAAAGCGCTTCCAAGGAAGGGTGCTGGCTAGCAAGAGCTTTCAGTGCTGGCACTTTTCATCTCTGAGCAATTGCTCGACGTTTGCAATTTCTCACCTGAGCTCTCTTTAGAGTGCGCGAGAGGGTGAGCAGAAGATGAGGTGGCTAGAGAAGCCCAGAGCCCCAGTGTTCTTAGGCCTACAAAAGCGCTTCCAAGGAAGGGTGCTGGCTAGCAACAGCTTTCAGTGCTGGCACTTTTCATCTCTGAGCAATTGCTCGACGTTTGCAATTTCTCAGCTCGTGTCTACGAGACGGAAAGAGAAGGACCGTGACGTTTGGTGCGTATAGAAGCGCAAAGCCCCAGTCTTACTGCGCCTGTGAAAGCGCTTCCAAGGAAGGGTGCTGGCTAGCAAGAGCTTTCAGTGCTGGCACTTTTCATCTCTGAGCAATTGCTCGACGTTTGCAATTTCTCAGCTCGTGTCTACCGACGGAAAGAGAATGACCGTGACGTTTGGTGGGTAGAGAAGCGCAAAGCCCCAGTGTTAGTGCGCCTGTGAAAGCGCTTCCAAGGAAGGGTGCTGGCTAGCAAGAGCTTTCAGTGCTGGCACTTTTCAGCTCTGAGCAATTGCTCGACGTTTGCAATTTCTCAGCTCGTGTCTACGAGACGGAGAGATAGTTACCGTGACGTTTGGTGGCTAGAGAAGCGCAAAGCCCCAGTGTTGGTGCGCCTGTGAAAGCGCTTCCAAGGAAGGGTGCTGGCTAGCAAGAGCTTTCAGTGCTGGCACTTTTCATCTCTGAGCAATTGCTCGACGTTTGCAATTTCTCACCTGAGCTCTCTTTAGAGTGCGCGAGAGGGTGAGCAGAAGATGAGGTGGCTAGAGAAGCCCAGAGCCCCAGTGTTCTTAGGCCTACAAAAGCGCTTCCAAGGAAGGGTGCTGGCTAGCAACAGCTTTCAGTGCTAGCACTTTTCAGCTCTGAGCAATTGCTTGACGTTTGCAATTTCTCAGCTCGTGTCTACCGACGGAAAGAGAAGGACCGTGACTTTTGGTGGGTAGAGAAGCGCAAAGCCCCATGTTACTGCGCCTGTGAAAGCGCTTCCAAGGAAGGGTGCTGGCTAGCAACAGCTTTCAGTGCTGGCACTTTTCATCTCTGAGCAATTGCTCGACGTTTGCAATTTCTCAGCTCGTGTCTACGAGACGGAAAGAGAAGGACCGTGACGTTTGGTGCGTATAGAAGCGCAAAGCCCCAGTGTTACTGCGCCTGTGAAAGCACTTCCAAGGAAGGGTGCTGGCTAGCAACAGCTTTCAGTGCTGGCACTTTTCATCTCTGAGCAATTGCTCGACGTTTGCAATTTCTCAGCTCGTGTCTACGAGACGGAAAGAGAAGGACCGTGACGTTTGGTGGGTAGAGAAGCGCAAAGCCCCAGTGTTACTGCGCCTGTGAAAGCGCTTCCAAGGAAGGGTGCTGGCTAGCAACAGCTTTCAGTGCTGGCACTTTTCATCTCTGAGCAATTGCTCGACGTTTGCAATTTCTCAGCTCGTGTCTACGAGACGGAGAGATACTGACCGTGACGTTTGGTGGCTAGAGAAGCGCAAAGCCACAGTGTTACTGCGCCTGTGAAAGCGCTTCCAAGGAAGGGTGCTGGCTAGCAACAGCTTTCAGTGCTGGCACTTTTCATCTCTGAGCAATTGCTGGACGTTTGCAATTTCTCAGCTCGTGTCTACGAGACGGAGAGATAGTGACCGTGACGTTTGGTGGCTAGAGAAGCGCAAAGCCCCAGTGTTACTGCGCCTGTGAAAGCGCTTCCAAGGAAGGGTGCTGGCTAGCAACAGCTTTCAGTGCTGGCACTTTTCATCTCTGAGCAATTGCTCGACGTTTGCAATTTCTCACCTGAGCTCTCTTTAGAGTGCGCGAGAGGATGAGCAGAAGATGAGGTGGCTAGAGAAGCCCAGAGCCCCAGTGTTCTTAGGCCTACAAAAGCGCTTCCAAGGAAGGGTGCTGGCTAGCAAGAGCTTTCAGTGCTGGCACTTTTCATCTCTGAGCAATTGCTCGACGTTTGCAATTTCTCAGCTCTTGTCTACGAGACGGAAAGAGAAGGACCGTGACGTTTGGTGGCTAGAGAAGCGCAAAGCCCCAGTGTTGCTGCGCCTGTGAAAGCGCTTCCAAGGAAGGGTGCTGGCTAGCAAGAGCTTTCAGTGCTGGCACTTTTCATCTCTGAGCAATTGCTGGACGTTTGCAATTTCTCACCTGAGCTCTCTTTAGAGTGCGCGAGAGGATGAGCAGAAGATGAGGTGGCTAGAGAAGCCCAGAGCCCCAGTGTTCTTAGGCCTACAAAAGTGCTTCCAAGGAAGGGTGCTGGCTAGCAACAGCTTTCAGTGCTGGCACTTTTCATCTCTGAGCAATTGCTGGACGTTTGCAATTTCTCACCTGAGCTCTCTTTAGAGTGCGCGAGAGGATGAGCAGAAGATGAGGTGGCTAGAGAAGCCCAGAGCCCCAGTGTTCTTAGGCCTACAAAAGCGCTTCCAAGGAAGGGTGCTGGCTAGCAACAGCTTTCAGTGCTGGCACTTTTCATCTCTGAGCAATTGCTGGACGTTTGCAATTTCTCAGCTCGTGTCTACGAGACGGAAAGAGAAGGACCGTGACGTTTGGTGGGTAGAGAAGCGCAAAGCCCCAGTGTTACTGCGCCTGTGAAAGCGCTTCCAAGGAAGGGTGCTGGCTAGCAAGAGCTTTCAGTGCTGGCACTTTTCATCTCTGAGCAATTGCTGGACGTTTGCAATTTCTCAGCTCGTGTCTACGAGATGGAAAGAGAAGGACCATGACGTTTGGTGCGTATAGAAGCGCAAAGCCCCAGTGTTACTGCGCCTGTGAAAGCGCTTCCAAGGAAGGGTGCTGGCTAGCAACAGCTTTCAGTGCTGGCACTTTTCGTCTCTGAGCAATTGCTCGACGTTTGCAATTTCTCACCTGAGCTCTCTTTAGAGTGCGCGAGAGGATGAGCAGAAGTTTAGGTGGCTAGAGAAGCCCAGAGCCCCAGTGTTCTTAGGCCTACAAAAGCGCTTCCAAGGAAGGGTGCTGGCTAGCAAGAGCTTTCAGTGCTGGCACTTTTCAGCTCTGAGCAATTGCTTGACGTTTGCAATTTCTCAGCTCGTGTCTACCGACGGAAAGAGAAGGACCGTGACGTTTGGTGGGTAGAGAAGCGCAAAGCCCCATGTTACTGCGCCTGTGAAAGCGCTTCCAAGGAAGGGTGCTGGCTAGCAACAGCTTTCAGTGCTGGCACTTTTCATCTCTGAGCAATTGCTCGACGTTTGCAATTTCTCAGCTCGTGTCTACGAGACGGAAAGAGAACGACCGTGACGTTTGGTGGGTAGAGAAGCGCAAAGCCCCAGTGTTGCTGCGCCTGTGAAAGCGCTTCCAAGGAAGGGTGCTGGCTAGCAAGAGCTTTCAGTGCTGGCACTTTTCATCTCCGAGCAATTGCTCGACGTTTGCAATTTCTCAGCTTGTGTCTACGAGACGGAAAGAGAAGGACCGTGACGTTTGGTGGGTAGAGAAGTGCAAAGCCCCAGTGTTACTGCGCCTGTGAAAGCGCTTCCAAGGAAGGGTGCTGGCTAGCAAGAGCTTTCAGTGCTGGCACTTTTCATCTCTGAGCAATTGCTCGACGTTTGCAATTTCTCACCTGAGCTCTCTTTAGAGTGCGCGAGAGGATGAGCAGAAGATGAGGTGGCTAGAGAAGCCCAGAGCCCCAGTCTTCTTAGGGCTACAAAAGCACTTCCAAGGAAGGGTGCTGGCTAGCAAGAGCTTTCAGTGCTGGCACTTTTCATCTCTGAGCAATTGCTCGACGTTTGCAATTTCTCAGCTCGTGTCTACGAGACGGAAAGAGAATGACCGTGACGTTTGGTGCGTATAGAAGCGCAAAGCCCCAGTGTTGCTGCGCCTGTGAAAGCGCTTCCAAGGAAGGGTGCTGGCTAGCAACAGCTTTCAGTGCTGGCACTTTTCATCTCTGAGCAATTGCTGGACGTTTGCAATTTCTCACCTGAGCTCTCTTTAGGGTGCGCGAGAGGATGAGCAGAAGATGAGGTGGCTAGAGAAGCCCAGAGCCCCAGTGTTCTTAGGCCTACAAAAGCGCTTCCAAGGAAGGGTGCTGGCTAGCAAGAGCTTTCAGTGCTGGCACTTTTCAGCTCTGAGCAATTGCTTGACGTTTGCAATTTCTCAGCTCGTGTCTACCGACGGAAAGAGAAGGACCGTGACGTTTGGTGGGTAGAGAAGCGCAAAGCCCCATGTTACTGCGCCTGTGAAAGCGCTTCCAAGGAAGGGTGCTGGCTAGCAAGAGCTTTCAGTGCTGGCACTTTTCATCTCTGAGCAATTGCTCGACGTTTGCAATTTCTCAGCTCGTGTCTAGGAGACGGAAAGAGAAGGACCGTGACGTTTGGTGGGTAGAGAAGCGCAAAGCCCCAGTGTTACTGCGCCTGTGAAAGCGCTTCCAAGGAAGGGTGCTGGCTAGCAACAGCTTTCAGTGCTGGCACTTTTCATCTCTGAGCAATTGCTGGACGTTTGCAATTTCTCACCTGAGCTCTCTTTAGAGTGCGCGAGAGGATGAGCAGAAGATGAGGTGGCTAGAGAAGCCCAGAGCCCCAGTGTTCTTAGGCCTACAAAAGCACTTCCAAGGAAGGGTGCTGGCTAGCAACAGCTTTCAGTGCTGGCACTTTTCATCTCTGAGCAATTGCTCGACGTTTGCAATTTCTCAGCTCGTGTCTACGAGACGGAAAGAGAATGACCGTGACGTTTAGTGCGTATAGAAGCGCAAAGCCCCAGTGCTGCTGCGCC
Source organism: Sarcoramphus papa (assembly GCA_037962945.1). NCBI lineage: Eukaryota > Metazoa > Chordata > Aves > Accipitriformes > Cathartidae > Sarcoramphus > Sarcoramphus papa. The sequence goes on along the minus strand of JBBMRM010000084.1, from coordinate 3,601,706 downwards.
TGTGAAAGCGCTTCCAAGGAAGGGTGCTGGCTAGCAAGAGCTTTCAGTGCTGGCACTTTTCATCTCTGAGCAATTGCTCGACGTTTGCAATTTCTCACCTGAGCTCTCTTTAGGGTGCGCGAGAGGATGAGCAGAAGATGAGGTGGCTAGAGAAGCCCAGAGCCCCAGTCTTCTTAGGCCTACAAAAGCGCTTCCAAGGAAGGGTGCTGGCTAGCAACAGCTTTCAGTGCTGGCACTTTTCAGCTCTGAGCAATTGCTTGACGTTTGCAATTTCTCAGCTCGTGTCTACCGACGGAAAGAGAAGGACCGTGACGTTTGGTGGGTAGAGAAGCGCAAAGCCCCATGTTACTGCGCCTGTGAAAGCGCTTCCAAGGAAGGGTGCTGGCTAGCAACAGCTTTCAGTGCTGGCACTTTTCATCTCTGAGCAATTGCTGGACGTTTGCAATTTCTCACCTGAGCTCTCTTTAGAGTGCGCGAGAGGATGAGCAGAAGATGAGGTGGCTAGAGAAGCCCAGAGCCCCACTGTTCTTAGGCCTACAAAAGCACTTCCAAGGAAGGGTGCTGGCTAGCAAGAGCTTTCAGTGCTGGCACTTTTCATCTCTGAGCAATTGCTCGACGTTTGCAATTTCTCAGCTCGTGTCTACGAGGCGGAAAGAGAATGACCGTGACGTTTAGTGCGTATAGAAGCGCAAAGCCCCAGTGTTACTGCGCCTGTGAAAGCGCTTCCAAGGAAGGGTGCTGGCTAGCAACAGCTTTCAGTGCTGGCACTTTTCAGCTCTGAGCAATTGCTGGACGTTTGCAATTTCTCAGCTCATGTCTACGAGACGGAAAGAGAAGGACCGTGATGTTTGGTGCGTATAGAAGCGCAAAGCCCCAGTGTTGCTGCGCCTGTGAAAGTGCTTCCAAGGAAGGGTGCTGGCTAGCAAAAGCTTTCAGTGCTGGCACTTTTCTTCTCTGAGCATTTGCTAGACGTTTGCAATTTCTCACCTGAGCTCTCTTTAGAGTGCGCGAGAGGATGAGCAGAAGATGAGGTGGCTAGAGAAGCCCAGAGCCCCACTGTTCTTAGGCCTACAAAAGCGCTTCCAAGGAAGGGGGCTGGCTAGCAACAGCTTTCAGTGCTGGCACTTTTCATCTCCGAGCAATTGCTCGACGTTTGCAATTTCTCAGCTCGTGTCTACGAGACGGAAAGAGAAGGACCGTGACGTTTGGTGGGTAGAGAAGTGCAAAGCCCCAGTGTTACTGCGCCTGTGAAAGCGCTTCCAAGGAAGGGTGCTGGCTAGCAACAGCTTTCAGTGCTGGCACTTTTCTTCTCTGAGCAATTGCTGGACGTTTGCAATTTCTCACCTGAGCTCTCTTTAGAGTGCGCGAGAGGATGAGCAGAAGATGAGGTGGCTAGAGAAGCCCAGAGCCCCAGTGTTCTTAGGCCTACAAAAGCACTTCCAAGGAAGGGTGCTGGCTAGCAACAGCTTTCAGTGCTGGCACTTTTCAGCTCTGAGCAATTGCTCGACGTTTGCAATTTCTCAGCTCGTGTCTACGAGACGGAAAGAGAATGACCGTGACGTTTAGTGCGTATGGAAGCGCAAAGCCCCAGTGTTGCTGCGCCTGTGAAAGCGCTTCCAAGGAAGGGTGCTGGCTAGCAACAGCTTTCAGTGCTGGCACTTTTCATCTCTGAGCAATTGCTGGACGTTTGCAATTTCTCACCTGAGCTCTCTTTAGGGTGCGCGAGAGGATGAGCAGAAGATGAGGTGGCTAGAGAAGCCCAGAGCACCAGTGTTCTTAGGCCTACAAAAGCGCTTCCAAGGAAGGGTGCTGGCTAGCAACAGCTTTCAGTGCTGGCACTTTTCAGCTCTGAGCAATTGCTTGACGTTTGCAATTTCTCAGCTCGTGTCTACCGACGGAAAGAGAAGGACCGTGACGTTTGGTGGGTAGAGAAGCGCAAAGCCCCATGTTACTGCGCCTGTGAAAGCGCTTCCAAGGAAGGGTGCTGGCTAGCAACAGCTTTCAGTGCTGGCACTTTTCATCTCTGAGCAATTGCTCGACGTTTGCAATTTCTCACCTGAGCTCTCTTTAGAGTGCGCGAGAGGATGAGCAGAAGATGAGGTGGCTAGAGAAGCCCAGAGCCCCAGTGTTCTTAGGCCTACAAAAGCACTTCCAAGGAAGGGTGCTGGCTAGCAACAGCTTTCAGTGCTGGCACTTTTCATCTCTGAGCAATTGCTCGACGTTTGCAATTTCTCAGCTCGTGTCTACGAGGCGGAAAGAGAATGACCGTGACGTTTAGTGCGTATAGAAGCGCAAAGCCCCAGTGTTACTGCGCCTGTGAAAGCGCTTCCAAGGAAGGGTGCTGGCTAGCAACAGCTTTCAGTGCTGGCACTTTTCATCTCTGAGCAATTGCTGGACGTTTGCAATTTCTCAGCTCATGTCTACGAGACGGAAAGAGAATGACCGTGATGTTTGGTGCGTATAGAAGCGCAAAGCCCCAGTGTTGCTGCGCCTGTGAAAGTGCTTCCAAGGAAGGGTGCTGGCTAGCAAAAGCTTTCAGTGCTGGCACTTTTCTTCTCTGAGCATTTGCTAGACGTTTGCAATTTCTCACCTGAGCTCTCTTTAGAGTGCGCGAGAGGATGAGCAGAAGATGAGGTGGCTAGAGAAGCCCAGAGCCCCAGTGTTCTTAGGCCTACAAAAGCGCTTCCAAGGAAGGGTGCTGGCTAGCAACAGCTTTCAGTGCTGGCACTTTTCAGCTCTGAGCAATTGCTCGACGTTTGCAATTTCTCAGCTCGTGTCTACGAGACGGAAAGAGAATGACCGTGACCTTTGGTGGCTAGAGAAGGGCAAAGCCCCAGTGTTGCTGCGCCTGTGAAAGCGCTTCCAAGGAAGGGTGCTGGCTAGCAAGAGCTTTCAGTGCTGGCACTTTTCATCTCTGAGCAATTGCTGGACGTTTGCAATTTCTCACCTGAGCTCTCTTTAGAGTGCGCGAGAGGATGAGCAGAAGATGAGGTGGCTAGAGAAGCCCAGAGCCCCAGTGTTCTTAGGCCTACAAAAGCGCTTCCAAGGAAGGGTGCTGGCTAGCAACAGCTTTCAGTGCTGGCACTTTTCATCTCTGAGCAATTGCTCGACGTTTGCAATTTCTCAGCTCGTGTCTACGAGACGGAAAGAGAAGGACCGTGACGTTTGGTGGCTAGAGAAGTGCAAAGCCCCAGTGTTACTGCGCCTGTGAAAGCGCTTCCAAGGAAGGGTGCTGGCTAGCAACAGCTTTCAGTGCTGGCACTTTTCAGCTCTGAGCAATTGCTCGACGTTTGCAATTTCTCAGCTCGTGTCTACGAGACGGAGAGATAGTGACCGTGACGTTTGGTGGCTAGAGAAGCGCAAAGCCACAGTGTTACTGCGCCTGTGAAAGCGCTTCCAAGGAAGGGTGCTGGCTAGCAAGAGCTTTCAGTGCTGGCACTTTTCATCTCTGAGCAATTGCTGGACGTTTGCAATTTCTCAGCTCGTGTCTACGAGACGGAGAGATAGTGACCGTGACGTTTGGTGGCTAGAGAAGCGCAAAGCCCCAGTGTTACTGCGCCTGTGAAAGCACTTCCAAGGAAGGGGGCTGGCTAGCAACAGCTTTCAGTGCTGGCACTTTTCATCTCTGAGCAATTGCTCGACGTTTGCAATTTCTCACCTGAGCTCTCTTTAGAGTGCGCGAGAGGATGAGCAGAAGATGAGGTGGCTAGAGAAGCCCAGAGCCCCAGTGTTCTTAGGCCTACAAAAGCGCTTCCAAGGAAGGGTGCTGGCTAGCAACAGCTTTCAGTGCTGGCACTTTTCATCTCTGAGCAATTGCTGGACGTTTGCAATTTCTCAGCTCGTGTCTACCGACGGAAAGAGAATGACCGTGACGTTTGGTGCGTATAGAAGCGCAAAGCCCCAGTGTTGCTGCGCCTGTGAAAGCGCTTCCAAGGAAGGGTGCTGGCTAGCAAGAGCTTTCAGTGCTGGCACTTTTCATCTCTGAGCATTTGCTCGACGTTTGCAATTTCTCACCTGAGCTCTCTTTAGAGTGCGCGAGAGGATGAGCAGAAGATGAGGTGGCTAGAGAAGCCCAGAGCCCCAGTGTTCTTAGGCCTACAAAAGCGCTTCCAAGGAAGGGTGCTGGCTAGCAACAGCTTTCAGTGCTGGCACTTTTCATCTCTGAGCAATTGCTCGACGTTTGCAATTTCTCAGCTCGTGTCTACGAGACGGAGAGATAGTGACCGTGACGTTTGGTGGGTAGAGAAGCGCAAAGCCCCAGTGTTACTGCGCCTGTGAAAGCGCTTCCAAGGAAGGGTGCTGGCTAGCAACAGCTTTCAGTGCTGGCACTTTTCATCTCTGAGCAATTGCTGGACGTTTGCAATTTCTCAGCTCGTGTCTACGAGACGGAGAGATAGTGACCGTGACGTTTGGTGGCTAGAGAAGGGCAAAGCCCCAGTGTTACTGCGCCTGTGAAAGCGCTTCCAAGGAAGGGTGCTGGCTAGCAACAGCTTTCAGTGCTGGCACTTTTCATCTCTGAGCAATTGCTCGACGTTTGCAATTTCTCACCTGAGATCTCTTTAGAGTGCGTGAGAGGATGAGCAGAAGATGAGGTGGCTAGAGAAGCCCAGAGCCCCAGTGTTCTTAGGCCTACAAAAGCGCTTCCAAGGAAGGGTGCTGGCTAGCAACAGCTTTCAGTGCTGGCACTTTTCATCTCTGAGCAATTGCTCGACGTTTGCAATTTCTCAGCTCGTGTCTACCGACGGAAAGAGAAGGACCGTGACGTTTGGTGGGTAGAGAAGCGCAAAGCCCCAGTGTTACTGCGCCTGTAAAGCGCTTCCAAGGAAGGGTGCTGGCTAGCAACAGCTTTCAGTGCTGGCACTTTTCATCTCTGAGCAATTGCTCGACGTTTGCAATTTCTCAGCTCATGTCTACGAGACGGAAAAAGAAGGACCATGACGTTTGGTGCGTATAGAAGCGCAAAGCCCCAGTGTTACTGCGCCTGTGAAAGCGCTTCCAAGGAAGGGTGCTGGCTAGCAAGAGCTTTCAGTGCTGGCACTTTTCGTCTCTGAGCAATTGCTGGACGTTTGCAATTTCTCACCTGAGCTCTCTTTAGAGTGCGCGAGAGGATGAGCAGAAGTTTAGATGGCTAGAGAAGCCCAGAGCCCCAGTGTTCTTAGGCCTACAAAAGCGCTTCCAAGGAAGGGTGCTGGCTAGCAACAGCTTTTAGTGCTAGCAGTTTTCAGCTCTGAGCAATTGCTTGACGTTTGCAATTTCTCAGCTCGTGTCTACCGACGGAAAGAGAAGGACCGTGACTTTTGGTGGGTAGAGAAGCGCAAAGCCCCATGTTACTGCGCCTGTGAAAGCGCTTCCAAGGAAGGGTGCTGGCTAGCAACAGCTTTCAGTGCTGGCACTTTTCATCTCTGAGCAATTGCTCGACGTTTGCAATTTCTCAGCTCCTGTCTACCGACGGAAAGAGAAGGACCTTGACGTTTGGTGGGTAGAGATGCGCAAAGCCCCAGTGTTACTGCGCCTGTAAAGCGCTTCCAAGGAAGGGTGCTGGCTAGCAACAGCTTTCAGTGCTGGCACTTTTCATCTCTGAGCAATTGCTCGACGTTTGCAATTTCTCAGCTCGTGTCTAGGAGACGGAAGGAGAAGGACCATGACATTTGGTGCGTATAGAAGCGCAAAGCCCCAGTGTTACTGCGCCTGTGAAAGCGCTTCCAAGGAAGGGTGCTGGCTAGCAACAGCTTTCAGTGCTGGCACTTTTCAGCTCTGAGCAATTGCTGGACGTTTGCAATTTCTCAGCTCGTGGCTACGAGACGGAGAGATAGTGACCGTGAAGTTTGGTGGCTAGAGAAGCGCAAAGCCCCAGTGTTACTGCGCCTGTGAAAGCGCTTCCAAGGAAGGGTGCTGGCTAGCAAGAGCTTTCAGTGCTGGCACTTTTCATCTCTGAGCAATTGCTGGACGTTTGCAATTTCTCAGCTCGTGTCTACGAGACGGAAAGAGAAGGACCGTGACGTTTGGTGGCTAGAGAAGCGCAAAGCCCCAGTGTTACTGCGCCTGTGAAAGCGCTTCCAAGGAAGGGTGCTGGCTAGCAACAGCTTTCAGTGCTGGCACTTTTCATCTCTGAGCAATTGCTCGACGTTTGCAATTTCTCACCTGAGCTCTCTTTAGAGTGCGCGAGAGGATGAGCAGAAGATGAGGTGGCTAGAAAAACCCAGAGCCCCAGTCTTCTTAGGCCTACAAAAGCACTTCCAAGGAAGGCTGCTGGCTAGCAACAGCTTCCAGTGCTGGCACTTTTCATCTCTGAGCAATTGCTGGACGTTTGCAATTTCTCAGCTCGTGTCTACCGACGGAAAGAGAATGACCGTGACGTTTGGTGCGTATAGAAGCGCAAAGCCCCAGTGTTGCTGCGCCTGTGAAAGCGCTTCCAAGGAAGGGTGCTGGCTAGCAAGAGCTTTCAGTGCTGGCACTTTTCATCTCTGAGCATTTGCTCGACGTTTGCAATTACTCACCTGAGCTCTCTTTAGAGTGCGCGAGAGGATGAGCAGAAGATGAGGTGGCTAGAGAAGCCCAGAGCCCCAGTGTTCTTAGGCCTACAAAAGCGCTTCCAAGGAAGGGTGCTGGCTAGCAACAGCTTTCAGTGCTGGCACTTTTCATCTCTGAGCAATTGCTCGACGTTTGCAATTTCTCAGCTCGTGTCTACGAGACGGAAAGAGAATGACCGTGACGTTTGGTGGCTAGAGAAGCGCAAAGCCCCAGTGTTGCTGCGCCTGTGAAAGCGCTTCCAAGGAAGGGTGCTGGCTAGCAACAGCTTTCAGTGCTGGCACTTTTCATCTCTGAGCAATTGCTCGACGTTTGCAATTTCTCAGCTCGTGTCTACGAGACTGAGAGATAGTGACCGTGACGTTTGGTGGCTAGAGAAGCGCAAAGCCACAGTGTTACTGCGCCTGTGAAAGCGCTTCCAAGGAAGGGTGCTGGCTAGCAACAGCTTTCAGTGCTGGCACTTTTCATCTCTGAGCAATTGCTGGACGTTTGCAACTTCTCAGCTCGTGTCTACGAGACGGAGAGATAGTGACCGTGACGTTTGGTGGCTAGAGAAGGGCAAAGCCACAATGTTACTGCGCCTGTGAAAGCGCTTCCAAGGAAGGGTGCTGGCTAGCAACAGCTTTCAGTGCTGGCACATTTCATCTCTGAGCAATTGCTCGACGTTTGCAATTTCTCACCTGAGCTCTCTTTAGAGTGCGCGAGAGGATGAGCAGAAGATGAGGTGGCTAGAGAAGCCCAGAGCCCCAGTGTTCTTAGGCCTACAAAAGCGCTTCCAAGGAAGGGTGCTGGCTAGCAACAGCTTTCAGTGCTGGCACTTTTCATCTCTGAGCAATTGCTCGACGTTTGCAATTTCTCAGCTCGTGTCTACGAGACGGAAAGAGAAGGACCATGACGTTTGGTGCGTATAGAAGCGCAAAGCCCCAGTGTTGCTGCGCCTGTGAAAGCGCTTCCAAGGAAGGGTGCTGGCTAGCAAGAGCTTTCAGTGCTGGCACTTTTCATCTCTGAGCAATTGCTCGACGTTTGCAATTTCTCACCTGAGCTCTCTTTAGAGTGCGCGAGAGGATGAGCAGAAGATGAGGTGGCTAGAGAAGCCCAGAGCCCCACTGTTCTTAGGCCTACAAAAGCGCTTCCAAGGAAGGGTGCTGGCTAGCAACAGCTTTCAGTGCTGGCACTTTTCATCTCTGAGCAATTGCTCGACGTTTGCAATTTCTCACCTGAGCTCTCTTTAGAGTGCGCGAGAGGATGAGCAGAAGATGAGGTGGCTAGAGAAGCCCAGAGCCCCAGTGTTCTTAGGCCTACAAAAGCGCTTCCAAGGAAGGGTGCTGGCTAGCAAGAGCTTTCAGTGCTGGCACTTTTCATCTCTGAGCAATTGCTCGACGTTTGCAATTTCTCAGCTCTTGTCTACGAGACGGAAAGAGAAGGACCGTGACGTTTGGTGCGTATAGAAGCGCAAAGCCCCAGTGTTGCTGCGCCTGTGAAAGCGCTTCCAAGGAAGGGTGCTGGCTAGCAACAGCTTTCAGTGCTGGCACTTTTCATCTCTGAGCAATTGCTGGACGTTTGCAATTTCTCAGCTCGTGTCTATGAGACGGAAAGAGAAGGACCGTGACGTTTGGTGGGTAGAGAAGCGCAAAGCCCCAGTGTTACTGCGCCTGTGAAAGCGCTTCCAAGGAAGGGTGCTGTCTAGCAACAGCTTTCAGTGCTGGCACTTTTCATCTCTGAGCAATTGCTCGACGTTTGCAATTTCTCAGCTCGTGTCTACGAGACGGAAAGAGAAGGACTGTGACGTTTAGTGCGTATAGAAGCGCAAAGCCCCAGTGTTGCTGCGCCTGTGAAAGCGCTTCCAAGGAAGGGTGCTGGCTAGCAACAGCTTTCAGTGCTGGCACTTTTCATCTCTGAGCAATTGCTGGACGTTTGCAATTTCTCACCTGAGCTCTCTTTAGAGTGCGCGAGAGGATGAGCAGAAGATGAGGTGGCTAGAGAAGCCCAGAGCCCCAGTCTTCTTAGGCCTACAAAAGCGCTTCCAAGGAAGGGTGCTGGCTAGCAAGAGCTTTCAGTGCTGGCACTTTTCAGCTCTGAGCAATTGCTGGACGTTTGCAATTTCTCAGCTCGTGTCTACGAGACGGAAAGAGAATGACCGTGACGTTTGGTGCGTATAGAAGCGCAAAGCCCCAGTGTTGCTGCGCCTGTGAAAGTGCTTCCAAGGAAGGGTGCTGGCTAGCAAAAGCTTTCAGTGCTGGCACTTTTCTTCTCTGAGCATTTGCTAGACGTTTGCAATTTCTCCCCTGAGCTCTCTTTAGAGTGCGCGAGAGGATGAGCAGAAGATGAGGTGGCTAGAGAAGCCCAGAGCCCCACTGTTCTTAGGCCTACAAAAGCGCTTCCAAGGAAGGGTGCTGGCTAGCAACAGCTTTCAGTGCTGGCACTTTTCATCTCTGAGCAATTGCTGGACGTTTGCAATTTCTCAGCTCGTGTCTACGAGACGGAAAGAGAAGGACCGTGACGTTTGGTGGGTAGAGAAGCGCAAAGCCCCAGTGTTACTGCGCCTGTGAAAGCGCTTCCAAGGAAGGGTGCTGGCTAGCAACAGCTTTCAGTGCTGGCACTTTTCATCTCTGAGCAATTGCTGGACGTTTGCAATTTCTCAGCTCGTGTCTACGAGACGGAAAGAGAATGACAGTGACGTTTGGTGCGTATAGAAGCGCAAAGCCCCAGTGTTGCTGCGCCTGTGAAAGCACTTCCAAGGAAGGGTGCTGGCTAGCAAGAGCTTTCAGTGCTGGCACTTTTCATCTCTGAGCAATTGCTCGACGTTTGCAATTTCTCACCTGAGCTCTCTTCAGAGTGCGCGAGAGGATGAGCAGAAGATGAGGTGGCTAGAGAAGCCCAGAGCCCCAGTGTTCTTAGGCCTACAAAAGCGCTTCCAAGGAAGGGTGCTGGCTAGCAACAGCTTTCAGTGCTGGCACTTTTCATCTCTGAGCAATTGCTCGACGTTTGCAATTTCTCAGCTCGTGTCTACGAGACGGAAAGAGAATGACCGTGACGTTTGGTGCGTATAGAAGTGCAAAGCACCAGTGTTACTGCGCCTGTGAAAGCGCTTCCAAGGAAGGGTGCTGGCTAGCAAGAGCTTTCAGTGCTGGCACTTTTCTTCTCTGAGCATTTGCTAGACGTTTGCAATTTCTCACCTAAGCTCTCTTTAGAGTGCGCGAGAGGATGAGCAGAAGATGAGGTGGCTAGAGAAGCCCAGAGCCCCAGTGTTCTTAGGCCTACAAAAGCGCTTCCAAGGAAGGGTGCTGGCTAGCAACAGCTTTCAGTGCTGGCACTTTTCATCTCTGAGCAATTGCTCGACGTTTGCAATTTCTCAGCTCGTGTCTACGAGACGGAAAGAGAATGACCGTGACCTTTGGTGGCTAGAGAAGCGCAAAGCCCCAGTCTTACTGCGCCTGTGAAAGCGCTTCCAAGGAAGGGTGCTGGCTAGCAACAGCTTTCAGTGCTGGCACTTTTCATCTCTGAGCAATTGCTCGACATTTGCAATTTCTCACCTGAGCTCTCTTTAGGGTGCGCGAGAGGATGAGCAGAAGATGAGGTGGCTAGAGAAGCCCAGAGCCCCAGTGTTCTTAGGCCTACAAAAGCGCTTCCAAGGAAGGGTGCTGGCTAGCAACAGCTTTCAGTGCTGGCACTTTTCATCTCTGAGCAATTGCTCGACGTTTGCAATTTCTCAGCTCGTGTCTACGAGACGGAAAGAGAAGGACCGTGACGTTTGGTGGGTAGAGAAGCGCAAAGCCCCAGTGTTACTGCGCCTGTAAAGCGCTTCCAAGGAAGGGTGCTGGCTAGCAAGAGCTTTCAGTGCTGGCACTTTTCATCTCTGAGCAATTGCTCGACGTTTGCAATTTCTCAGCTCGTGTCTACGAGACGGAAAGAGAATGACCGTGACGTTTGGTGGGTAGAGAAGCGCAAAGCCACAGTGTTGCTGCGCCTGTAAAGCGCTTCCAAGGAAGGGTGCTGGCTAGCAACAGCTTTCAGTGCTGGCACTTTTCATCTCTGAGCAATTGCTCGACGTTTGCAATTTCTCACCTGAGCTCTCTTTAGAGTGCGCGAGAGGATGAGCAGAAGATGAGGTGGCTAGAGAAGCCCAGAGCCCCAGTGTTCTTAGGCCTACAAAAGCGCTTCCAAGGAAGGGTGCTGGCTAGCAAGAGCTTTCAGTGCTGGCACTTTTCATCTCTGAGCAATTGCTGGACGTTTGCAATTTCTCAGCTCGTGTCTACGAGACGGAGAGATAGTGACCGTGACGTTTGGTGGCTAGAGAAGCGCAAAGCCACAGTGTTACTGCGCCTGTGAAAGCGCTTCCAAGGAAGGGTGCTGGCTAGCAAGAGCTTTCAGTGCTGGCACTTTTCATCTCTGAGCAATTGCTCGACGTTTGCAATTTCTCACCTGAGCTCTCTTTAGAGTGCGCGAGAGGATGAGCAGAAGATGAGGTGGCTAGAGAAGCCCAGAGCCCCAGTGTTCTTAGGCCTACAAAAGCGCTTCCAAGGAAGGGTGCTGGCTAGCAACAGCTTTCAGTGCTGGCACTTTTCATCTCTGAGCAATTGCTCGACGTTTGCAATTTCTCACCTGAGCTCTCTTTAGAGTGCGCGAGAGGATGAGCAGAAGATGAGGTGGCTAGAGAAGCCCAGAGCCCCAGTGTTCTTAGGCCTACAAAAGCGCTTCCAAGGAAGGGTGCTGGCTAGCAAGAGCTTTCAGTGCTGGCACTTTTCATCTCTGAGCAATTGCTCGACGTTTGCAATTTCTCAGCTCGTGTCTACCGACGGAAAGGGAATGACCGTGACGTTTGGTGCGTATAGAAGCGCAAAGCCCCAGTGTTGCTGCGCCTGTGAAAGCGCTTCCAAGGAAGGGTGCTGGCTAGCAACAGCTTTCAGTGCTGGCACTTTTCATCTCTGAGCAATTGCTCGACGTTTGCAATTTCTCAGCTCGTGTCTACGAGACGGAAAGAGAAGGACCATGACGTTTGGTGCGTATAGAAGCGCAAAGCCCCAGTGTTGCTGCGCCTGTGAAAGCGCTTCCAAGGAAGGGTGCTGGCTAGCAACAGCTTTCAGTGCTGGCACTTTTCGTCTCTGAGCAATTGCTCGACGTTTGCAATTTCTCAGCTCGTGTCTACGAGGCGGAAAGAGAAGGACCGTGACGTTTGGTGGGTAGAGAAGTGCAAAGCCCCAGTGTTGCTGCGCCTGTGAAAGCGCTTCCAAGGAAGGGTGCTGGCTAGCAACAGCTTTCAGTGCTGGCACTTTTCATCTCTGAGCAATTGCTGGACGTTTGCAATTTCTCACCTGAGCTCTCTTTAGAGTGCGCGAGAGGATGAGCAGAAGATGAGGTGGCTAGAGAAGCCCAGAGCCCCAGTGTTCTTAGGCCTACAAAAGCGCTTCCAAGGAAGGGTGCTGGCTAGCAACAGCTTTCAGTGCTGGCACTTTTCAGCTCTGAGCAATTGCTGGACGTTTGCAATTTCTCAGCTCGTGTCTACCGACGGAAAGAGAAGGACCGTGACGTTTGGTGGGTAGAGAAGCGCAAAGCCCCAGTGTTACTGCGCCTGTAAAGCGCTTCCAAGGAAGGGTGCTGGCTAGCAACAGCTTTCAGTGCTGGCACTTTTCAGCTCTGAGCAATTGCTCGACGTTTGCAATTTCTCAGCTCGTGTCTACGAGACGGAAAGAGAAGGACCGTGACGTTTGGTGGCTAAAGAAGCGCAAAGCCCCAGTGTTGCTGCGCCTGTGAAAGCGCTTCCAAGGAAGGGTGCTGGCTAGCAACAGCTTTCAGTGCTGGCACTTTTCATCTCTGAGCAATTGCTCGACGTTTGCAATTTCTCACCTGAGCTCTCTTTAGAGTGCGCGAGAGGATGAGCAGAAGATGAGGTGGCTAGAGAAGCCCAGAGCCCCAGTGTTCTTAGGCCTACAAAAGCGCTTCCAAGGAAGGGTGCTGGCTAGCAAGAGCTTTCAGTGCTGGCACTTTTCAGCTCTGAGCAATTGCTCGACGTTTGCAATTTCTCAGCTCGTGTCTACGAGACGGAAAGAGAAGGACCGTGACGTTTGGTGCGTATAGAAGCGCAAAGCCCCAGTGTTGCTGCGCCTGTGAAAGCGCTTCCAAGGAAGGGTGCTGGCTAGCAACAGCTTTCAGTGCTGGCACTTTTCATCTCTGAGCAATTGCTCGACGTTTGCAATTTCTCACCTGAGCTCTCTTTAGAGTGCGCGAGAGGATGAGCAGAAGATGAGGTGGCTAGAGAAGCCCAGAGCCCCAGTGTTCTTAGGCCTACAAAAGCGCTTCCAAGGAAGGGTGCTGGCTAGCAAAAGCTTTCAGTGCTGGCACTTTTCAGCTCTGAGCAATTGCTCGACGTTTGCAATTTCTCAGCTCGTGTCTACCGACGGAAAGAGAAGGACCGTGACCTTTGGTGGGTAGAGAAGCACAAAGCCCCAGTGCTGCTGCGCCTGTGAAAGCGCTTCCAAGGAAGGGTGCTGGCTAGCAACAGCTTTCAGTGCTGGCACTTTTCGTCTCTGAGCAATTGCTGGACGTTTGCAATTTCTCAGCTCGTGTCTACGAGACGGAGAGATAGTGACCGTGAAGTTTGGTGGCTAGAGAAGCGCAAAGCCCCAGTGTTGCTGCGCCTGTGAAAGCGCTTCCAAGGAAGGGTGCTGGCTAGCAACAGCTTTCAGTGCTGGCACTTTTCATCTCTGAGCAATTGCTCGACGTTTGCAATTTCTCAGCTCGTGTCTACGAGACGGAAAGAGAAGGACCGTGACGTTTGGTGGGTAGAGAAGCGCAAAGCCCCAGTGTTGCTGCGCCTGTGAAAGCGCTTCCAAGGAAGGGTGCTGGCTAGCAAGAGCTTTCAGTGCTGGCACTTTTCATCTCTGAGCAATTGCTCGACGTTTGCAATTTCTCAGCTCGTGTCTACGAGACGGAAAGAGAATGACCGTGACGTTTGGTGCGTATAGAAGCGCAAAACCCCAGTGTTGCTGCGCCTGTGAAAGCGCTTCCAAGGAAGGGTGCTGGCTAGCAACAGCTTTCAGTGCTGGCACTTTTCAGCTCTGAGCAATTGCTCGACGTTTGCAATTTCTCACCTGAGCTCTCTTTAGAGTGCGCGAGAGGATGAGCAGAAGATGAGGTGGCTAGAGAAGCCCAGAGCCCCAGTGTTCCTAGGCCTACAAAAGCACTTGCAAGGAAGGGTACTGGCTAGCAACAGCTTTCAGTGCTGGCACTTTTCATCTCTGAGCAATTGCTCGACGTTTGCAATTTCTCAGCTCGTGTCTACGAGGCGGAAAGAGAAGGACCATGACGTTTGGTGGGTAGAGAAGCGCAAAGCCCCAGTGTTGCTGCGCCTGTGAAAGCGCTTCCAAGGAAGGGTGCTGGCTAGCAACAGCTTTCAGTGCTGGCACTTTTCTTCTCTGAGCATTTGCTCGACGTTTGCAATTTCTCACCTGAGCTCTCTTTAGAGTGCGCGAGAGGATGAGCAGAAGATGAGGTGGCTAGAGAAGCCCAGAGCCCCAGTCTTCTTAGGCCTACAAAAGCGCTTCCAAGGAAGGGTGCTGGCTAGCAACAGCTTTCAGTGCTGGCACTTTTCATCTCGGAGCAATTGCTCGACGTTTGCAATTTCTCAGCTCGTGTCTAGGAGACGGAAAGAGAAGGACCGTGACGTTTGGTGGCTAGAGAAGCGCAAAGCCCCAGTGTTACTGCGCCTGTGAAAGCGCTTCCAAGGAAGGGTGCTGGCTAGCAAGAGCTTTCAGTGCTGGCACTTTTCATCTCTGAGCAATTGCTCGACGTTTGCAATTTCTCACCTGAGCTCTCTTTAGAGTGCGCGAGAGGATGAGCAGAAGATGAGGTGGCTAGAGAAGCCCAGAGCCCCAGTGTTCTTAGGCCTACAAAAGCGCTTCCAAGGAAGGGGGCTGGCTAGCAACAGCTTTCAGTGCTGGCACTTTTCAGCTCTGAGCAATTGCTCGACGTTTGCAATTTCTCAGCTCGTGTCTACCGACGGAAAGAGAAGGACCGTGACATTTGGTGGGTAGAGAAGCCCAGAGCCCCAGTGTTGCTGCGCCTGTGAAAGCGCTTCCAAGGAAGGGTGCTGGCTAGCAACAGCTTTCAGTGCTGGCACTTTTCATCTCTGAGCAATTGCTCGACGTTTGCAATTTCTCAGCTTGTGTCTACGAGACGGAAAGAGAAGGACCGTGACGTTTGGTGGGTAGAGAAGTGCAAAGCCCCAGTGTTGCTGCGCCTGTGAAAGCGCTTCCAAGGAAGGGTGCTGGCTAGCAACAGCTTTCAGTGCTGGCACTTTTCATCTCTGAGCAATTGCTCGACGTTTGCAATTTCTCACCTGAGCTCTCTTTAGAGTGCGCGAGAGGATGAGCAGAAGATGAGGTGGCTAGAGAAGCCCAGAGCCCCAGTGTTCTTAGGCCTACAAAAGCGCTTCCAAGGAAGGGTGCTGGCTAGCAACAGCTTTCAGTGCTGGCACTTTTCATCTCTGAGCAATTGCTGGACGTTTGCAATTTCTCAGCTCGTGTCTACCGACGGAAAGAGAATGACCGTGACGTTTGGTGGGTAGAGAAGCGCAAAGCCCCAGTGTTACTGCGCCTGTAAAGCGCTTCCAAGGAAGGGTGCTGGCTAGCAACAGCTTTCAGTGCTGGCACTTTTCGTCTCTGAGCAATTGCTGGACGTTTGCAATTTCTCACCTGAGCTCTCTTTAGAGTGCGCGAGAGGATGAGCAGAAGATGAGGTGGCTAGAGAAGCCCAGAGCCCCAGTGTTCTTAGGCCTACAAAAGCGCTTCCAAGGAAGGGTGCTGGCTAGCAACAGCTTTCAGTGCTGGCACTTTTCATCTCTGAGCAATTGCTCGACGTTTGCAATTTCTCAGCTCCTGTCTACGAGACGGAAAGAGAAGGACCGTGACGTTTGGTGGGTAGAGAAGCGCAAAGCCCCAGTGTTGCTGCGCCTGTGAAAGCGCTTCCAAGGAAGGGTGCTGGCTAGCAACAGCTTTCAGTGCTGGCACTTTTCATCTCTGAGCAATTGCTCGACGTTTGCAATTTCTCACCTGAGCTCTCTTTAGAGTGCGCGAGAGGATGAGCAGAAGATGAGGTGGCTAGAGAAGCCCAGAGCCCCAGTGTTCTTAGGCCTAAAAAAGCGCTTCCAAGGAAGGGTGCTGGCTAGCAACAGCTTTCGATGCTGGCACTTTTCATCTCTGAGCAATTGCTCGACGTTTGCAATTTCTCAGCTCGTGTCTACGAGACGGAAAGAGAAGGACCGTGACGTTTGGTGGGTAGAGAAGCGCAAAGCCCCAGTGTTGCTGCGCCTGTGAAAGCGCTTCCAAGGAAGGGTGCTGGCTAGCAACAGCTTTCAGTGCTGGCACTTTTCATCTCTGAGCAATTGCTCGACGTTTGCAATTTCTCAGCTCGTGTCTACGAGACGGAAAGAGAATGACCGTGACGTTTGGTGCGTATAGAAGTGCAAAGCCCCAGTGTTACTGCGCCTGTGAAAGCGCTTCCAAGGAAGGGTGCTGGCTAGCAACAGCTTTCAGTGCTGGCACTTTTCATCTCTGAGCAATTGCTCGACGTTTGCAATTTCTCAGCTCGTGTCTAGGAGACGGAAAGAGAATGACCGTGACGTTTGGTGGGTAGAGAAGCGCAAAGCCCCAGTGTTACTGCGCCTGTGAAAGCGCTTCCAAGGAAGGGTGCTGGCTAGCAACAGCTTTCAGTGCTGGCACTTTTCATCTCTGAGCAATTGCTCGACGTTTGTAATTTCTCACCTGAGCTCTCTTCAGAGTGCGCGAGAGGATGAGCAGAAGATGAGGTGGCTAGAGAAGCCCAGAGCCCCAGTGTTCTTAGGCCTACAAAAGCGCTTCCAAGGAAGGGTGCTGGCTAGCAACAGCTTTCAGTGCTGGCACTTTTCAACTCTGAGCAATTGCTCGACGTTTGCAATTTCTCAGCTCGTGTCTACAAGACGGAAAGAGAAGGACCGTGACGTTTGGTGGGTAGAGAAGCGCAAAGCCCCAGTGTTACTGCGCCTGTGAAAGCGCTTCCAAGGAAGGGTGCTGGCTAGCAACAGCTTTCAGTGCTGGCACTTTTCATCTCTGAGCAATTGCTCGACGTTTGCAGTTTCTCACCTGAGCTCTCTTCAGAGTGCGCGAGAGGATGAGCAGAAGATGAGGTGGCTAGAGAAGCCCAGAGCCCCAGTGTTCTTAGGCCTACAAAAGCGCTTCCAAGGAAGGGTGCTGGCTAGCAACAGCTTTCAGTGCTGGCACTTTTCATCTCCGAGCAATTGCTGGACGTTTGCAATTTCTCAGCTCGTGTCTACGAGACGGAAAGAGAAGGACCGTGACGTTTGGTGGGTAGAGAAGCGCAAAGCCACAGTGTTACTGCGCCTGTGAAAGCGCTTCCAAGGAAGGGTGCTGGCTAGCAACAGCTTTCAGTGCTGGCACTTTTCTTCTCTGAGCAATTGCTGGATGTTTGCAATTTCTCCCCTGAGCTCTCTTTAGAGTGCGCGAGAGGATGAGCAGAAGATGAGGTGGCTAGAGAAGCCCAGAGCCCCAGTGTTCTTAGGCCTACAAAAGCGCTTCCAAGGAAGGGTGCTGGCTAGCAAGAGCTTTCAGTGCTGGCACTTTTCAGCTCTGAGCAATTGCTCGACGTTTGCAATTTCTCAGCTCGTGTCTACCGACGGAAAGAGAAGGACCGTGACCTTTGGTGGGTAGAGAAGCGCAAAGCCCCAGTGTTACTGCGCCTGTGAAAGCGCTTCCAAGGAAGGGTGCTGGCTAGCAAGAGCTTTCAGTGCTGGCACTTTTCAGCTCTGAGCAATTGCTCGACGTTTGCAATTTCTCAGCTCGTGTCTACGAGGCGGAAAGAGAAGGACCGTGACGTTTCGTGGGTAGAGAAGCGCAAAGCCCCAGTGTTGCTGCGCCTGTGAAAGCGCTTCCAAGGAAGGGTGCTGGCTAGCAACAGCTTTCAGTGCTGGCACTTTTCATCTCTGAGCAATTGCTGGACGTTTGCAATTTCTCACCTGAGCTCTCTTTAGAGTGCGCGAGAGGATGAGCAGAAGATGAGGTGGCTAGAGAAGCCCAGAGCCCCAGTGTTCTTAGGCCTACAAAAGCGCTTCCAAGGAAGGGTGCTGGCTAGCAACAGCTTTCAGTGCTGGCACTTTTCATCTCTGAGCAATTGCTGGACGTTTGCAATTTCTCAGCTCGTGTCTACGAGACGGAAAGAGAAGGACCGTGACGTTTGGTGTGTAGAGAAGCGCAAAGCCCCAGTGTTGCTGCACCTGTGAAAGCGCTTCCAAGGAAGGGTGCTGGCTAGCAACAGCTTTCAGTGCTGGCACTTTTCATCTCTGAGCAATTGCTCGACGTTTGCAATTTCTCAGCTCGTGTCTAGGAGACGGAAAGAGAAGGACCGTGACGTTTGGTGGCTAGAGAAGCGCAAAGCCCCAGTGTTGCTGCGCCTGTGAAAGCGCTTCCAAGGAAGGGTGCTGGCTAGCAAGAGCTTTCAGTGCTGGCACTTTTCATCTCCGAGCAATTGCTCGACGTTTGCAATTTCTCAGCTCGTGTCTACGAGACGGAAAGAGAATGACCGTGACGTTTGGTGGCTAGAGAAGCGCAAAGCCCCAGTGTTGCTGCGCCTGTGAAAGCGCTTCCAAGGAAGGGTGCTGGCTAGCAACAGCTTTCAGTGCTGGCACTTTTCAGCTCTGAGCAATTGCTCGACGTTTGCAATTTCTCAGCTTGTGGCTAGGACACGGAAAGAGAATGACTGTGACGTTTGGTGGCTAGAGAAGCGCAAAGCCCCAGTGTTGCTGCGCCTGTGAAAGCGCTTCCAAGGAAGGGTGCTGGCTAGCAACAGCTTTCAGTGCTGGCACTTTTCAGCTCTGAGCAATTGCTCGACGTTTGCAATTTCTCAGCTTGTGGCTAGGAGACGGAAAGAGAATGACTGTGACGTTTGGTGGCTAGAGAAGCGCAAAGCCCCAGTGTTGCTGCGCCTGTGAAAGCGCTTCCAAGGAAGGGTGCTGGCTAGCAACAGCTTTCAGTGCTGGCACATTTCTTCTCTGAGCAATTGCTGGACGTTTGCAATTTTTCACCTGAGCTCTCTTTAGAGTGCGCGAGAGGATGAGCAGAAGATGAGGTGGCTAGAGAAGCCCAGAGCCCCAGTGTTCTAAGGGCTACAAAAGCGCTTCCAAGGAAGGGTGCTGGCTAGCAACAGCTTTCAGTGCTGGCACTTTTCATCTCTGAGCAATTGCTGGACGTTTGCAATTTCTCAGCTCGTGTCTACGAGACGGAAAGAGAAGGACCGTGACGTTTGGTGGCTAGAGAAGCGCAAAGCCCCAGTGTTACTGCGCCTGTAAAGCGCTTCCAAGGAAGGGTGCTGGCTAGCAACAGCTTTCAGTGCTGGCACTTTTCATCTCCGAGCAATTGCTCGACGTTTGCAATTTCTCAGCTCGTGTCTACGAGACGGAAAGAGAAGGACCATGACGTTTGGTGGGTAGAGAAGTGCAAAGCCCCAGTGTTACTGCGCCTGTGAAAGCGCTTCCAAGGAAGGGTGCTGGCTAGCAACAGCTTTCAGTGCTGGCACTTTTCATCTCTGAGCAATTGCTCGACGTTTGCAATTTCTCAGCTCGTGTCTACGAGACGGAAAGAGAAGGACCGTGACGTTTGGTGCGTATAGAAGCGCAAAGCCCCAGTGTTACTGCGCCTGTGAAAGCGCTTCCAAGGAAGGGTGCTGGCTAGCAAGAGCTTTCAGTGCTGGCACTTTTCATCTCTGAGCAATTGCTCGACGTTTGCAATTTCTCACCTGAGCTCTCTTTAGAGTGCGCGAGAGGATGAGCAGAAGATGAGGTGGCTAGAGAAGCCCAGAGCCCCAGTCTTCTTAGGCCTACAAAAGCGCTTCCAAGGAAGGGTGCTGGCTAGCAACAGCTTTCAGTGCTGGCACTTTTCATCTCTGAGCAATTGCTCGACTTTTGCAATTTCTCAGCTCGTGTCTACGAGACGGAAAGAGAAGGACCGTGATGTTTGGTGGGTAGAGAAGCGCAAAGCCCCAGTGTTGCTGCGCCTGTGAAAGCGCTTCCAAGGAAGGGTGCTGGCTAGCAAGAGCTTTCAGTGCTGGCACTTTTCATCTCTGAGCAATTGCTCGACGTTTGCAATTTCTCAGCTCGTGTCTACGAGACGGTAAGAGAAGGACCGTGACGTTTGGTGCGTAGAGAAGTGCAAAGCCCCAGTGTTACTGCACCTGTGAAAGCGCTTCCAAGGAAGGGTGCTGGCTAGCAAGAGCTTTCAGTGCTGGCACTTTTCATCTCTGAGCAATTGCTCGACGATTGGAATTTCTCACCTGAGCTCTCTTCAGAGTGCGCGAGAGGATGAGCAGAAGATGAGGTGGCTAGAGAAGCCCAGAGCCCCAGTCTTCTTAGGCCTACAAAAGCGCTTCCAAGGAAGGGTGCTGGCTAGCAACAGCTTTCAGTGCTGGCACTTTTCATCTCTGAGCAATTGCTCGACGTTTGCAATTTCTGAGCTCCTGTCTACGAGACGGAAAGAGAAGGACCGTGACGTTTGGTGGCTAGAGAAGCGCAAAGCCACAGTGTTGCTGCGCCTGTGAAAGCGCTTCCAAGGAAGGGTGCTGGCTAGCAACAGCTTTCAGTGCTGGCACTTTTCATCTCTGAGCAATTGCTCGACGTTTGCAATTTCTCAGCTCGTGTCTACGAGACGGAAAGAGAAGGACCGTGACGTTTGGTGCGTATAGAAGCGCAAAGCCACAGTGTTGCTGCGCCTGTGAAAGCGCTTCCAAGGAAGGGTGCTGGCTAGCAACAGCTTTCAGTGCTGGCACTTTTCATCTCTGAGCAATTGCTCGACGTTTGCAATTTCTCACCTGAGCTCTCTTTAGAGTGCGCGAGAGGATGAGCAGAAGATGAGGTGGCTAGAGAAGCCCAGAGCCCCAGTGTTCTTAGGCCTACAAAAGCGCTTCCAAGGAAGGGTGCTGGCTAGCAACAGCTTTCAGTGCTGGCACTTTTCATCTCTGAGCAATTGCTCGACGTTTGCAATTTCTCAGCTCGTGTCTACGAGACGGAAAGAGAAGGACCGTGACGTTTGGTGCGTATAGAAGCGCAAAGCCCCAGTGTTGCTGCGCCTGTGAAAGCGCTTCCAAGGAAGGGTGCTGGCTAGCAAGAGCTTTCAGTGCTGGCACTTTTCATCTCTGAGCAATTGCTCGACGTTTGCAATTTCTCACCTGAGCTCTCTTTAGAGTGCGCGAGAGGATGAGCAGAAGATGAGGTGGCTAGAGAAGCCCAGAGCCCCAGTGTTCTTAGGCCTACAAAAGCGCTTCCAAGGAAGGGTGCTGGCTAGCAACAGCTTTCAGTGCTGGCACTTTTCATCTCTGAGCAATTGCTCGACGTTTGCAATTTCTCAGCTCGTGTCTACGAGACGGAAAGAGAAGGACCGTGACGTTTGGTGCGTATAGAAGCGCAAAGCCCCAGTGTTACTGCACCTGTGAAAGCGCTTCCAAGGAAGGGGGCTGGCTAGCAACAGCTTTCAGTGCTGGCACTTTTCATCTCTGAGCAATTGCTCGACGTTTGCAATTTCTCACCTGAGCTCTCTTTAGAGTGCGCGAGAGGATGAGCAGAAGATGAGGTGGCTAGAGAAGCCCAGAGCCCCAGTGTTCTTAGGCCTACAAAAGCGCTTCCAAGGAAGGGTGCTGGCTAGCAAGAGCTTTCAGTGCTGGCACTTTTCATCTCTGAGCAATTGCTCGACGTTTGCAATTTCTCAGCTCGTGTCTACGAGACGGAAAGAGAAGGATCGTGACGTTTGGTGGGTAGAGAAGCGCAAAGCCCCAGTGTTGCTGCGCCTGTGAAAGCGCTTCCAAGGAAGGGTGCTGGCTAGCAAGAGCTTTCAGTGCTGGCACTTTTCATCTCTGAGCAATTGCTGGACGTTTGCAATTTCTCACCTGAGCTCTCTTTAGAGTGCGCGAGAGGATGAGCAGAAGATGAGGTGGCTAGAGAAGCCCAGAGCCCCAGTGTTCTTAGGCCTACAAAAGCGCTTCCAAGGAAGGGTGCTGGCTAGCAAGAGCTTTCAGTGCTGGCACTTTTCATCTCTGAGCAATTGCTGGACGTTTGCAATTTCTCAGCTCGTGTCTAGGAGACGGAAAGAGAAGGACCGTGACGTTTGGTGGGTAGAGAAGCGCAAAGCCCCAGTGTTGCTGCGCCTGTGAAAGCGCTTCCAAGGAAGGGTGCTGGCTAGCAACAGCTTTCAGTGCTGGCACTTTTCTTCTCTGAGCAATTGCTCGACGTTTGCAATTTCTCACCTGAGCTCTCTTCAGAGTGCGCGAGAGGATGAGCAGAAGATGAGGTGGCTAGAGAAGCCCAGAGCCCCAGTGTTCTTAGGCCTACAAAAGCGCTTCCAAGGAAGGGTGCTGGCTAGCAACAGCTTTCACTGCTGGCACTTTTCATCTCTGAGCAATTGCTCGACGTTTGCAATTTCTCAGCTCGTTTCTACGAGATGGAAAGAGAAGGACCGTGACGTTTGGTGGCTAGAGAAGCGCAAAGCCACAGTGTTGCTGCGCCTGTGAAAGCGCTTCCAAGGAAGGGTGCTGGCTAGCAAGAGCTTTCAGTGCTGGCACTTTTCATCTCTGAGCAATTGCTGGACGTTTGCAATTTCTCACCTGAGCTCTCTTTAGAGTGCGCGAGAGGATGAGCAGAAGATGAGGTGGCTAGAGAAGCCCAGAGCCCCAGTGTCCTTAGGCCTACAAAAGCGCTTCCAAGGAAGGGTGCTGGCTAGCAACAGCTTTCAGTGCTGGCACTTTTCATCTCTGAGCAATTGCTCGACTTTTGCAATTTCTCAGCTCGTGTCTACGAGACGGAAAGAGAAGGACCGTGACGTTTGGTGGCTAGAGAAGCGCAAAGTCCCAGTGTTGCTGCGCCTGTGAAAGCGCTTCCAAGGAAGGGTGCTGGCTAGCAACAGCTTTCAGTGCTGGCACTTTTCATCTCTGAGCAATTGCTCGACGTTTGCAATTTCTCAGCTCGTGTCTACAAGACGGAAAGAGAATGACTGTGACGTTTGGTGGCTAGAGAAGCGCAAAGCCCCAGTGTTGCTGTGCCTGTGAAAGCGCTTCCAAGGAAGGGTGCTGGCTAGCAACAGCTTTCAGTGCTGGCACTTTTCATCTCTGAGCAATTGCTCGACGTTTGCAATTTCTCACCTGAGCTCTCTTTAGAGTGCGCGAGAGGATGAGCAGAAGATGAGGTGGCTAGAGAAGCCCAGAGCCCCAGTCTTCTTAGGCCTACAAAAGCGCTTCCAAGGAAGGGTGCTGGCTAGCAACAGCTTTCAGTGCTGGCACTTTTCATCTCTGAGCAATTGCTCGACGTTTGCAATTTCTCAGCTCGTGTCTACGAGACGGAAAGAGAAGGACCGTGACGTTTGGTGGCTAGAGAAGCGCAAAGTCCCAGTGTTGCTGCGCCTGTGAAAGCGCTTCCAAGGAAGGGTGCTGGCTAGCAACAGCTTTCAGTGCTGGCACTTTTCATCTCTGAGCAATTGCTCGACGTTTGCAATTTCTCACCTGAGCTCTCTTTAGAGTGCGCGAGAGGATGAGCAGAAGATGAGGTGGCTAGAGAAGCCCAGAGCCCCAGTGTTCTTAGGCCTACAAAAGCGCTTCCAAGGAAGGGTGCTGGCTAGCAACAGCTTTCAGTGCTGGCACTTTTCATCTCTGAGCAATTGCTCGACGTTTGCAATTTCTCAGCTCGTGTCTACCGACGGAAAGAGAAGGACCGTGATGTTTGGTGGGTAGAGAAGCGCAAAGCCCCAGTGTTGCTGCGCCTGTGAAAGCGCTTCCAAGGAAGGGTGCTGGCTAGCAAGAGCTTTCAGTGCTGGCACTTTTCATCTCTGAGCAATTGCTCGACGTTTGCAATTTCTCAGCTCGTGTCTACGAGACGGTAAGAGAAGGACCGTGACGTTTGGTGCGTAGAGAAGTGCAAAGCCCCAGTGTTACTGCACCTGTGAAAGCGCTTCCAAGGAAGGGTGCTGGCTAGCAACAGCTTTCAGTGCTGGCACTTTTCATCTCTGAGCAATTGCTCGACGTTTGCAGTTTCTCACCTGAGCTCTCTTTAGAGTGCGCGAGAGGATGAGCAGAAGATGAGGTGGCTAGAGAAGCCCAGAGCCCCAGTGTTCTTAGGCCTACAAAAGCGCTTCCAAGGAAGGGTGCTGGCTAGCAACAGCTTTCAGTGCTGGCACTTTTCATCTCCGAGCAATTGCTCGACGTTTGCAATTTCTCAGCTCGTGTCTACGAGACGGAAAGAGAATGACCGTGACGTTTGGTGCGTATAGAAGCGCAAAGCCCCAGTGTTGCTGCGCCTGTGAAAGCGCTTCCAAGGAAGGGTGCTGGCTAGCAACAGCTTTCAGTGCTGGCACTTTTCTTCTCTGAGCAATTGCTGGACGTTTGCAATTTCTCACCTGAGCTCTCTTTAGAGTGCGCGAGAGGATGAGCAGAAGATGAGGTGGCTAGAGAAGCCCAGAGCCCCAGTCTTCTTAGGCCTACAAAAGCGCTTCCAAGGAAGGGTGCTGGCTAGCAACAGCTTTCAGTGCTGGCACTTTTCATCTCTGAGCAATTGCTGGACGTTTGCAATTTCTCAGCTCGTGTCTAGGAGACGGAAAGAGAAGGACCGTGACGTTTGGTGCGTATAGAAGCGCAAAGCCACAGTGTTGCTGCGCCTGTGAAAGCGCTTCCAAGGAAGGGTGCTGGCTAGCAACAGCTTTCAGTGCTGGCACTTTTCATCTCTGAGCAATTGCTCGACGTTTGCAATTTCTCAGCTCGTGTCTAGGAGACGGAAAGAGAAGGACCGTGACGTTTGGTGGGTAGAGAAGTGCAAAGCCCCAGTGTTACTGCGCCTGTGAAAGCGCTTCCAAGGAAGGGTGCTGGCTAGCAACAGCTTTCAGTGCTGGCACTTTTCTTCTCTGAGCAATTGCTGGATGTTTGCAATTTCTCACCTGAGCTCTCTTTAGAGTGCGCGAGAGGATGAGCAGAAGATGAGGTGGCTAGAGAAGCCCAGAGCCCCAGTGTTCTAAGGCCTACAAAAGCGCTTCCAAGGAAGGGTGCTGGCTAGCAACAGCTTTCAGTGCTGGCACTTTTCATCTCTGAGCAATTGCTCGATGTTTGCAATTTCTCAGCTCGTGTCTACCGACGGAAAGAGAAGGACCGTGATGTTTGGTGGGTAGAGAAGCGCAAAGCCCCAGTGTTGCTGCGCCTGTGAAAGCGCTTCCAAGGAAGGGTGCTGGCTAGCAACAGCTTTCAGTGCTGGCACTTTTCATCTCTGAGCAATTGCTCGACGTTTGCAATTTCTCAGCTCGTGTCTACGAGACGGTAAGAGAAGGACCGTGACGTTTGGTGCGTAGAGAAGTGCAAAGCCCCAGTGTTACTGCACCTGTGAAAGCGCTTCCAAGGAAGGGTGCTGGCTAGCAAGAGCTTTCAGTGCTGGCACTTTTCATCTCTGAGCAATTGCTCGACGTTTGCAGTTTCTCACCTGAGCTCTCTTCAGAGTGCGCGAGAGGATGAGCAGAAGATGAGGTGGCTAGAGAAGCCCAGAGCCCCAGTGTTCTTAGGCCTACAAAAGCGCTTCCAAGGAAGGGTGCTGGCTAGCAACAGCTTTCAGTGCTGGCACTTTTCATCTCCGAGCAATTGCTCGACGTTTGCAATTTCTCAGCTCATGTCTACGAGACGGAAAGAGAATGACCGTGACGTTTGGTGGGTAGAGAAGCGCAAAGCCCCAGTGTTGCTGCGCCTGTGAAAGCGCTTCCAAGGAAGGGTGCTGGCTAGCAACAGCTTTCAGTGCTGGCACTTTTCTTCTCTGAGCAATTGCTGGACGTTTGCAATTTCTCACCTGAGCTCTCTTTAGAGTGCGCGAGAGGATGAGCAGAAGATGAGGTGGCTAGAGAAGCCCAGAGCCCCAGTCTTCTTAGGCCTACAAAAGCGCTTCCAAGGAAGGGTGCTGGCTAGCAACAGCTTTCAGTGCTGGCACTTTTCATCTCCGAGCAATTGCTCGACGTTTGCAATTTCTCAGCTCGTGTCTACGAGACGGAAAGAGAAGGACCGTGACGTTTGGTGTGTATAGAAGCGCAAGGCCCCAGTGTTGCTGCGCCTGTGAAAGCGCTTCCAAGGAAGGGTGCTGGCTAGCAACAGCTTTCAGTGCTGGCACTTTTCAGCTCTGAGCAATTGCTCGACGTTTGCAATTTCTCAGCTCGTGTCTACGAGACGGAAAGAGAAGGACCGTGACGTTTGGTGGGTAGAGAAGCGCAAAGCCCCAGTGTTGCTGCGCCTGTGAAAGCGCTTCCAAGGAAGGGTGCTGGCTAGCAAGAGCTTTCAGTGCTGGCACTTTTCATCTCTGAGCAATTGCTCGACGTTTGCAATTTCTCACCTGAGCTCTCTTTAGAGTGCGCGAGAGGATGAGCAGAAGATGAGGTGGCTAGAGAAGCCCAGAGCCCCAGTGTTCTTAGGCCTACAAAAGCGCTTCCAAGGAAGGGTGCTGGCTAGCAACAGCTTTCAGTGCTGGCACTTTTCATCTCCGAGCAATTGCTCGACGTTTGCAATTTCTCAGCTCGTGTCTACGAGACGGAAAGAGAAGGACCGTGACGTTTGGTGGGTAGAGAAGCGCAAAGCCCCAGTGTTGCTGCGCCTGTGAAAGCGCTTCCAAGGAAGGGTGCTGGCTAGCAAGAGCTTTCAGTGCTGGCACTTTTCATCTCTGAGCAATTGCTCGACGTTTGCAATTTCTCAGCTCGTGTCTAGGAGACGGAAAGAGAAGGACCGTGACGTTTGGTGGGTAGAGAAGCGCAAAGCCCCAGTGTTGCTGCGCCTGTGAAAGCGCTTCCAAGGAAGGGTGCTGGCTAGCAAGAGCTTTCAGTGCTGGCACTTTTCTTCTCTGAGCAATTGCTGGACGTTTGCAATTTCTCACCTGAGCTCTCTTTAGAGTGCGCGAGAGGATGAGCAGAAGATGAGGTGGCTAGAGAAGCCCAGAGCCCCAGTGTTCTAAGGGATACAAAAGCGCTTCCAAGGAAGGGTGCTGGCTAGCAACAGCTTTCAGTGCTGGCACTTTTCATCTCTGAGCAATTGCTCGACGTTTGCAATTTCTCAGCTCGTGTCTACGAGACGGAAAGAGAAGGACCGTGACGTTTGGTGCGTATAGAAGCGCAAAGCCACAGTGTTGCTGCGCCTGTGAAAGCGCTTCCAAGGAAGGGTGCTGGCTAGCAACAGCTTTCAGTGCTGGCACTTTTCATCTCGGAGCAATTGCTCGACGTTTGCAATTTCTCAGCTCGTGTCTACGAGACGGAAAGAGAAGGACCGTGACGTTTGGTGGGTAGAGAAGTGCAAAGCCCCAGTGTTACTGCGCCTGTGAAAGCGCTTCCAAGGAAGGGTGCTGGCTAGCAACAGCTTTCAGTGCTGGCACTTTTCTTCTCTGAGCAATTGCTGGACGTTTGCAATTTCTCACCTGAGCTCTCTTTAGAGTGCGCGAGAGGATGAGCAGAAGATGAGGTGGCTAGAGAAGCCCAGAGCCCCAGTGTTCTTAGGGCTACAAAAGCGCTTCCAAGGAAGGGTGCTGGCTAGCAACAGCTTTCAGTGCTGGCACTTTTCATCTCTGAGCAATTGCTCGACGTTTGCAATTTCTCAGCTCGTTTCTACGAGACGGAAAGAGAATGACTGTGACGTTTGGTGCGTATAGAAGCGCAAAGCCCCAGTGTTGCTGCGCCTGTGAAAGCGCTTCCAAGGAAGGGTGCTGGCTAGCAAGAGCTTTCAGTGCTGGCACTTTTCATCTCTGAGCAATTGCTCGACGTTTGCAATTTCTCACCTGAGCTCTCTTTAGAGTGCGCGAGAGGATGAGCAGAAGATGAGGTGGCTAGAGAAGCCCAGAGCCCCAGTGTCCTTAGGCCTACAAAAGCGCTTCCAAGGAAGGGTGCTGGCTAGCAACAGCTTTCAGTGCTGGCACTTTTCATCTCTGAGCAATTGCTCGACGTTTGCAATTTCTCAGCTCGTGTCTACGAGACGGAAAGAGAAGGACCATGATGTTTGGTGGCTAGAGAAGCGCAAAGCCCCAGTGTTACTGCGCCTGTGAAAGCGCTTCCAAGGAAGGGTGCTGGCTAGCAACAGCTTTCAGTGCTGGCACTTTTCATCTCTGAGCAATTGCTCGACTTTTGCAATTTCTCACCTGAGCTCTCTTTAGAGTGCGCGACTGGATGAGTAGAAGATGAGGTGGCTAGAGAAGCC
The DNA here is from genome assembly GCA_037962945.1 of Sarcoramphus papa. Taxonomy (NCBI): domain Eukaryota; kingdom Metazoa; phylum Chordata; class Aves; order Accipitriformes; family Cathartidae; genus Sarcoramphus; species Sarcoramphus papa. The sequence goes on along the minus strand of JBBMRM010000084.1, from coordinate 3,573,965 downwards.
CAGAGCCCCAGTGTTCTTAGGCCTACAAAAGCGCTTCCAAGGAAGGGTGCTGGCTAGCAACAGCTTTCAGTGCTGGCACTTTTCATCTCTGAGCAATTGCTCGACGTTTGCAATTTCTCAGCTCGTGTCTACCGACGGAAAGAGAAGGACCGTGATGTTTGGTGGGTAGAGAAGCGCAAAGCCCCAGTGTTGCTGCGCCTGTGAAAGCGCTTCCAAGGAAGGGTGCTGGCTAGCAAGAGCTTTCAGTGCTGGCACTTTTCATCTCCGAGCAATTGCTCGACGTTTGCAATTTCTCAGCTCGTGTCTACGAGACGGAAAGAGAATGACCGTGACGTTTGGTGTGTATAGAAGCGCAAAGCCCCAGTGTTGCTGCGCCTGTGAAAGCGCTTCCAAGGAAGGGTGCTGGCTAGCAACAGCTTTCAGTGCTGGCACTTTTCAGCTCTGAGCAATTGCTCGACGTTTGCAATTTCTCAGCTCGTGGCTAGGAGACGGAAAGAGAATGACTGTGACGTTTGGTGGGTAGAGAAGCGCAAAGCCCCAGTGTTGCTGCGCCTGTGAAAGCGCTTCCAAGGAAGGGTGCTGGCTAGCAACAGCTTTCAGTGCTGGCACTTTTCTTCTCTGAGCAATTGCTGGACGTTTGCAATTTCTCACCTGAGCTCTCTTTAGAGTGCGCGAGAGGATGAGCAGAAGATGAGGTGGCTAGAGAAGCCCAGAGCCCCAGTGTTCTAAGGGCTACAAAAGAGCTTCCAAGGAAGGGTGCTGGCTAGCAACAGCTTTCAGTGCTGGCACTTTTCATCTCTGAGCAATTGCTCGACGTTTGCAATTTCTCAGCTCGTGTCTACGAGACGGAAAGAGAAGGACCGTGACGTTTGGTGCGTATAGAAGCGCAAAGCCCCAGTGTTGCTGCGCCTGTGAAAGCGCTTCCAAGGAAGGGTGCTGGCTAGCAACAGCTTTCAGTGCTGGCACTTTTCATCTCCGAGCAATTGCTGGACGTTTGCAATTTCTCAGCTCGTGTCTACGAGACGGAAAGAGAAGGACCATGACGTTTGGTGGGTAGAGAAGCGCAAAGCCCCAGTGTTACTGCGCCTGTGAAAGCGCTTCCAAGGAAGGGTGCTGGCTAGCAACAGCTTTCAGTGCTGGCACTTTTCATCTCTGAGCAATTGCTGGATGTTTGCAATTTCTCACCTGAGCTCTCTTTAGAGTGCGCGAGAGGATGAGCAGAAGATGAGGTGGCTAGAGAAGCCCAGAGCCCCAGTGTTCTTAGGCCTACAAAAGCGCTTCCAAGGAAGGGTGCTGGCTAGCAAGAGCTTTCAGTGCTGGCACTTTTCATCTCTGAGCAATTGCTCGACGTTTGCAATTTCTCAGCTCGTGTCTACGAGACGGAAAGAGAAGGACCGTGACGTTTGGTGGCTAGAGAAGCGCAAAGCCACAGTGTTGCTGCGCCTGTGAAAGCGCTTCCAAGGAAGGGTGCTGGCTAGCAACAGCTTTCAGTGCTGGCACTTTTCATCTCTGAGCAATTGCTGGACGTTTGCAATTTCTCAGCTCGTGTCTACGAGACGGAAAGAGAAGGACCGTGACGTTTGGTGCGTATAGAAGCGCAAAGCCCCAGTGTTGCTGCGCCTGTGAAAGCGCTTCCAAGGAAGGGTGCTGGCTAGCAACAGCTTTCAGTGCTGGCACTTTTCATCTCTGAGCAATTGCTCGACGTTTGCAATTTCTCCCCTGAGCTCTCTTTAGAGTGCGCGAGAGGATGAGCAGAAGATGAGGTGGCTAGAGAAGCCCAGAGCCCCAGTCTTCTTAGGCCTACAAAAGCGCTTCCAAGGAAGGGTGCTGGCTAGCAACAGCTTTCAGTGCTGGCACTTTTCATCTCTGAGCAATTGCTCGACGTTTGCAATTTCTCAGCTCGTGTCTAGGAGACGGAAAGAGAAGGACCGTGACGTTTGGTGGCTAGAGAAGCGCAAAGCCCCAGTGTTACTGCGCCTGTGAAAGCGCTTCCAAGGAAGGGTGCTGGCTAGCAAGAGCTTTCAGTGCTGGCACTTTTCATCTCTGAGCAATTGCTCGACGTTTGCAATTTCTCCCCTGAGCTCTCTTTAGAGTGCGCGAGAGGATGAGCAGAAGATGAGGTGGCTAGAGAAGCCCAGAGCCCCAGTGTTCTTAGGCCTACAAAAGCGCTTCCAAGGAAGGGTGCTGGCTAGCAACAGCTTTCAGTGCTGGCACTTTTCATCTCTGAGCAATTGCTCGACGTTTGCAATTTCTCAGCTCGTGTCTACGAGACGGAAAGAGAAGGACCGTGACGTTTGGTGCGTATAGAAGCGCAAAGCCCCAGTGTTACTGCACCTGTGAAAGCGCTTCCAAGGAAGGGTGCTGGCTAGCAACAGCTTTCAGTGCTGGCACTTTTCATCTCTGAGCAATTGCTCGACGTTTGCAATTTCTCACCTGAGCTCTCTTTAGAGTGCGCGACTGGATGAGCAGAAGATGAGGTGGCTAGAGAAGCCCAGAGCCCCAGTGTTCTTAGGCCTACAAAAGCGCTTCCAAGGAAGGGTGCTGGCTAGCAACAGCTTTCAGTGCTGGCACTTTTCATCTCTGAGCAATTGCTCGACATTTGCAATTTCTCAGCTCGTGTCTACGAGACGGAAAGAGAAGGACCTTGACGTTTGGTGGGTAGAGAAGCGCAAAGCCCCAGTGTTGCTGCGCCTGTGAAAGCGCTTCCAAGGAAGGGTGCTGGCTAGCAAGAGCTTTCAGTGCTGGCACTTTTCATTTCTGAGCAATTGCTCGACGTTTGCAGTTTCTCACCTGAGCTCTCTTCAGAGTGCGCGAGAGGATGAGCAGAAGATGAGGTGGCTAGAGAAGCCCAGAGCCCCAGTGTTCTTAGGCCTACAAAAGCGCTTCCAAGGAAGGGTGCTGGCTAGCAACAGCTTTCAGTGCTGGCACTTTTCAGCTCTGAGCAATTGCTGGACGTTTGCAATTTCTCAGCTCGTGTCTACGAGACGGAAAGAGAACGATCGTGACGTTTGGTGGGTAGAGAAGCGCAAAGCCCCAGTGTTGCTGCGCCTGTGAAAGCGCTTCCAAGGAAGGGTGCTGGCTAGCAAGAGCTTTCAGTGCTGGCACTTTTCATCTCTGAGCAATTGCTCGACGTTTGCAGTTTCTCACCTGAGCTCTCTTCAGAGTGCGCGAGAGGATGAGCAGAAGATGAGGTGGCTAGAGAAGCCCAGAGCCCCAGTGTTCTTAGGCCTACAAAAGCGCTTCCAAGGAAGGGTGCTGGCTAGCAAGAGCTTTCAGTGCTGGCACTTTTCATCTCTGAGCAATTGCTCGACGTTTGCAATTTCTCAGCTCGTGTCTACGAGACGGAAAGAGAAGGACCGTGACGTTTGGTGGGTAGAGAAGCGCAAAGCCCCAGTGTTGCTGCGCCTGTGAAAGCGCTTCCAAGGAAGGGTGCTGGCTAGCAACAGCTTTCAGTGCTGGCACTTTTCATCTCTGAGCAATTGCTCGACGTTTGCAATTTCTCAGCTCGTGTCTAGGAGACGGAAAGAGAATGACTGTGATGTTTGGTGGCTAGAGAAGCGCAAAGCCCCAGTGTTGCTGCGCCTGTGAAAGCGCTTCCAAGGAAGGGTGCTGGCTAGCAACAGCTTTCAGTGCTGGCACTTTTCTTCTCTGAGCAATTGCTGGACGTTTGCAATTTCTAACCTGAGCTCTCTTTAGAGTGCGCGAGAGGGTGAGCAGAAGATGAGGTGGCTAGAGAAGCCCAGAGCCCCAGTGTTCTTAGGCCTACAAAAGCGCTTCCAAGGAAGGGGGCTGGCTAGCAACAGCTTTCAGTGCTGGCACTTTTCATCTCTGAGCAATTGCTGGACGTTTGCAATTTCTCAGCTCGTGTCTACGAGATGGAAAGAGAAGGACCGTGACGTTTGGTGCGTATAGAAGCGCAAAGCCCCAGTGTTGCTGCGCCTGTGAAAGCGCTTCCAAGGAAGGGTGCTGGCTAGCAACAGCTTTCAGTGCTGGCACTTTTCATCTCCGAGCAATTGCTCGACGTTTGCAATTTCTCAGCTCGTGTCTAGGAGACGGAAAGAGAAGGACCGTGACGTTTGGTGGGTAGAGAAGTGCAAAGCCCCAGTGTTGCTGCGCCTGTGAAAGTGCTTCCAAGGAAGGGTGCTGGCTAGCAACAGCTTTCAGTGCTGGCACTTTTCTTCTCTGAGCAATTGCTGGACGTTTGCAATTTCTCACCTGAGCTCTCTTTAGAGTGCGCGAGAGGATGAGCAGAAGATGAGGTGGCTAGAGAAGCCCAGAGCCCCAGTGTTCTTAGGCCTACAAAAGCGCTTCCAAGGAAGGGTGCTGGCTAGCAACAGCTTTCAGTGCTGGCACTTTTCATCTCTGAGCAATTGCTCGACGTTTGCAATTTCTCAGCTCGTTTCTACGAGACGGAAAGAGAATGACTGTGACGTTTGGTGCGTATAGAAGCGCAAAGCCCCAGTGTTGCTGCGCCTGTGAAAGCGCTTCCAAGGAAGGGTGCTGGCTAGCAAGAGCTTTCAGTGCTGGCACTTTTCATCTCTGAGCAATTGCTCGACGTTTGCAATTTCTCACCTGAGCTCTCTTTAGAGTGCGCGAGAGGATGAGCAGAAGATGAGGTGGCTAGAGAAGCCCAGAGCCCCAGTGTTCTTAGGCCTACAAAAGCGCTTCCAAGGAAGGGTGCTGGCTAGCAAGAGCTTTCAGTGCTGGCACTTTTCAGCTCTGAGCAATTGCTCGACGTTTGCAATTTCTCAGCTCGTGTCTACGAGACGGAAAGAGAAGGACCGTGACGTTTGGTGGCTAGAGAAGCGCAAAGCCCCAGTGTTGCTGCGCCTGTGAAAGCGCTTCCAAGGAAGGGTGCTGGCTAGCAAGAGCTTTCAGTGCTGGCACTTTTCATCTCTGAGCAATTGCTCGACGTTTGCAATTTCTCACCTGAGCTCTCTTTAGAGTGCGCGAGAGGATGAGCAGAAGATGAGGTGGCTAGAGAAGCCCAGAGCCCCAGTGTTCTAAGGGCTACAAAAGAGCTTCCAAGGAAGGGTGCTGGCTAGCAACAGCTTTCAGTGCTGGCACTTTTCATCTCTGAGCAATTGCTCGACGTTTGCAATTTCTCAGCTCGTGTCTACGAGACGGAAAGAGAAGGACCGTGACGTTTGGTGCGTATAGAAGCGCAAAGCCCCAGTGTTGCTGCGCCTGTGAAAGCGCTTCCAAGGAAGGGTGCTGGCTAGCAACAGCTTTCAGTGCTGGCACTTTTCATCTCCGAGCAATTGCTGGACGTTTGCAATTTCTCAGCTCGTGTCTACGAGACGGAAAGAGAAGGACCATGACGTTTGGTGGGTAGAGAAGCGCAAAGCCCCAGTGTTACTGCGCCTGTGAAAGCGCTTCCAAGGAAGGGTGCTGGCTAGCAACAGCTTTCAGTGCTGGCACTTTTCATCTCTGAGCAATTGCTGGATGTTTGCAATTTCTCACCTGAGCTCTCTTTAGAGTGCGCGAGAGGATGAGCAGAAGATGAGGTGGCTAGAGAAGCCCAGAGCCCCAGTGTTCTTAGGCCTACAAAAGCGCTTCCAAGGAAGGGTGCTGGCTAGCAAGAGCTTTCAGTGCTGGCACTTTTCATCTCTGAGCAATTGCTCGACGTTTGCAATTTCTCAGCTCGTGTCTACGAGACGGAAAGAGAAGGACCGTGACGTTTGGTGGCTAGAGAAGCGCAAAGCCACAGTGTTGCTGCGCCTGTGAAAGCGCTTCCAAGGAAGGGTGCTGGCTAGCAACAGCTTTCAGTGCTGGCACTTTTCATCTCTGAGCAATTGCTGGACGTTTGCAATTTCTCAGCTCGTGTCTACGAGACGGAAAGAGAAGGACCGTGACGTTTGGTGCGTATAGAAGCGCAAAGCCCCAGTGTTGCTGCGCCTGTGAAAGCGCTTCCAAGGAAGGGTGCTGGCTAGCAACAGCTTTCAGTGCTGGCACTTTTCATCTCTGAGCAATTGCTCGACGTTTGCAATTTCTCCCCTGAGCTCTCTTTAGAGTGCGCGAGAGGATGAGCAGAAGATGAGGTGGCTAGAGAAGCCCAGAGCCCCAGTCTTCTTAGGCCTACAAAAGCGCTTCCAAGGAAGGGTGCTGGCTAGCAACAGCTTTCAGTGCTGGCACTTTTCATCTCTGAGCAATTGCTCGACGTTTGCAATTTCTCAGCTCGTGTCTAGGAGACGGAAAGAGAAGGACCGTGACGTTTGGTGGGTAGAGAAGCGCAAAGCCCCAGTGTTACTGCGCCTGTGAAAGCGCTTCCAAGGAAGGGTGCTGGCTAGCAACAGCTTTCAGTGCTGGCACTTTTCATCTCTGAGCAATTGCTCGACGTTTGCAATTTCTCCCCTGAGCTCTCTTTAGAGTGCGCGAGAGGATGAGCAGAAGATGAGGTGGCTAGAGAAGCCCAGAGCCCCAGTGTTCTTAGGCCTACAAAAGCGCTTCCAAGGAAGGGTGCTGGCTAGCAACAGCTTTCAGTGCTGGCACTTTTCATCTCTGAGCAATTGCTCGACGTTTGCAATTTCTCAGCTCGTGTCTACGAGACGGAAAGAGAAGGACCGTGACGTTTGGTGCGTATAGAAGCGCAAAGCCCCAGTGTTACTGCACCTGTGAAAGCGCTTCCAAGGAAGGGGGCTGGCTAGCAACAGCTTTCAGTGCTGGCACTTTTCATCTCTGAGCAATTGCTCGACGTTTGCAATTTCTCACCTGAGCTCTCTTTAGAGTGCGCGACTGGATGAGCAGAAGATGAGGTGGCTAGAGAAGCCCAGAGCCCCAGTGTTCTTAGGCCTACAAAAGCGCTTCCAAGGAAGGGTGCTGGCTAGCAACAGCTTTCAGTGCTGGCACTTTTCATCTCTGAGCAATTGCTCGACATTTGCAATTTCTCAGCTCGTGTCTACGAGACGGAAAGAGAAGGACCTTGACGTTTGGTGGGTAGAGAAGCGCAAAGCCCCAGTGTTGCTGCGCCTGTGAAAGCGCTTCCAAGGAAGGGTGCTGGCTAGCAAGAGCTTTCAGTGCTGGCACTTTTCATTTCTGAGCAATTGCTCGACGTTTGCAGTTTCTCACCTGAGCTCTCTTCAGAGTGCGCGAGAGGATGAGCAGAAGATGAGGTGGCTAGAGAAGCCCAGAGCCCCAGTGTTCTTAGGCCTACAAAAGCGCTTCCAAGGAAGGGTGCTGGCTAGCAACAGCTTTCAGTGCTGGCACTTTTCAGCTCTGAGCAATTGCTGGACGTTTGCAATTTCTCAGCTCGTGTCTACGAGACGGAAAGAGAACGATCGTGACGTTTGGTGGGTAGAGAAGCGCAAAGCCCCAGTGTTGCTGCGCCTGTGAAAGCGCTTCCAAGGAAGGGTGCTGGCTAGCAAGAGCTTTCAGTGCTGGCACTTTTCATCTCTGAGCAATTGCTCGACGTTTGCAGTTTCTCACCTGAGCTCTCTTCAGAGTGCGCGAGAGGATGAGCAGAAGATGAGGTGGCTAGAGAAGCCCAGAGCCCCAGTGTTCTTAGGCCTACAAAAGCGCTTCCAAGGAAGGGTGCTGGCTAGCAACAGCTTTCAGTGCTGGCACTTTTCATCTCTGAGCAATTGCTGGACGTTTGCAATTTCTCAGCTCGTGTCTACGAGACGGAAAGAGAAGGACCGTGACGTTTGGTGGGTAGAGAAGCGCAAAGCCCCAGTGTTGCTGCGCCTGTGAAAGCGCTTCCAAGGAAGGGTGCTGGCTAGCAAGAGCTTTCAGTGCTGGCACTTTTCATCTCTGAGCAATTGCTCGACGTTTGCAATTTCTCAGCTCGTGTCTAGGAGACGGAAAGAGAATGACTGTGATGTTTGGTGGCTAGAGAAGCGCAAAGCCCCAGTGTTGCTGCGCCTGTGAAAGCGCTTCCAAGGAAGGGTGCTGGCTAGCAACAGCTTTCAGTGCTGGCACTTTTCTTCTCTGAGCAATTGCTGGACGTTTGCAATTTCTCACCTGAGCTCTCTTTAGAGTGCGCGAGAGGATGAGCAGAAGATGAGGTGGCTAGAGAAGCCCAGAGCCCCAGTGTTCTTAGGCCTACAAAAGCGCTTCCAAGGAAGGGGGCTGGCTAGCAACAGCTTTCAGTGCTGGCACTTTTCATCTCTGAGCAATTGCTGGACGTTTGCAATTTCTCAGCTCGTGTCTACGAGATGGAAAGAGAAGGACCGTGACGTTTGGTGCGTATAGAAGCGCAAAGCCCCAGTGTTGCTGCGCCTGTGAAAGCGCTTCCAAGGAAGGGTGCTGGCTAGCAACAGCTTTCAGTGCTGGCACTTTTCATCTCCGAGCAATTGCTCGACGTTTGCAATTTCTCAGCTCGTGTCTAGGAGACGGAAAGAGAAGGACCGTGACGTTTGGTGGGTAGAGAAGTGCAAAGCCCCAGTGTTGCTGCGCCTGTGAAAGTGCTTCCAAGGAAGGGTGCTGGCTAGCAACAGCTTTCAGTGCTGGCACTTTTCTTCTCTGAGCAATTGCTGGACGTTTGCAATTTCTCACCTGAGCTCTCTTTAGAGTGCGCGAGAGGATGAGCAGAAGATGAGGTGGCTAGAGAAGCCCAGAGCCCCAGTGTTCTTAGGCCTACAAAAGCGCTTCCAAGGAAGGGTGCTGGCTAGCAAGAGCTTTCAGTGCTGGCACTTTTCAGCTCTGAGCAATTGCTCGACGTTTGCAATTTCTCAGCTCGTGTCTACGAGACGGAAAGAGAAGGACCGTGACGTTTGGTGGCTAGAGAAGCGCAAAGCCCCAGTGTTGCTGCGCCTGTGAAAGCGCTTCCAAGGAAGGGTGCTGGCTAGCAACAGCTTTCAGTGCTGGCACTTTTCATCTCTGAGCAATTGCTCGACGTTTGCAATTTCTCACCTGAGCTCTCTTTAGAGTGCGCGACTGGATGAGCAGAAGATGAGGTGGCTAGAGAAGCCCAGAGCCCCAGTGTTCTTAGGGCTACAAAAGCGCTTCCAAGGAAGGGTGCTGGCTAGCAACAGCTTTCAGTGCTGGCACTTTTCATCTCTGAGCAATTGCTCGACGTTTGCAATTTCTCAGCTCGTGTCTACCGACGGAAAGAGAAGGACCGTGATGTTTGGTGGGTAGAGAAGCGCAAAGCCCCAGTGTTGCTGCGCCTGTGAAAGCGCTTCCAAGGAAGGGTGCTGGCTAGCAAGAGCTTTCAGTGCTGGCACTTTTCATCTCTGAGCAATTGCTCGACGTTTGCAATTTCTCAGCTCGTGTCTACGAGACGGAAAGAGAAGGACCGTGACGTTTGGTGGCTAGAGAAGTGCAAAGCCCCAGTGTTACTGCACCTGTGAAAGCGCTTCCAAGGAAGGGTGCTGGCTAGCAAGAGCTTTCAGTGCTGGCACTTTTCATCTCTGAGCAATTGCTCGACGTTTGCAGTTTCTCACCTGAGCTCTCTTCAGAGTGCGCGAGAGGATGAGCAGAAGATGAGGTGGCTAGAGAAGCCCAGAGCCCCAGTGTTCTTAGGCCTACAAAAGCGCTTCCAAGGAAGGGTGCTGGCTAGCAACAGCTTTCAGTGCTGGCACTTTTCATCTCCGAGCAATTGCTCGACGTTTGCAATTTCTCAGCTCATGTCTACGAGACGGAAAGAGAATGACCGTGACGTTTGGTGCGTATAGAAGCGCAAAGCCCCAGTGTTGCTGCGCCTGTGAAAGCGCTTCCAAGGAAGGGTGCTGGCTAGCAACAGCTTTCAGTGCTGGCACTTTTCTTCTCTGAGCAATTGCTGGACGTTTGCAATTTCTCACCTGAGCTCTCTTTAGAGTGCGCGAGAGGATGAGCAGAAGATTAGGTGGCTAGAGAAGCCCAGAGCCCCAGTCTTCTTAGGCCTACAAAAGCGCTTCCAAGGAAGGGTGCTGGCTAGCAACAGCTTTCAGTGCTGGCACTTTTCATCTCTGAGCAATTGCTGGACGTTTGCAATTTCTCAGCTCGTGTCTAGGAGACGGAAAGAGAAGGACCGTGACGTTTGGTGTGTATAGAAGCGCAAGGCCCCAGTGTTGCTGCGCCTGTGAAAGCGCTTCCAAGGAAGGGTGCTGGCTAGCAACAGCTTTCAGTGCTGGCACTTTTCAGCTCTGAGCAATTGCTGGACGTTTGCAATTTCTCAGCTCGTGTCTAGGAGACGGAAAGAGAAGGACCGTGACGTTTGGTGGGTAGAGAAGCGCAAAGCCCCAGTGTTGCTGCGCCTGTGAAAGCCCTTCCAAGGAAGGGTGCTGGCTAGCAAGAGCTTTCAGTGCTGGCACTTTTCGTCTCTGAGCAATTGCTGGACGTTTGCAGTTTCTCACCTGAGCTCTCTTTAGAGTGCGCGAGAGGATGAGCAGAAGATGAGGTGGCTAGAGAAGCCCAGAGCCCCAGTGTTCTTAGGCCTACAAAAGCGCTTCCAAGGAAGGGTGCTGGCTAGCAACAGCTTTCAGTGCTGGCACTTTTCATCTCTGAGCAATTGCTCGACGTTTGCAATTTCTCAGCTCGTGTCTACGAGACGGAAAGAGAAGGACCGTGATGTTTGGTGGGTAGAGAAGCGCAAAGCCCCAGTGTTGCTGTGCCTGTGAAAGCGCTTCCAAGGAAGGGTGCTGGCTAGCAAGAGCTTTCAGTGCTGGCACTTTTCATCTCTGAGCAATTGCTGGACGTTTGCAATTTCTCAGCTCGTGTCTAGGAGACGGAAAGAGAATGACTGTGACGTTTGGTGGCTAGAGAAGCGCAAAGCCCCAGTGTTGCTGCGCCTGTGAAAGCGCTTCCAAGGAAGGGTGCTGGCTAGCAAGAGCTTTCAGTGCTGGCACTTTTCTTCTCTGAGCAATTGCTCGACGTTTGCAATTTCTCACCTGAGCTCTCTTTAGAGTGCGCGAGAGGATGAGCAGAAGATGAGGTGGCTAGAGAAGCCCAGAGCCCCAGTGTTCTTAGGCCTACAAAAGCGCTTCCAAGGAAGGGTGCTGGCTAGCAACAGCTTTCAGTGCTGGCACTTTTCATCTCTGAGCAATTGCTGGACGTTTGCAATTTCTCAGCTCGTGTCTACGAGACGGAAAGAGAAGGACCGTGACGTTTGGTGCGTATAGAAGCGCAAAGCCACAGTGTTGCTGCACCTGTGAAAGCGCTTCCAAGGAAGGGTGCTGGCTAGCAACAGCTTTCAGTGCTGGCACTTTTCATCTCGGAGCAATTGCTCGACGTTTGCAATTTCTCAGCTCGTGTCTACGAGACGGAAAGAGAAGGACCGTGACGTTTGGTGGGTAGAGAAGTGCAAAGCCCCAGTGTTACTGCGCCTGTGAAAGCGCTTCCAAGGAAGGGTGCTGGCTAGCAACAGCTTTCAGTGCTGGCACTTTTCTTCTCTGAGCAATTGCTGGACGTTTGCAATTTCTCACCTGAGCTCTCTTTAGAGTGCGCGAGAGGATGAGCAGAAGATGAGGTGGCTAGAGAAGCCCAGAGCCCCACTGTTCTTAGGCCTACAAAAGCGCTTCCAAGGAAGGGTGCTGGCTAGCAACAGCTTTCAGTGCTGGCACTTTTCATCTCTGAGCAATTGCTCGACGTTTGCAATTTCTCAGCTCGTGTCTACGAGACGGAAAGAGAAGGACCGTGACGTTTGGTGGGTAGAGAAGCGCAAAGCCCCAGTGTTGCTGCGCCTGTGAAAGCGCTTCCAAGGAAGGGTGCTGGCTAGCAAGAGCTTTCAGTGCTGGCACTTTTCATCTCTGAGCAATTGCTCGACGTTTGCAATTTCTCAGCTCGTGTCTAGGAGACGGAAAGAGAATGACTGTGACGTTTGGTGGCTAGAGAAGCGCAAAGCCCCAGTGTTGCTGCGCCTGTGAAAGCGCTTCCAAGGAAGGGTGCTGGCTAGCAAGAGCTTTCAGTGCTGGCACTTTTCTTCTCTGAGCAATTGCTGGACGTTTGCAATTTCTCACCTGAGCTCTCTTTAGAGTGCGCGAGAGGATGAGCAGAAGATGAGGTGGCTAGAGAAGCCCAGAGCCCCAGTGTTCTAAGGGCTACAAAAGCGCTTCCAAGGAAGGGTGCTGGCTAGCAACAGCTTTCAGTGCTGGCACTTTTCATCTCTGAGCAATTGCTCGACGTTTGCAATTTCTCAGCTCGTGTCTACGAGACGGAAAGAGAAGGACCGTGACGTTTGGTGCGTATAGAAGCGCAAAGCCACAGTGTTGCTGCGCCTGTGAAAGCGCTTCCAAGGAAGGGTGCTGGCTAGCAACAGCTTTCAGTGCTGGCACTTTTCATCTCCGAGCAATTGCTCGACGTTTGCAATTTCTCAGCTCGTGTCTACGAGACGGAAAGAGAAGGACCGTGACGTTTGGTGGGTAGAGAAGTGCAAAGCCCCAGTGTTACTGCGCCTGTGAAAGCGCTTCCAAGGAAGGGTGCTGGCTAGCAACAGCTTTCAGTGCTGGCACTTTTCTTCTCTGAGCAATTGCTGGACGTTTGCAATTTCTCACCTGAGCTCTCTTTAGAGTGCGCGAGAGGATGAGCAGAAGATGAGGTGGCTAGAGAAGCCCAGAGCCCCAGTGTTCTTAGGCCTACAAAAGCGCTTCCAAGGAAGGGGGCTGGCTAGCAACAGCTTTCAGTGCTGGCACTTTTCATCTCTGAGCAATTGCTCGACGTTTGCAATTTCTCAGCTCGTGTCTACGAGACGGAAAGAGAATGACCGTGACGTTTGGTGGCTAGAGAAGCGCAAAGCCCCAGTGTTACTGCGCCTGTGAAAGCGCTTCCAAGGAAGGGTGCTGGCTAGCAACAGCTTTCAGTGCTGGCACTTTTCATCTCTGAGCAATTGCTCGACGTTTGCAATTTCTCACCTGAGCTCTCTTTAGAGTGCGCGAGAGGATGAGCAGAAGATGAGGTGGCTAGAGAAGCCCAGAGCCCCAGTGTTCTTAGGCCTACAAAAGCGCTTCCAAGGAAGGGTGCTGGCTAGCAACAGCTTTCAGTGCTGGCACTTTTCATCTCTGAGCAATTGCTCGACGTTTGCAATTTCTCAGCTCGTGTCTACCGACGGAAAGAGAAGGACCGTGATGTTTGGTGGGTAGAGAAGCGCAAAGCCCCAGTGTTGCTGCGCCTGTGAAAGCGCTTCCAAGGAAGGGTGCTGGCTAGCAAGAGCTTTCAGTGCTGGCACTTTTCATCTCTGAGCAATTGCTGGACGTTTGCAATTTCTCAGCTCGTGTCTATGAGACGGAAAGAGAATGACTGTGACGTTTGGTGGCTAGAGAAGCGCAAAGCCCCAGTGTTACTGCGCCTGTGAAAGCGCTTCCAAGGAAGGGTGCTGGCTAGCAACAGCTTTCAGTGCTGGCACTTTTCATCTCTGAGCAATTGCTCGACGTTTGCAATTTCTCAGCTCGTGTCTACGAGACGGAAAGAGAATGACTGTGACGTTTGGTGCGTATAGAAGCGCAAAGCCCCAGTGTTACTGCGCCTGTGAAAGCGCTTCCAAGGAAGGGTGCTGGCTAGCAAGAGCTTTCAGTGCTGGCACTTTTCATCTCTGAGCAATTGCTCGACGTTTGCAATTTCTCACCTGAGCTCTCTTTAGAGTGCGCGAGAGGATGAGCAGAAGATGAGGTGGCTAGAGAAGCCCAGAGCCCCAGTGTTCTTAGGGCTACAAAAGCGCTTCCAAGGAAGGGTGCTGGCTAGCAACAGCTTTCAGTGCTGGCACTTTTCATCTCTGAGCAATTGCTCGACGTTTGCAATTTCTCAGCTCGTGTCTACGAGACGGAAAGAGAAGGACCGTGACGTTTGGTGGCTAGAGAAGCGCAAAGCCCCAGTGTTACTGCGCCTGTGAAAGCGCTTCCAAGGAAGGGTGCTGGCTAGCAAGAGCTTTCAGTGCTGGCACTTTTCATCTCTGAGCAATTGCTGGACGTTTGCAATTTCTCAGCTCGTGTCTAGGAGACGGAAAGAGAATGACTGTGACGTTTGGTGGGTAGAGAAGCGCAAAGCCCCAGTGTTGCTGCGCCTGTGAAAGCGCTTCCAAGGAAGGGTGCTGGCTAGCAACAGCTTTCAGTGCTGGCACTTTTCTTCTCTGAGCAATTGCTCGACGTTTGCAATTTCTCACCTGAGCTCTCTTTAGAGTGCGCAAGAGGATGAGCAGTAGATTAGGTGGCTAGAGAAGCCCAGAGCCCCAGTGTTCTAAGGCCTACAAAAGCGCTTCCAAGGAAGGGTGCTGGCTAGCAACAGCTTTCAGTGCTGGCACTTTTCATCTCTGAGCAATTGCTCGACGTTTGCAATTTCTCAGCTCGTGTCTACGAGACGGAAAGAGAAGGACCGTGACGTTTGGTGGCTAGAGAAGCGCAAAGCCCCAGTCTTACTGCGCCTGTGAAAGAGCTTCCAAGGAAGGGTGCTGGCTAGCAACAGCTTTCAGTGCTGGCACTTTTCATCTCTGAGCAATTGCTCGACGTTTGCAATTTCTCACCTGAGCTCTCTTCAGAGTGCGCGAGAGGATGAGCAGAAGATGAGGTGGCTAGAGAAGCCCAGAGCCCCAGTGTTCTTAGGCCTACAAAAGCGCTTCCAAGGAAGGGTGCTGGCTAGCAACAGCTTTCAGTGCTGGCACTTTTCATCTCTGAGCAATTGCTCGACGTTTGCAATTTCTCAGCTCGTGTCTACCGACGGAAAGAGAAGGACCGTGACGTTTGGTGGGTAGAGAAGCGCAAAGCCCCAGTGTTGCTGCGCCTGTGAAAGTGCTTCCAAGGAAGGGTGCTGGCTAGCAAGAGCTTTCAGTGCTGGCACTTTTCATCTCTGAGCAATTGCTGGACGTTTGCAATTTCTCAGCTCGTGTCTACGAGACGGAAAGAGAAGGACCGTGACGTTTGGTGGGTAGAGAAGCGCAAAGCCCCAGTGTTACTGCACCTGTGAAAGCGCTTCCAAGGAAGGGTGCTGGCTAGCAACAGCTTTCAGTGCTGGCACTTTTCATCTCTGAGCAATTGCTCGACGTTTGCAGTTTCTCACCTGAGCTCTCTTCAGAGTGCGCGAGAGGATGAGCAGAAGATGAGGTGGCTAGAGAAGCCCAGAGCCCCAGTGTTCTTAGGCCTACAAAAGCGCTTCCAAGGAAGGGTGCTGGCTAGCAACAGCTTTCAGTGCTGGCACTTTTCATCTCCGAGCAATTGCTCGACGTTTGCAATTTCTCAGCTCGTGTCTACGAGACGGAAAGAGAAGGACCGTGACGTTTGGTGTGTATAGAAGCGCAAGGCCCCAGTGTTGCTGCGCCTGTGAAAGCGCTTCCAAGGAAGGGTGCTGGCTAGCAAGAGCTTTCAGTGCTGGCACTTTTCATCTCTGAGCAATTGCTGGACGTTTGCAATTTCTCAGCTCGTGTCTAGGAGACGGAAAGAGAAGGACCGTGACGTTTGGTGGGTAGAGAAGCGCAAAGCCCCAGTGTTGCTGTGCCTGTGAAAGCGCTTCCAAGGAAGGGTGCTGGCTAGCAAGAGCTTTCAGTGCTGGCACTTTTCATCTCTGAGCAATTGCTCGACGTTTGCAATTTCTCACCTGTGCTCTCTTTAGAGTGTGCGAGAGGATGAGCAGAAGATGAGGTGGCTAGAGAAGCCCAGAGCCCCAGTGTTCTTAGGCCTACAAAAGCGCTTCCAAGGAAGGGTGCTGGCTAGCAACAGCTTTCAGTGCTGGCACTTTTCATCTCTGAGCAACTGCTCGACGTTTGCAATTTCTCAGCTCGTGTCTACGAGACGGAAAGAGAAGGACCGTGACGTTTGGTGGCTAGAGAAGCGCAAAGCCCCAGTGTTGCTGCGCCTGTGAAAGCGCTTCCAAGGAAGGGTGCTGGCTAGCAAGAGCTTTCAGTGCTGGCACTTTTCATCTCTGAGCAATTGCTGGACGTTTGCAATTTCTCAGCTCGTGTCTAGGAGACGGAAAGAGAATGACTGTGACGTTTGGTGGCTAGAGAAGCGCAAAGCCCCAGTGTTGCTGCGCCTGTGAAAGCGCTTCCAAGGAAGGGTGCTGGCTAGCAACAGCTTTCAGTGCTGGCACTTTTCAGCTCTGAGCAATTGCTGGACGTTTGCAATTTCTCACCTGAGCTCTCTTTAGAGTGCGCGAGAGGATGAGCAGAAGATGAGGTGGCTAGAGAAGCCCAGAGCCCCAGTGTTCTAAGGCCTACAAAAGCGCTTCCAAGGAAGGGTGCTGGCTAGCAACAGCTTTCAGTGCTGGCACTTTTCATCTCTGAGCAATTGCTCGACGTTTGCAATTTCTCAGCTCGTGTCTACGAGACGGAAAGAGAAGGACCGTGACGTTTGGTGCGTATAGAAGCGCAAAGCCCCAGTGTTGCTGCGCCTGTGAAAGCGCTTCCAAGGAAGGGTGCTGGCTAGCAACAGCTTTCAGTGCTGGCACTTTTCATCTCCGAGCAATTGCTCGACGTTTGCAATTTCTCAGCTCGTGTCTACGAGATGGAAAGAGAAGGACCGTGACGTTTGGTGGGTAGAGAAGTGCAAAGCCCCAGTGTTACTGCGCCTGTGAAAGCGCTTCCAAGGAAGGGTGCTGGCTAGCAACAGCTTTCAGTGCTGGCACTTTTCTTCTCTGAGCAATTGCTGGATGTTTGCAATTTCTCACCTGAACTCTCTTTAGAGTGCGCGAGAGGATGAGCAGAAGATGAGGTGGCTAGAGAAGCCCAGAGCCCCAGTGTTCTTAGGCCTACAAAAGCGCTTCCAAGGAAGGGTGCTGGCTAGCAACAGCTTTCAGTGCTGGCACTTTTCAGCTCTGAGCAATTGCTCGACGTTTGCAATTTCTCACCTGAGCTCTCTTTAGAGTGCGCGAGAGGATGAGCAGAAGATTAGGTGGCTAGAGAAGCCCAGAGCCCCAGTGTTCTTAGGCCTACAAAAGCGCTTCCAAGGAAGGGTGCTGGCTAGCAACAGCTTTCAGTGCTGGCACTTTTCATCTCTGAGCAATTGCTCGACGTTTGCAATTTCTCAGCTCGTGTCTACGAGACGGAAAGAGAAGGACCGTGACGTTTGGTGGGTAGAGAAGCGCAAAGCCCCAGTGTTGCTGCGCCTGTGAAAGCGCTTCCAAGGAAGGGTGCTGGCTAGCAAGAGCTTTCAGTGCTGGCACTTTTCATCTCTGAGCAATTGCTCGACGTTTGCAATTTCTCAGCTCGTGTCTATGAGACGGAAAGAGAATGACCGTGACGTTTGGTGGGTAGAGAAGCGCAAAGCCCCAGTGTTACTGCGCCTGTGAAAGTGCTTCCAAGGAAGGGTGCTGGCTAGCAACAGCTTTCAGTGCTGGCACTTTTCATCTCTGAGCAATTGCTCGACGTTTGCAATTTCTCAGCTCGTGGCTAGGAGACGGAAAGAGAATGACTGTGACGTTTGATGGCTAGAGAAGCGCAAAGCCCCAGTGTTGCTGCGCCTGTGAAAGCGCTTCCAAGGAAGGGTGCTGGCTAGCAACAGCTTTCAGTGCTGGCACTTTTCTTCTCTGAGCAATTGCTGGACGTTTGCAATTTCTCACCTGAGCTCTCTTTAGAGTGCGCGAGAGGATGAGCAGAAGATGAGGTGGCTAGAGAAGCCCAGAGCCCCAGTGTTCTTAGGGCTACAAAAGCGCTTCCAAGGAAGGGTGCTGGCTAGCAACAGCTTTCAGTGCTGGCACTTTTCATCTCTGAGCAATTGCTCGACGTTTGCAATTTCTCAGCTCGTGTCTACGAGATGGAAAGAGAAGGACCGTGACGTTTGGTGCGTATAGAAGCGCAAAGCCCCAGTGTTACTGCGCCTGTGAAAGCGCTTCCAAGGAAGGGTGCTGGCTAGCAAGAGCTTTCAGTGCTGGCACTTTTCAGCTCTGAGCAATTGCTCGACGTTTGCAATTTCTCAGCTCGTGTCCACGAGGCGGAAAGAGAAGGACTGTGACGTTTGGTGCGTATAGAAGCGCAAAGCCCCAGTGTTACTGCGCCTGTGAAAGCGCTTCCAAGGAAGGGTGCTGGCTAGCAACAGCTTTCAGTGCTGGCACTTTTCATCTCTGAGCAATTGCTGGACGTTTGCAATTTCTCAGCTCGTGTCTACCGACGGAAAGAGAATGACCGTGACGTTTGGTGGGTAGAGAAGCGCAAAGCCACAGTGTTACTGCGCCTGTAAAGCGCTTCCAAGGAAGGGTGCTGGCTAGCAACAGCTTTCAGTGCTGGCACTTTTCATCTCTGAGCAATTGCTGGACGTTTGCAATTTCTCACCTGAGCTCTCTTTAGAGTGCGCGAGAGGATGAGCAGAAGATGAGGTGGCTAGAGAAGCCCAGAGCCCCAGTGTTCTTAGGCCTACAAAAGCGCTTCCAAGGAAGGGTGCTGGCTAGCAACAGCTTTCAGTGCTGGCACTTTTCATCTCTGAGCAATTGCTCGACGTTTGCAATTTCTCAGCTCGTGTCTACCGACGGAAAGAGAAGGACCGTGACGTTTGGTGGCTAGAGAAGCGCAAAGCCCCAGTGTTGCTGCGCCTGTGAAAGCGCTTCCAAGGAAGGGTGCTGGCTAGCAAGAGCTTTCAGTGCTGGCACTTTTCATCTCTGAGCAATTGCTGGACGTTTGCAATTTCTCACCTGAGCTCTCTTTAGAGTGCGCGAGAGGATGAGCAGAAGATGAGGTGGCTAGAGAAGCCCAGAGCCCCAGTGTTCTTAGGCCTACAAAAGCGCTTCCAAGGAAGGGTGCTGGCTAGCAAGAGCTTTCAGTGCTGGCACTTTTCATCTCTGAGCAATTGCTCGACGTTTGCAATTTCTCAGCTCGTGTCTAGGAGACGGAAAGAGAATGACTGTGACGTTTGGTGGCTAGAGAAGCGCAAAGCCCCAGTGTTGCTGCGCCTGTGAAAGCGCTTCCAAGGAAGGGTGCTGGCTAGCAACAGCTTTCAGTGCTGGCACTTTTCATCTCTGAGCAATTGCTGGACGTTTGCAATTTCTCACCTGAGCTCTCTTTAGAGTGCGCGAGAGGATGAGCAGAAGATGAGGTGGCTAGAGAAGCCCAGAGCCCCAGTGTTCTAAGGCCTACAAAAGCGCTTCCAAGGAAGGGTGCTGGCTAGCAACAGCTTTCAGTGCTGGCACTTTTCATCTCTGAGCAATTGCTGGACGTTTGCAATTTCTCAGCTCGTGTCTACGAGACGGAAAGAGAAGGACCGTGACGTTTGGTGCGTATAGAAGCGCAAAGCCCCAGTGTTGCTGCGCCTGTGAAAGCGCTTCCAAGGAAGGGTGCTGGCTAGCAACAGCTTTCAGTGCTGGCACTTTTCATCTCCGAGCAATTGCTCGACGTTTGCAATTTCTCAGCTCGTGTCTACGAGATGGAAAGAGAAGGACCGTGACGTTTGGTGGGTAGAGAAGTGCAAAGCCCCAGTGTTACTGCGCCTGTGAAAGCGCTTCCAAGGAAGGGTGCTGGCTAGCAACAGCTTTCAGTGCTGGCACTTTTCTTCTCTGAGCAATTGCTGGATGTTTGCAATTTCTCACCTGAGCTCTCTTTAGAGTGCGCGAGAGGATGAGCAGAAGATGAGGTGGCTAGAGAAGCCCAGAGCCCCAGTGTTTTTAGGCCTACAAAAGCGCTTCCAAGGAAGGGTGCTGGCTAGCAACAGCTTTCAGTGCTGGCACTTTTCAGCTCTGAGCAATTGCTCGACGTTTGCAATTTCTCACCTGAGCTCTCTTTAGAGTGCGCGAGAGGATGAGCAGAAGATTAGGTGGCTAGAGAAGCCCAGAGCCCCAGTGTTCTTAGGCCTACAAAAGCGCTTCCAAGGAAGGGTGCTGGCTAGCAACAGCTTTCAGTGCTGGCACTTTTCATCTCTGAGCAATTGCTCGACGTTTGCAATTTCTCAGCTCGTGTCTACGAGACGGAAAGAGAAGGACCGTGACGTTTGGTGGCTAGAGAAGCGCAAAGCCCCAGTGTTGCTGCGCCTGTGAAAGCGCTTCCAAGGAAGGGTGCTGGCTAGCAAGAGCTTTCATTGCTGGCACTTTTCATCTCTGAGCAATTGCTCAACGTTTGCAATTTCTCAGCTCGTGTCTATGAGACGGAAAGAGAATGACCGTGACGTTTGGTGGGTAGAGAAGCGCAAAGCCCCAGTGTTACTGCGCCTGTGAAAGTGCTTCCAAGGAAGGGTGCTGGCTAGCAACAGCTTTCAGTTCTGGCACTTTTCATCTCTGAGCAATTGCTCGACGTTTGCAATTTCTCAGCTCGTGGCTAGGAGACGGAAAGAGAATGACTGTGACGTTTGGTGGCTAGAGAAGCGCAAAGCCCCAGTGTTGCTGCGCCTGTGAAAGCGCTTCCAAGGAAGGGTGCTGGCTAGCAACAGCTTTCAGTGCTGGCACTTTTCTTCTCTGAGCAATTGCTGGACGTTTGCAATTTCTCACCTGAGCTCTCTTTAGAGTGCGCGAGAGGATGAGCAGAAGATGAGGTGGCTAGAGAAGCCCAGAGCCCCAGTGTTCTTAGGGCTACAAAAGCGCTTCCAAGGAAGGGTGCTGGCTAGCAACAGCTTTCAGTGCTGGCACTTTTCATCTCTGAGCAATTGCTGGACGTTTGCAATTTCTCAGCTCGTGTCTACGAGATGGAAAGAGAAGGACCGTGACGTTTGGTGCGTATAGAAGCGCAAAGCCCCAGTGTTACTGCGCCTGTGAAAGCGCTTCCAAGGAAGGGTGCTGGCTAGCAAGAGCTTTCAGTGCTGGCACTTTTCAGCTCTGAGCAATTGCTCGACGTTTGCAATTTCTCAGCTCGTGTCCACGAGGCGGAAAGAGAAGGACTGTGACGTTTGGTGCGTATAGAAGCGCAAAGCCCCAGTGTTACTGCGCCTGTGAAAGCGCTTCCAAGGAAGGGTGCTGGCTAGCAACAGCTTTCAGTGCTGGCACTTTTCATCTCTGAGCAATTGCTGGACGTTTGCAATTTCTCAGCTCGTGTCTACCGACGGAAAGAGAATGACCGTGACGTTTGGTGGGTAGAGAAGCGCAAAGCCACAGTGTTACTGCGCCTGTAAAGCGCTTCCAAGGAAGGGTGCTGGCTAGCAACAGCTTTCAGTGCTGGCACTTTTCATCTCTGAGCAATTGCTGGACGTTTGCAATTTCTCACCTGAGCTCTCTTTAGAGTGCGCGAGAGGATGAGCAGAAGATGAGGTGGCTAGAGAAGCCCAGAGCCCCAGTGTTCTTAGGCCTACAAAAGCGCTTCCAAGGAAGGGTGCTGGCTAGCAAGAGCTTTCAGTGCTGGCACTTTTCATCTCTGAGCAATTGCTGGACGTTTGCAATTTCTCAGCTCGTGTCTACCGACGGAAAGAGAAGGACCGTGACGTTTGGTGGCTAGAGAAGCGCAAAGCCCCAGTGTTGCTGCGCCTGTGAAAGCGCTTCCAAGGAAGGGTGCTGGCTAGCAAGAGCTTTCAGTGCTGGCACTTTTCATCTCTGAGCAATTGCTGGACGTTTGCAATTTCTCACCTGAGCTCTCTTTAGAGTGCGCGAGAGGATGAGCAGAAGATGAGGTGGCTAGAGAAGCCCAGAGCCCCAGTGTTCTTAGGCCTACAAAAGCGCTTCCAAGGAAGGGTGCTGGCTAGCAAGAGCTTTCAGTGCTGGCACTTTTCATCTCTGAGCAATTGCTCGACGTTTGCAATTTCTCAGCTCGTGTCTACGAGACGGAAAGAGAAGGACCGTGACGTTTGGTGGGTAGAGAAGCGCAAAGTCCCAGTGTTGCTGCGCCTGTGAAAGCGCTTCCAAGGAAGGGTGCTGGCTAGCAAGAGCTTTCAGTGCTGGCACTTTTCATCTCTGAGCAATTGCTGGACGTTTGCAATTTCTCAGCTCGTGTCTATGAGACAGAAAGAGAAGGACCGTGACGTTTGGTGGGTAGAGAAGCGCAAAGCCCCAGTGTTGCTGCGCCTGTGAAAGTGCTTCCAAGGAAGGGTGCTGGCTAGCAAGAGCTTTCAGTGCTGGCACTTTTCATCTCTGAGCAATTGCTGGACGTTTGCAATTTCTCACCTGAGCTCTCTTTAGAGTGCGCGAGAGGATGAGCAGAAGATTAGGTGGCTAGAGAAGCCCACAGCCCCAGTGTTCTAAGGGCTACAAAAGCGCTTCCAAGGAAGGGTGCTGGCTAGCAACAGCTTTCAGTGCTGGCACTTTTCATCTCCGAGCAATTGCTCGACGTTTGCAATTTCTCAGCTCGTGTCTACGAGACGGAAAGAGAAGGACCGTGACGTTTGGTGCGTATAGAAGCGCAAAGCCCCAGTGTTGCTGCGCCTGTGAAAGCGCTTCCAAGGAAGGGTGCTGGCTAGCAAGAGCTTTCAGTGCTGGCACTTTTCTTCACTGAGCATTTGCTCGACGTTTGCAATTTCTCACCTGAGCTCTCTTTAGAGTGCGCGAGAGGATGAGCAGAAGATGAGGTGGCTAGAGAAGCCCAGAGCCCCAGTCTTCTTAGGCCTACAAAAGCGCTTCCAAGGAAGGGTGCTGGCTAGCAACAGCTTTCAGTGCTGGCACTTTTCATCTCTGAGCAATTGCTCGACGTTTGCAATTTCTCAGCTCGTGTCTACGAGACGGAAAGAGAAGGACCGTGACCTTTGGTGGCTAGAGAAGGGCAAAGCCCCAGTGTTACTGCGCCTGTGAAAGCGCTTCCAAGGAAGGGTGCTGGCTAGCAAGAGCTTTCAGTGCTGGCACTTTTCATCTCTGAGCAATTGCTCGACGTTTGCAATTTCTCACCTGAGCTCTCTTTAGAGTGCGCGAGAGGATGAGCAGAAGATGAGGTGGCTAGAGAAGCCCAGAGCCCCAGTGTTCTTAGGCCTACAAAAGCGCTTCCAAGGAAGGGTGCTGGCTAGCAAGAGCTTTCAGTGCTGGCACTTTTCATCTCTGAGCAATTGCTGGACGTTTGCAATTTCTCAGCTCGTGTCTACGAGACGGAAAGAGAATGACCGTGACGTTTGATGGGTAGAGAAGCGCAAAGCCCCAGTGTTGCTGCGCCTGTGAAAGCGCTTCCAAGGAAGGGTGCTGGCTAGCAACAGCTTTCAGTGCTGGCACTTTTCACCTCTGAGCAATTGCTGGACGTTTGCAATTTCTCACCTGAGCTCTCTTTAGAGTGCGCGAGAGGATGAGCAGAAGATGAGGTGGCTAGAGAAGCCCAGAGCCCCAGTGTTCTTAGGCCTACAAAAGCGCTTCCAAGGAAGGGTGCTGGCTAGCAAGAGCTTTCAGTGCTGGCACTTTTCATCTCTGAGCAATTGCTCGACGTTTGCAATTTCTCACCTGAGCTCTCTTTAGAGTGCGCGAGAGGATGAGCAGAAGATGAGGTGGCTAGAGAAGCCCAGAGCCCCACTGTTCTTAGGCCTACAAAAGCGCTTCCAAGGAAGGGTGCTGGCTAGCAACAGCTTTCAGTGCTGGCACTTTTCATCTCTGAGCAATTGCTCGACGTTTGCAATTTCTCAGCTCGTGTCTACGAGACGGAAAGAGAAGGACCGTGACCTTTGGTGGGTAGAGAAGCGCAAAGCCCCAGTGTTGCTGCGCCTGTGAAAGTGCTTCCAAGGAAGGGTGCTGGCTAGCAACAGCTTTCAGTGCTGGCACTTTTCAGCTCTGAGCAATTGCTCGACGTTTGCAATTTCTCAGCTCGTGGCTAGGAGACGGAAAGAGAATGACTGTGACGTTTGGTGGCTAGAGAAGCGCAAAGCCCCAGTGTTGCTGCGCCTGTGAAAGCGCTTCCAAGGAAGGGTGCTGGCTAGCAACAGCTTTCAGTGCTGGCACTTTTCATCTCTGAGCAATTGCTGGACGTTTGCAATTTCTCACCTGAGCTCTCTTTAGAGTGCGCGAGAGGATGAGCAGAAGATGAGGTGGCTAGAGAAGCCCAGAGCCCCAGTGTTCTAAGGGCTACAAAAGCGCTTCCAAGGAAGGGTGCTGGCTAGCAACAGCTTTCAGTGCTGGCACTTTTCATCTCTGAGCAATTGCTCGACGTTTGCAATTTCTCAGCTCGTGTCTACGAGACGAAAAGAGAATGACCGTGACGTTTGATGGGTAGAGAAGCGCAAAGCCCCAGTGTTGCTGCGCCTGTGAAAGCGCTTCCAAGGAAGGGTGCTGGCTAGCAACAGCTTTCAGTGCTGGCACTTTTCACCTCTGAGCAATTGCTCGACGTTTGCAATTTCTCACCTGAGCTCTCTTTAGAGTGCGCGAGAGGATGAGCAGAAGATGAGGTGGCTAGAGAAGCCCAGAGCCCCAGTGTTCTTAGGCCTACAAAAGCGCTTCCAAGGAAGGGTGCTGGCTAGCAACAGCTTTCAGTGCTGGCACTTTTCATCTCTGAGCAATTGCTCGACGTTTGCAATTTCTCAGCTCGTGTCTACGAGACGGAAAGAGAAGGACCGTGACATTTGGTGCGTAGAGAAGCGCAAAGCCCCAGTGTTACTGCGCCTGTGAAAGCGCTTCCAAGGAAGGGTGCTGGCTAGCAATAGCTTTCAGTGCTGGCACTTTTCAGCTCTGAGCAATTGCTGGACGTTTGCAATTTCTCAGCTCGTGTCTAGGAGACGGAAAGAGAAGGACCGTGACGTTTGGTGCGTATAGAAGCGCAAAGCCCCAGTGTTGCTGCGCCTGTGAAAGCGCTTCCAAGGAAGGGTGCTGGCTAGCAAGAGCTTTCAGTGCTGGCACTTTTCATCTCTGAGCAATTGCTGGACGTTTGCAATTTCTCACCTGAGCTCTCTTTAGAGTGCGCGAGAGGATGAGCAGAAGATGAGGTGGCTAGAGAAGCCCAGAGCCCCAGTGTTCTTAGGCCTACAAAAGCGCTTCCAAGGAAGGGTGCTGGCTAGCAACAGCTTTCAGTGCTGGCACTTTTCATCTCTGAGCAATTGCTCGACGTTTGCAATTTCTCAGCTCGTGTTTACGAGACGGAAAGAGAAGGACCGTGACGTTTGGTGGGTAGAGAAGCGCAAAGCCCCAGTGTTGCTGCGCCTGTGAAAGCGCTTCCAAGGAAGGGTGCTGGCTAGCAAGAGCTTTCAGTGCTGGCACTTTTCATCTCTGAGCAATTGCTCGACGTTTGCAATTTCTCAGCTCGTGTCTAGGAGACGGAAAGAGAATGACTGTGACGTTTGGTGGCTAGAGAAGCGCAAAGCCCCAGTGTTGCTGCGCCTGTGAAAGCGCTTCCAAGGAAGGGTGCTGGCTAGCAACAGCTTTCAGTGCTGGCACTTTTCACCTCTGAGCAATTGCTCGACGTTTGCAATTTCTCACCTGAGCTCTCTTTAGAGTGCGCGAGAGGATGAGCAGAAGATGAGGTGGCTAGAGAAGCCCAGAGCCCCAGTGTTCTAAGGCCTACAAAAGCGCTTCCAAGGAAGGGTGCTGGCTAGCAACAGCTTTCAGTGCTGGCACTTTTCATCTCTGAGCAATTGCTGGACGTTTGCAATTTCTCAGCTCGTGTCTACGAGACGGAAAGAGAAGGACCGTGACGTTTGGTGCGTATAGAAGCGCAAAGCCCCAGTGTTGCTGCGCCTGTGAAAGCGCTTCCAAGGAAGGGTGCGGGCTAGCAACAGCTTTCAGTTCTGGCACTTTTCATCTCCGAGCAATTGCTCGACGTTTGCAATTTCTCAGCTCGTGTCTACGAGGCGGAAAGAGAAGGACCGTGACGTTTGGTGGGTAGAGAAGTGCAAAGCCCCAGTGTTACTGCGCCTGTGAAAGCGCTTCCAAGGAAGGGTGCTGGCTAGCAACAGCTTTCAGTGCTGGCACTTTTCTTCTCTGAGCAATTGCTGGATGTTTGCAATTTCTCACCTGAGCTCTCTTTAGAGTGCGCGAGAGGATGAGCAGAAGATGAGGTGGCTAGAGAAGCCCAGAGCCCCAGTGTTTTTAGGCCTACAAAAGCGCTTCCAAGGAAGGGTGCTGGCTAGCAACAGCTTTCAGTGCTGGCACTTTTCATCTCTGAGCAATTGCTGGACGTTTGCAATTTCTCACCTGAGCTCTCTTTAGAGTGCGCGAGAGGATGAGCAGAAGATGAGGTGGCTAGAGAAGCCCAGAGCCCCAGTGTTCTTAGGCCTACAAAAGCGCTTCCAAGGAAGGGTGCTGGCTAGCAAGAGCTTTCAGTGCTGGCACTTTTCATCTCTGAGCAATTGCTCGACGTTTGCAATTTCTCAGCTCGTGTCTACCGACGGAAAGAGAAGGACCGTGACGTTTGGTGTGTATAGAAGCGCAAAGCCCCAGTGTTGCTGCGCCTGTGAAAGCGCTTCCAAGGAAGGGTGCTGGCTAGCAAGAGCTTTCAGTGCTGGCACTTTTCAGCTCTGAGCAATTGCTGGACGTTTGCAATTTCTCAGCTCGTGTCTATGAGACGGAAATAGAATGACCATGACGTTTGGTTGCTAGAGAAGCGCAAAGCCCCAGTGTTGCTGCGCCTGTGAAAGTGCTTCCAAGGAAGGGTGCTGGCTAGCAAGAGCTTTCAGTGCTGGCACTTTTCATCTCTGAGCAATTGCTCGACGTTTGCAATTTCTCAGCTCGTGGCTAGGAGACGGAAAGAGAAGGACCGTGACGTTTGGTGTGTATAGAAGCGCAAAGCCCCAGTGTTGCTGCGCCTGTGAAAGCGCTTCCAAGGAAGGGTGCTGGCTAGCAAGAGCTTTCAGTGCTGGCACTTTTCATCTCTGAGCAATTGCTGGACGTTTGCAATTTCTCAGCTCGTGTCTATGAGACGGAAAGAGAATGACCATGACGTTTGGTTGCTAGAGAAGCGCAAAGCCACAGTGTTGCTGCGCCTGTGAATGTGCTTCCAAGGAAGGGTGCTGGCTAGCAACAGCTTTCAGTGCTGGCACTTTTCTTCTCTGAGCAATTGCTGGACGTTTGCAATTTCTCCCCTGAGCTCTCTTTAGAGTGCGCGAGAGGATGAGCAGAAGATGAGGTGGCTAGAGAAGCCCAGAGCCCCAGTGTTCTTAGGCCTACAAAAGCGCTTCCAAGGAAGGGTGCTGGCTAGCAACAGCTTTCAGTGCTGGCACTTTTCATCTCTGAGCAATTGCTCGACGTTTGCAATTTCTCAGCTCGTGTCTACGAGATGGAAAGAGAAGGACCGTGACGTTTGGTGCGTATAGAAGCCCAGAGCCCCAGTGTTACTGCGCCTGTGAAAGCGCTTCCAAGGAAGGGTGCTGGCTAGCAACAGCTTTCAGTGCTGGCACTTTTCAGCTCTGAGCAATTGCTCGACGTTTGCAATTTCTCAGCTCGTGTCCACGAGGCGGAAAGAGAAGGACTGTGACGTTTGGTGCGTATAGAAGCGCAAAGCCCCAGTGTTACTGCGCCTGTGAAAGCGCTTCCAAGGAAGGGTGCTGGCTAGCAAGAGCTTTCAGTGCTGGCACTTTTCATCTCTGAGCAATTGCTCGACGTTTGCAATTTCTCAGCTCGTGTCTACCGACGGAAAGAGAAGGACCGTGACGTTTGGTGGGTAGAGAAGCGCAAAGCCCCAGTGTTACTGCGCCTGTAAAGCGCTTCCAAGGAAGGGTGCTGGCTAGCAACAGCTTTCAGTGCTGGCACTTTTCAGCTCTGAGCAATTGCTCGACGTTTGCAATTTCTCACCTGAGCTCTCTTTAGAGTGCGCGAGAGGATGAGCAGAAGATGAGGTGGCTAGAGAAGCCCAGAGCCCCAGTGTTCTTAGGCCTACAAAAGCGCTTCCAAGGAAGGGTGCTGGCTAGCAACAGCTTTCAGTGCTGGCACTTTTCAGCTCTGAGCAATTGCTCGACGTTTGCAATTTCTCAGCTCGTGTCTACCGACGGAAAGAGAAGGACCGTGACGTTTGGTGGGTAGAGAAGCGCAAAGCCCCAGTGTTGCTGCGCCTGTGAAAGCGCTTCCAAGGAAGGGTGCTGGCTAGCAAGAGCTTTCAGTGCTGGCACTTTTCATCTCTGAGCAATTGCTGGACGTTTGCAATTTCTCACCTGAGCTCTCTTTAGAGTGCGCGAGAGGATGAGCAGAAGATTAGGTGGCTAGAGAAGCCCAGAGCCCCAGTGTTCTTAGGCCTACAAAAGCGCTTCCAAGGAAGGGTGCTGGCTAGCAACAGCTTTCAGTGCTGGCACTTTTCATCTCTGAGCAATTGCTCGACGTTTGCAATTTCTCAGCTCGTGTCTACGAGACGGAAAGAGAAGGACCGTGACGTTTGGTGGGTAGAGAAGCGCAAAGCCCCAGTGTTGCTGCGCCTGTGAAAGCGCTTCCAAGGAAGGGTGCTGGCTAGCAAGAGCTTTCAGTGCTGGCACTTTTCATCTCTGAGCAATTGCTGGACGTTTGCAATTTCTCAGCTCGTGTCTATGAGACGGAAAGAGAAGGACCGTGACGTTTGGTGGCTAGAGAAGCGCAAAGCCCCAATGTTGCTGCGCCTGTGAAAGTGCTTCCAAGGAAGGGTGCTGGCTAGCAAGAGCTTTCAGTGCTGGCACTTTTCAGCTCTGAGCAATTGCTCGACGTTTGCAATTTCTCAGCTCGTGGCTAGGAGACGGAAAGAGAATGACTGTGACGTTTGGTGGCTAGAGAAGCGCAAAGCCCCAGTGTTGCTGCGCCTGTGAAAGCGCTTCCAAGGAAGGGTGCTGGCTAGCAACAGCTTTCAGTGCTGGCACTTTTCTTCTCTGAGCAATTGCTGGACGTTTGCAATTTCTCACCTGAGCTCTCTTTAGAGTGCGCAAGAGGATGAGCAGAAGATGAGGTGGCTAGAGAAGCCCAGAGCCCCAGTGTTCTTAGGCCTACAAAAGCGCTTCCAAGGAAGGGTGCTGGCTAGCAAGAGCTTTCAGTGCTGGCACTTTTCATCTCTGAGCAATTGCTGGACGTTTGCAATTTCTCAGCTCGTGTCTACGAGATGGAAAGAGAAGGACCGTGACGTTTGGTGCGTATAGAAGCCCAGAGCCCCAGTGTTACTGCGCCTGTGAAAGCGCTTCCAAGGAAGGGTGCTGGCTAGCAAGAGCTTTCAGTGCTGGCACTTTTCAGCTCTGAGCAATTGCTCGACGTTTGCAATTTCTCAGCTCGTGTCCACGAGGCGGAAAGAGAAGGACTGTGACGTTTGGTGCGTATAGAAGTGCAAAGCCCCAGTGTTACTGCGCCTGTGAAAGCGCTTCCAAGGAAGGGTGCTGGCTAGCAACAGCTTTCAGTGCTGGCACTTTTCATCTCTGAGCAATTGCTCGACGTTTGCAATTTCTCAGCTCGTGTCTACCGACGGAAAGAGAAGGACCGTGACGTTTGGTGGGTAGAGAAGCGCAAAGCCCCAGTGTTACTGCGCCTGTAAAGCGCTTCCAAGGAAGGGTGCTGGCTAGCAACAGCTTTCAGTGCTGGCACTTTTCAGCTCTGAGCAATTGCTCGACGTTTGCAATTTCTCACCTGAGCTCTCTTTAGAGTGCGCGAGAGGATGAGCAGAAGATGAGGTGGCTAGAGAAGCCCAGAGCCCCAGTGTTCTTAGGCCTACAAAAGCGCTTCCAAGGAAGGGTGCTGGCTAGCAACAGCTTTCAGTGCTGGCACTTTTCAGCTCTGAGCAATTGCTCGACGTTTGCAATTTCTCAGCTCGTGTCTACCGACGGAAAGAGAAGGACCGTGACGTTTGGTGGCTAGAGAAGCGCAAAGCCCCAGTGTTGCTGCGCCTGTGAAAGCGCTTCCAAGGAAGGGTGCTGGCTAGCAAGAGCTTTCAGTGCTGGCACTTTTCATCTCTGAGCAATTGCTGGACGTTTGCAATTTCTCACCTGAGCTCTCTTTAGAGTGCGCGAGAGGATGAGCAGAAGATTAGGTGGCTAGAGAAGCCCAGAGCCCCAGTGTTCTTAGGCCTACAAAAGCGCTTCCAAGGAAGGGTGCTGGCTAGCAAGAGCTTTCAGTGCTGGCACTTTTCATCTCTGAGCAATTGCTGGACGTTTGCAATTTCTCAGCTCGTGTCTACGAGACGGAAAGAGAAGGACCGTGACGTTTGGTGGCTAGAGAAGCGCAAAGCCCCAGTGTTGCTGCGCCTGTGAAAGCGCTTCCAAGGAAGGGTGCTGGCTAGCAACAGCTTTCAGTGCTGGCACTTTTCATCTCTGAGCAATTGCTCGACGTTTGCAATTTCT
The DNA here is from genome assembly GCA_037962945.1 of Sarcoramphus papa. NCBI lineage: Eukaryota > Metazoa > Chordata > Aves > Accipitriformes > Cathartidae > Sarcoramphus > Sarcoramphus papa. Next base: position 3,544,119 of record JBBMRM010000084.1, on the reverse strand, counting down.
CACCTGAGCTCTCTTTAGAGTGCGCAAGAGGATGAGCAGAAGATTAGGTGGCTAGAGAAGCCCAGAGCCCCAGTGTTCTTAGGCCTACAAAAGCGCTTCCAAGGAAGGGTGCTGGCTAGCAACAGCTTTCAGTGCTGGCACTTTTCATCTCTGAGCAATTGCTCGACGTTTGCAGTTTCTCACCTGAGCTCTCTTTAGAGTGCACGAGAGGATGAGCAGAAGATGAGGTGGCTAGAGAAGCCCAGAGCCCCAGTGTTCTTAGGCCTACAAAAGCGCTTCCAAGGAAGGGTGCTGGCTAGCAACAGCTTTCAGTGCTGGCACTTTTCATCTCCGAGCAATTGCTCGACGTTTGCAATTTCTCAGCTCGTGTCTATGAGACGGAAAGAGAATGACCGTGACGTTTGGTGTGTATAGAAGCGCAAGGCCCCAGTGTTGCTGCGCCTGTGAAAGCGCTTCCAAGGAAGGGTGCTGGCTAGCAAGAGCTTTCAGTGCTGGCACTTTTCATCTCTGAGCAATTGCTGGACGTTTGCAATTTCTCAGCTCGTGTCTAGGAGACGGAAAGAGAAGGACCGTGACGTTTGGTGGGTAGAGAAGCGCAAAGCCCCAGTGTTGCTGCGCCTGTGAAAGCGCTTCCAAGGAAGGGTGCTGGCTAGCAACAGCTTTCAGTGCTGGCACTTTTCATCTCTGAGCAATTGCTCGACGTTTGCAATTTCTCACCTGTGCTCTCTTTAGAGTGTGCGAGAGGATGAGCAGAAGATGAGGTGGCTAGAGAAGCCCAGAGCCCCAGTGTTCTTAGGCCTACAAAAGCGCTTCCAAGGAAGGGTGCTGGCTAGCAACAGCTTTCAGTGCTGGCACTTTTCATCTCTGAGCAATTGCTCGACGTTTGCAATTTCTCACCTGAGCTCTCTTTAGAGTGCGCGAGAGGATGAGCAGAAGATAAGGTGGCTAGAGAAGCCCAGAGCCCCACTGTTCTTAGGCCTACAAAAGCGCTTCCAAGGAAGGGTGCTGGCTAGCAAGAGCTTTCAGTGCTGGCACTTTTCATCTCTGAGCAATTGCTCGACGTTTGCAATTTCTCAGCTCGTGTCTACGAGACGGAAAGAGAAGGACCGTGACGTTTGGTGGGTAGAGAAGCGCAAAGCCCCAGTGTTGCTGCGCCTGTGAAAGTGCTTCCAAGGAAGGGTGCTGGCTAGCAACAGCTTTCAGTGCTGGCACTTTTCATCTCTGAGCAATTGCTGGACGTTTGCAATTTCTCACCTGAGCTCTCTTTAGAGTGCGCGAGAGGATGAGCAGAAGATGAGGTGGCTAGAGAAGCCCAGAGCCCCAGTGTTCTAAGGCCTACAAAAGCGCTTCCAAGGAAGGGTGCTGGCTAGCAACAGCTTTCAGTGCTGGCACTTTTCATCTCTGAGCAATTGCTCGACGTTTGCAATTTCTCAGCTCGTGTCTACGAGACGGAAAGAGAAGGACCGTGACGTTTGGTGCGTATAGAAGCGCAAAGCCCCAGTGTTGCTGCGCCTGTGAAAGCGCTTCCAAGGAAGGGTGCTGGCTAGCAACAGCTTTCAGTGCTGGCACTTTTCATCTCCGAGCAATTGCTCGACGTTTGCAATTTCTCAGCTCGTGTCTACGAGATGGAAAGAGAAGGACCGTGACGTTTGGTGGGTAGAGAAGTGCAAAGCCCCAGTGTTACTGCGCCTGTGAAAGCGCTTCCAAGGAAGGGTGCTGGCTAGCAACAGCTTTCAGTGCTGGCACTTTTCTTCTCTGAGCAATTGCTGGATGTTTGCAATTTCTCACCTGAGCTCTCTTTAGAGTGCGCGAGAGGATGAGCAGAAGATGAGGTGGATAGAGAAGCCCAGAGCCCCAGTGTTTTTAGGCCTACAAAAGCGCTTCCAAGGAAGGGTGCTGGCTAGCAACAGCTTTCAGTGCTGGCACTTTTCAGCTCTGAGCAATTGCTCGACGTTTGCAATTTCTCCCCTGAGCTCTCTTTAGAGTGCGCGAGAGGATGAGCAGAAGATGAGGTGGCTAGAGAAGCCCAGAGCCCCAGTGTTCTTAGGCCTACAAAAGCGCTTCCAAGGAAGGGTGCTGGCTAGCAACAGCTTTCAGTGCTGGCACTTTTCATCTCTGAGCAATTGCTCGACGTTTGCAATTTCTCAGCTCGTGTCTGGGAGACGGAAAGAGAAGGACCGTGACGTTTGGTGGGTAGAGAAGCGCAAAGCCCCAGTGTTGCTGCGCCTGTGAAAGCGCTTCCAAGGAAGGGTGCTGGCTAGCAAGAGCTTTCAGTGCTGGCACTTTTCATCTCTGAGCAATTGCTCGACGTTTGCAATTTCTCAGCTCGTGTCTATGAGACGGAAAGAGAAGGACCGTGACATTTGGTGGGTAGAGAAGCGCAAAGCCCCAGTGTTGCTGCGCCTGTGAAAGTGCTTCCAAGGAAGGGTGCTGGCTAGCAACAGCTTTCAGTGCTGGCACTTTTCATCTCTGAGCAATTGCTCGACGTTTGCAATTTCTCAGCTCGTGGCTAGGAGACGGAAAGAGAATGACTGTGACGTTTGGTGGCTAGAGAAGCGCAAAGCCCCAGTGTTGCTGCGCCTGTGAAAGCGCTTCCAAGGAAGGGTGCTGGCTAGCAACAGCTTTCAGTGCTGGCACTTTTCATCTCTGAGCAATTGCTCGACGTTTGCAATTTCTCAGCTCGTGTCTACGAGATGGAAAGAGAAGGACCGTGACGTTTGGTGCGTATAGAAGCCCAGAGCCCCAGTGTTACTGCGCCTGTGAAAGCGCTTCCAAGGAAGGGTGCTGGCTAGCAAGAGCTTTCAGTGCTGGCACTTTTCAGCTCTGAGCAATTGCTCGACGTTTGCAATTTCTCAGCTCGTGTCCACGAGGCGGAAAGAGAAGGACTGTGACGTTTGGTGCGTATAGAAGCGCAAAGCCCCAGTGTTACTGCGCCTGTGAAAGCGCTTCCAAGGTAGGGTGCTGGCTAGCAACAGCTTTCAGTGCTGGCACTTTTCATCTCTGAGCAATTGCTCGACGTTTGCAATTTCTCAGCTCGTGTCTACCGACGGAAAGAGAATGACCGTGACGTTTGGTGGGTAGAGAAGCGCAAAGCCACAGTGTTACTGCGCCTGTAAAGCGCTTCCAAGGAAGGGTGCTGGCTAGCAACAGCTTTCAGTGCTGGCACTTTTCAGCTCTGAGCAATTGCTCGACGTTTGCAATTTCTCACCTGAGCTCTCTTTAGAGTGCGCGAGAGGATGAGCAGAAGATGAGGTGGCTAGAGAAGCCCAGAGCCCCAGTGTTCTTAGGCCTACAAAAGCGCTTCCAAGGAAGGGTGCTGGCTAGCAACAGCTTTCAGTGCTGGCACTTTTCAGCTCTGAGCAATTGCTCGACGTTTGCAATTTCTCAGCTCGTGTCTACCGACGGAAAGAGAAGGACCGTGACGTTTGGTGGCTAGAGAAGCGCAAAGCCCCAGTGTTGCTGCGCCTGTGAAAGCGCTTCCAAGGAAGGGTGCTGGCTAGCAACAGCTTTCAGTGCTGGCACTTTTCATCTCTGAGCAATTGCTGGACGTTTGCAATTTCTCACCTGAGCTCTCTTTAGAGTGCGCGAGAGGATGAGCAGAAGATTAGGTGGCTAGAGAAACCCAGAGCCCCAGTGTTCTTAGGCCTACAAAAGCGCTTCCAAGGAAGGGTGCTGGCTAGCAACAGCTTTCAGTGCTGGCACTTTTCATCTCTGAGCAATTGCTCGACGTTTGCAATTTCTCAGCTCGTGTCTACGAGACGGAAAGAGAAGGACCGTGACGTTTGGTGGCTAGAGAAGCGCAAAGCCCCAGTGTTGCTGCGCCTGTGAAAGCGCTTCCAAGGAAGGGTGCTGGCTAGCAAGAGCTTTCAGTGCTGGCACTTTTCATCTCGGAGCAATTGCTGGACGTTTGCAATTTCTCAGCTCGTGTCTATGAGGAGGAAAGAGAAGGACCGTGACGTTTGGTGGCTAGAGAAGCGCAAAGCCCCAGTGTTGCTGCGCCTGTGAAAGTGCTTCCAAGGAAGGGTGCTGGCTAGCAAGAGCTTTCAGTGCTGGCACTTTTCATCTCTGAGCAATTGCTCGACGTTTGCAATTTCTCACCTGAGCTCTCTTTAGAGTGCGCGAGAGGATGAGCAGAAGATTAGGTGGCTAGAGAAGCCCAGAGCCCCAGTGTTCTAAGGGCTACAAAAGCGCTTCCAAGGAAGGGTGCTGGCTAGCAACAGCTTTCAGTGCTGGCACTTTTCATCTCTGAGCAATTGCTGGACGTTTGCAATTTCTCAGCTCGTGTCTACGAGACGGAAAGAGAAGGACCGTGACGTTTGGTGCGTATAGAAGCGCAAAGCCCCAGTGTTGCTGCGCCTGTGAAAGCGCTTCCAAAGAAGGGTGCTGGCTAGCAAGAGCTTTCAGTGCTGGCACTTTTCTTCTCTGAGCATTTGCTCGACGTTTGCAATTTCTCACCTGAGCTCTCTTTAGAGTGCGCGAGAGGATGAGCAGAAGATGAGGTGGCTAGAGAAGCCCAGAGCCCCAGTGTTCTTAGGCCTACAAAAGCGCTTCCAAGGAAGGGTGCTGGCTAGCAACAGCTTTCAGTGCTGGCACTTTTCATCTCTGAGCAATTGCTCGACGTTTGCAATTTCTCAGCTCGTGTCTAGGAGACGGAAAGAGAAGGACCGTGACCTTTGGTGGCTAGAGAAGGGCAAAGCCCCAGTGTTACTGCGCCTGTGAAAGCGCTTCCAAGGAAGGGTGCTGGCTAGCAAGAGCTTTCAGTGCTGGCACTTTTCATCTCTGAGCAATTGCTGGACGTTTGCAATTTCTCACCTGAGCTCTCTTTAGAGTGCGCGAGAGGATGAGCAGAAGATGAGGTGGCTAGAGAAGCCCAGAGCCCCAGTGTTCTTAGGCCTACAAAAGCGCTTCCAAGGAAGGGTGCTGGCTAGCAACAGCTTTCAGTGCTGGCACTTTTCATCTCTGAGCAATTGCTCGATGTTTGCAATTTCTCAGCTCGTGTCTACGAGACGGAAAGAGAAGGACCGTGACGTTTGATGGGTAGAGAAGCGCAAAGCCCCAGTGTTGCTGCGCCTGTGAAAGCGCTTCCAAGGAAGGGTGCTGGCTAGCAACAGCTTTCAGTGCTGGCACTTTTCACCTCTGAGCAATTGCTGGACGTTTGCAATTTCTCACCTGAGCTCTCTTTAGAGTGCGCGAGAGGATGAGCAGAAGATGAGGTGGCTAGAGAAGCCCAGAGCCCCAGTGTTCTTAGGCCTACAAAAGCGCTTCCAAGGAAGGGTGCTGGCTAGCAACAGCTTTCAGTGCTGGCACTTTTCATCTCTGAGCAATTGCTCGACGTTTGCAATTTCTCACCTGAGCTCTCTTTAGAGTGCGCGAGAGGATGAGCAGAAGATGAGGTGGCTAGAGAAGCCCAGAGCCCCAGTGTTCTTAGGCCTAGAAAAGCGCTTCCAAGGAAGGGTGCTGGCTAGCAACAGCTTTCAGTGCTGGCACTTTTCATCTCTGAGCAATTGCTCGACGTTTGCAATTTCTCAGCTCGTGTCTATGAGACGGAAAGAGAAGGACCGTGACGTTTGGTGGCTAGAGAAGCGCAAAGCCCCAGTGTTGCTGCGCCTGTGAAAGTGCTTCCAAGGAAGGGTGCTGGCTAGCAAGAGCTTTCAGTGCTGGCACTTTTCATCTCTGAGCAATTGCTCGACGTTTGCAATTTCTCAGCTCGTGTCTATGAGACGGAAAGAGAAGGACCGTGACGTTTGGTGGGTAGAGAAGCGCAAAGCCCCAGTGTTGCTGCGCCTGTGAAAGTGCTTCCAAGGAAGGGTGCTGGCTAGCAACAGCTTTCAGTGCTGGCACTTTTCATCTCTGAGCAATTGCTCGACGTTTGCAATTTCTCAGCTCGTGGCTAGGAGACGGAAAGAGAATGACTGTGACGTTTGGTGGGTAGAGAAGCGCAAAGCCCCAGTGTTGCTGCGCCTGTGAAAGCGCTTCCAAGGAAGGGTGCTGGCTAGCAAGAGCTTTCAGTTCTGGCACTTTTCATCTCTGAGCAATTGCTGGACGTTTGCAATTTCTCACCTGAGCTCTCTTTAGAGTGCGCGAGAGGATGAGCAGAAGATGAGGTGGCTAGAGAAGCCCAGAGCCCCAGTGTTCTTAGGCCTACAAAAGCGCTTCCAAGGAAGGGTACTGGCTAGCAACAGCTTTCAGTGCTGGCACTTTTCATCTCTGAGCAATTGCTCGACGTTTGCAATTTCTCAGCTCGTGTCTACGAGACGAAAAGAGAATGACCGTGACGTTTGATGGGTAGAGAAGCGCAAAGCCCCAGTGTTGCTGCGCCTGTGAAAGCGCTTCCAAGGAAGGGTGCTGGCTAGCAACAGCTTTCAGTGCTGGCACTTTTCACCTCTGAGCAATTGCTCGACGTTTGCAATTTCTCCCCTGAGCTCTCTTTAGAGTGCGCGAGAGGATGAGCAGAAGATGAGGTGGCTAGAGAAGCCCAGAGCCCCAGTGTTCTTAGGCCTACAAAAGCGCTTCCAAGGAAGGGTGCTGGCTAGCAACAGCTTTCAGTGCTGGCACTTTTCATCTCTGAGCAATTGCTCGACGTTTGCAATTTCTCAGCTCGTGTCTACGAGACGGAAAGAGAAGGACCGTGACATTTGGTGCGTAGAGAAGCGCAAAGCCCCAGTGTTACTGCGCCTGTGAAAGCGCTTCCAAGGAAGGGTGCTGGCTAGCAACAGCTTTCAGTGCTGGCACTTTTCAGCTCTGAGCAATTGCTGGACGTTTGCAATTTCTCAGCTCGTGTCTAGGAGACGGAAAGAGAAGGACCGTGACGTTTGGTGCGTATAGAAGCGCAAAGCCCCAGTGTTGCTGCGCCTGTGAAAGCGCTTCCAAGGAAGGGTGCTGGCTAGCAAGAGCTTTCAGTGCTGGCACTTTTCATCTCTGAGCAATTGCTGGACGTTTGCAATTTCTCACCTGAGCTCTCTTTAGAGTGCGCGAGAGGATGAGCAGAAGATGAGGTGGCTAGAGAAGCCCAGAGCCCCAGTGTTCTTAGGCCTACAAAAGCGCTTCCAAGGAAGGGTGCTGGCTAGCAACAGCTTTCAGTGCTGGCACTTTTCATCTCTGAGCAATTGCTCGACGTTTGCAATTTCTCAGCTCGTGTCTACGAGACGGAAAGAGAAGGACCGTGACGTTTGGTGGGTAGAGAAGCGCAAAGCCCCAGTGTTGCTGCGCCTGTGAAAGCGCTTCCAAGGAAGGGTGCTGGCTAGCAACAGCTTTCAGTGCTGGCACTTTTCATCTCTGAGCAATTGCTCGACGTTTGCAATTTCTCAGCTCGTGTCTAGGAGACGGAAAGAGAATGACTGTGAAGTTTGGTGGCTAGAGAAGCGCAAAGCCCCAGTGTTGCTGCGCCTGTGAAAGCGCTTCCAAGGAAGGGTGCTGGCTAGCAACAGCTTTCAGTGCTGGCACTTTTCATCTCTGAGCAATTGCTGGACGTTTGCAATTTCTCACCTGAGCTCTCTTTAGAGTGCGCGAGAGGATGAGCAGAAGATGAGGTGGCTAGAGAAGCCCAGAGCCCCAGTGTTCTAAGGCCTACAAAAGCGCTTCCAAGGAAGGGTGCTGGCTAGCAACAGCTTTCAGTGCTGGCACTTTTCAGCTCTGAGCAATTGCTCGACGTTTGCAATTTCTCAGCTCGTGTCTACGAGACGGAAAGAGAAGGACCGTGACGTTTGGTGGCTAGAGAAGCGCAAAGCCCCAGTGTTACTGCGCCTGTGAAAGCGCTTCCAAGGAAGGGTGCGGGCTAGCAACAGCTTTCAGTTCTGGCACTTTTCATCTCTGAGCAATTGCTTGACGTTTGCAATTTCTCAGCTCGTGTCTACGAGGCGGAAAGAGAAGGACCGTGACGTTTGGTGGGTAGAGAAGTGCAAAGCCCCAGTGTTACTGCGCCTGTGAAAGCGCTTCCAAGGAAGGGTGCTGGCTAGCAACAGCTTTCAGTGCTGGCACTTTTCTTCTCTGAGCAATTGCTGGACGTTTGCAATTTCTCACCTGAGCTCTCTTTAGAGTGCGCGAGAGGATGAGCAGAAGATGAGGTGGCTAGAGAAGCCCAGAGCCCCAGTGTTCTTAGGCCTACAAAAGCGCTTCCAAGGAAGGGTGCTGGCTAGCAACAGCTTTCAGTGCTGGCACTTTTCAGCTCTGAGCAATTGCTGGACGTTTGCAATTTCTCACCTGAGCTCTCTTTAGAGTGCGCGAGAGGATGAGCAGAAGATGAGGTGGCTAGAGAAGCCCAGAGCCCCAGTGTTCTTAGGCCTACAAAAGCGCTTCCAAGGAAGGGTGCTGGCTAGCAAGAGCTTTCAGTGCTGGCACTTTTCATCTCTGAGCAATTGCTCGACGTTTGCAATTTCTCAGCTCGTGTCTACGAGACGGAAAGAGAAGGACCGTGACGTTTGGTGGGTAGAGAAGCGCAAAGCCCCAGTGTTGCTGCGCCTGTGAAAGCGCTTCCAAGGAAGGGTGCTGGCTAGCAAGAGCTTTCAGTGCTGGCACTTTTCATCTCTGAGCAATTGCTGGACGTTTGCAATTTCTCAGCTCGTGTCTATGAGACGGAAAGAGAATGACCATGACGTTTGGTGGGTAGAGAAGCGCAAACCCCCAGTGTTGCTGCGCCTGTGAAAGTGCTTCCAAGGAAGGGTGCTGGCTAGCAACAGCTTTCAGTGCTGGCACTTTTCATCTCTGAGCAATTGCTCGACGTTTGCAATTTCTCAGCTCGTGTCTACCGACGGAAAGAGAAGGACCGTGACGTTTGGTGGGTAGAGAAGCGCAAAGCCCCAGTGTTACTGCGCCTGTAAAGCGCTTCCAAGGAAGGGTGCTGGCTAGCAACAGCTTTCAGTGCTGGCACTTTTCAGCTCTGAGCAATTGCTGGACGTTTGCAATTTCTCACCTGAGCTCTCTTTAGAGTGCGCGAGAGGATGAGCAGAAGATGAGGTGGCTAGAGAAGCCCAGAGCCCCAGTGTTCTTAGGCCTACAAAAGCGCTTCCAAGGAAGGGTGCTGGCTAGCAACAGCTTTCAGTGCTGGCACTTTTCAGCTCTGAGCAATTGCTCGACGTTTGCAATTTCTCAGCTCGTGTCTACGAGACGGAAAGAGAAGGACCGTGACGTTTGGTGGCTAGAGAAGCGCAAAGCCCCAGTGTTACTGCGCCTGTGAAAGCGCTTCCAAGGAAGGGTGCTGGCTAGCAAGAGCTTTCAGTGCTGGCACTTTTCATCTCTGAGCAATTGCTGGACGTTTGCAATTTCTCACCTGAGCTCTCTTTAGAGTGCGCGAGAGGATGAGCAGAAGATTAGGTGGCTAGAGAAGCCCAGAGCCCCAGTGTTCTTAGGCCTACAAAAGCGCTTCCAAGGAAGGGTGCTGGCTAGCAAGAGCTTTCAGTGCTGGCACTTTTCATCTCTGAGCAATTGCTCGACGTTTGCAATTTCTCAGCTCGTGTCTACGAGACGGAAAGAGAAGGACCGTGACGTTTGGTGGGTAGAGAAGCGCAAAGCCCCAGTGTTGCTGCGCCTGTGAAAGCGCTTCCAAGGAAGGGTGCTGGCTAGCAAGAGCTTTCAGTGCTGGCACTTTTCATCTCTGAGCAATTGCTCGACGTTTGCAATTTCTCAGCTCGTGTCTATGAGACGGAAAGAGAAGGACCGTGACGTTTGGTGGGTAGAGAAGCGCAAAGCCCCAGTGTTGCTGCGCCTGTGAAAGTGCTTCCAAGGAAGGGTGCTGGCTAGCAACAGCTTTCCGTGCTGGCACTTTTCAGCTCTGAGCAATTGCTCGACGTTTGCAATTTCTCAGCTCGTGTCTAGGAGACGGAAAGAGAAGGACCGTGACATTTGGTGCGTAGAGAAGCGCAAAGCCCCAGTGTTACTGTGCCTGTGAAAGCGCTTCCAAGGAAGGGTGCTGGCTAGCAACAGCTTCCAGTGCTGGCACTTTTCATCTCAGCAATTGCTGGACGTTTGCAATTTCTCAGCTCGTGTCTACGAGACGGAAAGAGAAGGACCGTGACGTTTGGTGGGTAGAGAAGCGCAAAGCCCCAGTGTTGCTGCGCCTGTGAAAGCGCTTCCAAGGAAGGGTGCTGGCTAGCAAGAGCTTTCAGTGCTGGCACTTTTCATCTCTGAGCAATTGCTCGACGTTTGCAATTTCTCACCTGAGCTCTCTTCAGAGTGCGCGAGAGGATGAGCAGAAGATGAGGTGGCTAGAGAAGCCCAGAGCCCCAGTGTTCTTAGGCCTACAAAAGCGCTTCCAAGGAAGGGTGCTGGCTAGCAACAGCTTTCAGTGCTGGCACTTTTCATCTCTGAGCAATTGCTCGACGTTTGCAATTTCTCAGCTCGTGTCTACGAGACGGAAAGAGAAGGACCGTGACGTTTGGTGGGTAGAGAAGCGCAAAGCCCCAGTGTTGCTGCGCCTGTGAAAGCGCTTCCAAGGAAGGGTGCTGGCTAGCAACAGCTTTCAGTGCTGGCACTTTTCATCTCTGAGCAATTGCTCGACGTTTGCAATTTCTCAGCTCGTGTCTACGAGACGGAAAGAGAATGACTGTGAAGTTTGGTGGCTAGAGAAGCGCAAAGCCCCAGTGTTGCTGCGCCTGTGAAAGCGCTTCCAAGGAAGGGTGCTGGCTAGCAACAGCTTTCAGTGCTGGCACTTTTCATCTCTGAGCAATTGCTGGACGTTTGCAATTTCTCACCTGAGCTCTCTTTAGAGTGCGCGAGAGGATGAGCAGAAGATGAGGTGGCTAGAGAAGCCCAGAGCCCCAGTGTTCTAAGGCCTACAAAAGCGCTTCCAAGGAAGGGTGCTGGCTAGCAACAGCTTTCAGTGCTGGCACTTTTCATCTCTGAGCAATTGCTCGACGTTTGCAATTTCTCAGCTCGTGTCTACGAGACGGAAAGAGAAGGACCGTGACGTTTGGTGCGTATAGAAGCGCAAATCCCCAGTGTTGCTGCGCCTGTGAAAGCGCTTCCAAGGAAGGGTGCGGGCTAGCAACAGCTTTCAGTTCTGGCACTTTTCATCTCTGAGCAATTGCTCGACGTTTGCAATTTCTCAGCTCGTGTCTACGAGGCGGAAAGAGAAGGACCGTGACGTTTGGTGGGTAGAGAAGTGCAAAGCCCCAGTGTTACTGCGCCTGTGAAAGCGCTTCCAAGGAAGGGTGCTGGCTAGCAACAGCTTTCAGTGCTGGCACTTTTCTTCTCTGAGCAATTGCTGGATGTTTGCAATTTCTCACCTGAGCTCTCTTTAGAGTGCGCGAGAGGATGAGCAGAAGATGAGGTGGCTAGAGAAGCCCAGAGCCCCAGTGTTCTTAGGCCTACAAAAGCGCTTCCAAGGAAGGGTGCTGGCTAGCAACAGCTTTCAGTGCTGGCACTTTTCAGCTCTGAGCAATTGCTGGACGTTTGCAATTTCTCACCTGAGCTCTCTTTAGAGTGCGCGAGAGGATGAGCAGAAGATTAGGTGGCTAGAGAAGCCCAGAGCCCCAGTGTTCTTAGGCCTACAAAAGCGCTTCCAAGGAAGGGTGCTGGCTAGCAAGAGCTTTCAGTGCTGGCACTTTTCATCTCTGAGCAATTGCTCGACGTTTGCAATTTCTCAGCTCGTGTCTAGGAGACGGAAAGAGAATGACCGTGACGTTTGGTGGGTAGAGAAGCGCAAAGCCCCAGTGTTGCTGCGCCTGTGAAAGCGCTTCCAAGGAAGGGTGCTGGCTAGCAAGAGCTTTCAGTGCTGGCACTTTTCATCTCTGAGCAATTGCTGGACGTTTGCAATTTCTCAGCTCGTGTCTATGAGACGGAAAGAGAATGACCATGACGTTTGGTGGGTAGAGAAGCGCAAAGCCCCAGTGTTGCTGCGCCTGTGAAAGTGCTTCCAAGGAAGGGTGCTGGCTAGCAAGAGCTTTCAGTGCTGGCACTTTTCATCTCTGAGCAATTGCTCGACGTTTGCAATTTCTCAGCTCGTGTCTACCGACGGAAAGAGAAGGACCGTGACGTTTGGTGGGTAGAGAAGCGCAAAGCCCCAGTGTTACTGCGCCTGTAAAGCGCTTCCAAGGAAGGGTGCTGGCTAGCAACAGCTTTCAGTGCTGGCACTTTTCAGCTCTGAGCAATTGCTGGACGTTTGCAATTTCTCACCTGAGCTCTCTTTAGAGTGCGCGAGAGGATGAGCAGAAGATGAGGTGGCTAGAGAAGCCCAGAGCCCCAGTGTTCTTAGGCCTACAAAAGCGCTTCCAAGGAAGGGTGCTGGCTAGCAACAGCTTTCAGTGCTGGCACTTTTCAGCTCTGAGCAATTGCTCGACGTTTGCAATTTCTCAGCTCGTGTCTACGAGACGGAAAGAGAAGGACCGTGACGTTTGGTGGCTAGAGAAGCGCAAAGCCCCAGTGTTACTGCGCCTGTGAAAGCGCTTCCAAGGAAGGGTGCTGGCTAGCAAGAGCTTTCAGTGCTGGCACTTTTCATCTCTGAGCAATTGCTGGACGTTTGCAATTTCTCACCTGAGCTCTCTTTAGAGTGCGCGAGAGGATGAGCAGAAGATTAGGTGGCTAGAGAAGCCCAGAGCCCCAGTGTTCTAAGGGCTACAAAAGCGCTTCCAAGGAAGGGTGCTGGCTAGCAACAGCTTTCAGTGCTGGCACTTTTCATCTCTGAGCAATTGCTGGACGTTTGCAATTTCTCAGCTCGTGTCTACGAGACGGAAAGAGAAGGACCGTGACGTTTGGTGCGTATAGAAGCGCAAAGCCCCAGTGTTGCTGCGCCTGTGAAAGCGCTTCCAAAGAAGGGTGATGGCTAGCAAGAGCTTTCAGTGCTGGCACTTTTCTTCTCTGAGCATTTGCTCGACGTTTGCAATTTCTCACCTGAGCTCTCTTTAGAGTGCGCGAGAGGATGAGCAGAAGATGAGGTGGCTAGAGAAGCCCAGAGCCCCAGTGTTCTTAGGCCTACAAAAGCGCTTCCAAGGAAGGGTGCTGGCTAGCAACAGCTTTCAGTGCTGGCACTTTTCATCTCTGAGCAATTGCTCGACGTTTGCAATTTCTCAGCTCGTGTCTAGGAGACGGAAAGAGAAGGACCGTGACCTTTGGTGGCTAGAGAAGGGCAAAGCCCCAGTGTTACTGCGCCTGTGAAAGCGCTTCCAAGGAAGGGTGCTGGCTAGCAAGAGCTTTCAGTGCTGGCACTTTTCATCTCTGAGCAATTGCTGGACGTTTGCAATTTCTCACCTGAGCTCTCTTTAGAGTGCGCGAGAGGATGAGCAGAAGATGAGGTGGCTAGAGAAGCCCAGAGCCCCAGTGTTCTTAGGCCTACAAAAGCGCTTCCAAGGAAGGGTGCTGGCTAGCAAGAGCTTTCAGTGCTGGCACTTTTCATCTCTGAGCAATTGCTCGATGTTTGCAATTTCTCAGCTCGTGTCTACGAGACGGAAAGAGAAGGACCGTGACGTTTGATGGGTAGAGAAGCGCAAAGCCCCAGTGTTGCTGCGCCTGTGAAAGCGCTTCCAAGGAAGGGTGCTGGCTAGCAACAGCTTTCAGTGCTGGCACTTTTCACCTCTGAGCAATTGCTGGACGTTTGCAATTTCTCACCTGAGCTCTCTTTAGAGTGCGCGAGAGGATGAGCAGAAGATGAGGTGGCTAGAGAAGCCCAGAGCCCCAGTGTTCTTAGGCCTACAAAAGCGCTTCCAAGGAAGGGTGCTGGCTAGCAACAGCTTTCAGTGCTGGCACTTTTCATCTCTGAGCAATTGCTCGACGTTTGCAATTTCTCACCTGAGCTCTCTTTAGAGTGCGCGAGAGGATGAGCAGAAGATGAGGTGGCTAGAGAAGCCCAGAGCCCCACTGTTCTTAGGCCTAGAAAAGCGCTTCCAAGGAAGGGTGCTGGCTAGCAACAGCTTTCAGTGCTGGCACTTTTCATCTCTGAGCAATTGCTCGACGTTTGCAATTTCTCAGCTCGTGTCTATGAGACGGAAAGAGAAGGACCGTGACGTTTGGTGGCTAGAGAAGCGCAAAGCCCCAGTGTTGCTGCGCCTGTGAAAGTGCTTCCAAGGAAGGGTGCTGGCTAGCAAGAGCTTTCAGTGCTGGCACATTTCATCTCTGAGCAATTGCTCGACGTTTGCAATTTCTCAGCTCGTGTCTATGAGACGGAAAGAGAATGACCGTGACGTTTGGTGGGTAGAGAAGCGCAAAGCCCCAGTGTTGCTGCGCCTGTGAAAGTGCTTCCAAGGAAGGGTGCTGGCTAGCAACAGCTTTCAGTGCTGGCACTTTTCATCTCTGAGCAATTGCTCGACGTTTGCAATTTCTCAGCTCGTGGCTAGGAGACGGAAAGAGAATGACTGTGACGTTTGGTGGGTAGAGAAGCGCAAAGCCCCAGTGTTGCTGCGCCTGTGAAAGCGCTTCCAAGGAAGGGTGCTGGCTAGCAAGAGCTTTCAGTTCTGGCACTTTTCATCTCTGAGCAATTGCTGGACGTTTGCAATTTCTCACCTGAGCTCTCTTTAGAGTGCGCGAGAGGATGAGCAGAAGATGAGGTGGCTAGAGAAGCCCAGAGCCCCAGTGTTCTTAGGCCTACAAAAGCGCTTCCAAGGAAGGGTACTGGCTAGCAACAGCTTTCAGTGCTGGCACTTTTCATCTCTGAGCAATTGCTCGACGTTTGCAATTTCTCAGCTCGTGTCTACGAGACGAAAAGAGAATGACCGTGACGTTTGATGGGTAGAGAAGCGCAAAGCCCCAGTGTTGCTGCGCCTGTGAAAGCGCTTCCAAGGAAGGGTGCTGGCTAGCAACAGCTTTCAGTGCTGGCACTTTTCACCTCTGAGCAATTGCTCGACGTTTGCAATTTCTCCCCTGAGCTCTCTTTAGAGTGCGCGAGAGGATGAGCAGAAGATGAGGTGGCTAGAGAAGCCCAGAGCCCCAGTCTTCTTAGGCCTACAAAAGCGCTTCCAAGGAAGGGTGCTGGCTAGCAACAGCTTTCAGTGCTGGCACTTTTCATCTCTGAGCAATTGCTCGACGTTTGCAATTTCTCAGCTCGTGTCTACGAGACGGAAAGAGAAGGACCGTGACATTTGGTGCGTAGAGAAGCGCAAAGCCCCAGTGTTACTGCGCCTGTGAAAGCGCTTCCAAGGAAGGGTGCTGGCTAGCAACAGCTTTCAGTGCTGGCACTTTTCAGCTCTGAGCAATTGCTGGACGTTTGCAATTTCTCAGCTCGTGTCTAGGAGACGGAAAGAGAAGGACCGTGACGTTTGGTGCGTATAGAAGCGCAAAGCCCCAGTGTTGCTGCGCCTGTGAAAGCGCTTCCAAGGAAGGGTGCTGGCTAGCAAGAGCTTTCAGTGCTGGCACTTTTCATCTCTGAGCAATTGCTGGACGTTTGCAATTTCTCACCTGAGCTCTCTTCAGAGTGCGCGAGAGGATGAGCAGAAGATGAGGTGGCTAGAGAAGCCCAGAGCCCCAGTGTTCTTAGGCCTACAAAAGCGCTTCCAAGGAAGGGTGCTGGCTAGCAACAGCTTTCAGTGCTGGCACTTTTCATCTCTGAGCAATTGCTCGACGTTTGCAATTTCTCAGCTCGTGTCTACGAGACGGAAAGAGAAGGACCGTGACGTTTGGTGGGTAGAGAAGCGCAAAGCCCCAGTGTTGCTGCGCCTGTGAAAGCGCTTCCAAGGAAGGGTGCTGGCTAGCAACAGCTTTCAGTGCTGGCACTTTTCATCTCTGAGCAATTGCTCGACGTTTGCAATTTCTCAGCTCGTGTCTAGGAGACGGAAAGAGAATGACTGTGAAGTTTGGTGGCTAGAGAAGCGCAAAGCCCCAGTGTTGCTGCGCCTGTGAAAGCGCTTCCAAGGAAGGGTGCTGGCTAGCAACAGCTTTCAGTGCTGGCACTTTTCATCTCTGAGCAATTGCTGGACGTTTGCAATTTCTCACCTGAGCTCTCTTTAGAGTGCGCGAGAGGATGAGCAGAAGATGAGGTGGCTAGAGAAGCCCAGAGCCCCAGTGTTCTAAGGCCTACAAAAGCGCTTCCAAGGAAGGGTGCTGGCTAGCAACAGCTTTCAGTGCTGGCACTTTTCATCTCTGAGCAATTGCTGGACGTTTGCAATTTCTCAGCTCGTGTCTACGAGACGGAAAGAGAAGGACCGTGACGTTTGGTGCGTATAGAAGCGCAAATCCCCAGTGTTGCTGCGCCTGTGAAAGCGCTTCCAAGGAAGGGTGCGGGCTAGCAACAGCTTTCAGTTCTGGCACTTTTCATCTCTGAGCAATTGCTTGACGTTTGCAATTTCTCAGCTCGTGTCTACGAGGCGGAAAGAGAAGGACCGTGACGTTTGGTGGGTAGAGAAGTGCAAAGCCCCAGTGTTACTGCGCCTGTGAAAGCGCTTCCAAGGAAGGGTGCTGGCTAGCAACAGCTTTCAGTGCTGGCACTTTTCTTCTCTGAGCAATTGCTGGATGTTTGCAATTTCTCACCTGAGCTCTCTTTAGAGTGCGCGAGAGGATGAGCAGAAGATGAGGTGGCTAGAGAAGCCCAGAGCCCCAGTGTTCTTAGGCCTACAAAAGCGCTTCCAAGGAAGGGTGCTGGCTAGCAACAGCTTTCAGTGCTGGCACTTTTCAGCTCTGAGCAATTGCTGGACGTTTGCAATTTCTCACCTGAGCTCTCTTTAGAGTGCGCGAGAGGATGAGCAGAAGATTAGGTGGCTAGAGAAGCCCAGAGCCCCAGTGTTCTTAGGCCTACAAAAGCGCTTCCAAGGAAGGGTGCTGGCTAGCAACAGCTTTCAGTGCTGGCACTTTTCATCTCTGAGCAATTGCTCGACGTTTGCAATTTCTCAGCTCGTGTCTAGGAGACGGAAAGAGAATGACCGTGACGTTTGGTGGGTAGAGAAGCGCAAAGCCCCAGTGTTACTGCGCCTGTGAAAGCGCTTCCAAGGAAGGGTGCTGGCTAGCAAGAGCTTTCAGTGCTGGCACTTTTCATCTCTGAGCAATTGCTGGACGTTTGCAATTTCTCAGCTCGTGTCTATGAGACGGAAAGAGAATGACCATGACGTTTGGTGGGTAGAGAAGCGCAAAGCCCCAGTGTTGCTGCGCCTGTGAAAGTGCTTCCAAGGAAGGGTGCTGGCTAGCAAGAGCTTTCAGTGCTGGCACTTTTCATCTCTGAGCAATTGCTCGACGTTTGCAATTTCTCAGCTCGTGTCTACCGACGGAAAGAGAAGGACCGTGACGTTTGGTGGGTAGAGAAGCGCAAAGCCCCAGTGTTACTGCGCCTGTAAAGCGCTTCCAAGGAAGGGTGCTGGCTAGCAACAGCTTTCAGTGCTGGCACTTTTCAGCTCTGAGCAATTGCTGGACGTTTGCAATTTCTCACCTGAGCTCTCTTTAGAGTGCGCGAGAGGATGAGCAGAAGATGAGGTGGCTAGAGAAGCCCAGAGCCCCAGTGTTCTTAGGCCTACAAAAGCGCTTCCAAGGAAGGGTGCTGGCTAGCAACAGCTTTCAGTGCTGGCACTTTTCAGCTCTGAGCAATTGCTCGACGTTTGCAATTTCTCAGCTCGTGTCTACGAGACGGAAAGAGAAGGACCGTGACGTTTGGTGGCTAGAGAAGCGCAAAGCCCCAGTGTTACTGCGCCTGTGAAAGCGCTTCCAAGGAAGGGTGCTGGCTAGCAAGAGCTTTCAGTGCTGGCACTTTTCATCTCTGAGCAATTGCTGGACGTTTGCAATTTCTCACCTGAGCTCTCTTTAGAGTGCGCGAGAGGATGAGCAGAAGATTAGGTGGCTAGAGAAGCCCAGAGCCCCAGTGTTCTTAGGCCTACAAAAGCGCTTCCAAGGAAGGGTGCTGGCTAGCAAGAGCTTTCAGTGCTGGCACTTTTCATCTCTGAGCAATTGCTCGACGTTTGCAATTTCTCAGCTCGTGTCTACGAGACGGAAAGAGAAGGACCGTGACGTTTGGTGGGTAGAGAAGCGCAAAGCCCCAGTGTTGCTGCGCCTGTGAAAGCGCTTCCAAGGAAGGGTGCTGGCTAGCAAGAGCTTTCAGTGCTGGCACTTTTCATCTCTGAGCAATTGCTGGACGTTTGCAATTTCTCAGCTCGTGTCTATGAGACGGAAAGAGAAGGACCGTGACGTTTGGTGGCTAGAGAAGCGCAAAGCCCCAGTGTTGCTGCGCCTGTGAAAGTGCTTCCAAGGAAGGGTGCTGGCTAGCAACAGCTTTCCGTGCTGGCACTTTTCAGCTCTGAGCAATTGCTCGACGTTTGCAATTTCTCAGCTCGTGTCTAGGAGACGGAAAGAGAAGGACCGTGACATTTGGTGCGTAGAGAAGCGCAAAGCCCCAGTGTTACTGTGCCTGTGAAAGCGCTTCCAAGGAAGGGTGCTGGCTAGCAACAGCTTCCAGTGCTGGCACTTTTCATCTCAGCAATTGCTGGACGTTTGCAATTTCTCAGCTCGTGTCTACGAGACGGAAAGAGAAGGACCGTGACGTTTGGTGGGTAGAGAAGCGCAAAGCCCCAGTGTTGCTGCGCCTGTGAAAGCGCTTCCAAGGAAGGGTGCTGGCTAGCAAGAGCTTTCAGTGCTGGCACTTTTCATCTCTGAGCAATTGCTGGACGTTTGCAATTTCTCAGCTCGTGTCTACGAGACGGAAAGAGAAGGACCGTGACGTTTGGTGCGTATAGAAGCGCAAAGCCCCAGTGTTGCTGCGCCTGTGAAAGCGCTTCCAAGGAAGGGTGCTGGCTAGCAAGAGCTTTCAGTGCTGGCACTTTTCATCTCTGAGCAATTGCTGGACGTTTGCAATTTCTCACCTGAGCTCTCTTCAGAGTGCGCGAGAGGATGAGCAGAAGATGAGGTGGCTAGAGAAGCCCAGAGCCCCAGTGTTCTTAGGCCTACAAAAGCGCTTCCAAGGAAGGGTGCTGGCTAGCAACAGCTTTCAGTGCTGGCACTTTTCATCTCTGAGCAATTGCTCGACGTTTGCAATTTCTCAGCTCGTGTCTACGAGACGGAAAGAGAAGGACCGTGACGTTTGGTGGGTAGAGAAGCGCAAAGCCCCAGTGTTGCTGCGCCTGTGAAAGCGCTTCCAAGGAAGGGTGCTGGCTAGCAAGAGCTTTCAGTGCTGGCACTTTTCATCTCTGAGCAATTGCTCGACGTTTGCAATTTCTCAGCTCGTGTCTAGGAGACGGAAAGAGAATGACTGTGAAGTTTGGTGGCTAGAGAAGCGCAAAGCCCCAGTGTTGCTGCGCCTGTGAAAGCGCTTCCAAGGAAGGGTGCTGGCTAGCAACAGCTTTCAGTGCTGGCACTTTTCATCTCTGAGCAATTGCTGGACGTTTGCAATTTCTCACCTGAGCTCTCTTTAGAGTGCGCGAGAGGATGAGCAGAAGATGAGGTGGCTAGAGAAGCCCAGAGCCCCAGTGTTCTAAGGCCTACAAAAGCGCTTCCAAGGAAGGGTGCTGGCTAGCAACAGCTTTCAGTGCTGGCACTTTTCATCTCTGAGCAATTGCTGGACGTTTGCAATTTCTCAGCTCGTGTCTACGAGACGGAAAGAGAAGGACCGTGACGTTTGGTGCGTATAGAAGCGCAAATCCCCAGTGTTGCTGCGCCTGTGAAAGCGCTTCCAAGGAAGGGTGCGGGCTAGCAACAGCTTTCAGTTCTGGCACTTTTCATCTCTGAGCAATTGCTTGACGTTTGCAATTTCTCAGCTCGTGTCTACGAGGCGGAAAGAGAAGGACCGTGACGTTTGGTGGGTAGAGAAGTGCAAAGCCCCAGTGTTACTGCGCCTGTGAAAGCGCTTCCAAGGAAGGGTGCTGGCTAGCAACAGCTTTCAGTGCTGGCACTTTTCTTCTCTGAGCAATTGCTGGATGTTTGCAATTTCTCACCTGAGCTCTCTTTAGAGTGCGCGAGAGGATGAGCAGAAGATGAGGTGGCTAGAGAAGCCCAGAGCCCCAGTGTTCTTAGGCCTACAAAAGCGCTTCCAAGGAAGGGTGCTGGCTAGCAACAGCTTTCAGTGCTGGCACTTTTCAGCTCTGAGCAATTGCTGGACGTTTGCAATTTCTCACCTGAGCTCTCTTTAGAGTGCGCGAGAGGATGAGCAGAAGATTAGGTGGCTAGAGAAGCCCAGAGCCCCAGTGTTCTTAGGCCTACAAAAGCGCTTCCAAGGAAGGGTGCTGGCTAGCAAGAGCTTTCAGTGCTGGCACTTTTCATCTCTGAGCAATTGCTCGACGTTTGCAATTTCTCAGCTCGTGTCTAGGAGACGGAAAGAGAATGACCGTGACGTTTGGTGGGTAGAGAAGCGCAAAGCCCCAGTGTTGCTGCGCCTGTGAAAGCGCTTCCAAGGAAGGGTGCTGGCTAGCAAGAGCTTTCAGTGCTGGCACTTTTCATCTCTGAGCAATTGCTGGACGTTTGCAATTTCTCAGCTCGTGTCTATGAGACGGAAAGAGAATGACCATGACGTTTGGTGGGTAGAGAAGCGCAAAGCCCCAGTGTTGCTGCGCCTGTGAAAGTGCTTCCAAGGAAGGGTGCTGGCTAGCAACAGCTTTCAGTGCTGGCACTTTTCATCTCTGAGCAATTGCTCGACGTTTGCAATTTCTCAGCTCGTGTCTACCGACGGAAAGAGAAGGACCGTGACGTTTGGTGGGTAGAGAAGCGCAAAGCCCCAGTGTTACTGCGCCTGTAAAGCGCTTCCAAGGAAGGGTGCTGGCTAGCAACAGCTTTCAGTGCTGGCACTTTTCAGCTCTGAGCAATTGCTGGACGTTTGCAATTTCTCACCTGAGCTCTCTTTAGAGTGCGCGAGAGGATGAGCAGAAGATGAGGTGGCTAGAGAAGCCCAGAGCCCCAGTGTTCTTAGGCCTACAAAAGCGCTTCCAAGGAAGGGTGCTGGCTAGCAACAGCTTTCAGTGCTGGCACTTTTCAGCTCTGAGCAATTGCTCGACGTTTGCAATTTCTCAGCTCGTGTCTACGAGACGGAAAGAGAAGGACCGTGACGTTTGGTGGCTAGAGAAGCGCAAAGCCCCAGTGTTACTGCGCCTGTGAAAGCGCTTCCAAGGAAGGGTGCTGGCTAGCAAGAGCTTTCAGTGCTGGCACTTTTCATCTCTGAGCAATTGCTGGACGTTTGCAATTTCTCACCTGAGCTCTCTTTAGAGTGCGCGAGAGGATGAGCAGAAGATTAGGTGGCTAGAGAAGCCCAGAGCCCCAGTGTTCTTAGGCCTACAAAAGCGCTTCCAAGGAAGGGTGCTGGCTAGCAACAGCTTTCAGTGCTGGCACTTTTCATCTCTGAGCAATTGCTCGACGTTTGCAATTTCTCAGCTCGTGTCTACGAGACGGAAAGAGAATGACAGTGACGTTTGGTGGGTAGAGAAGCGCAAAGCCCCAGTGTTGCTGCGCCTGTGAAAGCGCTTCCAAGGAAGGGTGCTGGCTAGCAAGAGCTTTCAGTGCTGGCACTTTTCATCTCTGAGCAATTGCTGGACGTTTGCAATTTCTCAGCTCGTGTCTATGAGACGGAAAGAGAAGGACCGTGACATTTGGTGCGTAGAGAAGCGCAAAGCCCCAGTGTTGCTGCGCCTGTGAAAGTGCTTCCAAGGAAGGGTGCTGGCTAGCAACAGCTTTCCGTGCTGGCACTTTTCAGCTCTGAGCAATTGCTCGACGTTTGCAATTTCTCAGCTCGTGTCTAGGAGACGGAAAGAGAAGGACCGTGACATTTGGTGCGTAGAGAAGCGCAAAGCCCCAGTGTTACTGTGCCTGTGAAAGCGCTTCCAAGGAAGGGTGCTGGCTAGCAACAGCTTCCAGTGCTGGCACTTTTCATCTCAGCAATTGCTGGACGTTTGCAATTTCTCAGCTCGTGTCTACGAGACGGAAAGAGAAGGACCGTGACGTTTGGTGGGTAGAGAAGCGCAAAGCCCCAGTGTTGCTGCGCCTGTGAAAGCGCTTCCAAGGAAGGGTGCTGGCTAGCAAGAGCTTTCAGTGCTGGCACTTTTCATCTCTGAGCAATTGCTGGACGTTTGCAATTTCTCAGCTCGTGTCTACGAGACGGAAAGAGAAGGACCGTGACGTTTGGTGCGTATAGAAGCGCAAAGCCCCAGTGTTACTGCACCTGTGAAAGCGCTTCCAAGGAAGGGTGCTGGCTAGCAACAGCTTTCAGTGCTGGCACTTTTCATCTCTGAGCAATTGCTCGACGTTTGCAATTTCTCAGCTCGTGTCTACGAGACGGAAAGAGAATGACAGTGACGTTTGGTGGCTAGAGAAGTGCAAAGCCCCAGTGTTGCTGCGCCTGTGAAAGCGCTTCCAAGGAAGGGTGCTGGCTAGCAACAGCTTTCAGTGCTGGCACTTTTCTTCTCTGAGCAATTGCTGGACGTTTGCAATTTCTCACCTGAGCTCTCTTTAGAGTGCGCGAGAGGATGAGCAGAAGATGAGGTGGCTAGAGAAGCCCAGAGCCCCAGTGTTCTTAGGCCTACAAAAGCGCTTCCAAGGAAGGGTGCTGGCTAGCAACAGCTTTCAGTGCTGGCACTTTTCAGCTCTGAGCAATTGCTCGACGTTTGCAATTTCTCAGCTCGTGTCTACGAGGAGGAAAGAGAAGGACCGTGACGTTTGGTGGGTAGAGAAGCGCAAAGCCCCAGTGTTGCTGCGCCTGTGAAAGCGCTTCCAAGGAAGGGTGCTGGCTAGCAACAGCTTTCAGTGCTGGCACTTTTCATCTCTGAGCAATTGCTCGACGTTTGCAATTTCTCACCTGAGCTCTCTTCAGATTGCGCGAGAGGATGAGCAGAAGATTAGGTGGCTAGAGAAGCCCAGAGCCCCAGTGTTCTTAGGCCTACAAAAGCGCTTCCAAGGAAGGGTGCTGGCTAGCAACAGCTTTCAGTGCTGGCACTTTTCACCTCTGAGCAATTGCTCGACGTTTGCAATTTCTCAGCTCGTGTCTACGAGACGGAAAGAGAATGACAGTGACTTTTGGTGGCTAGAGAAACGCAAAGCCCCAGTGTTGCTGCGCCTGTGAAAGCGCTTCCAAGGAAGGGTGCTGGCTAGCAAGAGCTTTCAGTGCTGGCACTTTTCATCTCTGAGCAATTGCTCGACGTTTGCAATTTCTCACCTGAGCTCTCTTTAGAGTGCGCGAGAGGATGAGCAGAAGATGAGGTGGCTAGAGAAGCCCAGAGCCCCAGTGTTCTTAGGCCTACAAAAGCGCTTCCAAGGAAGGGTGCTGGCTAGCAACAGCTTTCAGTGCTGGCACTTTTCATCTCTGAGCAATTGCTCGACGTTTGCAATTTCTCAGCTCGTGTCTACGAGGCGGAAAGAGAAGGACCGTGACGTTTGGTGGGTAGAGAAGCGCAAAGCCCCAGTGTTACTGAGCCTGTGAAAGCGCTTCCAAGGAAGGGTGCTGGCTAGCAAGAGCTTTCAGTGCTGGCACTTTTCATCTCTGAGCAATTGCTCGACGTTTGCAATTTCTCACCTGAGCTCTCTTCAGAGTGCGCGAGAGGATGAGCAGAAGATGAGGTGGCTAGAGAAGCCCAGAGCCCCAGTGTTCTTAGGCCTACAAAAGCGCTTCCAAGGAAGGGTGCTGGCTAGCAACAGCTTTCAGTGCTGGCACTTTTCACCTCTGAGCAATTGCTCGACGTTTGCAATTTCTCAGCTCGTGTCTACGAGACGGAAAGAGAAGGACCGTGACGTTTGGTGGGTAGAGAAGCGCAAAGCCCCAGTGTTACTGCGCCTGTGAAAGCGCTTCCAAGGAAGGGGGCTGGCTAGCAACAGCTTTCAGTGCTGGCACTTTTCTTCTCTGAGCAATTGCTGGACGTTTGCAATTTCTCACCTGAGCTCTCTTTAGAGTGCGTGAGAGGATGAGCAGAAGATGAGGTGGCTAGAGAAGCCCAGAGCCCCAGTGTTTTTAGGCCTACAAAAGCGCTTCCAAGGAAGGGTGCTGGCTAGCAAGAGCTTTCAGTGCTGGCACTTTTCAGCTCTGAGCAATTGCTGGACGTTTGCAATTTCTCAGCTCGTGTCTACGAGTTGGAAAGAGAAGGACCGTGACGTTTGGTGGGTAGAGAAGCGCAAAGCCCCAGTGCTGCTGCGCCTGTGAAAGCGCTTCCAAGGAAGGGTGCTGGCTAGCAAGAGCTTTCAGTGCTGGCACTTTTCGTCTCTGAGCAATTGCTGGACGTTTGCAATTTCTCAGCTCGTGTCTACGAGACGGAGAGATAGTGACTGTGACGTTTGGTGCGTATAGAAGCGCAAAGCCCCAGTGTTGCTGCGCCTGTGAAAGCGCTTCCAAGGAAGGGTGCTGGCTAGCAACAGCTTTCAGTGCTGGCACTTTTCAGCTCTGAGCAATTGCTCGACGTTTGCAATTTCTCAGCTCGTGTCTACGAGGCGGAAAGAGAATGACCGTGACGTTTAGTGCGTAGAAAAGTGCAAAACCCCAGTGTTGCTGCGCCTGTGAAAGCGCTTCCAAGGAAGGGTGCTGGCTAGCAACAGCTTTCAGTGCTGGCACTTTTCTTCTCTGAGCAATTGCTGGACGTTTGCAATTTCTCACCTGAGCTCTCTTTAGAGTGCGCGAGAGGATGAGTAGAAGATTAGGTGGCTAGAGAAGCCCAGAGCCCCACTGTTCCTAGACCTACAAAAGCACTTGCAAGGAAGGGTGCTGGCTAGCAACAGCTTTCAGTGCTGGCACTTTTCAGCTCTGAGCAATTGCTCGACGTTTGCAATTTCTCAGCTCGTGTCTACGAGGCGGAAAGAGAAGGACAGTGACGTTTGGTGGGTAGAGAAGCGCAAAGCCCCAGTGTTACTGCGCCTGTGAAAGCGCTTCCAAGGAAGGGTGCTGGCTAGCAAGAGCTTTCAGTGCTGGCACTTTTCATCTCTGAGCAATTGCTCGACGTTTGCAATTTCTCACCTGAGCTCTCTTTAGAGTGCGCGAGAGGATGAGCAGAAGTTTAGGTGGCTAGAGAAGCCCAGAGCCCCAGTGTTCTTAGGCCTACAAAAGCGCTTCCAAGGAAGGCTGCTGGCTAGCAACAGCTTTCAGTGCTGGCACTTTTCATCTCTGAGCAATTGCTCGACGTTTGCAATTTCTCAGCTCGTGTCTACGAGACGGAAAGAGAAGGACCGTGACGTTTGGTGGCTAGAGAAGCGCAAAGCCCCAGTGTTGCTGCGCCTGTGAAAGCGCTTCCAAGGAAGGGTGCTGGCTAGCAACAGCTTTCAGTGCTGGCACTTTTCATCTCCGAGCAATTGCTCGACGTTTGCAATTTCTCAGCTCGTGTCTACGAGGCGGAAAGAGAAGGACCGTGACGTTTGGTGGGTAGAGAAGTGCAAAGCCCCAGTGTTACTGCGCCTGTGAAAGCGCTTCCAAGGAAGGGTGCGGGCTAGCAACAGCTTTCAGTGCTGGCACTTTTCATCTCTGAGCAATTGCTGGACGTTTGCAATTTCTCAGCTCGTGTCTACGAGACGGAAAGAGAAGGACCGTGACGTTTGGTGCGTATATAAGCGCAAAGCCACAGTGTTACTGCACCTGTGAAAGCGCTTCCAAGGAAGGGTGCTGGCTAGCAACAGCTTTCAGTGCTGGCACTTTTCATCTCTGAGGAATTGCTCGACGTTTGCAATTTCTCAGCTCGTGTCTACGAGACGGAAAGAGAAGGACCGTGACGTTTGGTGCGTATAGAAGCGCAAAGCCCCAGTGTTGCTGCGCCTGTGAAAGCGCTTCCAAGGAAGGGTGCTGGCTAGCAAGAGCTTTCAGTGCTGGCACTTTTCAGCTCTGAGCAATTGCTCGACGTTTGCAATTTCTCACCTGAGCTCTCTTTAGAGTGCGCGAGAGGATGAGCAGAAGATGAGGTGGCTAGAGAAGCCCAGAGCCCCAGTGTTCTTAGGCCTACAAAAGCGCTTCCAAGGAAGGCTGCTGGCTAGCAACAGCTTTCAGTGCTGGCACTTTTCATCTCTGAGCAATTGCTCGACGTTTGCAATTTCTCAGCTCGTGTCTACGAGACGGAAAGAGAAGGACCGTGACGTTTGGTGGGTAGAGAAGCGCAAAGCCCCAGTGTTGCTGCGCCTGTGAAAGCACTTCCAAGGAAGGGTGCTGGCTAGCAACAGCTTTCAGTGCTGGCACTTTTCAGCTCCGAGCAATTGCTCGACGTTTGCAATTTCTCAGCTCGTGTCTACGAGATGGAAAGAGAAGGACCGTGACGTTTGGTGTGTATAGAAGCGCAAAGCCCCAGTGTTGCTGCGCCTGTGAAAGCGCTTCCAAGGAAGGGTGCTGGCTAGCAACAGCTTTCAGTGCTGGCACCTTTCTTCTCTGAGCAATTGCTGGACGTTTGCAATTTCTCACCTGAGCTCTCTTTAGAGTGCGCGAGAGGATGAGCAGAAGATGAGGTGGCTAGAGAAGCCCAGAGCCCCAGTGTTCTAAGGGCTACAAAAGCGCTTCCAAGGAAGGGTGCTGGCTAGCAACAGCTTTCAGTGCTGGCACTTTTCATCTCTGAGCAATTGCTGGACGTTTGCAATTTCTCAGCTCGTGTCTACGAGACGGAAAGAGAAGGACCGTGACGTTTGGTGCGTATAGAAGCGCAAAGCCCCAGTGTTGCTGCGCCTGTGAAAGCGCTTCCAAGGAAGGGTGCTGGCTAGCAACAGCTTTCAGTGCTGGCACTTTTCATCTCCGAGCAATTGCTCGACGTTTGCAATTTCTCAGCTCGTGTCTACGAGACGGAAAGAGAAGGACCGTGATGTTTGGTGGGTAGAGAAGTGCAAAGCCCCAGTGTTACTGCGCCTGTGAAAGCGCTTCCAAGGAAGGGTGCTGGCTAGCAACAGCTTTCAGTGCTGGCACTTTTCATCTCTGAGCAATTGCTGGATGTTTGCAATTTCTAACCTGAGCTCTCTTTAGAGTGCGCGAGAGGATGAGCAGAAGATGAGGTGGCTAGAGAAGCCCAGAGCCCCAGTGTTCTTAGGCCTACAAAAGCGCTTCCAAGGAAGGGTGCTGGCTAGCAACAGCTTTCAGTGCTGGCACTTTTCATCTCTGAGCAATTGCTGGACGTTTGCAATTTCTCAGCTCGTGTCTACCGACGGAAAGAGAAGGACCGTGACGTTTGGTGGCTAGAGAAGCGCAAAGCCACAGTGTTGCTGCGCCTGTGAAAGCGCTTCCAAGGAAGGGTGCTGGCTAGCAACAGCTTTCAGTGCTGGCACTTTTCATCTCTGAGCAATTGCTCGACGTTTGCAATTTCTCAGCTCGTGTCTACGAGACGGAAAGAGAAGGACCGTGACGTTTGGTGGGTAGAGAAGCGCAAAGCCCCAGTGTTGCTGCGCCTGTGAAAGCGCTTCCAAGGAAGGGTGCTGGCTAGCAACAGCTTTCAGTGCTGGCACTTTTCACCTCTGAGCAATTGCTCGACGTTTGCAATTTCTCACCTGAGCTCTCTTTAGAGTGCGCGAGAGGATGAGCAGAAGATGAGGTGGCTAGAGAAGCCCAGAGCCCCAGTGTTCTTAGGCCTACAAAAGCGCTTCCAAGGAAGGGTGCTGGCTAGCAACAGCTTTCAGTGGTGGCACTTTTCATCTCTGAGCAATTGCTCGACGTTTGCAATTTCTCAGCTCGTGTCTAGGAGACGGAAAGAGAAGGACCGTGACGTTTGGTGGGTAGAGAAGCGCAAACCCCCAGTGTTACTGCGCCTGTGAAAGCGCTTCCAAGGAAGGGTGCTGGCTAGCAACAGCTTTCAGTGCTGGCACTTTTCATCTCTGAGCAATTGCTCGACGTTTGCAATTTCTCACCTGAGCTCTCTTTAGAGTGCGCGAGAGGATGAGCAGAAGATTAGGTGGCTAGAGAAGCCCAGAGCCCCAGTGTTCTTAGGCCTACAAAAGCGCTTCCAAGGAAGGGTGCTGGCTAGCAACAGCTTTCAGTGCTGGCACTTTTCATCTCTGAGGAATTGCTCGACGTTTGCAATTTCTCAGCTCGTGTCTACGAGACGGAAAGAGAAGGACCGTGACGTTTGGTGCGTATAGAAGCGCAAAGCCCCAGTGTTACTGCACCTGTGAAAGCGCTTCCAAGGAAGGGTGCTGGCTAGCAAGAGCTTTCAGTGCTGGCACTTTTCAGCTCTGAGCAATTGCTCGACTTTTGCAATTTCTCACCTGAGCTCTCTTTAGAGTGCGCGACTGGATGAGCGGAAGATGAGGTGGCTAGAGAAGCCCAGAGCCCCAGTGTTCTTAGGCCTACAAAAGCGCTTCCAAGGAAGGGTGCTGGCTAGCAACAGCTTTCAGTGGTGGCACTTTTCATCTCTGAGCAATTGCTCGACGTTTGCAATTTCTCAGCTCGTGTCTAGGAGACGGAAAGAGAAGGACCGTGACGTTTGGTGGGTAGAGAAGCGCAAAGCCCCAGTGTTGCTGCGCCTGTGAAAGCGCTTCCAAGGAAGGGTGCTGGCTAGCAACAGCTTTCAGTGCTGGCACTTTTCATCTCCGAGCAATTGCTCGACGTTTGCAATTTCTCAGCTCGTGTCTACGAGGCGGAAAGAGAAGGACCGTGACGTTTGGTGGGTAGAGAAGTGCAAAGCCCCAGTGTTACTGCGCCTGTGAAAGCGCTTCCAAGGAAGGGTGCTGGCTAGCAACAGCTTTCAGTGCTGGCACTTTTCATCTCTGAGCAATTGCTGGACGTTTGCAATTTCTCAGCTCGTGTCTACGAGACGGAAAGAGAAGGACCGTGACGTTTGGTGCGTATATAAGCGCAAAGCCACAGTGTTACTGCACCTGTGAAAGCGCTTCCAAGGAAGGGTGCTGGCTAGCAACAGCTTTCAGTGCTGGCACTTTTCATCTCTGAGCAATTGCTCGACGTTTGCAATTTCTCAGCTCGTGTCTACGAGACGGAAAGAGAAGGACCGTGACGTTTGGTGCGTATAGAAGCGCAAAGCCCCAGTGTTGCTGCGCCTGTGAAAGCGCTTCCAAGGAAGGGTGCTGGCTAGCAAGAGCTTTCAGTGCTGGCACTTTTCAGCTCTGAGCAATTGCTCGACGTTTGCAATTTCTCACCTGAGCTCTCTTTAGAGTGCGCGAGAGGATGAGCAGAAGATGAGGTGGCTAGAGAAGCCCAGAGCCCCAGTGTTCTTAGGCCTACAAAAGCGCTTCCAAGGAAGGGTGCTGGCTAGCAACAGCTTTCAGTGCTGGCACTTTTCATCTCTGAGCAATTGCTCGACGTTTGCAATTTCTCAGCTCGTGTCTAGGAGACGGAAAGAGAAGGACCGTGACGTTTGGTGGGTAGAGAAGCGCAAACCCCCAGTGTTACTGCGCCTGTGAAAGCGCTTCCAAGGAAGGGTGCTGGCTAGCAACAGCTTTCAGTGCTGGCACTTTTCATCTCTGAGCAATTGCTCGACGTTTGCAATTTCTCACCTGAGCTCTCTTTAGAGTGCGCGAGAGGATGAGCAGAAGATTAGGTGGCTAGAGAAGCCCAGAGCCCCAGTGTTCTTAGGCCTACAAAAGCGCTTCCAAGGAAGGGTGCTGGCTAGCAACAGCTTTCAGTGCTGGCACTTTTCAGCTCTGAGCAATTGCTCGACGTTTGCAATTTCTCAGCTCGTGTCTACGAGACGGAAAGAGAAGGACCGTGACGTTTGGTGCGTATAGAAGCGCAAAGCCCCAGTGTTACTGCACCTGTGAAAGCGCTTCCAAGGAAGGGTGCTGGCTAGCAACAGCTTTCAGTGCTGGCACTTTTCAGCTCTGAGCAATTGCTCGACTTTTGCAATTTCTCACCTGAGCTCTCTTTAGAGTGCGCGACTGGATGAGCAGAAGATGAGGTGGCTAGAGAAGCCCAGAGCCCCAGTGTTCTTAGGCCTACAAAAGCGCTTCCAAGGAAGGGTGCTGGCTAGCAACAGCTTTCAGTGCTGGCACTTTTCATCTCCGAGCAATTGCTCGACGTTTGCAATTTCTCAGCTCGTGTCTACGAGGCGGAAAGAGAAGGACCATGACGTTTGGTGTGTATAGAAGCGCAAGGCCCCAGTGTTGCTGCGCCTGTGAAAGCGCTTCCAAGGAAGGGTGCTGGCTAGCAACAGCTTTCAGTGCTGGCACTTTTCAGCTCTGAGCAATTGCTGGACGTTTGCAATTTCTCAGCTCGTGTCTACGAGACGGAAAGAGAAGGACCGTGACGTTTGGTGGGTAGAGAAGTGCAAAGCCCCAGTGTTGCTGCGCCTGTGAAAGCGCTTCCAAGGAAGGGTGCTGGCTAGCAAGAGCTTTCAGTGCTGGCACTTTTCATCTCTGAGCAATTGCTCGACGTTTGCAATTTCTCACCTGAGCTCTCTTTAGAGTGCGCGAGAGGATGAGCAGAAGATGAGGTGGCTAGAGAAGCCCAGAGCCCCAGTGTTCTTAGGCCTACAAAAGCGCTTCCAAGGAAGGGTGCTGGCTAGCAAGAGCTTTCAGTGCTGGCACTTTTCATCTCTGAGCAATTGCTCGACGTTTGCAATTTCTCAGCTCGTGTCTACGAGACGGAAAGAGAAGGACCGTGACGTTTGGTGGGTAGAGAAGCCCAGAGCCCCAGTGTTGCTGCGCCTGTGAAAGCGCTTCCAAGGAAGGGTGCTGGCTAGCAACAGCTTTCAGTGCTGGCACTTTTCATCTCTGAGCAATTGCTCGACGTTTGCAATTTCTCAGCTCGTGTCTACGAGACGGAAAGAGAAGGACCGTGACGTTTGGTGGCTAGAGAAGCGCAAAGCCCCAGTGTTGCTGCGCCTGTGAAAGCGCTTCCAAGGAAGGGTGCTGGCTAGCAACAGCTTTCAGTGCTGGCACTTTTCATCTCTGAGCAATTGCTCGACGTTTGCAATTTCTCAGCTCGTGTCTACGAGACGGAAAGAGAAGGACCGTGACGTTTGGTGCGTATAGAAGCGCAAAGCCCCAGTGTTGCTGCGCCTGTGAAAGCGCGTCCAAGGAAGGGTGCTGGCTAGCAACAGCTTTCAGTGCTGGCACTTTTCATCTCCGAGCAATTGCTCGATGTTTGCAATTTCTCAGCTCGTGTCTACGAGACGGAAAGTGAAGGACCGT
Source organism: Sarcoramphus papa (assembly GCA_037962945.1). NCBI lineage: Eukaryota > Metazoa > Chordata > Aves > Accipitriformes > Cathartidae > Sarcoramphus > Sarcoramphus papa. Next base: position 3,513,291 of record JBBMRM010000084.1, on the reverse strand, counting down.
GACGTTTGGTGTATATAGAAGCGCAAGGCCCCAGTGTTGCTGCGCCTGTGAAAGCGCTTCCAAGGAAGGGTGCTGGCTAGCAACAGCTTTCAGTGCTGGCACTTTTCAGCTCTGAGCAATTGCTGGACGTTTGCAATTTCTCAGCTCGTGTCTAGGAGACGGAAAGAGAAGGACCGTGACGTTTGGTGGGTAGAGAAGCGCAAAGCCCCAGTGTTGCTGCGCCTGTGAAAGCGCTTCCAAGGAAGGGTGCTGGCTAGCAAGAGCTTTCAGTGCTGGCACTTTTCAGCTCTGAGCAATTGCTGGACGTTTGCAATTTCTCACCTGAGCTCTCTTTAGAGTGCGCGAGAGGATGAGCAGAAGATGAGGTGGCTAGAGAAGCCCAGAGCCCCAGTGTTCTTAGGCCTACAAAAGCGCTTCCAAGGAAGGGTGCTGGCTAGCAACAGCTTTCAGTGCTGGCACTTTTCAGCTCTGAGCAATTGCTCGACGTTTGCAATTTCTCAGCTCGTGTCTACGAGACGGAAAGAGAAGGACCGTGACGTTTGGTGGGTAGAGAAGCGCAAAGCCCCAGTGTTGCTGCGCCTGTGAAAGCGCTTCCAAGGAAGGGTGCTGGCTAGCAAGAGCTTTCAGTGCTGGCACTTTTCATCTCTGAGCAATTGCTGGACGTTTGCAATTTCTCAGCTCGTGTCTACGAGACGGAAAGAGAAGGACCGTGACGTTTGGTGGCTAGAGAAGCGCAAAGCCCCAGTGTTGCTGCGCCTGTGAAAGCGCTTCCAAGGAAGGGTGCTGGCTAGCAACAGCTTTCAGTGCTGGCACTTTTCATCTCTGAGCAATTGCTCGACGTTTGCAATTTCTCAGCTCGTGTCTACGAGACGGAAAGAGAAGGACCGTGACGTTTGGTGGCTAGAGAAGCGCAAAGCCCCAGTGTTGCTGCGCCTGTGAAAGCGCTTCCAAGGAAGGGTGCTGGCTAGCAACAGCTTTCAGTGCTGGCACTTTTCATCTCTGAGCAATTGCTCGACGTTTGCAATTTCTCAGCTCGTGTCTACGAGACGGAAAGAGAAGGACCGTGACGTTTGGTGCGTATAGAAGCGCAAAGCCCCAGTGTTGCTGCGCCTGTGAAAGCGCGTCCAAGGAAGGGTGCTGGCTAGCAACAGCTTTCAGTGCTGGCACTTTTCATCTCCGAGCAATTGCTCGATGTTTGCAATTTCTCAGCTCGTGTCTACGAGACGGAAAGTGAAGGACCGTGACGTTTGGTGTATATAGAAGCGCAAGGCCCCAGTGTTGCTGCGCCTGTGAAAGCGCTTCCAAGGAAGGGTGCTGGCTAGCAACAGCTTTCAGTGCTGGCACTTTTCAGCTCTGAGCAATTGCTGGACGTTTGCAATTTCTCAGCTCGTGTCTAGGAGACGGAAAGAGAAGGACCGTGACGTTTGGTGGGTAGAGAAGCGCAAAGCCCCAGTGTTGCTGCGCCTGTGAAAGCGCTTCCAAGGAAGGGTGCTGGCTAGCAAGAGCTTTCAGTGCTGGCACTTTTCATCTCTGAGCAATTGCTGGACGTTTGCAATTTCTCACCTGAGCTCTCTTTAGAGTGCGCGAGAGGATGAGCAGAAGATGAGGTGGCTAGAGAAGCCCAGAGCCCCAGTGTTCTTAGGCCTACAAAAGCGCTTCCAAGGAAGGGTGCTGGCTAGCAACAGCTTTCAGTGCTGGCACTTTTCAGCTCTGAGCAATTGCTCGACGTTTGCAATTTCTCAGCTCGTGTCTACGAGACGGAAAGAGAAGGACCGTGACGTTTGGTGGGTAGAGAAGCGCAAAGCCCCAGTGTTGCTGCGCCTGTGAAAGCGCTTCCAAGGAAGGGTGCTGGCTAGCAAGAGCTTTCAGTGCTGGCACTTTTCATCTCTGAGCAATTGCTGGACGTTTGCAATTTCTCAGCTCGTGTCTAGGAGACGGAAAGAGAATGACTGTGACGTTTGGTGGGTAGAGAAGTGCAAAGCACCAGTGTTGCTGCGCCTGTGAAAGCGCTTCCAAGGAAGGGTGCTGGCTAGCAACAGCTTTCAGTGCTGGCACTTTTCAGCTCTGAGCAATTGCTGGACGTTTGCAATTTCTCACCTGAGCTCTCTTTAGAGTGCGCAAGAGGATGAGCAGAAGATTAGGTGGCTAGAGAAGCCCAGAGCCCCAGTGTTCTAAGGGCTACAAAAGCGCTTCCAAGGAAGGGTGCTGGCTAGCAACAGCTTTCAGTGCTGGCACTTTTCAGCTCTGAGCAATTGCTGGACATTTGCAATTTCTCAGCTCGTGTCTACGAGATGGAAAGAGAAGGACCGTGACGTTTGGTGGCTAGAGAAGCGCAAAGCCCCAGTGTTGCTGCGCCTGTGAAAGCGCTTCCAAGGAAGGGTGCTGGCTAGCAACAGCTTTCAGTGCTGGCACTTTTCATCTCTGAGCAATTGCTCGACGTTTGCAATTTCTCAGCTCGTGTCTACGAGATGGAAAGAGAAGGACCGTGACGTTTGGTGGGTAGAGAAGTGCAAAGCCCCAGTGTTACTGCGCCTGTGAAAGCGCTTCCAAGGAAGGGTGCTGGCTAGCAACAGCTTTCAGTGCTGGCACTTTTCTTCTCTGAGCAATTGCTGGACGTTTGCAATTTCTCACCTGAGCTCTCTTTAGAGTGCGCGAGAGGATGAGCAGAAGATGAGGTGGCTAGAGAAGCCCAGAGCCCCAGTGTTCTTAGGCCTACAAAAGCGCTTCCAAGGAAGGGTGCTGGCTAGCAACAGCTTTCAGTGCTGGCACTTTTCATCTCTGAGCAATTGCTCGACGTTTGCAATTTCTCAGCTCGTTTCTACGAGACGGAAAGAGAAGGACCGTGACGTTTGGTGCGTATAGAAGCGCAAAGCCCCAGTGTTGCTGCGCCTGTGAAAGCGCTTCCAAGGAAGGGTGCTGGCTAGCAACAGCTTTCAGTGCTGGCACTTTTCATCTCTGAGCAATTGCTGGACGTTTGCAATTTCTCACCTGAGCTCTCTTTAGAGTGCGCGAGAGGATGAGCAGAAGATGAGGTGGCTAGAGAAGCCCAGAGCCCCAGTGTTCTTAGGCCTACAAAAGCGCTTCCAAGGAAGGGTGCTGGCTAGCAACAGCTTTCAGTGCTGGCACTTTTCATCTCTGAGCAATTGCTCGACGTTTGCAATTTCTCAGCTCGTGTCTACGAGACGGAAAGAGAAGGACCGTGACGTTTGGTGGCTAGAGAAGCGCAAAGCCCCAGTGTTACTGCGCCTGTGAAAGCGCTTCCAAGGAAGGGTGCTGGCTAGCAAGAGCTTTCAGTGCTGGCACTTTTCATCTCTGAGCAATTGCTCGACGTTTGCAATTTCTCACCTGAGCTCTCTTTAGAGTGCGCGAGAGGATGAGCAGAAGATGAGGTGGCTAGAGAAGCCCAGAGCCCCAGTGTTCTTAGGCCTACAAAAGCGCTTCCAAGGAAGGGGGCTGGCTAGCAACAGCTTTCAGTGCTGGCACTTTTCATCTCTGAGCAATTGCTCGACGTTTGCAATTTCTCAGCTCGTGTCTACCGACGGAAAGAGAATGACCGTGACCTTTGGTGGCTAGAGAAGCGCAAAGCCCCAGTGTTGCTGCGCCTGTGAAAGTGCTTCCAAGGAAGGGTGCTGGCTAGCAAGAGCTTTCAGTGCTGGCACTTTTCAGCTCTGAGCAATTGCTCGACGTTTGCAATTTCTCAGCTCGTGTCTACGAGACGGAAAGAGAAGGACCGTGACGTTTGGTGGGTAGAGAAGCGCAAAGCCCCAGTGTTGCTGCGCCTGTGAAAGCGCTTCCAAGGAAGGCTGCTGGCTAGCAACAGCTTTCAGTGCTGGCACTTTTCATCTCCGAGCAATTGCTCGACGTTTGCAATTTCTCAGCTCGTGTCTACGAGATGGAAAGAGAAGGACCGTGACGTTTGGTGTGTATAGAAGCGCAACGCCCCAGTGTTGCTGCGCCTGTGAAAGCGCTTCCAAGGAAGGGTGCTGGCTAGCAACAGCTTTCAGTGCTGGCACTTTTCTTCTCTGAGCAATTGCTGGACGTTTGCAATTTCTCAGCTCGTGTCTAGGAGACGGAAAGAGAAGGACCGTGACGTTTGGTGGGTAGAGAAGCGCAAAGCCCCAGTGTTACTGCGCCTGTGAAAGCGCTTCCAAGGAAGGGTGCTGGCTAGCAACAGCTTTCAGTGCTGGCACTTTTCATCTCTGAGCAATTGCTCGACGTTTGCAATTTCTCACCTGTGCTCTCTTTAGAGTGCGCGAGAGGATGAGCAGAAGATGAGGTGGCTAGAGAAGCCCAGAGCCCCAGTGTTCTTAGGCCTACAAAAGCGCTTCCAAGGAAGGGTGCTGGCTAGCAACAGCTTTCAGTGCTGGCACTTTTCATCTCTGAGCAATTGCTCGACGTTTGCAATTTCTCGGCTCGTGTCTACGAGATGGAACGAGAAGGACCGTGACGTTTGGTGGGTAGAGAAGCGCAAAGCCCCAGTGTTGCTGCGCCTGTGAAAGCGCTTCCAAGGAAGGGTGCTGGCTAGCAAGAGCTTTCAGTGCTGGCACTTTTCATCTCTGAGCAATTGCTGGACGTTTGCAATTTCTCAGCTCGTGTCTAGGAGACGGAAAGAGAATGACTGTGACGTTTGGTGGCTAGAGAAGCGCAAAGCCCCAGTGTTGCTGCGCCTGTGAAAGCGCTTCCAAGGAAGGGTGCTGGCTAGCAAGAGCTTTCAGTGCTGGCACTTTTCTTCTCTGAGCAATTGCTGGACGTTTGCAATTTCTCACCTGAGCTCTCTTTAGAGTGCGCGAGAGAATGAGCAGAAGATTAGGTGGCTAGAGAAGCCCATAGCCCCAGTGTTCTAAGGCCTACAAAAGCGCTTCCAAGGAAGGGTGCTGGCTAGCAACAGCTTTCAGTGCTGGCACTTTTCATCTCTGAGCAATTGCTCGACGTTTGCAATTTCTCAGCTCATGTCTACGAGACGGAAAGAGAAGGACCGTGACGTTTGGTGCGTATAGAAGCGCAAAGCCCCAGTGTTGCTGCGCCTGTGAAAGCGCTTCCAAGGAAGGGTGCTGGCTAGCAAGAGCTTTCAGTGCTGGCACTTTTCATCTCCGAGCAATTGCTCGACGTTTGCAATTTCTCAGCTCGTGTCTACGAGGCGGAAAGAGAAGGACCGTGACGTTTGGTGGGTAGAGAAGTGCAAAGCCCCAGTGTTACTGCGCCTGTGAAAGCGCTTCCAAGGAAGGGTGCTGGCTAGCAACAGCTTTCAGTGCTGGCACTTTTCTTCTCTGAGCAATTGCTGGATGTTTGCAATTTCTCACCTGAGCTCTCTTTAGAGTGCGCGAGAGGATGAGCAGAAGATGAGGTGGCTAGAGAAGCCCAGAGCCCCAGTGTTCTTAGGCCTACAAAAGCGCTTCCAAGGAAGGGTGCTGGCTAGCAACAGCTTTCAGTGCTGGCACTTTTCAGCTCTGAGCAATTGCTGGACGTTTGCAATTTCTCACCTGAGCTCTCTTCAGAGTGCGCGAGAGGATGAGCAGAAGATGAGGTGGCTAGAGAAGCCCAGAGCCCCAGTGTTCTTAGGCCTACAAAAGCGCTTCCAAGGAAGGGTGCTGGCTAGCAAGAGCTTTCAGCGCTGGCACTTTTCATCTCTGAGCAATTGCTCGACGTTTGCAATTTCTCAGCTCGTGTCTACGAGACGGAACGAGAAGGACCGTGACGTTTGGTGGGTAGAGAAGCGCAAAGCCCCAGTGTTGCCGCGCCTGTGAAAGCGCTTCCAAGGAAGGGTGCTGGCTAGCAACAGCTTTCAGTGCTGGCACTTTTCATCTCTGAGCAATTGCTCGACGTTTGCAATTTCTCAGCTCGTGTCTACGAGACGGAAAGAGAAGGACCGTGACGTTTGGTGCGTATAGAAGCGCAAAGCCCCAGTGTTACTGCGCCTGTGAAAGCGCTTCCAAGGAAGGGTGCTGGCTAGCAAGAGCTTTCAGTGCTGGCACTTTTCATCTCTGAGCAATTGCTCGACGTTTGCAATTTCTCAGCTCGTGTCTACCGACGGAAAGAGAAGGACCGTGACGTTTGGTGGGTAGAGAAGCGCAAAGCCCCAGTGTTACTGCGCCTGTAAAGCGCTTCCAAGGAAGGGTGCTGGCTAGCAAGAGCTTTCAGTGCTGGCACTTTTCATCTCTGAGCAATTGCTCGACGTTTGCAATTTCTCACCTGAGCTCTCTTTAGAGTGCGCGAGAGGATGAGCAGAAGATGAGGTGGCTAGAGAAGCCCAGAGCCCCACTGTTCTTAGGCCTACAAAAGCGCTTCCAAGGAAGGGTGCTGGCTAGCAACAGCTTTCAGTGCTGGCACTTTTCATCTCTGAGCAATTGCTCGACGTTTGCAATTTCTCAGCTCGTGTCTACCGACGGAAAGAGAAGGACCGTGACGTTTGGTGGGTAGAGAAGCGCAAAGCCCCAGTGTTGCTGCGCCTGTGAAAGCGCTTCCAAGGAAGGGTGCTGGCTAGCAAGAGCTTTCAGTGCTGGCACTTTTCATCTCTGAGCAATTGCTCGACGTTTGCAATTTCTCACCTGTGCTCTCTTTAGAGTGCGCGAGAGGATGAGCAGAAGATGAGGTGGCTAGAGAAGCCCAGAGCCCCAGTGTTCTTAGGCCTACAAAAGCGCTTCCAAGGAAGGGTGCTGGCTAGCAACAGCTTTCAGTGCTGGCACTTTTCATCTCTGAGCAATTGCTCGACGTTTGCAATTTCTCGGCTCGTGTCTACGAGACGGAAAGAGAAGGACCGTGACGTTTGGTGGGTAGAGAAGCGCAAAGCCCCAGTGTTGCTGCGCCTGTGAAAGCGCTTCCAAGGAAGGGTGCTGGCTAGCAAGAGCTTTCAGTGCTGGCACTTTTCATCTCTGAGCAATTGCTGGACGTTTGCAATTTCTCAGCTCGTGTCTAGGAGACGGAAAGAGAATGACTGTGACGTTTGGTGGCTAGAGAAGCGCAAAGCCCCAGTGTTGCTGCGCCTGTGAAAGCGCTTCCAAGGAAGGGTGCTGGCTAGCAACAGCTTTCAGTGCTGGCACTTTTCTTCTCTGAGCAATTGCTGGACGTTTGCAATTTCTCACCTGAGCTCTCTTTAGAGTGCGCGAGAGGATGAGCAGAAGATTAGGTGGCTAGAGAAGCCCAGAGCCCCAGTGTTCTAAGGCCTACAAAAGCGCTTCCAAGGAAGGGTGCTGGCTAGCAACAGCTTTCAGTGCTGGCACTTTTCATCTCTGAGCAATTGCTGGACGTTTGCAATTTCTCAGCTCGTGTCTACGAGACGGAAAGAGAAGGACCGTGACGTTTGGTGCGTATAGAAGCGCAAAGCCCCAGTGTTGCTGCGCCTGTGAAAGCGCTTCCAAGGAAGGGTGCTGGCTAGCAAGAGCTTTCAGTGCTGGCACTTTTCATCTCCGAGCAATTGCTCGACGTTTGCAATTTCTCAGCTCGTGTCTACGAGGCGGAAAGAGAAGGACCGTGACGTTTGGTGGGTAGAGAAGTGCAAAGCCCCAGTGTTGCTGCGCCTGTGAAAGCGCTTCCAAGGAAGGGTGCTGGCTAGCAACAGCTTTCAGTGCTGGCACTTTTCTTCTCTGAGCAATTGCTGGATGTTTGCAATTTCTCACCTGAGCTCTCTTTAGAGTGCGCGAGAGGATGAGCAGAAGATGAGGTGGCTAGAGAAGCCCAGAGCCCCAGTGTTCTTAGGCCTACAAAAGCGCTTCCAAGGAAGGGTGCTGGCTAGCAACAGCTTTCAGTGCTGGCACTTTTCAGCTCTGAGCAATTGCTGGACGTTTGCAATTTCTCACCTGAGCTCTCTTTAGAGTGCGCGAGAGGATGAGCACAAGATTAGGTGGCTAGAGAAGCCCAGAGCCCCAGTGTTCTTAGGCCTACAAAAGAGCTTCCAAGGAAGGGTGCTGGCTAGCAAGAGCTTTCAGTGCTGGCACTTTTCATCTCTGAGCAATTGCTGGACGTTTGCAATTTCTCAGCTCGTGTCTATGAGACGGAAAGAGAATGACCGTGACGTTTGGTGGGTAGAGAAGCGCAAAGCCACAGTGTTACTGCGCCTGTGAAAGCGCTTCCAAGGAAGGGTGCTGGCTAGCAACAGCTTTCAGTGCTGGCACTTTTCATCTCTGAGCAATTGCTGGACGTTTGCAATTTCTCACCTGAGCTCTCTTTAGAGTGCGCGAGAGGATGAGCAGAAGATGAGGTGGCTAGAGAAGCCCAGAGCCCCAGTGTTCTTAGGCCTACAAAAGCGCTTCCAAGGAAGGGTGCTGGCTAGCAACAGCTTTCAGTGCTGGCACTTTTCATCTCTGAGCAATTGCTGGACGTTTGCAATTTCTCAGCTCGTGTCTACGAGTTGGAAAGAGAAGGACCGTGACGTTTGGTGGCTAGAGAAGCGCAAAGCCCCAGTGTTGCTGCGCCTGTGAAAGCGCTTCCAAGGAAGGGTGCTGGCTAGCAAGAGCTTTCAGTGCTGGCACTTTTCATCTCTGAGCAATTGCTGGACGTTTGCAATTTCTCAGCTCGTGTCTAGGAGACGGAAAGAGAATGACTGTGACGTTTGGTGGCTAGAGAAGCGCAAAGCCCCAGTGTTGCTGCGCCTGTGAAAGCGCTTCCAAGGAAGGGTGCTGGCTAGCAACAGCTTTCAGTGCTGGCACTTTTCTTCTCTGAGCAATTGCTGGACGTTTGCAATTTCTCACCTGAGCTCTCTTTAGAGTGCGCGAGAGGATGAGCAGAAGATTAGGTGGCTAGAGAAGCCCAGAGCCCCAGTGTTCTAAGGCCTACAAAAGCGCTTCCAAGGAAGGGTGCTGGCTAGCAACAGCTTTCAGTGCTGGCACTTTTCATCTCTGAGCAATTGCTGGACGTTTGCAATTTCTCAGCTCGTGTCTACGAGACGGAAAGAGAAGGACCGTGACGTTTGGTGCGTATAGAAGCGCAAAGCCCCAGTGTTGCTGCGCCTGTGAAAGCGCTTCCAAGGAAGGGTGCTGGCTAGCAAGAGCTTTCAGTGCTGGCACTTTTCATCTCCGAGCAATTGCTCGACGTTTGCAATTTCTCAGCTCGTGTCTACGAGGCGGAAAGAGAAGGACCGTGACGTTTGGTGGGTAGAGAAGTGCAAAGCCCCAGTGTTGCTGCGCCTGTGAAAGCGCTTCCAAGGAAGGGTGCTGGCTAGCAACAGCTTTCAGTGCTGGCACTTTTCTTCTCTGAGCAATTGCTGGATGTTTGCAATTTCTCACCTGAGCTCTCTTTAGAGTGCGCGAGAGGATGAGCAGAAGATGAGGTGGCTAGAGAAGCCCAGAGCCCCAGTGTTCTTAGGCCTACAAAAGCGCTTCCAAGGAAGGGTGCTGGCTAGCAACAGCTTTCAGTGCTGGCACTTTTCAGCTCTGAGCAATTGCTGGACGTTTGCAATTTCTCACCTGAGCTCTCTTTAGAGTGCGCGAGAGGATGAGCACAAGATTAGGTGGCTAGAGAAGCCCAGAGCCCCAGTGTTCTTAGGCCTACAAAAGAGCTTCCAAGGAAGGGTGCTGGCTAGCAAGAGCTTTCAGTGCTGGCACTTTTCATCTCTGAGCAATTGCTGGACGTTTGCAATTTCTCAGCTCGTGTCTATGAGACGGAAAGAGAATGACCGTGACGTTTGGTGGGTAGAGAAGCGCAAAGCCACAGTGTTACTGCGCCTGTGAAAGCGCTTCCAAGGAAGGGTGCTGGCTAGCAACAGCTTTCAGTGCTGGCACTTTTCATCTCTGAGCAATTGCTGGACGTTTGCAATTTCTCACCTGAGCTCTCTTTAGAGTGCGCGAGAGGATGAGCAGAAGATGAGGTGGCTAGAGAAGCCCAGAGCCCCAGTGTTCTTAGGCCTACAAAAGCGCTTCCAAGGAAGGGTGCTGGCTAGCAACAGCTTTCAGTGCTGGCACTTTTCATCTCTGAGCAATTGCTGGACGTTTGCAATTTCTCAGCTCGTGTCTACGAGTTGGAAAGAGAAGGACCGTGACGTTTGGTGGCTAGAGAAGCGCAAAGCCCCAGTGTTGCTGCGCCTGTGAAAGCGCTTCCAAGGAAGGGTGCTGGCTAGCAACAGCTTTCAGTGCTGGCACTTTTCATCTCTGAGCAATTGCTGGACGTTTGCAATTTCTCACCTGTGCTCTCTTTAGAGTGCGCGAGAGGATGAGCAGAAGTTTAGTTGGCTAGAGAAGCCCAGAGCCCCAGTGTTCTTAGGCCTACAAAAGCGCTTCCAAGGAAGGGTGCTGGCTAGCAACAGCTTTCAGTGCTGGCACTTTTCATCTCTGAGCAATTGCTGGACGTTTGCAATTTCTCAGCTCGTGTCTACGAGACGGAAAGAGAAGGACCGTGACGTTTGGTGGGTAGAGAAGCGCAAAGCCCCAGTGTTGCTGCGCCTGTGAAAGCGCTTCCAAGGAAGGGTGCTGGCTAGCAAGAGCTTTCAGTGCTGGCACTTTTCATCTCTGAGCAATTGCTGGACGTTTGCAATTTCTCAGCTCGTGTCTACCGACGGAAAGAGAAGGACCGTGACGTTTGGTGGGTAGAGAAGCGCAAAGCCCCAGTCTTACTGCGCCTGTGAAAGTGCTTCCAAGGAAGGGTGCTGGCTAGCAACAGCTTTCAGTGCTGGCACTTTTCATCTCTGAGCAATTGCTCGACGTTTGCAATTTCTCAGCTCGTGGCTAGGAGACGGAAAGAGAATGACGGTGACGTTTGGTGGCTAGAGAAGCGCAAAGCCCCAGTGTTGCTGCGCCTGTGAAAGCGCTTCCAAGGAAGGGGGCTGGCTAGCAAGAGCTTTCAGTGCTGGCACTTTTCATCTCTGAGCAATTGCTGGACGTTTGCAATTTCTCACCTGAGCTCTCTTTAGAGTGCGCGAGAGGATGAGCAGAAGATGAGGTGGCTAGAGAAGCCCAGAGCCCCAGTGTTCTAAGGCCTACAAAAGCGCTTCCAAGGAAGGGTGCTGGCTAGCAACAGCTTTCAGTGCTGGCACTTTTCATCTCTGAGCAATTGCTCGACGTTTGCAATTTCTCAGCTCGTGTCTACGAGACGGAAAGAGAATGACCGTGACATTTGATGGGTAGAGAAGCGCAAAGCCCCAGTGTTGCTGCGCCTGTGAAAGCGCTTCCAAGGAAGGGTGCTGGCTAGCAACAGCTTTCAGTGCTGGCACTTTTCACCTCTGAGCAATTGCTCGACGTTTGCAATTTCTCACCTGAGCTCTCTTTAGAGTGCGCGAGAGGATGAGCAGAAGATGAGGTGGCTAGAGAAGCCCAGAGCCCCAGTGTTCTTAGGCCTACAAAAGCGCTTCCAAGGAAGGGTGCTGGCTAGCAACAGCTTTCAGTGCTGGCACTTTTCATCTCTGAGCAATTGCTCGACGTTTGCAATTTCTCAGCTCGTGTCTACGAGACGGAAAGAGAAGGACCGTGACATTTGGTGCGTAGAGAAGCGCAAAGCCCCAGTGTTACTGCGCCTGTGAAAGCGCTTCCAAGGAAGGGTGATGGCTAGCAACAGCTTTCAGTGCTGGCACTTTTCATCTCAGCAATTGCTGGACGTTTGCAATTTCTCAGCTCGTGTCTACGAGATGGAAAGAGAATGACCGTGACGTTTGGTGGGTAGAGAAGCGCAAAGCCCCAGTGTTGCTGCGCCTGTGAAAGCGCTTCCAAGGAAGGGTGCTGGCTAGCAACAGCTTTCAGTGCTGGCACTTTTCATCTCTGAGCAATTGCTGGACGTTTGCAATTTCTCAGCTCGTGTCTACGAGACGGAAAGAGAATGACCGTGACGTTTGGTGCGTATAGAAGCGCAAAGCCCCAGTGTTACTGCGCCTGTGAAAGCGCTTCCAAGGAAGGGTGCTGGCTAGCAACAGCTTTCAGTGCTGGCACTTTTCATCTCTGAGCAATTGCTCGACGTTTGCAATTTCTCAGCTCGTGTCTACGAGACGGAAAGAGAATGACAGTGACGTTTGGTGGGTAGAGAAGTGCAAAGCCCCAGTGTTGCTGCGCCTGTGAAAGCGCTTCCAAGGAAGGGTGCTGGCTAGCAACAGCTTTCAGTGCTGGCACTTTTCAGCTCTGAGCAATTGCTGGACGTTTGCAATTTCTCACCTGAGCTCTCTTTAGAGTGCGCGAGAGGATGAGCAGAAGATGAGGTGGCTAGAGAAGCCCAGAGCCCCACTGTTCTTAGGCCTACAAAAGCGCTTCCAAGGAAGGGTGCTGGCTAGCAACAGCTTTCAGTGCTGGCACTTTTCATCTCTGAGCAATTGCTGGACGTTTGCAATTTCTCAGCTCGTGTCTAGGAGACGGAAAGAGAAGGACCGTGACGTTTGGTGGGTAGAGAAGCGCAAAGCCCCAGTGTTGCTGCGCCTGTGAAAGCGCTTCCAAGGAAGGGTGCTGGCTAGCAAGAGCTTTCAGTGCTGGCACTTTTCATCTCTGAGCAATTGCTCGACATTTGCAATTTCTCACCTGTGCTCTCTTTAGAGTGCGCGAGAGGATGAGCAGAAGATGAGGTGGCTAGAGAAGCCCAGAGCCCCAGTGTTCTTAGGCCTACAAAAGCGCTTCCAAGGAAGGGTGCTGGCTAGCAACAGCTTTCAGTGCTGGCACTTTTCATCTCTGAGCAATTGCTCGACGTTTGCAATTTCTCGGCTCGTGTCTACGAGACGGAAAGAGAAGGACCGTGACGTTTGGTGGGTAGAGAAGCGCAAAGCCCCAGTGTTGCTGCGCCTGTGAAAGCGCTTCCAAGGAAGGGTGCTGGCTAGCAAGAGCTTTCAGTGCTGGCACTTTTCATCTCTGAGCAATTGCTGGACGTTTGCAATTTCTCAGCTCGTGTCTAGGAGACGGAAAGAGAATGACTGTGACGTTTGGTGGCTAGAGAAGCGCAAAGCCCCAGTGTTGCTGCGCCTGTGAAAGCGCTTCCAAGGAAGGGTGCTGGCTAGCAACAGCTTTCAGTGCTGGCACTTTTCTTCTCTGAGCAATTGCTGGACGTTTGCAATTTCTCACCTGAGCTCTCTTTAGAGTGCGCGAGAATATGAGCAGAAGATTAGGTGGCTAGAGAAGCCCAGAGCCCCAGTGTTCTAAGGGCTACAAAAGCGCTTCCAAGGAAGGGTGCTGGCTAGCAACAGCTTTCAGTGCTGGCACTTTTCATCTCTGAGCAATTGCTGGACGTTTGCAATTTCTCAGCTCGTGTCTACGAGACGGAAAGAGAAGGACCGTGACGTTTGGTGCGTATAGAAGCGCAAAGCCCCAGTGTTGCTGCGCCTGTGAAAGCGCTTCCAAGGAAGGGTGCTGGCTAGCAAGAGCTTTCAGTGCTGGCACTTTTCATCTCCGAGAAATTGCTCGACGTTTGCAATTTCTCAGCTCGTGTCTACGAGGCGGAAAGAGAAGGACCGTGACGTTTGGTGGGTAGAGAAGTGCAAAGCCCCAGTGTTGCTGCGCCTGTGAAAGCGCTTCCAAGGAAGGGTGCTGGCTAGCAACAGCTTTCAGTGCTGGCACTTTTCTTCTCTGAGCAATTGCTGGATGTTTGCAATTTCTCACCTGAGCTCTCTTTAGAGTGCGCGAGAGGATGAGCAGAAGATGAGGTGGCTAGAGAAGCCCAGAGCCCCAGTGTTCTTAGGCCTACAAAAGCGCTTCCAAGGAAGGGTGCTGGCTAGCAACAGCTTTCAGTGCTGGCACTTTTCAGCTCTGAGCAATTGCTGGACGTTTGCAATTTCTCACCTGAGCTCTCTTTAGAGTGCGCGAGAGGATGAGCACAAGATTAGGTGGCTAGAGAAGCCCAGAGCCCCAGTGTTCTTAGGCCTACAAAAGAGCTTCCAAGGAAGGGTGCTGGCTAGCAAGAGCTTTCAGTGCTGGCACTTTTCATCTCTGAGCAATTGCTCGACGTTTGCAATTTCTCAGCTCGTGTCTATGAGACGGAAAGAGAATGACCGTGACGTTTGGTGGGTAGAGAAGCGCAAAGCCCCAGTGTTGCTGCGCCTGTGAAAGCGCTTCCAAGGAAGGGTGCTGGCTAGCAAGAGCTTTCAGTGCTGGCACTTTTCAGCTCTGAGCAATTGCTGGACGTTTGCAATTTCTCAGCTCGTGTCTACCGACGGAAAGAGAAGGACCGTGACGTTTGGTGGGTAGAGAAGCGCAAAGCCACAGTGTTACTGCGCCTGTAAAGCGCTTCCAAGGAAGGGTGCTGGCTAGCAACAGCTTTCAGTGCTGGCACTTTTCATCTCTGAGCAATTGCTGGACGTTTGCAATTTCTCACCTGAGCTCTCTTTAGAGTGCGCGAGAGGATGAGCAGAAGATGAGGTGGCTAGAGAAGCCCAGAGCCCCAGTGTTCTTAGGCCTACAAAAGCGCTTCCAAGGAAGGGTGCTGGCTAGCAACAGCTTTCAGTGCTGGCACTTTTCATCTCTGAGCAATTGCTGGACGTTTGCAATTTCTCAGCTCGTGTCTACGAGTTGGAAAGAGAAGGACCGTGACGTTTGGTGGCTAGAGAAGCGCAAAGCCCCAGTGTTGCTGCGCCTGTGAAAGCGCTTCCAAGGAAGGGTGCTGGCTAGCAACAGCTTTCAGTGCTGGCACTTTTCATCTCTGAGCAATTGCTGGACGTTTGCAATTTCTCACCTGTGCTCTCTTTAGAGTGCGCGAGAGGATGAGCAGAAGTTTAGTTGGCTAGAGAAGCCCAGAGCCCCAGTGTTCTTAGGCCTACAAAAGCGCTTCCAAGGAAGGGTGCTGGCTAGCAACAGCTTTCAGTGCTGGCACTTTTCATCTCTGAGCAATTGCTGGACGTTTGCAATTTCTCAGCTCGTGTCTACGAGACGGAAAGAGAAGGACCGTGACGTTTGGTGGGTAGAGAAGCGCAAAGCCCCAGTGTTGCTGCGCCTGTGAAAGCGCTTCCAAGGAAGGGTGCTGGCTAGCAAGAGCTTTCAGTGCTGGCACTTTTCATCTCTGAGCAATTGCTGGACGTTTGCAATTTCTCAGCTCGTGTCTACCGACGGAAAGAGAAGGACCGTGACGTTTGGTGGGTAGAGAAGCGCAAAGCCCCAGTCTTACTGCGCCTGTGAAAGTGCTTCCAAGGAAGGGTGCTGGCTAGCAACAGCTTTCAGTGCTGGCACTTTTCATCTCTGAGCAATTGCTCGACGTTTGCAATTTCTCAGCTCGTGGCTAGGAGACGGAAAGAGAATGACGGTGACGTTTGGTGGCTAGAGAAGCGCAAAGCCCCAGTGTTGCTGCGCCTGTGAAAGCGCTTCCAAGGAAGGGGGCTGGCTAGCAAGAGCTTTCAGTGCTGGCACTTTTCATCTCTGAGCAATTGCTGGACGTTTGCAATTTCTCACCTGAGCTCTCTTTAGAGTGCGCGAGAGGATGAGCAGAAGATGAGGTGGCTAGAGAAGCCCAGAGCCCCAGTGTTCTAAGGCCTACAAAAGCGCTTCCAAGGAAGGGTGCTGGCTAGCAACAGCTTTCAGTGCTGGCACTTTTCATCTCTGAGCAATTGCTCGACGTTTGCAATTTCTCAGCTCGTGTCTACGAGACGGAAAGAGAATGACCGTGACATTTGATGGGTAGAGAAGCGCAAAGCCCCAGTGTTGCTGCGCCTGTGAAAGCGCTTCCAAGGAAGGGTGCTGGCTAGCAACAGCTTTCAGTGCTGGCACTTTTCACCTCTGAGCAATTGCTCGACGTTTGCAATTTCTCACCTGAGCTCTCTTTAGAGTGCGCGAGAGGATGAGCAGAAGATGAGGTGGCTAGAGAAGCCCAGAGCCCCAGTGTTCTTAGGCCTACAAAAGCGCTTCCAAGGAAGGGTGCTGGCTAGCAACAGCTTTCAGTGCTGGCACTTTTCATCTCTGAGCAATTGCTCGACGTTTGCAATTTCTCAGCTCGTGTCTACGAGACGGAAAGAGAAGGACCGTGACATTTGGTGCGTAGAGAAGCGCAAAGCCCCAGTGTTACTGCGCCTGTGAAAGCGCTTCCAAGGAAGGGTGATGGCTAGCAACAGCTTTCAGTGCTGGCACTTTTCATCTCAGCAATTGCTGGACGTTTGCAATTTCTCAGCTCGTGTCTACGAGATGGAAAGAGAATGACCGTGACGTTTGGTGGGTAGAGAAGCGCAAAGCCCCAGTGTTGCTGCGCCTGTGAAAGCGCTTCCAAGGAAGGGTGCTGGCTAGCAAGAGCTTTCAGTGCTGGCACTTTTCATCTCTGAGCAATTGCTGGACGTTTACAATTTCTCAGCTCGTGTCTACGAGACGGAAAGAGAATGACCGTGACGTTTGGTGCGTATAGAAGCGCAAAGCCCCAGTGTTACTGCGCCTGTGAAAGCGCTTCCAAGGAAGGGTGCTGGCTAGCAACAGCTTTCAGTGCTGGCACTTTTCATCTCTGAGCAATTGCTCGACGTTTGCAATTTCTCAGCTCGTGTCTACGAGACGGAAAGAGAATGACAGTGACGTTTGGTGGGTAGAGAAGTGCAAAGCCCCAGTGTTGCTGCGCCTGTGAAAGCGCTTCCAAGGAAGGGTGCTGGCTAGCAACAGCTTTCAGTGCTGGCACTTTTCTTCTCTGAGCAATTGCTGGACGTTTGCAATTTCTCACCTGAGCTCTCTTTAGAGTGCGCGAGAGGATGAGCAGAAGATGAGGTGGCTAGAGAAGCCCAGAGCCCCAGTGTTCTTAGGCCTACAAAAGCGCTTCCAAGGAAGGGTGCTGGCTAGCAACAGCTTTCAGTGCTGGCACTTTTCATCTCTGAGCAATTGCTCGACGTTTGCAATTTCTCAGCTCGTGTCTACGAGGAGGAAAGAGAAGGACCGTGACGTTTGGTGGGTAGAGAAGCGCAAAGCCCCACTGTTACTGCGCCTGTGAAAGCGCTTCCAAGGAAGGGTGCTGGCTAGCAACAGCTTTCAGTGCTGGCACTTTTCATCTCTGAGCAATTGCTCGACGTTTGTAATTTCTCACCTGAGCTCTCTTCAGAGTGCGCGAGAGGATGAGCAGAAGATTAGGTGGCTAGAGAAGCCCAGAGCCCCAGTGTTCTGAGGCCTACAAAAGCGCTTCCAAGGAAGGGTGCTGGCTAGCAACAGCTTTCAGTGCTGGCACTTTTCAGCTCTGAGCAATTGCTCGACGTTTGCAATTTCTCAGCTCGTTTCTACGAGACGGAAAGAGAAGGACCATGACGTTTGGTGCGTATAGAAGCGCAAAGCCCCAGTGTTGCTGCGCCTGTGAAAGCGCTTCCAAGGAAGGGTGCTGGCTAGCAACAGCTTTCAGTGCTGGCACTTTTCATCTCTGAGCAATTGCTCGACGTTTGCAATTTCTCACCTGAGCTCTCTTTAGAGTGCGCGAGAGGATGAGCAGAAGATGAGGTGGCTAGAGAAGCCCAGAGCCCCAGTGTTCTTAGGCCTACAAAAGCGCTTCCAAGGAAGGGTGCTGGCTAGCAACAGCTTTCAGTGCTGGCACTTTTCAGCTCTGAGCAATTGCTCGACGTTTGCAATTTCTCAGCTCGTGTCTACGAGACGGAAAGAGAAGGACCGTGACGTTTGGTGCGTATAGAAGGGCAAAGCCCCAGTGTTGCTGCGCCTGTGAAAGCGCTTCCAAGGAAGGGTGCTGGCTAGCAACAGCTTTCAGTGCTGGCACTTTTCATCTCTGAGCAATTGCTCGACGTTTGCAATTTCTCAGCTCGTGTCCACGAGGCGGAAAGAGAAGGACTGTGACGTTTGGTGCGTATAGAAGCGCAAAGCCCCAGTGTTACTGCGCCTGTGAAAGCGCTTCCAAGGAAGGGTGCTGGCTAGCAACAGCTTTCAGTGCTGGCACTTTTCATCTCTGAGCAATTGCTCGACGTTTGCGATTTCTCACCTGAGCTCTCTTCAGAGTGCGCGAGAGGATGAGCAGAAGATGAGGTGGCTAGAGAAGCCCAGAGCCCCAGTGTTCTAAGGCCTACAAAAGCGCTTCCAAGGAAGGGTGCTGGCTAGCAACAGCTTTCAGTGCTGGCACTTTTCATCTCTGAGCAATTGCTCGACGTTTGCAATTTCTCAGCTCGTGTCTACGAGACGGAAAGAGAAGGACCGTGACGTTTGGTGGGTAGAGAAGCGCAAAGCCCCAGTGTTGCTGCGCCTGTGAAAGCGCTTCCAAGGAAGGGTGCTGGCTAGCAACAGCTTTCAGTGCTGGCACTTTTCATCTCTGAGCAATTGCTCGACGTTTGCAATTTCTCAGCTCGTGTCTACCGACGGAAAGAGAAGGACCGTGACGTTTGGTGGCTAGAGAAGCGCAAAGCCCCAGTGTTACTGCGCCTGTAAAGCGCTTCCAAGGAAGGGTGCTGGCTAGCAAGAGCTTTCAGTGCTGGCACTTTTCATCTCTGAGCAATTGCTCGACGTTTGCAATTTCTCAGCTCGTGTCTACGAGACGGAAAGAGAAGGACCGTGACGTTTGGTGCGTATAGAAGCGCAAAGCCCCAGTGGTACTGCGCCTGTGAAAGCGCTTCCAAGGAAGGGTGCTGGCTAGCAAGAGCTTTCAGTGCTGGCACTTTTCATCTCTGAGCAATTGCTCGACGTTTGCAATTTCTCACCTGAGCTCTCTTTAGAGTGCGCGAGAGGATGAGTAGAAGATGAGGTGGCTAGAGAAGCCCAGAGCCCCAGTGTTCTTAGGCCTACAAAAGCGCTTCCAAGGAAGGGTGCTGGCTAGCAACAGCTTTCAGTGCTGGCACTTTTCAGCTCTGAGCAATTGCTGGACGTTTGCAATTTCTCAGCTCGTGTCTACCGACGGAAAGAGAATGACCGTGACGTTTGGTGGGTAGAGAAGCGCAAAGCCCCAGTGTTGCTGCGCCTGTGAAAGCGCTTCCAAGGAAGGGTGCTGGCTAGCAAGAGCTTTCAGTGCTGGCACTTTTCTTCTCTGAGCAATTGCTCGACGTTTGCAATTTCTCACCTGTGCTCTCTTTAGAGTGCGCGAGAGGATGAGTAGAAGATGAGGTGGCTAGAGAAGCCCAGAGCCCCAGTGTTCTTAGGCCTACAAAAGCGCTTCCAAGGAAGGGTGCTGGCTAGCAACAGCTTTCAGTGCTGGCACTTTTCATCTCTGAGCAATTGCTCGACGTTTGCAATTTCTCACCTGAGCTCTCTTTAGAGTGCGCGAGAGTACGAGTAGAAGATGAGGTGGCTAGAGAAGCCCAGAGCCCCAGTGTTCTTAGGCCTACAAAAGCGCTTCCAAGGAAGGGTGCTGGCTAGCAACAGCTTTCAGTGCTGGCACTTTTCATCTCTGAGCAATTGCTCGACGTTTGCAATTTCTCACCTGAGCTCTCTTCAGAGTGCGCGAGAGGATGAGCAGAATATTAGGTGGATAGAGAAGCCCAGAGCCCCAGTGTTCTTAGGCCTACAAAAGCGCTTCCAAGGAAGGGGGCTGGCTAGCAACAGCTTTCAGTGCTGGCACTTTTCATCTCTGAGCAATTGCTCGACGTTTGCAATTTCTCAGCTCGTGTCTACGAGACGGAAAGAGAAGGACCGGGACATTTGGTGGGTAGAGAAGCGCAAAGCCCCAGTGTTACTGCGCCTGTGAAAGCGCTTCCAAGGAAGGGTGCTGGCTAGCAACAGCTTTCAGTGCTGGCACTTTTCATCTCCGAGCAATTGCTCGACGTTTGCAATTTCTCAGCTCGTGTCTACGAGACGGAAAGAGAAGGACCATGACGTTTGGTGGGTAGAGAAGTGCAAAGCCCCAGTGTTGCTGCGCCTGTGAAAGCGCTTCCAAGGAAGGGTGCTGGCTAGCAACAGCTTCCAGTGCTGGCACTTTTCATCTCAGCAATTGCTCGACGTTTGCAATTTCTCAGCTCGTGTCTACGAGATGGAAAGAGAATGACCGTGACGTTTGGTGGCTAGAGAAGCGCAAAGCCCCAGTGTTGCTGCGCCTGTGAAAGCGCTTCCAAGGAAGGGTGCTGGCTAGCAAGAGCTTTCAGTGCTGGCACTTTTCAGCTCTGAGCAATTGCTCGACGTTTGCAATTTCTCAGCTCGTGTCTACGAGACGGAAAGAGAAGGACCGTGACGTTTGGTGGCTAGAGAAGTGCAAAGTCCCAGTGTTGCTGCGCCTGTGAAAGCGCTTCCAAGGAAGGGTGCTGGCTAGCAAGAGCTTTCAGTGCTGGCACTTTTCATCTCTGAGCAATTGCTGGACGTTTGCAATTTCTCACGTGAGCTCTCTTTAGAGTGCGCGAGAGGATGAGCAGAAGATGAGGTGGCTAGAGAAGCCCAGAGCCCCAGTGTTCTTAGGCCTACAAAAGCGCTTCCAAGGAAGGGTGCTGGCTAGCAACAGCTTTCAGTGCTGGCACTTTTCATCTCCGAGCAATTGCTCGACGTTTGCAATTTCTCAGCTCGTGTCTACGAGACGGAAAGAGAAGGACCGTGACGTTTGGTGGCTAGAGAAGCGCAAAGCCCCAGTGTTGCTGCGCCTGTGAAAGCGCTTCCAAGGAAGGGTGCTGGCTAGCAACAGCTTTCAGTGCTGGCACTTTTCAGCTCTGAGCAATTGCTCGACGTTTGCGATTTCTCAGCTCGTGTCTACGAGACGGAAAGAGAATGACCGTGACGTTTGGTGGCTAGAGAAGTGCAAAGTCCCAGTGTTGCTGCGCCTGTGAAAGCGCTTCCAAGGAAGGGTGCTGGCTAGCAAGAGCTTTCAGTGCTGGCACTTTTCATCTCTGAGCAATTGCTGGACGTTTGCAATTTCTCACGTGAGCTCTCTTTAGAGTGCGCGAGAGGATGAGCAGAAGATGAGGTGGCTAGAGAAGCCCAGAGCCCCAGTGTTCTTAGGCCTACAAAAGCGCTTCCAAGGAAGGGGGCTGGCTAGCAACAGCTTTCAGTGCTGGCACTTTTCATCTCTGAGCAATTGCTCGACGTTTGCAATTTCTCAGCTCGTGTCTACGAGGCGGAAAGAGAAGGACCGTGACGTTTGGTGGGTAGAGAAGCGCAAAGCCCCAGTGTTACTGCGCCTGTGAAAGCGCTTCCAAGGAAGGGTGCTGGCTAGCAACAGCTTTCAGTGCTGGCACTTTTCATCTCTGAGCAATTGCTCGACGTTTGCGATTTCTCACCTGAGCTCTCTTCAGAGTGCGCGAGAGGATGAGCAGAAGATGAGGTGGCTAGAGAAGCCCAGAGCCCCAGTGTTCTTAGGCCTACAAAAGCGCTTCCAAGGAAGGGTGCTGGCTAGCAACAGCTTTCAGTGCTGGCACTTTTCATCTCTGAGCAATTGCTCGACGTTTGCAATTTCTCGGCTCGTGTCTACGAGACGGAAAGAGAAGGACCGTGACGTTTGGTGGGTAGAGAAGCGCAAAGCCCCAGTGTTGCTGCGCCTGTGAAAGCGCTTCCAAGGAAGGGTGCTGGCTAGCAACAGCTTTCAGTGCTGGCACTTTTCATCTCTGAGCAATTGCTCGACGTTTGCAATTTCTCAGCTCGTGTCTACGAGACGGAAAGAGAAGGACCGTGACGTTTGGTGGGTAGAGAAGCGCAAAGCCCCAGTGTTACTGCGCCTGTAAAGCGCTTCCAAGGAAGGGTGCTGGCTAGCAACAGCTTTCAGTGCTGGCACTTTTCAGCTCTGAGCAATTGCTCGACGTTTGCAATTTCTCAGCTCGTGTCTACGAGACGGAAAGAGAAGGACCGTGACGTTTGGTGCGTATAGAAGCGCAAAGCCCCAGTGGTACTGCGCCTGTGAAAGCGCTTCCAAGGAAGGGTGCTGGCTAGCAACAGCTTTCAGTGCTGGCACTTTTCGTCTCTGAGCAATTGCTCGACGTTTGCAATTTCTCACCTGAGCTCTCTTTAGAGTGCGCGAGAGGATGAGCAGAAGATGAGGTGGCTAGAGAAGCCCAGAGCCCCAGTGTTCTTAGGCCTACAAAAGCGCTTCCAAGGAAGGGTGCTGGCTAGCAACAGCTTTCAGTGCTGGCACTTTTCAGCTCTGAGCAATTGCTGGACGTTTGCAATTTCTCAGCTCGTGTCTACCGACGGAAATAGAAGGACCGTGACGTTTGGTGGGTAGAGAAGCGCAAAGCCCCAGTGTTGCTGCACCTGTGAAAGCGCTTCCAAGGAAGGGTGCTGGCTAGCAAGAGCTTTCAGTGCTGGCACTTTTCATCTCTGAGCAATTGCTGGACGTTTGCAATTTCTCACCTGTGCTCTCTTTAGAGTGCGCGAGAGGATGAGTAGAAGATGAGGTGGCTAGAGAAGCCCAGAGCCCCAGTGTTCTTAGGCCTACAAAAGCGCTTCCAAGGAAGGGTGCTGGCTAGCAACAGCTTTCAGTGCTGGCACTTTTCATCTCTGAGCAATTGCTCGACGTTTGCAATTTCTCACCTGAGCTCTCTTTAGAGTGCGCGAGAGGACGAGTAGAAGATGAGGTGGCTAGAGAAGCCCAGAGCCCCAGTGTTCTTAGGCCTACAAAAGCGCTTCCAAGGAAGGGTGCTGGCTAGCAACAGCTTTCAGTGCTGGCACTTTTCATCTCCGAGCAATTGCTCGACGTTTGCAATTTCTCAGCTCGTGTCTAGGAGACGGAAAGAGAAGGACCATGACGTTTGGTGGGTAGAGAAGTGCAAAGCCCCAGTGGTACTGCGCCTGTGAAAGCGCTTCCAAGGAAGGGTGCTGGCTAGCAACAGCTTTCAGTGCTGGCACTTTTCAGCTCTGAGCAATTGCTGGATGTTTGCAATTTCTCACCTGAGCTCTCTTTAGAGTGCGCGAGAGGATGAGCAGAAGATGAGGTGGCTAGAGAAGCCCAGAGCCCCAGTGTTCTTAGGCCTACAAAAGCGCTTCCAAGGAAGGGTGCTGGCTAGCAACAGCTTTCAGTGCTGGCACTTTTCAGCTCTGAGCAATTGCTCGACGTTTGCAATTTCTCAGCTCGTGTCTAGGAGACGGAAAGAGAAGGACCGTGACATTTGGTGGGTAGAGAAGCGCAAAGCCCCAGTGTTACTGCGCCTGTGAAAGCGCTTCCAAGGAAGGGTGCTGGCTAGCAACAGCTTCCAGTGCTGGCACTTTTCATCTCAGCAATTGCTCGACGTTTGCAATTTCTCAGCTCGTGTCTACGAGATGGAAAGAGAATGACCGTGACGTTTGGTGGCTAGAGAAGCGCAAAGCCCCAGTGTTGCTGCGCCTGTGAAAGCGCTTCCAAGGAAGGCTGCTGGCTAGCAAGAGCTTTCAGTGCTGGCACTTTTCATCTCTGAGCAATTGCTCGACGTTTGCAATTTCTCAGCTCGTGTCTACGAGGCGGAAAGAGAAGGACCGTGACGTTTGGTGCGTATAGAAGCGCAAAGCCCCAGTGGTACTGCGCCTGTGAAAGCGCTTCCAAGGAAGGGTGCTGGCTAGCAACAGCTTTCAGTGCTGGCACTTTTCGTCTCTGAGCAATTGCTCGACGTTTGCAATTTCTCACCTGAGCTCTCTTTAGAGTGCGCGAGAGGATGAGCAGAAGATGAGGTGGCTAGAGAAGCCCAGAGCCCCAGTGTTCTTAGGCCTACAAAAGCGCTTCCAAGGAAGGGTGCTGGCTAGCAACAGCTTTCAGTGCTGGCACTTTTCATCTCTGAGCAATTGCTCGACGTTTGCAATTTCTCGGCTCGTGTCTACGAGACGGAAAGAGAAGGACCGTGACGTTTGGTGGGTAGAGAAGCGCAAAGCCCCAGTGTTGCTGCGCCTGTGAAAGCGCTTCCAAGGAAGGGTGCTGGCTAGCAACAGCTTTCAGTGCTGGCACTTTTCATCTCTGAGCAATTGCTCGACGTTTGCAATTTCTCAGCTCGTGTCTACCGACGGAAAGAGAAGGACCGTGACGTTTGGTGGGTAGAGAAGCGCAAAGCCCCAGTGTTACTGCGCCTGTAAAGCGCTTCCAAGGAAGGGTGCTGGCTAGCAACAGCTTTCAGTGCTGGCACTTTTCATCTCTGAGCAATTGCTCGACGTTTGCAATTTCTCAGCTCGTGTCTACGAGACGGAAAGAGAAGGACCGTGACGTTTGGTGCGTATAGAAGCGCAAAGCCCCAGTGGTACTGCGCCTGTGAAAGCGCTTCCAAGGAAGGGTGCTGGCTAGCAACAGCTTTCAGTGCTGGCACTTTTCGTCTCTGAGCAATTGCTCGACGTTTGCAATTTCTCACCTGAGCTCTCTTTAGAGTGCGCGAGAGGATGAGCAGAAGATGAGGTGGCTAGAGAAGCCCAGAGCCCCAGTGTTCTTAGGCCTACAAAAGCGCTTCCAAGGAAGGGTGCTGGCTAGCAACAGCTTTCAGTGCTGGCACTTTTCAGCTCTGAGCAATTGCTGGACGTTTGCAATTTCTCAGCTCGTGTCTACCGACGGAAATAGAAGGACCGTGACGTTTGGTGGGTAGAGAAGCGCAAAGCCCCAGTGTTGCTGCACCTGTGAAAGCGCTTCCAAGGAAGGGTGCTGGCTAGCAAGAGCTTTCAGTGCTGGCACTTTTCATCTCTGAGCAATTGCTGGACGTTTGCAATTTCTCACCTGTGCTCTCTTTAGAGTGCGCGAGAGGATGAGTAGAAGATGAGGTGGCTAGAGAAGCCCAGAGCCCCAGTGTTCTTAGGCCTACAAAAGCGCTTCCAAGGAAGGGTGCTGGCTAGCAACAGCTTTCAGTGCTGGCACTTTTCATCTCTGAGCAATTGCTCGACGTTTGCAATTTCTCACCTGAGCTCTCTTTAGAGTGCGCGAGAGGACGAGTAGAAGATGAGGTGGCTAGAGAAGCCCAGAGCCCCAGTGTTCTTAGGCCTACAAAAGCGCTTCCAAGGAAGGGTGCTGGCTAGCAACAGCTTTCAGTGCTGGCACTTTTCATCTCCGAGCAATTGCTCGACGTTTGCAATTTCTCAGCTCGTGTCTAGGAGACGGAAAGAGAAGGACCATGACGTTTGGTGGGTAGAGAAGTGCAAAGCCCCAGTGGTACTGCGCCTGTGAAAGCGCTTCCAAGGAAGGGTGCTGGCTAGCAACAGCTTTCAGTGCTGGCACTTTTCAGCTCTGAGCAATTGCTGGATGTTTGCAATTTCTCACCTGAGCTCTCTTTAGAGTGCGCGAGAGGATGAGCAGAAGATGAGGTGGCTAGAGAAGCCCAGAGCCCCAGTGTTCTTAGGCCTACAAAAGCGCTTCCAAGGAAGGGTGCTGGCTAGCAAGAGCTTTCAGTGCTGGCACTTTTCATCTCTGAGCAATTGCTCGACGTTTGCAATTTCTCAGCTCGTGTCTAGGAGACGGAAAGAGAAGGACCGTGACATTTGGTGGGTAGAGAAGCGCAAAGCCCCAGTGTTACTGCGCCTGTGAAAGCGCTTCCAAGGAAGGGTGCTGGCTAGCAACAGCTTCCAGTGCTGGCACTTTTCATCTCAGCAATTGCTCGACGTTTGCAATTTCTCAGCTCGTGTCTACGAGACGGAAAGAGAATGACCGTGACGTTTGGTGGCTAGAGAAGCGCAAAGCCCCAGTGTTGCTGCGCCTGTGAAAGCGCTTCCAAGGAAGGGTGCTGGCTAGCAAGAGCTTTCAGTGCTGGCACTTTTCATCTCTGAGCAATTGCTCGACGTTTGCAATTTCTCAGCTCGTGTCTACGAGACGGAGAGATAGTGACCGTGAAGTTTGGTGGGTAGAGAAGCGCAAAGCCCCAGTGTTGCTGCGCCTGTGAAAGCGCTTCCAAGGAAGGGTGCTGGCTAGCAAGAGCTTTCAGTGCTGGCACTTTTCATCTCTGAGCAATTGCTCGACGTTTGCAATTTCTCACCTGAGCTCTCTTTAGAGTGCGCGAGAGGATGAGCAGAAGATGAGGTGGCTAGAGAAGCCCAGAGCCCCAGTGTTCTTAGGCCTACAAAAGCGCTTCCAAGGAAGGGTGCTGGCTAGCAAGAGCTTTCAGTGCTGGCACTTTTCATCTCTGAGCAATTGCTCGACGTTTGCAATTTCTCAGCTCGTGTCTACGAGGCGGAAAGAGAAGGACCGTGACGTTTGGTGCGTATAGAAGCGCAAAGCCCCAGTGGTACTGCGCCTGTGAAAGCGCTTCCAAGGAAGGGTGCTGGCTAGCAACAGCTTTCAGTGCTGGCACTTTTCGTCTCTGAGCAATTGCTCGACGTTTGCAATTTCTCACCTGAGCTCTCTTTAGAGTGCGCGAGAGGATGAGCAGAAGATGAGGTGGCTAGAGAAGCCCAGAGCCCCACTGTTCTTAGGCCTACAAAAGCGCTTCCAAGGAAGGGTGCTGGCTAGCAACAGCTTTCAGTGCTGGCACTTTTCATCTCTGAGCAATTGCTCGACGTTTGCAATTTCTCAGCTCGTGTCTACGAGGCGGAAAGAGAAGGACCGTGACGTTTGGTGGGTAGAGAAGCGCAAAGCCCCAGTGTTGCTGCGCCTGTGAAAGCGCTTCCAAGGAAGGGTGCTGGCTAGCAACAGCTTTCAGTGCTGGCACTTTTCATCTCTGAGCAATTGCTGGACGTTTGCAATTTCTCAGCTCGTGTCTACGAGACGGAAAGAGAAGGACCGTGACGTTTGGTGGGTAGAGAAGCGCAAAGCCCCAGTGTTACTGCGCCTGTGAAAGCGCTTCCAAGGAAGGGTGCTGGCTAGCAAGAGCTTTCAGTGCTGGCACTTTTCATCTCTGAGCAATTGCTCGACGTTTGCAATTTCTCACCTGAGCTCTCTTCAGAGTGCGCGAGAGGATGAGCAGAAGATGAGGTGGCTAGAGAAGCCCAGAGCCCCAGTGTTCTTAGGCCTACAAAAGCGCTTCCAAGGAAGGGTGCTGGCTAGCAACAGCTTTCAGTGCTGGCACTTTTCACCTCTGAGCAATTGCTCGACGTTTGCAATTTCTCAGCTCGTGTCTACGAGACGGAAAGAGAAGGACCGTGACGTTTGGTGCGTATAGAAGCGCAAAGCCCCAGTGTTGCTGCGCCTGTGAAAGCGCTTCCAAGGAAGGGTGCTGGCTAGCAACAGCTTTCAGTGCTGGCACTTTTCATCTCTGAGCAATTGCTGGACGTTTGCAATTTCTCACCTGAGCTCTCTTTAGAGTGCGCGAGAGGATGAGCAGAAGATGAGGTGGCTAGAGAAGCCCAGAGCCCCAGTGTTCTAAGGGCTACAAAAGCGCTTCCAAGGAAGGGTGCTGGCTAGCAAGAGCTTTCAGTGCTGGCACTTTTCATCTCTGAGCAATTGCTGGACGTTTGCAATTTCTCAGCTCGTGTCTACGAGACGGAAAGAGAATGACCGTGACATTTGATGGGTAGAGAAGCGCAAAGCCCCAGTGTTGCTGCGCCTGTGAAAGCGCTTCCAAGGAAGGGTGCTGGCTAGCAAGAGCTTTCAGTGCTGGCACTTTTCATCTCTGAGCAATTGCTCGACGTTTGCAATTTCTCAGCTCGTGTCTACGAGACGGAAAGAGAAGGACCGTGACGTTTGGTGCGTATAGAAGCGCAAAGCCCCAGTGTTGCTGCGCCTGTGAAAGCGCTTCCAAGGAAGGGTGCTGGCTAGCAACAGCTTTCAGTGCTGGCACTTTTCATCTCTGAGCAATTGCTGGACGTTTGCAATTTCTCACCTGAGCTCTCTTTAGAGTGCGCGAGAGGATGAGCAGAAGATGAGGTGGCTAGAGAAGCCCAGAGCCCCAGTGTTCTTAGGCCTACAAAAGCGCTTCCAAGGAAGGGTGCTGGCTAGCAACAGCTTTCAGTGCTGGCACTTTTCATCTCTGAGCAATTGCTCGACGTTTGCAATTTCTCAGCTCGTGTCTACGAGACGGAAAGAGAAGGACCGTGACGTTTGGTGCGTATAGAAGGGCAAAGCCCCAGTGTTGCTGCGCCTGTGAAAGCGCTTCCAAGGAAGGGTGCTGGCTAGCAAGAGCTTTCAGTGCTGGCACTTTTCATCTCTGAGCAATTGCTCGACGTTTGCAATTTCTCAGCTCGTGTCCACGAGGCGGAAAGAGAAGGACTGTGACGTTTGGTGCGTATAGAAGCGCAAAGCCCCAGTGTTACTGCGCCTGTGAAAGCGCTTCCAAGGAAGGGTGCTGGCTAGCAACAGCTTTCAGTGCTGGCACTTTTCATCTCTGAGCAATTGCTCGACGTTTGCGATTTCTCACCTGAGCTCTCTTCAGAGTGCGCGAGAGGATGAGCAGAAGATGAGGTGGCTAGAGAAGCCCAGAGCCCCAGTGTTCTTAGGGCTACAAAAGCGCTTCCAAGGAAGGGTGCTGGCTAGCAACAGCTTTCAGTGCTGGCACTTTTCATCTCTGAGCAATTGCTCGACGTTTGCAATTTGTCAGCTCGTGTCTACGAGGAGGAAAGAGAAGGACCGTGACGTTTGGTGGGTAGAGAAGCGCAAAGCCCCAGTGTTGCTGCGCCTGTGAAAGCGCTTCCAAGGAAGGGTGCTGGCTAGCAACAGCTTTCAGTGCTGGCACTTTTCATCTCTGAGCAATTGCTCGACGTTTGCAATTTCTCAGCTCGTGTCTACCGACGGAAAGAGAAGGACCGTGACGTTTGGTGGGTAGAGAAGCGCAAAGCCCCAGTGTTACTGCGCCTGTAAAGCGCTTCCAAGGAAGGGTGCTGGCTAGCAAGAGCTTTCAGTGCTGGCACTTTTCATCTCTGAGCAATTGCTGGACGTTTGCAATTTCTCAGCTCGTGTCTACGAGACGGAAAGAGAAGGACCGTGACGTTTGGTGCGTATAGAAGCGCAAAGCCCCAGTGGTACTGCGCCTGTGAAAGCGCTTCCAAGGAAGGGTGCTGGCTAGCAACAGCTTTCAGTGCTGGCACTTTTCATCTCTGAGCAATTGCTCGACGTTTGCAATTTCTCACCTGAGCTCTCTTTAGAGTGCGCGAGAGGATGAGTAGAAGATGAGGTGGCTAGAGAAGCCCAGAGCCCCAGTGTTCTTAGGCCTACAAAAGCGCTTCCAAGGAAGGGTGCTGGCTAGCAACAGCTTTCAGTGCTGGCACTTTTCAGCTCTGAGCAATTGCTGGACGTTTGCAATTTCTCAGCTCGTGTCTACCGACGGAAAGAGAAGGACCGTGACGTTTGGTGGCTAGAGAAGCGCAAAGCCCCAGTGTTGCTGCGCCTGTGAAAGCGCTTCCAAGGAAGGGTGCTGGCTAGCAAGAGCTTTCAGTGCTGGCACTTTTCATCTCTGAGCAATTGCTGGACGTTTGCAATTTCTCACCTGTGCTCTCTTTAGAGTGCGCGAGAGGATGAGTAGAAGATGAGGTGGCTAGAGAAGCCCAGAGCCCCAGTGTTCTTAGGCCTACAAAAGCGCTTCCAAGGAAGGGTGCTGGCTAGCAACAGCTTTCAGTGCTGGCACTTTTCATCTCTGAGCAATTGCTCGACGTTTGCAATTTTTCACCTGAGCTCTCTTTAGAGTGCGCGAGAGTACGAGTAGAAGATGAGGTGGCTAGAGAAGCCCAGAGCCCCAGTGTTCTTAGGCCTACAAAAGCGCTTCCAAGGAAGGGTGCTGGCTAGCAACAGCTTTCAGTGCTGGCACTTTTCATCTCTGAGCAATTGCTCGACGTTTGCAATTTCTCACCTGAGCTCTCTTCAGAGTGCGCGAGAGGATGAGCAGAATATTAGGTGGATAGAGAAGCCCAGAGCCCCAGTGTTCTAAGGGCTACAAAAGCGCTTCCAAGGAAGGGTGCTGGCTAGCAACAGCTTTCAGTGCTGGCACTTTTCATCTCTGAGCAATTGCTCGACGTTTGCAATTTCTCAGCTCGTGTCTACGAGACGGAAAGAGAAGGACCGGGACATTTGGTGGGTAGAGAAGCGCAAAGCCCCAGTGTTACTGCGCCTGTGAAAGCGCTTCCAAGGAAGGGTGCTGGCTAGCAACAGCTTTCAGTGCTGGCACTTTTCATCTCCGAGCAATTGCTCGACGTTTGCAATTTCTCAGCTCGTGTCTACGAGACGGAAAGAGAAGGACCATGACGTTTGGTAGGTAGAGAAGTGCAAAGCCCCAGTGTTGCTGCGCCTGTGAAAGCGCTTCCAAGGAAGGGTGCTGGCTAGCAACAGCTTCCAGTGCTGGCACTTTTCATCTCAGCAATTGCTCGACGTTTGCAATTTCTCAGCTCGTGTCTACGAGATGGAAAGAGAATGACCGTGACGTTTGGTGGCTAGAGAAGCGCAAAGCCCCAGTGTTACTGCGCCTGTGAAAGCGCTTCCAAGGAAGGGTGCTGGCTAGCAAGAGCTTTCAGTGCTGGCACTTTTCAGCTCTGAGCAATTGCTCGACGTTTGCAATTTCTCAGCTCGTGTCTACGAGACGGAAAGAGAATGACCGTGACGTTTGGTGGCTAGAGAAGTGCAAAGTCCCAGTGTTGCTGCGCCTGTGAAAGCGCTTCCAAGGAAGGGTGCTGGCTAGCAAGAGCTTTCAGTGCTGGCACTTTTCATCTCTGAGCAATTGCTGGACGTTTGCAATTTCTCACCTGAGCTCTCTTTAGAGTGCGCGAGAGGATGAGCAGAAGATGAGGTGGCTAGAGAAGCCCAGAGCCCCAGTGTTCTTAGGCCTACAAAAGCGCTTCCAAGGAAGGGTGCTGGCTAGCAACAGCTTTCAGTGCTGGCACTTTTCATCTCCGAGCAATTGCTCGACGTTTGCAATTTCTCAGCTCGTGTCTACGAGACGGAAAGAGAAGGACCGTGACGTTTGGTGGGTAGAGAAGCGCAAAGCCCCAGTGTTGCTGCGCCTGTGAAAGCGCTTCCAAGGAAGGGTGCTGGCTAGCAACAGCTTTCAGTGCTGGCACTTTTCATCTCTGAGCAATTGCTCGACGTTTGCGATTTCTCACCTGAGCTCTCTTCAGAGTGCGCGAGAGGATGAGCAGAAGATGAGGTGGCTAGAGAAGCCCAGAGCCCCAGTGTTCTTAGGCCTACAAAAGCGCTTCCAAGGAAGGGTGCTGGCTAGCAACAGCTTTCAGTGCTGGCACATTTCATCTCTGAGCAATTGCTCGACGTTTGCAATTTCTCGGCTCGTGTCTACGAGACGGAAAGAGAAGGACCGTGACGTTTGGTGGGTAGAGAAGCGCAAAGCCCCAGTGTTGCTGCGCCTGTGAAAGCGCTTCCAAGGAAGGGTGCTGGCTAGCAACAGCTTTCAGTGCTGGCACTTTTCATCTCTGAGCAATTGCTCGACGTTTGCAATTTCTCAGCTCGTGTCTACCGACGGAAAGAGAAGGACCGTGACGTTTGGTGGGTAGAGAAGCGCAAAGCCCCAGTGTTACTGCGCCTGTAAAGCGCTTCCAAGGAAGGGTGCTGGCTAGCAACAGCTTTCAGTGCTGGCACTTTTCAGCTCTGAGCAATTGCTCGACGTTTGCAATTTCTCAGCTCGTGTCTACGAGGCGGAAAGAGAAGGACCGTGACGTTTGGTGCGTATAGAAGCGCAAAGCCCCAGTGGTACTGCGCCTGTGAAAGCGCTTCCAAGGAAGGGTGCTGGCTAGCAACAGCTTTCAGTGCTGGCACTTTTCATCTCTGAGCAATTGCTCGACGTTTGCAATTTCTCACCTGAGCTCTCTTTAGAGTGCGCGAGAGGATGAGCAGAAGATGAGGTGGCTAGAGAAGCCCAGAGCCCCAGTGTTCTTAGGCCTACAAAAGCGCTTCCAAGGAAGGGTGCTGGCTAGCAACAGCTTTCAGTGCTGGCACTTTTCAGCTCTGAGCAATTGCTGGACGTTTGCAATTTCTCAGCTCGTGTCTACCGACGGAAATAGAAGGACCGTGACGTTTGGTGGGTAGAGAAGCGCAAAGCCCCAGTGTTGCTGCACCTGTGAAAGCGCTTCCAAGGAAGGGTGCTGGCTAGCAAGAGCTTTCAGTGCTGGCACTTTTCATCTCTGAGCAATTGCTGGACGTTTGCAATTTCTCACCTGTGCTCTCTTTAGAGTGCGCGAGAGGATGAGTAGAAGATGAGGTGGCTAGAGAAGCCCAGAGCCCCAGTGTTCTTAGGCCTACAAAAGCGCTTCCAAGGAAGGGTGCTGGCTAGCAACAGCTTTCAGTGCTGGCACTTTTCATCTCTGAGCAATTGCTCGACGTTTGCAATTTCTCACCTGAGCTCTCTTTAGAGTGCGCGAGAGGACGAGTAGAAGATGAGGTGGCTAGAGAAGCCCAGAGCCCCAGTGTTCTTAGGCCTACAAAAGCGCTTCCAAGGAAGGGTGCTGGCTAGCAACAGCTTTCAGTGCTGGCACTTTTCATCTCCGAGCAATTGCTCGACGTTTGCAATTTCTCAGCTCGTGTCTAGGAGACGGAAAGAGAAGGACCATGACGTTTGGTGGGTAGAGAAGTGCAAAGCCCCAGTGTTGCTGCGCCTGTGAAAGCGCTTCCAAGGAAGGGTGCTGGCTAGCAACAGCTTTCAGTGCTGGCACTTTTCAGCTCTGAGCAATTGCTGGATGTTTGCAATTTCTCACCTGAGCTCTCTTTAGAGTGCGCGAGAGGATGAGCAGAAGATGAGGTGGCTAGAGAAGCCCAGAGCCCCAGTGTTCTTAGGCCTACAAAAGCGCTTCCAAGGAAGGGTGCTGGCTAGCAACAGCTTTCAGTGCTGGCACTTTTCATCTCTGAGCAATTGCTCGACGTTTGCAATTTCTCAGCTCGTGTCTAGGAGACGGAAAGAGAAGGACCGTGACATTTGGTGGGTAGAGAAGCGCAAAGCCCCAGTGTTACTGCGCCTGTGAAAGCGCTTCCAAGGAAGGGTGCTGGCTAGCAACAGCTTCCAGTGCTGGCACTTTTCATCTCAGCAATTGCTCGACGTTTGCAATTTCTCAGCTCGTGTCTACGAGATGGAAAGAGAATGACCGTGACGTTTGGTGGCTAGAGAAGCGCAAAGCCCCAGTGTTGCTGCGCCTGTGAAAGCGCTTCCAAGGAAGGGTGCTGGCTAGCAACAGCTTTCAGTGCTGGCACTTTTCAGCTCTGAGCAATTGCTCGACGTTTGCAATTTCTCAGCTCGTGTCTACGAGACGGAAAGAGAATGACAGTGACGTTTGGTGGCTAGAGAAGTGCAAAGTCCCAGTGTTGCTGCGCCTGTGAAAGCGCTTCCAAGGAAGGGTGCTGGCTAGCAAGAGCTTTCAGTGCTGGCACTTTTCATCTCTGAGCAATTGCTGGACGTTTGCAATTTCTCAGCTCGTGTCTACGAGACGGAAAGAGAAGGACCGTGACGTTTGGTGGGTAGAGAAGCGCAAAGCCCCAGTGTTACTGCGCCTGTGAAAGCGCTTCCAAGGAAGGGTGCTGGCTAGCAAGAGCTTTCAGTGCTGGCACTTTTCATCTCTGAGCAATTGCTCGACGTTTGCAATTTCTCACCTCAGCTCTCTTCAGAGTGCGCGAGAGGATGAGCAGAAGATGAGGTGGCTAGAGAAGCCCAGAGCCCCAGTGTTCTTAGGCCTACAAAAGCGCTTCCAAGGAAGGGTGCTGGCTAGCAACAGCTTTCAGTGCTGGCACTTTTCACCTCTGAGCAATTGCTCGACGTTTGCAATTTCTCAGCTCGTGTCTACGAGACGGAAAGAGAATGACCGTGACGTTTGGTGCGTATAGAAGCGCAAAGCCCCAGTGTTGCTGCGCCTGTGAAAGCGCTTCCAAGGAAGGGTGCTGGCTAGCAACAGCTTTCAGTGCTGGCACTTTTCATCTCTGAGCAATTGCTGGACGTTTGCAATTTCTCACCTGAGCTCTCTTTAGAGTGCGCGAGAGGATGAGCAGAAGATGAGGTGGCTAGAGAAGCCCAGAGCCCCAGTGTTCTAAGGGCTACAAAAGCGCTTCCAAGGAAGGGTGCTGGCTAGCAAGAGCTTTCAGTGCTGGCACTTTTCATCTCTCAGCAATTGCTGGACGTTTGCAATTTCTCAGCTCTTGTCTAGGAGACGGAAAGAGAAGGACCGTGACATTTGATGGGTAGAGAAGCGCAAAGCCCCAGTGTTGCTGCGCCTGTGAAAGCGCTTCCAAGGAAGGGTGCTGGCTAGCAAGAGCTTTCAGTGCTGGCACTTTTCATCTCTGAGCAATTGCTCGACGTTTGCAATTTCTCAGCTCGTGTCTACGAGACGGAAAGAGAAGGACCGTGACGTTTGGTGCGTATAGAAGCGCAAAGCCCCAGTGTTGCTGCGCCTGTGAAAGCGCTTCCAAGGAAGGGTGCTGGCTAGCAACAGCTTTCAGTGCTGGCACTTTTCAGCTCTGAGCAATTGCTCGACGTTTGCAATTTCTCAGCTCGTGTCTACGAGACGGAAAGAGAAGGACCGTGACGTTTGGTGGGTAGAGAAGCGCAAAGCCCCAGTGTTACTGCGCCTGTGAAAGCGCTTCCAAGGAAGGGTGCTGGCTAGCAACAGCTTTCAGTGCTGGCACTTTTCTTCTCTGAGCAATTGCTGGATGTTTGCAATTTCTCACCTGAGCTCTCTTTAGAGTGCGTGAGAGGATGAGCAGAAGATGAGGTGGCTAGAGAAGCCCAGAGCCCCAGTGTTCTTAGGCCTACAAAAGCGCTTCCAAGGAAGGGTGCTGGCTAGCAAGAGCTTTCAGTGCTGGCACTTTTCATCTCTGAGCAATTGCTCGACGTTTGCAATTTCTCAGCTCATGTCTACGAGACGGAAAGAGAATGACCGTGATGTTTGGTGGGTAGAGAAGCGCAAAGCCCCAGTGTTACTGCGCCTGTAAAGCGCTTCCAAGGAAGGGTGCTGGCTAGCAAGAGCTTTCAGTGCTGGCACTTTTCAGCTCTGAGCAATTGCTCGACGTTTGCAATTTCTCAGCTCGTGTCTACGAGACGGAAAGAGAAGGACCGTGACGTTTGGTGCGTATAGAAGCGCAAAGCCCCAGTGTTGCTGCGCCTGTGAAAGCGCTTCCAAGGAAGGGTGCTGGCTAGCAACAGATTTCAGTGCTGGCACTTTTCGTCTCTGAGCAATTGCTCGACGTTTGCAATTTCTCACCTGAGCTCTCTTTAGAGTGCGCGAGAGGATGAGCAGAAGATGAGGTGGCTAGAGAAGCCCAGAGCCCCAGTGTTCTTAGGCCTACAAAAGCGCTTCCAAGGAAGGGTACTGGCTAGCAAGAGCTTTCAGTGCTGGCACTTTTGACCTCTGAGCAATTGCTGGACGTTTGCAATTTCTCAGCTCGTGTCTATGAGACGGAAAGAGAAGGACCGTGACGTTTGGTGGGTAGAGAAGCGCAAAGCCCCAGTGTTGCTGCGCCTGTGAAAGCGCTTCCAAGGAAGGGTGCTGGCTAGCAAGAGCTTTCAGTGCTGGCACTTTTCATCTCTGAGCAATTGCTCGACGTTTGCAATTTCTCACCTGTGCTCTCTTTAGAGTGCGCGAGAGGATGAGTAGAAGATGAGGTGGCTAGAGAAGCCAAGAGCCCCAGTGTTCTTAGGCCTACAAAAGCGCTTCCAAGGAAGGGTGCTGGCTAGCAACAGCTTTCAGTGCTGGCACTTTTCAGCTCTGAGCAATTGCTCGACGTTTGCAATTTCTCAGCTCGTGTCTACGAGACGGAAAGAGAAGGACCGTGACGTTTGGTGGCTAGAGAAACGCAAAGCCCCAGTGTTGCTGCGCCTGTGAAAGCGCTTCCAAGGAAGGCTGCTGGCTAGCAACAGCTTTCAGTGCTGGCACTTTTCATCTCTGAGCAATTGCTCGACGTTTGCAATTTCTCACCTGAGCTCTCTTTAGAGTGCGCGAGAGGATGAGCAGAAGATGAGGTGGCTAGAGAAGCCCAGAGCCCCAGTGTTCTTAGGCCTACAAAAGCGCTTCCAAGGAAGGGTGCTGGCTAGCAAGAGCTTTCAGTGCTGGCACTTTTCAGCTCTGAGCAATTGCTCGACGTTTGCAATTTCTCAGCTCGTGTCTAGGAGACGGAAAGAGAAGGACCGTGACATTTGGTGGGTAGAGAAGCGCAAAGCCCCAGTCTTGCTACGCCTGTGAAAGCGCTTCCAAGGAAGGGTGCTGGCTAGCAACAGCTTTCAGTGCTGGCACTTTTCATCTCTGAGCAATTGCTCGACGTTTGCAATTTCTCACCTGAGCTGTCTTCAGAGTGCGCGAGAGGATGAGTAGAAGATGAGGTGGCTAGAGAAGCCCAGAGCCCCAGTGTTCTTAGGCCTACAAAAGCGCTTCCAAGGAAGGGTGCTGGCTAGCAACAGCTTTCAGTGCTGGCACTTTTCATCTCTGAGCAATTGCTCGACGTTTGCAATTTCTCAGCTCGTGTCTACGAGACGGAAAGAGAAGGACCGTGACGTTTGGTGGGTAGAGAAGCGCAAAGCCCCAGTGTTGCTGCGCCTGTGAAAGCGCTTCCAAGGAAGGGTGCTGGCTAGCAAGAGCTTTCAGTGCTGGCACTTTTCATCTCTGAGCAATTGCTCGACGTTTGCAATTTCTCAGCTCGTGTCTACGAGACGGAAAGAGAAGGACCATGACGTTTGGTGGGTAGAGAAGTGCAAAGCCCCAGTGTTACTGCGCCTGTGAAAGCGCTTCCAAGGAAGGGTGCTGGCTAGCAACAGCTTTCAGTGCTGGCACTTTTCTTCTCTGAGCAATTGCTGGATGTTTGCAATTTCTCACCTGAGCTCTCTTTAGAGTGCGCGAGAGGATGAGCAGAAGATGAGGTGGCTAGAGAAGCCCAGAGCCCCAGTGTTCTTAGGCCTACAAAAGCGCTTCCAAGGAAGGGTGCTGGCTAGCAACAGCTTTCAGTGCTGGCACTTTTCAGCTCTGAGCAATTGCTCGACGTTTGCAATTTCTCAGCTCGTGTCTACGAGACGGAAAGAGAAGGACCGTGACATTTGGTGGGTAGAGAAGCGCAAAGCCCCAGTGTTACTGCGCCTGTGAAAGCGCTTCCAAGGAAGGGTGCTGGCTAGCAAGAGCTTTCAGTGCTGGCACTTTTCATCTCTGAGCAATTGCTCGACGTTTGCAATTTCTCAGCTCGTGTCTACGAGACGGAAAGAGAAGGACCGTGACGTTTGGTGCGTAGAGAAGTGCAAAGCCCCAGTGTTGCTGCGCCTGTGAAAGCGCTTCCAAGGAAGGGGGCTGGCTAGCAAGAGCTTTCAGTGCTGGCACTTTTCATCTCTGAGCAATTGCTGGACGTTTGCAATTTCTCACCTGAGCTCTCTTTAGAGTGCGCGAGAGGATGAGCAGAAGATGAGGTGGCTAGAGAAGCCCAGAGCCCCAGTGTTCTTAGGCCTACAAAAGCGCTTCCAAGGAAGGGTGCTGGCTAGCAAAAGCTTTCAGTGCTGACACTTTTCATCTCTGAGCAATTGCTCGACGTTTGCAATTTCTCAGCTCGTGTCTACGAGACGGAAAGAGAAGGACCATGACGTTTGGTGGGTAGAGAAGCGCAAAGCCCCACTGTTGCTGCGCCTGTGAAAGCGCTTCCAAGGAAGGGTGCTGGCTAGCAACAGCTTTCAGTGCTGGCACTTTTCATCTCTGAGCAATTGCTCGACGTTTGCAATTTCTCACCTGAGCTCTCTTTAGAGTGCGCGAGAGGATGAGCAGAAGATGAGGTGGCTAGAGAAGCCCAGAGCCCCAGTGTTCTTAGGCCTACAAAAGCGCTTCCAAGGAAGGGTGCTGGCTAGCAACAGCTTTCAGTGCTGGCACTTTTCATCTCTGAGCAATTGCTGGACGTTTGCAATTTCTCGGCTCGTGTCTATGAGACGGAAAGAGAAGGACCGTGACGTTTGGTGGGTAGAGAAGCGCAAAGCCCCAGTGTTACTGCGCCTGTGAAAGCGCTTCCAAGGAAGGGTGCTGGCTAGCAAAAGCTTTCAGTGCTGGCACTTTTCAGCTCTGAGCAATTGCTCGACGTTTGCAATTTCTCAGCTCGTGTCTAGGAGACGGAAAGAGAAGGACCGTGACGTTTGGTGGGTAGAGAAGCGCAAAGCCCCAGTGTTGCTGCGCCTGTGAAAGCGCTTCCAAGGAAGGGTGCTGGCTAGCAAGAGCTTTCAGTGCTGGCACTTTTCATCTCTGAGCAATTGCTGGACGTTTGCAATTTCTCACCTGAGCTCTCTTTAGAGTGCGCGAGAGGATGAGCAGAAGATGAGGTGGCTAGAGAAGCCCAGAGCCCCACTGTTCTTAGGGCTACAAAAGCGCTTCCAAGGAAGGGTGCTGGCTAGCAACAGCTTTCAGTGCTGGCACTTTTCATCTCTGAGCAATTGCTCGATGTTTGCAATTTCTCAGCTCGTGTCTATGAGACGGAAAGAGAATGACCGTGACGTTTGGTGCGTATAGAAGTGCAAAGCCCCAGTGTTGCTGCGCCTGTGAAAGCGCTTCCAAGGAAGGGTGCTGGCTAGCAAGAGCTTTCAGTGCTGGCACTTTTCATCTCTGAGCAATTGCTCGACGTTTGCAATTTCTCCCCTGAGCTCTCTTTAGAGTGCGCGAGAGGATGAGCAGAAGATGAGGTGGCTAGAGAAGCCCAGAGCCCCAGTGTTCTTAGGCCTACAAAAGCGCTTCCAAGGAAGGGTGCTGGCTAGCAACAGCTTTCAGTGCTGGCACTTTTCATCTCTGAGCAATTGCTCGACGTTTGCAATTTCTCAGCTCGTGTCTACGAGACGGAAAGAGAAGGACCGTGACGTTTGGTGGGTAGAGAAGCGCAAAGCCCCAGTGTTGCTGCGCCTGTGAAAGCGCTTCCAAGGAAGGGTGCTGGCTAGCAAGAGCTTTCAGTGCTGGCACTTTTCATCTCTGAGCAATTGCTCGACGTTTGCAATTTCTCAGCTCGTGTCTACGAGACGGAAAGAGAAGGACCATGACGTTTGGTGGGTAGAGAAGTGCAAAGCCCCAGTGTTACTGCGCCTGTGAAAGCGCTTCCAAGGAAGGGTGCTGGCTAGCAACAGCTTTCAGTGCTGGCACTTTTCTTCTCTGAGCAATTGCTGGACGTTTGCAATTTCTCACCTGAGCTCTCTTTAGAGTGCGCGAGAGGATGAGCAGAAGATGAGGTGGCTAGAGAAGCCCAGAGCCCCACTGTTCTTAGGGCTACAAAAGCGCTTCCAAGGAAGGGTGCTGGCTAGCAACAGCTTTCAGTGCTGGCACTTTTCATCTCTGAGCAATTGCTCGATGTTTGCAATTTCTCAGCTCGTGTCTATGAGACGGAAAGAGAATGACCGTGACGTTTGGTGCGTATAGAAGTGCAAAGCCCCAGTGTTGCTGCGCCTGTGAAAGCGCTTCCAAGGAAGGGTGCTGGCTAGCAAGAGCTTTCAGTGCTGGCACTTTTCATCTCTGAGCAATTGCTCGACGTTTGCAATTTCTCCCCTGAGCTCTCTTTAGAGTGCGCGAGAGGATGAGCAGAAGATGAGGTGGCTAGAGAAGCCCAGAGCCCCAGTGTTCTTAGGCCTACAAAAGCGCTTCCAAGGAAGGGTGCTGGCTAGCAACAGCTTTCAGTGCTGGCACTTTTCATCTCTGAGCAATTGCTCGACGTTTGCAATTTCTCAGCTCGTGTCTACGAGACGGAAAGAGAAGGACCGTGACGTTTGGTGGGTAGAGAAGCGCAAAGCCCCAGTGTTGCTGCGCCTGTGAAAGCGCTTCCAAGGAAGGGTGCTGGCTAGCAAGAGCTTTCAGTGCTGGCACTTTTCATCTCTGAGCAATTGCTCGACGTTTGCAATTTCTCAGCTCGTGTCTACGAGACGGAAAGAGAAGGACCATGACGTTTGGTGGGTAGAGAAGTGCAAAGCCCCAGTGTTACTGCGCCTGTTAAAGCGCTTCCAAGGAAGGGTGCTGGCTAGCAACAGCTTTCAGTGCTGGCACTTTTCTTCTCTGAGCAATTGCTGGATGTTTGCAATTTCTCACCTGAGCTCTCTTTAGAGTGCGCGAGAGGATGAGCAGAAGATGAGGTGGCTAGAGAAGCCCAGAGCCCCAGTGTTCTTAGGCCTACAAAAGCGCTTCCAAGGAAGGGTGCTGGCTAGCAACAGCTTTCAGTGCTGGCACTTTTCAGCTCTGAGCAATTGCTCGACGTTTGCAATTTCTCAGCTCGTGTCTACGAGACGGAAAGAGAAGGACCGTGACATTTGGTGGGTAGAGAAGCGCAAAGCCCCAGTGTTACTGCGCCTGTGAAAGCGCTTCCAAGGAAGGGTGCTGGCTAGCAAGAGCTTTCAGTGCTGGCACTTTTCATCTCTGAGCAATTGCTCGACGTTTGCAATTTCTCAGCTCCTGTCTACGAGACGGAAAGAGAAGGACCGTGACGTTTGGTGCGTAGAGAAGTGCAAAGCCCCAGTGTTGCTGCGCCTGTGAAAGCGCTTCCAAGGAAGGGGGCTGGCTAGCAAGAGCTTTCAGTGCTGGCACTTTTCATCTCTGAGCAATTGCTGGACGTTTGCAATTTCTCACCTGAGCTCTCTTTAGAGTGCGCGAGAGGGTGAGCAGAAGATGAGGTGGCTAGAGAAGCCCAGAGCCCCAGTGTTCTTAGGCCTACAAAAGCGCTTCCAAGGAAGGGTGCTGGCTAGCAAAAGCTTTCAGTGCTGACACTTTTCATCTCTGAGCAATTGCTCGACGTTTGCAATTTCTCAGCTCGTGTCTACGAGACGGAAAGAGAAGGACCATGACGTTTGGTGGGTAGAGAAGCGCAAAGCCCCACTGTTGCTGCGCCTGTGAAAGCGCTTCCAAGGAAGGGTGCTGGCTAGCAAGAGCTTTCAGTGCTGGCACTTTTCATCTCTGAGCAATTGCTCGACGTTTGCAATTTCTCACCTGAGCTCTCTTTAGAGTGCGCGAGAGGATGAGCAGAAGATGAGGTGGCTAGAGAAGCCCAGAGCCCCAGTGTTCTTAGGCCTACAAAAGCGCTTCCAAGGAAGGGTGCTGGCTAGCAACAGCTTTCAGTGCTGGCACTTTTCATCTCTGAGCAATTGCTGGACGTTTGCAATTTCTCGGCTCGTGTCTATGAGACGGAAAGAGAAGGACCGTGACGTTTGGTGGGTAGAGAAGCGCAAAGCCCCAGTGTTACTGCGCCTGTGAAAGCGCTTCCAAGGAAGGGTGCTGGCTAGCAAAAGCTTTCAGTGCTGGCACTTTTCATCTCTGAGCAATTGCTCGACGTTTGCAATTTCTCAGCTCGTGTCTAGGAGACGGAAAGAGAAGGACCGTGACGTTTGGTGGGTAGAGAAGCGCAAAGCCCCAGTGTTGCTGCGCCTGTGAAAGCGCTTCCAAGGAAGGGTGCTGGCTAGCAAGAGCTTTCAGTGCTGGCACTTTTCATCTCTGAGCAATTGCTGGACGTTTGCAATTTCTCACCTGAGCTCTCTTTAGAGTGCGCGAGAGGATGAGCAGAAGATGAGGTGGCTAGAGAAGCCCAGAGCCCCACTGTTCTTAGGGCTACAAAAGCGCTTCCAAGGAAGGGTGCTGGCTAGCAACAGCTTTCAGTGCTGGCACTTTTCATCTCTGAGCAATTGCTCGATGTTTGCAATTTCTCAGCTCGTGTCTATGAGACGGAAAGAGAATGACCGTGACGTTTGGTGCGTATAGAAGTGCAAAGCCCCAGTGTTGCTGCGCCTGTGAAAGCGCTTCCAAGGAAGGGTGCTGGCTAGCAAGAGCTTTCAGTGCTGGCACTTTTCATCTCTGAGCAATTGCTCGACGTTTGCAATTTCTCCCCTGAGCTCTCTTTAGAGTGCGCGAGAGGATGAGCAGAAGATGAGGTGGCTAGAGAAGCCCAGAGCCCCAGTGTTCTTAGGCCTACAAAAGCGCTTCCAAGGAAGGGTGCTGGCTAGCAACAGCTTTCAGTGCTGGCACTTTTCATCTCTGAGCAATTGCTGGACGTTTGCAATTTCTCAGCTCCTGTCTACGAGACGGAAAGAGAAGGACCGTGACGTTTGGTGGCTAGAGAAGCGCAAAGCCCCAGTGTTGCTGCGCCTGTGAAAGCGCTTCCAAGGAAGGGTGCTGGCTAGCAAGAGCTTCCAGTGCTGGCACTTTTCATCTCTGAGCAATTGCTGGATGTTTGCAATTTCTCAGCTCGTGTCTATGAGACGGAAAGAGAAGGACCGTGACGTTTGGTGCGTATAGAAGCGCAAAGCCCCAGTGTTGCTGCGCCTGTGAAAGCGCTTCCAAGGAAGGGTGCTGGCTAGCAAGAGCTTTCAGTGCTGGCACTTTTCATCTCTGAGCAATTGCTCGACGTTTGCAATTTCTCAGCTCCTGTCTACGAGACGGAAAGAGAAGGACCGTGACGTTTGGTGCGTAGAGAAGTGCAAAGCCCCAGTGTTGCTGCGCCTGTGAAAGCGCTTCCAAGGAAGGGGGCTGGCTAGCAACAGCTTTCAGTGCTGGCACTTTTCATCTCTGAGCAATTGCTGGACGTTTGCAATTTCTCACCTGAGCTCTCTTTAGAGTGCGCGAGAGGATGAGCAGAAGATTAGGTGGCTAGAGAAGCCCAGAGCCCCAGTGTTCTTAGGCCTACAAAAGCGCTTCCAAGGAAGGGTGCTGGCTAGCAACAGCTTTCAGTGCTGGCACTTTTCATCTCTGAGCAATTGCTCGACGTTTGCAATTTCTCAGCTCGTGTCTACGAGACGGAAAGAGAAGGACCGTGACATTTGGTGGGTAGAGAAGCGCAAAGCCCCAGTGTTACTGCGCCTGTGAAAGCGCTTCCAAGGAAGGGTGCTGGCTAGCAAGAGCTTTCAGTGCTGGCACTTTTCCTCTCTGAGCAATTGCTCGACGTTTGCAATTTCTCAGCTCCTGTCTACGAGACGGAAAGAGAAGGACCGTGACGTTTGGTGCGTAGAGAAGTGCAAAGCCCCAGTGTTGCTGCGCCTGTGAAAGCGCTTCCAAGGAAGGGTGCTGGCTAGCAAGAGCTTTCAGTGCTGGCACTTTTCATCTCTGAGCAATTGCTGGACGTTTGCAATTTCTCACCTGAGCTCTCTTTAGAGTGCGCGAGAGGATGAGCAGAAGATGAGGTGGCTAGAGAAGCCCAGAGCCCCAGTGTTCTTAGGCCTACAAAAGCGCTTCCAAGGAAGGGTGCTGGCTAGCAAAAGCTTTCAGTGCTGACACTTTTCATCTCTGAGCAATTGCTCGACGTTTGCAATTTCTCAGCTCGTGTCTACGAGACGGAAAGAGAAGGACCATGACGTTTGGTGGGTAGAGAAGCGCAAAGCCCCAGTGTTGCTGCGCCTGTGAAAGCGCTTCCAAGGAAGGGTGCTGGCTAGCAAGAGCTTTCAGTGCTGGCACTTTTCATCTCTGAGCAATTGCTCGACGTTTGCAATTTCTCACCTGAGCTCTCTTTAGAGTGCGCGAGAGGATGAGCAGAAGATGAGGTGGCTAGAGAAGCCCAGAGCCCCAGTGTTCTTAGGCCTACAAAAGCGCTTCCAAGGAAGGGTGCTGGCTAGCAACAGCTTTCAGTGCTGGCACTTTTCATCTCTGAGCAATTGCTGGACGTTTGCAATTTCTCAGCTCGTGTCTATGAGACGGAAAGAGAAGGACCGTGACGTTTGGTGGGTAGAGAAGCGCAAAGCCCCAGTGTTACTGCGCCTGTGAAAGCGCTTCCAAGGAAGGGTGCTGGCTAGCAAAAGCTTTCAGTGCTGGCACTTTTCAGCTCTGAGCAATTGCTCGACGTTTGCAATTTCTCAGCTCGTGTCTAGGAGACGGAAAGAGAAGGACCGTGACGTTTGGTGGGTAGAGAAGCGCAAAGCCCCAGTGTTGCTGCGCCTGTGAAAGCGCTTCCAAGGAAGGGTGCTGGCTAGCAAGAGCTTTCAGTGCTGGCACTTTTCATCTCTGAGCAATTGCTGGACGTTTGCAATTTCTCACCTGAGCTCTCTTTAGAGTGCGCGAGAGGATGAGCAGAAGATGAGGTGGCTAGAGAAGCCCAGAGCCCCACTGTTCTTAGGGCTACAAAAGCGCTTCCAAGGAAGGGTGCTGGCTAGCAACAGCTTTCAGTGCTGGCACTTTTCATCTCTGAGCAATTGCTCGACGTTTGCAATTTCTCAGCTCGTGTCTATGAGACGGAAAGAGAATGACCGTGACGTTTGGTGGCTAGAGAAGCGCAAAGCCCCAGTGTTGCTGCGCCTGTGAAAGCGCTTCCAAGGAAGGGTGCTGGCTAGCAACAGCTTTCAGTGCTGGCACTTTTCATCTCTGAGCAATTGCTCGACGTTTGCAATTTCTCAGCTCCTGTCTACGAGACGGAAAGAGAAGGACCGTGACGTTTGGTGCGTAGAGAAGTGCAAAGCCCCAGTGTTGCTGCGCCTGTGAAAGCGCTTCCAAGGAAGGGGGCTGGCTAGCAAGAGCTTTCAGTGCTGGCACTTTTCATCTCTGAGCAATTGCTCGACGTTTGCAATTTCTCACCTGAGCTCTCTTTAGAGTGCGCGAGAGGATGAGCAGAAGATTAGGTGGCTAGAGAAGCCCAGAGCCCCAGTGTTCTTAGGCCTACAAAAGCGCTTCCAAGGAAGGGTGCTGGCTAGCAAAAGCTTTCAGTGCTGACACTTTTCATCTCTGAGCAATTGCTCGACGTTTGCAATTTCTCAGCTCGTGTCTACGAGACGGAAAGAGAAGGACCATGACGTTTGGTGGCTAGAGAAGCGCAAAGCCCCAGTGTTGCTGCGCCTGTGAAAGCGCTTCCAAGGAAGGGTGCTGGCTAGCAAGAGCTTTCAGTGCTGGCACTTTTCATCTCTGAGCAATTGCTCGACGTTTGCAATTTCTCACCTGAGCTCTCTTTAGAGTGCGCGAGAGGATGAGCAGAAGATGAGGTGGCTAGAGAAGCCCAGAGCCCCAGTGTTCTTAGGCCTACAAAAGCGCTTCCAAGGAAGGGTGCTGGCTAGCAACAGCTTTCAGTGCTGGCACTTTTCATCTCTGAGCAATTGCTCGACGTTTGCAATTTCTCAGCTCGTGTCTATGAGACGGAAAGAGAAGGACCGTGACGTTTGGTGGGTAGAGAAGCGCAAAGCCCCAGTGTTACTGCGCCTGTGAAAGCGCTTCCAAGGAAGGGTGCTGGCTAGCAAAAGCTTTCAGTGCTGGCACTTTTCAGCTCTGAGCAATTGCTCGACGTTTGCAATTTCTCAGCTCGTGTCTAGGAGACGGAAAGAGAAGGACCGTGACGTTTGGTGGGTAGAGAAGCGCAAAGCCCCAGTGTTGCTGCGCCTGTGAAAGCGCTTCCAAGGAAGGGTGCTGGCTAGCAACAGCTTTCAGTGCTGGCACTTTTCATCTCTGAGCAATTGCTCGACGTTTGCAATTTCTCA
Organism: Sarcoramphus papa; assembly: GCA_037962945.1. NCBI lineage: Eukaryota > Metazoa > Chordata > Aves > Accipitriformes > Cathartidae > Sarcoramphus > Sarcoramphus papa. Next base: position 3,468,479 of record JBBMRM010000084.1, on the reverse strand, counting down.
CCTGAGCTCTCTTCAGAGTGCGCGAGAGGATGAGCAGAAGATGAGGTGGCTAGAGAAGCCCAGAGCCCCACTGTTCTTAGGCCTACAAAAGCGCTTCCAAGGAAGGGTGCTGGCTAGCAACAGCTTTCAGTGCTGGCACTTTTCTTCTCTGAGCAATTGCTCGACGTTTGCAATTTTTCACCTGAGCTCTCTTTAGAGTGCGCGAGAGGATGAGCAGAAGATGAGGTGGCTAGAGAAGCCCAGAGCCCCAGTGTTCTTAGGCCTACAAAAGCGCTTCCAAGGAAGGGTGCTGGCTAGCAAGAGCTTTCAGTGCTGGCACTTTTCATCTCTGAGCAATTGCTCGACGTTTGCAATTTCTCAGCTCGTGTCTAGGAGACGGAAAGAGAAGGACCGTGACGTTTGGTGGGTAGAGAAGCGCAAAGCCACAGTGTTACTGTGCCTGTAAAGCGCTTCCAAGGAAGGGTGCTGGCTAGCAACAGCTTTCAGTGCTGGCACTTTTCATCTCTGAGCAATTGCTGGACGTTTGCAATTTCTCAGCTCGTGTCTACGAGACGGAAAGAGAAGGACCGTGACGTTTGGTGCGTATAGAAGTGCAAAGCCCCAGTGTTGCTGCGCCTGTGAAAGCGCTTCCAAGGAAGGGTGCTGGCTAGCAAGAGCTTTCAGTGCTGGCACTTTTCATCTCTGAGCAATTGCTCGACGTTTGCAATTTCTCCCCTGAGCTCTCTTTAGAGTGCGCGAGAGGATGAGCAGAAGATGAGGTGGCTAGAGAAGCCCAGAGCCCCAGTGTTCTTAGGCCTACAAAAGCGCTTCCAAGGAAGGGTGCTGGCTAGCAACAGCTTTCAGTGCTGGCACTTTTCATCTCTGAGCAATTGCTGGACGTTTGCAATTTCTCAGCTCGTGTCTACCGACGGAAAGAGAAGGACCGTGACGTTTGGTGCGTATAGAAGCGCAAAGCCCCAGTGTTGCTGCGCCTGTGAAAGCGCTTCCAAGGAAGGGTGCTGGCTAGCAAGAGCTTTCAGTGCTGGCACTTTTCTTCTCTGAGCATTTGCTAGACGTTTGCAATTTCTCACCTGAGCTCTCTTTAGAGTGCGCGAGAGGATGAGCAGAAGATGAGGTGGCTAGAGAAGCCCAGAGCCCCAGTGTTCTTAGGCCTACAAAAGCGCTTCCAAGGAAGGGTGCTGGCTAGCAACAGCTTTCAGTGCTGGCACTTTTCATCTCTGAGCAATTGCTCGACGTTTGCAATTTCTCAGCTCGTGTCTAGGAGACGGAAAGAGAAGGACCGTGACGTTTGGTGGGTAGAGAAGCGCAAAGCCCCAGTGTTGCTGCGCCTGTGAAAGCGCTTCCAAGGAAGGGTGCTGGCTAGCAAGAGCTTTCAGTGCTGGCACTTTTCATCTCTGAGCAATTGCTCGACGTTTGCAATTTCTCACCTGAGCTCTCTTTAGAGTGCGCGAGAGGATGAGCAGAAGATGAGGTGGCTAGAGAAGCCCAGAGCCCCAGTGTTCTTAGGCCTACAAAAGCGCTTCCAAGGAAGGGTGCTGGCTAGCAACAGCTTTCAGTGCTGGCACTTTTCAGCTCTGAGCAATTGCTGGACGTTTGCAAATTCTCAGCTCGTGTCTATGAGACGGAAAGAGAAGGACCGTGACGTTTGGTGGGTAGAGAAGCGCAAAGCCCCAGTGTTACTGCGCCTGTAAAGCGCTTCCAAGGAAGGGTGCTGGCTAGCAAAAGCTTTCAGTGCTGGCACTTTTCATCTCTGAGCAATTGCTCGACGTTTGCAATTTCTCAGCTATTGTCTACGAGACGGAAAGAGAATGACCGTGACGTTTGGTGCGTATAGAAGTGCAAAGCCCCAGTGTTGCTGCGCCTGTGAAAGCGCTTCCAAGGAAGGGTGCTGGCTAGCAAGAGCTTTCAGTGCTGGCACTTTTCATCTCTGAGCAATTGCTCGACGTTTGCAATTTCTCCCCTGAGCTCTCTTTAGAGTGCGTGAGAGGATGAGCAGAAGATGAGGTGGCTAGAGAAGCCCAGAGCCCCAGTGTTCTTAGGCCTACAAAAGCGCTTCCAAGGAAGGGTGCTGGCCAGCAACAGCTTTCAGTGCTGGCACTTTTCATCTCTGAGCAATTGCTCGACGTTTGCAATTTCTCAGCTCGTGTCTACCGACGGAAAGAGAAGGACCGTGACGTTTGGTGCGTATAGAAGCGCAAAGCCCCAGTGTTGCTGCGCCTGTGAAAGCGCTTCCAAGGAAGGGTGCTGGCTAGCAAGAGCTTTCAGTGCTGGCACTTTTCTTCTCTGAGCAATTGCTCGACGTTTGCAATTTTTCACCTGAGCTCTCTTTAGAGTGCGCGAGAGGATGAGCAGAAGATGAGGTGGCTAGAGAAGCCCAGAGCCCCAGTGTTCTTAGGCCTACAAAAGCGCTTCCAAGGAAGGGTGCTGGCTAGCAAGAGCTTTCAGTGCTGGCACTTTTCATCTCTGAGCAATTGCTCGACGTTTGCAATTTCTCAGCTCGTGTCTAGGAGACGGAAAGAGAAGGACCGTGACGTTTGGTGGGTAGAGAAGCGCAAAGCCCCAGTGTTACTGCGCCTGTGAAAGCGCTTCCAAGGAAGGGTGCTGGCTAGCAAGAGCTTTCAGTGCTGGCACTTTTCATCTCTGAGCAATTGCTCGACGTTTGCAATTTCTCCCCTGAGCTCTCTTTAGAGTGCGCGAGAGGATGAGCAGAAGATGAGGTGGCTAGAGAAGCCCAGAGCCCCAGTGTTCTTAGGCGTACAAAAGCGCTTCCAAGAAAGGGTGCTGGCTAGCAACAGCTTTCAGTGCTGGCACTTTTCATCTCTGAGCAATTGCTGGACGTTTGCAATTTCTCAGCTCGTGTCTAGGAGACGGAAAGAGAAGGACCGTGACGTTTGGTGGGTAGAGAAGCGCAAAGCCACAGTGTTACTGCGCCTGTAAAGCGCTTCCAAGGAAGGGTGCTGGCTAGCAAGAGCTTTCAGTGCTGGCACTTTTCATCTCTGAGCAATTGCTCGACGTTTGCAATTTCTCACCTGAGCTCTCTTTAGAGTGCGCGAGAGGATGAGCAGAAGATGAGGTGGCTAGAGAAGCCCAGAGCCCCAGTGTTCTTAGGCCTACAAAAGCGCTTCCAAGGAAGGGTGCTGGCTAGCAACAGCTTTCAGTGCTGGCACTTTTCAGCTCTGAGCAATTGCTCGACGTTTGCAATTTCTCAGCTCGTGTCTATGAGACGGAAAGAGAATGACCGTGACGTTTGGTGGGTAGAGAAGCGCAAAGCCCCAGTGTTACTGCGCCTGTAAAGCGCTTCCAAGGAAGGGTGCTGGCTAGCAAGAGCTTTCAGTGCTGGCACTTTTCATCTCTGAGCAATTGCTCGACGTTTGCAATTTCTCAGCTCATGTCTACGAGACGGAAAGAGAATGACCGTGACGTTTGGTGCGTATAGAAGCGCAAAGCCCCAGTGTTGCTGCGCCTGTGAAAGCACTTCCAAGGAAGGGTGCTGGCTAGCAAGAGCTTTCAGTGCTGGCACTTTTCATCTCTGAGCAATTGCTCGACGTTTGCAATTTCTCCCCTGAGCTCTCTTCAGAGTGCGCGAGAGGATGAGCAGAAGATGAGGTGGCTAGAGAAGCCCAGAGCCCCAGTGTTCTTAGGCCTACAAAAGCGCTTCCAAGGAAGGGTGCTGGCTAGCAACAGCTTTCAGTGCTGGCACTTTTCATCTCTGAGCAATTGCTGGACGTTTGCAATTTCTCAGCTCGTGTCTACCGACGGAAAGAGAATGACCGTGACGTTTGGTGCGTATAGAAGCGCAAAGCCCCAGTGTTGCTGCGCCTGTGAAAGCGCTTCCAAGGAAGGGTGCTGGCTAGCAACAGCTTTCAGTGCTGGCACTTTTCTTCTCTGAGCAATTGCTAGACGTTTGCAATTTTTCACCTGAGCTCTCTTTAGAGTGCGCGAGAGGATGAGCAGAAGATGAGGTGGCTAGAGAAGCCCAGAGCCCCAGTGTTCTTAGGCCTACAAAAGCGCTTCCAAGGAAGGGTGCTGGCTAGCAACAGCTTTCAGTGCTGGCACTTTTCATCTCTGAGCAATTGCTGGACGTTTGCAATTTCTCAGCTCGTGTCTAGGAGACGGAAAGAGAAGGACCGTGACGTTTGGTGGGTAGAGAAGCGCAAAGCCCCAGTGTTACTGCGCCTGTAAAGCGCTTCCAAGGAAGGGTGCTGGCTAGCAAGAGCTTTCAGTGCTGGCACTTTTCATCTCTGAGCAATTGCTGGACGTTTGCAATTTCTCAGCTCATGTCTACGAGACGGAAAGAGAATGACCGTGACGTTTGGTGCGTATAGAAGCGCAAAGCCCCAGTGTTGCTGCGCCTGTGAAAGCGCTTCCAAGGAAGGGTGCTGGCTAGCAAGAGCTTTCAGTGCTGGCACTTTTCATCTCTGAGCAATTGCTCGACGTTTGCAATTTCTCCCCTGAGCTCTCTTTAGAGTGCGCGAGAGGATGAGCAGAAGATGAGGTGGCTAGAGAAGCCCAGAGCCCCAGTGTTCTTAGGCCTACAAAAGCGCTTCCAAGAAAGGGTGCTGGCTAGCAACAGCTTTCAGTGCTGGCACTTTTCATCTCTGAGCAATTGCTGGACGTTTGCAATTTCTCAGCTCGTGTCTAGGAGACGGAAAGAGAAGGACCGTGACGTTTGGTGGGTAGAGAAGCGCAAAGCCACAGTGTTACTGCGCCTGTAAAGCGCTTCCAAGGAAGGGTGCTGGCTAGCAAGAGCTTTCAGTGCTGGCACTTTTCATCTCTGAGCAATTGCTGGACGTTTGCAATTTCTCACCTGAGCTCTCTTCAGAGTGCGCGAGAGGATGAGCAGAAGATGAGGTGGCTAGAGAAGCCCAGAGCCCCAGTGTTCTTAGGCCTACAAAAGCGCTTCCAAGGAAGGGTGCTGGCTAGCAACAGCTTTCAGTGCTGGCACTTTTCAGCTCTGAGCAATTGCTCGACGTTTGCAATTTCTCAGCTCGTGTCTATGAGACGGAAAGAGAATGACCATGACGTTTGGTGGCTAGAGAAGCGCAAAGCCCCAGTGTTACTGCGCCTGTAAAGCGCTTCCAAGGAAGGGTGCTGGCTAGCAAGAGCTTTCAGTGCTGGCACTTTTCATCTCTGAGCAATTGCTCGACGTTTGCAATTTCTCACCTGAGCTCTCTTCAGAGTGCGCGAGAGGATGAGCAGAAGATGAGGTGGCTAGAGAAGCCCAGAGCCCCAGTGTTCTTAGGCCTACAAAAGCGCTTCCAAGGAAGGGTGCTGGCTAGCAACAGCTTTCAGTGCTGGCACTTTTCATCTCTGAGCAATTGCTGGACGTTTGCAATTTCTCAGCTCGTGTCTACCGACGGAAAGAGAATGACCGTGACGTTTGGTGCGTATAGAAGCGCAAAGCCCCAGTGTTGCTGCGCCTGTGAAAGCGCTTCCAAGGAAGGGTGCTGGCTAGCAACAGCTTTCAGTGCTGGCACTTTTCTTCTCTGAGCATTTGCTAGACGTTTGCAATTTCTCACCTGAGCTCTCTTTAGAGTGCGCGAGAGGATGAGCAGAAGTTTAGGTGGCTAGAGAAGCCCAGAGCCCCAGTGTTCTTAGGCCTACAAAAGCGCTTCCAAGGAAGGGTGCTGGCTAGCAACAGCTTTCAGTGCTGGCACTTTTCTTCTCTGAGCAATTGCTCGACGTTTGCAATTTTTCACCTGAGCTCTCTTTAGAGTGCGCGAGAGGATGAGCAGAAGATGAGGTGGCTAGAGAAGCCCAGAGCCCCAGTGTTCTTAGGCCTACAAAAGCGCTTCCAAGGAAGGGTGCTGGCTAGCAACAGCTTTCAGTGCTGGCACTTTTCATCTCTGAGCAATTGCTCGACGTTTGCAATTTCTCAGCTCGTGTCTAGGAGACGGAAAGAGAAGGACCGTGACGTTTGGTGGCTAGAGAAGCGCAAAGCCCCAGTGTTACTGCGCCTGTAAAGCGCTTCCAAGGAAGGGTGCTGGCTAGCAAGAGCTTTCAGTGCTGGCACTTTTCATCTCTGAGCAATTGCTCGACGTTTGCAATTTCTCAGCTCATGTCTACGAGACGGAAAGAGAATGACCGTGACGTTTGGTGCGTATAGAAGCGCAAAGCCACAGTGTTGCTGCGCCTGTGAAAGCGCTTCCAAGGAAGGGTGCTGGCTAGCAAGAGCTTTCAGTGCTGGCACTTTTCATCTCTGAGCAATTGCTGGACGTTTGCAATTTCTCCCCTGAGCTCTCTTTAGAGTGAGCGAGAGGATGAGCAGAAGATGAGGTGGCTAGAGAAGCCCAGAGCCCCAGTGTTCTTAGGCCTACAAAAGCGCTTCCAAGGAAGGGTGCTGGCTAGCAACAGCTTTCAGTGCTGGCACTTTTCATCTCTGAGCAATTGCTCGACGTTTGCAATTTCTCAGCTCCTGTCTACGAGACGGAAAGAGAAGGACCGTGACGTTTGGTGCGTATAGAAGTGCAAAGCCCCAGTGTTGCTGCGCCTGTGAAAGCGCTTCCAAGGAAGGGTGCTGGCTAGCAAGAGATTTCAGTGCTGGCACTTTTCATCTCTGAGCAATTGCTCGACGTTTGCAATTTCTCAGCTCGTGTCTACGAGACGGAAAGAGAAGGACCGTGACGTTTGGTGGCTAGAGAAGGGCAAAGCCCCAGTGTTACTGCGCCTGTGAAAGCGCTTCCAAGGAAGGGTGCTGGCTAGCAACAGCTTTCAGTGCTGGCACTTTTCATCTCTGAGCAATTGCTGGACGTTTGCAATTTCTCAGCTCGTGTCTACGAGACGGAGAGATAGTGACTGTGACGTTTGGTGGCTAGAGAAGCGCAAAGCCCCAGTGTTACTGCGCCTGTGAAAGCGCTTCCAAGGAAGGGTGCTGGCTAGCAACAGCTTTCAGTGCTGGCACTTTTCATCTCTGAGCAATTGCTGGACGTTTGCAATTTCTCACCTGAGCTCTCTTTAGAGTGCGCGAGAGGATGAGCAGAAGATGAGGTGGCTAGAGAAGCCCAGAGCCCCAGTGTTCTTACGCCTACAAAAGCGCTTCCAAGGAAGGGTGCTGGCTAGCAACAGCTTTCAGTGCTGGCACTTTTCATCTCTGAGCAATTGCTTGACGTTTGCAATTTCTCAGCTCGTGTCTACCGACGGAAAGAGAAGGACCGTGACGTTTGGTGGCTAGAGAAGCGCAAAGCCCCAGTGTTGTTGCGCCTGTGAAAGCGCTTCCAAGGAAGGGTGCTGGCTAGCAAGAGCTTTCAGTGCTGGCACTTTTCATCTCTGAGCAATTGCTCGACGTTTGCAATTTCTCCCCTGAGCTCTCTTTAGAGTGCGCGAGAGGATGAGCAGAAGATGAGGTGGCTAGAGAAGCCCAGAGCCCCAGTGTTCTTAGGCCTACAAAAGCGCTTCCAAGGAAGGGTGCTGGCTAGCAACAGCTTTCAGTGCTGGCACTTTTCATCTCTGAGCAATTGCTGGACGTTTGCAATTTCTCAGCTTGTGTCTACTGACGGAAAGAGAAGGACCGTGACGTTTGGTGGGTAGAGAAGCGCAAAGCCCCAGTGTTGCTGCGCCTGTGAAAGCGCTTCCAAGGAAGGGTGCTGGCTAGCAAGAGCTTTCAGTGCTGGCACTTTTCATCTCTGAGCAATTGCTCGACGTTTGCAATTTCTCAGCTCGTGTCTACGAGACGGAAAGAGAAGGACCGTGACGTTTGGTGGCTAGAGAAGCGCAAAGCCCCAGTGTTACTGCGCCTGTGAAAGCGCTTCCAAGGAAGGGTGCTGGCTAGCAAGAGCTTTCAGTGCTGGCACTTTTCATCTCTGAGCAATTGCTCGACGTTTGCAATTTCTCACCTGAGCTCTCTTCAGAGTGCGCGAGAGGATGAGCAGAAGATGAGGTGGCTAGAGAAGCCCAGAGCCCCAGTGTTCTTAGGCCTACAAAAGCGCTTCCAAGGAAGGGTGCTGGCTAGCAACAGCTTTCAGTGCTGGCACTTTTCATCTCTGAGCAATTGCTGGACGTTTGCAATTTCTCAGCTCGTGTCTACCGACGGAAAGAGAATGACCGTGACGTTTGGTGGCTAGAGAAGGGCAAAGCCCCAGTGTTGCTGCGCCTGTGAAAGCGCTTCCAAGGAAGGGTGCTGGCTAGCAACAGCTTTCAGTGCTGGCACTTTTCTTCTCTGAGCATTTGCTCGACGTTTGCAATTTCTCACCTGAGCTCTCTTTAGAGTGCGCGAGAGGATGAGCAGAAGATGAGGTGGCTAGAGAAGCCCAGAGCCCCAGTGTTCTTAGGCCTACAAAAGCGCTTCCAAGGAAGGGTGCTGGCTAGCAACAGCTTTCAGTGCTGGCACTTTTCATCTCTGAGCAATTGCTCGACGTTTGCAATTTCTCAGCTCGTGTCTACGAGACGGAGAGATAGTGACTGTGACGTTTGGTGGCTAGAGAAGCGCAAAGCCCCAGTGTTACTGCGCCTGTGAAAGCGCTTCCAAGGAAGGGTGCTGGCTAGCAACAGCTTTCAGTGCTGGCACTTTTCATCTCTGAGCAATTGCTCGACGTTTGCAATTTCTCACCTGAGCTCTCTTCAGAGTGCGCGAGAGGATGAGCAGAAGATGAGGTGGCTAGAGAAGCCCAGAGCCCCAGTGTTCTTAGGCCTACAAAAGCGCTTCCAAGGAAGGGTGCTGGCTAGCAACAGCTTTCAGTGCTGGCACTTTTCATCTCTGAGCAATTGCTGGACGTTTGCAATTTCTCAGCTCGTGTCTAGGAGACGGAAAGAGAAGGACCGTGACGTTTGGTGGCTAGAGAAGCGCAAAGCCCCAGTGTTACTGCGCCTGTAAAGCGCTTCCAAGGAAGGGTGCTGGCTAGCAAGAGCTTTCAGTGCTGGCACTTTTCATCTCTGAGCAATTGCTGGACGTTTGCAATTTCTCAGCTCGTGTCTACGAGACGGAAAGAGAAGGACCGTGACGTTTGGTGCGTATAGAAGCGCAAAGCCCCAGTGTTGCTGCGCCTGTGAAAGCGCTTCCAAGGAAGGGTGATGGCTAGCAACAGCTTTCAGTGCTGGCACTTTTCATCTCTGAGCAATTGCTCGACGTTTGCAATTTCTCACCTGAGTTCTCTTTAGAGTGCGCGAGAGGATGAGCAGAAGATTAGGTGGCTAGAGAAGCCCAGAGCCCCGGTGTTCTTAGGCCTACAAAAGCGCTTCCAAGGAAGGGTGCTGGCTAGCAACAGCTTTCAGTGCTGGCACTTTTCAGCTCTGAGCAATTGCTCGACGTTTGCAATTTCTCAGCTCGTGTCTATGAGACGGAAAGAGAATGACCGTGACGTTTGGTGGCTAGAGAAGCGCAAAGCCCCAGTGTTACTGCGCCTGTAAAGCGCTTCCAAGGAAGGGTGCTGGCTAGCAACAGCTTTCAGTGCTGGCACTTTTCATCTCTGAGCAATTGCTCGACGTTTGCAATTTCTCAGCTCATGTCTACGAGACGGAAAGAGAATGACCGTGACGTTTGGTGCGTATAGAAGCGCAAAGCCCCAGTGTTGCTGCGCCTGTGAAAGCACTTCCAAGGAAGGGTGCTGGCTAGCAAGAGCTTTCAGTGCTGGCACTTTTCATCTCTGAGCAATTGCTCGACGTTTGCAATTTCTCCCCTGAGCTCTCTTCAGAGTGCGCGAGAGGATGAGCAGAAGATGAGGTGGCTAGAGAAGCCCAGAGCCCCAGTGTTCTTAGGCCTACAAAAGCGCTTCCAAGGAAGGGTGCTGGCTAGCAACAGCTTTCAGTGCTGGCACTTTTCATCTCTGAGCAATTGCTGGACGTTTGCAATTTCTCAGCTCGTGTCTAGGAGACGGAAAGAGAAGGACCGTGACGTTTGGTGGGTAGAGAAGCGCAAAGCCCCAGTGTTACTGCGCCTGTAAAGCGCTTCCAAGGAAGGGTGCTGGCTAGCAAGAGCTTTCAGTGCTGGCACTTTTCATCTCTGAGCAATTGCTGGACGTTTGCAATTTCTCAGCTCCTGTCTACGAGACGGAAAGAGAAGGACCGTGACGTTTGGTGCGTATAGAAGCGCAAAGCCCCAGTGTTGCTGCGCCTGTGAAAGCGCTTCCAAGGAAGGGTGATGGCTAGCAACAGCTTTCAGTGCTGGCACTTTTCATCTCTGAGCAATTGCTCGACGTTTGCAATTTCTCACCTGAGTTCTCTTTAGAGTGCGCGAGAGGATGAGCAGAAGATTAGGTGGCTAGAGAAGCCCAGAGCCCCGGTGTTCTTAGGCCTACAAAAGCGCTTCCAAGGAAGGGTGCTGGCTAGCAACAGCTTTCAGTGCTGGCACTTTTCAGCTCTGAGCAATTGCTCGACGTTTGCAATTTCTCAGCTCGTGTCTATGAGACGGAAAGAGAATGACCGTGACGTTTGGTGGCTAGAGAAGCGCAAAGCCCCAGTGTTACTGCGCCTGTAAAGCGCTTCCAAGGAAGGGTGCTGGCTAGCAACAGCTTTCAGTGCTGGCACTTTTCATCTCTGAGCAATTGCTCGACGTTTGCAATTTCTCAGCTCATGTCTACGAGACGGAAAGAGAATGACCGTGACGTTTGGTGCGTATAGAAGCGCAAAGCCCCAGTGTTGCTGCGCCTGTGAAAGCACTTCCAAGGAAGGGTGCTGGCTAGCAAGAGCTTTCAGTGCTGGCACTTTTCATCTCTGAGCAATTGCTCGACGTTTGCAATTTCTCCCCTGAGCTCTCTTCAGAGTGCGCGAGAGGATGAGCAGAAGATGAGGTGGCTAGAGAAGCCCAGAGCCCCAGTGTTCTTAGGCCTACAAAAGCGCTTCCAAGGAAGGGTGCTGGCTAGCAACAGCTTTCAGTGCTGGCACTTTTCATCTCTGAGCAATTGCTGGACGTTTGCAATTTCTCAGCTCGTGTCTAGGAGACGGAAAGAGAAGGACCGTGACGTTTGGTGGGTAGAGAAGCGCAAAGCCCCAGTGTTACTGCGCCTGTACAGCGCTTCCAAGGAAGGGTGCTGGCTAGCAAGAGCTTTCAGTGCTGGCACTTTTCATCTCTGAGCAATTGCTGGACGTTTGCAATTTCTCAGCTCCTGTCTACGAGACGGAAAGAGAATGACCGTGACGTTTGGTGCGTATAGAAGCGCAAAGCCCCAGTGTTGCTGCGCCTGTGAAAGCGCTTCCAAGGAAGGGTGCTGGCTAGCAAGAGCTTTCAGTGCTGGCACTTTTCATCTCTGAGCAATTGCTCGACGTTTGCAATTTCTCCCCTGAGCTCTCTTTAGAGTGCGCGAGAGGATGAGCAGAAGATGAGGTGGCTAGAGAAGCCCAGAGCCCCAGTGTTCTTAGGCCTACAAAAGCGCTTCCAAGAAAGGGTGCTGGCTAGCAACAGCTTTCAGTGCTGGCACTTTTCATCTCTGAGCAATTGCTGGACGTTTGCAATTTCTCAGCTCGTGTCTAGGAGACGGAAAGAGAAGGACCGTGACGTTTGGTGGGTAGAGAAGCGCAAAGCCACAGTGTTACTGCGCCTGTAAAGCGCTTCCAAGGAAGGGTGCTGGCTAGCAAGAGCTTTCAGTGCTGGCACTTTTCATCTCTGAGCAATTGCTGGACGTTTGCAATTTCTCACCTGAGCTCTCTTTAGAGTGCGCGAGAGGATGAGCAGAAGATGAGGTGGCTAGAGAAGCCCAGAGCCCCAGTGTTCTTAGGCCTACAAAAGCGCTTCCAAGGAAGGGTGCTGGCTAGCAACAGCTTTCAGTGCTGGCACTTTTCAGCTCTGAGCAATTGCTCGACGTTTGCAATTTCTCAGCTCGTGTCTATGAGACGGAAAGAGAATGACCATGACGTTTGGTGGCTAGAGAAGCGCAAAGCCCCAGTGTTACTGCGCCTGTAAAGCGCTTCCAAGGAAGGGTGCTGGCTAGCAAGAGCTTTCAGTGCTGGCACTTTTCATCTCTGAGCAATTGCTCGACGTTTGCAATTTCTCACCTGAGCTCTCTTCAGAGTGCGCGAGAGGATGAGCAGAAGATGAGGTGGCTAGAGAAGCCCAGAGCCCCAGTGTTCTTAGGCCTACAAAAGCGCTTCCAAGGAAGGGTGCTGGCTAGCAACAGCTTTCAGTGCTGGCACTTTTCATCTCTGAGCAATTGCTGGACGTTTGCAATTTCTCAGCTCGTGTCTACCGACGGAAAGAGAATGACCGTGACGTTTGGTGCGTATAGAAGCGCAAAGCCCCAGTGTTGCTGCGCCTGTGAAAGCGCTTCCAAGGAAGGGTGCTGGCTAGCAACAGCTTTCAGTGCTGGCACTTTTCTTCTCTGAGCATTTGCTAGACGTTTGCAATTTCTCACCTGAGCTCTCTTTAGAGTGCGCGAGAGGATGAGCAGAAGTTTAGGTGGCTAGAGAAGCCCAGAGCCCCAGTGTTCTTAGGCCTACAAAAGCGCTTCCAAGGAAGGGTGCTGGCTAGCAACAGCTTTCAGTGCTGGCACTTTTCTTCTCTGAGCAATTGCTCGACGTTTGCAATTTTTCACCTGAGCTCTCTTTAGAGTGCGCGAGAGGATGAGCAGAAGATGAGGTGGCTAGAGAAGCCCAGAGCCCCAGTGTTCTTAGGCCTACAAAAGCGCTTCCAAGGAAGGGTGCTGGCTAGCAAGAGCTTTCAGTGCTGGCACTTTTCATCTCTGAGCAATTGCTCGACGTTTGCAATTTCTCAGCTCGTGTCTAGGAGACGGAAAGAGAAGGACCGTGACGTTTGGTGGCTAGAGAAGCGCAAAGCCCCAGTGTTACTGCGCCTGTAAAGCGCTTCCAAGGAAGGGTGCTGGCTAGCAAGAGCTTTCAGTGCTGGCACTTTTCATCTCTGAGCAATTGCTCGACGTTTGCAATTTCTCAGCTCATGTCTACGAGACGGAAAGAGAATGACCGTGACGTTTGGTGCGTATAGAAGCGCAAAGCCACAGTGTTGCTGCGCCTGTGAAAGCGCTTCCAAGGAAGGGTGCTGGCTAGCAAGAGCTTTCAGTGCTGGCACTTTTCATCTCTGAGCAATTGCTGGACGTTTGCAATTTCTCCCCTGAGCTCTCTTTAGAGTGAGCGAGAGGATGAGCAGAAGATGAGGTGGCTAGAGAAGCCCAGAGCCCCAGTGTTCTTAGGCCTACAAAAGCGCTTCCAAGGAAGGGTGCTGGCTAGCAACAGCTTTCAGTGCTGGCACTTTTCATCTCTGAGCAATTGCTCGACGTTTGCAATTTCTCAGCTCCTGTCTACGAGACGGAAAGAGAAGGACCGTGACGTTTGGTGCGTATAGAAGTGCAAAGCCCCAGTGTTGCTGCGCCTGTGAAAGCGCTTCCAAGGAAGGGTGCTGGCTAGCAAGAGATTTCAGTGCTGGCACTTTTCATCTCTGAGCAATTGCTCGACGTTTGCAATTTCTCAGCTCGTGTCTACGAGACGGAAAGAGAAGGACCGTGACGTTTGGTGGCTAGAGAAGGGCAAAGCCCCAGTGTTACTGCGCCTGTGAAAGCGCTTCCAAGGAAGGGTGCTGGCTAGCAACAGCTTTCAGTGCTGGCACTTTTCATCTCTGAGCAATTGCTCGACGTTTGCAATTTCTCAGCTCGTGTCTACGAGACGGAGAGATAGTGACTGTGACGTTTGGTGGCTAGAGAAGCGCAAAGCCCCAGTGTTACTGCGCCTGTGAAAGCGCTTCCAAGGAAGGGTGCTGGCTAGCAACAGCTTTCAGTGCTGGCACTTTTCATCTCTGAGCAATTGCTGGACGTTTGCAATTTCTCACCTGAGCTCTCTTTAGAGTGCGCGAGAGGATGAGCAGAAGATGAGGTGGCTAGAGAAGCCCAGAGCCCCAGTGTTCTTACGCCTACAAAAGCGCTTCCAAGGAAGGGTGCTGGCTAGCAACAGCTTTCAGTGCTGGCACTTTTCATCTCTGAGCAATTGCTTGACGTTTGCAATTTCTCAGCTCGTGTCTACCGACGGAAAGAGAAGGACCGTGACGTTTGGTGGCTAGAGAAGCGCAAAGCCCCAGTGTTGTTGCGCCTGTGAAAGCGCTTCCAAGGAAGGGTGCTGGCTAGCAAGAGCTTTCAGTGCTGGCACTTTTCATCTCTGAGCAATTGCTCGACGTTTGCAATTTCTCCCCTGAGCTCTCTTTAGAGTGCGCGAGAGGATGAGCAGAAGATGAGGTGGCTAGAGAAGCCCAGAGCCCCAGTGTTCTTAGGCCTACAAAAGCGCTTCCAAGGAAGGGTGCTGGCTAGCAACAGCTTTCAGTGCTGGCACTTTTCATCTCTGAGCAATTGCTGGACGTTTGCAATTTCTCAGCTTGTGTCTACTGACGGAAAGAGAAGGACCGTGACGTTTGGTGGGTAGAGAAGCGCAAAGCCCCAGTGTTGCTGCGCCTGTGAAAGCGCTTCCAAGGAAGGGTGCTGGCTAGCAAGAGCTTTCAGTGCTGGCACTTTTCATCTCTGAGCAATTGCTCGACGTTTGCAATTTCTCAGCTCGTGTCTACGAGACGGAAAGAGAAGGACCGTGACGTTTGGTGGCTAGAGAAGCGCAAAGCCCCAGTGTTACTGCGCCTGTAAAGCGCTTCCAAGGAAGGGTGCTGGCTAGCAAGAGCTTTCAGTGCTGGCACTTTTCATCTCTGAGCAATTGCTCGACGTTTGCAATTTCTCACCTGAGCTCTCTTCAGAGTGCGCGAGAGGATGAGCAGAAGATGAGGTGGCTAGAGAAGCCCAGAGCCCCAGTGTTCTTAGGCCTACAAAAGCGCTTCCAAGGAAGGGTGCTGGCTAGCAACAGCTTTCAGTGCTGGCACTTTTCATCTCTGAGCAATTGCTGGACGTTTGCAATTTCTCAGCTCGTGTCTACCGACGGAAAGAGAATGACCGTGACGTTTGGTGGCTAGAGAAGGGCAAAGCCCCAGTGTTGCTGCGCCTGTGAAAGCGCTTCCAAGGAAGGGTGCTGGCTAGCAAGAGCTTTCAGTGCTGGCACTTTTCTTCTCTGAGCATTTGCTCGACGTTTGCAATTTCTCACCTGAGCTCTCTTTAGAGTGCGCGAGAGGATGAGCAGAAGATGAGGTGGCTAGAGAAGCCCAGAGCCCCAGTGTTCTTAGGCCTACAAAAGCGCTTCCAAGGAAGGGTGCTGGCTAGCAACAGCTTTCAGTGCTGGCACTTTTCATCTCTGAGCAATTGCTCGACGTTTGCAATTTCTCAGCTCGTGTCTACGAGACGGAGAGATAGTGACTGTGACGTTTGGTGGCTAGAGAAGCGCAAAGCCCCAGTGTTACTGCGCCTGTGAAAGCGCTTCCAAGGAAGGGTGCTGGCTAGCAACAGCTTTCAGTGCTGGCACTTTTCATCTCTGAGCAATTGCTCGACGTTTGCAATTTCTCACCTGAGCTCTCTTCAGAGTGCGCGAGAGGATGAGCAGAAGATGAGGTGGCTAGAGAAGCCCAGAGCCCCAGTGTTCTTAGGCCTACAAAAGCGCTTCCAAGGAAGGGTGCTGGCTAGCAACAGCTTTCAGTGCTGGCACTTTTCATCTCTGAGCAATTGCTCGACGTTTGCAATTTCTCAGCTCGTGTCTACGAGACGGAAAGAGAAGGACCGTGACGTTTGGTGGCTAGAGAAGCGCAAAGCCCCAGTGTTACTGCGCCTGTAAAGCGCTTCCAAGGAAGGGTGCTGGCTAGCAACAGCTTTCAGTGCTGGCACTTTTCATCTCTGAGCAATTGCTCGACGTTTGCAATTTCTCAGCTCGTGTCTACGAGACGGAAAGAGAAGGACCGTGACGTTTGGTGCGTATAGAAGCGCAAAGCCCCAGTGTTGCTGCGCCTGTGAAAGCGCTTCCAAGGAAGGGTGCTGGCTAGCAAGAGCTTTCAGTGCTGGCACTTTTCATCTCTGAGCAATTGCTCGACGTTTGCAATTTCTCACCTGAGTTCTCTTTAGAGTGCGCGAGAGGATGAGCAGAAGATGAGGTGGCTAGAGAAGCCCAGAGCCCCGGTGTTCTTAGGCCTACAAAAGCGCTTCCAAGGAAGGGTGCTGGCTAGCAACAGCTTTCAGTGCTGGCACTTTTCATCTCTGAGCAATTGCTCGACGTTTGCAATTTCTCAGCTCGTGTCTGCCGACGGAAAGAGAAGGACCGTGACGTTTGGTGGGTAGAGAAGCGCAAAGCCCCAGTGTTACTGCGCCTGTAAAGCGCTTCCAAGGAAGGGTGCTGGCTAGCAACAGCTTTCAGTGCTGGCACTTTTCATCTCTGAGCAATTGCTCGACGTTTGCAATTTCTCAGCTCGTGTCTACGAGACGGAAAGAGAAGGACCGTGACGTTTGGTGCGTATAGAAGCGCAAAGCCCCAGTGTTGCTGCGCCTGTGAAAGCGCTTCCAAGGAAGGGTGCTGGCTAGCAAGAGCTTTCAGTGCTGGCACTTTTCTTCTCTGAGCATTTGCTCGACGTTTGCAATTTCTCACCTGAGCTCTCTTTAGAGTGCGCGAGAGGATGAGCAGAAGATGAGGTGGCTAGAGAAGCCCAGAGCCCCAGTGTTCTTAGGCCTACAAAAGCGCTTCCAAGGAAGGGTGCTGGCTAGCAACAGCTTTCAGTGCTGGCACTTTTCAGCTCTGAGCAATTGCTCGACGTTTGCAATTTCTCAGCTCGTGTCTATGAGACGGAAAGAGAATGACCGTGACGTTTGGTGGCTAGAGAAGCGCAAAGCCCCAGTGTTACTGCGCCTGTAAAGCGCTTCCAAGGAAGGGTGCTGGCTAGCAACAGCTTTCAGTGCTGGCACTTTTCATCTCTGAGCAATTGCTCGACGTTTGCAATTTCTCAGCTCGTGTCTACGAGACGGAAAGAGAAGGACCGTGACGTTTGGTGGGTAGAGAAGCGCAAAGCCCCAGTGTTGCTGCGCCTGTGAAAGCGCTTCCAAGGAAGGGTGCTGGCTAGCAACAGCTTTCAGTGCTGGCACTTTTCATCTCTGAGCAATTGCTGGACGTTTGCAATTTCTCACCTGAGCTCTCTTTAGAGTGCGCGAGAGGATGAGCAGAAGATGAGGTGGCTAGAGAAGCCCAGAGCCCCAGTGTTCTTAGGCCTACAAAAGCGCTTCCAAGGAAGGGTGCTGGCTAGCAACAGCTTTCAGTGCTGGCACTTTTCAGCTCTGAGCAATTGCTGGACGTTTGCAATTTCTCAGCTCGTGTCTACCGACGGAAAGAGAAGGACCGTGACGTTTGGTGCGTATAGAAGCGCAAAGCCCCAGTGTTGCTGCGCCTGTGAAAGCGCTTCCAAGGAAGGGTGCTGGCTAGCAACAGCTTTCAGTGCTGGCACTTTTCATCTCTGAGCATTTGCTCGACGTTTGCAATTTCTCACCTGAGCTCTCTTTAGAGTGCGCGAGAGGATGAGCAGAAGATGAGGTGGCTAGAGAAGCCCAGAGCCCCAGTGTTCTTAGGCCTACAAAAGCGCTTCCAAGGAAGGGTGCTGGCTAGCAACAGCTTTCAGTGCTGGCACTTTTCTTCTCTGAGCATTTGCTCGACGTTTGCAATTTCTCCCCTGAGCTCTCTTTAGAGTGCGCGAGAGGATGAGCAGAAGATGAGGTGGCTAGAGAAGCCCAGAGCCCCAGTTTTCTTAGGCCTACAAAAGCGCTTCCAAGGAAGGGTGCTGGCTAGCAAGAGCTTTCAGTGCTGGCACTTTTCATCTCTGAGCAATTGCTCGACGTTTGCAATTTCTCAGCTCGTGTCTATGAGACGGAAAGAGAATGACCGTGACGTTTGGTGGCTAGAGAAGCGCAAAGCCACAGTGTTACTGCGCCTGTGAAAGCGCTTCCAAGGAAGGGTGCTGGCTAGCAAGAGCTTTCAGTGCTGGCACTTTTCATCTCTGAGCAATTGCTCGACGTTTGCAATTTCTCAGCTCATGTCTACGAGACGGAAAGAGAATGACCGTGACGTTTGGTGCGTATAGAAGCGCAAAGCCCCAGTGTTGCTGCGCCTGTGAAAGCGCTTCCAAGGAAGGGTGCTGGCTAGCAAGAGCTTTCAGTGCTGGCACTTTTCATCTCTGAGCAATTGCTCGACGTTTGCAATTTCTCCCCTGAGCTCTCTTCAGAGTGCGCGAGAGGATGAGCAGAAGATGAGGTGGCTAGAGAAGCCCAGAGCCCCAGTGTTCTTAGGCCTACAAAAGCGCTTCCAAGGAAGGGTGCTGGCTAGCAACAGCTTTCAGTGCTGGCACTTTTCATCTCTGAGCAATTGCTCGACGTTTGCAATTTCTCAGCTCGTGTCTACGAGACGGAGAGATAGTGACTGTGACGTTTGGTGGGTAGAGAAGCGCAAAGCCCCAGTGTTACTGCGCCTGTGAAAGCGCTTCCAAGGAAGGGTGCTGGCTAGCAACAGCTTTCAGTGCTGGCACTTTTCATCTCTGAGCAATTGCTCGACGTTTGCAATTTCTCACCTGAGTTCTCTTTAGAGTGCGCGAGAGGATGAGCAGAAGATGAGGTGGCTAGAGAAGCCCAGAGCCCCAGTGTTCTTAGGCCTACAAAAGCGCTTCCAAGGAAGGGTGCTGGCTAGCAACAGCTTTCAGTGCTGGCACTTTTCATCTCTGAGCAATTGCTCGACGTTTGCAATTTCTCAGCTCGTGTCTGCCGACGGAAAGAGAAGGACCGTGACGTTTGGTGGGTAGAGAAGCGCAAAGCCCCAGTGTTACTGCGCCTGTAAAGCGCTTCCAAGGAAGGGTGCTGGCTAGCAACAGCTTTCAGTGCTGGCACTTTTCATCTCTGAGCAATTGCTCGACGTTTGCAATTTCTCAGCTCGTGTCTACGATACGGAAAGAGAAGGACCGTGACGTTTGGTGCGTATAGAAGCGCAAAGCCCCAGTGTTGCTGCGCCTGTGAAAGCGCTTCCAAGGAAGGGTGCTGGCTAGCAAGAGCTTTCAGTGCTGGCACTTTTCATCTCTGAGCAATTGCTGGACGTTTGCAATTTCTCACCTGAGCTCTCTTTAGAGTGCGCGAGAGGATGAGCAGAAGATGAGGTGGCTAGAGAAGCCCAGAGCCCCAGTGTTCTTAGGCCTACAAAAGCGCTTCCAAGGAAGGGTGCTGGCTAGCAACAGCTTTCAGTGCTGGCACTTTTCATCTCTGAGCAATTGCTCGACGTTTGCAATTTCTCAGCTCGTGTCTATGAGACGGAAAGAGAATGACCGTGACGTTTGGTGGCTAGAGAAGCGCAAAGCCCCAGTGTTACTGCGCCTGTAAAGCGCTTCCAAGGAAGGGTGCTGGCTAGCAAGAGCTTTCAGTGCTGGCACTTTTCATCTCTGAGCAATTGCTCGACGTTTGCAATTTCTCAGCTCATGTCTACGAGACGGAAAGAGAAGGACCGTGACGTTTGGTGCGTATAGAAGCGCAAAGCCCCAGTGTTGCTGCGCCTGTGAAAGCGCTTCCAAGGAAGGGTGCTGGCTAGCAAGAGCTTTCAGTGCTGGCACTTTTCATCTCTGAGCAATTGCTCGACGTTTGCAATTTCTCACCTGAGCTCTCTTTAGAGTGCGCGAGAGGATGAGCAGAAGATGAGGTGGCTAGAGAAGCCCAGAGCCCCAGTGTTCTTAGGCCTACAAAAGCGCTTCCAAGGAAGGGTGCTGGCTAGCAACAGCTTTCAGTGCTGGCACTTTTCAGCTCTGAGCAATTGCTGGACGTTTGCAATTTCTCAGCTCGTGTCTACCGACGGAAAGAGAATGACCGTGACGTTTGGTGCGTATAGAAGCGCAAAGCCCCAGTGTTGCTGCGCCTGTGAAAGCGCTTCCAAGGAAGGGTGCTGGCTAGCAAGAGCTTTCAGTGCTGGCACTTTTCATCTCTGAGCATTTGCTCGACGTTTGCAATTTCTCACCTGAGCTCTCTTTAGAGTGCGCGAGAGGATGAGCAGAAGATGAGGTGGCTAGAGAAGCCCAGAGCCCCAGTGTTCTTAGGCCTACAAAAGCGCTTCCAAGGAAGGGTGCTGTCTAGCAACAGCTTTCAGTGCTGGCACTTTTCTTCTCTGAGCATTTGCTCGACGTTTGCAATTTCTCACCTGAGCTCTCTTTAGAGTGCGCGAGAGGATGAGCAGAAGATGAGGTGGCTAGAGAAGCCCAGAGCCCCAGTGTTCTTAGGCCTACAAAAGCGCTTCCAAGGAAGGGTGCTGGCTAGCAACAGCTTTCAGTGCTGGCACTTTTCATCTCTGAGCAATTGCTCGACGTTTGCAATTTCTCAGCTCGTGTCTATGAGACGGAAAGAGAAGGACCGTGACGTTTGGTGGGTAGAGAAGCGCAAAGCCCCAGTGTTACTGCGCCTGTAAAGCGCTTCCAAGGAAGGGTGCTGGCTAGCAAGAGCTTTCAGTGCTGGCACTTTTCATCTCTGAGCAATTGCTCGACGTTTGCAATTTCTCAGCTCATGTCTACGAGACGGAAAGAGAAGGACCGTGACGTTTGGTGCGTATAGAAGCGCAAAGCCCCAGTGTTGCTGCGCCTGTGAAAGCGCTTCCAAGGAAGGGTGCTGGCTAGCAACAGCTTTCAGTGCTGGCACTTTTCATCTCTGAGCAATTGCTGGACGTTTGCAATTTCTCACCTGAGCTCTCTTCAGAGTGCGCGAGAGGATGAGCAGAAGATGAGGTGGCTAGAGAAGCCCAGAGCCCCAGTGTTCTTAGGCCTACAAAAGCGCTTCCAAGGAAGGGTGCTGGCTAGCAACAGCTTTCAGTGCTGGCACTTTTCATCTCTGAGCAATTGCTGGACGTTTGCAATTTCTGAGCTCGTGTCTACCGATGGAAAGAGAATGACCGTGACGTTTGGTGCGTATAGAAGCGCAAAGCCCCAGTGTTGCTGCGCCTGTGAAAGCGCTTCCAAGGAAGGGTGCTGGCTAGCAACAGCTTTCAGTGCTGGCACTTTTCTTCTCTGAGCATTTGCTCGACGTTTGCAATTTCTCACCTGAGCTCTCTTTAGAGTGCGCGAGAGGATGAGCAGAAGATGAGGTGGCTAGAGAAGCCCAGAGCCCCAGTGTTCTTAGGCCTACAAAAGCGCTTCCAAGGAAGGGTGCTGGCTAGCAACAGCTTTCAGTGCTGGCACTTTTCATCTCCGAGCAATTGCTCGACGTTTGCAATTTCTCAGCTCGTGTCTACGAGACGGAGAGATAGTGACTGTGACGTTTGGTGGCTAGAGAAGCGCAAAGCCCCAGTGTTACTGCGCCTGTGAAAGCGCTTCCAAGGAAGGGTGCTGGCTAGCAAGAGCTTTCAGTGCTGGCACTTTTCATCTCTGAGCAATTGCTCGACGTTTGCAATTTCTCACCTGAGCTCTCTTCAGAGTGCGCGAGAGGATGAGCAGAAGTTTAGGTGGCTAGAGAAGCCCAGAGCCCCAGTGTTCTTAGGCCTACAAAAGCGCTTCCAAGGAAGGGTGCTGGCTAGCAACAGCTTTCAGTGCTGGCACTTTTCATCTCTGAGCAATTGCTCGACGTTTGCAATTTCTCAGCTCGTGTCTGCCGACGGAAAGAGAAGGACCGTGACGTTTGGTGGGTAGAGAAGCGCAAAGCCCCAGTGTTACTGCGCCTGTAAAGCGCTTCCAAGGAAGGGTGCTGGCTAGCAACAGCTTTCAGTGCTGGCACTTTTCATCTCTGAGCAATTGCTCGACGTTTGCAATTTCTCAGCTCCTGTCTACGAGACGGAAAGAGAAGGACCGTGACGTTTGGTGCGTATAGAAGTGCAAAGCCCCAGTGTTGCTGCGCCTGTGAAAGCGCTTCCAAGGAAGGGTGCTGGCTAGCAAGAGATTTCAGTGCTGGCACTTTTCATCTCTGAGCAATTGCTGGACGTTTGCAATTTCTCACCTGAGCTCTCTTTAGAGTGCGCGAGAGGATGAGCAGAAGATGAGGTGGCTAGAGAAGCCCAGAGCCCCAGTGTTCTTAGGCCTACAAAAGCGCTTCCAAGGAAGGGTGCTGGCTAGCAACAGCTTTCAGTGCTGGCACTTTTCAGCTCTGAGCAATTGCTCGACGTTTGCAATTTCTCAGCTCCTGTCTACGAGACGGAAAGAGAAGGACCGTGACGTTTGGTGGCTAGAGAAGGGCAAAGCCACAGTGTTACTGCGCCTGTGAAAGCGCTTCCAAGGAAGGGTGCTGGCTAGCAACAGCTTTCAGTGCTGGCACTTTTCATCTCTGAGCAATTGCTCGACGTTTGCAATTTCTCAGCTCGTGTCTACGAGACGGAGAGATAGTGACTGTGACGTTTGGTGGCTAGAGAAGCGCAAAGCCCCAGTGTTGCTGCGCCTGTGAAAGCGCTTCCAAGGAAGGGTGCTGGCTAGCAAGAGCTTTCAGTGCTGGCACTTTTCATCTCTGAGCAATTGCTCGACGTTTGCAATTTCTCACCTGAGCTCTCTTTAGAGTGCGCGAGAGGATGAGCAGAAGATGAGGTGGCTAGAGAAGCCCAGAGCCCCAGTGTTCTTAGGCCTACAAAAGCGCTTCCAAGGAAGGGTGCTGGCTAGCAACAGCTTTCAGTGCTGGCACTTTTCATCTCTGAGCAATTGCTTGACGTTTGCAATTTCTCAGCTCGTGTCTACCGACGGAAAGAGAAGGACCGTGACGTTTGGTGGCTAGAGAAGCGCAAAGCCCCAGTGTTGTTGCGCCTGTGAAAGCGCTTCCAAGGAAGGGTGCTGGCTAGCAAGAGCTTTCAGTGCTGGCACTTTTCATCTCTGAGCAATTGCTCGACGTTTGCAATTTCTCCCCTGAGCTCTCTTTAGAGTGCGCGAGAGGATGAGCAGAAGATGAGGTGGCTAGAGAAGCCCAGAGCCCCAGTGTTCTTAGGCCTACAAAAGCGCTTCCAAGGAAGGGTGCTGGCTAGCAACAGCTTTCAGTGCTGGCACTTTTCATCTCTGAGCAATTGCTCGACGTTTGCAATTTCTCAGCTTGTGTCTACTGACGGAAAGAGAAGGACCGTGACGTTTGGTGGGTAGAGAAGCGCAAAGCCCCAGTGTTGCTGCGCCTGTGAAAGCGCTTCCAAGGAAGGGTGCTGGCTAGCAAGAGCTTTCAGTGCTGGCACTTTTCATCTCTGAGCAATTGCTCGACGTTTGCAATTTCTCAGCTCGTGTCTACGAGACGGAAAGAGAAGGACCGTGACGTTTGGTGCGTATAGAAGCGCAAAGCCCCAGTGTTACTGCGCCTGTAAAGCGCTTCCAAGGAAGGGTGCTGGCTAGCAAGAGCTTTCAGTGCTGGCACTTTTCATCTCTGAGCAATTGCTCGACGTTTGCAATTTCTCACCTGAGCTCTCTTCAGAGTGCGCGAGAGGATGAGCAGAAGATGAGGTGGCTAGAGAAGCCCAGAGCCCCAGTGTTCTTAGGCCTACAAAAGCGCTTCCAAGGAAGGGTGCTGGCTAGCAACAGCTTTCAGTGCTGGCACTTTTCATCTCTGAGCAATTGCTTGACGTTTGCAATTTCTCAGCTCGTGTCTACCGACGGAAAGAGAATGACCGTGACGTTTGGTGGCTAGAGAAGGGCAAAGCCCCAGTGTTGCTGCGCCTGTGAAAGCGCTTCCAAGGAAGGGTGCTGGCTAGCAAGAGCTTTCAGTGCTGGCACTTTTCTTCTCTGAGCATTTGCTCGACGTTTGCAATTTCTCACCTGAGCTCTCTTTAGAGTGCGCGAGAGGATGAGCAGAAGATGAGGTGGCTAGAGAAGCCCAGAGCCCCAGTGTTCTTAGGCCTACAAAAGCGCTTCCAAGGAAGGGTGCTGGCTAGCAACAGCTTTCAGTGCTGGCACTTTTCATCTCTGAGCAATTGCTCGACGTTTGCAATTTCTCAGCTCGTGTCTACGAGACGGAGAGATAGTGACTGTGACGTTTGGTGGCTAGAGAAGCGCAAAGCCCCAGTGTTACTGCGCCTGTGAAAGCGCTTCCAAGGAAGGGTGCTGGCTAGCAACAGCTTTCAGTGCTGGCACTTTTCATCTCTGAGCAATTGCTCGACGTTTGCAGTTTCTCACCTGAGCTCTCTTCAGAGTGCGCGAGAGGATGAGCAGAAGTTTAGGTGGCTAGAGAAGCCCAGAGCCCCAGTGTTCTTAGGCCTACAAAAGCGCTTCCAAGGAAGGCTGCTGGCTAGCAACAGCTTTCAGTGCTGGCACTTTTCATCTCTGAGCAATTGCTCGACGTTTGCAATTTCTCAGCTCGTGTCTACGAGACGGAAAGAGAAGGACCGTGACGTTTGGTGGCTAGAGAAGCGCAAAGCCCCAGTGTTACTGCGCCTGTAAAGCGCTTCCAAGGAAGGGTGCTGGCTAGCAACAGCTTTCAGTGCTGGCACTTTTCATCTCTGAGCAATTGCTCGACGTTTGCAATTTCTCAGCTCGTGTCTGCCGACGGAAAGAGAAGGACCGTGACGTTTGGTGGGTAGAGAAGCGCAAAGCCCCAGTGTTACTGCGCCTGTAAAGCGCTTCCAAGGAAGGGTGCTGGCTAGCAACAGCTTTCAGTGCTGGCACTTTTCATCTCTGAGCAATTGCTCGACGTTTGCAATTTCTCAGCTCGTGTCTACGAGACGGAAAGAGAAGGACCGTGACGTTTGGTGCGTATAGAAGCGCAAAGCCCCAGTGTTGCTGCGCCTGTGAAAGCGCTTCCAAGGAAGGGTGCTGGCTAGCAAGAGCTTTCAGTGCTGGCACTTTTCATCTCTGAGCAATTGCTCGACGTTTGCAATTTCTCACCTGAGCTCTCTTTAGAGTGCGCGAGAGGATGAGCAGAAGATGAGGTGGCTAGAGAAGCCCAGAGCCCCAGTGTTCTTAGGCCTACAAAAGCGCTTCCAAGGAAGGGTGCTGGCTAGCAACAGCTTTCAGTGCTGGCACTTTTCAGCTCTGAGCAATTGCTGGACGTTTGCAATTTCTCAGCTCGTGTCTATGAGACGGAAAGAGAATGACCGTGACGTTTGGTGGCTAGAGAAGCGCAAAGCCCCAGTGTTACTGCGCCTGTAAAGCGCTTCCAAGGAAGGGTGCTGGCTAGCAAGAGCTTTCAGTGCTGGCACTTTTCATCTCTGAGCAATTGCTCGACGTTTGCAATTTCTCAGCTCGTGTCTACGAGACGGAAAGAGAAGGACCGTGACGTTTGGTGCGTATAGAAGCGCAAAGCCCCAGTGTTGCTGCGCCTGTGAAAGCGCTTCCAAGGAAGGGTGCTGGCTAGCAACAGCTTTCAGTGCTGGCACTTTTCATCTCGGAGCAATTGCTCGACGTTTGCAATTTCTCACCTGAGCTCTCTTTAGAGTGCGCGAGAGGATGAGCAGAAGATGAGGTGGCTAGAGAAGCCCAGAGCCCCAGTGTTCTAAGGGCTACAAAAGCGCTTCCAAGGAAGGGTGCTGGCTAGCAACAGCTTTCAGTGCTGGCACTTTTCATCTCTGAGCAATTGCTGGACGTTTGCAATTTCTCAGCTCGTGTCTACCGACGGAAAGAGAAGGACCGTGACGTTTGGTGCGTATAGAAGCGCAAAGCCCCAGTGTTGCTGCGCCTGTGAAAGCGCTTCCAAGGAAGGGTGCTGGCTAGCAAGAGCTTTCAGTGCTGGCACTTTTCATCTCTGAGCATTTGCTCGACGTTTGCAATTTCTCACCTGAGCTCTCTTTAGAGTGCGCGAGAGGATGAGCAGAAGATGAGGTGGCTAGAGAAGCCCAGAGCCCCAGTGTTCTTAGGCCTACAAAAGCGCTTCCAAGGAAGGGTGCTGGCTAGCAACAGCTTTCAGTGCTGGCACTTTTCTTCTCTGAGCATTTGCTCGACGTTTGCAATTTCTCACCTGAGCTCTCTTTAGAGTGCGCGAGAGGATGAGCAGAAGATGAGGTGGCTAGAGAAGCCCAGAGCCCCAGTTTTCTTAGGCCTACAAAAGCGCTTCCAAGGAAGGGTGCTGGCTAGCAACAGCTTTCAGTGCTGGCACTTTTCATCTCTGAGCAATTGCTCGACGTTTGCAATTTCTCAGCTCGTGTCTATGAGACGGAAAGAGAATGACCGTGACGTTTGGTGGGTAGAGAAGCGCAAAGCCCCAGTGTTACTGCGCCTGTAAAGCGCTTCCAAGGAAGGGTGCTGGCTAGCAAGAGCTTTCAGTGCTGGCACTTTTCATCTCTGAGCAATTGCTCGACGTTTGCAATTTCTCAGCTCATGTCTACGAGACGGAAAGAGAATGACCGTGACGTTTGGTGCGTATAGAAGCGCAAAGCCCCAGTGTTGCTGCGCCTGTGAAAGCGCTTCCAAGGAAGGGTGCTGGCTAGCAAGAGCTTTCAGTGCTGGCACTTTTCATCTCTGAGCAATTGCTCGACGTTTGCAATTTCTCACCTGAGCTCTCTTCAGAGTGCGCGAGAGGATGAGCAGAAGATGAGGTGGCTAGAGAAGCCCAGAGCCCCAGTGTTCTTAGGCCTACAAAAGCGCTTCCAAGGAAGGGTGCTGGCTAGCAACAGCTTTCAGTGCTGGCACTTTTCATCTCTGAGCAATTGCTCGACGTTTGCAATTTCTCAGCTCGTGTCTACGAGACGGAGAGATAGTGACTGTGACGTTTGGTGGGTAGAGAAGCGCAAAGCCACAGTGTTACTGCGCCTGTGAAAGCGCTTCCAAGGAAGGGTGCTGGCTAGCAACAGCTTTCAGTGCTGGCACTTTTCATCTCTGAGCAATTGCTCGACGTTTGCAATTTCTCACCTGAGCTCTCTTTAGAGTGCGCGAGAGGATGAGCAGAAGTTTAGGTGGCTAGAGAAGCCCAGAGCCCCAGTGTTCTTAGGCCTACAAAAGCGCTTCCAAGGAAGGCTGCTGGCTAGCAACAGCTTTCAGTGCTGGCACTTTTCATCTCTGAGCAATTGCTCGACGTTTGCAATTTCTCAGCTCGTGTCTACGAGACGGAAAGAGAAGGACCGTGACGTTTGGTGGGTAGAGAAGCGCAAAGCCCCAGTGTTACTGCGCCTGTGAAAGCGCTTCCAAGGAAGGCTGCTGGCTAGCAACAGCTTTCAGTGCTGGCACTTTTCATCTCTGAGCAATTGCTCGACGTTTGCAATTTCTCAGCTCGTGTCTGCCGACGGAAAGAGAAGGACCGTGACGTTTGGTGGGTAGAGAAGCGCAAAGCCCCAGTGTTACTGCGCCTGTAAAGCGCTTCCAAGGAAGGGTGCTGGCTAGCAACAGCTTTCAGTGCTGGCACTTTTCATCTCTGAGCAATTGCTCGACGTTTGCAATTTCTCAGCTCGTGTCTACGAGACGGAAAGAGAAGGACCGTGACGTTTGGTGCGTATAGAAGCGCAAAGCCCCAGTGTTGCTGCGCCTGTGAAAGCGCTTCCAAGGAAGGGTGCTGGCTAGCAAGAGCTTTCAGTGCTGGCACTTTTCATCTCTGAGCAATTGCTCGACGTTTGCAATTTCTCACCTGAGCTCTCTTTAGAGTGCGCGAGAGGATGAGCAGAAGATGAGGTGGCTAGAGAAGCCCAGAGCCCCAGTGTTCTTAGGCCTACAAAAGCGCTTCCAAGGAAGGGTGCTGGCTAGCAACAGCTTTCAGTGCTGGCACTTTTCAGCTCTGAGCAATTGCTGGACGTTTGCAATTTCTCAGCTCGTGTCTATGAGACGGAAAGAGAATGACCGTGACGTTTGGTGGCTAGAGAAGCGCAAAGCCCCAGTGTTACTGCGCCTGTAAAGCGCTTCCAAGGAAGGGTGCTGGCTAGCAAGAGCTTTCAGTGCTGGCACTTTTCATCTCTGAGCAATTGCTCGACGTTTGCAATTTCTCAGCTCGTGTCTACGAGACGGAAAGAGAAGGACCGTGACGTTTGGTGCGTATAGAAGCGCAAAGCCCCAGTGTTGCTGCGCCTGTGAAAGCGCTTCCAAGGAAGGGTGCTGGCTAGCAACAGCTTTCAGTGCTGGCACTTTTCATCTCTGAGCAATTGCTCGACGTTTGCAATTTCTCACCTGAGCTCTCTTTAGAGTGCGCGAGAGGATGAGCAGAAGATGAGGTG
The DNA here is from genome assembly GCA_037962945.1 of Sarcoramphus papa. NCBI lineage: Eukaryota > Metazoa > Chordata > Aves > Accipitriformes > Cathartidae > Sarcoramphus > Sarcoramphus papa. Next base: position 3,440,681 of record JBBMRM010000084.1, on the reverse strand, counting down.
GCTAGAGAAGCCCAGAGCCCCAGTGTTCTAAGGGCTACAAAAGCGCTTCCAAGGAAGGGTGCTGGCTAGCAACAGCTTTCAGTGCTGGCACTTTTCATCTCTGAGCAATTGCTGGACGTTTGCAATTTCTCAGCTCGTGTCTACCGACGGAAAGAGAATGACCGTGACGTTTGGTGGGTAGAGAAGCGCAAAGCCCCAGTGTTGCTGCGCCTGTGAAAGCGCTTCCAAGGAAGGGTGCTGGCTAGCAAGAGCTTTCAGTGCTGGCACTTTTCATCTCTGAGCATTTGCTCGACGTTTGCAATTTCTCACCTGAGCTCTCTTTAGAGTGCGCGAGAGGATGAGCAGAAGATGAGGTGGCTAGAGAAGCCCAGAGCCCCAGTGTTCTTAGGCCTACAAAAGCGCTTCCAAGGAAGGGGGCTGGCTAGCAACAGCTTTCAGTGCTGGCACTTTTCTTCTCTGAGCATTTGCTCGACGTTTGCAATTTCTCACCTGAGCTCTCTTTAGAGTGCGCGAGAGGATGAGCAGAAGATGAGGTGGCTAGAGAAGCCCAGAGCCCCAGTTTTCTTAGGCCTACAAAAGCGCTTCCAAGGAAGGGTGCTGGCTAGCAACAGCTTTCAGTGCTGGCACTTTTCATCTCTGAGCAATTGCTCGACGTTTGCAATTTCTCAGCTCGTGTCTATGAGACGGAAAGAGAATGACCGTGACGTTTGGTGGGTAGAGAAGCGCAAAGCCCCAGTGTTACTGCGCCTGTAAAGCGCTTCCAAGGAAGGGTGCTGGCTAGCAAGAGCTTTCAGTGCTGGCACTTTTCATCTCTGAGCAATTGCTCGACGTTTGCAATTTCTCAGCTCATGTCTACGAGACGGAAAGAGAATGACCGTGACGTTTGGTGCGTATAGAAGCGCAAAGCCCCAGTGTTGCTGCGCCTGTGAAAGCGCTTCCAAGGAAGGGTGCTGGCTAGCAAGAGCTTTCAGTGCTGGCACTTTTCATCTCTGAGCAATTGCTGGACGTTTGCAATTTCTCACCTGAGCTCTCTTCAGAGTGCGCGAGAGGATGAGCAGAAGATGAGGTGGCTAGAGAAGCCCAGAGCCCCAGTGTTCTTAGGCCTACAAAAGCGCTTCCAAGGAAGGGTGCTGGCTAGCAACAGCTTTCAGTGCTGGCACTTTTCATCTCTGAGCAATTGCTCGACGTTTGCAATTTCTCAGCTCGTGTCTACGAGACGGAGAGATAGTGACTGTGACGTTTGGTGGGTAGAGAAGCGCAAAGCCACAGTGTTACTGCGCCTGTGAAAGCGCTTCCAAGGAAGGGTGCTGGCTAGCAACAGCTTTCAGTGCTGGCACTTTTCATCTCTGAGCAATTGCTCGACGTTTGCAATTTCTCACCTGAGCTCTCTTCAGAGTGCGCGAGAGGATGAGCAGAAGTTTAGGTGGCTAGAGAAGCCCAGAGCCCCAGTGTTCTTAGGCCTACAAAAGCGCTTCCAAGGAAGGCTGCTGGCTAGCAACAGCTTTCAGTGCTGGCACTTTTCATCTCTGAGCAATTGCTCGACGTTTGCAATTTCTCAGCTCGTGTCTACGAGACGGAAAGAGAAGGACCGTGACGTTTGGTGGGTAGAGAAGCGCAAAGCCCCAGTGTTACTGCGCCTGTGAAAGCGCTTCCAAGGAAGGCTGCTGGCTAGCAACAGCTTTCAGTGCTGGCACTTTTCATCTCTGAGCAATTGCTCGACGTTTGCAATTTCTCAGCTCGTGTCTGCCGACGGAAAGAGAAGGACCGTGACGTTTGGTGGGTAGAGAAGCGCAAAGCCCCAGTGTTACTGCGCCTGTAAAGCGCTTCCAAGGAAGGGTGCTGGCTAGCAACAGCTTTCAGTGCTGGCACTTTTCATCTCTGAGCAATTGCTCGACGTTTGCAATTTCTCAGCTCGTGTCTACGAGACGGAAAGAGAAGGACCGTGACGTTTGGTGCGTATAGAAGCGCAAAGCCCCAGTGTTGCTGCGCCTGTGAAAGCGCTTCCAAGGAAGGGTGCTGGCTAGCAAGAGCTTTCAGTGCTGGCACTTTTCATCTCTGAGCAATTGCTCGACGTTTGCAATTTCTCACCTGAGCTCTCTTTAGAGTGCGCGAGAGGATGAGCAGAAGATGAGGTGGCTAGAGAAGCCCAGAGCCCCAGTGTTCTTAGGCCTACAAAAGCGCTTCCAAGGAAGGGTGCTGGCTAGCAACAGCTTTCAGTGCTGGCACTTTTCATCTCTGAGCAATTGCTGGACGTTTGCAATTTCTCAGCTCGTGTCTATGAGACGGAAAGAGAATGACCGTGATGTTTGGTGGCTAGAGAAGCGCAAAGCCCCAGTGTTACTGCGCCTGTAAAGCGCTTCCAAGGAAGGGTGCTGGCTAGCAAGAGCTTTCAGTGCTGGCACTTTTCATCTCTGAGCAATTGCTCGACGTTTGCAATTTCTCAGCTCGTGTCTACGAGACGGAAAGAGAAGGACCGTGACGTTTGGTGCGTATAGAAGCGCAAAGCCCCAGTGTTGCTGCGCCTGTGAAAGCGCTTCCAAGGAAGGGTGCTGGCTAGCAAGAGCTTTCAGTGCTGGCACTTTTCATCTCTGAGCAATTGCTCGACGTTTGCAATTTCTCACCTGAGCTCTCTTTAGAGTGCGCGAGAGGATGAGCAGAAGATGAGGTGGCTAGAGAAGCCCAGAGCCCCAGTGTTCTTAGGCCTACAAAAGCGCTTCCAAGGAAGGGTGCTGGCTAGCAACAGCTTTCAGTGCTGGCACTTTTCATCTCTGAGCAATTGCTCGACGTTTGCAATTTCTCAGCTCGTGTCTACCGACGGAAAGAGAATGACCGTGACGTTTGGTGCGTATAGAAGCGCAAAGCCCCAGTGTTGCTGCGCCTGTGAAAGCGCTTCCAAGGAAGGGTGCTGGCTAGCAAGAGCTTTCAGTGCTGGCACTTTTCATCTCTGAGCAATTGATCGACGTTTGCAATTTCTCACCTGAGCTCTCTTTAGAGTGCGCGAGAGGATGAGCAGAAGATGAGGTGGCTAGAGAAGCCCAGAGCCCCAGTGTTCTTAGGCCTACAAAAGCGCTTCCAAGGAAGGGTGCTGGCTAGCAACAGCTTTCAGTGCTGGCACTTTTCTTCTCTGAGCATTTGCTCGACGTTTGCAATTTCTCACCTGAGCTCTCTTTAGAGTGCGCGAGAGGATGAGCAGAAGATGAGGTGGCTAGAGAAGCCCAGAGCCCCAGTGTTCTTAGGCCTACAAAAGCGCTTCCAAGGAAGGCTGCTGGCTAGCAACAGCTTTCAGTGCTGGCACTTTTCATCTCTGAGCAATTGCTGGATGTTTGCAATTTCTCAGCTCGTGTCTATGAGACGGAAAGAGAAGGACCGTGACGTTTGGTGGGTAGAGAAGCGCAAAGCCCCAGTGTTACTGCGCCTGTAAAGCGCTTCCAAGGAAGGGTGCTGGCTAGCAAGAGCTTTCAGTGCTGGCACTTTTCATCTCTGAGCAATTGCTGGACGTTTGCAATTTCTCAGCTCATGTCTACGAGACGGAAAGAGAATGACCGTGACGTTTGGTGCGTATAGAAGCGCAAAGCCCCAGTGTTGCTGCGCCTGTGAAAGCGCTTCCAAGGAAGGGTGCTGGCTAGCAAGAGCTTTCAGTGCTGGCACTTTTCATCTCTGAGCAATTGCTCGACGTTTGCAATTTCTCACCTGAGCTCTCTTCAGAGTGCGCGAGAGGATGAGCAGAAGATGAGGTGGCTAGAGAAGCCCAGAGCCCCAGTGTTCTTAGGCCTACAAAAGCGCTTCCAAGGAAGGGTGCTGGCTAGCAACAGCTTTCAGTGCTGGCACTTTTCATCTCTGAGCAATTGCTTGACGTTTGCAATTTCTCAGCTCGTGTCTACCGACGGAAAGAGAATGACCGTGACGTTTGGTGGCTAGAGAAGGGCAAAGCCCCAGTGTTGCTGCGCCTGTGAAAGCGCTTCCAAGGAAGGGTGCTGGCTAGCAAGAGCTTTCAGTGCTGGCACTTTTCTTCTCTGAGCATTTGCTCGACGTTTGCAATTTCTCACCTGAGCTCTCTTTAGAGTGCGCGAGAGGATGAGCAGAAGATGAGGTGGCTAGAGAAGCCCAGAGCCCCAGTGTTCTTAGGCCTACAAAAGCGCTTCCAAGGAAGGGTGCTGGCTAGCAACAGCTTTCAGTGCTGGCACTTTTCATCTCTGAGCAATTGCTCGACGTTTGCAATTTCTCAGCTCGTGTCTACGAGACGGAGAGATAGTGACTGTGACGTTTGGTGGCTAGAGAAGCGCAAAGCCCCAGTGTTACTGCGCCTCTGAAAGCGCTTCCAAGGAAGGGTGCTGGCTAGCAACAGCTTTCAGTGCTGGCACTTTTCATCTCTGAGCAATTGCTCGACGTTTGCAATTTCTCACCTGAGCTCTCTTCAGAGTGCGCGAGAGGATGAGCAGAAGTTTAGGTGGCTAGAGAAGCCCAGAGCCCCAGTGTTCTTAGGCCTACAAAAGCGCTTCCAAGGAAGGCTGCTGGCTAGCAACAGCTTTCAGTGCTGGCACTTTTCATCTCTGAGCAATTGCTCGACGTTTGCAATTTCTCAGCTCGTGTCTACGAGACGGAAAGAGAAGGACCGTGACGTTTGGTGGCTAGAGAAGAGCAAATCCACAGTGTTACTGCGCCTGTAAAGCGCTTCCAAGGAAGGGTGCTGGCTAGCAACAGCTTTCAGTGCTGGCACTTTTCATCTCTGAGCAATTGCTCGACGTTTGCAATTTCTCAGCTCGTGTCTGCCGACGGAAAGAGAAGGACCGTGACGTTTGGTGGGTAGAGAAGCGCAAAGCCCCAGTGTTACTGCGCCTGTAAAGCGCTTCCAAGGAAGGGTGCTGGCTAGCAACAGCTTTCAGTGCTGGCACTTTTCATCTCTGAGCAATTGCTCGACGTTTGCAATTTCTCAGCTCGTGTCTACGAGACGGAAAGAGAAGGACCGTGACGTTTGGTGCGTATAGAAGCGCAAAGCCCCAGTGTTGCTGCGCCTGTGAAAGCGCTTCCAAGGAAGGGTGCTGGCTAGCAACAGCTTTCAGTGCTGGCACTTTTCATCTCTGAGCAATTGCTCGACGTTTGCAATTTCTCACCTGAGCTCTCTTTAGAGTGCGCGAGAGGATGAGCAGAAGATGAGGTGGCTAGAGAAGCCCAGAGCCCCAGTGTTCTTAGGCCTACAAAAGCGCTTCCAAGGAAGGGTGCTGGCTAGCAACAGCTTTCAGTGCTGGCACTTTTCAGCTCTGAGCAATTGCTGGACGTTTGCAATTTCTCAGCTCGTGTCTATGAGACGGAAAGAGAATGACCGTGACGTTTGGTGGCTAGAGAAGCGCAAAGCCCCAGTGTTACTGCGCCTGTAAAGCGCTTCCAAGGAAGGGTGCTGGCTAGCAAGAGCTTTCAGTGCTGGCACTTTTCATCTCTGAGCAATTGCTCGACGTTTGCAATTTCTCAGCTCGTGTCTACGAGACGGAAAGAGAAGGACCGTGACGTTTGGTGCGTATAGAAGCGCAAAGCCCCAGTGTTGCTGCGCCTGTGAAAGCGCTTCCAAGGAAGGGTGCTGGCTAGCAACAGCTTTCAGTGCTGGCACTTTTCATCTCTGAGCAATTGCTCGACGTTTGCAATTTCTCACCTGAGCTCTCTTTAGAGTGCGCGAGAGGATGAGCAGAAGATGAGGTGGCTAGAGAAGCCCAGAGCCCCAGTGTTCTTAGGCCTACAAAAGCGCTTCCAAGGAAGGGTGCTGGCTAGCAACAGCTTTCAGTGCTGGCACTTTTCATCTCTGAGCAATTGCTGGACGTTTGCAATTTCTCAGCTCGTGTCTACCGACGGAAAGAGAATGACCGTGACGTTTGGTGCGTATAGAAGCGCAAAGCCCCAGTGTTGCTGCGCCTGTGAAAGCGCTTCCAAGGAAGGGTGCTGGCTAGCAAGAGCTTTCAGTGCTGGCACTTTTCATCTCTGAGCATTTGCTCGACGTTTGCAATTTCTCACCTGAGCTCTCTTCAGAGTGCGCGAGAGGATGAGCAGAAGATGAGGTGGCTAGAGAAGCCCAGAGCCCCAGTGTTCTTAGGCCTACAAAAGCGCTTCCAAGGAAGGGTGCTGGCTAGCAACAGCTTTCAGTGCTGGCACTTTTCTTCTCTGAGCATTTGCTCGACGTTTGCAATTTCTCACCTGAGCTCTCTTTAGAGTGCGCGAGAGGATGAGCAGAAGATGAGGTGGCTAGAGAAGCCCAGAGCCCCAGTTTTCTTAGGCCTACAAAAGCGCTTCCAAGGAAGGGTGCTGGCTAGCAACAGCTTTCAGTGCTGGCACTTTTCATCTCTGAGCAATTGCTCGACGTTTGCAATTTCTCAGCTCGTGTCTATGAGACGGAAAGAGAATGACCGTGACGTTTGGTGGGTAGAGAAGCGCAAAGCCCCAGTGTTACTGCGCCTGTAAAGCGCTTCCAAGGAAGGGTGCTGGCTAGCAAGAGCTTTCAGTGCTGGCACTTTTCATCTCTGAGCAATTGCTCGACGTTTGCAATTTCTCAGCTCGTGTCTACGAGACGGAAAGAGAATGACCGTGACGTTTGGTGCGTATAGAAGCGCAAAGCCCCAGTGTTGCTGCGCCTGTGAAAGCGCTTCCAAGGAAGGGTGCTGGCTAGCAAGAGCTTTCAGTGCTGGCACTTTTCATCTCTGAGCAATTGCTCGACGTTTGCAATTTCTCACCTGAGCTCTCTTCAGAGTGCGCGAGAGGATGAGCAGAAGATGAGGTGGCTAGAGAAGCCCAGAGCCCCAGTGTTCTTAGGCCTACAAAAGCGCTTCCAAGGAAGGGTGCTGGCTAGCAACAGCTTTCAGTGCTGGCACTTTTCATCTCTGAGCAATTGCTCGACGTTTGCAATTTCTCAGCTCGTGTCTACGAGACGGAGAGATAGTGACTGTGACGTTTGGTGGGTAGAGAAGCGCAAAGCCCCAGTGTTACTGCGCCTGTGAAAGCGCTTCCAAGGAAGGGTGCTGGCTAGCAAGAGCTTTCAGTGCTGGCACTTTTCATCTCTGAGCAATTGCTCGACGTTTGCAATTTCTCACCTGAGCTCTCTTCAGAGTGCGCGAGAGGATGAGCAGAAGTTTAGGTGGCTAGAGAAGCCCAGAGCCCCAGTGTTCTTAGGCCTACAAAAGCGCTTCCAAGGAAGGCTGCTGGCTAGCAACAGCTTTCAGTGCTGGCACTTTTCATCTCTGAGCAATTGCTCGACGTTTGCAATTTCTCAGCTCGTGTCTACGAGACGGAAAGAGAAGGACCGTGACGTTTGGTGGGTAGAGAAGCGCAAAGCCCCAGTGTTACTGCGCCTGTGAAAGCGCTTCCAAGGAAGGGTGCTGGCTAGCAACAGCTTTCAGTGCTGGCACTTTTCATCTCTGAGCAATTGCTCGACGTTTGCAATTTCTCAGCTCGTGTCTACGAGACGGAAAGAGAAGGACCGTGACGTTTGGTGCGTATAGAAGCGCAAAGCCCCAGTGTTGCTGCGCCTGTGAAAGCGCTTCCAAGGAAGGGTGCTGGCTAGCAACAGCTTTCAGTGCTGGCACTTTTCATCTCTGAGCAATTGCTCGACGTTTGCAATTTCTCAGCTCGTGTCTGCCGACGGAAAGAGAAGGACCGTGACGTTTGGTGGGTAGAGAAGCGCAAAGCCCCAGTGTTACTGCGCCTGTAAAGCGCTTCCAAGGAAGGGTGCTGGCTAGCAACAGCTTTCAGTGCTGGCACTTTTCATCTCTGAGCAATTGCTCGACGTTTGCAATTTCTCAGCTCGTGTCTACGAGACGGAAAGAGAAGGACCATGACGTTTGGTGGCTAGAGAAGCGCAAAGCCCCAGTGTTGCTGCGCCTGTGAAAGCGCTTCCAAGGAAGGGTGCTGGCTAGCAAGAGCTTTCAGTGCTGGCACTTTTCATCTCTGAGCAATTGCTCGACGTTTGCAATTTCTCACCTGAGCTCTCTTTAGAGTGCGCGAGAGGATGAGCAGAAGATGAGGTGGCTAGAGAAGCCCAGAGCCCCAGTGTTCTTAGGCCTACAAAAGCGCTTCCAAGGAAGGGTGCTGGCTAGCAACAGCTTTCAGTGCTGGCACTTTTCATCTCTGAGCAATTGCTGGACGTTTGCAATTTCTCAGCTCGTGTCTATGAGACGGAAAGAGAATGACCGTGACGTTTGGTGGCTAGAGAAGCGCAAAGCCCCACTGTTACTGCGCCTGTAAAGCGCTTCCAAGGAAGGGTGCTGGCTAGCAACAGCTTTCAGTGCTGGCACTTTTCATCTCTGAGCAATTGCTCGACGTTTGCAATTTCTCAGCTCGTGTCTACGAGACGGAAAGAGAAGGACCGTGACGTTTGGTGCGTATAGAAGCGCAAAGCCCCAGTGTTGCTGCGCCTGTGAAAGCGCTTCCAAGGAAGGGTGCTGGCTAGCAAGAGCTTTCAGTGCTGGCACTTTTCATCTCTGAGCAATTGCTCGACGTTTGCAATTTCTCACCTGAGCTCTCTTTAGAGTGCGCGAGAGGATGAGCAGAAGATGAGGTGGCTAGAGAAGCCCAGAGCCCCAGTGTTCTTAGGCCTACAAAAGCGCTTCCAAGGAAGGGTGCTGGCTAGCAACAGCTTTCAGTGCTGGCACTTTTCTTCTCTGAGCATTTGCTCGACGTTTGCAATTTCTCACCTGAGCTCTCTTTAGAGTGCGCGAGAGGATGAGCAGAAGATGAGGTGGCTAGAGAAGCCCAGAGCCCCAGTGTTCTTAGGCCTACAAAAGCGCTTCCAAGGAAGGGTGCTGGCTAGCAAGAGCTTTCAGTGCTGGCACTTTTCATCTCTGAGCAATTGCTCGACGTTTGCAATTTCTCAGCTCGTGTCTATGAGACGGAAAGAGAAGGACCGTGACGTTTGGTGGGTAGAGAAGCGCAAAGCCCCAGTGTTACTGCGCCTGTAAAGCGCTTCCAAGGAAGGGTGCTGGCTAGCAAGAGCTTTCAGTGCTGGCACTTTTCATCTCTGAGCAATTGCTCGACGTTTGCAATTTCTCAGCTCATGTCTACGAGACGGAAAGAGAATGACCGTGACGTTTGGTGCGTATAGAAGCGCAAAGCCCCAGTGTTGCTGCGCCTGTGAAAGCGCTTCCAAGGAAGGGTGCTGGCTAGCAAGAGCTTTCAGTGCTGGCACTTTTCATCTCTGAGCAATTGCTCGACGTTTGCAATTTCTCACCTGAGCTCTCTTCAGAGTGCGCGAGAGGATGAGCAGAAGATGAGGTGGCTAGAGAAGCCCAGAGCCCCAGTGTTCTTAGGCCTACAAAAGCGCTTCCAAGGAAGGGTGCTGGCTAGCAACAGCTTTCAGTGCTGGCACTTTTCATCTCTGAGCAATTGCTGGACGTTTGCAATTTCTGAGCTCGTGTCTACCGACGGAAAGAGAAGGACCGTGACGTTTGGTGCGTATAGAAGCGCAAAGCCCCAGTGTTGCTGCGCCTGTGAAAGCGCTTCCAAGGAAGGGTGCTGGCTAGCAACAGCTTTCAGTGCTGGCACTTTTCATCTCTGAGCAATTGCTCGACGTTTGCAATTTCTCAGCTCGTGTCTACGAGACGGAAAGAGAAGGACCGTGACGTTTGGTGCGTATAGAAGCGCAAAGCCCCAGTGTTGCTGCGCCTGTGAAAGCGCTTCCAAGGAAGGGTGCTGGCTAGCAACAGCTTTCAGTGCTGGCACTTTTCATCTCTGAGCAATTGCTCGACGTTTGCAATTTCTCAGCTCGTGTCTGCCGACGGAAAGAGAAGGACCGTGACGTTTGGTGGGTAGAGAAGCGCAAAGCCCCAGTGTTACTGCGCCTGTAAAGCGCTTCCAAGGAAGGGTGCTGGCTAGCAACAGCTTTCAGTGCTGGCACTTTTCATCTCTGAGCAATTGCTCGACGTTTGCAATTTCTCAGCTCGTGTCTACGAGACGGAAAGAGAAGGACCATGACGTTTGGTGGCTAGAGAAGCGCAAAGCCCCAGTGTTGCTGCGCCTGTGAAAGCGCTTCCAAGGAAGGGTGCTGGCTAGCAAGAGCTTTCAGTGCTGGCACTTTTCATCTCTGAGCAATTGCTCGACGTTTGCAATTTCTCACCTGAGCTCTCTTTAGAGTGCGCGAGAGGATGAGCAGAAGATGAGGTGGCTAGAGAAGCCCAGAGCCCCAGTGTTCTTAGGCCTACAAAAGCGCTTCCAAGGAAGGGTGCTGGCTAGCAACAGCTTTCAGTGCTGGCACTTTTCATCTCTGAGCAATTGCTGGACGTTTGCAATTTCTCAGCTCGTGTCTATGAGACGGAAAGAGAATGACCGTGACGTTTGGTGGCTAGAGAAGCGCAAAGCCCCAGTGTTACTGCGCCTGTAAAGCGCTTCCAAGGAAGGGTGCTGGCTAGCAACAGCTTTCAGTGCTGGCACTTTTCATCTCTGAGCAATTGCTCGACGTTTGCAATTTCTCAGCTCGTGTCTACGAGACGGAAAGAGAAGGACCGTGACGTTTGGTGCGTATAGAAGCGCAAAGCCCCAGTGTTGCTGCGCCTGTGAAAGCGCTTCCAAGGAAGGGTGCTGGCTAGCAAGAGCTTTCAGTGCTGGCACTTTTCATCTCTGAGCAATTGCTCGACGTTTGCAATTTCTCACCTGAGCTCTCTTTAGAGTGCGCGAGAGGATGAGCAGAAGATGAGGTGGCTAGAGAAGCCCAGAGCCCCAGTGTTCTTAGGCCTACAAAAGCGCTTCCAAGGAAGGGTGCTGGCTAGCAACAGCTTTCAGTGCTGGCACTTTTCATCTCTGAGCAATTGCTGGACGTTTGCAATTTCTCAGCTCGTGTCTACGAGACGGAAAGAGAATGACCGTGACGTTTGGTGCGTATAGAAGCGCAAAGCCCCAGTGTTGCTGCGCCTGTGAAAGCGCTTCCAAGGAAGGGTGCTGGCTAGCAAGAGCTTTCAGTGCTGGCACTTTTCATCTCTGAGCAATTGATCGACGTTTGCAATTTCTCACCTGAGCTCTCTTTAGAGTGCGCGAGAGGATGAGCAGAAGATGAGGTGGCTAGAGAAGCCCAGAGCCCCAGTGTTCTTAGGCCTACAAAAGCGCTTCCAAGGAAGGGTGCTGGCTAGCAACAGCTTTCAGTGCTGGCACTTTTCTTCTCTGAGCATTTGCTCGACGTTTGCAATTTCTCACCTGAGCTCTCTTTAGAGTGCGCGAGAGGATGAGCAGAAGATGAGGTGGCTAGAGAAGCCCAGAGCCCCAGTGTTCTTAGGCCTACAAAAGCGCTTCCAAGGAAGGGTGCTGGCTAGCAAGAGCTTTCAGTGCTGGCACTTTTCATCTCTGAGCAATTGCTCGACGTTTGCAATTTCTCAGCTCGTGTCTATGAGACGGAAAGAGAAGGACCGTGACGTTTGGTGGGTAGAGAAGCGCAAAGCCCCAGTGTTACTGCGCCTGTAAAGCGCTTCCAAGGAAGGGTGCTGGCTAGCAAGAGCTTTCAGTGCTGGCACTTTTCATCTCTGAGCAATTGCTCGACGTTTGCAATTTCTCAGCTCATGTCTACGAGACGGAAAGAGAATGACCGTGACGTTTGGTGCGTATAGAAGCGCAAAGCCCCAGTGTTGCTGCGCCTGTGAAAGCGCTTCCAAGGAAGGGTGCTGGCTAGCAAGAGCTTTCAGTGCTGGCACTTTTCATCTCTGAGCAATTGCTCGACGTTTGCAATTTCTCACCTGAGCTCTCTTCAGAGTGCGCGAGAGGATGAGCAGAAGATGAGGTGGCTAGAGAAGCCCAGAGCCCCAGTGTTCTTAGGCCTACAAAAGCGCTTCCAAGGAAGGGTGCTGGCTAGCAACAGCTTTCAGTGCTGGCACTTTTCATCTCTGAGCAATTGCTGGACGTTTGCAATTTCTGAGCTCGTGTCTACCGACGGAAAGAGAAGGACCGTGACGTTTGGTGCGTATAGAAGCGCAAAGCCCCAGTGTTGCTGCGCCTGTGAAAGCGCTTCCAAGGAAGGGTGCTGGCTAGCAACAGCTTTCAGTGCTGGCACTTTTCTTCTCTGAGCATTTGCTCGACGTTTGCAATTTCTCACCTGAGCTCTCTTCAGAGTGCGCGAGAGGATGAGCAGAAGATGAGGTGGCTAGAGAAGCCCAGAGCCCCAGTGTTCTTAGGCCTACAAAAGCGCTTCCAAGGAAGGGTGCTGGCTAGCAACAGCTTTCAGTGCTGGCACTTTTCATCTCTGAGCAATTGCTCGACGTTTGCAATTTCTCAGCTCGTGTCTACGAGACGGAGAGATAGTGACTGTGACGTTTGGTGGCTAGAGAAGCGCAAAGCCCCAGTGTTACTGCGCCTGTGAAAGCGCTTCCAAGGAAGGGTGCTGGCTAGCAAGAGCTTTCAGTGCTGGCACTTTTCATCTCTGAGCAATTGATCGACGTTTGCAATTTCTCACCTGAGCTCTCTTCAGAGTGCGCGAGAGGTTGAGCAGAAGTTTAGGTGGCTAGAGAAGCCCAGAGCCCCAGTGTTCTTAGGCCTACAAAAGCGCTTCCAAGGAAGGGTGCTGGCTAGCAACAGCTTTCAGTGCTGGCACTTTTCATCTCTGAGCAATTGCTCGACGTTTGCAATTTCTCAGCTCGTGTCTGCCGACGGAAAGAGAAGGACCGTGACGTTTGGTGGGTAGAGAAGCGCAAAGCCCCAGTGTTACTGCGCCTGTAAAGCGCTTCCAAGGAAGGGTGCTGGCTAGCAACAGCTTTCAGTGCTGGCACTTTTCATCTCTGAGCAATTGCTCGACGTTTGCAATTTCTCAGCTCGTGTCTACGAGACGGAAAGAGAAGGACCGTGACGTTTGGTGGGTAGAGAAGCGCAAAGCCCCAGTGTTACTGCGCCTGTGAAAGCGCTTCCAAGGAAGGGTGCTGGCTAGCAACAGCTTTCAGTGCTGGCACTTTTCATCTCTGAGCAATTGCTGGACGTTTGCAATTTCTCACCTGAGCTCTCTTTAGAGTGCGCGAGAGGATGAGCAGAAGATGAGGTGGCTAGAGAAGCCCAGAGCCCCAGTGTTCTTAGGCCTACAAAAGCGCTTCCAAGGAAGGGTGCTGGCTAGCAACAGCTTTCAGTGCTGGCACTTTTCAGCTCTGAGCAATTGCTGGACGTTTGCAATTTCTCAGCTCGTGTCTATGAGACGGAAAGAGAATGACCGTGACGTTTGGTGGCTAGAGAAGCGCAAAGCCCCAGTGTTACTGCGCCTGTAAAGCGCTTCCAAGGAAGGGTGCTGGCTAGCAAGAGCTTTCAGTGCTGGCACTTTTCATCTCTGAGCAATTGCTCGACGTTTGCAATTTCTCAGCTCATGTCTACGAGACGGAAAGAGAAGGACCGTGACGTTTGGTGCGTATAGAAGCGCAAAGCCCCAGTGTTGCTGCGCCTGTGAAAGCGCTTCCAAGGAAGGGTGCTGGCTAGCAAGAGCTTTCAGTGCTGGCACTTTTCTTCTCTGAGCAATTGCTCGACGTTTGCAATTTCTCACCTGAGCTCTCTTTAGAGTGCGCGAGAGGATGAGCAGAAGATGAGGTGGCTAGAGAAGCCCAGAGCCCCAGTGTTCTTAGGCCTACAAAAGCGCTTCCAAGGAAGGGTGCTGGCTAGCAACAGCTTTCAGTGCTGGCACTTTTCATCTCTGAGCAATTGCTGGACTTTTGCAATTTCTCAGCTCGTGTCTACCGACGGAAAGAGAATGACCGTGACGTTTGGTGCGTATAGAAGCGCAAAGCCCCAGTGTTGCTGCGCCTGTGAAAGCGCTTCCAAGGAAGGGTGCTGGCTAGCAACAGCTTTCAGTGCTGGCACTTTTCATCTCTGAGCAATTGCTCGACGTTTGCAATTTCTCAGCTCGTGTCTACGAGACGGAGAGATAGTGACTGTGACGTTTGGTGGCTAGAGAAGCGCAAAGCCCCAGTGTTGCTGCGCCTGTGAAAGCGCTTCCAAGGAAGGGTGCTGGCTAGCAACAGCTTTCAGTGCTGGCACTTTTCATCTCTGAGCAATTGCTCGACGTTTGCAATTTCTCACCTGAGCTCTCTTCAGAGTGCGCGAGAGGATGAGCAGAAGATGAGGTGGCTAGAGAAGCCCAGAGCCCCAGTGTTCTTAGGCCTACAAAAGCGCTTCCAAGGAAGGGTGCTGGCTAGCAACAGCTTTCAGTGCTGGCACTTTTCATCTCTGAGCAATTGCTCGACGTTTGCAATTTCTCAGCTCGTGTCTACGAGACGGAAAGAGAAGGACCATGACGTTTGGTGGCTAGAGAAGCGCAAAGCCCCAGTGTTGCTGCGCCTGTGAAAGCGCTTCCAAGGAAGGGTGCTGGCTAGCAACAGCTTTCAGTGCTGGCACTTTTCTTCTCTGAGCATTTGCTCGACGTTTGCAATTTCTCACCTGAGCTCTCTTTAGAGTGCGCGAGAGGATGAGCAGAAGATGAGGTGGCTAGAGAAGCCCAGAGCCCCAGTGTTCTTAGGCCTACAAAAGCGCTTCCAAGGAAGGGTGCTGGCTAGCAACAGCTTTCAGTGCTGGCACTTTTCATCTCTGAGCAATTGCTGGACGTTTGCAATTTCTCAGCTCGTGTCTACGAGACGGAAAGAGAAGGACCGTGACCTTTGGTGGGTAGAGAAGCGCAAAGCCCCAGTGTTACTGCGCCTGTGAAAGCGCTTCCAAGGAAGGGTGCTGGCTAGCAAGAGCTTTCAGTGCTGGCACTTTTCATCTCTGAGCAATTGCTGGACGTTTGCAATTTCTCAGCTCGTGTCTACGAGACGGAGAGATAGTGACTGTGACGTTTGGTGGGTAGAGAAGCGCAAAGCCCCAGTGTTACTGCGCCTGTGAAAGCGCTTCCAAGGAAGGGTGCTGGCTAGCAACAGCTTTCAGTGCTGGCACTTTTCATCTCTGAGCAATTGCTGGACGTTTGCAATTTCTCACCTGAGCTCTCTTCAGAGTGCGCGAGAGGATGAGCAGAAGTTTAGGTGGCTAGAGAAGCCCAGAGCCCCACTGTTCTTAGGCCTACAAAAGCGCTTCCAAGGAAGGGTGCTGTCTAGCAACAGCTTTCAGTGCTGGCACTTTTCATCTCTGAGCAATTGCTCGACGTTTGCAATTTCTCAGCTCGTGTCTACGAGACGGAAAGAGAAGGACCATGACGTTTGGTGGCTAGAGAAGCGCAAAGCCCCAGTGTTGCTGCGCCTGTGAAAGCGCTTCCAAGGAAGGGTGCTGGCTAGCAACAGCTTTCAGTGCTGGCACTTTTCATCTCTGAGCAATTGCTGGACGTTTGCAATTTCTCAGCTCGTGTCTACCGACGGAAAGAGAAGGACGGTGACGTTTGGTGGGTAGAGAAGCGCAAAGCCCCAGTGTTGCTGCGCCTGTGAAAGCGCTTCCAAGGAAGGGTGCTGGCTAGCAAGAGCTTTCAGTGCTGGCACTTTTCATCTCTGAGCAATTGCTCGACGTTTGCAATTTCTCACCTGAGCTCTCTTTAGAGTGCGCGAGAGGATGAGCAGAAGATGAGGTGGCTAGAGAAGCCCAGAGCCCCAGTGTTCTTAGGCCTACAAAAGCGCTTCCAAGGAAGGGTGCTGGCTAGCAACAGCTTTCAGTGCTGGCACTTTTCATCTCTGAGCAATTGCTGGACGTTTGCAATTTCTGAGCTCGTGTCTACCGACGGAAAGAGAAGGACCGTGACGTTTGGTGCGTATAGAAGCGCAAAGCCCCAGTGTTGCTGCGCCTGTGAAAGCGCTTCCAAGGAAGGGTGCTGGCTAGCAACAGCTTTCAGTGCTGGCACTTTTCTTCTCTGAGCATTTGCTAGACGTTTGCAATTTCTCACCTGAGCTCTCTTTAGAGTGCGCGAGAGGATGAGCAGAAGATGAGGTGGCTAGAGAAGCCCAGAGCCCCAGTGTTCTTAGGCCTACAAAAGCGCTTCCAAGGAAGGGTGCTGGCTAGCAACAGCTTTCAGTGCTGGCACTTTTCAGCTCTGAGCAATTGCTCGACGTTTGCAATTTCTCAGCTCGTGTCTACGAGACGGAAAGAGAAGGACCGTGACCTTTGGTGGGTAGAGAAGCGCAAAGCCCCAGTGTTACTGCGCCTGTGAAAGCGCTTCCAAGGAAGGGTGCTGGCTAGCAAGAGCTTTCAGTGCTGGCACTTTTCATCTCTGAGCAATTGCTGGACGTTTGCAATTTCTCAGCTCGTGTCTACGAGACGGAGAGATAGTGACTGTGACGTTTGGTGGCTAGAGAAGCGCAAAGCCCCAGTGTTACTGCGCCTGTGAAAGCGCTTCCAAGGAAGGGTGCTGGCTAGCAACAGCTTTCAGTGCTGGCACTTTTCATCTCTGAGCAATTGCTCGACGTTTGCAATTTCTCACCTGAGCTCTCTTCAGAGTGCGCGAGAGGATGAGCAGAAGTTTAGGTGGCTAGAGAAGCCCAGAGCCCCAGTTTTCTTAGGCCTACAAAAGCGCTTCCAAGGAAGGGTGCTGGCTAGCAACAGCTTTCAGTGCTGGCACTTTTCATCTCTGAGCAATTGCTGGACGTTTGCAATTTCTCAGCTCGTGTCTACGAGACGGAAAGAGAATGACAGTGACGTTTGGTGGCTAGAGAAGCGCAAAGCCCCAGTGTTGCTGCGCCTGTGAAAGCGCTTCCAAGGAAGGGTGCTGGCTAGCAACAGCTTTCAGTGCTGGCACTTTTCATCTCTGAGCAATTGCTCGACGTTTGCAATTTCTCACCTGAGCTCTCTTTAGAGTGCGCGAGAGGATGAGCAGAAGATGAGGTGGCTAGAGAAGCCCAGAGCCCCAGTGTTCTTAGGCCTACAAAAGCGCTTCCAAGGAAGGGTGCTGGCTAGCAACAGCTTTCAGTGCTGGCACTTTTCATCTCTGAGCAATTGCTCGACGTTTGCAATTTCTCAGCTCGTGTCTGCCGACGGAAAGAGAAGGACCGTGACGTTTGGTGGGTAGAGAAGCGCAAAGCCCCAGTGTTACTGCGCCTGTGAAAGCGCTTCCAAGGAAGGGTGCTGGCTAGCAACAGCTTTCAGTGCTGGCACTTTTCATCTCTGAGCAATTGCTCGACGTTTGCAATTTCTCAGCTCGTGTCTACCGACGGAAAGAGAAGGACGGTGACGTTTGGTGGGTAGAGAAGCGCAAAGCCCCAGTGTTGCTGCGCCTGTGAAAGCGCTTCCAAGGAAGGGTGCTGGCTAGCAAGAGCTTTCAGTGCTGGCACTTTTCATCTCTGAGCAATTGCTCGACGTTTGCAATTTCTCACCTGAGCTCTCTTTAGAGTGCGCGAGAGGATGAGCAGAAGATGAGGTGGCTAGAGAAGCCCAGAGCCCCAGTGTTCTTAGGCCTACAAAAGCGCTTCCAAGGAAGGGTGCTGGCTAGCAACAGCTTTCAGTGCTGGCACTTTTCATCTCTGAGCAATTGCTGGACGTTTGCAATTTCTCAGCTCGTGTCTAGGAGACGGAAAGAGAAGGACCGTGACGTTTGGTGGGTAGAGAAGCGCAAAGCCCCAGTGTTGCTGCGCCTGTGAAAGCGCTTCCAAGGAAGGGTGCTGGCTAGCAACAGCTTTCAGTGCTGGCACTTTTCTTCTCTGAGCATTTGCTAGACGTTTGCAATTTCTCACCTGAGCTCTCTTTAGAGTGCGCGAGAGGATGAGCAGAAGATGAGGTGGCTAGAGAAGCCCAGAGCCCCAGTGTTCTTAGGCCTACAAAAGCGCTTCCAAGGAAGGGTGCTGGCTAGCAACAGCTTTCAGTGCTGGCACTTTTCAGCTCTGAGCAATTGCTCGACGTTTGCAATTTCTCAGCTCGTGTCTACGAGACGGAAAGAGAAGGACCGTGACCTTTGGTGGGTAGAGAAGCGCAAAGCCCCAGTGTTACTGCGCCTGTGAAAGCGCTTCCAAGGAAGGGTGCTGGCTAGCAAGAGCTTTCAGTGCTGGCACTTTTCATCTCTGAGCAATTGCTGGACGTTTGCAATTTCTCAGCTCGTGTCTACGAGACGGAGAGATAGTGACTGTGACGTTTGGTGGCTAGAGAAGCGCAAAGCCCCAGTGTTACTGCGCCTGTGAAAGCGCTTCCAAGGAAGGGTGCTGGCTAGCAACAGCTTTCAGTGCTGGCACTTTTCATCTCTGAGCAATTGCTCGACGTTTGCAATTTCTCACCTGAGCTCTCTTCAGAGTGCGCGAGAGGATGAGCAGAAGTTTAGGTGGCTAGAGAAGCCCAGAGCCCCAGTTTTCTTAGGCCTACAAAAGCGCTTCCAAGGAAGGGTGCTGGCTAGCAACAGCTTTCAGTGCTGGCACTTTTCATCTCTGAGCAATTGCTGGACGTTTGCAATTTCTCAGCTCGTGTCTACGAGACGGAAAGAGAATGACAGTGACGTTTGGTGGCTAGAGAAGCGCAAAGCCCCAGTGTTGCTGCGCCTGTGAAAGCGCTTCCAAGGAAGGGTGCTGGCTAGCAACAGCTTTCAGTGCTGGCACTTTTCATCTCTGAGCAATTGCTCGACGTTTGCAATTTCTCACCTGAGCTCTCTTTAGAGTGCGCGAGAGGATGAGCAGAAGATGAGGTGGCTAGAGAAGCCCAGAGCCCCAGTGTTCTTAGGCCTACAAAAGCGCTTCCAAGGAAGGGTGCTGGCTAGCAACAGCTTTCAGTGCTGGCACTTTTCATCTCTGAGCAATTGCTCGACGTTTGCAATTTCTCAGCTCGTGTCTACGAGACGGAAAGAGAAGGACCGTGACCTTTGGTGGGTAGAGAAGCGCAAAGCCCCAGTGTTACTGCGCCTGTGAAAGCGCTTCCAAGGAAGGGTGCTGGCTAGCAACAGCTTTCAGTGCTGGCACTTTTCATCTCTGAGCAATTGCTCGACGTTTGCAATTTCTCAGCTCGTGTCTACGAGACGGAGAGATAGTGACCGTGACGTTTGGTGGCTAGAGAAGCGCAAAGCCCCAGTGTTACTGCGCCTGTGAAAGCGCTTCCAAGGAAGGGTGCTGGCTAGCAACAGCTTTCAGTGCTGGCACTTTTCATCTCTGAGCAATTGCTCGACGTTTGCAATTTCTCACCTGAGCTCTCTTCAGAGTGCGCGAGAGGATGAGCAGAAGATGAGGTGGCTAGAGAAGCCCAGAGCCCCAGTGTTCTTAGGCCTACAAAAGCGCTTCCAAGGAAGGGTGCTGGCTAGCAACAGCTTTCAGTGCTGGCACTTTTCATCTCTGAGCAATTGCTCGACGTTTGCAATTTCTCAGCTCCTGTCTACGAGATGGAAAGAGAAGGACCATGACGTTTGGTGGCTAGAGAAGCGCAAAGCCCCAGTGTTGCTGCGCCTGTGAAAGCGCTTCCAAGGAAGGGTGCTGGCTAGCAACAGCTTTCAGTGCTGGCACTTTTCAGCTCTGAGCAATTGCTCGACGTTTGCAATTTCTCAGCTCGTGTCTACCGATGGAAAGAGAAGGACCGTGACGTTTGGTGGGTAGAGAAGCGCAAAGCCCCAGTGTTACTGCGCCTGTAAAGCGCTTCCAAGGAAGGGTGCTGGCTAGCAACAGCTTTCAGTGCTGGCACTTTTCATCTCTGAGCAATTGCTCGACGTTTGCAATTTCTCAGCTCGTGTCTACGAGACGGAAAGAGAAGGACCGTGACGTTTGGTGCGTATAGAAGCGCAAAGCCCCAGTGTTGCTGCGCCTGTGAAAGCGCTTCCAAGGAAGGGTGCTGGCTAGCAAGAGCTTTCAGTGCTGGCACTTTTCATCTCTGAGCAATTGCTCGACGTTTGCAATTTCTCACCTGAGCTCTCTTTAGAGTGCGCGAGAGGATGAGCAGAAGATGAGGTGGCTAGAGAAGCCCAGAGCCCCAGTGTTCTTAGGCCTACAAAAGCGCTTCCAAGGAAGGGTGCTGGCTAGCAACAGCTTTCAGTGCTGGCACTTTTCATCTCTGAGCAATTGCTCGACGTTTGCAATTTCTCAGCTCGTGTCTACGAGACGGAGAGATAGTGACTGTGACGTTTGGTGGCTAGAGAAGCGCAAAGCCCCAGTGTTACTGCGCCTGTGAAAGCGCTTCCAAGGAAGGGTGCTGGCTAGCAACAGCTTTCAGTGCTGGCACTTTTCATCTCTGAGCAATTGCTCGACGTTTGCAATTTCTCACCTGAGCTCTCTTTAGAGTGCGCGAGAGGATGAGCAGAAGATGAGGTGGCTAGAGAAGCCCAGAGCCCCAGTGTTCTTAGGCCTACAAAAGCGCTTCCAAGGAAGGGTGCTGGCTAGCAACAGCTTTCAGTGCTGGCACTTTTCATCTCTGAGCAATTGCTCGACGTTTGCAATTTCTCAGCTCCTGTCTACGAGACGGAAAGAGAAGGACCATGACGTTTGGTGGGTAGAGAAGCGCAAAGCCCCAGTGTTGCTGCGCCTGTGAAAGCGCTTCCAAGGAAGGGTGCTGGCTAGCAAGAGCTTTCAGTGCTGGCACTTTTCTTCTCTGAGCATTTGCTCGACGTTTGCAATTTCTCACCTGAGCTCTCTTCAGAGTGCGCGAGAGGATGAGCAGAAGATGAGGTGGCTAGAGAAGCCCAGAGCCCCAGTGTTCTTAGGCCTACAAAAGCGCTTCCAAGGAAGGGTGCTGGCTAGCAACAGCTTTCAGTGCTGGCACTTTTCATCTCTGAGCAATTGCTCGACGTTTGCAATTTCTCAGCTCGTGTCTACGAGACGGAAAGAGAAGGACCGTGACCTTTGGTGGGTAGATAAGCGCAAAGCCCCAGTGTTACTGCGCCTGTGAAAGCGCTTCCAAGGAAGGGTGCTGGCTAGCAAGAGCTTTCAGTGCTGGCACTTTTCATCTCTGAGCAATTGCTCGACGTTTGCAATTTCTCAGCTCGTGTCTACGAGACGGAGAGATAGTGACTGTGACGTTTGGTGGCTAGAGAAGCGCAAAGCCCCAGTGTTACTGCGCCTGTGAAAGCGCTTCCAAGGAAGGGTGCTGGCTAGCAACAGCTTTCAGTGCTGGCACTTTTCATCTCTGAGCAATTGCTCGACGTTTGCAATTTCTCACCTGAGCTCTCTTCAGAGTGCGCGAGAGGATGAGCAGAAGATGAGGTGGCTAGAGAAGCCCAGAGCCCCAGTGTTCTTAGGCCTACAAAAGCGCTTCCAAGGAAGGGTGCTGGCTAGCAACAGCTTTCAGTGCTGGCACTTTTCAGCTCTGAGCAATTGCTCGACGTTTGCAATTTCTCAGCTCGTGTCTACGAGACGGAAAGAGAATGACAGTGACGTTTGGTGGCTAGAGAATCGCAAAGCCCCAGTGTTGCTGCGCCTGTGAAAGCGCTTCCAAGGAAGGGTGCTGGCTAGCAACAGCTTTCAGTGCTGGCACTTTTCATCTCTGAGCAATTGCTCGACGTTTGCAATTTCTCAGCTCGTGTCTACGAGACGGAAAGAGAATGACCGTGACGTTTGGTGGGTAGAGAAGCGCAAAGCCCCAGTGTTGCTGCGCCTGTGAAAGCGCTTCCAAGGAAGGGTGCTGGCTAGCAAGAGCTTTCAGTGCTGGCACTTTTCATCTCTGAGCAATTGCTCGACGTTTGCAATTTCTCACCTGAGCTCTCTTTAGAGTGCGCGAGAGGATGAGCAGAAGATGAGGTGGCTAGAGAAGCCCAGAGCCCCAGTGTTCTTAGGCCTACAAAAGCGCTTCCAAGGAAGGGTGCTGGCTAGCAACAGCTTTCAGTGCTGGCACTTTTCAGCTCTGAGCAATTGCTCGACGTTTGCAATTTCTCAGCTCGTGTCTACCGACGGAAAGAGAATGACCGTGACGTTTGGTGCGTATAGAAGCGCAAAGCCCCAGTGTTGCTGCGCCTGTGAAAGCGCTTCCAAGGAAGGGTGCTGGCTAGCAACAGCTTTCAGTGCTGGCACTTTTCTTCTCTGAGCATTTGCTCGACGTTTGCAATTTCTCACCTGAGCTCTCTTTAGAGTGCGCGAGAGGAAGAGCAGAAGATGAGGTGGCTAGAGAAGCCCAGAGCCCCAGTGTTCTTAGGCCTACAAAAGCGCTTCCAAGGAAGGGTGCTGGCTAGCAACAGCTTTCAGTGCTGGCACTTTTCATCTCTGAGCAATTGCTCGACGTTTGCAATTTCTCAGCTCGTGTCTACGAGACGGAAAGAGAAGGACCGTGACCTTTGGTGGCTAGAGAAGCGCAAAGCCCCAGTGTTACTGCGCCTGTGAAAGCGCTTCCAAGGAAGGGTGCTGGCTAGCAACAGCTTTCAGTGCTGGCACTTTTCATCTCTGAGCAATTGCTGGACGTTTGCAATTTCTCAGCTCGTGTCTACGAGACGGAAAGAGAATGACAGTGACGTTTGGTGGCTAGAGAAGCGCAAAGCCCCAGTGTTGCTGCGCCTGTGAAAGCGCTTCCAAGGAAGGGTGCTGGCTAGCAACAGCTTTCAGTGCTGGCACTTTTCTTCTCTGAGCATTTGCTCGACGTTTGCAATTTCTCACCTGAGCTCTCTTTAGAGTGCGCGAGAGGATGAGCAGAAGATGAGGTGGCTAGAGAAGCCCAGAGCCCCAGTGTTCTTAGGCCTACAAAAGCGCTTCCAAGGAAGGGTGCTGGCTAGCAACAGCTTTCAGTGCTGGCACTTTTCATCTCTGAGCAATTGCTCGACGTTTGCAATTTCTCAGCTCGTGTCTACGAGACAGAAAGAGAAGGACCGTGACCTTTGGTGGGTAGAGAAGCGCAAAGCCCCAGTGTTACTGCGCCTGTGAAAGCGCTTCCAAGGAAGGGTGCTGGCTAGCAAGAGCTTTCAGTGCTGGCACTTTTCATCTCTGAGCAATTGCTCGACGTTTGCAATTTCTCAGCTCGTGTCTACGAGACGGAGAGATAGTGACTGTGACGTTTGGTGGCTAGAGAAGCGCAAAGCCCCAGTGTTATTGCGCCTGTGAAAGCGCTTCCAAGGAAGGGTGCTGGCTAGCAACAGCTTTCAGTGCTGGCACTTTTCATCTCTGAGCAATTGCTCGACGTTTGCAATTTCTCACCTGAGCTCTCTTCAGAGTGCGCGAGAGGATGAGCAGAAGTTTAGGTGGCTAGAGAAGCCCAGAGCCCCAGTGTTCTTAGGCCTACAAAAGCGCTTCCAAGGAAGGGTGCTGGCTAGCAACAGCTTTCAGTGCTGGCACTTTTCATCTCTGAGCAATTGCTCGACGTTTGCAATTTCTCAGCTCGTGTCTACGAGACAGAAAGAGAAGGACCGTGACGTTTGGTGGGTAGAGAAGCGCAAAGCCCCAGTGTTACTGCGCCTGTGAAAGCGCTTCCAAGGAAGGGTGCTGGCTAGCAACAGCTTTCAGTGCTGGCACTTTTCATCTCTGAGCAATTGCTCGACGTTTGCAATTTCTCAGCTCGTGTCTACGAGACGGAAAGAGAAGGACCATGACGTTTGGTGGCTAGAGAAGCGCAAAGCCCCAGTGTTGCTGCGCCTGTGAAAGCACTTCCAAGGAAGGGTGCTGGCTAGCAACAGCTTTCAGTGCTGGCACTTTTCAGCTCTGAGCAATTGCTCGACGTTTGCAATTTCTCAGCTCGTGTCTACCGACGGAAAGAGAAGGACCGTAACGTTTGGTGGGTAGAGAAGCGCAAAGCCCCAGTGTTACTGCGCCTGTAAAGCGCTTCCAAGGAAGGGTGCTGGCTAGCAACAGCTTTCAGTGCTGGCACTTTTCATCTCTGAGCAATTGCTCGACGTTTGCAATTTCTCAGCTCGTGTCTACCGACGGAAAGAGAATGACCGTGACGTTTGGTGCGTATAGAAGCGCAAAGCCCCAGTGTTGCTGAGCCTGTGAAAGCGCTTCCAAGGAAGGGTGCTGGCTAGCAAGAGCTTTCAGTGCTGGCACTTTTCATCTCTGAGCAATTGCTCGACGTTTGCAATTTCTCACCTGAGCTCTCTTTAGAGTGCGCGAGAGGATGAGCAGAAGATGAGGTGGCTAGAGAAGCCCAGAGCCCCAGTGTTCTTAGGCCTACAAAAGCGCTTCCAAGGAAGGGTGCTGGCTAGCAACAGCTTTCAGTGCTGGCACTTTTCATCTCTGAGCAATTGCTCGACGTTTGCAATTTCTCAGCTCGTGTCTACCGACGGAAAGAGAAGGACCGTGACGTTTGGTGCGTATAGAAGCGCAAAGCCCCAGTGTTGCTGCGCCTGTGAAAGCGCTTCCAAGGAAGGGTGCTGGCTAGCAAGAGCTTTCAGTGCTGGCACTTTTCATCTCTGAGCAATTGCTCGACGTTTGCAATTTCTCACCTGAGCTCTCTTTAGAGTGCGCGAGAGGATGAGCAGAAGATGAGGTGGCTAGAGAAGCCCAGAGCCCCAGTGTTCTTAGGCCTACAAAAGCGCTTCCAAGGAAGGGTGCTGGCTAGCAACAGCTTTCAGTGCTGGCACTTTTCAGCTCTGAGCAATTGCTGGACGTTTGCAATTTCTCAGCTCGTGTCTACGAGACGGAAAGAGAAGGACCGTGACGTTTGGTGGCTAGAGAAGCGCAAAGCCCCAGTGTTACTGCGCCTGTGAAAGCGCTTCCAAGGAAGGGTGCTGGCTAGCAACAGCTTTCAGTGCTGGCACTTTTCATCTCTGAGCAATTGCTCGACGTTTGCAATTTCTCAGCTCGTGTCTACGAGACGGAGAGATAGTGACTGTGACGTTTGGTGGGTAGAGAAGCGCAAAGCCCCAGTGTTACTGCGCCTGTGAAAGCGCTTCCAAGGAAGGGTGCTGGCTAGCAACAGCTTTCAGTGCTGGCACTTTTCATCTCTGAGCAATTGCTCGACGTTTGCAATTTCTCACCTGAGCTCTCTTTAGAGTGCGCGAGAGGATGAGCAGAAGTTTAGGTGGCTAGAGAAGCCCAGAGCCCCAGTGTTCTTAGGCCTACAAAAGCGCTTCCAAGGAAGGGTGCTGGCTAGCAACAGCTTTCAGTGCTGGCACTTTTCACCTCTGAGCAATTGCTCGACGTTTGCAATTTCTCAGCTCGTGTCTACGAGACGGAAAGAGAAGGACCGTGACGTTTGGTGGCTAGAGAAGCGCAAAGCCCCAGTGTTACTGCGCCTGTGAAAGCGCTTCCAAGGAAGGGTGCTGGCTAGCAACAGCTTTCAGTGCTGGCACTTTTCATCTCTGAGCAATTGCTCGACGTTTGCAATTTCTCAGCTCGTGTCTACGAGACGGAGAGATAGTGACTGTGACGTTTGGTGGCTAGAGAAGCGCAAAGCCCCAGTGTTACTGCGCCTGTGAAAGCGCTTCCAAGGAAGGGTGCTGGCTAGCAAGAGCTTTCAGTGCTGGCACTTTTCATCTCTGAGCAATTGCTCGACGTTTGCAATTTCTCACCTGAGCTCTCTTTAGAGTGCGCGAGAGGATGAGCAGAAGTTTAGGTGGCTAGAGAAGCCCAGAGCCCCAGTGTTCTTAGGCCTACAAAAGCGCTTCCAAGGAAGGGTGCTGGCTAGCAACAGCTTTCAGTGCTGGCACTTTTCAGCTCTGAGCAATTGCTCGACGTTTGCAATTTCTCAGCTCGTGTCTACGAGACGGAAAGAGAAGGACCGTGACGTTTGGTGGGTAGAGAAGCGCAAAGCCCCAGTGTTACTGCGCCTGTGAAAGCGCTTCCAAGGAAGGGTGCTGGCTAGCAACAGCTTTCAGTGCTGGCACTTTTCATCTCTGAGCAATTGCTCGACGTTTGCAATTTCTCAGCTCGTGTCTACGAGACGGAGAGATAGTGACTGTGACGTTTGGTGGCTAGAGAAGCGCAAAGCCCCAGTGTTACTGCGCCTGTGAAAGCGCTTCCAAGGAAGGGTGCTGGCTAGCAACAGCTTTCAGTGCTGGCACTTTTCATCTCTGAGCAATTGCTGGACGTTTGCAATTTCTCACCTGAGCTCTCTTTACAGTGCGCGAGAGGATGAGCAGAAGATGAGGTGGCTAGAGAAGCCCAGAGCCCCAGTGTTCTTAGGCCTACAAAAGCGCTTCCAAGGAAGGGTGCTGGCTAGCAAGAGCTTTCAGTGCTGGCACTTTTCATCTCTGAGCAATTGCTCGACGTTTGCAATTTCTCAGCTCGTGTCTACGAGACGGAAAGAGAAGGACCGTGACCTTTGGTGGCTAGAGAAGCGCAAAGCCCCAGTGTTACTGCGCCTGTGAAAGCGCTTCCAAGGAAGGGTGCTGGCTAGCAACAGCTTTCAGTGCTGGCACTTTTCATCTCTGAGCAATTGCTGGACGTTTGCAATTTCTCAGCTCGTGTCTACGAGACGGAAAGAGAAGGACAGTGACGTTTGGTGGCTAGAGAAGCGCAAAGCCCCAGTGTTGCTGCGCCTGTGAAAGCGCTTCCAAGGAAGGGTGCTGGCTAGCAACAGCTTTCAGTGCTGGCACTTTTCTTCTCTGAGCATTTGCTCGACGTTTGCAATTTCTCACCTGAGCTCTCTTTAGAGTGCGCGAGAGGATGAGCAGAAGATGAGGTGGCTAGAGAAGCCCAGAGCCCCAGTGTTCTTAGGCCTACAAAAGCGCTTCCAAGGAAGGGTGCTGGCTAGCAACAGCTTTCAGTGCTGGCACTTTTCATCTCTGAGCAATTGCTCGACGTTTGCAATTTCTCAGCTCGTGTCTACGAGACAGAAAGAGAAGGACCGTGACCTTTGGTGGGTAGAGAAGCGCAAAGCCCCAGTGTTACTGCGCCTGTGAAAGCGCTTCCAAGGAAGGGTGCTGGCTAGCAAGAGCTTTCAGTGCTGGCACTTTTCAGCTCTGAGCAATTGCTCGACGTTTGCAATTTCTCAGCTCGTGTCTACGAGACGGAGAGATAGTGACTGTGACGTTTGGTGGCTAGAGAAGCGCAAAGCCCCAGTGTTATTGCGCCTGTGAAAGCGCTTCCAAGGAAGGGTGCTGGCTAGCAACAGCTTTCAGTGCTGGCACTTTTCATCTCTGAGCAATTGCTCGACGTTTGCAATTTCTCACCTGAGCTCTCTTCAGAGTGCGCGAGAGGATGAGCAGAAGTTTAGGTGGCTAGAGAAGCCCAGAGCCCCAGTGTTCTTAGGCCTACAAAAGCGCTTCCAAGGAAGGGTGCTGGCTAGCAACAGCTTTCAGTGCTGGCACTTTTCATCTCTGAGCAATTGCTCGACGTTTGCAATTTCTCAGCTCGTGTCTACGAGACAGAAAGAGAAGGACCGTGACGTTTGGTGGCTAGAGAAGCGCAAAGCCCCAGTGTTACTGCGCCTGTGAAAGCGCTTCCAAGGAAGGGTGCTGGCTAGCAACAGCTTTCAGTGCTGGCACTTTTCATCTCTGAGCAATTGCTCGACGTTTGCAATTTCTCAGCTCGTGTCTACGAGACGGAAAGAGAAGGACCATGACGTTTGGTGGCTAGAGAAGCGCAAAGCCCCAGTGTTGCTGCGCCTGTGAAAGCACTTCCAAGGAAGGGTGCTGGCTAGCAAGAGCTTTCAGTGCTGGCACTTTTCATCTCTGAGCAATTGCTCGACGTTTGCAATTTCTCACCTGAGCTCTCTTTAGAGTGCGCGAGAGGATGAGCAGAAGATGAGGTGGCTAGAGAAGCCCAGAGCCCCAGTGTTCTTAGGCCTACAAAAGCGCTTCCAAGGAAGGGTGCTGGCTAGCAACAGCTTTCAGTGCTGGCACTTTTCAGCTCTGAGCAATTGCTGGACGTTTGCAATTTCTCAGCTCGTGTCTACGAGACGGAAAGAGAAGGACCGTGACGTTTGGTGGCTAGAGAAGCGCAAAGCCCCAGTGTTACTGCGCCTGTGAAAGCGCTTCCAAGGAAGGGTGCTGGCTAGCAACAGCTTTCAGTGCTGGCACTTTTCATCTCTGAGCAATTGCTCGACGTTTGCAATTTCTCAGCTCGTGTCTACGAGACGGAGAGATAGTGACTGTGACGTTTGGTGGCTAGAGAAGCGCAAAGCCCCAGTGTTACTGCGCCTGTGAAAGCGCTTCCAAGGAAGGGTGCTGGCTAGCAACAGCTTTCAGTGCTGGCACTTTTCATCTCTGAGCAATTGCTCGACGTTTGCAATTTCTCACCTGAGCTCTCTTTAGAGTGCGCGAGAGGATGAGCAGAAGTTTAGGTGGCTAGAGAAGCCCAGAGCCCCAGTGTTCTTAGGCCTACAAAAGCGCTTCCAAGGAAGGGTGCTGGCTAGCAACAGCTTTCAGTGCTGGCACTTTTCAGCTCTGAGCAATTGCTCGACGTTTGCAATTTCTCAGCTCGTGTCTACGAGACGGAAAGAGAAGGACCGTGACGTTTGGTGGCTAGAGAAGCGCAAAGCCCCAGTGTTACTGCGCCTGTGAAAGCGCTTCCAAGGAAGGGTGCTGGCTAGCAACAGCTTTCAGTGCTGGCACTTTTCATCTCTGAGCAATTGCTCGACGTTTGCAATTTCTCAGCTCGTGTCTACGAGACGGAGAGATAGTGACTGTGACGTTTGGTGGCTAGAGAAGCGCAAAGCCCCAGTGTTACTGCGCCTGTGAAAGCGCTTCCAAGGAAGGGTGCTGGCTAGCAACAGCTTTCAGTGCTGGCACTTTTCATCTCTGAGCAATTGCTCGACGTTTGCAATTTCTCACCTGAGCTCTCTTTAGAGTGCGCGAGAGGATGAGCAGAAGATGAGGTGGCTAGAGAAGCCCAGAGCCCCAGTGTTCTTAGGCCTACAAAAGCGCTTCCAAGGAAGGGTGCTGGCTAGCAACAGCTTTCAGTGCTGGCACTTTTCAGCTCTGAGCAATTGCTCGACGTTTGCAATTTCTCAGCTCGTGTCTACGAGACGGAAAGAGAAGGACCGTGACGTTTGGTGGGTAGAGAAGCGCAAAGCCCCAGTGTTACTGCGCCTGTGAAAGCGCTTCCAAGGAAGGGTGCTGGCTAGCAACAGCTTTCAGTGCTGGCACTTTTCATCTCTGAGCAATTGCTCGACGTTTGCAATTTCTCAGCTCGTGTCTACGAGACGGAGAGATAGTGACTGTGACGTTTGGTGGCTAGAGAAGCGCAAAGCCCCAGTGTTACTGCGCCTGTGAAAGCGCTTCCAAGGAAGGGTGCTGGCTAGCAACAGCTTTCAGTGCTGGCACTTTTCATCTCTGAGCAATTGCTGGACGTTTGCAATTTCTCACCTGAGCTCTCTTTACAGTGCGCGAGAGGATGAGCAGAAGATGAGGTGGCTAGAGAAGCCCAGAGCCCCAGTGTTCTTAGGCCTACAAAAGCGCTTCCAAGGAAGGGTGCTGGCTAGCAACAGCTTTCAGTGCTGGCACTTTTCATCTCTGAGCAATTGCTCGACGTTTGCAATTTCTCAGCTCGTGTCTACGAGACGGAAAGAGAAGGACCATGACGTTTGGTGGCTAGAGAAGCGCAAAGCCCCAGTGTTGCTGCGCCTGTGAAAGCGCTTCCAAGGAAGGGTGCTGGCTAGCAACAGCTTTCAGTGCTGGCACTTTTCTTCTCTGAGCATTTGCTCGACGTTTGCAATTTCTCACCTGAGCTCTCTTTAGAGTGCGCGAGAGGATGAGCAGAAGATGAGGTGGCTAGAGAAGCCCAGAGCCCCAGTGTTCTTAGGCCTACAAAAGCGCTTCCAAGGAAGGGTGCTGGCTAGCAACAGCTTTCAGTGCTGGCACTTTTCATCTCTGAGCAATTGCTCGACGTTTGCAATTTCTCAGCTCGTGTCTACGAGACGGAGAGATAGTGACTGTGACGTTTGGTGGCTAGAGAAGCGCAAAGCCCCAGTGTTGCTGCGCCTGTGAAAGCGCTTCCAAGGAAGGGTGCTGGCTAGCAACAGCTTTCAGTGCTGGCACTTTTCATCTCTGAGCAATTGCTCGACGTTTGCAATTTCTCACCTGAGCTCTCTTCAGAGTGCGCGAGAGGATGAGCAGAAGATGAGGTGGCTAGAGAAGCCCAGAGCCCCAGTGTTCTTAGGCCTACAAAAGCGCTTCCAAGGAAGGGTGCTGGCTAGCAACAGCTTTCAGTGCTGGCACTTTTCAGCTCTGAGCAATTGCTCGACGTTTGCAATTTCTCAGCTCGTGTCTACGAGACGGAAACAGAAGGACCATGACGTTTGGTGGCTAGAGAAGCGCAAAGCCCCAGTGTTGCTGCGCCTGTGAAAGCGCTTCCAAGGAAGGGTGCTGGCTAGCAACAGCTTTCAGTGCTGGCACTTTTCAGCTCTGAGCAATTGCTGGACGTTTGCAATTTCTCAGCTCGTGTCTACCGACGGAAAGAGAAGGACCGTGACGTTTGGTGGCTAGAGAAGCGCAAAGCCCCAGTGTTGCTGCACCTGTGAAAGCGCTTCCAAGGAAGGGTGCTGGCTAGCAAGAGCTTTCAGTGCTGGCACTTTTCATCTCTGAGCAATTGCTGGACGTTTGCAATTTCTCACCTGAGCTCTCTTTAGAGTGCGCGAGAGGATGAGCAGAAGATGAGGTGGCTAGAGAAGCCCAGAGCCCCAGTGTTCTTAGGCCTACAAAAGCGCTTCCAAGGAAGGGTGCTGGCTAGCAACAGCTTTCAGTGCTGGCACTTTTCATCTCTGAGCAATTGCTCGACGTTTGCAATTTCTCAGCTCGTGTCTACCGACGGAAAGAGAATGACCGTGACCTTTGGTGCGTATAGAAGCGCAAAGCCCCAGTGTTGCTGCGCCTGTGAAAGCGCTTCCAAGGAAGGGTGCTGGCTAGCAACAGCTTTCAGTGCTGGCACTTTTCTTCTCTGAGCATTTGCTCGACGTTTGCAATTTCTCACCTGAGCTCTCTTTAGAGTGCGCGAGAGGAAGAGCAGAAGATGAGGTGGCTAGAGAAGCCCAGAGCCCCAGTGTTCTTAGGCCTACAAAAGCGCTTCCAAGGAAGGGTGCTGGCTAGCAACAGCTTTCAGTGCTGGCACTTTTCATCTCTGAGCAATTGCTCGACGTTTGCAATTTCTCAGCTCGTGTCTACGAGACGGAAAGAGAAGGACCGTGACCTTTGGTGGCTAGAGAAGCGCAAAGCCCCAGTGTTGCTGCGCCTGTGAAAGCGCTTCCAAGGAAGGGTGCTGGCTAGCAAGAGCTTTCAGTGCTGGCACTTTTCATCTCTGAGCAATTGCTGGACGTTTGCAATTTCTCAGCTCGTGTCTACGAGACGGAAAGAGAATGACAGTGACGTTTGGTGGCTAGAGAAGCGCAAAGCCCCAGTGTTGCTGCGCCTGTGAAAGCGCTTCCAAGGAAGGGTGCTGGCTAGCAACAGCTTTCAGTGCTGGCACTTTTCTTCTCTGAGCATTTGCTCGACGTTTGCAATTTCTCACCTGAGCTCTCTTTAGAGTGCGCGAGAGGATGAGCAGAAGATGAGGTGGCTAGAGAAGCCCAGAGCCCCAGTGTTCTTAGGCCTACAAAAGCGCTTCCAAGGAAGGGTGCTGGCTAGCAAGAGCTTTCAGTGCTGGCACTTTTCATCTCTGAGCAATTGCTCGACGTTTGCAATTTCTCAGCTCGTGTCTACGAGACGGAGAGATAGTGACTGTGACGTTTGGTGGCTAGAGAAGCGCAAAGCCCCAGTGTTACTGCGCCTGTGAAAGCGCTTCCAAGGAAGGGTGCTGGCTAGCAAGAGCTTTCAGTGCTGGCACTTTTCATCTCTGAGCAATTGCTCGACGTTTGCAATTTCTCACCTGAGCTCTCTTTAGAGTGCGCGAGAGGATGAGCAGAAGATGAGGTGGCTAGAGAAGCCCAGAGCCCCAGTGTTCTTAGGCCTACAAAAGCGCTTCCAAGGAAGGGTGCTGGCTAGCAACAGCTTTCAGTGCTGGCACTTTTCATCTCTGAGCAATTGCTCGACGTTTGCAATTTCTCAGCTCGTGTCTACGAGACGGAAAGAGAAGGACCATGACGTTTGGTGGGTAGAGAAGCGCAAAGCCCCAGTGTTGCTGCGCCTGTGAAAGCGCTTCCAAGGAAGGGGGCTGGCTAGCAAGAGCTTTCAGTGCTGGCACTTTTCTTCTCTGAGCATTTGCTCGACGTTTGCAATTTCTCACCTGAGCTCTCTTCAGAGTGCGCGAGAGGATGAGCAGAAGATGAGGTGGCTAGAGAAGCCCAGAGCCCCAGTGTTCTTAGGCCTACAAAAGCGCTTCCAAGGAAGGGTGCTGGCTAGCAACAGCTTTCAGTGCTGGCACTTTTCATCTCTGAGCAATTGCTCGACGTTTGCAATTTCTCAGCTCGTGTCTACGAGACGGAAAGAGAAGGACCATGACGTTTGGTGGCTAGAGAAGCGCAAAGCCCCAGTGTTGCTGCGCCTGTGAAAGCGCTTCCAAGGAAGGGTGCTGGCTAGCAACAGCTTTCAGTGCTGGCACTTTTCTTCTCTGAGCATTTGCTCGACGTTTGCAATTTCTCACCTGAGCTCTCTTTAGAGTGCGCGAGAGGATGAGCAGAAGATGAGGTGGCTAGAGAAGCCCAGAGCCCCAGTGTTCTTAGGCCTACAAAAGCGCTTCCAAGAAAGGGTGCTGGCTAGCAACAGCTTTCAGTGCTGGCACTTTTCATCTCTGAGCAATTGCTCGACGTTTGCAATTTCTCAGCTCGTGTCTACGAGACGGAGAGATAGTGACTGTGACGTTTGGTGGCTAGAGAAGCGCAAAGCCCCAGTGTTGCTGCGCCTGTGAAAGCGCTTCCAAGGAAGGGTGCTGGCTAGCAACAGCTTTCAGTGCTGGCACTTTTCATCTCTGAGCAATTGCTCGACGTTTGCAATTTCTCACCTGAGCTCTCTTCAGAGTGCGCGAGAGGATGAGCAGAAGATGAGGTGGCTAGAGAAGCCCAGAGCCCCAGTGTTCTTAGGCCTACAAAAGCGC
Source organism: Sarcoramphus papa (assembly GCA_037962945.1). Lineage (NCBI taxonomy): Eukaryota > Metazoa > Chordata > Aves > Accipitriformes > Cathartidae > Sarcoramphus > Sarcoramphus papa. The sequence continues at coordinate 3,408,075 of JBBMRM010000084.1, read as the reverse complement.
TTCCAAGGAAGGGTGCTGGCTAGCAACAGCTTTCAGTGCTGGCACTTTTCAGCTCTGAGCAATTGCTCGACGTTTGCAATTTCTCAGCTCGTGTCTACGAGACGGAAACAGAAGGACCATGACGTTTGGTGGCTAGAGAAGCGCAAAGCCCCAGTGTTGCTGCGCCTGTGAAAGCGCTTCCAAGGAAGGGTGCTCGCTAGCAACAGCTTTCAGTGCTGGCACTTTTCATCTCTGAGCAATTGCTGGACGTTTGCAATTTCTCAGCTCGTGTCTACCGACGGAAAGAGAAGGACCGTGACGTTTGGTGGCTAGAGAAGCGCAAAGCCCCAGTGTTGCTGCGCCTGTGAAAGCGCTTCCAAGGAAGGGTGCTGGCTAGCAAGAGCTTTCAGTGCTGGCACTTTTCATCTCTGAGCAATTGCTGGACGTTTGCAATTTCTCACCTGAGCTCTCTTTAGAGTGCGCGAGAGGATGAGCAGAAGATGAGGTGGCTAGAGAAGCCCAGAGCCCCAGTGTTCTTAGGCCTACAAAAGCGCTTCCAAGGAAGGGTGCTGGCTAGCAACAGCTTTCAGTGCTGGCACTTTTCATCTCTGAGCAATTGCTCGACGTTTGCAATTTCTCAGCTCGTGTCTACCGACGGAAAGAGAATGACCGTGACCTTTGGTGCGTATAGAAGCGCAAAGCCCCAGTGTTGCTGCGCCTGTGAAAGCGCTTCCAAGGAAGGGTGCTGGCTAGCAACAGCTTTCAGTGCTGGCACTTTTCTTCTCTGAGCATTTGCTCGACGTTTGCAATTTCTCACCTGAGCTCTCTTTAGAGTGCGCGAGAGGAAGAGCAGAAGATGAGGTGGCTAGAGAAGCCCAGAGCCCCAGTGTTCTTAGGCCTACAAAAGCGCTTCCAAGGAAGGGTGCTGGCTAGCAACAGCTTTCAGTGCTGGCACTTTTCATCTCTGAGCAATTGCTCGACGTTTGCAATTTCTCAGCTCGTGTCTACGAGACGGAAAGAGAAGGACCGTGACCTTTGGTGGCTAGAGAAGCGCAAAGCCCCAGTGTTGCTGCGCCTGTGAAAGCGCTTCCAAGGAAGGGTGCTGGCTAGCAAGAGCTTTCAGTGCTGGCACTTTTCATCTCTGAGCAATTGCTGGACGTTTGCAATTTCTCAGCTTGTGTCTACGAGACGGAAAGAGAATGACAGTGACGTTTGGTGGCTAGAGAAGCGCAAAGCCCCAGTGTTGCTGCGCCTGTGAAAGCGCTTCCAAGGAAGGGTGCTGGCTAGCAAGAGCTTTCAGTGCTGGCACTTTTCTTCTCTGAGCATTTGCTCGACGTTTGCAATTTCTCACCTGAGCTCTCTTTAGAGTGCGCGAGAGGATGAGCAGAAGATGAGGTGGCTAGAGAAGCCCAGAGCCCCAGTGTTCTTAGGCCTACAAAAGCGCTTCCAAGGAAGGGTGCTGGCTAGCAAGAGCTTTCAGTGCTGGCACTTTTCATCTCTGAGCAATTGCTCGACGTTTGCAATTTCTCAGCTCGTGTCTACGAGACAGAAAGAGAAGGACCGTGACCTTTGGTGGGTAGAGAAGCGCAAAGCCCCAGTGTTACTGCGCCTGTGAAAGCACTTCCAAGGAAGGGTGCTGGCTAGCAAGAGCTTTCAGTGCTGGCACTTTTCATCTCTGAGCAATTGCTCGACGTTTGCAATTTCTCAGCTCGTGTCTACGAGACGGAAAGAGAAGGACCGTGACCTTTGGTGGCTAGAGAAGCGCAAAGCCCCAGTGTTGCTGCGCCTGTGAAAGCGCTTCCAAGGAAGGGTGCTGGCTAGCAAGAGCTTTCAGTGCTGGCACTTTTCATCTCTGAGCAATTGCTGGACGTTTGCAATTTCTCAGCTCGTGTCTACGAGACGGAAAGAGAATGACAGTGACGTTTGGTGGCTAGAGAAGCGCAAAGCCCCAGTGTTGCTGCGCCTGTGAAAGCGCTTCCAAGGAAGGGTGCTGGCTAGCAACAGCTTTCAGTGCTGGCACTTTTCTTCTCTGAGCATTTGCTCGACGTTTGCAATTTCTCACCTGAGCTCTCTTTAGAGTGCGCGAGAGGATGAGCAGAAGATGAGGTGGCTAGAGAAGCCCAGAGCCCCAGTGTTCTTAGGCCTACAAAAGCGCTTCCAAGGAAGGGTGCTGGCTAGCAAGAGCTTTCAGTGCTGGCACTTTTCATCTCTGAGCAATTGCTCGACGTTTGCAATTTCTCAGCTCGTGTCTACGAGACGGAGAGATAGTGACTGTGACGTTTGGTGGCTAGAGAAGCGCAAAGCCCCAGTGTTACTGCGCCTGTGAAAGCGCTTCCAAGGAAGGGTGCTGGCTAGCAAGAGCTTTCAGTGCTGGCACTTTTCATCTCTGAGCAATTGCTCGACGTTTGCAATTTCTCACCTGAGCTCTCTTTAGAGTGCGCGAGAGGATGAGCAGAAGATGAGGTGGCTAGAGAAGCCCAGAGCCCCAGTGTTCTTAGGCCTACAAAAGCGCTTCCAAGGAAGGGTGCTGGCTAGCAACAGCTTTCAGTGCTGGCACTTTTCATCTCTGAGCAATTGCTCGACGTTTGCAATTTCTCAGCTCGTGTCTACGAGACGGAAAGAGAAGGACCATGACGTTTGGTGGGTAGAGAAGCGCAAAGCCCCAGTGTTGCTGCGCCTGTGAAAGCGCTTCCAAGGAAGGGGGCTGGCTAGCAAGAGCTTTCAGTGCTGGCACTTTTCTTCTCTGAGCATTTGCTCGACGTTTGCAATTTCTCACCTGAGCTCTCTTCAGAGTGCGCGAGAGGATGAGCAGAAGATGAGGTGGCTAGAGAAGCCCAGAGCCCCAGTGTTCTTAGGCCTACAAAAGCGCTTCCAAGGAAGGGTGCTGGCTAGCAACAGCTTTCAGTGCTGGCACTTTTCATCTCTGAGCAATTGCTCGACGTTTGCAATTTCTCAGCTCGTGTCTACGAGACGGAAAGAGAAGGACCATGACGTTTGGTGGCTAGAGAAGCGCAAAGCCCCAGTGTTGCTGCGCCTGTGAAAGCGCTTCCAAGGAAGGGTGCTGGCTAGCAACAGCTTTCAGTGCTGGCACTTTTCTTCTCTGAGCATTTGCTCGACGTTTGCAATTTCTCACCTGAGCTCTCTTTAGAGTGCGCGAGAGGATGAGCAGAAGATGAGGTGGCTAGAGAAGCCCAGAGCCCCAGTGTTCTTAGGCCTACAAAAGCGCTTCCAAGAAAGGGTGCTGGCTAGCAACAGCTTTCAGTGCTGGCACTTTTCATCTCTGAGCAATTGCTCGACGTTTGCAATTTCTCAGCTCGTGTCTACGAGACGGAGAGATAGTGACTGTGACGTTTGGTGGCTAGAGAAGCGCAAAGCCCCAGTGTTGCTGCGCCTGTGAAAGCGCTTCCAAGGAAGGGTGCTGGCTAGCAACAGCTTTCAGTGCTGGCACTTTTCATCTCTGAGCAATTGCTCGACGTTTGCAATTTCTCACCTGAGCTCTCTTCAGAGTGCGCGAGAGGATGAGCAGAAGATGAGGTGGCTAGAGAAGCCCAGAGCCCCAGTGTTCTTAGGCCTACAAAAGCGCTTCCAAGGAAGGGTGCTGGCTAGCAACAGCTTTCAGTGCTGGCACTTTTCAGCTCTGAGCAATTGCTCGACGTTTGCAATTTCTCAGCTCGTGTCTACGAGACGGAAACAGAAGGACCATGACGTTTGGTGGCTAGAGAAGCGCAAAGCCCCAGTGTTGCTGCGCCTGTGAAAGCGCTTCCAAGGAAGGGTGCTCGCTAGCAACAGCTTTCAGTGCTGGCACTTTTCATCTCTGAGCAATTGCTGGACGTTTGCAATTTCTCAGCTCGTGTCTACCGACGGAAAGAGAAGGACCGTGACGTTTGGTGGCTAGAGAAGCGCAAAGCCCCAGTGTTGCTGCGCCTGTGAAAGCGCTTCCAAGGAAGGGTGCTGGCTAGCAAGAGCTTTCAGTGCTGGCACTTTTCATCTCTGAGCAATTGCTGGACGTTTGCAATTTCTCACCTGAGCTCTCTTTAGAGTGCGCGAGAGGATGAGCAGAAGATGAGGTGGCTAGAGAAGCCCAGAGCCCCAGTGTTCTTAGGCCTACAAAAGCGCTTCCAAGGAAGGGTGCTGGCTAGCAACAGCTTTCAGTGCTGGCACTTTTCATCTCTGAGCAATTGCTCGACGTTTGCAATTTCTCAGCTCGTGTCTACCGACGGAAAGAGAATGACCGTGACCTTTGGTGCGTATAGAAGCGCAAAGCCCCAGTGTTGCTGCGCCTGTGAAAGCGCTTCCAAGGAAGGGTGCTGGCTAGCAACAGCTTTCAGTGCTGGCACTTTTCTTCTCTGAGCATTTGCTCGACGTTTGCAATTTCTCACCTGAGCTCTCTTTAGAGTGCGCGAGAGGAAGAGCAGAAGATGAGGTGGCTAGAGAAGCCCAGAGCCCCAGTGTTCTTAGGCCTACAAAAGCGCTTCCAAGGAAGGGTGCTGGCTAGCAACAGCTTTCAGTGCTGGCACTTTTCATCTCTGAGCAATTGCTCGACGTTTGCAATTTCTCAGCTCGTGTCTACGAGACGGAAAGAGAAGGACCGTGACCTTTGGTGGCTAGAGAAGCGCAAAGCCCCAGTGTTGCTGCGCCTGTGAAAGCGCTTCCAAGGAAGGGTGCTGGCTAGCAAGAGCTTTCAGTGCTGGCACTTTTCATCTCTGAGCAATTGCTGGACGTTTGCAATTTCTCAGCTTGTGTCTACGAGACGGAAAGAGAATGACAGTGACGTTTGGTGGCTAGAGAAGCGCAAAGCCCCAGTGTTGCTGCGCCTGTGAAAGCGCTTCCAAGGAAGGGTGCTGGCTAGCAAGAGCTTTCAGTGCTGGCACTTTTCTTCTCTGAGCATTTGCTCGACGTTTGCAATTTCTCACCTGAGCTCTCTTTAGAGTGCGCGAGAGGATGAGCAGAAGATGAGGTGGCTAGAGAAGCCCAGAGCCCCAGTGTTCTTAGGCCTACAAAAGCGCTTCCAAGGAAGGGTGCTGGCTAGCAAGAGCTTTCAGTGCTGGCACTTTTCATCTCTGAGCAATTGCTCGACGTTTGCAATTTCTCAGCTCGTGTCTACGAGACAGAAAGAGAAGGACCGTGACCTTTGGTGGGTAGAGAAGCGCAAAGCCCCAGTGTTACTGCGCCTGTGAAAGCACTTCCAAGGAAGGGTGCTGGCTAGCAACAGCTTTCAGTGCTGGCACTTTTCATCTCTGAGCAATTGCTCGACGTTTGCAATTTCTCAGCTCGTGTCTACGAGACGGAAAGAGAAGGACCGTGACGTTTGGTGGGTAGAGAAGCGCAAAGCCCCAGTGTTACTGCGCCTGTAAAGCGCTTCCAAGGAAGGGTGCTGGCTAGCAAGAGCTTTCAGTGCTGGCACTTTTCATCTCTGAGCAATTGCTCGACGTTTGCAATTTCTCAGCTCCTGTCTACGAGACGGAAAGAGAAGGACCGTGACGTTTGGTGCGTATAGAAGCGCAAAGCCCCAGTGTTGCTGCGCCTGTGAAAGCGCTTCCAAGGAAGGGTGCTGGCTAGCAACAGCTTTCAGTGCTGGCACTTTTCATCTCTGAGCAATTGCTCGACGTTTGCAATTTCTCACCTGAGCTCTCTTTAGAGTGCGCGAGAGGATGAGCAGAAGATGAGGTGGCTAGAGAAGCCCAGAGCCCCAGTGTTCTTAGGCCTACAAAAGCGCTTCCAAGGAAGGGTGCTGGCTAGCAACAGCTTTCAGTGCTGGCACTTTTCATCTCTGAGCAATTGCTGGACGTTTGCAATTTCTCAGCTCGTGTCTACGAGACGGAAAGAGAAGGACCATGACGTTTGGTGGCTAGAGAAGCGCAAAGCCCCAGTGTTGCTGCGCCTGTGAAAGCGCTTCCAAGGAAGGGGGCTGGCTAGCAAGAGCTTTCAGTGCTGGCACTTTTCTTCTCTGAGCAATTGCTCGACGTTTGCAATTTCTCACCTGAGCTCTCTTCAGAGTGCGCGAGAGGATGAGCAGAAGATGAGGTGGCTAGAGAAGCCCAGAGCCCCAGTGTTCTTAGGCCTACAAAAGCGCTTCCAAGGAAGGGTGCTGGCTAGCAACAGCTTTCAGTGCTGGCACTTTTCATCTCTGAGCAATTGCTCGACGTTTGCAATTTCTCAGCTCGTGTCTACGAGACGGAAAGAGAAGGACCGTGACCTTTGGTGGCTAGAGAAGCGCAAAGCCCCAGTGTTACTGCGCCTGTGAAAGCGCTTCCAAGGAAGGGTGCTGGCTAGCAAGAGCTTTCAGTGCTGGCACTTTTCATCTCTGAGCAATTGCTCGACGTTTGCAATTTCTCAGCTCGTGTCTACGAGACGGAGAGATAGTGACTGTGACGTTTGGTGGCTAGAGAAGCGCAAAGCCCCAGTGTTACTGCGCCTGTGAAAGCGCTTCCAAGGAAGGGTGCTGGCTAGCAAGAGCTTTCAGTGCTGGCACTTTTCATCTCTGAGCAATTGCTCGACGTTTGCAATTTCTCACCTGAGCTCTCTTCAGAGTGCGCGAGAGGATGAGCAGAAGATGAGGTGGCTAGAGAAGCCCAGAGCCCCAGTGTTCTTAGGCCTACAAAAGCGCTTCCAAGGAAGGGTGCTGGCTAGCAACAGCTTTCAGTGCTGGCACTTTTCATCTCTGAGCAATTGCTCGACGTTTGCAATTTCTCAGCTCGTGTCTACGAGACGGAAAGAGAATGACAGTGACGTTTGGTGGCTAGAGAAGCGCAAAGCCCCAGTGTTGCTGCGCCTGTGAAAGCGCTTCCAAGGAAGGGTGCTGGCTAGCAACAGCTTTCAGTGCTGGCACTTTTCAGCTCTGAGCAATTGCTGGACGTTTGCAATTTCTCAGCTCGTGTCTACCGACGGAAAGAGAAGGACGGTGACGTTTGGTGGGTAGAGAAGCGCAAAGCCCCAGTGTTACTGCGCCTGTAAAGCGCTTCCAAGGAAGGGTGCTGGCTAGCAACAGCTTTCAGTGCTGGCACTTTTCATCTCTGAGCAATTGCTCGACGTTTGCAATTTCTCACCTGAGCTCTCTTTAGAGTGCGCGAGAGGATGAGCAGAAGATGAGGTGGCTAGAGAAGCCCAGAGCCCCAGTGTTCTTAGGCCTACAAAAGCGCTTCCAAGGAAGGGTGCTGGCTAGCAACAGCTTTCAGTGCTGGCACTTTTCATCTCTGAGCAATTGCTGGACGTTTGCAATTTCTCAGCTCGTGTCTACCGACGGAAAGAGAATGACCGTGACGTTTGGTGGGTAGAGAAGCGCAAAGCCCCAGTGTTGCTGCGCCTGTGAAAGCGCTTCCAAGGAAGGGTGCTGGCTAGCAACAGCTTTCAGTGCTGGCACTTTTCATCTCTGAGCATTTGCTCGACGTTTGCAATTTCTCCCCTGAGCTCTCTTTAGAGTGCGCGAGAGGATGAGCAGAAGATGAGGTGGCTAGAGAAGCCCAGAGCCCCAGTGTTCTTAGGCCTACAAAAGCGCTTCCAAGGAAGGGTGCTGGCTAGCAAGAGCTTTCAGTGCTGGCACTTTTCATCTCTGAGCAATTGCTCGACGTTTGCAATTTCTCAGCTCGTGTCTACGAGACGGAAAGAGAAGGACCGTGACCTTTGGTGGCTAGAGAAGCGCAAAGCCCCAGTGTTACTGCGCCTGTGAAAGCGCTTCCAAGGAAGGGTGCTGGCTAGCAAGAGCTTTCAGTGCTGGCACTTTTCATCTCTGAGCAATTGCTCGACGTTTGCAATTTCTCAGCTCGTGTCTACGAGACGGAAAGAGAATGACAGTGACGTTTGGTGGCTAGAGAAGCGCAAAGCCCCAGTTTTGCTGCGCCTGTGAAAGCGCTTCCAAGGAAGGGTGCTGGCTAGCAACAGCTTTCAGTGCTGGCACTTTTCTTCTCTGAGCATTTGCTCGACGTTTGCAATTTCTCACCTGAGCTCTCTTTAGAGTGCGCGAGAGGATGAGCAGAAGATGAGGTGGCTAGAGAAGCCCAGAGCACCAGTGTTCTTAGGCCTACAAAAGCGCTTCCAAGGAAGGGTGCTGGCTAGCAACAGCTTTCAGTGCTGGCACTTTTCATCTCTGAGCAATTGCTGGACGTTTGCAATTTCTCAGCTCGTGTCTACGAGACAGAAAGAGAAGGACCGTGACCTTTGGTGGGTAGAGAAGCGCAAAGCCCCAGTGTTACTGCGCCTGTGAAAGCGCTTCCAAGGAAGGGTGCTGGCTAGCAAGAGCTTTCAGTGCTGGCACTTTTCATCTCTGAGCAATTGCTCGACGTTTGCAATTTCTCAGCTCGTGTCTACGAGACGGAGAGATAGTGACTGTGACGTTTGGTGGCTAGAGAAGCGCAAAGCCACAGTGTTACTGCGCCTGTGAAAGCGCTTCCAAGGAAGGGTGCTGGCTAGCAACAGCTTTCAGTGCTGGCACTTTTCATCTCTGAGCAATTGCTCGACGTTTGCAATTTCTCACCTGAGCTCTCTTCAGAGTGCGCGAGAGGATGAGCAGAAGTTTAGGTGGCTAGAGAAGCCCAGAGCCCCAGTGATCTTAGGCCTACAAAAGCGCTTCCAAGGAAGGGTGCTGGCTAGCAACAGCTTTCAGTGCTGGCACTTTTCATCTCTGAGCAATTGCTCGACGTTTGCAATTTCTCAGCTCGTGTCTACGAGACGGAAAGAGAAGGACCGTGACGTTTGGTGGGTAGAGAAGCGCAAAGCCCCAGTGTTGCTGCGCCTGTGAAAGCACTTCCAAGGAAGGGTGCTGGCTAGCAACAGCTTTCAGTGCTGGCACTTTTCAGCTCTGAGCAATTGCTCGACGTTTGCAATTTCTCAGCTCGTGTCTACCGACGGAAAGAGAAGGACCGTGACGTTTGGTGGCTAGAGAAGCGCAAAGCCCCAGTGTTACTGCGCCTGTAAAGCGCTTCCAAGGAAGGGTGCTGGCTAGCAAGAGCTTTCAGTGCTGGCACTTTTCATCTCTGAGCAATTGCTCGACGTTTGCAATTTCTCAGCTCGTGTCTACGAGACGGAAAGAGAAGGACCGTGACGTTTGGTGCGTATAGAAGCGCAAAGCCCCAGTGTTGCTGCGCCTGTGAAAGCGCTTCCAAGGAAGGGTGCTGGCTAGCAAGAGCTTTCAGTGCTGGCACTTTTCATCTCTGAGCAATTGCTCGACGTTTGCAATTTCTCACCTGAGCTCTCTTTAGAGTGCGCGAGAGGATGAGCAGAAGGTGAGGTGGCTAGAGAAGCCCAGAGCCCCACTGTTCTTAGGCCTACAAAAGCGCTTCCAAGGAAGGGTGCTGGCTAGCAACAGCTTTCAGTGCTGGCACTTTTCAGCTCTGAGCAATTGCTGGACGTTTGCAATTTCTCAGCTCGTGTCTATGAGACGGAAAGAGAATGACCGTGACGTTTGGTGGCTAGAGAAGCGCAAAGCCACAGTGTTACTGCGCCTGTAAAGCGCTTCCAAGGAAGGGTGCTGGCTAGCAACAGCTTTCAGTGCTGGCACTTTTCATCTCTGAGCAATTGCTCGACGTTTGCAATTTCTCAGCTCATGTCTACGAGACGGAAAGAGAAGGACCGTGACGTTTGGTGCGTATAGAAGTGCAAACCCCCAGTGTTGCTGCGCCTGTGAAAGCGCTTCCAAGGAAGGGTGCTGGCTAGCAAGAGCTTTCAGTGCTGGCACTTTTCATCTCTGAGCAATTGCTCGACGTTTGCAATTTCTCACCTGAGCTCTCTTTAGAGTGCGCGAGAGGATGAGCAGAAGATGAGGTGGCTAGAGAAGCCCAGAGCCCCAGTGTTCTTAGGCCTACAAAAGCGCTTCCAAGGAAGGGTGCTGGCTAGCAACAGCTTTCAGTGCTGGCACTTTTCATCTCTGAGCAATTGCTGGACGTTTGCAATTTCTCAGCTCGTGTCTACCGACGGAAAGAGAAGGACCGTGACGTTTGGTGCGTATAGAAGCGCAAAGCCCCAGTGTTGCTGCGCCTGTGAAAGCGCTTCCAAGGAAGGGTGCTGGCTAGCAACAGCTTTCAGTGCTGGCACTTTTCATCTCTGAGCATTTGCTCGACGTTTGCAATTTCTCACCTGAGCTCTCTTTAGAGTGCGCGAGAGGATGAGCAGAAGATGAGGTGGCTAGAGAAGCCCAGAGCCCCAGTGTTCTTAGGCCTACAAAAGCGCTTCCAAGGAAGGGTGCTGGCTAGCAACAGCTTTCAGGGCTGGCACTTTTCATCTCTGAGCAATTGCTCGACGTTTGCAATTTCTCAGCTCGTGTCTACGAGACGGAAAGAGAAGGACCGTGACGTTTGGTGGGTAGAGAAGCGCAAAGCCCCAGTGTTACTGTGCCTGTGAAAGCGCTTCCAAGGAAGGGTGCTGGCTAGCAACAGCTTTCAGTGCTGGCACTTTTCATCTCTGAGCAATTGCTCGACGTTTGCAATTTCTCAGCTCGTGTCTACGAGACGGAGAGATAGTGACTGTGACGTTTGGTGGGTAGAGAAGCGCAAAGCCCCAGTGTTACTGCGCCTGTGAAAGCGCTTCCAAGGAAGGGTGCTGGCTAGCAACAGCTTTCAGTGCTGGCACTTTTCATCTCTGAGCAATTGCTCGACGTTTGCAATTTCTCTCCTCAGCTCTCTTCAGAGTGCGCGAGAGGATGAGCAGAAGTTTAGGTGGCTAGAGAAGCCCAGAGCCCCAGTGTTCTTAGGCCTACAAAAGCGCTTCCAAGGAAGGGTGCTGGCTAGCAAGAGCTTTCAGTGCTGGCACTTTTCATCTCTGAGCAATTGCTCGACGTTTGCAATTTCTCAGCTCGTGTCTACGAGACGGAGAGATAGTGACTGTGACGTTTGGTGGGTAGAGAAGCGCAAAGCCCCAGTGTTACTGCGCCTGTGAAAGCGCTTCCAAGGAAGGGTGCTGGCTAGCAACAGCTTTCAGTGCTGGCACTTTTCATCTCTGAGCAATTGCTGGACGTTTGCAATTTCTCACCTGAGCTCTCTTCAGAGTGCGCGAGAGGATGAGCAGAAGTTTAGGTGGCTAGAGAAGCCCAGAGCCCCACTGTTCTTAGGCCTACAAAAGCGCTTCCAAGGAAGGGTGCTGGCTAGCAACAGCTTTCAGTGCTGGCACTTTTCATCTCTGAGCAATTGCTCGACGTTTGCAATTTCTCAGCTCGTGTCTACGAGACGGAAAGAGAAGGACCATGACGTTTGGTGGCTAGAGAAGCGCAAAGCCCCAGTGTTGCTGCGCCTGTGAAAGCGCTTCCAAGGAAGGGTGCTGGCTAGCAACAGCTTTCAGTGCTGGCACTTTTCATCTCTGAGCAATTGCTGGACGTTTGCAATTTCTCAGCTCGTGTCTACCCACGGAAAGAGAAGGACCGTGACATTTGGTGGGTAGAGAAGCGCAAAGCCCCAGTGTTGCTGCGCCTGTGAAAGCGCTTCCAAGGAAGGGTGCTGGCTAGCAAGAGCTTTCAGTGCTGGCACTTTTCATCTCTGAGCAATTGCTCGACGTTTGCAATTTCTCACCTGAGCTCTCTTTAGAGTGCGCGAGAGGATGAGCAGAAGATGAGGTGGCTAGAGAAGCCCAGAGCCCCAGTGTTCTTAGGCCTACAAAAGCGCTTCCAAGGAAGGGTGCTGGCTAGCAACAGCTTTCAGTGCTGGCACTTTTCATCTCTGAGCAATTGCTCGACGTTTGCAATTTCTCAGCTCGTGTCTACCGACGGAAAGAGAATGACCGTGACCTTTGGTGGCTAGAGAAGCGCAAAGCCCCAGTGTTGCTGCGCCTGTGAAAGCGCTTCCAAGGAAGGGTGCTGGCTAGCAAGAGCTTTCAGTGCTGGCACTTTTCTTCTCTGAGCATTTGCTCGACGTTTGCAATTTCTCACCTGAGCTCTCTTTAGAGTGCGCGAGAGGATGAGCAGAAGATGAGGTGGCTAGAGAAGCCCAGAGCCCCAGTGTTCTTAGGCCTACAAAAGCGCTTCCAAGGAAGGGTGCTGGCTAGCAACAGCTTTCAGTGCTGGCACTTTTCATCTCTGAGCAATTGCTCGACGTTTGCAATTTCTCAGCTCGTGTCTACGAGACGGAAAGAGAAGGACCGTGACCTTTGGTGGGTAGAGAAGCGCAAAGCCCCAGTGTTACTGCGCCTGTGAAAGCGCTTCCAAGGAAGGGTGCTGGCTAGCAACAGCTTTCAGTGCTGGCACTTTTCATCTCTGAGCAATTGCTCGACGTTTGCAATTTCTCAGCTCGTGTCTACGAGACGGAGAGATAGTGACTGTGACGTTTGGTGGCTAGAGAAGCGCAAAGCCCCAGTGTTACTGCGCCTGTGAAAGCGCTTCCAAGGAAGGGTGCTGGCTAGCAACAGCTTTCAGTGCTGGCACTTTTCATCTCTGAGCAATTGCTCGACGTTTGCAATTTCTCACCTGAGCTCTCTTTAGAGTGCGCGAGAGGATGAGCAGAAGATGAGGTGGCTAGAGAAGCCCAGAGCCCCAGTGTTCTTAGGCCTACAAAAGCGCTTCCAAGGAAGGGTGCTGGCTAGCAACAGCTTTCAGTGCTGGCACTTTTCATCTCTGAGCAATTGCTCGACGTTTGCAATTTCTCAGCTCGTGTCTACGAGACGGAAAGAGAAGGACCGTGACGTTTGGTGGCTAGAGAAGCGCAAAGCCCCAGTGTTGCTGCGCCTGTGAAAGCGCTTCCAAGGAAGGGTGCTGGCTAGCAACAGCTTTCAGTGCTGGCACTTTTCATCTCTGAGCAATTGCTCGACGTTTGCAATTTCTCACCTGAGCTCTCTTCAGAGTGCGCGAGAGGATGAGCAGAAGATGAGGTGGCTAGAGAAGCCCAGAGCCCCAGTGTTCTTAGGCCTACAAAAGCGCTTCCAAGGAAGGGTGCTGGCTAGCAACAGCTTTCAGTGCTGGCACTTTTCATCTCTGAGCAATTGCTCGACGTTTGCAATTTCTCAGCTCGTGTCTACGAGACGGAAAGAGAAGGACCATGACGTTTGGTGGCTAGAGAAGCGCAAAGCCCCAGTGTTGCTGCGCCTGTGAAAGCGCTTCCAAGGAAGGGTGCTGGCTAGCAAGAGCTTTCAGTGCTGGCACTTTTCAGCTCTGAGCAATTGCTGGACGTTTGCAATTTCTCAGCTCGTGTCTACCGACGGAAAGAGAAGGACGGTGACGTTTGGTGGGTAGAGAAGCGCAAAGCCCCAGTGTTGCTGCGCCTGTGAAAGCGCTTCCAAGGAAGGGTGCTGGCTAGCAAGAGCTTTCAGTGCTGGCACTTTTCATCTCTGAGCAATTGCTCGACGTTTGCAATTTCTCACCTGAGCTCTCTTTAGAGTGCGCGAGAGGATGAGCAGAAGATGAGGTGGCTAGAGAAGCCCAGAGCCCCAGTGTTCTTAGGCCTACAAAAGCGCTTCCAAGGAAGGGTGCTGGCTAGCAACAGCTTTCAGTGCTGGCACTTTTCAGCTCTGAGCAATTGCTCGACGTTTGCAATTTCTCAGCTCGTGTCTACCGACGGAAAGAGAATGACCGTGACCTTTGGTGGGTAGAGAAGCGCAAAGCCCCAGTGTTGCTGCGCCTGTGAAAGCGCTTCCAAGGAAGGGTGCTGGCTAGCAACAGCTTTCAGTGCTGGCACTTTTCTTCTCTGAGCATTTGCTCGACGTTTGCAATTTCTCACCTGAGCTCTCTTTAGAGTGCGCGAGAGGAAGAGCAGAAGATGAGGTGGCTAGAGAAGCCCAGAGCCCCAGTGTTCTTAGGCCTACAAAAGCGCTTCCAAGGAAGGGTGCTGGCTAGCAACAGCTTTCAGTGCTGGCACTTTTCAGCTCTGAGCAATTGCTGGACGTTTGCAATTTCTCAGCTCGTGTCTACGAGACAGAAAGAGAAGGACCGTGACGTTTGGTGGCTAGAGAAGCGCAAAGCCACAGTGTTACTGCGCCTGTAAAGCGCTTCCAAGGAAGGGTGCTGGCTAGCAAGAGCTTTCAGTGCTGGCACTTTTCATCTCTGAGCAATTGCTCGACGTTTGCAATTTCTCAGCTCATGTCTACGAGACGGAAAGAGAAGGACCGTGACGTTTGGTGCGTATAGAAGCGCAAAGCCCCAGTGTTGCTGCGCCTGTGAAAGCGCTTCCAAGGAAGGGTGCTGGCTAGCAACAGCTTTCAGTGCTGGCACTTTTCATCTCTGAGCAATTGCTGGACGTTTGCAATTTCTCACCTGAGCTCTCTTTAGAGTGCGCGAGAGGATGAGCAGAAGATGAGGTGGCTAGAGAAGCCCAGAGCCCCAGTGTTCTTAGGCCTACAAAAGCGCTTCCAAGGAAGGGTGCTGGCTAGCAACAGCTTTCAGTGCTGGCACTTTTCATCTCTGAGCAATTGCTGGACGTTTGCAATTTCTCAGCTCGTGTCTACGAGACAGAAAGAGAAGGACCGTGACCTTTGGTGGGTAGAGAAGCGCAAAGCCCCAGTGTTACTGCGCCTGTGAAAGCACTTCCAAGGAAGGGTGCTGGCTAGCAAGAGCTTTCAGTGCTGGCACTTTTCATCTCTGAGCAATTGCTCGACGTTTGCAATTTCTCAGCTCGTGTCTACGAGACGGAGAGATAGTGACTGTGACGTTTGGTGGCTAGAAAAGCGCAAAGCCCCAGTGTTACTGCGCCTGTGAAAGCGCTTCCAAGGAAGGGTGCTGGCTAGCAACAGCTTTCAGTGCTGGCACTTTTCATCTCTGAGCAATTGCTCGACGTTTGCAATTTCTCACCTGAGCTCTCTTCAGAGTGCGCGAGAGGATGAGCAGAAGTTTAGGTGGCTAGAGAAGCCCAGAGCCCCAGTGTTCTTAGGCCTACAAAAGCGCTTCCAAGGAAGGGTGCTGGCTAGCAACAGCTTTCAGTGCTGGCACTTTTCATCTCTGAGCAATTGCTCGACGTTTGCAATTTCTCAGCTCGTGTCTACGAGACAGAAAGAGAAGGACCGTGACGTTTGGTGGCTAGAGAAGCGCAAAGCCCCAGTGTTACTGCGCCTGTGAAAGCGCTTCCAAGGAAGGGTGCTGGCTAGCAACAGCTTTCAGTGCTGGCACTTTTCATCTCTGAGCAATTGCTCGACGTTTGCAATTTCTCAGCTCGTGTCTACGAGACGGAAAGAGAAGGACCATGACGTTTGGTGGCTAGAGAAGCGCAAAGCCCCAGTGTTGCTGCGCCTGTGAAAGCGCTTCCAAGGAAGGGTGCTGGCTAGCAACAGCTTTCAGTGCTGGCACTTTTCAGCTCTGAGCAATTGCTGGACGTTTGCAATTTCTCAGCTCGTGTCTACCCACGGAAAGAGAAGGACGGTGACTTTTGGTGGGTAGAGAAGCGCAAAGCCCCAGTGTTGCTGCGCCTGTGAAAGCGCTTCCAAGGAAGGGTGCTGGCTAGCAAGAGCTTTCAGTGCTGGCACTTTTCATCTCTGAGCAATTGCTCGACGTTTGCAATTTCTCACCTGAGCTCTCTTTAGAGTGCGCGAGAGGATGAGCAGAAGATGAGGTGGCTAGAGAAGCCCAGAGCCCCAGTGTTCTTAGGCCTACAAAAGCGCTTCCAAGGAAGGGTGCTGGCTAGCAACAGCTTTCAGTGCTGGCACTTTTCATCTCTGAGCAATTGCTCGACGTTTGCAATTTCTCAGCTCGTGTCTACCGACGGAAAGAGAATGACCGTGACCTTTGGTGGGTAGAGAAGCGCAAAGCCCCAGTGTTGCTGCGCCTGTGAAAGCGCTTCCAAGGAAGGGTGCTGGCTAGCAACAGCTTTCAGTGCTGGCACTTTTCATCTCTGAGCAATTGCTCGACGTTTGCAATTTCTCAGCTCGTGTCTACGAGACGGAGAGATAGTGACTGTGACGTTTGGTGGGTAGAGAAGCGCAAAGCCCCAGTGTTACTGCGCCTGTGAAAGCGCTTCCAAGGAAGGGTGCTGGCTAGCAACAGCTTTCAGTGCTGGCACTTTTCATCTCTGAGCAATTGCTGGACGTTTGCAATTTCTCACCTGAGCTCTCTTCAGAGTGCGCGAGAGGATGAGCAGAAGTTTAGGTGGCTAGAGAAGCCCAGAGCCCCAGTGTTCTTAGGCCTACAAAAGCGCTTCCAAGGAAGGGTGCTGGCTAGCAACAGCTTTCAGTGCTGGCACTTTTCATCTCTGAGCAATTGCTCGACGTTTGCAATTTCTCAGCTCGTGTCTACGAGACGGAAAGAGAAGGACCATGACGTTTGGTGGCTAGAGAAGCGCAAAGCCCCAGTGTTGCTGCGCCTGTGAAAGCGCTTCCAAGGAAGGGTGCTGGCTAGCAACAGCTTTCAGTGCTGGCACTTTTCAGCTCTGAGCAATTGCTCGACGTTTGCAATTTCTCAGCTCGTGTCTACCCACGGAAAGAGAAGGACCGTGACATTTGGTGGGTAGAGAAGCGCAAAGCCCCAGTGTTGCTGCGCCTGTGAAAGCGCTTCCAAGGAAGGGTGCTGGCTAGCAAGAGCTTTCAGTGCTGGCACTTTTCATCTCTGAGCAATTGCTCGACGTTTGCAATTTCTCACCTGAGCTCTCTTTAGAGTGCGCGAGAGGATGAGCAGAAGATGAGGTGGCTAGAGAAGCCCAGAGCCCCAGTGTTCTTAGGCCTACAAAAGCGCTTCCAAGGAAGGGTGCTGGCTAGCAACAGCTTTCAGTGCTGGCACTTTTCATCTCTGAGCAATTGCTCGACGTTTGCAATTTCTCAGCTCGTGTCTACCGACGGAAAGAGAAGGACCGTGACCTTTGGTGGCTAGAGAAGCGCAAAGCCCCAGTGTTGCTGCGCCTGTAAAGCGCTTCCAAGGAAGGGTGCTGGCTAGCAAGAGCTTTCAGTGCTGGCACTTTTCTTCTCTGAGCATTTGCTCGACGTTTGCAATTTCTCACCTGAGCTCTCTTTAGAGTGCGCGAGAGGATGAGCAGAAGATGAGGTGGCTAGAGAAGCCCAGAGCCCCAGTGTTCTTAGGCCTACAAAAGCGCTTCCAAGGAAGGGTGCTGGCTAGCAACAGCTTTCAGTGCTGGCACTTTTCATCTCTGAGCAATTGCTCGACGTTTGCAATTTCTCAGCTCGTGTCTACGAGACGGAAAGAGAAGGACCGTGACCTTTGGTGGGTAGAGAAGCGCAAAGCCCCAGTGTTACTGCGCCTGTGAAAGCGCTTCCAAGGAAGGGTGCTGGCTAGCAACAGCTTTCAGTGCTGGCACTTTTCATCTCTGAGCAATTGCTCGACGTTTGCAATTTCTCAGCTCGTGTCTACGAGACGGAGAGATAGTGACTGTGACGTTTGGTGGCTAGAGAAGCGCAAAGCCCCAGTGTTACTGCGCCTGTGAAAGCGCTTCCAAGGAAGTGTGCTGGCTAGCAACAGCTTTCAGTGCTGGCACTTTTCATCTCTGAGCAATTGCTCGACGTTTGCAATTTCTCACCTGAGCTCTCTTTAGAGTGCGCGAGAGGATGAGCAGAAGATGAGGTGGCTAGAGAAGCCCAGAGCCCCAGTGTTCTTAGGCCTACAAAAGCGCTTCCAAGGAAGGGTGCTGGCTAGCAAGAGCTTTCAGTGCTGGCACTTTTCATCTCTGAGCAATTGCTCGACGTTTGCAATTTCTCAGCTCGTGTCTACGAGACGGAAAGAGAAGGACCGTGACGTTTGGTGGCTAGAGAAGCGCAAAGCCCCAGTGTTGCTGCGCCTGTGAAAGCGCTTCCAAGGAAGGGTGCTGGCTAGCAACAGCTTTCAGTGCTGGCACTTTTCATCTCTGAGCAATTGCTCGACGTTTGCAATTTCTCACCTGAGCTCTCTTTAGAGTGCGCGAGAGGATGAGCAGAAGATGAGGTGGCTAGAGAAGCCCAGAGCCCCAGTGTTCTTAGGCCTACAAAAGCGCTTCCAAGGAAGGGTGCTGGCTAGCAACAGCTTTCAGTGCTGGCACTTTTCATCTCTGAGCAATTGCTCGACGTTTGCAATTTCTCAGCTCGTGTCTACGAGACGGAAAGAGAAGGACCATGACGTTTGGTGGCTAGAGAAGCGCAAAGCCCCAGTGTTGCTGCGCCTGTGAAAGCGCTTCCAAGGAAGGGTGCTGGCTAGCAAGAGCTTTCAGTGCTGGCACTTTTCAGCTCTGAGCAATTGCTGGACGTTTGCAATTTCTCAGCTCGTGTCTACCGACGGAAAGAGAAGGACGGTGACGTTTGGTGGGTAGAGAAGCGCAAAGCCCCAGTGTTGCTGCGCCTGTGAAAGTGCTTCCAAGGAAGGGTGCTGGCTAGCAAGAGCTTTCAGTGCTGGCACTTTTCATCTCTGAGCAATTGCTCGACGTTTGCAATTTCTCACCTGAGCTCTCTTCAGAGTGCGCGAGAGGATGAGCAGAAGATGAGGTGGCTAGAGAAGCCCAGAGCCCCAGTGTTCTTAGGCCTACAAAAGCGCTTCCAAGGAAGGGTGCTGGCTAGCAACAGCTTTCAGTGCTGGCACTTTTCATCTCTGAGCAATTGCTCGACGTTTGCAATTTCTCAGCTCGTGTCTACGAGACAGATAGAGAAGGACCGTGACGTTTGGTGGCTAGAGAAGCGCAAAGCCCCAGTGTTGCTGCGCCTGTGAAAGCGCTTCCAAGGAAGGGTGCTGGCTAGCAACAGCTTTCAGTGCTGGCACTTTTCTTCTCTGAGCATTTGCTCGACGTTTGCAATTTCTCACCTGAGCTCTCTTTAGAGTGCGCGAGAGGAAGAGCAGAAGATGAGGTGGCTAGAGAAGCCCAGAGCCCCAGTGTTCTTAGGCCTACAAAAGCGCTTCCAAGGAAGGGTGCTGGCTAGCAACAGCTTTCAGTGCTGGCACTTTTCAGCTCTGAGCAATTGCTGGACGTTTGCAATTTCTCAGCTCGTGTCTATGAGACGGAAAGAGAATGACCGTGACGTTTGGTGGCTAGAGAAGCGCAAAGCCACAGTGTTACTGCGCCTGTAAAGCGCTTCCAAGGAAGGGTGCTGGCTAGCAAGAGCTTTCAGTGCTGGCACTTTTCATCTCTGAGCAATTGCTCGACGTTTGCAATTTCTCAGCTCATGTCTACGAGACGGAAAGAGAAGGACCGTGACGTTTGGTGCGTATAGAAGCGCAAAGCCCCAGTGTTGCTGCGCCTGTGAAAGCGCTTCCAAGGAAGGGTGCTGGCTAGCAACAGCTTTCAGTGCTGGCACTTTTCATCTCTGAGCAATTGCTGGACGTTTGCAATTTCTCACCTGAGCTCTCTTTAGAGTGCGCGAGAGGATGAGCAGAAGATGAGGTGGCTAGAGAAGCCCAGAGCCCCAGTGTTCTTAGGCCTACAAAAGCGCTTCCAAGGAAGGGTGCTGGCTAGCAACAGCTTTCAGTGCTGGCACTTTTCATCTCTGAGCAATTGCTGGACGTTTGCAATTTCTCAGCTCGTGTCTACGAGACAGAAAGAGAAGGACCGTGACCTTTGGTGGGTAGAGAAGCGCAAAGCCCCAGTGTTACTGCGCCTGTGAAAGCACTTCCAAGGAAGGGTGCTGGCTAGCAAGAGCTTTCAGTGCTGGCACTTTTCATCTCTGAGCAATTGCTCGACGTTTGCAATTTCTCAGCTCGTGTCTACGAGACGGAGAGATAGTGACTGTGACGTTTGGTGGCTAGAAAAGCGCAAAGCCCCAGTGTTACTGCGCCTGTGAAAGCGCTTCCAAGGAAGGGTGCTGGCTAGCAACAGCTTTCAGTGCTGGCACTTTTCATCTCTGAGCAATTGCTCGACGTTTGCAATTTCTCACCTGAGCTCTCTTCAGAGTGCGCGAGAGGATGAGCAGAAGTATAGGTGGCTAGAGAAGCCCAGAGCCCCAGTGTTCTTAGGCCTACAAAAGCGCTTCCAAGGAAGGGTGCTGGCTAGCAACAGCTTTCAGTGCTGGCACTTTTCATCTCTGAGCAATTGCTCGACGTTTGCAATTTCTCAGCTCGTGTCTACGAGACAGATAGAGAAGGACCGTGACGTTTGGTGGCTAGAGAAGCGCAAAGCCCCAGTGTTACTGCGCCTGTGAAAGCGCTTCCAAGGAAGGGTGCTGGCTAGCAACAGCTTTCAGTGCTGGCACTTTTCATCTCTGAGCAATTGCTCGACGTTTGCAATTTCTCAGCTCGTGTCTACGAGACGGAAAGAGAAGGACCATGACGTTTGGTGGCTAGAGAAGCGCAAAGCCCCAGTGTTGCTGCGCCTGTGAAAGCACTTCCAAGGAAGGGTGCTGGCTAGCAAGAGCTTTCAGTGCTGGCACTTTTCAGCTCTGAGCAATTGCTCGACGTTTGCAATTTCTCAGCTCGTGTCTACCGACGGAAAGAGAAGGACCGTGACGTTTGGTGGGTAGAGAAGCGCAAAGCCCCAGTGTTACTGCACCTGTAAAGCGCTTCCAAGGAAGGGTGCTGGCTAGCAACAGCTTTCAGTGCTGGCACTTTTCATCTCTGAGCAATTGCTCGACGTTTGCAATTTCTCAGCTCGTGTCTACGAGACGGAAAGAGAAGGACCGTGACGTTTGGTGGCTAGAGAAGCGCAAAGCCCCAGTGTTGCTGCGCCTGTGAAAGTGCTTCCAAGGAAGGGTGCTGGCTAGCAAGAGCTTTCAGTGCTGGCACTTTTCATCTCTGAGCAATTGCTCGACGTTTGCAATTTCTCACCTGAGCTCTCTTTAGAGTGCGCGAGTGGATGAGCAGAAGGTGAGGTGGCTAGAGAAGCCCAGAGCCCCACTGTTCTTAGGCCTACAAAAGCGCTTCCAAGGAAGGGTGCTGGCTAGCAACAGCTTTCAGTGCTGGCACTTTTCAGCTCTGAGCAATTGCTGGACGTTTGCAATTTCTCAGCTCGTGTCTATGAGACGGAAAGAGAATGACCGTGACGTTTGGTGGCTAGAGAAGCGCAAAGCCACAGTGTTACTGCGCCTGTAAAGCGCTTCCAAGGAAGGGTGCTGGCTAGCAACAGCTTTCAGTGCTGGCACTTTTCATCTCTGAGCAATTGCTCGACGTTTGCAATTTCTCAGCTCATGTCTACGAGACGGAAAGAGAAGGACCGTGACGTTTGGTGCGTATAGAAGCGCAAAGCCCCAGTGTTGCTGCGCCTGTGAAAGCGCTTCCAAGGAAGGGTGCTGGCTAGCAACAGCTTTCAGTGCTGGCACTTTTCATCTCTGAGCAATTGCTGGACGTTTGCAATTTCTCACCTGAGCTCTCTTTAGAGTGCGCGAGAGGATGAGCAGAAGATGAGGTGGCTAGAGAAGCCCAGAGCCCCACTGTTCTTAGGCCTACAAAAGCGCTTCCAAGGAAGGGTGCTGGCTAGCAACAGCTTTCAGTGCTGGCACTTTTCATCTCTGAGCAATTGCTGGACGTTTGCAATTTCTCAGCTCGTGTCTACCGACGGAAAGAGAAGGACCGTGACGTTTGGTGCGTATAGAAGCGCAAAGCCCCAGTGTTGCTGCGCCTGTGAAAGCGCTTCCAAGGAAGGGTGCTGGCTAGCAAGAGCTTTCAGTGCTGGCACTTTTCATCTCTGAGCAATTGCTCGACGTTTGCAATTTCTCACCTGAGCTCTCTTTAGAGTGCGCGAGAGGATGAGCAGAAGATGAGGTGGCTAGAGAAGCCCAGAGCCCCAGTGTTCTTAGGCCTACAAAAGCGCTTCCAAGGAAGGGTGCTGGCTAGCAACAGCTTTCAGTGCTGGCACTTTTCATCTCTGAGCAATTGCTCGATGTTTGCAATTTCTCAGCTCGTGTCTACGAGACGGAAAGAGAAGGACCGTGACCTTTGGTGGGTAGAGAAGCGCAAAGCCCCAGTGTTACTGCGCCTGTGAAAGCGCTTCCAAGGAAGGGTGCTGGCTAGCAAGAGCTTTCAGTGCTGGCACTTTTCATCTCTGAGCAATTGCTCGACGTTTGCAATTTCTCAGCTCGTGTCTACGAGACGGAGAGATAGTGACTGTGACGTTTGGTGGGTAGAGAAGCGCAAAGCCCCAGTGTTACTGCGCCTGTGAAAGCGCTTCCAAGGAAGGGTGCTGGCTAGCAACAGCTTTCAGTGCTGGCACTTTTCATCTCTGAGCAATTGCTCGACGTTTGCAATTTCTCACCTCAGCTCTCTTCAGAGTGCGTGAGAGGATGAGCAGAAGTTTAGGTGGCTAGAGAAGCCCAGAGCCCCAGTGTTCTTAGGCCTACAAAAGCGCTTCCAAGGAAGGGTGCTGGCTAGCAACAGCTTTCAGTGCTGGCACTTTTCATCTCTGAGCAATTGCTCGACGTTTGCAATTTCTCAGCTCGTGTCTACGAGACGGAGAGATAGTGACTGTGACGTTTGGTGGCTAGAGAAGCGCAAAGCCCCAGTGTTACTGCGCCTGTGAAAGCGCTTCCAAGGAAGGGTGCTGGCTAGCAACAGCTTTCAGTGCTGGCACTTTTCATCTCTGAGCAATTGCTGGACGTTTGCAATTTCTCACCTGAGCTCTCTTCAGAGTGCGCGAGAGGATGAGCAGAAGTTTAGGTGGCTAGAGAAGCCCAGAGCCCCAGTGTTCTTAGGCCTACAAAAGCGCTTCCAAGGAAGGGTGCTGGCTAGCAACAGCTTTCAGTGCTGGCACTTTTCATCTCTGAGCAATTGCTCGACGTTTGCAATTTCTCAGCTCGTGTCTACGAGACGGAAAGAGAAGGACCATGACGTTTGGTGGCTAGAGAAGCGCAAAGCCCCAGTGTTGCTGCGCCTGTGAAAGCGCTTCCAAGGAAGGGTGCTGGCTAGCAACAGCTTTCAGTGCTGGCACTTTTCATCTCTGAGCAATTGCTCGACGTTTGCAATTTCTCAGCTCGTGTCTACCCACGGAAAGAGAAGGACCGTGACATTTGGTGGGTAGAGAAGCGCAAAGCCCCAGTGTTGCTGCGCCTGTGAAAGCGCTTCCAAGGAAGGGTGCTGGCTAGCAAGAGCTTTCAGTGCTGGCACTTTTCATCTCTGAGCAATTGCTCGACGTTTGCAATTTCTCACCTGAGCTCTCTTTAGAGTGCGCGAGAGGATGAGCAGAAGATGAGGTGGCTAGAGAAGCCCAGAGCCCCAGTGTTCTTAGGCCTACAAAAGCGCTTCCAAGGAAGGGTGCTGGCTAGCAACAGCTTTCAGTGCTGGCACTTTTCATCTCTGAGCAATTGCTGGACGTTTGCAATTTCTCAGCTCGTGTCTACCGACGGAAAGAGAATGACCGTGACCTTTGGTGGCTAGAGAAGCGCAAAGCCCCAGTGTTGCTGCGCCTGTGAAAGTGCTTCCAAGGAAGGGTGCTGGCTAGCAAGAGCTTTCAGTGCTGGCACTTTTCTTCTCTGAGCATTTGCTCGACGTTTGCAATTTCTCACCTGAGCTCTCTTCAGAGTGCGCGAGAGGATGAGCAGAAGATGAGGTGGCTAGAGAAGCCCAGAGCCCCAGTGTTCTTAGGCCTACAAAAGCGCTTCCAAGGAAGGGTGCTGGCTAGCAACAGCTTTCAGTGCTGGCACTTTTCATCTCTGAGCAATTGCTCGACGTTTGCAATTTCTCAGCTCGTGTCTACGAGACAGAAAGAGAAGGACCGTGACCTTTGGTGGGTAGAGAAGCGCAAAGCCCCAGTGTTGCTGCGCCTGTGAAAGCGCTTCCAAGGAAGGGTGCTGGCTAGCAACAGCTTTCAGTGCTGGCACTTTTCATCTCTGAGCAATTGCTCGACGTTTGCAATTTCTCAGCTCGTGTCTAGGAGACGGAAAGAGAAGGACCGTGACGTTTGGTGGGTAGAGAAGCGCAAAGCCCCAGTGTTGCTGCGCCTGTGAAAGCACTTCCAAGGAAGGGTGCTGGCTAGCAACAGCTTTCAGTGCTGGCACTTTTCAGCTCTGAGCAATTGCTCGACGTTTGCAATTTCTCAGCTCGTGTCTACCGACGGAAAGAGAAGGACCGTGACGTTTGGTGGGTAGAGAAGCGCAAAGCCCCAGTGTTACTGCGCCTGTAAAGCGCTTCCAAGGAAGGGTGCTGGCTAGCAAGAGCTTTCAGTGCTGGCACTTTTCATCTCTGAGCAATTGCTCGACGTTTGCAATTTCTCAGCTCGTGTCTACGAGATGGAAAGAGAAGGACCGTGACGTTTGGTGCGTATAGAAGCGCAAAGCCCCAGTGTTGCTGCGCCTGTGAAAGCGCTTCCAAGGAAGGGTGCTGGCTAGCAACAGCTTTCAGTGCTGGCACTTTTCATCTCTGAGCAATTGCTCGACGTTTGCAATTTCTCACCTGAGCTCTCTTTAGAGTGCGCGAGAGGATGAGCAGAAGGTGAGGTGGCTAGAGAAGCCCAGAGCCCCACTGTTCTTAGGCCTACAAAAGCGCTTCCAAGGAAGGGTGCTGCCTAGCAACAGCTTTCAGTGCTGGCACTTTTCAGCTCTGAGCAATTGCTGGACGTTTGCAATTTCTCAGCTCGTGTCTATGAGACGGAAAGAGAATGACCGTGACGTTTGGTGGCTAGAGAAGCGCAAAGCCACAGTGTTACTGCGCCTGTAAAGCGCTTCCAAGGAAGGGTGCTGGCTAGCAAGAGCTTTCAGTGCTGGCACTTTTCATCTCTGAGCAATTGCTCGACGTTTGCAATTTCTCAGCTCATGTCTACGAGACGGAAAGAGAAGGACCGTGACGTTTGGTGCGTATAGAAGCGCAAAGCCCCAGTGTTGCTGCGCCTGTGAAAGCGCTTCCAAGGAAGGGTGCTGGCTAGCAAGAGCTTTCAGTGCTGGCACTTTTCATCTCTGAGCAATTGCTCGACGTTTGCAATTTCTCACCTGAGCTCTCTTTAGAGTGCGCGAGAGGATGAGCAGAAGATGAGGTGGCTAGAGAAGCCCAGAGCCCCAGTGTTCTTAGGCCTACAAAAGCGCTTCCAAGGAAGGGTGCTGGCTAGCAACAGCTTTCAGTGCTGGCACTTTTCATCTCTGAGCAATTGCTCGACGTTTGCAATTTCTCAGCTCGTGTCTACCGACGGAAAGAGAAGGACCGTGACGTTTGGTGCGTATAGAAGCGCAAAGCCCCAGTGTTGCTGCGCCTGTGAAAGCGCTTCCAAGGAAGGGTGCTGGCTAGCAACAGCTTTCAGTGCTGGCACTTTTCATCTCTGAGCAATTGCTGGACGTTTGCAATTTCTCACCTGAGCTCTCTTTAGAGTGCGCGAGAGGATGAGCAGAAGATGAGGTGGCTAGAGAAGCCCAGAGCCCCAGTGTTCTTAGGCCTACAAAAGCGCTTCCAAGGAAGGGTGCTGGCTAGCAACAGCTTTCAGTGCTGGCACTTTTCATCTCTGAGCAATTGCTCGACGTTTGCAATTTCTCAGCTCGTGTCTACGAGACGGAAAGAGAAGGACCATGACGTTTGGTGGCTAGAGAAGCGCAAAGCCCGAGTGTTGCTGCGCCTGTGAAAGCACTTCCAAGGAAGGGTGCTGGCTAGCAACAGCTTTCAGTGCTGGCACTTTTCTTCTCTGAGCATTTGCTCGACGTTTGCAATTTCTCACGTGAGCTCTCTTTAGAGTGCGCGAGAGGATGAGCAGAAGATGAGGTGGCTAGAGAAGCCCAGAGCCCCAGTGTTCTTAGGCCTACAAAAGCGCTTCCAAGGAAGGGTGCTGGCTAGCAAGAGCTTTCAGTGCTGGCACTTTTCATCTCTGAGCAATTGCTCGACGTTTGCAATTTCTCAGCTCGTGTCTACGAGACGGAGAGATAGTGACTGTGACGTTTGGTGGCTAGAGAAGCGCAAAGCCCCAGTGTTACTGCGCCTGTGAAAGCGCTTCCAAGGAAGGGTGCTGGCTAGCAACAGCTTTCAGTGCTGGCACTTTTCATCTCTGAGCAATTGCTCGACGTTTGCAATTTCTCACCTGAGCTCTCTTTAGAGTGCGCGAGAGGATGAGCAGAAGTTTAGGTGGCTAGAGAAGCCCAGAGCCCCAGTGTTCTTAGGCCTACAAAAGCGCTTCCAAGGAAGGGTGCTGGCTAGCAACAGCTTTCAGTGCTGGCACTTTTCATCTCTGAGCAATTGCTCGACGTTTGCAATTTCTCAGCTCGTGTCTACGAGACGGAAAGAGAAGGACCATGACGTTTGGTGGCTAGAGAAGCGCAAAGCCCCAGTGTTGCTGCGCCTGTGAAAGCGCTTCCAAGGAAGGGTGCTGGCTAGCAAGAGCTTTCAGTGCTGGCACTTTTCAGCTCTGAGCAATTGCTCGACGTTTGCAATTTCTCAGCTCGTGTCTACCGACTGAAAGAGAAGGACCGTGACGTTTGGTGGGTAGAGAAGCGCAAAGCCCCAGTGTTGCTGCGCCTGTGAAAGCGCTTCCAAGGAAGGGTGCTGGCTAGCAACAGCTTTCAGTGCTGGCACTTTTCATCTCCGAGCAATTGCTCGACATTTGCAATTTCTCAGCTCGTGTCTACGAGACGGAAAGAGAAGGACCATGACGTTTGGTGGGTAGAGAAGCGCAAAGCCCCAGTGTTGTTGCGCCTGTGAAAGCGCTTCCAAGGAAGGGTGCTGGCTAGCAAGAGCTTTCAGTGCTGGCACTTTTCATCTCTGAGCAATTGCTGGACTTTTGCAATTTCTCACCTGAGCTCTCTTTAGAGTGCGCGAGAGGATGAGCAGAAGATGAGGTGGCTAGAGAAGCCCAGAGCCCCAGTGTTCTTAGGCCTACAAAAGCGCTTCCAAGGAAGGGTGCTGGCTAGCAACAGCTTTCAGTGCTGGCACTTTTCATCTCTGAGCAATTGCTCGACGTTTGCAATTTCTCAGCTCGTGTCTACGAGACGGAAAGAGAAGGACCGTGACGTTTGGTGGGTAGAGAAGCGCAAAGCCCCAGTGTTACTGCGCCTGTGAAAGCGCTTCCAAGGAAGGGTGCTGGCTAGCAACAGCTTTCAGTGCTGGCACTTTTCATCTCTGAGCAATTGCTCGACGTTTGCAATTTCTCACCTGAGCTCTCTTCAGAGTGCGCGAGAGGATGAGCAGAAGATGAGGTGGCTAGAGAAGCCCAGAGCCCCAGTGTTCTTAGGCCTACAAAAGCGCTTCCAAGGAAGGCTGCTGGCTAGCAAGAGCTTTCAGTGCTGGCACTTTTCATCTCTGAGCAATTGCTCGACGTTTGCAATTTCTCAGCTCATGTCTACGAGACGGAAAGAGAATGACCGTGACGTTTGGTGCGTATAGAAGCGCAAAGCCCCAGTGTTGCTGCGCCTGTGAAAGCGCTTCCAAGGAAGGGTGCTGGCTAGCAAGAGCTTTCAGTGCTGGCACTTTTCATCTCTGAGCAATTGCTGGACGTTTGCAATTTCTCACCTGAGCTCTCTTTAGAGTGCGCGAGAGGATGAGCAGAAGATGAGGTGGCTAGAGAAGCCCAGAGCCCCAGTGTTCTTAGGCCTACAAAAGCGCTTCCAAGGAAGGGTGCTGGCTAGCAACAGCTTTCAGTGCTGGCACTTTTCATCTCTGAGCAATTGCTGGACGTTTGCAATTTCTCAGCTCGTGTCTACCGACGGAAAGAGAATGACCGTGACGTTTGGTGGGTAGAGAAGCGCAAAGCCCCAGTGTTGCTGCGCCTGTGAAAGCGCTTCCAAGGAAGGGTGCTGGCTAGCAACAGCTTTCAGTGCTGGCACTTTTCTTCTCTGAGCATTTGCTCGACGTTTGCAATTTCTCACCTGAGCTCTCTTTAGAGTGCGCGAGAGGATGAGCAGAAGATGAGGTGGCTAGAGAAGCCCAGAGCCCCAGTGTTCTTAGGCCTACAAAAGCGCTTCCAAGGAAGGGTGCTGGCTAGCAACAGCTTTCAGTGCTGGCACTTTTCAGCTCTGAGCAATTGCTCGACGTTTGCAATTTCTCAGCTCGTGTCTACGAGACGGAAAGAGAAGGACCGTGACCTTTGGTGGGTAGAGAAGCGCAAAGCCCCAGTGTTACTGCGCCTGTAAAGCACTTCCAAGGAAGGGTGCTGGCTAGCAACAGCTTTCAGTGCTGGCACTTTTCATCTCTGAGCAATTGCTCGACGTTTGCAATTTCTCAGCTCGTGTCTACGAGACGGAAAGAGAAGGACCGTGACGTTTGGTGGGTAGAGAAGCGCAAAGCCCCAGTGTTGCTGCGCCTGTGAAAGCGCTTCCAAGGAAGGGTGCTGGCTAGCAACAGCTTTCAGTGCTGGCACTTTTCGTCTCTGAGCAATTGCTCGACGTTTGCAATTTCTCACCTGAGCTCTCTTTAGAGTGCGCGAGAGGATGAGCAGAAGATGAGGTGGCTAGAGAAGCCCAGAGCCCCACTGTTCTTAGGCCTACAAAAGCGCTTCCAAGGAAGGGTGCTGGCTAGCAACAGCTTTCAGTGCTGGCACTTTTCATCTCTGAGCAATTGCTCGACGTTTGCAATTTCTCAGCTCGTGTCTACGAGACGGAAAGAGAAGGACCGTGACGTTTGGTGGCTAGAGAAGCGCAAAGCCCCAGTGTTGCTGCGCCTGTGAAAGCGCTTCCAAGGAAGGGTGCTGGCTAGCAAGAGCTTTCAGTGCTGGCACTTTTCATCTCCGAGCAATTGCTCGACGTTTGCAATTTCTCAGCTCCTGTCTACGAGACGGAAAGAGAAGGACCATGACGTTTGGTGGGTAGAGAAGTGCAAAGCCCCAGTGTTACTGCGCCTGTGAAAGCGCTTCCAAGGAAGGGTGCTGGCTAGCAAGAGCTTTCAGTGCTGGCACTTTTCTTCTCTGAGCAATTGCTGGATGTTTGCAATTTCTCAGCTCGTGTCTATGAGACGGAGAGATAGTGACTGTGACGTTTGGTGGCTAGAGAAGCGCAAAGCCCCAGTGTTACTGCGCCTGTGAAAGCGCTTCCAAGGAAGGGTGCTGGCTAGCAACAGCTTTCAGTGCTGGCACTTTTCATCTCTGAGCAATTGCTCGACGATTGCAATTTCTCACCTGAGCTCTCTTCAGAGTGCGCGAGAGGATGAGCAGAAGATGAGGTGGCTAGAGAAGCCCAGAGCCCCAGTGTTCTTAGGCCTACAAAAGCGCTTCCAAGGAAGGGTGCTGGCTAGCAACAGCTTTCAGTGCTGGCACTTTTCATCTCTGAGCAATTGCTGGACGTTTGCAATTTCTCAGCTCCTGTCTACGAGACGGAAAGAGAAGGACCGTGACGTTTGGTGCGTATAGAAGCGCAAAGCCCCAGTGTTGCTGCGCCTGTGAAAGCGCTTCCAAGGAAGGGTGCTGGCTAGCAAGAGCTTTCAGTGCTGGCACTTTTCATCTCTGAGCAATTGCTCGACGTTTGCAATTTCTCAGCTCGTGTCTACGAGACGGAAAGAGAAGGACCGTGACGTTTGGTGGGTAGAGAAGCGCAAAGCCCCAGTGTTACTGCGCCTGTGAAAGCGCTTCCAAGGAAGGGTGCTGGCTAGCAAGAGCTTTCAGTGCTGGCACTTTTCATCTCTGAGCAATTGCTCGACGTTTGCAATTTCTCAGCTCATGTCTACGAGACGGAAAGAGAATGACCGTGACGTTTGGTGCGTATAGAAGCGCAAAGCCCCAGTGTTGCTGCGCCTGTAAAAGCGCTTCCAAGGAAGGGTGCTGGCTAGCAAGAGCTTTCAGTGCTGGCACTTTTCATCTCTGAGCAATTGCTGGATGTTTGCAATTTCTCACCTGAGCTCTCTTTAGAGTGCGCGAGAGGATGAGCAGAAGATGAGGTGGCTAGAGAAGCCCAGAGCCCCAGTGTTCTTAGGCCTACAAAAGCGCTTCCAAGGAAGGGTGCTGGCTAGCAACAGCTTTCAGTGCTGGCACTTTTCATCTCTGAGCAATTGCTCGACGTTTGCAATTTCTCAGCTCGTGTCTACCGACGGAAAGAGAAGGACCGTGACGTTTGGTGGGTAGAGAAGCGCAAAGCCCCAGTGTTGCTGCGCCTGTGAAAGCGCTTCCAAGGAAGGGTGCTGGCTAGCAACAGCTTTCAGTGCTGGCACTTTTCGTCTCTGAGCAATTGCTCGACGTTTGCAATTTCTCACCTGAGCTCTCTTTAGAGTGCGCGAGAGGATGAGCAGAAGATGAGGTGGCTAGAGAAGCCCAGAGCCCCACTGTTTTTAGGCCTACAAAAGCGCTTCCAAGGAAGGGTGCTGCCTAGCAACAGCTTTCAGTGCTGGCACTTTTCAGCTCTGAGCAATTGCTGGACGTTTGCAATTTCTCAGCTCGTGTCTATGAGACGGAAAGAGAATGACCGTGACGTTTGGTGGCTAGAGAAGCGCAAAGCCACAGTGTTACTGCGCCTGTAAAGCGCTTCCAAGGAAGGGTGCTGGCTAGCAAGAGCTTTCAGTGCTGGCACTTTTCATCTCTGAGCAATTGCTCGACGTTTGCAATTTCTCAGCTCATGTCTACGAGACGGAAAGAGAAGGACCGTGACGTTTGGTGCGTATAGAAGCGCAAAGCCCCAGTGTTGCTGCGCCTGTGAAAGCGCTTCCAAGGAAGGGTGCTGGCTAGCAAGAGCTTTCAGTGCTGGCACTTTTCATCTCTGAGCAATTGCTCGACGTTTGCAATTTCTCACCTGAGCTCTCTTTAGAGTGCGCGAGAGGATGAGCAGAAGATGAGGTGGCTAGAGAAGCCCAGAGCCCCAGTGTTCTTAGGCCTACAAAAGCGCTTCCAAGGAAGGGTGCTGGCTAGCAACAGCTTTCAGTGCTGGCACTTTTCATCTCTGAGCAATTGCTCGACGTTTGCAATTTCTCAGCTCGTGTCTACCGACGGAAAGAGAAGGACCGTGACGTTTGGTGCGTATAGAAGCGCAAAGCCCCAGTGTTGCTGCGCCTGTGAAAGCGCTTCCAAGGAAGGGTGCTGGCTAGCAACAGCTTTCAGTGCTGGCACTTTTCATCTCTGAGCAATTGCTCGACGTTTGCAATTTCTCAGCTCGTGTCTACGAGACGGAAAGAGAAGGACCATGACGTTTGGTGGCTAGAGAAGCGCAAAGCCCCAGTGTTGCTGCGCCTGTGAAAGCGCTTCCAAGGAAGGGTGCTGGCTAGCAACAGCTTTCAGTGCTGGCACTTTTCAGCTCTGAGCAATTGCTCGACGTTTGCAATTTCTCAGCTCGTGTCTACCGACTGAAAGAGAAGGACCGTGACCTTTGGTGGGTAGAGAAGCGCAAAGCCCCAGTGTTGCTGCGCCTGTGAAAGCGCTTCCAAGGAAGGGTGCTGGCTAGCAAGAGCTTTCAGTGCTGGCACTTTTCAGCTCTGAGCAATTGCTGGACGTTTGCAATTTCTCAGCTCGTGTCTACGAGACGGAAAGAGAAGGACCATGACGTTTGGTGGGTAGAGAAGTGCAAAGCCCCAGTGTTACTGCGCCTGTGAAAGCGCTTCCAAGGAAGGGTGCTGGCTAGCAAGAGCTTTCAGTGCTGGCACTTTTCATCTCTGAGCAATTGCTGGATGTTTGCAATTTCTCACCTGAGCTCTCTTTAGAGTGCGCGAGAGGATGAGCAGAAGATGAGGTGGCTAGAGAAGCCCAGAGCCCCAGTGTTCTTAGGCCTACAAAAGCGCTTCCAAGGAAGGGTGCTGGCTAGCAACAGCTTTCAGTGCTGGCACTTTTCATCTCTGAGCAATTGCTCGACGTTTGCAATTTCTCAGCTCGTGTCTACCGACGGAAAGAGAAGGACCGTGACGTTTGGTGGGTAGAGAAGCGCAAAGCCCCAGTGTTGTTGCGCCTGTGAAAGCGCTTCCAAGGAAGGGTGCTGGCTAGCAAGAGCTTTCAGTGCTGGCACTTTTCATCTCTGAGCAATTGCTCGACGTTTGCAATTTCTCACCTGAGCTCTCTTTAGAGTGCGCGAGAGGATGAGCAGAAGATGAGGTGGCTAGAGAAGCCCAGAGCCCCAGTGTTCTTAGGCCTACAAAAGCGCTTCCAAGGAAGGGTGCTGGCTAGCAACAGCTTTCAGTGCTGGCACTTTTCAGCTCTGAGCAATTGCTGGACGTTTGCAATTTCTCAGCTCGTGTCTACGAGACGGAAAGAGAAGGACCGTGACGTTTGGTGGGTAGAGAAGCGCAAAGCCCCAGTGTTACTGCGCCTGTGAAAGCGCTTCCAAGGAAGGGTGCTGGCTAGCAACAGCTTTCAGTGCTGGCACTTTTCATCTCTGAGCAATTGCTCGACGTTTGCAATTTCTCACCTGAGCTCTCTTCAGAGTGCGCGAGAGGATGAGCAGAAGATGAGGTGGCTAGAGAAGCCCAGAGCCCCAGTGTTCTTAGGCCTACAAAAGCGCTTCCAAGGAAGGGTGCTGGCTAGCAACAGCTTTCAGTGCTGGCACTTTTCATCTCTGAGCAATTGCTCGACGTTTGCAATTTCTCAGCTCATGTCTACGAGACGGAAAGAGAAGGACCGTGACGTTTGGTGGGTAGAGAAGCGCAAAGCCCCAGTGTTGCTGCGCCTGTGAAAGCGCTTCCAAGGAAGGGTGCTGGCTAGCAACAGCTTTCAGTGCTGGCACTTTTCTTCTCTGAGCATTTGCTCGACGTTTGCAATTTCTCACCTGAGCTCTCTTTAGAGTGCGCGAGAGGATGAGCAGAAGATGAGGTGGCTAGAGAAGCCCAGAGCCCCACTGTTCTTAGGCCTACAAAAGCGCTTCCAAGGAAGGGTGCTGGCTAGCAACAGCTTTCAGTGCTGGCACTTTTCAGCTCTGAGCAATTGCTCGACGTTTGCAATTTCTCAGCTCGTGTCTACGAGACGGAAAGAGAAGGACCGTGACCTTTGGTGGGTAGAGAAGCGCAAAGCCCCAGTGTTACTGCGCCTGTAAAGCACTTCCAAGGAAGGGTGCTGGCTAGCAACAGCTTTCAGTGCTGGCACTTTTCATCTCTGAGCAATTGCTCGACGTTTGCAATTTCTCAGCTCATGTCTACGAGACGGAAAGAGAAGGACCGTGACGTTTGGTGGGTAGAGAAGCGCAAAGCCCCAGTGTTGCTGCGCCTGTGAAAGCGCTTCCAAGGAAGGGTGCTGGCTAGCAACAGCTTTCAGTGCTGGCACTTTTCGTCTCTGAGCAATTGCTCGACGTTTGCAATTTCTCACCTGAGCTCTCTTTAGAGTGCGCGAGAGGATGAGCAGAAGATGAGGTGGCTAGAGAAGCCCAGAGCCCCACTGTTCTTAGGCCTACAAAAGCGCTTCCAAGGAAGGGTGCTGGCTAGCAAGAGCTTTCAGTGCTGGCACTTTTCATCTCTGAGCAATTGCTCGACGTTTGCAATTTCTCAGCTCGTGTCTACGAGACGGAAAGAGAAGGACCGTGACGTTTGGTGGGTAGAGAAGCGCAAAGCCCCAGTGTTGCTGCGCCTGTGAAAGCGCTTCCAAGGAAGGGTGCTGGCTAGCAACAGCTTTCAGTGCTGGCACTTTTCTTCTCTGAGCATTTGCTCGACGTTTGCAATTTCTCACCTGAGCTCTCTTTAGAGTGCGCGAGAGGATGAGCAGAAGATGAGGTGGCTAGAGAAGCCCAGAGCCCCAGTGTTCTTAGGCCTACAAAAGCGCTTCCAAGGAAGGGTGCTGGCTAGCAACAGCTTTCAGTGCTGGCACTTTTCAGCTCTGAGCAATTGCTCGACGTTTGCAATTTCTCAGCTCGTGTCTACGAGACGGAAAGAGAAGGACCGTGACCTTTGGTGGGTAGAGAAGCGCAAAGCCCCAGTGTTACTGCGCCTGTAAAGCACTTCCAAGGAAGGGTGCTGGCTAGCAAGAGCTTTCAGTGCTGGCACTTTTCATCTCTGAGCAATTGCTCGACGTTTGCAATTTCTCAGCTCGTGTCTACGAGACGGAAAGAGAAGGACCGTGACGTTTGGTGGGTAGAGAAGCGCAAAGCCCCAGTGTTGCTGCGCCTGTGAAAGCGCTTCCAAGGAAGGGTGCTGGCTAGCAACAGCTTTCAGTGCTGGCACTTTTCGTCTCTGAGCAATTGCTCGACGTTTGCAATTTCTCACCTGAGCTCTCTTTAGAGTGCGCGAGAGGATGAGCAGAAGATGAGGTGGCTAGAGAAGCCCAGAGCCCCACTGTTCTTAGGCCTACAAAAGCGCTTCCAAGGAAGGGTGCTGGCTAGCAACAGCTTTCAGTGCTGGCACTTTTCATCTCTGAGCAATTGCTGGACGTTTGCAATTTCTCAGCTCGTGTCTACGAGACGGAAAGAGAAGGACCGTGACGTTTGGTGGCTAGAGAAGCGCAAAGCCCCAGTGTTGCTGCGCCTGTGAAAGCGCTTCCAAGGAAGGGTGCTGGCTAGCAAGAGCTTTCAGTGCTGGCACTTTTCATCTCCGAGCAATTGCTCGACGTTTGCAATTTCTCAGCTCGTGTCTACGAGACGGAAAGAGAAGGACCATGACGTTTGGTGGCTAGAGAAGTGCAAAGCCCCAGTGTTACTGCGCCTGTGAAAGCGCTTCCAAGGAAGGGTGCTGGCTAGCAAGAGCTTTCAGTGCTGGCACTTTTCTTCTCTGAGCAATTGCTGGATGTTTGCAATTTCTCACCTGAGCTCTCTTTAGAGTGCGCGAGAGGATGAGCAGAAGATGAGGTGGCTAGAGAAGCCCAGAGCCCCAGTGTTCTTAGGCCTACAAAAGCGCTTCCAAGGAAGGGTGCTGGCTAGCAACAGCTTTCAGTGCTGGCACTTTTCAGCTCTGAGCAATTGCTGGACGTTTGCAATTTCTCAGCTCGTGTCTACGAGACGGAAAGAGAAGGACCGTGACCTTTGGTGGGTAGAGAAGCGCAAAGCCCCAGTGTTACTGCGCCTGTGAAAGCGCTTCCAAGGAAGGGTGCTGGCTAGCAACAGCTTTCAGTGCTGGCACTTTTCATCTCTGAGCAATTGCTCGACGTTTGCAATTTCTCAGCTCGTTTCTACGAGACGGAAAGAGAAGGACCGTGACCTTTGGTGGGTAGAGAAGCGCAAAGCCCCAGTGTTACTGCACCTGTGAAAGCGCTTCCAAGGAAGGGTGCTGGCTAGCAACAGCTTTCAGTGCTGGCACTTTTCATCTCTGAGCAATTGCTCGACGTTTGCAATTTCTCAGCTCGTGTCTATGAGACGGAGAGATAGTGACTGTGAGGTTTGGTGGCTAGAGAAGCGCAAAGCCCCAGTGTTACTGCGCCTGTGAAAGCGCTTCCAAGGAAGGGTGCTGGCTAGCAACAGCTTTCAGTGCTGGCACTTTTCATCTCTGAGCAATTGCTCGACGATTGCAATTTCTCACCTGAGCTCTCTTTAGAGTGCGCGAGAGGATGAGCAGAAGATGAGGTGGCTAGAGAAGCCCAGAGCCCCAGTGTTCTTAGGCCTACAAAAGCGCTTCCAAGGAAGGGTGCTGGCTAGCAACAGCTTTCAGTGCTGGCACTTTTCATCTCTGAGCAATTGCTGGACGTTTGCAATTTCTCAGCTCGTGTCTACAAGACGGAAAGAGAAGGACCGTGACGTTTGGTGGGTAGAGAAGCGCAAAGCCCCAGTGTTACTGCGCCTGTGAAAGCGCTTCCAAGGAAGGGTGCTGGCTAGCAACAGCTTTCAGTGCTGGCACTTTTCATCTCTGAGCAATTGCTCGACGTTTGCAATTTCTCACCTGAGCTCTCTTCAGAGTGCGCGAGAGGATGAGCAGAAGTTTAGGTGGCTAGAGAAGCCCAGAGCCCCAGTGTTCTTAGGCCTACAAAAGCGCTTCCAAGGAAGGGTGCTGGCTAGCAACAGCTTTCAGTGCTGGCACTTTTCATCTCTGAGCAATTGCTCGACGTTTGCAATTTCTCAGCTCGTGTCTACGAGACGGAAAGAGAAGGACCGTGACCTTTGGTGGGTAGAGAAGCGCAAAGCCCCAGTGTTACTGCACCTGTGAAAGCGCTTCCAAGGAAGGGTGCTGGCTAGCAACAGCTTTCAGTGCTGGCACTTTTCATCTCTGAGCAATTGCTCGACGTTTGCAATTTCTCAGCTCGTGTCTATGAGACGGAGAGATAGTGACTGTGACGTTTGGTGGCTAGAGAAGCGCAAAGCCACAGTGTTACTGCGCCTGTGAAAGCGCTTCCAAGGAAGGGTGCTGGCTAGCAACAGCTTTCAGTGCTGGCACTTTTCATCTCTGAGCAATTGCTCGACGATTGCAATTTCTCACCTGAGCTCTCTTCAGAGTGCGCGAGAGGATGAGCAGAAGATGAGGTGGCTAGAGAAGCCCAGAGCCCCAGTGTTCTTAGGCCTACAAAAGCGCTTCCAAGGAAGGGTGCTGGCTAGCAAGAGCTTTCAGTGCTGGCACTTTTCATCTCTGAGCAATTGCTCGACGTTTGCAATTTCTCAGCTCCTGTCTACGAGACGGAAAGAGAAGGACCGTGACGTTTGGTGCGTATAGAAGCGCAAAGCTCCAGTGTTGCTGCGCCTGTGAAAGCGCTTCCAAGGAAGGGTGCTGGCTAGCAAGAGCTTTCAGTGCTGGCACTTTTCATCTCTGAGCAATTGCTCGACGTTTGCAATTTCTCAGCTCGTGTCTACGAGACGGAAAGAGAAGGACCGTGACGTTTGGTGGCTAGAGAAGCGCAAAGCCACAGTGTTACTGCGCCTGTAAAGCGCTTCCAAGGAAGGGTGCTGGCTAGCAACAGCTTTCAGTGCTGGCACTTTTCATCTCTGAGCAATTGCTCGACGTTTGCAATTTCTCAGCTCATGTCTACGAGACGGAAAGAGAATGACCGTGACGTTTGGTGGGTAGAGAAGTGCAAAGCCCCAGTGTTGCTGCGCCTGTGAAAGCGCTTCCAAGGAAGGGTGCTGGCTAGCAAGAGCTTTCAGTGCTGGCACTTTTCATCTCTGAGCAATTGCTCGACGTTTGCAATTTCTCACCTGAGCTCTCTTTAGAGTGCGCGAGAGGATGAGCAGAAGATGAGGTGGCTAGAGAAGCCCAGAGCCCCAGTGTTCTTAGGCCTACAAAAGCGCTTCCAAGGAAGGGTGCTGGCTAGCAACAGCTTTCAGTGCTGGCACTTTTCATCTCTGAGCAATTGCTCGACGTTTGCAATTTCTCAGCTCGTGTCTACCGACGGAAAGAGAAGGACCGTGACGTTTGGTGGGTAGAGAAGCGCAAAGCCCCAGTGTTACTGCGCCTGTAAAGCGCTTCCAAGGAAGGGTGCTGGCTAGCAACAGCTTTCAGTGCTGGCACTTTTCAGCTCTGAGCAATTGCTCGACGTTTGCAATTTCTCAGCTCGTGTCTACGAGACGGAAAGAGAAGGACCGTGACGTTTGGTGCGTATAGAAGCGCAAAGCCCCAGTGTTGCTGCGCCTGTGAAAGCGCTTCCAAGGAAGGCTGCTGGCTAGCAACAGCTTTCAGTGCTGGCACTTTTCATCTCTGAGCAATTGCTCGACGTTTGCAATTTCTCACCTGAGCTCTCTTTAGAGTGCGCGAGAGGATGAGCAGAAGATGAGGTGGCTAGAGAAGCCCAGAGCCCCAGTGTTCTTAGGCCTACAAAAGCGCTTCCAAGGAAGGGTGCTGGCTAGCAAGAGCTTTCAGTGCTGGCACTTTTCATCTCTGAGCAATTGCTCGACGTTTGCAATTTCTCAGCTCGTGTCTATGAGACGGAAAGAGAATGACCGTGACGTTTGGTGGCTAGAGAAGCGCAAAGCCACAGTGTTACTGCGCCTGTAAAGCGCTTCCAAGGAAGGGTGCTGGCTAGCAACAGCTTTCAGTGCTGGCACTTTTCATCTCTGAGCAATTGCTCGACGTTTGCAATTTCTCAGCTCATGTCTACGAGACGGAAAGAGAAGGACCGTGACGTTTGGTGCGTATAGAAGCGCAAAGCCACAGTGTTGCTGAGCCTGTGAAAGCGCTTCCAAGGAAGGGTGCTGGCTAGCAACAGCTTTCAGTGCTGGCACTTTTCTTCTCTGAGCAATTGCTCGACGTTTGCAATTTCTCACCTGAGCTCTCTTTAGAGTGCGCGAGAGGATGAGCAGAAGATGAGGTGGCTAGAGAAGCCCAGAGCCCCACTGTTCTTAGGCCTACAAAAGCGCTTCCAAGGAAGGGTGCTGGCTAGCAACAGCTTTCAGTGCTGGCACTTTTCATCTCTGAGCAATTGCTGGACGTTTGCAATTTCTCAGCTCGTGTCTACCGACGGAAAGAGAATGACCGTGACGTTTGGTGCGTATAGAAGCGCAAAGCCCCAGTGTTGCTGCGCCTGTGAAAGCGCTTCCAAGGAAGGGTGCTGGCTAGCAACAGCTTTCAGTGCTGGCACTTTTCATCTCTGAGCAATTGCTGGACGTTTGCAATTTCTCAGCTCGTGTCTACCGACGGAAAGAGAATGACCGTGACATTTGGTGGGTAGAGAAGCGCAAAGCCCCAGTGTTGCTGCGCCTGTGAAAGCGCTTCCAAGGAAGGGTGCTGGCTAGCAACAGCTTTCAGTGCTGGCACTTTTCATCTCTGAGCAATTGCTGGACGTTTGCAATTTCTCACCTGAGCTCTCTTTAGAGTGCGCGAGAGGATGAGCAGAAGATGAGGTGGCTAGAGAAGCCCAGAGCCCCAG
This sequence comes from Sarcoramphus papa, assembly GCA_037962945.1. NCBI lineage: Eukaryota > Metazoa > Chordata > Aves > Accipitriformes > Cathartidae > Sarcoramphus > Sarcoramphus papa. Next base: position 3,369,862 of record JBBMRM010000084.1, on the reverse strand, counting down.
TGTTCTTAGGCCTACAAAAGCGCTTCCAAGGAAGGGTGCTGGCTAGCAACAGCTTTCAGTGCTGGCACTTTTCATCTCTGAGCAATTGCTCGACGTTTGCAATTTCTCAGCTCATGTCTACGAGACGGAAAGAGAATGACCGTGACGTTTGGTGCGTATAGAAGTGCAAAGCCCCAGTGTTGCTGCGCCTGTGAAAGCGCTTCCAAGGAAGGGTGCTGGCTAGCAACAGCTTTCAGTGCTGGCACTTTTCATCTCTGAGCAATTGCTCGACGTTTGCAATTTCTCACCTGAGCTCTCTTTAGAGTGCGCGAGAGGATGAGCAGAAGATGAGGTGGCTAGAGAAGCCCAGAGCCCCAGTGTTCTTAGGCCTACAAAAGCGCTTCCAAGGAAGGGTGCTGGCTAGCAAGAGCTTTCAGTGCTGGCACTTTTCATCTCTGAGCAATTGCTGGACGTTTGCAATTTCTCAGCTCGTGTCTATGAGACGGAAAGAGAATGACCGTGACGTTTGGTGGCTAGAGAAGCGCAAAGCCACAGTGTTACTGCACCTGTAAAGCGCTTCCAAGGAAGGGTGCTGGCTAGCAACAGCTTTCAGTGCTGGCACTTTTCATCTCTGAGCAATTGCTCGACGTTTGCAATTTCTCAGCTCATGTCTACGAGACGGAAAGAGAAGGACCGTGACGTTTGGTGCGTATAGAAGCGCAAAGCCACAGTGTTGCTGCGCCTGTGAAAGCGCTTCCAAGGAAGGGTGCTGGCTAGCAACAGCTTTCAGTGCTGGCACTTTTCTTCTCTGAGCAATTGCTCGACGTTTGCAATTTCTCACCTGAGCTCTCTTTAGAGTGCGCGAGAGGATGAGCAGAAGATGAGGTGGCTAGAGAAGCCCAGAGCCCCAGTGTTCTTAGGCCTACAAAAGCGCTTCCAAGGAAGGGTGCTGGCTAGCAACAGCTTTCAGTGCTGGCACTTTTCAGCTCTGAGCAATTGCTGGACGTTTGCAATTTCTCAGCTCGTGTCTACCGACGGAAAGAGAATGACCGTGACGTTTGGTGCGTATAGAAGCGCAAAGCCCCAGTGTTGCTGCGCCTGTGAAAGCGCTTCCAAGGAAGGGTGCTGGCTAGCAACAGCTTTCAGTGCTGGCACTTTTCATCTCTGAGCAATTGCTGGACGTTTGCAATTTCTCAGCTCGTGTCTACCGACGGAAAGAGAATGACCGTGACATTTGGTGGGTAGAGAAGCGCAAAGCCCCAGTGTTGCTGCGCCTGTGAAAGCGCTTCCAAGGAAGGGTGCTGGCTAGCAACAGCTTTCAGTGCTGGCACTTTTCATCTCTGAGCAATTGCTGGACGTTTGCAATTTCTCACCTGAGCTCTCTTTAGAGTGCGCGAGAGGATGAGCAGAAGATGAGGTGGCTAGAGAAGCCCAGAGCCCCAGTGTTCTTAGGCCTACAAAAGCGCTTCCAAGGAAGGGTGCTGGCTAGCAACAGCTTTCAGTGCTGGCACTTTTCATCTCTGAGCAATTGCTCGACGTTTGCAATTTCTCAGCTCATGTCTACGAGACGGAAAGAGAATGACCGTGACGTTTGGTGGGTAGAGAAGCGCAAAGCCCCAGTGTTACTGCACCTGTGAAAGCGCTTCCAAGGAAGGGTGCTGGCTAGCAACAGCTTTCAGTGCTGGCACTTTTCATCTCTGAGCAATTGCTGGACGTTTGCAATTTCTCAGCTCGTGTCTATGAGACGGAGAGATAGTGACTGTGACGTTTGGTGGCTAGAGAAGCGCAAAGCCACAGTGTTACTGCGCCTGTGAAAGCGCTTCCAAGGAAGGGTGCTGGCTAGCAACAGCTTTCAGTGCTGGCACTTTTCATCTCTGAGCAATTGCTCGACGATTGCAATTTCTCACCTGAGCTCTCTTCAGAGTGCGCGAGAGGATGAGCAGAAGATGAGGTGGCTAGAGAAGCCCAGAGCCCCAGTGTTCTTAGGCCTACAAAAGCGCTTCCAAGGAAGGGTGCTGGCTAGCAAGAGCTTTCAGTGCTGGCACTTTTCATCTCTGAGCAATTGCTCGACGTTTGCAATTTCTCTGCTCGTGTCTACGAGACGGAAAGAGAAGGACCGTGACGTTTGGTGCGTATAGAAGCGCAAAGCCCCAGTGTTGCTGCGCCTGTGAAAGCGCTTCCAAGGAAGGGTGCTGGCTAGCAAGAGCTTTCAGTGCTGGCACTTTTCATCTCTGAGCAATTGCTGGACGTTTGCAATTTCTCAGCTCGTGTCTACGAGACGGAAAGAGAATGACCGTGACGTTTGGTGCGTATAGAAGCGCAAAGCCACAGTGTTGCTGCGCCTGTGAAAGCGCTTCCAAGGAAGGGTGCTGGCTAGCAAGAGCTTTCAGTGCTGGCACTTTTCATCTCTGAGCAATTGCTGGACGTTTGCAATTTCTCAGCTCGTGTCTACCGACGGAAAGAGAAGGACCGTGACGTTTGGTGGGTAGAGAAGCGCAAAGCCCCAGTGTTACTGCGCCTGTAAAGCGCTTCCAAGGAAGGGTGCTGGCTAGCGACAGCTTTCAGTGCTGGCACTTTTCATCTCTGAGCAATTGCTCGACGTTTGCAATTTCTCAGCTCGTGTCTACGAGACGGAAAGAGAAGGACCGTGACGTTTGGTGCATATAGAAGCGCAAAGCCCCAGTGTTGCTGCGCCTGTGAAAGCGCTTCCAAGGAAGGGTGCTGGCTAGCAAGAGCTTTCAGTGCTGGCACTTTTCTTCTCTGAGCAATTGCTCGACGTTTGCAATTTCTCACCTGAGCTCTCTTTAGAGTGCGCGAGAGGATGAGCAGAAGATGAGGTGGCTAGAGAAGCCCAGAGCCCCAGTGTTCTTAGGCCTACAAAAGCGCTTCCAAGGAAGGGTGCTGGCTAGCAAGAGCTTTCAGTGCTGGCACTTTTCATCTCTGAGCAATAGCTGGACGTTTGCAATTTCTCAGCTCATGTCTATGAGACGGAAAGAGAATGACCGTGACGTTTGGTGGCTAGAGAAGCGCAAAGCCACAGTGTTACTGCGCCTGTAAAGCGCTTCCAAGGAAGGGTGCTGGCTAGCAACAGCTTTCAGTGCTGGCACTTTTCATCTCTGAGCAATTGCTCGACGTTTGCAATTTCTCAGCTCATGTCTACGAGACGGAAAGAGAAGGACCGTGACGTTTGGTGCATATAGAAGCGCAAAGCCCCAGTGTTGCTGCGCCTGTGAAAGCGCTTCCAAGGAAGGGTGCTGGCTAGCAACAGCTTTCAGTGCTGGCACTTTTCATCTCTGAGCAATTGCTCGACGTTTGCAATTTCTCACCTGAGCTCTCTTTAGAGTGCGCGAGAGGATGAGCAGAAGATGAGGTGGCTAGAGAAGCCCAGAGCCCCAGTGTTCTTAGGCCTACAAAAGCGCTTCCAAGGAAGGGTGCTGGCTAGCAACAGCTTTCAGTGCTGGCACTTTTCATCTCTGAGCAATTGCTGGACGTTTGCAATTTCTCAGCTCGTGTCTACCGACGGAAAGAGAATGACCGTGACATTTGGTGGGTAGAGAAGCGCAAAGCCCCAGTGTTGCTGCGCCTGTGAAAGCGCTTCCAAGGAAGGGTGCTGGCTAGCAAGAGCTTTCAGTGCTGGCACTTTTCTTCTCTGAGCAATTGCTCGACCTTTGCAATTTCTCACCTGAGCTCTCTTTAGAGTGCGCGAGAGGATGAGCAGAAGATGAGGTGGCTAGAGAAGCCCAGAGCCCCAGTGTTCTTAGGCCTACAAAAGCGCTTCCAAGGAAGGGTGCTGGCTAGCAACAGCTTTCAGTGCTGGCACTTTTCATCTCTGAGCAATTGCTCGACGTTTGCAATTTCTCAGCTCATGTCTACGAGACGGAAAGAGAAGGACCGTGACGTTTGGTGGGTAGAGAAGCGCAAAGCCACAGTGTTACTGCACCTGTGAAAGCGCTTCCAAGGAAGGGTGCTGGCTAGCAACAGCTTTCAGTGCTGGCACTTTTCATCTCTGAGCAATTGCTGGACGTTTGCAATTTCTCAGCTCGTGTCTATGAGACGGAGAGATAGTGACTGTGACGTTTGGTGGGTAGAGAAGCGCAAAGCCCCAGTGTTACTGCGCCTGTGAAAGCGCTTCCAAGGAAGGGTGCTGGCTAGCAACAGCTTTCAGTGCTGGCACTTTTCATCTCTGAGCAATTGCTCGACGATTGCAATTTCTCACCTGAGCTCTCTTCAGAGTGCGCGAGAGGATGAGCAGAAGATGAGGTGGCTAGAGAAGCCCAGAGCCCCAGTGTTCTTAGGCCTACAAAAGCGCTTCCAAGGAAGGGTGCTGGCTAGCAACAGCTTTCAGTGCTGGCACTTTTCATCTCTGAGCAATTGCTCGACGTTTGCAATTTCTCAGCTCCTGTCTACGAGACGGAAAGAGAAGGACCGTGACGTTTGGTGGCTAGAGAAGCGCAAAGCCCCAGTGTTGCTGCGCCTGTGAAAGCGCTTCCAAGGAAGGGTGCTGGCTAGCAACAGCTTTCAGTGCTGGCACTTTTCATCTCTGAGCAATTGCTCGACGATTGCAATTTCTCAGCTCCTGTCTACGAGACGGAAAGAGAAGGACCGTGACGTTTGGTGCGTATAGAAGCGCAAAGCCCCAGTGTTGCTGCGCCTGTGAAAGCGCTTCCAAGGAAGGGTGCTGGCTAGCAACAGCTTTCAGTGCTGGCACTTTTCATCTCTGAGCAATTGCTGGACGTTTGCAATTTCTCAGCTCGTGTCTACGAGACGGAAAGAGAAGGACCGTGACGTTTGGTGGCTAGAGAAGCGCAAAGCCACAGTGTTACTGCGCCTGTAAAGCGCTTCCAAGGAAGGGTGCTGGCTAGCAAGAGCTTTCAGTGCTGGCACTTTTCAGCTCTGAGCAATTGCTCGACGTTTGCAATTTCTCAGCTCATGTCTACGAGACGGAAAGAGAAGGACCGTGACGTTTGGTGGGTAGAGAAGCGCAAAGCCCCAGTGTTGCTGCGCCTGTGAAAGCGCTTCCAAGGAAGGGTGCTGGCTAGCAACAGCTTTCAGTGCTGGCACTTTTCATCTCTGAGCAATTGCTCGACGTTTGCAATTTCTCACCTGAGCTCTCTTTAGAGTGCGCGAGAGGATGAGCAGAAGATGAGGTGGCTAGAGAAGCCCAGAGCCCCAGTGTTCTTAGGCCTACAAAAGCGCTTCCAAGGAAGGGTGCTGGCTAGCAACAGCTTTCAGTGCTGGCACTTTTCATCTCTGAGCAATTGCTCGATGTTTGCAATTTCTCAGCTCGTGTCTACCGACGGAAAGAGAAGGACCGTGACGTTTGGTGCGTATAGAAGCGCAAAGCCCCAGTGTTACTGCGCCTGTAAAGCGCTTCCAAGGAAGGGTGCTGGCTAGCAACAGCTTTCAGTGCTGGCACTTTTCATCTCTGAGCAATTGCTCGACGTTTGCAATTTCTCAGCTCGTGTCTACGAGACGGAAAGAGAAGGACCGTGACGTTTGGTGGCTAGAGAAGCGCAAAGCCCCAGTGTTGCTGCGCCTGTGAAAGCGCTTCCAAGGAAGGGTGCTGGCTAGCAAGAGCTTTCAGTGCTGGCACTTTTCATCTCTGAGCAATTGCTGGACGTTTGCAATTTCTCACCTGAGCTCTCTTTAGAGTGCGCGAGAGGATGAGCAGAAGATGAGGTGGCTAGAGAAGCCCAGAGCCCCAGTGTTCTTAGGCCTACAAAAGCGCTTCCAAGGAAGGGTGCTGGCTAGCAACAGCTTTCAGTGCTGGCACTTTTCAGCTCTGAGCAATTGCTCGACGTTTGCAATTTCTCAGCTCGTGTCTACGAGACGGAAAGAGAAGGACCGTGACGTTTGGTGGCTAGAGAAGCGCAAAGCCACAGTGTTACTGCGCCTGTAAAGCGCTTCCAAGGAAGGGTGCTGGCTAGCAACAGCTTTCAGTGCTGGCACTTTTCAGCTCTGAGCAATTGCTCGACGTTTGCAATTTCTCAGCTCATGTCTACGAGACGGAAAGAGAAGAACCGTGACGTTTGGTGCGTATAGAAGCGCATAGCCCCAGTGTTGCTGAGCCTGTGAAAGCGCTTCCAAGGAAGGGTGCTGGCTAGCAAGAGCTTTCAGTGCTGGCACTTTTCATCTCTGAGCAATTGCTCGACGTTTGCAATTTCTCACCTGAGCTCTCTTTAGACTGCGCGAGAGGATGAGCAGAAGATGAGGTGGCTAGAGAAGCCCAGAGCCCCAGTGTTCTTAGGCCTACAAAAGCGCTTCCAAGGAAGGGTGCTGGCTAGCAAGAGCTTTCAGTGCTGGCACTTTTCATCTCTGAGCAATTGCTCGACGTTTGCAATTTCTCACCTGAGCTCTCTTTAGAGTGCGCGAGAGGATGAGCAGAAGATGAGGTGGCTAGAGAAGCCCAGAGCCCCAGTGTTCTTAGGCCTACAAAAGCGCTTCCAAGGAAGGGTGCTGGCTAGCAACAGCTTTCAGTGCTGGCACTTTTCATCTCTGAGCAATTGCTCGACGTTTGCAATTTCTCAGCTCGTGTCTACCGACGGAAAGAGAATGACCGTGACATTTGGTGGGTAGAGAAGCGCAAAGCCCCAGTGTTGCTGCGCCTGTGAAAGCGCTTCCAAGGAAGGGTGCTGGCTAGCAAGAGCTTTCAGTGCTGGCACTTTTCTTCTCTGAGCAATTGCTCGACCTTTGCAATTTCTCACCTGAGCTCTCTTTAGAGTGCGCGAGAGGATGAGCAGAAGATGAGGTGGCTAGAGAAGCCCAGAGCCCCAGTGTTCTTAGGCCTACAAAAGCGCTTCCAAGGAAGGGTGCTGGCTAGCAACAGCTTTCAGTGCTGGCACTTTTCATCTCTGAGCAATTGCTCGACGTTTGCAATTTCTCAGCTCATGTCTACGAGACGGAAAGAGAAGGACCGTGACGTTTGGTGGCTAGAGAAGCGCAAAGCCACAGTGTTACTGCACCTGTGAAAGCGCTTCCAAGGAAGGGTGCTGGCTAGCAACAGCTTTCAGTGCTGGCACTTTTCATCTCTGAGCAATTGCTGGACGTTTGCAATTTCTCAGCTCGTGTCTATGAGACGGAGAGATAGTGACTGTGACGTTTGGTGGGTAGAGAAGCGCAAAGCCCCAGTGTTACTGCGCCTGTGAAAGCGCTTCCAAGGAAGGGTGCTGGCTAGCAAGAGCTTTCAGTGCTGGCACTTTTCATCTCTGAGCAATTGCTCGACGATTGCAATTTCTCACCTGAGCTCTCTTCAGAGTGCGCGAGAGGATGAGCAGAAGATGAGGTGGCTAGAGAAGCCCAGAGCCCCAGTGTTCTTAGGCCTACAAAAGCGCTTCCAAGGAAGGGTGCTGGCTAGCAACAGCTTTCAGTGCTGGCACTTTTCATCTCTGAGCAATTGCTCGACGTTTGCAATTTCTCAGCTCCTGTCTACGAGACGGAAAGAGAAGGACCGTGACGTTTGGTGCGTATAGAAGCGCAAAGCCCCAGTGTTGCTGCGCCTGTGAAAGCGCTTCCAAGGAAGGGTGCTGGCTAGCAACAGCTTTCAGTGCTGGCACTTTTCATCTCTGAGCAATTGCTCGACGATTGCAATTTCTCAGCTCGTGTCTACGAGACGGAAAGAGAAGGACCGTGACGTTTGGTGCGTATAGAAGCGCAAAGCCCCAGTGTTGCTGCGCCTGTGAAAGCGCTTCCAAGGAAGGGTGCTGGCTAGCAACAGCTTTCAGTGCTGGCACTTTTCATCTCTGAGCAATTGCTGGACGTTTGCAATTTCTCAGCTCGTGTCTACGAGACGGAAAGAGAAGGACCGTGACGTTTGGTGGCTAGAGAAGCGCAAAGCCACAGTGTTACTGCGCCTGTAAAGCGCTTCCAAGGAAGGGTGCTGGCTAGCAAGAGCTTTCAGTGCTGGCACTTTTCAGCTCTGAGCAATTGCTCGACGTTTGCAATTTCTCAGCTCATGTCTACGAGACGGAAAGAGAAGGACCGTGACGTTTGGTGGGTAGAGAAGCGCAAAGCCCCAGTGTTGCTGCGCCTGTGAAAGCGCTTCCAAGGAAGGGTGCTGGCTAGCAAGAGCTTTCAGTGCTGGCACTTTTCATCTCTGAGCAATTGCTCGACGTTTGCAATTTCTCACCTGAGCTCTCTTTAGAGTGCGCGAGAGGATGAGCAGAAGATGAGGTGGCTAGAGAAGCCCAGAGCCCCAGTGTTCTTAGGCCTACAAAAGCGCTTCCAAGGAAGGGTGCTGGCTAGCAACAGCTTTCAGTGCTGGCACTTTTCATCTCTGAGCAATTGCTCGATGTTTGCAATTTCTCAGCTCGTGTCTACCGACGGAAAGAGAAGGACCGTGACGTTTGGTGCGTATAGAAGCGCAAAGCCCCAGTGTTACTGCGCCTGTAAAGCGCTTCCAAGGAAGGGTGCTGGCTAGCAACAGCTTTCAGTGCTGGCACTTTTCATCTCTGAGCAATTGCTCGACGTTTGCAATTTCTCAGCTCGTGTCTACGAGACGGAAAGAGAAGGACCGTGACGTTTGGTGGCTAGAGAAGCGCAAAGCCCCAGTGTTGCTGCGCCTGTGAAAGCGCTTCCAAGGAAGGGTGCTGGCTAGCAACAGCTTTCAGTGCTGGCACTTTTCATCTCTGAGCAATTGCTGGACGTTTGCAATTTCTCACCTGAGCTCTCTTTAGAGTGCGCGAGAGGATGAGCAGAAGATGAGGTGGCTAGAGAAGCCCAGAGCCCCAGTGTTCTTAGGCCTACAAAAGCGCTTCCAAGGAAGGGTGCTGGCTAGCAAGAGCTTTCAGTGCTGGCACTTTTCAGCTCTGAGCAATTGCTCGACGTTTGCAATTTCTCAGCTCGTGTCTACGAGACGGAAAGAGAAGGACCGTGACGTTTGGTGGCTAGAGAAGCGCAAAGCCACAGTGTTACTGCGCCTGTAAAGCGCTTCCAAGGAAGGGTGCTGGCTAGCAACAGCTTTCAGTGCTGGCACTTTTCAGCTCTGAGCAATTGCTCGACGTTTGCAATTTCTCAGCTCATGTCTACGAGACGGAAAGAGAAGGACCGTGACGTTTGGTGCGTATAGAAGCGCATAGCCCCAGTGTTGCTGAGCCTGTGAAAGCGCTTCCAAGGAAGGGTGCTGGCTAGCAAGAGCTTTCAGTGCTGGCACTTTTCATCTCTGAGCAATTGCTCGACGTTTGCAATTTCTCACCTGAGCTCTCTTTAGAGTGCGCGAGAGGATGAGCAGAAGATGAGGTGGCTAGAGAAGCCCAGAGCCCCAGTGTTCTTAGGCCTACAAAAGCGCTTCCAAGGAAGGGTGCTGGCTAGCAACAGCTTTCAGTGCTGGCACTTTTCATCTCTGAGCAATTGCTCGACGTTTGCAATTACTCAGCTCGTGTCTACCGACGGAAAGAGAATGACCGTGACGTTTGGTGCGTATAGAAGCGCAAAGCCCCAGTGTTGCTGCGCCTGTGAAAGCGCTTCCAAGGAAGGGTGCTGGCTAGCAACAGCTTTCAGTGCTGGCACTTTTCATCTCTGAGCAATTGCTCGACGTTTGCAATTTCTCAGCTCGTGTCTACGAGACGGAAAGAGAATGACCGTGACATTTGGTGGGTAGAGAAGCGCAAAGCCCCAGTGTTGCTGCGCCTGTGAAAGCGCTTCCAAGGAAGGGTGCTGGCTAGCAAGAGCTTTCAGTGCTGGCACTTTTCTTCTCTGAGCAATTGCTCGACCTTTGCAATTTCTCACCTGAGCTCTCTTTAGAGTGCGCGAGAGGATGAGCAGAAGATGAGGTGGCTAGAGAAGCCCAGAGCCCCAGTGTTCTTAGGCCTACAAAAGCACTTCCAAGGAAGGGTGCTGGCTAGCAACAGCTTTCAGTGCTGGCACTTTTCATCTCTGAGCAATTGCTGGACGTTTGCAATTTCTCAGCTCGTGTCTACGAGACGGAAAGAGAAGGACCGTGACGTTTGGTGGGTAGAGAAGCGCAAAGCCACAGTGTTACTGCACCTGTGAAAGCGCTTCCAAGGAAGGGTGCTGGCTAGCAACAGCTTTCAGTGCTGGCACTTTTCATCTCTGAGCAATTGCTCGACGTTTGCAATTTCTCAGCTCGTGTCTATGAGACGGAGAGATAGTGACTGTGACGTTTGGTGGCTAGAGAAGCGCAAAGCCACAGTGTTACTGCGCCTGTGAAAGCGCTTCCAAGGAAGGGTGCTGGCTAGCAACAGCTTTCAGTGCTGGCACTTTTCATCTCTGAGCAATTGCTCGACGATTGCAATTTCTCACCTGAGCTCTCTTCAGAGTGCGCGAGAGGATGAGCAGAAGATGAGGTGGCTAGAGAAGCCCAGAGCCCCAGTGTTCTTAGGCCTACAAAAGCGCTTCCAAGGAAGGGTGCTGGCTAGCAACAGCTTTCAGTGCTGGCACTTTTCATCTCTGAGCAATTGCTCGACGTTTGCAATTTCTCAGCTCCTGTCTACGAGACGGAAAGAGAAGGACCGTGACGTTTGGTGCGTATAGAAGCGCAAAGCCCCAGTGTTGCTGCGCCTGTGAAAGCGCTTCCAAGGAAGGGTGCTGGCTAGCAACAGCTTTCAGTGCTGGCACTTTTCATCTCTGAGCAATTGCTGGACGTTTGCAATTTCTCAGCTCGTGTCTACGAGACGGAAAGAGAAGGACCGTGACGTTTGGTGGGTAGAGAAGCGCAAAGCCCCAGTGTTACTGCGCCTGTAAAGCGCTTCCAAGGAAGGGTGCTGGCTAGCAAGAGCTTTCAGTGCTGGCACTTTTCAGCTCTGAGCAATTGCTCGACGTTTGCAATTTCTCAGCTCATGTCTACGAGACGGAAAGAGAAGGACCGTGACGTTTGGTGGGTAGAGAAGCGCAAAGCCCCAGTGTTGCTGCGCCTGTGAAAGCGCTTCCAAGGAAGGGTGCTGGCTAGCAACAGCTTTCAGTGCTGGCACTTTTCATCTCTGAGCAATTGCTGGACGTTTGCAATTTCTCACCTGAGCTCTCTTTAGAGTGCGCGAGAGGATGAGCAGAAGATGAGGTGGCTAGAGAAGCCCAGAGCCCCAGTCTTCTTAGGCCTACAAAAGCGCTTCCAAGGAAGGGTGCTGGCTAGCAACAGCTTTCAGTGCTGGCACTTTTCATCTCTGAGCAATTGCTCGATGTTTGCAATTTCTCAGCTCGTGTCTACCGACGGAAAGAGAAGGACCGTGACGTTTGGTGCGTATAGAAGCGCAAAGCCCCAGTGTTACTGCGCCTGTAAAGCGCTTCCAAGGAAGGGTGCTGGCTAGCAAGAGCTTTCAGTGCTGGCACTTTTCATCTCTGAGCAATTGCTCGACGTTTGCAATTTCTCAGCTCGTGTCTATGAGACGGAAAGAGAAGGACCGTGACGTTTGGTGGCTAGAGAAGCGCAAAGCCCCAGTGTTGCTGCGCCTGTGAAAGCGCTTCCAAGGAAGGGTGCTGGCTAGCAACAGCTTTCAGTGCTGGCACTTTTCATCTCTGAGCAATTGCTCGACGTTTGCAATTTCTCACCTGAGCTCTCTTTAGAGTGCGCGAGAGGATGAGCAGAAGATGAGGTGGCTAGAGAAGCCCAGAGCCCCAGTGTTCTTAGGCCTACAAAAGCGCTTCCAAGGAAGGGTGCTGGCTAGCAACAGCTTTCAGTGCTGGCACTTTTCATCTCTGAGCAATTGCTGGACGTTTGCAATTTCTCAGCTCGTGTCTACGAGACGGAAAGAGAATGACCGTGACGTTTGGTGGCTAGAGAAGCGCAAAGCCACAGTGTTACTGCGCCTGTGAAAGCGCTTCCAAGGAAGGGTGCTGGCTAGCAACAGCTTTCAGTGCTGGCACTTTTCAGCTCTGAGCAATTGCTCGACGTTTGCAATTTCTCAGCTCATGTCTACGAGACGGAAAGAGAAGGACCGTGACGTTTGGTGCGTATAGAAGCGCAAAGCCCCAGTGTTGCTGAGCCTGTGAAAGCGCTTCCAAGGAAGGGTGCTGGCTAGCAACAGCTTTCAGTGCTGGCACTTTTCATCTCTGAGCAATTGCTCGACGTTTGCAATTTCTCACCTGAGCTCTCTTTAGAGTGCGCGAGAGGATGAGCAGAAGATGAGGTGGCTAGAGAAGCCCAGAGCCCCAGTGTTCTTAGGCCTACAAAAGCGCTTCCAAGGAAGGGTGCTGGCTAGCAACAGCTTTCAGTGCTGGCACTTTTCATCTCTGAGCAATTGCTGGACGTTTGCAATTTCTCAGCTCGTGTCTACCGACGGAAACAGAATGACCGTGACGTTTGGTGCGTATAGAAGCGCAAAGCCCCAGTGTTGCTGCGCCTGTGAAAGCGCTTCCAAGGAAGGGTGCTGGCTAGCAACAGCTTTCAGTGCTGGCACTTTTCTTCTCTGAGCAATTGCTCGACGTTTGCAATTTCTCACCTGAGCTCTCTTTAGAGTGCGCGAGAGGATGAGCAGAAGATGAGGTGGCTAGAGAAGCCCAGAGCCCCAGTGTTCTTAGGCCTACAAAAGCGCTTCCAAGGAAGGGTGCTGGCTAGCAACAGCTTTCAGTGCTGGCACTTTTCATCTCTGAGCAATTGCTCGACGTTTGCAATTTCTCAGCTCATGTCTATGAGACGGAAAGAGAATGACCGTGACGTTTGGTGGGTAGAGAAGCGCAAAGCCCCAGTGTTACTGCACCTGTGAAAGCGCTTCCAAGGAAGGGTGCTGGCTAGCAACAGCTTTCAGTGCTGGCACTTTTCATCTCTGAGCAATTGCTGGACGTTTGCAATTTCTCAGCTCGTGTCTATGAGACGGAGAGATAGTGACTGTGACGTTTGGTGGCTAGAGAAGCGCAAAGCCCCAGTGTTACTGCGCCTGTGAAAGCGCTTCCAAGGAAGGGTGCTGGCTAGCAACAGCTTTCAGTGCTGGCACTTTTCATCTCTGAGCAATTGCTCGACGATTGCAATTTCTCACCTGAGCTCTCTTCAGAGTGCGCGAGAGGATGAGCAGAAGATGAGGTGGCTAGAGAAGCCCAGAGCCCCAGTGTTCTTAGGCCTACAAAAGCGCTTCCAAGGAAGGGTGCTGGCTAGCAACAGCTTTCAGTGCTGGCACTTTTCATCTCTGAGCAATTGCTCGACGTTTGCAATTTCTCAGCTCGTGTCTACGAGACGGAAAGAGAAGGACCGTGACGTTTGGTGGCTAGAGAAGCGCAAAGCCACAGTGTTACTGCGCCTGTAAAGCGCTTCCAAGGAAGGGTGCTGGCTAGCAACAGCTTTCAGTGCTGGCACTTTTCATCTCTGAGCAATTGCTCGACGTTTGCAATTTCTCAGCTCATGTCTACGAGACGGAAAGAGAATGACCGTGACGTTTGGTGCGTATAGAAGCGCAAAGCCCCAGTGTTGCTGCGCCTGTGAAACCGCTTCCAAGGAAGGGTGCTGGCTAGCAACAGCTTTCAGTGCTGGCACTTTTCATCTCTGAGCAATTGCTCGACGTTTGCAATTTCTCACCTGAGCTCTCTTTAGAGTGCGCGAGAGGATGAGCAGAAGATGAGGTGGCTAGAGAAGCCCAGAGCCCCAGTGTTCTTAGGCCTACAAAAGCGCTTCCAAGGAAGGGTGCTGGCTAGCAAGAGCTTTCAGTGCTGGCACTTTTCAGCTCTGAGCAATTGCTCGACGTTTGCAATTTCTCAGCTCGTGTCTACCGACGGAAAGAGAAGGACCGTGACGTTTGGTGGGTAGAGAAGCGCAAAGCCCCAGTGTTACTGCGCCTGTGAAAGCGCTTCCAAGGAAGGGTGCTGGCTAGCAACAGCTTTCAGTGCTGGCACTTTTCAGCTCTGAGCAATTGCTCGACGTTTGCAATTTCTCAGCTCATGTCTACGAGACGGAAAGAGAAGGACCGTGACGTTTGGTGCGTATAGAAGCGCAAAGCCCCAGTGTTGCTGAGCCTGTGAAAGCGCTTCCAAGGAAGGGTGCTGGCTAGCAAGAGCTTTCAGTGCTGGCACTTTTCATCTCTGAGCAATTGCTGGACGTTTGCAATTTCTCACCTGAGCTCTCTTTAGAGTGCGCGAGAGGATGAGCAGAAGATGAGGTGGCTAGAGAAGCCCAGAGCCCCAGTGTTCTTAGGCCTACAAAAGCGCTTCCAAGGAAGGGTGCTGGCTAGCAACAGCTTTCAGTGCTGGCACTTTTCAGCTCTGAGCAATTCCTGGACGTTTGCAATTTCTCAGCTCATGTCTATGAGACGGAAAGAGAATGACCGTGACGTTTGGTGGCTAGAGAAGCGCAAAGCCCCAGTGTTACTGCGCCTGTAAAGCGCTTCCAAGGAAGGGTGCTGGCTAGCAACAGCTTTCAGTGCTGGCACTTTTCATCTCTGAGCAATTGCTCGACGTTTGCAATTTCTCAGCTCATGTCTACGAGACGGAAAGAGAAGGACCGTGACGTTTGGTGCGTATAGAAGCGCAAAGCCCCAGTGTTGCTGCGCCTGTGAAAGCGCTTCCAAGGAAGGGTGCTGGCTAGCAAGAGCTTTCAGTGCTGGCACTTTTCATCTCTGAGCAATTGCTGGACGTTTGCAATTTCTCAGCTCGTGTCTATGAGACGGAAAGAGAATGACCGTGACGTTTGGTGGCTAGAGAAGCGCAAAGCCACAGTGTTACTGCACCTGTAAAGCGCTTCCAAGGAAGGGTGCTGGCTAGCAACAGCTTTCAGTGCTGGCACTTTTCATCTCTGAGCAATTGCTCGACGTTTGCAATTTCTCAGCTCGTGTCTACCGACGGAAAGAGAAGGACCGTGACATTTGGTGGCTAGAGAAGCGCAAAGCCCCAGTGTTGCTGCGCCTGTGAAAGCGCTTCCAAGGAAGGGTGCTGGCTAGCAACAGCTTTCAGTGCTGGCACTTTTCATCTCTGAGCAATTGCTGGACGTTTGCAATTTCTCAGCTCGTGTCTACGAGACGGAAAGAGAAGGACCGTGACGTTTGGTGGCTAGAGAAGCGCAAAGCCACAGTGTTACTGCGCCTGTGAAAGCGCTTCCAAGGAAGGGTGCTGGCTAGCAAGAGCTTTCAGTGCTGGCACTTTTCATCTCTGAGCAATTGCTCGACGTTTGCAATTTCTCAGCTCATGTCTACGAGACGGAAAGAGAAGGACCGTGACGTTTGGTGCGTATAGAAGCGCAAAGCCCCAGTGTTGCTGCGCCTGTGAAAGCGCTTCCAAGGAAGGGTGCTGGCTAGCAAGAGCTTTCAGTGCTGGCACTTTTCATCTCTGAGCAATTGCTCGACGTTTGCAATTTCTCACCTGAGCTCTCTTTAGAGTGCGCGAGAGGATGAGCAGAAGATGAGGTGGCTAGAGAAGCCCAGAGCCCCAGTGTTCTTAGGCCTACAAAAGCGCTTCCAAGGAAGGGTGCTGGCTAGCAAGAGCTTTCAGTGCTGGCACTTTTCATCTCTGAGCAATTGCTCGACGTTTGCAATTTCTCAGCTCGTGTCTACCGACGGAAAGAGAAGGACCGTGACGTTTGGTGGCTAGAGAAGCGCAAAGCCCCAGTGTTACTGCGCCTGTAAAGCGCTTCCAAGGAAGGGTGCTGGCTAGCAACAGCTTTCAGTGCTGGCACTTTTCAGCTCTGAGCAATTGCTCGACGTTTGCAATTTCTCAGCTCATGTCTACGAGACGGAAAGAGAAGGACCGTGACGTTTGGTGCGTATAGAAGCGCAAAGCCCCAGTGTTGCTGCGCCTGTGAAAGCGCTTCCAAGGAAGGGTGCTGGCTAGCAAGAGCTTTCAGTGCTGGCACTTTTCATCTCTGAGCAATTGCTGGACGTTTGCAATTTCTCACCTGAGCTCTCTTTAGAGTGCGCGAGAGGATGAGCAGAAGATGAGGTGGCTAGAGAAGCCCAGAGCCCCAGTGTTCTTAGGCCTACAAAAGCGCTTCCAAGGAAGGGTGCTGGCTAGCAAGAGCTTTCAGTGCTGGCACTTTTCAGCTCTGAGCAATTCCTGGACGTTTGCAATTTCTCAGCTCATGTCTATGAGACGGAAAGAGAAGGACCGTGACGTTTGGTGGCTAGAGAAGCGCAAAGCCACAGTGTTACTGCGCCTGTAAAGCGCTTCCAAGGAAGGGTGCTGGCTAGCAACAGCTTTCAGTGCTGGCACTTTTCATCTCTGAGCAATTGCTCGACGTTTGCAATTTCTCAGCTCATGTCTACGAGACGGAAAGAGAAGGACCGTGACGTTTGGTGCGTATAGAAGCGCAAAGCCCCAGTGTTGCTGCGCCTGTGAAAGCGCTTCCAAGGAAGGGTGCTGGCTAGCAAGAGCTTTCAGTGCTGGCACTTTTCATCTCTGAGCAATTGCTCGACGTTTGCAATTTCTCAGCTCATGTCTACGAGACGGAAAGAGAAGGACCGTGACGTTTGGTGCGTATAGAAGCGCAAAGCCCCAGTGTTGCTGCGCCTGTGAAAGCGCTTCCAAGGAAGGGTGCTGGCTAGCAAGAGCTTTCAGTGCTGGCACTTTTCATCTCTGAGCAATTGCTCGACGTTTGCAATTTCTCACCTGAGCTCTCTTTAGAGTGCGCGAGAGGATGAGCAGAAGATGAGGTGGCTAGAGAAGCCCAGAGCCCCAGTGTTCTTAGGCCTACAAAAGCGCTTCCAAGGAAGGGTGCTGGCTAGCAACAGCTTTCAGTGCTGGCACTTTTCATCTCTGAGCAATTGCTCGACGTTTGCAATTTCTCAGCTCGTGTCTACCGACGGAAAGAGAAGGACCGTGACGTTTGGTGGGTAGAGAAGCGCAAAGCCCCAGTGTTACTGCGCCTGTAAAGCGCTTCCAAGGAAGGGTGCTGGCTAGCAACAGCTTTCAGTGCTGGCACTTTTCAGCTCTGAGCAATTGCTCGACGTTTGCAATTTCTCAGCTCATGTCTACGAGACGGAAAGAGAAGGACCGTGACGTTTGGTGCGTATAGAAGCGCAAAGCCCCAGTGTTGCTGCGCCTGTGAAAGCGCTTCCAAGGAAGGGTGCTGGCTAGCAAGAGCTTTCAGTGCTGGCACTTTTCATCTCTGAGCAATTGCTGGACGTTTGCAATTTCTCACCTGAGCTCTCTTTAGAGTGCGCGAGAGGATGAGCAGAAGATGAGGTGGCTAGAGAAGCCCAGAGCCCCAGTGTTCTTAGGCCTACAAAAGCGCTTCCAAGGAAGGGTGCTGGCTAGCAACAGCTTTCAGTGCTGGCACTTTTCAGCTCTGAGCAATTCCTGGACGTTTGCAATTTCTCAGCTCATGTCTATGAGACGGAAAGAGAATGACCGTGACCTTTGGTGGCTAGAGAAGCGCAAAGCCACAGTGTTACTGCGCCTGTAAAGCGCTTCCAAGGAAGGGTGCTGGCTAGCAACAGCTTTCAGTGCTGGCACTTTTCATCTCTGAGCAATTGCTCGACGTTTGCAATTTCTCAGCTCATGTCTACGAGACGGAAAGAGAAGGACCGTGACGTTTGGTGCGTATAGAAGCGCAAAGCCCCAGTGTTGCTGCGCCTGTGAAAGCGCTTCCAAGGAAGGGTGCTGGCTAGCAACAGCTTTCAGTGCTGGCACTTTTCATCTCTGAGCAATTGCTCGACGTTTGCAATTTCTCACCTGAGCTCTCTTTAGAGTGCGCGAGAGGATGAGCAGAAGATGAGGTGGCTAGAGAAGCCCAGAGCCCCAGTGTTCTTAGGCCTACAAAAGCGCTTCCAAGGAAGGGTGCTGGCTAGCAACAGCTTTCAGTGCTGGCACTTTTCATCTCTGAGCAATTGCTGGACGTTTGCAATTTCTCAGCTCGTGTCTATGAGACGGAGAGATAGTGACTGTGACGTTTGGTGGCTAGAGAAGCGCAAAGCCCCAGTGTTACTGCGCCTGTGAAAGCGCTTCCAAGGAAGGGTGCTGGCTAGCAACAGCTTTCAGTGCTGGCACTTTTCATCTCTGAGCAATTGCTCGACGATTGCAATTTCTCCCCTGAGCTCTCTTCAGAGTGCGCGAGAGGATGAGCAGAAGATGAGGTGGCTAGAGAAGCCCAGAGCCCCAGTATTCTTAGGCCTACAAAAGCGCTTCCAAGGAAGGGTGCTGGCTGGCAAGAGCTTTCAGTGCTGGCACTTTTCATCTCTGAGCAATTGCTCGACGTTTGCAATTTCTCAGCTCCTGTCTACGAGACGGAAAGAGAAGGACCGTGACGTTTGGTGCGTATAGAAGCGCAAAGCCCCAGTGTTACTGCGCCTGTGAAAGCGCTTCCAAGGAAGGGTGCTGGCTAGCAACAGCTTTCAGTGCTGGCACTTTTCAGCTCTGAGCAATTGCTCGACGTTTGCAATTTCTCAGCTCGTGTCTACGAGACGGAAAGAGAAGGACCGTGACGTTTGGTGCGTATAGAAGCGCAAAGCCCCAGTGTTGCTGCGCCTGTGAAAGCGCTTCCAAGGAAGGGTGCTGGCTAGCAACAGCTTTCAGTGCTGGCACTTTTCATCTCTGAGCAATTGCTGGACGTTTGCAATTTCTCACCTGAGCTCTCTTTAGAGTGCGCGAGAGGATGAGCAGAAGATGAGGTGGCTAGAGAAGCCCAGAGCCCCAGTGTTCTTAGGCCTACAAAAGCGCTTCCAAGGAAGGGTGCTGGCTAGCAACAGCTTTCAGTGCTGGCACTTTTCAGCTCTGAGCAATTGCTGGACGTTTGCAATTTCTCAGCTCATGTCTATGAGTCGGAAAGAGAATGACCGTGACGTTTGGTGGCTAGAGAAGCGCAAAGCCACAGTGTTACTGCGCCTGTGAAAGCGCTTCCAAGGAAGGGTGCTGGCTAGCAACAGCTTTCAGTGCTGGCACTTTTCATCTCTGAGCAATTGCTGGACGTTTGCAATTTCTCAGCTCGTGTCTACGAGACGGAAAGAGAAGGACCGTGACGTTTGGTGGCTAGAGAAGCGCAAAGCCACAGTGTTACTGCGCCTGTGAAAGCGCTTCCAAGGAAGGGTGCTGGCTAGCAAGAGCTTTCAGTGCTGGCACTTTTCATCTCTGAGCAATTGCTCGACGTTTGCAATTTCTCAGCTCATGTCTACGAGACGGAAAGAGAAGGACCGTGACGTTTGGTGCGTATAGAAGCGCAAAGCCCCAGTGTTGCTGCGCCTGTGAAAGCGCTTCCAAGGAAGGGTGCTGGCTAGCAAGAGCTTTCAGTGCTGGCACTTTTCATCTCTGAGCAATTGCTCGACGTTTGCAATTTCTCACCTGAGCTCTCTTTAGAGTGCGCGAGAGGATGAGCAGAAGATGAGGTGGCTAGAGAAGCCCAGAGCCCCAGTGTTCTTAGGCCTACAAAAGCGCTTCCAAGGAAGGGTGCTGGCTAGCAAGAGCTTTCAGTGCTGGCACTTTTCATCTCTGAGCAATTGCTCGACGTTTGCAATTTCTCAGCTCGTGTCTACCGACGGAAAGAGAATGACCGTGACGTTTGGTGGCTAGAGAAGCGCAAAGCCACAGTGTTACTGCGCCTGTAAAGCGCTTCCAAGGAAGGGTGCTGGCTAGCAACAGCTTTCAGTGCTGGCACTTTTCAGCTCTGAGCAATTGCTCGACGTTTGCAATTTCTCAGCTCATGTCTACGAGACGGAAAGAGAAGGACCGTGACGTTTGGTGCGTATAGAAGCGCAAAGCCCCAGTGTTGCTGCGCCTGTGAAAGCGCTTCCAAGGAAGGGTGCTGGCTAGCAACAGCTTTCAGTGCTGGCACTTTTCAGCTCTGAGCAATTGCTGGACGTTTGCAATTTCTCACCTGAGCTCTCTTTAGAGCGCGCGGGAGGATGAGCAGAAGATGAGGTGGCTAGAGAAGCCCAGAGCCCCAGTGTTCTTAGGCCTACAAAAGCGCTTCCAAGGAAGGGTGCTGGCTAGCAACAGCTTTCAGTGCTGGCACTTTTCAGCTCTGAGCAATTCCTGGACGTTTGCAATTTCTCAGCTCATGTCTATGAGACGGAAAGAGAATGACCGTGACGTTTGGTGGCTAGAGAAGCGCAAAGCCACAGTGTTACTGCGCCTGTAAAGCGCTTCCAAGGAAGGGTGCTGGCTAGCAACAGCTTTCAGTGCTGGCACTTTTCATCTCTGAGCAATTGCTCGACGTTTGCAATTTCTCAGCTCATGTCTACGAGACGGAAAGAGAATGACCGTGACGTTTGGTGCGTATAGAAGCGCAAAGCCCCAGTGTTGCTGCGCCTGTGAAAGCGCTTCCAAGGAAGGGTGCTGGCTAGCAAGAGCTTTCAGTGCTGGCACTTTTCATCTCTGAGCAATTGCTCGACGTTTGCAATTTCTCAGCTCATGTCTACGAGACGGAAAGAGAAGGACCGTGACGTTTGGTGCGTATAGAAGCGCAAAGCCCCAGTGTTGCTGCGCCTGTGAAAGCGCTTCCAAGGAAGGGTGCTGGCTAGCAAGAGCTTTCAGTGCTGGCACTTTTCATCTCTGAGCAATTGCTCGACGTTTGCAATTTCTCACCTGAGCTCTCTTTAGAGTGCGCGAGAGGATGAGCAGAAGATGAGGTGGCTAGAGAAGCCCAGAGCCCCAGTGTTCTTAGGCCTACAAAAGCGCTTCCAAGGAAGGGTGCTGGCTAGCAACAGCTTTCAGTGCTGGCACTTTTCAGCTCTGAGCAATTCCTGGACGTTTGCAATTTCTCAGCTCATGTCTATGAGACGGAAAGAGAATGACCGTGACGTTTGGTGGCTAGAGAAGCGCAAAGCCCCAGTGTTACTGCGCCTGTAAAGCGCTTCCAAGGAAGGGTGCTGGCTAGCAACAGCTTTCAGTGCTGGCACTTTTCATCTCTGAGCAATTGCTCGACGTTTGCAATTTCTCAGCTCATGTCTACGAGACGGAAAGAGAAGGACCGTGACGTTTGGTGCGTATAGAAGCGCAAAGCCCCAGTGTTGCTGCGCCTGTGAAAGCGCTTCCAAGGAAGGGTGCTGGCTAGCAAGAGCTTTCAGTGCTGGCACTTTTCATCTCTGAGCAATTGCTCGACGTTTGCAATTTCTCACCTGAGCTCTCTTTAGAGTGCGCGAGAGGATGAGCAGAAGATGAGGTGGCTAGAGAAGCCCAGAGCCCCAGTGTTCTTAGGCCTACAAAAGCGCTTCCAAGGAAGGGTGCTGGCTAGCAACAGCTTTCAGTGCTGGCACTTTTCATCTCTGAGCAATTGCTGGACGTTTGCAATTTCTCAGCTCGTGTCTATGAGACGGAGAGATAGTGACTGTGACGTTTGGTGGCTAGAGAAGCGCAAAGCCCCAGTGTTACTGCGCCTGTGAAAGCGCTTCCAAGGAAGGGTGCTGGCTAGCAACAGCTTTCAGTGCTGGCACTTTTCATCTCTGAGCAATTGCTCGACGATTGCAATTTCTCCCCTGAGCTCTCTTCAGAGTGCGCGAGAGGATGAGCAGAAGATGAGGTGGCTAGAGAAGCCCAGAGCCCCAGTGTTCTTAGGCCTACAAAAGCGCTTCCAAGGAAGGGTGCTGGCTAGCAACAGCTTTCAGTGCTGGCACTTTTCAGCTCTGAGCAATTGCTCGACGTTTGCAATTTCTCAGCTCGTGTCTACGAGACGGAAAGAGAAGGACCGTGACGTTTGGTGCGTATAGAAGCGCAAAGCCCCAGTGTTGCTGCGCCTGTGAAAGCGCTTCCAAGGAAGGGTGCTGGCTAGCAACAGCTTTCAGTGCTGGCACTTTTCATCTCTGAGCAATTGCTCGACGTTTGCAATTTCTCACCTGAGCTCTCTTTAGAGTGCGCGAGAGGATGAGCAGAAGATGAGGTGGCTAGAGAAGCCCAGAGCCCCAGTGTTCTTAGGCCTACAAAAGCGCTTCCAAGGAAGGGTGCTGGCTAGCAACAGCTTTCAGTGCTGGCACTTTTCAGCTCTGAGCAATTCCTGGACGTTTGCAATTTCTCAGCTCATGTCTATGAGTCGGAAAGAGAATGACCGTGACGTTTGGTGGGTAGAGAAGCGCAAAGCCACAGTGTTACTGCGCCTGTGAAAGCGCTTCCAAGGAAGGGTGCTGGCTAGCAACAGCTTTCAGTGCTGGCACTTTTCATCTCTGAGCAATTGCTCGACGTTTGCAATTTCTCAGCTCGTGTCTACCGACGGAAAGAGAAGGACCGTGACGTTTGGTGGCTAGAGAAGCGCAAAGCCCCAGTGTTGCTGCGCCTGTAAAGCGCTTCCAAGGAAGGGTGCTGGCTAGCAACAGCTTTCAGTGCTGGCACTTTTCAGCTCTGAGCAATTGCTCGACGTTTGCAATTTCTCAGCTCATGTCTACGAGACGGAAAGAGAAGGACCGTGACGTTTGGTGCGTATAGAAGCGCAAAGCCCCAGTGTTGCTGCGCCTGTGAAAGCGCTTCCAAGGAAGGGTGCTGGCTAGCAAGAGCTTTCAGTGCTGGCACTTTTCATCTCTGAGCAATTGCTCGACGTTTGCAATTTCTCACCTGAGCTCTCTTTAGAGTGCGCGAGAGGATGAGCAGAAGATGAGGTGGCTAGAGAAGCCCAGAGCCCCAGTGTTCTTAGGCCTACAAAAGCGCTTCCAAGGAAGGGTGCTGGCTAGCAACAGCTTTCAGTGCTGGCACTTTTCAGCTCTGAGCAATTCCTGGACGTTTGCAATTTCTCAGCTCATGTCTATGAGACGGAAAGAGAATGACCGTGACGTTTGGTGGCTAGAGAAGCGCAAAGCCCCAGTGTTACTGCGCCTGTAAAGCGCTTCCAAGGAAGGGTGCTGGCTAGCAAGAGCTTTCAGTGCTGGCACTTTTCATCTCTGAGCAATTGCTCGACGTTTGCAATTTCTCAGCTCATGTCTACGAGACGGAAAGAGAAGGTCCGTGACGTTTGGTGCGTATAGAAGCGCAAAGCCCCAGTGTTGCTGCGCCTGTGAAAGCGCTTCCAAGGAAGGGTGCTGGCTAGCAAGAGCTTTCAGTGCTGGCACTTTTCATCTCTGAGCAATTGCTCGACGTTTGCAATTTCTCAGCTCATGTCTACGAGACGGAAAGAGAAGGACCGTGACGTTTGGTGCGTATAGAAGCGCAAAGCCCCAGTGTTGCTGCGCCTGTGAAAGCGCTTCCAAGGAAGGGTGCTGGCTAGCAAGAGCTTTCAGTGCTGGCACTTTTCATCTCTGAGCAATTGCTGGACGTTTGCAATTTCTCACCTGAGCTCTCTTTAGAGTGCGCGAGAGGATGAGCAGAAGATGAGGTGGCTAGAGAAGCCCAGAGCCCCAGTGTTCTTAGGCCTACAAAAGCGCTTCCAAGGAAGGGTGCTGGCTAGCAAGAGCTTTCAGTGCTGGCACTTTTCATCTCTGAGCAATTGCTCGACGTTTGCAATTTCTCAGCTCGTGTCTACCGACGGAAAGAGAAGGACCGTGACGTTTGGTGGCTAGAGAAGCGCAAAGCCACAGTGTTACTGCGCCTGTAAAGCGCTTCCAAGGAAGGGTGCTGGCTAGCAACAGCTTTCAGTGCTGGCACTTTTCAGCTCTGAGCAATTGCTCGACGTTTGCAATTTCTCAGCTCATGTCTACGAGACGGAAAGAGAAGGACCGTGACGTTTGGTGCGTATAGAAGCGCAAAGCCCCAGTGTTGCTGCGCCTGTGAAAGCGCTTCCAAGGAAGGGTGCTGGCTAGCAAGAGCTTTCAGTGCTGGCACTTTTCATCTCTGAGCAATTGCTGGACGTTTGCAATTTCTCACCTGAGCTCTCTTTAGAGTGCGCGAGAGGATGAGCAGAAGATGAGGTGGCTAGAGAAGCCCAGAGCCCCAGTGTTCTTAGGCCTACAAAAGCGCTTCCAAGGAAGGGTGCTGGCTAGCAACAGCTTTCAGTGCTGGCACTTTTCAGCTCTGAGCAATTCCTGGACGTTTGCAATTTCTCAGCTCATGTCTATGAGACGGAAAGAGAATGACCGTGACGTTTGGTGGCTAGAGAAGCGCAAAGCCACAGTGTTACTGCGCCTGTAAAGCGCTTCCAAGGAAGGGTGCTGGCTAGCAACAGCTTTCAGTGCTGGCACTTTTCATCTCTGAGCAATTGCTCGACGTTTGCAATTTCTCAGCTCATGTCTACGAGACGGAAAGAGAAGGACCGTGACGTTTGGTGCGTATAGAAGCGCAAAGCCCCAGTGTTGCTGCGCCTGTGAAAGCGCTTCCAAGGAAGGGTGCTGGCTAGCAAGAGCTTTCAGTGCTGGCACTTTTCATCTCTGAGCAATTGCTCGACGTTTGCAATTTCTCACCTGAGCTCTCTTTAGAGTGCGCGAGAGGATGAGCAGAAGATGAGGTGGCTAGAGAAGCCCAGAGCCCCAGTGTTCTTAGGCCTACAAAAGCGCTTCCAAGGAAGGGTGCTGGCTAGCAACAGCTTTCAGTGCTGGCACTTTTCAGCTCTGAGCAATTGCTGGACGTTTGCAATTTCTCAGCTCGTGTCTATGAGACGGAGAGATAGTGACTGTGACGTTTGGTGGCTAGAGAAGCGCAAAGCCCCAGTGTTACTGCGCCTGTGAAAGCGCTTCCAAGGAAGGGTGCTGGCTAGCAACAGCTTTCAGTGCTGGCACTTTTCATCTCTGAGCAATTGCTCGACGATTGCAATTTCTCCCCTGAGCTCTCTTCAGAGTGCGCGAGAGGATGAGCAGAAGATGAGGTGGCTAGAGAAGCCCAGAGCCCCAGTGTTCTTAGGCCTACAAAAGCGCTTCCAAGGAAGGGTGCTGGCTAGCAACAGCTTTCAGTGCTGGCACTTTTCAGCTCTGAGCAATTGCTCGACGTTTGCAATTTCTCAGCTCGTGTCTACGAGACGGAAAGAGAAGGACCGTGACGTTTGGTGCGTATAGAAGCGCAAAGCCCCAGTGTTGCTGCGCCTGTGAAAGCGCTTCCAAGGAAGGGTGCTGGCTAGCAACAGCTTTCAGTGCTGGCACTTTTCATCTCTGAGCAATTGCTCGACGTTTGCAATTTCTCACCTGAGCTCTCTTTAGAGTGCGCGAGAGGATGAGCAGAAGATGAGGTGGCTAGAGAAGCCCAGAGCCCCAGTGTTCTTAGGCCTACAAAAGCGCTTCCAAGGAAGGGTGCTGGCTAGCAACAGCTTTCAGTGCTGGCACTTTTCAGCTCTGAGCAATTCCTGGACGTTTGCAATTTCTCAGCTCATGTCTATGAGTCGGAAAGAGAATGACCGTGACGTTTGGTGGGTAGAGAAGCGCAAAGCCACAGTGTTACTGCGCCTGTGAAAGCGCTTCCAAGGAAGGGTGCTGGCTAGCAACAGCTTTCAGTGCTGGCACTTTTCATCTCTGAGCAATTGCTCGACGTTTGCAATTTCTCAGCTCGTGTCTACCGACGGAAAGAGAAGGACCGTGACGTTTGGTGGCTAGAGAAGCGCAAAGCCACAGTGTTACTGCGCCTGTAAAGCGCTTCCAAGGAAGGGTGCTGGCTAGCAACAGCTTTCAGTGCTGGCACTTTTCAGCTCTGAGCAATTGCTCGACGTTTGCAATTTCTCAGCTCATGTCTACGAGACGGAAAGAGAAGGACCGTGACGTTTGGTGCGTATAGAAGCGCAAAGCCCCAGTGTTGCTGCGCCTGTGAAAGCGCTTCCAAGGAAGGGTGCTGGCTAGCAAGAGCTTTCAGTGCTGGCACTTTTCATCTCTGAGCAATTGCTCGACGTTTGCAATTTCTCACCTGAGCTCTCTTTAGAGTGCGCGAGAGGATGAGCAGAAGATGAGGTGGCTAGAGAAGCCCAGAGCCCCAGTGTTCTTAGGCCTACAAAAGCGCTTCCAAGGAAGGGTGCTGGCTAGCAACAGCTTTCAGTGCTGGCACTTTTCAGCTCTGAGCAATTCCTGGACGTTTGCAATTTCTCAGCTCATGTCTATGAGACGGAAAGAGAATGACCGTGACGTTTGGTGGCTAGAGAAGCGCAAAGCCCCAGTGTTACTGCGCCTGTAAAGCGCTTCCAAGGAAGGGTGCTGGCTAGCAACAGCTTTCAGTGCTGGCACTTTTCATCTCTGAGCAATTGCTCGACGTTTGCAATTTCTCAGCTCATGTCTACGAGACGGAAAGAGAAGGTCCGTGACGTTTGGTGCGTATAGAAGCGCAAAGCCCCAGTGTTGCTGCGCCTGTGAAAGCGCTTCCAAGGAAGGGTGCTGGCTAGCAAGAGCTTTCAGTGCTGGCACTTTTCATCTCTGAGCAATTGCTCGACGTTTGCAATTTCTCAGCTCATGTCTACGAGACGGAAAGAGAAGGACCGTGACGTTTGGTGCGTATAGAAGCGCAAAGCCCCAGTGTTGCTGCGCCTGTGAAAGCGCTTCCAAGGAAGGGTGCTGGCTAGCAAGAGCTTTCAGTGCTGGCACTTTTCATCTCTGAGCAATTGCTGGACGTTTGCAATTTCTCACCTGAGCTCTCTTTAGAGTGCGCGAGAGGATGAGCAGAAGATGAGGTGGCTAGAGAAGCCCAGAGCCCCAGTGTTCTTAGGCCTACAAAAGCGCTTCCAAGGAAGGGTGCTGGCTAGCAAGAGCTTTCAGTGCTGGCACTTTTCATCTCTGAGCAATTGCTCGACGTTTGCAATTTCTCAGCTCGTGTCTACCGACGGAAAGAGAAGGACCGTGACGTTTGGTGGCTAGAGAAGCGCAAAGCCACAGTGTTACTGCGCCTGTAAAGCGCTTCCAAGGAAGGGTGCTGGCTAGCAACAGCTTTCAGTGCTGGCACTTTTCAGCTCTGAGCAATTGCTCGACGTTTGCAATTTCTCAGCTCATGTCTACGAGACGGAAAGAGAAGGACCGTGACGTTTGGTGCGTATAGAAGCGCAAAGCCCCAGTGTTGCTGCGCCTGTGAAAGCGCTTCCAAGGAAGGGTGCTGGCTAGCAAGAGCTTTCAGTGCTGGCACTTTTCATCTCTGAGCAATTGCTGGACGTTTGCAATTTCTCACCTGAGCTCTCTTTAGAGTGCGCGAGAGGATGAGCAGAAGATGAGGTGGCTAGAGAAGCCCAGAGCCCCAGTGTTCTTAGGCCTACAAAAGCGCTTCCAAGGAAGGGTGCTGGCTAGCAACAGCTTTCAGTGCTGGCACTTTTCAGCTCTGAGCAATTCCTGGACGTTTGCAATTTCTCAGCTCATGTCTATGAGACGGAAAGAGAATGACCGTGACGTTTGGTGGCTAGAGAAGCGCAAAGCCACAGTGTTACTGCGCCTGTAAAGCGCTTCCAAGGAAGGGTGCTGGCTAGCAACAGCTTTCAGTGCTGGCACTTTTCATCTCTGAGCAATTGCTCGACGTTTGCAATTTCTCAGCTCATGTCTACGAGACGGAAAGAGAAGGACCGTGACGTTTGGTGCGTATAGAAGCGCAAAGCCCCAGTGTTGCTGCGCCTGTGAAAGCGCTTCCAAGGAAGGGTGCTGGCTAGCAAGAGCTTTCAGTGCTGGCACTTTTCATCTCTGAGCAATTGCTCGACGTTTGCAATTTCTCACCTGAGCTCTCTTTAGAGTGCGCGAGAGGATGAGCAGAAGATGAGGTGGCTAGAGAAGCCCAGAGCCCCAGTGTTCTTAGGCCTACAAAAGCGCTTCCAAGGAAGGGTGCTGGCTAGCAACAGCTTTCAGTGCTGGCACTTTTCAGCTCTGAGCAATTGCTGGACGTTTGCAATTTCTCAGCTCGTGTCTATGAGACGGAGAGATAGTGACTGTGACGTTTGGTGGCTAGAGAAGCGCAAAGCCCCAGTGTTACTGCGCCTGTGAAAGCGCTTCCAAGGAAGGGTGCTGGCTAGCAACAGCTTTCAGTGCTGGCACTTTTCATCTCTGAGCAATTGCTCGACGATTGCAATTTCTCCCCTGAGCTCTCTTCAGAGTGCGCGAGAGGATGAGCAGAAGATGAGGTGGCTAGAGAAGCCCAGAGCCCCAGTGTTCTTAGGCCTACAAAAGCGCTTCCAAGGAAGGGTGCTGGCTGGCAAGAGCTTTCAGTGCTGGCACTTTTCAGCTCTGAGCAATTGCTCGACGTTTGCAATTTCTCAGCTCGTGTCTACGAGACGGAAAGAGAAGGACCGTGACGTTTGGTGCGTATAGAAGCGCAAAGCCCCAGTGTTACTGCGCCTGTGAAAGCGCTTCCAAGGAAGGGTGCTGGCTAGCAACAGCTTTCAGTGCTGGCACTTTTCAGCTCTGAGCAATTGCTCGACGTTTGCAATTTCTCAGCTCGTGTCTACGAGACGGAAAGAGAAGGACCGTGACGTTTGGTGCGTATAGAAGCGCAAAGCCCCAGTGTTGCTGCGCCTGTGAAAGCGCTTCCAAGGAAGGGTGCTGGCTAGCAACAGCTTTCAGTGCTGGCACTTTTCATCTCTGAGCAATTGCTGGACGTTTGCAATTTCTCACCTGAGCTCTCTTTAGAGTGCGCGAGAGGATGAGCAGAAGATGAGGTGGCTAGAGAAGCCCAGAGCCCCAGTGTTCTTAGGCCTACAAAAGCGCTTCCAAGGAAGGGTGCTGGCTAGCAACAGCTTTCAGTGCTGGCACTTTTCAGCTCTGAGCAATTGCTGGACGTTTGCAATTTCTCAGCTCATGTCTGTGAGTCGGAAAGAGAATGACCGTGACGTTTGGTGGGTAGAGAAGCGCAAAGCCACAGTGTTACTGCGCCTGTAAAGCGCTTCCAAGGAAGGGTGCTGGCTAGCAACAGCTTTCAGTGCTGGCACTTTTCATCTCTGAGCAATTGCTCGACGTTTGCAATTTCTCACCTGAGCTCTCTTTAGAGTGCGCGAGAGGATGAGCAGAAGATGAGGTGGCTAGAGAAGCCCAGAGCCCCAGTGTTCTTAGGCCTACAAAAGCGCTTCCAAGGAAGGGTGCTGGCTAGCAACAGCTTTCAGTGCTGGCACTTTTCATCTCTTAGCAATTGCTGGACGTTTGCAATTTCTCAGCTCGTGTCTACCGACGGAAACAGAATGACCGTGACGTTTGGTGCGTATAGAAGCGCAAAGCCCCAGTGTTGCTGCGCCTGTGAAAGCGCTTCCAAGGAAGGGTGCTGGCTAGCAACAGCTTTCAGTGCTGGCACTTTTCTTCTCTGAGCATTTGCTCGACGTTTGCAATTTCTCACCTGAGCTCTCTTTAGAGTGCGCGAGAGGATGAGCAGAAGATGAGGTGGCTAGAGAAGCCCAGAGCCCCAGTGTTCTTAGGCCTACAAAAGCGCTTCCAAGGAAGGGTGCTGGCTAGCAAGAGCTTTCAGTGCTGGCACTTTTCATCTCTGAGCAATTGCTCGACGTTTGCAATTTCTCAGCTCGTGTCTACCGACGGAAAGAGAAGGACCGTGACGTTTGGTGGGTAGAGAAGCGCAAAGCCCCAGTGTTACTGCGCCTGTAAAGCGCTTCCAAGGAAGGGTGCTGGCTAGCAACAGCTTTCAGTGCTGGCACTTTTCAGCTCTGAGCAATTGCTCGACGTTTGCAATTTCTCAGCTCGTGTCTACGAGACGGAAAGAGAATGACCGTGACGTTTGGTGGCTAGAGAAGCGCAAAGCCACAGTGTTACTGCGCCTGTAAAGCGCTTCCAAGGAAGGGTGCTGGCTAGCAAGAGCTTTCAGTGCTGGCACTTTTCATCTCTGAGCAATTGCTCGACGTTTGCAATTTCTCAGCTCATGTCTACGAGACGGAAAGAGAAGGACCGTGACGTTTGGTGCGTATAGAAGCGCAAAGCCCCAGTGTTGCTGAGCCTGTGAAAGCGCTTCCAAGGAAGGGTGCTGGCTAGCAACAGCTTTCAGTGCTGGCACTTTTCATCTCTGAGCAATTGCTCGACGTTTGCAATTTCTCACCTGAGCTCTCTTTAGAGTGCGCGAGAGGATGAGCAGAAGATGAGGTGGCTAGAGAAGCCCAGAGCCCCAGTGTTCTTAGGCCTACAAAAGCGCTTCCAAGGAAGGGTGCTGGCTAGCAACAGCTTTCAGTGCTGGCACTTTTCAGCTCTGAGCAATTGCTGGACGTTTGCAATTTCTCAGCTCGTGTCTACCGACGGAAACAGAATGACCGTGACGTTTGGTGCGTATAGAAGCGCAAAGCCCCAGTGTTGCTGCGCCTGTGAAAGCGCTTCCAAGGAAGGGTGCTGGCTAGCAAGAGCTTTCAGTGCTGGCACTTTTCTTCTCTGAGCAATTGCTCGACGTTTGCAATTTCTCACCTGAGCTCTCTTTAGAGTGCGCGAGAGGATGAGCAGAAGATGAGGTGGCTAGAGAAGCCCAGAGCCCCAGTGTTCTTAGGCCTACAAAAGCGCTTCCAAGGAAGGGTGCTGGCTAGCAACAGCTTTCAGTGCTGGCACTTTTCATCTCTGAGCAATTGCTCGACGTTTGCAATTTCTCAGCTCATGTCTACGAGACGGAAAGAGAAGGACCGTGACGTTTGGTGGGTAGAGAAGCGCAAAGCCCCAGTGTTACTGCACCTGTGAAAGCGCTTCCAAGGAAGGGTGCTGGCTAGCAACAGCTTTCAGTGCTGGCACTTTTCATCTCTGAGCAATTGCTCGACGTTTGCAATTTCTCAGCTCGTGTCTATGAGACGGAGAGATAGTGACTGTGACGTTTGGTGGCTAGAGAAGCGCAAAGCCACAGTGTTACTGCGCCTGTGAAAGCGCTTCCAAGGAAGGGTGCTGGCTAGCAACAGCTTTCAGTGCTGGCACTTTTCATCTCTGAGCAATTGCTCGACGATTACAATTTCTCACCTGAGCTCTCTTCAGAGTGCGCGAGAGGATGAGCAGAAGATGAGGTGGCTAGAGAAGCCCAGAGCCCCAGTGTTCTTAGGCCTACAAAAGCGCTTCCAAGGAAGGGTGCTGGCTAGCAACAGCTTTCAGTGCTGGCACTTTTCATCTCTGAGCAATTGCTCGACGTTTGCAATTTCTCAGCTCCTGTCTACGAGACGGAAAGAGAAGGACCATGACGTTTGGTGCGTATAGAAGCGCAAAGCCCCAGTGTTGCTGCGCCTGTGAAAGCGCTTCCAAGGAAGGGTGCTGGCTAGCAACAGCTTTCAGTGCTGGCACTTTTCATCTCTGAGCAATTGCTGGACGTTTGCAATTTCTCAGCTCGTGTCTACGAGACGGAAAGAGAAGGACCGTGACGTTTGGTGGCTAGAGAAGCGCAAAGCCACAGTGTTACTGCGCCTGTAAAGCGCTTCCAAGGAAGGGTGCTGGCTAGCAAGAGCTTTCAGTGCTGGCACTTTTCATCTCTGAGCAATTGCTCGACGTTTGCAATTTCTCAGCTCATGTCTACGAGACGGAAAGAGAATGACCGTGATGTTTGGTGCGTATAGAAGCGCAAAGCCCCAGTGTTGCTGCGCCTGTGAAAGCGCTTCCAAGGAAGGGTGCTGGCTAGCAAGAGCTTTCAGTGCTGGCACTTTTCATCTCTGAGCAATTGCTCGACGTTTGCAATTTCTCACCTGAGCTCTCTTTAGAGTGCGCGAGAGGATGAGCAGAAGATGAGATGGCTAGAGAAGCCCAGAGCCCCAGTGTTCTTAGGCCTACAAAAGCGCTTCCAAGGAAGGGTGCTGGCTAGCAACAGCTTTCAGTGCTGGCACTTTTCATCTCTGAGCAATTGCTCGACGTTTGCAATTTCTCAGCTCGTGTCTACCGACGGAAAGAGAAGGACCGTGACGTTTGGTGGGTAGAGAAGCGCAAAGCCCCAGTGTTACTGCGCCTGTAAAGCGCTTCCAAGGAAGGGTGCTGGCTAGCAAGAGCTTTCAGTGCTGGCACTTTTCAGCTCTGAGCAATTGCTCGACGTTTGCAATTTCTCAGCTCATGTCTACGAGACGGAAAGAGAAGGACCGTGACGTTTGGTGCGTATAGAAGCGCAAAGCCCCAGTGTTGCTGCGCCTGTGAAAGCGCTTCCAAGGAAGGGTGCTGGCTAGCAAGAGCTTTCAGTGCTGGCACTTTTCATCTCTGAGCAATTGCTGGACGTTTGCAATTTCTCACCTGAGCTCTCTTTAGAGTGCGCGAGAGGATGAGCAGAAGATGAGGTGGCTAGAGAAGCCCAGAGCCCCAGTGTTCTTAGGCCTACAAAAGCGCTTCCAAGGAAGGGTGCTGGCTAGCAACAGCTTTCAGTGCTGGCACTTTTCAGCTCTGAGCAATTCCTGGACGTTTGCAATTTCTCAGCTCATGTCTATGAGACGGAAAGAGAATGACCGTGACGTTTGGTGGGTAGAGAAGCGCAAAGCCACAGTGTTACTGCGCCTGTAAAGCGCTTCCAAGGAAGGGTGCTGGCTAGCAAGAGCTTTCAGTGCTGGCACTTTTCATCTCTGAGCAATTGCTCGACGTTTGCAATTTCTCAGCTCGTGTCTACGAGACGGAAAGAGAAGGACCGTGACCTTTGGTGGGTAGAGAAGCGCAAAGCCCCAGTGTTCTTAGGCCTACAAAAGCGCTTCCAAGGAAGGGTGCTGGCTAGCAAGAGCTTTCAGTGCTGGCACTTTTCATCTCTGAGCAATTGCTCGACGTTTGCAATTTCTCAGCTCGTGTCTACGAGACGGAAAGAGAAGGACCGTGACGTTTGGTGCGTATAGAAGCGCAAAGCCCCAGTGTTGCTGCGCCTGTGAAAGCGCTTCCAAGGAAGGGTGCTGGCTAGCAAGAGCTTTCAGTGCTGGCACTTTTCATCTCTGAGCAATTGCTGGACGTTTGCAATTTCTCACCTGAGCTCTCTTTAGAGTGCGCGAGAGGATGAGCAGAAGATGAGGTGGCTAGAGAAGCCCAGAGCCCCAGTGTTCTTAGGCCTACAAAAGCGCTTCCAAGGAAGGGTGCTGGCTAGCAACAGCTTTCAGTGCTGGCACTTTTCAGCTCTGAGCAATTCCTGGACGTTTGCAATTTCTCAGCTCATGTCTATGAGACGGAAAGAGAATGACCGTGACGTTTGGTGGCTAGAGAAGCGCAAAGCCACAGTGTTACTGCGCCTGTAAAGCGCTTCCAAGGAAGGGTGCTGGCTAGCAACAGCTTTCAGTGCTGGCACTTTTCAGCTCTGAGCAATTGCTCGACGTTTGCAATTTCTCAGCTCATGTCTACGAGACGGAAAGAGAAGGACCGTGACGTTTGGTGCGTATAGAAGCGCAAAGCCCCAGTGTTGCTGCGCCTGTGAAAGCGCTTCCAAGGAAGGGTGCTGGCTAGCAACAGCTTTCAGTGCTGGCACTTTTCATCTCTGAGCAATTGCTCGACGTTTGCAATTTCTCACCTGAGCTCTCTTTAGAGTGCGCGAGAGGATGAGCAGAAGATGAGGTGGCTAGAGAAGCCCAGAGCCCCAGTGTTCTTAGGCCTACAAAAGCGCTTCCAAGGAAGGGTGCTGGCTAGCAACAGCTTTCAGTGCTGGCACTTTTCATCTCTGAGCAATTGCTCGACGTTTGCAATTTCTCAGCTCGTGTCTATGAGACGGAGAGATAGTGACTGTGACGTTTGGTGGCTAGAGAAGCGCAAAGCCCCAGTGTTACTGCGCCTGTGAAAGCGCTTCCAAGGAAGGGTGCTGGCTAGCAACAGCTTTCAGTGCTGGCACTTTTCATCTCTGAGCAATTGCTCGACGATTGCAATTTCTCACCTGAGCTCTCTTTAGAGTGCGCGAGAGGATGAGCAGAAGATGAGGTGGCTAGAGAAGCCCAGAGCCCCAGTGTTCTTAGGCCTACAAAAGCGCTTCCAAGGAAGGGTGCTGGCTGGCAAGAGCTTTCAGTGCTGGCACTTTTCAGCTCTGAGCAATTGCTCGACGTTTGCAATTTCTCAGCTCGTGTCTACGAGACGGAAAGAGAAGGACCGTGACGTTTGGTGCGTATAGAAGCGCAAAGCCCCAGTGTTACTGCGCCTGTGAAAGCGCTTCCAAGGAAGGGTGCTGGCTAGCAACAGCTTTCAGTGCTGGCACTTTTCATCTCTGAGCAATTGCTCGACGTTTGCAATTTCTCAGCTCGTGTCTACGAGACGGAAAGAGAAGGACCGTGACGTTTGGTGCGTATAGAAGCGCAAAGCCCCAGTGTTGCTGCGCCTGTGAAAGCGCTTCCAAGGAAGGGTGCTGGCTAGCAAGAGCTTTCAGTGCTGGCACTTTTCATCTCTGAGCAATTGCTGGACGTTTGCAATTTCTCACCTGAGCTCTCTTTAGAGTGCGCGAGAGGATGAGCAGAAGATGAGGTGGCTAGAGAAGCCCAGAGCCCCAGTGTTCTT
The DNA here is from genome assembly GCA_037962945.1 of Sarcoramphus papa. Classification (NCBI taxonomy): domain Eukaryota; kingdom Metazoa; phylum Chordata; class Aves; order Accipitriformes; family Cathartidae; genus Sarcoramphus; species Sarcoramphus papa. The sequence goes on along the minus strand of JBBMRM010000084.1, from coordinate 3,335,921 downwards.
AGGCCTACAAAAGCGCTTCCAAGGAAGGGTGCTGGCTAGCAACAGCTTTCAGTGCTGGCACTTTTCAGCTCTGAGCAATTGCTGGACGTTTGCAATTTCTCAGCTCATGTCTATGAGTCGGAAAGAGAATGACCGTGACGTTTGGTGGGTAGAGAAGCGCAAAGCCACAGTGTTACTGCGCCTGTAAAGCGCTTCCAAGGAAGGGTGCTGGCTAGCAACAGCTTTCAGTGCTGGCACTTTTCATCTCTGAGCAATTGCTCGACGTTTGCAATTTCTCACCTGAGCTCTCTTTAGAGTGCGCGAGAGGATGAGCAGAAGATGAGGTGGCTAGAGAAGCCCAGAGCCCCAGTGTTCTTAGGCCTACAAAAGCGCTTCCAAGGAAGGGTGCTGGCTAGCAACAGCTTTCAGTGCTGGCACTTTTCATCTCTGAGCAATTGCTGGACGTTTGCAATTTCTCAGCTCGTGTCTACCGACGGAAACAGAATGACCGTGACGTTTGGTGCGTATAGAAGCGCAAAGCCCCAGTGTTGCTGCGCCTGTGAAAGCGCTTCCAAGGAAGGGTGCTGGCTAGCAACAGCTTTCAGTGCTGGCACTTTTCTTCTCTGAGCATTTGCTCGACGTTTGCAATTTCTCACCTGAGCTCTCTTTAGAGTGCGCGAGAGGATGAGCAGAAGATGAGGTGGCTAGAGAAGCCCAGAGCCCCAGTGTTCTTAGGCCTACAAAAGCGCTTCCAAGGAAGGGTGCTGGCTAGCAACAGCTTTCAGTGCTGGCACTTTTCATCTCTGAGCAATTGCTCGACGTTTGCAATTTCTCAGCTCGTGTCTACCGACGGAAAGAGAAGGACCGTGACGTTTGGTGGGTAGAGAAGCGCAAAGCCCCAGTGTTACTGCGCCTGTAAAGCGCTTCCAAGGAAGGGTGCTGGCTAGCAACAGCTTTCAGTGCTGGCACTTTTCATCTCTGAGCAATTGCTCGACGTTTGCAATTTCTCAGCTCGTGTCTACGAGACGGAAAGAGAATGACCGTGACGTTTGGTGGCTAGAGAAGCGCAAAGCCACAGTGTTACTGCGCCTGTAAAGCGCTTCCAAGGAAGGGTGCTGGCTAGCAACAGCTTTCAGTGCTGGCACTTTTCATCTCTGAGCAATTGCTCGACGTTTGCAATTTCTCAGCTCATGTCTACGAGACGGAAAGAGAAGGACCGTGACGTTTGGTGCGTATAGAAGCGCAAAGCCCCAGTGTTGCTGAGCCTGTGAAAGCGCTTCCAAGGAAGGGTGCTGGCTAGCAAGAGCTTTCAGTGCTGGCACTTTTCATCTCTGAGCAATTGCTGGACGTTTGCAATTTCTCACCTGAGCTCTCTTTAGAGTGCGCGAGAGGATGAGCAGAAGATGAGGTGGCTAGAGAAGCCCAGAGCCCCAGTGTTCTTAGGCCTACAAAAGCGCTTCCAAGGAAGGGTGCTGGCTAGCAACAGCTTTCAGTGCTGGCACTTTTCAGCTCTGAGCAATTGCTGGACGTTTGCAATTTCTCAGCTCGTGTCTACCGACGGAAACAGAATGACCGTGACGTTTGGTGCGTATAGAAGCGCAAAGCCCCAGTGTTGCTGCGCCTGTGAAAGCGCTTCCAAGGAAGGGTGCTGGCTAGCAAGAGCTTTCAGTGCTGGCACTTTTCTTCTCTGAGCAATTGCTCGACGTTTGCAATTTCTCACCTGAGCTCTCTTTAGAGTGCGCGAGAGGATGAGCAGAAGATGAGGTGGCTAGAGAAGCCCAGAGCCCCAGTGTTCTTAGGCCTACAAAAGCGCTTCCAAGGAAGGGTGCTGGCTAGCAAGAGCTTTCAGTGCTGGCACTTTTCATCTCTGAGCAATTGCTCGACGTTTGCAATTTCTCAGCTCGTGTCTACGAGACGGAAAGAGAAGGACCGTGACGTTTGGTGGGTAGAGAAGCGCAAAGCCCCAGTGTTACTGCACCTGTGAAAGCGCTTCCAAGGAAGGGTGCTGGCTAGCAACAGCTTTCAGTGCTGGCACTTTTCAGCTCTGAGCAATTGCTCGACGTTTGCAATTTCTCAGCTCGTGTCTATGAGACGGAGAGATAGTGACTGTGACGTTTGGTGGCTAGAGAAGCGCAAAGCCACAGTGTTACTGCGCCTGTGAAAGCGCTTCCAAGGAAGGGTGCTGGCTAGCAACAGCTTTCAGTGCTGGCACTTTTCATCTCTGAGCAATTGCTCGACGATTGCAATTTCTCACCTGAGCTCTCTTCAGAGTGCGCGAGAGGATGAGCAGAAGATGAGGTGGCTAGAGAAGCCCAGAGCCCCAGTGTTCTTAGGCCTACAAAAGCGCTTCCAAGGAAGGGTGCTGGCTAGCAACAGCTTTCAGTGCTGGCACTTTTCATCTCTGAGCAATTGCTCGACGTTTGCAATTTCTCAGCTCCTGTCTACGAGACGGAAAGAGAAGGACCATGACGTTTGGTGGGTAGAGAAGCGCAAAGCCCCAGTGTTACTGCGCCTGTGAAAGCGCTTCCAAGGAAGGGTGCTGGCTAGCAACAGCTTTCAGTGCTGGCACTTTTCATCTCTGAGCAATTGCTCGACGTTTGCAATTTCTCAGCTCGTGTCTACGAGACGGAAAGAGAAGGACCGTGACGTTTGGTGGCTAGAGAAGCGCAAAGCCACAGTGTTACTGCGCCTGTAAAGCGCTTCCAAGGAAGGGTGCTGGCTAGCAAGAGCTTTCAGTGCTGGCACTTTTCAGCTCTGAGCAATTGCTCGACGTTTGCAATTTCTCAGCTCGTGTCTACGAGACGGAAAGAGAAGGACCGTGACGTTTGGTGCGTATAGAAGCGCAAAGCCCCAGTGTTGCTGCGCCTGTGAAAGCGCTTCCAAGGAAGGGTGCTGGCTAGCAAGAGTTTTCAGTGCTGGCACTTTTCATCTCTGAGCAATTGCTGGACGTTTGCAATTTCTCACCTGAGCTCTCTTTAGAGTGCGCGAGAGGATGAGCAGAAGATGAGGTGGCTAGAGAAGCCCAGAGCCCCAGTGTTCTTAGGCCTACAAAAGCGCTTCCAAGGAAGGGTGCTGGCTAGCAACAGCTTTCAGTGCTGGCACTTTTCAGCTCTGAGCAATTCCTGGACGTTTGCAATTTCTCAGCTCATGTCTATGAGACGGAAAGAGAATGACCGTGACGTTTGGTGGCTAGAGAAGCGCAAAGCCACAGTGTTACTGCGCCTGTAAAGCGCTTCCAAGGAAGGGTGCTGGCTAGCAACAGCTTTCAGTGCTGGCACTTTTCATCTCTGAGCAATTGCTCGACGTTTGCAATTTCTCAGCTCATGTCTACGAGACGGAAAGAGAAGGACCGTGACGTTTGGTGCGTATAGAAGCGCAAAGCCCCAGTGTTGCTGCGCCTGTGAAAGCGCTTCCAAGGAAGGGTGCTGGCTAGCAAGAGCTTTCAGTGCTGGCACTTTTCATCTCTGAGCAATTGCTGGACGTTTGCAATTTCTCACCTGAGCTCTCTTTAGAGTGCGCGAGAGGATGAGCAGAAGATGAGGTGGCTAGAGAAGCCCAGAGCCCCAGTGTTCTTAGGCCTACAAAAGCGCTTCCAAGGAAGGGTGCTGGCTAGCAAGAGCTTTCAGTGCTGGCACTTTTCATCTCTGAGCAATTGCTGGACGTTTGCAATTTCTCAGCTCGTGTCTATGAGACGGAGAGATAGTGACTGTGACGTTTGGTGGCTAGAGAAGCGCAAAGCCCCAGTGTTACTGCGCCTGTGAAAGCGCTTCCAAGGAAGGGTGCTGGCTAGCAACAGCTTTCAGTGCTGGCACTTTTCATCTCTGAGCAATTGCTCGACGATTGCAATTTCTCACCTGAGCTCTCTTCAGAGTGCGCGAGAGGATGAGCAGAAGATGAGGTGGCTAGAGAAGCCCAGAGCCCCACTGTTCTTAGGCCTACAAAAGCGCTTCCAAGGAAGGGTGCTGGCTGGCAAGAGCTTTCAGTGCTGGCACTTTTCAGCTCTGAGCAATTGCTCGACGTTTGCAATTTCTCAGCTCGTGTCTACGAGACGGAAAGAGAAGGACCGTGACGTTTGGTGCGTATAGAAGCGCAAAGCCCCAGTGTTACTGCGCCTGTAAAGCGCTTCCAAGGAAGGGTGCTGGCTAGCAACAGCTTTCAGTGCTGGCACTTTTCAGCTCTGAGCAATTGCTCGACGTTTGCAATTTCTCAGCTCGTGTCTACGAGACGGAAAGAGAAGGACCGTGACGTTTGGTGCGTATAGAAGCGCAAAGCCCCAGTGTTGCTGCGCCTGTGAAAGCGCTTCCAAGGAAGGGTGCTGGCTAGCAACAGCTTTCAGTGCTGGCACTTTTCATCTCTGAGCAATTGCTGGACGTTTGCAATTTCTCACCTGAGCTCTCTTTAGAGTGCGCGAGAGGATGAGCAGAAGATGAGGTGGCTAGAGAAGCCCAGAGCCCCAGTGTTCTTAGGCCTACAAAAGCGCTTCCAAGGAAGGGTGCTGGCTAGCAACAGCTTTCAGTGCTGGCACTTTTCAGCTCTGAGCAATTGCTCGACGTTTGCAATTTCTCAGCTCATGTCTATGAGTCGGAAAGAGAATGACCGTGACGTTTGGTGGCTAGAGAAGCGCAAAGCCACAGTGTTACTGCGCCTGTGAAAGCGCTTCCAAGGAAGGGTGCTGGCTAGCAACAGCTTTCAGTGCTGGCACTTTTCATCTCTGAGCAATTGCTCGACGTTTGCAATTTCTCACCTGAGCTCTCTTTAGAGTGCGCGAGAGGATGAGCAGAAGATGAGGTGGCTAGAGAAGCCCAGAGCCCCAGTGTTCTTAGGCCTACAAAAGCGCTTCCAAGGAAGGGTGCTGGCTAGCAACAGCTTTCAGTGCTGGCACTTTTCAGCTCTGAGCAATTCCTGGACGTTTGCAATTTCTCAGCTCGTGTCTACCGACGGAAACAGAATGACCGTGACGTTTGGTGCGTATAGAAGCGCAAAGCCCCAGTGTTGCTGCGCCTGTGAAAGCGCTTCCAAGGAAGGGTGCTGGCTAGCAACAGCTTTCAGTGCTGGCACTTTTCTTCTCTGAGCATTTGCTCGACGTTTGCAATTTCTCACCTGAGCTCTCTTTAGAGTGCGCGAGAGGATGAGCAGAAGATGAGGTGGCTAGAGAAGCCCAGAGCCCCAGTGTTCTTAGGCCTACAAAAGCGCTTCCAAGGAAGGGTGCTGGCTAGCAACAGCTTTCAGTGCTGGCACTTTTCATCTCTGAGCAATTGCTCGACGTTTGCAATTTCTCAGCTCGTGTCTACGAGACGGAAAGAGAAGGACCGTGACGTTTGGTGGGTAGAGAAGCGCAAAGCCCCAGTGTTACTGCGCCTGTAAAGCGCTTCCAAGGAAGGGTGCTGGCTAGCAACAGCTTTCAGTGCTGGCACTTTTCAGCTCTGAGCAATTGCTCGACGTTTGCAATTTCTCAGCTCGTGTCTACGAGACGGAAAGAGAATGACCGTGACGTTTGGTGGCTAGAGAAGCGCAAAGCCACAGTGTTACTGCGCCTGTAAAGCGCTTCCAAGGAAGGGTGCTGGCTAGCAACAGCTTTCAGTGCTGGCACTTTTCATCTCTGAGCAATTGCTCGACGTTTGCAATTTCTCAGCTCATGTCTACGAGACGGAAAGAGAAGGACCGTGACGTTTGGTGCGTATAGAAGCGCAAAGCCCCAGTGTTGCTGAGCCTGTGAAAGCGCTTCCAAGGAAGGGTGCTGGCTAGCAAGAGCTTTCAGTGCTGGCACTTTTCATCTCTGAGCAATTGCTCGACGTTTGCAATTTCTCACCTGAGCTCTCTTTAGAGTGCGCGAGAGGATGAGCAGAAGATGAGGTGGCTAGAGAAGCCCAGAGCCCCAGTGTTCTTAGGCCTACAAAAGCGCTTCCAAGGAAGGGTGCTGGCTAGCAACAGCTTTCAGTGCTGGCACTTTTCAGCTCTGAGCAATTGCTGGACGTTTGCAATTTCTCAGCTCGTGTCTACCGACGGAAACAGAATGACCGTGACGTTTGGTGCGTATAGAAGCGCAAAGCCCCAGTGTTGCTGCGCCTGTGAAAGCGCTTCCAAGGAAGGGTGCTGGCTAGCAAGAGCTTTCAGTGCTGGCACTTTTCTTCTCTGAGCAATTGCTCGACGTTTGCAATTTCTCACCTGAGCTCTCTTTAGAGTGCGCGAGAGGATGAGCAGAAGATGAGGTGGCTAGAGAAGCCCAGAGCCCCAGTGTTCTTAGGCCTACAAAAGCGCTTCCAAGGAAGGGTGCTGGCTAGCAACAGCTTTCAGTGCTGGCACTTTTCATCTCTGAGCAATTGCTCGACGTTTGCAATTTCTCAGCTCATGTCTACGAGACGGAAAGAGAAGGACCGTGACGTTTGGTGGGTAGAGAAGCGCAAAGCCCCAGTGTTACTGCACCTGTGAAAGCGCTTCCAAGGAAGGGTGCTGGCTAGCAAGAGCTTTCAGTGCTGGCACTTTTCATCTCTGAGCAATTGCTCGACGTTTGCAATTTCTCAGCTCGTGTCTATGAGACGGAGAGATAGTGACTGTGACGTTTGGTGGCTAGAGAAGCGCAAAGCCACAGTGTTACTGCGCCTGTGAAAGCGCTTCCAAGGAAGGGTGCTGGCTAGCAACAGCTTTCAGTGCTGGCACTTTTCATCTCTGAGCAATTGCTCGACGATTGCAATTTCTCACCTGAGCTCTCTTCAGAGTGCGCGAGAGGATGAGCAGAAGATGAGGTGGCTAGAGAAGCCCAGAGCCCCAGTGTTCTTAGGCCTACAAAAGCGCTTCCAAGGAAGGGTGCTGGCTAGCAACAGCTTTCAGTGCTGGCACTTTTCATCTCTGAGCAATTGCTCGACGTTTGCAATTTCTCAGCTCCTGTCTACGAGACGGAAAGAGAAGGACCATGACGTTTGGTGCGTATAGAAGCGCAAAGCCCCAGTGTTGCTGCGCCTGTGAAAGCGCTTCCAAGGAAGGGTGCTGGCTAGCAACAGCTTTCAGTGCTGGCACTTTTCATCTCTGAGCAATTGCTGGACGTTTGCAATTTCTCAGCTCGTGTCTACGAGACGGAAAGAGAAGGACCGTGACGTTTGGTGGCTAGAGAAGCGCAAAGCCACAGTGTTACTGCGCCTGTAAAGCGCTTCCAAGGAAGGGTGCTGGCTAGCAAGAGCTTTCAGTGCTGGCACTTTTCATCTCTGAGCAATTGCTCGACGTTTGCAATTTCTCAGCTCATGTCTACGAGACGGAAAGAGAATGACCGTGATGTTTGGTGCGTATAGAAGCGCAAAGCCCCAGTGTTGCTGCGCCTGTGAAAGCGCTTCCAAGGAAGGGTGCTGGCTAGCAAGAGCTTTCAGTGCTGGCACTTTTCATCTCTGAGCAATTGCTCGACGTTTGCAATTTCTCACCTGAGCTCTCTTTAGAGTGCGCGAGAGGATGAGCAGAAGATGAGGTGGCTAGAGAAGCCCAGAGCCCCAGTGTTCTTAGGCCTACAAAAGCGCTTCCAAGGAAGGGTGCTGGCTAGCAACAGCTTTCAGTGCTGGCACTTTTCATCTCTGAGCAATTGCTCGACGTTTGCAATTTCTCAGCTCGTGTCTACGAGACGGAAAGAGAAGGACCGTGACGTTTGGTGGCTAGAGAAGCGCAAAGCCACAGTGTTACTGCGCCTGTAAAGCGCTTCCAAGGAAGGGTGCTGGCTAGCAACAGCTTTCAGTGCTGGCACTTTTCATCTCTGAGCAATTGCTGGACGTTTGCAATTTCTCAGCTCGTGTCTACGAGACGGAAAGAGAAGGACCGTGACGTTTGGTGCGTATAGAAGCGCAAAGCCCCAGTGTTGCTGCGCCTGTGAAAGCGCTTCCAAGGAAGGGTGCTGGCTAGCAAGAGCTTTCAGTGCTGGCACTTTTCATCTCTGAGCAATTGCTGGACGTTTGCAATTTCTCACCTGAGCTCTCTTTAGAGTGCGCGAGAGGATGAGCAGAAGATGAGGTGGCTAGAGAAGCCCAGAGCCCCAGTGTTCTTAGGCCTACAAAAGCGCTTCCAAGGAAGGGTGCTGGCTAGCAACAGCTTTCAGTGCTGGCACTTTTCATCTCTGAGCAATTGCTGGACGTTTGCAATTTCTCAGCTCATGTCTACGAGACGGAAAGAGAAGGACCGTGACGTTTGGTGCGTATAGAAGCGCAAAGCCCCAGTGTTACTGCGCCTGTGAAAGCGCTTCCAAGGAAGGGTGCTGGCTAGCAACAGCTTTCAGTGCTGGCACTTTTCTTCTCTGAGCATTTGCTCGACGTTTGCAATTTCTCACCTGAGCTCTCTTTAGAGTGCGCGAGAGGATGAGCAGAAGATGAGGTGGCTAGAGAAGCCCAGAGCCCCAGTGTTCTTAGGCCTACAAAAGCGCTTCCAAGGAAGGGTGCTGGCTAGCAACAGCTTTCAGTGCTGGCACTTTTCATCTCTGAGCAATTGCTCGACGTTTGCAATTTCTCAGCTCGTGTCTACGAGACGGAAAGAGAAGGACCGTGACGTTTGGTGGCTAGAGAAGCGCAAAGCCACAGTGTTACTGCGCCTGTAAAGCGCTTCCAAGGAAGGGTGCTGGCTAGCAAGAGCTTTCAGTGCTGGCACTTTTCAGCTCTGAGCAATTGCTGGACGTTTGCAATTTCTCAGCTCATGTCTACGAGACGGAAAGAGAATGACCGTGACGTTTGGTGCGTATAGAAGCGCAAAGCCCCAGTGTTGCTGCGCCTGTGAAAGCGCTTCCAAGGAAGGGTGCTGGCTAGCAAGAGCTTTCAGTGCTGGCACTTTTCAGCTCTGAGCAATTGCTCGACGTTTGCAATTTCTCAGCTCGTGTCTACCGACGGAAAGAGAAGGACCGTGACGTTTGGTGGCTAGAGAAGCGCAAAGCCCCAGTGTTGCTGCGCCTGTAAAGCGCTTCCAAGGAAGGGTGCTGGCTAGCAACAGCTTTCAGTGCTGGCACTTTTCAGCTCTGAGCAATTGCTCGACGTTTGCAATTTCTCAGCTCATGTCTACGAGACGGAAAGAGAAGGACCGTGACGTTTGGTGCGTATAGAAGCGCAAAGCCCCAGTGTTGCTGCGCCTGTGAAAGCGCTTCCAAGGAAGGGTGCTGGCTAGCAAGAGCTTTCAGTGCTGGCACTTTTCATCTCTGAGCAATTGCTGGACGTTTGCAATTTCTCACCTGAGCTCTCTTTAGAGTGCGCGAGAGGATGAGCAGAAGATGAGGTGGCTAGAGAAGCCCAGAGCCCCAGTGTTCTTAGGCCTACAAAAGCGCTTCCAAGGAAGGGTGCTGGCTAGCAACAGCTTTCAGTGCTGGCACTTTTCATCTCTGAGCAATTGCTGGACGTTTGCAATTTCTCAGCTCATGTCTACGAGACGGAAAGAGAAGGACCGTGACGTTTGGTGGCTAGAGAAGCGCAAAGCCCCACTGTTACTGCGCCTGTGAAAGCGCTTCCAAGGAAGGGTGCTGGCTAGCAACAGCTTTCAGTGCTGGCACTTTTCTTCTCTGAGCATTTGCTCGACGTTTGCAATTTCTCACCTGAGCTCTCTTTAGAGTGCGCGAGAGGATGAGCAGAAGATGAGGTGGCTAGAGAAGCCCAGAGCCCCAGTGTTCTTAGGCCTACAAAAGCGCTTCCAAGGAAGGGTGCTGGCTAGCAACAGCTTTCAGTGCTGGCACTTTTCATCTCTGAGCAATTGCTCGACGTTTGCAATTTCTCAGCTCGTGTCTACGAGACGGAAAGAGAAGGACCGTGACGTTTGGTGGCTAGAGAAGCGCAAAGCCCCAGTGTTACTGCGCCTGTAAAGCGCTTCCAAGGAAGGGTGCTGGCTAGCAACAGCTTTCAGTGCTGGCACTTTTCAGCTCTGAGCAATTGCTGGACGTTTGCAATTTCTCAGCTCATGTCTACGAGACGGAAAGAGAAGGACCGTGACGTTTGGTGCGTATAGAAGCGCAAAGCCCCAGTGTTGCTGCGCCTGTGAAAGCGCTTCCAAGGAAGGGTGCTGGCTAGCAAGAGCTTTCAGTGCTGGCACTTTTCATCTCTGAGCAATTGCTCGACGTTTGCAATTTCTCACCTGAGCTCTCTTTAGAGTGCGCGAGAGGATGAGCAGAAGATGAGGTGGCTAGAGAAGCCCAGAGCCCCAGTGTTCTTAGGCCTACAAAAGCGCTTCCAAGGAAGGGTGCTGGCTAGCAACAGCTTTCAGTGCTGGCACTTTTCATCTCTGAGCAATTGCTCGACGTTTGCAATTTCTCAGCTCGTGTCTACCGACGGAAAGAGAAGGACCGTGACGTTTGGTGGGTAGAGAAGCGCAAAGCCACAGTGTTACTGCGCCTGTAAAGCGCTTCCAAGGAAGGGTGCTGGCTAGCAACAGCTTTCAGTGCTGGCACTTTTCAGCTCTGAGCAATTGCTCGACGTTTGCAATTTCTCAGCTCATGTCTACGAGACGGAAAGAGAAGGACCGTGACGTTTGGTGCGTATAGAAGCGCAAAGCCCCAGTGTTGCTGCGCCTGTGAAAGCGCTTCCAAGGAAGGGTGCTGGCTAGCAAGAGCTTTCAGTGCTGGCACTTTTCATCTCTGAGCAATTGCTGGACGTTTGCAATTTCTCACCTGAGCTCTCTTTAGAGTGCGCGAGAGGATGAGCAGAAGATGAGGTGGCTAGAGAAGCCCAGAGCCCCAGTGTTCTTAGGCCTACAAAAGCGCTTCCAAGGAAGGGTGCTGGCTAGCAACAGCTTTCAGTGCTGGCACTTTTCAGCTCTGAGCAATTCCTGGACGTTTGCAATTTCTCAGCTCATGTCTATGAGATGGAAAGAGAATGACCGTGACGTTTGGTGGCTAGAGAAGCGCAAAGCCACAGTGTTACTGCGCCTGTAAAGCGCTTCCAAGGAAGGGTGCTGGCTAGCAACAGCTTTCAGTGCTGGCACTTTTCATCTCTGAGCAATTGCTCGACGTTTGCAATTTCTCAGCTCATGTCTACGAGACGGAAAGAGAAGGACCGTGACGTTTGGTGCGTATAGAAGCGCAAAGCCCCAGTGTTGCTGCGCCTGTGAAAGCGCTTCCAAGGAAGGGTGCTGGCTAGCAAGAGCTTTCAGTGCTGGCACTTTTCATCTCTGAGCAATTGCTGGACGTTTGCAATTTCTCACCTGAGCTCTCTTTAGAGTGCGCGAGAGGATGAGCAGAAGATGAGGTGGCTAGAGAAGCCCAGAGCCCCAGTGTTCTTAGGCCTACAAAAGCGCTTCCAAGGAAGGGTGCTGGCTAGCAACAGCTTTCAGTGCTGGCACTTTTCATCTCTGAGCAATTGCTGGACGTTTGCAATTTCTCAGCTCGTGTCTACCGACGGAAAGAGAATGACCGTGACGTTTGGTGCGTATAGAAGCGCAAAGCCCCAGTGTTGCTGCGCCTGTGAAAGCGCTTCCAAGGAAGGGTGCTGGCTAGCAAGAGCTTTCAGTGCTGGCACTTTTCATCTCTGAGCAATTGCTGGACGTTTGCAATTTCTCAGCTCGTGTCTACCGACGGAAAGAGAATGACCGTGACATTTGGTGGCTAGAGAAGCGCAAAGCCCCAGTGTTGCTGCGCCTGTGAAAGCGCTTCCAAGGAAGGGGGCTGGCTAGCAAGAGCTTTCAGTGCTGGCACTTTTCATCTCTGAGCAATTGCTCGACGTTTGCAATTTCTCACCTGAGCTCTCTTTAGAGTGCGCGAGAGGATGAGCAGAAGATGAGGTGGCTAGAGAAGCCCAGAGCCCCAGTGTTCTTAGGCCTACAAAAGCGCTTCCAAGGAAGGGTGCTGGCTAGCAACAGCTTTCAGTGCTGGCACTTTTCATCTCTGAGCAATTGCTCGACGTTTGCAATTTCTCAGCTCATGTCTACGAGACGGAAAGAGAAGGACCGTGACGTTTGGTGGGTAGAGAAGCGCAAAGCCCCAGTGTTACTGCACCTGTGAAAGCGCTTCCAAGGAAGGGTGCTGGCTAGCAAGAGCTTTCAGTGCTGGCACTTTTCATCTCTGAGCAATTGCTGGACGTTTGCAATTTCTCAGCTCGTGTCTATGAGACGGAGAGATAGTGACTGTGACGTTTGGTGGCTAGAGAAGCGCAAAGCCCCAGTGTTACTGCGCCTGTGAAAGCGCTTCCAAGGAAGGGTGCTGGCTAGCAACAGCTTTCAGTGCTGGCACTTTTCATCTCTGAGCAATTGCTCGACGATTGCAATTTCTCACCTGAGCTCTCTTCAGAGTGCGCGAGAGGATGAGCAGAAGATGAGGTGGCTAGAGAAGCCCAGAGCCCCAGTGTTCTTACGCCTACAAAAGCGCTTCCAAGGAAGGGTGCTGGCTGGCAAGAGCTTTCAGTGCTGGCACTTTTCATCTCTGAGCAATTGCTGGACGTTTGCAATTTCTCAGCTCGTGTCTACGAGACGGAAAGAGAAGGACCGTGACGTTTGGTGCGTATAGAAGCGCAAAGCCCCAGTGTTACTGCGCCTGTGAAAGCGCTTCCAAGGAAGGGTGCTGGCTAGCAACAGCTTTCAGTGCTGGCACTTTTCAGCTCTGAGCAATTGCTGGACGTTTGCAATTTCTCAGCTCGTGTCTACGAGACGGAAAGAGAAGGACCGTGACGTTTGGTGGCTAGAGAAGCGCAAAGCCACAGTGTTACTGCGCCTGTAAAGCGCTTCCAAGGAAGGGTGCTGGCTAGCAACAGCTTTCAGTGCTGGCACTTTTCAGCTCTGAGCAATTGCTCGACGTTTGCAATTTCTCAGCTCATGTCTACGAGACGGAAAGAGAATGACCGTGACGTTTGGTGCGTATAGAAGCGCAAAGCCCCAGTGTTGCTGCGCCTGTGAAAGCGCTTCCAAGGAAGGGTGCTGGCTAGCAAGAGCTTTCAGTGCTGGCACTTTTCATCTCTGAGCAATTGCTCGACGTTTGCAATTTCTCACCTGAGCTCTCTTTAGAGTGCGCGAGAGGATGAGCAGAAGATGAGGTGGCTAGAGAAGCCCAGAGCCCCAGTGTTCTTAGGCCTACAAAAGCGCTTCCAAGGAAGGGTGCTGGCTAGCAAGAGCTTTCAGTGCTGGCACTTTTCATCTCTGAGCAATTGCTCGACGTTTGCAATTTCTCAGCTCGTGTCTACCGACGGAAAGAGAAGGACCGTGACGTTTGGTGGGTAGAGAAGCGCAAAGCCCCAGTGTTGCTGCGCCTGTAAAGCGCTTCCAAGGAAGGGTGCTGGCTAGCAACAGCTTTCAGTGCTGGCACTTTTCAGCTCTGAGCAATTGCTCGACGTTTGCAATTTCTCAGCTCGTGTCTACGAGACGGAAAGAGAAGGACCGTGACGTTTGGTGCGTATAGAAGCGCAAAGCCCCAGTGTTGCTGCGCCTGTGAAAGCGCTTCCAAGGAAGGGTGCTGGCTAGCAAGAGCTTTCAGTGCTGGCACTTTTCATCTCTGAGCAATTGCTGGACGTTTGCAATTTCTCACCTGAGCTCTCTTTAGAGTGCGCGAGAGGATGAGCAGAAGATGAGGTGGCTAGAGAAGCCCAGAGCCCCAGTGTTCTTAGGCCTACAAAAGCGCTTCCAAGGAAGGGTGCTGGCTAGCAACAGCTTTCAGTGCTGGCACTTTTCAGCTCTGAGCAATTGCTGGACGTTTGCAATTTCTCAGCTCGTGTCTACGAGACGGAAAGAGAATGACCGTGACGTTTGGTGGCTAGAGAAGCGCAAAGCCACAGTGTTACTGCGCCTGTAAAGCGCTTCCAAGGAAGGTTGCTGGCTAGCAACAGCTTTCAGTGCTGGCACTTTTCATCTCTGAGCAATTGCTCGACGTTTGCAATTTCTCACCTGAGCTCTCTTTAGAGTGCGCGAGAGGATGAGCAGAAGATGAGGTGGCTAGAGAAGCCCAGAGCCCCAGTGTTCTTACGCCTACAAAAGCGCTTCCAAGGAAGGGTGCTGGCTAGCAACAGCTTTCAGTGCTGGCACTTTTCATCTCTGAGCAATTGCTGGACGTTTGCAATTTCTCAGCTCGTGTCTACCGACGGAAACAGAATGACCGTGACGTTTGGTGCGTATAGAAGCGCAAAGCCCCAGTGTTGCTGCGCCTGTGAAAGCGCTTCCAAGGAAGGGTGCTGGCTAGCAACAGCTTTCAGTGCTGGCACTTTTCTTCTCTGAGCATTTGCTCGACGTTTGCAATTTCTCACCTGAGCTCTCTTTAGAGTGCGCGAGAGGATGAGCAGAAGATGAGGTGGCTAGAGAAGCCCAGAGCCCCAGTGTTCTTAGGCCTACAAAAGCGCTTCCAAGGAAGGGTGCTGGCTAGCAACAGCTTTCAGTGCTGGCACTTTTAATCTCTGAGCAATTGCTCGACGTTTGCAATTTCTCAGCTCGTGTCTACGAGACGGAAAGAGAAGGACCGTGACGTTTGGTGGCTAGAGAAGCGCAAAGCCACAGTGTTACTGCGCCTGTAAAGCGCTTCCAAGGAAGGGTGCTGGCTAGCAACAGCTTTCAGTGCTGGCACTTTTCATCTCTGAGCAATTGCTGGACGTTTGCAATTTCTCAGCTCGTGTCTACGAGACGGAAAGAGAAGGACCGTGACGTTTGGTGCGTATAGAAGCGCAAAGCCCCAGTGTTGCTGCGCCTGTGAAAGCGCTTCCAAGGAAGGGTGCTGGCTAGCAAGAGCTTTCAGTGCTGGCACTTTTCATCTCTGAGCAATTGCTGGACGTTTGCAATTTCTCACCTGAGCTCTCTTTAGAGTGCGCGAGAGGATGAGCAGAAGATGAGGTGGCTAGAGAAGCCCAGAGCCCCAGTGTTCTTAGGCCTACAAAAGCGCTTCCAAGGAAGGGTGCTGGCTAGCAACAGCTTTCAGTGCTGGCACTTTTCAGCTCTGAGCAATTCCTGGACGTTTGCAATTTCTCAGCTCATGTCTATGAGACGGAAAGAGAAGGACCGTGACCTTTGGTGGGTAGAGAAGCGCAAAGCCCCAGTGTTGCTGCGCCTGTAAAGCGCTTCCAAGGAAGGGTGCTGGCTAGCAACAGCTTTCAGTGCTGGCACTTTTCAGCTCTGAGCAATTGCTCGACGTTTGCAATTTCTCAGCTCGTGTCTACGAGACGGAAAGAGAAGGACCGTGACGTTTGGTGCGTATAGAAGCGCAAAGCCCCAGTGTTGCTGCGCCTGTGAAAGCGCTTCCAAGGAAGGGTGCTGGCTAGCAAGAGCTTTCAGTGCTGGCACTTTTCATCTCTGAGCAATTGCTGGACGTTTGCAATTTCTCACCTGAGCTCTCTTTAGAGTGCGCGAGAGGATGAGCAGAAGATGAGGTGGCTAGAGAAGCCCAGAGCCCCAGTGTTCTTAGGCCTACAAAAGCGCTTCCAAGGAAGGGTGCTGGCTAGCAACAGCTTTCAGTGCTGGCACTTTTCATCTCTGAGCAATTGCTGGACGTTTGCAATTTCTCAGCTCATGTCTACGAGACGGAAAGAGAAGGACCGTGACGTTTGGTGCGTATAGAAGCGCAAAGCCCCAGTGTTACTGCGCCTGTGAAAGCGCTTCCAAGGAAGGGTGCTGGCTAGCAACAGCTTTCAGTGCTGGCACTTTTCTTCTCTGAGCATTTGCTCGACGTTTGCAATTTCTCACCTGAGCTCTCTTTAGAGTGCGCGAGAGGATGAGCAGAAGATGAGGTGGCTAGAGAAGCCCAGAGCCCCAGTGTTCTTAGGCCTACAAAAGCGCTTCCAAGGAAGGGTGCTGGCTAGCAACAGCTTTCAGTGCTGGCACTTTTCAGCTCTGAGCAATTGCTCGACGTTTGCAATTTCTCAGCTCATGTCTACGAGACGGAAAGAGAAGGACCGTGACGTTTGGTGGCTAGAGAAGCGCAAAGCCACAGTGTTACTGCGCCTGTAAAGCGCTTCCAAGGAAGGGTGCTGGCTAGCAAGAGCTTTCAGTGCTGGCACTTTTCATCTCTGAGCAATTGCTGGACGTTTGCAATTTCTCAGCTCATGTCTACGAGACGGAAAGAGAATGACCGTGACGTTTGGTGCGTATAGAAGCGCAAAGCCCCAGTGTTGCTGCGCCTGTGAAAGCGCTTCCAAGGAAGGGTGCTGGCTAGCAAGAGCTTTCAGTGCTGGCACTTTTCATCTCTGAGCAATTGCTCGACGTTTGCAATTTCTCAGCTCGTGTCTACCGACGGAAAGAGAAGGACCGTGACGTTTGGTGGCTAGAGAAGCGCAAAGCCCCAGTGTTGCTGCGCCTGTAAAGCGCTTCCAAGGAAGGGTGCTGGCTAGCAACAGCTTTCAGTGCTGGCACTTTTCAGCTCTGAGCAATTGCTCGACGTTTGCAATTTCTCAGCTCGTGTCTACGAGACGGAAAGAGAAGGATCGTGACGTTTGGTGCGTATAGAAGCGCAAAGCCCCAGTGTTGCTGCGCCTGTGAAAGCGCTTCCAAGGAAGGGTGCTGGCTAGCAAGAGCTTTCAGTGCTGGCACTTTTCAGCTCTGAGCAATTGCTCGACGTTTGCAATTTCTCACCTGAGCTCTCTTTAGAGTGCGCGAGAGGATGAGCAGAAGATGAGGTGGCTAGAGAAGCCCAGAGCCCCAGTGTTCTTAGGCCTACAAAAGCGCTTCCAAGGAAGGGTGCTG
Source organism: Sarcoramphus papa (assembly GCA_037962945.1). NCBI lineage: Eukaryota > Metazoa > Chordata > Aves > Accipitriformes > Cathartidae > Sarcoramphus > Sarcoramphus papa. The sequence continues at coordinate 3,319,364 of JBBMRM010000084.1, read as the reverse complement.
GCTAGCAACAGCTTTCAGTGCTGGCACTTTTCATCTCTGAGCAATTGCTGGACGTTTGCAATTTCTCAGCTCATGTCTACGAGACGGAAAGAGAAGGACCGTGACGTTTGGTGGCTAGAGAAGCGCAAAGCCCCACTGTTACTGCGCCTGTGAAAGCGCTTCCAAGGAAGGGTGCTGGCTAGCAACAGCTTTCAGTGCTGGCACTTTTCTTCTCTGAGCATTTGCTCGACGTTTGCAATTTCTCACCTGAGCTCTCTTTAGAGTGCGCGAGAGGATGAGCAGAAGATGAGGTGGCTAGAGAAGCCCAGAGCCCCAGTGTTCTTAGGCCTACAAAAGCGCTTCCAAGGAAGGGTGCTGGCTAGCAACAGCTTTCAGTGCTGGCACTTTTCATCTCTGAGCAATTGCTCGACGTTTGCAATTTCTCAGCTCGTGTCTACGAGACGGAAAGAGAAGGACCGTGACGTTTGGTGGCTAGAGAAGCGCAAAGCCACAGTGTTACTGCGCCTGTAAAGCGCTTCCAAGGAAGGGTGCTGGCTAGCAACAGCTTTCAGTGCTGGCACTTTTCAGCTCTGAGCAATTGCTGGACGTTTGCAATTTCTCAGCTCATGTCTACGAGACGGAAAGAGAAGGACTGTGACGTTTGGTGCGTATAGAAGCGCAAAGCCCCAGTGTTGCTGCGCCTGTGAAAGCGCTTCCAAGGAAGGGTGCTGGCTAGCAAGAGCTTTCAGTGCTGGCACTTTTCATCTCTGAGCAATTGCTCGACGTTTGCAATTTCTCACCTGAGCTCTCTTTAGAGTGCGCGAGAGGATGAGCAGAAGATGAGGTGGCTAGAGAAGCCCAGAGCCCCAGTGTTCTTAGGCCTACAAAAGCGCTTCCAAGGAAGGGTGCTGGCTAGCAACAGCTTTCAGTGCTGGCACTTTTCATCTCTGAGCAATTGCTCGACGTTTGCAATTTCTCAGCTCGTGTCTACCGACGGAAAGAGAAGGACCGTGACGTTTGGTGGGTAGAGAAGCGCAAAGCCACAGTGTTACTGCGCCTGTAAAGCGCTTCCAAGGAAGGGTGCTGGCTAGCAACAGCTTTCAGTGCTGGCACTTTTCAGCTCTGAGCAATTGCTCGACGTTTGCAATTTCTCAGCTCATGTCTACGAGACGGAAAGAGAAGGACCGTGACGTTTGGTGCGTATAGAAGCGCAAAGCCCCAGTGTTGCTGCGCCTGTGAAAGCGCTTCCAAGGAAGGGTGCTGGCTAGCAAGAGCTTTCAGTGCTGGCACTTTTCATCTCTGAGCAATTGCTGGACGTTTGCAATTTCTCACCTGAGCTCTCTTTAGAGTGCGCGAGAGGATGAGCAGAAGATGAGGTGGCTAGAGAAGCCCAGAGCCCCAGTGTTCTTAGGCCTACAAAAGCGCTTCCAAGGAAGGGTGCTGGCTAGCAACAGCTTTCAGTGCTGGCACTTTTCAGCTCTGAGCAATTCCTGGACGTTTGCAATTTCTCAGCTCATGTCTATGAGATGGAAAGAGAATGACCGTGACGTTTGGTGGCTAGAGAAGCGCAAAGCCCCAGTGTTACTGCGCCTGTAAAGCGCTTCCAAGGAAGGGTGCTGGCTAGCAACAGCTTTCAGTGCTGGCACTTTTCATCTCTGAGCAATTGCTCGACGTTTGCAATTTCTCAGCTCATGTCTACGAGACGGAAAGAGAAGGACCGTGACGTTTGGTGCGTATAGAAGCGCAAAGCCCCAGTGTTGCTGCGCCTGTGAAAGCGCTTCCAAGGAAGGGTGCTGGCTAGCAAGAGCTTTCAGTGCTGGCACTTTTCATCTCTGAGCAATTGCTGGACGTTTGCAATTTCTCACCTGAGCTCTCTTTAGAGTGCGCGAGAGGATGAGCAGAAGATGAGGTGGCTAGAGAAGCCCAGAGCCCCAGTGTTCTTAGGCCTACAAAAGCGCTTCCAAGGAAGGGTGCTGGCTAGCAACAGCTTTCAGTGCTGGCACTTTTCATCTCTGAGCAATTGCTGGACGTTTGCAATTTCTCAGCTCGTGTCTACCGACGGAAAGAGAATGACCGTGACGTTTGGTGCGTATAGAAGCGCAAAGCCCCAGTGTTGCTGCGCCTGTGAAAGCGCTTCCAAGGAAGGGTGCTGGCTAGCAACAGCTTTCAGTGCTGGCACTTTTCATCTCTGAGCAATTGCTGGACGTTTGCAATTTCTCAGCTCGTGTCTACCGACGGAAAGAGAATGACCGTGACATTTGGTGGCTAGAGAAGCGCAAAGCCCCAGTGTTGCTGCGCCTGTGAAAGCGCTTCCAAGGAAGGGGGCTGGCTAGCAAGAGCTTTCAGTGCTGGCACTTTTCATCTCTGAGCAATTGCTGGACGTTTGCAATTTCTCACCTGAGCTCTCTTTAGAGTGCGCGAGAGGATGAGCAGAAGATGAGGTGGCTAGAGAAGCCCAGAGCCCCAGTGTTCTTAGGCCTACAAAAGCGCTTCCAAGGAAGGGTGCTGGCTAGCAACAGCTTTCAGTGCTGGCACTTTTCATCTCTGAGCAATTGCTCGACGTTTGCAATTTCTCAGCTCATGTCTACGAGACGGAAAGAGAAGGACCGTGACGTTTGGTGGGTAGAGAAGCGCAAAGCCCCAGTGTTACTGCACCTGTGAAAGCGCTTCCAAGGAAGGGTGCTGGCTAGCAAGAGCTTTCAGTGCTGGCACTTTTCATCTCTGAGCAATTGCTGGACGTTTGCAATTTCTCAGCTCGTGTCTATGAGACGGAGAGATAGTGACTGTGACGTTTGGTGGCTAGAGAAGCGCAAAGCCCCAGTGTTACTGCGCCTGTGAAAGCGCTTCCAAGGAAGGGTGCTGGCTAGCAACAGCTTTCAGTGCTGGCACTTTTCATCTCTGAGCAATTGCTCGACGATTGCAATTTCTCACCTGAGCTCTCTTCAGAGTGCGCGAGAGGATGAGCAGAAGATGAGGTGGCTAGAGAAGCCCAGAGCCCCAGTGTTCTTAGGCCTACAAAAGCGCTTCCAAGGAAGGGTGCTGGCTGGCAAGAGCTTTCAGTGCTGGCACTTTTCATCTCTGAGCAATTGCTCGACGTTTGCAATTTCTCAGCTCGTGTCTACGAGACGGAAAGAGAAGGACCGTGACGTTTGGTGCGTATAGAAGCGCAAAGCCCCAGTGTTACTGCGCCTGTGAAAGCGCTTCCAAGGAAGGGTGCTGGCTAGCAACAGCTTTCAGTGCTGGCACTTTTCAGCTCTGAGCAATTGCTGGACGTTTGCAATTTCTCAGCTCGTGTCTACGAGACGGAAAGAGAAGGACCGTGACGTTTGGTGGCTAGAGAAGCGCAAAGCCACAGTGTTACTGCGCCTGTAAAGCGCTTCCAAGGAAGGGTGCTGGCTAGCAACAGCTTTCAGTGCTGGCACTTTTCAGCTCTGAGCAATTGCTCGACGTTTGCAATTTCTCAGCTCATGTCTACGAGACGGAAAGAGAATGACCGTGACGTTTGGTGCGTATAGAAGCGCAAAGCACCAGTGTTGCTGCGCCTGTGAAAGCGCTTCCAAGGAAGGGTGCTGGCTAGCAAGAGCTTTCAGTGCTGGCACTTTTCATCTCTGAGCAATTGCTCGACGTTTGCAATTTCTCACCTGAGCTCTCTTTAGAGTGCGCGAGAGGATGAGCAGAAGATGAGGTGGCTAGAGAAGCCCAGAGCCCCAGTGTTCTTAGGCCTACAAAAGCGCTTCCAAGGAAGGGTGCTGGCTAGCAAGAGCTTTCAGTGCTGGCACTTTTCAGCTCTGAGCAATTGCTCGACGTTTGCAATTTCTCAGCTCATGTCTACCGACGGAAAGAGAAGGACCGTGACGTTTGGTGGGTAGAGAAGCGCAAAGCCCCAGTGTTACTGCGCCTGTAAAGCGCTTCCAAGGAAGGGTGCTGGCTAGCAACAGCTTTCAGTGCTGGCACTTTTCAGCTCTGAGCAATTGCTCGACGTTTGCAATTTCTCAGCTCGTGTCTACGAGACGGAAAGAGAAGGACCGTGACGTTTGGTGCGTATAGAAGCGCAAAGCCCCAGTGTTGCTGCGCCTGTGAAAGCGCTTCCAAGGAAGGGTGCTGGCTAGCAAGAGCTTTCAGTGCTGGCACTTTTCATCTCTGAGCAATTGCTGGACGTTTGCAATTTCTCACCTGAGCTCTCTTTAGAGTGCGCGAGAGGATGAGCAGAAGATGAGGTGGCTAGAGAAGCCCAGAGCCCCAGTGTTCTTAGGCCTACAAAAGCGCTTCCAAGGAAGGGTGCTGGCTAGCAACAGCTTTCAGTGCTGGCACTTTTCAGCTCTGAGCAATTGCTGGACGTTTGCAATTTCTCAGCTCATGTCTATGAGTCGGAAAGAGAATGACCGTGACGTTTGGTGGCTAGAGAAGCGCAAAGCCACAGTGTTACTGCGCCTGTAAAGCGCTTCCAAGGAAGGTTGCTGGCTAGCAACAGCTTTCAGTGCTGGCACTTTTCATCTCTGAGCAATTGCTCGACGTTTGCAATTTCTCACCTGAGCTCTCTTTAGAGTGCGCGAGAGGATGAGCAGAAGATGAGGTGGCTAGAGAAGCCCAGAGCCCCAGTGTTCTTAGGCCTACAAAAGCGCTTCCAAGGAAGGGTGCTGGCTAGCAACAGCTTTCAGTGCTGGCACTTTTCATCTCTGAGCAATTGCTGGACGTTTGCAATTTCTCAGCTCGTGTCTACCGACGGAAACAGAATGACCGTGACGTTTGGTGCGTATAGAAGCGCAAAGCCCCAGTGTTGCTGCGCCTGTGAAAGCGCTTCCAAGGAAGGGTGCTGGCTAGCAAGAGCTTTCAGTGCTGGCACTTTTCTTCTCTGAGCATTTGCTCGACGTTTGCAATTTCTCACCTGAGCTCTCTTTAGAGTGCGCGAGAGGATGAGCAGAAGATGAGGTGGCTAGAGAAGCCCAGAGCCCCAGTGTTCTTAGGCCTACAAAAGCGCTTCCAAGGAAGGGTGCTGGCTAGCAACAGCTTTCAGTGCTGGCACTTTTAATCTCTGAGCAATTGCTCGACGTTTGCAATTTCTCAGCTCGTGTCTACCGACGGAAAGAGAAGGACCGTGACGTTTGGTGGGTAGAGAAGCGCAAAGCCCCAGTGTTACTGCGCCTGTAAAGCGCTTCCAAGGAAGGGTGCTGGCTAGCAACAGCTTTCAGTGCTGGCACTTTTCAGCTCTGAGCAATTGCTCGACGTTTGCAATTTCTCAGCTCGTGTCTACGAGACGGAAAGAGAAGGACCGTGACGTTTGGTGCGTATAGAATCGCAAAGCCCCAGTGTTGCTGCGCCTGTGAAAGCGCTTCCAAGGAAGGGTGCTGGCTAGCAAGAGCTTTCAGTGCTGGCACTTTTCATCTCTGAGCAATTGCTCGACGTTTGCAATTTCTCACCTGAGCTCTCTTTAGAGTGCGCGAGAGGATGAGCAGAAGATGAGGTGGCTAGAGAAGCCCAGAGCCCCAGTGTTCTTAGGCCTACAAAAGCGCTTCCAAGGAAGGGTGCTGGCTAGCAAGAGCTTTCAGTGCTGGCACTTTTAATCTCTGAGCAATTGCTCGACGTTTGCAATTTCTCAGCTCGTGTCTACCGACGGAAAGAGAAGGACCGTGATGTTTGGTGGGTAGAGAAGCGCAAAGCCCCAGTGTTACTGCGCCTGTAAAGCGCTTCCAAGGAAGGGTGCTGGCTAGCAACAGCTTTCAGTGCTGGCACTTTTCATCTCTGAGCAATTGCTCGACGTTTGCAATTTCTCAGCTCATGTCTACGAGACGGAAAGAGAAGGACCGTGACGTTTGGTGCGTATAGAAGCGCAAAGCCCCAGTGTTGCTGCGCCTGTGAAAGCGCTTCCAAGGAAGGGTGCTGGCTAGCAAGAGCTTTCAGTGCTGGCACTTTTCATCTCTGAGCAATTGCTGGACGTTTGCAATTTCTCACCTGAGCTCTCTTTAGAGTGCGCGAGAGGATGAGCAGAAGATGAGGTGGCTAGAGAAGCCCAGAGCCCCAGTGTTCTTAGGCCTACAAAAGCGCTTCCAAGGAAGGGTGCTGGCTAGCAACAGCTTTCAGTGCTGGCACTTTTCCTCTCTGAGCAATTGATCGACGATTGCAATTTCTCAGCTCATGTCTATGAGTCGGAAAGAGAATGACCGTGACGTTTGGTGGCTAGAGAAGCGCAAAGCCACAGTGTTACTGCGCCTGTAAAGCGCTTCCAAGGAAGGGTGCTGGCTAGCAACAGCTTTCAGTGCTGGCACTTTTCATCTCTGAGCAATTGCTCGACGTTTGCAATTTCTCACCTGAGCTCTCTTTAGAGTGCGCGAGAGGATGAGCAGAAGATGAGTTGGCTAGAGAAGCCCAGAGCCCCAGTGTTCTTAGGCCTACAAAAGCGCTTCCAAGGAAGGGTGCTGGCTAGCAACAGCTTTCAGTGCTGGCACTTTTCAGCTCTGAGCAATTGCTCGACGTTTGCAATTTCTCAGCTCGTGTCTACCGACGGAAACAGAATGACCGTGACGTTTGGTGCGTATAGAAGCGCAAAGCCCCAGTGTTGCTGCGCCTGTGAAAGCGCTTCCAAGGAAGGGTGCTGGCTAGCAACAGCTTTCAGTGCTGGCACTTTTCTTCTCTGAGCATTTGCTCGACGTTTGCAATTTCTCACCTGAGCTCTCTTTAGAGTGCGCGAGAGGATGAGCAGAAGATGAGGTGGCTAGAGAAGCCCAGAGCCCCAGTGTTCTTAGGCCTACAAAAGCGCTTCCAAGGAAGGGTGCTGGCTAGCAACAGCTTTCAGTGCTGGCACTTTTCATCTCTGAGCAATTGCTCGACGTTTGCAATTTCTCAGCTCGTGTCTACCGACGGAAAGAGAAGGACCGTGACGTTTGGTGGCTAGAGAAGCGCAAAGCCCCAGTGTTACTGCGCCTGTAAAGCGCTTCCAAGGAAGGGTGCTGGCTAGCAACAGCTTTCAGTGCTGGCACTTTTCAGCTCTGAGCAATTGCTCGACGTTTGCAATTTCTCAGCTCGTGTCTACGAGACGGAAAGAGAATGACCGTGACGTTTGGTGCGTATAGAAGCGCAAAGCCCCAGTGTTGCTGCGCCTGTGAAAGCGCTTCCAAGGAAGGGTGCTGGCTAGCAAGAGCTTTCAGTGCTGGCACTTTTCATCTCTGAGCAATTGCTGGACGTTTGCAATTTCTCACCTGAGCTCTCTTTAGAGTGCGCGAGAGGATGAGCAGAAGATGAGGTGGCTAGAGAAGCCCAGAGCCCCAGTGTTCTTAGGCCTACAAAAGCGCTTCCAAGGAAGGGTGCTGGCTAGCAACAGCTTTCAGTGCTGGCACTTTTCAGCTCTGAGCAATTGCTGGACGTTTGCAATTTCTCAGCTCATGTCTATGAGACGGAAAGAGAAGGACCGTGACGTTTGGTGGCTAGAGAAGCGCAAAGCCCCAGTGTTACTGCGCCTGTAAAGCGCTTCCAAGGAAGGGTGCTGGCTAGCAACAGCTTTCAGTGCTGGCACTTTTCATCTCTGAGCAATTGCTCGACGTTTGCAATTTCTCAGCTCATGTCTACGAGACGGAAAGAGAAGGACCGTGACGTTTGGTGCGTATAGAAGCGCAAAGCCCCAGTGTTGCTGAGCCTGTGAAAGCGCTTCCAAGGAAGGGTGCTGGCTAGCAACAGCTTTCAGTGCTGGCACTTTTCATCTCTGAGCAATTGCTGGACGTTTGCAATTTCTCACCTGAGCTCTCTTTAGAGTGCGCGAGAGGATGAGCAGAAGATGAGGTGGCTAGAGAAGCCCAGAGCCCCAGTGTTCTTAGGCCTACAAAAGCGCTTCCAAGGAAGGGTGCTGGCTAGCAACAGCTTTCAGTGCTGGCACTTTTCAGCTCTGAGCAATTGCTGGACGTTTGCAATTTCTCAGCTCGTGTCTACGAGACGGAAAGAGAATGACCGTGACGTTTGGTGCGTATAGAAGCGCAAAGCCCCAGTGTTGCTGCGCCTGTGAAAGCGCTTCCAAGGAAGGGTGCTGGCTAGCAAGAGCTTTCAGTGCTGGCACTTTTCTTCTCTGAGCAATTGCTCGACGTTTGCAATTTCTCACCTGAGCTCTCTTTAGAGTGCGCGAGAGGATGAGCAGAAGATGAGGTGGCTAGAGAAGCCCAGAGCCCCAGTGTTCTTAGGCCTACAAAAGCACTTCCAAGGAAGGGTGCTGGCTAGCAACAGCTTTCAGTGCTGGCACTTTTCATCTCTGAGCAATTGCTCGACGTTTGCAATTTCTCAGCTCATGTCTACGAGACGGAAAGAGAAGGACCGTGACCTTTGGTGGGTAGAGAAGCGCAAAGCCCCAGTGTTACTGCACCTGTGAAAGCGCTTCCAAGGAAGGGTGCTGGCTAGCAACAGCTTTCAGTGCTGGCACTTTTCAGCTCTGAGCAATTGCTCGACGTTTGCAATTTCTCAGCTCGTGTCTATGAGACGGAGAGATAGTGACCGTGACGTTTGGTGGCTAGAGAAGCGCAAAGCCACAGTGTTACTGCGCCTGTGAAAGCGCTTCCAAGGAAGGGTGCTGGCTAGCAACAGCTTTCAGTGCTGGCACTTTTCATCTCTGAGCAATTGCTCGACGATTGCAATTTCTCACCTGAGCTCTCTTCAGAGTGCGCGAGAGGATGAGCAGAAGATGAGGTGGCTAGAGAAGCCCAGAGCCCCAGTGTTCTTAGGCCTACAAAAGCGCTTCCAAGGAAGGGTGCTGGCTAGCAACAGCTTTCAGTGCTGGCACTTTTCATCTCTGAGCAATTGCTCGACGTTTGCAATTTCTCAGCTCGTGTCTACGAGACGGAAAGAGAAGGACCGTGACGTTTGGTGCGTATAGAAGCGCAAAGCCCCAGTGTTGCTGCGCCTGTGAAAGCGCTTCCAAGGAAGGGTGCTGGCTAGCAACAGCTTTCAGTGCTGGCACTTTTCATCTCTGAGCAATTGCTGGACGTTTGCAATTTCTCAGCTCGTGTCTACGAGACGGAAAGAGAAGGACCGTGACGTTTGGTGGCTAGAGAAGCGCAAAGCCCCAGTGTTACTGCGCCTGTAAAGCGCTTCCAAGGAAGGGTGCTGGCTAGCAAGAGCTTTCAGTGCTGGCACTTTTCAGCTCTGAGCAATTGCTCGACGTTTGCAATTTCTCAGCTCATGTCTACGAGACGGAAAGAGAATGACCGTGATTTTTGGTGCGTATAGAAGCGCAAAGCCCCAGTGTTGCTGCGCCTGTGAAAGCGCTTCCAAGGAAGGGTGCTGGCTAGCAAGAGCTTTCAGTGCTGGCACTTTTCATCTCTGAGCAATTGCTGGACGTTTGCAATTTCTCACCTGAGCTCTCTTTAGAGTGCGCGAGAGGATGAGCAGAAGATGAGGTGGCTAGAGAAGCCCAGAGCCCCAGTGTTCTTAGGCCTACAAAAGCGCTTCCAAGGAAGGGTGCTGGCTAGCAACAGCTTTCAGTGCTGGCACTTTTCATCTCTGAGCAATTGCTCGACGTTTGCAATTTCTCAGCTCGTGTCTATGAGACGGAAAGAGAATGACCGTGACGTTTGGTGGCTAGAGAAGCGCAAAGCCCCAGTGTTGCTGCGCCTGTGAAAGCGCTTCCAAGGAAGGGTGCTGGCTAGCAAGAGCTTTCAGTGCTGGCACTTTTCAGCTCTGAGCAATTGCTCGACGTTTGCAATTTCTCAGCTCGTGTCTACCGACGGAAAGAGAAGGACCGTGACGTTTGGTGGCTAGAGAAGCGCAAAGCCCCAGTGTTGCTGCGCCTGTAAAGCGCTTCCAAGGAAGGGTGCTGGCTAGCAACAGCTTTCAGTGCTGGCACTTTTCATCTCTGAGCAATTGCTCGACGTTTGCAATTTCTCAGCTCGTGTCTACGAGACGGAAAGAGAAGGACCGTGACGTTTGGTGCGTATAGAAGCGCAAAGCCCCAGTGTTGCTGCGCCTGTGAAAGCGCTTCCAAGGAAGGGTGCTGGCTAGCAAGAGCTTTCAGTGCTGGCACTTTTCATCTCTGAGCAATTGCTGGACGTTTGCAATTTCTCACCTGAGCTCTCTTTAGAGTGCGCGAGAGGATGAGCAGAAGATGAGGTGGCTAGAGAAGCCCAGAGCCCCAGTGTTCTTAGGCCTACAAAAGCGCTTCCAAGGAAGGGTGCTGGCTAGCAACAGCTTTCAGTGCTGGCACTTTTCAGCTCTGAGCAATTGCTGGACGTTTGCAATTTCTCAGCTCGTGTCTACGAGACGGAAAGAGAAGGACCGTGACGTTTGGTGGCTAGAGAAGCGCAAAGCCACAGTGTTACTGCGCCTGTGAAAGCGCTTCCAAGGAAGGGTGCTGGCTAGCAACAGCTTTCAGTGCTGGCACTTTTCTTCTCTGAGCATTTGCTCGACGTTTGCAATTTCTCACCTGAGCTCTCTTTAGAGTGCGCGAGAGGATGAGCAGAAGATGAGGTGGCTAGAGAAGCCCAGAGCCCCAGTGTTCTTAGGCCTACAAAAGCGCTTCCAAGGAAGGGTGCTGGCTAGCAACAGCTTTCAGTGCTGGCACTTTTCATCTCTGAGCAATTGCTCGAAGTTTGCAATTTCTCACCTGAGCTCTCTTCAGAGTGCGCGAGAGGATGAGCAGAAGTTTAGGTGGCTAGAGAAGCCCAGAGCCCCAGTGTTCTTAGGCCTACAAAAGCGCTTCCAAGGAAGGGTGCTGGCTAGCAACAGCTTTCAGTGCTGGCACTTTTCAGCTCTGAGCAATTGCTCGACGTTTGCAATTTCTCAGCTCGTGTCTACGAGACGGAAAGAGAAGGACCATGACGTTTGGTGGGTAGACAAGCGCAAAGCCCCAGTGTTGCTGCGCCTGTGAAAGCGCTTCCAAGGAAGGGTGCTGGCTAGCAACAGCTTTCAGTGCTGGCACTTTTCAGCTCTGAGCAATTGCTCGACGTTTGCAATTTCTCAGCTCGTGTCTACGAGACGGAAAGAGAAGGACCGTGACGTTTGGTGGGTAGAGAAGCGCAAAGCCCCAGTGTTGCTGCGCCTGTGAAAGCGCTTCCAAGGAAGGGTGCTGGCTAGCAACAGCTTTCAGTGCTGGCACTTTTCATCTCTGAGCAATTGCTGGACGTTTGCAATTTCTCACCTGAGCTCTCTTTAGAGTGCGCGAGAGGATGAGCAGAAGATGAGGTGGCTAGAGAAGCCCAGAGCCCCAGTGTTCTTAGGCCTACAAAAGCGCTTCCAAGGAAGGGTGCTGGCTAGCAACAGCTTTCAGTGCTGGCACTTTTCAGCTCTGAGCAATTGCTGGACGTTTGCAATTTCTCAGCTCGTGTCTACGAGACGGAAAGAGAAGGACCGTGACGTTTGGTACGTATAGAAGCGCAAAGCCCCAGTGTTGCTGCGCCTGTGAAAGCGCTTCCAAGGAAGGGTGCTGGCTAGCAAGAGCTTTCAGTGCTGGCACTTTTCATCTCTGAGCAATTGCTGGACGTTTGCAATTTCTCACCTGAGCTCTCTTTAGAGTGCGCGAGAGGATGAGCAGAAGATGAGGTGGCTAGAGAAGCCCAGAGCCCCAGTGTTCTTAGGCCTACAAAAGCGCTTCCAAGGAAGGGTGCTGGCTAGCAACAGCTTTCAGTGCTGGCACTTTTCATCTCTGAGCAATTGCTCGACGTTTGCAATTTCTCAGCTCGTGTCTACCGACGGAAAGAGAAGGACCGTGACGTTTGGTGGCTAGAGAAGCGCAAAGCCCCAGTGTTACTGCGCCTGTAAAGCGCTTCCAAGGAAGGGTGCTGGCTAGCAACAGCTTTCAGTGCTGGCACTTTTCATCTCTGAGCAATTGCTCGACGTTTGCAATTTCTCACCTGAGCTCTCTTTAGAGTGCGCGAGAGGATGAGCAGAAGATGAGGTGGCTAGAGAAGCCCAGAGCCCCAGTGTTCTTAGGCCTACAAAAGCGCTTCCAAGGAAGGGTGCTGGCTAGCAACAGCTTTCAGTGCTGGCACTTTTCATCTCTGAGCAATTGCTGGACGTTTGCAATTTCTCAGCTCGTGTCTACCGACGGAAACAGAATGACCGTGACGTTTGGTGCGTATAGAAGCGCAAAGCCCCAGTGTTGCTGCGCCTGTGAAAGCGCTTCCAAGGAAGGGTGCTGGCTAGCAACAGCTTTCAGTGCTGGCACTTTTCTTCTCTGAGCATTTGCTCGACGTTTGCAATTTCTCACCTGAGCTCTCTTTAGAGTGCGCGAGAGGATGAGCAGAAGATGAGGTGGCTAGAGAAGCCCAGAGCCCCAGTGTTCTTAGGCCTACAAAAGCGCTTCCAAGGAAGGGTGCTGGCTAGCAACAGCTTTCAGTGCTGGCACTTTTCATCTCTGAGCAATTGCTCGACGTTTGCAATTTCTCAGCTCGTGTCTACCGACGGAAAGAGAAGGACCGTGACGTTTGGTGGCTAGAGAAGCGCAAAGCCCCAGTGTTACTGCGCCTGTAAAGCGCTTCCAAGGAAGGGTGCTGGCTAGCAACAGCTTTCAGTGCTGGCACTTTTCAGCTCTGAGCAATTGCTCGACGTTTGCAATTTCTCAGCTCGTGTCTACGACACGGAAAGAGAATGACCGTGATTTTTGGTGCGTATAGAAGCGCAAAGCCCCAGTGTTGCTGCGCCTGTGAAAGCGCTTCCAAGGAAGGGTGCTGGCTAGCAACAGCTTTCAGTGCTGGCACTTTTCATCTCTGAGCAATTGCTGGACGTTTGCAATTTCTCACCTGAGCTCTCTTTAGAGTGCGCGAGAGGATGAGCAGAAGATGAGGTGGCTAGAGAAGCCCAGAGCCCCAGTGTTCTTAGGCCTACAAAAGCGCTTCCAAGGAAGGGTGCTGGCTAGCAACAGCTTTCAGTGCTGGCACTTTTCATCTCTGAGCAATTGCTCGACGTTTGCAATTTCTCAGCTCGTGTCTATGAGACGGAAAGAGAATGACCGTGACGTTTGGTGGCTAGAGAAGCGCAAAGCCCCAGTGTTGCTGCGCCTGTGAAAGCGCTTCCAAGGAAGGGTGCTGGCTAGCAAGAGCTTTCAGTGCTGGCACTTTTCAGCTCTGAGCAATTGCTCGACGTTTGCAATTTCTCAGCTCGTGTCTACCGACGGAAAGAGAAGGACCGTGACGTTTGGTGGCTAGAGAAGCGCAAAGCCCCAGTGTTGCTGCGCCTGTAAAGCGCTTCCAAGGAAGGGTGCTGGCTAGCAACAGCTTTCAGTGCTGGCACTTTTCATCTCTGAGCAATTGCTCGACGTTTGCAATTTCTCAGCTCGTGTCTACGAGACGGAAAGAGAAGGACCGTGACGTTTGGTGCGTATAGAAGCGCAAAGCCCCAGTGTTGCTGCGCCTGTGAAAGCGCTTCCAAGGAAGGGTGCTGGCTAGCAAGAGCTTTCAGTGCTGGCACTTTTCATCTCTGAGCAATTGCTGGACGTTTGCAATTTCTCACCTGAGCTCTCTTTAGAGTGCGCGAGAGGATGAGCAGAAGATGAGGTGGCTAGAGAAGCCCAGAGCCCCAGTGTTCTTAGGCCTACAAAAGCGCTTCCAAGGAAGGGTGCTGGCTAGCAACAGCTTTCAGTGCTGGCACTTTTCAGCTCTGAGCAATTGCTGGACGTTTGCAATTTCTCAGCTCATGTCTACGAGACGGAAAGAGAAGGACCGTGACGTTTGGTGGCTAGAGAAGCGCAAAGCCCCAGTGTTACTGCGCCTGTGAAAGCGCTTCCAAGGAAGGGTGCTGGCTAGCAACAGCTTTCAGTGCTGGCACTTTTCTTCTCTGAGCATTTGCTCGACGTTTGCAATTTCTCACCTGAGCTCTCTTTAGAGTGCGCGAGAGGATGAGCAGAAGATGAGGTGGCTAGAGAAGCCCAGAGCCCCAGTGTTCTTAGGCCTACAAAAGCGCTTCCAAGGAAGGGTGCTGGCTAGCAACAGCTTTCAGTGCTGGCACTTTTCATCTCTGAGCAATTGCTCGACGTTTGCAATTTCTCAGCTCGTGTCTACGAGACGGAAAGAGAAGGACCGTGACCTTTGGTGGGTAGAGAAGCGCAAAGCCCCAGTGTTACTGCGCCTGTGAAAGCGCTTCCAAGGAAGGGTGCTGGCTAGCAACAGCTTTCAGTGCTGGCACTTTTCATCTCTGAGCAATTGCTCGACGTTTGCAATTTCTCAGCTCGTGTCTACGAGACGGAGAGATAGTGACTGTGACGTTTGGTGGGTAGAGAAGTGCAAAGCCCCAGTGTTACTGCGCCTGTGAAAGCGCTTCCAAGGAAGGGTGCTGGCTAGCAACAGCTTTCAGTGCTGGCACTTTTCATCTCTGAGCAATTGCTCGAAGTTTGCAATTTCTCACCTGAGCTCTCTTCAGAGTGCGCGAGAGGATGAGCAGAAGTTTAGGTGGCTAGAGAAGCCCAGAGCCCCAGTGTTCTTAGGCCTACAAAAGCGATTCCAAGGAAGGGTGCTGGCTAGCAACAGCTTTCAGTGCTGGCACTTTTCAGCTCTGAGCAATTGCTCGACGTTTGCAATTTCTCAGCTCGTGTCTACGAGACGGAAAGAGAAGGACCATGACGTTTGGTGGGTAGACAAGCGCAAAGCCCCAGTGTTGCTGCGCCTGTGAAAGCGCTTCCAAGGAAGGGTGCTGGCTAGCAACAGCTTTCAGTGCTGGCACTTTTCAGCTCTGAGCAATTGCTCGACGTTTGCAATTTCTCAGCTCGTGTCTACGAGACGGAAAGAGAAGGACCGTGACGTTTGGTGGCTAGAGAAGCGCAAAGCCCCAGTGTTGCTGCGCCTGTGAAAGCGCTTCCAAGGAAGGGTGCTGGCTAGCAACAGCTTTCAGTGCTGGCACTTTTCATCTCTGAGCAATTGCTGGACGTTTGCAATTTCTCACCTGAGCTCTCTTTAGAGTGCGCGAGAGGATGAGCAGAAGATGAGGTGGCTAGAGAAGCCCAGAGCCCCAGTGTTCTTAGGCCTACAAAAGCGCTTCCAAGGAAGGGTGCTGGCTAGCAACAGCTTTCAGTGCTGGCACTTTTCAGCTCTGAGCAATTGCTGGACGTTTGCAATTTCTCAGCTCGTGTCTACGAGACGGAAAGAGAAGGACCGTGACGTTTGGTGCGTATAGAAGCGCAAAGCCCCAGTGTTGCTGCGCCTGTGAAAGCGCTTCCAAGGAAGGGTGCTGGCTAGCAAGAGCTTTCAGTGCTGGCACTTTTCATCTCTGAGCAATTGCTGGACGTTTGCAATTTCTCACCTGAGCTCTCTTTAGAGTGCGCGAGAGGATGAGCAGAAGATGAGGTGGCTAGAGAAGCCCAGAGCCCCAGTGTTCTTAGGCCTACAAAAGCGCTTCCAAGGAAGGGTGCTGGCTAGCAACAGCTTTCAGTGCTGGCACTTTTCAGCTCTGAGCAATTGCTCGACGTTTGCAATTTCTCAGCTCGTGTCTACGAGACGGAAAGAGAAGGACCGTGACCTTTGGTGCGTATAGAAGCGCAAAGCACCAGTGTTGCTGCGCCTGTGAAAGCGCTTCCAAGGAAGGGTGCTGGCTAGCAACAGCTTTCAGTGCTGGCACTTTTCATCTCTGAGCAATTGCTCGACGTTTGCAATTTCTCACCTGAGCTCTCTTTAGAGTGCGCGAGAGGATGAGCAGAAGATGAGGTGGCTAGAGAAGCCCAGAGCCCCAGTGTTCTTAGGCCTACAAAAGCGCTTCCAAGGAAGGGTGCTGGCTAGCAACAGCTTTCAGTGCTGGCACTTTTCAGCTCTGAGCAATTGCTCGACGTTTGCAATTTCTCAGCTCATGTCTATGAGTCGGAAAGAGAATGACCGTGACGTTTGGTGGCTAGAGAAGCGCAAAGCCACAGTGTTACTGCGCCTGTAAAGCGCTTCCAAGGAAGGGTGCTGGCTAGCAACAGCTTTCAGTGCTGGCACATTTCATCTCTGAGCAATTGCTCGACGTTTGCAATTTCTCACCTGAGCTCTCTTTAGAGTGCGCGAGAGGATGAGCAGAAGATGAGTTGGCTAGAGAAGCCCAGAGCCCCAGTGTTCTTAGGCCTACAAAAGCGCTTCCAAGGAAGGGTGCTGGCTAGCAACAGCTTTCAGTGCTGGCACTTTTCATCTCTGAGCAATTGCTGGACGTTTGCAATTTCTCAGCTCGTGTCTACCGACGGAAACAGAATGACCGTGACGTTTGGTGCGTATAGAAGCGCAAAGCCCCAGTGTTGCTGCGCCTGTGAAAGCGCTTCCAAGGAAGGGTGCTGGCTAGCAACAGCTTTCAGTGCTGGCACTTTTCTTCTCTGAGCATTTGCTCGACGTTTGCAATTTCTCACCTGAGCTCTCTTTAGAGTGCGCGAGAGGATGAGCAGAAGATGAGGTGGCTAGAGAAGCCCAGAGCCCCAGTGTTCTTAGGCCTACAAAAGCGCTTCCAAGGAAGGGTGCTGGCTAGCAACAGCTTTCAGTGCTGGCACTTTTCATCTCTGAGCAATTGCTCGACGTTTGCAATTTCTCAGCTCGTGTCTACCGACGGAAAGAGAAGGACCGTGACGTTTGGTGGCTAGAGAAGCGCAAAGCCCCAGTGTTACTGCGCCTGTAAAGCGCTTCCAAGGAAGGGTGCTGGCTAGCAACAGCTTTCAGTGCTGGCACTTTTCAGCTCTGAGCAATTGCTCGACGTTTGCAATTTCTCAGCTCGTGTCTACGAGACGGAAAGAGAATGACCGTGACGTTTGGTGCGTATAGAAGCGCAAAGCCCCAGTGTTGCTGCGCCTGTGAAAGCGCTTCCAAGGAAGGGTGCTGGCTAGCAAGAGCTTTCAGTGCTGGCACTTTTCATCTCTGAGCAATTGCTGGACGTTTGCAATTTCTCACCTGAGCTCTCTTTAGAGTGCGCGAGAGGATGAGCAGAAGATGAGGTGGCTAGAGAAGCCCAGAGCCCCAGTGTTCTTAGGCCTACAAAAGCGCTTCCAAGGAAGGGTGCTGGCTAGCAACAGCTTTCAGTGCTGGCACTTTTCATCTCTGAGCAATTGCTCGACGTTTGCAATTTCTCAGCTCGTGTCTATGAGACGGAAAGAGAATGACCGTGACGTTTGGTGGCTAGAGAAGCGCAAAGCCCCAGTGTTGCTGCGCCTGTGAAAGCGCTTCCAAGGAAGGGTGCTGGCTAGCAAGAGCTTTCAGTGCTGGCACTTTTCAGCTCTGAGCAATTGCTCGACGTTTGCAATTTCTCAGCTCGTGTCTACCGACGGAAAGAGAAGGACCGTGACGTTTGGTGGCTAGAGAAGCGCAAAGCCCCAGTGTTGCTGCGCCTGTAAAGCGCTTCCAAGGAAGGGTGCTGGCTAGCAACAGCTTTCAGTGCTGGCACTTTTCATCTCTGAGCAATTGCTCGACGTTTGCAATTTCTCAGCTCGTGTCTACGAGACGGAAAGAGAAGGACCGTGACGTTTGGTGCGTATAGAAGCGCAAAGCCCCAGTGTTGCTGCGCCTGTGAAAGCGCTTCCAAGGAAGGGTGCTGGCTAGCAAGAGCTTTCAGTGCTGGCACTTTTCATCTCTGAGCAATTGCTGGACGTTTGCAATTTCTCACCTGAGCTCTCTTTAGAGTGCGCGAGAGGATGAGCAGAAGATGAGGTGGCTAGAGAAGCCCAGAGCCCCAGTGTTCTTAGGCCTACAAAAGCGCTTCCAAGGAAGGGTGCTGGCTAGCAACAGCTTTCAGTGCTGGCACTTTTCAGCTCTGAGCAATTGCTGGACGTTTGCAATTTCTCAGCTCATGTCTACGAGACGGAAAGAGAAGGACCGTGACGTTTGGTGGCTAGAGAAGCGCAAAGCCCCAGTGTTACTGCGCCTGTGAAAGCGCTTCCAAGGAAGGGTGCTGGCTAGCAACAGCTTTCAGTGCTGGCACTTTTCTTCTCTGAGCATTTGCTCAACGTTTGCAATTTCTCACCTGAGCTCTCTTTAGAGTGCGCGAGAGGATGAGCAGAAGATGAGGTGGCTAGAGAAGCCCAGAGCCCCAGTGTTCTTAGGCCTACAAAAGCGCTTCCAAGGAAGGGTGCTGGCTAGCAACAGCTTTCAGTGCTGGCACTTTTCATCTCTGAGCAATTGCTCGACGTTTGCAATTTCTCAGCTCGTGTCTACGAGACGGAAAGAGAAGGACCGTGACCTTTGGTGGGTAGAGAAGCGCAAAGCCCCAGTGTTACTGCGCCTGTGAAAGCGCTTCCAAGGAAGGGTGCTGGCTAGCAACAGCTTTCAGTGCTGGCACTTTTCATCTCTGAGCAATTGCTCGACGTTTGCAATTTCTCAGCTCGTGTCTACGAGATGGAGAGATAGTGACTGTGACGTTTGGTGGGTAGAGAAGTGCAAAGCCCCAGTGTTACTGCGCCTGTGAAAGCGCTTCCAAGGAAGGGTGCTGGCTAGCAACAGCTTTCAGTGCTGGCACTTTTCATCTCTGAGCAATTGCTCGAAGTTTGCAATTTCTCACCTGAGCTCTCTTTAGAGTGCGCGAGAGGATGAGCAGAAGATGAGGTGGCTAGAGAAGCCCAGAGCCCCAGTGTTCTTAGGCCTACAAAAGCGCTTCCAAGGAAGGGTGCTGGCTAGCAACAGCTTTCAGTGCTGGCACTTTTAATCTCTGAGCAATTGCTGGACGTTTGCAATTTCTCAGCTCGTGTCTACCGACGGAAAGAGAAGGACCGTGACGTTTGGTGGCTAGAGAAGCGCAAAGCCCCAGTGTTACTGCGCCTGTAAAGCGCTTCCAAGGAAGGGTGCTGGCTAGCAACAGCTTTCAGTGCTGGCACTTTTCAGCTCTGAGCAATTGCTCGACGTTTGCAATTTCTCAGCTCGTGTCTACGAGACGGAAAGAGAAGGACCGTGACCTTTGGTGCGTATAGAAGCGCAAAGCCCCAGTGTTGCTGCGCCTGTGAAAGCGCTTCCAAGGAAGGGTGCTGGCTAGCAACAGCTTTCAGTGCTGGCACTTTTCATCTCTGAGCAATTGCTCGACGTTTGCAATTTCTCACCTGAGCTCTCTTTAGAGTGCGCGAGAGGATGAGCAGAAGATGAGGTGGCTAGAGAAGCCCAGAGCCCCAGTGTTCTTAGGCCTACAAAAGCGCTTCCAAGGAAGGGTGCTGGCTAGCAACAGCTTTCAGTGCTGGCACTTTTCAGCTCTGAGCAATTGCTCGACGTTTGCAATTTCTCAGCTCATGTCTATGAGTCGGAAAGAGAATGACCGTGACGTTTGGTGGCTAGAGAAGCGCAAAGCCACAGTGTTACTGCGCCTGTAAAGCGCTTCCAAGGAAGGGTGCTGGCTAGCAACAGCTTTCAGTGCTGGCACTTTTCATCTCTGAGCAATTGCTCGACGTTTGCAATTTCTCACCTGAGCTCTCTTTAGAGTGCGCGAGAGGATGAGCAGAAGATGAGTTGGCTAGAGAAGCCCAGAGCCCCAGTGTTCTTAGGCCTACAAAAGCGCTTCCAAGGAAGGGTGCTGGCTAGCAACAGCTTTCAGTGCTGGCACTTTTCATCTCTGAGCAATTGCTGGACGTTTGCAATTTCTCAGCTCGTGTCTACCGACGGAAACAGAATGACCGTGACGTTTGGTGCGTATAGAAGCGCAAAGCCCCAGTGTTGCTGCGCCTGTGAAAGCGCTTCCAAGGAAGGGTGCTGGCTAGCAACAGCTTTCAGTGCTGGCACTTTTCTTCTCTGAGCATTTGCTCGACGTTTGCAATTTCTCACCTGAGCTCTCTTTAGAGTGCGCGAGAGGATGAGCAGAAGATGAGGTGGCTAGAGAAGCCCAGAGCCCCAGTGTTCTTAGGCCTACAAAAGCGCTTCCAAGGAAGGGTGCTGGCTAGCAACAGCTTTCAGTGCTGGCACTTTTCATCTCTGAGCAATTGCTCGACGTTTGCAATTTCTCAGCTCGTGTCTACCGACGGAAAGAGAAGGACCGTGACGTTTGGTGGCTAGAGAAGCGCAAAGCCCCAGTGTTACTGCGCCTGTAAAGCGCTTCCAAGGAAGGGTGCTGGCTAGCAACAGCTTTCAGTGCTGGCACTTTTCATCTCTGAGCAATTGCTCGACGTTTGCAATTTCTCAGCTCGTGTCTACGAGACGGAAAGAGAATGACCGTGACGTTTGGTGCGTATAGAAGCGCAAAGCCCCAGTGTTGCTGCGCCTGTGAAAGCGCTTCCAAGGAAGGGTGCTGGCTAGCAAGAGCTTTCAGTGCTGGCACTTTTCATCTCTGAGCAATTGCTGGACGTTTGCAATTTCTCACCTGAGCTCTCTTTAGAGTGCGCGAGAGGATGAGCAGAAGATGAGGTGGCTAGAGAAGCCCAGAGCCCCAGTGTTCTTAGGCCTACAAAAGCGCTTCCAAGGAAGGGTGCTGGCTAGCAACAGCTTTCAGTGCTGGCACTTTTCAGCTCTGAGCAATTGCTGGACGTTTGCAATTTCTCAGCTCATGTCTATGAGACGGAAAGAGAAGGACCGTGACGTTTGGTGGCTAGAGAAGCGCAAAGCCACAGTGTTACTGCGCCTGTAAAGCGCTTCCAAGGAAGGGTGCTGGCTAGCAACAGCTTTCAGTGCTGGCACTTTTCATCTCTGAGCAATTGCTCGACGTTTGCAATTTCTCAGCTCATGTCTACGAGACGGAAAGAGAAGGACCGTGACGTTTGGTGCGTATAGAAGCGCAAAGCCCCAGTGTTGCTGAGCCTGTGAAAGCCCTTCCAAGGAAGGGTGCTGGCTAGCAACAGCTTTCAGTGCTGGCACTTTTCATCTCTGAGCAATTGCTGGACGTTTGCAATTTCTCCCCTGAGCTCTCTTTAGAGTGCGCGAGAGGATGAGCAGAAGATGAGGTGGCTAGAGAAGCCCAGAGCCCCAGTGTTCTTAGGCCTACAAAAGCGCTTCCAAGGAAGGGTGCTGGCTAGCAACAGCTTTCAGTGCTGGCACTTTTCAGCTCTGAGCAATTGCTGGACGTTTGCAATTTCTCAGCTCGTGTCTACCGACGGAAAGAGAATGACCGTGACGTTTGGTGCGTATAGAAGCGCAAAGCCCCAGTGTTGCTGCGCCTGTGAAAGCGCTTCCAAGGAAGGGTGCTGGCTAGCAAGAGCTTTCAGTGCTGGCACTTTTCATCTCTGAGCAATTGCTGGACGTTTGCAATTTCTCACCTGAGCTCTCTTTAGAGTGCGCGAGAGGATGAGCAGAAGATGAGGTGGCTAGAGAAGCCCAGAGCCCCAGTGTTCTTAGGCCTACAAAAGCACTTCCAAGGAAGGGTGCTGGCTAGCAACAGCTTTCAGTGCTGGCACTTTTCATCTCTGAGCAATTGCTGGACGTTTGCAATTTCTCAGCTCAT
Organism: Sarcoramphus papa; assembly: GCA_037962945.1. Taxonomy (NCBI): domain Eukaryota; kingdom Metazoa; phylum Chordata; class Aves; order Accipitriformes; family Cathartidae; genus Sarcoramphus; species Sarcoramphus papa. The sequence goes on along the minus strand of JBBMRM010000084.1, from coordinate 3,298,136 downwards.
GTCTACGAGACGGAAAGAGAAGGACCGTGACGTTTGGTGGGTAGAGAAGCGCAAAGCCCCAGTGTTACTGCACCTGTGAAAGCGCTTCCAAGGAAGGGTGCTGGCTAGCAACAGCTTTCAGTGCTGGCACTTTTCAGCTCTGAGCAATTGCTCGACGTTTGCAATTTCTCAGCTCGTGTCTATGAGACGGAGAGATAGTGACTGTGACGTTTGGTGGCTAGAGAAGCGCAAAGCCACAGTGTTACTGCGCCTGTGAAAGCGCTTCCAAGGAAGGGTGCTGGCTAGCAACAGCTTTCAGTGCTGGCACTTTTCATCTCTGAGCAATTGCTCGACGATTGCAATTTCTCACCTGAGCTCTCTTCAGAGTGCGCGAGAGGATGAGCAGAAGATGAGGTGGCTAGAGAAGCCCAGAGCCCCAGTGTTCTTAGGCCTACAAAAGCGCTTCCAAGGAAGGGTGCTGCCTAGCAACAGCTTTCAGTGCTGGCACTTTTCATCTCTGAGCAATTGCTCGACGTTTGCAATTTCTCAGCTCGTGTCTACGAGACGGAAAGAGAAGGACCGTGACGTTTGGTGGCTAGAGAAGCGCAAAGCCCCAGTGTTGCTGCGCCTGTGAAAGCGCTTCCAAGGAAGGGTGCTGGCTAGCAACAGCTTTCAGTGCTGGCACTTTTCATCTCTGAGCAATTGCTGGACGTTTGCAATTTCTCAGCTCGTGTCTACGAGACGGAAAGAGAAGGACCGTGACGTTTGGTGGCTAGAGAAGCGCAAAGCCACAGTGTTACTGCGCCTGTAAAGCGCTTCCAAGGAAGGGTGCTGGCTAGCAAGAGCTTTCAGTGCTGGCACTTTTCATCTCTGAGCAATTGCTCGACGTTTGCAATTTCTCAGCTCGTGTCTACGAGACGGAAAGAGAAGGACCGTGACGTTTGGTGGGTAGAGAAGCGCAAAGCCCCAGTGTTGCTGCGCCTGTGAAAGCGCTTCCAAGGAAGGGTGCTGGCTAGCAAGAGCTTTCAGTGCTGGCACTTTTCATCTCTGAGCAATTGCTGGACGTTTGCAATTTCTCACCTGAGCTCTCTTTAGAGTGCGCGAGAGGATGAGCAGAAGATGAGGTGGCTAGAGAAGCCCACAGCCCCAGTGTTCTTAGGCCTACAAAAGCGCTTCCAAGGAAGGGGGCTGGCTAGCAACAGCTTTCAGTGCTGGCACTTTTCATCTCTGAGCAATTGCTCGACGTTTGCAATTTCTCAGCTCGTGTCTATGAGACGGAAAGAGAATGACCGTGACGTTTGGTGGCTAGAGAAGCGCAAAGCCCCAGTGTTGCTGCGCCTGTGAAAGCGCTTCCAAGGAAGGGTGCTGGCTAGCAAGAGCTTTCAGTGCTGGCACTTTTCAGCTCTGAGCAATTGCTCGACGTTTGCAATTTCTCAGCTCGTGTCTACCGACGGAAAGAGAAGGACCGTGACGTTTGGTGGCTAGAGAAGCGCAAAGCCCCAGTGTTGCTGCGCCTGTAAAGCGCTTCCAAGGAAGGGTGCTGGCTAGCAACAGCTTTCAGTGCTGGCACTTTTCAGCTCTGAGCAATTGCTCGACGTTTGCAATTTCTCAGCTCGTGTCTACGAGACGGAAAGAGAAGGTCCGTGACGTTTGCTGCGTATAGAAGCGCAAAGCCCCAGTGTTGCTGCGCCTGTGAAAGCGCTTCCAAGGAAGGGTGCTGGCTAGCAACAGCTTTCAGTGCTGGCACTTTTCATCTCTGAGCAATTGCTGGACGTTTGCAATTTCTCACCTGAGCTCTCTTTAGAGTGCGCGAGAGGATGAGCAGAAGATGAGGTGGCTAGAGAAGCCCAGAGCCCCAGTGTTCTTAGGCCTACAAAAGCGCTTCCAAGGAAGGGTGCTGGCTAGCAACAGCTTTCAGTGCTGGCACTTTTCATCTCTGAGCAATTGCTGGACGTTTGCAATTTCTCAGCTCATGTCTACGAGACGGAAAGAGAAGGACCGTGACGTTTGGTGGGTAGAGAAGCGCAAAGCCCCAGTGTTACTGCGCCTGTGAAAGCGCTTCCAAGGAAGGGTGCTGGCTAGCAAGAGCTTTCAGTGCTGGCACTTTTCATCTCTGAGCAATTGCTCGACGTTTGCAATTTCTCAGCTCATGTCTACGAGACGGAAAGAGAAGGACCGTGACGTTTGGTGGGTAGAGAAGCGCAAAGCCCCAGTGTTACTGCGCCTGTGTCGTGGTTTAACCCCAGCCAGCAACTAAGCACCACGCAGCCGCTTCCCCCTTCCCCCTCCCAGTGAGGTGAGGAGGAGGAAAGAGGGGGGAAAAAAAAAGTAAAACTCGTGGGTTGAGATAAGAACAGTTTAATAACTAAAGTAAAATATAATACTAACAATAGTAATAATGAAATATAATAATAATAATAGTAATGAAAAGGAATATAACAAAAAAGGAAGGGGAGGAAGGGGGAAAAAAAAACCAAACAAACAAACGCAAAAAAAAAAACCAAAAAAAACCCAAAAAAACACCAGTGATGCACAATGCAATTGCTCACCACCCGCTGACCGATGCCCAGTTAGTTCCCGAGCCACGATCCGCGCCGCCCGGCCAACTCCCCCCTGTTTATATACTGGGCATGACGTTCCATGGTATGGAATACCCCTTTGGCTAGTTCAAGTCAGCTGCCCCGGCTCTGCTCCCTCCCAGCTTCTTGCACACCTGCTTGCTGGCAGAGCACGGGAAACTGAAAAGTCCTTGGCTGAAGATAAGCGCTACTTAGCAACAACTAAAACATCGGAGTGTTATCAACATCATTCTCACACTAAATCCAAAACACAGCACTGTAGCAGCTACTAAGAAGAAAGTTAACTCTGTCCCAGCTGAAACCAGGACAACATCCACCCCTTATTCTATACCATTTACGTTATGCCCAGATCCCACACTTTCCAATACATTTCCAATTAATCACCATCACCTTTCCTATCTTTTAATATATACATATAGATATCATTCCCGCAGTCTATAGGCCATCTCTATCAAATGTCTGTTGAGTTCATTCAGTCCATGACTTTGAGCTCCATCTATCGTCTGCACAGTCTGTCTGGGCAGGAGGGATGATGCAAAGTCCGCTCAGTCGGCAGAACAGGATTGGGCTTCGGTGTGATGTGGCAGGCAGGTGACATTGGGCGCAGCAGGAGGATGGTGTGTGGTGTCGGATTGTTGCATGCTGAGGTCAGTCCTGGTTCCATCACTACTGCATTTCACTCAGTTTTGTCAAAGTTCATTCTTCATTAATCTAAGTAATTCTTACTGTAATACCATTAATATAGCACATAACAGTTATAATAATGATGACATACAGTGGCAGGATTATATAGCATACAATTTAATCTATTGGCTGTTCTCACCTAAAATCAAATCCCCTTGAGGCACACATCGGACTTCCCCATCCTTCCGCATCACCCACCAAGTGCACCCAGGCCCTTGAGCAAAAGCAATCCCACGAATGGGTTTGCCTTTGCCTGAGGCAGGAGTAACCCAAACTGTTTTTCCTAGCATATTTTTTATGTGCACTACAGGGACTTTATCCCCTTCTACAGTAGGTAAAAGTTCTGATTGGGCAGGGCCAGCTCGATTGGCAGATCCTCTAGTGTTGACTAACCAGGTGGCCTTTGCTAGATGTGTATCCCAATGTTTGAAAGTCCCACCACCCATTGCTCTCAGTGTAGTCTTTAACAGTCCGTTGTATCGCTCGATTTTTCCGGAGGCTGGTGCATGATAGGGGATGTGATACACCCACTCAATGCCATGCTCTTTGGCCCAGGTGTCTATAAGATTGTTCCGGAAATGAGTCCCGTTGTCTGACTCAATTCTTTCTGGGGTACAATGTCGCCACAAGATTTGCTTCTCAAGGCCCAGGATAGTGTTCCGGGCAGTGGCATGGGGCACGGGATATGTTTCCAGCCAGCCGGTGGTTGCTTCCACCATTGTAAGCACATAGCGCTTACCTTGGCGGGTTTGTGGGAGTGTGATATAGTCAATCTGCCAGGCCTCCCCATATTTATATTTCAGCCATCGTCCTCCATACCAAAGAGGCTTTAACCGTTTGGCTTGCTTAATTGCAGCGCATGTTTCACATTCATGGATGACCTGTGCGATAGTGTCCATGGTCAGGTCCACCCCTCGATCGCGAGCCCATCTATATGTTGCATCTCTTCCCTGATGGCCTGAGGTGTCATGGGCCCACCGAGCCATGAATAATTCACCCTTATGCTGCCAATCCAGATCTACCTGAGCTACTTCAATCCTAGCAGCCTTGTCTACCTGTTGATTGTTTTGATGTTCTTCAGTGGCCCGGCTCTTAGGTACGTGGGCATCTACATGACGTACTTTCACAACCAGATTCTCTAGCCGGGCAGCAATATCTTGCCACAATGCAGCAGCCCAGATGGGTTTACCTCTGCGTTGCCAATTACTCCGCTTCCATTGCTGCAACCACCCCCACAGAGCATTTGCCACCATCCATGAGTCAGTATAGAGATAAAGTATTGGCCATTTTTCTCGTTCAGCAATGTCTAAAGCCAGCTGGATGGCTTTCACCTCTGCAAACTGACTTGATTCACCTTCTCCTTCTGCAGTTTCTGCAACTTGTCGTATAGGACTCCATACAGCCGCCTTCCACCTCCGATGCTTTCCTACAATGCGACAGGACCCATCAGTGAACAGGGCATATTGCCTCTCATTTTCTGGCAGTTTATTATACATTGGGGCCTCTTCAGCACGTGTTACCTCCTCCTCTGGTGATATTCCAAAATCTTTGCCTTCTGGCCAATCTGTGATCACTTCCAGAATTCCTGGGCGACTGGGGTTTCCTATTCGACTTCGTTGTGTGATCAGTGCAATCCACTTACTCCACGTACCATCAGTTGCATGATGTGTAGAAGGGACCTTCCCTTTGAACATCCAGCCTAGCACCGGCAGTCGAGGTGCTAATAGGAGCTGTGTTTCAGTACCAACCACTTCTGAAGCAGCTCGAACTCCTTCATATGCTGCTAATATCTCCTTTTCAGTTGGAGTATAGCGGGCCTCAGATCCTCGATATCCCCGACTCCAAAACCCTAGAGGTCGACCTCGGGTCTCCCCTGGTGCTTTCTGCCAGAGACTCCACGTAGGGCCATTCTCCCCGGCTGCGGTGTAGAGCACATTTTTAACATCTGGTCCTGCCCGGACTGGCCCAAGGGCTACTGCATGAACTATCTCCCGTTTAATCTGTTCAAAGGCTTGTTGTTGCTCAGGGCCCCATTTAAAATCATTCTTCTTCCGGGTCACTTGATAGAGAGGGCTTACAATCATACTATAATTTGGAATATGCATTCTCCAAAAACCTACAACACCTAAGAAAGCTTGCGTTTCCTGTTTACTAGTTGGTGGAGACATAGCTGCTATTTTGTTGATCACATCCATTGGGATGTGACGACGTCCATCTTGCCATTTTATTCCTAAAAATTGAATCTCCTGTGCAGGTCCCTTCACCTTACTCTGTTTTATGGCAAAACCGGCTTTCAGAAGAATTTGGATTATTTTCTCCCCTTTCTCAAAAACTTCTTCTGCTGTGTTGCCCCATACGATGATGTCATCAATGTACTGCAGGTGTTCTGGAGCTCCACCTTTTTCCAGTGCATTTTGGATTAGTCCGTGGCAAATGGTGGGGCTGTGTTTCCACCCCTGGGGCAGTCGATTCCAGGTGTACTGGACGCCCCTCCAAGTGAAAGCAAACTGTGGCCGGCACTCTGCTGCCAAAGGGATTGAGAAAAATGCATTGGCAATATCAATTGTGGCGTACCACTTGGCTGCTTTTGACTCCAGTTCATATTGAAGTTCTAGCATATCTGGCACAGCAGCACTCAGCGGTGGTGTGACTTCATTCAGGCCACGATAGTCTACTGTTAGTCTCCATTCTCCATTAGACTTTCGCACTGGCCATATGGGGCTGTTAAAGGGTGAGCGAGTTCTGCTGATCACTCCTTGGCTCTCCAGTTGACGAATCAGCGTATGGATGGGAATCAGGGAGTCTCGGTTGGTGCGATATTGCCGCCGGTGCACCGTTGTGGTAGCGATCGGCACCTGTTGTTCTTCAACCTTCAGCAACCCCACAACCGAAGGGTCAACAGAGAGACCAGGCAAGGTGGACAACTGTTCAATTCCCTCTGTCTCCAAGGCAGCTATACCAAAAGCCCACCGATACCCCCTTGGGTCTTTAAAATACCCTCTCCTGAGATAGTCTATGCCAAGGATGCATGGGGCCTCTGGGCCAGTCACAATGGGGTGTTTCTGCCACTCATTCCCAGTTAGGCTTATTTCAGCCTCCAATACTGTTGAGATCCCCCTGTCACCCCAGAGATACAGATGGGTTCTGCCCCTTTATAACTTGATGGCATTAGAGTACACTGTGCACCGGTATCCACTAGAGCCTTATACTCCTGTGGGTGTGATGTGCCAGGCCATCGAATCCACACAGTCCAATAAACCCGGTTGTCCCTTTCCTCCACCTGGCTGGAGGCAGGGCCCCTCTAATCCTGGTCAGAGTATTTATTACTCACTTCTTGTAAAAATGACTTAGAGGTCCCTTCAAGAGGGTCAGAAGCCCTTCTACTTTGTCTGGAAACCGGAGCGGTATCTTTCCTGGAAGAATCCGCTTTCCTGGTTGTTTTTCCTTTCAATTCACGTACCCGTGCATCTAGGACCGAGGTAGGTTTTCTATCCCACTTCCTCATGTCCTCTCCGTGGTCACGCAGGTAAAACCACAGGGTACCCCGTGGTGTATACCTTCTATATTCTCTCTCTTGATCAGAGGAATGCTCACTCCTAATAGCTGAGATATTGGTCTGTGCAGGTGGGGAGTAGGAGGTTTTGATCAGTTCGATCAGTTCTTCGGACTTTTCGGACAGTTTTTCCACAGCCGAGACACAGGCTCGTAGGGATGAAGAGAGATTTTCTTCATATTGCCGGAGTTGGCGAGCCATTTCATCCACTGTCGGTGCCTCTTCGTCTTTCCAAGTTAGTACTGCCAATGGGTTGGCATACGATGATGGTGCGCTCCGTACAAACTTCCGCCACATGGGTCGTGTGCATTGAACTTCATCTGGATCTCTGGGTAATTGTAAACTGTCCGGGTCATAATAAATCATCTCTAGCACGGCTAATTCCCTCAGGTACTGAATACCTCTTTCCATGGTAGTCCACTTGCCTGGTTGACATATAACATCTTCCTTGAAGGGGTACCTTTCCTTCACACTTGACAGGAGTCGCCTCCAGAGGCTGAGGGCTTGTGTCCCTTTTCCAATCGCCTTATCAATGCCACCTTCCCTAGCAAGTGATCCCAGCTGCTTGGCTTCCTTACCCTCTAATTCCAGGCTACTAGCCCCATTGTCCCAGCATCGGAGCAGCCAGGTGATAATGTGCTCACCTGGACGACGGCTGAAATCTTTTCGCATATCCCGCAGCTCACTCAGGGATAGAGATCGGGTGATTACTTCTGGTTCTGCCTCTTCCTCCTGTTCTCGTGATGGCCCTGGTTCATCTTCATCCTTCGCTAAACGAACGGATTTTTTTGTATATTTCTTCTTCTGTATAGGAGCGACTGATACTGGCACAGATTGGTTCTCTGGTTCAGCTGCAGTGCCCGTCACAGGCGTTGCAGTAACTGTAGTACCTGTTGCCGGGGCCGGAGAGGCTGCAGTGTCTGTCACGGGGGTCGAAGTGGGCGCAGTGTCTGTCACGGGGGTCGAAGTGGCTGCAGCGTCTGTCGCTGGGGCTGGAGGGGCTGCAGTGGCTGTCATCTTGTTGTCAGATCCAGAGACCTTGGCTTCCCCTTGAATAATGTTAAACAGAGCTCGGTAGGCATGAGCCAGGCCCCAGCACATTGCAGTGATTTGTGTCTCCCTGGAATTGTCGGGGTGACAGCATACTTTTTCCAAATGTTCTACTAGTTTTTCAGGATTCTGCACTTGTTCAAGGGTGAAGTTCCAAAACACTGGAGTTCCCCACCGTCCTAGGCATTTACTCATGCTACCCCACACACCCTGCCACTCATAACTCTGCAGCTTTGGGGCAGATCTTTTTGGGGCAGATCTCCTAAATAGTTGTTTAACCCTAAACAACGCCTGAACCACATTCAGGAACAAGCTAGTTCCTAGCAATAGAACCATGTTAGTTTCAACATTCCAAAGATATTCAAAATTTTCAAAATTCTCAAACACTACTGTAATTAGCCTGGAGGAGGAGGGGAAGGTGAAGGAAGGTGTCTCCCCCGTAGATTGGCTCTCCGAGGAGAAAAGGTAAAGGGTGTAATTATTAACAGTTTCCGCTAGATAGCTCCCGAAGTACGGAGATAACGGCAATGCTGAGTACAAATACCGGATTAGTCCCACGACCGATAATTTTATCGTACCATAAACCAGTGTTACATAGTAAAGCAAAGCGAAAACCTTAATCCACCTCACCTTATGGGTGATAAGCAGCAGCACAGGGACTATATACGGCAAGTGAGGTGATACATAACAAAACTCTAAGAACGAACGCCACAACTCTAAGAGCCAATAACCCAACATTGTGACCGGCGACCACTAAACTAATACAATACAACAAATAACAAATTCGTTTTAACACGCTCTGGTCAGATCTGTTGTTATCTCAACCCTTTACGCCCCACGTTGGGCGCCAAAAACTGTCGTGGTTTAACCCCAGCCAGCAACTAAGCACCACGCAGCCGCTTCCCCCTTCCCCCTCCCAGTGAGGTGAGGAGGAGGAAAGAGGGGGGAAAAAAAAAGTAAAACTCGTGGGTTGAGATAAGAACAGTTTAATAACTAAAGTAAAATATAATACTAACAATAGTAATAATGAAATATAATAATAATAATAGTAATGAAAAGGAATATAACAAAAAAGGAAGGGGAGGAAGGGGAAAAAAAAACCAAACAAACAAACGCAAAAAAAAAAACCAAAAAAAACCCAAAAAAACACCAGTGATGCACAATGCAATTGCTCACCACCCGCTGACCGATGCCCAGTTAGTTCCCGAGCCACGATCCGCGCCGCCCGGCCAACTCCCCCCTGTTTATATACTGGGCATGACGTTCCATGGTATGGAATACCCCTTTGGCTAGTTCAAGTCAGCTGCCCCGGCTCTGCTCCCTCCCAGCTTCTTGCACACCTGCTTGCTGGCAGAGCACGGGAAACTGAAAAGTCCTTGGCTGAAGATAAGCGCTACTTAGCAACAACTAAAACATCGGAGTGTTATCAACATCATTCTCACACTAAATCCAAAACACAGCACTGTAGCAGCTACTAAGAAGAAAGTTAACTCTGTCCCAGCTGAAACCAGGACAGCCTGTGAAAGCGCTTCCAAGGAAGGGTGCTGGCTAGCAACAGCTTTCAGTGCTGGCACTTTTCAGCTCTGAGCAATTGCTCGACGTTTGCAATTTCTCAGCTCGTGTCTACGAGACGGAAAGAGAAGGACCGTGACGTTTGGTGCGTATAGAAGCGCAAAGCCCCAGTGTTGCTGCGCCTGTGAAAGCGCTTCCAAGGAAGGGTGCTGGCTAGCAAGAGCTTTCAGTGCTGGCACTTTTCATCTCTGAGCAATTGCTGGACGTTTGCAATTTCTCACCTGAGCTCTCTTTAGAGTGCGCGAGAGGATGAGCAGAAGATGAGGTGGCTAGAGAAGCCCAGAGCCCCAGTGTTCTTAGGCCTACAAAAGGGCTTCCAAGGAAGGGTGCTGGCTAGCAACAGCTTTCAGTGCTGGCACTTTTCATCTCTGAGCAATTGCTGGACGTTTGCAATTTCTCAGCTCATGTCTACGAGACGGAAAGAGAAGGACCGTGACGTTTGGTGGGTAGAGAAGCGCAAAGCCCCAGTGTTACTGCGCCTGTGAAAGCGCTTCCAAGGAAGGGTGCTGGCTAGCAAGAGCTTTCAGTGCTGGCACTTTTCATCTCTGAGCAATTGCTCGACGTTTGCAATTTCTCAGCTCGTGTCTACGAGACGGAAAGAGAAGGACCGTGACGTTTGGTGGGTAGAGAAGCGCAAAGCCCCAGTGTTACTGCGCCTGTGAAAGCGCTTCCAAGGAAGGGTGCTGGCTAGCAACAGCTTTCAGTGCTGGCACTTTTCATCTCTGAGCAATTGCTCGACGTTTGCAATTTCTCACCTGAGCTCTCTTCAGAGTGCGCGAGAGGATGAGCAGAAGTTTAGGTGGCTAGAGAAGCCCAGAGCCCCAGTGTTCTTAGGCCTACAAAAGCGCTTCCAAGGAAGGGTGCTGGCTAGCAACAGCTTTCAGTGCTGGCACTTTTCATCTCTGAGCAATTGCTCGACGTTTGCAATTTCTCAGCTCGTGTCTATGAGACGGAAAGAGAATGACCGTGACGTTTGGTGGCTAGAGAAGCGCAAAGCCCCAGTGTTGCTGCGCCTGTGAAAGCGCTTCCAAGGAAGGGTGCTGGCTAGCAAGAGCTTTCAGTGCTGGCACTTTTCAGCTCTGAGCAATTGCTCGACGTTTGCAATTTCTCAGCTCGTGTCTACCGACGGAAAGAGAAGGACCGTGACGTTTGGTGGGTAGAGAAGCGCAAAGCCCCAGTGTTGCTGCGCCTGTAAAGCGCTTCCAAGGAAGGGTGCTGGCTAGCAACAGCTTTCAGTGCTGGCACTTTTCAGCTCTGAGCAATTGCTCGACGTTTGCAATTTCTCAGCTCGTGTCTACGAGACGGAAAGAGAAGGACCGTGACGTTTGCTGCGTATAGAAGCGCAAAGCCCCAGTGTTGCTGCGCCTGTGAAAGCGCTTCCAAGGAAGGGTGCTGGCTAGCAAGAGCTTTCAGTGCTGGCACTTTTCATCTCTGAGCAATTGCTGGACGTTTGCAATTTCTCACCTGAGCTCTCTTTAGAGTGCGCGAGAGGATGAGCAGAAGATGAGGTGGCTAGAGAAGCCCAGAGCCCCAGTGTTCTTAGGCCTACAAAAGCGCTTCCAAGGAAGGGTGCTGGCTAGCAACAGCTTTCAGTGCTGGCACTTTTCATCTCTGAGCAATTGCTGGACGTTTGCAATTTCTCAGCTCATGTCTACGAGACGGAAAGAGAAGGACCGTGACGTTTGGTGGGTAGAGAAGCGCAAAGCCCCAGTGTTACTGCGCCTGTGAAAGCGCTTCCAAGGAAGGGTGCTGGCTAGCAAGAGCTTTCAGTGCTGGCACTTTTCATCTCTGAGCAATTGCTCGACGTTTGCAATTTCTCAGCTCGTGTCTACGAGACGGAAAGAGAAGGACCGTGACGTTTGGTGGGTAGAGAAGCGCAAAGCCCCAGTGTTACTGCGCCTGTGAAAGCGCTTCCAAGGAAGGGTGCTGGCTAGCAACAGCTTTCAGTGCTGGCACTTTTCAGCTCTGAGCAATTGCTGGACGTTTGCAATTTCTCAGCTCGTGTCTACGAGACGGAAAGAGAAGGACCGTGACGTTTGGTGCGTATAGAAGCGCAAAGCCCCAGTGTTGCTGAGCCTGTGAAAGCGCTTCCAAGGAAGGGTGCTGGCTAGCAACAGCTTTCAGTGCTGGCACTTTTCATCTCTGAGCAATTGCTGGACGTTTGCAATTTCTCACCTGAGCTCTCTTTAGAGTGCGCGAGAGGATGAGCAGAAGATGAGGTGGCTAGAGAAGCCCAGAGCCCCAGTGTTCTTAGGCCTACAAAAGCGCTTCCAAGGAAGGGTGCTGGCTAGCAACAGCTTTCAGTGCTGGCACTTTTCAGCTCTGAGCAATTGCTGGACGTTTGCAATTTCTCAGCTCATGTCTACGAGACGGAAAGAGAAGGACCGTGACGTTTGGTGGGTAGAGAAGCGCAAAGCCCCAGTGTTACTGCGCCTGTGAAAGCGCTTCCAAGGAAGGGTGCTGGCTAGCAAGAGCTTTCAGTGCTGGCACTTTTCATCTCTGAGCAATTGCTCGACGTTTGCAATTTCTCAGCTCGTGTCTACGAGACGGAAAGAGAAGGACCGTGACGTTTGGTGGGTAGAGAAGCGCAAAGCCCCAGTGTTACTGCGCCTGTGAAAGCGCTTCCAAGGAAGGGTGCTGGCTAGCAACAGCTTTCAGTGCTGGCACTTTTCATCTCTGAGCAATTGCTCGACGTTTGCAATTTCTCACCTGAGCTCTCTTCAGAGTGCGCGAGAGGATGAGCAGAAGTTTAGGTGGCTAGAGAAGCCCAGAGCCCCAGTGTTCTTAGGCCTACAAAAGCGCTTCCAAGGAAGGGTGCTGGCTAGCAACAGCTTTCAGTGCTGGCACTTTTCAGCTCTGAGCAATTGCTCGACGTTTGCAATTTCTCAGCTCGTGTCTACGAGACGGAAAGAGAATGACCGTGACGTTTGGTGGCTACAGAAGCGCAAAGCCCCAGTGTTGCTGCGCCTGTGAAAGCGCTTCCAAGGAAGGGTGCTGGCTAGCAACAGCTTTCAGTGCTGGCACTTTTCAGCTCTGAGCAATTGCTCGACGTTTGCAATTTCTCAGCTCGTGTCTACGAGACGGAAAGAGAAGGACCGTGACGTTTGGTGGGTAGAGAAGCGCAAAGCCCCAGTGTTGCTGCGCCTGTGAAAGCGCTTCCAAGGAAGGGTGCTGGCTAGCAACAGCTTTCAGTGCTGGCACTTTTCATCTCTGAGCAATTGCTGGACGTTTGCAATTTCTCAGCTCGTGTCTACCAACGGAAAGAGAAGGACCGTGACGTTTGGTGGGTAGAGAAGCGCAAAGCCCCAGTGTTGCTGCGCCTGTGAAAGCGCTTCCAAGGAAGGGTGCTGGCTAGCAAGAGCTTTCAGTGCTGGCACTTTTCATCTCTGAGCAATTGCTCGACGTTTGCAATTTCTCACCGGAGCTCTCTTCAGAGTGCGCGAGAGGATGAGCAGAAGATGAGGTGGCTAGAGAAGCCCAGAGCCCCAGTGTTCTTAGGCCTACAAAAGCGCTTCCAAGGAAGGGTGCTGGCTAGCAAGAGCTTTCAGTGCTGGCACTTTTCATCTCTGAGCAATTGCTCGACGTTTGCAATTTCTCAGCTCGTGTCTACGAGACGGAAAGAGAAGGACCGTGACGTTTGGTGCGTATAGAAGCGCAAAGCCCCAGTGTTGCTGCGCCTGTGAAAGCGCTTCCAAGGAAGGGTGCTGGCTAGCAACAGCTTTCAGTGCTGGCACTTTTCATCTCTGAGCAATTGCTCGACGTTTGCAATTTCTCAGCTCGTGTCTACGAGACGGAAAGAGAAGGACCGTGACGTTTGGTGGCTAGAGAAGCGCAAAGCCACAGTGTTACTGCGCCTGTAAAGCGCTTCCAAGGAAGGGTGCTGGCTAGCAACAGCTTTCAGTGCTGGCACTTTTCAGCTCTGAGCAATTGCTCGACGTTTGCAATTTCTCAGCTCATGTCTACGAGACGGAAAGAGAATGACCGTGATGTTTGGTGCGTATAGAAGCGCAAAGCCCCAGTGTTGCTGCGCCTGTGAAAGCGCTTCCAAGGAAGGGTGCTGGCTAGCAAGAGCTTTCAGTGCTGGCACTTTTCATCTCTGAGCAATTGCTCGACGTTTGCAATTTCTCACCTGAGCTCTCTTTAGAGTGCGCGAGAGGATGAGCAGAAGATGAGGTGGCTAGAGAAGCCCAGAGCCCCAGTCTTCTTAGGCCTACAAAAGCGCTTCCAAGGAAGGGGGCTGGCTAGCAACAGCTTTCAGTGCTGGCACTTTTCATCTCTGAGCAATTGCTCGACGTTTGCAATTTCTCACCTGAGCTCTCTTCAGAGTGCGCGAGAGGATGAGCAGAAGTTTAGGTGGCTAGAGAAGCCCAGAGCCCCAGTGTTCTTAGGCCTACAAAAGCGCTTCCAAGGAAGGGTGCTGGCTAGCAACAGCTTTCAGTGCTGGCACTTTTCAGCTCTGAGCAATTGCTCGACGTTTGCAATTTCTCAGCTCGTGTCTACGAGACGGAAAGAGAATGACCGTGACGTTTGGTGGCTACAGAAGCGCAAAGCCCCAGTGTTGCTGCGCCTGTGAAAGCGCTTCCAAGGAAGGGTGCTGGCTAGCAACAGCTTTCAGTGCTGGCACTTTTCAGCTCTGAGCAATTGCTCGACGTTTGCAATTTCTCAGCTCGTGTCTACGAGACGGAAAGAGAAGGACCGTGACGTTTGGTGGGTAGAGAAGCGCAAAGCCCCAGTGTTGCTGCGCCTGTGAAAGCGCTTCCAAGGAAGGGTGCTGGCTAGCAACAGCTTTCAGTGCTGGCACTTTTCATCTCTGAGCAATTGCTGGACGTTTGCAATTTCTCAGCTCGTGTCTACCAACGGAAAGAGAAGGACCGTGACGTTTGGTGGGTAGAGAAGCGCAAAGCCCCAGTGTTGCTGAGCCTGTGAAAGCGCTTCCAAGGAAGGGTGCTGGCTAGCAACAGCTTTCAGTGCTGGCACTTTTCATCTCTGAGCAATTGCTGGACGTTTGCAATTTCTCACCTGAGCTCTCTTTAGAGTGCGCGAGAGGATGAGCAGAAGATGAGGTGGCTAGAGAAGCCCAGAGCCCCAGTCTTCTTAGGCCTACAAAAGCGCTTCCAAGGAAGGGTGCTGGCTAGCAACAGCTTTCAGTGCTGGCACTTTTCAGCTCTGAGCAATTGCTGGACGTTTGCAATTTCTCAGCTCATGTCTACGAGACGGAAAGAGAAGGACCGTGACGTTTGGTGGGTAGAGAAGCGCAAAGCCCCAGTGTTACTGCGCCTGTGAAAGCGCTTCCAAGGAAGGGTGCTGGCTAGCAACAGCTTTCAGTGCTGGCACTTTTCATCTCTGAGCAATTGCTCGACGTTTGCAATTTCTCAGCTCGTGTCTACGAGACGGAAAGAGAAGGACCGTGACGTTTGGTGGGTAGAGAAGCGCAAAGCCCCAGTGTTACTGCGCCTGTGAAAGCGCTTCCAAGGAAGGGTGCTGGCTAGCAACAGCTTTCAGTGCTGGCACTTTTCATCTCTGAGCAATTGCTCGACGTTTGCAATTTCTCACCTGAGCTCTCTTCAGAGTGCGCGAGAGGATGAGCAGAAGTTTAGGTGGCTAGAGAAGCCCAGAGCCCCAGTGTTCTTAGGCCTACAAAAGCGCTTCCAAGGAAGGGTGCTGGCTAGCAACAGCTTTCAGTGCTGGCACTTTTCAGCTCTGAGCAATTGCTCGACGTTTGCAATTTCTCAGCTCGTGTCTACGAGACGGAAAGAGAAGGACCATGACGTTTGGTGGGTAGACAAGCGCAAAGCCCCAGTGTTGCTGCGCCTGTGAAAGCGCTTCCAAGGAAGGGTGCTGGCTAGCAACAGCTTTCAGTGCTGGCACTTTTCAGCTCTGAGCAATTGCTCGACGTTTGCAATTTCTCAGCTCGTGTCTACGAGACGGAAAGAGAAGGACCGTGACGTTTGGTGGGTAGAGAAGCGCAAAGCCCCAGTGTTGCTGCGCCTGTGAAAGCGCTTCCAAGGAAGGGTGCTGGCTAGCAACAGCTTTCAGTGCTGGCACTTTTCATCTCTGAGCAATTGCTGGACGTTTGCAATTTCTCAGCTCGTGTCTACCAACGGAAAGAGAAGGACCGTGACGTTTGGTGGGTAGAGAAGCGCAAAGCCCCAGTGTTGCTGCGCCTGTGAAAGCGCTTCCAAGGAAGGGTGCTGGCTAGCAAGAGCTTTCAGTGCTGGCACTTTTCATCTCTGAGCAATTGCTCGACGTTTGCAATTTCTCACCTGAGCTCTCTTTAGAGTGCGCGAGAGGATGAGCAGAAGATGAGGTGGCTAGAGAAGCCCAGAGCCCCAGTGTTCTTAGGCCTACAAAAGCGCTTCCAAGGAAGGGTGCTGGCTAGCAACAGCTTTCAGTGCTGGCACTTTTCAGCTCTGAGCAATTGCTCGACGTTTGCAATTTCTCACCTGAGCTCTCTTCAGAGTGCGCGAGAGGATGAGCAGAAGTTTAGGTGGCTAGAGAAGCCCAGAGCCCCAGTGTTCTTAGGCCTACAAAAGCGCTTCCAAGGAAGGGTGCTGGCTAGCAACAGCTTTCAGTGCTGGCACTTTTCATCTCTGAGCAATTGCTCGACGTTTGCAATTTCTCAGCTCGTGTCTACGAGACGGAAAGAGAAGGACCATGACATTTGGTGGGTAGACAAGCGCAAAGCCCCAGTGTTGCTGCGCCTGTGAAAGCGCTTCCAAGGAAGGGTGCTGGCTAGCAAGAGCTTTCAGTGCTGGCACTTTTCATCTCTGAGCAATTGCTCGACGTTTGCAATTTCTCAGCTCGTGTCTACGAGACGGAAAGAGAAGGACCGTGACGTTTGGTGGGTAGAGAAGCGCAAAGCCCCAGTGTTACTGCGCCTGTGAAAGCGCTTCCAAGGAAGGGTGCTGGCTAGCAACAGCTTTCAGTGCTGGCACTTTTCTTCTCTGAGCATTTGCTCGATGTTTGCAATTTCTCACCTGAGCTCTCTTTAGAGTGCGCCAGAGGATGAGCAGAAGATTAGGTGGCTAGAGAAGCCCAGAGCCCCAGTGTTCTTAGGCCTACAAAAGCGCTTCCAAGGAAGGGTGCTGGCTAGCAACAGCTTTCAGTGCTGGCACTTTTCATCTCTGAGCAATTGCTCGACGTTTGCAATTTCTCAGCTCGTGTCTACGAGACGGAAAGAGAAGGACCGTGACGTTTGGTGGCTAGAGAAGCGCAAAGCCCCAGTGTTACTGCGCCTGTGAAAGCGCTTCCAAGGAAGGGTGCTGGCTAGCAACAGCTTTCAGTGCTGGCACTTTTCATCTCTGAGCAATTGCTCGACGTTTGCAATTTCTCAGCTCGTGTCTACGAGACGGAGAGATAGTGACTGTGACGTTTGGTGGGTAGAGAAGTGCAAAGCCCCAGTGTTACTGCGCCTGTGAAAGCGCTTCCAAGGAAGGGTGCTGGCTAGCAACAGCTTTCAGTGCTGGCACTTTTCATCTCTGAGCAATTGCTCGACGTTTGCAATTTCTCACCTGAGCTCTCTTCAGAGTGCGCGAGAGGATGAGCAGAAGTTTAGGTGGCTAGAGAAGCCCAGAGCCCCAGTGTTCTTAGGCCTACAAAAGCGCTTCCAAGGAAGGGTGCTGGCTAGCAACAGCTTTCAGTGCTGGCACTTTTCATCTCTGAGCAATTGCTCGACGTTTGCAATTTCTCAGCTCGTGTCTACGAGACGGAAAGAGAAGGACCATGACGTTTGGTGGGTAGACAAGCGCAAAGCCCCAGTGTTGCTGTGCCTGTGAAAGCGCTTCCAAGGAAGGGTGCTGGCTAGCAACAGCTTTCAGTGCTGGCACTTTTCAGCTCTGAGCAATTGCTCGACGTTTGCAATTTCTCAGCTCGTGTCTACGAGACGGAAAGAGAAGGACCGTGACGTTTGGTGGGTAGAGAAGCGCAAAGCCCCAGTGTTGCTGCGCCTGTGAAAGCGCTTCCAAGGAAGGGTGCTGGCTAGCAACAGCTTTCAGTGCTGGCACTTTTCAGCTCTGAGCAATTGCTGGACGTTTGCAATTTCTCAGCTCGTGTCTACCAACGGAAAGAGAAGGACCGTGACGTTTGGTGGGTAGAGAAGCGCAAAGCCCCAGTGTTGCTGCGCCTGTGAAAGCGCTTCCAAGGAAGGGTGCTGGCTAGCAAGAGCTTTCAGTGCTGGCACTTTTCATCTCTGAGCAATTGCTCGACGTTTGCAATTTCTCACCTGAGCTCTCTTTAGAGTGCGCGAGAGGATGAGCAGAAGATGAGGTGGCTAGAGAAGCCCAGAGCCCCAGTGTTCTTAGGCCTACAAAAGCGCTTCCAAGGAAGGGTGCTGGCTAGCAACAGCTTTCAGTGCTGGCACTTTTCATCTCTGAGCAATTGCTCGACGTTTGCAATTTCTCACCTGAGCTGTCTTCAGAGTGCGCGAGAGGATGAGCAGAAGTTTAGGTGGCTAGAGAAGCCCAGAGCCCCAGTGTTCTTAGGCCTACAAAAGCGCTTCCAAGGAAGGGTGCTGGCTAGCAACAGCTTTCAGTGCTGGCACTTTTCATCTCTGAGCAATTGCTCGACGTTTGCAATTTCTCAGCTCGTGTCTACGAGACGGAAAGAGAAGGACCGTGACGTTTGGTGGCTAGAGAAGCGCAAAGCCCCAGTGTTACTGCGCCTGTGAAAGCGCTTCCAAGGAAGGGTGCTGGCTAGCAACAGCTTTCAGTGCTGGCACTTTTCATCTCTGAGCAATTGCTCGACGTTTGCAATTTCTCAGCTCGTGTCTACGAGACGGAGAGATAGTGACTGTGACGTTTGGTGGGTAGAGAAGTGCAAAGCCCCAGTGTTACTGCGCCTGTGAAAGCGCTTCCAAGGAAGGGTGCTGGCTAGCAACAGCTTTCAGTGCTGGCACTTTTCATCTCTGAGCAATTGCTCGACGTTTGCAATTTCTCACCTGAGCTCTCTTCAGAGTGCGCGAGAGGATGAGCAGAAGATGAGGTGGCTAGAGAAGCCCAGAGCCCCAGTGTTCTTAGGCCTACAAAAGCGCTTCCAAGGAAGGGTGCTGGCTAGCAACAGCTTTCAGTGCTGGCACTTTTCATCTCTGAGCAATTGCTCGACGTTTGCAATTTCTCAGCTCGTGTCTACGAGACGGAAAGAGAAGGACCATGACGTTTGGTGGGTAGACAAGCGCAAAGCCCCAGTGTTGCTGTGCCTGTGAAAGCGCTTCCAAGGAAGGGTGCTGGCTAGCAACAGCTTTCAGTGCTGGCACTTTTCAGCTCTGAGCAATTGCTCGACGTTTGCAATTTCTCAGCTCGTGTCTACGAGACGGAAAGAGAAGGACCGTGACGTTTGGTGGGTAGAGAAGCGCAAAGCCCCAGTGTTGCTGCGCCTGTGAAAGCGCTTCCAAGGAAGGGTGCTGGCTAGCAACAGCTTTCAGTGCTGGCACTTTTCAGCTCTGAGCAATTGCTGGACGTTTGCAATTTCTCAGCTCGTGTCTACCAACGGAAAGAGAAGGACCGTGACGTTTGGTGGGTAGAGAAGCGCAAAGCCCCAGTGTTGCTGCGCCTGTGAAAGCGCTTCCAAGGAAGGGTGCTGGCTAGCAAGAGCTTTCAGTGCTGGCACTTTTCATCTCTGAGCAATTGCTCGATGTTTGCAATTTCTCACCTGAGCTCTCTTTAGAGTGCGCCAGAGGATGAGCAGAAGATTAGGTGGCTAGAGAAGCCCAGAGCCCCAGTGTTCTTAGGCCTACAAAAGCGCTTCCAAGGAAGGGTGCTGGCTAGCAACAGCTTTCAGTGCTGGCACTTTTCATCTCTGAGCAATTGCTCGACGTTTGCAATTTCTCAGCTCGTGTCTATGAGACGGAAAGAGAAGGACCGTGACGTTTGGTGGCTAGAGAAGCGCAAAGCCCCAGTGTTACTGCGCCTGTGAAAGCGCTTCCAAGGAAGGGTGCTGGCTAGCAACAGCTTTCAGTGCTGGCACTTTTCATCTCTGAGCAATTGCTCGACGTTTGCAATTTCTCAGCTCGTGTCTACGAGACGGAGAGATAGTGACTGTGACGTTTGGTGGGTAGAGAAGTGCAAAGCCCCAGTGTTACTGCGCCTGTGAAAGCGCTTCCAAGGAAGGGTGCTGGCTAGCAACAGCTTTCAGTGCTGGCACTTTTCATCTCTGAGCAATTGCTCGACGTTTGCAATTTCTCACCTGAGCTCTCTTTAGAGTGCGCGAGAGGATGAGCAGAAGATTAGGTGGCTAGAGAAGCCCAGAGCCCCAGTGTTCTTAGGCCTACAAAAGCGCTTCCAAGGAAGGGTGCTGGCTAGCAACAGCTTTCAGTGCTGGCACTTTTCATCTCTGAGCAATTGCTCGACGTTTGCAATTTCTCAGCTCGTGTCTACGAGACGGAAAGAGAAGGACCATGACGTTTGGTGGGTAGACAAGCGCAAAGCCCCAGTGTTGCTGTGCCTGTGAAAGCGCTTCCAAGGAAGGGTGCTGGCTAGCAACAGCTTTCAGTGCTGGCACTTTTCAGCTCTGAGCAATTGCTCGACGTTTGCAATTTCTCAGCTCGTGTCTACCAACGGAAAGAGAAGGACCGTGACGTTTGGTGGGTAGAGAAGCGCAAAGCCCCAGTGTTGCTGCGCCTGTGAAAGCGCTTCCAAGGAAGGGTGCTGGCTAGCAAGAGCTTTCAGTGCTGGCACTTTTCATCTCTGAGCAATTGCTCGACGTTTGCAATTTCTCACCTGAGCTCTCTTTAGAGTGCGCGAGAGGATGAGCAGAAGATGAGGTGGCTAGAGAAGCCCAGAGCCCCAGTGTTCTTAGGCCTACAAAAGCGCTTCCAAGGAAGGGTGCTGGCTAGCAACAGCTTTCAGTGCTGGCACTTTTCATCTCTGAGCAATTGCTCGACGTTTGCAATTTCTCACCTGAGCTCTCTTCAGAGTGCGCGAGAGGATGAGCAGAAGTTTAGGTGGCTAGAGAAGCCCAGAGCCCCAGTGTTCTTAGGCCTACAAAAGCGCTTCCAAGGAAGGGTGCTGGCTAGCAAGAGCTTTCAGTGCTGGCACTTTTCATCTCTGAGCAATTGCTCGACGTTTGCAATTTCTCAGCTCGTGTCTACGAGACGGAAAGAGAAGGACCGTGACGTTTGGTGGCTAGAGAAGCGCAAAGCCCCAGTGTTACTGCGCCTGTGAAAGCGCTTCCAAGGAAGGGTGCTGGCTAGCAACAGCTTTCAGTGCTGGCACTTTTCATCTCTGAGCAATTGATCGACGTTTGCAATTTCTCAGCTCGTGTCTACGAGACGGAGAGATAGTGACTGTGACGTTTGGTGGGTAGAGAAGTGCAAAGCCCCAGTGTTACTGCGCCTGTGAAAGCGCTTCCAAGGAAGGGTGCTGGCTAGCAACAGCTTTCAGTGCTGGCACTTTTCATCTCTGAGCAATTGCTCGACGTTTGCAATTTCTCACCTGAGCTCTCTTCAGAGTGCGCGAGAGGATGAGCAGAAGATGAGGTGGCTAGAGAAGCCCAGAGCCCCAGTGTTCTTAGGCCTACAAAAGCGCTTCCAAGGAAGGGTGCTGGCTAGCAACAGCTTTCAGTGCTGGCACTTTTCATCTCTGAGCAATTGCTCGACGTTTGCAATTTCTCAGCTCGTGTCTACGAGACGGAAAGAGAAGGACCATGACGTTTGGTGGGTAGACAAGCGCAAAGCCCCAGTGTTGCTGTGCCTGTGAAAGCGCTTCCAAGGAAGGGTGCTGGCTAGCAACAGCTTTCAGTGCTGGCACTTTTCATCTCTGAGCAATTGCTCGACGTTTGCAATTTCTCAGCTCGTGTCTACGAGACGGAAAGAGAAGGACCGTGACGTTTGGTGGGTAGAGAAGCGCAAAGCCCCAGTGTTGCTGCGCCTGTGAAAGCGCTTCCAAGGAAGGGTGCTGGCTAGCAACAGCTTTCAGTGCTGGCACTTTTCAGCTCTGAGCAATTGCTGGACGTTTGCAATTTCTCAGCTCGTGTCTACCAACGGAAAGAGAAGGACCGTGACGTTTGGTGGGTAGAGAAGCGCAAAGCCCCAGTGTTGCTGCGCCTGTGAAAGCGCTTCCAAGGAAGGGTGCTGGCTAGCAAGAGCTTTCAGTGCTGGCACTTTTCATCTCTGAGCAATTGCTCGACGTTTGCAATTTCTCACCTGAGCTCTCTTTAGAGTGCGCGAGAGGATGAGCAGAAGATGAGGTGGCTAGAGAAGCCCAGAGCCCCAGTGTTCTTAGGCCTACAAAAGCGCTTCCAAGGAAGGGTGCTGGCTAGCAACAGCTTTCAGTGCTGGCACTTTTCAGCTCTGAGCAATTGCTCGACGTTTGCAATTTCTCACCTGAGCTCTCTTCAGAGTGCGCGAGAGGATGAGCAGAAGTTTAGGTGGCTAGAGAAGCCCAGAGCCCCAGTGTTCTTAGGCCTACAAAAGCGCTTCCAAGGAAGGGTGCTGGCTAGCAACAGCTTTCAGTGCTGGCACTTTTCATCTCTGAGCAATTGCTCGACGTTTGCAATTTCTCAGCTCGTGTCTACGAGACGGAAAGAGAAGGACCGTGACGTTTGGTGGGTAGAGAAGCGCAAAGCCCCAGTGTTACTGCGCCTGTGAAAGCGCTTCCAAGGAAGGGTGCTGGCTAGCAACAGCTTTCAGTGCTGGCACTTTTCATCTCTGAGCAATTGCTCGACGTTTGCAATTTCTCAGCTCGTGTCTACGAGACGGAGAGATAGTGACTGTGACGTTTGGTGGGTAGAGAAGTGCAAAGCCCCAGTGTTACTGCGCCTGTGAAAGCGCTTCCAAGGAAGGGTGCTGGCTAGCAACAGCTTTCAGTGCTGGCACTTTTCATCTCTGAGCAATTGCTCGACGTTTGCAATTTCTCACCTGAGCTCTCTTCAGAGTGCGCGAGAGGATGAGCAGAAGTTTAGGTGGCTAGAGAAGCCCAGAGCCCCAGTGTTCTTAGGCCTACAAAAGCGCTTCCAAGGAAGGGTGCTGGCTAGCAACAGCTTTCAGTGCTGGCACTTTTCATCTCTGAGCAATTGCTCGACGTTTGCAATTTCTCAGCTCGTGTCTACGAGACGGAAAGAGAAGGACCATGACGTTTGGTGGGTAGACAAGCGCAAAGCCCCAGTGTTGCTGTGCCTGTGAAAGCGCTTCCAAGGAAGGGTGCTGGCTAGCAACAGCTTTCAGTGCTGGCACTTTTCAGCTCTGAGCAATTGCTCGACGTTTGCAATTTCTCAGCTCGTGTCTACGAGACGGAGAGATAGTGACTGTGACGTTTGGTGGGTAGAGAAGTGCAAAGCCCCAGTGTTACTGCGCCTGTGAAAGCGCTTCCAAGGAAGGGTGCTGGCTAGCAACAGCTTTCAGTGCTGGCACTTTTCATCTCTGAGCAATTGCTCGACGTTTGCAATTTCTCACCTGAGCTCTCTTCAGAGTGCGCGAGAGGATGAGCAGAAGTTTAGGTGGCTAGAGAAGCCCAGAGCCCCAGTGTTCTTAGGCCTACAAAAGCGCTTCCAAGGAAGGGTGCTGGCTAGCAACAGCTTTCAGTGCTGGCACTTTTCATCTCTGAGCAATTGCTGGACGTTTGCAATTTCTCAGCTCGTGTCTACCAACGGAAAGAGAAGGACCGTGACGTTTGGTGGGTAGAGAAGCGCAAAGCCCCAGTGTTGCTGCGCCTGTGAAAGCGCTTCCAAGGAAGGGTGCTGGCTAGCAACAGCTTTCAGTGCTGGCACTTTTCATCTCTGAGCAATTGCTCGACGTTTGCAATTTCTCACCTGAGCTCTCTTTAGAGTGCGCGAGAGGATGAGCAGAAGATGAGGTGGCTAGAGAAGCCCAGAGCCCCAGTGTTCTTAGGCCTACAAAAGCGCTTCCAAGGAAGGGTGCTGGCTAGCAACAGCTTTCAGTGCTGGCACTTTTCAGCTCTGAGCAATTGCTCGACGTTTGCAATTTCTCACCTGAGCTCTCTTCAGAGTGCGCGAGAGGATGAGCAGAAGTTTAGGTGGCTAGAGAAGCCCAGAGCCCCAGTGTTCTTAGGCCTACAAAAGCGCTTCCAAGGAAGGGTGCTGGCTAGCAACAGCTTTCAGTGCTGGCACTTTTCATCTCTGAGCAATTGCTCGACGTTTGCAATTTCTCAGCTCGTGTCTACGAGACGGAAAGAGAAGGACCATGACATTTGGTGGGTAGACAAGCGCAAAGCCCCAGTGTTGCTGCGCCTGTGAAAGCGCTTCCAAGGAAGGGTGCTGGCTAGCAACAGCTTTCAGTGCTGGCACTTCTCAGCTCTGAGCAATTGCTCGACGTTTGCAATTTCTCAGCTCGTGTCTACGAGACGGAAAGAGAAGGACCGTGACGTTTGGTGGGTAGAGAAGCGCAAAGCCCCAGTGTTGCTGCGCCTGTGAAAGCGCTTCCAAGGAAGGGTGCTGGCTAGCAACAGCTTTCAGTGCTGGCACTTTTCATCTCTGAGCAATTGCTGGACGTTTGCAATTTCTCAGCTCGTGTCTAGCGACGGAAAGAGAAGGACCGTGACGTTTGGTGGGTAGAGAAGCGCAAAGCCCCAGTGTTGCTGCGCCTGTGAAAGCGCTTCCAAGGAAGGGTGCTGGCTAGCAACAGCTTTCAGTGCTGGCACTTTTCATCTCTGAGCAATTGCTCGACGTTTGCAATTTCTCTCCTGAGCTCTCTTTAGAGTGCGCGAGAGGATGAGCAGAAGATGAGGTGGCTAGAGAAGCCCAGAGCCCCAGTGTTCTTACGCCTACAAAAGCGCTTCCAAGGAAGGGTGCTGGCTAGCAACAGCTTTCAGTGCTGGCACTTTTCATCTCTGAGCAATTGCTCGACGTTTGCAATTTCTCAGCTCGTGTCTACGAGACGGAAAGAGAAGGACCGTGACGTTTGGTGGGTAGAGAAGCGCAAAGCCCCAGTGTTACTGCGCCTGTGAAAGCGCTTCCAAGGAAGGGTGCTGGCTAGCAACAGCTTTCAGTGCTGGCACTTTTCATCTCTGAGCAATTGCTCGACGTTTGCAATTTCTCACCTGAGCTCTCTTCAGAGTGCGCGAGAGGATGAGCAGAAGATGAGGTGGCTAGAGAAGCCCAGAGCCCCAGTGTTCTTACGCCTACAAAAGCGCTTCCAAGGAAGGGTGCTGGCTAGCAACAGCTTTCAGTGCTGGCACTTTTCAGCTCTGAGCAATTGCTCGACGTTTGCAATTTCTCAGCTCCTGTCTACGAGACGGAAAGAGAAGGACCGTGACCTTTGGTGCGTATAGAAGCGCAAAGCCCCAGTGTTGCTGCGCCTGTGAAAGCGCTTCCAAGGAAGGGTGCTGGCTAGCAAGAGCTTTCAGTGCTGGCACTTTTCATCTCTGAGCAATTGCTCGACGTTTGCAATTTCTCACCTGAGCTCTCTTTAGAGTGCGCGAGAGGATGAGCAGAAGATGAGGTGGCTAGAGAAGCCCAGAGCCCCAGTGTTCTTAGGCCTACAAAAGCGCTTCCAAGGAAGGGTGCTGGCTAGCAACAGCTTTCAGTGCTGGCACTTTTCATCTCTGAGCAATTGCTGGACGTTTGCAATTTCTCAGCTCGTGTCTACCGACGGAAAGAGAATGACCGTGACGTTTGGTGCGTATAGAAGCGCAAAGCCCCAGTGTTGCTGCGCCTGTGAAAGCGCTTCCAAGGAAGGGTGCTGGCTAGCAACAGCTTTCAGTGCTGGCACTTTTCTTCTCTGAGCATTTGCTCGACGTTTGCAATTTCTCACCTGAGCTCTCTTTAGAGTGCGCGAGAGGATGAGCAGAAGATGAGGTGGCTAGAGAAGCCCAGAGCCCCAGTGTTGCTGCGCCTGTGAAAGCGCTTCCAAGGAAGGGTGCTGGCTAGCAACAGCTTTCAGTGCTGGCACTTTTCATCTCTGAGCAATTGCTCGACGTTTGCAATTTCTCAGCTCGTGTCTACGAGACGGAAAGAGAAGGACCGTGACCTTTGGTGGGTAGAGAAGCGCAAAGCCCCAGTGTTACTGCGCCTGTGAAAGCGCTTCCAAGGAAGGGTGCTGGCTAGCAACAGCTTTCAGTGCTGGCACTTTTCATCTCTGAGCAATTGCTCGACATTTGCAATTTCTCAGCTCCTGTCTACGAGACGGAGAGATAGTGATTGTGACGTTTGGTGGCTAGAGAAGCGCAAAGCCCCAGTGTTACTGCGCCTGTGAAAGCGCTTCCAAGGAAGGGTGCTGGCTAGCAAGAGCTTTCAGTGCTGGCACTTTTCATCTCTGAGCAATTGCTCGACGTTTGCAATTTCTCACCTGAGCTCTCTTCAGAGTGCGCGAGAGGATGAGCAGAAGATGAGGTGGCTAGAGAAGCCCAGAGCCCCAGTCTTCTTAGGCCTACAAAAGCGCTTCCAAGGAAGGGTGCTGGCTAGCAACAGCTTTCAGTGCTGGCACTTTTCATCTCTGAGCAATTGCTCGACGTTTGCAATTTCTCAGCTCGTGTCTACGAGACGGAAAGAGAAGGACCATGACGTTTGGTGGGTAGAGAAGCGCAAAGCCCCAGTGTTGCTGCGCCTGTGAAAGCGCTTCCAAGGAAGGGTGCTGGCTAGCAACAGCTTTCAGTGCTGGCACTTTTCGTCTCTGAGCAATTGCTCGACGTTTGCAATTTCTCACCTGAGCTCTCTTTAGAGTGCGCGAGAGGATGAGCAGAAGATGAGGTGGCTAGAGAAGCCCAGAGCCCCAGTGTTCTTAGGCCTACAAAAGCGCTTCCAAGGAAGGGTGCTGGCTAGCAACAGCTTTCAGTGCTGGCACTTTTCAGCTCTGAGCAATTGCTCGACGTTTGCAATTTCTCAGCTCGTGTCTACAAGACGGAAAGAGAAGGACCGTGACGTTTGGTGGCTAGAGAAGCGCAAAGCCCCAGTGTTGCTGCGCCTGTAAAGCGCTTCCAAGGAAGGGTGCTGGCTAGCAACAGCTTTCAGTGCTGGCACTTTTCATCTCTGAGCAATTGCTCGACGTTTGCAATTTCTCAGCTCGTGTCTACGAGACGGAGAGATAGTGACTGTGACGTTTGGTGGGTAGACAAGTGCAAAGCCCCAGTGTTACTGCGCCTGTGAAAGCGCTTCCAAGGAAGGGTGCTGGCTAGCAACAGCTTTCAGTGCTGGCACTTTTCATCTCTGAGCAATTGCTCGACGTTTGCAATTTCTCACCTGAGCTCTCTTCAGAGTGCGCGAGAGGATGAGCAGAAGTTTAGGTGGCTAGAGAAGCCCAGAGCCCCAGTGTTCTTAGGCCTACAAAAGCGCTTCCAAGGAAGGGTGCTGGCTAGCAACAGCTTTCAGTGCTGGCACTTTTCATCTCTGAGCAATTGCTCGACGTTTGCAATTTCTCAGCTCGTGTCTACGAGACGGAAAGAGAAGGACCATGACGTTTGGTGGGTAGACAAGCGCAAAGCCCCAGTGTTGCTGCGCCTGTGAAAGCGCTTCCAAGGAAGGGTGCTGGCTAGCAACAGCTTTCAGTGCTGGCACTTTTCAGCTCTGAGCAATTGCTCGACGTTTGCAATTTCTCAGCTCGTGTCTACGAGACGGAAAGAGAAGGACCGTGACCTTTGGTGGGTAGAGAAGCGCAAAGCCCCAGTGTTGCTGCGCCTGTGAAAGCGCTTCCAAGGAAGGGTGCTGGCTAGCAACAGCTTTCAGTGCTGGCACTTTTCATCTCTGAGCAATTGCTGGACGTTTGCAATTTCTCAGCTCGTGTCTACCAACGGAAAGAGAAGGACCGTGACGTTTGGTGGGTAGAGAAGCGCAAAGCCCCAGTGTTGCTGCGCCTGTGAAAGCGCTTCCAAGGAAGGGTGCTGGCTAGCAACAGCTTTCAGTGCTGGCACTTTTCATCTCTGAGCAATTGCTCGACGTTTGCAATTTCTCACCTGAGCTCTCTTTAGAGTGCGCGAGAGGATGAGCAGAAGATGGGGTGGCTAGAGAAGCCCAGAGCCCCAGTGTTCTTAGGCCTACAAAAGCGCTTCCAAGGAAGGGTGCTGGCTAGCAACAGCTTTCAGTGCTGGCACTTTTCAGCTCTGAGCAATTGCTCGACGTTTGCAATTTCTCACCTGAGCTCTCTTCAGAGTGCGCGAGAGGTTGAGCAGAAGTTTAGGTGGCTAGAGAAGCCCAGAGCCCCAGTGTTCTTAGGCCTACAAAAGCGCTTCCAAGGAAGGGTGCTGGCTAGCAACAGCTTTCAGTGCTGGCACTTTTCAGCTCTGAGCAATTGCTCGACGTTTGCAATTTCTCAGCTCGTGTCTACGAGACGGAAAGAGAAGGACCATGACATTTGGTGGGTAGACAAGCGCAAAGCCCCAGTGTTGCTGCGCCTGTGAAAGCGCTTCCAAGGAAGGGTGCTGGCTAGCAACAGCTTTCAGTGCTGGCACTTTTCATCTCTGAGCAATTGCTGGACGTTTGCAATTTCTCAGCTCGTGTCTAGGAGACGGAAAGAGAATGACCGTGACGTTTGGTGGGTAGAGAAGCGCAAAGCCCCAGTGTTGCTGCGCCTGTGAAAGCGCTTCCAAGGAAGGGTGCTGGCTAGCAAGAGCTTTCAGTGCTGGCACTTTTCATCTCTGAGCAATTGCTGGACGTTTGCAATTTCTCAGCTCGTGTCTACCGACGGAAAGAGAAGGACCGTGACGTTTGGTGGGTAGAGAAGCGCAAAGCCCCAGTGTTGCTGCGCCTGTGAAAGCGCTTCCAAGGAAGGGTGCTGGCTAGCAACAGCTTTCAGTGCTGGCACTTTTCATCTCTGAGCAATTGCTCGACGTTTGCAATTTCTCACCTGAGCTCTCTTTAGAGTGCGCGAGAGGATGAGCAGAAGATGAGGTGGCTAGAGAAGCCCACAGCCCCAGTGTTCTTAGGCCTACAAAAGCGCTTCCAAGGAAGGGTGCTGGCTAGCAACAGCTTTCAGTGCTGGCACTTTTCAGCTCTGAGCAATTGCTCGACGTTTGCAATTTCTCAGCTCGTGTCTACGAGACGGAAAGAGAAGGACCGTGACGTTTGGTGGCTAGAGAAGCGCAAAGCCCCAGTGTTGCTGCGCCTGTAAAGCGCTTCCAAGGAAGGGTGCTGGCTAGCAAGAGCTTTCAGTGCTGGCACTTTTCATCTCTGAGCAATTGCTCGACGTTTGCAATTTCTCACCTGAGCTCTCTTTAGAGTGCGCGAGAGGATGAGCAGAAGATGAGGTGGCTAGAGAAGCCCAGAGCCCCAGTGTTCTTACGCCTACAAAAGCGCTTCCAAGGAAGGGTGCTGGCTAGCAACAGCTTTCAGTGCTGGCACTTTTCATCGCTGAGCAATTGCTCGACGTTTGCAATTTCTCAGCTCCTGTCTACGAGACGGAAAGAGAAGGACCGTGACCTTTGGTGCGTATAGAAGCGCAAGGCCCCAGTGTTACTGCGCCTGTGAAAGCGCTTCCAAGGAAGGGTGCTGGCTAGCAAGAGCTTTCAGTGCTGGCACTTTTCATCTCTGAGCAATTGCTGGACGTTTGCAATTTCTCACCTGAGCTCTCTTTAGAGTGCGCGAGAGGATGAGCAGAAGATGAGGTGGCTAGAGAAGCCCAGAGCCCCAGTGTTCTTAGGCCTACAAAAGCGCTTCCAAGGAAGGGTGCTGGCTAGCAACAGCTTTCAGTGCTGGCACTTTTCATCTCTGAGCAATTGCTGGACGTTTGCAATTTCTCAGCTCGTGTCTACCGACGGAAAGAGAATGACCGTGACGTTTGGTGCGTATAGAAGCGCAAAGCCCCAGTGTTGCTGCGCCTGTGAAAGCGCTTCCAAGGAAGGGTGCTGGCTAGCAACAGCTTTCAGTGCTGGCACTTTTCATCTCTGAGCATTTGCTCGACGTTTGCAATTTCTCACCTGAGCTCTCTTTAGAGTGCGCGAGAGGATGAGCAGAAGATGAGGTGGCTAGAGAAGCCCAGAGCCCCAGTGTTGCTGCGCCTGTGAAAGCGCTTCCAAGGAAGGGTGCTGGCTAGCAACAGCTTTCAGTGCTGGCACTTTTCATCTCTGAGCAATTGCTCGACGTTTGCAATTTCTCAGCTCGTGTCTACGAGACGGAAAGAGAAGGACCGTGACCTTTGGTGGGTAGAGAAGCGCAAAGCCCCAGTGTTACTGCGCCTGTGAAAGCGCTTCCAAGGAAGGGTGCTGGCTAGCAACAGCTTTCAGTGCTGGCACTTTTCATCTCTGAGCAATTGCTCGACATTTGCAATTTCTCAGCTCCTGTCTACGAGACGGAGAGATAGTGATTGTGACGTTTGGTGGCTAGAGAAGCGCAAAGCCCCAGTGTTACTGCGCCTGTGAAAGCGCTTCCAAGGAAGGGTGCTGGCTAGCAAGAGCTTTCAGTGCTGGCACTTTTCATCTCTGAGCAATTGCTCGACGTTTGCAATTTCTCCCCTAAGCTCTCTTTAGAGTGCGCGAGAGGATGAGCAGAAGATGAGGTGGCTAGAGAAGCCCAGAGCCCCAGTGTTCTTAGGCCTACAAAAGCGCTTCCAAGGAAGGGTGCTGGCTAGCAACAGCTTTCAGTGCTGGCACTTTTCATCTCTGAGCAATTGCTGGACGTTTGCAATTTCTCACCTGAGCTCTCTTTAGAGTGCGCGAGAGGATGAGCAGAAGATGAGGTGGCTAGAGAAGCCCAGAGCCCCAGTGTTCTTAGGCCTACAAAAGCGCTTCCAAGGAAGGGTGCTGGCTAGCAACAGCTTTCAGTGCTGGCACTTTTCATCTCTGAGCAATTGCTCGACGTTTGCAATTTCTCAGCTCGTGTCTACCGACGGAAAGAGAATGACCGTGACGTTTGGTGCGTATAGAAGCGCAAAGCCCCAGTGTTGCTGCGCCTGTGAAAGCGCTTCCAAGGAAGGGTGCTGGCTAGCAACAGCTTTCAGTGTTGGCACTTTTCATCTCTGAGCAATTGCTCGACGTTTGCAATTTCTCACCTGAGCTCTCTTTAGAGTGCGCGAGAGGATGAGCAGAAGATGAGGTGGCTAGAGAAGCCCAGAGCCCCAGTGTTCTTAGGCCTACAAAAGCGCTTCCAAGGAAGGGTGCTGGCTAGCAACAGCTTTCAGTGCTGGCACTTTTCATCTCTGAGCAATTGCTGGACGTTTGCAATTTCTCAGCTCGTGTCTACCGACGGAAAGAGAATGACCGTGACGTTTGGTGCGTATAGAAGCGCAAAGCCCCAGTGTTGCTGCGCCTGTGAAAGCGCTTCCAAGGAAGGGTGCTGGCTAGCAACAGCTTTCAGTGCTGGCACTTTTCTTCTCTGAGCATTTGCTCGACGTTTGCAATTTCTCACCTGAGCTCTCTTTAGAGTGCGCGAGAGGATGAGCAGAAGATGAGGTGGCTAGAGAAGCCCAGAGCCCCAGTGTTGCTGCGCCTGTGAAAGCGCTTCCAAGGAAGGGTGCTGGCTAGCAACAGCTTTCAGTGCTGGCACTTTTCATCTCTGAGCAATTGCTCGACGTTTGCAATTTCTCAGCTCGTGTCTACGAGACGGAAAGAGAAGGACCGCGACCTTTGGTGGGTAGAGAAGCGCAAAGCCCCAGTGTTACTGCGCCTGTGAAAGCGCTTCCAAGGAAGGGTGCTGGCTAGCAACAGCTTTCAGTGCTGGCACTTTTCATCTCTGAGCAATTGCTCGACATTTGCAATTTCTCAGCTCCTGTCTACGAGACGGAGAGATAGTGATTGTGACGTTTGGTGGCTAGAGAAGCGCAAAGCCCCAGTGTTACTGCGCCTGTGAAAGCGCTTCCAAGGAAGGGTGCTGGCTAGCAAGAGCTTTCAGTGCTGGCACTTTTCATCTCTGAGCAATTGCTCGACGTTTGCAATTTCTCCCCTAAGCTCTCTTTAGAGTGCGCGAGAGGATGAGCAGAAGATGAGGTGGCTAGAGAAGCCCAGAGCCCCAGTGTTCTTAGGCCTACAAAAGCGCTTCCAAGGAAGGGTGCTGGCTAGCAACAGCTTTCAGTGCTGGCACTTTTCAGCTCTGAGCAATTGCTCGACGTTTGCAATTTCTCACCTGAGCTCTCTTCAGAGTGCGCGAGAGGTTGAGCAGAAGATGAGGTGGCTAGAGAAGCCCAGAGCCCCAGTGTTCTTAGGCCTACAAAAGCGCTTCCAAGGAAGGGTGCTGGCTAGCAACAGCTTTCAGTGCTGGCACTTTTCAGCTCTGAGCAATTGCTCGACGTTTGCAATTTCTCAGCTCGTGTCTACGAGACGGAAAGAGAAGGACCATGACATTTGGTGGGTAGACAAGCGCAAAGCCCCAGTGTTGCTGCGCCTGTGAAAGCGCTTCCAAGGAAGGGTGCTGGCTAGCAACAGCTTTCAGTGCTGGCACTTTTCTTCTCTGAGCATTTGCTCGACGTTTGCAATTTCTCACCTGAGCTCTCTTTAGAGTGCGCGAGAGGATGAGCAGAAGATGAGGTGGCTAGAGAAGCCCAGAGCCCCAGTGTTGCTGCGCCTGTGAAAGCGCTTCCAAGGAAGGGTGCTGGCTAGCAACAGCTTTCAGTGCTGGCACTTTTCATCTCTGAGCAATTGCTCGACGTTTGCAATTTCTCAGCTCGTGTCTACGAGACGGAAAGAGAAGGACCGTGACCTTTGGTGGGTAGAGAAGCGCAAAGCCCCAGTGTTACTGCGCCTGTGAAAGCGCTTCCAAGGAAGGGTGCTGGCTAGCAACAGCTTTCAGTGCTGGCACTTTTCATCTCTGAGCAATTGCTCGACATTTGCAATTTCTCAGCTCCTGTCTACGAGACGGAGAGATAGTGATTGTGACGTTTGGTGGGTAGAGAAGCGCAAAGCCCCAGTGTTACTGCGCCTGTGAAAACGCTTCCAAGGAAGGGTGCTGGCTAGCAACAGCTTTCAGTGCTGGCACTTTTCATCTCTGAGCAATTGCTCGACATTTGCAATTTCTCAGCTCCTGTCTACGAGACGGAGAGATAGTGATTGTGACGTTTGGTGGGTAGAGAAGCGCAAAGCCCCAGTGTTGCTGCGCCTGTGAAAGCGCTTCCAAGGAAGGGTGCTGGCTAGCAACAGCTTTCAGTGCTGGCACTTTTCGTCTCTGAGCAATTGCTCGACGTTTGCAATTTCTCACCTGAGCTCTCTTTAGAGTGCGCGAGAGGATGAGCAGAAGATGAGGTGGCTAGAGAAGCCCAGAGCCCCAGTGTTCTTAGGCCTACAAAAGCGCTTCCAAGGAAGGGTGCTGGCTAGCAACAGCTTTCAGTGCTGGCACTTTTCATCTCTGAGCAATTGCTCGACGTTTGCAATTTCTCAGCTCGTGTCTACGAGACGGAAAGAGAAGGACCGTGACGTTTGGTGGCTAGAGAAGCGCAAAGCCCCAGTGTTGCTGCGCCTGTAAAGCGCTTCCAAGGAAGGGTGCTGGCTAGCAACAGCTTTCAGTGCTGGCACTTTTCAGCTCTGAGCAATTGCTCGACGTTTGCAATTTCTCAGCTCGTGTCTACGAGACGGAGAGATAGTGACTGTGACGTTTGGTGGGTAGAGAAGTGCAAAGCCCCAGTGTTACTGCGCCTGTGAAAGCGCTTCCAAGGAAGGGTGCTGGCTAGCAACAGCTTTCAGTGCTGGCACTTTTCATCTCTGAGCAATTGCTGGACGTTTGCAATTTCTCACCTGAGCTCTCTTCAGAGTGCGCGAGAGGATGAGCAGAAGTTTAGGTGGCTAGAGAAGCCCAGAGCCCCAGTGTTCTTAGGCCTACAAAAGCGCTTCCAAGGAAGGGTGCTGGCTAGCAACAGCTTTCAGTGCTGGCACTTTTCATCTCTGAGCAATTGCTCGACGTTTGCAATTTCTCAGCTCGTGTCTACGAGACGGAAAGAGAAGGACCATGACATTTGGTGGGTAGACAAGCGCAAAGCCCCAGTGTTGCTGCGCCTGTGAAAGCGCTTCCAAGGAAGGGTGCTGGCTAGCAACAGCTTTCAGTGCTGGCACTTTTCAGCTCTGAGCAATTGCTCGACGTTTGCAATTTCTCAGCTCGTGTCTACGAGACGGAAAGAGAAGGACCGTGACATTTGGTGGGTAGAGAAGCGCAAAGCCCCAGTGTTGCTGCGCCTGTGAAAGCGCTTCCAAGGAAGGGTGCTGGCTAGCAACAGCTTTCAGTGCTGGCACTTTTCATCTCTGAGCAATTGCTGGACGTTTGCAATTTCTCAGCTCGTGTCTACCGACGGAAAGAGAAGGACCGTGACGTTTGGTGGCTAGAGAAGCGCAAAGCCCCAGTGTTGCTGCGCCTGTGAAAGCGCTTCCAAGGAAGGGTGCTGGCTAGCAACAGCTTTCAGTGCTGGCACTTTTCATCTCTGAGCAATTGCTCGACGTTTGCAATTTCTCACCTGAGCTCTCTTTAGAGTGCGCGAGAGGATGAGCAGAAGATGAGGTGGCTAGAGAAGCCCAGAGCCCCAGTGTTCTTAGGCCTACAAAAGCGCTTCCAAGGAAGGGTGCTGGCTAGCAACAGCTTTCAGTGCTGGCACTTTTCAGCTCTGAGCAATTGCTCGACGTTTGCAATTTCTCAGCTCGTGTCTACGAGACGGAAAGAGAAGGACCGTGACGTTTGGTGGCTAGAGAAGCGCAAAGCCCCAGTGTTGCTGCGCCTGTAAAGCGCTTCCAAGGAAGGGTGCTGGCTAGCAAGAGCTTTCAGTGCTGGCACTTTTCATCTCTGAGCAATTGCTCGACGTTTGCAATTTCTCACCTGAGCTCTCTTTAGAGTGCGCGAGAGGATGAGCAGAAGATGAGGTGGCTAGAGAAGCGCAAAGCCCCAGTGTTACTGCGCCTGTAAAGCGCTTCCAAGGAAGGGTGCTGGCTAGCAACAGCTTTCAGTGCTGGCACTTTTCAGCTCTGAGCAATTGCTCGACGTTTGCAATTTCTCAGCTCGTGTCTACGAGACGGAAAGAGAATGACCGTGACCTTTGGTGCGTATAGAAGCGCAAAGCCCCAGTGTTGCTGCGCCTGTGAAAGCGCTTCCGAGGAAGGGTGCTGGCTAGCAAGAGCTTTCAGTGCTGGCACTTTTCATCTCTGAGCAATTGCTCGACGTTTGCAATTTCTCACCTGAGCTCTCTTTAGAGTGCGCGAGAGGATGAGCAGAAGATGAGGTGGCTAGAGAAGCCCAGAGCCCCAGTGTTCTTAGGCCTACAAAAGCGCTTCCAAGGAAGGGTGCTGGCTAGCAACAGCTTTCAGTGCTGGCACTTTTCATCTCTGAGCAATTGCTGGACGTTTGCAATTTCTCAGCTCGTGTCTACCGACGGAAAGAGAATGACCGTGACGTTTGGTGCGTATAGAAGCGCAAAGCCCCAGTGTTGCTGCGCCTGTGAAAGCGCTTCCAAGGAAGGGTGCTGGCTAGCAACAGCTTTCAGTGCTGGCACTTTTCTTCTCTGAGCATTTGCTCGACGTTTGCAATTTCTCACCTGAGCTCTCTTTAGAGTGCGCGAGAGGATGAGCAGAAGATGAGGTGGCTAGAGAAGCCCAGAGCCCCAGTGTTGCTGCGCCTGTGAAAGCGCTTCCAAGGAAGGGTGCTGGCTAGCAACAGCTTTCAGTGCTGGCACTTTTCATCTCTGAGCAATTGCTCGACGTTTGCAATTTCTCAGCTCGTGTCTACGAGACGGAAAGAGAAGGACCATGACGTTTGGTGGGTAGAGAAGCGCAAAGCCCCAGTGTTACTGCGCCTGTGAAAGCGCTTCCAAGGAAGGGTGCTGGCTAGCAACAGCTTTCAGTGCTGGCACTTTTCATCTCTGAGCAATTGCTCGACATTTGCCATTTCTCAGCTCCTGTCTACGAGACGGAGAGATAGTGATTGTGACGTTTGGTGGCTAGAGAAGCGCAAAGCCCCAGTGTTACTGCGCCTGTGAAAGCGCTTCCAAGGAAGGGTGCTGGCTAGCAAGAGCTTTCAGTGCTGGCACTTTTCATCTCTGAGCAATTGCTCGACGTTTGCAATTTCTCACCTGAGCTCTCTTCAGAGTGCGCGAGAGGATGAGCAGAAGATGAGGTGGCTAGAGAAGCCCAGAGCCCCAGTCTTCTTAGGCCTACAAAAGCGCTTCCAAGGAAGGGTGCTGGCTAGCAACAGCTTTCAGTGCTGGCACTTTTCATCTCTGAGCAATTGCTCGACGTTTGCAATTTCTCAGCTCATGTCTACGAGACGGAAAGAGAATGACCATGACGTTTGGTGGGTAGAGAAGCGCAAAGCCCCAGTGTTGCTGCGCCTGTGAAAGCGCTTCCAAGGAAGGGTGCTGGCTAGCAACAGCTTTCAGTGCTGGCACTTTTCAGCTCTGAGCAATTGCTCGACGTTTGCAATTTCTCAGCTCGTGTCTACGAGACGGAAAGAGAAGGACCGTGACGTTTGGTGGCTAGAGAAGCGCAAAGCCCCAGTGTTGCTGCGCCTGTAAAGCGCTTCCAAGGAAGGGTGCTGGCTAGCAACAGCTTTCAGTGCTGGCACTTTTCATCTCTGAGCAATTGCTCGACGTTTGCAATTTCTCACCTGAGCTCTCTCTTTAGAGTGCGCGAGAGGATGATCAGAAGATGAGGTGGCTAGAGAAGCCCAGAGCCCCAGTCTTCTTAGGCCTACAAAAGCGCTTCCAAGGAATGGTGCTGGCTAGCAACAGCTTTCAGTGCTGGCACTTTTCATCTCTGAGCAATTGCTCGACGTTTGCAATTTCTCAGCTCGTGTCTACGAGACGGAAAGAGAAGGACCGTGACGTTTGGTGGCTAGAGAAGCGCAAAGCCCCAGTGTTGCTGCGCCTGTGAAAGCGCTTCCAAGGAAGGGTGCTGGCTAGCAACAGCTTTCAGTGCTGGCACTTTTCATCTCTGAGCAATTGCTCGACGTTTGCAATTTCTCACCTGAGCTCTCTTTAGAGTGCGCGAGAGGATGAGCAGAAGATGAGGTGGCTAGAGAAGCCCAGAGCCCCAGTGTTCTTAGGCCTACAAAAGCGCTTCCAAGGAAGGGTGCTGGCTAGCAACAGCTTTCAGTGCTGGCACTTTTCATCTCTGAGCAATTGCTCGACGTTTGCAATTTCTCAGCTCGTGTCCACGAGACGGAAAGAGAAGGACCGTGACGTTTGGTGGCTAGAGAAGCGCAAAGCCCCAGTGTTGCTGCGCCTGTGAAAGCGCTTCCAAGGAAGGGTGCTGGCTAGCAACAGCTTTCAGTGCTGGCACTTTTCATCTCTGAGCAATTGCTCGACGTTTGCAATTTCTCAGCTCGTGTCTACCGACGGAAAGAGAAGGACGGTGACGTTTGGTGGGTAGAGAAGCGCAAAGCCCCAGTGTTGCTGCGCCTGTGAAAGCGCTTCCAAGGAAGGGTGCTGGCTAGCAAGAGCTTTCAGTGCTGGCACTTTTCATCTCTGAGCAATTGCTCGACGTTTGCAATTTCTCACCTGAGCTCTCTTTAGAGTGCGCGAGAGGATGAGCAGAAGATGAGGTGGCTAGAGAAGCCCAGAGCCCCAGTGTTCTTAGGCCTACAAAAGCGCTTCCAAGGAAGGGTGCTGGCTAGCAACAGCTTTCAGTGCTGGCACTTTTCAGCTCTGAGCAATTGCTCGACGTTTGCAATTTCTCAGCTCGTGTCTACGAGACGGAAAGAGAAGGACCGTGACGTTTGGTGGCTAGAGAAGCGCAAAGCCCCAGTGTTGCTGCGCCTGTAAAGCGCTTCCAAGGAAGGGTGCTGGCTAGCAAGAGCTTTCAGTGCTGGCACTTTTCATCTCTGAGCAATTGCTCGACGTTTGCAATTTCTCACCTGAGCTCTCTTTAGAGTGCGCGAGAGGATGAGCAGAAGATGAGGTGGCTAGAGAAGCCCAGAGCCCCAGTGTTCTTACGCCTACAAAAGCGCTTCCAAGGAAGGGTGCTGGCTAGCAACAGCTTTCAGTGCTGGCACTTTTCATCTCTGAGCAATTGCTCGACGTTTGCAATTTCTCAGCTCGTGTCTAGGAGACGGAAAGAGAAGGACCGTGACGTTTGGTGGGTAGAGAAGCGCAAAGCCCCAGTGTTGCTGCGCCTGTGAAAGCGCTTCCAAGGAAGGGTGCTGGCTAGCAACAGCTTTCAGTGCTGGCACTTTTCATCTCTGAGCAATTGCTCGACGTTTGCAATTTCTCACCTGAGCTCTCTTTAGAGTGCGCGAGAGGATGAGCAGAAGATGAGGTGGCTAGAGAAGCCCAGAGCCCCAGTGTTCTTACGCCTACAAAAGCGCTTCCAAGGAAGGGTGCTGGCTAGCAACAGCTTTCAGTGCTGGCACTTTTCAGCTCTGAGCAATTGCTCGACGTTTGCAATTTCTCAGCTCCTGTCTACGAGACGGAAAGAGAAGGACCGTGACCTTTGGTGCGTATAGAAGCGCAAAGCCCCAGTGTTGCTGCGCCTGTGAAAGCGCTTCCAAGGAAGGGTGCTGGCTAGCAAGAGCTTTCAGTGCTGGCACTTTTCATCTCTGAGCAATTGCTCGACGTTTGCAATTTCTCACCTGAGCTCTCTTTAGAGTGCGCGAGAGGATGAGCAGAAGATGAGGTGGCTAGAGAAGCCCAGAGCCCCAGTGTTCTTAGGCCTACAAAAGCGCTTCCAAGGAAGGGTGCTGGCTAGCAACAGCTTTCAGTGCTGGCACTTTTCATCTCTGAGCAATTGCTGGACGTTTGCAATTTCTCAGCTCGTGTCTACCGACGGAAAGAGAATGACCGTGACGTTTGGTGCGTATAGAAGCGCAAAGCCCCAGTGTTGCTGCGCCTGTGAAAGCGCTTCCAAGGAAGGGTGCTGGCTAGCAACAGCTTTCAGTGCTGGCACTTTTCTTCTCTGAGCATTTGCTCGACGTTTGCAATTTCTCACCTGAGCTCTCTTTAGAGTGCGCGAGAGGATGAGCAGAAGATGAGGTGGCTAGAGAAGCCCAGAGCCCCAGTGTTGCTGCGCCTGTGAAAGCGCTTCCAAGGAAGGGTGCTGGCTAGCAACAGCTTTCAGTGCTGGCACTTTTCATCTCTGAGCAATTGCTCGACGTTTGCAATTTCTCAGCTCGTGTCTACGAGACGGAAAGAGAAGGACCGTGACCTTTGGTGGGTAGAGAAGCGCAAAGCCCCAGTGTTACTGCGCCTGTGAAAGCGCTTCCAAGGAAGGGTGCTGGCTAGCAACAGCTTTCAGTGCTGGCACTTTTCATCTCTGAGCAATTGCTCGACATTTGCAATTTCTCAGCTCCTGTCTACGAGACGGAGAGATAGTGATTGTGACGTTTGGTGGCTAGAGAAGCGCAAAGCCCCAGTGTTACTGCGCCTGTGAAAGCGCTTCCAAGGAAGGGTGCTGGCTAGCAAGAGCTTTCAGTGCTGGCACTTTTCATCTCTGAGCAATTGCTCGACGTTTGCAATTTCTCACCTGAGCTCTCTTCAGAGTGCGCGAGAGGATGAGCAGAAGATGAGGTGGCTAGAGAAGCCCAGAGCCCCAGTCTTCTTAGGCCTACAAAAGCGCTTCCAAGGAAGGGTGCTGGCTAGCAACAGCTTTCAGTGCTGGCACTTTTCAGCTCTGAGCAATTGCTCGACGTTTGCAATTTCTCAGCTCGTGTCTACGAGAAGGAAAGAGAAGGACCATGACGTTTGGTGGCTAGAGAAGCGCAAAGCCCCAGTGTTGCTGCGCCTGTGAAAGCGCTTCCAAGGAAGGGTGCTGGCTAGCAACAGCTTTCAGTGCTGGCACTTTTCGTCTCTGAGCAATTGCTCGACGTTTGCAATTTCTCACCTGAGCTCTCTTTAGAGTGCGCGAGAGGATGAGCAGAAGATGAGGTGGCTAGAGAAGCCCAGAGCCCCAGTGTTCTTAGGCCTACAAAAGCGCTTCCAAGGAAGGGTGCTGGCTAGCAACAGCTTTCAGTGCTGGCACTTTTCAGCTCTGAGCAATTGCTCGACGTTTGCAATTTCTCAGCTCGTGTCTACGAGACGGAAAGAGAAGGACCGTGACGTTTGGTGGCTAGAGAAGCGCAAAGCCCCAGTGTTGCTGCGCCTGTGAAAGCGCTTCCAAGGAAGGGTGCTGGCTAGCAACAGCTTTCAGTGCTGGCACTTTTCATCTCTGAGCAATTGCTCGACGTTTGCAATTTCTCAGCTCGTGTCTACGAGACGGAGAGATAGTGACTGTGACGTTTGGTGGGTAGACAAGTGCAAAGCCCCAGTGTTACTGCGCCTGTGAAAGCGCTTCCAAGGAAGGGTGCTGGCTAGCAACAGCTTTCAGTGCTGGCACTTTTCATCTCTGAGCAATTGCTCGACGTTTGCAATTTCTCACCTGAGCTCTCTTCAGAGTGCGCGAGAGGATGAGCAGAAGTTTAGGTGGCTAGAGAAGCCCAGAGCCCCAGTGTTCTTAGGCCTACAAAAGCGCTTCCAAGGAAGGGTGCTGGCTAGCAACAGCTTTCAGTGCTGGCACTTTTCATCTCTGAGCAATTGCTCGACGTTTGCAATTTCTCAGCTCGTGTCTACGAGACGGAAAGAGAAGGACCATGACGTTTGGTGGGTAGACAAGCGCAAAGCCCCAGTGTTGCTGCGCCTGTGAAAGCGCTTCCAAGGAAGGGTGCTGGCTAGCAACAGCTTTCAGTGCTGGCACTTTTCAGCTCTGAGCAATTGCTCGACGTTTGCAATTTCTCAGCTCGTGTCTACGAGACGGAAAGAGAAGGACCGTGACCTTTGGTGGGTAGAGAAGCGCAAAGCCCCAGTGTTGCTGCGCCTGTGAAAGCGCTTCCAAGGAAGGGTGCTGGCTAGCAACAGCTTTCAGTGCTGGCACTTTTCATCTCTGAGCAATTGCTGGACGTTTGCAATTTCTCAGGTCGTGTCTACCAACGGAAAGAGAAGGACCGTGACGTTTGGTGGGTAGAGAAGCGCAAAGCCCCAGTGTTGCTGCGCCTGTGAAAGCGCTTCCAAGGAAGGGTGCTGGCTAGCAACAGCTTTCAGTGCTGGCACTTTTCATCTCTGAGCAATTGCTCGACGTTTGCAATTTCTCACCTGAGCTCTCTTTAGAGTGCGCGAGAGGATGAGCAGAAGATGGGGTGGCTAGAGAAGCCCAGAGCCCCAGTGTTCTTAGGCCTACAAAAGCGCTTCCAAGGAAGGGTGCTGGCTAGCAACAGCTTTCAGTGCTGGCACTTTTCAGCTCTGAGCAATTGCTCGACGTTTACAATTTCTCACCTGAGCTCTCTTCAGAGTGCGCGAGAGGTTGAGCAGAAGTTTAGGTGGCTAGAGAAGCCCAGAGCCCCAGTGTTCTTAGGCCTACAAAAGCGCTTCCAAGGAAGGGTGCTGGCTAGCAACAGCTTTCAGTGCTGGCACTTTTCAGCTCTGAGCAATTGCTCGACGTTTGCAATTTCTCAGCTCGTGTCTACGAGACGGAAAGAGAAGGACCATGACATTTGGTGGGTAGACAAGCGCAAAGCCCCAGTGTTGCTGCGCCTGTGAAAGCGCTTCCAAGGAAGGGTGCTGGCTAGCAACAGCTTTCAGTGCTGGCACTTTTCATCTCTGAGCAATTGCTCGACGTTTGCAATTTCTCAGCTCGTGTCTACGAGACGGAAAGAGAAGGACCGTGACGTTTGGTGGCTAGAGAAGCGCAAAGCCCCAGTGTTGCTGCGCCTGTGAAAGCGCTTCCAAGGAAGGGTGCTGGCTAGCAAGAGCTTTCAGTGCTGGCACTTTTCATCTCTGAGCAATTGCTGGACGTTTGCAATTTCTCAGCTCGTGTCTACCGACGGAAAGAGAAGGACCGTGACGTTTGGTGGGTAGAGAAGCGCAAAGCCCCAGTGTTGCTGCGCCTGTGAAAGCGCTTCCAAGGAAGGGTGCTGGCTAGCAACAGCTTTCAGTGCTGGCACTTTTCATCTCTGAGCAATTGCTCGACGTTTGCAATTTCTCACCTGAGCTCTCTTTAGAGTGCGCGAGAGGATGAGCAGAAGATGAGGTGGCTAGAGAAGCCCACAGCCCCAGTGTTCTTAGGCCTACAAAAGCGCTTCCAAGGAAGGGTGCTGGCTAGCAACAGCTTTCAGTGCTGGCACTTTTCAGCTCTGAGCAATTGCTCGACGTTTGCAATTTCTCAGCTCGTGTCTACGAGACGGAAAGAGAAGGACCGTGACGTTTGGTGGCTAGAGAAGCGCAAAGCCCCAGTGTTGCTGCGCCTGTAAAGCGCTTCCAAGGAAGGGTGCTGGCTAGCAACAGCTTTCAGTGCTGGCACTTTTCATCTCTGAGCAATTGCTCGACGTTTGCAATTTCTCACCTGAGCTCTCTTTAGAGTGCGCGAGAGGATGAGCAGAAGATGAGGTGGCTAGAGAAGCCCAGAGCCCCAGTGTTCTTACGCCTACAAAAGCGCTTCCAAGGAAGGGTGCTGGCTAGCAACAGCTTTCAGTGCTGGCACTTTTCATCTCTGAGCAATTGCTCGACGTTTGCAATTTCTCAGCTCCTGTCTACGAGACGGAAAGAGAAGGACCGTGACCTTTGGTGCGTATAGAAGCGCAAGGCCCCAGTGTTACTGCGCCTGTGAAAGCGCTTCCAAGGAAGGGTGCTGGCTAGCAAGAGCTTTCAGTGCTGGCACTTTTCATCTCTGAGCAATTGCTGGACGTTTGCAATTTCTCACCTGAGCTCTCTTTAGAGTGCGCGAGAGGATGAGCAGAAGATGAGGTGGCTAGAGAAGCCCAGAGCCCCAGTGTTCTTAGGCCTACAAAAGCGCTTCCAAGGAAGGGTGCTGGCTAGCAACAGCTTTCAGTGCTGGCACTTTTCATCTCTGAGCAATTGCTGGACGTTTGCAATTTCTCAGCTCGTGTCTACCGACGGAAAGAGAATGACCGTGACGTTTGGTGCGTATAGAAGCGCAAAGCCCCAGTGTTGCTGCACCTGTGAAAGCGCTTCCAAGGAAGGGTGCTGGCTAGCAACAGCTTTCAGTGCTGGCACTTTTCTTCTCTGAGCATTTGCTCGACGTTTGCAATTTCTCACCTGAGCTCTCTTTAGAGTGCGCGAGAGGATGAGCAGAAGATGAGGTGGCTAGAGAAGCCCAGAGCCCCAGTGTTGCTGCGCCTGTGAAAGCGCTTCCAAGGAAGGGTGCTGGCTAGCAAGAGCTTTCAGTGCTGGCACTTTTCATCTCTGAGCAATTGCTCGACGTTTGCAATTTCTCAGCTCGTGTCTACGAGACGGAAAGAGAAGGACCGTGACCTTTGGTGGGTAGAGAA
Source organism: Sarcoramphus papa (assembly GCA_037962945.1). Taxonomy (NCBI): domain Eukaryota; kingdom Metazoa; phylum Chordata; class Aves; order Accipitriformes; family Cathartidae; genus Sarcoramphus; species Sarcoramphus papa. The sequence continues at coordinate 3,255,695 of JBBMRM010000084.1, read as the reverse complement.
GCGCAAAGCCCCAGTGTTACTGCGCCTGTGAAAGCGCTTCCAAGGAAGGGTGCTGGCTAGCAACAGCTTTCAGTGCTGGCACTTTTCATCTCTGAGCAATTGCTCGACATTTGCAATTTCTCAGCTCCTGTCTACGAGACGGAGAGATAGTGATTGTGACGTTTGGTGGCTAGAGAAGCGCAAAGCCCCAGTGTTACTGCGCCTGTGAAAGCGCTTCCAAGGAAGGGTGCTGGCTAGCAAGAGCTTTCAGTGCTGGCACTTTTCATCTCTGAGCAATTGCTCGACGTTTGCAATTTCTCCCCTAAGCTCTCTTTAGAGTGCGCGAGAGGATGAGCAGAAGATGAGGTGGCTAGAGAAGCCCAGAGCCCCAGTGTTCTTAGGCCTACAAAAGCGCTTCCAAGGAAGGGTGCTGGCTAGCAACAGCTTTCAGTGCTGGCACTTTTCATCTCTGAGCAATTGCTGGACGTTTGCAATTTCTCACCTGAGCTCTCTTTAGAGTGCGCGAGAGGATGAGCAGAAGATGAGGTGGCTAGAGAAGCCCAGAGCCCCAGTGTTCTTAGGCCTACAAAAGCGCTTCCAAGGAAGGGTGCTGGCTAGCAACAGCTTTCAGTGCTGGCACTTTTCATCTCTGAGCAATTGCTGGACGTTTGCAATTTCTCAGCTCGTGTCTACCGACGGAAAGAGAATGACCGTGACGTTTGGTGCGTATAGAAGCGCAAAGCCCCAGTGTTGCTGCGCCTGTGAAAGCGCTTCCAAGGAAGGGTGCTGGCTAGCAACAGCTTTCAGTGTTGGCACTTTTCATCTCTGAGCAATTGCTCGACGTTTGCAATTTCTCACCTGAGCTCTCTCTTTAGAGTGCGCGAGAGGATGAGCAGAAGATGAGGTGGCTAGAGAAGCCCAGAGCCCCAGTCTTCTTAGGCCTACAAAAGCGCTTCCAAGGAAGGGTGCTGGCTAGCAACAGCTTTCAGTGCTGGCACTTTTCATCTCTGAGCAATTGCTGGACGTTTGCAATTTCTCAGCTCGTGTCTACCGACGGAAAGAGAATGACCGTGACGTTTGGTGCGTATAGAAGCGCAAAGCCCCAGTGTTGCTGCGCCTGTGAAAGCGCTTCCAAGGAAGGGTGCTGGCTAGCAACAGCTTTCAGTGCTGGCACTTTTCTTCTCTGAGCATTTGCTCGACGTTTGCAATTTCTCACCTGAGCTCTCTTTAGAGTGCGCGAGAGGATGAGCAGAAGATGAGGTGGCTAGAGAAGCCCAGAGCCCCAGTGTTGCTGCGCCTGTGAAAGCGCTTCCAAGGAAGGGTGCTGGCTAGCAACAGCTTTCAGTGCTGGCACTTTTCATCTCTGAGCAATTGCTCGACGTTTGCAATTTCTCAGCTCGTGTCTACGAGACGGAAAGAGAAGGACCGTGACCTTTGGTGGGTAGAGAAGCGCAAAGCCCCAGTGTTACTGCGCCTGTGAAAGCGCTTCCAAGGAAGGGTGCTGGCTAGCAACAGCTTTCAGTGCTGGCACTTTTCATCTCTGAGCAATTGCTCGACATTTGCAATTTCTCAGCTCCTGTCTACGAGACGGAGAGATAGTGATTGTGACGTTTGGTGGCTAGAGAAGCGCAAAGCCCCAGTGTTACTGCGCCTGTGAAAGCGCTTCCAAGGAAGGGTGCTGGCTAGCAAGAGCTTTCAGTGCTGGCACTTTTCATCTCTGAGCAATTGCTCGACGTTTGCAATTTCTCCCCTAAGCTCTCTTTAGAGTGCGCGAGAGGATGAGCAGAAGATGAGGTGGCTAGAGAAGCCCAGAGCCCCAGTGTTCTTAGGCCTACAAAAGCGCTTCCAAGGAAGGGTGCTGGCTAGCAACAGCTTTCAGTGCTGGCACTTTTCAGCTCTGAGCAATTGCTCGACGTTTGCAATTTCTCACCTGAGCTCTCTTTAGAGTGCGCGAGAGGATGAGCAGAAGTTTAGGTGGCTAGAGAAGCCCAGAGCCCCAGTGTTCTTAGGCCTACAAAAGCGCTTCCAAGGAAGGGTGCTGGCTAGCAACAGCTTTCAGTGCTGGCACTTTTCATCTCTGAGCAATTGCTCGACGTTTGCAATTTCTCAGCTCGTGTCTACGAGACGGAAAGAGAAGGACCGTGACGTTTGGTGGCTAGAGAAGCGCAAAGCCCCAGTGTTGCTGCGCCTGTGAAAGCGCTTCCAAGGAAGGGTGCTGGCTAGCAACAGCTTTCAGTGCTGGCACTTTTCATCTCTGAGCAATTGCTCGACGTTTGCAATTTCTCAGCTCGTGTCTACGAGACGGAAAGAGAAGGACCGTGACGTTTGGTGGCTATAGAAGCGCAAAGCCCCAGTGTTGCTGCGCCTGTAAAGCGCTTCCAAGGAAGGGTGCTGGCTAGCAACAGCTTTCAGTGCTGGCACTTTTCATCTCTGAGCAATTGCTCGACGATTGCAATTTCTCCCCTGAGCTCTCTTCAGAGTGCGCGAGAGGATGAGCAGAAGATGAGGTGGCTAGAGAAGCCCAGAGCCCCAGTGTTCTTAGGCCTACAAAAGCGCTTCCAAGGAAGGGTGCTGGCTAGCAACAGCTTTCAGTGCTGGCACTTTTCAGCTCTGAGCAATTGCTCGACGTTTGCAATTTCTCAGCTCGTGTCTACGAGACGGAAAGAGAAGGACCGTGACGTTTGGTGCGTATAGAAGCGCAAAGCCCCAGTGTTGCTGCGCCTGTGAAAGCGCTTCCAAGGAAGGGTGCTGGCTAGCAACAGCTTTCAGTGCTGGCACTTTTCATCTCTGAGCAATTGCTCGACGTTTGCAATTTCTCACCTGAGCTCTCTTTAGAGTGCGCGAGAGGATGAGCAGAAGATGAGGTGGCTAGAGAAGCCCAGAGCCCCAGTGTTCTTAGGCCTACAAAAGCGCTTCCAAGGAAGGGTGCTGGCTAGCAACAGCTTTCAGTGCTGGCACTTTTCATCTCTGAGCAATTGCTGGACGTTTGCAATTTCTCAGCTCGTGTCTACCGACGGAAAGAGAATGACCGTGACGTTTGGTGCGTATAGAAGCGCAAAGCCCCAGTGTTGCTGCGCCTGTGAAAGCGCTTCCAAGGAAGGGTGCTGGCTAGCAACAGCTTTCAGTGTTGGCACTTTTCATCTCTGAGCAATTGCTCGACGTTTGCAATTTCTCACCTGAGCTCTCTCTTTAGAGTGCGCGAGAGGATGAGCAGAAGATGAGGTGGCTAGAGAAGCCCAGAGCCCCAGTCTTCTTAGGCCTACAAAAGCGCTTCCAAGGAAGGGTGCTGGCTAGCAACAGCTTTCAGTGCTGGCACTTTTCATCTCTGAGCAATTGCTGGACGTTTGCAATTTCTCAGCTCGTGTCTACCGACGGAAAGAGAATGACCGTGACGTTTGGTGCGTATAGAAGCGCAAAGCCCCAGTGTTGCTGCGCCTGTGAAAGCGCTTCCAAGGAAGGGTGCTGGCTAGCAACAGCTTTCAGTGCTGGCACTTTTCTTCTCTGAGCATTTGCTCGACGTTTGCAATTTCTCACCTGAGCTCTCTTTAGAGTGCGCGAGAGGATGAGCAGAAGATGAGGTGGCTAGAGAAGCCCAGAGCCCCAGTGTTGCTGCGCCTGTGAAAGCGCTTCCAAGGAAGGGTGCTGGCTAGCAACAGCTTTCAGTGCTGGCACTTTTCATCTCTGAGCAATTGCTCGACGTTTGCAATTTCTCAGCTCGTGTCTACGAGACGGAAAGAGAAGGACCGTGACCTTTGGTGGGTAGAGAAGCGCAAAGCCCCAGTGTTACTGCGCCTGTGAAAGCGCTTCCAAGGAAGGGTGCTGGCTAGCAACAGCTTTCAGTGCTGGCACTTTTCATCTCTGAGCAATTGCTCGACATTTGCAATTTCTCAGCTCCTGTCTACGAGACGGAGAGATAGTGATTGTGACGTTTGGTGGCTAGAGAAGCGCAAAGCCCCAGTGTTACTGCGCCTGTGAAAGCGCTTCCAAGGAAGGGTGCTGGCTAGCAAGAGCTTTCAGTGCTGGCACTTTTCATCTCTGAGCAATTGCTCGACGTTTGCAATTTCTCCCCTAAGCTCTCTTTAGAGTGCGCGAGAGGATGAGCAGAAGATGAGGTGGCTAGAGAAGCCCAGAGCCCCAGTGTTCTTAGGCCTACAAAAGCGCTTCCAAGGAAGGGTGCTGGCTAGCAACAGCTTTCAGTGCTGGCACTTTTCAGCTCTGAGCAATTGCTCGACGTTTGCAATTTCTCACCTGAGCTCTCTTTAGAGTGCGCGAGAGGATGAGCAGAAGTTTAGGTGGCTAGAGAAGCCCAGAGCCCCAGTGTTCTTAGGCCTACAAAAGCGCTTCCAAGGAAGGGTGCTGGCTAGCAACAGCTTTCAGTGCTGGCACTTTTCATCTCTGAGCAATTGCTCGACGTTTGCAATTTCTCAGCTCGTGTCTACGAGACGGAAAGAGAAGGACCGTGACGTTTGGTGGCTAGAGAAGCGCAAAGCCCCAGTGTTGCTGCGCCTGTGAAAGCGCTTCCAAGGAAGGGTGCTGGCTAGCAACAGCTTTCAGTGCTGGCACTTTTCATCTCTGAGCAATTGCTCGACGTTTGCAATTTCTCAGCTCGTGTCTACGAGACGGAAAGAGAAGGACCGTGACGTTTGGTGGCTATAGAAGCACAAAGCCCCAGTGTTGCTGCGCCTGTAAAGCGCTTCCAAGGAAGGGTGCTGGCTAGCAACAGCTTTCAGTGCTGGCACTTTTCATCTCTGAGCAATTGCTCGACGTTTGCAATTTCTCACCTGAGCTCTCTCTTTAGAGTGCGCGAGAGGATGATCAGAAGATGAGGTGGCTAGAGAAGCCCAGAGCCCCAGTCTTCTTAGGCCTACAAAAGCGCTTCCAAGGAAGGGTGCTGGCTAGCAACAGCTTTCAGTGCTGGCACTTTTCATCTCTGAGCAATTGCTCGACGTTTGCAATTTCTCAGCTCGTGTCTACGAGACGGAAAGAGAAGGACCGTGACGTTTGGTGGCTAGAGAAGCGCAAAGCCCCAGTGTTGCTGCGCCTGTGAAAGCGCTTCCAAGGAAGGGTGCTGGCTAGCAACAGCTTTCAGTGCTGGCACTTTTCATCTCTGAGCAATTGCTCGACGTTTGCAATTTCTCACCTGAGCTCTCTTTAGAGTGCGCGAGAGGATGAGCAGAAGATGAGGTGGCTAGAGAAGCCCAGAGCCCCAGTGTTCTTAGGCCTACAAAAGCGCTTCCAAGGAAGGGTGCTGGCTAGCAACAGCTTTCAGTGCTGGCACTTTTCATCTCTGAGCAATTGCTCGACGTTTGCAATTTCTCAGCTCGTGTCTACGAGACGGAAAGAGAAGGACCGTGACGTTTGGTGGCTAGAGAAGCGCAAAGCCCCAGTGTTGCTGCGCCTGTGAAAGCGCTTCCAAGGAAGGGTGCTGGCTAGCAACAGCTTTCAGTGCTGGCACTTTTCATCTCTGAGCAATTGCTGGACGTTTGCAATTTCTCAGCTCGTGTCTACCGACGGAAAGAGAAGGACGGTGACGTTTGGTGGGTAGAGAAGCGCAAAGCCCCAGTGTTGCTGCGCCTGTGAAAGCGCTTCCAAGGAAGGGTGCTGGCTAGCAACAGCTTTCAGTGCTGGCACTTTTCATCTCTGAGCAATTGCTCGACGTTTGCAATTTCTCACCTGAGCTCTCTTTAGAGTGCGCGAGAGGATGAGCAGAATATGAGGTGGCTAGAGAAGCCCAGAGCCCCAGTGTTCTTAGGCCTACAAAAGCGCTTCCAAGGAAGGGTGCTGGCTAGCAACAGCTTTCAGTGCTGGCACTTTTCAGCTCTGAGCAATTGCTCGACGTTTGCAATTTCTCAGCTCGTGTCTACGAGACGGAAAGAGAAGGACCGTGACGTTTGGTGGCTAGAGAAGCGCAAAGCCCCAGTGTTGCTGCGCCTGTGAAAGCGCTTCCAAGGAAGGGTGCTGGCTAGCAACAGCTTTCAGTGCTGGCACTTTTCATCTCTGAGCAATTGCTCGACGTTTGCAATTTCTCACCTGAGCTCTCTTTAGAGTGCGCGAGAGGATGAGCAGAAGATGAGGTGGCTAGAGAAGCCCAGAGCCCCAGTGTTCTTAGGCCTACAAAAGCGCTTCCAAGGAAGGGTGCTGGCTAGCAACAGCTTTCAGTGCTGGCACTTTTCATCTCTGAGCAATTGCTCGACGTTTGCAATTTCTCAGCTCGTGTCTACCGACGGAAAGAGAATGACCGTGACGTTTGGTGCGTATAGAAGCGCAAAGCCCCAGTGTTGCTGCGCCTGTGAAAGCGCTTCCAAGGAAGGGTGCTGGCTAGCAACAGCTTTCAGTGCTGGCACTTTTCTTCTCTGAGCATTTGCTCGACGTTTGCAATTTCTCACCTGAGCTCTCTTTAGAGTGCGCGAGAGGATGAGCAGAAGATGAGGTGGCTAGAGAAGCCCAGAGCCCCAGTGTTGCTGCGCCTGTGAAAGCGCTTCCAAGGAAGGGTGCTGGCTAGCAACAGCTTTCAGTGCTGGCACTTTTCAGCTCTGAGCAATTGCTCGACGTTTGCAATTTCTCAGCTCGTGTCTACGAGACGGAAAGAGAAGGACCGTGACGTTTGGTGGGTAGAGAAGCGCAAAGCCCCAGTGTTGCTGCGCCTGTGAAAGCGCTTCCAAGGAAGGGTGCTGGCTAGCAACAGCTTTCAGTGCTGGCACTTTTCATCTCTGAGCAATTGCTCGACGTTTGCAATTTCTCAGCTCGTGTCTACGAGACGGAAAGAGAAGGACCGTGACGTTTGGTGGCTAGAGAAGCGCAAAGCCCCAGTGTTGCTGCGCCTGTAAAGCGCTTCCAAGGAAGGGTGCTGGCTAGCAACAGCTTTCAGTGCTGGCACTTTTCATCTCTGAGCAATTGCTCGACGTTTGCAATTTCTCACCTGAGCTCTCTCTTTAGAGTGCGCGAGAGGATGATCAGAAGATGAGGTGGCTAGAGAAGCCCAGAGCCCCAGTCTTCTTAGGCCTACAAAAGCGCTTCCAAGGAAGGGTGCTGGCTAGCAACAGCTTTCAGTGCTGGCACTTTTCATCTCTGAGCAATTGCTCGACGTTTGCAATTTCTCAGCTCGTGTCTACGAGACGGAAAGAGAAGGACCGTGACGTTTGGTGGCTAGAGAAGCGCAAAGCCCCAGTGTTGCTGCGCCTGTGAAAGCGCTTCCAAGGAAGGGTGCTGGCTAGCAACAGCTTTCAGTGCTGGCACTTTTCATCTCTGAGCAATTGCTCGACGTTTGCAATTTCTCACCTGAGCTCTCTTTAGAGTGCGCGAGAGGATGAGCAGAAGATGAGGTGGCTAGAGAAGCCCAGAGCCCCAGTGTTCTTAGGCCTACAAAAGCGCTTCCAAGGAAGGGTGCTGGCTAGCAACAGCTTTCAGTGCTGGCACTTTTCATCTCTGAGCAATTGCTCGACGTTTGCAATTTCTCAGCTCGTGTCTACGAGACGGAAAGAGAAGGACCGTGACGTTTGGTGGCTAGAGAAGCGCAAAGCCCCAGTGTTGCTGCGCCTGTGAAAGCGCTTCCAAGGAAGGGTGCTGGCTAGCAACAGCTTTCAGTGCTGGCACTTTTCATCTCTGAGCAATTGCTGGACGTTTGCAATTTCTCAGCTCGTGTCTACCGACGGAAAGAGAAGGACGGTGACGTTTGGTGGGTAGAGAAGCGCAAAGCCCCAGTGTTGCTGCGCCTGTGAAAGCGCTTCCAAGGAAGGGTGCTGGCTAGCAAGAGCTTTCAGTGCTGGCACTTTTCATCTCTGAGCAATTGCTCGACGTTTGCAATTTCTCACCTGAGCTCTCTTTAGAGTGCGCGAGAGGATGAGCAGAAGATGAGGTGGCTAGAGAAGCCCAGAGCCCCAGTGTTCTTAGGCCTACAAAAGCGCTTCCAAGGAAGGGTGCTGGCTATCAAGAGCTTTCAGTGCTGGCACTTTTCAGCTCTGAGCAATTGCTCGACGTTTGCAATTTCTCAGCTCGTGTCTACGAGACGGAAAGAGAAGGACCGTGACGTTTGGTGGCTAGAGAAGCGCAAAGCCCCACTGTTGCTGCGCCTGTAAAGCGCTTCCAAGGAAGGGTGCTGGCTAGCAAGAGCTTTCAGTGCTGGCACTTTTCATCTCTGAGCAATTGCTCGACGTTTGCAATTTCTCACCTGAGCTCTCTTTAGAGTGCGCGAGAGGATGAGCAGAAGATGAGGTGTCTAGAGAAGCCCAGAGCCCCAGTGTTCTTACGCCTACAAAAGCGCTTCCAAGGAAGGGTGCTGGCTAGCAACAGCTTTCAGTGCTGGCACTTTTCATCGCTGAGCAATTGCTCGACGTTTGCAATTTCTCAGCTCCTGTCTACGAGACGGAAAGAGAAGGACCGTGACGTTTGGTGCGTATAGAAGCGCAAAGCCCCAGTGTTGCTGCGCCTGTGAAAGCGCTTCCAAGGAAGGGTGCTGGCTAGCAAGAGCTTTCAGTGCTGGCACTTTTCATCTCTGAGCAATTGCTCGACGTTTGCAATTTCTCACCTGAGCTCTCTTTAGAGTGCGCGAGAGGATGAGCAGAAGATGAGGTGGCTAGAGAAGCCCAGAGCCCCAGTGTTCTTAGGCCTACAAAAGCGCTTCCAAGGAAGGGTGCTGGCTAGCAACAGCTTCCAGTGCTGGCACTTTTCATCTCTGAGCAATTGATCGACGTTTGCAATTTCTCAGCTCCTGTCTACGAGACGGAGAGATAGTGATTGTGACGTTTGGTGGCTAGAGAAGCGCAAAGCCCCAGTGTTACTGCGCCTGTGAAAGCGCTTCCAAGGAAGGGTGCTGGCTAGCAAGAGCTTTCAGTGCTGGCACTTTTCATCTCTGAGCAATTGCTCGACGTTTGCAATTTCTCCCCTAAGCTCTCTTTAGAGTGCGCGAGAGGATGAGCAGAAGATGAGGTGGCTAGAGAAGCCCAGAGCCCCAGTGTTCTTAGGCCTACAAAAGCGCTTCCAAGGAAGGGTGCTGGCTAGCAACAGCTTTCAGTGCTGGCACTTTTCAGCTCTGAGCAATTGCTCGACGTTTGCAATTTCTCACCTGAGCTCTCTTCAGAGTGCGCGAGAGGTTGAGCAGAAGTTTAGGTGGCTAGAGAAGCCCAGAGCCCCAGTGTTCTTAGGCCTACAAAAGCGCTTCCAAGGAAGGGTGCTGGCTAGCAACAGCTTTCAGTGCTGGCACTTTTCAGCTCTGAGCAATTGCTCGACGTTTGCAATTTCTCAGCTCGTGTCTACGAGACGGAAAGAGAAGGACCATGACATTTGGTGGGTAGACAAGCGCAAAGCCCCAGTGTTGCTGCGCCTGTGAAAGCGCTTCCAAGGAAGGGTGCTGGCTAGCAACAGCTTTCAGTGCTGGCACTTTTCTTCTCTGAGCATTTGCTCGACGTTTGCAATTTCTCACCTGAGCTCTCTTTAGAGTGCGCGAGAGGATGAGCAGAAGATGAGGTGGCTAGAGAAGCCCAGAGCCCCAGTGTTGCTGCGCCTGTGAAAGCGCTTCCAAGGAAGGGTGCTGGCTAGCAACAGCTTTCAGTGCTGGCACTTTTCAGCTCTGAGCAATTGCTCGACGTTTGCAATTTCTCAGCTCGTGTCTACGAGACGGAAAGAGAAGGACCGTGACCTTTGGTGGGTAGAGAAGCGCAAAGCCCCAGTGTTACTGCGCCTGTGAAAGCGCTTCCAAGGAAGGGTGCTGGCTAGCAACAGCTTTCAGTGCTGGCACTTTTCATCTCTGAGCAATTGCTCGACATTTGCAATTTCTCAGCTCCTGTCTACGAGACGGAGAGATAGTGATTGTGACGTTTGGTGGCTAGAGAAGCGCAAAGCCCCAGTGTTACTGCGCCTGTGAAAACGCTTCCAAGGAAGGGTGCTGGCTAGCAACAGCTTTCAGTGCTGGCACTTTTCATCTCTGAGCAATTGCTCGACATTTGCAATTTCTCAGCTCCTGTCTACGAGACGGAGAGATAGTGATTGTGACGTTTGGTGGGTAGAGAAGCGCAAAGCCCCAGTGTTGCTGCGCCTGTGAAAGCGCTTCCAAGGAAGGGTGCTGGCTAGCAACAGCTTTCAGTGCTGGCACTTTTCGTCTCTGAGCAATTGCTCGACGTTTGCAATTTCTCACCTGAGCTGTCTTCAGAGTGCGCGAGAGGATGAGCAGAAGATGAGGTGGCTAGAGAAGCCCAGAGCCCCAGTGTTCTTAGGCCTACAAAAGCGCTTCCAAGGAAGGGTGCTGGCTAGCAACAGCTTTCAGTGCTGGCACTTTTCAGCTCTGAGCAATTGCTCGACGTTTGCAATTTCTCAGCTCGTGTCTACGAGACGGAAAGAGAAGGACCGTGACGTTTGGTGGCTAGAGAAGCGCAAAGCCCCAGTGTTGCTGCGCCTGTAAAGCGCTTCCAAGGAAGGGTGCTGGCTAGCAACAGCTTTCAGTGCTGGCACTTTTCAGCTCTGAGCAATTGCTCGACGTTTGCAATTTCTCAGCTCGTGTCTACGAGACGGAGAGATAGTGACTGTGACGTTTGGTGGGTAGAGAAGTGCAAAGCCCCAGTGTTACTGCGCCTGTGAAAGCGCTTCCAAGGAAGGGTGCTGGCTAGCAACAGCTTTCAGTGCTGGCACTTTTCATCTCTGAGCAATTGCTGGACGTTTGCAATTTCTCACCTGAGCTCTCTTCAGAGTGCGCGAGAGGATGAGCAGAAGTTTAGGTGGCTAGAGAAGCCCAGAGCCCCAGTGTTCTTAGGCCTACAAAAGCGCTTCCAAGGAAGGGTGCTGGCTAGCAACAGCTTTCAGTGCTGGCACTTTTCATCTCTGAGCAATTGCTCGACGTTTGCAATTTCTCAGCTCGTGTCTACGAGACGGAAAGAGAAGGACCATGACGTTTGGTGGGTAGACAAGCGCAAAGCCCCAGTGTTGCTGCGCCTGTGAAAGCGCTTCCAAGGAAGGGTGCTGGCTAGCAACAGCTTTCAGTGCTGGCACTTTTCAGCTCTGAGCAATTGCTCGACGTTTGCAATTTCTCAGCTCGTGTCTACGAGACGGAAAGAGAAGGACCGTGACGTTTGGTGGGTAGAGAAGCGCAAAGCCCCAGTGTTGCTGCGCCTGTGAAAGCGCTTCCAAGGAAGGGTGCTGGCTAGCAACAGCTTTCAGTGCTGGCACTTTTCATCTCTGAGCAATTGCTGGACGTTTGCAATTTCTCAGCTCGTGTCTACCGACGGAAAGAGAAGGACCATGACGTTTGGTGGCTAGAGAAGCGCAAAGCCCCAGTGTTGCTGCGCCTGTGAAAGCGCTTCCAAGGAAGGGTGCTGGCTAGCAACAGCTTTCAGTGCTGGCACTTTTCATCTCTGAGCAATTGCTCGACGTTTGCAATTTCTCACCTGAGCTCTCTTTAGAGTGCGCGAGAGGATGAGCAGAAGATGAGGTGGCTAGAGAAGCCCAGAGCCCCAGTGTTCTTAGGCCTACAAAAGCGCTTCCAAGGAAGGGTGCTGGCTAGCAACAGCTTTCAGTGCTGGCACTTTTCAGCTCTGAGCAATTGCTCGACGTTTGCAATTTCTCAGCTCGTGTCTACGAGACGGAAAGAGAAGGACCGTGACGTTTGGTGGCTAGAGAAGCGCAAAGCCCCAGTGTTGCTGCGCCTGTAAAGCGCTTCCAAGGAAGGGTGCTGGCTAGCAAGAGCTTTCAGTGCTGGCACTTTTCATCTCTGAGCAATTGCTCGACGTTTGCAATTTCTCACCTGAGCTCTCTTTAGAGTGCGCGAGAGGATGAGCAGAAGATGAGGTGGCTAGAGAAGCGCAAAGCCCCAGTGTTACTGCGCCTGTAAAGCGCTTCCAAGGAAGGGTGCTGGCTAGCAACAGCTTTCAGTGCTGGCACTTTTCAGCTCTGAGCAATTGCTCGACGTTTGCAATTTCTCAGCTCGTGTCTACGAGACGGAAAGAGAAGGACCGTGACCTTTGGTGCGTATAGAAGCGCAAAGCCCCAGTGTTGCTGCGCCTGTGAAAGCGCTTCCAAGGAAGGGTGCTGGCTAGCAAGAGCTTTCAGTGCTGGCACTTTTCATCTCTGAGCAATTGCTCGACGTTTGCAATTTCTCACCTGAGCTCTCTTTAGAGTGCGCGAGAGGATGAGCAGAAGATGAGGTGGCTAGAGAAGCCCAGAGCCCCAGTGTTCTTAGGCCTACAAAAGCGCTTCCAAGGAAGGGTGCTGGCTAGCAACAGCTTTCAGTGCTGGCACTTTTCATCTCTGAGCAATTGCTCGACGTTTGCAATTTCTCAGCTCGTGTCTACCGACGGAAAGAGAATGACCGTGACGTTTGGTGGGTAGAGAAGCGCAAAGCCCCAGTGTTGCTGCGCCTGTGAAAGCGCTTCCAAGGAAGGGTGCTGGCTAGCAACAGCTTTCAGTGCTGGCACTTTTCTTCTCTGAGCAATTGCTCGACGTTTGCAATTTCTCACCTGAGCTCTCTTTAGAGTGCGCGAGAGGATGAGCAGAAGATGAGGTGGCTAGAGAAGCCCAGAGCCCCAGTGTTGCTGCGCCTGTGAAAGCGCTTCCAAGGAAGGGTGCTGGCTAGCAACAGCTTTCAGTGCTGGCACTTTTCATCTCTGAGCAATTGCTCGACGTTTGCAATTTCTCAGCTCGTGTCTACGAGACGGAAAGAGAAGGACCATGACGTTTGGTGGGTAGAGAAGCGCAAAGCCCCAGTGTTACTGCGCCTGTGAAAGCGCTTCCAAGGAAGGGTGCTGGCTAGCAACAGCTTTCAGTGCTGGCACTTTTCATCTCTGAGCAATTGCTCGACATTTGCCATTTCTCAGCTCCTGTCTACGAGACGGAGAGATAGTGATTGTGACGTTTGGTGGCTAGAGAAGCGCAAAGCCCCAGTGTTACTGCGCCTGTGAAAGCGCTTCCAAGGAAGGGTGCTGGCTAGCAAGAGCTTTCAGTGCTGGCACTTTTCATCTCTGAGCAATTGCTGGACGTTTGCAATTTCTCCCCTGAGCTCTCTTCAGAGTGCGCGAGAGGATGAGCAGAAGATGAGGTGGCTAGAGAAGCCCAGAGCCCCAGTCTTCTTAGGCCTACAAAAGCGCTTCCAAGGAAGGGTGCTGGCTAGCAACAGCTTTCAGTGCTGGCACTTTTCATCTCTGAGCAATTGCTCGACGTTTGCAATTTCTCAGCTCATGTCTACGAGACGGAAAGAGAATGACCATGACGTTTGGTGGGTAGAGAAGCGCAAAGCCCCAGTGTTGCTGCGCCTGTGAAAGCGCTTCCAAGGAAGGGTGCTGGCTAGCAACAGCTTTCAGTGCTGGCACTTTTCAGCTCTGAGCAATTGCTCGACGTTTGCAATTTCTCAGCTCGTGTCTACGAGACGGAAAGAGAAGGACCGTGACGTTTGGTGGCTAGAGAAGCGCAAAGCCCCAGTGTTGCTGCGCCTGTAAAGCGCTTCCAAGGAAGGGTGCTGGCTAGCAACAGCTTTCAGTGCTGGCACTTTTCATCTCTGAGCAATTGCTCGACGTTTGCAATTTCTCACCTGAGCTCTCTCTTTAGAGTGCGCGAGAGGATGATCAGAAGATGAGGTGGCTAGAGAAGCCCAGAGCCCCAGTCTTCTTAGGCCTACAAAAGCGCTTCCAAGGAATGGTGCTGGCTAGCAACAGCTTTCAGTGCTGGCACTTTTCATCTCTGAGCAATTGCTCGACGTTTGCAATTTCTCAGCTCGTGTCTACGAGACGGAAAGAGAAGGACCGTGACGTTTGGTGGCTAGAGAAGCGCAAAGCCCCAGTGTTGCTGCGCCTGTGAAAGCGCTTCCAAGGAAGGGTGCTGGCTAGCAACAGCTTTCAGTGCTGGCACTTTTCATCTCTGAGCAATTGCTCGACGTTTGCAATTTCTCACCTGAGCTCTCTTTAGAGTGCGCGAGAGGATGAGCAGAAGATGAGGTGGCTAGAGAAGCCCAGAGCCCCAGTGTTCTTAGGCCTACAAAAGCGCTTCCAAGGAAGGGGGCTGGCTAGCAACAGCTTTCAGTGCTGGCACTTTTCATCTCTGAGCAATTGCTCGACGTTTGCAATTTCTCAGCTCGTGTCTACGAGACGGAAAGAGAAGGACCGTGACGTTTGGTGGCTAGAGAAGCGCAAAGCCCCAGTGTTGCTGCGCCTGTGAAAGCGCTTCCAAGGAAGGGTGCTGGCTAGCAACAGCTTTCAGTGCTGGCACTTTTCATCTCTGAGCAATTGCTGGACGTTTGCAATTTCTCAGCTCGTGTCTACCGACGGAAAGAGAAGGACGGTGACGTTTGGTGGGTAGAGAAGCGCAAAGCCCCAGTGTTGCTGCGCCTGTGAAAGCGCTTCCAAGGAAGGGTGCTGGCTAGCAAGAGCTTTCAGTGCTGGCACTTTTCATCTCTGAGCAATTGCTCGACGTTTGCAATTTCTCACCTGAGCTCTCTTTAGAGTGCGCGAGAGGATGAGCAGAAGATGAGGTGGCTAGAGAAGCCCAGAGCCCCAGTGTTCTTAGGCCTACAAAAGCGCTTCCAAGGAAGGGTGCTGGCTAGCAACAGCTTTCAGTGCTGGCACTTTTCAGCTCTGAGCAATTGCTCGACGTTTGCAATTTCTCAGCTCCTGTCTACGAGACGGAAAGAGAAGGACCGTGACCTTTGGTGCGTATAGAAGCGCAAAGCCCCAGTGTTGCTGCGCCTGTGAAAGCGCTTCCAAGGAAGGGTGCTGGCTAGCAACAGCTTTCAGTGCTGGCACTTTTCATCTCTGAGCAATTGCTGGACGTTTGCAATTTCTCACCTGAGCTCTCTTTAGAGTGCGCGAGAGGATGAGCAGAAGATGAGGTGGCTAGAGAAGCCCAGAGCCCCAGTGTTCTTAGGCCTACAAAAGCGCTTCCAAGGAAGGGTGCTGGCTAGCAACAGCTTTCAGTGCTGGCACTTTTCAGCTCTGAGCAATTGCTCGACGTTTGCAATTTCTCAGCTCGTGTCTACCGACGGAAAGAGAATGACCGTGACGTTTGGTGCGTATAGAAGCACAAAGCCCCAGTGTTGCTGCGCCTGTGAAAGCGCTTCCAAGGAAGGGTGCTGGCTAGCAACAGCTTTCAGTGCTGGCACTTTTCATCTCTGAGCAATTGCTCGACGTTTGCAATTTCTCAGCTCCTGTCTACGAGACGGAGAGATAGTGATTGTGACGTTTGGTGGCTAGAGAAGCGCAAAGCCCCAGTGTTACTGCGCCTGTGAAAGCGCTTCCAAGGAAGGGTGCTGGCTAGCAAGAGCTTTCAGTGCTGGCACTTTTCATCTCTGAGCAATTGCTCGACGTTTGCAATTTCTCACCTGAGCTCTCTTTAGAGTGCGCGAGAGGATGAGCAGAAGATGAGGTGGCTAGAGAAGCCCAGAGCCCCAGTGTTCTTAGGCCTACAAAAGCGCTTCCAAGGAAGGGTGCTGGCTAGCAACAGCTTTCAGTGCTGGCACTTTTCATCTCTGAGCAATTGCTCGACGTTTGCAATTTCTCAGCTCGTGTCTACGAGACGGAAAGAGAAGGACCATGACGTTTGGTGGGTAGAGAAGCGCAAAGCCCCAGTGTTGCTGCGCCTGTGAAAGCGCTTCCAAGGAAGGGTGCTGGCTAGCAACAGCTTTCAGTGCTGGCACTTTTCGTCTCTGAGCAATTGCTCGACGTTTGCAATTTCTCACCTGAGCTCTCTTTAGAGTGCGCGAGAGGATGAGCAGAAGATGAGGTGGCTAGAGAAGCCCAGAGCCCCAGTGTTCTTAGGCCTACAAAAGCGCTTCCAAGGAAGGGTGCTGGCTAGCAACAGCTTTCAGTGCTGGCACTTTTCATCTCTGAGCAATTGCTCGACGTTTGCAATTTCTCAGCTCGTGTCTAGAAGACGGAAAGAGAAGGACCGTGACGTTTGGTGGCTAGAGAAGCGCAAAGCCCCAGTGTTGCTGCGCCTGTGAAAGCGCTTCCAAGGAAGGGTGCTGGCTAGCAACAGCTTTCAGTGCTGGCACTTTTCATCTCTGAGCAATTGCTCGACGTTTGCAATTTCTCAGCTCGTGTCTACGAGACGGAAAGAGAAGGACCATGACGTTTGGTGGGTAGAGAAGTGCAAAGCCCCAGTGTTACTGCGCCTGTGAAAGCGCTTCCAAGGAAGGGTGCTGGCTAGCAAGAGCTTTCAGTGGTGGCATTTTTCATCTCTGGGCAATTGCTCGACGTTTGCAATTTCTCACCTGAGCTCTCTTTAGAGTGCGCGAGAGGATGAGCAGAAGATGAGGTGGCTAGAGAAGCCCACAGCCCCAGTGTTCTTAGGCCTACAAAAGCGCTTCCAAGGAAGGGTGCTGGCTAGCAACAGCTTTCAGTGCTGGCACTTTTCAGCTCTGAGCAATTGCTGGACGTTTGCAATTTCTCACCTGAGCTCTCTTTAGAGTGCGCGAGAGGATGAGCAGAAGATGAGGTGGCTAGAGAAGCCCAGAGCCCCAGGGTTCTTAGGCCTACAAAAGCGCTTCCAAGGAAGGGGGCTGGCTAGCAAGAGCTTTCAGTGCTGGCACTTTTCCTCTCTGAGCAATTGCTCGACATTTGCAATTTCTCAGCTCGTGTCTACGAGACGGAAAGAGAAGGACTGTGACGTTTGGTGGCTAGAGAAGCCCAGAGCCCCAGTGTTACTGCGCCTGTGAAAACGCTTCCAAGGAAGGGTGCTGGCTAGCAACAGCTTTCAGTGCTGGCACTTTTCATCTCTGAGCAATTGCTCGACGTTTGCAATTTCTCACCTGAGCTCTCTTTAGAGTGCGCGAGAGGATGAGCAGAAGATTAGGTGGCTAGAGAAGCCCAGAGCCCCAGTGTTCTTAGGCCTACAAAAGCGCTTCCAAGGAAGGGTGCTGGCTAGCAAGAGCTTTCAGTGCTGGCACTTTTCCTCTCTGAGCAATTGATCGACGTTTGCAATTTCTCAGCTCGTGTCTACGAGACGGAGAGATAGTGACCGTGACGTTTGGTGGGTAGAGAAGCGCAAAGCCCCAGTGTTACTGCGCCTGTGAAAGTGCTTCCAAGGAAGGGTGCTGGCTAGCAAGAGCTTTCAGTGCTGGCACTTTTCATCTCTGAGCAATTGCTCGACGTTTGCAATTTCTCACCTGAGCTCTCTTTAGAGTGCGCGAGAGGATGAGCAGAAGATGAGGTGGCTAGAGAAGCCCAGAGCCCCAGTGTTCTTACGCCTACAAAAGCGCTTCCAAGGAAGGGTGCTGGCTAGCAACAGCTTTCAGTGCTGGCACTTTTCATCTCTGAGCAATTGCTCGACGTTTGCAATTTCTCACCTGAGCTCTCTTTAGAGTGCGCGAGAGGATGAGCAGAAGATTAGGTGGCTAGAGAAGCCCAGAGCCCCAGTGTTCTTAGGCCTACAAAAGCGCTTCCAAGGAAGGGTGCTGGCTAGCAAGAGCTTTCAGTGCTGGCACTTTTCCTCTCTGAGCAATTGCTTGACGTTTGCAATTTCTCAGCTCGTGTCTACGAGATTGAAAGAGAAGGGCCGTGACGTTTGGTGGCTAGAGAAGCGCAAAGCCCCAGTGTTACTGCGCCTGTGAAAACGCTTCCAAGGAAGGGTGCTGGCTAGCAAGAGCTTTCAGTGCTGGCACTTTTCATCTCTGAGCAATTGCTGGACGTTTGCAATTTCTCACCTGAGCTGTCTTCAGAGTGCGCGAGAGGATGAGCAGAAGATGAGGTGGCTAGAGAAGCCCAGAGCCCCAGTGTTCTTAGGCCTACAAAAGCGCTTCCAAGGAAGGGTGCTGGCTAGCAACAGCTTTCAGTGCTGGCACTTTTCATCTCTGAGCAATTGCTGGACGTTTGCAATTTCTCACCTGAGCTCTCTTTAGAGTGCGCGAGAGGATGAGCAGAAGATGAGGTGGCTAGAGAAGCCCAGAGCCCCAGTGTTCTTAGGCCTACAAAAGCGCTTCCAAGGAAGGGTGCTGGCTAGCAAGAGCTTTCAGTGCTGGCACTTTTCATCTCTGAGCAATTGCTCAACGTTTGCAATTTCTCAGCTCGTGTCTACGAGACGGAAAGAGAAGGACCTTGACGTTTGGTGGCTAGAGAAGCGCAAAGCCCCACTGTTACTGCGCCTGTGAAAGCGCTTCCAAGGAAGGGTGCTGGCTAGCAACAGCTTTCAGTGCTGGCACTTTTCCTCTCTGAGCAATTGCTCGACGTTTGTAATTTCTCACCTGAGCTCTCTTTAGAGTGCGCGAGAGGATGAGCAGAAGATGAGGTGGCTAGAGAAGCCCAGAGCCCCAGTGTTCTTAGGCCTACAAAAGCGCTTCCAAGGAAGGGTGCTGGCTAGCAACAGCTTTCAGTGCTGGCACTTTTCATCTCTGAGCAATTGCTGGACGTTTGCAATTTCTCACCTGAGCTCTCTTTAGAGTGCGCGAGAGGATGAGCAGAAGATGAGGTGGCTAGAGAAGCCCAGAGCCCCAGTCTTCTTAGGCCTACAAAAGCGCTTCCAAGGAAGGGTGCTGGCTAGCAACAGCTTTCAGTGCTGGCACTTTTCATCTCTGAGCAATTGCTCGACGTTTGCAATTTCTCAGCTCGTGTCTACGAGACGGAAAGAGAATGACAGTGACGTTTGGTGGCTAGAGAAGCGCAAAGCCCCAGTGTTACTGCGCCTGTGAAAGCGCTTCCAAGGAAGGGTGCTGGCTAGCAACAGCTTTCAGTGCTGGCACTTTTCATCTCTGAGCAATTGCTCGACGTTTGCAATTTCTCACCTGAGCTCTCTTTAGAGTGCGCGAGAGGATGAGCAGAAGATGAGGTGGCTAGAGAAGCCCAGAGCCCCAGTGTTCTTAGGCCTACAAAAGCGCTTCCAAGGAAGGGTGCTGGCTAGCAACAGCTTTCAGTGCTGGCACTTTTCATCTCTGAGCAATTGATCGACGTTTGCAATTTCTCAGCTCGTGTCTACGAGACGGAGAGATAGTGACCGTGACTTTTGGTGGGTAGAGAAGCGCAAAGCCCCAGTGTTACTGCGCCTGTGAAAGCGCTTCCAAGGAAGGGTGCTGGCTAGCAACAGCTTTCAGTGCTGGCACTTTTCATCTCTGAGCAATTGCTCGACGTTTGCAATTTCTCCCCTGAGCTCTCTTCAGAGTGCGCGAGAGGATGAGCAGAAGATTAGGTGGCTAAAGAAGCCTAGAGCCCCAGTGTTCTTAGGCCTACAAAAGCGCTTCCAAGGAAGGGTGCTGGCTAGCAAGAGCTTTCAGTGCTGGCACTTTTCATCTCTGAGCAATTGATCGACGTTTGCAATTTCTCAGCTCGTGTCTACGAGACGGAGAGATAGTGACCATGACTTTTGGTGGGTAGAGAAGCGCAAAGCCCCAGTGTTACTGCGCCTGTGAAAACGCTTCCAAGGAAGGGTGCTGGCTAGCAACAGCTTTCAGTGCTGGCACTTTTCATCTCTGAGCAATTGCTCGACGTTTGCAATTTCTCCCCTGAGCTCTCTTCAGAGTGCGCGAGAGGATGAGCAGAAGATTAGGTGGCTAAAGAAGCCTAGAGCCCCAGTCTTCTTAGGCCTACAAAAGCGCTTCCAAGGAATGGTGCTGGCTAGCAACAGCTTTCAGTGCTGGCACTTTTCATCTGTGAGCAATTGCTCGACGTTTGCAATTTCTCAGCTCGTGTCTACGAGACGGAAAGAGAAGGACCGTGACGTTTGGTGGCTAGAGAAGCGCAAAGCCCCAGTGTTACTGCGCCTGTGAAAGCGCTTCCAAGGAAGGGTGCTGGCTAGCAACAGCTTTAGTGCTGGCACTTTTCATCTCTGAGCAATTGCTGGACGTTTGCAATTTCTCACCTGAGCTCTCTTTAGAGTGCGCGAGAGGATGAGCAGAAGATTAGGTGGCTAGAGAAGCCCAGAGCCCCAGTGTTCTTAGGCCTACAAAAGCGCTTCCAAGGAAGGGTGCTGGCTAGCAACAGCTTTCAGTGCTGGCACTTTTCATCTCTGAGCAATTGCTCGACGTTTGCAATTTCTCACCTGAGCTCTCTTTAGAGTGCGCGAGAGGATGAGCAGAAGATGAGGTGGCTAGAGAAGCCCAGAGCCCCAGTGTGCTTAGGGCTACAAAAGCGCTTCCAAGGAAGGGTGCTGGCTAGCAAGAGCTTTCAGTGCTGGCACTTTTCATCTCTGAGCAATTGCTCGACGTTTGCAATTTCTCAGCTCGTGTCTACGAGACGGAAAGAGAAGGACCGTGACGTTTGGTGGGTAGAGAAGCGCAAAGCCCCAGTGTTACTGCGCCTGTGAAAGCGCTTCCAAGGAAGGGTGCTGGCTAGCAACAGCTTTCAGTGCTGGCACTTTTCATCTCTGAGCAATTGCTGGACGTTTGCAATTTCTCAGCTCGTGTCTACGAGACGGAAAGAGAAGGACCGTGACGTTTGGTGGCTAGAGAAGCGCAAAGCCCCAGTGTTACTGCGCCTGTGAAAGCGCTTCCAAGGAAGGGTGCTGGCTAGCAACAGCTTTCAGTGCTGGCACTTTTCTTCTCTGAGCAATTGCTGGACGTTTGCAATTTCTCCCCTGAGCTCTCTTTAGAGTGCGCGAGAGGATGAGCAGAAGATGAGGTGGCTAGAGAAGCCCAGAGCCCCAGTCTTCTTAGGCCTACAAAAGCGCTTCCAAGGAAGGGTGCTGGCTAGCAAGAGCTTTCAGTGCTGGCACTTTTCATCTCTGAGCAATTGCTGGACGTTTGCAATTTCTCACCTGAGCTCTCTTTAGAGTGCGCGAGAGGATGAGCAGAAGATTAGGTGGCTAGAGAAGCCCAGAGCCCCAGGGTTCTTAGGCCTACAAAAGCGCTTCCAAGGAAGGGTGCTGGCTAGCAAGAGCTTTCAGTGCTGGCACTTTTCCTCTCTGAGCAATTGCTCGACATTTGCAATTTCTCAGCTCGTGTCTACGAGACGGAAAGAGAAGGACTGTGACGTTTGGTGGCTAGAGAAGCCCAGAGCCCCAGTGTTACTGCGCCTGTGAAAGCGCTTCCAAGGAAGGGTGCTGGCTAGCAACAGCTTTCAGTGCTGGCACTTTTCATCTCTGAGCAATTGCTGGACGTTTGCAATTTCTCACCTGAGCTCTCTTTAGAGTGCGCGAGAGGATGAGCAGAAGATTAGGTGGCTAGAGAAGCCCAGAGCCCCAGTGTTCTTAGGCCTACAAAAGCGCTTCCAAGGAAGGGTGCTGGCTAGCAAGAGCTTTCAGTGCTGGCACTTTTCCTCTCTGAGCAATTGATAGACGTTTGCAATTTCTCAGCTCGTGTCTACGAGACGGAGAGATAGTGACCGTGACGTTTGGTGGCTAGAGAAGCGCAAAGCCCCAGTGTTACTGCGCCTGTGAAAGCGCTTCCAAGGAAGGGTGCTGGCTAGCAAGAGCTTTCAGTGCTGGCACTTTTCATCTCTGAGCAATTGCTGGACGTTTGCAATTTCTCACCTGAGCTCTCTTTAGAGTGCGCGAGAGGATGAGCAGAAGATGAGGTGGCTAGAGAAGCCCAGAGCCCCAGTGTTCTTAGGCCTACAAAAGCGCTTCCAAGGAAGGGTGCTGGCTAGCAACAGCTTTCAGTGCTGGCACTTTTCATCTCTGAGCAATTGCTCGACGTTTGCAATTTCTCCCCTGAGCTCTCTTTAGAGTGCGCGAGAGGATGAGCAGAAGATTAGGTGGCTAGAGAAGCCCAGAGCCCCAGTCTTCTTAGGCCTACAAAAGCGCTTCCAAGGAAGGGTGCTGGCTAGCAAGAGCTTTCAGTGCTGGCACTTTTCCTCTCTGAGCAATTGATCGACGTTTGCAATTTCTCAGCTCGTGTCTACGAGATTGAAAGAGAAGGACCGTGACGTTTGGTGGGTAGAGAAGCGCAAAGTCCCACTGTTACTGCGCCTGTGAAAACGCTTCCAAGGAAGGGTGCTGGCTAGCAAGAGCTTTCAGTGCTGGCACTTTTCATCTCTGAGCAATTGCTGGACGTTTGCAATTTCTCACCTGAGCTGTCTTCAGAGTGCGCGAGAGGATGAGCAGAAGATGAGGTGGCTAGAGAAGCCCAGAGCCCCAGTGTTCTTAGGCCTACAAAAGCGCTTCCAAGGAAGGGTGCTGGCTAGCAAGAGCTTTCAGTGCTGGCACTTTTCCTCTCTGAGCAATTGCTCGACGTTTGCAATTTCTCAGCTCGTGTCTACGAGACGGAGAGATAGTGACCGTGACTTTTGGTGGGTAGAGAAGCGCAAAGCCCCACTGTTACTGCGCCTGTGAAAACGCTTCCAAGGAAGGGTGCTGGCTAGCAACAGCTTTCAGTGCTGGCACTTTTCATCTCTGAGCAATTGCTCGACGTTTGCAATTTCTCCCCTGAGCTCTCTTCAGAGTGCGCGAGAGGATGAGCAGAAGATTAGGTGGCTAAAGAAGCCTAGAGCCCCAGTGTTCTTAGGCCTACAAAAGCGCTTCCAAGGAAGGGTGCTGGCTAGCAACAGCTTTCAGTGCTGGCACTTTTCATCTCTGAGCAATTGCTCGATGTTTGCAATTTCTCAGCTCGTGTCTAGGAGACGGAAAGAGAATGACCGTGACGTTTGGTGGCTATAGAAGCGCAAAGCCCCAGTGTTGCTGCGCCTGTGAAAGCGCTTCCAAGGAAGGGTGCAGGCTAGCAACAGCTTTCAGTGCTGGCACTTTTCATCTCTGAGCAATTGCTCGACGTTTGCAATTTCTCACCTGAGCTCTCTTTAGAGTGCGCGAGAGGATGAGCACAAGATTAGGTGGCTAGAGAAGCCCAGAGCCCCAGTGTGCTTAGGGCTACAAAAGCGCTTCCAAGGAAGGGTGCTGGCTAGCAAGAGCTTTCAGTGCTGGCACTTTTCATCTCTGAGCAATTGCTCGACGTTTGCAATTTCTCAGCTCGTGTCTACGAGACGGAAAGAGAATGACAGTGACGTTTGGTGGGTAGAGAAGCGCAAAGCCCCAGTGTTACTGCGCCTGTGAAAGCGCTTCCAAGGAAGGGTGCTGGCTAGCAACAGCTTTCAGTGCTGGCACTTTTCATCTCTGAGCAATTGCTCGACGTTTGCAATTTCTCACCTGAGCTCTCTTTAGAGTGCGCGAGAGGATGAGCAGAAGATGAGGTGGCTAGAGAAGCCCACAGCCCCAGTGTTCTTAGGCCTACAAAAGCGCTTCCAAGGAAGGGTGCTGGCTAGCAACAGCTTTCAGTGCTGGCACTTTTCATCTCTGAGCAATTGCTCGACGTTTGCAATTTCTCCCCTGAGCTCTCTTCAGAGTGCGCGAGAGGATGAGCAGAAGATGAGGTGGCTAGAGAAGCCCAGAGCCCCAGTGTTCTTAGGCCTACAAAAGCGCTTCCAAGGAAGGGTGCTGGCTAGCAACAGCTTTCAGTGCTGGCACTTTTCATCTCTGAGCAATTGCTCGACGTTTGCAATTTCTCACCTGAGCTCTCTTTAGAGTGCGCGAGAGGATGAGCAGAAGATTAGGTGGCTAGAGAAGCCCAGAGCCCCAGGGTTCTTAGGCCTACAAAAGCGCTTCCAAGGAAGGGTGCTGGCTAGCAAGAGCTTTCAGTGCTGGCACTTTTCCTCTCTGAGCAATTGCTCGACATTTGCAATTTCTCAGCTCGTGTCTACGAGACGGAAAGAGAAGGACTGTGACGTTTGGTGGCTAGAGAAGCCCAGAGCCCCAGTGTTACTGCGCCTGTGAAAGCGCTTCCAAGGAAGGGTGCTGGCTAGCAACAGCTTTCAGTGCTGGCACTTTTCATCTCTGAGCAATTGCTGGACGTTTGCAATTTCTCACCTGAGCTCTCTTTAGAGTGCGCGAGAGGATGAGCAGAAGATTAGGTGGCTAGAGAAGCCCAGAGCCCCAGTGTTCTTAGGCCTACAAAAGCGCTTCCAAGGAAGGGTGCTGGCTAGCAAGAGCTTTCAGTGCTGGCACTTTTCCTCTCTGAGCAATTGATCGACGTTTGCAATTTCTCAGCTCGTGTCTACGAGACGGAGAGATAGTGACCGTGACGTTTGGTGGCTAGAGAAGCGCAAAGCCCCAGTGTTACTGCGCCTGTGAAAGTGCTTCCAAGGAAGGGTGCTGGCTAGCAAGAGCTTTCAGTGCTGGCACTTTTCATCTCTGAGCAATTGCTGGACGTTTGCAATTTCTCACCTGAGCTCTCTTTAGAGTGCGCGAGAGGATGAGCAGAAGATGAGGTGGCTAGAGAAGCCCAGAGCCCCAGTGTTCTTAGGCCTACAAAAGCGCTTCCAAGGAAGGGTGCTGGCTAGCAACAGCTTTCAGTGCTGGCACTTTTCATCTCTGAGCAATTGCTCGACGTTTGCAATTTCTCCCCTGAGCTCTCTTTAGAGTGCGCGAGAGGATGAGCAGAAGATTAGGTGGCTAGAGAAGCCCAGAGCCCCAGTCTTCTTAGGCCTACAAAAGCGCTTCCAAGGAAGGGTGCTGGCTAGCAAGAGCTTTCAGTGCTGGCACTTTTCCTCTCTGAGCAATTGATCGACGTTTGCAATTTCTCAGCTCGTGTCTACGAGATTGAAAGAGAAGGACCGTGACGTTTGGTGGCTAGAGAAGCGCAAAGTCCCACTGTTACTGCGCCTGTGAAAACGCTTCCAAGGAAGGGTGCTGGCTAGCAAGAGCTTTCAGTGCTGGCACTTTTCATCTCTGAGCAATTGCTGGACGTTTGCAATTTCTCACCTGAGCTGTCTTCAGAGTGCGCGAGAGGATGAGCAGAAGATGAGGTGGCTAGAGAAGCCCAGAGCCCCAGTGTTCTTAGGCCTACAAAAGCGCTTCCAAGGAAGGGTGCTGGCTAGCAAGAGCTTTCAGTGCTGGCACTTTTCCTCTCTGAGCAATTGCTCGACGTTTGCAATTTCTCAGCTCGTGTCTACGAGACGGAGAGATAGTGACCGTGACTTTTGGTGGGTAGAGAAGCGCAAAGCCCCACTGTTACTGCGCCTGTGAAAACGCTTCCAAGGAAGGGTGCTGGCTAGCAACAGCTTTCAGTGCTGGCACTTTTCATCTCTGAGCAATTGCTCGACGTTTGCAATTTCTCCCCTGAGCTCTCTTCAGAGTGCGCGAGAGGATGAGCAGAAGATTAGGTGGCTAAAGAAGCCTAGAGCCCCAGTGTTCTTAGGCCTACAAAAGCGCTTCCAAGGAAGGGTGCTGGCTAGCAACAGCTTTCAGTGCTGGCACTTTTCATCTCTGAGCAATTGCTCGATGTTTGCAATTTCTCAGCTCGTGTCTAGGAGACGGAAAGAGAATGACCGTGACGTTTGGTGGCTATAGAAGCGCAAAGCCCCAGTGTTGCTGCGCCTGTGAAAGCGCTTCCAAGGAAGGGTGCAGGCTAGCAACAGCTTTCAGTGCTGGCACTTTTCATCTCTGAGCAATTGCTCGACGTTTGCAATTTCTCACCTGAGCTCTCTTTAGAGTGCGCGAGAGGATGAGCACAAGATTAGGTGGCTAGAGAAGCCCAGAGCCCCAGTGTGCTTAGGGCTACAAAAGCGCTTCCAAGGAAGGGTGCTGGCTAGCAAGAGCTTTCAGTGCTGGCACTTTTCATCTCTGAGCAATTGCTCGACGTTTGCAATTTCTCAGCTCGTGTCTACGAGACGGAAAGAGAATGACAGTGACGTTTGGTGGGTAGAGAAGCGCAAAGCCCCAGTGTTACTGCGCCTGTGAAAGCGCTTCCAAGGAAGGGTGCTGGCTAGCAACAGCTTTCAGTGCTGGCACTTTTCATCTCTGAGCAATTGCTCGACGTTTGCAATTTCTCACCTGAGCTCTCTTTAGAGTGCGCGAGAGGATGAGCAGAAGATGAGGTGGCTAGAGAAGCCCACAGCCCCAGTGTTCTTAGGCCTACAAAAGCGCTTCCAAGGAAGGGTGCTGGCTAGCAACAGCTTTCAGTGCTGGCACTTTTCATCTCTGAGCAATTGCTCGACGTTTGCAATTTCTCCCCTGAGCTCTCTTCAGAGTGCGCGAGAGGATGAGCAGAAGATGAGGTGGCTAGAGAAGCCCAGAGCCCCAGTGTTCTTAGGCCTACAAAAGCGCTTCCAAGGAAGGGTGCTGGCTAGCAACAGCTTTCAGTGCTGGCACTTTTCATCTCTGAGCAATTGCTGGACGTTTGCAATTTCTCACCTGAGCTCTCTTTAGAGTGCGCGAGAGGATGAGCAGAAGATGAGGTGGCTAGAGAAGCCCAGAGCCCCACTGTTCTTAGGCCTACAAAAGCGCTTCCAAGGAAGGGTGCTGGCTAGCAACAGCTTTCAGTGCTGGCACTTTTCCTCTCTGAGCAATTGATCGACGTTTGCAATTTCTCAGCTCGTGTCTACGAGACGGAGAGATAGTGACCGTGACGTTTGGTGGGTAGAGAAGCGCAAAGCACCAGTGTTACTGTGCCTGTGAAAGCGCTTCCAAGGAAGGGTGCTGGCTAGCAACAGCTTTCAGTGCTGGCACTTTTCATCTCTGAGCAATTGCTCGACGTTTGCAATTTCTCCCCTGAGCTCTCTTTAGAGTGCGCGAGAGGATGAGCAGAAGATGAGGTGGCTAGAGAAGCCCAGAGCCCCAGTGTTCTTAGGCCTACAAAAGCGCTTCCAAGGAAGGGTGCTGGCTAGCAACAGCTTTCAGTGCTGGCACTTTTCATCTCTGAGCAATTGCTCAACGTTTGCAATTTCTCAGCTCGTGTCTACGAGACGGAAAGAGAAGGACCGTGACGTTTGGTGGCTAGAGAAGCGCAAAGCCCCACTGTTACTGCGCCTGTGAAAGCGCTTCCAAGGAAGGGTGCTGGCTAGCAAGAGCTTTCAGTGCTGGCACTTTTCCTCTCTGAGCAATTGCTCGACGTTTGTAATTTCTCACCTGAGCTCTCTTTAGAGTGCGCGAGAGGATGAGCAGAAGATGAGGTGGCTAGAGAAGCCCAGAGCCCCAGTCTTCTTAGGCCTACAAAAGCGCTTCCAAGGAAGGGTGCTGGCTAGCAACAGCTTTCAGTGCTGGCACTTTTCAGCTCTGAGCAATTGCTCGACGTTTGCAATTTCTCACCTGAGCTCTCTTTAGAGTGCGCGAGAGGATGAGCAGAAGATTAGGTGGCTTGAGAAGCCCAGAGCCCCACTATTCTTAGGCCTACAAAAGCGCTTCCAAGGAAGGGTGCTGGCTAGCAACAGCTTTCAGTGCTGGCACTTTTCATCTCTGAGCAATTGCTCGACGTTTGCAATTTCTCAGCTCGTGTCTACGAGACGGAAAGAGAATGACAGTGACGTTTGGTGGCTAGAGAAGCGCAAAGCCCCAGTGTTACTGCGCCTGTGAAAGCGCTTCCAAGGAAGGGTGCTGGCTAGCAACAGCTTTCAGTGCTGGCACTTTTCATCTCTGAGCAATTGCTGGACGTTTGCAATTTCTCACCTGAGCTCTCTTTAGAGTGCGCGAGAGGATGAGCAGAAGATGAGGTGGCTAGAGAAGCCCAGAGCCCCAGTGTTCTTAGGCCTACAAAAGCGCTTCCAAGGAAGGGTGCTGGCTAGCAAGAGCTTTCAGTGCTGGCACTTTTCCTCTCTGAGCAATTGATCGACGATTGCAATTTCTCAGCTCGTGTCTACGAGACGGAGAGATAGTGACCGTGACTTTTGGTGGGTAGAGAAGCGCAAAGCCCCAGTGTTACTGCGCCTGTGAAAACGCTTCCAAGGAAGGGTGCTGGCTAGCAACAGCTTTCAGTGCTGGCACTTTTCATCTCTGAGCAATTGCTCGACGTTTGCAATTTCTCCCCTGAGCTCTCTTCAGAGT
The DNA here is from genome assembly GCA_037962945.1 of Sarcoramphus papa. Classification (NCBI taxonomy): domain Eukaryota; kingdom Metazoa; phylum Chordata; class Aves; order Accipitriformes; family Cathartidae; genus Sarcoramphus; species Sarcoramphus papa. The sequence continues at coordinate 3,228,077 of JBBMRM010000084.1, read as the reverse complement.
GCGCGAGAGGATGAGCAGAAGATGAGGTGGCTAAAGAAGCCTAGAGCCCCAGTCTTCTTAGGCCTACAAAAGCGCTTCCAAGTAAGGGTGCTGGCTAGCAACAGCTTTCAGTGCTGGCACTTTTCATCTCTGAGCAATTGATCGACGTTTGCAATTTCTCAGCTCGTGTCTACGAGACGGAGAGATAGTGACCGTGACTTTTGGTGGGTAGAGAAGCGCAAAGCCCCAGTGTTACTGCGCCTGTGAAAACGCTTCCAAGGAAGGGTGCTGGCTAGCAACAGCTTTCAGTGCTGGCACTTTTCATCTCTGAGCAATTGCTCGACGTTTGCAATTTCTCCCCTGAGCTCTCTTCAGAGTGCGCGAGAGGATGAGCAGAAGATTAGGTGGCTAAAGAAGCCTAGAGCCCCAGTCTTCTTAGGCCTACAAAAGCGCTTCCAAGGAAGGGTGCTGGCTAGCAACAGCTTTCAGTGCTGGCACTTTTCATCTGTGAGCAATTGCTCGACGTTTGCAATTTCTCAGCTCGTGTCTACGAGACGGAAAGAGAAGGACCGTGACGTTTGGTGGGTAGAGAAGCGCAAAGCCCCAGTGTTGCTGCGCCTGTGAAAGCGCTTCCAAGGAAGGGTGCTGGCTAGCAACAGCTTTAGTGCTGGCACTTTTCATCTCTGAGCAATTGCTGGACGTTTGCAATTTCTCACCTGAGCTCTCTTTAGAGTGCGCGAGAGGATGAGCAGAAGATTAGGTGGCTAGAGAAGCCCAGAGCCCCAGTGTTCTTAGGCCTACAAAAGCGCTTCCAAGGAAGGGTGCTGGCTAGCAACAGCTTTCAGTGCTGGCACTTTTCATCTCTGAGCAATTGCTCGACGTTTGCAATTTCTCACCTGAGCTCTCTTTAGAGTGCGCGAGAGGATGAGCAGAAGATGAGGTGGCTAGAGAAGCCCAGAGCCCCAGTGTGCTTAGGGCTACAAAAGCGCTTCCAAGGAAGGGTGCTGGCTAGAAACAGCTTTCAGTGCTGGCACTTTTCATCTCTGAGCAATTGCTCGACGTTTGCAATTTCTCAGCTCGTGTCTACGAGACGGAAAGAGAATGACCGTGACGTTTGGTGGCTACAGAAGCGCAAAGCCCCAGTGTTGCTGCGCCTGTGAAAGCGCTTCCAAGGAAGGGTGCTGGCTAGCAAGAGCTTTCAGTGCTGGCACTTTTCATCTCTGAGCAATTGATCGACGTTTGCAATTTCTCACCTGAGCTCTCTTTAGAGTGCGCGAGAGGATGAGCAGAAGATGAGGTGGCTAGAGAAGCCCAGAGCCCCAGTGTTCTTAGGCCTACAAAAGCGCTTCCAAGGAAGGGTGCTGGCTAGCAAGAGCTTTCAGTGCTGGCACTTTTCCTCTCTGAGCAATTGCTCGACGTTTGCAATTTCTCAGCTCGTGTCTACGAGACGGAGAGATAGTGACCGTGAATTTTGGTGGGTAGAGAAGCGCAAAGCCCCACTGTTACTGCGCCTGTGAAAACGCTTCCAAGGAAGGGTGCTGGCTAGCAACAGCTTTCAGTGCTGGCACTTTTCATCTCTGAGCAATTGCTCGACGTTTGCAATTTCTCCCCTGAGCTCTCTTCAGAGTGCGCGAGAGGATGAGCAGAAGATTAGGTGGCTAAAGAAGCCTAGAGCCCCAGTGTTCTTAGGCCTACAAAAGCGCTTCCAAGGAAGGGTGCTGGCTAGCAACAGCTTTCAGTGCTGGCACTTTTCATCTCTGAGCAATTGCTCGATGTTTGCAATTTCTCAGCTCGTGTCTAGGAGACGGAAAGAGAATGACCGTGACGTTTGGTGGCTATAGAAGCGCAAAGCCCCAGTGTTGCTGCGCCTGTGAAAGCGCTTCCAAGGAAGGGTGCAGGCTAGCAACAGCTTTCAGTGCTGGCACTTTTCATCTCTGAGCAATTGCTCGACGTTTGCAATTTCTCACCTGAGCTCTCTTTAGAGTGCGCGAGAGGATGAGCACAAGATTAGGTGGCTAGAGAAGCCCAGAGCCCCAGTGTGCTTAGGGCTACAAAAGCGCTTCCAAGGAAGGGTGCTGGCTAGCAAGAGCTTTCAGTGCTGGCACTTTTCATCTCTGAGCAATTGCTCGACGTTTGCAATTTCTCAGCTCGTGTCTACGAGATGGAAAGAGAATGACAGTGAAGTTTGGTGGGTAGAGAAGCGCAAAGCCCCAGTGTTACTGCGCCTGTGAAAGCGCTTCCAAGGAAGGGTGCTGGCTAGCAACAGCTTTCAGTGCTGGCACTTTTCATCTCTGAGCAATTGCTCGACGTTTGCAATTTCTCACCTGAGCTCTCTTTAGAGTGCGCGAGAGGATGAGCAGAAGATGAGGTGGCTAGAGAAGCCCACAGCCCCAGTGTTCTTAGGCCTACAAAAGCGCTTCCAAGGAAGGGTGCTGGCTAGCAACAGCTTTCAGTGCTGGCACTTTTCATCTCTGAGCAATTGCTCGACGTTTGCAATTTCTCCCCTGAGCTCTCTTCAGAGTGCGCGAGAGGATGAGCAGAAGATGAGGTGGCTAGAGAAGCCCAGAGCCCCAGTGTTCTTAGGCCTACAAAAGCGCTTCCAAGGAAGGGTGCTGGCTAGCAACAGCTTTCAGTGCTGGCACTTTTCATCTCTGAGCAATTGCTGGACGTTTGCAATTTCTCACCTGAGCTCTCTTTAGAGTGCGCGAGAGGATGAGCAGAAGATGAGGTGGCTAGAGAAGCCCAGAGCCCCACTGTTCTTAGGCCTACAAAAGCGCTTCCAAGGAAGGGTGCTGGCTAGCAACAGCTTTCAGTGCTGGCACTTTTCCTCTCTGAGCAATTGATCGACGTTTGCAATTTCTCAGCTCGTGTCTACGAGACGGAGAGATAGTGACCGTGACGTTTGGTGGGTAGAGAAGCGCAAAGCACCAGTGTTACTGTGCCTGTGAAAGCGCTTCCAAGGAAGGGTGCTGGCTAGCAACAGCTTTCAGTGCTGGCACTTTTCATCTCTGAGCAATTGCTCGACGTTTGCAATTTCTCCCCTGAGCTCTCTTTAGAGTGCGCGAGAGGATGAGCAGAAGATGAGGTGGCTAGAGAAGCCCAGAGCCCCAGTGTTCTTAGGCCTACAAAAGCGCTTCCAAGGAAGGGTGCTGGCTAGCAACAGCTTTCAGTGCTGGCACTTTTCATCTCTGAGCAATTGCTCAACGTTTGCAATTTCTCAGCTCGTGTCTACGAGACGGAAAGAGAAGGACCGTGACGTTTGGTGGCTAGAGAAGCGCAAAGCCCCACTGTTACTGCGCCTGTGAAAGCGCTTCCAAGGAAGGGTGCTGGCTAGCAAGAGCTTTCAGTGTTGGCACTTTTCCTCTCTGAGCAATTGCTCGACGTTTGTAATTTCTCACCTGAGCTCTCTTTAGAGTGCGCGAGAGGATGAGCAGAAGATGAGGTGGCTAGAGAAGCCCAGAGCCCCAGTGTTCTTAGGCCTACAAAAGCGCTTCCAAGGAAGGGTGCTGGCTAGCAACAGCTTTCAGTGCTGGCACTTTTCAGCTCTGAGCAATTGCTCGACGTTTGCAATTTCTCACCTGAGCTCTCTTTAGAGTGCGCGAGAGGATGAGCAGAAGATGAGGTGGCTAGAGAAGCCCAGAGCCCCAGTGTTCTTAGGCCTACAAAAGCGCTTCCAAGGAAGGGTGCTGGCTAGCAACAGCTTTCAGTGCTGGCACTTTTCATCTCTGAGCAATTGCTCGACGTTTGCAATTTCTCAGCTCGTGTCTACGAGACGGAAAGAGAATGACAGTGACGTTTGGTGGCTAGAGAAGCGCAAAGCCCCAGTGTTACTGCGCCTGTGAAAGCGCTTCCAAGGAAGGGTGCTGGCTAGCAACAGCTTTCAGTGTTGGCACTTTTCATCTCTGAGCAATTGCTGGACGTTTGCAATTTCTCACCTGAGCTCTCTTTAGAGTGCGCGAGAGGATGAGCAGAAGATGAGGTGGCTAGAGAAGCCCAGAGCCCCAGTGTTCTTAGGCCTACAAAAGCGCTTCCAAGGAAGGGTGCTGGCTAGCAAGAGCTTTCAGTGCTGGCACTTTTCCTCTCTGAGCAATTGATCGACGATTGCAATTTCTCAGCTCGTGTCTACGAGACGGAGAGATAGTGACCGTGACTTTTGGTGGGTAGAGAAGCGCAAAGCCCCAGTGTTACTGCGCCTGTGAAAACGCTTCCAAGGAAGGGTGCTGGCTAGCAACAGCTTTCAGTGCTGGCACTTTTCATCTCTGAGCAATTGCTCGACGTTTGCAATTTCTCCCCTGAGCTCTCTTCAGAGTGCGCGAGAGGATGAGCAGAAGATGAGGTGGCTAAAGAAGCCTAGAGCCCCAGTCTTCTTAGGCCTACAAAAGCGCTTCCAAGTAAGGGTGCTGGCTAGCAACAGCTTTCAGTGCTGGCACTTTTCATCTGTGAGCAATTGCTCGACGTTTGCAATTTCTCAGCTCGTGTCTACGAGACGGAAAGAGAAGGACCGTGACGTTTGGTGGGTAGAGAAGCGCAAAGCCCCAGTGTTGCTGCGCCTGTGAAAGCGCTTCCAAGGAAGGGTGCTGGCTAGCAACAGCTTTAGTGCTGGCACTTTTCATCTCTGAGCAATTGCTGGACGTTTGCAATTTCTCACCTGAGCTCTCTTTAGAGTGCGCGAGAGGATGAGCAGAAGATTAGGTGGCTAGAGAAGCCCAGAGCCCCAGTGTTCTTAGGCCTACAAAAGCGCTTCCAAGGAAGGGTGCTGGCTAGCAACAGCTTTCAGTGCTGGCACTTTTCATCTCTGAGCAATTGCTCGACGTTTGCAATTTCTCACCTGAGCTCTCTTTAGAGTGCGCGAGAGGATGAGCAGAAGATGAGGTGGCTAGAGAAGCCCAGAGCCCCAGTGTGCTTAGGGCTACAAAAGCGCTTCCAAGGAAGGGTGCTGGCTAGAAACAGCTTTCAGTGCTGGCACTTTTCATCTCTGAGCAATTGCTCGACGTTTGCAATTTCTCAGCTCGTGTCTACGAGACGGAAAGAGAATGACCGTGACGTTTGGTGGCTACAGAAGCGCAAAGCCCCAGTGTTGCTGCGCCTGTGAAAGCGCTTCCAAGGAAGGGTGCTGGCTAGCAAGAGCTTTCAGTGCTGGCACTTTTCATCTCTGAGCAATTGATCGACGTTTGCAATTTCTCAGCTCGTGTCTACGAGACGGAAAGAGAAGGACCGTGACGTTTGGTGGCTAGAGAAGCGCAAAGCCCCAGTGTTGCTGCGCCTGTGAAAGCGCTTCCAAGGAAGGGTGCTGGCTAGCAACAGCTTTCAGTGCTGGCACTTTTCATCTCTGAGCAATTGCTGGACGTTTGCAATTTCTCCCCTGAGCTCTCTTCAGAGTGCGCGAGAGGATGAGCAGAAGATGAGGTGGCTAGAGAAGCCCAGAGCCCCAGTGTTCTTAGGCCTACAAAAGCGCTTCCAAGGAAGGGTGCTGGCTAGCAAGAGCTTTCAGTGCTGGCACTTTTCATCGCTGAGCAATTGCTCGACGTTTGCAATTTCTCAGCTCGTGTCTACGAGACGGAAAGAGAAGGACCGTGACGTTTGGTGGGTAGAGAAGCGCAAAGCCCCAGTGTTGCTGCGCCTGTGAAAGCGCTTCCAAGGAAGGGTGCTGGCTAGCAACAGCTTTCAGTGCTGGCACTTTTCATCTCTGAGCAATTGCTCGACGTTTGCAATTTCTCACCTGAGCTCTCTTTAGAGTGCGCGAGAGGATGAGCAGAAGATGAGGTGGCTAGAGAAGCCCAGAGCCCCAGTGTTCTTAGGCCTACAAAAGCGCTTCCAAGGAAGGGTGCTGGCTAGCAAGAGCTTTCAGTGCTGGCACTTTTCATCTCTGAGCAATTGATCGACGTTTGCAATTTCTCAGCTCGTGTCTACGAGACGGAAAGAGAATGACAGTGACGTTTGGTGGGTAGAGAAGCGCAAAGCCCCAGTGTTACTGCGCCTGTGAAAGCGCTTCCAAGGAAGGGTGCTGGCTAGCAACAGCTTTCAGTGCTGGCACTTTTCATCTCTGAGCAATTGCTCGACGTTTGCAATTTCTCCCCTGAGCTCTCTTCAGAGTGCGCGAGAGGATGAGCAGAAGATTAGGTGGCTAAAGAAGCCTAGAGCCCCAGTCTTCTTAGGCCTACAAAAGCGCTTCCAAGGAAGGGTGCTGGCTAGCAACAGCTTTCAGTGCTGGCACTTTTCATCTCTGAGCAATTGCTCGACGTTTGCAATTTCTCAGCTCGTGTCTACGAGACGGAAAGAGAATGACCGTGACGTTTGGTGGCTACAGAAGCGCAAAGCCCCAGTGTTGCTGCGCCTGTGAAAGCGCTTCCAAGGAAGGGTGCTGGCTAGCAACAGCTTTCAGTGCTGGCACTTTTCATCTCTGAGCAATTGCTGGACGTTTGCAATTTCTCACCTGAGCTCTCTTTAGAGTGCGCGAGAGGATGAGCAGAAGATGAGGTGGCTAGAGAAGCCCAGAGCCCCAGTGTTCTTAGGCCTACAAAAGCGCTTCCAAGGAAGGGTGCTGGCTAGCAACAGCTTTCAGTGCTGGCACTTTTCATCTCTGAGCAATTGATCGACGTTTGCAATTTCTCAGCTCGTGTCTACGAGACGGAGAGATAGTGACCGTGACGTTTGGTGGGTAGAGAAGCGCAAAGCCCCAGTGTTACTGCGCCTGTGAAAACGCTTCCAAGGAAGGGTGCTGGCTAGCAACAGCTTTCAGTGCTGGCACTTTTCATCTCTGAGCAATTGCTCGACGTTTGCAATTTCTCCCCTGAGCTCTCTTCAGAGTGCGCGAGAGGATGAGCAGAAGATGAGGTGGCTAAAGAAGCCTAGAGCCCCAGAGTTCTTAGGCCTACAAAAGCGCTTCCAAGGAAGGGGGCTGGCTAGCAAGAGCTTTCAGTGCTGGCACTTTTCATCTCTGAGCAATTGCTCGACGTTTGCAATTTCTCAGCTCGTGTCTACGAGACGGAAAGAGAAGGACCGTGACGTTTGGTGGGTAGAGAAGCGCAAAGCCCCACTGTTACTGCGCCTGTGAAAGCGCTTCCAAGGAAGGGTGCAGGCTAGCAAGAGCTTTCAGTGCTGGCACTTTTCCTCTCTGAGCAATTGCTGGACGTTTGCAATTTCTCACCTGAGCTCTCTTTAGAGTGCGCGAGAGGATGAGCAGAAGATGAGGTGGCTAGAGAAGCCCAGAGCCCCATTGTTCTTAGGCCTACAAAAGCACTTCCAAGGAAGGGTGCTGGCTAGCAACAGCTTTCAGTGCTGGCACTTTTCATCTCTGAGCAATTGCTCAACGTTTGCAATTTCTCACCTGAGCTCTCTTTAGAGTGCGCGAGAGGATGAGCAGAAGATGAGGTGGCTAGAGAAGCCCAGAGCCCCACTGTTCTTAGGCCTACAAAAGCGCTTCCAAGGAAGGGTGCTGGCTAGCAACAGCTTTCAGTGCTGGCACTTTTCATCTCTGAGCAATTGCTCGACGTTTGCAATTTCTCAGCTCGTGTCTACGAGACGGAAAGAGAATGACAGTGACTTTTGGTGGCTAGAGAAGCGCAAAGCCCCAGTGTTACTGCGCCTGTGAAAGCGCTTCCAAGGAAGGGTGCTGGCTAGCAACAGCTTTCAGTGCTGGCACTTTTCATCTCTGAGCAATTGCTGGACGTTTGCAATTTCTCACCTGAGCTCTCTTTAGAGTGCGCGAGAGGATGAGCAGAAGATGAGGTGGCTAGAGAAGCCCAGAGCCCCAGTGTTCTTAGGCCTACAAAAGCGCTTCCAAGGAAGGGTGCTGGCTAGCAAGAGCTTTCAGTGCTGGCACTTTTCATCTCTGAGCAATTGATCGACGTTTGCAATTTCTCAGCTCGTGTCTACGAGACGGAGAGATAGTGACCGTGACTTTTGGTGGCTAGAGAAGCGCAAAGCCCCACTGTTACTGCGCCTGTGAAAACGCTTCCAAGGAAGGGTGCTGGCTAGCAACAGCTTTCAGTGCTGGCACTTTTCATCTCTGAGCAATTGCTCGACGTTTGGAATTTCTCACCTGAGCTCTCTTCAGAGTGCGCGAGAGGATGAGCAGAAGATTAGGTGGCTAAAGAAGCCTAGAGCCCCAGTCTTCTTAGGCCTACAAAAGCGCTTCCAAGGAAGGGTGCTGGCTAGCAACAGCTTTCAGTGCTGGCACTTTTCATCTCTGAGCAATTGCTCGACGTTTGCAATTTCTCAGCTCGTGTCTACGAGACGGAGAGATAGTGACCGTGACTTTTGGTGGGTAGAGAAGCGCAAAGCCCCAGTGTTACTGCGCCTGTGAAAACGCTTCCAAGGAAGGGTGCTGGCTAGCAACAGCTTTCAGTGCTGGCACTTTTCATCTCTGAGCAATTGCTCGACGTTTGCAATTTCTCACCTGAGCTCTCTTCAGAGTGCGCGAGAGGATGAGCAGAAGATGAGGTGGCTAGAGAAGCCTAGAGCCCCAGTGTTCTTAGGCCTACAAAAGCGCTTCCAAGGAAGGGTGCTGGCTAGCAACAGCTTTCAGTGCTGGCACTTTTCATCTGTGAGCAATTGCTCGACGTTTGCAATTTCTCAGCTCGTGTCTACGAGACGGAAAGAGAATGACCGTGACGTTTGGTGGGTAGAGAAGCGCAAAGCCCCAGTGTTGCTGCGCCTGTGAAAGCGCTTCCAAGGAAGGGTGCTGGCTAGCAACAGCTTTCAGTGCTGGCACTTTTCATCTCTGAGCAATTGCTGGACGTTTGCAATTTCTCACCTGAGCTCTCTTTAGAGTGCGCGAGAGGATGAGCAGAAGATTAGGTGGCTAGAGAAGCCCAGAGCCCCACTGTTCTTAGGCCTACAAAAGCGCTTCCAAGGAAGGGTGCTGGCTAGCAACAGCTTTCAGTGCTGGCACTTTTCCTCTCTGAGCAATTGCTCGACGTTTGCAATTTCTCAGCTCGTGTCTACGAGACGGAAAGAGAAGGACCGTGACGTTTGGTGGGTAGAGAAGCGCAAAGCCCCAGTGTTGCTGCGCCTGTGAAAGCGCTTCCAAGGAAGGGTGCTGGCTAGCAACAGCTTTCAGTGCTGGCACTTTTCATCTCTGAGCAATTGCTCGACGTTTGCAATTTCTCACCTGAGCTCTCTTTAGAGTGCGCGAGAGGATGAGCAGATTAGGTGGCTAGAGAAGCCCAGAGCCCCAGTGTGCTTAGGGCTACAAAAGCGCTTCCAAGGAAGGGTGCTGGCTAGAAACAGCTTTCAGTGCTGGCACTTTTCATCTCTGAGCAATTGCTCGACGTTTGCAATTTCTCAGCTCGTGTCTACGAGACGGAAAGAGAATGACCGTGACGTTTGGTGGCTACAGAAGCGCAAAGCCCCAGTGTTGCTGCGCCTGTGAAAGCGCTTCCAAGGAAGGGTGCTGGCTAGCAACAGCTTTCAGTGCTGGCACCTTTCCTCTCTGAGCAATTGCTCGACGTTTGCAATTTCTCAGCTCGTGTCTACGAGACGGAAAGAGAAGGACCGTGACGTTTGGTGGCTAGAGAAGCGCAAAGCCCCACTGTTACTGCGCCTGTGAAAGCGCTTCCAAGGAAGGGTGCTGGCTAGCAAGAGCTTTCAGTGCTGGCACTTTTCCTCTCTGAGCAATTGCTCGACGTTTGTAATTTCTCACCTGAGCTCTCTTTAGAGTGCGCGAGAGGATGAGCAGAAGATGAGGTGGCTAGAGAAGCCCAGAGCCCCAGTGTTCTTAGGCCTACAAAAGCGCTTCCAAGGAAGGGTGCTGGCTAGCAACAGCTTTCAGTGCTGGCACTTTTCATCTCTGAGCAATTGCTCAACGTTTGCAATTTCTCACCTGAGCTCTCTTTAGAGTGCGCGAGAGGATGAGCAGAAGATGAGGTGGCTAGAGAAGCCCAGAGCCCCAGTGTTCTTAGGCCTACAAAAGCGCTTCCAAGGAAGGGTGCTGGCTAGCAACAGCTTTCAGTGCTGGCACTTTTCATCTCTGAGCAATTGCTCGACGTTTGCAATTTCTCAGCTCGTGTCTACGAGACGGAAAGAGAATGACAGTGACGTTTGGTGGCTAGAGAAGCGCAAAGCCCCAGTGTTACTGCGCCTGTGAAAGCGCTTCCAAGGAAGGGTGCTGGCTAGCAACAGCTTTCAGTGCTGGCACTTTTCATCTCTGAGCAATTGCTCAACGTTTGCAATTTCTCACCTGAGCTCTCTTTAGAGTGCCCGAGAGGATGAGCAGAAGATGAGGTGGCTAGAGAAGCCCAGAGCCCCAGTGTTCTTAGGCCTACAAAAGCGCTTCCAAGGAAGGGTGCTGGCTAGCAAGAGCTTTCAGTGCTGGCACTTTTCATCTCTGAGCAATTGATCGACGTTTGCAATTTCTCAGCTCGTGTCTACGAGACGGAGAGATAGTGACCGTGACTTTTGGTGGCTAGAGAAGCGCAAAGCCCCACTGTTACTGCGCCTGTGAAAACGCTTCCAAGGAAGGGTGCTGGCTAGCAAGAGCTTTCAGTGCTGGCACTTTTCATCTCTGAGCAATTGCTCGACGTTTGCAATTTCTCCCCTGAGCTCTCTTCAGAGTGCGCGAGAGGATGAGCAGAAGATTAGGTGGCTAAAGAAGCCTAGAGCCCCAGTCTTCTTAGGCCTACAAAAGCGCTTCCAAGGAAGGGTGCTGGCTAGCAAGAGCTTTCAGTGCTGGCACTTTTCATCTCTGAGCAATTGATCGACGTTTGCAATTTCTCAGCTCGTGTCTACGAGACGGAGAGATAGTGACCGTGACTTTTGGTGGGTAGAGAAGCGCAAAGCCCCAGTGTTACTGCGCCTGTGAAAACGCTTCCAAGGAAGGGTGCTGGCTAGCAACAGCTTTCAGTGCTGGCACTTTTCATCTCTGAGCAATTGCTGGACGTTTGCAATTTCTCACCTGAGCTCTCTTCAGAGTGCGCGAGAGGATGAGCAGAAGATTAGGTGGCTAAAGAAGCCTAGAGCCCCAGTCTTCTTAGGCCTACAAAAGCGCTTCCAAGGAAGGGTGCTGGCTAGCAACAGCTTTCAGTGCTGGCACTTTTCATCTCTGAGCAATTGCTCGACGTTTGCAATTTCTCAGCTCGTGTCTACGAGACGGAAAGAGAAGGACCGTGACGTTTGGTGGGTAGAGAAGCGCAAAGCCCCAGTGTTGCTGCGCCTGTGAAAGCGCTTCCAAGGAAGGGTGCTGGCTAGCAACAGCTTTCAGTGCTGGCACTTTTCATCTCTGAGCAATTGCTGGACGTTTGCAATTTCTCACCTGAGCTCTCTTTAGAGTGCGCGAGAGGATGAGCAGAAGATTAGGTGGCTAGAGAAGCCCAGAGCCCCAGTGTTCTTAGGCCTACAAAAGCGCTTCCAAGGAAGGGTGCTGGCTAGCAACAGCTTTCAGTGCTGGCACTTTTCATCTCTGAGCAATTGCTCGACGTTTGCAATTTCTCAGCTCGTGTCTACGAGACGGAAAGAGAATGACAGTGACGTTTGGTGGCTAGAGAAGCGCAAAGCCCCAGTGTTACTGCGCCTGTGAAAGCGCTTCCAAGGAAGGGTGCTGGCTAGCAACAGCTTTCAGTGCTGGCACTTTTCATCTCTGAGCAATTGCTCAACGTTTGCAATTTCTCACCTGAGCTCTCTTTAGAGTGCGCGAGAGGATGAGCAGAAGATGAGGTGGCTAGAGAAGCCCAGAGCCCCAGTGTTCTTAGGCCTACAAAAGCACTTCCAAGGAAGGGTGCTGGCTAGCAAGAGCTTTCAGTGCTGGCACTTTTCATCTCTGAGCAATTGATCGACGTTTGCAATTTCTCAGCTCGTGTCTACGAGACGGAGAGATAGTGACCGTGACTTTTGGTGGCTAGAGAAGCGCAAAGCCCCAGTGTTACTGCACCTGTGAAAGCGCTTCCAAGGAAGGGTGCTGGCTAGCAAGAGCTTTCAGTGCTGGCACTTTTCATCTCTGAGCAATTGCTCGACGTTTGCAATTTCTCCCCTGAGCTCTCTTCAGAGTGCGCGAGAGGATGAGCAGAAGATTAGGTGGCTAAAGAAGCCTAGAGCCCCAGTCTTCTTAGGCCTACAAAAGCGCTTCCAAGGAAGGGTGCTGGCTAGCAAGAGCTTTCAGTGCTGGCACTTTTCATCTCTGAGCAATTGATCGACGTTTGCAATTTCTCAGCTCGTGTCTACGAGACGGAGAGATAGTGACCGTGACTTTTGGTGGGTAGAGAAGCGCAAAGCCCCAGTGTTACTGCGCCTGTGAAAACGCTTCCAAGGAAGGGTGCTGGCTAGCAACAGCTTTCAGTGCTGGCACTTTTCATCTCTGAGCAATTGCTCGACGTTTGCAATTTCTCACCTGAGCTCTCTTCAGAGTGCGCGAGAGGATGAGCAGAAGATTAGGTGGCTAAAGAAGCCTAGAGCCCCAGTCTTCTTAGGCCTACAAAAGCGCTTCCAAGGAAGGGTGCTGGCTAGCAACAGCTTTCAGTGCTGGCACTTTTCATCTCTGAGCAATTGCTCGACGTTTGCAATTTCTCAGCTCGTGTCTACGAGACGGAAAGAGAAGGACCGTGACGTTTGGTGGCTAGAGAAGCGCAAAGCCCCAGTGTTACTGCGCCTGTGAAAGCGCTTCCAAGGAAGGGTGCTGGCTAGCAACAGCTTTCAGTGCTGGCACTTTTCATCTCTGAGCAATTGCTGGACGTTTGCAATTTCTCACCTGAGCTCTCTTTAGAGTGCGCGAGAGGATGAGCAGAAGATGAGGTGGCTAGAGAAGCCCAGAGCCCCAGTGTTCTTAGGCCTACAAAAGCGCTTCCAAGGAAGGGTGCTGGCTAGCAACAGCTTTCAGTGCTGGCACTTTTCATCTCTGAGCAATTGCTCGACGTTTGCAATTTCTCACCTGAGCTCTCTTTAGAGTGCGCGAGAGGATGAGCAGATTAGGTGGCTAGAGAAGCCCAGAGCCCCAGTGCGCTTAGGGCTACAAAAGCGCTTCCAAGGAAGGGTGCTGGCTAGCAACAGCTTTCAGTGCTGGCACTTTTCATCTCTGAGCAATTGCTCGACGTTTGCAATTTCTCAGCTCGTGTCTACGAGACGGAAAGAGAATGACCGTGACGTTTGGTGGCTACAGAAGCGCAAAGCCCCAGTGTTGCTGCGCCTGTGAAAGCGCTTCCAAGGAAGGGTGCTGGCTAGCAACAGCTTTCAGTGCTGGCACTTTTCATCTCTGAGCAATTGATCGACGTTTGCAATTTCTCAGCTCGTGTCTAGGAGACGGAAAGAGAAGGACCGTGACGTTTGGTGGCTAGAGAAGCGCAAAGCCCCAGTGTTGCTGCGCCTGTGAAAGCGCTTCCAAGGAAGGGTGCTGGCTAGCAACAGCTTTCAGTGCTGGCACTTTTCATCTCTGAGCAATTGCTGGACGTTTGCAATTTCTCACCTGAGCTCTCTTTAGAGTGCGCGAGAGGATGAGCAGAAGATTAGGTGGCTAGAGAAGCCCAGAGCCCCAGTGTTCTTAGGCCTACAAAAGCGCTTCCAAGGAAGGGGGCTGGCTAGCAACAGCTTTCAGTGCTGGCACTTTTCATCTCTGAGCAATTGCTCGACGTTTGCAATTTCTCAGCTCGTGTCTACGAGACGGAAAGAGAAGGACCGTGACGTTTGGTGGCTAGAGAAGCGCAAAGCCCCAGTGTTACTGCGCCTGTGAAAGCGCTTCCAAGGAAGGGTGCTGGCTAGCAACAGCTTTCAGTGCTGGCACTTTTCATCTCTGAGCAATTGATCGACGTTTGCAATTTCTCAGCTCGTGTCTACGAGACGGAAAGAGAAGGACCGTGACGTTTGGTGGCTAGAGAAGCGCAAAGCCCCAGTGTTGCTGCGCCTGTGAAAGCGCTTCCAAGGAAGGGTGCTGGCTAGCAACAGCTTTCAGTGCTGGCGCTTTTCATCTCTGAGCAATTGCTGGACGTTTGCAATTTCTCCCCTGAGCTCTCTTCAGAGTGCGCGAGAGGATGAGCAGAAGATGAGGTGGCTAGAGAAGCCCAGAGCCCCAGTGTTCTTAGGCCTACAAAAGCGCTTCCAAGGAAGGGTGCTGGCTAGCAAGAGCTTTCAGTGCTGGCACTTTTCATCTCTGAGCAATTGCTCGACGTTTGCAATTTCTCAGCTCGTGTCTACGAGACGGAAAGAGAAGGACCGTGACGTTTGGTGGGTAGAGAAGCGCAAAGCCCCAGTGTTGCTGCGCCTGTGAAAGCGCTTCCAAGGAAGGGTGCTGGCTAGCAACAGCTTTCAGTGCTGGCACTTTTCATCTCTGAGCAATTGCTGGACGTTTGCAATTTCTCACCTGAGCTCTCTTTAGAGTGCGCGAGAGGATGAGCAGAAGATTAGGTGGCTAGAGAAGCCCAGAGCCCCAGTGTTCTTAGGCCTACAAAAGCGCTTCCAAGGAAGGGGGCTGGCTAGCAACAGCTTTCAGTGCTGGCACTTTTCATCTCTGAGCAATTGCTCGACGTTTGCAATTTCTCAGCTCGTGTCTACGAGACGGAAAGAGAAGGACCGTGACGTTTGGTGGCTAGAGAAGCGCAAAGCCCCAGTGTTACTGCGCCTGTGAAAGCGCTTCCAAGGAAGGGTGCTGGCTAGCAACAGCTTTCAGTGCTGGCACTTTTCATCTCTGAGCAATTGCTCGACGTTTGGAATTTCTCACCTGAGCTCTCTTTAGAGTGCGCGAGAGGATGAGCAGATTAGGTGGCTAGAGAAGCCCAGAGCCCCAGTGTGCTTAGGGCTACAAAAGCGCTTCCAAGGAAGGGTGCTGGCTAGAAACAGCTTTCAGTGCTGGCACTTTTCATCTCTGAGCAATTGCTCGACGTTTGCAATTTCTCAGCTCGTGTCTACGAGACGGAAAGAGAATGACCGTGACGTTTGGTGGCTACAGAAGCGCAAAGCCCCAGTGTTGCTGCGCCTGTGAAAGCGCTTCCAAGGAAGGGTGCTGGCTAGCAACAGCTTTCAGTGCTGGCACCTTTCCTCTCTGAGCAATTGCTCGACGTTTGCAATTTCTCAGCTCGTGTCTACGAGACGGAAAGAGAAGGACCGTGACGTTTGGTGGCTAGAGAAGCGCAAAGCCCCACTGTTACTGCGCCTGTGAAAGCGCTTCCAAGGAAGGGTGCTGGCTAGCAAGAGCTTTCAGTGCTGGCACTTTTCCTCTCTGAGCAATTGCTCGACGTTTGTAATTTCTCACCTGAGCTCTCTTTAGAGTGCGCGAGAGGATGAGCAGAAGATGAGGTGGCTAGAGAAGCCCAGAGCCCCAGTGTTCTTAGGCCTACAAAAGCGCTTCCAAGGAAGGGTGCTGGCTAGCAACAGCTTTCAGTGCTGGCACTTTTCATCTCTGAGCAATTGCTCAACGTTTGCAATTTCTCACCTGAGCTCTCTTTAGAGTGCGCGAGAGGATGAGCAGAAGATGAGGTGGCTAGAGAAGCCCAGAGCCCCAGTGTTCTTAGGCCTACAAAAGCGCTTCCAAGGAAGGGTGCTGGCTAGCAACAGCTTTCAGTGCTGGCACTTTTCATCTCTGAGCAATTGCTCGACGTTTGCAATTTCTCAGCTCGTGTCTACGAGACGGAAAGAGAATGACAGTGACGTTTGGTGGCTAGAGAAGCGCAAAGCCCCAGTGTTACTGCGCCTGTGAAAGCGCTTCCAAGGAAGGGTGCTGGCTAGCAACAGCTTTCAGTGCTGGCACTTTTCATCTCTGAGCAATTGCTCAACGTTTGCAATTTCTCACCTGAGCTCTCTTTAGAGTGCGCGAGAGGATGAGCAGAAGATGAGGTGGCTAGAGAAGCCCAGAGCCCCAGTGTTCTTAGGCCTACAAAAGCGCTTCCAAGGAAGGGTGCTGGCTAGCAAGAGCTTTCAGTGCTGGCACTTTTCATCTCTGAGCAATTGATCGACGTTTGCAATTTCTCAGCTCGTGTCTACGAGACGGAGAGATAGTGACCGTGACTTTTGGTGGCTAGAGAAGCGCAAAGCCCCACTGTTACTGCGCCTGTGAAAACGCTTCCAAGGAAGGGTGCTGGCTAGCAAGAGCTTTCAGTGCTGGCACTTTTCATCTCTGAGCAATTGCTCGACGTTTGCAATTTCTCCCCTGAGCTCTCTTCAGAGTGCGCGAGAGGATGAGCAGAAGATTAGGTGGCTAAAGAAGCCTAGAGCCCCAGTCTTCTTAGGCCTACAAAAGCGCTTCCAAGGAAGGGTGCTGGCTAGCAAGAGCTTTCAGTGCTGGCACTTTTCATCTCTGAGCAATTGATCGACGTTTGCAATTTCTCAGCTCGTGTCTACGAGACGGAGAGATAGTGACCGTGGCTTTTGGTGGGTAGAGAAGCGCAAAGCCCCAGTGTTACTGCGCCTGTGAAAACGCTTCCAAGGAAGGGTGCTGGCTAGCAACAGCTTTCAGTGCTGGCACTTTTCATCTCTGAGCAATTGCTCGACGTTTGCAATTTCTCACCTGAGCTCTCTTCAGAGTGCGCGAGAGGATGAGCAGAAGATTAGGTGGCTAAAGAAGCCTAGAGCCCCAGTCTTCTTAGGCCTACAAAAGCGCTTCCAAGGAAGGGTGCTGGCTAGCAAGAGCTTTCAGTGCTGGCACTTTTCATCTCTGAGCAATTGATCGACGTTTGCAATTTCTCAGCTCGTGTCTACGAGACGGAGAGATAGTGACCGTGACTTTTGGTGGCTAGAGAAGCGCAAAGCCCCAGTGTTACTGCGCCTGTGAAAGCGCTTCCAAGGAAGGGTGCTGGCTAGCAAGAGCTTTCAGTGCTGGCACTTTTCATCTCTGAGCAATTGCTCGACGTTTGCAATTTCTCCCCTGAGCTCTCTTCAGAGTGCGCGAGAGGATGAGCAGAAGATTAGGTGGCTAAAGAAGCCTAGAGCCCCAGTCTTCTTAGGCCTACAAAAGCGCTTCCAAGGAAGGGTGCTGGCTAGCAAGAGCTTTCAGTGCTGGCACTTTTCATCTCTGAGCAATTGATCGACGTTTGCAATTTCTCAGCTCGTGTCTACGAGACGGAGAGATAGTGACCGTGACTTTTGGTGGGTAGAGAAGCGCAAAGCCCCAGTGTTACTGCGCCTGTGAAAGCGCTTCCAAGGAAGGGTGCTGGCTAGCAACAGCTTTCAGTGCTGGCACTTTTCATCTCTGAGCAATTGCTCGACGTTTGCAATTTCTCACCTGAGCTCTCTTCAGAGTGCGCGAGAGGATGAGCAGAAGATTAGGTGGCTAAAGAAGCCTAGAGCCCCAGTCTTCTTAGGCCTACAAAAGCGCTTCCAAGGAAGGGTGCTGGCTAGCAACAGCTTTCAGTGCTGGCACTTTTCATCTCTGAGCAATTGCTCGACGTTTGCAATTTCTCAGCTCGTGTCTACGAGACGGAAAGAGAAGGACCGTGACGTTTGGTGGCTAGAGAAGCGCAAAGCCCCAGTGTTGCTGCGCCTGTGAAAGCGCTTCCAAGGAAGGGTGCTGGCTAGCAACAGCTTTCAGTGCTGGCACTTTTCATCTCTGAGCAATTGCTGGACGTTTGCAATTTCTCACCTGAGCTCTCTTTAGAGTGCGCGAGAGGATGAGCAGAAGATTAGGTGGCTAGAGAAGCCCAGAGCCCCAGTGTTCTTAGGCCTACAAAAGCGCTTCCAAGGAAGGGTGCTGGCTAGCAACAGCTTTCAGTGCTGGCACTTTTCATCTCTGAGCAATTGCTCGACGTTTGCAATTTCTCACCTGAGCTCTCTTTAGAGTGCGCGAGAGGATGAGCAGATTAGGTGGCTAGAGAAGCCCAGAGCCCCAGTGCGCTTAGGGCTACAAAAGCGCTTCCAAGGAAGGGTGCTGGCTAGCAACAGCTTTCAGTGCTGGCACTTTTCATCTCTGAGCAATTGCTCGACGTTTGCAATTTCTCAGCTCGTGTCTACGAGACGGAAAGAGAATGACCGTGACGTTTGGTGGCTACAGAAGCGCAAAGCCCCAGTGTTGCTGCGCCTGTGAAAGCGCTTCCAAGGAAGGGTGCTGGCTAGCAACAGCTTTCAGTGCTGGCACTTTTCATCTCTGAGCAATTGATCGACGTTTGCAATTTCTCAGCTCGTGTCTAGGAGACGGAAAGAGAAGGACCGTGACGTTTGGTGGCTAGAGAAGCGCAAAGCCCCAGTGTTGCTGCGCCTGTGAAAGCGCTTCCAAGGAAGGGTGCTGGCTAGCAACAGCTTTCAGTGCTGGCGCTTTTCATCTCTGAGCAATTGCTGGACGTTTGCAATTTCTCCCCTGAGCTCTCTTCAGAGTGCGCGAGAGGATGAGCAGAAGATGAGGTGGCTAGAGAAGCCCAGAGCCCCAGTGTTCTTAGGCCTACAAAAGCGCTTCCAAGGAAGGGTGCTGGCTAGCAAGAGCTTTCAGTGCTGGCACTTTTCATCTCTGAGCAATTGCTCGACGTTTGCAATTTCTCAGCTCGTGTCTACGAGACGGAAAGAGAAGGACCGTGACGTTTGGTGGGTAGAGAAGCGCAAAGCCCCAGTGTTGCTGCGCCTGTGAAAGCGCTTCCAAGGAAGGGTGCTGGCTAGCAACAGCTTTCAGTGCTGGCACTTTTCATCTCTGAGCAATTGCTGGACGTTTGCAATTTCTCACCTGAGCTCTCTTTAGAGTGCGCGAGAGGATGAGCAGAAGATTAGGTGGCTAGAGAAGCCCAGAGCCCCAGTGTTCTTAGGCCTACAAAAGCGCTTCCAAGGAAGGGGGCTGGCTAGCAACAGCTTTCAGTGCTGGCACTTTTCATCTCTGAGCAATTGCTCGACGTTTGCAATTTCTCAGCTCGTGTCTACGAGACGGAAAGAGAATGACCGTGACGTTTGGTGGCTAGAGAAGCGCAAAGCCCCAGTGTTACTGCGCCTGTGAAAGCGCTTCCAAGGAAGGGTGCTGGCTAGCAACAGCTTTCAGTGCTGGCACTTTTCATCTCTGAGCAATTGCTCGACGTTTGGAATTTCTCACCTGAGCTCTCTTTAGAGTGCGCGAGAGGATGAGCAGAAGATGAGGTGGCTAGAGAAGCCCAGAGCCCCAGTGTTCTTAGGCCTACAAAAGCGCTTCCAAGGAAGGGGGCTGGCTAGCAACAGCTTTCAGTGCTGGCACTTTTCATCTCTGAGCAATTGCTCAACGTTTGCAATTTCTCACCTGAGCTCTCTTCAGAGTGCGCGAGAGGATGAGCAGAAGATGAGGTGGCTAGAGAAGCCCAGAGCCCCAGTGTTGCTGCGCCTGTGAAAGCGCTTCCAAGGAAGGGTGCTGGCTAGCAAGAGCTTTCAGTGCTGGCACTTTTCATCTCTGAGCAATTGATCGACGTTTGCAATTTCTCAGCTCGTGTCTACGAGACGGAAAGAGAATGACAGTGACGTTTGGTGGGTAGAGAAGCGCAAAGCCCCAGTGTTACTGCGCCTGTGAAAGCGCTTCCAAGGAAGGGTGCTGGCTAGCAAGAGCTTTCAGTGCTGGCACTTTTCATCTCTGAGCAATTGCTCGACGTTTGCAATTTCTCCCCTGAGCTCTCTTCAGAGTGCGCGAGAGGATGAGCAGAAGATGAGGTGGCTAAAGAAGCCTAGAGCCCCAGTCTTCTTAGGCCTACAAAAGCGCTTCCAAGGAAGGGTGCTGGCTAGCAACAGCTTTCAGTGCTGGCACTTTTCATCTCTGAGCAATTGCTCGACGTTTGCAATTTCTCAGCTCGTGTCTACGAGACGGAAAGAGAATGACCGTGACGTTTGGTGGGTAGAGAAGCGCAAAGCCCCAGTGTTGCTGCGCCTGTGAAAGCGCTTCCAAGGAAGGGTGCTGGCTAGCAACAGCTTTCAGTGCTGGCACTTTTCATCTCTGAGCAATTGCTGGACGTTTGCAATTTCTCACCTGAGCTCTCTTTAGAGTGCGCGAGAGGATGAGCAGAAGATGATGTGGCTAGAGAAGCCCAGAGCCCCAGTCTTCTTAGGCCTACAAAAGCGCTTCCAAGGAAGGGTGCTGGCTAGCAAGAGCTTTCAGTGCTGGCACTTTTCATCTCTGAGCAATTGCTCGACGTTTGCAATTTCTCACCTGAGCTCTCTTTAGAGTGCGCGAGAGGATGAGCAGATTAGGTGGCTAGAGAAGCCCAGAGCCCCAGTGTGCTTAGGGCTACAAAAGCGCTTCCAAGGAAGGGTGCTGGCTAGCAACAGCTTTCAGTGCTGGCACTTTTCATCTCTGAGCAATTGCTCGACGTTTGCAATTTCTCAGCTCGTGTCTACGAGACGGAAAGAGAATGACCGTGACGTTTGGTGGCTACAGAAGCGCAAAGCCCCAGTGTTGCTGCGCCTGTGAAAGCGCTTCCAAGGAAGGGTGCTGGCTAGCAACAGCTTTCAGTGCTGGCACTTTTCATCTCTGAGCAATTGCTCGACGTTTGCAATTTCTCAGCTCGTGTCTACGAGACGGAAAGAGAAGGACCGTGACCTTTGGTGGGTAGAGAAGCGCAAAGCCCCAGTGTTGCTGCGCCTGTGAAAGCGCTTCCAAGGAAGGGTGCTGGCTAGCAACAGCTTTCAGTGCTGGCGCTTTTCATCTCTGAGCAATTGCTGGACGTTTGCAATTTCTCCCCTGAGCTCTCTTCAGAGTGCGCGAGAGGATGAGCAGAAGATGAGGTGGCTAGAGAAGCCCAGAGCCCCAGTGTTCTTAGGCCTACAAAAGCGCTTCCAAGGAAGGGTGCTGGCTAGCAACAGCTTTCAGTGCTGGCACTTTTCATCTCTGAGCAATTGATCGACGTTTGCAATTTCTCAGCTCGTGTCTACGAGACGGAAAGAGAAGGACCGTGACGTTTGGTGGGTAGAGAAGCGCAAAGCCCCAGTGTTGCTGCGCCTGTGAAAGCGCTTCCAAGGAAGGGTGCTGGCTAGCAACAGCTTTCAGTGCTGGCACTTTTCATCTCTGAGCAATTGCTGGACGTTTGCAATTTCTCACCTGAGCTCTCTTTAGAGTGCGCGAGAGGATGAGCAGAAGATGAGGTGGCTAGAGAAGCCCAGAGCCCCAGTGTTCTTAGGCCTACAAAAGCGCTTCCAAGGAAGGGTGCTGGCTAGCAACAGCTTTCAGTGCTGGCACTTTTCATCTCTGAGCAATTGCTCGACGTTTGGAATTTCTCACCTGAGCTCTCTTTAGAGTGCGCGAGAGGATGAGCAGATTAGGTGGCTAGAGAAGCCCAGAGCCCCAGTGTGCTTAGGGCTACAAAAGCGCTTCCAAGGAAGGGTGCTGGCTAGAAACAGCTTTCAGTGCTGGCACTTTTCATCTCTGAGCAATTGCTCGACGTTTGCAATTTCTCAGCTCGTGTCTACGAGACGGAAAGAGAATGACCGTGACGTTTGGTGGCTACAGAAGCGCAAAGCCCCAGTGTTGCTGCGCCTGTGAAAGCGCTTCCAAGGAAGGGTGCTGGCTAGCAACAGCTTTCAGTGCTGGCACCTTTCCTCTCTGAGCAATTGCTCGACGTTTGCAATTTCTCAGCTCGTGTCTACGAGACGGAAAGAGAAGGACCGTGACGTTTGGTGGCTAGAGAAGCGCAAAGCCCCACTGTTACTGCGCCTGTGAAAGCGCTTCCAAGGAAGGGTGCTGGCTAGCAAGAGCTTTCAGTGCTGGCACTTTTCCTCTCTGAGCAATTGCTCGACGTTTGTAATTTCTCACCTGAGCTCTCTTTAGAGTGCGCGAGAGGATGAGCAGAAGATGAGGTGGCTAGAGAAGCCCAGAGCCCCAGTGTTCTTAGGCCTACAAAAGCGCTTCCAAGGAAGGGTGCTGGCTAGCAACAGCTTTCAGTGCTGGCACTTTTCATCTCTGAGCAATTGCTCAACGTTTGCAATTTCTCACCTGAGCTCTCTTTAGAGTGCGCGAGAGGATGAGCAGAAGATGAGGTGGCTAGAGAAGCCCAGAGCCCCAGTGTTCTTAGGCCTACAAAAGCGCTTCCAAGGAAGGGTGCTGGCTAGCAACAGCTTTCAGTGCTGGCACTTTTCATCTCTGAGCAATTGCTCGACGTTTGCAATTTCTCAGCTCGTGTCTACGAGACGGAAAGAGAATGACAGTGACGTTTGGTGGCTAGAGAAGCGCAAAGCCCCAGTGTTACTGCGCCTGTGAAAGCGCTTCCAAGGAAGGGTGCTGGCTAGCAACAGCTTTCAGTGCTGGCACTTTTCATCTCTGAGCAATTGCTCAACGTTTGCAATTTCTCACCTGAGCTCTCTTTAGAGTGCGCGAGAGGATGAGCAGAAGATGAGGTGGCTAGAGAAGCCCAGAGCCCCAGTGTTCTTAGGCCTACAAAAGCGCTTCCAAGGAAGGGTGCTGGCTAGCAAGAGCTTTCAGTGCTGGCACTTTTCATCTCTGAGCAATTGATCGACGTTTGCAATTTCTCAGCTCGTGTCTACGAGACGGAGAGATAGTGACCGTGACTTTTGGTGGCTAGAGAAGCGCAAAGCCCCACTGTTACTGCGCCTGTGAAAACGCTTCCAAGGAAGGGTGCTGGCTAGCAAGAGCTTTCAGTGCTGGCACTTTTCATCTCTGAGCAATTGCTCGACGTTTGCAATTTCTCCCCTGAGCTCTCTTCAGAGTGCGCGAGAGGATGAGCAGAAGATTAGGTGGCTAAAGAAGCCTAGAGCCCCAGTCTTCTTAGGCCTACAAAAGCGCTTCCAAGGAAGGGTGCTGGCTAGCAAGAGCTTTCAGTGCTGGCACTTTTCATCTCTGAGCAATTGATCGACGTTTGCAATTTCTCAGCTCGTGTCTACGAGACGGAGAGATAGTGACCGTGGCTTTTGGTGGGTAGAGAAGCGCAAAGCCCCAGTGTTACTGCGCCTGTGAAAACGCTTCCAAGGAAGGGTGCTGGCTAGCAACAGCTTTCAGTGCTGGCACTTTTCATCTCTGAGCAATTGCTCGACGTTTGCAATTTCTCACCTGAGCTCTCTTCAGAGTGCGCGAGAGGATGAGCAGAAGATTAGGTGGCTAAAGAAGCCTAGAGCCCCAGTCTTCTTAGGCCTACAAAAGCGCTTCCAAGGAAGGGTGCTGGCTAGCAAGAGCTTTCAGTGCTGGCACTTTTCATCTCTGAGCAATTGATCGACGTTTGCAATTTCTCAGCTCGTGTCTACGAGACGGAGAGATAGTGACCGTGACTTTTGGTGGCTAGAGAAGCGCAAAGCCCCAGTGTTACTGCGCCTGTGAAAGCGCTTCCAAGGAAGGGTGCTGGCTAGCAAGAGCTTTCAGTGCTGGCACTTTTCATCTCTGAGCAATTGCTGGACGTTTGCAATTTCTCCCCTGAGCTCTCTTCAGAGTGCGCGAGAGGATGAGCAGAAGATTAGGTGGCTAAAGAAGCCTAGAGCCCCAGTCTTCTTAGGCCTACAAAAGCGCTTCCAAGGAAGGGTGCTGGCTAGCAAGAGCTTTCAGTGCTGGCACTTTTCATCTCTGAGCAATTGATCGACGTTTGCAATTTCTCAGCTCGTGTCTACGAGACGGAGAGATAGTGACCGTGACTTTTGGTGGGTAGAGAAGCGCAAAGCCCCAGTGTTACTGCGCCTGTGAAAGCGCTTCCAAGGAAGGGTGCTGGCTAGCAACAGCTTTCAGTGCTGGCACTTTTCATCTCTGAGCAATTGCTCGACGTTTGCAATTTCTCACCTGAGCTCTCTTCAGAGTGCGCGAGAGGATGAGCAGAAGATTAGGTGGCTAAAGAAGCCTAGAGCCCCAGTCTTCTTAGGCCTACAAAAGCGCTTCCAAGGAAGGGTGCTGGCTAGCAACAGCTTTCAGTGCTGGCACTTTTCATCTCTGAGCAATTGCTCGACGTTTGCAATTTCTCAGCTCGTGTCTACGAGACGGAAAGAGAAGGACCGTGACGTTTGGTGGGTAGAGAAGCGCAAAGCCCCAGTGTTGCTGCGCCTGTGAAAGCGCTTCCAAGGAAGGGTGCTGGCTAGCAACAGCTTTCAGTGCTGGCACTTTTCATCTCTGAGCAATTGCTGGACGTTTGCAATTTCTCACCTGAGCTCTCTTTAGAGTGCGCGAGAGGATGAGCAGAAGATTAGGTGGCTAGAGAAGCCCAGAGCCCCAGTCTTCTTAGGCCTACAAAAGCGCTTCCAAGGAAGGGTGCTGGCTAGCAACAGCTTTCAGTGCTGGCACTTTTCATCTCTGAGCAATTGCTCGACGTTTGCAATTTCTCACCTGAGCTCTCTTTAGAGTGCGCGAGAGGATGAGCAGATTAGGTGGCTAGAGAAGCCCAGAGCCCCAGTGCGCTTAGGGCTACAAAAGCGCTTCCAAGGAAGGGTGCTGGCTAGCAACAGCTTTCAGTGCTGGCACTTTTCATCTCTGAGCAATTGCTCGACGTTTGCAATTTCTCAGCTCGTGTCTACGAGACGGAAAGAGAATGACCGTGACGTTTGGTGGCTACAGAAGCGCAAAGCCCCAGTGTTGCTGCGCCTGTGAAAGCGCTTCCAAGGAAGGGTGCTGGCTAGCAACAGCTTTCAGTGCTGGCACTTTTCA
Organism: Sarcoramphus papa; assembly: GCA_037962945.1. Lineage (NCBI taxonomy): Eukaryota > Metazoa > Chordata > Aves > Accipitriformes > Cathartidae > Sarcoramphus > Sarcoramphus papa. The sequence continues at coordinate 3,203,689 of JBBMRM010000084.1, read as the reverse complement.
TCTCTGAGCAATTGATCGACGTTTGCAATTTCTCAGCTCGTGTCTAGGAGACGGAAAGAGAAGGACCGTGACGTTTGGTGGCTAGAGAAGCGCAAAGCCCCAGTGTTGCTGCGCCTGTGAAAGCGCTTCCAAGGAAGGGTGCTGGCTAGCAACAGCTTTCAGTGCTGGCGCTTTTCATCTCTGAGCAATTGCTGGACGTTTGCAATTTCTCCCCTGAGCTCTCTTCAGAGTGCGCGAGAGGATGAGCAGAAGATGAGGTGGCTAGAGAAGCCCAGAGCCCCAGTGTTCTTAGGCCTACAAAAGCGCTTCCAAGGAAGGGTGCTGGCTAGCAAGAGCTTTCAGTGCTGGCACTTTTCATCTCTGAGCAATTGCTCGACGTTTGCAATTTCTCAGCTCGTGTCTACGAGACGGAAAGAGAAGGACCGTGACGTTTGGTGGGTAGAGAAGCGCAAAGCCCCAGTGTTGCTGCGCCTGTGAAAGCGCTTCCAAGGAAGGGTGCTGGCTAGCAACAGCTTTCAGTGCTGGCACTTTTCATCTCTGAGCAATTGCTGGACGTTTGCAATTTCTCACCTGAGCTCTCTTTAGAGTGCGCGAGAGGATGAGCAGAAGATTAGGTGGCTAGAGAAGCCCAGAGCCCCAGTGTTCTTAGGCCTACAAAAGCGCTTCCAAGGAAGGGGGCTGGCTAGCAACAGCTTTCAGTGCTGGCACTTTTCATCTCTGAGCAATTGCTCGACGTTTGCAATTTCTCAGCTCGTGTCTACGAGACGGAAAGAGAATGACCGTGACGTTTGGTGGCTAGAGAAGCGCAAAGCCCCAGTGTTACTGCGCCTGTGAAAGCGCTTCCAAGGAAGGGTGCTGGCTAGCAACAGCTTTCAGTGCTGGCACTTTTCATCTCTGAGCAATTGCTGGACGTTTGGAATTTCTCACCTGAGCTCTCTTTAGAGTGCGCGAGAGGATGAGCAGAAGATGAGGTGGCTAGAGAAGCCCAGAGCCCCAGTGTTCTTAGGCCTACAAAAGCGCTTCCAAGGAAGGGGGCTGGCTAGCAACAGCTTTCAGTGCTGGCACTTTTCATCTCTGAGCAATTGCTCAACGTTTGCAATTTCTCACCTGAGCTCTCTTCAGAGTGCGCGAGAGGATGAGCAGAAGATGAGGTGGCTAGAGAAGCCCAGAGCCCCAGTGTTGCTGCGCCTGTGAAAGCGCTTCCAAGGAAGGGTGCTGGCTAGCAAGAGCTTTCAGTGCTGGCACTTTTCATCTCTGAGCAATTGATCGACGTTTGCAATTTCTCAGCTCGTGTCTACGAGACGGAAAGAGAATGACAGTGACGTTTGGTGGGTAGAGAAGCGCAAAGCCCCAGTGTTACTGCGCCTGTGAAAGCGCTTCCAAGGAAGGGTGCTGGCTAGCAAGAGCTTTCAGTGCTGGCACTTTTCATCTCTGAGCAATTGCTCGACGTTTGCAATTTCTCCCCTGAGCTCTCTTCAGAGTGCGCGAGAGGATGAGCAGAAGATGAGGTGGCTAAAGAAGCCTAGAGCCCCAGTCTTCTTAGGCCTACAAAAGCGCTTCCAAGGAAGGGTGCTGGCTAGCAACAGCTTTCAGTGCTGGCACTTTTCATCTCTGAGCAATTGCTCGACGTTTGCAATTTCTCAGCTCGTGTCTACGAGACGGAAAGAGAATGACCGTGACGTTTGGTGGCTAGAGAAGCGCAAAGCCCCAGTGTTGCTGCGCCTGTGAAAGCGCTTCCAAGGAAGGGTGCTGGCTAGCAACAGCTTTCAGTGCTGGCACTTTTCATCTCTGAGCAATTGCTGGACGTTTGCAATTTCTCACCTGAGCTCTCTTTAGAGTGCGCGAGAGGATGAGCAGAAGATGATGTGGCTAGAGAAGCCCAGAGCCCCAGTCTTCTTAGGCCTACAAAAGCGCTTCCAAGGAAGGGTGCTGGCTAGCAACAGCTTTCAGTGCTGGCACTTTTCATCTCTGAGCAATTGCTCGACGTTTGCAATTTCTCACCTGAGCTCTCTTTAGAGTGCGCGAGAGGATGAGCAGATTAGGTGGCTAGAGAAGCCCAGAGCCCCAGTGTGCTTAGGGCTACAAAAGCGCTTCCAAGGAAGGGTGCTGGCTAGCAACAGCTTTCAGTGCTGGCACTTTTCATCTCTGAGCAATTGCTCGACGTTTGCAATTTCTCAGCTCGTGTCTACGAGACGGAAAGAGAATGACCGTGACGTTTGGTGGCTACAGAAGCGCAAAGCCCCAGTGTTGCTGCGCCTGTGAAAGCGCTTCCAAGGAAGGGTGCTGGCTAGCAACAGCTTTCAGTGCTGGCACTTTTCATCTCTGAGCAATTGCTCGACGTTTGCAATTTCTCAGCTCGTGTCTACGAGACGGAAAGAGAAGGACCGTGACCTTTGGTGGGTAGAGAAGCGCAAAGCCCCAGTGTTGCTGCGCCTGTGAAAGCGCTTCCAAGGAAGGGTGCTGGCTAGCAACAGCTTTCAGTGCTGGCGCTTTTCATCTCTGAGCAATTGCTGGACGTTTGCAATTTCTCCCCTGAGCTCTCTTCAGAGTGCGCGAGAGGATGAGCAGAAGATGAGGTGGCTAGAGAAGCCCAGAGCCCCAGTGTTCTTAGGCCTACAAAAGCGCTTCCAAGGAAGGGGGCTGGCTAGCAACAGCTTTCAGTGCTGGCACTTTTCATCTCTGAGCAATTGATCGACGTTTGCAATTTCTCAGCTCGTGTCTACGAGACGGAAAGAGAAGGACCGTGACGTTTGGTGGGTAGAGAAGTGCAAAGCCCCAGTGTTGCTGCGCCTGTGAAAGCGCTTCCAAGGAAGGGTGCTGGCTAGCAACAGCTTTCAGTGCTGGCACTTTTCATCTCTGAGCAATTGCTGGACGTTTGCAATTTCTCACCTGAGCTCTCTTTAGAGTGCGCGAGAGGATGAGCAGAAGATGAGGTGGCTAGAGAAGCCCAGAGCCCCAGTGTTCTTAGGCCTACAAAAGCGCTTCCAAGGAAGGGTGCTGGCTAGCAACAGCTTTCAGTGCTGGCACTTTTCATCTCTGAGCAATTGCTCAACGTTTGCAATTTCTCACCTGAGCTCTCTTTAGAGTGCGCGAGAGGATGAGCAGAAGATGAGGTGGCTAGAGAAGCCCAGAGCCCCAGTGTTCTTAGGCCTACAAAAGCGCTTCCAAGGAAGGGTGCTGGCTAGCAACAGCTTTCAGTGCTGGCACTTTTCATCTCTGAGCAATTGCTCGACGTTTGCAATTTCTCAGCTCGTGTCTACGAGACGGAAAGAGAAGGACCGTGACGTTTGGTGGGTAGAGAAGCGCAAAGCCCCAGTGTTGCTGCGCCTGTGAAAGCGCTTCCAAGGAAGGGTGCTGGCTAGCAACAGCTTTCAGTGCTGGCACTTTTCATCTCTGAGCAATTGCTGGACGTTTGCAATTTCTCACCTGAGCTCTCTTTAGAGTGCGCGAGAGGATGAGCAGAAGATGAGGTGGCTAGAGAAGCCCAGAGCCCCAGTGTTCTTAGGCCTACAAAAGCGCTTCCAAGGAAGGGGGCTGGCTAGCAACAGCTTTCAGTGCTGGCACTTTTCATCTCTGAGCAATTGCTCGACGTTTGCAATTTCTCAGCTCGTGTCTACGAGACGGAAAGAGAAGGACCGTGACGTTTGGTGGCTAGAGAAGCGCAAAGCCCCAGTGTTACTGCGCCTGTGAAAGCGCTTCCAAGGAAGGGTGCTGGCTAGCAACAGCTTTCAGTGCTGGCACTTTTCATCTCTGAGCAATTGCTCGACGTTTGGAATTTCTCACCTGAGCTCTCTTTAGAGTGCGCGAGAGGATGAGCAGATTAGGTGGCTAGAGAAGCCCAGAGCCCCAGTGTGCTTAGGGCTACAAAAGCGCTTCCAAGGAAGGGTGCTGGCTAGAAACAGCTTTCAGTGCTGGCACTTTTCATCTCTGAGCAATTGCTCGACGTTTGCAATTTCTCAGCTCGTGTCTACGAGACGGAAAGAGAATGACCGTGACGTTTGGTGGCTACAGAAGCGCAAAGCCCCAGTGTTGCTGCGCCTGTGAAAGCGCTTCCAAGGAAGGGTGCTGGCTAGCAACAGCTTTCAGTGCTGGCACCTTTCCTCTCTGAGCAATTGCTCGACGTTTGCAATTTCTCAGCTCGTGTCTACGAGACGGAAAGAGAAGGACCGTGACGTTTGGTGGCTAGAGAAGCGCAAAGCCCCACTGTTACTGCGCCTGTGAAAGCGCTTCCAAGGAAGGGTGCTGGCTAGCAAGAGCTTTCAGTGCTGGCACTTTTCCTCTCTGAGCAATTGCTCGACGTTTGTAATTTCTCACCTGAGCTCTCTTTAGAGTGCGCGAGAGGATGAGCAGAAGATGAGGTGGCTAGAGAAGCCCAGAGCCCCAGTGTTCTTAGGCCTACAAAAGCGCTTCCAAGGAAGGGTGCTGGCTAGCAACAGCTTTCAGTGCTGGCACTTTTCATCTCTGAGCAATTGCTCAACGTTTGCAATTTCTCACCTGAGCTCTCTTTAGAGTGCGCGAGAGGATGAGCAGAAGATGAGGTGGCTAGAGAAGCCCAGAGCCCCAGTGTTCTTAGGCCTACAAAAGCGCTTCCAAGGAAGGGTGCTGGCTAGCAACAGCTTTCAGTGCTGGCACTTTTCATCTCTGAGCAATTGCTCGACGTTTGCAATTTCTCAGCTCGTGTCTACGAGACGGAAAGAGAATGACAGTGACGTTTGGTGGCTAGAGAAGCGCAAAGCCCCAGTGTTACTGCGCCTGTGAAAGCGCTTCCAAGGAAGGGTGCTGGCTAGCAACAGCTTTCAGTGCTGGCACTTTTCATCTCTGAGCAATTGCTCAACGTTTGCAATTTCTCACCTGAGCTCTCTTTAGAGTGCGCGAGAGGATGAGCAGAAGATGAGGTGGCTAGAGAAGCCCAGAGCCCCAGTGTTCTTAGGCCTACAAAAGCGCTTCCAAGGAAGGGTGCTGGCTAGCAAGAGCTTTCAGTGCTGGCACTTTTCATCTCTGAGCAATTGATCGACGTTTGCAATTTCTCAGCTCGTGTCTACGAGACGGAGAGATAGTGACCGTGACTTTTGGTGGCTAGAGAAGCGCAAAGCCCCACTGTTACTGCGCCTGTGAAAACGCTTCCAAGGAAGGGTGCTGGCTAGCAAGAGCTTTCAGTGCTGGCACTTTTCATCTCTGAGCAATTGCTCGACGTTTGCAATTTCTCCCCTGAGCTCTCTTCAGAGTGCGCGAGAGGATGAGCAGAAGATTAGGTGGCTAAAGAAGCCTAGAGCCCCAGTCTTCTTAGGCCTACAAAAGCGCTTCCAAGGAAGGGTGCTGGCTAGCAAGAGCTTTCAGTGCTGGCACTTTTCATCTCTGAGCAATTGATCGACGTTTGCAATTTCTCAGCTCGTGTCTACGAGACGGAGAGATAGTGACCGTGGCTTTTGGTGGGTAGAGAAGCGCAAAGCCCCAGTGTTACTGCGCCTGTGAAAACGCTTCCAAGGAAGGGTGCTGGCTAGCAACAGCTTTCAGTGCTGGCACTTTTCATCTCTGAGCAATTGCTCGACGTTTGCAATTTCTCACCTGAGCTCTCTTCAGAGTGCGCGAGAGGATGAGCAGAAGATTAGGTGGCTAAAGAAGCCTAGAGCCCCAGTCTTCTTAGGCCTACAAAAGCGCTTCCAAGGAAGGGTGCTGGCTAGCAAGAGCTTTCAGTGCTGGCACTTTTCATCTCTGAGCAATTGCTCGACGTTTGCAATTTCTCAGCTCGTGTCTACGAGACGGAAAGAGAAGGACCGTGACGTTTGGTGGGTAGAGAAGCACAAAGCCCCAGTGTTGCTGCGCCTGTGAAAGCGCTTCCAAGGAAGGGTGCTGGCTAGCAACAGCTTTCAGTGCTGGCACTTTTCATCTCTGAGCAATTGCTGGACGTTTGCAATTTCTCACCTGAGCTCTCTTTAGAGTGCGCGAGAGGATGAGCAGAAGATTAGGTGGCTAGAGAAGCCCAGAGCCCCAGTGTTCTTAGGCCTACAAAAGCGCTTCCAAGGAAGGGTGCTGGCTAGCAACAGCTTTCAGTGCTGGCACTTTTCATCTCTGAGCAATTGCTCGACGTTTGCAATTTCTCAGCTCGTGTCTACGAGACGGAAAGAGAATGACAGTGACGTTTGGTGGGTAGAGAAGCGCAAAGCCCCAGTGTTACTGCGCCTGTGAAAGCGCTTCCAAGGAAGGGTGCTGGCTAGCAACAGCTTTCAGTGCTGGCACTTTTCATCTCTGAGCAATTGCTCAACGTTTGCAATTTCTCACCTGAGCTCTCTTTAGAGTGCGCGAGAGGATGAGCAGAAGATGAGGTGGCTAGAGAAGCCCAGAGCCCCAGTGTTCTAAGGGCTACAAAAGCGCTTCCAAGGAAGGGTGCTGGCTAGCAAGAGCTTTCAGTGCTGGCACTTTTCATCTCTGAGCAATTGATCGACGTTTGCAATTTCTCAGCTCGTGTCTACGAGACGGAGAGATAGTGACCGTGACTTTTGGTGGCTAGAGAAGCGCAAAGCCCCAGTGTTACTGCGCCTGTGAAAGCGCTTCCAAGGAAGGGTGCTGGCTAGCAAGAGCTTTCAGTGCTGGCACTTTTCATCTCTGAGCAATTGCTCGACGTTTGCAATTTCTCCCCTGAGCTCTCTTCAGAGTGCGCGAGAGGATGAGCAGAAGATTAGGTGGCTAAAGAAGCCTAAAGCCCCAGTCTTCTTAGGCCTACAAAAGCGCTTCCAAGGAAGGGTGCTGGCTAGCAAGAGCTTTCAGTGCTGGCACTTTTCATCTCTGAGCAATTGATCGACGTTTGCAATTTCTCAGCTCGTGTCTACGAGACGGAGAGATAGTGACCGTGACTTTTGGTGGGTAGAGAAGCGCAAAGCCCCAGTGTTACTGCGCCTGTGAAAGCGCTTCCAAGGAAGGGTGCTGGCTAGCAACAGCTTTCAGTGCTGGCACTTTTCATCTCTGAGCAATTGCTCGACGTTTGCAATTTCTCACCTGAGCTCTCTTCAGAGTGCGCGAGAGGATGAGCAGAAGATTAGGTGGCTAAAGAAGCCTAGAGCCCCAGTCTTCTTAGGCCTACAAAAGCGCTTCCAAGGAAGGGTGCTGGCTAGCAACAGCTTTCAGTGCTGGCACTTTTCATCTCTGAGCAATTGCTCGACGTTTGCAATTTCTCAGCTCGTGTCTACGAGACGGAAAGAGAAGGACCGTGACGTTTGGTGGGTAGAGAAGCGCAAAGCCCCAGTGTTGCTGCGCCTGTGAAAGCGCTTCCAAGGAAGGGTGCTGGCTAGCAACAGCTTTCAGTGCTGGCACTTTTCATCTCTGAGCAATTGCTGGACGTTTGCAATTTCTCACCTGAGCTCTCTTTAGAGTGCGCGAGAGGATGAGCAGAAGATTAGGTGGCTAGAGAAGCCCAGAGCCCCAGTGTTCTTAGGCCTACAAAAGCGCTTCCAAGGAAGGGTGCTGGCTAGCAACAGCTTTCAGTGCTGGCACTTTTCATCTCTGAGCAATTGCTCGACGTTTGCAATTTCTCACCTGAGCTCTCTTTAGAGTGCGCGAGAGGATGAGCAGATTAGGTGGCTAGAGAAGCCCAGAGCCCCAGTGCGCTTAGGGCTACAAAAGCGCTTCCAAGGAAGGGTGCTGGCTAGCAACAGCTTTCAGTGCTGGCACTTTTCATCTCTGAGCAATTGCTCGACGTTTGCAATTTCTCAGCTCGTGTCTACGAGACGGAAAGAGAATGACCGTGACGTTTGGTGGCTACAGAAGCGCAAAGCCCCAGTGTTGCTGCGCCTGTGAAAGCGCTTCCAAGGAAGGGTGCTGGCTAGCAACAGCTTTCAGTGCTGGCACTTTTCATCTCTGAGCAATTGATCGACGTTTGCAATTTCTCAGCTCGTGTCTAGGAGACGGAAAGAGAAGGACCGTGACGTTTGGTGGCTAGAGAAGCGCAAAGCCCCAGTGTTGCTGCGCCTGTGAAAGCGCTTCCAAGGAAGGGTGCTGGCTAGCAACAGCTTTCAGTGCTGGCGCTTTTCATCTCTGAGCAATTGCTGGACGTTTGCAATTTCTCCCCTGAGCTCTCTTCAGAGTGCGCGAGAGGATGAGCAGAAGATGAGGTGGCTAGAGAAGCCCAGAGCCCCAGTGTTCTTAGGCCTACAAAAGCGCTTCCAAGGAAGGGTGCTGGCTAGCAAGAGCTTTCAGTGCTGGCACTTTTCATCTCTGAGCAATTGCTCGACGTTTGCAATTTCTCAGCTCGTGTCTACGAGACGGAAAGAGAAGGACCGTGACGTTTGGTGGGTAGAGAAGCGCAAAGCCCCAGTGTTGCTGCGCCTGTGAAAGCGCTTCCAAGGAAGGGTGCTGGCTAGCAACAGCTTTCAGTGCTGGCACTTTTCATCTCTGAGCAATTGCTGGACGTTTGCAATTTCTCACCTGAGCTCTCTTTAGAGTGCGCGAGAGGATGAGCAGAAGATTAGGTGGCTAGAGAAGCCCAGAGCCCCAGTGTTCTTAGGCCTACAAAAGCGCTTCCAAGGAAGGGGGCTGGCTAGCAACAGCTTTCAGTGCTGGCACTTTTCATCTCTGAGCAATTGCTCGACGTTTGCAATTTCTCAGCTCGTGTCTACGAGACGGAAAGAGAATGACCGTGACGTTTGGTGGCTAGAGAAGCGCAAAGCCCCAGTGTTACTGCGCCTGTGAAAGCGCTTCCAAGGAAGGGTGCTGGCTAGCAACAGCTTTCAGTGCTGGCACTTTTCATCTCTGAGCAATTGCTCGACGTTTGGAATTTCTCACCTGAGCTCTCTTTAGAGTGCGCGAGAGGATGAGCAGAAGATGAGGTGGCTAGAGAAGCCCAGAGCCCCAGTGTTCTTAGGCCTACAAAAGCGCTTCCAAGGAAGGGGGCTGGCTAGCAACAGCTTTCAGTGCTGGCACTTTTCATCTCTGAGCAATTGCTCAACGTTTGCAATTTCTCACCTGAGCTCTCTTCAGAGTGCGCGAGAGGATGAGCAGAAGATGAGGTGGCTAGAGAAGCCCAGAGCCCCAGTGTTGCTGCGCCTGTGAAAGCGCTTCCAAGGAAGGGTGCTGGCTAGCAAGAGCTTTCAGTGCTGGCACTTTTCATCTCTGAGCAATTGATCGACGTTTGCAATTTCTCAGCTCGTGTCTACGAGACGGAAAGAGAATGACAGTGACGTTTGGTGGGTAGAGAAGCGCAAAGCCCCAGTGTTACTGCGCCTGTGAAAGCGCTTCCAAGGAAGGGTGCTGGCTAGCAAGAGCTTTCAGTGCTGGCACTTTTCATCTCTGAGCAATTGCTCGACGTTTGCAATTTCTCCCCTGAGCTCTCTTCAGAGTGCGCGAGAGGATGAGCAGAAGATGAGGTGGCTAAAGAAGCCTAGAGCCCCAGTCTTCTTAGGCCTACAAAAGCGCTTCCAAGGAAGGGTGCTGGCTAGCAACAGCTTTCAGTGCTGGCACTTTTCATCTCTGAGCAATTGCTCGACGTTTGCAATTTCTCAGCTCGTGTCTACGAGACGGAAAGAGAATGACCGTGACGTTTGGTGGCTAGAGAAGCGCAAAGCCCCAGTGTTGCTGCGCCTGTGAAAGCGCTTCCAAGGAAGGGTGCTGGCTAGCAACAGCTTTCAGTGCTGGCACTTTTCATCTCTGAGCAATTGCTGGACGTTTGCAATTTCTCACCTGAGCTCTCTTTAGAGTGCGCGAGAGGATGAGCAGAAGATGATGTGGCTAGAGAAGCCCAGAGCCCCAGTCTTCTTAGGCCTACAAAAGCGCTTCCAAGGAAGGGTGCTGGCTAGCAACAGCTTTCAGTGCTGGCACTTTTCATCTCTGAGCAATTGCTCGACGTTTGCAATTTCTCACCTGAGCTCTCTTTAGAGTGCGCGAGAGGATGAGCAGATTAGGTGGCTAGAGAAGCCCAGAGCCCCAGTGTGCTTAGGGCTACAAAAGCGCTTCCAAGGAAGGGTGCTGGCTAGCAACAGCTTTCAGTGCTGGCACTTTTCATCTCTGAGCAATTGCTCGACGTTTGCAATTTCTCAGCTCGTGTCTACGAGACGGAAAGAGAATGACCGTGACGTTTGGTGGCTACAGAAGCGCAAAGCCCCAGTGTTGCTGCGCCTGTGAAAGCGCTTCCAAGGAAGGGTGCTGGCTAGCAACAGCTTTCAGTGCTGGCACTTTTCATCTCTGAGCAATTGCTCGACGTTTGCAATTTCTCAGCTCGTGTCTACGAGACGGAAAGAGAAGGACCGTGACCTTTGGTGGGTAGAGAAGCGCAAAGCCCCAGTGTTGCTGCGCCTGTGAAAGCGCTTCCAAGGAAGGGTGCTGGCTAGCAACAGCTTTCAGTGCTGGCGCTTTTCATCTCTGAGCAATTGCTGGACGTTTGCAATTTCTCCCCTGAGCTCTCTTCAGAGTGCGCGAGAGGATGAGCAGAAGATGAGGTGGCTAGAGAAGCCCAGAGCCCCAGTGTTCTTAGGCCTACAAAAGCGCTTCCAAGGAAGGGGGCTGGCTAGCAACAGCTTTCAGTGCTGGCACTTTTCATCTCTGAGCAATTGATCGACGTTTGCAATTTCTCAGCTCGTGTCTACGAGACGGAAAGAGAAGGACCGTGACGTTTGGTGGGTAGAGAAGCGCAAAGCCCCAGTGTTGCTGCGCCTGTGAAAGCGCTTCCAAGGAAGGGTGCTGGCTAGCAACAGCTTTCAGTGCTGGCACTTTTCATCTCTGAGCAATTGCTGGACGTTTGCAATTTCTCACCTGAGCTCTCTTCAGAGTGCCCGAGAGGATGAGCAGAAGATGAGGTGGCTAGAGAAGCCCAGAGCCCCAGTGTTCTTAGGCCTACAAAAGCGCTTCCAAGGAAGGGTGCTGGCTAGCAACAGCTTTCAGTGCTGGCACTTTTCATCTCTGAGCAATTGCTCAACGTTTGCAATTTCTCACCTGAGCTCTCTTTAGAGTGCGCGAGAGGATGAGCAGAAGATGAGGTGGCTAGAGAAGCCCAGAGCCCCAGTGTTCTTAGGCCTACAAAAGCGCTTCCAAGGAAGGGTGCTGGCTAGCAAGAGCTTTCAGTGCTGGCACTTTTCATCTCTGAGCAATTGCTCGACGTTTGCAATTTCTCAGCTCGTGTCTACGAGACGGAAAGAGAAGGACCGTGACGTTTGGTGGCTAGAGAAGCGCAAAGCCCCAGTGTTACTGCGCCTGTGAAAGCGCTTCCAAGGAAGGGTGCTGGCTAGCAAGAGCTTTCAGTGCTGGCACTTTTCATCTCTGAGCAATTGCTCGACGTTTGCAATTTCTCCCCTGAGCTCTCTTCAGAGTGCGCGAGAGGATGAGCAGAAGATTAGGTGGCTAAAGAAGCCTAGAGCCCCAGTCTTCTTAGGCCTACAAAAGCGCTTCCAAGGAAGGGTGCTGGCTAGCAACAGCTTTCAGTGCTGGCACTTTTCATCTGTGAGCAATTGCTCGACGTTTGCAATTTCTCAGCTCGTGTCTACGAGACGGAAAGAGAATGACCGTGACGTTTGGTGGCTAGAGAAGCGCAAAGCCCCAGTGTTGCTGCGCCTGTGAAAGCGCTTCCAAGGAAGGGTGCTGGCTAGCAACAGCTTTCAGTGCTGGCACTTTTCATCTCTGAGCAATTGCTGGACGTTTGCAATTTCTCACCTGAGCTCTCTTTAGAGTGCGCGAGAGGATGAGCAGAAGATGATGTGGCTAGAGAAGCCCAGAGCCCCAGTGTTCTGAGGCCTACAAAAGCGCTTCCAAGGAAGGGTGCTGGCTAGCAACAGCTTTCAGTGCTGGCACTTTTCATCTCTGAGCAATTGCTCGACGTTTGCAATTTCTCACCTGAGCTCTCTTTAGAGTGCGCGAGAGGATGAGCAGATTAGGTGGCTAGAGAAGCCCAGAGCCCCAGTGTGCTTAGGGCTACAAAAGCGCTTCCAAGGAAGGGTGCTGGCTAGCAACAGCTTTCAGTGCTGGCACTTTTCATCTCTGAGCAATTGCTCGACGTTTGCAATTTCTCAGCTCGTGTCTACGAGACGGAAAGAGAATGACCGTGACGTTTGGTGGCTAGAGAAGCGCAAAGCCCCAGTGTTGCTGCGCCTGTGAAAGCGCTTCCAAGGAAGGGTGCTGGCTAGCAACAGCTTTCAGTGCTGGCACTTTTCATCTCTGAGCAATTGCTCGACGTTTGCAATTTCTCAGCTCGTGTCTACGAGACGGAAAGAGAAGGACCGTGACGTTTGGTGGCTAGAGAAGCGCAAAGCCCCAGTGTTGCTGCGCCTGTGAAAGCGCTTCCAAGGAAGGGTGCTGGCTAGCAACAGCTTTCAGTGCTGGCGCTTTTCATCTCTGAGCAATTGCTGGACGTTTGCAATTTCTCCCCTGAGCTCTCTTTAGAGTGCGCGAGAGGATGAGCAGAAGATTAGGTGGCTAGAGAAGCCCAGAGCCCCAGTGTTCTTAGGCCTACAAAAGCGCTTCCAAGGAAGGGTGCTGGCTAGCAACAGCTTTCAGTGCTGGCACTTTTCAGCTCTGAGCAATTGCTCGACGTTTGCAATTTCTCAGCTCGTGTCTACGAGACGGAAAGAGAAGGACCGTGACGTTTGGTGGCTACAGAAGCGCAAAGCCCCAGTGTTGCTGCGCCTGTGAAAGCGCTTCCAAGGAAGGGTGCTGGCTAGCAACAGCTTTCAGTGCTGGCACTTTTCATCTCTGAGCAATTGCTCAACGTTTGCAATTTCTCACCTGAGCTCTCTTTAGAGTGCGCGAGAGGATGAGCAGAAGATTAGGTGGCTAGAGAAGCCGAGAGCCCCAGTGTTCTTAGGCCTACAAAAGCGCTTCCAAGGAAGGGTGCTGGCTAGCAACAGCTTTCAGTGCTGGCACTTTTCATCTCTGAGCAATTGATCGACGTTTGCAATTTCTCAGCTCGTGTCTACGAGACGGAAAGAGAAGGACCGTGACGTTTGGTGGCTAGAGAAGCGCAAAGCCCCAGTGTTACTGCGCCTGTGAAAGCGCTTCCAAGGAAGGGTGCTGGCTAGCAACAGCTTTCAGTGCTGGCACTTTTCATCTCTGAGCAATTGCTCGACGTTTGCAATTTCTCACCTGAGCTCTCTTCAGAGTGCGCGAGAGGATGAGCAGAAGATTAGGTGGCTAGAGAAGCCCAGAGCCCCAGTGTTCTTAGGCCTACAAAAGCGCTTCCAAGGAAGGGTGCTGGCTAGCAACAGCTTTCAGTGCTGGCACTTTTCATCTCTGAGCAATTGCTCAACGTTTGCAATTTCTCCCCTGAGCTCTCTTCAGAGTGCGCGAGAGGATGAGCAGAAGATGAGGTGGCTAAAGAAGCCTAGAGCCCCAGTGTTCTTAGGCCTACAAAAGCGCTTCCAAGGAAGGGTGCTGGCTAGCAACAGCTTTCAGTGCTTGCACTTTTCATCTCTGAGCAATTGCTCGACGTTTGCAATTTCTCAGCTCGTGTCTACGAGACGGAAAGAGAATGACAGTGACGTTTGGTGGGTAGAGAAGCGCAAAGCCCCACTGTTACTGCGCCTGTGAAAGCGCTTCCAAGGAAGGGTGCTGGCTAGCAACAGCTTTCAGTGCTGGCACTTTTCATCTCTGAGCAATTGCTCGACGTTTGCAATTTCTCACCTGAGCTCTCTTCAGAGTGCGCGAGAGGATGAGCAGAAGATGAGGTGGCTAGAGAAGCCCAGAGCCCCAGTGTTCTTAGGCCTACAAAAGCGCTTCCAAGGAAGGGTGCTGGCTAGCAACAGCTTTCAGTGCTGGCACTTTTCATCTCTGAGCAATTGCTCGACGTTTGCAATTTCTCCCCTGAGCTCTCTTTAGAGTGCGCGAGAGGATGAGCAGAAGATGAGGGGGCTAGAGAAGCCCAGAGCCCCAGTGTTCTTAGGCCTACAAAAGCGCTTCCAAGGAAGGGGGCTGGCTAGCAACAGCTTTCAGTGCTGGCACTTTTCGTCTCTGAGCAATTGATCGACGTTTGCAATTTCTCAGCTCGTGTCTACGAGACGGAGAGATAGTGACCGTGACGTTTGGTGGGTAGAGAAGCGCAAAGCCCCAGTGTTACTGCGCCTGTGAAAACGCTTCCAAGGAAGGGTGCTGGCTAGCAACAGCTTTCAGTGCTGGCACTTTTCATCTCTGAGCAATTGCTCGACGTTTGCAATTTCTCACCTGAGCTCTCTTCAGAGTGCGCGAGAGGATGAGCAGAAGATGAGGTGGCTAAAGAAGCCCAGAGCCCCAGTGTTCTTAGGCCTACAAAAGCGCTTCCAAGGAAGGGTGCTGGCTAGCAAGAGCTTTCAGTGCTGGCACTTTTCATCTCTGAGCAATTGCTCGACGTTTGCAATTTCTCAGCTCGTGTCTACGAGACGGAAAGAGAAGGACCGTGACGTTTGGTGGCTAGAGAAGCGCAAAGCCCCAGTGTTGCTGCGCCTGTGAAAGCGCTTCCAAGGAAGGGTGCTGGCTAGCAACAGCTTTCAGTGCTGGCACTTTTCATCTCTGAGCAATTGCTCGACGTTTGCAATTTCTCACCTGAGCTCTCTTTAGAGCGCGCGAGAGGATGAGCAGAAGATGAGGTGGCTAGAGAAGCCCACAGCCCCAGTGTTCTTAGGCCTACAAAAGCGCTTCCAAGGAAGGGTGCTGGCTAGCAACAGCTTTCAGTGCTGGCACTTTTCATCTCTGAGCAATTGCTCGACGTTTGCAATTTCTCAGCTCGTGTCTACGAGACGGAAAGAGAAGGACCGTGACGTTTGGTGGCTAGAGAAGCGCAAAGCCCCAGTGTTGCTGCGCCTGTGAAAGCGCTTCCAAGGAAGGGTGCTGGCTAGCAACAGCTTTCAGTGCTGGCGCTTTTCATCTCTGAGCAATTGCTGGACGTTTGCAATTTCTCCCCTGAGCTCTCTTTAGAGTGCGCGAGAGGATGAGCAGAAGATTAGGTGGCTAGAGAAGCCCAGAGCCCCAGTGTTCTTAGGCCTACAAAAGCGCTTCCAAGGAAGGGTGCTGGCTAGCAACAGCTTTCAGTGCTGGCACTTTTCAGCTCTGAGCAATTGCTCGACGTTTGCAATTTCTCAGCTCGTGTCTACGAGACGGAAAGAGAAGGACCGTGACGTTTGGTGGGTAGAGAAGCGCAAAGCCCCAGTGTTGCTGCGCCTGTGAAAGCGCTTCCAAGGAAGGGTGCTGGCTAGCAACAGCTTTCAGTGCTGGCACTTTTCATCTCTGAGCAATTGCTCAACGTTTGCAATTTCTCACCTGAGCTCTCTTTAGAGTGCGCGAGAGGATGAGCAGAAGATTAGGTGGCTAGAGAAGCCGAGAGCCCCAGTGTTCTTAGGCCTACAAAAGCGCTTCCAAGGAAGGGTGCTGGCTAGCAACAGCTTTCAGTGCTGGCACTTTTCATCTCTGAGCAATTGATCGACGTTTGCAATTTCTCAGCTCGTGTCTACGAGACGGAAAGAGAAGGACCGTGACGTTTGGTGGCTAGAGAAGCGCAAAGCCCCAGTGTTACTGCGCCTGTGAAAGCGCTTCCAAGGAAGGGTGCTGGCTAGCAACAGCTTTCAGTGCTGGCACTTTTCATCTCTGAGCAATTGCTCGACGTTTGCAATTTCTCACCTGAGCTCTCTTCAGAGTGCGCGAGAGGATGAGCAGAAGATTAGGTGGCTAGAGAAGCCCAGAGCCCCAGTGTTCTTAGGCCTACAAAAGCGCTTCCAAGGAAGGGTGCTGGCTAGCAACAGCTTTCAGTGCTGGCACTTTTCATCTCTGAGCAATTGCTCAACGTTTGCAATTTCTCCCCTGAGCTCTCTTCAGAGTGCGCGAGAGGATGAGCAGAAGATGAGGTGGCTAAAGAAGCCTAGAGCCCCAGTGTTCTTAGGCCTACAAAAGCGCTTCCAAGGAAGGGTGCTGGCTAGCAACAGCTTTCAGTGCTTGCACTTTTCATCTCTGAGCAATTGCTCGACGTTTGCAATTTCTCAGCTCGTGTCTACGAGACGGAAAGAGAATGACAGTGACGTTTGGTGGGTAGAGAAGCGCAAAGCCCCACTGTTACTGCGCCTGTGAAAGCGCTTCCAAGGAAGGGTGCTGGCTAGCAACAGCTTTCAGTGCTGGCACTTTTCATCTCTGAGCAATTGCTCGACGTTTGCAATTTCTCACCTGAGCTCTCTTTAGAGTGCGCGAGAGGATGAGCAGAAGATGATGTGGCTAGAGAAGCCCAGAGCCCCAGTGTTCTTAGGCCTACAAAAGCGCTTCCAAGGAAGGGTGCTGGCTAGCAACAGCTTTCAGTGCTGGCACTTTTCATCTCTGAGCAATTGCTCGACGTTTGCAATTTCTCCCCTGAGCTCTCTTTAGAGTGCGCGAGAGGATGAGCAGAAGATGAGGGGGCTAGAGAAGCCCAGAGCCCCAGTGTTCTTAGGCCTACAAAAGCGCTTCCAAGGAAGGGGGCTGGCTAGCAACAGCTTTCAGTGCTGGCACTTTTCGTCTCTGAGCAATTGATCGACGTTTGCAATTTCTCAGCTCGTGTCTACGAGACGGAGAGATAGTGACCGTGACGTTTGGTGGGTAGAGAAGCGCAAAGCCCCAGTGTTACTGCGCCTGTGAAAACGCTTCCAAGGAAGGGTGCTGGCTAGCAACAGCTTTCAGTGCTGGCACTTTTCATCTCTGAGCAATTGCTCGACGTTTGCAATTTCTCACCTGAGCTCTCTTCAGAGTGCGCGAGAGGATGAGCAGAAGATGAGGTGGCTAAAGAAGCCCAGAGCCCCAGTGTTCTTAGGCCTACAAAAGCGCTTCCAAGGAAGGGTGCTGGCTAGCAAGAGCTTTCAGTGCTGGCACTTTTCATCTCTGAGCAATTGCTCGACGTTTGCAATTTCTCAGCTCGTGTCTACGAGACGGAAAGAGAAGGACCG
The DNA here is from genome assembly GCA_037962945.1 of Sarcoramphus papa. NCBI lineage: Eukaryota > Metazoa > Chordata > Aves > Accipitriformes > Cathartidae > Sarcoramphus > Sarcoramphus papa. The sequence goes on along the minus strand of JBBMRM010000084.1, from coordinate 3,186,845 downwards.
TGACGTTTGGTGGCTAGAGAAGCGCAAAGCCCCAGTGTTGCTGCGCCTGTGAAAGCGCTTCCAAGGAAGGGTGCTGGCTAGCAAGAGCTTTCAGTGCTGGCACTTTTCATCTCTGAGCAATTGCTCGACGTTTGCAATTTCTCACCTGAGCTCTCTTTAGAGCGCGCGAGAGGATGAGCAGAAGATGAGGTGGCTAGAGAAGCCCACAGCCCCAGTGTTCTTAGGCCTACAAAAGCGCTTCCAAGGAAGGGTGCTGGCTAGCAACAGCTTTCAGTGCTGGCACTTTTCATCTCTGAGCAATTGCTCGACGTTTGCAATTTCTCACCTGAGCTCTCTTTAGAGTGCGCGAGAGGATGAGCAGAAGATGAGGTGGCTAGAGAAGCCCAGAGCCCCAGTGTTCTTAGGCCTACAAAAGCGCTTCCAAGGAAGGGTGCTGGCTAGCAACAGCTTTCAGTGCTGGCACTTTTCATCTCTGAGCAATTGCTCGACGTTTGCAATTTCTCAGCTCGTGTCTACGAGACGGAAAGAGAATGACAGTGACGTTTGGTGGGTAGAGAAGCGCAAAGCCCCAGTGTTACTGCGCCTGTGAAAGCGCTTCCAAGGAAGGGTGCTGGCTAGCAAGAGCTTTCAGTGCTGGCACTTTTCATCTCTGAGCAATTGCTCGACGTTTGCAATTTCTCCCCTGAGCTCTCTTTAGAGTGCGCGAGAGGATGAGCAGAAGATGAGGTGGCTAGAGAAGCCCAGAGCCCCAGTGTTCTTAGGCCTACAAAAGCGCTTCCAAGGAAGGGTGCTGGCTAGCAACAGCTTTCAGTGCTGGCACTTTTCATCTCTGAGCAATTGCTCGACGTTTGCAATTTCTCAGCTCGTGTCTACGAGACGGAAAGAGAATGACAGTGACGTTTGGTGGCTAGAGAAGCGCAAAGCCCCAGTGTTGCTGTGCCTGTGAAAGCGCTTCCAAGGAAGGGTGCTGGCTAGCAACAGCTTTCAGTGCTGGCACTTTTCATCTCTGAGCAATTGCTCGACGTTTGCAATTTCTCACCTGAGCTCTCTTTAGAGTGCGCGAGAGGATGAGCAGAAGATTAGGTGGCTAGAGAAGCCCAGAGCCCCAGTGTTCTTAGGCCTACAAAAGCGCTTCCAAGGAAGGGTGCTGGCTAGCAAGAGCTTCCAGTGCTGGCACTTTTCATCTCTGAGCAATTGCTCGACGTTTGCAATTTCTCACCTGAGCTCTCTTTAGAGTGCGCGAGAGGATGAGCAGAAGATGAGGTGGCTAGAGAAGCCCAGAGCCCCAGTGTTCTTAGGCCTACAAAAGCGCTTCCAAGGAAGGGTGCTGGCTAGCAAGAGCTTTCAGTGCTGGCACTTTTCATCTCTGAGCAATTGCTGGACGTTTGCAATTTCTCAGCTCGTGTCTACGAGACGGAAAGAGAATGACAGTGACGTTTGGTGGGTAGAGAAGCGCAAAGCCCCAGTGTTGCTGCGCCTGTGAAAGCGCTTCCAAGGAAGGGTGCTGGCTAGCAACAGCTTTCAGTGCTGGCACTTTTCATCTCTGAGCAATTGCTCGACGTTTGCAATTTCTCCCCTGAGCTCTCTTTAGAGTGCGCGAGAGGATGAGCAGAAGATGAGGTGGCTAGAGAAGCCCAGAGCCCCAGTGTTCTTAGGCCTACAAAAGCGCTTCCAAGGAAGGGTGCTGGCTAGCAACAGCTTTCAGTGCTGGCACTTTTCATCTCTGAGCAATTGCTCAACGTTTGCAATTTCTCACCTGAGCTCTCTTTAGAGTGCGCGAGAGGATGAGCAGAAGATGAGGTGGCTAGAGAAGCCCAGAGCCCCAGTGTTCTTAGGCCTACAAAAGCGCTTCCAAGGAAGGGTGCTGGCTAGCAACAGCTTTCAGTGCTGGCACTTTTCATCTCTGAGCAATTGCTCGACGTTTGCAATTTCTCAGCTCGTGTCTACGAGGCGGAGAGATAGTGACCGTGACGTTTGGTGGGTAGAGAAGCGCAAAGCCCCAGTGTTACTGCGCCTGTGAAAGCGCTTCCGAGGAAGGGTGCTGGCTAGCAACAGCTTTCAGTGCTGGTACTTTTCATCTCTGAGCAATTGCTCGACGTTTGCAATTTCTCACCTGAGCTCTCTTTAGAGTGCGCGAGAGGATGAGCAGAAGATGAGGTGGCTAGAGAAGCCCAGAGCCCCAGTGTTCTTCGGCCTACAAAAGCGCTTCCAAGGAAGGGTGCTGGCTAGCAAGAGCTTTCAGTGCTGGCACTTTTCAGCTCTGAGCAATTGCTCGACGTTTGCAATTTCTCAGCTCGTGTCTACAAGACGGAAAGAGAATGACAGTGAAGTTTGGTGGGTAGAGAAGCGCAAAGCCCCAGTGTTACTGCGCCTGTGAAAGCGCTTCCAAGGAAGGGTGCTGGCTAGCAACAGCTTTCAGTGCTGGCACTTTTCATCTCTGAGCAATTGCTCGACGTTTGCAATTTCTCCCCTGAGCTCTCTTTAGAGTGCGCGAGAGGATGAGCAGAAGATGAGGTGGCTAGAGAAGCCCAGAGCCCCAGTGTTCTTAGGCCTACAAAAGCGCTTCCAAGGAAGGGTGCTGGCTAGCAACAGCTTTCAGTGCTGGCACTTTTCATCTCTGAGCAATTGCTCAACGTTTGCAATTTCTCACCTGAGCTCTCTTTAGAGTGCGCGAGAGGATGAGCAGAAGATGAGGTGGCTAGAGAAGCCCAGAGCCCCACTGTTCTTAGGCCTACAAAAGCGCTTCCAAGGAAGGGTGCTGGCTAGCAACAGCTTTCAGTGCTGGCACTTTTCATCTCTGAGCAATTGCTGGACGTTTGCAATTTCTCAGCTCGTGTCTACGAGACGGAAAGAGAAGGACCGTGACATTTGGTGGCTAGAGAAGCGCAAAGCCCCAGTGTTACTGCGCCTGTGAAAACGCTTCCAAGGAAGGGTGCTGGCTAGCAACAGCTTTCAGTGCTGGCACTTTTCATCTCTGAGCAATTGCTCGACGTTTGCAATTTCTCACCTGAGCTCTCTTCAGAGTGCGCGAGAGGATGAGCAAAAGATTAGGTGGCTAAAGAAGCCTAGAGCCCCAGTGTTCTTAGGCCTACAAAAGCGCTTCCAAGGCAGGGTGCTGGCTATCAAGAGCTTTCAGTGCTGGCACTTTTCATCTCTGAGCAATTGCTCGACGTTTGCAATTTCTCAGCACGTGTCTAGGAGACGGAAAGAGAATGACTGTGACGTTTGGTGGCTAGAGAAGCGCAAAGCCCCAGTGTTGCTGCGCCTGTGAAAGCGCTTCCAAGGAAGGGTGCTGGCTAGCAAGAGCTTTCAGTGCTGGCACTTTTCATCTCTGAGCAATTGCTCGACGTTTGCAATTTCTCACCTGAGCTCTCTTTAGAGTGCGCGAGAGGATGAGCAGAAGATGAGGTGGCTAGAGAAGCCCAGAGCCCCAGTGTTCTTAGGCCTACAAAAGCGCTTCCAAGGAAGGGTGCTGGCTAGCAAGAGCTTTCAGTGCTGGCACTTTTCATCTCTGAGCAATTGCTCGACGTTTGCAATTTCTCAGCTCGTGTCTACGAGACGGAAAGAGAAGGACCGTGACGTTTGGTGGCTAGAGAAGCGCAAAGCCCCAGTGTTACAGCGCCTGTGAAAGCGCTTCCAAGGAAGGGTGCTGGCTAGCAACAGCTTTCAGTGCTGGCACTTTTCATCTCTGAGCAATTGCTCGACGTTTGCAATTTCTCACCTGAGCTCTCTTTAGAGTGCGCGAGAGGATGAGCAGAAGATGAGGTGGCTAGAGAAGCCCAGAGCCCCAGTGTTCTTAGGCCTACAAAAGCGCTTCCAAGGAAGGGTGTTGGCTAGCAACAGCTTTCAGTGCTGGCACTTTTCATCTCTGAGCAATTGCTCGACGTTTGCAATTTCTCACCTGAGCTCTCTTTAGAGTGCGCGAGAGGATGAGCAGAAGATGAGGTGGCTAGAGAAGCCCAGAGCCCCAGGGTTCTTAGGCCTACAAAAGCGCTTCCAAGGAAGGGTGCTGGCTAGCAACAGCTTTCAGTGCTGGCACTTTTCATCTCTGAGCAATTGCTCGACGTTTGCAATTTCTCACCTGAGCTCTCTTTAGAGTGCGCGAGAGGATGAGCAGAAGATGAGGTGGCTAGAGAAGCCCAGAGCCCCAGTGTTCTTAGGCCTACAAAAGCGCTTCCAAGGAAGGGTGCTGGCTAGCAACAGCTTTCAGTGCTGGCACTTTTCATCTCTGAGCAATTGCTGGACGTTTGCAATTTCTCACCTGAGCTCTCTTTAGAGTGCGCGAGAGGATGAGCAGAAGATGAGGTGGCTAGAGAAGCCCAGAGCCCCAATGTTCTTAGGCCTACAAAAGCGCTTCCAAGGAAGGGTGCTGGCTAGCAACAGCTTTCAGTGTTGGCACTTTTCATCTCTGAGCAATTGCTGGACGTTTGCAATTTCTCACCTGAGCTCTCTTTAGAGTGCGCGAGAGGATGAGCAGAAGATGAGGTGGCTAGAGAAGCCCAGAGCCCCAGTGTTCTAAGGGCTACAAAAGCGCTTCCAAGGAAGGGTGCTGGCTAGCAACAGCTTTCAGTGCTGGCACTTTTCATCTCTGAGCAATTGATCGACGTTTGCAATTTCTCAGCTCGTGTCTACGAGACGGAAAGAGAAGGACCGTGACGTTTGGTGGGTAGAGAAGCGCAAAGCCCCAGTGTTACTGCGCCTGTGAAAACGCTTCCAAGGAAGGGTGCTGGCTAGCAACAGCTTTCAGTGCTGGCACTTTTCATCTCTGAGCAATTGCTCGACGTTTGCAATTTCTCACCTGAGCTCTCTTTAGAGTGCGCGAGAGGATGAGCAGAAGATTAGGTGGCTAGAGAAGCCCAGAGCCCCAGTGTTCTTAGGCCTACAAAAGCGCTTCCAAGGAAGGGTGCTGGCTAGCAAGAGCTTTCAGTGCTGGCACTTTTCATCTCGGAGCAATTGCTCGACGTTTGCAATTTCTCAGCTCGTGTCTACGAGACGGAGAGATAGTGACCGTGACTTTTGATGGCTAGAGAAGCGCAAAGCCCCAGTGTTACTGCGCCTGTGAAAGCGCTTCCAAGGAAGGGTGCTGGCTAGCAAGAGCTTTCAGTGCTGGCACTTTTCATCTCTGAGCAATTGGTCGACGTTTGCAATTTCTCCCCTGAGCTCTCTTTAGAGTGCGCGAGAGGACGAGCAGAAGATGAGGTGGCTAGAGAAGCCCAGAGCCCCAGTGTTCTTAGGCCTACAAAAGCGCTTCCAAGGAAGGGTGCTGGCTAGCAAGAGCTTTCAGTGCTGGCACTTTTCATCTCTGAGCAATTGCTCGACGTTTGCAATTTCTCAGCTCGTGTCTAGGAGACGGAAAGAGAATGACAGTGACGTTTGGTGGCTAGAGAAGCGCAAAGCCCCAGTGTTGCTGCACCTGTGAAAGCGCTTCCAAGGAAGGGTGCTGGCTAGCAAGAGCTTTCAGTGCTGGCACTTTTCATCTCTGAGCAATTGCTCGACGTTTTCAATTTCTCCCCTGAGCTCTCTTTAGAGTGCGCGAGAGGATGAGCAGAAGATGAGGTGGCTAGAGAAGCCCAGAGCCCCAGTCTTCTTAGGCCTACAAAAGCGCTTCCAAGGAAGGGTGCTGGCTAGCAACAGCTTTCAGTGCTGGCACTTTTCATCTCTGAGCAATTGCTCGACGTTTGCAATTTCTCAGCTCGTGTCTACGAGACGGAAAGAGAATGACAGTGACGTTTGGTGGGTAGAGAAGCGCAAAGCCCCACTGTTACTGCGCCTGTGAAAGCGCTTCCAAGGAAGGGTGCTGGCTAGCAACAGCTTTCAGTGCTGGCACTTTTCATCTCTGAGCAATTGCTCGACGTTTGCAATTTCTCACCTGAGCTCTCTTTAGAGTGCGCGAGAGGATGAGCAGAAGATTAGGTGGCTAGAGAAGCCCAGAGCCCCAGTGTTCTTAGGCCTACAAAAGCGCTTCCAAGGAAGGGGGCTGGCTAGCAACAGCTTTCAGTGCTGGCACTTTTCATCTCTGAGCAATTGCTCGACGTTTGCAATTTCTCACCTGAGCTCTCTTTAGAGTGCGCGAGAGGATGAGCAGAAGATGAGGTGGCTAGAGAAGCCCAGAGCCCCAGTGTTCTTAGGCCTACAAAAGCGCTTCCAAGGAAGGGTGCTGGCTAGCAACAGCTTTCAGTGCTGGCACTTTTCATCTCTGAGCAATTGCTCGACGTTTGCAATTTCTCACCTGAGCTCTCTTTAGAGTGCGCGAGAGGATGAGCAGAAGATGAGGTGGCTAGAGAAGCCCATAGCCCCAGTGTTGTTAGGCCTACAAAAGCGCTTCCAAGGAAGGGTGCTGGCTAGCAAGAGCTTTCAGTGCTGGCACTTTTCATCTCTGAGCAATTGCTGGACGTTTGCAATTTCTCACCTGAGCTCTCTTTAGAGTGCGCGAGAGGATGAGCAGAAGATGAGGTGGCTAGAGAAGCCCAGAGCCCCAGTGTTCTTAGGCCTACAAAAGCGCTTCCAAGGAAGGGTGCTGGCTAGCAACAGCTTTCAGTGCTGGCACTTTTCATCTCTGAGCAATTGCTCGACGTTTGCAATTTCTCACCTGAGCTCTCTTTAGAGTGCGCGAGAGGATGAGCAGAAGATGAGGTGGCTAGAGAAGCCCAGAGCCCCAGTGTTCTTAGGCCTACAAAAGCGCTTCCAAGGAAGGGGGCTGGCTAGCAAGAGCTTTCAGTGCTGGCACTTTTCATCTCGGAGCAATTGCTCGACGTTTGCAATTTCTCAGCTCGTGTCTACGAGACGGAGAGATAGTGACCGTGACTTTTGATGGCTAGAGAAGCGCAAAGCCCCAGTGTTACTGCGCCTGTGAAAGCGCTTCCAAGGAAGGGTGCTGGCTAGCAACAGCTTTCAGTGCTGGCACTTTTCATCTCTGAGCAATTGCTCGACGTTTGCAATTTCTCCCCTGAGCTCTCTTTAGAGTGCGCGAGAGGACGAGCAGAAGATGAGGTGGCTAGAGAAGCCCAGAGCCCCAGTGTTCTTAGGCCTACAAAAGCGCTTCCAAGGAAGGGTGCTGGCTAGCAAGAGCTTTCAGTGCTGGCACTTTTCATCTCTGAGCAATTGCTCGACGTTTGCAATTTCTCAGCTCGTGTCTACGAGACGGAGAGATAGTGACCGTGACGTTTGGTGGGTAGAGAAGCGCAAAGTCCCAGTGTTACTGCGCCTGTGAAAACGCTTCCAAGGAAGGGTGCTGGCTAGCAACAGCTTTCAGTGCTGGCACTTTTCATCTCTGAGCAATTGCTCGACGTTTGCAATTTCTCACCTGAGCTCTCTTTAGAGTGCGCGAGAGGATGAGCAGAAGATTAGGTGGCTAGAGAAGCCCAGAGCCCCAGTGTTCTTAGGCCTACAAAAGCGCTTCCAAGGAAGGGTGCTGGCTAGCAACAGCTTTCAGTGCTGGCACTTTTCATCTCTGAGCAATTGCTCAACGTTTGCAATTTCTCACCTGAGCTCTCTTTAGAGTGCGCGAGAGGATGAGCAGAAGATGAGGTGGCTAGAGAAGCCCAGAGCCCCAGTGTTCTTAGGCCTACAAAAGCGCTTCCAAGGAAGGGTGCAGGCTAGCAACAGCTTTCAGTGCTGGCACTTTTCCTCTCTGAGCAATTGATCGACGTTTGCAATTTCTCAGCTCGTGTCTACGAGACGGAGAGATAGTGACCGTGACGTTTGGTGGGTAGAGAAGCGCAAAGCCCCAGTGTTACTGCGCCTGTGAAAGCGCTTCCAAGGAAGGGTGCTGGCTAGCAACAGCTTTCAGTGCTGGCACTTTTCATCTCTGAGCAATTGCTCGACGTTTGCAATTTCTCACCTGAGCTCTCTTTAGAGTGCGCGAGAGGATGAGCAGAAGATGAGGTGGCTAGAGAAGCCCAGAGCCCCAGTGTTCTTAGGCCTACAAAAGCGCTTCCAAGGAAGGGGGCTGGCTAGCAACAGCTTTCAGTGCTGGCACTTTTCATCTCTGAGCAATTGCTCGACGTTTGCAATTTCTCAGCTCGTGTCTACGAGACGGAAAGAGAAGGACCGTGACGTTTGGTGGCTAGAGAAGCGCAAAGCCCCACTGTTACTGTGCCTGTGAAAGCGCTTCCAAGGAAGGGTGCTGGCTAGCAAGAGCTTTCAGTGCTGGCACTTTTCATCTCTGAGCAATTGCTCGACGTTTGCAATTTCTCCCCTGAGCTCTCTTTAGAGTGCGCGAGAGGATGAGCAGAAGATGAGGTGGCTAGAGAAGCCCAGAGCCCCAGTGTGCTTAGGCCTACAAAAGCGCTTCCAAGGAAGGGTGCTGGCTAGCAACAGCTTTCAATGCTGGCACTTTTCATCTCTGAGCAATTGATCGACGTTTGCAATTTCTCAGCTCGTGTCTACGAGACGGAAAGAGAAGGACCGTGACGTTTGGTGGCTAGAGAAGCGCAAAGCCCCAGTGTTGCTGCGCCTGTGAAAGCGCTTCCAAGGAAGGGTGCTGGCTAGCAACAGCTTTCAGTGCTGGCACTTTTCATCTCTGAGCAATTGCTCGACGTTTGCAATTTCTCACCTGAGCTCTCTTTAGAGCGCGCGAGAGGATGAGCAGAAGATGAGGTGGCTAGAGAAGCCCACAGCCCCAGTGTTCTTAGGCCTACAAAAGCGCTTCCAAGGAAGGGTGCTGGCTAGCAACAGCTTTCAGTGCTGGCACTTTTCATCTCTGAGCAATTGCTCGACGTTTGCAATTTCTCACCTGAGCTCTCTTTAGAGTGCGCGAGAGGATGAGCAGAAGATGAGGTGGCTAGAGAAGCCCAGAGCCCCAGTGTTCTTAGGCCTACAAAAGCGCTTCCAAGGAAGGGTGCTGGCTAGCAACAGCTTTCAGTGCTGGCACTTTTCATCTCTGAGCAATTGCTCGACGTTTGCAATTTCTCAGCTCGTGTCTACGAGACGGAAAGAGAATGACAGTGACGTTTGGTGGCTAGAGAAGCGCAAAGCCCCACTGTTACTGCGCCTGTGAAAGCGCTTCCAAGGAAGGGTGCTGGCTAGCAAGAGCTTTCAGTGCTGGCACTTTTCATCTCTGAGCAATTGCTCGACGTTTGCAATTTCTCCCCTGAGCTCTCTTTAGAGTGCGCGAGAGGATGAGCAGAAGATGAGGTGGCTAGAGAAGCCCAGAGCCCCAGTGTTCTTAGGCCTACAAAAGCGCTTCCAAGGAAGGGTGCTGGCTAGCAACAGCTTTCAGTGCTGGCACTTTTCATCTCTGAGCAATTGCTCGACGTTTGCAATTTCTCAGCTCGTGTCTACGAGGCGGAGAGATAGTGACCGTGACGTTTGGTGGGTAGAGAAGCGCAAAGCCCCAGTGTTACTGCGCCTGTGAAAGCGCTTCCGAGGAAGGGTGCTGGCTAGCAACAGCTTTCAGTGCTGGCACTTTTCATCTCTGAGCAATTGCTCGACGTTTGCAATTTCTCACCTGAGCTCTCTTTAGAGTGCGCGAGAGGATGAGCAGAAGATGAGGTGGCTAGAGAAGCCCAGAGCCCCAGTGTTCTTCGGCCTACAAAAGCGCTTCCAAGGAAGGGTGCTGGCTAGCAACAGCTTTCAGTGCTGGCACTTTTCAGCTCTGAGCAATTGCTCGACGTTTGCAATTTCTCAGCTCGTGTCTACAAGACGGAAAGAGAATGACAGTGAAGTTTGGTGGGTAGAGAAGCGCAAAGCCCCAGTGTTACTGCGCCTGTGAAAGCGCTTCCAAGGAAGGGTGCTGGCTAGCAACAGCTTTCAGTGCTGGCACTTTTCATCTCTGAGCAATTGCTCGACGTTTGCAATTTCTCCCCTGAGCTCTCTTTAGAGTGCGCGAGAGGATGAGCAGAAGATGAGGTGGCTAGAGAAGCCCAGAGCCCCAGTGTTCTTAGGCCTACAAAAGCGCTTCCAAGGAAGGGTGCTGGCTAGCAACAGCTTTCAGTGCTGGCACTTTTCATCTCTGAGCAATTGCTCAACGTTTGCAATTTCTCACCTGAGCTCTCTTTAGAGTGCGCGAGAGGATGAGCAGAAGATGAGGTGGCTAGAGAAGCCCAGAGCCCCACTGTTCTTAGGCCTACAAAAGCGCTTCCAAGGAAGGGTGCTGGCTAGCAACAGCTTTCAGTGCTGGCACTTTTCATCTCTGAGCAATTGCTGGACGTTTGCAATTTCTCAGCTCGTGTCTACGAGACGGAAAGAGAAGGACCGTGACATTTGGTGGCTAGAGAAGCGCAAAGCCCCAGTGTTACTGCGCCTGTGAAAACGCTTCCAAGGAAGGGTGCTGGCTAGCAACAGCTTTCAGTGCTGGCACTTTTCATCTCTGAGCAATTGCTCGACGTTTGCAATTTCTCACCTGAGCTCTCTTCAGAGTGCGCGAGAGGATGAGCAAAAGATTAGGTGGCTAAAGAAGCCTAGAGCCCCAGTGTTCTTAGGCCTACAAAAGCGCTTCCAAGGCAGGGTGCTGGCTATCAAGAGCTTTCAGTGCTGGCACTTTTCATCTCTGAGCAATTGCTCGACGTTTGCAATTTCTCAGCACGTGTCTAGGAGACGGAAAGAGAATGACTGTGACGTTTGGTGGCTAGAGAAGCGCAAAGCCCCAGTGTTGCTGCGCCTGTGAAAGCGCTTCCAAGGAAGGGTGCTGGCTAGCAAGAGCTTTCAGTGCTGGCACTTTTCATCTCTGAGCAATTGCTCGACGTTTGCAATTTCTCACCTGAGCTCTCTTTAGAGTGCGCGAGAGGATGAGCAGAAGATGAGGTGGCTAGAGAAGCCCAGAGCCCCAGTGTTCTTAGGCCTACAAAAGCGCTTCCAAGGAAGGGTGCTGGCTAGCAAGAGCTTTCAGTGCTGGCACTTTTCATCTCTGAGCAATTGCTCGACGTTTGCAATTTCTCAGCTCGTGTCTACGAGACAGAAAGAGAATGACAGTGACGTTTGGTGGGTAGAGAAGCGCAAAGCCCCACTGTTACTGCGCCTGTGAAAGCGCTTCCAAGGAAGGGTGCTGGCTAGCAACAGCTTTCAGTGCTGGCACTTTTCATCTCTGAGCAATTGCTCGACGTTTGCAATTTCTCACCTGAGCTCTCTTTAGAGTGCGCGAGAGGATGAGCAGAAGATGAGGTGGCTAGAGAAGCCCAGAGCCCCAGTGTTCTTAGGCCTACAAAAGCGCTTCCAAGGAAGGGTGTTGGCTAGCAACAGCTTTCAGTGCTGGCACTTTTCATCTCTGAGCAATTGCTCGACGTTTGCAATTTCTCACCTGAGCTCTCTTTAGAGTGCGCGAGAGGATGAGCAGAAGATGAGGTGGCTAGAGAAGCCCAGAGCCCCAGTGTTCTTAGGCCTACAAAAGCGCTTCCAAGGAAGGGTGCTGGCTAGCAACAGCTTTCAGTGCTGGCACTTTTCATCTCTGAGCAATTGCTCGACGTTTGCAATTTCTCACCTGACCTCTCTTTAGAGTGCGCGAGAGGATGAGCAGAAGATGAGGTGGCTAGAGAAGCCCAGAGCCCCAGTGTTCTTAGGCCTACAAAAGCGCTTCCAAGGAAGGGTGCTGGCTAGCAACAGCTTTCAGTGCTGGCACTTTTCATCTCTGAGCAATTGCTGGACGTTTGCAATTTCTCACCTGAGCTCTCTTTAGAGTGCGCGAGAGGATGAGCAGAAGATGAGGTGGCTAGAGAAGCCCAGAGCCCCAATGTTCTTAGGCCTACAAAAGCGCTTCCAAGGAAGGGTGCTGGCTAGCAACAGCTTTCAGTGTTGGCACTTTTCATCTCTGAGCAATTGCTGGACGTTTGCAATTTCTCACCTGAGCTCTCTTTAGAGTGCGCGAGAGGATGAGCAGAAGATGAGGTGGCTAGAGAAGCCCAGAGCCCCAGTGTTCTAAGGGCTACAAAAGCGCTTCCAAGGAAGGGTGCTGGCTAGCAACAGCTTTCAGTGCTGGCACTTTTCATCTCTGAGCAATTGATCGACGTTTGCAATTTCTCAGCTCGTGTCTACGAGACGGAAAGAGAAGGACCGTGACGTTTGGTGGGTAGAGAAGCGCAAAGCCCCAGTGTTACTGCGCCTGTGAAAACGCTTCCAAGGAAGGGTGCTGGCTAGCAACAGCTTTCAGTGCTGGCACTTTTCATCTCTGAGCAATTGCTCGACGTTTGCAATTTCTCACCTGAGCTCTCTTTAGAGTGCGCGAGAGGATGAGCAGAAGATTAGGTGGCTAGAGAAGCCCAGAGCCCCAGTGTTCTTAGGCCTACAAAAGCGCTTCCAAGGAAGGGTGCTGGCTAGCAAGAGCTTTCAGTGCTGGCACTTTTCATCTCGGAGCAATTGCTCGACGTTTGCAATTTCTCAGCTCGTGTCTACGAGACGGAGAGATAGTGACCGTGACTTTTGATGGCTAGAGAAGCGCAAAGCCCCAGTGTTACTGCGCCTGTGAAAGCGCTTCCAAGGAAGGGTGCTGGCTAGCAAGAGCTTTCAGTGCTGGCACTTTTCATCTCTGAGCAATTGGTCGACGTTTGCAATTTCTCCCCTGAGCTCTCTTTAGAGTGCGCGAGAGGACGAGCAGAAGATGAGGTGGCTAGAGAAGCCCAGAGCCCCAGTGTTCTTAGGCCTACAAAAGCGCTTCCAAGGAAGGGTGCTGGCTAGCAAGAGCTTTCAGTGCTGGCACTTTTCATCTCTGAGCAATTGCTCGACGTTTGCAATTTCTCAGCTCGTGTCTAGGAGACGGAAAGAGAATGACTGTGACGTTTGGTGGCTAGAGAAGCGCAAAGCCCCAGTGTTGCTGCGCCTGTGAAAGCGCTTCCAAGGAAGGGTGCTGGCTAGCAAGAGCTTTCAGTGCTGGCACTTTTCATCTCTGAGCAATTGCTCGACGTTTGCAATTTCTCCCCTGAGCTCTCTTTAGAGTGCGCGAGAGGATGAGCAGAAGATGAGGTGGCTAGAGAAGCCCAGAGCCCCAGTCTTCTTAGGCCTACAAAAGCGCTTCCAAGGAAGGGTGCTGGCTAGCAACAGCTTTCAGTGCTGGCACTTTTCATCTCTGAGCAATTGCTCGACGTTTGCAATTTCTCAGCTCGTGTCTACGAGACGGAAAGAGAATGACAGTGACGTTTGGTGGGTAGAGAAGCGCAAAGCCCCAGTGTTACTGCGCCTGTGAAAGCGCTTCCAAGGAAGGGTGCTGGCTAGCAACAGCTTTCAGTGCTGGCACTTTTCATCTCTGAGCAATTGCTCGACGTTTGCAATTTCTCACCTGAGCTCTCTTTAGAGTGCGCGAGAGGATGAGCAGAAGATTAGGTGGCTAGAGAAGCCCAGAGCCCCAGTGTTCTTAGGCCTACAAAAGCGCTTCCAAGGAAGGGGGCTGGCTAGCAACAGCTTTCAGTGCTGGCACTTTTCATCTCTGAGCAATTGCTGGACGTTTGCAATTTCTCACCTGAGCTCTCTTTAGAGTGCGCGAGAGGATGAGCAGAAGATGAGGTGGCTAGAGAAGCCCAGAGCCCCAGTGTTCTTAGGCCTACAAAAGCGCTTCCAAGGAAGGGTGCTGGCTAGCAACAGCTTTCAGTGCTGGCACTTTTCATCTCTGAGCAATTGCTCGACGTTTGCAATTTCTCACCTGAGCTCTCTTTAGAGTGCGCGAGAGGATGAGCAGAAGATGAGGTGGCTAGAGAAGCCCATAGCCCCAGTGTTGTTAGGCCTACAAAAGCGCTTCCAAGGAAGGGTGCTGGCTAGCAAGAGCTTTCAGTGCTGGCACTTTTCATCTCTGAGCAATTGCTGGACGTTTGCAATTTCTCACCTGAGCTCTCTTTAGAGTGCGCGAGAGGATGAGCAGAAGATGAGGTGGCTAGAGAAGCCCAGAGCCCCAGTGTTCTTAGGCCTACAAAAGCGCTTCCAAGGAAGGGTGCTGGCTAGCAACAGCTTTCAGTGCTGGCACTTTTCATCTCTGAGCAATTGCTCGACGTTTGCAATTTCTCACCTGAGCTCTCTTTAGAGTGCGCGAGAGGATGAGCAGAAGATGAGGTGGCTAGAGAAGCCCAGAGCCCCAGTGTTCTTAGGCCTACAAAAGCGCTTCCAAGGAAGGGGGCTGGCTAGCAAGAGCTTTCAGTGCTGGCACTTTTCATCTCTGAGCAATTGCTCGACGTTTGCAATTTCTCAGCTCGTGTCTACGAGACGGAGAGATAGTGACCGTGACTTTTGATGGCTAGAGAAGCGCAAAGCCCCAGTGTTACTGCGCCTGTGAAAGCGCTTCCAAGGAAGGGTGCTGGCTAGCAACAGCTTTCAGTGCTGGCACTTTTCATCTCTGAGCAATTGCTCGACGTTTGCAATTTCTCCCCTGAGCTCTCTTTAGAGTGCGCGAGAGGACGAGCAGAAGATGAGGTGGCTAGAGAAGCCCAGAGCCCCAGTGTTCTTAGGCCTACAAAAGCGCTTCCAAGGAAGGGTGCTGGCTAGCAAGAGCTTTCAGTGCTGGCACTTTTCATCTCTGAGCAATTGCTCGACGTTTGCAATTTCTCAGCTCGTGTCTACGAGACGGAGAGATAGTGACCGTGACGTTTGGTGGGTAGAGAAGCGCAAAGTCCCAGTGTTACTGCGCCTGTGAAAACGCTTCCAAGGAAGGGTGCTGGCTAGCAACAGCTTTCAGTGCTGGCACTTTTCATCTCTGAGCAATTGCTCGACGTTTGCAATTTCTCACCTGAGCTCTCTTTAGAGTGCGCGAGAGGATGAGCAGAAGATGAGGTGGCTAGAGAAGCCCAGAGCCCCAGTGTTCTTAGGCCTACAAAAGCGCTTCCAAGGAAGGGTGCTGGCTAGCAACAGCTTTCAGTGCTGGCACTTTTCATCTCTGAGCAATTGCTCAACGTTTGCAATTTCTCACCTGAGCTCTCTTTAGAGTGCGCGAGAGGATGAGCAGAAGATGAGGTGGCTAGAGAAGCCCAGAGCCCCAGTGTTCTTAGGCCTACAAAAGCGCTTCCAAGGAAGGGTGCAGGCTAGCAACAGCTTTCAGTGCTGGCACTTTTCCTCTCTGAGCAATTGATCGACGTTTGCAATTTCTCAGCTCGTGTCTACGAGACGGAGAGATAGTGACCGTGACGTTTGGTGGCTAGAGAAGCGCAAAGCCCCACTGTTACTGCGCCTGTGAAAGCGCTTCCAAGGAAGGGTGCTGGCTAGCAACAGCTTTCAGTGCTGGCACTTTTCATCTCTGAGCAATTGCTCGACGTTTGCAATTTCTCACCTGAGCTCTCTTTAGAGTGCGCGAGAGGATGAGCAGAAGATGAGGTGGCTAGAGAAGCCCAGAGCCCCAGTGTTCTTAGGCCTACAAAAGCGCTTCCAAGGAAGGGGGCTGGCTAGCAACAGCTTTCAGTGCTGGCACTTTTCATCTCTGAGCAATTGCTCGACGTTTGCAATTTCTCAGCTCGTGTCTACGAGACGGAAAGAGAAGGACCGTGACGTTTGGTGGCTAGAGAAGCGCAAAGCCCCACTGTTACTGTGCCTGTGAAAGCGCTTCCAAGGAAGGGTGCTGGCTAGCAAGAGCTTTCAGTGCTGGCACTTTTCATCTCTGAGCAATTGCTCGACGTTTGCAATTTCTCCCCTGAGCTCTCTTTAGAGTGCGCGAGAGGATGAGCAGAAGATGAGGTGGCTAGAGAAGCCCAGAGCCCCAGTGTGCTTAGGCCTACAAAAGCGCTTCCAAGGAAGGGTGCTGGCTAGCAACAGCTTTCAATGCTGGCACTTTTCATCTCTGAGCAATTGATCGACGTTTGCAATTTCTCAGCTCGTGTCTACGAGACGGAAAGAGAAGGACCGTGACGTTTGGTGGCTAGAGAAGCGCAAAGCCCCAGTGTTGCTGCGCCTGTGAAAGCGCTTCCAAGGAAGGGTGCTGGCTAGCAACAGCTTTCAGTGCTGGCACTTTTCATCTCTGAGCAATTGCTCGACGTTTGCAATTTCTCCCCTGAGCTCTCTTTAGAGTGCGCGAGAGGATGAGCGGAAGATGAGGTGGCTAGAGAAGCCCAGAGCCCCAGTGTTCTAAGGGCTACAAAAGCGCTTCCAAGGAAGGGTGCTGGCTAGCAACAGCTTTCAGTGCTGGCACTTTTCATCTCTGAGCAATTGCTCGACGTTTGCAATTTCTCCCCTGAGCTCTCTTTAGAGTGCGCGAGAGGATGAGCAGAAGATTAGGTGGCTAGAGAAGCCCAGAGCCCCAGTGTTCTAAGGGCTACAAAAGCGCTTCCAAGGAAGGGTGCTGGCTAGCAACAGCTTTCAGTGCTGGCACTTTTCATCTCTGAGCAATTGATCGACGTTTGCAATTTCTCAGCTCGTGTCTACGAGACGGAAAGAGAAGGACCGTGACTTTTGGTGGGTAGAGAAGCGCAAAGCCCCAGTGTTGCTGCACCTGTGAAAGCGCTTCCAAGGAAGGGTGCTGGCTAGCAAGAGCTTTCAGTGCTGGCACTTTTCATCTCTGAGCAATTGCTCGACGTTTGCAATTTCTCACCTGAGCTCTCTTTAGAGTGCGCGAGAGGATGAGCAGAAGATGAGGTGGCTAGAGAAGCCCAGAGCCCCAGTGTTCTTAGGCCTACAAAAGCGCTTCCAAGGAAGGGTGTTGGCTAGCAACAGCTTTCAGTGCTGGCACTTTTCATCTCTGAGCAATTGCTCGACGTTTGCAATTTCTCACCTGAGCTCTCTTTAGAGTGCGCGAGAGGATGAGCAGAAGATGAGGTGGCTAGAGAAGCCCAGAGCCCCAGTGTGCTTAGGGCTACAAAAGCGCTTCCAAGGAAGGGGGCTGGCTAGCAACAGCTTTCAGTGCTGGCACTTTTCATCTCTGAGCAATTGCTCGACGTTTGCAATTTCTCAGCTCGTGTCTACGAGACGGAAAGAGAAGGACCGTGACGTTTGGTGGCTAGAGAAGCCCAGAGCCCCAGTGTTACAGCGCCTGTGAAAGCGCTTCCAAGGAAGGGTGCTGGCTAGCAACAGCTTTCAGTGCTGGCACTTTTCATCTCTGAGCAATTGCTGGACGTTTGCAATTTCTCACCTGAGCTCTCTTTAGAGTGCGCGAGAGGATGAGCAGAAGATGAGGTGGCTAGAGAAGCCCAGAGCCCCAGTGTTCTTAGGCCTACAAAAGCGCTTCCAAGGAAGGGTGCTGGCTAGCAACAGCTTTCAGTGCTGGCACTTTTCATCTCTGAGCAATTGCTCGACGTTTGCAATTTCTCACCTGAGCTCTCTTTAGAGTGCGCGAGAGGATGAGCAGAAGATGAGGTGGCTAGAGAAGCCCAGAGCCCCAGTGTTCTTCGGCCTACAAAAGCGCTTCCAAGGAAGGGTGCTGGCTAGCAACAGCTTTCAGTGCTGGCACTTTTCATCTCTGAGCAATTGCTCGACGTTTGCAATTTCTCAGCTCGTGTCTACCGACGGAAAGAGAAGGACCGTGACGTTTGGTGGCTAGAGAAGCGCAAAGCCCCAGTGTTGCTGCGCCTGTGAAAGCGCTTCCAAGGAAGGGTGCTGGCTAGCAAGAGCTTTCAGTGCTGGCACTTTTCATCTCTGAGCAATTGCTCGACGTTTGCAATTTCTCACCTGAGCTCTCTTTAGAGTGCGCGAGAGGATGAGCAGAAGATGAGGTGGCTAGAGAAGCCCAGAGCCCCAGTGTTCTTAGGCCTACAAAAGCGCTTCCAAGGAAGGGTGCTGGCTAGCAACAGCTTTCAGTGCTGGCACTTTTCATCTCTGAGCAATTGCTCCACGTTTGCAATTTCTCAGCTCATGTCTACGAGACGGAAAGAGAATGACAGTGACGTTTGGTGGCTAGAGAAGCGCAAAGCCCCAGTGTTACTGCGCCTGTGAAAGCGCTTCCAAGGAAGGGTGCTGGCTAGCAACAGCTTTCAGTGCTGGCACTTTTCATCTCTGAGCAATTGCTCGACGTTTGCAATTTCTCCCCTGAGCTCTCTTTAGAGTGCGCGAGAGGATGAGCAGAAGATGAGGTGGCTAGAGAAGCCCAGAGCCCCAGTGTGCTTAGGCCTACAAAAGCGCTTCCAAGGAAGGGTGCTGGCTAGCAAGAGCTTTCAGTGCTGGCACTTTTCATCTCTGAGCAATTGCTCGACGTTTGCAATTTCTCAGCTCGTGTCTACGAGACGGAAAGAGAAGGACCGTGACGTTTGGTGGCTAGAGAAGCCCAGAGCCCCAGTGTTACAGCGCCTGTGAAAGCGCTTCCAAGGAAGGGTGCTGGCTAGCAACAGCTTTCAGTGCTGGCACTTTTCATCTCTGAGCAATTGCTCGACGTTTGCAATTTCTCACCTGAGCTCTCTTTAGAGTGCGCGAGAGGATGAGCAGAAGATGAGGTGGCTAGAGAAGCCCAGAGCCCCAGTGTTCTTAGGCCTACAAAAGCGCTTCCAAGGAAGGGTGCTGGCTAGCAACAGCTTTCAGTGCTGGCACTTTTCATCTCTGAGCAATTGCTCGACGTTTGCAATTTCTCACCTGAGCTCTCTTTAGAGTGCGCGAGAGGATGAGCAGAAGATGAGGTGGCTAGAGAAGCCCAGAGCCCCAGTGTTCTTCGGCCTACAAAAGCGCTTCCAAGGAAGGGTGTTGGCTAGCAACAGCTTTCAGTGCTGGCACTTTTCATCTCTGAGCAATTGCTCGACGTTTGCAATTTCTCAGCTCGTGTCTACCGACGGAAAGAGAAGGACCGTGACGTTTGGTGGCTAGAGAAGCGCAAAGCCCCACTGTTGCTGCGCCTGTGAAAGCGCTTCCAAGGAAGGGTGCTGGCTAGCAAGAGCTTTCAGTGCTGGCACTTTTCATCTCTGAGCAATTGCTCGACGTTTGCAATTTCTCACCTGAGCTCTCTTTAGAGTGCGCGAGAGGATGAGCAGAAGATGAGGTGGCTAGAGAAGCCCAGAGCCCCAGTGTTCTTAGGCCTACAAAAGCGCTTCCAAGGAAGGGTGCTGGCTAGCAACAGCTTTCAGTGCTGGCACTTTTCATCTCTGAGCAATTGCTCCACGTTTGCAATTTCTCAGCTCATGTCTACGAGACGGAAAGAGAATGACAGTGACGTTTGGTGGCTAGAGAAGCGCAAAGCCCCAGTGTTACTGCGCCTGTGAAAGCGCTTCCAAGGAAGGGTGCTGGCTAGCAACAGCTTTCAGTGCTGGCACTTTTCATCTCTGAGCAATTGCTCGACGTTTGCAATTTCTCCCCTGAGCTCTCTTTAGAGTGCGCGAGAGGATGAGCAGAAGATGAGGTGGCTAGAGAAGCCCAGAGCCCCAGTGTGCTTAGGCCTACAAAAGCGCTTCCAAGGAAGGGTGCTGGCTAGCAACAGCTTTCAGTGCTGGCACTTTTCATCTCTGAGCAATTGCTCGACGTTTGCAATTTCTCACCTGAGCTCTCTTTAGAGTGCGCGAGAGGATGAGCAGAAGATGAGGTGGCTAGAGAAGCCCAGAGCCCCAGGGTTCTTAGGCCTACAAAAGCGCTTCCAAGGAAGGGTGCTGGCTAGCAACAGCTTTCAGTGCTGGCACTTTTCATCTCTGAGCAATTGATCGACGTTTGCAATTTCTCAGCTCGTGTCTACGAGACGGAAAGAGAAGGACCGTGACGTTTGGTGGCTAGAGAAGCGCAAAGCCCCAGTGTTGCTGCGCCTGTGAAAGCGCTTCCAAGGAAGGGTGCTGGCTAGCAACAGCTTTCAGTGCTGGCACTTTTCATCTCTGAGCAATTGCTCGACGTTTGCAATTTCTCACCTGAGCTCTCTTTAGAGTGCGCGAGAGGATGAGCGGAAGATGAGGTGGCTAGAGAAGCCCAGAGCCCCAGTCTTCTTAGGCCTACAAAAGCGCTTCCAAGGAAGGGTGCTGGCTAGCAACAGCTTTCAGTGCTGGCACTTTTAATCTCTGAGCAATTGCTCGACGTTTGCAATTTCTCACCTGAGCTCTCTTTAGAGTGCGCGAGAGGATGAGCAGAAGATTAGGTGGCTAGAGAAGCCCAGAGCCCCAGTGTTCTAAGGGCTACAAAAGCGCTTCCAAGGAAGGGTGCTGGCTAGCAACAGCTTTCAGTGCTGGCACTTTTCATCTCTGAGCAATTGATCGACGTTTGCAATTTCTCAGCTCGTGTCTACGAGACGGAAAGAGAAGGACCGTGACTTTTGGTGGGTAGAGAAGCGCAAAGCCCCAGTGTTGCTGCACCTGTGAAAGCGCTTCCAAGGAAGGGTGCTGGCTAGCAAGAGCTTTCAGTGCTGGCACTTTTCATCTCTGAGCAATTGCTCGACGTTTGCAATTTCTCCCCTGAGCTCTCTTCAGAGTGCGCGAGAGGATGAGCAGAAGATTAGGTGGCTAAAGAAGCCTAGAGCCCCAGTCTTCTTAGGCCTACAAAAGCGCTTCCAAGGAAGGGTGCTGGCTAGCAACAGCTTTCAGTGCTGGCACTTTTCATCTGTGAGCAATTGCTCGACGTTTGCAATTTCTCAGCTCATGTCTACGAGACGGAAAGAGAATGACCGTGACGTTTGGTGGCTAGAGAAGCGCAAAGCCCCAGTGTTGCTGCGCCTGTGAAAGCGCTTCCAAGGAAGGGTGCTGGCTAGCAACAGCTTTCAGTGCTGGCACTTTTCATCTCTGAGCAATTGCTCGACGTTTGCAATTTCTCACCTGAGCTCTCTTTAGAGTGCGCGACTGGATGAGCAGAAGATGATGTGGCTAGAGAAGCCCAGAGCCCCAGTGTTCTGAGGCCTACAAAAGCGCTTCCAAGGAAGGGTGCTGGCTAGCAAGAGCTTTCAGTGCTGGCACTTTTCATCTCTGAGCAATTGCTCGACGTTTGCAATTTCTCACCTGAGCTCTCTTTAGAGTGCGCGAGAGGATGAGCAGATTAGGTGGCTAGAGAAGCCCAGAGCCCCAGTGTGCTTAGGGCTACAAAAGCGCTTCCAAGGAAGGGTGCTGGCTAGAAACAGCTTTCAGTGCTGGCACTTTTCATCTCTGAGCAATTGCTCGACGTTTGCAATTTCTCAGCTCGTGTCTACGAGACGGAAAGAGAATGACCGTGACGTTTGGTGGCTAGAGAAGCGCAAAGCCCCAGTGTTGCTGCGCCTGTGAAAGCGCTTCCAAGGAAGGGTGCTGGCTAGCAACAGCTTTCAGTGCTGGCACTTTTCATCTCTGAGCAATTGCTCGACGTTTGCAATTTCTCAGCTCGTGTCTACGAGACGGAAAGAGAAGGACCGTGACGTTTGGTGGCTAGAGAAGCGCAAAGCCCCAGTGTTGCTGCGCCTGTGAAAGCGCTTCCAAGGAAGGGTGCTGGCTAGCAACAGCTTTCAGTGCTGGCGCTTTTCATCTCTGAGCAATTGCTGGACGTTTGCAATTTCTCCCCTGAGCTCTCTTCAGAGTGCGCGAGAGGATGAGCAGAAGATGAGGTGGCTAGAGAAGCCCAGAGCCCCAGTGTTCTAAGGGCTACAAAAGCGCTTCCAAGGAAGGGTGCTGGCTAGCAAGAGCTTTCAGTGCTGGCACTTTTCATCTCTGAGCAATTGCTCGACGTTTGCAATTTCTCAGCTCGTGTCTACGAGACGGAAAGAGAAGGACCGTGACGTTTGGTGGCTACAGAAGCGCAAAGCCCCAGTGTTGCTGCGCCTGTGAAAGCGCTTCCAAGGAAGGGTGCTGGCTAGCAAGAGCTTTCAGTGCTGGCACTTTTCATCTCTGAGCAATTGCTGGACGTTTGCAATTTCTCCCCTGAGCTCTCTTTAGAGTGCGCGAGAGGATGAGCAGAAGATTAGGTGGCTAGAGAAGCCCAGAGCCCCAGTGTTCTTAGGCCTACAAAAGCGCTTCCAAGGAAGGGTGCTGGCTAGCAACAGCTTTCAGTGCTGGCACTTTTCAGCTCTGAGCAATTGCTCGACGTTTGCAATTTCTCAGCTCGTGTCTACGAGACGGAAAGAGAAGGACCGTGACGTTTGGTGGGTAGAGAAGCGCAAAGCCCCAGTGTTGCTGCGCCTGTGAAAGCGCTTCCAAGGAAGGGTGCTGGCTAGCAACAGCTTTCAGTGCTGGCACTTTTCATCTCTGAGCAATTGCTCGACGTTTGCAATTTCTCACCTGAGCTCTCTTTAGAGTGCGCGAGAGGATGAGCAGAAGATTAGGTGGCTAGAGAAGCCGAGAGCCCCAGTGTTCTTAGGCCTACAAAAGCGCTTCCAAGGAAGGGTGCTGGCTAGCAACAGCTTTCAGTGCTGGCACTTTTCATCTCTGAGCAATTGCTCGACGTTTGCAATTTCTCAGCTCGTGTCTACGAGACGGAAAGAGAAGGACCGTGACGTTTGGTGGCTAGAGAAGCGCAAAGCCCCAGTGTTACTGCGCCTGTGAAAGCGCTTCCAAGGAAGGGTGCTGGCTAGCAACAGCTTTCAGTGCTGGCACTTTTCATCTCTGAGCAATTGCTCGACGTTTGCAATTTCTCACCTGAGCTCTCTTCAGAGTGCGCGAGAGGATGAGCAGAAGATTAGGTGGCTAGAGAAGCCCAGAGCCCCAGTGTTCTTAGGCCTACAAAAGCGCTTCCAAGGAAGGGTGCTGGCTAGCAACAGCTTTCAGTGCTGGCACTTTTCATCTCTGAGCAATTGCTCAACGTTTGCAATTTCTCCCCTGAGCTCTCTTCAGAGTGCGCGAGAGGATGAGCAGAAGATGAGGTGGCTAAAGAAGCCTAGAGCCCCAGTGTTCTTAGGCCTACAAAAGCGCTTCCAAGGAAGGGTGCTGGCTAGCAACAGCTTTCAGTGCTTGCACTTTTCATCTCTGAGCAATTGCTGGACGTTTGCAATTTCTCAGCTCGTGTCTACGAGACGGAAAGAGAATGACAGTGACGTTTGGTGGGTAGAGAAGCGCAAAGCCCCAGTGTTGCTGCGCCTGTGAAAGCGCTTCCAAGGAAGGGTGCTGGCTAGCAACAGCTTTCAGTGCTGGCACTTTTCATCTCTGAGCAATTGCTCGACGTTTGCAATTTCTCACCTGAGCTCTCTTCAGAGTGCGCGAGAGGATGAGCAGAAGATGAGGTGGCTAGAGAAGCCCAGAGCCCCAGTGTTCTTAGGCCTACAAAAGCGCTTCCAAGGAAGGGTGCTGGCTAGCAACAGCTTTCAGTGCTGGCACTTTTCATCTCTGAGCAATTGCTCGACGTTTGCAATTTCTCACCTGAGCTCTCTTTAGAGTGCGCGAGAGGATGAGCAGAAGATGAGGTGGCTAGAGAAGCCCAGAGCCCCAGTGTTCTTAGGCCTACAAAAGCGCTTCCAAGGAAGGGGGCTGGCTAGCAACAGCTTTCAGTGCTGGCACTTTTCGTCTCTGAGCAATTGATCGACGTTTGCAATTTCTCAGCTCGTGTCTACGAGACGGAGAGATAGTGACCGTGACGTTTGGTGGGTAGAGAAGCGCAAAGCCCCAGTGTTACTGCGCCTGTGAAAACGCTTCCAAGGAAGGGTGCTGGCTAGCAACAGCTTTCAGTGCTGGCACTTTTCATCTCTGAGCAATTGCTCGACGTTTGCAATTTCTCACCTGAGCTCTCTTCAGAGTGCGCGAGAGGATGAGCAGAAGATGAGGTGGCTAAAGAAGCCCAGAGCCCCAGTGTTCTTAGGCCTACAAAAGCGCTTCCAAGGAAGGGTGCTGGCTAGCAAGAGCTTTCAGTGCTGGCACTTTTCATCTCTGAGCAATTGCTCGACGTTTGCAATTTCTCAGCTCGTGTCTACGAGACGGAAAGAGAAGGACCGTGACGTTTGGTGGCTAGAGAAGCGCAAAGCCCCAGTGTTGCTGCGCCTGTGAAAGCGCTTCCAAGGAAGGGTGCTGGCTAGCAACAGCTTTCAGTGCTGGCACTTTTCATCTCTGAGCAATTGCTCGACGTTTGCAATTTCTCACCTGAGCTCTCTTTAGAGCGCGCGAGAGGATGAGCAGAAGATGAGGTGGCTAGAGAAGCCCACAGCCCCAGTGTTCTTAGGCCTACAAAAGCGCTTCCAAGGAAGGGTGCTGGCTAGCAACAGCTTTCAGTGCTGGCACTTTTCATCTCTGAGCAATTGCTCGACGTTTGCAATTTCTCCCCTGAGCTCTCTTTAGAGTGCGCGAGAGGATGAGCAGAAGATGAGGTGGCTAGAGAAGCCCAGAGCCCCAGTGTTCTTAGGCCTACAAAAGCGCTTCCAAGGAAGGGTGCTGGCTAGCAACAGCTTTCAGTGCTGGCACTTTTCATCTCTGAGCAATTGCTCGACGTTTGCAATTTCTCAGCTCGTGTCTACGAGACGGAAAGAGAATGACAGTCACGTTTGGTGGGTAGAGAAGCGCAAAGCCCCACTGTTACTGCGCCTGTGAAAGCGCTTCCAAGGAAGGGTGCTGGCTAGCAAGAGCTTTCAGTGCTGGCACTTTTCATCTCTGAGCAATTGCTCGACGTTTGCAATTTCTCCCCTGAGCTCTCTTTAGAGTGCGCGAGAGGATGAGCAGAAGATGAGGTGGCTAGAGAAGCCCAGAGCCCCAGTGTTCTTAGGCCTACAAAAGCGCTTCCAAGGAAGGGTGCTGGCTAGCAACAGCTTTCAGTGCTGGCACTTTTCATCTCTGAGCAATTGCTCGACGTTTGCAATTTCTCAGCTCGTGTCTACGAGACGGAAAGAGAATGACAGTGACGTTTGGTGGCTAGAGAAGCGCAAAGCCCCAGTGTTGCTGTGCCTGTGAAAGCGCTTCCAAGGAAGGGTGCTGGCTAGCAACAGCTTTCAGTGCTGGCACTTTTCATCTCTGAGCAATTGCTCGACGTTTGCAATTTCTCACCTGAGCTCTCTTTAGAGTGCGCGAGAGGATGAGCAGAAGATTAGGTGGCTAGAGAAGCCCAGAGCCCCAGTGTTCTTAGGCCTACAAAAGCGCTTCCAAGGAAGGGTGCTGGCTAGCAAGAGCTTCCAGTGCTGGCACTTTTCATCTCTGAGCAATTGCTCGACGTTTGCAATTTCTCACCTGAGCTCTCTTTAGAGTGCGCGAGAGGATGAGCAGAAGATGAGGTGGCTAGAGAAGCCCAGAGCCCCAGTGTTCTTAGGCCTACAAAAGCGCTTCCAAGGAAGGGTGCTGGCTAGCAACAGCTTTCAGTGCTGGCACTTTTCATCTCTGAGCAATTGCTGGACGTTTGCAATTTCTCAGCTCGTGTCTACGAGACGGAAAGAGAATGACAGTGACGTTTGGTGGGTAGAGAAGCGCAAAGCCCCAGTGTTGCTGCGCCTGTGAAAGCGCTTCCAAGGAAGGGTGCTGGCTAGCAACAGCTTTCAGTGCTGGCACTTTTCATCTCTGAGCAATTGCTCGACGTTTGCAATTTCTCCCCTGAGCTCTCTTTAGAGTGCGCGAGAGGATGAGCAGAAGATGAGGTGGCTAGAGAAGCCCAGAGCCCCAGTGTTCTTAGGCCTACAAAAGCGCTTCCAAGGAAGGGGGCTGGCTAGCAACAGCTTTCAGTGCTGGCACTTTTCATCTCTGAGCAATTGCTCAACGTTTGCAATTTCTCACCTGAGCTCTCTTTAGAGTGCGCGAGAGGATGAGCAGAAGATGAGGTGGCTAGAGAAGCCCAGAGCCCCAGTGTTCTTAGGCCTACAAAAGCGCTTCCAAGGAAGGGTGCTGGCTAGCAACAGCTTTCAGTGCTGGCACTTTTCATCTCTGAGCAATTGCTCGACGTTTGCAATTTCTCAGCTCGTGTCTACGAGGCGGAGAGATAGTGACCGTGACGTTTGGTGGGTAGAGAAGCGCAAAGCCCCAGTGTTACTGCGCCTGTGAAAGCGCTTCCGAGGAAGGGTGCTGGCTAGCAACAGCTTTCAGTGCTGGCACTTTTCATCTCTGAGCAATTGCTCGACGTTTGCAATTTCTCACCTGAGCTCTCTTTAGAGTGCGCGAGAGGATGAGCAGAAGATGAGGTGGCTAGAGAAGCCCAGAGCCCCAGTGTTCTTCGGCCTACAAAAGCGCTTCCAAGGAAGGGTGCTGGCTAGCAACAGCTTTCAGTGCTGGCACTTTTCATCTCTGAGCAATTGCTCGACGTTTGCAATTTCTCAGCTCGTGTCTACAAGACGGAAAGAGAATGACAGTGAAGTTTGGTGGCTAGAGAAGCGCAAAGCCCCAGTGTTACTGCGCCTGTGAAAGCGCTTCCAAGGAAGGGTGCTGGCTAGCAACAGCTTTCAGTGCTGGCACTTTTCATCTCTGAGCAATTGCTCGACGTTTGCAATTTCTCCCCTGAGCTCTCTTTAGAGTGCGCGAGAGGATGAGCAGAAGATGAGGTGGCTAGAGAAGCCCAGAGCCCCAGTGTTCTTAGGCCTACAAAAGCGCTTCCAAGGAAGGGTGCTGGCTAGCAACAGCTTTCAGTGCTGGCACTTTTCATCTCTGAGCAATTGCTCAACGTTTGCAATTTCTCACCTGAGCTCTCTTTAGAGTGCGCGAGAGGATGAGCAGAAGATGAGGTGGCTAGAGAAGCCCAGAGCCCCACTGTTCTTAGGCCTACAAAAGCGCTTCCAAGGAAGGGTGCTGGCTAGCAACAGCTTTCAGTGCTGGCACTTTTCAGCTCTGAGCAATTGCTGGACGTTTGCAATTTCTCAGCTCGTGTCTACGAGACGGAAAGAGAAGGACCGTGACATTTGGTGGCTAGAGAAGCGCAAAGCCCCAGTGTTACTGCGCCTGTGAAAACGCTTCCAAGGAAGGGTGCTGGCTAGCAACAGCTTTCAGTGCTGGCACTTTTCATCTCTGAGCAATTGCTCGACGTTTGCAATTTCTCACCTGAGCTCTCTTCAGAGTGCGCGAGAGGATGAGCAAAAGATTAGGTGGCTAAAGAAGCCTAGAGCCCCAGTGTTCTTAGGCCTACAAAAGCGCTTCCAAGGCAGGGTGCTGGCTATCAAGAGCTTTCTGTGCTGGCACTTTTCATCTCTGAGCAATTGCTCGACGTTTGCAATTTCTCAGCACGTGTCTAGGAGACGGAAAGAGAATGACTGTGACGTTTGGTGGCTAGAGAAGCGCAAAGCCCCAGTGTTGCTGCGCCTGTGAAAGCGCTTCCAAGGAAGGGTGCTGGCTAGCAACAGCTTTCAGTGCTGGCACTTTTCATCTCTGAGCAATTGCTCGACGTTTGCAATTTCTCACCTGAGCTCTCTTTAGAGTGCGCGAGAGGATGAGCAGAAGATGAGGTGGCTAGAGAAGCCCAGAGCCCCAGTGTTCTTAGGCCTACAAAAGCGCTTCCAAGGAAGGGTGCTGGCTAGCAACAGCTTTCAGTGCTGGCACTTTTCATCTCTGAGCAATTGCTCGACGTTTGCAATTTCTCAGCTCGTGTCTACGAGACGGAAAGAGAATGACAGTGACGTTTGGTGGGTAGAGAAGCGCAAAGCCCCACTGTTACTGCGCCTGTGAAAGCGCTTCCAAGGAAGGGTGCTGGCTAGCAACAGCTTTCAGTGCTGGCACTTTTCATCTCTGAGCAATTGCTCGACGTTTGCAATTTCTCACCTGAGCTCTCTTTAGAGTGCGCGAGAGGATGAGCAGAAGATGAGGTGGCTAGAGAAGCCCAGAGCCCCAGTGTTCTTAGGCCTACAAAAGCGCTTCCAAGGAAGGGTGCTGGCTAGCAACAGCTTTCAGTGCTGGCACTTTTCATCTCTAAGCAATTGCTCAACGTTTGCAATTTCTCACCTGAGCTCTCTTTAGAGTGCGCGAGAGGATGAGCAGAAGATGAGGTGGCTAGAGAAGCCCAGAGCCCCAGTGTTCTTAGGCCTACAAAAGCGCTTCCAAGGAAGGGTGCAGGCTAGCAACAGCTTTCAGTGCTGGCACTTTTCCTCTCTGAGCAATTGATCGACGTTTGCAATTTCTCAGCTCGTGTCTACGAGACGGAGAGATAGTGACCGTGACGTTTGGTGGCTAGAGAAGCGCAAAGCCCCAGTGTTACTGCGCCTGTGAAAGCGCTTCCAAGGAAGGGTGCTGGCTAGCAACAGCTTTCAGTGCTGGCACTTTTCATCTCTGAGCAATTGCTCGACGTTTGCAATTTCTCACCTGAGCTCTCTTTAGAGTGCGCGAGAGGATGAGCAGAAGATGAGGTGGCTAGAGAAGCCCAGAGCCCCAGTGTTCTTAGGCCTACAAAAGCGCTTCCAAGGAAGGGTGCTGGCTAGCAACAGCTTTCAGTGCTGGCACTTTTCATCTCTGAGCAATTGCTCGACGTTTGCAATTTCTCAGCTCGTGTCTACGAGACGGAAAGAGAAGGACCGTGACGTTTGGTGGCTAGAGAAGCGCAAAGCCCCACTGTTACTGTGCCTGTGAAAGCGCTTCCAAGGAAGGGTGCTGGCTAGCAAGAGCTTTCAGTGCTGGCACTTTTCATCTCTGAGCAATTGCTCGACGTTTGCAATTTCTCCCCTGAGCTCTCTTTAGAGTGCGCGAGAGGATGAGCAGAAGATGAGGTGGCTAGAGAAGCCCAGAGCCCCAGTGTGCTTAGGCCTACAAAAGCGCTTCCAAGGAAGGGTGCTGGCTAGCAACAGCTTTCAATGCTGGCACTTTTCATCTCTGAGCAATTGATCGACGTTTGCAATTTCTCAGCTCGTGTCTACGAGACGGAAAGAGAAGGACCGTGACGTTTGGTGGCTAGAGAAGCGCAAAGCCCCAGTGTTGCTGCGCCTGTGAAAGCGCTTCCAAGGAAGGGTGCTGGCTAGCAACAGCTTTCAGTGCTGGCACTTTTCATCTCTGAGCAATTGCTCGACGTTTGCAATTTCTCCCCTGAGCTCTCTTTAGAGTGCGCGAGAGGATGAGCGGAAGATGAGGTGGCTAGAGAAGCCCAGAGCCCCAGTCTTCTTAGGCCTACAAAAGCGCTTCCAAGGAAGGGTGCTGGCTAGCAACAGCTTTCAGTGCTGGCACTTTTCATCTCTGAGCAATTGCTCGACGTTTGCAATTTCTCACCTGAGCTCTCTTTAGAGTGCGCGAGAGGATGAGCAGAAGATTAGGTGGCTAGAGAAGCCCAGAGCCCCAGTGTTCTAAGGGCTACAAAAGCGCTTCCAAGGAAGGGTGCTGGCTAGCAACAGCTTTCAGTGCTGGCACTTTTCATCTCTGAGCAATTGATCGACGTTTGCAATTTCTCAGCTCGTGTCTACGAGACGGAAAGAGAAGGACCGTGACTTTTGGTGGGTAGAGAAGCGCAAAGCCCCAGTGTTGCTGCACCTGTGAAAGCGCTTCCAAGGAAGGGTGCTGGCTAGCAAGAGCTTTCAGTGCTGGCACTTTTCATCTCTGAGCAATTGCTCGACGTTTGCAATTTCTCACCTGAGCTCTCTTTAGAGTGCGCGAGAGGATGAGCAGAAGATGAGGTGGCTAGAGAAGCCCAGAGCCCCAGTGTTCTTAGGCCTACAAAAGCGCTTCCAAGGAAGGGTGTTGGCTAGCAACAGCTTTCAGTGCTGGCACTTTTCATCTCTGAGCAATTGCTCGACGTTTGCAATTTCTCACCTGAGCTCTCTTTAGAGTGCGCGAGAGGATGAGCAGAAGATGAGGTGGCTAGAGAAGCCCAGAGCCCCAGTGTGCTTAGGGCTACAAAAGCGCTTCCAAGGAAGGGTGCTGGCTAGCAACAGCTTTCAGTGCTGGCACTTTTCATCTCTGAGCAATTGCTCGACGTTTGCAATTTCTCAGCTCGTGTCTACGAGACGGAAAGAGAAGGACCGTGACGTTTGGTGGCTAGAGAAGCCCAGAGCCCCAGTGTTACAGCGCCTGTGAAAGCGCTTCCAAGAAAGGGTGCTGGCTAGCAACAGCTTTCAGTGCTGGCACTTTTCATCTCTGAGCAATTGCTGGACGTTTGCAATTTCTCACCTGAGCTCTCTTTAGAGTGCGCGAGAGGATGAGCAGAAGATGAGGTGGCTAGAGAAGCCCAGAGCCCCAGTGTTCTTAGGCCTACAAAAGCGCTTCCAAGGAAGGGTGCTGGCTAGCAACAGCTTTCAGTGCTGGCACTTTTCATCTCTGAGCAATTGCTCGACGTTTGCAATTTCTCACCTGAGCTCTCTTTAGAGTGCGCGAGAGGATGAGCAGAAGATGAGGTGGCTAGAGAAGCCCAGAGCCCCAGTGTTCTTCGGCCTACAAAAGCGCTTCCAAGGAAGGGTGCTGGCTAGCAACAGCTTTCAGTGCTGGCACTTTTCATCTCTGAGCAATTGCTCGACGTTTGCAATTTCTCAGCTCGTGTCTACCGACGGAAAGAGAAGGACCGTGACGTTTGGTGGCTAGAGAAGCGCAAAGCCCCAGTGTTGCTGCGCCTGTGAAAGCGCTTCCAAGGAAGGGTGCTGGCTAGCAAGAGCTTTCAGTGCTGGCACTTTTCATCTCTGAGCAATTGCTCGACGTTTGCAATTTCTCACCTGAGCTCTCTTTAGAGTGCGCGAGAGGATGAGCAGAAGATGAGGTGGCTAGAGAAGCCCAGAGCCCCAGTGTTCTTAGGCCTACAAAAGCGCTTCCAAGGAAGGGTGCTGGCTAGCAACAGCTTTCAGTGCTGGCACTTTTCATCTCTGAGCAATTGCTCCACGTTTGCAATTTCTCAGCTCATGTCTACGAGACGGAAAGAGAATGACAGTGACGTTTGGTGGCTAGAGAAGCGCAAAGCCCCAGTGTTACTGCGCCTGTGAAAGCGCTTCCAAGGAAGGGTGCTGGCTAGCAACAGCTTTCAGTGCTGGCACTTTTCATCTCTGAGCAATTGCTCGACGTTTGCAATTTCTCACCTGAGCTCTCTTTAGAGTGCGCGAGAGGATGAGCAGAAGATGAGGTGGCTAGAGAAGCCCAGAGCCCCAGTGTTCTTAGGCCTACAAAAGCGCTTCCAAGGAAGGGTGCTGGCTAGCAAGAGCTTTCAGTGCTGGCACTTTTCCTCTCTGAGCAATTGCTCGACGTTTGCAATTTCTCAGCTCGTGTCTACGAGACGGAAAGAGAAGGACCGTGACGTTTGGTGGCTAGAGAAGCGCAAAGCCCCAGTGTTGCTGCGCCTGTGAAAGCGCTTCCAAGGAAGGGTGCTGGCTAGCAAGAGCTTTCAGTGCTGGCACTTTTCATCTCTGAGCAATTGCTCGACGTTTGCAATTTCTCACCTGAGCTCTCTTTAGAGTGCGCGAGAGGATGAGCAGAAGATGAGGTGGCTAGAGAAGCCCAGAGCCCCAGTGTTCTTAGGCCTACAAAAGCGCTTCCAAGGAAGGGTGCTGGCTAGCAACAGCTTTCAGTGCTGGCACTTTTCATCTCTGAGCAATTGCTCGACGTTTGCAATTTCTCAGCTCGTGTCTACGAGACGGAAAGAGAATGACAGTGACGTTTGGTGGGTAGAGAAGCGCAAAGCCCCAGTGTTACTGCGCCTGTGAAAGCGCTTCCAAGGAAGGGTGCTGGCTAGCAACAGCTTTCAGTGCTGGCACTTTTCATCTCTGAGCAATTGCTCGACGTTTGCAATTTCTCACCTGAGCTCTCTTTAGAGTGCGCGAGAGGATGAGCAGAAGATGAGGTGGCTAGAGAAGCCCAGAGCCCCAGTGTTCTTAGGCCTACAAAAGCGCTTCCAAGGAAGGGGGCTGGCTAGCAACAGCTTTCAGTGCTGGCACTTTTCATCTCTGAGCAATTGCTCGACGTTTGCAATTTCTCACCTGAGCTCTCTTTAGAGTGCGCGAGAGGATGAGCAGAAGATGAGGTGGCTAGAGAAGCCCAGAGCCCCAGGGTTCTTAGGCCTACAAAAGCGCTTCCAAGGAAGGGTGCTGGCTAGCAACAGCTTTCAGTGCTGGCACTTTTCATCTCTGAGCAATTGATCGACGTTTGCAATTTCTCAGCTCGTGTCTACGAGACGGAAAGAGAAGGACCGTGACGTTTGGTGGCTAGAGAAGCGCAAAGCCCCAGTGTTGCTGCGCCTGTGAAAGCGCTTCCAAGGAAGGGTGCTGGCTAGCAACAGCTTTCAGTGCTGGCACTTTTCATCTCTGAGCAATTGCTCGACGTTTGCAATTTCTCCCCTGAGCTCTCTTTAGAGTGCGCGAGAGGATGAGCGGAAGATGAGGTGGCTAGAGAAGCCCAGAGCCCCAGTCTTCTTAGGCCTACAAAAGCGCTTCCAAGGAAGGGTGCTGGCTAGCAACAGCTTTCAGTGCTGGCACTTTTCATCTCTGAGCAATTGCTCGACGTTTGCAATTTCTCACCTGAGCTCTCTTTAGAGTGCGCGAGAGGATGAGCAGAAGATTAGGTGGCTAGAGAAGCCCAGAGCCCCAGTGTTCTAAGGGCTACAAAAGCGCTTCCAAGGAAGGGTGCTGGCTAGCAACAGCTTTCAGTGCTGGCACTTTTCATCTCTGAGCAATTGATCGACGTTTGCAATTTCTCAGCTCGTGTCTACGAGACGGAAAGAGAAGGACCGTGACTTTTGGTGGGTAGAGAAGCGCAAAGCCCCAGTGTTGCTGCACCTGTGAAAGCGCTTCCAAGGAAGGGTGCTGGCTAGCAAGAGCTTTCAGTGCTGGCACTTTTCATCTCTGAGCAATTGCTGGACGTTTGCAATTTCTCACCTGAGCTCTCTTTAGAGTGCGCGAGAGGATGAGCAGAAGATGAGGTGGCTAGAGAAGCCCAGAGCCCCAGTGTTCTTAGGCCTACAAAAGCGCTTCCAAGGAAGGGTGTTGGCTAGCAACAGCTTTCAGTGCTGGCACTTTTCATCTCTGAGCAATTGCTCGACGTTTGCAATTTCTCACCTGAGCTCTCTTTAGAGTGCGCGAGAGGATGAGCAGAAGATGAGGTGGCTAGAGAAGCCCAGAGCCCCAGTGTGCTTAGGGCTACAAAAGCGCTTCCAAGGAAGGGTGCTGGCTAGCAACAGCTTTCAGTGCTGGCACTTTTCATCTCTGAGCAATTGCTCGACGTTTGCAATTTCTCAGCTCGTGTCTACGAGACGGAAAGAGAAGGACCGTGACGTTTGGTGGCTAGAGAAGCCCAGAGCCCCAGTGTTACAGCGCCTGTGAAAGCGCTTCCAAGGAAGGGTGCTGGCTAGCAACAGCTTTCAGTGCTGGCACTTTTCATCTCTGAGCAATTGCTCGACGTTTGCAATTTCTCACCTGAGCTCTCTTTAGAGTGCGCGAGAGGATGAGCAGAAGATGAGGTGGCTAGAGAAGCCCAGAGCCCCAGGGTTCTTAGGCCTACAAAAGCACTTCCAAGGAAGGGTGCTGGCTAGCAACAGCTTTCAGTGCTGGCACTTTTCATCTCTGAGCAATTGCTCGACGTTTGCAATTTCTCACCTGAGCTCTCTTTAGAGTGCGCGAGAGGATGAGCAGAAGATGAGGTGGCTAGAGAAGCCCAGAGCCCCAGTGTTCTTAGGCCTACAAAAGCGCTTCCAAGGAAGGGTGCTGGCTAGCAACAGCTTTCAGTGCTGGCACTTTTCATCTCTGAGCAATTGCTCGACGTTTGCAATTTCTCAGCTCGTGTCTACGAGACGGAAAGAGAAGGACCGTGACGTTTGGTGGCTAGAGAAGCGCAAAGCCCCAGTGTTGCTGCGCCTGTGAAAGCGCTTCCAAGGAAGGGTGCTGGCTAGCAAGAGCTTTCAGTGCTGGCACTTTTCATCTCTGAGCAATTGCTCGACGTTTGCAATTTCTCACCTGAGCTCTCTTTAGAGTGCGCGAGAGGATGAGCAGAAGATGAGGTGGCTAGAGAAGCCCAGAGCCCCAGTGTTCTTAGGCCTACAAAAGCGCTTCCAAGGAAGGGTGCTGGCTAGCAACAGCTTTCAGTGCTGGCACTTTTCATCTCTGAGCAATTGCTCCACGTTTGCAATTTCTCAGCTCATGTCTACGAGACGGAAAGAGAATGACAGTGACGTTTGGTGGGTAGAGAAGCGCAAAGCCCCAGTGTTACTGCGCCTGTGAAAGCGCTTCCAAGGAAGGGTGCTGGCTAGCAACAGCTTTCAGTGCTGGCACTTTTCATCTCTGAGCAATTGCTCGACGTTTGCAATTTCTCCCCTGAGCTCTCTTTAGAGTGCGCGAGAGGATGAGCAGAAGATGAGGTGGCTAGAGAAGCCCAGAGCCCCAGTGTTCTTAGGCCTACAAAAGCGCTTCCAAGGAAGGGTGCTGGCTAGCAACAGCTTTCAGTGCTGGCACTTTTCCTCTCTGAGCAATTGCTCGACGTTTGCAATTTCTCAGCTCGTGTCTACGAGACGGAAAGAGAAGGACCGTGACGTTTGGTGGGTAGAGAAGCGCAAAGCCCCAGTGTTGCTGCGCCTGTGAAAGCGCTTCCAAGGAAGGGTGCTGGCTAGCAACAGCTTTCAGTGCTGGCACTTTTCATCTCTGAGCAATTGCTCGACGTTTGCAATTTCTCACCTGAGCTCTCTTTAGAGTGCGCGAGAGGATGAGCAGAAGATGAGGTGGCTAGAGAAGCCCAGAGCCCCAGTGTTCTTAGGCCTACAAAAGCGCTTCCAAGGAAGGGTGCTGGCTAGCAAGAGCTTTCAGTGCTGGCACTTTTCCTCTCTGAGCAATTGCTCGACGTTTGCAATTTCTCACCTGAGCTCTCTTTAGAGTGCGCGAGAGGATGAGCAGAAGATGAGGTGGCTAGAGAAGCCCAGAGCCCCAGTGTGCTTAGGCCTACAAAAGCGCTTCCAAGGAAGGGTGCTGGCTAGCAACAGCTTTCAGTGCTGGCACTTTTCATCTCTGAGCAATTGCTCGACGTTTGCAATTTCTCAGCTCGTGTCTACGAGACGGAAAGAGAAGGACCGTGACGTTTGGTGGCTAGAGAAGCGCAAAGCCCCAGTGTTGCTGCGCCTGTGAAAGCGCTTCCAAGGAAGGGTGCTGGCTAGCAAGAGCTTTCAGTGCTGGCACTTTTCATCTCTGAGCAATTGCTCGACGTTTGCAATTTCTCACCTGAGCTCTCTTTAGAGTGCGCGAGAGGACGAGCAGAAGATGAGGTGGCTAGAGAAGCCCAGAGCCCCAGTGTTCTTAGGCCTACAAAAGCGCTTCCAAGGAAGGGTGCTGGCTAGCAACAGCTTTCAATGCTGGCACTTTTCATCTCTGAGCAATTGCTCGACGTTTGCAATTTCTCAGCTCGTGTCTACGAGACAGAAAGAGAAGGACCGTGACGTTTGGTGGCTAGAGAAGCGCAAAGCCCCAGTGTTGCTGCGCCTGTGAAAGCGCTTCCAAGGAAGGGTGCTGGCTAGCAAGAGCTTTCAGTGCTGGCACTTTTCATCTCTGAGCAATTGCTCGACGTTTGCAATTTCTCCCCTGAGCTCTCTTTACAGTGCGCGAGAGGATGAGCAAAAGATTAGGTGGCTAAAGAAGCCTAGAGCCCCAGTGTTCTTAGGCCTACAAAAGCGCTTCCAAGGAAGGGTGCTGGCTAGCAAGAGCTTTCAGTGCTGGCACTTTTCATCTCTGAGCAATTGCTCGACGTTTGCAATTTCTCAGCTCGTGTCTAGGAGACGGAAAGAGAAGGACCGTGACGTTTGGTGGCTAGAGAAGCGCAAAGCCCCAGTGTTGCTGCGCCTGTGAAAGCGCTTCCAAGGAAGGGTGCTGGCTAGCAAGAGCTTTCAGTGCTGGCACTTTTCATCTCTGAGCAATTGCTCGACGTTTGCAATTTCTCACCTGAGCTCTCTTTAGAGTGCGCGAGAGGATGAGCAGAAGATGAGGTGGCTAGAGAAGCCCAGAGCCCCAGTGTTCTTAGGCCTACAAAAGCGCTTCCAAGGAAGGGTGCTGGCTAGCAACAGCTTTCAGTGCTGGCACTTTTCATCTCTGAGCAATTGCTCGACGTTTGCAATTTCTCAGCTCGTGTCTACGAGACGGAAAGAGAATGACAGTGACGTTTGGTGGGTAGAGAAGCGCAAAGCCCCAGTGTTACTGCGCCTGTGAAAGCGCTTCCAAGGAAGGGTGCTGGCTAGCAACAGCTTTCAGTGCTGGCACTTTTCATCTCTGAGCAATTGCTCGACGTTTGCAATTTCTCACCTGAGCTCTCTTTAGAGTGCGCGAGAGGATGAGCAGAAGATGAGGTGGCTAGAGAAGCCCAGAGCCCCAGTGTTCTTAGGCCTACAAAAGCGCTTCCAAGGAAGGGGGCTGGCTAGCAAGAGCTTTCAGTGCTGGCACTTTTCATCTCTGAGCAATTGCTCGACGTTTGCAATTTCTCACCTGAGCTCTCTTTAGAGTGCGCGAGAGGATGAGCAGAAGATGAGGTGGCTAGAGAAGCCCAGAGCCCCAGGGTTCTTAGGCCTACAAAAGCGCTTCCAAGGAAGGGTGCTGGCTAGCAACAGCTTTCAGTGCTGGCACTTTTCATCTCTGAGCAATTGCTCGACGTTTGCAATTTCTCCCCTGAGCTCTCTTTAGAGTGCGCGAGAGGATGAGCAGAAGATGAGGTGGCTAGAGAAGCCCAGAGCCCCAGTGTTCTTAGGCCTACAAAAGCGCTTCCAAGGAAGGGTGCTGGCTAGCAAGAGCTTTCAGTGCTGGCACTTTTCATCTCGGAGCAATTGCTCGACGTTTGCAATTTCTCAGCTCGTGTCTACGAGACGGAGAGATAGTGACCGTGACTTTTGATGGCTAGAGAAGCGCAAAGCCCCAGTGTTACTGCGCCTGTGAAAGCGCTTCCAAGGAAGGGTGCTGACTAGCAAGAGCTTTCAGTGCTGGCACTTTTCATCTCTGAGCAATTGCTCGACGTTTGCAATTTCTCAGCTCGTGTCTAGGAGACGGAAAGAGAATGACTGTGACGTTTGGTGGCTAGAGAAGCGCAAAGCCCCAGTGTTGCTGCGCCTGTGAAAGCGCTTCCAAGGAAGGGTGCTGGCTAGCAAGAGCTTTCAGTGCTGGCACTTTTCATCTCTGAGCAATTGCTCGACGTTTGCAATTTCTCCCCTGAGCTCTCTTTAGAGTGCGCGAGAGGATGAGCAGAAGATGAGGTGGCTAGAGAAGCCCAGAGCCCCAGTGTTCTTAGGCCTACAAAAGCGCTTCCAAGGAAGGGTGCTGGCTAGCAACAGCTTTCAGTGCTGGCACTTTTCATCTCTGAGCAATTGCTCGACGTTTGCAATTTCTCAGCTCGTGTCTACGAGACGGAAAGAGAATGACAGTGACGTTTGGTGGGTAGAGAAGCGCAAAGCCCCACTGTTACTGCGCCTGTGAAAGCGCTTCCAAGGAAGGGTGCTGGCTAGCAACAGCTTTCAGTGCTGGCACTTTTCATCTCTGAGCAATTGCTCGACGTTTGCAAATTCTCACCTGAGCTCTCTTTAGAGTGCGCGAGAGGATGAGCAGAAGATGAGGTGGCTAGAGAAGCCCAGAGCCCCAGTGTTCTTAGGCCTACAAAAGCGCTTCCAAGGAAGGGGGCTGGCTAGCAACAGCTTTCAGTGCTGGCACTTTTCATCTCTGAGCAATTGCTCGACGTTTGCAATTTCTCACCTGAGCTCTCTTTAGAGTGCGCGAGAGGATGAGCAGAAGATGAGGTGGCTAGAGAAGCCCAGAGCCCCAGTGTTCTTAGGCCTACAAAAGCGCTTCCAAGGAAGGGTGCTGGCTAGCAACAGCTTTCAGTGCTGGCACTTTTCATCTCTGAGCAATTGCTCGACGTTTGCAATTTCTCACCTGAGCTCTCTTTAGAGTGCGCGAGAGGATGAGCAGAAGATGAGGTGGCTAGAGAAGCCCAGAGCCCCAGTGTTCTTAGGCCTACAAAAGCGCTTCCAAGGAAGGGTGCTGGCTAGCAACAGCTTTCAGTGCTGGCACTTTTCATCTCTGAGCAATTGCTCGACGTTTGCAATTTCTCACCTGAGCTCTCTTTAGAGTGCGCGAGAGGATGAGCAGAAGATGAGGTGGCTAGAGAAGCCCAGAGCCCCAGTGTTCTTAGGCCTACAAAAGCGCTTCCAAGGAAGGGTGCTGGCTAGCAACAGCTTTCAGTGTTGGCACTTTTCATCTCTGAGCAATTGCTGGACGTTTGCAATTTCTCACCTGAGCTCTCTTTAGAGTGCGCGAGAGGATGAGCAGAAGATGAGGTGGCTAGAGAAGCCCAGAGCCCCAGTGTTCTAAGGGCTACAAAAGCGCTTCCAAGGAAGGGTGCTGGCTAGCAACAGCTTTCAGTGCTGGCACTTTTCATCTCTGAGCAATTGCTCGACGTTTGCAATTTCTCAGCTCGTGTCTACGAGACGGAAAGAGAAGGACCGTGACGTTTGGTGGGTAGAGAAGCGCAAAGCCCCAGTGTTACTGCGCCTGTGAAAACGCTTCCAAGGAAGGGTGCTGGCTAGCAACAGCTTTCAGTGTTGGCACTTTTCATCTCTGAGCAATTGCTCGACGTTTGCAATTTCTCACCTGAGCTCTCTTTAGAGTGCGCGAGAGGATGAGCAGAAGATGAGGTGGCTAGAGAAGCCCATAGCCCCAGTGTTCTTAGGCCTACAAAAGCGCTTCCAAGGAAGGGTGCAGGCTAGCAACAGCTTTCAGTGCTGGCACTTTTCCTCTCTGAGCAATTGATCGACGTTTGCAATTTCTCAGCTCGTGTCTACGAGACGGAGAGATAGTGACCGTGACGTTTGGTGGCTACAGAAGCGCAAAGCCCCAGTGTTACTGCGCCTGTGAAAGCGCTTCCAAGGAAGGGTGCTGGCTAGCAACAGCTTTCAGTGCTGGCACTTTTCATCTCTGAGCAATTGCTCGACGTTTGCAATTTCTCCCCTGAGCTCTCTTTAGAGTGCGCGAGAGGATGAGCAGAAGATGAGGTGGCTAAAGAAGCCCAGAGCCCCAGTGTTCTTAGGCCTACAAAAGCGCTTCCAAGGAAGGGTGCTGGCTAGCAAGAGCTTTCAGTGCTGGCACTTTTCCTCTCTGAGCAATTGCTCGACGTTTGCAATTTCTCAGCTCGTGTCTACGAGACGGAGAGATAGTGACCGTGACGTTTGGTGGCTAGAGAAGCGCAAATCCCCAGTGTTACTGCGCCTGTGAAAGTGCTTCCAAGGAAGGGTGCTGGCTAGCAACAGCTTTCAGTGCTGGCACTTTTCATCTCTGAGCAATTGCTCGACGTTTGCAATTTCTCACCTGAGCGCTCTTTAGAGTGCGCGAGAGGATGAGCAGAAGATGAGGTGGCTAGAGAAGCCCAGAGCCCCAGTGTGCTTAGGGCTACAAAAGCGCTTCCAAGGAAGGGTGCTGGCTAGCAACAGCTTTCAGTGCTGGCACTTTTCATCTCTGAGCAATTGCTCGACGTTTGCAATTTCTCAGCTCGTGTCTACGAGACGGAAAGAGAAGGACCGTGACGTTTGGTGGCTAGAGAAGCGCAAAGCCCCAGTGTTACTGCGCCTGTGAAAGCGCTTCCAAGGAAGGGTGCTGGCTAGCAAGAGCTTTCAGTGCTGGCACTTTTCATCTCTGAGCAATTGCTCGACGTTTGCAATTTCTCACCTGAGCTCTCTTTAGAGTGCGCGAGAGGATGAGCAGAAGATGAGGTGGCTAGAGAAGCCCAGAGCCCCACTGTTCTTAGGCCTACAAAAGCGCTTCCAAGGAAGGGTGCTGGCTAGCAACAGCTTTCAGTGCTGGCACTTTTCATCTCTGAGCAATTGCTCAACGTTTGCAATTTCTCACCTGAGCTCTCTTTAGAGTGCGCGAGAGGATGAGCAGAAGATTAGGTGGCTAGAGAAGCCCAGAGCCCCAGTCTTCTTAGGCCTACAAAAGCGCTTCCAAGGAAGGGTGCAGGCTAGCAAGAGCTTTCAGTGCTGGCACTTTTCATCTCTGAGCAATTGATCGACGTTTGCAATTTCTCAGCTCGTGTCTACGAGACGGAGAGATAGTGACCGTGACGTTTGGTGGCTAGAGAAGCGCAAAGCCCCAGTGTTGCTGCGCCTGTGAAAGCGCTTCCAAGGAAGGGTGCTGGCTAGCAACAGCTTTCAGTGCTGGCACTTTTCATCTCTGAGCAATTGCTCGACGTTTGCAATTTCTCACCTGAGCTCTCTTTAGAGTGCGCGAGAGGATGAGCAGAAGATGAGGTGGCTAAAGAAGCCCAGAGCCCCAGTGTTCTTAGGCCTACAAAAGCGCTTCCAAGGAAGGGTGCTGGCTAGCAAGAGCTTTCAGTGCTGGCACTTTTCCTCTCTGAGCAATTGATCGACGTTTGCAATTTCTCAGCTCGTGTCTACGAGACGGAGAGATAGTGACCGTGACGTTTGGTGGCTAGAGAAGCGCAAATCCCCAGTGTTACTGCGCCTGTGAAAACGCTTCCAAGGAAGGGTGCTGGCTAGCAACAGCTTTCAGTGCTGGCACTTTTCATCTCTGAGCAATTGCTGGACGTTTGCAATTTCTCACCTGAGCTCTCTTTAGAGTGCGCGAGAGGATGAGCAGAAGATGAGGTGGCTAGAGAAGCCCAGAGCCCCAGTGTTCTTAGGCCTACAAAAGCGCTTCCAAGGAAGGGGGCTGGCTAGCAACAGCTTTCAATGCTGGCACTTTTCATCTCTGAGCAATTGATCGACGTTTGCAATTTCTCAGCTCGTGTCTACGAGACGGAAAGAGAAGGACCGTGACGTTTGGTGGCTAGAGAAGCGCAAAGCCCCAGTGTTGCTGCGCCTGTGAAAGCGCTTCCAAGGAAGGGTGCTGGCTAGCAACAGCTTTCAGTGCTGGCACTTTTCATCTCTGAGCAATTGCTCGACGTTTGCAATTTCTCACCTGAGCTCTCTTTAGAGTGCGCGAGAGGATGAGCAGAAGATTAGGTGGCTAGAGAAGCCCAGAGCCCCAGTGTTCTTAGGCCTACAAAAGCGCTTCCAAGGAAGGGGGCTGGCTAGCAACAGCTTTCAGTGCTGGCACTTTTCATCTCTGAGCAATTGCTCGACGTTTGCAATTTCTCAGCTCGTGTGTACGAGACGGAAAGAGAAGGACCGTGACGTTTGGTGGCTAGAGAAGCGCAAAGCCCCACTGTTACTGTGCCTGTGAAAGCGCTTCCAAGGAAGGGTGCTGGCTAGCAAGAGCTTTCAGTGCTGGCACTTTTCATCTCTGAGCAATTGCTCGACGTTTGCAATTTCTCCCCTGAGCTCTCTTTAGAGTGCGCGAGAGGATGAGCAGAAGATGAGGTGGCTAGAGAAGCCCAGAGCCCCAGTGTTCTTAGGCCTACAAAAGCGCTTCCAAGGAAGGGTGCTGGCTAGCAACAGCTTTCAATGCTGGCACTTTTCATCTCTGAGCAATTGATCGACGTTTGCAATTTCTCAGCTCGTGTCTACGAGACGGAAAGAGAAGGACCGTGACGTTTGGTGCGTATAGAAGCGCAAAGCCCCAGTGTTGCTGCGCCTGTGAAAGCGCTTCCAAGGAAGGGTGCTGGCTAGCAACAGCTTTCAGTGCTGGCACTTTTCATCTCTGAGCAATTGCTCGACGTTTGCAATTTCTCCCCTGAGCTCTCTTTAGAGTGCGCGAGAGGATGAGCGGAAGATTAGGTGGCTAGAGAAGCCCAGAGCCCCAGTCTTCTTAGGCCTACAAAAGCGCTTCCAAGGAAGGGTGCTGGCTAGCAACAGCTTTCAGTGCTGGCACTTTTCATCTCTGAGCAATTGCTCGACGTTTGCAATTTCTCACCTGAGCTCTCTTTAGAGTGCGCGAGAGGATGAGCAGAAGATTAGGTGGCTAGAGAAGCCCAGAGCCCCAGTGTTCTAAGGGCTACAAAAGCGCTTCCAAGGAAGGGTGCTGGCTAGCAACAGCTTTCAGTGCTGGCACTTTTCATCTCTGAGCAATTGATCGACGTTTGCAATTTCTCAGCTCGTGTCTACGAGACGGAAAGAGAAGGACCGTGACTTTTGGTGGGTAGAGAAGCGCAAAGCCCCAGTGTTGCTGCACCTGTGAAAGCGCTTCCAAGGAAGGGTGCTGGCTAGCAAGAGCTTTCAGTGCTGGCACTTTTCATCTCTGAGCAATTGCTCGACGTTTGCAATTTCTCACCTGAGCTCTCTTTAGAGTGCGCGAGAGGATGAGCAGAAGATGAGGTGGCTAGAGAAGCCCAGAGCCCCACTGTTCTTAGGCCTACAAAAGCGCTTCCAAGGAAGGGTGCTGGCTAGCAAGAGCTTTCAGTGCTGGCACTTTTCATCTCTGAGCAATTGCTGGACGTTTGCAATTTCTCACCTGAGCTCTCTTTAGAGTGCGCGAGAGGATGAGCAGAAGATGAGGTGGCTAGAGAAGCCCAGAGCCCCAGTGTTCTTCGGCCTACAAAAGCGCTTCCAAGGAAGGGTGCTGGCTAGCAACAGCTTTCAGTGCTGGCACTTTTCATCTCTGAGCAATTGCTCGACGTTTGCAATTTCTCAGCTCGTGTCTACGAGATGGAAAGAGAAGGACCGTGACGTTTGGTGGCTAGAGAAGCGCAAAGCCCCAGTGTTGCTGCGCCTGTGAAAGCGCTTCCAAGGAAGGGTGCTGGCTAGCAAGAGCTTTCAGTGCTGGCACTTTTCATCTCTGAGCAATTGCTCGACGTTTGCAATTTCTCACCTGAGCTCTCTTTAGAGTGCGCGAGAGGATGAGCAGAAGATGAGGTGGCTAGAGAAGCCCAGAGCCCCACTGTTCTTAGGCCTACAAAAGCGCTTCCAAGGAAGGGTGCTGGCTAGCAAGAGCTTTCAGTGCTGGCACTTTTCATCTCTGAGCAATTGCTCCACGTTTGCAATTTCTCAGCTCGTGTCTAGGAGACGGAAAGAGAATGACAGTGACGTTTGGTGGGTAGAGAAGCGCAAAGCCCCAGTGTTACTGCGCCTGTGAAAGCGCTTCCAAGGAAGGGTGCTGGCTAGCAACAGCTTTCAGTGCTGGCACTTTTCATCTCTGAGCAATTGCTCGACGTTTGCAATTTCTCACCTGAGCTCTCTTTAGAGTGCGCGAGAGGATGAGCAGAAGATGAGGTGGCTAGAGAAGCCCAGAGCCCCAGTGTTCTTAGGCCTACAAAAGCGCTTCCAAGGAAGGGTGCTGGCTAGCAACAGCTTTCAGTGCTGGCACTTTTCATCTCTGAGCAATTGCTCAACGTTTGCAATTTCTCACCTGAGCTCTCTTTAGAGTGCGCGAGAGGATGAGCAGAAGATTAGGTGGCTAGAGAAGCCCAGAGCCCCAGTCTTCTTAGGCCTACAAAAGCGCTTCCAAGGAAGGGTG
This sequence comes from Sarcoramphus papa, assembly GCA_037962945.1. NCBI lineage: Eukaryota > Metazoa > Chordata > Aves > Accipitriformes > Cathartidae > Sarcoramphus > Sarcoramphus papa. Next base: position 3,144,034 of record JBBMRM010000084.1, on the reverse strand, counting down.
CAGGCTAGCAAGAGCTTTCAGTGCTGGCACTTTTCATCTCTGAGCAATTGATCGACGTTTGCAATTTCTCAGCTCGTGTCTACGAGACGGAGAGATAGTGACCGTGACGTTTGGTGGCTAGAGAAGCGCAAAGCCCCAGTGTTGCTGCGCCTGTGAAAGCGCTTCCAAGGAAGGGTGCTGGCTAGCAACAGCTTTCAGTGCTGGCACTTTTCATCTCTGAGCAATTGCTCGACGTTTGCAATTTCTCACCTGAGCTCTCTTTAGAGTGCGCGAGAGGATGAGCAGAAGATGAGGTGGCTAAAGAAGCCCAGAGCCCCAGTGTTCTTAGGCCTACAAAAGCGCTTCCAAGGAAGGGTGCTGGCTAGCAACAGCTTTCAGTGCTGGCACTTTTCCTCTCTGAGCAATTGATCGACGTTTGCAATTTCTCAGCTCGTGTCTACGAGACGGAGAGATAGTGACCGTGACGTTTGGTGGCTAGAGAAGCGCAAAGCCCCAGTGTTACTGCGCCTGTGAAAACGCTTCCAAGGAAGGGTGCTGGCTAGCAACAGCTTTCAGTGCTGGCACTTTTCATCTCTGAGCAATTGCTCGACGTTTGCAATTTCTCACCTGAGCTCTCTTTAGAGTGCGCGAGAGGATGAGCAGAAGATGAGGTGGCTAGAGAAGCCCAGAGCCCCAGTGTTCTTAGGCCTACAAAAGCGCTTCCAAGGAAGGGGGCTGGCTAGCAACAGCTTTCAATGCTGGCACTTTTCATCTCTGAGCAATTGATCGACGTTTGCAATTTCTCAGCTCGTGTCTACGAGACGGAAAGAGAAGGACCGTGACGTTTGGTGGCTAGAGAAGCGCAAAGCCCCAGTGTTACAGCGCCTGTGAAAGCGCTTCCAAGGAAGGGTGCTGGCTAGCAACAGCTTTCAGTGCTGGCACTTTTCATCTCTGAGCAATTGCTCGACGTTTGCAATTTCTCACCTGAGCTCTCTTTAGAGTGCGCGAGAGGATGAGCAGAAGATTAGGTGGCTAGAGAAGCCCAGAGCCCCAGTGTTCTTAGGCCTACAAAAGCGCTTCCAAGGAAGGGGGCTGGCTAGCAACAGCTTTCAGTGCTGGCACTTTTCATCTCTGAGCAATTGCTCGACGTTTGCAATTTCTCAGCTCGTGTCTACGAGACGGAAAGAGAAGGACCGTGACGTTTGGTGGCTAGAGAAGCGCAAAGCCCCACTGTTACTGTGCCTGTGAAAGCGCTTCCAAGGAAGGGTGCTGGCTAGCAAGAGCTTTCAGTGCTGGCACTTTTCATCTCTGAGCAATTGCTCGACGTTTGCAATTTCTCCCCTGAGCTCTCTTTAGAGTGCGCGAGAGGATGAGCAGAAGATGAGGTGGCTAGAGAAGCCCAGAGCCCCAGTGTTCTTAGGCCTACAAAAGCGCTTCCAAGGAAGGGTGCTGGCTAGCAACAGCTTTCAATGCTGGCACTTTTCATCTCTGAGCAATTGATCGACGTTTGCAATTTCTCAGCTCGTGTCTACGAGACGGAAAGAGAAGGACCGTGACGTTTGGTGGGTAGAGAAGCGCAAAGCCCCAGTGTTGCTGCGCCTGTGAAAGCGCTTCCAAGGAAGGGTGCTGGCTAGCAACAGCTTTCAGTGCTGGCACTTTTCATCTCTGAGCAATTGCTCGACGTTTGCAATTTCTCCCCTGAGCTCTCTTTAGAGTGCGCGAGAGGATGAGCGGAAGATTAGGTGGCTAGAGAAGCCCAGAGCCCCAGTCTTCTTAGGCCTACAAAAGCGCTTCCAAGGAAGGGTGCTGGCTAGCAACAGCTTTCAGTGCTGGCACTTTTCATCTCTGAGCAATTGCTCGACGTTTGCAATTTCTCACCTGAGCTCTCTTTAGAGTGCGCGAGAGGATGAGCAGAAGATGAGGTGGCTAGAGAAGCCCAGAGCCCCAGTGTTCTAAGGGCTACAAAAGCGCTTCCAAGGAAGGGTGCTGGCTAGCAACAGCTTTCAGTGCTGGCACTTTTCATCTCTGAGCAATTGATCGACGTTTGCAATTTCTCAGCTCGTGTCTACGAGACGGAAAGAGAAGGACCGTGACTTTTGGTGGGTAGAGAAGCGCAAAGCCCCAGTGTTGCTGCACCTGTGAAAGCGCTTCCAAGGAAGGGTGCTGGCTAGCAAGAGCTTTCAGTGCTGGCACTTTTCATCTCTGAGCAATTGCTCGACGTTTGCAATTTCTCACCTGAGCTCTCTTTAGAGTGCGCGAGAGGATGAGCAGAAGATGAGGTGGCTAGAGAAGCCCAGAGCCCCAGTGTTCTTAGGCCTACAAAAGCGCTTCCAAGGAAGGGTGTTGGCTAGCAACAGCTTTCAGTGCTGGCACTTTTCATCTCTGAGCAATTGCTCGACGTTTGCAATTTCTCACCTGAGCTCTCTTTAGAGTGCGCGAGAGGATGAGCAGAAGATGAGGTGGCTAGAGAAGCCCAGAGCCCCAGTGTGCTTAGGCCTACAAAAGCGCTTCCAAGGAAGGGTGCTGGCTAGCAACAGCTTTCAGTGCTGGCACTTTTCATCTCTGAGCAATTGCTGGACGTTTGCAATTTCTCAGCTCGTGTCTACGAGACGGAAAGAGAAGGACCGTGACGTTTGGTGGCTAGAGAAGCCCAGAGCCCCAGTGTTACAGCGCCTGTGAAAGCGCTTCCAAGGAAGGGTGCTGGCTAGCAACAGCTTTCAGTGCTGGCACTGTTCATCTCTGAGCAATTGCTCGACGTTTGCAATTTCTCACCTGAGCTCTCTTTAGAGTGCGCGAGAGGATGAGCAGAAGATGAGGTGGCTAGAGAAGCCCAGAGCCCCACTGTTCTTAGGCCTACAAAAGCGCTTCCAAGGAAGGGTGCTGGCTAGCAACAGCTTTCAGTGCTGGCACTTTTCATCTCTGAGCAATTGCTCGACGTTTGCAATTTCTCACCTGAGCTCTCTTTAGAGTGCGCGAGAGGATGAGCAGAAGATGAGGTGGCTAGAGAAGCCCAGAGCCCCAGTGTTCTTCGGCCTACAAAAGCGCTTCCAAGGAAGGGTGCTGGCTAGCAACAGCTTTCAGTGCTGGCACTTTTCATCTCTGAGCAATTGCTCGACGTTTGCAATTTCTCAGCTCGTGTCTACGAGACGGAAAGAGAAGGACCGTGACGTTTGGTGGCTAGAGAAGCGCAAAGCCCCAGTGTTGCTGCGCCTGTGAAAGCGCTTCCAAGGAAGGGTGCTGGCTAGCAAGAGCTTTCAGTGCTGGCACTTTTCATCTCTGAGCAATTGCTCGACGTTTGCAATTTCTCACCTGAGCTCTCTTTAGAGTGCGCGAGAGGATGAGCAGAAGATGAGGTGGCTAGAGAAGCCCAGAGCCCCAGTGTTCTTCGGCCTACAAAAGCGCTTCCAAGGAAGGGTGCTGGCTAGCAACAGCTTTCAGTGCTGGCACTTTTCATCTCTGAGCAATTGCTCCACGTTTGCAATTTCTCAGCTCGTGTCTACAAGACGGAAAGAGAATGACAGTGACGTTTGGTGGGTAGAGAAGCGCAAAGCCCCAGTGTTACTGCGCCTGTGAAAGCGCTTCCAAGGAAGGGTGCTGGCTAGCAACAGCTTTCAGTGCTGGCACTTTTCATCTCTGAGCAATTGCTGGACGTTTGCAATTTCTCACCTGAGCTCTCTTTAGAGTGCGCGAGAGGATGAGCAGAAGATGAGGTGGCTAGAGAAGCCCAGAGCCCCAGTGTTCTTAGGCCTACAAAAGCGCTTCCAAGGAAGGGTGCTGGCTAGCAACAGCTTTCAGTGCTGGCACTTTTCATCTCTGAGCAATTGCTCGACGTTTGCAATTTCTCAGCTCGTGTCTACGAGACGGAAAGAGAAGGACCGTGACGTTTGGTGGGTAGAGAAGCGCAAAGCCCCAGTGTTGCTGCGCCTGTGAAAGCGCTTCCAAGGAAGGGTGCTGGCTAGCAACAGCTTTCAGTGCTGGCACTTTTCATCTCTGAGCAATTGCTCGACGTTTGCAATTTCTCACCTGAGCTCTCTTTAGAGTGCGCGAGAGGATGAGCAGAAGATGAGGTGGCTAGAGAAGCCCAGAGCCCCAGTGTTCTTAGGCCTACAAAAGCGCTTCCAAGGAAGGGTGCTGGCTAGCAACAGCTTTCAGTGCTGGCACTTTTCATCTCTGAGCAATTGCTCGACGTTTGCAATTTCTCAGCTCGTGTCTACGAGACAGAAAGAGAAGGACCGTGACGTTTGGTGGCTAGAGAAGCGCAAAGCCCCAGTGTTGCTGCGCCTGTGAAAGCGCTTCCAAGGAAGGGTGCTGGCTAGCAAGAGCTTTCAGTGCTGGCACTTTTCATCTCTGAGCAATTGCTCGACGTTTGCAATTTCTCCCCTGAACTCTCTTTAGAGTGCGCGAGAGGATGAGCAGAAGATGAGGTGGCTAGAGAAGCCCAGAGCCCCAGTGTTCTTAGGCCTACAAAAGCGCTTCCAAGGAAGGGTGCTGGCTAGCAAGAGCTTTCAGTGCTGGCACTTTTCATCTCTGAGCAATTGCTGGACGTTTGCAATTTCTCACCTGAGCTCTCTTTAGAGTGCGCGAGAGGATGAGCAGAAGATGAGGTGGCTAGAGAAGCCCAGAGCCCCAGTGTGCTTAGGGCTACAAAAGCGCTTCCAAGGAAGGGTGCTGGCTAGCAACAGCTTTCAGTGCTGGCACTTTTCATCTCTGAGCAATTGCTCGACGTTTGCAATTTCTCAGCTCGTGTCTACGAGACGGAAAGAGAAGGACCGTGACGTTTGGTGGGTAGAGAAGCGCAAAGCCCCAGTGTTGCTGTGCCTGTGAAAGCGCTTCCAAGGAAGGGTGCTGGCTAGCAACAGCTTTCAGTGCTGGCACTTTTCATCTCTGAGCAATTGCTCGACGTTTGCAATTTCTCACCTGAGCTCTCTTTAGAGTGCGCGAGAGGATGAGCAGAAGATGAGGTGGCTAGAGAAGCCCAGAGCCCCAGTGTTCTTAGGCCTACAAAAGCGCTTCCAAGGAAGGGTGTTGGCTAGCAACAGCTTTCAGTGCTGGCACTTTTCATCTCTGAGCAATTGCTCGACGTTTGCAATTTCTCACCTGAGCTCTCTTTAGAGTGCGCGAGAGGATGAGCAGAAGATGAGGTGGCTAGAGAAGCCCAGAGCCCCAGTGTGCTTAGGCCTACAAAAGCGCTTCCAAGGAAGGGTGCTGGCTAGCAACAGCTTTCAGTGCTGGCACTTTTCATCTCTGAGCAATTGCTCGACGTTTGCAATTTCTCAGCTCGTGTCTACGAGACGGAAAGAGAAGGACCGTGACGTTTGGTGGCTAGAGAAGCCCAGAGCCCCAGTGTTACAGCGCCTGTGAAAGCGCTTCCAAGGAAGGGTGCTGGCTAGCAAGAGCTTTCAGTGCTGGCACTTTTCATCTCTGAGCAATTGCTCGACGTTTGCAATTTCTCCCCTGAGCTCTCTTTAGAGTGCGCGAGAGATTGAGCAGAAGATGAGGTGGCTAGAGAAGCCCAGAGCCCCAGTGTTCTTAGGCCTACAAAAGCGCTTCCAAGGAAGGGTGCTGGCTAGCAACAGCTTTCAATGCTGGCACTTTTCCTCTCTGAGCAATTGATCGACGTTTGCAATTTCTCAGCTCGTGTCTACGAGACGGAGAGATAGTGACCGTGACGTTTGGTGGCTAGAGAAGCGCAAATCCCCAGTGTTACTGCGCCTGTGAAAACGCTTCCAAGGAAGGGTGCTGGCTAGCAACAGCTTTCAGTGCTGGCACTTTTCATCTCTGAGCAATTGCTCGACGTTTGCAATTTCTCCCCTGAGCTCTCTTTAGAGTGCGCGAGAGGATGAGCAGAAGATGAGGTGGCTAGAGAAGCCCAGAGCCCCAGTGTTCTTAGGCCTACAAAAGCGCTTCCAAGGAAGGGGGCTGGCTAGCAACAGCTTTCAATGCTGGCACTTTTCATCTCTGAGCAATTGCTCGACGTTTGCAATTTCTCAGCTCGTGTCTACGAGACGGAAAGAGAAGGACCGTGACGTTTGGTGGCTAGAGAAGCGCAAAGCCCCAGTGTTGCTGCGCCTGTGAAAGCGCTTCCAAGGAAGGGTGCTGGCTAGCAAGAGCTTTCAGTGCTGGCACTTTTCATCTCTGAGCAATTGCTCGACGTTTGCAATTTCTCACCTGAGCTCTCTTTAGAGTGCGCGAGAGGATGAGCAGAAGATGAGGTGGCTAGAGAAGCCCAGAGCCCCAGTGTTCTTAGGCCTACAAAAGCGCTTCCAAGGAAGGGTGCTGGCTAGCAACAGCTTTCAGTGCTGGCACTTTTCATCTCTGAGCAATTGCTCGACGTTTGCAATTTCTCAGCTCGTGTCTACGAGACGGAAAGAGAAGGACCGTGACGTTTGGTGGCTAGAGAAGCGCAAAGCCCCACTGTTACTGTGCCTGTGAAAGCGCTTCCAAGGAAGGGTGCTGGCTAGCAAGAGCTTTCAGTGCTGGCACTTTTCATCTCTGAGCAATTGCTCGACGTTTGCAATTTCTCCCCTGAGCTCTCTTTAGAGTGCGCGAGAGGATGAGCAGAAGATGAGGTGGCTAGAGAAGCCCAGAGCCCCAGTGTTCTTAGGCCTACAAAAGCGCTTCCAAGGAAGGGTGCTGGCTAGCAACAGCTTTCAATGCTGGCACTTTTCATCTCTGAGCAATTGATCGACGTTTGCAATTTCTCAGCTCGTGTCTACGAGACGGAAAGAGAAGGACCGTGACGTTTGGTGGCTAGAGAAGCCCAGAGCCCCAGTGTTGCTGCGCCTGTGAAAGCGCTTCCAAGGAAGGGTGCTGGCTAGCAACAGCTTTCAGTGCTGGCACTTTTCATCTCTGAGCAATTGCTCGACGTTTGCAATTTCTCCCCTGAGCTCTCTTTAGAGTGCGCGAGAGGATGAGCGGAAGATTAGGTGGCTAGAGAAGCCCAGAGCCCCAGTCTTCTTAGGCCTACAAAAGCGCTTCCAAGGAAGGGTGCTGGCTAGCAACAGCTTTCAGTGCTGGCACTTTTCATCTCTGAGCAATTGCTCGACGTTTGCAATTTCTCACCTGAGCTCTCTTTAGAGTGCGCGAGAGGATGAGCAGAAGATGAGGTGGCTAGAGAAGCCCAGAGCCCCAGTGTTCTAAGGGCTACAAAAGCGCTTCCAAGGAAGGGTGCTGGCTAGCAACAGCTTTCAGTGCTGGCACTTTTCATCTCTGAGCAATTGATCGACGTTTGCAATTTCTCAGCTCGTGTCTACGAGACGGAAAGAGAAGGACCGTGACTTTTGGTGGGTAGAGAAGCGCAAAGCCCCAGTGTTGCTGCACCTGTGAAAGCGCTTCCAAGGAAGGGTGCTGGCTAGCAAGAGCTTTCAGTGCTGGCACTTTTCATCTCTGAGCAATTGCTGGACGTTTGCAATTTCTCACCTGAGCTCTCTTTAGAGTGCGCGAGAGGATGAGCAGAAGATGAGGTGGCTAGAGAAGCCCAGAGCCCCAGTGTTCTTAGGCCTACAAAAGCGCTTCCAAGGAAGGGTGTTGGCTAGCAACAGCTTTCAGTGCTGGCACTTTTCATCTCTGAGCAATTGCTCGACGTTTGCAATTTCTCACCTGAGCTCTCTTTAGAGTGCGCGAGAGGATGAGCAGAAGATGAGGTGGCTAGAGAAGCCCAGAGCCCCAGTGTGCTTAGGGCTACAAAAGCGCTTCCAAGGAAGGGTGCTGGCTAGCAACAGCTTTCAGTGCTGGCACTTTTCATCTCTGAGCAATTGCTCGACGTTTGCAATTTCTCAGCTCGTGTCTACGAGACGGAAAGAGAAGGACCGTGACGTTTGGTGGCTAGAGAAGCCCAGAGCCCCAGTGTTACAGCGCCTGTGAAAGCGCTTCCAAGGAAGGGTGCTGGCTAGCAAGAGCTTTCAGTGCTGGCACTTTTCATCTCTGAGCAATTGCTCGACATTTGCAATTTCTCACCTGAGCTCTCTTTAGAGTGCGCGAGAGGATGAGCAGAAGATGAGGTGGCTAGAGAAGCCCAGAGCCCCACTGTTCTTAGGCCTACAAAAGCGCTTCCAAGGAAGGGTGCTGGCTAGCAACAGCTTTCAGTGCTGGCACTTTTCATCTCTGAGCAATTGCTCGACGTTTGCAATTTCTCACCTGAGCTCTCTTTAGAGTGCGCGAGAGGATGAGCAGAAGATGAGGTGGCTAGAGAAGCCCAGAGCCCCAGTGTTCTTCGGCCTACAAAAGCGCTTCCAAGGAAGGGTGCTGGCTAGCAACAGCTTTCAGTGCTGGCACTTTTCATCTCTGAGCAATTGCTCGACGTTTGCAATTTCTCAGCTCGTGTCTACGAGACGGAAAGAGAAGGACCGTGACGTTTGGTGGCTAGAGAAGCGCAAAGCCCCAGTGCTGCTGCGCCTGTGAAAGCGCTTCCAAGGAAGGGTGCTGGCTAGCAACAGCTTTCAGTGCTGGCACTTTTCATCTCTGAGCAATTGCTGGACGTTTGCAATTTCTCACCTGAGCTCTCTTTAGAGTGCGCGAGAGGATGAGCAGAAGATGAGGTGGCTAGAGAAGCCCAGAGCCCCAGTGTTCTTAGGCCTACAAAAGCGCTTCCAAGGAAGGGTGCTGGCTAGCAACAGCTTTCAGTGCTGGCACTTTTCATCTCTGAGCAATTGCTCGACGTTTGCAATTTCTCAGCTCGTGTCTACGAGACGGAAAGAGAAGGACCGTGACGTTTGGTGGGTAGAGAAGCGCAAAGCCCCAGTGTTGCTGTGCCTGTGAAAGCGCTTCCAAGGAAGGGTGCTGGCTAGCAACAGCTTTCAGTGCTGGCACTTTTCATCTCTGAGCAATTGCTCGACATTTGCAATTTCTCACCTGAGCTCTCTTTAGAGTGCGCGAGAGGATGAGCAGAAGATGAGGTGGCTAGAGAAGCCCAGAGCCCCAGTGTTCTTAGGCCTACCAAAGCGCTTCCAAGGAAGGGTGTTGGCTAGCAACAGCTTTCAGTGCTGGCACTTTTCATCTCTGAGCAATTGCTCGACGTTTGCAATTTCTCACCTGAGCTCTCTTTAGAGTGCGCGAGAGGATGAGCAGAAGATTAGGTGGCTAGAGAAGCCCAGAGCCCCAGTGTGCTTAGGGCTACAAAAGCGCTTCCAAGGAAGGGTGCTGGCTAGCAACAGCTTTCAGTGCTGGCACTTTTCATCTCTGAGCAATTGCTCGACGTTTGCAATTTCTCAGCTCGTGTCTACGAGACGGAAAGAGAAGGACCGTGACGTTTGGTGGCTAGAGAAGCCCAGAGCCCCAGTGTTACAGCGCCTGTGAAAGCGCTTCCAAGGAAGGGTGCTGGCTAGCAAGAGCTTTCAGTGCTGGCACTTTTCATCTCTGAGCAATTGCTCGACGTTTGCAATTTCTCACCTGAGCTCTCTTTAGAGTGCGCGAGAGGATGAGCAGAAGATGAGGTGGCTAGAGAAGCCCAGAGCCCCAGTGTTCTTAGGCCTACAAAAGCGCTTCCAAGGAAGGGTGCTGGCTAGCAACAGCTTTCAATGCTGGCACTTTTCCTCTCTGAGCAATTGATCGACGTTTGCAATTTCTCAGCTCGTGTCTACGAGACGGAAAGAGAAGGACCGTGACGTTTGGTGGCTAGAGAAGCGCAAAGCCCCAGTGTTGCTGCGCCTGTGAAAGCGCTTCCAAGGAAGGGTGCTGGCTAGCAACAGCTTTCAGTGCTGGCACTTTTCATCTCTGAGCAATTGCTGGACGTTTGCAATTTCTCACCTGAGCTCTCTTTAGAGTGCGCGAGAGGATGCGCAGCAGATGAGGTGGCTAGAGAAGCCCAGAGCCCCAGTGTTCTAAGGCCTACAAAAGCGCTTCCAAGGAAGGGTGCTGGCTAGCAACAGCTTTCAGTGCTGGCACTTTTCATCTCTGAGCAATTGCTCGACGTTTGCAATTCCTCAGCTCGTGTCTACGAGACAGAAAGAGAAGGACCGTGACGTTTGGTGGCTAGAGAAGCGCAAAGCCCCAGTGTTACTGCGCCTGTGAAAGCGCTTCCAAGGAAGGCTGCTGGCTAGCAACAGCTTTCAGTGCTGGCACTTTTCATCTCTGAGCAATTGCTCGACGTTTGCAATTTCTCACCTGAGCTCTCTTTAGAGTGCGCGAGAGGATGAGCAGAAGATTAGGTGGCTAGAGAAGCCCACAGCCCCAGTGTTCTTAGGCCTACCAAAGCGCTTCCAAGGAAGGGTGCTGGCTAGCAACAGCTTTCAGTGCTGGCACTTTTCCTCTCTGAGCAATTGCTCGACGTTTGCAATTTCTCAGCTCGTGTCTACGAGACGGAAAGAGAAGGACCGTGACTTTTGGTGGGTAGAGAAGCGCAAAGCCCCAGTGTTGCTGCACCTGTGAAAGCGCTTCCAAGGAAGGGTGCTGGCTAGCAAGAGCTTTCAGTGCTGGCACTTTTCATCTCTGAGCAATTGCTCGACGTTTGCAATTTCTCACCTGAGCTCTCTTTAGAGTGCGCGAGAGGATGAGCAGAAGATGAGGTGGCTAGAGAAGCCCAGAGCCCCAGTGTTCTTAGGCCTACAAAAGCGCTTCCAAGGAAGGGTGTTGGCTAGCAACAGCTTTCAGTGCTGGCACTTTTCATCTCTGAGCAATTGCTCGACGTTTGCAATTTCTCACCTGAGCTCTCTTTAGAGTGCGCGAGAGGATGAGCAGAAGATGAGGTGGCTAGAGAAGCCCAGAGCCCCAGTGTGCTTAGGCCTACAAAAGCGCTTCCAAGGAAGGGTGCTGGCTAGCAACAGCTTTCAGTGCTGGCACTTTTCAGCTCTGAGCAATTGCTCGACGTTTGCAATTTCTCAGCTTGTGTCTACGAGACGGAAATAGAAGGACCGTGACGTTTGGTGGCTAGAGAAGCCCAGAGCCCCAGTGTTACAGCGCCTGTGAAAGCGCTTCCAAGGAAGGGTGCTGGCTAGCAAGAGCTTTCAGTGCTGGCACTTTTCATCTCTGAGCAATTGCTCGACGTTTGCAATTTCTCACCTGAGCTCTCTTTAGAGTGCGCGAGAGGATGAGCGGAAGATTAGGTGGCTAGAGAAGCCCAGAGCCCCAGTGTTCTTAGGCCTACAAAAGCGCTTCCAAGGAAGGGTGCTGGCTAGCAAGAGCTTTCAGTGCTGGCACTTTTCATCTCTGAGCAATTGCTCAACGTTTGCAATTTCTCACCTGAGCTCTCTTTAGAGTGCGCGAGAGGATGAGCAGAAGATTAGGTGGCTAGAGAAGCCCAGAGCCCCAGTGTTCTAAGGGCTACAAAAGCGCTTCCAAGGAAGGGTGCTGGCTAGCAACAGCTTTCAGTGCTGGCACTTTTCATCTCTGAGCAATTGCTCGACGTTTGCAATTTCTCAGCTCGTGTCTACGAGACGGAGAGATAGTGACCGTGACGTTTGGTGGCTAGAGAAGCACAAAGCCCCAGTGTTACTGCGCCTGTGAAAGCGCTTCCAAGGAAGGGTGCTGGCTAGCAACAGCTTTCAGTGCTGGCACTTTTCATCTCTGAGCAATTGCTGGACGTTTGCAATTTCTCCCCTGAGCTCTCTTTAGAGTGCGCGAGAGGATGAGCAGAAGATGAGGTGGCTAGAGAAGCCCAGAGCCCCAGTGTTCTTAGGCCTACAAAAGCGCTTCCAAGGAAGGGTGCTGGCTAGCAACAGCTTTCAGTGCTGGCACTTTTCATCTCTGAGCAATTGCTCGACGTTTGCAATTTCTCACCTGAGCTCTCTTTAGAGTGCGCGAGAGGATGAGCAGAAGATGAGGTGGCTAGAGAAGCCCAGAGCCCCAGTGTTCTAAGGGCTACAAAAGCGCTTCCAAGGAAGGGTGCTGGCTAGCAACAGCTTTCAGTGCTGGCACTTTTCATCTCTGAGCAATTGCTCGACGTTTGCAATTTCTCAGCTCGTGTCTACGAGACGGAAAGAGAATGACAGTGACGTTTGGTGGGTAGAGAAGCGCAAAGCACCAGTGTTACTGTGCCTGTGAAAGCGCTTCCAAGGAAGGGTGCTGGCTAGCAAGAGCTTTCAGTGCTGGCACTTTTCATCTCTGAGCAATTGCTCGACGTTTGCAATTTCTCACCTGAGCTCTCTTTAGAGTGCGCGAGAGGATGAGCAGAAGATGAGGTGGCTAGAGAAGCCCAGAGCCCCAGTGTTCTTCGGCCTACAAAAGCGCTTCCAAGGAAGGGGGCTGGCTAGCAACAGCTTTCAGTGCTGGCACTTTTCATCTCTGAGCAATTGCTCGACGTTTGCAATTTCTCAGCTCGTGTCTACCGACGGAAAGAGAAGGACCGTGACGTTTGGTGGGTAGAGAAGCGCAAAGCCCCAGTGTTGCTGCGCCTGTGAAAGCGATCCAAGGAAGGGTGCTGGCTAGCAACAGCTTTCAGTGCTGGCACTTTTCATCTCTGAGCAATTGCTCGACGTTTGCAATTTCTCACCTGAGCTCTCTTTAGAGTGCGCGAGAGGATGAGCAGAAGATGAGGTGGCTAGAGAAGCCCAGAGCCCCAGTGTTCTTAGGCCTACCAAAGCGCTTCCAAGGAAGGGTGCTGGCTAGCAACAGCTTTCAGTGCTGGCACTTTTCCTCTCTGAGCAATTGCTCGACGTTTGCAATTTCTCAGCTCGTGTCTAGGAGACGGAAAGAGAAGGACCGTGACGTTTGGTGGCTAGAGAAGCGCAAAGCCCCAGTGTTGCTGCGCCTGTGAAAGCGCTTCCAAGGAAGGGTGCTGGCTAGCAACAGCTTTCAGTGCTGGCACTTTTCATCTCTGAGCAATTGCTCGACGTTTGCAATTTCTCACCTGAGCTCTCTTTAGAGTGCGCGAGAGGATGAGCAGAAGATTAGGTGGCTAGAGAAGCCCAGAGCCCCAGTGTTCTGAGGCCTACAAAAGCGCTTCCAAGGAAGGGTGCTGGCTAGCAACAGCTTTCAGTGCTGGCACTTTTCATCTCTGAGCAATTGCTCGACGTTTGCAATTTCTCACCTGAGCTCTCTTTAGAGTGCGCGAGAGGATGAGCAGAAGATGAGGTGGCTAGAGAAGCCCAGAGCCCCAGTGTGCTTAGGGCTACAAAAGCGCTTCCAAGGAAGGGTGCTGGCTAGCAACAGCTTTCAGTGCTGGCACTTTTCCTCTCTGAGCAATTGCTCGACGTTTGCAATTTCTCAGCTCGTGTCTACGAGACGGAAAGAGAAGGACCGTGACGTTTGGTGGCTAGAGAAGCGCAAAGCCCCAGTGTTACTGCGCCTGTGAAAGCGCTTCCAAGGAAGGGTGCTGGCTAGCAACAGCTTTCAGTGCTGGCACTTTTCATCTCTGGGCAATTGCTCGACGTTTGCAATTTCTCACCTGAGCTCTCTTTAGAGTGCGCGAGAGGATGAGCAGAAGATGAGGTGGCTAGAGAAGCCCAGAGCCCCAGTGTTCTTAGGCCTACAAAAGCGCTTCCAAGGAAGGGTGCTGGCTAGCAACAGCTTTCAGTGCTGGCACTTTTCATCTCTGAGCAATTGCTCGACGTTTGCAATTTCTCACCTGAGCTCTCTTTAGAGTGCGCGAGAGGATGAGCAGAAGATTAGGTGGCTAGAGAAGCCCAGAGCCCCAGTCTTCTTAGGCCTACAAAAGCGCTTCCAAGGAAGGGTGCTGGCTAGCAACAGCTTTCAGTGCTGGCACTTTTCATCTCTGAGCAATTGCTCGACGTTTGCAATTTCTCAGCTCGTGTCTACGAGACGGAGAGATAGTGACCGTGACGTTTGGTGGGTAGAGAAGCGCAAAGCCCCAGTGTTGCTGCGCCTGTGAAAGCGCTTCCAAGGAAGGGTGCTGGCTAGCAACAGCTTTCAGTGCTGGCACTTTTCATCTCTGAGCAATTGCTCGACGTTTGCAATTTCTCACCTGAGCTCTCTTCAGAGTGCGCGAGAGGATGAGCAGAAGATGAGGTGGCTAGAGAAGCCCAGAGCCCCAGTGTTCTTAGGCCTACAAAAGCGCTTCCAAGGAAGGGGGCTGGCTAGCAACAGCTTTCAGTGCTGGCACTTTTCCTCTCTGAGCAATTGCTCGACGTTTGCAATTTCTCAGCTCGTGTCTACGAGACGGAAAGAGAAGGACCGTGACGTTTGGTGGGTAGAGAAGCGCAAAGCCCCAGTGTTGCTGCGCCTGTGAAAGCGCTTCCAAGGAAGGGTGCTGGCTAGCAACAGCTTTCAGTGCTGGCACTTTTCATCTCTGAGCAATTGCTCGACGTTTGCAATTTCTCACCTGAGCTCTCTTTAGAGTGCGCGAGAGGATGAGCAGAAGATGAGGTGGCTAGAGAAGCCCAGAGCCCCAGTGTTCTTAGGCCTACAAAAGCGCTTCCAAGGAAGGGTGCTGGCTAGCAACAGCTTTCAGTGCTGGCACTTTTCCTCTCTGAGCAATTGCTCGACGTTTGCAATTTCTCAGCTCGTGTCTAGGAGACGGAAAGAGAAGGACCGTGACGTTTGGTGGCTAGAGAAGCGCAAAGCCCCAGTGTTGCTGCGCCTGTGAAAGCGCTTCCAAGGAAGGGTGCTGGCTAGCAACAGCTTTCAGTGCTGGCACTTTTCATCTCTGAGCAATTGCTCGACGTTTGCAATTTCTCACCTGAGCTCTCTTTAGAGTGCGCGAGAGGATGAGCAGAAGATTAGGTGGCTAGAGAAGCCCAGAGCCCCAGTGTTCTGAGGCCTACAAAAGCGCTTCCAAGGAAGGGTGCTGGCTAGCAACAGCTTTCAGTGCTGGCACTTTTCATCTCTGAGCAATTGCTGGACGTTTGCAATTTCTCACCTGAGCTCTCTTTAGAGTGCGCGAGAGGATGAGCAGAAGATTAGGTGGCTAGAGAAGCCCAGAGCCCCAGTGTGCTTAGGGCTACAAAAGCGCTTCCAAGGAAGGGTGCTGGCTAGCAACAGCTTTCAGTGCTGGCACTTTTCCTCTCTGAGCAATTGCTCGACGTTTGCAATTTCTCAGCTCGTGTCTACGAGACGGAAAGAGAAGGACCGTGACGTTTGGTGGCTAGAGAAGCGCAAAGCCCCAGTGTTACAGCGCCTGTGAAAGCGCTTCCAAGGAAGGGTGCTGGCTAGCAACAGCTTTCAGTGCTGGCACTTTTCATCTCTGAGCAATTGCTCGACGTTTGCAATTTCTCACCTGAGCTCTCTTTAGAGTGCGCGAGAGGATGAGCAGAAGATGAGGTGGCTAGAGAAGCCCAGAGCCCCAGTCTTCTTAGGCCTACAAAAGCGCTTCCAAGGAAGGGTGCTGGCTAGCAACAGCTTTCAGTGCTGGCACTTTTCATCTCTGAGCAATTGCTCGACGTTTGCAATTTCTCACCTGAGCTCTCTTTAGAGTGCGCGAGAGGATGAGCAGAAGATTAGGTGGCTAGAGAAGCCCAGAGCCCCAGTCTTCTTAGGCCTACAAAAGCGCTTCCAAGGAAGGGTGCTGGCTAGCAACAGCTTTCAGTGCTGGCACTTTTCATCTCTGAGCAATTGCTCGACGTTTGCAATTTCTCAGCTCGTGTCTACGAGACGGAGAGATAGTGACCGTGACGTTTGGTGGGTAGAGAAGCGCAAAGCCCCAGTGTTGCTGCGCCTGTGAAAGCGCTTCCAAGGAAGGGTGCTGGCTAGCAACAGCTTTCAGTGCTGGCACTTTTCATCTCTGAGCAATTGCTCGACGTTTGCAATTTCTCACCTGAGCTCTCTTCAGAGTGCGCGAGAGGATGAGCAGAAGATGAGGTGGCTAGAGAAGCCCAGAGCCCCAGTGTTCTTAGGCCTACAAAAGCGCTTCCAAGGAAGGGGGCTGGCTAGCAACAGCTTTCAGTGCTGGCACTTTTCCTCTCTGAGCAATTGCTCGACGTTTGCAATTTCTCAGCTCGTGTCTACGAGACGGAAAGAGAAGGACCGTGACGTTTGGTGGGTAGAGAAGCGCAAAGCCCCAGTGTTGCTGCGCCTGTGAAAGCGCTTCCAAGGAAGGGTGCTGGCTAGCAAGAGCTTTCAGTGCTGGCACTTTTCATCTCTGAGCAATTGCTCGACGTTTGCAATTTCTCACCTGAGCTCTCTTTAGAGTGCGCGAGAGGATGAGCAGAAGATGAGGTGGCTAGAGAAGCCCAGAGCCCCAGTGTTCTTAGGCCTACAAAAGCGCTTCCAAGGAAGGGTGCTGGCTAGCAACAGCTTTCAGTGCTGGCACTTTTCATCTCTGAGCAATTGCTCGACGTTTGCAATTTCTCAGCTCGTGTCTAGGAGACGGAAAGAGAAGGACCGTGACGTTTGGTGGCTAGAGAAGCGCAAAGCCCCAGTGTTGCTGCGCCTGTGAAAGCGCTTCCAAGGAAGGGTGCTGGCTAGCAACAGCTTTCAGTGCTGGCACTTTTCATCTCTGAGCAATTGCTCGACGTTTGCAATTTCTCACCTGAGCTCTCTTTAGAGTGCGCGAGAGGATGAGCAGAAGATGAGGTGGCTAGAGAAGCCCAGAGCCCCAGTGTTCTGAGGCCTACAAAAGCGCTTCCAAGGAAGGGTGCTGGCTAGCAACAGCTTTCAGTGCTGGCACTTTTCATCTCTGAGCAATTGCTCGACGTTTGCAATTTCTCACCTGAGCTCTCTTTAGAGTGCGCGAGAGGATGAGCAGAAGATGAGGTGGCTAGAGAAGCCCAGAGCCCCAGTGTGCTTAGGGCTACAAAAGCGCTTCCAAGGAAGGGTGCTGGCTAGCAACAGCTTTCAGTGCTGGCACTTTTCCTCTCTGAGCAATTGCTCGACGTTTGCAATTTCTCAGCTCGTGTCTACGAGACGGAAAGAGAAGGACCGTGACGTTTGGTGGCTAGAGAAGCGCAAAGCCCCAGTGTTACAGCGCCTGTGAAAGCGCTTCCAAGGAAGGGTGCTGGCTAGCAACAGCTTTCAGTGCTGGCACTTTTCATCTCTGGGCAATTGCTCGACGTTTGCAATTTCTCACCTGAGCTCTCTTTAGAGTGCGCGAGAGGATGAGCAGAAGATGAGGTGGCTAGAGAAGCCCAGAGCCCCAGTGTTCTTAGGCCTACAAAAGCGCTTCCAAGGAAGGGTGCTGGCTAGCAACAGCTTTCAGTGCTGGCACTTTTCATCTCTGAGCAATTGCTCGACGTTTGCAATTTCTCACCTGAGCTCTCTTTAGAGTGCGCGAGAGGATGAGCAGAAGATGAGGTGGCTAGAGAAGCCCAGAGCCCCAGTCTTCTTAGGCCTACAAAAGCGCTTCCAAGGAAGGGTGCTGGCTAGCAACAGCTTTCAGTGCTGGCACTTTTCATCTCTGAGCAATTGCTCGACGTTTGCAATTTCTCAGCTCGTGTCTACGAGACGGAGAGATAGTGACCGTGACGTTTGGTGGGTAGAGAAGCGCAAAGCCCCAGTGTTGCTGCGCCTGTGAAAGCGCTTCCAAGGAAGGGTGCTGGCTAGCAACAGCTTTCAGTGCTGGCACTTTTCATCTCTGAGCAATTGCTCGACGTTTGCAATTTCTCACCTGAGCTCTCTTCAGAGTGCGCGAGAGGATGAGCAGAAGATGAGGTGGCTAGAGAAGCCCAGAGCCCCAGTGTTCTTAGGCCTACAAAAGCGCTTCCAAGGAAGGGGGCTGGCTAGCAACAGCTTTCAGTGCTGGCACTTTTCCTCTCTGAGCAATTGCTCGACGTTTGCAATTTCTCAGCTCGTGTCTACGAGACGGAAAGAGAAGGACCGTGACGTTTGGTGGGTAGAGAAGCGCAAAGCCCCAGTGTTGCTGCGCCTGTGAAAGCGCTTCCAAGGAAGGGTGCTGGCTAGCAAGAGCTTTCAGTGCTGGCACTTTTCATCTCTGAGCAATTGCTCGACGTTTGCAATTTCTCACCTGAGCTCTCTTTAGAGTGCGCGAGAGGATGAGCAGAAGATTAGGTGGCTAGAGAAGCCCAGAGCCCCAGTGTTCTTAGGCCTACAAAAGCGCTTCCAAGGAAGGGTGCTGGCTAGCAACAGCTTTCAGTGCTGGCACTTTTCATCTCTGAGCAATTGCTCGACGTTTGCAATTTCTCACCTGAGCTCTCTTTAGAGTGAGCGAGAGGATGAGCAGAAGATGAGGTGGCTAGAGAAGCCCAGAGCCCCAGTGTGCTTAGGGCTACAAAAGCGCTTCCAAGGAAGGGTGCTGGCTAGCAAGAGCTTTCAGTGCTGGCACTTTTCATCTCTGAGCAATTGCTCGACGTTTGCAATTTCTCAGCTCGTGTCTACGAGACGGAAAGAGAAGGACCGTGACGTTTGGTGGCTAGAGAAGCGCAAAGCCCCAGTGTTACTGCGCCTGTGAAAGCGCTTCCAAGGAAGGGTGCTGGCTAGCAAGAGCTTTCAGTGCTGGCAGTTTTCATCTCTGAGCAATTGCTCGACGTTTGCAATTTCTCACCTGAGCTCTCTTTAGAGTGCGCGAGAGGATGAGCAGAAGATGAGGTGGCTAGAGAAGCCCAGAGCCCCAGTGTTCTTAGGCCTACAAAAGCGCTTCCAAGGAAGGGTGCTGGCTAGCAACAGCTTTCAGTGCTGGCACTTTTCCTCTCTGAGCAATTGCTCGACGTTTGCAATTTCTCAGCTCGTGTCTACCGACGGAAAGAGAATGACCGTGACGTTTGGTGGGTAGAGAAGCGCAAAGCCCCAGTGTTGCTGCACCTGTGAAAGCGCTTCCAAGGAAGGGTGCTGGCTAGCAAGAGCTTTCAGTGCTGGCACTTTTCATCTCTGAGCAATTGCTGGACGTTTGCAATTTCTCACCTGAGCTCTCTTTAGAGTGCGCGAGAGGATGAGCAGAAGATTAGGTGGCTAGAGAAGCCCAGAGCCCCAGTGTTCTTAGGCCTACAAAAGCGCTTCCAAGGAAGGGTGCTGGCTAGCAACAGCTTTCAGTGCTGGCACTTTTCATCTCTGAGCAATTGCTCGACGTTTGCAATTTCTCACCTGAGCTCTCTTTAGAGTGCGCGAGAGGATGAGCAGAAGATGAGGTGGCTAGAGAAGCCCAGAGCCCCAGTGTTCTTAGGCCTACAAAAGCGCTTCCAAGGAAGGGTGCTGGCTAGCAACAGCTTTCAGTGCTGGCACTTTTCATCTCTGAGCAATTGCTCGACGTTTGCAATTTCTCAGCTCGTGTCTACGAGACGGAAAGAGAAGGACCGTGACATATGGTGGCTACAGAAGCGCAAAGCCCCAGTGTTACTGCGCCTGTGAAAGCGCTTCCAAGGAAGGGTGCTGGCTAGCAACAGCTTTCAGTGCTGGCACTTTTCATCTCTGAGCAATTGCTGGACGTTTGCAATTTCTCACCTGAGCTCTCTTCAGAGTGCGCGAGAGGATGAGCAGAAGATGAGGTGGCTAGAGAAGCCCAAAGCCCCTGTGTTCTTAGGCCTACAAAAGCGCTTCCAAGGAAGGGTGCTGGCTAGCAACAGCTTTCAGTGCTGGCACTTTTCATCTCTGAGCAATTGCTCGACGTTTGCAATTTCTCAGCTCGTGTCTAGGAGACGGAAAGAGAAGGACAGTGACGTTTGGTGGCTAGAGAAGCGCAAAGCCCCAGTGTTGCTGCGCCTGTGAAAGCGCTTCCAAGGAAGGGTGCTGGCTAGCAAGAGCTTTCAGTGCTGGCACTTTTCATCTCTGAGCAATTGCTCGACGTTTGCAATTTCTCACCTGAGCTCTCTTTAGAGTGCGCGAGAGGATGAGCAGAAGATGAGGTGGCTAGAGAAGCCCAGAGCCCCACTGTTCTTAGGCCTACAAAAGCGCTTCCAAGGAAGGGTGCTGGCTAGCAACAGCTTTCAGTGCTGGCACTTTTCATCTCTGAGCAATTGCTGGACGTTTGCAATTTCTCACCTGAGCTCTCTTTAGAGTGCGCGAGAGGATGAGCAGAAGATGAGGTGGCTAGAGAAGCCCAGAGCCCCAGTGTTCTTAGGCCTACAAAAGCGCTTCCAAGGAAGGGTGCTGGCTAGCAACAGCTTTCAGTGCTGGCACTTTTCATCTCTGAGCAATTGCTCGACGTTTGCAATTTCTCACCTGAGCTCTCTTTAGAGTGAGCGAGAGGATGAGCAGAAGATTAGGTGGCTAGAGAAGCCCAGAGCCCCAGTGTGCTTAGGGCTACAAAAGCGCTTCCAAGGAAGGGTGCTGGCTAGCAACAGCTTTCAGTGCTGGCACTTTTCATCTCTGAGCAATTGCTCGACGTTTGCAATTTCTCAGCTCGTGTCTACGAGACGGAAAGAGAATGACAGTGACTTTTGGTGGGTAGAGAAGTGCAAAGCCCCAGTGTTACTGTGCCTGTGAAAGCGCTTCCAAGGAAGGGTGCTGGCTAGCAAGAGCTTTCAGTGCTGGCACTTTTCATCTCTGAGCAATTGCTCGACGTTTGCAATTTCTCACCTGAGCTCTCTTTAGAGTGCGCGAGAGGATGAGCAGAAGATGAGGTGGCTAGAGAAGCCCAGAGCCCCAGTGTTCTTAGGCCTACAAAAGCGCTTCCAAGGAAGGGTGCTGGCTAGCAACAGCTTTCAGTGCTGGCACTTTTCCTCTCTGAGCAATTGCTCGACGTTTGCAATTTCTCAGCTCGTGTCTACGAGACGGAAAGAGAAGGACCGTGACGTTTGGTGGCTAGAGAAGCGCAAAGCCCCAGTGTTACAGCGCCTGTGAAAGCGCTTCCAAGGAAGGGTGCTGGCTAGCAACAGCTTTCAGTGCTGGCACTTTTCATCTCTGGGCAATTGCTCGACGTTTGCAATTTCTCACCTGAGCTCTCTTTAGAGTGCGCGAGAGGATGAGCAGAAGATGAGGTGGCTAGAGAAGCCCAGAGCCCCACTGTTCTTAGGCCTACAAAAGCGCTTCCAAGGAAGGGTGCTGGCTAGCAAGAGCTTTCAGTGCTGGCACTTTTCATCTCTGAGCAATTGCTCGACGTTTGCAATTTCTCAGCTCGTGTCTACGAGACGGAGAGATAGTGACCGTGACGTTTGGTGGGTAGAGAAGCGCAAAGCCCCAGTGTTGCTGCGCCTGTGAAAGCGCTTCCAAGGAAGGGTGCTGGCTAGCAACAGCTTTCAGTGCTGGCACTTTTCATCTCTGAGCAATTGCTCGACGTTTGCAATTTCTCCCCTGAGCTCTCTTTAGAGTGCGCGAGAGGATGAGCAGAAGATGAGGTGGCTAGAGAAGCCCAGAGCCCCAGTGTTCTTAGGCCTACAAAAGCGCTTCCAAGGAAGGGTGCTGGCTAGCAACAGCTTTCAGTGCTGGCACTTTTCCTCTCTGAGCAATTGCTCGACGTTTGCAATTTCTCAGCTCGTGTCTAGGAGACAGAAAGAGAAGGACCGTGACGTTTGGTGGGTAGAGAAGCGCAAAGCCCCAGTGTTGCTGCGCCTGTGAAAGCGCTTCCAAGGAAGGGTGCTGGCTAGCAAGAGCTTTCAGTGCTGGCACTTTTCATCTCTGAGCAATTGCTCGACGTTTGCAATTTCTCACCTGAGCTCTCTTTAGAGTGCGCGAGAGGATGAGCAGAAGATGAGGTGGCTAGAGAAGCCCAGAGCCCCAGTGTTCTTAGGCCTACAAAAGCGCTTCCAAGGAAGGGTGCTGGCTAGCAACAGCTTTCAGTGCTGGCACTTTTCATCTCTGAGCAATTGCTCGACGTTTGCAATTTCTCACCTGAGCTCTCTTTAGAGTGAGCGAGAGGATGAGCAGAAGATGAGGTGGCTAGAGAAGCCCAGAGCCCCAGTGTGCTTAGGGCTACAAAAGCGCTTCCAAGGAAGGGTGCTGGCTAGCAACAGCTTTCAGTGCTGGCACTTTTCATCTCTGAGCAATTGCTCGACGTTTGCAATTTCTCAGCTCGTGTCTAGGAGACGGAAAGAGAAGGACCGTGACGTTTGGTGGCTAGAGAAGCGCAAAGCCCCAGTGTTACTGCGCCTGTGAAAGCGCTTCCAAGGAAGGGTGCTGGCTAGCAAGAGCTTTCAGTGCTGGCACTTTTCATCTCTGAGCAATTGCTCGACGTTTGCAATTTCTCACCTGAGCTCTCTTTAGAGTGCGCGAGAGGATGAGCAGAAGATGAGGTGGCTAGAGAAGCCCAGAGCCCCAGTGTTCTTAGGCCTACAAAAGCGCTTCCAAGGAAGGGTGCTGGCTAGCAACAGCTTTCAGTGCTGGCACTTTTCATCTCTGAGCAATTGCTGGACGTTTGCAATTTCTCACCTGAGCTCTCTTTAGAGTGCGCGAGAGGATGAGCAGAAGATGAGGTGGCTAGAGAAGCCCAGAGCCCCAGTGTTCTTAGGCCTACAAAAGCGCTTCCAAGGAAGGGTGCTGGCTAGCAACAGCTTTCAGTGCTGGCACTTTTCATCTCTGAGCAATTGCTCGACGTTTGCAATTTCTCACCTGAGCTCTCTTTAGAGTGAGCGAGAGGATGAGCAGAAGATTAGGTGGCTAGAGAAGCCCAGAGCCCCAGTGTGCTTAGGGCTACAAAAGCGCTTCCAAGGAAGGGTGCTGGCTAGCAACAGCTTTCAGTGCTGGCACTTTTCATCTCTGAGCAATTGCTCGACGTTTGCAATTTCTCAGCTCGTGTCTACGAGACGGAAAGAGAATGACAGTGACTTTTGGTGGGTAGAGAAGTGCAAAGCCCCAGTGTTACTGTGCCTGTGAAAGCGCTTCCAAGGAAGGGTGCTGGCTAGCAAGAGCTTTCAGTGCTGGCACTTTTCATCTCTGAGCAATTGCTCGACGTTTGCAATTTCTCACCTGAGCTCTCTTTAGAGTGCGCGAGAGGATGAGCAGAAGATGAGGTGGCTAGAGAAGCCCAGAGCCCCAGTGTTCTTAGGCCTACAAAAGCGCTTCCAAGGAAGGGTGCTGGCTAGCAACAGCTTTCAGTGCTGGCACTTTTCCTCTCTGAGCAATTGCTTGACGTTTGCAATTTCTCAGCTCGTGTCTACGAGACGGAAAGAGAAGGACCGTGACATTTGGTGGCTAGAGAAGCGCAAAGCCCCAGTGTTACAGCGCCTGTGAAAGCGCTTCCAAGGAAGGGTGCTGGCTAGCAACAGCTTTCAGTGCTGGCACTTTTCATCTCTGGGCAATTGCTCGACGTTTGCAATTTCTCACCTGAGCTCTCTTTAGAGTGCGCGAGAGGATGAGCAGAAGATGAGGTGGCTAGAGAAGCCCAGAGCCCCACTGTTCTTAGGCCTACAAAAGCGCTTCCAAGGAAGGGTGCTGGCTAGCAAGAGCTTTCAGTGCTGGCACTTTTCATCTCTGAGCAATTGCTCGACGTTTGCAATTTCTCAGCTCGTGTCTACGAGACGGAGAGATAGTGACCGTGACGTTTGGTGGGTAGAGAAGCGCAAAGCCCCAGTGTTGCTGCGCCTGTGAAAGCGCTTCCAAGGAAGGGTGCTGGCTAGCAACAGCTTTCAGTGCTGGCACTTTTCATCTCTGAGCAATTGCTCGACGTTTGCAATTTCTCACCTGAGCTCTCTTTAGAGTGCGCGAGAGGATGAGCAGAAGATGAGGTGGCTAGAGAAGCCCAGAGCCCCAGTGTTCTTAGGCCTACAAAAGCGCTTCCAAGGAAGGGTGCTGGCTAGCAACAGCTTTCAGTGCTGGCACTTTTCCTCTCTGAGCAATTGCTCGACGTTTGCAATTTCTCAGCTCGTGTCTAGGAGACAGAAAGAGAAGGACCGTGACGTTTGGTGGCTAGAGAAGCGCAAAGCCCCAGTGTTGCTGCGCCTGTGAAAGCGCTTCCAAGGAAGGGTGCTGGCTAGCAACAGCTTTCAGTGCTGGCACTTTTCATCTCTGAGCAATTGCTCGACGTTTGCAATTTCTCCCCTGAGCTCTCTTTAGAGTGCGCGAGAGGATGAGCAGAAGATGAGGTGGCTAGAGAAGCCCAGAGCCCCAGTGTTCTTAGGCCTACAAAAGCGCTTCCAAGGAAGGGTGCTGGCTAGCAACAGCTTTCAGTGCTGGCACTTTTCATCTCTGAGCAATTGCTCGACGTTTGCAATTTCTCACCTGAGCTCTCTTTAGAGTGAGCGAGAGGATGAGCAGAAGATGAGGTGGCTAGAGAAGCCCAGAGCCCCAGTGTGCTTAGGGCTACAAAAGCGCTTCCAAGGAAGGGTGCTGGCTAGCAACAGCTTTCAGTGCTGGCACTTTTCATCTCTGAGCAATTGCTCGACGTTTGCAATTTCTCAGCTCGTGTCTACGAGACGGAAAGAGAAGGACCGTGACCTTTGGTGGCTAGAGAAGCGCAAAGCCCCAGTGTTACTGCGCCTGTGAAAGCGCTTCCAAGGAAGGGTGCTGGCTAGCAAGAGCTTTCAGTGCTGGCACTTTTCATCTCTGAGCAATTGCTCGACGTTTGCAATTTCTCACCTGAGCTCTCTTTAGAGTGCGCGAGAGGATGAGCAGAAGATGAGGTGGCTAGAGAAGCCCAGAGCCCCAGTGTTCTTAGGCCTACAAAAGCGCTTCCAAGGAAGGGGGCTGGCTAGCAACAGCTTTCAGTGCTGGCACTTTTCCTCTCTGAGCAATTGCTCGACGTTTGCAATTTCTCAGCTCGTGTCTACCGACGGAAAGAGAATGACCGTGACGTTTGGTGGGTAGAGAAGCGCAAAGCCCCAGTGTTGCTGCACCTGTGAAAGCGCTTCCAAGGAAGGGTGCTGGCTAGCAACAGCTTTCAGTGCTGGCACTTTTCATCTCTGAGCAATTGCTGGACGTTTGCAATTTCTCACCTGAGCTCTCTTTAGAGTGCGCGAGAGGATGAGCAGAAGATTAGGTGGCTAGAGAAGCCCAGAGCCCCAGTGTTCTTAGGCCTACAAAAGCGCTTCCAAGGAAGGGTGCTGGCTAGCAACAGCTTTCAGTGCTGGCACTTTTCATCTCTGAGCAATTGCTCGACGTTTGCAATTTCTCACCTGAGCTCTCTTTAGAGTGCGCGAGAGGATGAGCAGAAGATGAGGTGGCTAGAGAAGCCCAGAGCCCCAGTGTTCTTAGGCCTACAAAAGCGCTTCCAAGGAAGGGTGCTGGCTAGCAACAGCTTTCAGTGCTGGCACTTTTCATCTCTGAGCAATTGCTCGACGTTTGCAATTTCTCAGCTCGTGTCTACGAGACGGAAGGAGAAGGACCGTGACATATGGTGGCTACAGAAGCGCAAAGCCCCAGTGTTACTGCGCCTGTGAAAGCGCTTCCAAGGAAGGGTGCTGGCTAGCAACAGCTTTCAGTGCTGGCACTTTTCATCTCTGAGCAATTGCTCGACGTTTGCAATTTCTCACCTGAGCTCTCTTCAGAGTGCGCGAGAGGATGAGCAGAAGATGAGTTGGCTAGAGAAGCCCAGAGCCCCAGTGTTCTTAGGCCTACAAAAGCGCTTCCAAGGAAGGGGGCTGGCTAGCAACAGCTTTCAGTGCTGGCACTTTTCATCTCTGAGCAATTGCTCGACGTTTGCAATTTCTCAGCTCGTGTCTACGAGACGGAAAGAGAAGGACCGTGACGTTTGGTGGCTAGAGAAGCGCAAAGCCCCAGTGTTGCTGCGCCTGTGAAAGCGCTTCCAAGGAAGGGTGCTGGCTAGCAACAGCTTTCAGTGCTGGCACTTTTCATCTCTGAGCAATTGCTCGACGTTTGCAATTTCTCCCCTGAGCTCTCTTTAGAGTGCGCGAGAGGATGAGCAGAAGATGAGGTGGCTAGAGAAGCCCAGAGCCCCAGTGTTCTTAGGCCTACAAAAGCGCTTCCAAGGAAGGGTGCTGGCTAGCAACAGCTTTCAGTGCTGGCACTTTTCCTCTCTGAGCAATTGCTCGACGTTTGCAATTTCTCAGCTCGTGTCTACGAGACGGAAAGAGAAGGACCGTGACGTTTGGTGGCTAGAGAAGCGCAAAGCCCCAGTGTTACAGCGCCTGTGAAAGCGCTTCCAAGGAAGGGTGCTGGCCAGCAACAGCTTTCAGTGCTGGCACTTTTCATCTCTGGGCAATTGCTCGACGTTTGCAATTTCTCACCTGAGCTCTCTTTAGAGTGCGCGAGAGGATGAGCAGAAGATGAGGTGGCTAGAGAAGCCCAGAGCCCCACTGTTCTTAGGCCTACAAAAGCGCTTCCAAGGAAGGGTGCTGGCTAGCAACAGCTTTCAGTGCTGGCACTTTTCATCTCTGAGCAATTGCTCGACGTTTGCAATTTCTCACCTGAGCTCTCTTTAGAGTGCGCGAGAGGATGAGCAGAAGATGAGGTGGCTAGAGAAGCCCAGAGCCCCAGTCTTCTTAGGCCTACAAAAGCGCTTCCAAGGAAGGGTGCTGGCTAGCAAGAGCTTTCAGTGCTGGCACTTTTCATCTCTGAGCAATTGCTCGACGTTTGCAATTTCTCAGCTCGTGTCTACGAGACGGAGAGATAGTGACCGTGACGTTTGGTGGGTAGAGAAGCGCAAAGCCCCAGTGTTGCTGCGCCTGTGAAAGCGCTTCCAAGGAAGGGTGCTGGCTAGCAACAGCTTTCAGTGCTGGCACTTTTCATCTCTGAGCAATTGCTCGACGTTTGCAATTTCTCCCCTGAGCTCTCTTTAGAGTGCGCGAGAGGATGAGCAGAAGATGAGGTGGCTAGAGAAGCCCAGAGCCCCAGTGTTCTTAGGCCTACAAAAGCGCTTCCAAGGAAGGGTGCTGGCTAGCAACAGCTTTCAGTGCTGGCACTTTTCATCTCTGAGCAATTGCTCGACGTTTGCAATTTCTCAGCTCGTGTCTACGAGACGGAAAGAGAAGGACCGTGACATTTGGTGGCTACAGAAGCGCAAAGCCCCAGTGTTACTGCGCCTGTGAAAGCGCTTCCAAGGAAGGGTGCTGGCTAGCAAGAGCTTTCAGTGCTGGCACTTTTCATCTCTGAGCAATTGCTGGACGTTTGCAATTTCTCACCTGAGCTCTCTTCAGAGTGCGCGAGAGGATGAGCAGAAGATGAGGTGGCTAGAGAAGCCCAGAGCCCCAGTGTTCTTAGGCCTACAAAAGCGCTTCCAAGGAAGGGTGCTGGCTAGCAACAGCTTTCAGTGCTGGCACTTTTCATCTCTGAGCAATTGCTCGACGTTTGCAATTTCTCAGCTCGTGTCTACGAGACGGAAAGAGAAGGACCGTGACGTTTGGTGGCTAGAGAAGCGCAAAGCCCCAGTGTTGCTGCGCCTGTGAAAGCGCTTCCAAGGAAGGGTGCTGGCTAGCAACAGCTTTCAGTGCTGGCACTTTTCTTCTCTGAGCATTTGCTCGACGTTTGCAATTTCTCACCTGAGCTCTCTTTAGAGTGCGCGAGAGGATGAGCAGAAGATTAGGTGGCTAGAGAAGCCCAGAGCCCCAGTGTTCTTAGGCCTACAAAAGCGCTTCCAAGGAAGGGTGCTGGCTAGCAACAGCTTTCAGTGCTGGCACTTTTCATCTCTGAGCAATTGATCGACGTTTGCAATTTCTCAGCTCGTGTCTACGAGACGGAAAGAGAAGGACCGTGACCTTTGGTGGCTAGAGAAGCGCAAAGCCCCAGTGTTGCTGCGCCTGTGAAAGCGCTTCCAAGGAAGGGTGCTGGCTAGCAACAGCTTTCAGTGCTGGCACTTTTCATCTCTGAGCAATTGCTCGACGTTTGCAATTTCTCACCTGAGCTCTCTTTAGAGTGCGCGAGAGGATGAGCAGAAGATGAGGTGGCTAGAGAAGCCCAGAGCCCCAGTGTTCTTAGGCCTACAAAAGCGCTTCCAAGGAAGGGTGCTGGCTAGCAACAGCTTTCAGTGCTGGCACTTTTCATCTCTGAGCAATTGCTCGACGTTTGCAATTTCTCACCTGAGCTCTCTTTAGAGTGCGCGAGAGGATGAGCAGAAGATGAGGTGGCTAGAGAAGCCCAGAGCCCCAGTGTTCTTAGGCCTACAAAAGCGCTTCCAAGGAAGGGTGCTGGCTAGCAACAGCTTTCAGTGCTGGCACTTTTCATCTCTGAGCAATTGCTCGACGTTTGCAATTTCTCAGCTCGTGTCTACGAGACGGAAAGAGAAGGACCGTGACATATGGTGGCTAGAGAAGCACAAAGCCCCAGTGTTGCTGCGCCTGTGAAAGCGCTTCCAAGGAAGGGTGCTGGCTAGCAACAGCTTTCAGTGCTGGCACTTTTCATCTCTGAGCAATTGCTCGACGTTTGCAATTTCTCACCTGAGCTCTCTTTAGAGTGCGCGAGAGGATGAGCAGAAGATGAGGTGGCTAAAGAAGCCCAGAGCCCCAGTGTTCTTAGGCCTACAAAAGCGCTTCCAAGGAAGGGTGCTGGCTAGCAAGAGCTTTCAGTGCTGGCACTTTTCATCTCTGAGCAATTGCTCGACGTTTGCAATTTCTCCCCTGAGCTCTCTTTAGAGTGAGCGAGAGGATGAGCAGAAGATTAGGTGGCTAGAGAAGCCCAGAGCCCCAGTGTGCTTAGGGCTACAAAAGCGCTTCCAAGGAAGGGTGCTGGCTAGCAACAGCTTTCAGTGCTGGCACTTTTCATCTCTGAGCAATTGCTCGACGTTTGCAATTTCTCAGCTCGTGTCTAGGAGACGGAAAGAGAAGGACCGTGACTTTTGGTGGGTAGAGAAGCGCAAAGCCCCAGTGTTACTGTGCCTGTGAAAGCGCTTCCAAGGAAGGGTGCTGGCTAGCAAGCGCTTTCAGTGCTGGCACTTTTCATCTCTGAGCAATTGCTCGACGTTTGCAATTTCTCACCTGAGCTCTCTTTAGAGTGCGCGAGAGGATGAGCAGAAGATGAGGTGGCTAGAGAAGCCCAGAGCCCCAGTGT
Source organism: Sarcoramphus papa (assembly GCA_037962945.1). NCBI lineage: Eukaryota > Metazoa > Chordata > Aves > Accipitriformes > Cathartidae > Sarcoramphus > Sarcoramphus papa. Next base: position 3,115,468 of record JBBMRM010000084.1, on the reverse strand, counting down.
TCTTAGGCCTACAAAAGCGCTTCCAAGGAAGGGTGCTGGCTAGCAACAGCTTTCAGTGCTGGCACTTTTCATCTCTGAGCAATTGCTCGACGTTTGCAATTTCTCAGCTCGTGTCTACGAGACGGAAAGAGAAGGACCGTGACGTTTGGTGGCTAGAGAAGCGCAAAGCCCCAGTGTTGCTGCACCTGTGAAAGCGCTTCCAAGGAAGGGTGCTGGCTAGCAACAGCTTTCAGTGCTGGCACTTTTCATCTCTGAGCAATTGCTCGACGTTTGCAATTTCTCACCTGAGCTCTCTTTAGAGTGCGCGAGAGGATGAGCAGAAGATGAGGTGGCTAGAGAAGCCCAGAGCCCCAGTGTTCTTAGGCCTACAAAAGCGCTTCCAAGGAAGGGTGCTGGCTAGCAACAGCTTTCAGTGCTGGCACTTTTCCTCTCTGAGCAATTGCTCGACGTTTGCAATTTCTCAGCTCGTGTCTACGAGACGGAAAGAGAAGGACCGTGACGTTTGGTGGCTAGAGAAGCGCAAAGCCCCAGTGTTACAGCGCCTGTGAAAGCGCTTCCAAGGAAGGGTGCTGGCTAGCAACAGCTTTCAGTGCTGGCACTTTTCATCTCTGAGCAATTGCTCGACGTTTGCAATTTCTCACCTGAGCTCTCTTTAGAGTGCGTGAGAGGATGAGCAGAAGATGAGGTGGCTAGAGAAGCCCAGAGCCCCAGTGTGCTTAGGCCTACAAAAGCGCTTCCAAGGAAGGGTGCTGGCTAGCAAGAGCTTTCAGTGCTGGCACTTTTCCTCTCTGAACAATTGCTCGACGTTTGCAATTTCTCAGCTCGTGTCTACGAGACGGAAAGAGAAGGACCGTGACTTTTGGTGGCTAGAGAAGCGCAAAGCCCCAGTGTTGCTGCGCCTGTGAAAGCGCTTCCAAGGAAGGGTGCTGGCTAGCAACAGCTTTCAGTGGTGGCACTTTTCATCTCTGAGCAATTGCTGGACGTTTGCAATTTCTCACCTGAGCTCTCTTTAGAGTGCGCGAGAGGATGAGCAGAAGATGAGGTGGCTAGAGAAGCCCAGAGCCCCAGTGTTCTTAGGCCTACAAAAGCGCTTCCAAGGAAGGGTGCTGGCTAGCAACAGCTTTCAGTGCTGGCACTTTTCATCTCTGAGCAATTGCTCGACGTTTGCAATTTCTCACCTGAGCTCTCTTTAGAGTGCGCGAGAGGATGAGCAGAAGATTAGGTGGCTAGAGAAGCCCAGAGCCCCAGTGTTCTTAGGCCTACAAAAGCGCTTCCAAGGAAGGGGGCTGGCTAGCAACAGCTTTCAGTGCTGGCACTTTTCCTCTCTGAGCAATTGATCGACGTTTGCAATTTCTCAGCTCGTGTCTACGAGACGGAAAGAGAAGGACCGTGACGTTTGGTGGCTAGAGAAGCGCAAAGCCCCAGTGTTGCTGCGCCTGTGAAAGCGCTTCCAAGGAAGGGTGCTGGCTAGCAACAGCTTTCAGTGCTGGCACTTTTCATCTCTGAGCAATTGCTGGACGTTTGCAATTTCTCACCTGAGCTCTCTTTAGAGTGCGCGAGAGGATGAGCAGAAGATGAGGTGGCTAGAGAAGCCCAGAGCCCCAGTGTTCTTAGGGCTACAAAAGCGCTTCCAAGGAAGGGTGCTGGCTAGCAACAGCTTTCAGTGCTGGCACTTTTCATCTCTGAGCAATTGCTGGACGTTTGCAATTTCTCACCTGAGCTCTCTTTAGAGTGCGCGAGAGGATGAGCAGAAGATGAGGTGGCTAGAGAAGCCCAGAGCCCCAGTGTTCTTAGGCCTACAAAAGCGCTTCCAAGGAAGGGTGCTGGCTAGCAACAGCTTTCAGTGCTGGCACTTTTCATCTCCGAGCAATTGCTCGACGTTTGCAATTTCTCAGCTCGTGTCTACGAGACGGAAAGAGAATGACAGTGACGTTTGGTGGGTAGAGAAGCGCAAAGCCCCAGTGTTACTGCGCCTGTGAAAGCGCTTCCAAGGAAGGGTGCTGGCTAGCAACAGCTTTCAGTGCTGGCACTTTTCATCTCTGAGCAATTGCTCGACGTTTGCAATTTCTCCCCTGAGCTCTCCTTAGAGTGCGTGAGAGGATGAGCAGAAGATGAGGTGGCTAGAGAAGCCCAGAGCCCCAGTGTGCTTAGGCCTACAAAAGCGCTTCCAAGGAAGGGTGCTGGCTAGCAACAGCTTTCAGTGCTGGCACTTTTCATCTCTGAGCAATTGCTCGACGTTTGCAATTTCTCAGCTCGTGTCTACGAGACGGAAAGAGAATGACCGTGACGTTTGGTAGCTAGAGAAGCGCAAAGCCCCAGTGTTGCTGCGCCTGTGAAAGCGCTTCCAAGGAAGGGTGCTGGCTAGCAACAGCTTTCAGTGGTGGCACTTTTCATCTCTGGGCAATTGCTGGACGTTTGCAATTTCTCACCTGAGCTCTCTTTAGAGTGCGCGAGAGGATGAGCAGAAGATTAGGTGGCTAGAGAAGCCCAGAGCCCCAGTCTTCTTAGGCCTACAAAAGCGCTTCCAAGGAAGGGTGCTGGCTAGCAACAGCTTCCAGTGCTGGCACTTTTCATCTCTGAGCAATTGCTGGACGTTTGCAATTTCTCACCTGAGCTCTCTTTAGAGTGCTGGAGAGGACGAGCAGAAGATGAGGTGGCTAGAGAAGCCCAGAGCCCCAGTGTTCTTAGGCCTACAAAAGCGCTTCCAAGGAAGGGTGCTGGCTAGCAAGAGCTTTCAGTGCTGGCACTTTTCAGCTCTGAGCAATTGCTCGACGTTTGCAATTTCTCAGCTCGTGTCTACGAGACGGAAAGAGAATGACAGTGACGTTTGGTGGCTAGAGAAGCGCAAAGCCCCAGTGTTACTGCGCCTGTGAAAGCGCTTCCAAGGAAGGGTGCTGGCTAGCAACAGCTTTCAGTGCTGGCACTTTTCATCTCTGAGCAATTGCTCGACGTTTGCAATTTCTCACCTGAGCTCTCTTTAGAGTGCGTGAGAGGATGAGCAGAAGATGAGGTGGCTAGAGAAGCCCAGAGCCCCAGTGTTCTTAGGCCTACAAAAGCGCTTCCAAGGAAGGGTGCTGGCTAGCAACAGCTTTCAGTGCTGGCACTTTTCATCTCTGAGCAATTGCTCGACGTTTGCAATTTCTCAGCTCGTGTCTACGAGACGGAAAGAGAATGACAGTGACGTTTGGTAGCTAGAGAAGCGCAAAGCCCCAGTGTTGCTGCGCCTGTGAAAGCGCTTCCAAGGAAGGGTGCTGGCTAGCAACAGCTTTCAGTGGTGGCACTTTTCATCTCTGGGCAATTGCTGGACGTTTGCAATTTCTCACCTGAGCTCTCTTTAGAGTGCGCGAGAGGATGAGCAGAAGATGAGGTGGCTAGAGAAGCCCAGAGCCCCAGTGTTCTTAGGCCTACAAAAGCGCTTCCAAGGAAGGGTGCTGGCTAGCAACAGCTTCCAGTGCTGGCACTTTTCATCTCTGAGCAATTGCTCGACGTTTGCAATTTCTCACCTGAGCTCTCTTTAGAGTGCTGGAGAGGACGAGCAGAAGATTAGGTGGCTAGAGAAGCCCAGAGCCCCAGTGTTCTTAGGCCTACAAAAGCGCTTCCAAGGAAGGGTGCTGGCTAGCAACAGCTTTCAGTGCTGGCACTTTTCATCTCTGAGCAATTGCTCGACGTTTGCAATTTCTCAGCTCGTGTCTACGAGACGGAAAGAGAAGGACCGTGACGTTTGGTGGGTAGAGAAGCGCAAAGCCCCAGTGTTGCTGCGCCTGTGAAAGCGCTTCCAAGGAAGGGTGCTGGCTAGCAAGAGCTTTCAGTGCTGGCACTTTTCATCTCTGAGCAATTGCTCGACGTTTGCAATTTCTCCCCTGAGCTCTCTTTAGAGTGCGCGAGAGGATGAGCAGAAGATTAGGTGGCTAGAGAAGCCCAGAGCCCCAGTGTTCTTAGGCCTACAAAAGCGCTTCCAAGGAAGGGTGCTGGCTAGCAACAGCTTTCAGTGCTGGCACTTTTCATCTCTGAGCAATTGCTCGACGTTTGCAATTTCTCACCTGAGCTCTCTTTAGAGTGCGCGAGAGGATGAGCAGAAGATTAGGTGGCTAAAGAAGCCCAGAGCCCCAGTGTTCTTAGGCCTACAAAAGCGCTTCCAAGGAAGGGTGCTGGCTAGCAACAGCTTCCAGTGCTGGCACTTTTCATCTCTGAGCAATTGCTCGACGTTTGCAATTTCTCACCTGAGCTCTCTTTAGAGTGCGCGAGAGGATGAGCAGAAGATGAGGTGGCTAGAGAAGCCCAGAGCCCCAGTGTTCTTAGGCCTACAAAAGCGCTTCCAAGGAAGGGTGCTGGCTAGCAACAGCTTTCAGTGCTGGCACTTTTCATCTCTGAGCAATTGCTCGACGTTTGCAATTTCTCAGCTCGTGTCTACGAGACGGAAAGAGAAGGACCGTGACGTTTGGTGGGTAGAGAAGCGCAAAGCCCCAGTGTTACTGCGCCTGTGAAAGCGCTTCCAAGGAAGGGTGCTGGCTAGCAAGAGCTTTCAGTGCTGGCACTTTTCATCTCTGAGCAATTGCTCGACGTTTGCAATTTCTCCCCTGAGCTCTCTTCAGAGTGCGCGAGAGGATGAGCAGAAGATGAGGTGGCTAAAGAAGCCCAGAGCCCCAGTGTTCTTAGGGCTACAAAAGCGCTTCCAAGGAAGGGTGCTGGCTAGCAACAGCTTTCAGTGCTGGCACTTTTCATCTCTGAGCAATTGCTCGACGTTTGCAATTTCTCAGCTCGTGTCTACGAGACGGAAAGAGAAGGACCGTGACGTTTGGTGGGTAGAGAAGCGCAAAGCCCCAGTGTTGCTGCGCCTGTGAAAGCGCTTCCAAGGAAGGGTGCTGGCTAGCAACAGCTTTCAGTGGTGGCACTTTTCATCTCTGAGCAATTGCTGGACGTTTGCAATTTCTCACCTGAGCTCTCTTTAGAGTGCGCGAGAGGATGAGCAGAAGATGAGGTGGGTAGAGAAGCCCAGAGCCCCAGTGTTCTTAGGCCTACAGAAGCGCTTCCAAGGAAGGGTGCTGGCTAGCAACAGCTTTCAGTGCTGGCACTTTTCATCTCTGAGCAATTGCTCGACGTTTGCAATTTCTCACCTGAGCTCTCTTCAGAGTGCGCGAGAGGATGAGCAGAAGATGAGGTGGCTAAAGAAGCCCAGAGCCCCAGTGTGCTTAGGCCTACAAAAGCGCTTCCAAGGAAGGGTGCTGGCTAGCAACAGCTTTCAGTGCTGGCACTTTTCATCTCTGAGCAATTGATCGACGTTTGCAATTTCTCAGCTCGTGTCTACGAGACGGAAAGAGAATGACCGTGACGTTTGGTAGCTAGAGAAGCGCAAAGCCCCAGTGTTGCTGCGCCTGTGAAAGCGCTTCCAAGGAAGGGTGCTGGCTAGCAACAGCTTTCAGTGCTGGCACTTTTCATCTCTGAGCAATTGCTGGACGTTTGCAATTTCTCACCTGAGCTCTCTTTAGAGTGCGCGAGAGGATGAGCAGAAAATGAGGTGGCTAGAGAAGCCCAGAGCCCCAGTCTTCTTAGGCCTACAAAAGCGCTTCCAAGGAAGGGTGCTGGCTAGCAACAGCTTCCAGTGCTGGCACTTTTCATCTCTGAGCAATTGCTCGACGTTTGCAATTTCTCACCTGAGCTCTCTTTAGAGTGCGCGAGAGGACGAGCAGAAGATGAGGTAGCTAAAGAAGCCCAGAGCCCCAGTGTTCTTAGGCCTACAAAAGCGCTTCCAAGGAAGGGTGCTGGCTAGCAACAGCTTTCAGTGCTGGCACTTTTCATCTCTGAGCAATTGCTCGACGTTTGCAATTTCTCAGCTCGTGTCTACGAGAAGGAAAGAGAATGACAGTGACGTTTGGTGGGTAGAGAAGCGCAAAGCCCCAGTGTTACTGCGCCTGTGAAAGCGCTTCCAAGGAAGGGTGCTGGCTAGCAACAGCTTTCAGTGCTGGCACTTTTCATCTCTGAGCAATTGCTCGACGTTTGCAATTTCTCCCCTGAGCTCTCTTTAGAGTGCGCGAGAGGATGAGCAGAAGATTAGGTGGCTAGAGAAGCCCAGAGCCCCAGTCTTCTTAGGCCTACAAAAGCGCTTCCAAGGAAGGGTGCTGGCTAGCAACAGCTTTCAGTGCTGGCACTTTTCATCTCTGAGCAATTGCTCGACGTTTGCAATTTCTCACCTGAGCTCTCTTCAGAGTGCGCGAGAGGAAGAGCAGAAGATGAGGTGGCTAGAGAAGCCCAGAGCCCCAGTGTTCTTAGGCCTACAAAAGCTTTTCCAAGGAAGGGTGCTGGCTAGCAACAGCTTTCAGTGCTGGCACTTTTCATCTCTGAGCAATTGCTCGACGTTTGCAATTTCTCAGCTCGTGTCTACGAGACGGAAAGAGAAGGACCGTGACGTTTGGTGGCTAGAGAAGCGCAAAGCCCCAGTGTTACTGCGCCTGTGAAAGCGCTTCCAAGGAAGGGTGCTGGCTAGCAAGAGCTTTCAGTGCTGGCACTTTTCATCTCTGAGCAATTGCTCGACGTTTGCAATTTCTCACCTGAGCTCTCTTTAGAGTGCGCGAGAGGATGAGCAGAAGATGAGGTGGCTAGAGAAGCCCAGAGCCCCAGTGTGCTTAGGGCTACAAAAGCGCTTCCAAGGAAGGGTGCTGGCTAGCAACAGCTTTCAGTGCTGGCACTTTTCCTCTCTGAGCAATTGCTCGACGTTTGCAATTTCTCCCCTGAGCTCCATTTAGAGTGCGCGAGAGGATGAGCAGAAGATTAGGTGGCTAGAGAAGCCCAGAGCCCCAGTGTGCTTAGGCCTACAAAAGCGCTTCCAAGGAAGGGTGCTGGCTAGCAACAGCTTTCAGTGCTGGCACTTTTCATCTCTGAGCAATTGCTCGACGTTTGCAATTTCTCAGCTCGTGTCTACGAGACGGAAAGAGAAGGACCGTGACGTTTGGTGGCTAGAGAAGCGCAAAGCCACAGTGTTACAGCGCCTGTGAAAGCGCTTCCAAGGAAGGGTGCTGGCTAGCAACAGCTTTCAGTGGTGGCATTTTTCATCTCTGGGCAATTGCTCGACGTTTGCAATTTCTCACCTGAGCTCTCTTTAGAGTGCGCGAGAGGATGAGCAGAAGATGAGGTGGCTAGAGAAGCCCATAGCCCCAGTGTTCTTAGGCCTACAAAAGCGCTTCCAAGGAAGGGTGCTGGCTAGCAACAGCTTTCAGTGCTGGCACTTGTCATCTCTGAGCAATTGCTCGACGTTTGCAATTTCTCACCTGAGCTCTCTTTAGAGTGCGCGAGAGGATGAGCAGAAGATGAGGTGGCTAGAGAAGCCCAGAGCCCCCAGTGTTCTTAGGCCTACAAAAGCGCTTCCAAGGAAGGGTGCTGGCTAGCAACAGCTTTCAGTGCTGGCACTTTTCATCTCTGAGCAATTGCTCGACGTTTGCAATTTCTCAGCTCGTGTCTACGAGACGGAGAGATAGTGACCGTGACGTTTGGTGGGTAGAGAAGCACAAAGCCCCAGTGTTACTGCGCCTGTGAAAGCGCTTCCAAGGAAGGGTGCTGGCTAGCAAGAGCTTTCAGTGCTGGCACTTTTCATCTCTGAGCAATTGCTCGACGTTTGCAATTTCTCCCCTGAGCTCTCTTCAGAGTGCGCGAGAGGATGAGCAGAAGATGAGGTGGCTAGAGAAGCCCAGAGCCCCAGTGTTCTTAGGCCTACAAAAGCGCTTCCAAGGAAGGGTGCTGGCTAGCAACAGCTTTCAGTGCTGGCACTTTTCATCTCTGAGCAATTGCTCGACGTTTGCAATTTCTCACCTGAGCTCTCTTTAGAGTGCGCGAGAGGATGAGCAGAAGATGAGGTGGCTAGAGAAGCCCAGAGCCCCAGTGTGCTTAGGGCTACAAAAGCGCTTCCAAGGAAGGGTGCTGGCTAGCAACAGCTTTCAGTGCTGGCACTTTTCATCTCTGAGCAATTGCTCGACGTTTGCAATTTCTCAGCTCGTGTCTACGAGACGGAAAGAGAAGGACCGTGACGTTTGGTGGCTAGAGAAGCGCAAAGCCCCAGTGTTACTGCGCCTGTGAAAGCGCTTCCAAGGAAGGGTGCTGGCTAGCAAGAGCTTTCAGTGCTGGCACTTTTCATCTCTGAGCAATTGCTCGACGTTTGCAATTTCTCACCTGAGCTCTCTTTAGAGTGCGCGAGAGGATGAGCAGAAGATGAGGTGGCTAGAGAAGCCCAGAGCCCCAGTGTGCTTAGGGCTACAAAAGCGCTTCCAAGGAAGGGTGCTGGCTAGCAACAGCTTTCAGTGCTGGCACTTTTCATCTCTGAGCAATTGCTCGACGTTTGCAATTTCTCACCTGAGCTCCATTTAGAGTGCGCGAGAGGATGAGCAGAAGATTAGGTGGCTAGAGAAGCCCAGAGCCCCAGTGTTCTTAGGCCTACAAAAGCGCTTCCAAGGAAGGGTGCTGGCTAGCAACAGCTTTCAGTGCTGGCACTTTTCCTCTCTGAGCAATTGCTCGACGTTTGCAATTTCTCAGCTCGTGTCTACGAGACGGAAAGAGAAGGACCGTGACGTTTGGTGGCTAGAGAAGCGCAAAGCCACAGTGTTACAGCGCCTGTGAAAGCGCTTCCAAGGAAGGGTGCTGGCTAGCAACAGCTTTCAGTGGTGGCATTTTTCATCTCTGGGCAATTGCTCGACGTTTGCAATTTCTCACCTGAGCTCTCTTTAGAGTGCGCGAGAGGATGAGCAGAAGATGAGGTGGCTAGAGAAGCCCATAGCCCCAGTGTTCTTAGGCCTACAAAAGCGCTTCCAAGGAAGGGTGCTGGCTAGCAACAGCTTTCAGTGCTGGCACTTGTCATCTCTGAGCAATTGCTCGACGTTTGCAATTTCTCACCTGAGCTCTCTTTAGAGTGCGCGAGAGGATGAGCAGAAGATGAGGTGGCTAGAGAAGCCCAGTGCCCCCAGTGTTCTTAGGCCTACAAAAGCGCTTCCAAGGAAGGGTGCTGGCTAGCAACAGCTTTCAGTGCTGGCACTTTTCATCTCTGAGCAATTGCTCGACGTTTGCAATTTCTCAGCTCGTGTCTACGAGACGGAGAGATAGTGACCGTGACGTTTGGTGGGTAGAGAAGCACAAAGCCCCAGTGTTACTGCGCCTGTGAAAGCGCTTCCAAGGAAGGGTGCTGGCTAGCAAGAGCTTTCAGTGCTGGCACTTTTCATCTCTGAGCAATTGCTCGACGTTTGCAATTTCTCACCTGAGCTCTCTTTAGAGTGCGCGAGAGGATGAGCAGAAGATGAGGTGGCTAGAGAAGCCCAGAGCCCCAGTGTTCTTAGGCCTACAAAAGCGCTTCCAAGGAAGGGGGCTGGCTAGCAACAGCTTTCAGTGCTGGCACTTTTCATCTCTGAGCAATTGCTCGACGTTTGCAATTTCTCACCTGAGCTCTCTTTAGAGTGCGCGAGAGGATGAGCAGAAGATGAGGTGGCTAGAGAAGCCCAGAGCCCCAGTGTGCTTAGGGCTACAAAAGCGCTTCCAAGGAAGGGTGCTGGCTAGCAACAGCTTTCAGTGCTGGCACTTTTCATCTCTGAGCAATTGCTCGACGTTTGCAATTTCTCAGCTCGTGTCTACGAGACGGAAAGAGAAGGACCGTGACTTTTGGTGGGTAGAGAAGCGCAAAGCCCCAGTGTTACTGCACCTGTGAAAGCGCTTCCAAGGAAGGGGGCTGGCTAGCAAGAGCTTTCAGTGCTGGCACTTTTCATCTCTGAGCAATTGCTCGACGTTTGCAATTTCTCACCTGAGCTCTCTTTAGAGTGCGCGAGAGGATGAGCAGAAGATGAGGTGGCTAGAGAAGCCCAGAGCCCCAGTCTTCTTAGGCCTACAAAAGCGCTTCCAAGGAAGGGTGCTGGCTAGCAACAGCTTTCAGTGCTGGCACTTTTCCTCTCTGAGCAATTGCTCGACGTTTGCAATTTCTCACCTGAGCTCTCTTTAGAGTGCGCGAGAGGATGAGCAGAAGATGAGGTGGCTAGAGAAGCCCAGAGCCCCAGTGTTCTTAGGCCTACAAAAGCGCTTCCAAGGAAGGGTGCTGGCTAGCAACAGCTTTCAGTGCTGGCACTTTTCATCTCTGAGCAATTGCTGGACGTTTGCAGTTTCTCACCTGAGCTCTCTTTAGAGTGCGCGAGAGGATGAGCAGAAGATGAGGTGGCTAGAGAAGCCCAGAGCCCCAGTGTTCTTAGGCCTACAAAAGCGCTTCCAAGGAAGGGTGCTGGCTAGCAACAGCTTTCAGTGCTGGCACTTTTCATCTCTGAGCAATTGCTCGACGTTTGCAATTTCTCAGCTCGTGTCTACGAGACGGAAAGAGAAGGACCGTGACGTTTGGTGGCTAGAGAAGCGCAAAGCCCCAGTGTTACAGCGCCTGTGAAAGCGCTTCCAAGGAAGGGTGCTGGCTAGCAACAGCTTTCAGTGCTGGCACTTTTCATCTCTGAGCAATTGCTGGACGTTTGCAATTTCTCACCTGAGCTCTCTTTAGAGTGCGCGAGAGGATGAGCAGAAGATGAGGTGGCTAGAGAAGCCCAGAGCCCCAGTGTTCTTAGGCCTACAAAAGCGCTTCCAAGGAAGGGTGCTGGCTAGCAACAGCTTTCAGTGCTGGCACTTTTCATCTCTGAGCAATTGCTCGACGTTTGCAATTTCTCAGCTCGTGTCTACGAGACGGAAAGAGAAGGACCGTGACGTTTGGTGGCTAGAGAAGCGCAAAGCCCCAGTGTTGCTGCGCCTGTGAAAGCGCTTCCAAGGAAGGGTGCTGGCTAGCAACAGCTTTCAGTGCTGGCACTTTTCATCTCTGAGCAATTGCTGGACGTTTGCAATTTCTCACCTGAGCTCTCTTTAGAGTGCGCGAGAGGATGAGCAGAAGATGAGGTGGCTAGAGAAGCCCAGAGCCCCAGTGTTCTTAGGCCTACAAAAGCGCTTCCAAGGAAGGGTGCTGGCTAGCAACAGCTTTCAGTGCTGGCACTTTTCATCTCTGAGCAATTGCTCGACGTTTGCAATTTCTCACCTGAGCTCTCTTTAGAGTGCGCGAGAGGATGAGCAGAAGATGAGGTGGCTAGAGAAGCCCAGAGCCCCAGTGTTCTTAGGCCTACAAAAGCGCTTCCAAGGAAGGGTGCTGGCTAGCAACAGCTTTCAGTGCTGGCACTTTTCATCTCTGAGCAATTGCTCGACGTTTGCAATTTCTCACCTGAGCTCTCTTTAGAGTGCGCGAGAGGATGAGCAGAAGATGAGGTGGCTAGAGAAGCCCAGAGCCCCAGTGTTCTTAGGCCTACAAAAGTGCTTCCAAGGAAGGGTGCTGGCTAGCAACAGCTTTCAGTGCTGGCACTTTTCATCTCTGAGCAATTGCTCGACGTTTGCAATTTCTCAGCTCGTGTCTAGGAGACGGAAAGAGAAAGACCGTGACGTTTGGTGGCTAGAGAAGCGCAAAGCCCCAGTGTTGCTGCGCCTGTGAAAGCGCTTCCAAGGAAGGGTGCTGGCTAGCAACAGCTTTCAGTGCTGGCACTTTTCATCTCTGAGCAATTGCTCGACGTTTGCAATTTCTCAGCTCGTGTCTACGAGACGGAGAGATAGTGACCGTGACGTTTGGTGGGTAGAGAAGCACAAAGCCCCAGTGTTACTGCGCCTGTGAAAGCGCTTCCAAGGAAGGGTGCTGGCTAGCAAGAGCTTTCAGTGCTGGCACTTTTCATCTCTGAGCAATTGCTCGACGTTTGCAATTTCTCCCCTGAGCTCTCTTCAGAGTGCGCGAGAGGATGAGCAGAAGATGAGGTGGCTAGAGAAGCCCAGAGCCCCAGTGTTCTTAGGCCTACAAAAGCGCTTCCAAGGAAGGGTGCTGGCTAGCAACAGCTTTCAGTGCTGGCACTTTTCATCTCTGAGCAATTGCTCGACGTTTGCAATTTCTCACCTGAGCTCTCTTTAGAGTGCGCGAGAGGATGAGCAGAAGATGAGGTGGCTAGAGAAGCCCAGAGCCCCAGTGTGCTTAGGGCTACAAAAGCGCTTCCAAGGAAGGGTGCTGGCTAGCAACAGCTTTCAGTGCTGGCACTTTTCATCTCTGAGCAATTGCTCGACGTTTGCAATTTCTCAGCTCGTGTCTACGAGACGGAAAGAGAAGGACCGTGACTTTTGGTGGGTAGAGAAGCGCAAAGCCCCAGTGTTACTGCACCTGTGAAAGCGCTTCCAAGGAAGGGGGCTGGCTAGCAAGAGCTTTCAGTGGTGGCACTTTTCATCTCTGAGCAATTGCTCGACGTTTGCAATTTCTCACCTGAGCTCTCTTTAGAGTGCGCGAGAGGATGAGCAGAAGATGAGGTGGCTAGAGAAGCCCAGAGCCCCAGTCTTCTTAGGCCTACAAAAGCGCTTCCAAGGAAGGGTGCTGGCTAGCAACAGCTTTCAGTGCTGGCACTTTTCCTCTCTGAGCAATTGCTCGACGTTTGCAATTTCTCACCTGAGCTCTCTTTAGAGTGCGCGAGAGGATGAGCAGAAGATGAGGTGGCTAGAGAAGCCCAGAGCCCCAGTGTTCTTAGGCCTACAAAAGCGCTTCCAAGGAAGGGTGCTGGCTAGCAACAGCTTTCAGTGCTGGCACTTTTCATCTCTGAGCAATTGCTGGACGTTTGCAGTTTCTCACCTGAGCTCTCTTTAGAGTGCGCGAGAGGATGAGCAGAAGATGAGGTGGCTAGAGAAGCCCAGAGCCCCAGTGTTCTTAGGCCTACAAAAGCGCTTCCAAGGAAGGGTGCTGGCTAGCAACAGCTTTCAGTGCTGACACTTTTCATCTCTGAGCAATTGCTCGACGTTTGCAATTTCTCAGCTCGTGTCTACGAGACGGAAAGAGAAGGACCGTGACGTTTGGTGGCTAGAGAAGCGCAAAGCCCCAGTGTTACAGCGCCTGTGAAAGCGCTTCCAAGGAAGGGTGCTGGCTAGCAACAGCTTTCAGTGCTGGCACTTTTCATCTCTGAGCAATTGCTGGACGTTTGCAATTTCTCACCTGAGCTCTCTTTAGAGTGCGCGAGAGGATGAGCAGAAGATGAGGTGGCTAGAGAAGCCCAGAGCCCCAGTGTTCTTAGGCCTACAAAAGCGCTTCCAAGGAAGGGTGCTGGCTAGCAACAGCTTTCAGTGCTGGCACTTTTCATCTCTGAGCAATTGCTCGACGTTTGCAATTTCTCAGCTCGTGTCTACGAGACGGAAAGAGAAGGACCGTGACGTTTGGTGGCTAGAGAAGCGCAAAGCCCCAGTGTTGCTGCGCCTGTGAAAGCGCTTCCAAGGAAGGGTGCTGGCTAGCAACAGCTTTCAGTGCTGGCACTTTTCATCTCTGAGCAATTGCTGGACGTTTGCAATTTCTCACCTGAGCTCTCTTTAGAGTGCGCGAGAGGATGAGCAGAAGATGAGGTGGCTAGAGAAGCCCAGAGCCCCAGTGTTCTTAGGCCTACAAAAGCGCTTCCAAGGAAGGGTGCTGGCTAGCAACAGCTTTCAGTGCTGGCACTTTTCATCTCTGAGCAATTGCTCGACGTTTGCAATTTCTCACCTGAGCTCTCTTTAGAGTGCGCGAGAGGATGAGCAGAAGATGAGGTGGCTAGAGAAGCCCAGAGCCCCAGTGTTCTTAGGCCTACAAAAGCGCTTCCAAGGAAGGGTGCTGGCTAGCAACAGCTTTCAGTGCTGGCACTTTTCATCTCTGAGCAATTGCTCGACGTTTGCAATTTCTCACCTGAGCTCTCTTTAGAGTGCGCGAGAGGATGAGCAGAAGATGAGGTGGCTAGAGAAGCCCAGAGCCCCAGTGTTCTTAGGCCTACAAAAGTGCTTCCAAGGAAGGGTGCTGGCTAGCAACAGCTTTCAGTGCTGGCACTTTTCATCTCTGAGCAATTGATCGACGTTTGCAATTTCTCAGCTCGTGTCTAGGAGACGGAAAGAGAAAGACCGTGACGTTTGGTGGCTAGAGAAGCGCAAAGCCCCAGTGTTACTGCGCCTGTGAAAGCGCTTCCAAGGAAGGGTGCTGGCTAGCAACAGCTTTCAGTGCTGGCACTTTTCATCTCTGAGCAATTGCTGGACGTTTGCAATTTCTCACCTGAGCTCTCTTTAGAGTGCGCGAGAGGATGAGCAGAAGATGAGGTGGCTAGAGAAGCCCAGAGCCCCAGTGTTCTAAGGGCTACAAAAGCGCTTCCAAGGAAGGGTGCTGGCTAGCAACAGCTTTCAGTGCTGGCACTTTTCATCTCTGAGCAATTGCTCGACGTTTGCAATTTCTCAGCTCGTGTCTACGAGACGGAGATATAGTGACCGTGACGTTTGGTGGGTAGAGAAGCGCAAAGCCCCAGTGTTACTGCGCCTGTGAAAGCGCTTCCAAGGAAGGGTGCTGGCTAGCAACAGCTTTCAGTGCTGGCACTTTTCATCTCTGAGCAATTGCTCGACGTTTGCAATTTCTCACCTGAGCTCTCTTCAGAGTGCGCGAGAGGATGAGCAGAAGATGAGGTGGCTAGAGAAGCCCAGAGCCCCAGTGTTCTTAGGCCTACAAAAGCGCTTCCAAGGAAGGGTGCTGGCTAGCAAGAGCTTTCAATGCTGGCACTTTTCCTCTCTGAGCAATTGCTCGACGTTTGCAATTTCTCAGCTCGTGTCTACGAGACGGAGAGATAGTGACCGTGACGTTTGGTGGCTAGAGAAGCACAAAGCCCCAGTGTTACTGTGCCTGTGAAAGCGCTTCCAAGGAAGGGTGCTGGCTAGCAAGAGCTTTCAGTGCTGGCACTTTTCATCTCTGAGCAATTGCTCGACGTTTGCAATTTCTCACCTGAGCTCTCTTTAGAGTGCGCGAGAGGATGAGCAGAAGATTAGGTGGCTAGAGAAGCCCAGAGCCCCAGTGTTCTTAGGCCTACAAAAGCGCTTCCAAGGAAGGGTGCTGGCTAGCAAGAGCTTTCAGTGCTGGCACTTTTCATCTCTGAGCAATTGCTCGACGTTTGCAATTTCTCACCTGAGCTCTCTTTAGAGTGCGCGAGAGGATGAGCAGAAGATGAGGTGGCTAGAGAAGCCCAGAGCCCCAGTGTTCTTAGGCCTACAAAAGCGCTTCCAAGGAAGGGTGCTGGCTAGCAACAGCTTCCAGTGCTGGCACTTTTCATCTCTGAGCAATTGCTCGACGTTTGCAATTTCTCAGCTCGTGTCTACGAGATGGAAAGAGAAGGACCGTGACGTTTGGTGGCTAGAGAAGCGCAAAGCCCCAGTGTTACTGCGCCTGTGAAAGCGCTTCCAAGGAAGGGTGCTGGCTAGCAAGAGCTTTCAGTGCTGGCACTTTTCATCTCTGAGCAATTGCTCGACGTTTGCAATTTCTCCCCTGAGCTCTCTTCAGAGTGCGCGAGAGGATGAGCAGAAGATGAGGTGGCTAGAGAAGCCCAGAGCCCCAGTGTTCTTAGGCCTACAAAAGTGCTTCCAAGGAAGGGTGCTGGGCAGCAAGAGCTTTCAGTGCTGGCACTTTTCCTCTCTGAGCAATTGATCGACGTTTGCAATTTCTCAGCTCGTGTCTATGAGACGGAGAGATAGTGACCGTGACGTTTGGTGGGTAGAGAAGCGCAAAGCCCCAGTGTTGCTGCGCCTGTGAAAGCGCTTCCAAGGAAGGGTGCTGGCTAGCAACAGCTTTCAGTGCTGGCACTTTTCATCTCTGAGCAATTGCTCGACGTTTGCAATTTCTCACCTGAGCTCTCTTCAGAGTGCGCGAGAGGATGAGCAGAAGATGAGGTGGCTAAAGAAGCCCAGAGCCCCAGTCTTCTTAGGCCTACAAAAGCGCTTCCAAGGAAGGGTGCTGGCTAGCAACAGCTTTCAGTGCTGGCACTTTTCATCTCTGAGCAATTGCTCGACGTTTGCAATTTCTCACCTGAGCTCTCTTTAGAGTGCGCGAGAGGATGAGCAGAAGATGAGGTGGCTAGAGAAGCCCAGAGCCCCAGTGTGCTTAGGGCTACAGAAGCGCTTCCAAGGAAGGGTGTTGGCTAGCAACAGCTTTCAGTGCTGGCACTTTTCATCTCTGAGCAATTGCTCGACGTTTGCAATTTCTCCCCTGAGCTCCATTTAGAGTGCGCGAGAGGATGAGCAGAAGATGAGGTGGCTAAAGAAGCCCAGAGCCCCAGTGTTCTTAGGCCTACAAAAGCACTTCCAAGGAAGGGTGCTGGCTAGCAACAGCTTTCAGTGCTGGCACTTTTCATCTCTGAGCAATTGCTCGACGTTTGCAATTTCTCAGCTCGTGTCTACGAGACGGAGAGATAGTGACCGTGACGTTTGGTGGGTAGAGAAGCGCAAAGCCCCAGTGTTACAGCGCCTGTGAAAGCGCTTCCAAGGAAGGGTGCTGGCTAGCAACAGCTTTCAGTGCTGGCACTTTTCATCTCTGAGCAATTGCTCGACGTTTGCAATTTCTCACCTGAGCTCTCTTTAGAGTGCGCGAGAGGATGAGCAGAAGATGAGGTGGCTAGAGAAGCCCAGAGCCCCAGTCTTCTTAGGCCTACAAAAGCGCTTCCAAGGAAGGGTGCTGGCTAGCAACAGCTTCCAGTGCTGGCACTTTTCCTCTCTGAGCAATTGCTCGACGTTTGCAATTTCTCAGCTCGTGTCTATGAGACGGAGAGATAGTGACCGTGACGTTTGGTGGCTAGAGAAGCACAAAGCCCCAGTGTTACTGCGCCTGTGAAAGCGCTTCCAAGGAAGGGTGCTGGCTAGCAACAGCTTTCAGTGCTGGCACTTTTCATCTCTGAGCAATTGCTCGACGTTTGCAATTTCTCCCCTGAGCTCTCTTCAGAGTGCGCGAGAGGATGAGCAGAAGATGAGGTGGCTAAAGAAGCCCAGAGCCCCAGTGTTCTTAGGCCTACAAAAGCGCTTCCAAGGAAGGGTGCTGGGTAGCAAGAGCTTTCAATGCTGGCACTTTTCCTCTCTGAGCAATTGATCGACGTTTGCAATTTCTCAGCTCGTGTCTACGAGACGGAGAGATAGTGACCGTGACGTTTGGTGGCTAGAGAAGCACAAAGCCCCAGTGTTACTGCGCCTGTGAAAGCGCTTCCAAGGAAGGGTGCTGGCTAGCAACAGCTTTCAGTGCTGGCACTTTTCATCTCTGAGCAATTGCTCGACGTTTGCAATTTCTCACCTGAGCTCTCTTTAGAGTGCGCGAGAGGATGAGCAGAAGATGAGGTGGCTAAAGAAGCCCAGAGCCCCAGTGTTCTTAGGCCTACAAAAGCGCTTCCAAGGAAGGGTGCTGGCTAGCAACAGCTTTCAGTGCTGGCACTTTTCATCTCTGAGCAATTGATCGACGTTTGCAATTTCTCAGCTCGTGTCTAGGAGACGGAAAGAGAAGGACCGTGACGTTTGGTGGCTAGAGAAGCGCAAAGCCCCAGTGTTACAGCGCCTGTGAAAGCGCTTCCAAGGAAGGGTGCTGGCTAGCAACAGCTTTCAGTGCTGGCACTTTTCATCTCTGAGCAATTGCTCGACGTTTGCAATTTCTCACCTGAGCTCTCTTTAGAGTGCGCGAGAGGATGAGCAGAAGATGAGGTGGCTAGAGAAGCCCACAGCCCCAGTGTTCTTAGGCCTACAAAAGCGCTTCCAAGGAAGGGTGCTGGCTAGCAACAGCTTTCAGTGCTGGCACTTTTCATCTCTGAGCAATTGCTCGACGTTTGCAATTTCTCAGCTCGTGTCTACGAGACGGAAAGAGAAGGACCGTGACGTTTGGTGGCTAGAGAAGCGCAAAGCCCCAGTGTTGCTGCGCCTGTGAAAGCGCTTCCAAGGAAGGGTGCTGGCTAGCAACAGCTTTCAGTGCTGGCACTTTTCATCTCTGAGCAATTGCTCGACGTTTGCAATTTCTCACCTGAGCTCTCTTTAGAGTGCGCGAGAGGATGAGCAGAAGATGAGGTGGCTAGAGAAGCCCAGAGCCCCAGTGTTCTTAGGCCTACAAAAGCGCTTCCAAGGAAGGGTGCTGGCTAGCAACAGCTTTCAGTGCTGGCACTTTTCATCTCTGAGCAATTGCTCGACGTTTGCAATTTCTCACCTGAGCTCTCTTTAGAGTGCGCGAGAGGATGAGCAGAAGATGAGGTGGCTAGAGAAGCCCAGAGCCCCAGTGTTCTTAGGCCTACAAAAGCGCTTCCAAGGAAGGGTGCTGGCTAGCAACAGCTTTCAGTGCTGGCACTTTTCATCTCTGAGCAATTGCTCGACGTTTGCAATTTCTCACCTGAGCTCTCTTTAGAGTGCGCGAGAGGATGAGCAGAAGATGAGGTGGCTAGAGAAGCCCAGAGCCCCAGTGTTCTTAGGCCTACAAAAGTGCTTCCAAGGAAGGGTGCTGGCTAGCAACAGCTTTCAGTGCTGGCACTTTTCATCTCTGAGCAATTGCTCGACGTTTGCAATTTCTCAGCTCGTGTCTAGGAGACGGAAATAGAATGACCGTGACGTTTGGTGGCTAGAGAATCGCAAAGCCCCAGTGTTGCTGCGCCTGTGAAAGCGCTTCCAAGGAAGGGTGCTGGCTAGCAACAGCTTTCAGTGCTGGCACTTTTCATCTCTGAGCAATTGCTCGACGTTTGCAATTTCTCACCTGAGCTCTCTTTAGAGTGCGCGAGAGGATGAGCAGAAGATGAGGTGGCTAGAGAAGCCCAGAGCCCCAGTGTTCTTAGGCCTACAAAAGCGCTTCCAAGGAAGGGTGCTGGCTAGCAACAGCTTTCAGTGCTGGCACTTTTCATCTCTGAGCAATTGCTCGACGTTTGCAATTTCTCAGCTCGTGTCTACGAGACGGAGAGATAGTGACCGTGACGTTTGGTGGGTAGAGAAGCGCAAAGCCCCAGTGTTACTGCGCCTGTGAAAGCGCTTCCAAGGAAGGGTGCTGGCTAGCAACAGCTTTCAGTGCTGGCACTTTTCATCTCTGAGCAATTGCTCGACGTTTGCAATTTCTCACCTGAGCTCTCTTCAGAGTGCGCGAGAGGATGAGCAGAAGATGAGGTGGCTAGAGAAGCCCAGAGCCCCAGTGTTCTTAGGCCTACAAAAGCGCTTCCAAGGAAGGGTGCTGGCTAGCAAGAGCTTTCAATGCTGGCACTTTTCCTCTCTGAGCAATTGCTCGACGTTTGCAATTTCTCAGCTCGTGTCTACGAGACGGAGAGATAGTGACCGTGACGTTTGGTGGCTAGAGAAGCACAAAGCCCCAGTGTTACTGTGCCTGTGAAAGCGCTTCCAAGGAAGGGTGCTGGCTAGCAAGAGCTTTCAGTGCTGGCACTTTTCCTCTCTGAGCAATTGATCGACGTTTGCAATTTCTCAGCTCGTGTCTATGAGACGGAGAGATAGTGACCGTGACGTTTGGTGGGTAGAGAAGCGCAAAGCCCCAGTGTTGCTGCGCCTGTGAAAGCGCTTCCAAGGAAGGGTGCTGGCTAGCAACAGCTTTCAGTGCTGGCACTTTTCATCTCTGAGCAATTGCTCGACGTTTGCAATTTCTCCCCTGAGCTCTCTTCAGAGTGCGCGAGAGGATGAGCAGAAGATGAGGTGGCTAAAGAAGCCCAGAGCCCCAGTCTTCTTAGGCCTACAAAAGCGCTTCCAAGGAAGGGTGCTGGCTAGCAACAGCTTTCAGTGCTGGCACTTTTCATCTCTGAGCAATTGCTCGACGTTTGCAATTTCTCACCTGAGCTCTCTTTAGAGTGCGCGAGAGGATGAGCAGAAGATGAGGTGGCTAGAGAAGCCCAGAGCCCCAGTGTGCTTAGGGCTACAAAAGCGCTTCCAAGGAAGGGTTCTGGCTAGCAAGAGCTTTCAGTGCTGGCACTTTTCATCTCTGAGCAATTGCTCGACGTTTGCAATTTCTCCCCTGAGCTCCATTTAGAGTGCGCGAGAGGATGAGCAGAAGATGAGGTGGCTAAAGAAGCCCAGAGCCCCAGTGTTCTTAGGCCTACAAAAGCGCTTCCAAGGAAGGGTGCTGGCTAGCAACAGCTTTCAGTGCTGGCACTTTTCATCTCTGAGCAATTGCTCGACGTTTGCAATTTCTCAGCTCGTGTCTACGAGACGGAAAGAGAAGGACCGTGACGTTTGGTGGCTAGAGAAGCGCAAAGCCCCAGTGTTGCTGCGCCTGTGAAAGCGCTTCCAAGGAAGGGTGCTGGCTAGCAACAGCTTTCAGTGCTGGCACTTTTCATCTCTGAGCAATTGCTGGACGTTTGCAATTTCTCACCTGAGCTCTCTTTAGAGTGCGCGAGAGGATGAGCAGAAGATGAGGTGGCTAGAGAAGCCCAGAGCCCCAGTGTTCTTAGGCCTACAAAAGCGCTTCCAAGGAAGGGTGCTGGCTAGCAAGAGCTTTCAGTGCTGGCACTTTTCATCTCTGAGCAATTGCTGGACGTTTGCAATTTCTCACCTGAGCTCTCTTTAGAGTGCGCGAGAGGATGAGCAGAAGATGAGGTGGCTAGAGAAGCCCAGAGCCCCAGTGTTCTTAGGCCTACAAAAGCGCTTCCAAGGAAGGGTGCTGGCTAGCAACAGCTTTCAGTGCTGGCACTTTTCATCTCTGAGCAATTGCTCGACGTTTGCAATTTCTCACCTGAGCTCTCTTTAGAGTGCGCGAGAGGATGAGCAGAAGATGAGGTGGCTAGAGAAGCCCAGAGCCCCAGTGTTCTTAGGCCTACAAAAGTGCTTCCAAGGAAGGGTGCTGGCTAGCAACAGCTTTCAGTGCTGGCACTTTTCATCTCTGAGCAATTGATCGACGTTTGCAATTTCTCAGCTCGTGTCTAGGAGACGGAAAGAGAAAGACCGTGACGTTTGGTGGCTAGAGAAGCGCAAAGCCCCAGTGTTGCTGCGCCTGTGAAAGCGCTTCCAAGGAAGGGTGCTGGCTAGCAACAGCTTTCAGTGCTGGCACTTTTCATCTCTGAGCAATTGCTCGACGTTTGCAATTTCTCAGCTCGTGTCTACGAGACGGAGAGATAGTGACCGTGACGTTTGGTGGGTAGAGAAGCACAAAGCCCCAGTGTTACTGCGCCTGTGAAAGCGCTTCCAAGGAAGGGTGCTGGCTAGCAAGAGCTTTCAGTGCTGGCACTTTTCATCTCTGAGCAATTGCTCGACGTTTGCAATTTCTCCCCTGAGCTCTCTTCAGAGTGCGCGAGAGGATGAGCAGAAGATGAGGTGGCTAGAGAAGCCCAGAGCCCCAGTGTTCTTAGGCCTACAAAAGCGCTTCCAAGGAAGGGTGCTGGCTAGCAACAGCTTTCAGTGCTGGCACTTTTCATCTCTGAGCAATTGCTCGACGTTTGCAATTTCTCACCTGAGCTCTCTTTAGAGTGCGCGAGAGGATGAGCAGAAGATGAGGTGGCTAGAGAAGCCCAGAGCCCCAGTGTGCTTAGGGCTACAAAAGCGCTTCCAAGGAAGGGTGCTGGCTAGCAACAGCTTTCAGTGCTGGCACTTTTCATCTCTGAGCAATTGCTCGACGTTTGCAATTTCTCAGCTCGTGTCTACGAGACGGAAAGAGAAGGACCGTGACTTTTGGTGGGTAGAGAAGCGCAAAGCCCCAGTGTTACTGCACCTGTGAAAGCGCTTCCAAGGAAGGGTGCTGGCTAGCAAGAGCTTTCAGTGGTGGCACTTTTCCTCTCTGAGCAATTGCTCGACGTTTGCAATTTCTCACCTGAGCTCTCTTTAGAGTGCGCGAGAGGATGAGCAGAAGATGAGGTGGCTAGAGAAGCCCAGAGCCCCAGTCTTCTTAGGCCTACAAAAGCGCTTCCAAGGAAGGGTGCTGGCTAGCAACAGCTTTCAGTGCTGGCACTTTTCCTCTCTGAGCAATTGCTCGACGTTTGCAATTTCTCACCTGAGCTCTCTTTAGAGTGCGCGAGAGGATGAGCAGAAGATGAGGTGGCTAGAGAAGCCCAGAGCCCCAGTGTTCTTAGGCCTACAAAAGCGCTTCCAAGGAAGGGTGCTGGCTAGCAACAGCTTTCAGTGCTGGCACTTTTCATCTCTGAGCAATTGCTGGACGTTTGCAGTTTCTCACCTGAGCTCTCTTTAGAGTGCGCGAGAGGATGAGCAGAAGATGAGGTGGCTAGAGAAGCCCAGAGCCCCAGTGTTCTTAGGCCTACAAAAGCGCTTCCAAGGAAGGGTGCTGGCTAGCAACAGCTTTCAGTGCTGGCACTTTTCATCTCTGAGCAATTGCTCGACGTTTGCAATTTCTCAGCTCGTGTCTACGAGACGGAAAGAGAAGGACCGTGACGTTTGGTGGCTAGAGAAGCGCAAAGCCCCAGTGTTACAGCGCCTGTGAAAGCGCTTCCAAGGAAGGGTGCTGGCTAGCAACAGCTTTCAGTGCTGGCACTTTTCATCTCTGAGCAATTGCTGGACGTTTGCAATTTCTCACCTGAGCTCTCTTTAGAGTGCGCGAGAGGATGAGCAGAAGATGAGGTGGCTAGAGAAGCCCAGAGCCCCAGTGTTCTTAGGCCTACAAAAGCGCTTCCAAGGAAGGGTGCTGGCTAGCAACAGCTTTCAGTGCTGGCACTTTTCATCTCTGAGCAATTGCTCGACGTTTGCAATTTCTCAGCTCGTGTCTACGAGACGGAAAGAGAAGGACCGTGACGTTTGGTGGCTAGAGAAGCGCAAAGCCCCAGTGTTGCTGCGCCTGTGAAAGCGCTTCCAAGGAAGGGTGCTGGCTAGCAACAGCTTTCAGTGCTGGCACTTTTCATCTCTGAGCAATTGCTGGACGTTTGCAATTTCTCACCTGAGCTCTCTTTAGAGTGCGCGAGAGGATGAGCAGAAGATGAGGTGGCTAGAGAAGCCCAGAGCCCCAGTGTTCTTAGGCCTACAAAAGCGCTTCCAAGGAAGGGTGCTGGCTAGCAACAGCTTTCAGTGCTGGCACTTTTCATCTCTGAGCAATTGCTCGACGTTTGCAATTTCTCACCTGAGCTCTCTTTAGAGTGCGCGAGAGGATGAGCAGAAGATGAGGTGGCTAGAGAAGCCCAGAGCCCCAGTGTTCTTAGGCCTACAAAAGCGCTTCCAAGGAAGGGTGCTGGCTAGCAACAGCTTTCAGTGCTGGCACTTTTCATCTCTGAGCAATTGCTCGACGTTTGCAATTTCTCACCTGAGCTCTCTTTAGAGTGCGCGAGAGGATGAGCAGAAGATGAGGTGGCTAGAGAAGCCCAGAGCCCCAGTGTTCTTAGGCCTACAAAAGTGCTTCCAAGGAAGGGTGCTGGCTAGCAACAGCTTTCAGTGCTGGCACTTTTCATCTCTGAGCAATTGATCGACGTTTGCAATTTCTCAGCTCGTGTCTAGGAGACGGAAAGAGAAAGACCGTGACGTTTGGTGGCTAGAGAAGCGCAAAGCCCCAGTGTTGCTGCGCCTGTGAAAGCGCTTCCAAGGAAGGGTGCTGGCTAGCAACAGCTTTCAGTGCTGGCACTTTTCATCTCTGAGCAATTGCTCGACGTTTGCAATTTCTCACCTGAGCTCTCTTTAGAGTGCGCGAGAGGATGAGCAGAAGATGAGGTGGCTAGAGAAGCCCAGAGCCCCAGTGTTCTAAGGGCTACAAAAGCGCTTCCAAGGAAGGGTGCTGGCTAGCAACAGCTTTCAGTGCTGGCACTTTTCATCTCTGAGCAATTGCTCGACGTTTGCAATTTCTCAGCTCGTGTCTACGAGACGGAGAGATAGTGACCGTGACGTTTGGTGGGTAGAGAAGCGCAAAGCCCCAGTGTTACTGCGCCTGTGAAAGCGCTTCCAAGGAAGGGTGCTGGCTAGCAACAGCTTTCAGTGCTGGCACTTTTCATCTCTGAGCAATTGCTCGACGTTTGCAATTTCTCACCTGAGCTCTCTTCAGAGTGCGCGAGAGGATGAGCAGAAGATGAGGTGGCTAGAGAAGCCCAGAGCCCCAGTGTTCTTAGGCCTACAAAAGCGCTTCCAAGGAAGGGTGCTGGCTAGCAAGAGCTTTCAATGCTGGCACTTTTCCTCTCTGAGCAATTGCTCGACGTTTGCAATTTCTCAGCTCGTGTCTACGAGACGGAGAGATAGTGACCGTGACGTTTGGTGGCTAGAGAAGCACAAAGCCCCAGTGTTACTGTGCCTGTGAAAGCGCTTCCAAGGAAGGGTGCTGGCTAGCAAGAGCTTTCAGTGCTGGCACTTTTCATCTCTGAGCAATTGCTCGACGTTTGCAATTTCTCACCTGAGCTCTCTTTAGAGTGCGCGAGAGGATGAGCAGAAGATTAGGTGGCTAGAGAAGCCCAGAGCCCCAGTGTTCTTAGGCCTACAAAAGCGCTTCCAAGGAAGGGTGCTGGCTAGCAAGAGCTTTCAGTGCTGGCACTTTTCATCTCTGAGCAATTGCTCGACGTTTGCAATTTCTCACCTGAGCTCTCTTTAGAGTGCGCGAGAGGATGAGCAGAAGATGAGGTGGCTAGAGAAGCCCAGAGCCCCAGTGTTCTTAGGCCTACAAAAGCGCTTCCAAGGAAGGGTGCTGGCTAGCAACAGCTTCCAGTGCTGGCACTTTTCATCTCTGAGCAATTGCTCGACGTTTGCAATTTCTCAGCTCGTGTCTACGAGATGGAAAGAGAAGGACCGTGACGTTTGGTGGCTAGAGAAGCGCAAAGCCCCAGTGTTACTGCGCCTGTGAAAGCGCTTCCAAGGAAGGGTGCTGGCTAGCAAGAGCTTTCAGTGCTGGCACTTTTCATCTCTGAGCAATTGCTCGACGTTTGCAATTTCTCACCTGAGCTCTCTTCAGAGTGCGCGAGAGGATGAGCAGAAGATGAGGTGGCTAGAGAAGCCCAGAGCCCCAGTGTTCTTAGGCCTACAAAAGTGCTTCCAAGGAAGGGTGCTGGGCAGCAAGAGCTTTCAGTGCTGGCACTTTTCCTCTCTGAGCAATTGATCGACGTTTGCAATTTCTCAGCTCGTGTCTATGAGACGGAGAGATAGTGACCGTGACGTTTGGTGGGTAGAGAAGCGCAAAGCCCCAGTGTTGCTGCGCCTGTGAAAGCGCTTCCAAGGAAGGGTGCTGGCTAGCAACAGCTTTCAGTGCTGGCACTTTTCA
Organism: Sarcoramphus papa; assembly: GCA_037962945.1. NCBI lineage: Eukaryota > Metazoa > Chordata > Aves > Accipitriformes > Cathartidae > Sarcoramphus > Sarcoramphus papa. The sequence continues at coordinate 3,090,531 of JBBMRM010000084.1, read as the reverse complement.
TCTCTGAGCAATTGCTCGACGTTTGCAATTTCTCACCTGAGCTCTCTTCAGAGTGCGCGAGAGGATGAGCAGAAGATGAGGTGGCTAAAGAAGCCCAGAGCCCCAGTGTTCTTAGGCCTACAAAAGCGCTTCCAAGGAAGGGTGCTGGCTAGCAACAGCTTTCAGTGCTGGCACTTTTCATCTCTGAGCAATTGCTCGACGTTTGCAATTTCTCACCTGAGCTCTCTTTAGAGTGCGCGAGAGGATGAGCAGAAGATGAGGTGGCTAGAGAAGCCCAGAGCCCCAGTGTGCTTAGGGCTACAAAAGCGCTTCCAAGGAAGGGTGTTGGCTAGCAACAGCTTTCAGTGCTGGCACTTTTCATCTCTGAGCAATTGCTCGACGTTTGCAATTTCTCCCCTGAGCTCCATTTAGAGTGCGCGAGAGGATGAGCAGAAGATGAGGTGGCTAAAGAAGCCCAGAGCCCCAGTGTTCTTAGGCCTACAAAAGCACTTCCAAGGAAGGGTGCTGGCTAGCAACAGCTTTCAGTGCTGGCACTTTTCATCTCTGAGCAATTGCTCGACGTTTGCAATTTCTCCCCTGAGCTCTCTTCAGAGTGCGCGAGAGGATGAGCAGAAGATTAGGTGGCTAAAGAAGCCCAGAGCCCCAGTGTTCTTAGGCCTACAAAAGCGCTTCCAAGGAAGGGTGCTGGGTAGCAAGAGCTTTCAATGCTGGCACTTTTCCTCTCTGAGCAATTGCTCGACGTTTGCAATTTCTCAGCTCGTGTCTACGAGACGGAGAGATAGTGACCGTGACGTTTGGTGGCTAGAGAAGCACAAAGCCCCAGTGTTACTGCGCCTGTGAAAGCGCTTCCAAGGAAGGGTGCTGGCTAGCAAGAGCTTTCAGTGCTGGCACTTTTCATCTCTGAGCAATTGCTCGACGTTTGCAATTTCTCACCTGAGCTCTCTTTAGAGTGCGCGAGAGGATGAGCAGAAGATGAGGTGGCTAAAGAAGCCCAGAGCCCCAGTGTTCTTAGGCCTACAAAAGCGCTTCCAAGGAAGGGTGCTGGCTAGCAACAGCTTTCAGTGCTGGCACTTTTCATCTCTGAGCAATTGATCGACGTTTGCAATTTCTCAGCTCGTGTCTAGGAGACGGAAAGAGAAGGACCGTGACGTTTGGTGGCTAGAGAAGCGCAAAGCCCCAGTGTTACAGCGCCTGTGAAAGCGCTTCCAAGGAAGGGTGCTGGCTAGCAACAGCTTTCAGTGCTGGCACTTTTCATCTCTGAGCAATTGCTCGACGTTTGCAATTTCTCACCTGAGCTCTCTTTAGAGTGCGCGAGAGGATGAGCAGAAGATGAGGTGGCTAGAGAAGCCCACAGCCCCAGTGTTCTTAGGCCTACAAAAGCGCTTCCAAGGAAGGGTGCTGGCTAGCAACAGCTTTCAGTGCTGGCACTTTTCATCTCTGAGCAATTGCTCGACGTTTGCAATTTCTCAGCTCGTGTCTACGAGACGGAAAGAGAAGGACCGTGACGTTTGGTGGCTAGAGAAGCGCAAAGCCCCAGTGTTGCTGCGCCTGTGAAAGCGCTTCCAAGGAAGGGTGCTGGCTAGCAACAGCTTTCAGTGCTGGCACTTTTCATCTCTGAGCAATTGCTCGACGTTTGCAATTTCTCACCTGAGCTCTCTTTAGAGTGCGCGAGAGGATGAGCAGAAGATGAGGTGGCTAGAGAAGCCCAGAGCCCCAGTGTTCTTAGGCCTACAAAAGCGCTTCCAAGGAAGGGTGCTGGCTAGCAACAGCTTTCAGTGCTGGCACTTTTCCTCTCTGAGCAATTGCTCGACGTTTGCAATTTCTCACCTGAGCTCTCTTTAGAGTGCGCGAGAGGATGAGCAGAAGATGAGGTGGCTAGAGAAGCCCAGAGCCCCAGTGTTCTTAGGCCTACAAAAGCGCTTCCAAGGAAGGGTGCTGGCTAGCAACAGCTTTCAGTGCTGGCACTTTTCATCTCTGAGCAATTGCTCGACGTTTGCAATTTCTCACCTGAGCTCTCTTTAGAGTGCGCGAGAGGATGAGCAGAAGATGAGGTGGCTAGAGAAGCCCAGAGCCCCAGTGTTCTTAGGCCTACAAAAGTGCTTCCAAGGAAGGGTGCTGGCTAGCAACAGCTTTCAGTGCTGGCACTTTTCATCTCTGAGCAATTGCTCGACGTTTGCAATTTCTCAGCTCGTGTCTAGGAGACGGAAAGAGAAGGACCGTGACGTTTGGTGCGTAGAAAAGTGCAAAGCCCCAGTGTTGCTGCGCCTGTGAAAGCGCTTCCAAGGAAGGGTGCTGGCTAGCAAGAGCTTTCAGTGCTGGCACTTTTCATCTCTGAGCAATTGCTCCACGTTTGCAATTTCTCAGCTCGTGTCTACGAGACGGAGAGATAGTGACCGTGACGTTTGGTGGCTAGAGAAGCGCAAAGCCCCAGTGTTACTGTGCCTGTGAAAGCGCTTCCAAGGAAGGGTGCTGGCTAGCAAGAGCTTTCAGTGCTGGCACTTTTCATCTCTGAGCAATTGCTCGACGTTTGCAATTTCTCAGCTCGTGTCTACGAGACGGAAAGAGAAGGACCGTGACGTTTGGTGGCTAGAGAAGCGCAAAGCCCCAGTGTTCTAAGGGCTACAAAAGGGCTTCCAAGGAAGGGTGCTGGCTAGCAACAGCTTTCAGTGCTGGCACTTTTCATCTCTGAGCAATTGCTCGACGTTTGCAATTTCTCACCTGAGCTCTCTTTAGAGTGCGCGAGAGGATGAGCAGAAGATGAGGTGGCTAGAGAAGCCCAGAGCCCCAGTGTTCTTAGGCCTACAAAAGCGCTTCCAAGGAAGGGTGCTGGCTAGCAACAGCTTTCAGTGCTGGCACTTTTCATCTCTGAGCAATTGCTCGACGTTTGCAATTTCTCAGCTCGTGTCTACGAGACGGAGAGATAGTGACCGTGACGTTTGGTGGGTAGAGAAGCGCAAAGCCCCAGTGTTACTGCGCCTGTGAAAGCGCTTCCAAGGAAGGGTGCTGGCTAGCAACAGCTTTCAGTGCTGGCACTTTTCATCTCTGAGCAATTGCTCGACGTTTGCAATTTCTCACCTGAGCTCTCTTCAGAGTGCGCGAGAGGATGAGCAGAAGATGAGGTGGCTAGAGAAGCCCAGAGCCCCAGTGTTCTTAGGCCTACAAAAGCGCTTCCAAGGAAGGGTGCTGGCTAGCAAGAGCTTTCAATGCTGGCACTTTTCCTCTCTGAGCAATTGCTCGACGTTTGCAATTTCTCAGCTCGTGTCTACGAGACGGAGAGATAGTGACCGTGACGTTTGGTGGCTAGAGAAGCACAAAGCCCCAGTGTTACTGTGCCTGTGAAAGCGCTTCCAAGGAAGGGTGCTGGCTAGCAAGAGCTTTCAGTGCTGGCACTTTTCATCTCTGAGCAATTGCTCGACGTTTGCAATTTCTCACCTGAGCTCTCTTTAGAGTGCGCGAGAGGATGAGCAGAAGATGAGGTGGCTAGAGAAGCCCAGAGCCCCAGTGTTCTTAGGCCTACAAAAGCGCTTCCAAGGAAGGGTGCTGGCTAGCAAGAGCTTTCAGTGCTGGCACTTTTCATCTCTGAGCAATTGCTCGACGTTTGCAATTTCTCACCTGAGCTCTCTTTAGAGTGCGCGAGAGGATGAGCAGAAGATGAGGTGGCTAGAGAAGCCCAGAGCCCCAGTGTTCTTAGGCCTACAAAAGCGCTTCCAAGGAAGGGTGCTGGCTAGCAACAGCTTCCAGTGCTGGCACTTTTCATCTCTGAGCAATTGCTCGACGTTTGCAATTTCTCAGCTCGTGTCTACGAGATGGAAAGAGAAGGACCGTGACGTTTGGTGGCTAGAGAAGCGCAAAGCCCCAGTGTTACAGCGCCTGTGAAAGCGCTTCCAAGGAAGGGTGCTGGCTAGCAAGATCTTTCAGTGCTGGCACTTTTCATCTCTGAGCAATTGCTCGACGTTTGCAATTTCTCACCTGAGCTCTCTTCAGAGTGCGCGAGAGGATGAGCAGAAGATGAGGTGGCTAGAGAAGCCCAGAGCCCCAGTGTTCTTAGGCCTACAAAAGCGCTTCCAAGGAAGGGTGCTGGGCAGCAAGAGCTTTCAGTGCTGGCACTTTTCCTCTCTGAGCAATTGATCGACGTTTGCAATTTCTCAGCTCGTGTCTATGAGACGGAGAGATAGTGACCGTGACGTTTGGTGGGTAGAGAAGCGCAAAGCCCCAGTGTTGCTGCGCCTGTGAAAGCGCTTCCAAGGAAGGGTGCTGGCTAGCAACAGCTTTCAGTGCTGGCACTTTTCATCTCTGAGCAATTGCTCGACGTTTGCAATTTCTCCCCTGAGCTCTCTTCAGAGTGCGCGAGAGGATGAGCAGAAGATGAGGTGGCTAAAGAAGCCCAGAGCCCCAGTCTTCTTAGGCCTACAAAAGCGCTTCCAAGGAAGGGTGCTGGCTAGCAACAGCTTTCAGTGCTGGCACTTTTCATCTCTGAGCAATTGCTCGACGTTTGCAATTTCTCACCTGAGCTCTCTTTAGAGTGCGCGAGAGGATGAGCAGAAGATGAGGTGGCTAGAGAAGCCCAGAGCCCCAGTGTGCTTAGGGCTACAAAAGCGCTTCCAAGGAAGGGTTCTGGCTAGCAAGAGCTTTCAGTGCTGGCACTTTTCATCTCTGAGCAATTGCTCGACGTTTGCAATTTCTCCCCTGAGCTCCATTTAGAGTGCGCGAGAGGATGAGCAGAAGATGAGGTGGCTAAAGAAGCCCAGAGCCCCAGTGTTCTTAGGCCTACAAAAGCGCTTCCAAGGAAGGGTGCTGGCTAGCAACAGCTTTCAGTGCTGGCACTTTTCATCTCTGAGCAATTGCTCGACGTTTGCAATTTCTCAGCTCGTGTCTACGAGACGGAGAGATAGTGACCGTGACGTTTGGTGGGTAGAGAAGCGCAAAGCCCCAGTGTTACAGCGCCTGTGAAAGCGCTTCCAAGGAAGGGTGCTGGCTAGCAAGAGCTTTCAGTGCTGGCACTTTTCATCTCTGAGCAATTGCTCGACGTTTGCAATTTCTCACCTGAGCTCTCTTTAGAGTGCGCGAGAGGATGAGCAGAAGATGAGGTGGCTAGAGAAGCCCAGAGCCCCAGTGTTCTTAGGCCTACAAAAGCGCTTCCAAGGAAGGGTGCTGGCTAGCAACAGCTTCCAGTGCTGGCACTTTTCCTCTCTGAGCAATTGCTCGACGTTTGCAATTTCTCAGCTCGTGTCTATGAGACGGAGAGATAGTGACCGTGACGTTTGGTGGCTAGAGAAGCACAAAGCCCCAGTGTTACTGCGCCTGTGAAAGCGCTTCCAAGGAAGGGTGCTGGCTAGCAACAGCTTTCAGTGCTGGCACTTTTCATCTCTGAGCAATTGCTCGACGTTTGCAATTTCTCCCCTGAGCTCTCTTCAGAGTGCGCGAGAGGATGAGCAGAAGATGAGGTGGCTAAAGAAGCCCAGAGCCCCAGTGTTCTTAGGCCTACAAAAGCGCTTCCAAGGAAGGGTGCTGGGTAGCAAGAGCTTTCAATGCTGGCACTTTTCATCTCTGAGCAATTGATCGACGTTTGCAATTTCTCAGCTCGTGTCTACGAGACGGAGAGATAGTGACCGTGACGTTTGGTGGCTAGAGAAGCACAAAGCCCCAGTGTTACTGCGCCTGTGAAAGCGCTTCCAAGGAAGGGTGCTGGCTAGCAAGAGCTTTCAGTGCTGGCACTTTTCATCTCTGAGCAATTGCTCGACGTTTGCAATTTCTCACCTGAGCTCTCTTTAGAGTGCGCGAGAGGATGAGCAGAAGATGAGGTGGCTAAAGAAGCCCAGAGCCCCAGTGTTCTTAGGCCTACAAAAGCGCTTCCAAGGAAGGGGGCTGGCTAGCAACAGCTTTCAGTGCTGGCACTTTTCCTCTCTGAGCAATTGCTCGACATTTGCAATTTCTCAGCTCGTGTCTACGAGACGGAAAGAGAAGGACCGTGACGTTTGGTGGCTAGAGAAGCGCAAAGCCCCAGTGTTGCTGCGCCTGTGAAAGCGCTTCCAAGGAAGGGTGCTGGCTAGCAACAGCTTTCAGTGCTGGCACTTTTCATCTCTGAGCAATTGCTGGACGTTTGCAATTTCTCACCTGAGCTCTCTTTAGAGTGCGCGAGAGGATGAGCAGAAGATGAGGTGGCTAGAGAAGCCCAGAGCCCCAGTGTTCTTAGGCCTACAAAAGCGCTTCCAAGGAAGGGTGCTGGCTAGCAACAGCTTTCAGTGCTGGCACTTTTCATCTCTGAGCAATTGCTCGACGTTTGCAATTTCTCACCTGAGCTCTCTTTAGAGTGCGCGAGAGGATGAGCAGAAGATTAGGTGGCTAGAGAAGCCCAGAGCCCCAGTGTGCTTAGGCCTACAAAAGTGCTTCCAAGGAAGGGTGCTGGCTAGCAACAGCTTCCAGTGCTGGCACTTTTCATCTCTGAGCAATTGCTCGACGTTTGCAATTTCTCAGCTCGTGTCTACGAGACGGAAAGAGAATGACAGTGACGTTTGGTGGGTAGAGAAGCGCAAAGCCCCAGTGTTACTGCACCTGTGAAAGCGCTTCCAAGGAAGGGTGCTGGCTAGCAAGAGCTTTCAGTGCTGGCACTTTTCATCTCTGAGCAATTGCTCGACGTTTGCAATTTCTCACCTGAGCTCTCTTTAGAGTGCGCGAGAGGATGAGCAGAAGATGAGGTGGCTAGAGAAGCCCAGAGCCCCAGTGTGCTTAGGGCTACAAAAGCGCTTCCAAGGAAGGGTGCTGGCTAGCAACAGCTTTCAGTGCTGGCACTTTTCCTCTCTGAGCAATTGCTCGACGTTTGCAATTTCTCAGCTCGTGTCTACGAGACGGAGAGATAGTGACCGTGACGTTTGGTGGCTAGAGAAGCGCAAAGCCCCAGTGTTACTGCGCCTGTGAAAGCGCTTCCAAGGAAGGGTGCTGGCTAGCAACAGCTTTCAGTGTTGGCACTTTTCATCTCTGAGCAATTGCTCGACGTTTGCAATTTCTCACCTGAGCTCTCTTCAGAGTGCGCGAGAGGATGAGCAGAAGATGAGGTGGCTAAAGAAGCCCAGAGCCCCAGTGTTCTTAGGCCTACAAAAGCGCTTCCAAGGAAGGGTGCTGGCTAGCAAGAGCTTTCAATGCTGGCACTTTTCATCTCTGAGCAATTGATCGACGTTTGCAATTTCTCAGCTCGTGTCTACGAGACGGAGAGATAGTGACCGTGACGTTTGGTGGCTAGAGAAGCACAAAGCCCCAGTGTTGCTGCGCCTGTGAAAGCGCTTCCAAGGAAGGGTGCTGGCTAGCAACAGCTTTCAGTGCTGGCACTTTTCATCTCTGGGCAATTGCTCGACGTTTGCAATTTCTCACCTGAGCTCTCTTTAGAGTGCGCGAGAGGATGAGCAGAAGATGAGGTGGCTAGAGAAGCCCAGAGCCCCCGTGTTCTTAGGCCTACAAAAGCGCTTCCAAGGAAGGGTGCTGGCTAGCAACAGCTTTCAGTGCTGGCACTTTTCCTCTCTGAGCAATTGCTCGACGCTTGCAATTTCTCACCTGAGCTCTCTTTAGAGTGCGCGAGAGGATGAGCAGAAGATGAGGTGGCTAGAGAAGCCCAGAGCCCCAGTGTTCTTAGGCCTACAAAAGTACTTCCAAGGAAGGGTGCTGGCTAGCAACAGCTTTCAGTGCTGGCACTTTTCATCTCTGAGCAATTGCTCGACGTTTGCAATTTCTCAGCTCGTGTCTACGAGACGGAAAGAGAAGGACCGTGACGTTTGGTGGGTAGAGAAGCGCAAAGCCCCAGTGTTACTGCGCCTGTGAAAGCGCTTCCAAGGAAGGGTGCTGGCTAGCAACAGCTTTCAGTGCTGGCACTTTTCCTCTCTGAGCAATTGCTGGACGTTTGCAATTTCTCACCTGAGCTCTCTTTAGAGTGCGCGAGAGGATGAGCAGAAGATTAGGTGGCTAGAGAAGCCCAGAGCCCCAGTCTTCTTAGGCCTACAAAAGCGCTTCCAAGGAAGGGTGCTGGCTAGCAACAGCTTTCAGTGTTGGCACTTTTCATCTCTGAGCAATTGCTGGACGTTTGCAATTTCTCCCCTGAGCTCTCTTCAGAGTGCGCGAGAGGATGAGCAGAAGATGAGGTGGCTAAAGAAGCCCAGAGCCCCAGTGTTCTTAGGCCTACAAAAGCGCTTCCAAGGAAGGGTGCTGGCTAGCAACAGCTTTCAGTGCTGGCACTTTTCATCTCTGAGCAATTGATCGACGTTTGCAATTTCTCAGCTCGTGTCTACGAGACGGCGAGATAGTGACCGTGACGTTTGGTGGGTAGAGAAGCGCAAAGCCCCAGTGTTACTGCGCCTGTGAAAGCGCTTCCAAGGAAGGGTGCTGGCTAGCAACAGCTTTCAGTGCTGGCACTTTTCCTCTCTGAGCAATTGCTCGACGTTTGCAATTTCTCACCTGAGCTCTCTTTAGAGTGCGCGAGAGGATGAGCAGAAGATTAGGTGGCTAAAGAAGCCCAGAGCCCCAGTGTTCTTAGGCCTACAAAAGCGCTTCCAAGGAAGGGTGCTGGCTAGCAAGAGCTTTCAGTGCTGGCACTTTTCATCTCTGAGCAATTGCTCGACGTTTGCAATTTCTCACCTGAGCTCTCTTTAGAGTGCGCGAGAGGATGAGCAGAAGATGAGGTGGCTAGAGAAGCCCAGAGCCCCAGTGTGCTTAGGGCTACAAAAGCGCTTCCAAGGAAGGGTGCTGGCTAGCAACAGCTTTCAGTGCTGGCACTTTTCATCTCTGAGCAATTGCTCGACGTTTGCAATTTCTCACCTGAGCTCCATTTAGAGAGCGCGAGAGGATGAGCAGAAGATGAGGTGGCTAAAGAAGCCCAGAGCCCCAGTGTTCTTAGGCCTACAAAAGCGCTTCCAAGGAAGGGTGCTGGCTAGCAACAGCTTTCAGTGCTGGCACTTTTCATCTCTGAGCAATTGCTCGACGTTTGCAATTTCTCAGCTCGTGTCTACGAGACGGAGAGATAGTGACCGTGACTTTTGGTGGGTAGAGAAGCGCAAAGCCCCAGTGTTACTGCGCCTGTGAAAGCGCTTCCAAGGAAGGGTGCTGGCTAGCAACAGCTTTCAGTGTTGGCACTTTTCATCTCTGAGCAATTGCTCGACGTTTGCAATTTCTCACCTGAGCTCTCTTTAGAGTGCGCGAGAGGATGAGCAGAAGATTAGGTGGCTAGAGAAGCCCAGAGCCCCAGTGTTCTTAGGCCTACAAAAGCGCTTCCAAGGAAGGGTGCTGGCTAGCAAGAGCTTTCAATGCTGGCACTTTTCATCTCTGAGCAATTGATCGACGTTTGCAATTTCTCAGCTCGTGTCTACGACACGGAGAGATAGTGACCGTGACGTTTGGTGGCTAGAGAAGCGCAAAGCCCCAGTGTTGCTGCGCCTGTGAAAGCGCTTCCAAGGAAGGGTGCTGGCTAGCAAGAGCTTTCAGTGCTGGCACTTTTCATCTCTGAGCAATTGCTCGACGTTTGCAATTTCTCACCTGAGCTCTCTTTAGAGTGCGCGAGAGGATGAGCAGAAGATTAGGTGGCTAGAGAAGCCCAGAGCCCCAGTGTTCTTAGGCCTACAAAAGCGCTTCCAAGGAAGGGTGCTGGCTAGCAACAGCTTTCAGTGCTGGCACTTTTCATCTCTGAGCAATTGCTCGACGTTTGCAATTTCTCCCCTGAGCTCTCTTTAGAGTGCGCGAGAGGATGAGCAGAAGATGAGGTGGCTAAAGAAGCCCAGAGCCCCAGTGTTCTTAGGCCTACAAAAGCGCTTCCAAGGAAGGGGGCTGGCTAGCAAGAGCTTTCAGTGCTGGCACTTTTCATCTCTGAGCAATTGCTCGACGTTTGCAATTTCTCACCTGAGCTCTCTTCAGAGTGCGCGAGAGGATGAGCAGAAGATTAGGTGGCTAGAGAAGCCCAGAGCCCCAGTGTTCTTAGGCCTACAAAAGTGCTTCCAAGGAAGGGTGCTGGCTAGCAACAGCTTTCAGTGCTGGCACTTTTCATCTCTGAGCAATTGCTCGACGTTTGCAATTTCTCAGCTCGTGTCTACGAGACGGAAAGAGAAGGACCGTGACGTTTGGTGGCTAGAGAAGCGCAAAGCCCCAGTGTTGCTGCGCCTGTGAAAGCGCTTCCAAGGAAGGGTGCTGGCTAGCAAGAGCTTTCAGTGTTGGCACTTTTCATCTCTGAGCAATTGCTGGACGTTTGCAATTTCTCACCTGAGCTCTCTTTAGAGTGCGCGAGAGGATGAGCAGAAGATGAGGTGGCTAGAGAAGCCCAGAGCCCCAGTGTTCTTAGGCCTACAAAAGCGCTTCCAAGGAAGGGTGCTGGCTAGCAACAGCTTTCAGTGCTGGCACTTTTCATCTCTGAGCAATTGATCGACGTTTGCAATTTCTCAGCTCGTGTCTACGAGACGGAAAGAGAAGGACCGTGACGTTTGGTGGCTAGAGAAGCGCAAAGCCCCAGTGTTACTGCGCCTGTGAAAGCGCTTCCAAGGAAGGGTGCTGGCTAGCAACAGCTTTCAGTGCTGGCACTTTTCATCTCTGAGCAATTGCTCGACGTTTGCAATTTCTCACCTGAGCTCTCTTTAGAGTGCGCGAGAGGATGAGCAGAAGATGAGGTGGCTAGAGAAGCCCAGAGCCCCAGTGTGCTTAGGGCTACAAAAGTGCTTCCAAGGAAGGGTGCTGGCTAGCAACAGCTTTCAGTGCTGGCACTTTTCATCTCTGAGCAATTGCTCGACGTTTGCAATTTCTCCCCTGAGCTCCATTTAGAGTGCGCGAGAGGAAGAGCAGAAGATGAGGTGGCTAAAGAAGCCCAGAGCCCCACTGTTCTTAGGCCTACAAAAGCGCTTCCAAGGAAGGGTGCTGGCTAGCAACAGCTTTCAGTGCTGGCACTTTTCATCTCTGAGCAATTGCTCGACGTTTGCAATTTCTCAGCTCGTGTCTACGAGACGGAGAGATGGTGACCGTGACGTTTGGTGGGTAGAGAAGCGCAAAGCCCCAGTGTTACTGCGCCTGTGAAAGCGCTTCCAAGGAAGGGTGCTGGCTAGCAACAGCTTTCAGTGCTGGCACTTTTCATCTCTGAGCAATTGCTCGACGTTTGCAATGTCTCACCTGAGCTCTCTTTAGAGTGCGCGAGAGGATGAGCAGAAGATGAGGTGGCTAGAGAAGCCCAGAGCCCCACTGTTCTTAGGCCTACAAAAGCGCTTCCAAGGAAGGGTGCTGGCTAGCAACAGCTTTCAGTGCTGGCACTTTTCATCTCTGAGCAATTGCTCGACGTTTGCAATTTCTCACCTGAGCTCTCTTTAGAGTGCGCGAGAGGATGAGCAGAAGATGAGGTGGCTAGAGAAGCCCAGAGCCCCAGTGTTCTTAGGCCTACAAAAGCGCTTCCAAGGAAGGGTGCTGGCTAGCAACAGCTTTCAGTGCTGGCACTTTTCATCTCTGAGCAATTGCTCGACGTTTGTAATTTCTCACCTGAGCTCTCTTTAGAGTGCGCGAGAGGATGAGCAGAAGATTAGGTGGCTAGAGAAGCCCAGAGCCCCAGTGTGCTTAGGGCTACAAAAGCGCTTCCAAGGAAGGGTGCTGGCTAGCAACAGCTTTCAGTGCTGGCACTTTTCATCTCTGAGCAATTGCTCAACGTTTGCAATTTCTCACCTGAGCTCTCTTTAGAGTGCGCGAGAGGAAGAGCAGAAGATGAGGTGGCTAGAGAAGCCCAGAGCCCCAGTGTTCTCAGGCCTACAAAAGCGCTTCCAAGGAAGGGTGCTGGCTAGCAACAGCTTTCAGTGCTGGCACTTTTCATCTCTGAGCAATTGCTCGACGTTTGCAATTTCTCAGCTCGTGTCTACGAGACGGAAAGAGAATGACCGTGACGTTTGGTGGCTAGAGAAGCGCAAAGCCCCAGTGTTACTGCGCCTGTGAAAGCGCTTCCAAGGAAGGGTGCTGGCTAGCAACAGCTTTCAGTGCTGGCACTTTTCATCTCTGAGCAATTGCTGGACGTTTGCAATTTCTCCCCTGAGCTCTCTTTAGAGTGCGCGAGAGGATGAGCAGAAGATGAGGTGGCTAGAGAAGCCCAGAGCCCCAGTGTGCTTAGGGCTACAAAAGCGCTTCCAAGGAAGGGGGCTGGCTAGCAAGAGCTTTCAGTGCTGGCACTTTTCATCTCTGAGCAATTGCTCGATGTTTGCAATTTCTCCCCTGAGCTCCATTTAGAGTGCGCGAGAGGATGAGCAGAAGATGAGGTGGCTAAAGAAGCCCAGAGCCCCAGTGTTCTTAGGCCTACAAAAGCGCTTCCAAGGAAGGGTGCTGGCTAGCAACAGCTTTCAGTGCTGGCACTTTTCATCTCTGAGCAATTGATCGACGTTTGCAATTTCTCAGCTCGTGTCTACGAGACGGAGAGATAGTGACCGTGACGTTTGGTGGCTAGAGAAGCGCAAAGCCCCAGTGTTACTGCGCCTGTGAAAGCGCTTCCAAGGAAGGGTGCTGGCTAGCAACAGCTTTCAGTGCTGGCACTTTTCATCTCTGAGCAATTGCTCGACGTTTGCAATTTCTCACCTGAGCTCTCTTCAGAGTGCGCGAGAGGATGAGCAGAAGATGAGGTGGCTAGAGAAGCCCAGAGCCCCAATGTTCTTAGGCCTACAAAAGCGCTTCCAAGGAAGGGTGCTGGCTAGCAACAGCTTTCAGTGCTGGCACTTTTCATCTCTGAGCAATTGCTCGACGTTTGCAATTTCTCACCTGAGCTCTCTTTAGAGTGCGCGAGAGGATGAGCAGAAGATGAGGTGGCTAGAGAAGCCCAGAGCCCCAGTGTTCTTAGGCCTACAAAAGCGCTTCCAAGGAAGGGTGCTGGCTAGCAACAGCTTTCAGTGCTGGCACTTTTCATCTCTGAGCAATTGCTCAACGTTTGCAATTTCTCACCTGAACTCTCTTTAGAGTGCGCGAGAGGAAGAGCAGAAGATGAGGTGGCTAGAGAAGCCCAGAGCCCCAGTGTTCTTAGGCCTACAAAAGCGCTTCCAAGGAAGGGTGCTGGCTAGCAACAGCTTTCAGTGCTGGCACTTTTCATCTCTGAGCAATTGCTCGACGTTTGCAATTTCTCAGCTCGTGTCTACGAGACGGAAAGAGAAGGACCGTGACGTTTGGTGGCTAGAGAAGCGCAAAGCCCCAGTGTTACTGCGCCTGTGAAAGCGCTTCCAAGGAAGGGTGCTGGCTAGCAACAGCTTTCAGTGCTGGCACTTTTCATCTCTGAGCAATTGATCGACGTTTGCAATTTCTCAGCTCGTGTCTACGAGACGGAGAGATAGTGACCGTGACGTTTGGTGGCTAGAGAAGCGCAAAGCCCCAGTGTTGCTGCGCCTGTGAAAGCGCTTCCAAGGAAGGGTGCTGGCTAGCAAGAGCTTTCAGTGTTGGCACTTTTCATCTCTGAGCAATTGCTGGACGTTTGCAATTTCTCACCTGAGCTCTCTTCAGAGTGCGCGAGAGGATGAGCAGAAGATGAGGTGGCTAAAGAAGCCCAGAGCCCCAGTGTTCTAAGGGCTACAAAAGCGCTTCCAAGGAAGGGTGCTGGCTAGCAACAGCTTTCAGTGCTGGCACTTTTCATCTCTGAGCAATTGCTCGACGTTTGCAATTTCTCAGCTCGTGTCTACGAGACGGAAAGAGAATGACCGTGACGTTTGGTGGCTAGAGAAGCGCAAAGCCCCAGTGTTGCTGCGCCTGTGAAAGCGCTTCCAAGGAAGGGTGCTGGCTAGCAACAGCTTTCAGTGCTGGCACTTTTCATCTCTGAGCAATTGATCGACGTTTGCAATTTCTCAGCTCGTGTCTACGAGACGGAAAGAGAAGGACCGTGACTTTTGGTGGCTAGAGAAGCGCAAAGCCCCAGTGTTACTGCGCCTGTGAAAGCGCTTCCAAGGAAGGGTGCTGGCTAGCAACAGCTTTCAGTGCTGGCACTTTTCATCTCTGAGCAATTGCTCGACGTTTGCACTTTCTCACCTGAGCTCTCTTTAGAGTGCGCGAGAGGAAGAGCAGAAGATTAGGTGGCTAGAGAAGCCCAGAGCCCCAGTGTTCTTAGGCCTACAAAAGCGCTTCCAAGGAAGGGTGCTGGCTAGCAACAGCTTTCAGTGCTGGCACTTTTCATCTCTGAGCAATTGCTCGACGTTTGCAATTTCTCAGCTCGTGTCTACGAGACGGAAAGAGAAGGACCGTGACGTTTGGTGGCTAGAGAAGCGCAAAGCCCCAGTGTTACTGCGCCTGTGAAAGCGCTTCCAAGGAAGGGTGCTGGCTAGCAACAGCTTTCAGTGCTGGCACTTTTCATCTCTGAGCAATTGATCGACGTTTGCAATTTCTCAGCTCGTGTCTACGAGACGGAGAGATAGTGACCGTGACGTTTGGTGGCTAGAGAAGCGCAAAGCCCCAGTGTTGCTGCGCCTGTGAAAGCGCTTCCAAGGAAGGGTGCTGGCTAGCAAGAGCTTTCAGTGTTGGCACTTTTCATCTCTGAGCAATTGCTGGACGTTTGCAATTTCTCACCTGAGCTCTCTTTAGAGTGCGCGAGAGGATGAGCAGAAGATTAGGTGGCTAGAGAAGCCCAGAGCCCCAGTGTTCTTAGGCCTACAAAAGCGCTTCCAAGGAAGGGTGCTGGCTAGCAACAGCTTTCAGTGCTGGCACTTTTCATCTCTGAGCAATTGCTCGACGTTTGCAATTTCTCACCTGAGCTCTCTTCAGAGTGCGCGAGAGGATGAGCAGAAGATGAGGTGGCTAAAGAAGCCCAGAGCCCCAGTGTTCTAAGGGCTACAAAAGCGCTTCCAAGGAAGGGTGCTGGCTAGCAACAGCTTTCAGTGCTGGCACTTTTCATCTCTGAGCAATTGCTCGACGTTTGCAATTTCTCAGCTCGTGTCTACGAGACGGAAAGAGAATGACCGTGACGTTTGGTGGCTAGAGAAGCGCAAAGCCCCAGTGTTGCTGCGCCTGTGAAAGCGCTTCCAAGGAAGGGTGCTGGCTAGCAACAGCTTTCAGTGCTGGCACTTTTCATCTCTGAGCAATTGATCGACGTTTGCAATTTCTCAGCTCGTGTCTACGAGACGGAAAGAGAAGGACCGTGACTTTTGGTGGCTAGAGAAGCGCAAAGCCCCAGTGTTACTGCGCCTGTGAAAGCGCTTCCAAGGAAGGGTGCTGGCTAGCAACAGCTTTCAGTGCTGGCACTTTTCATCTCTGAGCAATTGCTCGACGTTTGCACTTTCTCACCTGAGCTCTCTTTAGAGTGCGCGAGAGGAAGAGCAGAAGATTAGGTGGCTAGAGAAGCCCAGAGCCCCAGTGTTCTAAGGCCTACACAAGCGCTTCCAAGGAAGGGTGCTGGCTAGCAAGAGCTTTCAGTGCTGGCACTTTTCATCTCTGAGCAATTGCTCGACGTTTGCAATTTCTCACCTGAGCTCCATTTAGTGTGCGCGAGAGGATGAGCAGAAGATGAGGTGGCTAAAGAAGCCCAGAGCCCCAGTCTTCTTAGGCCTACAAAAGCGCTTCCAAGGAAGGGTGCTGGCTAGCAACAGCTTTCAGTGCTGGCACTTTTCATCTCTGAGCAATTGCTCGACGTTTGCAATTTCTCAGCTCGTGTCTACGAGACGGAGAGATAGTGACCGTGACGTTTGGTGGGTAGAGAAGCGCAAAGCCCCAGTGTTACTGCGCCTGTGAAAGTGCTTCCAAGGAAGGGTGCTGGCTAGCAACAGCTTTCAGTGCTGGCACTGTTCATCTCTGAGAAATTGCTGGACGTTTGCAATTTCTCACCTGAGCTCTCTTTAGAGTGCGCGAGAGGATGAGCAGAAGATGAGGTGGCTAGAGAAGCCCAGAGCCCCAGTGTGCTTAGGGCTACAAAAGCGCTTCCAAGGAAGGGTGCTGGCTAGCAAGAGCTTTCAGTGCTGGCACTTTTCATCTCTGAGCAATTGCTCGACGTTTGCAATTTCTCACCTGAGCTCTCTTTAGAGTGCGCGAGAGGATGAGCAGAAGATGAGGTGGCTAGAGAAGCCCAGAGCCCCAGTCTTCTTAGGCCTACAAAAGCGCTTCCAAGGAAGGGTGCTGGCTAGCAAGAGCTTTCAGTGCTGGCACTTTTCATCTCTGAGCAATTGCTCGACGTTTGCAATTTCTCAGCTCGTGTCTAGGAGACGGAAAGAGAAGGACCGTGACGTTTGGTGGGTAGAGAAGCGCAAAGCCCCACTGTTACTGCGCTTGTGAAAGCGCTTCCAAGGAAGGGTGCTGGCTAGCAACAGCTTTCAGTGCTGGCACTTTTCATCTCTGAGCAATTGCTCGACGTTTGCAATTTCTCACCTGAGCTCTCTTTAGAGTGCGCGAGAGGATGAGCAGAAGATTAGGTGGCTAGAGAAGCCCAGAGCCCCAGTGTTCTTAGGCCTACAAAAGCGCTTCCAAGGAAGGGTGCTGGCTAGCAACAGCTTTCAGTGCTGGCACTTTTCATCTCTGAGCAATTGCTCGACATTGCAATTTCTCACCTGAGCTCTCTTTAGAGTGCGCGAGAGGATGAGCAGAAGATTAGGTGGCTAGAGAAGCCCAGAGCCCCAGTGTTCTTAGGCCTACAAAAGCGCTTCCAAGGAAGGGTGCTGGCTAGCAACAGCTTTCAGTGCTGGCACTTTTCATCTCTGAGCAATTGCTCGACGTTTGCAATTTCTCACCTGAGCTCTCTTTAGAGTGCGCGAGAGGATGAGCAGAAGATGAGGTGGCTAGAGAAGCCCAGAGCCCCAGTGTTCTTAGGCCTACAAAAGCGCTTCCAAGGAAGGGTGCTGGCTAGCAACAGCTTTCAGTGCTGGCACTTTTCATCTCTGAGCAATTGCTCGACGTTTGCAATTTCTCACCTGAGCTCTCTTTAGAGTGCGCGAGAGGATGAGCAGAAGATGAGGTGGCTAGAGAAGCCCAGAGCCCCAGTGTTCTTAGGCCTACAAAAGCGCTTCCAAGGAAGGGTGCTGGCTAGCAACAGCTTTCAGTGCTGGCACTTTTCATCTCTGAGCAATTGCTCGACGTTTGCAATTTCTCAGCTCGTGTCTACGAGACGGAGAGATAGTGACCGTGACGCTTGGTGGGTAGAGAAGCGCAAAGCCCCAGTGTTGCTGCGCCTGTGAAAGCGCTTCCAAGGAAGGGTGCTGGCTAGCAAGAGCTTTCAGTGCTGGCACTTTTCATCTCTGAGCAATTGCTCGACGTTTGCAATTTCTCAGCTCGTGTCTACGAGACGGAGAGATAGTGACCGTGACGTTTGGTGGGTAGAGAAGCGCAAAGCCCCAGTGTTACTGCGCCTGTGAAAGCGCTTCCAAGGAAGGGTGCTGGCTAGCAACAGCTTTCAGTGTTGGCACTTTTCATCTCTGAGCAATTGCTCGACGTTTGCAATTTCTCACCTGAGCTCTCTTTAGAGTGCGCGAGAGGATGAGCAGAAGATGAGGTGGCTAAAGAAGCCCAGAGCCCCAGTCTTCTTAGGCCTACAAAAGCGCTTCCAAGGAAGGGTGCTGGCTAGCAACAGCTTTCAGTGCTGGCACTTTTCATCTCTGAGCAATTGCTCGACGTTTGCAATTTCTCAGCTCGTGTCTACGAGACGGAAAGAGAAGGACCGTGACGTTTGGTGGCTAGAGAAGCGCAAAGCCCCAGTGTTACTGCGCCTGTGAAAGCGCTTCCAAGGAAGGGTGCTGGCTAGCAACAGCTTTCAGTGCTGGCACTTTTCATCTCTGAGCAATTGCTGGACGTTTGCAATTTCTCCCCTGAGCTCTCTTTAGAGTGCGCGAGAGGATGAGCAGAAGATTAGGTGGCTAGAGAAGCCCAGAGCCCCAGTGTGCTTAGGGCTACAAAAGCGCTTCCAAGGAAGGGTGCTGGCTAGCAACAGCTTTCAGTGCTGGCACTTTTCATCTCTGAGCAATTGCTCGACGTTTGCAATTTCTCCCCTGAGCTCCATTTAGAGTGCGCGAGAGGATGAGCAGAAGATGAGGTGGCTAAAGAAGCCCAGAGCCCCACTGTTCTTAGGCCTACAAAAGCGCTTCCAAGGAAGGGTGCTGGCTAGCAACAGCTTTCAGTGCTGGCACTTTTCATCTCTGAGCAATTGCTCGACGTTTGCAATTTCTCAGCTCGTGTCTACGAGACGGAGAGATGGTGACCGTGACGTTTGGTGGGTAGAGAAGCGCAAAGCCCCAGTGTTACTGCGCCTGTGAAAGCGCTTCCAAGGAAGGGTGCTGGCTAGCAACAGCTTTCAGTGTTGGCACTTTTCATCTCTGAGCAATTGCTCGACGTTTGCAATTTCTCACCTGAGCTCTCTTTAGAGTGCGCGAGAGGATGAGCAGAAGATGAGGTGGCTAGAGAAGCCCAGAGCCCCAGTGTTCTTAGGCCTACAAAAGCCCTTCCAAGGAAGGGTGCTGGCTAGCAACAGCTTTCAGTGCTGGCACTTTTCATCTCTGAGCAATTGCTCGACGTTTGCAATTTCTCACCTGAGCTCTCTTTAGAGTGCGCGAGAGGATGAGCAGAAGATGAGGTGGCTAGAGAAGCCCAGAGCCCCAGTGTTCTTAGGCCTACAAAAGCGCTTCCAAGGAAGGGTGCTGGCTAGCAACAGCTTTCAGTGCTGGCACTTTTCATCTCTGAGCAATTGCTCGACGTTTGCAATTTCTCACCTGAGCTCTCTTTAGAGTGCGCGAGAGGATGAGCAGAAGATGAGGTGGCTAGAGAAGCCCAGAGCCCCAGTGTTCTTAGGCCTACAAAAGCGCTTCCAAGGAAGGGTGCTGGCTAGCAACAGCTTTCAGTGCTGGCACTTTTCATCTCTGAGCAATTGCTCGACGTTTGCAATTTCTCACCTGAGCTCTCTTTAGAGTGCGCGAGAGGATGAGCAGAAGATGAGGTGGCTAGAGAAGCCCAGAGCCCCAGTGTTCTTAGGCCTACAAAAGCGCTTCCAAGGAAGGGTGCTGGCTAGCAACAGCTTTCAGTGCTGGCACTTTTCATCTCTGAGCAATTGCTCGACGTTTGCAATTTCTCACCTGAGCTCTCTTTAGAGTGCGCGAGAGGATGAGCAGAAGATGAGGTGGCTAGAGAAGCCCAGAGCCCCAGTGTTCTTAGGCCTACAAAAGCGCTTCCAAGGAAGGGTGCTGGCTAGCAACAGCTTTCAGTGCTGGCACTTTTCATCTCTGAGCAATTGCTCGACGTTTGCAATTTCTCACCTGAGCTCTCTTTAGAGTGCGCGAGAGGATGAGCAGAAGATTAGGTGGCTAGAGAAGCCCAGAGCCCCAGTGTTCTTAGGCCTACAAAAGCGCTTCCAAGGAAGGGTGCTGGCTAGCAACAGCTTTCAGTGCTGGCACTTTTCATCTCTGAGCAATTGCTCGACGTTTGCAATTTCTCAGCTCGTGTCTACGAGACGGAGAGATAGTGACCGTGACGTTTGGTGGGTAGAGAAGCGCAAAGCCCCAGTGTTGCTGCGCCTGTGAAAGCGCTTCCAAGGAAGGGTGCTGGCTAGCAAGAGCTTTCAGTGCTGGCACTTTTCATCTCTGAGCAATTGCTCGACGTTTGCAATTTCTCAGCTCGTGTCTACGAGACGGAGAGATAGTGACCGTGACGTTTGGTGGGTAGAGAAGCGCAAAGCCCCAGTGTTACTGCGCCTGTGAAAGCGCTTCCAAGGAAGGGTGCTGGCTAGCAACAGCTTTCAGTGTTGGCACTTTTCATCTCTGAGCAATTGCTGGACGTTTGCAATTTCTCACCTGAGCTCTCTTTAGAGTGCGCGAGAGGATGAGCAGAAGATGAGGTGGCTAAAGAAGCCCAGAGCCCCAGTCTTCTTAGGCCTACAAAAGCGCTTCCAAGGAAGGGTGCTGGCTAGCAACAGCTTTCAGTGCTGGCACTTTTCATCTCTGAGCAATTGCTCGACGTTTGCAATTTCTCAGCTCGTGTCTACGAGACGGAAAGAGAAGGACCGTGACCTTTGGTGGCTAGAGAAGCGCAAAGCCCCAGTGTTACTGCGCCTGTGAAAGCGCTTCCAAGGAAGGGTGCTGGCTAGCAAGAGCTTTCAGTGCTGGCACTTTTCATCTCTGAGCAATTGCTCGACGTTTGCAATTTCTCCCCTGAGCTCTCTTTAGAGTGCGCGAGAGGATGAGCAGAAGATTAGGTGGCTAGAGAAGCCCAGAGCCCCAGTGTGCTTAGGGCTACAAAAGCGCTTCCAAGGAAGGGTGCTGGCTAGCAACAGCTTTCAGTGCTGGCACTTTTCATCTCTGAGCAATTGCTCGACGTTTGCAATTTCTCCCCTGAGCTCCATTTAGAGTGCGCGAGAGGATGAGCAGAAGATGAGGTGGCTAAAGAAGCCCAGAGCCCCAGTGTTCTTAGGCCTACAAAAGCGCTTCCAAGGAAGGGTGCTGGCTAGCAACAGCTTTCAGTGCTGGCACTTTTCATCTCTGAGCAATTGCTCGACGTTTGCAATTTCTCAGCTCGTGTCTACGAGACGGAGAGATGGTGACCGTGACGTTTGGTGGGTAGAGAAGCGCAAAGCCCCAGTGTTACTGCGCCTGTGAAAGCGCTTCCAAGGAAGGGTGCTGGCTAGCAACAGCTTTCAGTGTTGGCACTTTTCATCTCTGAGCAATTGCTCGACGTTTGCAATTTCTCACCTGAGCTCTCTTTAGAGTGCGCGAGAGGATGAGCAGAAGATGAGGTGGCTAGAGAAGCCCAGAGCCCCAGTGTTCTTAGGCCTACAAAAGCGCTTCCAAGGAAGGGTGCTGGCTAGCAACAGCTTTCAGTGCTGGCACTTTTCATCTCTGAGCAATTGCTCGACGTTTGCAATTTCTCACCTGAGCTCTCTTTAGAGTGCGCGAGAGGATGAGCAGAAGATGAGGTGGCTAGAGAAGCCCAGAGCCCCAGTGTTCTTAGGCCTACAAAAGCGCTTCCAAGGAAGGGTGCTGGCTAGCAACAGCTTTCAGTGCTGGCACTTTTCAGCTCTGAGCAATTGCTCGACCTTTGCAATTTCTCAGCTCGTGTCTACGAGACGGAAAGAGAAGGACCGTGACCTTTGGTGGCTAGAGAAGCGCAAAGCCCCAGTGTTACTGCGCTTGTGAAAGCGCTTCCAAGGAAGGGTGCTGGCTAGCAACAGCTTTCAGTGCTGGCACTTTTCATCTCTGAGCAATTGCTGGACATTTGCAATTTCTCACCTGAGCTCTCTTTAGAGTGCGCGAGAGGATGAGCAGAAGATGAGGTGGCTAGAGAAGCCCAGAGCCCCAGTGTTCTTAGGCCTACAAAAGCGCTTCCAAGGAAGGGTGCTGGCTAGCAACAGCTTTCAGTGCTGGCACTTTTCATCTCTGAGCAATTGCTCGACATTGCAATTTCTCACCTGAGCTCTCTTTAGAGTGCGCGAGAGGATGAGCAGAAGATTAGGTGGCTAGAGAAGCCCAGAGCCCCAGTGTTCTTAGGCCTACAAAAGCGCTTCCAAGGAAGGGTGCTGGCTAGCAACAGCTTTCAGTGCTGGCACTTTTCATCTCTGAGCAATTGCTGGACGTTTGCAATTTCTCACCTGAGCTCTCTTTAGAGTGCGCGAGAGGATGAGCAGAAGATGAGGTGGCTAGAGAAGCCCAGAGCCCCAGTGTGCTTAGGCCTACAAAAGCGCTTCCAAGGAAGGGTGCTGGCTAGCAAGAGCTTTCAGTGCTGGCACTTTTCATCTCTGAGCAATTGCTCGACGTTTGCAATTTCTCACCTGAGCTCTCTTTAGAGTGCGCGAGAGGATGAGCAGAAGATGAGGTGGCTAAAGAAGCCCAGAGCCCCAGTGTTCTTAGGCCTACAAAAGCGCTTCCAAGGAAGGGTGCTGGCTAGCAACAGCTTTCAGTGCTGGCACTTTTCATCTCTGAGCAATTGCTCGACGTTTGCAATTTCTCAGCTCGTGTCTACGAGACGGAGAGATAGTGACCGTGACGTTTGGTGGGTAGAGAAGCGCAAAGCCCCAGTGTTGCTGCGCCTGTGAAAGCGCTTCCAAGGAAGGGTGCTGGCTAGCAACAGCTTTCAGTGCTGGCACTTTTCATCTCTGAGCAATTGCTCGACGTTTGCAATTTCTCAGCTCGTGTCTACGAGACGGAGAGATAGTGACCGTGACGTTTGGTGGGTAGAGAAGCGCAAAGCCCCAGTGTTACTGCGCCTGTGAAAGCGCTTCCAAGGAAGGGTGCTGGCTAGCAACAGCTTTCAGTGTTGGCACTTTTTATCTCTGAGCAATTGCTCGACGTTTGCAATTTCTCACCTGAGCTCTCTTTAGAGTGCACGAGAGGATGAGCAGAAGATGAGGTGGCTAGAGAAGCCCAGAGCCCCAGTGTTCTTAGGCCTACAAAAGCGCTTCCAAGGAAGGGTGCTGGCTAGCAACAGCTTTCAGTGCTGGCACTTTTCCTCTCTGAGCAATTGCTCGACGTTTGCAATTTCTCAGCTCGTGTCTAGGAGATGGAAAGAGAATGACCGTGACGTTTGGTGGGTATAGAAGCGCAAAGCCCCAGTGTTACTGCGCTTGTGAAAGCGCTTCCAAGGAAGGGTGCTGGCTAGCAACAGCTTTCAGTGCTGGCACATTTCTTCTCTGAGCAATTGCTCGACGTTGGCAATTTCTCACCTGAGCTCTCTTTAGAGTGCGCGAGAGGATGAGCAGAAGATGAGGTGGCTAGAGAAGCCCAGAGCCCCAGTCTTCTTAGGCCTACAAAAGCGCTTCCAAGGAAGGGTGCTGGCTAGCAACAGCTTTCAGTGCTGGCACTTTTCATCTCTGAGCAATTGCTCGACGTTTGCAATTTCTCACCTGAGCTCTCTTTAGAGTGCGCGAGAGGATGAGCAGAAGATGAGGTGGCTAGAGAAGCCCAGAGCCCCACTGTTCTTAGGCCTACAAAAGCGCTTCCAAGGAAGGGTGCTGGCTAGCAAGAGCTTTCAGTGCTGGCACTTTTCATCTCTGAGCAATTGCTCGACGTTTGCAATTTCTCACCTGAGCTCTCTTTAGAGTGCGCGAGAGGATGAGCAGAAGATGAGGTGGCTAGAGAAGCCCAGAGCCCCAGTGTTCTTAGGCCTACAAAAGCGCTTCCAAGGAAGGGTGCTGGCTAGCAACAGCTTTCAGTGCTGGCACTTTTCATCTCGGAGCAATTGCTCGACGTTTGCAATTTCTCAGCTCGTGTCTACGAGACGGAAAGAGAAGGACCGTGACGTTTGGTGGCTAGAGAAGCGCAAAGCCCCAGTGTTGCTGCGCCTGTGAAAGCGCTTCCAAGGAAGGGTGCTGGCTAGCAACAGCTTTCAGTGCTGGCACTTTTCATCTCTGAGCAATTGCTGGACGTTTGCAATTTCTCACCTGAGCTCTCTTTAGAGTGCGCGAGAGGATGAGCAGAAGATGAGGTGGCTAGAGAAGCCCAGAGCCCCAGTGTTCTAAGGGCTACAAAAGCGCTTCCAAGGAAGGGTGCTGGCTAGCAAGAGCTTTCAGTGCTGGCACTTTTCATCTCTGAGCAATTGCTGGACGTTTGCAATTTCTCACCTGAGCTCTCTTTAGAGTGCGCGAGAGGATGAGCAGAAGATGAGGTGGCTAGAGAAGCCCAGAGCCCCAGTGTTCTTAGGCCTACAAAAGCGCTTCCAAGGAAGGGTGCTGGCTAGCAAGAGCTTTCAGTGCTGGCACTTTTCATCTCTGAGCAATTGCTCGACGTTTGCAATTTCTCAGCTCGTGTCTACGAGACGGAAAGAGAAGGACCGTGACGTTTGGTGGCTACAGAAGCGCAAAGCCCCAGTGTTACTGCGCCTGTGAAAGCGCTTCCAAGGAAGGGTGCTGGCTAGCAACAGCTTTCAGTGCTGGCACTTTTCATCTCTGAGCAATTGCTGGACGTTTGCAATTTCTCACCTGAGCTCTCTTTAGAGTGCGCGAGAGGATGAGCAGAAGATTAGGTGGCTAAAGAAGCCCAGAGCCCCAGTGTTCTTAGGGCTACAAAAGCGCTTCCAAGGAAGGGTGCTGGCTAGCAACAGCTTTCAGTGCTGGCACTTTTCATCTCTGAGCAATTGCTCGACGTTTGCAATTTCTCACCTGAGCTCTCTTTAGAGTGCGCGAGAGGATGAGCAGAAGATTAGGTGGCTAGAGAAGCCCAGAGCCCCAGTGTTCTTAGGCCTACAAAAGCGCTTCCAAGGAAGGGTGCTGGCTAGCAACAGCTTTCAGTGCTGGCACTTTTCATCTCTGAGCAATTGCTCGACGTTTGCAATTTCTCAGCTCGTGTCTACGAGACGGAGAGATAGTGACCGTGACGTTTGGTGGGTAGAGAAGCGCAAAGCCCCAGTGTTGCTGCGCCTGTGAAAGCGCTTCCAAGGAAGGGTGCTGGCTAGCAAGAGCTTTCAGTGCTGGCACTTTTCATCTCTGAGCAATTGCTCGACGTTTGCAATTTCTCAGCTCATGTCTACGAGACGGAGAGATAGTGACCGTGACGTTTGGTGGGTAGAGAAGCGCAAAGCCCCCGTGTTACTGCGCCTGTGAAAGCGCTTCCAAGGAAGGGTGCTGGCTAGCAACAGCTTTCAGTGTTGGCACTTTTCATCTCTGAGCAATTGCTCGACGTTTGCAATTTCTCACCTGAGCTCTCTTTAGAGTGCGCGAGAGGATGAGCAGAAGATGAGGTGGCTAAAGAAGCCCAGAGCCCCAGTCTTCTTAGGCCTACAAAAGCGCTTCCAAGGAAGGGTGCTGGCTAGCAACAGCTTTCAGTGCTGGCACTTTTCATCTCTGAGCAATTGCTCGACGTTTGCAATTTCTCAGCTCGTGTCTACGAGACGGAAAGAGAAGGACCGTGACGTTTGGTGGCTAGAGAAGCGCAAAGCCCCAGTGTTACTGCGCCTGTGAAAGCGCTTCCAAGGAAGGGTGCTGGCTAGCAACAGCTTTCAGTGCTGGCACTTTTCATCTCTGAGCAATTGCTGGACGTTTGCAATTTCTCACCTGAGCTCTCTTCAGAGTGCGCGAGAGGATGAGCAGAAGATGAGGTGGCTAGAGAAGCCCAGAGCCCCAGTGTGCTTAGGGCTACAAAAGCGCTTCCAAGGAAGGGTGCTGGCTAGCAACAGCTTTCAGTGCTGGCACTTTTCATCTCTGAGCAATTGCTCGACGTTTGCAATTTCTCCCCTGAGCTCCATTTAGAGTGCGCGAGAGGATGAGCAGAAGATGAGGTGGCTAAAGAAGCCCAGAGCCCCAGTGTTCTTAGGCCTACAAAAGCGCTTCCAAGGAAGGGTGCTGGCTAGCAACAGCTTTCAGTGCTGGCACTTTTCATCTCTGAGCAATTGCTCGACGTTTGCAATTTCTCAGCTCGTGTCTACGAGACGGAGAGATGGTGACCGTGACGTTTGGTGGGTAGAGAAGCGCAAAGCCCCAGTGTTACTGCGCCTGTGAAAGCGCTTCCAAGGAAGGGTGCTGGCTAGCAACAGCTTTCAGTGCTGGCACTTTTCATCTCTGAGCAATTGCTCGATGTTTGCAATTTCTCACCTGAGCTCTCTTTAGAGTGCGCGAGAGGATGAGCAGAAGATGAGGTGGCTAGAGAAGCCCAGAGCCCCAGGGTTCTTAGGCCTACAAAAGCGCTTCCAAGGAAGGGTGCTGGCTAGCAACAGCTTTCAGTGCTGGCACTTTTCATCTCTGAGCAATTGCTCGACGTTTGCAATTTCTCACCTGAGCTCTCTTTAGAGTGCGCGAGAGGATGAGCAAAAGATGAGGTGGCTAGAGAAGCCCAGAGCCCCAGTGTTCTTAGGCCTACAAAAGCGCTTCCAAGGAAGGGTGCTGGCTAGCAACAGCTTTCAGTGCTGGCACTTTTCGTCTCTGAGCAATTGCTCGACCTTTGCAATTTCTCAGCTCGTGTCTACGAGACGGAAAGAGAAGGACCGTGACGTTTGGTGGGTAGAGAAGCGCAAAGCCCCAGTGTTACTGCGCTTGTGAAAGCGCTTCCAAGGAAGGGTGCTGGCTAGCAACAGCTTTCAGTGCTGGCACTTTTCATCTCTGAGCAATTGCTCGACGTTTGCAATTTCTCACCTGAGCTCTCTTTAGAGTGCGCGAGAGGATGAGCAGAAGATTAGGTGGCTAGAGAAGCCCAGAGCCCCAGTGTTCTTAGGCCTACAAAAGCGCTTCCAAGGAAGGGTGCTGGCTAGCAACAGCTTTCAGTGCTGGCACTTTTCATCTCTGAGCAATTGCTCGACATTGCAATTTCTCACCTGAGCTCTCTTTAGAGTGCGCGAGAGGATGAGCAGAAGATTAGGTGGCTAGAGAAGCCCAGAGCCCCAGTGTTCTTAAGCCTACAAAAGCGCTTCCAAGGAAGGGTGCTGGCTAGCAACAGCTTTCAGTGCTGGCACTTTTCATCTCTGAGCAATTGCTCGACGTTTGCAATTTCTCACCTGAGCTCTCTTTAGAGTGCGCGAGAGGATGAGCAGAAGATGAGGTGGCTAGAGAAGCCCAGAGCCCCAGTGTGCTTAGGCCTACAAAAGCGCTTCCAAGGAAGGGTGCTGGCTAGCAAGAGCTTTCAGTGCTGGCACTTTTCATCTCTGAGCAATTGCTCGACGTTTGCAATTTCTCACCTGAGCTCTCTTTAGAGTGCGCGAGAGGATGAGCAGAAGATGAGGTGGCTAGAGAAGCCCAGAGCCCCAGTGTTCTTAGGCCTACAAAAGCGCTTCCAAGGAAGGGGGCTGGCTAGCAACAGCTTTCAGTGCTGGCACTTTTCATCTCTGAGCAATTGCTCGACGTTTGCAATTTCTCAGCTCGTGTCTACGAGACGGAGAGATAGTGACCGTGACGTTTGGTGGGTAGAGAAGCGCAAAGCCCCAGTGTTGCTGCGCCTGTGAAAGCGCTTCCAAGGAAGGGTGCTGGCTAGCAACAGCTTTCAGTGCTGGCACTTTTCATCTCTGAGCAATTGCTCGACGTTTGCAATTTCTCAGCTCGTGTCTACGCGACGGAGAGATAGTGACCGTGACGTTTGGTGGGTAGAGAAGCGCAAAGCCCCAGTGTTACTGCGCCTGTGAAAGCGCTTCCAAGGAAGGGTGCTGGCTAGCAACAGCTTTCAGTGTTGGCACTTTTCATCTCTGAGCAATTGCTCGACGTTTGCAATTTCTCACCTGAGCTCTCTTTAGAGTGCGCGAGAGGATGAGCAGAAGATGAGGTGGCTAGAGAAGCCCAGAGCCCCAGTGTTCTTAGGCCTACAAAAGCGCTTCCAAGGAAGGGTGCTGGCTAGCAACAGCTTTCAGTGCTGGCACTTTTCATCTCTGAGCAATTGCTCGACGTTTGCAATTTCTCAGCTCGTGTCTAGGAGATGGAAAGAGAAGGACCGTGACGTTTGGTGGGTATAGAAGCGCAAAGCCCCAGTGTTACTGCGCTTGTGAAAGCGCTTCCAAGGAAGGGTGCTGGCTAGCAACAGCTTTCAGTGCTGGCACATTTCTTCTCCGAGCAATTGCTCGACGTTGGCAATTTCTCACCTGAGCTCTCTTTAGAGTGCGCGAGAGGATGAGCAGAAGATGAGGTGGCTAGAGAAGCCCAGAGCCCCAGTCTTCTTAGGCCTACAAAAGCGCTTCCAAGGAAGGGTGCTGGCTAGCAACAGCTTTCAGTGCTGGCACTTTTCATCTCTGAGCAATTGCTGGACGTTTGCAATTTCTCACCTGAGCTCTCTTTAGAGTGCGCGAGAGGATGAGCAGAAGATGAGGTGGCTAGAGAAGCCCAGAGCCCCAGTGTTCTTAGGGCTACAAAAGCGCTTCCAAGGAAGGGTGCTGGCTAGCAACAGCTTTCAGTGCTGGCACTTTTCCTCTCTGAGCAATTGCTCGACGTTTGCAATTTCTCACCTGAGCTCTCTTTAGAGTGCGCGAGAGGATGAGCAGAAGATGAGGTGGCTAGAGAAGCCCAGAGCCCCAGTGTTCTTAGGCCTACAAAAGCGCTTCCAAGGAAGGGTGCTGGCTAGCAAGAGCTTTCAGTGCTGGCACTTTTCATCTCTGAGCAATTGCTCGACGTTTGCAATTTCTCAGCTCGTGTCTACGAGACGGAAAGAGAAGGACCGTGACGTTTGGTGGCTAGAGAAGCGCAAAGCCCCAGTGTTGCTGCGCCTGTGAAAGCGCTTCCAAGGAAGGGTGCTGGCTAGCAACAGCTTTCAGTGCTGGCACTTTTCATCTCTGAGCAATTGCTCGACGTTTGCAATTTCTCACCTGAGCTCTCTTTAGAGTGCGCGAGAGGATGAGCAGAAGATGAGGTGTCTAGAGAAGCCCAGAGCCCCAGTGTTCTAAGGGCTACAAAAGCGCTTCCAAGGAAGGGTGCTGGCTAGCAACAGCTTTCAGTGCTGACACTTTTCATCTCTGAGCAATTGCTGGACGTTTGCAATTTCTCACCTGAGCTCTCTTTAGAGTGCGCGAGAGGATGAGCAGAAGATGAGGTGGCTAGAGAAGCCCAGAGCCCCACTGTTCTTAGGCCTACAAAAGCGCTTCCAAGGAAGGGTGCTGGCTAGCAAGAGCTTTCAGTGCTGGCACTTTTCATCTCTGAGCAATTGCTCGACGTTTGCAATTTCTCAGCTCGTGTCTACGAGACGGAAAGAGAAGGACCGTGACGTTTGGTGGCTACAGAAGCGCAAAGCCCCAGTGTTACTGCGCCTGTGAAAGCGCTTCCAAGGAAGGGTGCTGGCTAGCAACAGCTTTCAGTGCTGGCACTTTTCATCTCTGAGCAATTGCTCAACGTTTGCAATTTCTCCCCTGAGCTCTCTTTAGAGTGCGCGAGAGGATGAGCAGAAGATGAGGTGGCTAGAGAAGCCCAGAGCCCCAGTGTTCTTAGGCCTACAAAAGCGCTTCCAAGGAAGGGTGCTGGCTAGCAACAGCTTTCAGTGCTGGCACTTTTCATCTCTGAGCAATTGCTCGACGTTTGCAATTTCTCCCCTGAGCTCTCTTCAGAGTGCGCGAGAGGGTGAGCAGAAGATGAGGTGGCTAGAGAAGCCCAGAGCCCCAGTGTTCTTAGGCCTACAAAAGCGCTTCCAAGGAAGGGTGCTGGCTAGCAACAGCTTTCAGTGCTGGCACTTTTCATCTCTGAGCAATTGCTCGACGTTTGCAATTTCTCAGCTCGTGTCTACGAGACGGAGAGATAGTGACCGTGACGTTTGGTGGGTAGAGAAGCGCAAAGCCCCAGTGTTGCTGCAACTGTGAAAGCGCTTCCAAGGAAGGGTGCTGGCTAGCAACAGCTTTCAGTGCTGGCACTTTTCATCTCTGAGCAATTGCTGGACGTTTGCAATTTCTCCCCTGAGCTCTCTTCAGAGTGTGCGAGAGGATGAGCAGAAGATGAGGTGGCTAGAGAAGCCCAGAGCCCCAGTGTTCTTAGGCCTACAAAAGCGCTTCCAAGGAAGGGTGCTGGCTAGCAACAGCTTTCAGTGCTGGCACTTTTCATCTCTGAGCAATTGCTCGACGTTTGCAATTTCTCACCTGAGCTCTCTTTAGAGTGCGCGAGAGGATGAGCAGAAGATTAGGTGGCTAGAGAAGCCCAGAGCCCCAGTGTTCTTAGGCCTACAAAAGCGCTTCCAAGGAAGGGTGCTGGCTAGCAAGAGCTTTCAGTGCTGGCACTTTTCATCTCTGAGCAATTGCTCGACGTTTGCAATTTCTCCCCTGAGCTCTCTTCAGAGTGCGCGAGAGGATGAGCAGAAGATGAGGTGGCTAGAGAAGCCCAGAGCCCCAGTGTTCTTAGGCCTACAAAAGCGCTTCCAAGGAAGGGTGCTGGCTAGCAACAGCTTTCAGTGCTGGCACTTTTCATCTCTGAGCAATTGCTCGACGTTTGCAATTTCTCAGCTCGTGTCTACGAGACGGAGAGATAGTGACCGTGACGTTTGGTGGCTAGAGAAGCGCAAAGCCCCAGTGTTACAGCGCCTGTGAAAGCGCTTCCAAGGAAGGGTGCTGGCTAGCAACAGCTTTCAGTGCTGGCACTTTTCATCTCTGAGCAATTGCTGGACGTTTGCAATTTCTCACCTGAGCTCTCTTTAGAGTGCGCGAGAGGATGAGCAGAAGATGAGGTGGCTAGAGAAGCGCAGAGCCCCAGTGTTCTTAGGCCTACAAAAGCGCTTCCAAGGAAGGGTGCTGGCTAGCAACAGCTTTCAGTGCTGGCACTTTTCTTCTCTGAGCAATTGCTGGACGTTTGCAATTTCTCCCCTGAGCTCTCTTTAGAGTGCGCGAGAGGATGAGCAGAAGATGAGGTGGCTAGAGAAGCCCAGAGCCCCAGTGTTCTTAGGCCTACAAAAGCGCTTCCAAGGAAGGGTGCTGGCTAGCAACAGCTTTCAGTGCTGGCACTTTTCATCTCTGAGCAATTGCTCGACGTTTGCAATTTCTCAGCTCGTGTCTACGAGACGGAAAGAGAATGACCGTGACGTTTGGTGGCTAGAGAAGCGCAAAGCACCAGTGTTACTGCGCTTGTGAAAGCGCTTCCAAGGAAGGGGGCTGGCTAGCAAGAGCTTTCAGTGCTGGCACTTTTCTTCTCTGAGGAATTGCTCGACGTTTGCAATTTCTCACCTGAGCTCTCTTTAGAGTGCGCGAGAGGATGAGCAGAAGATGAGGTGGCTAGAGAAGCCCAGAGCCCCAGTGTTCTTAGGCCTACAAAAGCGCTTCCAAGGAAGGGTGCTGGCTAGCAACAGCTTTCAGTGCTGGCACTTTTCATCTCTGAGCAATTGCTCGACGTTTGCAATTTCTCACCTGAGCTCTCTTTAGAGTGCACGAGAGGATGGGCAGAAGATTAGGTGGCTAGAGAAGCCCAGAGCCCCAGTGTTCTAAGGCCTACAAAAGCGCTTCCAAGGAAGGGTGCTGGCTAGCAAGAGCTTTCAGTGCTGGCACTGTTCATCTCTGAGAAATTGCTCGACGTTTGCAATTTCTCCCCTGAGCTCTCTTTAGAGTGCGCGAGAGGATGAGCAGAAGATGAGGTGGCTAGAGAAGCCCAGAGCCCCAGTGTTCTTAGGCCTACAAAAGCGCTTCCAAGGAAGGGTGCTGGCTAGCAACAGCTTTCAGTGCTGGCACTTTTCATCTCTGAGCAATTGATCGACGTTTGCAATTTCTCAGCTCGTGTCTACGAGACGGAGAGATAGTGACCGTGACGTTTGGTGGCTAGAGAAGCGCAAAGCCCCAGTGTTACTGCGCTTGTGAAAGCGCTTCCAAGGAAGGGTGCTGGCTAGCAACAGCTTTCAGTGTTGGCACTTTTCTTCTCTGAGCAATTGCTCGACGTTTGCAATTTCTCACCTGAGCTCTCTTTAGAGTGCACGAGAGGATGAGCAGAAGATTAGGTGGCTAGAGAAGCCCAGAGCCCCAGTGTTCTTAGGCCTACAAAAGCGATTCCAAGGAAGGGTGCTGGCTAGCAACAGCTTTCAGTGCTGGCACTGTTCATCTCTGAGCAATTGCTCGACGTTTGCAATTTCTCACCTGAGCTCTCTTTAGAGTGCGCGAGAGGAAGACCAGAAGATGAGGTGGCTAGAGAAGCCCAGAGCCCCAGTGTTCTCAGGCCTACAAAAGCGCTTCCAAGAAAGGGTACTGGCTAGCAACAGCTTTCAGTGCTGGCACTTTTCATCTCTGAGCAATTGCTCGACGTTTGCAATTTCTCACCTGAGCTCTCTTTAGAGTGCGCGAGAGGATGAGCAGAAGATGAGGTGGCTAGAGAAGCCGAGAGCCCCAGTCTTCTTAGGCCTACAAAAGCGCTTCCAAGGAAGGGTGCTGGCTAGCAACAGCTTTCAGTGCTGGCACTTTTCATCTCTGAGCAATTGCTCGACGTTTGCAATTTCTCACCTGAGCTCTCTTTAGAGTGCGCGAGAATATGAGCAGAAGATTAGGTGGCTAGAGAAGCCCAGAGCCCCAGTGTTCTTAGGCCTACAAAAGCGCTTCCAAGGAAGGGTGCTGGCTAGCAACAGCTTTCAGTGCTGGCACTTTTCATCTCTGAGCAATTGCTCGACGTTTGCAATTTCTCAGCTCGTGTCTACGAGACGGAAAGAGAAGGACCGTGACGTTTGGTGGCTAGAGAAGCGCAAAGCCCCACTGTTACTGCGCTTGTGAAAGCGCTTCCAAGGAAGGGTGCTGGCTAGCAACAGCTTTCAGTGTTGGCACTTTTCATCTCTGAGCAATTGCTCGACGTTTGCAATTTCTCACCTGAGCTCTCTTTAGAGTGCGCGAGAGGATGAGCAGAAGATTAGGTGGCTAGAGAAGCCCAGAGCCCCAGTGTTCTTAGGCCTACAAAAGCGCTTCCAAGGAAGGGTGCTGGCTAGCAACAGCTTTCAGTGCTGGCACTTTTCATCTCTGAGCAATTGCTCGACGTTTGCAATTTCTCACCTGAGCTCTCTTTAGAGTGCGCGAGAGGATGAGCAGAAGATGAGGTGGCTAGAGAAGCCCAGAGCCCCAGTGTTCTTAGGCCTACAAAAGCGCTTCCAAGGAAGGGTGCTGGCTAGCAACAGCTTTCAGTGCTGGCACTGTTCATCTCTGAGCAATTGCTCGACGTTTGCAATTTCTCACCTGAGCTCTCTTTAGAGTGCGCGAGAGGATGAGCAGAAGATTAGGTGGCTAGAGAAGCCCAGAGCCCCAGTGTTCTCAGGCCTACAAAAGCGCTTCCAAGGAAGGGTGCTGGCTAGCAACAGCTTTCAGTGCTGGCACTTTTCCTCTCTGAGCAATTGCTCGACGTTTGCAATTTCTCAGCTCGTGTCTACGAGACGGAAAGAGAAGGACCGTGACGTTTGCTGGCTAGAGAAGCGCAAAGCCCCAGTGTTACTGTGCCTGTGAAAGCGCTTCCAAGGAAGGGTGCTGGCTAGCAAGAGCTTTCAGTGCTGGCACTTTTCATCTCTGAGCAATTGCTCGACGTTTGCAATTTCTCACCTGAGCTCTCTTTAGAGTGCGCGAGAGGATGAGCAGAAGATTAGGTGGCTAGAGAAGCCCAGAGCCCCAGTGTGCTTAGGGCTACAAAAGCGCTTCCAAGGAAGGGTGCTGGCTAGCAACAGCTTTCAGTGCTGGCACTTTTCATCTCTGAGCAATTGCTCGACGTTTGCAATTTCTCACCTGAGCTCTCTTTAGAGTGCGCGAGAGGATGAGCAGAAGATTAGGTGGCTAGAGAAGTCCAGAGCCCCAGTGTTCTTAGGGCTACAAAAGCGCTTCCAAGGAAGGGTGCTGGCTAGCAACAGCTTTCAGTGCTGGCACTGTTCATCTCTGAGCAATTGCTCGACGTTTGCAATTTCTCACCTGAGCTCTCTTTAGAGTGCGCGAGAGGAAGAGCAGAAGATGAGGTGGCTAGAGAAGCCCAGAGCCCCAGTGTTCTCAGGCCTACAAAAGCGCTTCCAAGAAAGGGTGCTGGCTAGCAAGAGCTTTCAGTGCTGGCACTTTTCATCTCTGAGCAATTGCTCGACGTTTGCAATTTCTCACCTGAGCTCTCTTTAGAGTGCGCGAGAGGATGAGCAGAAGATGAGGTGGCTAGAGAAGCCCAGAGCCCCAGTGTTCTTAGGCCTACAAAAGCGCTTCCAAGGAAGGGTGCTGGCTAGCAACAGCTTTCAGTGCTGGCACTTTTCATCTCTGAGCAATTGCTCGACGTTTGCAATTTCTCACCTGAGCTCTCTTTAGAGTGCGCGAGAGGATGAGCAGAAGATGAGGTGGCTAGAGGTGCCCAGAGCCCCAGTGTTCTTAGGCCTACAAAAGCGCTTCCAAGGAAGGGTGCTGGCTAGCAACAGCTTTCAGTGCTGGCACTTTTCATCTCTGAGCAATTGCTCGACGTTTGCAATTTCTCAGCTCGTGTCTAGGAGACGGAAAGAGAAGGACCGTGACGTTTGGTGGCTAGAGAAGCGCAAAGCCCCAGTGTTACTGCGCTTGTGAAAGCGCTTCCAAGGAAGGGTGCTGGCTAGCAACAGCTTTCAGTGTTGGCACTTTTCTTCTCTGAGCAATTGCTCGACGTTTGCAATTTCTCACCTGAGCTCTCTTTAGAGTGCGCGAGAGGATGAGCAGAAGATTAGGTGGCTAGAGAAGCCCAGAGCCCCAGTGTTCTTAGGCCTACAAAAGCGCTTCCAAGGAAGGGTGCTGGCTAGCAAGAGCTTTCAGTGCTGGCACTTTTCATCTCTGAGCAATTGCTCGACGTTTGCAATTTCTCACCTGAGCTCTCTTTAGAGTGCGCGAGAGGATGAGCAGAAGATGAGGTGGCTAGAGAAGCCCAGAGCCCCAGTCTTCTTAGGCCTACAAAAGCGCTTCCAAGGAAGGGTGCTGGCTAGCAAGAGCTTTCAGTGCTGGCACTTTTCATCTCTGAGCAATTGCTGGACGTTTGCAATTTCTCACCTGAGCTCTCTTTAGAGTGCGCGAGAGGATGAGCAGAAGATGAGGTGGCTAGAGAAGCCCAGAGCCCCAGTGTTCTTAGGCCTACAAAAGCGCTTCCAAGGAAGGGTGCTGGCTAGCAACAGCTTTCAGTGCTGGCACTTTTCATCTCTGAGCAATTGCTCGACGTTTGCAATTTCTCACCTGAGCTCTCTTTAGAGTGCGCGAGAGGATGAGCAGAAGATGAGGTGGCTAGAGAAGCCCAGAGCCCCAGTGTGCTTAGGGCTACAAAAGCGCTTCCAAGGAAGGGTGCTGGCTAGCAACAGCTTTCAGTGCTGGCACTTTTCATCTCTGAGCAATTGCTCGACGTTTGCAATTTCTCAGCTCGTGTCTACGAGACGGAAAGAGAAGGACCGTGACGTTTGGTGGCTAGAGAAGCGCAAAGCCCCAGTGTTCTAAGGGCTACAAAAGCGCTTCCAAGGAAGGGTGCTGGCTAGCAACAGCTTTCAGTGCTGGCACTTTTCATCTCTGAGCAATTGCTCGACGTTTGCAATTTCTCACCTGAGCTCTCTTTAGAGTGCGCGAGAGGATGAGCAGAAGATGAGGTGGCTAGAGAAGCCCAGAGCCCCAGTGTTCTTAGGCCTACAAAAGCGCTTCCAAGGAAGGGTGCTGGCTAGCAACAGCTTCCAGTGCTGGCACTTTTCCTCTCTGAGCAATTGATCGACGTTTGCAATTTCTCAGCTCGTGTCTACGAGACGGAAAGAGAAGGACCGTGACCTTTGGTGGGTAGAGAAGCGCAAAGCCCCAGTGTTACTGCGCCTGTGAAAACGCTTCCAAGGAAGGGTGCTGGCTAGCAACAGCTTTCAGTGCTGGCACTTTTCATCTCTGAGCAATTGCTCGACGTTTGCAATTTCTCACCTGAGCTCTCTTTAGAGTGCGCGAGAGGATGAGCAGAAGATTAGGTGGCTAGAGAAGCCCAGAGCCCCAGTGTGCTTAGGCCTACAAAAGCGCTTCCAAGGAAAGGTGCTGGCTAGCAACAGCTTTCAGTGCTGGCACTTTTCATCTCTGAGCAATTGCTCGACGTTTGCAATTTCTCCCCTGAGCTCTCTTTAGAGTGCGCGAGAGGATGAGCAGAAGATTAGGTGGCTAGAGAAGCCCAGAGCCCCAGTGTTCTTAGGCCTACAAAAGCGCTTCCAAGGACGGGTGCAGGCTAGCAACAGCTTTCAGTGCTGGCACTTTTCATCTCTGAGCAATTGCTCAACGTTTGCAATTTCTCAGCTCGTGTCTAGGAGACGGAAAGAGAAGGACCGTGACGTTTGGTGGGTAGAGAAGCGCAAAGCCCCAGTGTTACTGCGCTTGTGAAAGCGCTTCCAAGGAAGGGTGCTGGCTAGCAACAGCTTTCAGTGCTGGCACTTTTCTTCTCTGAGCAATTGCTCGACGTTTGCAATTTCTCACCTGAGCTCTCTTTAGAGTGCGCGAGAGGATGAGCAGAAGATGAGGTGGCTAGAGAAGCCCAGAGCCCCAGTGTTCTTAGGCCTACAAAAGCGCTTCCAAGGAAGGGTGCTGGCTAGCAACAGCTTTCAGTGCTGGCACTTTTCATCTCTGAGCAATTGCTCGACGTTTGCAATTTCTCACCTGAGCTCTCTTTAGAGTGCGCGAGAGGATGAGCAGAAGATGAGGTTGCTAGAGAAGCCCAGAGCCCCAGTGTTCTTAGGCCTACAAAAGCGCTTCCAAGGAAGGGTGCTGGCTAGCAACAGCTTTCAGTGCTGGCACTTTTCATCTCTGAGCAATTGCTCGACGTTTGCAATTTCTCACCTGAGCTCTCTTTAGAGTGCACGAGAGGATGAGCAGAAGATTAGGTGGCTAGAGAAGCCCAGAGCCCCAGTGTTCTTAGGCCTACAAAAGCGCTTCCAAGGAAGGGTGCTGGCTAGCAACAGCTTTCAGTGCTGGCACTGTTCATCTCTGAGCAATTGCTCGACGTTTGCAATTTCTCACCTGAGCTCTCTTTAGAGTGCGCGAGAGGATGAGCAGAAGATGAGGTGGCTAGAGAAGCCCAGAGCCCCAGTCTTCTTAGGCCTACAAAAGCGCTTCCAAGGAAGGGTGCTGGCTAGCAACAGCTTTCACTGCTGGCACTTTTCATCTCTGAGCAATTGCTCCACGTTTGCAATTTCTCAGCTCGTGTCTACGAGACGGAGAGATAGTGACCGTGACGTTTGGTGGCTAGAGAAGCGCAAAGCCCCAGTGTTACTGTGCCTGTGAAAGCGCTTCCAAGGAAGGGGGCTGGCTAGCAAGAGCTTTCAGTGCTGGCACTTTTCATCTCTGAGCAATTGCTCGACGTTTGCAATTTCTCACCTGAGCTCTCTTTAGAGTGCGCGAGAGGATGAGCAGAAGATGAGGTGGCTAGAGAAGCCCAGAGCCCCAGTGTGCTTAGGCCTACAAAAGCGCTTCCAAGGAAGGGTGCTGGCTAGCAAGAGCTTTCAGTGCTGGCACTTTTCATCTCTGAGCAATTGCTCGACGTTTGCAATTTCTCAGCTCGTGTCTAGGAGACGGAAAGAGAAGGACCGTGACGTTTGGTGGCTAGAGAAGCGCAAAGCCCCAGTGTTCTAAGGGCTACAAAAGCGCTTCCAAGGAAGGGTGCTGGCTAGCAACAGCTTTCAGTGCTGGCACTTTTCATCTCTGAGCAATTGCTCAACGTTTGCAATTTCTCACCTGAGCTCTCTTTAGAGTGCGCGAGAGGATGAGCAGAAGATTAGGTGGCTAGAGAAGCCCAGAGCCCCAGTGTTCTTAGGCCTACAAAAGCGCTTCCAAGGAAGGGTGCTGGCTAGCAACAGCTTCCAGTGCTGGCACTTTTCCTCTCTGAGCAATTGCTCGACGTTTGCAATTTCTCAGCTCGTGTCTACGAGACGGAAAGAGAAGGACCGTGACGTTTGGTGGGTAGAGAAGCGCAAAGCCCCAGTGTTACTGCGCCTGTGAAAACGCTTCCAAGGAAGGGTGCTGGATAGCAAGAGCATTCAGTGCTGGCACTTTTCATCTCTGAGCAATTGCTCGACGTTTGCAATTTCTCCCCTGAGCTCTCTTTAGAGTGCGCGAGAGGATGAGCAGAAGATGAGGTGGCTAGAGAAGCCCAGAGCCCCAGTGTGCTTAGGGCTACAAAAGCGCTTCCAAGGAAAGGTGCTGGCTAGCAACAGCTTTCAGTGCTGGCACTTTTCATCTCTGAGCAATTGCTCGACGTTTGCAATTTCTCACCTGAGCTCTCTTTAGAGTGCGCGAGAGGAAGAGCAGAAGATGAGGTGGCTAGAGAAGCCCAGAGCCCCAGTGTTCTTAGGCCTACAAAAGCGCTTCCAAGGAAGGGTGCTGGCTAGCAACAGCTTTCAGTGCTGGCACTTTTCATCTCTGAGCAATTGCTCGACGTTTGCAATTTCTCAGCTCGTGTCTAGGAGACGGAAAGAGAAGGACCGTGACGTTTGGTGGGTAGAGAAGCGCAAAGCCCCAGTGTTACTGCGCCTGTGAAAGCGCTTCCAAGGAAGGGTGCTGGCTAGCAACAGCTTTCAGTGCTGGCACTTTTCTTCTCTGAGCAATTGCTCGACGTTTGCAATTTCTCACCTGAGCTCTCTTTAGAGTGCGCGAGAGGATGAGCAGAAGATTAGGTGGCTAGAGAAGCCCAGAGCCCCAGTGTTCTTAGGCCTACAAAAGCGCTTCCAAGGAAGGGTGCTGGCTAGCAAGAGCTTTCAGTGCTGGCACTTTTCATCTCTGAGCAATTGCTCGACGTTTGCAATTTCTCCCCTGAGCTCTCTTTAGAGTGCGCGAGAGGATGAGCAGAAGATGAGGTGGCTAGAGAAGCCCAGAGCCCCAGTGTTCTTAGGCCTACAAAAGCGCTTCCAAGGAAGGGTGCTGGCTAGCAACAGCTTTCAGTGCTGGCACTTTTCATCTCTGAGCAATTGCTCGACGTTTGCAATTTCTCACCTGAGCTCTCTTTAGAGTGCGCGAGAGGATGAGCAGAAGATGAGGTGGCTAGAGAAGTCCAGAGCCCCAGTGTTCTTAGGCCTACAGAGCGCTTCCAAGGAAGGGTGCTGGCTAGCAACAGCTTTCAGTGCTGGCACTTTTCATCTCTGAGCAATTGCTCGACGTTTGCAATTTCTCAGCTCGTGTCTACGAGACGGAAAGAGAAGGACCGTGACGTTTGGTGGCTAGAGAAGCCCAGAGCCCCAGTGTTCTTAGGCCTACAAAAGCGCTTCCAAGGAAGGGTGCTGGCTAGCAAGAGCTTTCAGTGCTGGCACTTTTCATCTCTGAGCAATTGCTCGACGTTTGCAATTTCTCACCTGAGCTCTCTTTAGAGTGCGCGAGAGGATGAGCAGAAGATGAGGTGGCTAGAGAAGCCCAGAGCCCCAGTGTTCTTAGGCCTACAAAAGCGCTTCCAAGGAAGGGTGCTGGCTAGCAAGAGCTTTCAGTGCTGGCACTTTTCATCTCTGAGCAATTGCTGGACGTTTGCAATTTCTCACCTGAGCTCTCTTTAGAGTGCGCGAGAGGATGAGCAGAAGATGAGGTGGCTAGAGAAGCCCAGAGCCCCAGTGTTCTCAGGCCTACAAAAGCGCTTCCAAGGAAGGGTGCTGGCTAGCAACAGCTTTCAGTGCTGGCACTTTTCATCTCTGAGCAATTGCTCGACGTTTGCAATTTCTCAGCTCGTGTCTACGAGACGGAAAGAGAAGGACCGTGACGTTTGGTGGGTAGAGAAGCGCAAAGCCCCAGTGTTCTAAGGGCTACAAAAGCGCTTCCAAGGAAGGGTGCTGGCTAGCAAGAGGTTTCAGTGCTGGCACTTTTCATCTCTGAGCAATTGCTCGACGTTTGCAATTTCTCACCTGAGCTCTCTTTAGAGTGCGCGAGAGGATGAGCAGAAGATTAGGTGGCTAGAGAAGCCCAGAGCCGCAGTGTTCTAAGGGCTACAAAGCGCTTCCAAGGAAGGGTGCTGGCTAGCAAGAGCTTTCAGTGCTGGCACTTTTCTTCTCTGAGCAATTGCTGGACGTTTGCAATTTCTCACCTGAGCTCTCTTTAGAGTGCGCGAGAGGATGAGCAGAAGATGAGGTGGCTAGAGAAGCCCAGAGCCCCAGTCTTCTTAGGGCTACAAAAGCGCTTCCAAGGAAGGGTGCTGGCTAGCAACAGCTTTCAGTGCTGGCACTTTTCATCTCTGAGCAATTGCTCAACGTTTGCAATTTCTCACCTGAGCTCTCTTTAGAGTGCGCGAGAGGATGAGCAGAAGATGAGGTGGCTAGAGAAGCCCAGAGCCCCAGTGTTCTTAGGCCTACAAAAGCGCTTCCAAGGAAGGGTGCTGGCTAGCAACAGCTTTCAGTGCTGGCACTTTTCCTCTCTGAGCAATTGCTCGACGTTTGCAATTTCTCAGCTCGTGTCTAGGAGACGGAAAGAGAAGGACCGTGACGTTTGGTGGGTAGAGAAGCGCAAAGCCCCAGTGTTACTGTGCCTGTGAAAACGCTTCCAAGGAAGGGTGCTGGCTAGCAACAGCTTTCAGTGCTGGCACTTTTCATCTCTGAGCAATTGCTGGACGTTTGCAATTTCTCACCTGAGCTCTCTTTAGAGTGCGCGAGAGGATGAGCAGAAGATGAGGTGGCTAGAGAAGCCCAGAGCCCCAGTGTTCTTAGGCCTACAAAAGCGCTTCCAAGGAAGGGTGCTGGCTAGCAACAGCTTTCAGTGCTGGCACTTTTCATCTCTGAGCAATTGCTCGACGTTTGCAATTTCTCAGCTCGTGTCTACGAGACGGAAAGAGAAGGACCGTGACGTTTGGTGGCTAGAGAAGCGCAAAGCCCCAGTGTTGCTGCGCCTGTGAAAGCGCCTCCAAGGAAGGGTGCTGGCTAGCAACAGCTTTCAGTGCTGGCACTTTTCATCTCTGAGCAATTGCTCGATGTTTGCAATTTCTCACCTGAGCTCTCTTCAGAGTGCGCGAGAGGATGAGCAGAAGATGAGGTGGCTAGAGAAGCCCAGAGCCCCAGTGTTCTTAGGCCTACAAAAGCGCTTCCAAGGAAGGGTGCTGGCTAGCAACAGCTTTCAGTGCTGGCACTTTTCATCTCTGAGCAATTGCTCGACGTTTGCAATTTCTCAGCTCGTGTCTAGGAGACGGAAAGAGAATGACCGTGACGTTTGGTGGCTAGAGAAGCGCAAAGCCCCAGTGTTGTTGCGCCTG
Organism: Sarcoramphus papa; assembly: GCA_037962945.1. Classification (NCBI taxonomy): domain Eukaryota; kingdom Metazoa; phylum Chordata; class Aves; order Accipitriformes; family Cathartidae; genus Sarcoramphus; species Sarcoramphus papa. The sequence continues at coordinate 3,050,153 of JBBMRM010000084.1, read as the reverse complement.
TGAAAGCGCCTCCAAGGAAGGGTGCTGGCTAGCAACAGCTTTCAGTGCTGGCACTTTTCATCTCTGAGCAATTGCTGGACGTTTGCAATTTCTCACCTGAGCTCTCTTTAGAGTGCGCGAGAGGATGAGCAGAAGATGAGGTGGCTAGAGAAGCCCAGAGCCCCAGTGTTCTTAGGCCTACAAAAGCGCTTCCAAGGAAGGGTGCTGGCTAGCAAGAGCTTTCAGTGCTGGCACTTTTCATCTCTGAGCAATTGCTGGACGTTTGCAATTTCTCACCTGAGCTCTCTTTAGAGTGCGCGAGAGGATGAGCAGAAGATTAGGTGGCTAGAGAAGCCCAGAGCCCCACTGTTCTTAGGGCTACAAAAGCGCTTCCAAGGAAGGGTGCTGGCTAGCAACAGCTTTCAGTGCTGGCACTTTTCATCTCTGAGCAATTGCTCGACGTTTGCAATTTCTCAGCTCGTGTCTACGAGACGGAAAGAGAAGGACCGTGACGTTTGGTGGCTAGAGAAGCGCAAAGCCCCAGTGTTACTGCGCCTGTGAAAACGCTTCCAAGGAAGGGTGCTGGCTAGCAAGAGCTTTCAGTGCTGGCACTTTTCATCTCTGAGCAATTGCTGGACGTTTGCAATTTCTCACCTGAGCTCTCTTTAGAGTGCGCGAGAGGATGAGCAGAAGATGAGGTGGCTAGAGAAGCCCAGAGCCCCAGTGTGCTTAGGGCTACAAAAGCGCTTCCAAGGAAGGGTGCTGGCTAGCAACAGCTTTCAGTGCTGGCACTTTTCATCTCTGAGCAATTGCTCGACGTTTGCAATTTCTCACCTGAGCTCTCTTTAGAGTGCGCGAGAGGATGAGCAGAAGATGAGGTGGCTAGAGAAGCCCAGAGCCCCAGTGTGCTTAGGGCTACAAAAGCGCTTCCAAGGAAAGGTGCTGGCTAGCAAGAGCTTTCAGTGCTGGCACTTTTCATCTCTGAGCAATTGCTGGACGTTTGCAATTTCTCACCTGAGCTCTCTTTAGAGTGCGCGAGAGGAAGAGCAGAAGATTAGGTGGCTAGAGAAGCCCAGAGCCCCAGTGTTCTTAGGCCTACAAAAGCGCTTCCAAGGAAGGGTGCTGGCTAGCAACAGCTTTCAGTGCTGGCACTTTTCCTCTCTGAGCAATTGCTCGATGTTTGCAATTTCTCAGCTCGTGTCTACGAGACGGAAAGAGAAGGACCGTGACGTTTGGTGGCTAGAGAAGCGCAAAGCCCCAGTGTTGCTGCGCCTGTGAAAGCGCTTCCAAGGAAGGGTGCTGGCTAGCAACAGCTTTCAGTGCTGGCACTTTTCATCTCTGAGCAATTGCTCGATGTTTGCAATTTCTCACCTGAGCTCTCTTCAGAGTGCGCGAGAGGATGAGCAGAAGATGAGGTGGCTAAAGAAGCCCAGAGCCCCAGTGTTCTTAGGCCTACAAAAGCGCTTCCAAGGAAGGGTGCTGGCTAGCAACAGCTTTCAGTGCTGGCACTTTTCATCTCTGAGCAATTGCTCGACGTTTGCAATTTCTCACCTGAGCTCTCTTTAGAGTGCGCGAGAGGAAGAGCAGAAGATGAGGTGGCTAGAGAAGCCCAGAGCCCCAGTGTTCTTAGGCCTACAAAAGCGCTTCCAAGGAAGGGTGCTGGCTAGCAACAGCTTTCAGTGCTGGCACTTTTCCTCTCTGAGCAATTGCTCGACGTTTGCAATTTCTCAGCTCGTGTCTACGAGACGGAAAGAGAAGGACCGTGACGTTTGGTGGGTAGAGAAGCGCAAAGCCCCAGTGTTACTGCGCCTGTGAAAGCGCTTCCAAGGAAGGGTGCTGGCTAGCAACAGCTTTCAGTGCTGGCACTTTTCATCTCTGAGCAATTGCTCGATGTTTGCAATTTCTCACCTGAGCTCTCTTCAGAGTGCGCGAGAGGATGAGCAGAAGATGAGGTGGCTAAAGAAGCCCAGAGCCCCAGTGTTCTAAGGCCTACAAAAGCACTTCCAAGGAAGGGTGCTGGCTAGCAACAGCTTTCAGTGCTGGCACTTTTCATCTCTGAGCAATTGCTCGACGTTTGCAATTTCTCAGCTCGTGTCTAGGAGACGGAAATAGAATGACCGTGACGTTTGGTGGCTAGAGAAGCGCAAAGCCCCAGTGTTGCTGCGCCTGTGAAAGCGCCTCCAAGGAAGGGTGCTGGCTAGCAACAGCTTTCAGTGCTGGCACTTTTCATCTCTGAGCAATTGCTGGACGTTTGCAATTTCTCACCTGAGCTCTCTTTAGAGTGCGCGAGAGGATGAGCAGAAGATGAGGTGGCTAGAGAAGCCCAGAGCCCCAGTGTTCTTAGGCCTACAAAAGCGCTTCCAAGGAAGGGTGCTGGCTAGCAAGAGCTTTCAGTGCTGGCACTTTTCATCTCTGAGCAATTGCTCGACGTTTGCAATTTCTCACCTGAGCTCTCTTTAGAGTGCGCGAGAGGATGAGCAGAAGATTAGGTGGCTAGAGAAGCCCAGAGCCCCAGTGTTCTTAGGGCTACAAAAGCGCTTCCAAGGAAGGGTGCTGGCTAGCAACAGCTTTCAGTGCTGGCACTTTTCCTCTCTGAGCAATTGCTCGACGTTTGCAATTTCTCAGCTCGTGTCTACGAGACGGAAAGAGAATGACCGTGACGTTTGGTGGCTAGAGAAGCGCAAAGCCCCAGTGTTACTGCGCCTGTGAAAACGCTTCCAAGGAAGGGTGCTGGCTAGCAACAGCTTTCAGTGCTGGCACTTTTCATCTCTGAGCAATTGCTCGACGTTTGCAATTTCTCACCTGAGCTCTCTTTAGAGTGCGCGAGAGGATGAGCAGAAGATGAGGTGGCTAGAGAAGCCCAGAGCCCCAGTGTGCTTAGGCCTACAAAAGCGCTTCTAAGGAAGGGTGCTGGCTAGCAAGAGCTTTCAGTGCTGGCACTTTTCATCTCTGAGCAATTGCTCGACGTTTGCAATTTCTCACCTGAGCTCTCTTTAGAGTGCGCGAGAGGATGAGCAGAAGATGAGGTGGCTAGAGAAGCCCAGAGCCCCAGTGTTCTTAGGCCTACAAAAGCGCTTCCAAGGAAGGGTGCTGGCTAGCAACAGCTTTCAGTGCTGGCACTTTTCATCTCTGAGCAATTGCTGGACGTTTGCAATTTCTCACCTGAGCTCTCTTTAGAGTGCGCGAGAGGATGAGCAGAAGATGAGGTGGCTAGAGAAGCCCAGAGCCCCAGTGTTCTTAGGCCTACAAAAGCGCTTCCAAGGAAGGGTGCTGGCTAGCAACAGCTTTCAGTGCTGGCACTTTTCCTCTCTGAGCAATTGCTCGACGTTTGCAATTTCTCAGCTCGTGTCTACGAGACGGAAAGAGAAGGACCGTGACGTTTCGTGGCTAGAGAAGTGCAAAGCCCCAGTGTTACTGCGCCTGTGAAAACGCTTCCAAGGAAGGGTGCTGGCTAGCAAGAGCTTTCAGTGCTGGCACTTTTCATCTCTGAGCAATTGCTCGACGTTTGCAATTTCTCACCTGAGCTCTCTTTAGAGTGCGCGAGAGGATGAGCAGAAGATGAGGTGGCTAGAGAAGCCCAGAGCCCCAGTGTGCTTAGGGCTACAAAAGCGCTTCCAAGGAAAGGTGCTGGCTAGCAACAGCTTTCAGTGCTGGCACTTTTCATCTCTGAGCAATTGCTCGACGTTTGCAATTTCTCACCTGAGCTCTCTTTAGAGTGCGCGAGAGGAAGAGCAGAAGATTAGGTGGCTAGAGAAGCCCAGAGCCCCAGTGTTCTTAGGCCTACAAAAGCGCTTCCAAGGAAGGGTGCTGGCTAGCAACAGCTTTCAGTGCTGGCACTTTTCCTCTCTGAGCAATTGCTCGACGTTTGCAATTTCTCAGCTCGTGTCTACGAGACGGAAAGAGAAGGACCGTGACGTTTGGTGGCTAGAGAAGCGCAAAGCCCCAGTGTTGCTGCGCCTGTGAAAGCGCTTCCAAGGAAGGGTGCTGGCTAGCAACAGCTTTCAGTGCTGGCACTTTTCATCTCTGAGCAATTGCTCGATGTTTGCAATTTCTCACCTGAGCTCTCTTCAGAGTGCGCGAGAGGATGAGCAGAAGATGAGGTGGCTAAAGAAGCCCAGAGCCCCAGTGTTCTTAGGCCTACAAAAGCGCTTCCAAGGAAGGGTGCTGGCTAGCAACAGCTTTCAGTGCTGGCACTTTTCATCTCTGAGCAATTGCTCGACGTTTGCAATTTCTCAGCTCGTGTCTAGGAGACGGAAATAGAATGACCGTGACGTTTGGTGGCTAGAGAAGCGCAAAGCCCCAGTGTTGCTGCGCCTGTGAAAGCGCCTCCAAGGAAGGGTGCTGGCTAGCAACAGCTTTCAGTGCTGGCACTTTTCATCTCTGAGCAATTGCTCAACGTTTGCAATTTCTCACCTGAGCTCTCTTTAGAGTGCGCGAGAGGATGAGCAGAAGATGAGGTGGCTAGAGAAGCCCACAGCCCCAGTGTTCTTAGGCCTACAAAAGCGCTTCCAAGGAAGGGTGCTGGCTAGCAACAGCTTTCAGTGCTGGCACTTTTCATCTCTGAGCAATTGCTCGACGTTTGCAATTTCTCACCTGAGCTCTCTTTAGAGTGCGCGAGAGGATGAGCAGAAGATTAGGTGGCTAGAGAAGCCCAGAGCCCCAGTGTTCTTAGGGCTACAAAAGCGCTTCCAAGGAAGGGTGCTGGCTAGCAACAGCTTTCAGTGCTGGCACTTTTCCTCTCTGAGCAATTGCTCGACGTTTGCAATTTCTCAGCTCGTGTCTACGAGACGGAAAGAGAAGGACCGTGACGTTTGGTGGCTAGAGAAGCGCAAAGCCCCAGTGTTACTGCGCCTGTGAAAACGCTTCCAAGGAAGGGTGCTGGCTAGCAAGAGCTTTCAGTGCTGGCACTTTTCATCTCTGAGCAATTGCTCGACGTTTGCAATTTCTCACCTGAGCTCTCTTTAGAGTGCGCGAGAGGATGAGCAGAAGATGAGGTGGCTAGAGAAGCCCAGAGCCCCAGTGTGCTTAGGGCTACAAAAGCGCTTCCAAGGAAGGGTGCTGGCTAGCAACAGCTTTCAGTGCTGGCACTTTTCATCTCTGAGCAATTGCTCGACGTTTGCAATTTCTCACCTGAGCTCTCTTTAGAGTGCGCGAGAGGATGAGCAGAAGATTAGGTGGCTAGAGAAGCCCAGAGCCCCAGTGTTCTTAGGCCTACAAAAGCGCTTCCAAGGAAGGGTGCTGGCTAGCAACAGCTTTCAGTGCTGGCACTTTTCATCTCTGAGCAATTGCTCGACGTTTGCAATTTCTCACCTGAGCTCTCTTTAGAGTGCGCGAGAGGATGAGCAGAAGATGAGGTGGCTAGAGAAGCCCAGAGCCCCAGTGTTCTTAGGCCTACAAAAGCGCTTCCAAGGAAGGGTGCTGGCTAGCAACAGCTTTCAGTGCTGGCACTTTTCCTCTCTGAGCAATTGCTCGACGTTTGCAATTTCTCACCTGAGCTCTCTTTAGAGTGCGCGAGAGGATGAGCAGAAGATGAGGTGGCTAGAGAAGCCCAGAGCCCCAGTGTTCTTAGGCCTACAAAAGCGCTTCCAAGGAAGGGTGCTGGCTAGCAAGAGCTTTCAGTGCTGGCACTTTTCCTCTCTGAGCAATTGCTCGACGTTTGCAATTTCTCAGCTCGTGTCTACGAGACGGAAAGAGAAGGACCGTGACCTTTGGTGGCTAGAGAAGCGCAAAGCCCCAGTGTTACTGCGCCTGTGAAAACGCTTCCAAGGAAGGGTGCTGGCTAGCAACAGCTTTCAGTGCTGGCACTTTTCATCTCTGAGCAATTGCTCGACGTTTGCAATTTCTCACCTGAGCTCTCTTTAGAGTGCGCGAGAGGATGAGCAGAAGATGAGGTGGCTAGAGAAGCCCAGAGCCCCAGTGTTCTTAGGGCTACAAAAGCGCTTCCAAGGAAAGGTGCTGGCTAGCAACAGCTTTCAGTGCTGGCACTTTTCATCTCTGAGCAATTGCTCGACGTTTGCAATTTCTCACCTGAGCTCTCTTTAGAGTGCGCGAGAGGATGAGCAGAAGATGAGGTGGCTAGAGAAGCACAGAGCCCCAGTGTTCTTAGGCCTACAAAAGCGCTTCCAAGGAAGGGTGCTGGCTAGCAACAGCTTTCAGTGCTGGCACTTTTCATCTCTGAGCAATTGCTCGACGTTTGCAATTTCTCAGCTCGTGTCTAGGAGACGGAAATAGAATGACCGTGACGTTTGGTGGCTAGAGAAGCGCAAAGCCCCAGTGTTGCTGCGCCTGTGAAAGCGCCTCCAAGGAAGGGTGCTGGCTAGCAACAGCTTTCAGTGCTGGCACTTTTCATCTCTGAGCAATTGCTGGACGTTTGCAATTTCTCACCTGAGCTCTCTTTAGAGTGCGCGAGAGGATGAGCAGAAGATGAGGTGGCTAGAGAAGCCCACAGCCCCAGTGTTCTTAGGCCTACAAAAGCGCTTCCAAGGAAGGGTGCTGGCTAGCAACAGCTTTCAGTGCTGGCACTTTTCATCTCTGAGCAATTGCTCGACGTTTGCAATTTCTCACCTGAGCTCTCTTTAGAGTGCGCGAGAGGATGAGCAGAAGATTAGGTGGCTAGAGAAGCCCAGAGCCCCAGTGTTCTTAGGCCTACAAAAGCGCTTCCAAGGAAGGGTGCTGGCTAGCAACAGCTTTCAGTGCTGGCACTTTTCATCTCTGAGCAATTGCTCGACGTTTGCAATTTCTCCCCTGAGCTCTCTTTAGAGTGCGCGAGAGGATGAGCAGAAGATGAGGTGGCTAGAGAAGCCCAGAGCCCCAGTGTTCTTAGGCCTACAAAAGCGCTTCCAAGGAAGGGTGCTGGCTAGCAACAGCTTTCAGTGCTGGCACTTTTCCTCTCTGAGCAATTGCTCGACGTTTGCAATTTCTCACCTGAGCTCTCTTTAGAGTGCGCGAGAGGATGAGCAGAAGATGAGGTGGCTAGAGAAGCCCAGAGCCCCAGTGTTCTTAGGCCTATAAAAGCGCTTCCAAGGAAGGGTGCTGGCTAGCAAGAGCTTTCAGTGCTGGCACTTTTCCTCTCTGAGCAATTGCTCGACGTTTGCAATTTCTCAGCTCGTGTCTACGAGACGGAAAGAGAAGGACCGTGACCTTTGGTGGCTAGAGAAGCGCAAAGCCCCAGTGTTACTGCGCCTGTGAAAACGCTTCCAAGGAAGGGTGCTGGCTAGCAACAGCTTTCAGTGCTGGCACTTTTCATCTCTGAGCAATTGCTCGACGTTTGCAATTTCTCACCTGAGCTCTCTTTAGAGTGCGCGAGAGGATGAGCAGAAGATGAGGTGGCTAGAGAAGCCCAGAGCCCCAGTGTTCTTAGGGCTACAAAAGCGCTTCCAAGGAAAGGTGCTGGCTAGCAACAGCTTTCAGTGCTGGCACTTTTCATCTCTGAGCAATTGCTCGACGTTTGCAATTTCTCACCTGAGCTCTCTTTAGAGTGCGCGAGAGGATGAGCAGAAGATGAGGTGGCTAGAGAAGCACAGAGCCCCAGTGTTCTTAGGCCTACAAAAGCGCTTCCAAGGAAGGGTGCTGGCTAGCAACAGCTTTCAGTGCTGGCACTTTTCCTCTCTGAGCAATTGCTCGACGTTTGCAATTTCTCAGCTCGTGTCTACGAGACGGAAAGAGAAGGACCGTGACGTTTGGTGGCTAGAGAAGCGCAAAGCCCCAGTGTTGCTGCGCCTGTGAAAGCGCTTCCAAGGAAGGGTGCTGGCTAGCAACAGCTTTCAGTGCTGGCACTTTTCATCTCTGAGCAATTGCTCGACGTTTGCAATTTCTCACCTGAGCTCTCTTTAGAGTGCGCGAGAGGATGAGCAGAAGATGAGGTGGCTAGAGAAGCCCAGAGCCCCAGTGTTCTTAGGCCTACAAAAGCGCTTCCAAGGAAGGGTGCTGGCTAGCAACAGCTTTCAGTGCTGGCACTTTTCATCTCTGAGCAATTGCTCGACGTTTGCAATTTCTCACCTGAGCTCTCTTTAGAGTGCGCGAGAGGATGAGCAGAAGATGAGGTGGCTAGAGAAGCCCAGAGCCCCAGTGTTCTTAGGCCTACAAAAGCGCTTCCAAGGAAGGGTGCTGGCTAGCAACAGCTTTCAGTGCTGGCACTTTTCCTCTCTGAGCAATTGCTCGACGTTTGCAATTTCTCAGCTCGTGTCTACGAGACGGAAAGAGAAGGACCGTGACGTTTGGTGCGTATAGAAGCGCAAAGCCCCAGTGTTGCTGCGCCTGTGAAAGCGCTTCCAAGGAAGGGTGCTGGCTAGCAACAGCTTTCAGTGCTGGCACTTTTCATCTCTGAGCAATTGCTCGACGTTTGCAATTTCTCACCTGAGCTCTCTTTAGAGTGCGCGAGAGGATGAGCAGAAGATTAGGTGGCTAGAGAAGCCCAGAGCCTCAGTGTGCTTAGGGCTACAAAAGCGCTTCCAAGGAAAGGTGCTGGCTAGCAACAGCTTTCAGTGCTGGCACTTTTCATCTCTGAGCAATTGCTCGACGTTTGCAATTTCTCACCTGAGCTCTCTTTAGAGTGCGCGAGAGGAAGAGCAGAAGATTAGGTGGCTAGAGAAGCCCAGAGCCCCAGTCTTCTTAGGCCTACAAAAGCGCTTGCAAGGAAGGGTGCTGGCTAGCAACAGCTTTCAGTGCTGGCACTTTTCATCTCTGAGCAATTGCTCGACGTTTGCAATTTCTCACCTGAGCTCTCTTTAGAGTGCGCGAGAGGATGAGCAGAAGATTAGGTGGCTAGAGAAGCCCAGAGCCCCAGTGTTCTTAGGCCTACAAAAGCACTTCCAAGGAAGGGTGCTGGCTAGCAACAGCTTTCAGTGCTGGCACTTTTCATCTCTGAGCAATTGCTCGACGTTTGCAATTTCTCACCTGAGCTCTCTTTAGAGTGCGCGAGAGGATGAGCAGAAGATGAGGTGGCTAGAGAAGCCCAGAGCCCCACTGTTCTTAGGCCTACAAAAGCGCTTCCAAGGAAGGGTGCTGGCTAGCAACAGCTTTCAGTGCTGGCACTTTTCATCTCTGAGCAATTGCTCGACGTTTGCAATTTCTCCCCTGAGCTCTCTTTAGAGTGCGCGAGAGGATGAGCAGAAGATGAGGTGGCTAGAGAAGTCCAGAGCCCCAGTGTTCTTAGGCCTACAGAGCGCTTCCAAGGAAGGGTGCTGGCTAGCAAGAGCTTTCAGTGCTGGCACTTTTCATCTCTGAGCAATTGCTCGACGTTTGCAATTTCTCAGCTCGTGTCTACGAGACGGAAAGAGAAGGACCGTGACGTTTGGTGGCTAGAGAAGCCCAGAGCCCCAGTGTTCTTAGGCCTACAAAAGCGCTTCCAAGGAAGGGTGCTGGCTAGCAACAGCTTTCAGTGCTGGCACTTTTCATCTCTGAGCAATTGCTCGACGTTTGCAATTTCTCACCTGAGCTCTCTTTAGAGTGCGCGAGAGGATGAGCAGAAGATGAGGTGGCTAGAGAAGCCCAGAGCCCCAGTGTTCTTAGGGCTACAAAAGCGCTTCCAAGGAAGGGTGCTGGCTAGCAACAGCTTTCAGTGCTGGCACTTTTCATCTCTGAGCAATTGCTCGACGTTTGCAATTTCTCACCTGAGCTCTCTTTAGAGTGCGCGAGAGGATGAGCAGAAGATGAGGTGGCTAGAGAAGCCCAGAGCCCCAGTGTTCTTAGGCCTACAAAAGCGCTTCCAAGGAAGGGTGCTGGCTAGCAACAGCTTTCAGTGCTGGCACTTTTCATCTCTGAGCAATTGCTCGACGTTTGCAATTTCTCAGCTCGTGTCTACGAGACGGAAAGAGAAGGACCGTGACGTTTGGTGGCTAGAGAAGCGCAAAGCCCCAGTGTTCTAAGGGCTACAAAAGCGCTTCCAAGGAAGGGTGCTGGCTAGCAAGAGCTTTCAGTGCTGGCACTTTTCATCTCTGAGCAATTGCTCGACGTTTGCAATTTCTCACCTGAGCTCTCTTTAGAGTGCGCGAGAGGATGAGCAGAAGATGAGGTGGCTAGAGAAGCCCAGAGCCCCAGTGTTCTAAGGGCTACAAAGCGCTTCCAAGGAAGGGTGCTGGCTAGCAACAGCTTTCAGTGCTGGCACTTTTCATCTCTGAGCAATTGCTCGACGTTTGCAATTTCTCACCTGAGCTCTCTTTAGAGTGCGCGAGAGGATGAGCAGAAGATGAGGTGGCTAGAGAAGCCCAGAGCCCCAGTGTTCTTAGGCCTACAAAAGCGCTTCCAAGGAAGGGTGCTGGCTAGCAACAGCTTTCAGTGCTGGCACTTTTCATCTCTGAGCAATTGCTCGACGTTTGCAATTTCTCACCTGAGCTCTCTTTAGAGTGCGCGAGAGGATGAGCAGAAGATGAGGTGGCTAGAGAAGCCCAGAGCCCCAGTCTTCTTAGGCCTACAAAAGCGCTTCCAAGGAAGGGTGCTGGCTAGCAAGAGCTTTCAGTGCTGGCACTTTTCATCTCTGAGCAATTGCTCGACGTTTGCAATTTCTCAGCTCGTGTCTACGAGACGGAAAGAGAAGGACCGTGACGTTTGGTGGCTAGAGAAGCGCAAAGACCCAGTGTTCTAAGGGCTACAAAAGCGCTTCCAAGGAAGGGTGCTGGCTAGCAAGAGCTTTCAGTGCTGGCACTTTTCATCTCTGAGCAATTGCTCGACGTTTGCAATTTCTCACCTGAGCTCTCTTTAGAGTGCGCGAGAGGATGAGCAGAAGATTAGGTGGCTAGAGAAGCCCAGAGCCCCAGTGTTCTAAGGGCTACAAAGCGCTTCCAAGGAAGGGTGCTGGCTAGCAACAGCTTTCAGTGCTGGCACTTTTCATCTCTGAGCAATTGCTCGACGTTTGCAATTTCTCACCTGAGCTCTCTTTAGAGTGCGCGAGAGGATGAGCAGAAGATTAGGTGGCTAGAGAAGCCCAGAGCCCCAGTGTTCTTAGGCCTACAAAAGCGCTTCCAAGGAAGGGTGCTGGCTAGCAACAGCTTTCAGTGCTGGCACTTTTCATCTCTGAGCAATTGCTCAACGTTTGCAATTTCTCACCTGAGCTCTCTTTAGAGTGCGCGAGAGGATGAGCAGAAGATGAGGTGGCTAGAGAAGCCCAGAGCCCCAGTGTTCTTAGGCCTACAAAAGCGCTTCCAAGGAAGGGTGCTGGCTAGCAACAGCTTTCAGTGCTGGCACTTTTCCTCTCTGAGCAATTGCTCGACGTTTGCAATTTCTCAGCTCGTGTCTAGGAGACGGAAAGAGAAGGACCGTGACGTTTGGTGGGTAGAGAAGCGCAAAGCCCCAGTGTTGCTGCGCCTGTGAAAGCGCTTCCAAGGAAGGGTGCTGGCTAGCAACAGCTTTCAGTGCTGGCACTTTTCATCTCTGAGCAATTGCTCGACGTTTGCAATTTCTCACCTGAGCTCTCTTTAGAGTGCGCGAGAGGAAGAGCAGAAGATGAGGTGGCTAGAGAAGCCCAGAGCCCCAGTGTTCTTAGGCCTACAAAAGCGCTTCCAAGGAAGGGTGCTGGCTAGCAACAGCTTTCAGTGCTGGCACTTTTCATCTCTGAGCAATTGCTCGACGTTTGCAATTTCTCAGCTCGTGTCTACGAGACGGAAAGAGAAGGACCGTGACGTTTGGTGGCTAGAGAAGCGCAAAGCCCCAGTGTTGCTGCGCCTGTGAAAGCGCTTCCAAGGAAGGGTGCTGGCTAGCAACAGCTTTCAGTGCTGGCACTTTTCATCTCTGAGCAATTGCTCGATGTTTGCAATTTCTCACCTGAGCTCTCTTCAGAGTGCGCGAGAGGATGAGCAGAAGATGAGGTGGCTAAAGAAGCCCAGAGCCCCAGTGTTCTTAGGCCTACAAAAGCGCTTCCAAGGAAGGGTGCTGGCTAGCAACAGCTTTCAGTGCTGGCACTTTTCATCTCTGAGCAATTGCTCGACGTTTGCAATTTCTCAGCTCGTGTCTAGGTGACGGAAATAGAATGACCGTGACGTTTGGTGGCTAGAGAAGCGCAAAGCCCCAGTGTTGCTGCGCCTGTGAAAGCGCTTCCAAGGAAGGGTGCTGGCTAGCAACAGCTTTCAGTGCTGGCACTTTTCATCTCTGAGCAATTGCTCGACGTTTGCAATTTCTCACCTGAGCTCTCTTTAGAGTGCGCGAGAGGATGAGCAGAAGATGAGGTGGCTAGAGAAGCCCAGAGCCCCAGTGTTCTTAGGCCTACAAAAGCGCTTCCAAGGAAGGGTGCTGGCTAGCAACAGCTTTCAGTGCTGGCACTTTTCTTCTCTGAGCAATTGCTCGACGTTTGCAATTTCTCACCTGAGCTCTCTTTAGAGTGCGCGAGAGGATGAGCAGAAGATGAGGTGGCTAGAGAAGCCCAGAGCCCCAGTGTTCTTAGGCCTACAAAAGCGCTTCCAAGGAAGGGTGCTGGCTAGCAACAGCTTTCAGTGCTGGCACTTTTCCTCTCTGAGCAATTGATCGACGTTTGCAATTTCTCAGCTCGTGTCTACGAGACGGAAAGAGAAGGACCGTGACGTTTGGTGGCTAGAGAAGCGCAAAGCCCCAGTGTTACTGCGCCTGTGAAAACGCTTCCAAGGAAGGGTGCTGGCTAGCAAGAGCTTTCAGTGCTGGCACTTTTCATCTCTGAGCAATTGCTCGACGTTTGCAATTTCTCACCTGAGCTCTCTTTAGAGTGCGCGAGAGGATGAGCAGAAGATGAGGTGGCTAGAGAAGCCCAGAGCCCCAGTGTGCTTAGGGCTACAAAAGCGCTTCCAAGGAAGGGTGCTGGCTAGCAAGAGCTTTCAGTGCTGGCACTTTTCATCTCTGAGCAATTGCTCGACGTTTGCAATTTCTCACCTGAGCTCTCTTTAGAGTGCGCGAGAGGATGAGCAGAAGATGAGGTGGCTAGAGAAGCCCAGAGCCCCAGTGTTCTTAGGCCTACAAAAGCGCTTCCAAGGAAGGGTGCTGGCTAGCAACAGCTTTCAGTGCTGGCACTTTTCCTCTCTGAGCAATTGCTCGACGTTTGCAATTTCTCCCCTGAGCTCTCTTTAGAGTGCGCGAGAGGATGAGCAGAAGATTAGGTGGCTAGAGAAGCCCAGAGCCCCAGTCTTCTTAGGCCTACAAAAGCGCTTCCAAGGAAGGGTGCTGGCTAGCAACAGCTTTCAGTGCTGGCACTTTTCCTCTCTGAGCAATTGCTCGACGTTTGCAATTTCTCAGCTCGTGTCTACGAGACGGAAAGAGAAGGACCGTGACGTTTGGTGGGTAGAGAAGCGCAAAGCCCCAGTGTTGCTGCGCCTGTGAAAGCGCTTCCAAGGAAGGGTGCTGGCTAGCAACAGCTTTCAGTGCTGGCACTTTTCATCTCTGAGCAATTGCTCGACGTTTGCAATTTCTCACCTGAGCTCTCTTTAGAGTGCGCGAGAGGAAGAGCAGAAGATGAGGTGGCTAGAGAAGCCCAGAGCCCCAGTGTTCTTAGGCCTACAAAAGCGCTTCCAAGGAAGGGTGCTGGCTAGCAACAGCTTTCAGTGCTGGCACTTTTCATCTCTGAGCAATTGATCGACGTTTGCAATTTCTCAGCTCGTGTCTACGAGACGGAAAGAGAAGGACCGTGACGTTTGGTGGCTAGAGAAGCGCAAAGCCCCAGTGTTGCTGCGCCTGTGAAAGCGCTTCCAAGGAAGGGTGCTGGCTAGCAACAGCTTTCAGTGCTGGCACTTTTCATCTCTGAGCAATTGCTCGATGTTTGCAATTTCTCACCTGAGCTCTCTTCAGAGTGCGCGAGAGGATGAGCAGAAGATGAGGTGGCTAAAGAAGCCCAGAGCCCCAGTGTTCTTAGGCCTACAAAAGCGCTTCCAAGGAAGGGGGCTGGCTAGCAACAGCTTTCAGTGCTGGCACTTTTCATCTCTGAGCAATTGCTCGACGTTTGCAATTTCTCAGCTCGTGTCTACGAGGCGGAAAGAGAATGACCGTGACGTTTGGTGGCTAGAGAAGCGCAAAGCCCCAGTGTTGCTGTGCCTGTGAAAGCGCTTCCAAGGAAGGGTGCTGGCTAGCAACAGCTTTCAGTGCTGGCACTTTTCATCTCTGAGCAATTGCTCGACGTTTGCAATTTCTCACCTGAGCTCTCTTTAGAGTGCGCGAGAGGATGAGCAGAAGATGAGGTGGCTAGAGAAGCCCAGAGCCCCAGTGTTCTTAGGCCTACAAAAGCGCTTCCAAGGAAGGGTGCTGGCTAGCAACAGCTTTCAGTGCTGGCACTTTTCTTCTCTGAGCAATTGCTCGACGTTTGCAATTTCTCACCTGAGCTCTCTTTAGAGTGCGCGAGAGGATGAGCAGAAGATGAGGTGGCTAGAGAAGCCCAGAGCCCCAGTGTTCTTAGGCCTACAAAAGCGCTTCCAAGGAAGGGTGCTGGCTAGCAACAGCTTTCAGTGCTGGCACTTTTCCTCTCTGAGCAATTGATCGACGTTTGCAATTTCTCAGCTCGTGTCTACGAGACGGAAAGAGAAGGACCGTGACGTTTGGTGGCTAGAGAAGCGCAAAGCCCCAGTGTTACTGCGCCTGTGAAAACGCTTCCAAGGAAGGGTGCTGGCTAGCAAGAGCTTTCAGTGCTGGCACTTTTCATCTCTGAGCAATTGCTCGACGTTTGCAATTTCTCACCTGAGCTCTCTTTAGAGTGCGCGAGAGGATGAGCAGAAGATGAGGTGGCTAGAGAAGCCCAGAGCCCCAGTGTTCTTAGGCCTACAAAAGCGCTTCCAAGGAAGGGTGCTGGCTAGCAAGAGCTTTCAGTGCTGGCACTTTTCATCTCTGAGCAATTGCTCGACGTTTGCAATTTCTCACCTGAGCTCTCTTTAGAGTGCGCGAGAGGATGAGCAGAAGATGAGGTGGCTAGAGAAGCCCAGAGCCCCAGTGTTCTTAGGCCTACAAAAGCGCTTCCAAGGAAGGGGGCTGGCTAGCAACAGCTTTCAGTGCTGGCACTTTTCCTCTCTGAGCAATTGCTCGACGTTTGCAATTTCTCAGCTCGTGTCTACGAGACGGAAAGAGAAGGACCGTGACGTTTGGTGGCTAGAGAAGCGCAAAGCCCCAGTGTTACTGCGCCTGTGAAAACGGTTCCAAGGAAGGGTGCTGGCTAGCAAGAGCTTTCAGTGCTGGCACTTTTCATCTCTGAGCAATTGCTCGACGTTTGCAATTTCTCACCTGAGCTCTCTTTAGAGTGCGCGAGAGGATGAGCAGAAGATGAGGTGGCTAGAGAAGCCCAGAGCCCCAGTGTTCTTAGGCCTACAAAAGCGCTTCCAAGGAAGGGTGCTGGCTAGCAACAGCTTTCAGTGCTGGCACTTTTCATCTCTGAGCAATTGCTCGACGTTTGCAATTTCTCACCTGAGCTCTCTTTAGAGTGCGCGAGAGGATGAGCAGAAGATGAGGTGGCTAGAGAAGCCCAGAGCCCCAGTGTTCTTAGGCCTACAAAAGCGCTTCCAAGGAAGGGTGCTGGCTAGCAACAGCTTTCAGTGCTGGCACTTTTCATCTCTGAGCAATTGCTCGACGTTTGCAATTTCTCAGCTCGTGTCTACGAGACGGAGAGATAGTGACCGTGACGTTTGGTGGCTAGAGAAGCGCAAAGCCCCAGTGTTACTGCGCCTGTGAAAACGCTTCCAAGGAAGGGTGCTGGCTAGCAAGAGCTTTCAGTGCTGGCACTTTTCATCTCTGAGCAATTGCTCGACGTTTGCAATTTCTCACCTGAGCTCTCTTTAGAGTGCGCGAGAGGATGAGCAGAAGATGAGGTGGCTAGAGAAGCCCAGAGCCCCAGTGTTCTTAGGCCTACAAAAGCGCTTCCAAGGAAGGGTGCTGGCTAGCAACAGCTTTCAGTGCTGGCACTTTTCATCTCTGAGCAATTGCTGGACGTTTGCAATTTCTCACCTGAGCTCTCTTTAGAGTGCGCGAGAGGATGAGCAGAAGATTAGGTGGCTAGAGAAGCCCAGAGCCCCAGTGTTCTTAGGCCTACAAAAGCGCTTCCAAGGAAGGGTGCTGGCTAGCAACAGCTTTCAGTGCTGGCACTTTTCATCTCTGAGCAATTGCTCAACGTTTGCAATTTCTCACCTGAGCTCTCTTTAGAGTGCGCGAGAGGATGAGCAGAAGATGAGGTGGCTAGAGAAGCCCAGAGCCCCAGTGTTCTTAGGCCTACAAAAGCGCTTCCAAGGAAGGGTGCTGGCTAGCAACAGCTTTCAGTGCTGGCACTTTTCCTCTCTGAGCAATTGCTCGACGTTTGCAATTTCTCAGCTCGTGTCTAGGAGACGGAAAGAGAAGGACCGTGACGTTTGGTGGGTAGAGAAGCGCAAAGCCCCAGTGTTGCTGCGCCTGTGAAAGCGCTTCCAAGGAAGGGTGCTGGCTAGCAACAGCTTTCAGTGCTGGCACTTTTCATCTCTGAGCAATTGCTCGACGTTTGCAATTTCTCACCTGAGCTCTCTTTAGAGTGCGCGAGAGGAAGAGCAGAAGATGAGGTGGCTAGAGAAGCCCAGAGCCCCAGTGTTCTTAGGCCTACAAAAGCGCTTCCAAGGAAGGGTGCTGGCTAGCAACAGCTTTCAGTGCTGGCACTTTTCATCTCTGAGCAATTGCTCGACGTTTGCAATTTCTCAGCTCGTGTCTACGAGACGGAAAGAGAAGGACCGTGACGTTTGGTGGCTAGAGAAGCGCAAAGCCCCAGTGTTGCTGCGCCTGTGAAAGCGCTTCCAAGGAAGGGTGCTGGCTAGCAACAGCTTTCAGTGCTGGCACTTTTCATCTCTGAGCAATTGCTCGATGTTTGCAATTTCTCACCTGAGCTCTCTTCAGAGTGCGCGAGAGGATGAGCAGAAGATGAGGTGGCTAAAGAAGCCCAGAGCCCCAGTGTTCTTAGGCCTACAAAAGCGCTTCCAAGGAAGGGTGCTGGCTAGCAACAGCTTTCAGTGCTGGCACTTTTCATCTCTGAGCAATTGCTCGACGTTTGCAATTTCTCAGCTCGTGTCTAGGTGACGGAAATAGAATGACCGTGACGTTTGGTGGGTAGAGAAGCGCAAAGCCCCAGTGTTGCTGCGCCTGTGAAAGCGCTTCCAAGGAAGGGTGCTGGCTAGCAACAGCTTTCAGTGCTGGCACTTTTCATCTCTGAGCAATTGCTCGACGTTTGCAATTTCTCACCTGAGCTCTCTTTAGAGTGCGCGAGAGGATGAGCAGAAGATGAGGTGGCTAGAGAAGCCCAGAGCCCCAGTGTTCTTAGGCCTACAAAAGCGCTTCCAAGGAAGGGTGCTGGCTAGCAACAGCTTTCAGTGCTGGCACTTTTCATCTCTGAGCAATTGCTCGACGTTTGCAATTTCTCACCTGAGCTCTCTTTAGAGTGCGCGAGAGGAAGAGCAGAAGATTAGGTGGCTAGAGAAGCCCAGAGCCCCAGTGTTCTTAGGCCTACAAAAGCGCTTCCAAGGAAGGGTGCTGGCTAGCAACAGCTTTCAGTGCTGGCACTTTTCATCTCTGAGCAATTGCTCGACGTTTGCAATTTCTCAGCTCGTGTCTACGAGACGGAAAGAGAAGGACCGTGACGTTTGGTGGCTAGAGAAGCGCAAAGCCCCAGTGTTACTGCGCCTGTGAAAACGCTTCCAAGGAAGGGTGCTGGCTAGCAAGAGCTTTCAGTGCTGGCACTTTTCATCTCTGAGCAATTGCTCGACGTTTGCAATTTCTCACCTGAGCTCTCTTTAGAGTGCGCGAGAGGATGAGCAGAAGATGAGGTGGCTAGAGAAGCCCAGAGCCCCAGTGTGCTTAGGGCTACAAAAGCGCTTCCAAGGAAGGGTGCTGGCTAGCAAGAGCTTTCAGTGCTGGCACTTTTCATCTCTGAGCAATTGCTCGACGTTTGCAATTTCTCACCTGAGCTCTCTTTAGAGTGCGCGAGAGGATGAGCAGAAGATGAGGTGGCTAGAGAAGCCCAGAGCCCCAGTGTTCTTAGGCCTACAAAAGCGCTTCCAAGGAAGGGTGCTGGCTAGCAAGAGCTTTCAGTGCTGGCACTTTTCATCTCTGAGCAATTGCTCGACGTTTGCAATTTCTCAGCTCGTGTCTACGAGACGGAAAGAGAAGGACCGTGACGTTTGGTGGCTAGAGAAGCGCAAAGCCCCAGTGTTACTGCGCCTGTGAAAACGGTTCCAAGGAAGGGTGCTGGCTAGCAAGAGCTTTCAGTGCTGGCACTTTTCATCTCTGAGCAATTGCTGGACGTTTGCAATTTCTCACCTGAGCTCTCTTTAGAGTGCGCGAGAGGATGAGCAGAAGATGAGGTGGCTAGAGAAGCCCAGAGCCCCAGTGTTCTTAGGCCTACAAAAGCGCTTCCAAGGAAGGGTGCTGGCTAGCAACAGCTTTCAGTGCTGGCACTTTTCATCTCTGAGCAATTGCTCGACGTTTGCAATTTCTCACCTGAGCTCTCTTTAGAGTGCGCGAGAGGATGAGCAGAAGATTAGGTGGCTAGAGAAGCCCAGAGCCCCAGTGTTCTTAGGCCTACAAAAGCGCTTCCAAGGAAGGGTGCTGGCTAGCAACAGCTTTCAGTGCTGGCACTTTTCATCTCTGAGCAATTGCTCGACGTTTGCAATTTCTCAGCTCGTGTCTACGAGACGGAGAGATAGTGACCGTGACGTTTGGTGGCTAGAGAAGCGCAAAGCCCCAGTGTTACTGCGCCTGTGAAAACGCTTCCAAGGAAGGGTGCTGGCTAGCAAGAGCTTTCAGTGCTGGCACTTTTCATCTCTGAGCAATTGCTCGACGTTTGCAATTTCTCACCTGAGCTCTCTTTAGAGTGCGCGAGAGGATGAGCAGAAGATGAGGTGGCTAGAGAAGCCCAGAGCCCCAGTGTTCTTAGGCCTACAAAAGCGCTTCCAAGGAAGGGTGCTGGCTAGCAACAGCTTTCAGTGCTGGCACTTTTCATCTCTGAGCAATTGCTCGACGTTTGCAATTTCTCACCTGAGCTCTCTTTAGAGTGCGCGAGAGGATGAGCAGAAGATTAGGTGGCTAGAGAAGCCCAGAGCCCCAGTGTTCTTAGGCCTACAAAAGCGCTTCCAAGGAAGGGTGCTGGCTAGCAACAGCTTTCAGTGCTGGCACTTTTCATCTCTGAGCAATTGCTCGACGTTTGCAATTTCTCAGCTCGTGTCTACGAGACGGAGAGATAGTGACCGTGACGTTTGGTGGCTAGAGAAGCGCAAAGCCCCAGTGTTACTGCGCCTGTGAAAACGCTTCCAAGGAAGGGTGCTGGCTAGCAAGAGCTTTCAGTGCTGGCACTTTTCATCTCTGAGCAATTGCTCGACGTTTGCAATTTCTCACCTGAGCTCTCTTTAGAGTGCGCGAGAGGATGAGCAGAAGATGAGGTGGCTAGAGAAGCCCAGAGCCCCAGTGTGCTTAGGGCTACAAAAGCGCTTCCAAGGAAGGGTGCTGGCTAGCAACAGCTTTCAGTGCTGGCACTTTTCATCTCTGAGCAATTGCTCGACGTTTGCAATTTCTCACCTGAGCTCTCTTTAGAGTGCGCGAGAGGATGAGCAGAAGATTAGGTGGCTAGAGAAGCCCAGAGCCCCAGTGTTCTTAGGGCTACAAAAGCGCTTCCAAGGAAGGGTGCTGGCTAGCAACAGCTTTCAGTGCTGGCACTGTTCATCTCTGAGCAATTGCTCGACGTTTGCAATTTCTCACCTGAGCTCTCTTTAGAGTGCGCGAGAGGAAGAGCAGAAGATGAGGTGGCTAGAGAAGCCCAGAGCCCCAGTGTTCTCAGGCCTACAAAAGCGCTTCCAAGAAAGGGTGCTGGCTAGCAAGAGCTTTCAGTGCTGGCACTTTTCATCTCTGAGCAATTGCTCGACGTTTGCAATTTCTCACCTGAGCTCTCTTTAGAGTGCGCGAGAGGATGAGCAGAAGATGAGGTGGCTAGAGAAGCCCAGAGCCCCAGTGTTCTTAGGCCTACAAAAGCGCTTCCAAGGAAGGGTGCTGGCTAGCAACAGCTTTCAGTGCTGGCACTTTTCATCTCTGAGCAATTGCTCGACGTTTGCAATTTCTCACCTGAGCTCTCTTTAGAGTGCACGAGAGGATGAGCAGAAGATGAGGTGGCTAGAGAAGCCCAGAGCCCCAATGTTCTTAGGGCTATAAAAGCGCTTCCAAGGAAGGGTGCTGGCTAGCAACAGCTTTCAGTGCTGGCACTGTTCATCTCTGAGCAATTGCTCGACGTTTGCAATTTCTCACCTGAGCTCTCTTTAGAGTGCGCGAGAGGATGAGCAGAAGATTAGGTGGCTAGAGAAGCCCAGAGCCCCAGTGTTCTCAGGCCTACAAAAGCGCTTCCAAGGAAGGGTGCTGGCTAGCAACAGCTTTCAGTGCTGGCACTTTTCCTCTCTGAGCAATTGCTCGACGTTTGCAATTTCTCAGCTCGTGTCTACGAGACGGAAAGAGAAGGACCGTGACGTTTGGTGGCTAGAGAAGCGCAAAGCCCCAGTGTTACTGTGCCTGTGAAAGCGCTTCCAAGGAAGGGTGCTGGCTAGCAACAGCTTTCAGTGCTGGCACTTTTCATCTCTGAGCAATTGCTCGACGTTTGCAATTTCTCACCTGAGCTCTCTTTAGAGTGCGCGAGAGGATGAGCAGAAGATGAGGTGGCTAGAGAAGCCCAGAGCCCCAGTGTGCTTAGGGCTACAAAAGCGCTTCCAAGGAAGGGTGCTGGCTAGCAACAGCTTTCAGTGCTGGCACTTTTCATCTCTGAGCAATTGCTCGACGTTTGCAATTTCTCACCTGAGCTCTCTTTAGAGTGCGCGAGAGGATGAGCAGAAGATGAGGTGGCTAGAGAAGCCCAGAGCCCCAGTGTTCTTAGGCCTACAAAAGCGCTTCCAAGGAAGGGTGCTGGCTAGCAACAGCTTTCAGTGCTGGCACTTTTCATCTCTGAGCAATTGCTCGACGTTTGCAATTTCTCAGCTCGTGTCTAGGAGACGGAAAGAGAAGGACCGTGACGTTTGGTGGCTAGAGAAGCGCAAAGCCCCAGTGTTACTGCGCTTGTGAAAGCGCTTCCAAGGAAGGGTGCTGGCTAGCAACAGCTTTCAGTGTTGGCACTTTTCTTCTCTGAGCAATTGCTCGACGTTTGCAATTTCTCACCTGAGCTCTCTTTAGAGTGCGCGAGAGGATGAGCAGAAGATTAGGTGGCTAGAGAAGCCCAGAGCCCCAGTGTTCTTAGGCCTACAAAAGCGCTTCCAAGGAAGGGTGCTGGCTAGCAAGAGCTTTCAGTGCTGGCACTTTTCATCTCTGAGCAATTGCTCGACGTTTGCAATTTCTCACCTGAGCTCTCTTTAGAGTGCGCGAGAGGATGAGCAGAAGATGAGGTGGCTAGAGAAGCCCAGAGCCCCAGTCTTCTTAGGCCTACAAAAGCGCTTCCAAGGAAGGGTGCTGGCTAGCAAGAGCTTTCAGTGCTGGCACTTTTCATCTCTGAGCAATTGCTGGACGTTTGCAATTTCTCACCTGAGCTCTCTTTAGAGTGCGCGAGAGGATGAGCAGAAGATGAGGTGGCTAGAGAAGCCCAGAGCCCCAGTGTTCTTAGGCCTACAAAAGCGCTTCCAAGGAAGGGTGCTGGCTAGCAACAGCTTTCAGTGCTGGCACTTTTCATCTCTGAGCAATTGCTCGACGTTTGCAATTTCTCACCTGAGCTCTCTTTAGAGTGCGCGAGAGGATGAGCAGAAGATGAGGTGGCTAGAGAAGCCCAGAGCCCCAGTGTGCTTAGGGCTACAAAAGCGCTTCCAAGGAAGGGTGCTGGCTAGCAACAGCTTTCAGTGCTGGCACTTTTCATCTCTGAGCAATTGCTCGACGTTTGCAATTTCTCAGCTCGTGTCTACGAGACGGAAAGAGAAGGACCGTGACGTTTGGTGGCTAGAGAAGCGCAAAGCCCCAGTGTTCTAAGGGCTACAAAAGCGCTTCCAAGGAAGGGTGCTGGCTAGCAACAGCTTTCAGTGCTGGCACTTTTCATCTCTGAGCAATTGCTCGACGTTTGCAATTTCTCACCTGAGCTCTCTTTAGAGTGCGCGAGAGGATGAGCAGAAGATGAGGTGGCTAGAGAAGCCCAGAGCCCCAGTGTTCTTAGGCCTACAAAAGCGCTTCCAAGGAAGGGTGCTGGCTAGCAACAGCTTCCAGTGCTGGCACTTTTCCTCTCTGAGCAATTGATCGACGTTTGCAATTTCTCAGCTCGTGTCTACGAGACGGAAAGAGAAGGACCGTGACCTTTGGTGGGTAGAGAAGCGCAAAGCCCCAGTGTTACTGCGCCTGTGAAAACGCTTCCAAGGAAGGGTGCTGGCTAGCAACAGCTTTCAGTGCTGGCACTTTTCATCTCTGAGCAATTGCTCGACGTTTGCAATTTCTCACCTGAGCTCTCTTTAGAGTGCGCGAGAGGATGAGCAGAAGATTAGGTGGCTAGAGAAGCCCAGAGCCCCAGTGTGCTTAGGCCTACAAAAGCGCTTCCAAGGAAAGGTGCTGGCTAGCAACAGCTTTCAGTGCTGGCACTTTTCATCTCTGAGCAATTGCTCGACGTTTGCAATTTCTCCCCTGAGCTCTCTTTAGAGTGCGCGAGAGGATGAGCAGAAGATTAGGTGGCTAGAGAAGCCCAGAGCCCCAGTGTTCTTAGGCCTACAAAAGCGCTTCCAAGGAAGGGTGCAGGCTAGCAACAGCTTTCAGTGCTGGCACTTTTCATCTCTGAGCAATTGCTCAACGTTTGCAATTTCTCAGCTCGTGTCTAGGAGACGGAAAGAGAAGGACCGTGACGTTTGGTGGGTAGAGAAGCGCAAAGCCCCAGTGTTACTGCGCTTGTGAAAGCGCTTCCAAGGAAGGGTGCTGGCTAGCAACAGCTTTCAGTGCTGGCACTTTTCTTCTCTGAGCAATTGCTCGACGTTTGCAATTTCTCACCTGAGCTCTCTTTAGAGTGCGCGAGAGGATGAGCAGAAGATGAGGTGGCTAGAGAAGCCCAGAGCCCCAGTGTTCTTAGGCCTACAAAAGCGCTTCCAAGGAAGGGTGCTGGCTAGCAACAGCTTTCAGTGCTGGCACTTTTCATCTCTGAGCAATTGCTCGACGTTTGCAATTTCTCACCTGAGCTCTCTTTAGAGTGCGCGAGAGGATGAGCAGAAGATGAGGTTGCTAGAGAAGCCCAGAGCCCCAGTGTTCTTAGGCCTACAAAAGCGCTTCCAAGGAAGGGTGCTGGCTAGCAACAGCTTTCAGTGCTGGCACTTTTCATCTCTGAGCAATTGCTCGACGTTTGCAATTTCTCACCTGAGCTCTCTTTAGAGTGCACGAGAGGATGAGCAGAAGATTAGGTGGCTAGAGAAGCCCAGAGCCCCAGTGTTCTTAGGCCTACAAAAGCGCTTCCAAGGAAGGGTGCTGGCTAGCAACAGCTTTCAGTGCTGGCACTGTTCATCTCTGAGCAATTGCTCGACGTTTGCAATTTCTCACCTGAGCTCTCTTTAGAGTGCGCGAGAGGATGAGCAGAAGATGAGGTGGCTAGAGAAGCCCAGAGCCCCAGTCTTCTTAGGCCTACAAAAGCGCTTCCAAGGAAGGGTGCTGGCTAGCAACAGCTTTCACTGCTGGCACTTTTCATCTCTGAGCAATTGCTCCACGTTTGCAATTTCTCAGCTCGTGTCTACGAGACGGAGAGATAGTGACCGTGACGTTTGGTGGCTAGAGAAGCGCAAAGCCCCAGTGTTACTGTGCCTGTGAAAGCGCTTCCAAGGAAGGGGGCTGGCTAGCAAGAGCTTTCAGTGCTGGCACTTTTCATCTCTGAGCAATTGCTCGACGTTTGCAATTTCTCACCTGAGCTCTCTTTAGAGTGCGCGAGAGGATGAGCAGAAGATGAGGTGGCTAGAGAAGCCCAGAGCCCCAGTGTGCTTAGGCCTACAAAAGCGCTTCCAAGGAAGGGTGCTGGCTAGCAAGAGCTTTCAGTGCTGGCACTTTTCATCTCTGAGCAATTGCTCGACGTTTGCAATTTCTCAGCTCGTGTCTAGGAGACGGAAAGAGAAGGACCGTGACGTTTGGTGGCTAGAGAAGCGCAAAGCCCCAGTGTTCTAAGGGCTACAAAAGCGCTTCCAAGGAAGGGTGCTGGCTAGCAACAGCTTTCAGTGCTGGCACTTTTCATCTCTGAGCAATTGCTCAACGTTTGCAATTTCTCACCTGAGCTCTCTTTAGAGTGCGCGAGAGGATGAGCAGAAGATTAGGTGGCTAGAGAAGCCCAGAGCCCCAGTGTTCTTAGGCCTACAAAAGCGCTTCCAAGGAAGGGTGCTGGCTAGCAACAGCTTCCAGTGCTGGCACTTTTCCTCTCTGAGCAATTGCTCGACGTTTGCAATTTCTCAGCTCGTGTCTACGAGACGGAAAGAGAAGGACCGTGACGTTTGGTGGGTAGAGAAGCGCAAAGCCCCAGTGTTACTGCGCCTGTGAAAACGCTTCCAAGGAAGGGTGCTGGATAGCAAGAGCATTCAGTGCTGGCACTTTTCATCTCTGAGCAATTGCTCGACGTTTGCAATTTCTCCCCTGAGCTCTCTTTAGAGTGCGCGAGAGGATGAGCAGAAGATGAGGTGGCTAGAGAAGCCCAGAGCCCCAGTGTGCTTAGGGCTACAAAAGCGCTTCCAAGGAAAGGTGCTGGCTAGCAACAGCTTTCAGTGCTGGCACTTTTCATCTCTGAGCAATTGCTCGACGTTTGCAATTTCTCACCTGAGCTCTCTTTAGAGTGCGCGAGAGGAAGAGCAGAAGATGAGGTGGCTAGAGAAGCCCAGAGCCCCAGTGTTCTTAGGCCTACAAAAGCGCTTCCAAGGAAGGGTGCTGGCTAGCAACAGCTTTCAGTGCTGGCACTTTTCATCTCTGAGCAATTGCTCGACGTTTGCAATTTCTCAGCTCGTGTCTAGGAGACGGAAAGAGAAGGACCGTGACGTTTGGTGGGTAGAGAAGCGCAAAGCCCCAGTGTTACTGCGCCTGTGAAAGCGCTTCCAAGGAAGGGTGCTGGCTAGCAACAGCTTTCAGTGCTGGCACTTTTCTTCTCTGAGCAATTGCTCGACGTTTGCAATTTCTCACCTGAGCTCTCTTTAGAGTGCGCGAGAGGATGAGCAGAAGATTAGGTGGCTAGAGAAGCCCAGAGCCCCAGTGTTCTTAGGCCTACAAAAGCGCTTCCAAGGAAGGGTGCTGGCTAGCAAGAGCTTTCAGTGCTGGCACTTTTCATCTCTGAGCAATTGCTCGACGTTTGCAATTTCTCCCCTGAGCTCTCTTTAGAGTGCGCGAGAGGATGAGCAGAAGATGAGGTGGCTAGAGAAGCCCAGAGCCCCAGTGTTCTTAGGCCTACAAAAGCGCTTCCAAGGAAGGGTGCTGGCTAGCAACAGCTTTCAGTGCTGGCACTTTTCATCTCTGAGCAATTGCTCGACGTTTGCAATTTCTCACCTGAGCTCTCTTTAGAGTGCGCGAGAGGATGAGCAGAAGATGAGGTGGCTAGAGAAGTCCAGAGCCCCAGTGTTCTTAGGCCTACAGAGCGCTTCCAAGGAAGGGTGCTGGCTAGCAACAGCTTTCAGTGCTGGCACTTTTCATCTCTGAGCAATTGCTCGACGTTTGCAATTTCTCAGCTCGTGTCTACGAGACGGAAAGAGAAGGACCGTGACGTTTGGTGGCTAGAGAAGCCCAGAGCCCCAGTGTTCTTAGGCCTACAAAAGCGCTTCCAAGGAAGGGTGCTGGCTAGCAAGAGCTTTCAGTGCTGGCACTTTTCATCTCTGAGCAATTGCTCGACGTTTGCAATTTCTCACCTGAGCTCTCTTTAGAGTGCGCGAGAGGATGAGCAGAAGATGAGGTGGCTAGAGAAGCCCAGAGCCCCAGTGTTCTTAGGCCTACAAAAGCGCTTCCAAGGAAGGGTGCTGGCTAGCAAGAGCTTTCAGTGCTGGCACTTTTCATCTCTGAGCAATTGCTGGACGTTTGCAATTTCTCACCTGAGCTCTCTTTAGAGTGCGCGAGAGGATGAGCAGAAGATGAGGTGGCTAGAGAAGCCCAGAGCCCCAGTGTTCTCAGGCCTACAAAAGCGCTTCCAAGGAAGGGTGCTGGCTAGCAACAGCTTTCAGTGCTGGCACTTTTCATCTCTGAGCAATTGCTCGACGTTTGCAATTTCTCAGCTCGTGTCTACGAGACGGAAAGAGAAGGACCGTGACGTTTGGTGGGTAGAGAAGCGCAAAGCCCCAGTGTTCTAAGGGCTACAAAAGCGCTTCCAAGGAAGGGTGCTGGCTAGCAAGAGGTTTCAGTGCTGGCACTTTTCATCTCTGAGCAATTGCTCGACGTTTGCAATTTCTCACCTGAGCTCTCTTTAGAGTGCGCGAGAGGATGAGCAGAAGATTAGGTGGCTAGAGAAGCCCAGAGCCGCAGTGTTCTAAGGGCTACAAAGCGCTTCCAAGGAAGGGTGCTGGCTAGCAAGAGCTTTCAGTGCTGGCACTTTTCTTCTCTGAGCAATTGCTGGACGTTTGCAATTTCTCACCTGAGCTCTCTTTAGAGTGCGCGAGAGGATGAGCAGAAGATGAGGTGGCTAGAGAAGCCCAGAGCCCCAGTCTTCTTAGGGCTACAAAAGCGCTTCCAAGGAAGGGTGCTGGCTAGCAACAGCTTTCAGTGCTGGCACTTTTCATCTCTGAGCAATTGCTCAACGTTTGCAATTTCTCACCTGAGCTCTCTTTAGAGTGCGCGAGAGGATGAGCAGAAGATGAGGTGGCTAGAGAAGCCCAGAGCCCCAGTGTTCTTAGGCCTACAAAAGCGCTTCCAAGGAAGGGTGCTGGCTAGCAACAGCTTTCAGTGCTGGCACTTTTCCTCTCTGAGCAATTGCTCGACGTTTGCAATTTCTCAGCTCGTGTCTAGGAGACGGAAAGAGAAGGACCGTGACGTTTGGTGGGTAGAGAAGCGCAAAGCCCCAGTGTTACTGTGCCTGTGAAAACGCTTCCAAGGAAGGGTGCTGGCTAGCAACAGCTTTCAGTGCTGGCACTTTTCATCTCTGAGCAATTGCTGGACGTTTGCAATTTCTCACCTGAGCTCTCTTTAGAGTGCGCGAGAGGATGAGCAGAAGATTAGGTGGCTAGAGAAGCCCAGAGCCCCAGTGTTCTTAGGCCTACAAAAGCGCTTCCAAGGAAGGGTGCTGGCTAGCAACAGCTTTCAGTGCTGGCACTTTTCATCTCTGAGCAATTGCTCGACGTTTGCAATTTCTCAGCTCGTGTCTACGAGACGGAAAGAGAAGGACCGTGACGTTTGGTGGCTAGAGAAGCGCAAAGCCCCAGTGTTGCTGCGCCTGTGAAAGCGCCTCCAAGGAAGGGTGCTGGCTAGCAACAGCTTTCAGTGCTGGCACTTTTCATCTCTGAGCAATTGCTCGATGTTTGCAATTTCTCACCTGAGCTCTCTTCAGAGTGCGCGAGAGGATGAGCAGAAGATGAGGTGGCTAGAGAAGCCCAGAGCCCCAGTGTTCTTAGGCCTACAAAAGCGCTTCCAAGGAAGGGTGCTGGCTAGCAACAGCTTTCAGTGCTGGCACTTTTCATCTCTGAGCAATTGCTCGACGTTTGCAATTTCTCAGCTCGTGTCTAGGAGACGGAAAGAGAATGACCGTGACGTTTGGTGGCTAGAGAAGCGCAAAGCCCCAGTGTTGTTGCGCCTGTGAAAGCGCCTCCAAGGAAGGGTGCTGGCTAGCAACAGCTTTCAGTGCTGGCACTTTTCATCTCTGAGCAATTGCTGGACGTTTGCAATTTCTCACCTGAGCTCTCTTTAGAGTGCGCGAGAGGATGAGCAGAAGATGAGGTGGCTAGAGAAGCCCAGAGCCCCAGTGTTCTTAGGCCTACAAAAGCGCTTCCAAGGAAGGGTGCTGGCTAGCAAGAGCTTTCAGTGCTGGCACTTTTCATCTCTGAGCAATTGCTGGACGTTTGCAATTTCTCACCTGAGCTCTCTTTAGAGTGCGCGAGAGGATGAGCAGAAGATTAGGTGGCTAGAGAAGCCCAGAGCCCCACTGTTCTTAGGGCTACAAAAGCGCTTCCAAGGAAGGGTGCTGGCTAGCAACAGCTTTCAGTGCTGGCACTTTTCATCTCTGAGCAATTGCTCGACGTTTGCAATTTCTCAGCTCGTGTCTACGAGACGGAAAGAGAAGGACCGTGACGTTTGGTGGCTAGAGAAGCGCAAAGCCCCAGTGTTACTGCGCCTGTGAAAACGCTTCCAAGGAAGGGTGCTGGCTAGCAAGAGCTTTCAGTGCTGGCACTTTTCATCTCTGAGCAATTGCTGGACGTTTGCAATTTCTCACCTGAGCTCTCTTTAGAGTGCGCGAGAGGATGAGCAGAAGATGAGGTGGCTAGAGAAGCCCAGAGCCCCAGTGTGCTTAGGGCTACAAAAGCGCTTCCAAGGAAGGGTGCTGGCTAGCAACAGCTTTCAGTGCTGGCACTTTTCATCTCTGAGCAATTGCTCGACGTTTGCAATTTCTCACCTGAGCTCTCTTTAGAGTGCGCGAGAGGATGAGCAGAAGATGAGGTGGCTAGAGAAGCCCAGAGCCCCAGTGTGCTTAGGGCTACAAAAGCGCTTCCAAGGAAAGGTGCTGGCTAGCAAGAGCTTTCAGTGCTGGCACTTTTCATCTCTGAGCAATTGCTGGACGTTTGCAATTTCTCACCTGAGCTCTCTTTAGAGTGCGCGAGAGGAAGAGCAGAAGATTAGGTGGCTAGAGAAGCCCAGAGCCCCAGTGTTCTTAGGCCTACAAAAGCGCTTCCAAGGAAGGGTGCTGGCTAGCAACAGCTTTCAGTGCTGGCACTTTTCCTCTCTGAGCAATTGCTCGATGTTTGCAATTTCTCAGCTCGTGTCTACGAGACGGAAAGAGAAGGACCGTGACGTTTGGTGGCTAGAGAAGCGCAAAGCCCCAGTGTTGCTGCGCCTGTGAAAGCGCTTCCAAGGAAGGGTGCTGGCTAGCAACAGCTTTCAGTGCTGGCACTTTTCATCTCTGAGCAATTGCTCGATGTTTGCAATTTCTCACCTGAGCTCTCTTCAGAGTGCGCGAGAGGATGAGCAGAAGATGAGGTGGCTAAAGAAGCCCAGAGCCCCAGTGTTCTTAGGCCTACAAAAGCGCTTCCAAGGAAGGGTGCTGGCTAGCAACAGCTTTCAGTGCTGGCACTTTTCATCTCTGAGCAATTGCTCGACGTTTGCAATTTCTCACCTGAGCTCTCTTTAGAGTGCGCGAGAGGAAGAGCAGAAGATGAGGTGGCTAGAGAAGCCCAGAGCCCCAGTGTTCTTAGGCCTACAAAAGCGCTTCCAAGGAAGGGTGCTGGCTAGCAACAGCTTTCAGTGCTGGCACTTTTCCTCTCTGAGCAATTGCTCGACGTTTGCAATTTCTCAGCTCGTGTCTACGAGACGGAAAGAGAAGGACCGTGACGTTTGGTGGGTAGAGAAGCGCAAAGCCCCAGTGTTACTGCGCCTGTGAAAGCGCTTCCAAGGAAGGGTGCTGGCTAGCAACAGCTTTCAGTGCTGGCACTTTTCATCTCTGAGCAATTGCTCGATGTTTGCAATTTCTCACCTGAGCTCTCTTCAGAGTGCGCGAGAGGATGAGCAGAAGATGAGGTGGCTAAAGAAGCCCAGAGCCCCAGTGTTCTAAGGCCTACAAAAGCACTTCCAAGGAAGGGTGCTGGCTAGCAACAGCTTTCAGTGCTGGCACTTTTCATCTCTGAGCAATTGCTCGACGTTTGCAATTTCTCAGCTCGTGTCTAGGAGACGGAAATAGAATGACCGTGACGTTTGGTGGCTAGAGAAGCGCAAAGCCCCAGTGTTGCTGCGCCTGTGAAAGCGCCTCCAAGGAAGGGTGCTGGCTAGCAACAGCTTTCAGTGCTGGCACTTTTCATCTCTGAGCAATTGCTGGACGTTTGCAATTTCTCACCTGAGCTCTCTTTAGAGTGCGCGAGAGGATGAGCAGAAGATGAGGTGGCTAGAGAAGCCCAGAGCCCCAGTGTTCTTAGGCCTACAAAAGCGCTTCCAAGGAAGGGTGCTGGCTAGCAAGAGCTTTCAGTGCTGGCACTTTTCATCTCTGAGCAATTGCTCGACGTTTGCAATTTCTCACCTGAGCTCTCTTTAGAGTGCGCGAGAGGATGAGCAGAAGATTAGGTGGCTAGAGAAGCCCAGAGCCCCAGTGTTCTTAGGGCTACAAAAGCGCTTCCAAGGAAGGGTGCTGGCTAGCAACAGCTTTCAGTGCTGGCACTTTTCCTCTCTGAGCAATTGCTCGACGTTTGCAATTTCTCAGCTCGTGTCTACGAGACGGAAAGAGAATGACCGTGACGTTTGGTGGCTAGAGAAGCGCAAAGCCCCAGTGTTACTGCGCCTGTGAAAACGCTTCCAAGGAAGGGTGCTGGCTAGCAAGAGCTTTCAGTGCTGGCACTTTTCATCTCTGAGCAATTGCTCGACGTTTGCAATTTCTCACCTGAGCTCTCTTTAGAGTGCGCGAGAGGATGAGCAGAAGATGAGGTGGCTAGAGAAGCCCAGAGCCCCAGTGTGCTTAGGCCTACAAAAGCGCTTCCAAGGAAGGGTGCTGGCTAGCAAGAGCTTTCAGTGCTGGCACTTTTCATCTCTGAGCAATTGCTCGACGTTTGCAATTTCTCACCTGAGCTCTCTTTAGAGTGCGCGAGAGGATGAGCAGAAGATGAGGTGGCTAGAGAAGCCCAGAGCCCCAGTGTTCTTAGGCCTACAAAAGCGCTTCCAAGGAAGGGTGCTGGCTAGCAACAGCTTTCAGTGCTGGCACTTTTCCTCTCTGAGCAATTGCTCGACGTTTGCAATTTCTCACCTGAGCTCTCTTTAGAGTGCGCGAGAGGATGAGCAGAAGATGAGGTGGCTAGAGAAGCCCAGAGCCCCAGTGTTCTTAGGCCTACAAAAGCGCTTCCAAGGAAGGGTGCTGGCTAGCAACAGCTTTCAGTGCTGGCACTTTTCCTCTCTGAGCAATTGCTCGACGTTTGCAATTTCTCAGCTCGTGTCTACGAGACGGAAAGAGAAGGACCGTGACGTTTCGTGGCTAGAGAAGTGCAAAGCCCCAGTGTTACTGCGCCTGTGAAAACGCTTCCAAGGAAGGGTGCTGGCTAGCAAGAGCTTTCAGTGCTGGCACTTTTCATCTCTGAGCAATTGCTCGACGTTTGCAATTTCTCACCTGAGCTCTCTTTAGAGTGCGCGAGAGGATGAGCAGAAGATGAGGTGGCTAGAGAAGCCCAGAGCCCCAGTGTGCTTAGGGCTACAAAAGCGCTTCCAAGGAAAGGTGCTGGCTAGCAACAGCTTTCAGTGCTGGCACTTTTCATCTCTGAGCAATTGCTCGACGTTTGCAATTTCTCACCTGAGCTCTCTTTAGAGTGCGCGAGAGGAAGAGCAGAAGATTAGGTGGCTAGAGAAGCCCAGAGCCCCAGTGTTCTTAGGCCTACAAAAGCGCTTCCAAGGAAGGGTGCTGGCTAGCAACAGCTTTCAGTGCTGGCACTTTTCCTCTCTGAGCAATTGCTCGACGTTTGCAATTTCTCAGCTCGTGTCTACGAGACGGAAAGAGAAGGACCGTGACGTTTGGTGGCTAGAGAAGCGCAAAGCCCCAGTGTTGCTGCGCCTGTGAAAGCGCTTCCAAGGAAGGGTGCTGGCTAGCAACAGCTTTCAGTGCTGGCACTTTTCATCTCTGAGCAATTGCTCGATGTTTGCAATTTCTCACCTGAGCTCTCTTCAGAGTGCGCGAGAGGATGAGCAGAAGATGAGGTGGCTAAAGAAGCCCAGAGCCCCAGTGTTCTTAGGCCTACAAAAGCGCTTCCAAGGAAGGGTGCTGGCTAGCAACAGCTTTCAGTGCTGGCACTTTTCATCTCTGAGCAATTGCTCGACGTTTGCAATTTCTCAGCTCGTGTCTAGGAGACGGAAATAGAATGACCGTGACGTTTGGTGGCTAGAGAAGCGCAAAGCCCCAGTGTTGCTGCGCCTGTGAAAGCGCCTCCAAGGAAGGGTGCTGGCTAGCAACAGCTTTCAGTGCTGGCACTTTTCATCTCTGAGCAATTGCTGGACGTTTGCAATTTCTCACCTGAGCTCTCTTTAGAGTGCGCGAGAGGATGAGCAGAAGATGAGGTGGCTAGAGAAGCCCAGAGCCCCAGTGTTCTTAGGCCTACAAAAGCGCTTCCAAGGAAGGGTGCTGGCTAGCAAGAGCTTTCAGTGCTGGCACTTTTCATCTCTGAGCAATTGCTCGACGTTTGCAATTTCTCACCTGAGCTCTCTTTAGAGTGCGCGAGAGGATGAGCAGAAGATTAGGTGGCTAGAGAAGCCCAGAGCCCCAGTGTTCTTAGGCCTACAAAAGCGCTTCCAAGGAAGGGTGCAGGCTAGCAACAGCTTTCAGTGCTGGCACTTTTCATCTCTGAGCAATTGCTCAACGTTTGCAATTTCTCAGCTCGTGTCTAGGAGACGGAAAGAGAAGGACCGTGACGTTTGGTGGGTAGAGAAGCGCAAAGCCCCAGTGTTACTGCGCTTGTGAAAGCGCTTCCAAGGAAGGGTGCTGGCTAGCAACAGCTTTCAGTGCTGGCACTTTTCTTCTCTGAGCAATTGCTCGACGTTTGCAATTTCTCACCTGAGCTCTCTTTAGAGTGCGCGAGAGGATGAGCAGAAGATGAGGTGGCTAGAGAAGCCCAGAGCCCCAGTGTTCTTAGGCCTACAAAAGCGCTTCCAAGGAAGGGTGCTGGCTAGCAACAGCTTTCAGTGCTGGCACTTTTCATCTCTGAGCAATTGCTCGACGTTTGCAATTTCTCACCTGAGCTCTCTTTAGAGTGCGCGAGAGGATGAGCAGAAGATGAGGTTGCTAGAGAAGCCCAGAGCCCCAGTGTTCTTAGGCCTACAAAAGCGCTTCCAAGGAAGGGTGCTGGCTAGCAACAGCTTTCAGTGCTGGCACTTTTCATCTCTGAGCAATTGCTCGACGTTTGCAATTTCTCACCTGAGCTCTCTTTAGAGTGCACGAGAGGATGAGCAGAAGATTAGGTGGCTAGAGAAGCCCAGAGCCCCAGTGTTCTTAGGCCTACAAAAGCGCTTCCAAGGAAGGGTGCTGGCTAGCAACAGCTTTCAGTGCTGGCACTGTTCATCTCTGAGCAATTGCTCGACGTTTGCAATTTCTCACCTGAGCTCTCTTTAGAGTGCGCGAGAGGATGAGCAGAAGATGAGGTGGCTAGAGAAGCCCAGAGCCCCAGTCTTCTTAGGCCTACAAAAGCGCTTCCAAGGAAGGGTGCTGGCTAGCAACAGCTTTCACTGCTGGCACTTTTCATCTCTGAGCAATTGCTCCACGTTTGCAATTTCTCAGCTCGTGTCTACGAGACGGAGAGATAGTGACCGTGACGTTTGGTGGCTAGAGAAGCGCAAAGCCCCAGTGTTACTGTGCCTGTGAAAGCGCTTCCAAGGAAGGGGGCTGGCTAGCAAGAGCTTTCAGTGCTGGCACTTTTCATCTCTGAGCAATTGCTCGACGTTTGCAATTTCTCACCTGAGCTCTCTTTAGAGTGCGCGAGAGGATGAGCAGAAGATGAGGTGGCTAGAGAAGCCCAGAGCCCCAGTGTGCTTAGGCCTACAAAAGCGCTTCCAAGGAAGGGTGCTGGCTAGCAAGAGCTTTCAGTGCTGGCACTTTTCATCTCTGAGCAATTGCTCGACGTTTGCAATTTCTCAGCTCGTGTCTAGGAGACGGAAAGAGAAGGACCGTGACGTTTGGTGGCTAGAGAAGCGCAAAGCCCCAGTGTTCTAAGGGCTACAAAAGCGCTTCCAAGGAAGGGTGCTGGCTAGCAACAGCTTTCAGTGCTGGCACTTTTCATCTCTGAGCAATTGCTCAACGTTTGCAATTTCTCACCTGAGCTCTCTTTAGAGTGCGCGAGAGGATGAGCAGAAGATTAGGTGGCTAGAGAAGCCCAGAGCCCCAGTGTTCTTAGGCCTACAAAAGCGCTTCCAAGGAAGGGTGCTGGCTAGCAACAGCTTCCAGTGCTGGCACTTTTCCTCTCTGAGCAATTGCTCGACGTTTGCAATTTCTCAGCTCGTGTCTACGAGACGGAAAGAGAAGGACCGTGACGTTTGGTGGGTAGAGAAGCGCAAAGCCCCAGTGTTACTGCGCCTGTGAAAACGCTTCCAAGGAAGGGTGCTGGATAGCAAGAGCATTCAGTGCTGGCACTTTTCATCTCTGAGCAATTGCTCGACGTTTGCAATTTCTCCCCTGAGCTCTCTTTAGAGTGCGCGAGAGGATGAGCAGAAGATGAGGTGGCTAGAGAAGCCCAGAGCCCCAGTGTGCTTAGGGCTACAAAAGCGCTTCCAAGGAAAGGTGCTGGCTAGCAACAGCTTTCAGTGCTGGCACTTTTCATCTCTGAGCAATTGCTCGACGTTTGCAATTTCTCACCTGAGCTCTCTTTAGAGTGCGCGAGAGGAAGAGCAGAAGATGAGGTGGCTAGAGAAGCCCAGAGCCCCAGTGTTCTTAGGCCTACAAAAGCGCTTCCAAGGAAGGGTGCTGGCTAGCAACAGCTTTCAGTGCTGGCACTTTTCATCTCTGAGCAATTGCTCGACGTTTGCAATTTCTCAGCTCGTGTCTAGGAGACGGAAAGAGAAGGACCGTGACGTTTGGTGGGTAGAGAAGCGCAAAGCCCCAGTGTTACTGCGCCTGTGAAAGCGCTTCCAAGGAAGGGTGCTGGCTAGCAACAGCTTTCAGTGCTGGCACTTTTCTTCTCTGAGCAATTGCTCGACGTTTGCAATTTCTCACCTGAGCTCTCTTTAGAGTGCGCGAGAGGATGAGCAGAAGATTAGGTGGCTAGAGAAGCCCAGAGCCCCAGTGTTCTTAGGCCTACAAAAGCGCTTCCAAGGAAGGGTGCTGGCTAGCAAGAGCTTTCAGTGCTGGCACTTTTCATCTCTGAGCAATTGCTCGACGTTTGCAATTTCTCCCCTGAGCTCTCTTTAGAGTGCGCGAGAGGATGAGCAGAAGATGAGGTGGCTAGAGAAGCCCAGAGCCCCAGTGTTCTTAGGCCTACAAAAGCGCTTCCAAGGAAGGGTGCTGGCTAGCAACAGCTTTCAGTGCTGGCACTTTTCATCTCTGAGCAATTGCTCGACGTTTGCAATTTCTCACCTGAGCTCTCTTTAGAGTGCGCGAGAGGATGAGCAGAAGATGAGGTGGCTAGAGAAGTCCAGAGCCCCAGTGTTCTTAGGCCTACAGAGCGCTTCCAAGGAAGGGTGCTGGCTAGCAACAGCTTTCAGTGCTGGCACTTTTCATCTCTGAGCAATTGCTCGACGTTTGCAATTTCTCAGCTCGTGTCTACGAGACGGAAAGAGAAGGACCGTGACGTTTGGTGGCTAGAGAAGCCCAGAGCCCCAGTGTTCTTAGGCCTACAAAAGCGCTTCCAAGGAAGGGTGCTGGCTAGCAAGAGCTTTCAGTGCTGGCACTTTTCATCTCTGAGCAATTGCTCGACGTTTGCAATTTCTCACCTGAGCTCTCTTTAGAGTGCGCGAGAGGATGAGCAGAAGATGAGGTGGCTAGAGAAGCCCAGAGCCCCAGTGTTCTTAGGCCTACAAAAGCGCTTCCAAGGAAGGGTGCTGGCTAGCAAGAGCTTTCAGTGCTGGCACTTTTCATCTCTGAGCAATTGCTGGACGTTTGCAATTTCTCACCTGAGCTCTCTTTAGAGTGCGCGAGAGGATGAGCAGAAGATGAGGTGGCTAGAGAAGCCCAGAGCCCCAGTGTTCTCAGGCCTACAAAAGCGCTTCCAAGGAAGGGTGCTGGCTAGCAACAGCTTTCAGTGCTGGCACTTTTCATCTCTGAGCAATTGCTCGACGTTTGCAATTTCTCAGCTCGTGTCTACGAGACGGAAAGAGAAGGACCGTGACGTTTGGTGGGTAGAGAAGCGCAAAGCCCCAGTGTTCTAAGGGCTACAAAAGCGCTTCCAAGGAAGGGTGCTGGCTAGCAAGAGGTTTCAGTGCTGGCACTTTTCATCTCTGAGCAATTGCTCGACGTTTGCAATTTCTCACCTGAGCTCTCTTTAGAGTGCGCGAGAGGATGAGCAGAAGATTAGGTGGCTAGAGAAGCCCAGAGCCGCAGTGTTCTAAGGGCTACAAAGCGCTTCCAAGGAAGGGTGCTGGCTAGCAAGAGCTTTCAGTGCTGGCACTTTTCTTCTCTGAGCAATTGCTGGACGTTTGCAATTTCTCACCTGAGCTCTCTTTAGAGTGCGCGAGAGGATGAGCAGAAGATGAGGTGGCTAGAGAAGCCCAGAGCCCCAGTCTTCTTAGGGCTACAAAAGCGCTTCCAAGGAAGGGTGCTGGCTAGCAACAGCTTTCAGTGCTGGCACTTTTCATCTCTGAGCAATTGCTCAACGTTTGCAATTTCTCACCTGAGCTCTCTTTAGAGTGCGCGAGAGGATGAGCAGAAGATGAGGTGGCTAGAGAAGCCCAGAGCCCCAGTGTTCTTAGGCCTACAAAAGCGCTTCCAAGGAAGGGTG
This sequence comes from Sarcoramphus papa, assembly GCA_037962945.1. Classification (NCBI taxonomy): domain Eukaryota; kingdom Metazoa; phylum Chordata; class Aves; order Accipitriformes; family Cathartidae; genus Sarcoramphus; species Sarcoramphus papa. Next base: position 3,013,785 of record JBBMRM010000084.1, on the reverse strand, counting down.
CTGGCTAGCAACAGCTTTCAGTGCTGGCACTTTTCCTCTCTGAGCAATTGCTCGACGTTTGCAATTTCTCAGCTCGTGTCTAGGAGACGGAAAGAGAAGGACCGTGACGTTTGGTGGGTAGAGAAGCGCAAAGCCCCAGTGTTACTGTGCCTGTGAAAACGCTTCCAAGGAAGGGTGCTGGCTAGCAACAGCTTTCAGTGCTGGCACTTTTCATCTCTGAGCAATTGCTGGACGTTTGCAATTTCTCACCTGAGCTCTCTTTAGAGTGCGCGAGAGGATGAGCAGAAGATTAGGTGGCTAGAGAAGCCCAGAGCCCCAGTGTTCTTAGGCCTACAAAAGCGCTTCCAAGGAAGGGTGCTGGCTAGCAACAGCTTTCAGTGCTGGCACTTTTCATCTCTGAGCAATTGCTCGACGTTTGCAATTTCTCAGCTCGTGTCTACGAGACGGAAAGAGAAGGACCGTGACGTTTGGTGGCTAGAGAAGCGCAAAGCCCCAGTGTTGCTGCGCCTGTGAAAGCGCCTCCAAGGAAGGGTGCTGGCTAGCAACAGCTTTCAGTGCTGGCACTTTTCATCTCTGAGCAATTGCTCGATGTTTGCAATTTCTCACCTGAGCTCTCTTCAGAGTGCGCGAGAGGATGAGCAGAAGATGAGGTGGCTAGAGAAGCCCAGAGCCCCAGTGTTCTTAGGCCTACAAAAGCGCTTCCAAGGAAGGGTGCTGGCTAGCAACAGCTTTCAGTGCTGGCACTTTTCATCTCTGAGCAATTGCTCGACGTTTGCAATTTCTCAGCTCGTGTCTAGGAGACGGAAAGAGAATGACCGTGACGTTTGGTGGCTAGAGAAGCGCAAAGCCCCAGTGTTGTTGCGCCTGTGAAAGCGCCTCCAAGGAAGGGTGCTGGCTAGCAACAGCTTTCAGTGCTGGCACTTTTCATCTCTGAGCAATTGCTGGACGTTTGCAATTTCTCACCTGAGCTCTCTTTAGAGTGCGCGAGAGGATGAGCAGAAGATGAGGTGGCTAGAGAAGCCCAGAGCCCCAGTGTTCTTAGGCCTACAAAAGCGCTTCCAAGGAAGGGTGCTGGCTAGCAAGAGCTTTCAGTGCTGGCACTTTTCATCTCTGAGCAATTGCTGGACGTTTGCAATTTCTCACCTGAGCTCTCTTTAGAGTGCGCGAGAGGATGAGCAGAAGATTAGGTGGCTAGAGAAGCCCAGAGCCCCACTGTTCTTAGGGCTACAAAAGCGCTTCCAAGGAAGGGTGCTGGCTAGCAACAGCTTTCAGTGCTGGCACTTTTCATCTCTGAGCAATTGCTCGACGTTTGCAATTTCTCAGCTCGTGTCTACGAGACGGAAAGAGAAGGACCGTGACGTTTGGTGGCTAGAGAAGCGCAAAGCCCCAGTGTTACTGCGCCTGTGAAAACGCTTCCAAGGAAGGGTGCTGGCTAGCAAGAGCTTTCAGTGCTGGCACTTTTCATCTCTGAGCAATTGCTGGACGTTTGCAATTTCTCACCTGAGCTCTCTTTAGAGTGCGCGAGAGGATGAGCAGAAGATGAGGTGGCTAGAGAAGCCCAGAGCCCCAGTGTGCTTAGGGCTACAAAAGCGCTTCCAAGGAAGGGTGCTGGCTAGCAACAGCTTTCAGTGCTGGCACTTTTCATCTCTGAGCAATTGCTCGACGTTTGCAATTTCTCACCTGAGCTCTCTTTAGAGTGCGCGAGAGGATGAGCAGAAGATGAGGTGGCTAGAGAAGCCCAGAGCCCCAGTGTGCTTAGGGCTACAAAAGCGCTTCCAAGGAAAGGTGCTGGCTAGCAAGAGCTTTCAGTGCTGGCACTTTTCATCTCTGAGCAATTGCTGGACGTTTGCAATTTCTCACCTGAGCTCTCTTTAGAGTGCGCGAGAGGAAGAGCAGAAGATTAGGTGGCTAGAGAAGCCCAGAGCCCCAGTGTTCTTAGGCCTACAAAAGCGCTTCCAAGGAAGGGTGCTGGCTAGCAACAGCTTTCAGTGCTGGCACTTTTCCTCTCTGAGCAATTGCTCGATGTTTGCAATTTCTCAGCTCGTGTCTACGAGACGGAAAGAGAAGGACCGTGACGTTTGGTGGCTAGAGAAGCGCAAAGCCCCAGTGTTGCTGCGCCTGTGAAAGCGCTTCCAAGGAAGGGTGCTGGCTAGCAACAGCTTTCAGTGCTGGCACTTTTCATCTCTGAGCAATTGCTCGATGTTTGCAATTTCTCACCTGAGCTCTCTTCAGAGTGCGCGAGAGGATGAGCAGAAGATGAGGTGGCTAAAGAAGCCCAGAGCCCCAGTGTTCTTAGGCCTACAAAAGCGCTTCCAAGGAAGGGTGCTGGCTAGCAACAGCTTTCAGTGCTGGCACTTTTCATCTCTGAGCAATTGCTCGACGTTTGCAATTTCTCACCTGAGCTCTCTTTAGAGTGCGCGAGAGGAAGAGCAGAAGATGAGGTGGCTAGAGAAGCCCAGAGCCCCAGTGTTCTTAGGCCTACAAAAGCGCTTCCAAGGAAGGGTGCTGGCTAGCAACAGCTTTCAGTGCTGGCACTTTTCCTCTCTGAGCAATTGCTCGACGTTTGCAATTTCTCAGCTCGTGTCTACGAGACGGAAAGAGAAGGACCGTGACGTTTGGTGGGTAGAGAAGCGCAAAGCCCCAGTGTTACTGCGCCTGTGAAAGCGCTTCCAAGGAAGGGTGCTGGCTAGCAACAGCTTTCAGTGCTGGCACTTTTCATCTCTGAGCAATTGCTCGATGTTTGCAATTTCTCACCTGAGCTCTCTTCAGAGTGCGCGAGAGGATGAGCAGAAGATGAGGTGGCTAAAGAAGCCCAGAGCCCCAGTGTTCTAAGGCCTACAAAAGCACTTCCAAGGAAGGGTGCTGGCTAGCAACAGCTTTCAGTGCTGGCACTTTTCATCTCTGAGCAATTGCTCGACGTTTGCAATTTCTCAGCTCGTGTCTAGGAGACGGAAATAGAATGACCGTGACGTTTGGTGGCTAGAGAAGCGCAAAGCCCCAGTGTTGCTGCGCCTGTGAAAGCGCCTCCAAGGAAGGGTGCTGGCTAGCAACAGCTTTCAGTGCTGGCACTTTTCATCTCTGAGCAATTGCTGGACGTTTGCAATTTCTCACCTGAGCTCTCTTTAGAGTGCGCGAGAGGATGAGCAGAAGATGAGGTGGCTAGAGAAGCCCAGAGCCCCAGTGTTCTTAGGCCTACAAAAGCGCTTCCAAGGAAGGGTGCTGGCTAGCAAGAGCTTTCAGTGCTGGCACTTTTCATCTCTGAGCAATTGCTCGACGTTTGCAATTTCTCACCTGAGCTCTCTTTAGAGTGCGCGAGAGGATGAGCAGAAGATTAGGTGGCTAGAGAAGCCCAGAGCCCCAGTGTTCTTAGGGCTACAAAAGCGCTTCCAAGGAAGGGTGCTGGCTAGCAACAGCTTTCAGTGCTGGCACTTTTCCTCTCTGAGCAATTGCTCGACGTTTGCAATTTCTCAGCTCGTGTCTACGAGACGGAAAGAGAATGACCGTGACGTTTGGTGGCTAGAGAAGCGCAAAGCCCCAGTGTTACTGCGCCTGTGAAAACGCTTCCAAGGAAGGGTGCTGGCTAGCAAGAGCTTTCAGTGCTGGCACTTTTCATCTCTGAGCAATTGCTCGACGTTTGCAATTTCTCACCTGAGCTCTCTTTAGAGTGCGCGAGAGGATGAGCAGAAGATGAGGTGGCTAGAGAAGCCCAGAGCCCCAGTGTGCTTAGGCCTACAAAAGCGCTTCCAAGGAAGGGTGCTGGCTAGCAAGAGCTTTCAGTGCTGGCACTTTTCATCTCTGAGCAATTGCTCGACGTTTGCAATTTCTCAGCTCGTGTCTACGAGACGGAAAGAGAAGGACCGTGACGTTTCGTGGCTAGAGAAGTGCAAAGCCCCAGTGTTACTGCGCCTGTGAAAACGCTTCCAAGGAAGGGTGCTGGCTAGCAAGAGCTTTCAGTGCTGGCACTTTTCATCTCTGAGCAATTGCTCGACGTTTGCAATTTCTCACCTGAGCTCTCTTTAGAGTGCGCGAGAGGATGAGCAGAAGATGAGGTGGCTAGAGAAGCCCAGAGCCCCAGTGTGCTTAGGGCTACAAAAGCGCTTCCAAGGAAAGGTGCTGGCTAGCAACAGCTTTCAGTGCTGGCACTTTTCATCTCTGAGCAATTGCTCGACGTTTGCAATTTCTCACCTGAGCTCTCTTTAGAGTGCGCGAGAGGAAGAGCAGAAGATTAGGTGGCTAGAGAAGCCCAGAGCCCCAGTGTTCTTAGGCCTACAAAAGCGCTTCCAAGGAAGGGTGCTGGCTAGCAACAGCTTTCAGTGCTGGCACTTTTCCTCTCTGAGCAATTGCTCGACGTTTGCAATTTCTCAGCTCGTGTCTACGAGACGGAAAGAGAAGGACCGTGACGTTTGGTGGCTAGAGAAGCGCAAAGCCCCAGTGTTGCTGCGCCTGTGAAAGCGCTTCCAAGGAAGGGTGCTGGCTAGCAACAGCTTTCAGTGCTGGCACTTTTCATCTCTGAGCAATTGCTCGATGTTTGCAATTTCTCACCTGAGCTCTCTTCAGAGTGCGCGAGAGGATGAGCAGAAGATGAGGTGGCTAAAGAAGCCCAGAGCCCCAGTGTTCTTAGGCCTACAAAAGCGCTTCCAAGGAAGGGTGCTGGCTAGCAACAGCTTTCAGTGCTGGCACTTTTCATCTCTGAGCAATTGCTCGACGTTTGCAATTTCTCAGCTCGTGTCTAGGAGACGGAAATAGAATGACCGTGACGTTTGGTGGCTAGAGAAGCGCAAAGCCCCAGTGTTGCTGCGCCTGTGAAAGCGCCTCCAAGGAAGGGTGCTGGCTAGCAACAGCTTTCAGTGCTGGCACTTTTCATCTCTGAGCAATTGCTGGACGTTTGCAATTTCTCACCTGAGCTCTCTTTAGAGTGCGCGAGAGGATGAGCAGAAGATGAGGTGGCTAGAGAAGCCCAGAGCCCCAGTGTTCTTAGGCCTACAAAAGCGCTTCCAAGGAAGGGTGCTGGCTAGCAAGAGCTTTCAGTGCTGGCACTTTTCATCTCTGAGCAATTGCTCGACGTTTGCAATTTCTCACCTGAGCTCTCTTTAGAGTGCGCGAGAGGATGAGCAGAAGATTAGGTGGCTAGAGAAGCCCAGAGCCCCAGTGTTCTTAGGGCTACAAAAGCGCTTCCAAGGAAGGGTGCTGGCTAGCAACAGCTTTCAGTGCTGGCACTTTTCCTCTCTGAGCAATTGCTCGACGTTTGCAATTTCTCAGCTCGTGTCTACGAGACGGAAAGAGAAGGACCGTGACGTTTGGTGGCTAGAGAAGCGCAAAGCCCCAGTGTTACTGCGCCTGTGAAAACGCTTCCAAGGAAGGGTGCTGGCTAGCAAGAGCTTTCAGTGCTGGCACTTTTCATCTCTGAGCAATTGCTCGACGTTTGCAATTTCTCACCTGAGCTCTCTTTAGAGTGCGCGAGAGGATGAGCAGAAGATGAGGTGGCTAGAGAAGCCCAGAGCCCCAGTGTGCTTAGGGCTACAAAAGCGCTTCCAAGGAAGGGTGCTGGCTAGCAACAGCTTTCAGTGCTGGCACTTTTCATCTCTGAGCAATTGCTCGACGTTTGCAATTTCTCACCTGAGCTCTCTTTAGAGTGCGCGAGAGGATGAGCAGAAGATTAGGTGGCTAGAGAAGCCCAGAGCCCCAGTGTTCTTAGGCCTACAAAAGCGCTTCCAAGGAAGGGTGCTGGCTAGCAACAGCTTTCAGTGCTGGCACTTTTCATCTCTGAGCAATTGCTCGACGTTTGCAATTTCTCACCTGAGCTCTCTTTAGAGTGCGCGAGAGGATGAGCAGAAGATGAGGTGGCTAGAGAAGCCCAGAGCCCCAGTGTTCTTAGGCCTACAAAAGCGCTTCCAAGGAAGGGTGCTGGCTAGCAACAGCTTTCAGTGCTGGCACTTTTCCTCTCTGAGCAATTGCTCGACGTTTGCAATTTCTCACCTGAGCTCTCTTTAGAGTGCGCGAGAGGATGAGCAGAAGATGAGGTGGCTAGAGAAGCCCAGAGCCCCAGTGTTCTTAGGCCTACAAAAGCGCTTCCAAGGAAGGGTGCTGGCTAGCAAGAGCTTTCAGTGCTGGCACTTTTCCTCTCTGAGCAATTGCTCGACGTTTGCAATTTCTCAGCTCGTGTCTACGAGACGGAAAGAGAAGGACCGTGACCTTTGGTGGCTAGAGAAGCGCAAAGCCCCAGTGTTACTGCGCCTGTGAAAACGCTTCCAAGGAAGGGTGCTGGCTAGCAACAGCTTTCAGTGCTGGCACTTTTCATCTCTGAGCAATTGCTCGACGTTTGCAATTTCTCACCTGAGCTCTCTTTAGAGTGCGCGAGAGGATGAGCAGAAGATGAGGTGGCTAGAGAAGCCCAGAGCCCCAGTGTTCTTAGGGCTACAAAAGCGCTTCCAAGGAAAGGTGCTGGCTAGCAACAGCTTTCAGTGCTGGCACTTTTCATCTCTGAGCAATTGCTCGACGTTTGCAATTTCTCACCTGAGCTCTCTTTAGAGTGCGCGAGAGGATGAGCAGAAGATGAGGTGGCTAGAGAAGCACAGAGCCCCAGTGTTCTTAGGCCTACAAAAGCGCTTCCAAGGAAGGGTGCTGGCTAGCAACAGCTTTCAGTGCTGGCACTTTTCATCTCTGAGCAATTGCTCGACGTTTGCAATTTCTCAGCTCGTGTCTAGGAGACGGAAATAGAATGACCGTGACGTTTGGTGGCTAGAGAAGCGCAAAGCCCCAGTGTTGCTGCGCCTGTGAAAGCGCCTCCAAGGAAGGGTGCTGGCTAGCAACAGCTTTCAGTGCTGGCACTTTTCATCTCTGAGCAATTGCTGGACGTTTGCAATTTCTCACCTGAGCTCTCTTTAGAGTGCGCGAGAGGATGAGCAGAAGATGAGGTGGCTAGAGAAGCCCACAGCCCCAGTGTTCTTAGGCCTACAAAAGCGCTTCCAAGGAAGGGTGCTGGCTAGCAACAGCTTTCAGTGCTGGCACTTTTCATCTCTGAGCAATTGCTCGACGTTTGCAATTTCTCACCTGAGCTCTCTTTAGAGTGCGCGAGAGGATGAGCAGAAGATTAGGTGGCTAGAGAAGCCCAGAGCCCCAGTGTTCTTAGGCCTACAAAAGCGCTTCCAAGGAAGGGTGCTGGCTAGCAACAGCTTTCAGTGCTGGCACTTTTCATCTCTGAGCAATTGCTCGACGTTTGCAATTTCTCCCCTGAGCTCTCTTTAGAGTGCGCGAGAGGATGAGCAGAAGATGAGGTGGCTAGAGAAGCCCAGAGCCCCAGTGTTCTTAGGCCTACAAAAGCGCTTCCAAGGAAGGGTGCTGGCTAGCAACAGCTTTCAGTGCTGGCACTTTTCCTCTCTGAGCAATTGCTCGACGTTTGCAATTTCTCACCTGAGCTCTCTTTAGAGTGCGCGAGAGGATGAGCAGAAGATGAGGTGGCTAGAGAAGCCCAGAGCCCCAGTGTTCTTAGGCCTATAAAAGCGCTTCCAAGGAAGGGTGCTGGCTAGCAAGAGCTTTCAGTGCTGGCACTTTTCCTCTCTGAGCAATTGCTCGACGTTTGCAATTTCTCAGCTCGTGTCTACGAGACGGAAAGAGAAGGACCGTGACCTTTGGTGGCTAGAGAAGCGCAAAGCCCCAGTGTTACTGCGCCTGTGAAAACGCTTCCAAGGAAGGGTGCTGGCTAGCAACAGCTTTCAGTGCTGGCACTTTTCATCTCTGAGCAATTGCTCGACGTTTGCAATTTCTCACCTGAGCTCTCTTTAGAGTGCGCGAGAGGATGAGCAGAAGATGAGGTGGCTAGAGAAGCCCAGAGCCCCAGTGTTCTTAGGGCTACAAAAGCGCTTCCAAGGAAAGGTGCTGGCTAGCAACAGCTTTCAGTGCTGGCACTTTTCATCTCTGAGCAATTGCTCGACGTTTGCAATTTCTCACCTGAGCTCTCTTTAGAGTGCGCGAGAGGATGAGCAGAAGATGAGGTGGCTAGAGAAGCACAGAGCCCCAGTGTTCTTAGGCCTACAAAAGCGCTTCCAAGGAAGGGTGCTGGCTAGCAACAGCTTTCAGTGCTGGCACTTTTCCTCTCTGAGCAATTGCTCGACGTTTGCAATTTCTCAGCTCGTGTCTACGAGACGGAAAGAGAAGGACCGTGACGTTTGGTGGCTAGAGAAGCGCAAAGCCCCAGTGTTGCTGCGCCTGTGAAAGCGCTTCCAAGGAAGGGTGCTGGCTAGCAACAGCTTTCAGTGCTGGCACTTTTCATCTCTGAGCAATTGCTCGACGTTTGCAATTTCTCACCTGAGCTCTCTTTAGAGTGCGCGAGAGGATGAGCAGAAGATGAGGTGGCTAGAGAAGCCCAGAGCCCCAGTGTTCTTAGGCCTACAAAAGCGCTTCCAAGGAAGGGTGCTGGCTAGCAACAGCTTTCAGTGCTGGCACTTTTCATCTCTGAGCAATTGCTCGACGTTTGCAATTTCTCACCTGAGCTCTCTTTAGAGTGCGCGAGAGGATGAGCAGAAGATGAGGTGGCTAGAGAAGCCCAGAGCCCCAGTGTTCTTAGGCCTACAAAAGCGCTTCCAAGGAAGGGTGCTGGCTAGCAACAGCTTTCAGTGCTGGCACTTTTCCTCTCTGAGCAATTGCTCGACGTTTGCAATTTCTCAGCTCGTGTCTACGAGACGGAAAGAGAAGGACCGTGACGTTTGGTGCGTATAGAAGCGCAAAGCCCCAGTGTTGCTGCGCCTGTGAAAGCGCTTCCAAGGAAGGGTGCTGGCTAGCAACAGCTTTCAGTGCTGGCACTTTTCATCTCTGAGCAATTGCTCGACGTTTGCAATTTCTCACCTGAGCTCTCTTTAGAGTGCGCGAGAGGATGAGCAGAAGATTAGGTGGCTAGAGAAGCCCAGAGCCTCAGTGTGCTTAGGGCTACAAAAGCGCTTCCAAGGAAAGGTGCTGGCTAGCAACAGCTTTCAGTGCTGGCACTTTTCATCTCTGAGCAATTGCTCGACGTTTGCAATTTCTCACCTGAGCTCTCTTTAGAGTGCGCGAGAGGAAGAGCAGAAGATTAGGTGGCTAGAGAAGCCCAGAGCCCCAGTCTTCTTAGGCCTACAAAAGCGCTTGCAAGGAAGGGTGCTGGCTAGCAACAGCTTTCAGTGCTGGCACTTTTCATCTCTGAGCAATTGCTCGACGTTTGCAATTTCTCACCTGAGCTCTCTTTAGAGTGCGCGAGAGGATGAGCAGAAGATTAGGTGGCTAGAGAAGCCCAGAGCCCCAGTGTTCTTAGGCCTACAAAAGCACTTCCAAGGAAGGGTGCTGGCTAGCAACAGCTTTCAGTGCTGGCACTTTTCATCTCTGAGCAATTGCTCGACGTTTGCAATTTCTCACCTGAGCTCTCTTTAGAGTGCGCGAGAGGATGAGCAGAAGATGAGGTGGCTAGAGAAGCCCAGAGCCCCACTGTTCTTAGGCCTACAAAAGCGCTTCCAAGGAAGGGTGCTGGCTAGCAACAGCTTTCAGTGCTGGCACTTTTCATCTCTGAGCAATTGCTCGACGTTTGCAATTTCTCCCCTGAGCTCTCTTTAGAGTGCGCGAGAGGATGAGCAGAAGATGAGGTGGCTAGAGAAGTCCAGAGCCCCAGTGTTCTTAGGCCTACAGAGCGCTTCCAAGGAAGGGTGCTGGCTAGCAAGAGCTTTCAGTGCTGGCACTTTTCATCTCTGAGCAATTGCTCGACGTTTGCAATTTCTCAGCTCGTGTCTACGAGACGGAAAGAGAAGGACCGTGACGTTTGGTGGCTAGAGAAGCCCAGAGCCCCAGTGTTCTTAGGCCTACAAAAGCGCTTCCAAGGAAGGGTGCTGGCTAGCAACAGCTTTCAGTGCTGGCACTTTTCATCTCTGAGCAATTGCTCGACGTTTGCAATTTCTCACCTGAGCTCTCTTTAGAGTGCGCGAGAGGATGAGCAGAAGATGAGGTGGCTAGAGAAGCCCAGAGCCCCAGTGTTCTTAGGGCTACAAAAGCGCTTCCAAGGAAGGGTGCTGGCTAGCAACAGCTTTCAGTGCTGGCACTTTTCATCTCTGAGCAATTGCTCGACGTTTGCAATTTCTCACCTGAGCTCTCTTTAGAGTGCGCGAGAGGATGAGCAGAAGATGAGGTGGCTAGAGAAGCCCAGAGCCCCAGTGTTCTTAGGCCTACAAAAGCGCTTCCAAGGAAGGGTGCTGGCTAGCAACAGCTTTCAGTGCTGGCACTTTTCATCTCTGAGCAATTGCTCGACGTTTGCAATTTCTCAGCTCGTGTCTACGAGACGGAAAGAGAAGGACCGTGACGTTTGGTGGCTAGAGAAGCGCAAAGCCCCAGTGTTCTAAGGGCTACAAAAGCGCTTCCAAGGAAGGGTGCTGGCTAGCAAGAGCTTTCAGTGCTGGCACTTTTCATCTCTGAGCAATTGCTCGACGTTTGCAATTTCTCACCTGAGCTCTCTTTAGAGTGCGCGAGAGGATGAGCAGAAGATGAGGTGGCTAGAGAAGCCCAGAGCCCCAGTGTTCTAAGGGCTACAAAGCGCTTCCAAGGAAGGGTGCTGGCTAGCAACAGCTTTCAGTGCTGGCACTTTTCATCTCTGAGCAATTGCTCGACGTTTGCAATTTCTCACCTGAGCTCTCTTTAGAGTGCGCGAGAGGATGAGCAGAAGATGAGGTGGCTAGAGAAGCCCAGAGCCCCAGTGTTCTTAGGCCTACAAAAGCGCTTCCAAGGAAGGGTGCTGGCTAGCAACAGCTTTCAGTGCTGGCACTTTTCATCTCTGAGCAATTGCTCGACGTTTGCAATTTCTCACCTGAGCTCTCTTTAGAGTGCGCGAGAGGATGAGCAGAAGATGAGGTGGCTAGAGAAGCCCAGAGCCCCAGTCTTCTTAGGCCTACAAAAGCGCTTCCAAGGAAGGGTGCTGGCTAGCAAGAGCTTTCAGTGCTGGCACTTTTCATCTCTGAGCAATTGCTCGACGTTTGCAATTTCTCAGCTCGTGTCTACGAGACGGAAAGAGAAGGACCGTGACGTTTGGTGGCTAGAGAAGCGCAAAGACCCAGTGTTCTAAGGGCTACAAAAGCGCTTCCAAGGAAGGGTGCTGGCTAGCAAGAGCTTTCAGTGCTGGCACTTTTCATCTCTGAGCAATTGCTCGACGTTTGCAATTTCTCACCTGAGCTCTCTTTAGAGTGCGCGAGAGGATGAGCAGAAGATTAGGTGGCTAGAGAAGCCCAGAGCCCCAGTGTTCTAAGGGCTACAAAGCGCTTCCAAGGAAGGGTGCTGGCTAGCAACAGCTTTCAGTGCTGGCACTTTTCATCTCTGAGCAATTGCTCGACGTTTGCAATTTCTCACCTGAGCTCTCTTTAGAGTGCGCGAGAGGATGAGCAGAAGATTAGGTGGCTAGAGAAGCCCAGAGCCCCAGTGTTCTTAGGCCTACAAAAGCGCTTCCAAGGAAGGGTGCTGGCTAGCAACAGCTTTCAGTGCTGGCACTTTTCATCTCTGAGCAATTGCTCAACGTTTGCAATTTCTCACCTGAGCTCTCTTTAGAGTGCGCGAGAGGATGAGCAGAAGATGAGGTGGCTAGAGAAGCCCAGAGCCCCAGTGTTCTTAGGCCTACAAAAGCGCTTCCAAGGAAGGGTGCTGGCTAGCAACAGCTTTCAGTGCTGGCACTTTTCCTCTCTGAGCAATTGCTCGACGTTTGCAATTTCTCAGCTCGTGTCTAGGAGACGGAAAGAGAAGGACCGTGACGTTTGGTGGGTAGAGAAGCGCAAAGCCCCAGTGTTGCTGCGCCTGTGAAAGCGCTTCCAAGGAAGGGTGCTGGCTAGCAACAGCTTTCAGTGCTGGCACTTTTCATCTCTGAGCAATTGCTCGACGTTTGCAATTTCTCACCTGAGCTCTCTTTAGAGTGCGCGAGAGGATGAGCAGAAGATGAGGTGGCTAGAGAAGCCCAGAGCCCCAGTGTTCTTAGGCCTACAAAAGCGCTTCCAAGGAAGGGTGCTGGCTAGCAACAGCTTTCAGTGCTGGCACTTTTCATCTCTGAGCAATTGCTCGACGTTTGCAATTTCTCAGCTCGTGTCTACGAGACGGAAAGAGAAGGACCGTGACGTTTGGTGGCTAGAGAAGCGCAAAGCCCCAGTGTTCTAAGGGCTACAAAAGCGCTTCCAAGGAAGGGTGCTGGCTAGCAAGAGCTTTCAGTGCTGGCACTTTTCATCTCTGAGCAATTGCTCGACGTTTGCAATTTCTCACCTGAGCTCTCTTTAGAGTGCGCGAGAGGATGAGCAGAAGATGAGGTGGCTAGAGAAGCCCAGAGCCCCAGTGTTCTAAGGGCTACAAAGCGCTTCCAAGGAAGGGTGCTGGCTAGCAACAGCTTTCAGTGCTGGCACTTTTCATCTCTGAGCAATTGCTCGACGTTTGCAATTTCTCACCTGAGCTCTCTTTAGAGTGCGCGAGAGGATGAGCAGAAGATGAGGTGGCTAGAGAAGCCCAGAGCCCCAGTGTTCTTAGGCCTACAAAAGCGCTTCCAAGGAAGGGTGCTGGCTAGCAACAGCTTTCAGTGCTGGCACTTTTCATCTCTGAGCAATTGCTCGACGTTTGCAATTTCTCACCTGAGCTCTCTTTAGAGTGCGCGAGAGGATGAGCAGAAGATGAGGTGGCTAGAGAAGCCCAGAGCCCCAGTCTTCTTAGGCCTACAAAAGCGCTTCCAAGGAAGGGTGCTGGCTAGCAAGAGCTTTCAGTGCTGGCACTTTTCATCTCTGAGCAATTGCTCGACGTTTGCAATTTCTCAGCTCGTGTCTACGAGACGGAAAGAGAAGGACCGTGACGTTTGGTGGCTAGAGAAGCGCAAAGACCCAGTGTTCTAAGGGCTACAAAAGCGCTTCCAAGGAAGGGTGCTGGCTAGCAAGAGCTTTCAGTGCTGGCACTTTTCATCTCTGAGCAATTGCTCGACGTTTGCAATTTCTCACCTGAGCTCTCTTTAGAGTGCGCGAGAGGATGAGCAGAAGATTAGGTGGCTAGAGAAGCCCAGAGCCCCAGTGTTCTAAGGGCTACAAAGCGCTTCCAAGGAAGGGTGCTGGCTAGCAACAGCTTTCAGTGCTGGCACTTTTCATCTCTGAGCAATTGCTCGACGTTTGCAATTTCTCACCTGAGCTCTCTTTAGAGTGCGCGAGAGGATGAGCAGAAGATTAGGTGGCTAGAGAAGCCCAGAGCCCCAGTGTTCTTAGGCCTACAAAAGCGCTTCCAAGGAAGGGTGCTGGCTAGCAACAGCTTTCAGTGCTGGCACTTTTCATCTCTGAGCAATTGCTCAACGTTTGCAATTTCTCACCTGAGCTCTCTTTAGAGTGCGCGAGAGGATGAGCAGAAGATGAGGTGGCTAGAGAAGCCCAGAGCCCCAGTGTTCTTAGGCCTACAAAAGCGCTTCCAAGGAAGGGTGCTGGCTAGCAACAGCTTTCAGTGCTGGCACTTTTCCTCTCTGAGCAATTGCTCGACGTTTGCAATTTCTCAGCTCGTGTCTAGGAGACGGAAAGAGAAGGACCGTGACGTTTGGTGGGTAGAGAAGCGCAAAGCCCCAGTGTTGCTGCGCCTGTGAAAGCGCTTCCAAGGAAGGGTGCTGGCTAGCAACAGCTTTCAGTGCTGGCACTTTTCATCTCTGAGCAATTGCTCGACGTTTGCAATTTCTCACCTGAGCTCTCTTTAGAGTGCGCGAGAGGAAGAGCAGAAGATGAGGTGGCTAGAGAAGCCCAGAGCCCCAGTGTTCTTAGGCCTACAAAAGCGCTTCCAAGGAAGGGTGCTGGCTAGCAACAGCTTTCAGTGCTGGCACTTTTCTTCTCTGAGCAATTGCTCGACGTTTGCAATTTCTCACCTGAGCTCTCTTTAGAGTGCGCGAGAGGATGAGCAGAAGATGAGGTGGCTAGAGAAGCCCAGAGCCCCAGTGTTCTTAGGCCTACAAAAGCGCTTCCAAGGAAGGGTGCTGGCTAGCAACAGCTTTCAGTGCTGGCACTTTTCCTCTCTGAGCAATTGATCGACGTTTGCAATTTCTCAGCTCGTGTCTACGAGACGGAAAGAGAAGGACCGTGACGTTTGGTGGCTAGAGAAGCGCAAAGCCCCAGTGTTACTGCGCCTGTGAAAACGCTTCCAAGGAAGGGTGCTGGCTAGCAAGAGCTTTCAGTGCTGGCACTTTTCATCTCTGAGCAATTGCTCGACGTTTGCAATTTCTCACCTGAGCTCTCTTTAGAGTGCGCGAGAGGATGAGCAGAAGATGAGGTGGCTAGAGAAGCCCAGAGCCCCAGTGTGCTTAGGGCTACAAAAGCGCTTCCAAGGAAGGGTGCTGGCTAGCAAGAGCTTTCAGTGCTGGCACTTTTCATCTCTGAGCAATTGCTCGACGTTTGCAATTTCTCACCTGAGCTCTCTTTAGAGTGCGCGAGAGGATGAGCAGAAGATGAGGTGGCTAGAGAAGCCCAGAGCCCCAGTGTTCTTAGGCCTACAAAAGCGCTTCCAAGGAAGGGTGCTGGCTAGCAACAGCTTTCAGTGCTGGCACTTTTCCTCTCTGAGCAATTGCTCGACGTTTGCAATTTCTCCCCTGAGCTCTCTTTAGAGTGCGCGAGAGGATGAGCAGAAGATTAGGTGGCTAGAGAAGCCCAGAGCCCCAGTCTTCTTAGGCCTACAAAAGCGCTTCCAAGGAAGGGTGCTGGCTAGCAACAGCTTTCAGTGCTGGCACTTTTCCTCTCTGAGCAATTGCTCGACGTTTGCAATTTCTCAGCTCGTGTCTACGAGACGGAAAGAGAAGGACCGTGACGTTTGGTGGGTAGAGAAGCGCAAAGCCCCAGTGTTGCTGCGCCTGTGAAAGCGCTTCCAAGGAAGGGTGCTGGCTAGCAACAGCTTTCAGTGCTGGCACTTTTCATCTCTGAGCAATTGCTCGACGTTTGCAATTTCTCACCTGAGCTCTCTTTAGAGTGCGCGAGAGGAAGAGCAGAAGATGAGGTGGCTAGAGAAGCCCAGAGCCCCAGTGTTCTTAGGCCTACAAAAGCGCTTCCAAGGAAGGGTGCTGGCTAGCAACAGCTTTCAGTGCTGGCACTTTTCATCTCTGAGCAATTGATCGACGTTTGCAATTTCTCAGCTCGTGTCTACGAGACGGAAAGAGAAGGACCGTGACGTTTGGTGGCTAGAGAAGCGCAAAGCCCCAGTGTTGCTGCGCCTGTGAAAGCGCTTCCAAGGAAGGGTGCTGGCTAGCAACAGCTTTCAGTGCTGGCACTTTTCATCTCTGAGCAATTGCTCGATGTTTGCAATTTCTCACCTGAGCTCTCTTCAGAGTGCGCGAGAGGATGAGCAGAAGATGAGGTGGCTAAAGAAGCCCAGAGCCCCAGTGTTCTTAGGCCTACAAAAGCGCTTCCAAGGAAGGGGGCTGGCTAGCAACAGCTTTCAGTGCTGGCACTTTTCATCTCTGAGCAATTGCTCGACGTTTGCAATTTCTCAGCTCGTGTCTACGAGGCGGAAAGAGAATGACCGTGACGTTTGGTGGCTAGAGAAGCGCAAAGCCCCAGTGTTGCTGTGCCTGTGAAAGCGCTTCCAAGGAAGGGTGCTGGCTAGCAACAGCTTTCAGTGCTGGCACTTTTCATCTCTGAGCAATTGCTCGACGTTTGCAATTTCTCACCTGAGCTCTCTTTAGAGTGCGCGAGAGGATGAGCAGAAGATGAGGTGGCTAGAGAAGCCCAGAGCCCCAGTGTTCTTAGGCCTACAAAAGCGCTTCCAAGGAAGGGTGCTGGCTAGCAACAGCTTTCAGTGCTGGCACTTTTCTTCTCTGAGCAATTGCTCGACGTTTGCAATTTCTCACCTGAGCTCTCTTTAGAGTGCGCGAGAGGATGAGCAGAAGATGAGGTGGCTAGAGAAGCCCAGAGCCCCAGTGTTCTTAGGCCTACAAAAGCGCTTCCAAGGAAGGGTGCTGGCTAGCAACAGCTTTCAGTGCTGGCACTTTTCCTCTCTGAGCAATTGATCGACGTTTGCAATTTCTCAGCTCGTGTCTACGAGACGGAAAGAGAAGGACCGTGACGTTTGGTGGCTAGAGAAGCGCAAAGCCCCAGTGTTACTGCGCCTGTGAAAACGCTTCCAAGGAAGGGTGCTGGCTAGCAAGAGCTTTCAGTGCTGGCACTTTTCATCTCTGAGCAATTGCTCGACGTTTGCAATTTCTCACCTGAGCTCTCTTTAGAGTGCGCGAGAGGATGAGCAGAAGATGAGGTGGCTAGAGAAGCCCAGAGCCCCAGTGTTCTTAGGCCTACAAAAGCGCTTCCAAGGAAGGGTGCTGGCTAGCAAGAGCTTTCAGTGCTGGCACTTTTCATCTCTGAGCAATTGCTCGACGTTTGCAATTTCTCACCTGAGCTCTCTTTAGAGTGCGCGAGAGGATGAGCAGAAGATGAGGTGGCTAGAGAAGCCCAGAGCCCCAGTGTTCTTAGGCCTACAAAAGCGCTTCCAAGGAAGGGGGCTGGCTAGCAACAGCTTTCAGTGCTGGCACTTTTCCTCTCTGAGCAATTGCTCGACGTTTGCAATTTCTCAGCTCGTGTCTACGAGACGGAAAGAGAAGGACCGTGACGTTTGGTGGCTAGAGAAGCGCAAAGCCCCAGTGTTACTGCGCCTGTGAAAACGGTTCCAAGGAAGGGTGCTGGCTAGCAAGAGCTTTCAGTGCTGGCACTTTTCATCTCTGAGCAATTGCTCGACGTTTGCAATTTCTCACCTGAGCTCTCTTTAGAGTGCGCGAGAGGATGAGCAGAAGATGAGGTGGCTAGAGAAGCCCAGAGCCCCAGTGTTCTTAGGCCTACAAAAGCGCTTCCAAGGAAGGGTGCTGGCTAGCAACAGCTTTCAGTGCTGGCACTTTTCATCTCTGAGCAATTGCTCGACGTTTGCAATTTCTCACCTGAGCTCTCTTTAGAGTGCGCGAGAGGATGAGCAGAAGATTAGGTGGCTAGAGAAGCCCAGAGCCCCACTGTTCTTAGGCCTACAAAAGCGCTTCCAAGGAAGGGTGCTGGCTAGCAACAGCTTTCAGTGCTGGCACTTTTCATCTCTGAGCAATTGCTCGACGTTTGCAATTTCTCAGCTCGTGTCTACGAGACGGAGAGATAGTGACCGTGACGTTTGGTGGCTAGAGAAGCGCAAAGCCCCAGTGTTACTGCGCCTGTGAAAACGCTTCCAAGGAAGGGTGCTGGCTAGCAAGAGCTTTCAGTGCTGGCACTTTTCATCTCTGAGCAATTGCTCGACGTTTGCAATTTCTCACCTGAGCTCTCTTTAGAGTGCGCGAGAGGATGAGCAGAAGATGAGGTGGCTAGAGAAGCCCAGAGCCCCAGTGTTCTTAGGCCTACAAAAGCGCTTCCAAGGAAGGGTGCTGGCTAGCAACAGCTTTCAGTGCTGGCACTTTTCATCTCTGAGCAATTGCTGGACGTTTGCAATTTCTCACCTGAGCTCTCTTTAGAGTGCGCGAGAGGATGAGCAGAAGATTAGGTGGCTAGAGAAGCCCAGAGCCCCAGTGTTCTTAGGCCTACAAAAGCGCTTCCAAGGAAGGGTGCTGGCTAGCAACAGCTTTCAGTGCTGGCACTTTTCATCTCTGAGCAATTGCTCAACGTTTGCAATTTCTCACCTGAGCTCTCTTTAGAGTGCGCGAGAGGATGAGCAGAAGATGAGGTGGCTAGAGAAGCCCAGAGCCCCAGTGTTCTTAGGCCTACAAAAGCGCTTCCAAGGAAGGGTGCTGGCTAGCAACAGCTTTCAGTGCTGGCACTTTTCCTCTCTGAGCAATTGCTCGACGTTTGCAATTTCTCAGCTCGTGTCTAGGAGACGGAAAGAGAAGGACCGTGACGTTTGGTGGGTAGAGAAGCGCAAAGCCCCAGTGTTGCTGCGCCTGTGAAAGCGCTTCCAAGGAAGGGTGCTGGCTAGCAACAGCTTTCAGTGCTGGCACTTTTCATCTCTGAGCAATTGCTCGACGTTTGCAATTTCTCACCTGAGCTCTCTTTAGAGTGCGCGAGAGGAAGAGCAGAAGATGAGGTGGCTAGAGAAGCCCAGAGCCCCAGTGTTCTTAGGCCTACAAAAGCGCTTCCAAGGAAGGGTGCTGGCTAGCAACAGCTTTCAGTGCTGGCACTTTTCATCTCTGAGCAATTGCTCGACGTTTGCAATTTCTCAGCTCGTGTCTACGAGACGGAAAGAGAAGGACCGTGACGTTTGGTGGCTAGAGAAGCGCAAAGCCCCAGTGTTGCTGCGCCTGTGAAAGCGCTTCCAAGGAAGGGTGCTGGCTAGCAACAGCTTTCAGTGCTGGCACTTTTCATCTCTGAGCAATTGCTCGATGTTTGCAATTTCTCACCTGAGCTCTCTTCAGAGTGCGCGAGAGGATGAGCAGAAGATGAGGTGGCTAAAGAAGCCCAGAGCCCCAGTGTTCTTAGGCCTACAAAAGCGCTTCCAAGGAAGGGTGCTGGCTAGCAACAGCTTTCAGTGCTGGCACTTTTCATCTCTGAGCAATTGCTCGACGTTTGCAATTTCTCAGCTCGTGTCTAGGTGACGGAAATAGAATGACCGTGACGTTTGGTGGGTAGAGAAGCGCAAAGCCCCAGTGTTGCTGCGCCTGTGAAAGCGCTTCCAAGGAAGGGTGCTGGCTAGCAAGAGCTTTCAGTGCTGGCACTTTTCATCTCCGAGCAATTGCTCGACGTTTGCAATTTCTCACCTGAGCTCTCTTTAGAGTGCGCGAGAGGATGAGCAGAAGATGAGGTGGCTAGAGAAGCCCAGAGCCCCAGTGTTCTTAGGCCTACAAAAGCGCTTCCAAGGAAGGGTGCTGGCTAGCAACAGCTTTCAGTGCTGGCACTTTTCATCTCTGAGCAATTGCTCGACGTTTGCAATTTCTCACCTGAGCTCTCTTTAGAGTGCGCGAGAGGATGAGCAGAAGATGAGGTGGCTAGAGAAGCCCAGAGCCCCAGTGTTCTTAGGCCTACAAAAGCGCTTCCAAGGAAGGGTGCTGGCTAGCAAGAGCTTTCAGTGCTGGCACTTTTCATCTCTGAGCAATTGCTCGACGTTTGCAATTTCTCAGCTCGTGTCTACGAGACGGAAAGAGAAGGACCGTGACGTTTGGTGGCTAGAGAAGCGCAAAGCCCCAGTGTTACTGCGCCTGTGAAAACGCTTCCAAGGAAGGGTGCTGGCTAGCAAGAGCTTTCAGTGCTGGCACTTTTCATCTCTGAGCAATTGCTCGACGTTTGCAATTTCTCACCTGAGCTCTCTTTAGAGTGCGCGAGAGGATGAGCAGAAGATGAGGTGGCTAGAGAAGCCCAGAGCCCCAGTGTGCTTAGGGCTACAAAAGCGCTTCCAAGGAAGGGTGCTGGCTAGCAAGAGCTTTCAGTGCTGGCACTTTTCATCTCTGAGCAATTGCTCGACGTTTGCAATTTCTCACCTGAGCTCTCTTTAGAGTGCGCGAGAGGATGAGCAGAAGATGAGGTGGCTAGAGAAGCCCAGAGCCCCAGTGTTCTTAGGCCTACAAAAGCGCTTCCAAGGAAGGGTGCTGGCTAGCAAGAGCTTTCAGTGCTGGCACTTTTCATCTCTGAGCAATTGCTCGACGTTTGCAATTTCTCAGCTCGTGTCTACGAGACGGAAAGAGAAGGACCGTGACGTTTGGTGGCTAGAGAAGCGCAAAGCCCCAGTGTTACTGCGCCTGTGAAAACGGTTCCAAGGAAGGGTGCTGGCTAGCAAGAGCTTTCAGTGCTGGCACTTTTCATCTCTGAGCAATTGCTGGACGTTTGCAATTTCTCACCTGAGCTCTCTTTAGAGTGCGCGAGAGGATGAGCAGAAGATGAGGTGGCTAGAGAAGCCCAGAGCCCCAGTGTTCTTAGGCCTACAAAAGCGCTTCCAAGGAAGGGTGCTGGCTAGCAACAGCTTTCAGTGCTGGCACTTTTCATCTCTGAGCAATTGCTCGACGTTTGCAATTTCTCACCTGAGCTCTCTTTAGAGTGCGCGAGAGGATGAGCAGAAGATTAGGTGGCTAGAGAAGCCCAGAGCCCCAGTGTTCTTAGGCCTACAAAAGCGCTTCCAAGGAAGGGTGCTGGCTAGCAACAGCTTTCAGTGCTGGCACTTTTCATCTCTGAGCAATTGCTCGACGTTTGCAATTTCTCAGCTCGTGTCTACGAGACGGAGAGATAGTGACCGTGACGTTTGGTGGCTAGAGAAGCGCAAAGCCCCAGTGTTACTGCGCCTGTGAAAACGCTTCCAAGGAAGGGTGCTGGCTAGCAAGAGCTTTCAGTGCTGGCACTTTTCATCTCTGAGCAATTGCTCGACGTTTGCAATTTCTCACCTGAGCTCTCTTTAGAGTGCGCGAGAGGATGAGCAGAAGATGAGGTGGCTAGAGAAGCCCAGAGCCCCAGTGTTCTTAGGCCTACAAAAGCGCTTCCAAGGAAGGGTGCTGGCTAGCAACAGCTTTCAGTGCTGGCACTTTTCATCTCTGAGCAATTGCTCGACGTTTGCAATTTCTCACCTGAGCTCTCTTTAGAGTGCGCGAGAGGATGAGCAGAAGATTAGGTGGCTAGAGAAGCCCAGAGCCCCAGTGTTCTTAGGCCTACAAAAGCGCTTCCAAGGAAGGGTGCTGGCTAGCAACAGCTTTCAGTGCTGGCACTTTTCATCTCTGAGCAATTGCTCGACGTTTGCAATTTCTCAGCTCGTGTCTACGAGACGGAGAGATAGTGACCGTGACGTTTGGTGGCTAGAGAAGCGCAAAGCCCCAGTGTTACTGCGCCTGTGAAAACGCTTCCAAGGAAGGGTGCTGGCTAGCAAGAGCTTTCAGTGCTGGCACTTTTCATCTCTGAGCAATTGCTCGACGTTTGCAATTTCTCACCTGAGCTCTCTTTAGAGTGCGCGAGAGGATGAGCAGAAGATGAGGTGGCTAGAGAAGCCCAGAGCCCCAGTGTGCTTAGGGCTACAAAAGCGCTTCCAAGGAAGGGTGCTGGCTAGCAACAGCTTTCAGTGCTGGCACTTTTCATCTCTGAGCAATTGCTCGACGTTTGCAATTTCTCACCTGAGCTCTCTTTAGAGTGCGCGAGAGGATGAGCAGAAGATTAGGTGGCTAGAGAAGCCCACAGCCCCAGTGTTCTTAGGCCTACAAAAGCGCTTCCAAGGAAGGGGGCTGGCTAGCAACAGCTTTCAGTGCTGGCACTTTTCCTCTCTGAGCAATTGCTCGACGTTTGCAATTTCTCACCTGAGCTCTCTTTAGAGTGCGCGAGAGGATGAGCAGAAGATTAGGTGGCTAGAGAAGCCCAGAGCCCCAGTGTTCTTAGGCCTACAAAAGCGCTTCCAAGGAAGGGTGCTGGCTAGCAACAGCTTTCAGTGCTGGCACTTTTCCTCTCTGAGCAATTGCTCGACGTTTGCAATTTCTCAGCTCGTGTCTACGAGACGGAAAGAGAAGGACCGTGACGTTTGGTGGCTAGAGAAGCGCAAAGCCCCAGTGTTACTGCGCCTGTGAAAACGCTTCCAAGGAAGGGTGCTGGCTAGCAAGAGCTTTCAGTGCTGGCACTTTTCATCTCTGAGCAATTGCTCGACGTTTGCAATTTCTCACCTGAGCTCTCTTTAGAGTGCGCGAGAGGATGAGCAGAAGATTAGGTGGCTAGAGAAGCCCAGAGCCCCAGTGTTCTTAGGCCTACAAAAGCGCTTCCAAGGAAAGGTGCTGGCTAGCAACAGCTTTCAGTGCTGGCACTTTTCATCTCTGAGCAATTGCTCGACGTTTGCAATTTCTCACCTGAGCTCTCTTTAGAGTGCGCGAGAGGAAGAGCAGAAGATTAGGTGGCTAGAGAAGCCCAGAGCCCCAGTGTTCTTAGGCCTACAAAAGCGCTTCCAAGGAAGGGTGCTGGCTAGCAACAGCTTTCAGTGCTGGCACTTTTCATCTCTGAGCAATTGCTCGACGTTTGCAATTTCTCAGCTCGTGTCTACGAGACGGAGAGATAGTGACCGTGACGTTTGGTGGCTAGAGAAGCGCAAAGCCCCAGTGTTACTGCGCCTGTGAAAACGCTTCCAAGGAAGGGTGCTGGCTAGCAAGAGCTTTCAGTGCTGGCACTTTTCATCTCTGAGCAATTGCTCGACGTTTGCAATTTCTCACCTGAGCTCTCTTTAGAGTGCGCGAGAGGATGAGCAGAAGATGAGGTGGCTAGAGAAGCCCAGAGCCCCAGTGTTCTTAGGCCTACAAAAGCCCTTCCAAGGAAGGGTGCTGGCTAGCAACAGCTTTCAGTGCTGGCACTTTTCATCTCTGAGCAATTGCTCGACGTTTGCAATTTCTCACCTGAGCTCTCTTTAGAGTGCGCGAGAGGATGAGCAGAAGATTAGGTGGCTAGAGAAGCCCAGAGCCCCAGTGTTCTTAGGCCTACAAAAGCGCTTCCAAGGAAGGGTGCTGGCTAGCAACAGCTTTCAGTGCTGGCACTTTTCCTCTCTGAGCAATTGCTGGACGTTTGCAATTTCTCAGCTCGTGTCTACGAGACGGAAAGAGAAGGACCGTGACGTTTGGTGGCTAGAGAAGCGCAAAGCCCCAGTGTTACTGCGCCTGTGAAAACGCTTCCAAGGAAGGGTGCTGGCTAGCAAGAGCTTTCAGTGCTGGCACTTTTCATCTCTGAGCAATTGCTCGACGTTTGCAATTTCTCACCTGAGCTCTCTTTAGAGTGCGCGAGAGGATGAGCAGAAGATGAGGTGGCTAGAGAAGCCCAGAGCCCCAGTGTGCTTAGGCCTACAAAAGCGCTTCCAAGGAAGGGTGCTGGCTAGCAACAGCTTTCAGTGCTGGCACTTTTCATCTCTGAGCAATTGCTCGACGTTTGCAATTTCTCACCTGAGCTCTCTTCAGAGTGCGCGAGAGGATGAGCAGAAGATGAGGTGGCTAGAGAAGCCCAGAGCCCCAGTGTTCTTAGGCCTACAAAAGCGCTTCCAAGGAAGGGGGCTGGCTAGCAACAGCTTTCAGTGCTGGCACTTTTCCTCTCTGAGCAATTGCTCGACGTTTGCAATTTCTCAGCTCGTGTCTACGAGACGGAAAGAGAAGGACCGTGACGTTTGGTGGCTAGAGAAGCGCAAAGCCCCAGTGTTACTGCGCCTGTGAAAACGCTTCCAAGGAAGGGTGCTGGCTAGCAAGAGCTTTCAGTGCTGGCACTTTTCATCTCTGAGCAATTGCTCGACGTTTGCAATTTCTCACCTGAGCTCTCTTTAGAGTGCGCGAGAGGATGAGCAGAAGATGAGGTGGCTAGAGAAGCCCAGAGCCCCAGTCTTCTTAGGCCTACAAAAGCGCTTCCAAGGAAGGGTGCTGGCTAGCAAGAGCTTTCAGTGCTGGCACTGTTCATCTCTGAGCAATTGCTCGACGTTTGCAATTTCTCACCTGAGCTCTCTTTAGAGTGCGCGAGAGGATGAGCAGAAGATTAGGTGGCTAGAGAAGCCCAGAGCCCCAGTGTTCTTAGGCCTACAAAAGCGCTTCCAAGGAAGGGTGCTGGCTAGCAACAGCTTTCAGTGCTGGCACTTTTCCTCTCTGAGCAATTGCTCGACGTTTGCAATTTCTCAGCTCGTGTCTACGAGACGGAAAGAGAAGGACCGTTACGTTTGGTGGCTAGAGAAGCGCAAAGCCCCAGTGTTACTGCGCCTGTGAAAACGCTTCCAAGGAAGGGTGCTGGCTAGCAAGAGCTTTCAGTGCTGGCACTTTTCATCTCTGAGCAATTGCTCAACGTTTGCAATTTCTCACCTGAGCTCTCTTTAGAGTGCGCGAGAGGATGAGCAGAAGATGAGGTGGCTAGAGAAGCCCAGAGCCCCAGTGTGCTTAGGGCTACAAAAGCGCTTCCAAGGAAAGGTGCTGGCTAGCAACAGCTTTCAGTGCTGGCACTTTTCATCTCTGAGCAATTGCTCGACGTTTGCAATTTCTCACCTGAGCTCTCTTTAGAGTGCGCGAGAGGAAGAGCAGAAGATTAGGTGGCTAGAGAAGCCCAGAGCCCCAGTGTTCTTAGGCCTACAAAAGCGCTTCCAAGGAAGGGTGCTGGCTAGCAACAGCTTCCAGTGCTGGCACTTTTCATCTCTGAGCAATTGCTCGACGTTTGCAATTTCTCAGCTCGTGTCTACGAGACGGAAAGAGAAGGACCGTGACGTTTGGTGGCTAGAGAAGCGCAAAGCCCCAGTGTTGCTGCGCCTGTGAAAGCGCTTCCAAGGAAGGGTGCTGGCTAGCAACAGCTTTCAGTGCTGGCACTTTTCATCTCTGAGCAATTGCTCGATGTTTGCAATTTCTCACCTGAGCTCTCTTCAGAGTGCGCGAGAGGATGAGCAGAAGATGAGGTGGCTAAAGAAGCCCAGAGCCCCAGTGTTCTTAGGCCTACAAAAGCGCTTCCAAGGAAGGGTGCTGGCTAGCAAGAGCTTTCAGTGCTGGCACTTTTCATCTCTGAGCAATTGCTCGACGTTTGCAATTTCTCAGCTCGTGTCTAGGAGACGGAAATAGAATGACCGTGACGTTTGGTGGCTAGAGAAGCGCAAAGCCCCAGTGTTACTGCGCCTGTGAAAGCGCTTCCAAGGAAGGGTGCTGGCTAGCAACAGCTTTCAGTGCTGGCACTTTTCATCTCTGAGCAATTGCTCGACGTTTGCAATTTCTCCCCTGAGCTCTCTTTAGAGTGCGCGAGAGGATGAGCAGAAGATTAGGTGGCTAGAGAAGCCCAGAGCCCCAGTGTTCTTAGGCCTACAAAAGCGCTTCCAAGGAAGGGTGCTGGCTAGCAACAGCTTTCAGTGCTGGCACTTTTCATCTCTGAGCAATTGCTCGACGTTTGCAATTTCTCACCTGAGCTCTCTTTAGAGTGCGCGAGAGGATGAGCAGAAGATTAGGTGGCTAGAGAAGCCCAGAGCCCCAGTGTTCTTAGGCCTACAAAAGCGCTTCCAAGGAAGGGTGCTGGCTAGCAACAGCTTTCAGTGCTGGCACTTTTCCTCTCTGAGCAATTGCTCGACGTTTGCAATTTCTCAGCTCGTGTCTACGAGACGGAAAGAGAATGACCGTGACGTTTGGTGGCTAGAGAAGCGCAAAGCCCCAGTGTTGCTGCGCCTGTGAAAGCGCTTCCAAGGAAGGGTGCTGGCTAGCAACAGCTTTCAGTGCTGGCACTTTTCATCTCTGAGCAATTGCTCGACGTTTGCAATTTCTCACCTGAGCTCTCTTTAGAGTGCGCGAGAGGATGAGCAGAAGATGAGGTGGCTAGAGAAGCCCAGAGCCCCAGTGTTCTTAGGCCTACAAAAGCGCTTCCAAGGAAGGGTGCTGGCTAGCAACAGCTTTCAGTGCTGGCACTTTTCCTCTCTGAGCAATTGCTCGACGTTTGCAATTTCTCAGCTCGTGTCTACGAGACGGAAAGAGAAGGACCGTGACGTTTGGTGGCTAGAGAAGCGCAAAGCCCCAGTGTTACTGCGCCTGTGAAAACGCTTCCAAGGAAGGGTGCTGGCTAGCAACAGCTTTCAGTGCTGGCACTTTTCATCTCTGAGCAATTGCTCGACGTTTGCAATTTCTCACCTGAGCTCTCTTTAGAGTGCGCGAGAGGATGAGCAGAAGATGAGGTGGCTAGAGAAGCCCAGAGCCCCAGTGTTCTTAGGCCTACAAAAGCGCTTCCAAGGAAAGGTGCTGGCTAGCAACAGCTTTCAGTGCTGGCACTTTTCATCTCTGAGCAATTGCTCGACGTTTGCAATTTCTCACCTGAGCTCTCTTTAGAGTGCGCGAGAGGAAGAGCAGAAGATTAGGTGGCTAGAGAAGCCCAGAGCCCCAGTGTTCTTAGGCCTACAAAAGCGCTTCCAAGGAAGGGTGCTGGCTAGCAACAGCTTTCAGTGCTGGCACTTTTCATCTCTGAGCAATTGATCGACGTTTGCAATTTCTCAGCTCGTGTCTACGAGACGGAAAGAGAAGGACCGTGACGTTTGGTGGCTAGAGAAGCGCAAAGCCCAAGTGTTGCTGCGCCTGTGAAAGCGCTTCCAAGGAAGGGTGCTGGCTAGCAACAGCTTTCAGTGCTGGCACTTTTCATCTCTGAGCAATTGCTCGACGTTTGCAATTTCTCACCTGAGCTCTCTTTAGAGTGCGCGAGAGGATGAGCAGAAGATGAGGTGGCTAGAGAAGCCCAGAGCCCCAGTGTTCTTAGGCCTACAAAAGCGCTTCCAAGGAAGGGTGCTGGCTAGCAACAGCTTTCAGTGCTGGCACTTTTCATCTCTGAGCAATTGCTCGACGTTTGCAATTTCTCACCTGAGCTCCATTTAGAGTGCGCGAGAGGATGAGCAGAAGATGAGGTGGCTAAAGAAGCCCAGAGCCCCACTGTTCTTAGGCCTACAAAAGCGCTTCCAAGGAAGGGTGCTGGCTAGCAACAGCTTTCAGTGCTGGCACTTTTCATCTCTGAGCAATTGCTCGACGTTTGCAATTTCTCAGCTCGTGTCTACGAGACGGAGAGATAGTGACCGTGACGTTTGGTGGCTAGAGAAGCGCAAAGCCCCAGTGTTACTGCGCCTGTGAAAGCGCTTCCAAGGAAGGGTGCTGGCTAGCAAGAGCTTTCAGTGCTGGCACTTTTCATCTCTGAGCAATTGCTCGACGTTTGCAATTTCTCACCTGAGCTCTCTTTAGAGTGCGCGAGAGGATGAGCAGAAGATTAGGTGGCTAGAGAAGCCCAGAGCCCCAGTCTTCTTAGGGCTACAAAAGCGCTTCCAAGGAAGGGTGCTGGCTAGCAACAGCTTTCAGTGCTGGCACTTTTCATCTCTGAGCAATTGCTCGACGTTTGCAATTTCTCACCTGAGCTCTCTTTAGAGTGCGCGAGAGGATGAGCAGAAGATGAGGTGGCTAGAGAAGCCCAGAGCCCCAGTGTTCTTAGGCCTACAAAAGCGCTTCCAAGGAAGGGTGCTGGCTAGCAACAGCTTTCAGTGCTGGCACTTTTCATCTCTGAGCAATTGCTCGACGTTTGCAATTTCTCAGCTCGTGTCTACGAGACGGAAAGAGAAGGACCGTGACGTTTGGTGGCTAGAGAAGCGCAAAGCCCCAGTGTTGCTGCGCTTGTGAAAGCGCTTCCAAGGAAGGGTGCTGGCTAGCAAGAGCTTTCAGTGCTGGCACTTTTCATCTCTGAGCAATTGCTCGACGTTTGCAATTTCTCACCTGAGCTCTCTTTAGAGTGCGCGAGAGGATGAGCAGAAGATGAGGTGGCTAGAGAAGCCCAGAGCCCCACTGTTCTTAGGCCTACAAAAGCGCTTCCAAGGAAGGGTGCTGGCTAGCAACAGCTTTCAGTGCTGGCACTTTTCCTCTCTGAGCAATTGCTCGACGTTTGCAATTTCTCAGCTCGTGTCTACGAGACGGAAAGAGAAGGACCGTGACGTTTGGTGGCTAGAGAAGCGCAAAGCCCCAGTGTTACTGCGCCTGTGAAAACGCTTCCAAGGAAGGGTGCTGGCTAGCAAGAGCTTTCAGTGCTGGCACTTTTCATCTCTGAGCAATTGCTCGACGTTTGCAATTTCTCACCTGAGCTCTCTTTAGAGTGCGCGAGAGGATGAGCAGAAGATTAGGTGGCTAGAGAAGCCCAGAGCCCCAGTGTGCTTAGGGCTACAAAAGCGCTTCCAAGGAAAGGTGCTGGCTAGCAACAGCTTTCAGTGCTGGCACTTTTCATCTCTGAGCAATTGCTCGACGTTTGCAATTTCTCACCTGAGCTCTCTTTAGAGTGCGCGAGAGGAAGAGCAGAAGATTAGGTGGCTAGAGAAGCCCAGAGCCCCAGTGTTCTTAGGCCTACAAAAGCGCTTCCAAGGAAAGGTGCTGGCTAGCAACAGCTTTCAGTGCTGGCACTTTTCCTCTCTGAGCAATTGCTCGACGTTTGCAATTTCTCAGCTCGTGTCTACGAGACGGAAAGAGAATGACCGTGACGTTTGGTGGCTAGAGAAGCGCAAAGCCCCAGTGTTGCTGCGCCTGTGAAAGCGCTTCCAAGGAAGGGTGCTGGCTAGCAAGAGCTTTCAGTGCTGGCACTTTTCATCTCTGAGCAATTGCTCGACGTTTGCAATTTGTCACCTGAGCTCTCTTTAGAGTGCGCGAGAGGATGAGCAGAAGATGAGGTGTCTAGAGAAGCCCAGAGCCCCAGTGTGCTTAGGGCTACAAAAGCGCTTCC
This sequence comes from Sarcoramphus papa, assembly GCA_037962945.1. Lineage (NCBI taxonomy): Eukaryota > Metazoa > Chordata > Aves > Accipitriformes > Cathartidae > Sarcoramphus > Sarcoramphus papa. The sequence continues at coordinate 2,985,697 of JBBMRM010000084.1, read as the reverse complement.
AAGGAAAGGTGCTGGCTAGCAACAGCTTTCAGTGCTGGCACTTTTCATCTCTGAGCAATTGCTCGACGTTTGCAATTTCTCACCTGAGCTCTCTTTAGAGTGCGCGAGAGGATGAGCAGAAGATGAGGTGGCTAGAGAAGCCCAGAGCCCCAGTGTTCTTAGGCCTACAAAAGCGCTTCCAAGGAAGGGGGCTGGCTAGCAACAGCTTTCAGTGCTGGCACTTTTCATCTCTGAGCAATTGCTCGACGTTTGCAATTTCTCAGCTCGTGTCTACGAGACGGAAAGAGAAGGACCGTGACGTTTGGTGCGTATAGAAGCGCAAAGCCCCAGTGTTGCTGCGCCTGTGAAAGCGCTTCCAAGGAAGGGTGCTGGCTAGCAACAGCTTTCAGTGCTGGCACTTTTCATCTCTGAGCAATTGCTCGACGTTTGCAATTTCTCACCTGAGCTCTCTTTAGAGTGCGCGAGAGGATGAGCAGAAGATGAGGTGGCTAGAGAAGCCCAGAGCCCCAGTCTTCTTAGGCCTACAAAAGTGCTTCCAAGGAAGGGTGCTGGCTAGCAACAGCTTTCAGTGCTGGCACTTTTCATCTCTGAGCAATTGCTGGACGTTTGCAATTTCTCACCTGAGCTCTCTTTAGAGTGCGCGAGAGGATGAGCAGAAGATGAGGTGGCTAGAGAAGCCCAGAGCCCCAGTGTTCTTAGGCCTACAAAAGCGCTTCCAAGGAAGGGTGCTGGCTAGCAACAGCTTTCAGTGCTGGCACTTTTCATCTCTGAGCAATTGCTCGACGTTTGCAATTTCTCAGCTCGTGTCTACGAGACGGAAAGAGAAGGACCGTGACGTTTGGTGCGTATAGAAGCGCAAAGCCCCAGTGTTACTGCGCCTGTGAAAACGCTTCCAAGGAAGGGTGCTGGCTAGCAACAGCTTTCAGTGCTGGCACTTTTCATCTCTGAGCAATTGCTGGACGTTTGCAATTTCTCACCTGAGCTCTCTTTAGAGTGCGCGAGAGGATGAGCAGAAGATTAGGTGGCTAGAGAAGCCCAGAGCCCCAGTGTGCTTAGGGCTACAAAAGCGCTTCCAAGGAAGGGTGCTGGCTAGCAACAGCTTTCAGTGCTGGCACTTTTCCTCTCTGAGCAATTGCTCGACGTTTGCAATTTCTCACCTGAGCTCTCTTTAGAGTGCGCGAGAGGATGAGCAGAAGATTACGTGGCTAGAGAAGCCCAGAGCCCCAGTGTTCTTAGGCCTACAAAAGCGCTTCCAAGGAAGGGTGCTGGCTAGCAACAGCTTTCAGTGCTGGCACTTTTCATCTCTGAGCAATTGCTCGACGTTTGCAATTTCTCAGCTCGTGTCTACGAGACGGAAAGAGAAGGACCGTGACGTTTGGTGGCTAGAGAAGCGCAAATCCCCAGTGTTACTGCGCCTGTGAAAGCGCTTCCAAGGAAGGGTGCTGGCTAGCAACAGCTTTCAGTGCTGGCACTTTTCATCTCTGAGCAATTGCTCGACGTTTGCAATTTCTCACCTGAGCTCTCTTCAGAGTGCACGAGAGGATGAGCAGAAGATGAGGTGGCTAAAGAAGCCCAGAGCCCCAGTGTTCTTAGGCCTACAAAAGCGCTTCCAAGGAAGGGTGCTGGCTAGCAACAGCTTTCAGTGCTGGCACTTTTCATCTCTGAGCAATTGCTCGACGTTTGCAATTTCTCAGCTCGTGTCTACGAGACGGAAAGAGAAGGACCGTGACGTTTGGTGGCTAGAGAAGCGCAAAGCCCAAGTGTTGCTGCGCCTGTGAAAGCGCTTCCAAGGAAGGGTGCTGGCTAGCAAGAGCTTTCAGTGCTGGCACTTTTCATCTCTGAGCAATTGCTCGACGTTTGCAATTTCTCCCCTGAGCTCTCTTTAGAGTGCGCGAGAGGATGAGCAGAAGATGAGGTGGCTAGAGAAGCCCAGAGCCCCAGTGTTCTTAGGCCTACAAAAGCGCTTCCAAGGAAGGGTGCTGGCTAGCAAGAGCTTTCAGTGCTGGCACTTTTCATCTCTGAGCAATTGCTCGACGTTTGCAATTTCTCACCTGAGCTCCATTTAGAGTGCGCGAGAGGATGAGCAGAAGATGAGGTGGCTAAAGAAGCCCAGAGCCCCAGTGTTCTTAGGCCTACAAAAGCGCTTCCAAGGAAGGGTGCTGGCTAGCAACAGCTTTCAGTGCTGGCACTTTTCATCTCTGAGCAATTGCTCGACGTTTGCAATTTCTCAGCTCGTGTCTACGAGACGGAGAGATAGTGACCGTGACGTTTGGTGGCTAGAGAAGCGCAAAGCCCCAGTGTTACTGCGCCTGTGAAAGCGCTTGCAAGGAAGGGTGCTGGCTAGCAACAGCTTTCAGTGCTGGCACTTTTCATCTCTGAGCAATTGCTCGACGTTTGCAATTTCTCCCCTGAGCTCTCTTTAGAGTGCGCGAGAGGATGAGCAGAAGATGAGGTGGCTAGAGAAGCCCAGAGCCCCAGTGTTCTTAGGCCTACAAAAGCGCTTCCAAGGAAGGGTGCTGGCTAGCAACAGCTTTCAGTGCTGGCACTTTTCATCTCTGAGCAATTGCTCGACGTTTGCAATTTCTCCCCTGAGCTCCATTTAGAGTGCGCGAGAGGATGAGCAGAAGATGAGGTGGCTAAAGAAGCCCAGAGCCCCAGTGTTCTTAGGCCTACAAAAGCGCTTCCAAGGAAGGGTGCTGGCTAGCAACAGCTTTCAGTGCTGGCACTTTTCATCTCTGAGCAATTGCTCGACGTTTGCAATTTCTCAGCTCGTGTCTACGAGACGGAAAGAGAAGGACCGTGACGTTTGGTGGCTAGAGAAGCGCAAAGCCCCAGTGTTACTGCACTTGTGAAAGCGCTTCCAAGGAAGGGTGCTGGCTAGCAACAGCTTTCAGGGCTGGCACTTTTCATCTCTGAGCAATTGCTGGACGTTTGCAATTTCTCACCTGAGCTCTCTTTAGAGTGCGCGAGAGGATGAGCAGAAGATTAGGTGGCTAGAGAAGCCCAGAGCCCCAGTGTGCTTAGGCCTACAAAAGCGCTTCCAAGGAAGGGGGCTGGCTAGCAACAGCTTTCAGTGCTGGCACTTTTCATCTCTGAGCAATTGCTCGACGTTTGCAATTTCTCACCTGAGCTCTCTTTAGAGTGCGCGAGAGGATGAGCAGAAGATGAGGTGGCTAGAGAAGCCCAGAGCCCCAGTGTTCTTAGGCCTACAAAAGCGCTTCCAAGGAAGGGTGCTGGCTAGCAAGAGCTTTCAGTGCTGGCACTTTTCATCTCTGAGCAATTGCTCGACGTTTGCAATTTCTCACCTGAGCTCTCTTTAGAGTGCGCGAGAGGATGAGCAGAAGATGAGGTGGCTAGAGAAGCCCAGAGCCCCAGTGTTCTTAGGCCTACAAAAGCGCTTCCAAGGAAGGGTGCTGGCTAGCAACAGCTTCCAGTGCTGGCACTTTTCATCTCTGAGCAATTGCTCGACGTTTGCAATTTCTCAGCTCGTGTCTACGAGACGGAAAGAGAAGGACCGTGACGTTTGGTGGCTAGAGAAGCGCAAAGCCCCAGTGTTGCTGCGCCTGTGAAAGCGCTTCCAAGGAAGGGTGCTGGCTAGCAACAGCTTTCAGTGCTGGCACTTTTCATCTCTGAGCAATTGCTCGATGTTTGCAATTTCTCACCTGAGCTCTCTTCAGAGTGCGCGAGAGGATGAGCAGAAGATGAGGTGGCTAAAGAAGCCCAGAGCCCCAGTGTTCTTAGGCCTACAAAAGCGCTTCCAAGGAAGGGTGCTGGCTAGCAAGAGCTTTCAGTGCTGGCACTTTTCATCTCTGAGCAATTGCTCGACGTTTGCAATTTCTCAGCTCGTGTCTAGGAGACGGAAAGAGAATGACCGTGACGTTTGGTGGCTAGAGAAGCGCAAAGCCCCAGTGTTGCTGCGCCTGTGAAAGCGCTTCCAAGGAAGGGTGCTGGCTAGCAACAGCTTTCAGTGCTGGCACTTTTCATCTCTGAGCAATTGCTCGACGTTTGCAATTTCTCCCCTGAGCTCTCTTTAGAGTGCGCGAGAGGATGAGCAGAAGATTAGGTGGCTAGAGAAGCCCAGAGCCCCAGTGTTCTTAGGCCTACAAAAGCGCTTCCAAGGAAGGGTGCTGGCTAGCAACAGCTTTCAGTGCTGGCACTTTTCATCTCTGAGCAATTGCTCGACGTTTGCAATTTCTCACCTGAGCTCTCTTTAGAGTGCGCGAGAGGATGAGCAGAAGATTAGGTGGCTAGAGAAGCCCAGAGCCCCAGTGTTCTTAGGCCTACAAAAGCGCTTCCAAGGAAGGGTGCTGGCTAGCAACAGCTTTCAGTGCTGGCACTTTTCCTCTCTGAGCAATTGCTCGACGTTTGCAATTTCTCAGCTCGTGTCTACGAGACGGAAAGAGAAGGACCGTGACGTTTGGTGGCTAGAGAAGCGCAAAGCCCCAGTGTTGCTGCGCCTGTGAAAGCGCTTCCAAGGAAGGGTGCTGGCTAGCAACAGCTTTCAGTGCTGGCACTTTTCATCTCTGAGCAATTGCTCGACGTTTGCAATTTCTCACCTGAGCTCTCTTTAGAGTGCGCGAGAGGATGAGCAGAAGATGAGGTGGCTAGAGAAGCCCAGAGCCCCAGTGTTCTTAGGCCTACAAAAGCGCTTCCAAGGAAGGGTGCTGGCTAGCAACAGCTTTCAGTGCTGGCACTTTTCCTCTCTGAGCAATTGCTCGACGTTTGCAATTTCTCAGCTCGTGTCTACGAGACGGAAAGAGAAGGACCGTGACGTTTGGTGGCTAGAGAAGCGCAAAGCCCCAGTGTTACTGCGCCTGTGAAAACGCTTCCAAGGAAGGGTGCTGGCTAGCAACAGCTTTCAGTGCTGGCACTTTTCATCTCTGAGCAATTGCTCGACGTTTGCAATTTCTCACCTGAGCTCTCTTTAGAGTGCGCGAGAGGATGAGCAGAAGATGAGGTGGCTAGAGAAGCCCAGAGCCCCAGTGTTCTTAGGCCTACAAAAGCGCTTCCAAGGAAAGGTGCTGGCTAGCAACAGCTTTCAGTGCTGGCACTTTTCATCTCTGAGCAATTGCTCGACGTTTGCAATTTCTCACCTGAGCTCTCTTTAGAGTGCGCGAGAGGAAGAGCAGAAGATTAGGTGGCTAGAGAAGCCCAGAGCCCCAGTGTTCTTAGGCCTACAAAAGCGCTTCCAAGGAAGGGTGCTGGCTAGCAACAGCTTTCAGTGCTGGCACTTTTCATCTCTGAGCAATTGATCGACGTTTGCAATTTCTCAGCTCGTGTCTACGAGACGGAAAGAGAAGGACCGTGACGTTTGGTGGCTAGAGAAGCGCAAAGCCCAAGTGTTGCTGCGCCTGTGAAAGCGCTTCCAAGGAAGGGTGCTGGCTAGCAACAGCTTTCAGTGCTGGCACTTTTCATCTCTGAGCAATTGCTCGACGTTTGCAATTTCTCACCTGAGCTCTCTTTAGAGTGCGCGAGAGGATGAGCAGAAGATGAGGTGGCTAGAGAAGCCCAGAGCCCCAGTGTTCTTAGGCCTACAAAAGCGCTTCCAAGGAAGGGTGCTGGCTAGCAACAGCTTTCAGTGCTGGCACTTTTCATCTCTGAGCAATTGCTCGACGTTTGCAATTTCTCACCTGAGCTCCATTTAGAGTGCGCGAGAGGATGAGCAGAAGATGAGGTGGCTAAAGAAGCCCAGAGCCCCACTGTTCTTAGGCCTACAAAAGCGCTTCCAAGGAAGGGTGCTGGCTAGCAACAGCTTTCAGTGCTGGCACTTTTCATCTCTGAGCAATTGCTCGACGTTTGCAATTTCTCAGCTCGTGTCTACGAGACGGAGAGATAGTGACCGTGACGTTTGGTGGCTAGAGAAGCGCAAAGCCCCAGTGTTACTGCGCCTGTGAAAGCGCTTCCAAGGAAGGGTGCTGGCTAGCAAGAGCTTTCAGTGCTGGCACTTTTCATCTCTGAGCAATTGCTCGACGTTTGCAATTTCTCACCTGAGCTCTCTTTAGAGTGCGCGAGAGGATGAGCAGAAGATTAGGTGGCTAGAGAAGCCCAGAGCCCCAGTCTTCTTAGGGCTACAAAAGCGCTTCCAAGGAAGGGTGCTGGCTAGCAACAGCTTTCAGTGCTGGCACTTTTCATCTCTGAGCAATTGCTCGACGTTTGCAATTTCTCACCTGAGCTCTCTTTAGAGTGCGCGAGAGGATGAGCAGAAGATGAGGTGGCTAGAGAAGCCCAGAGCCCCAGTGTTCTTAGGCCTACAAAAGCGCTTCCAAGGAAGGGTGCTGGCTAGCAACAGCTTTCAGTGCTGGCACTTTTCATCTCTGAGCAATTGCTCGACGTTTGCAATTTCTCAGCTCGTGTCTACGAGACGGAAAGAGAAGGACCGTGACGTTTGGTGGCTAGAGAAGCGCAAAGCCCAGGTGTTACTGCGCCTGTGAAAGCGCTTCCAAGGAAGGGTGCTGGCTAGCAACAGCTTTCAGTGCTGGCACTTTTCATCTCTGAGCAATTGCTCGACGTTTGCAATTTCTCACCTGAGCTCTCTTTAGAGTGCGCGAGAGGATGAGCAGAAGATTAGGTGGCTAGAGAAGCCCAGAGCCCCAGTGTTCTTAGGCCTACAAAAGCGCTTCCAAGGAAGGGTGCTGGCTAGCAACAGCTTTCAGTGCTGGCACTTTTCCTCTCTGAGCAATTGCTCGACGTTTGCAATTTCTCAGCTCGTGTCTACGAGACGGAAAGAGAAGGACCGTGACGTTTGGTGGCTAGAGAAGCGCAAAGCCCCAGTGTTACTGCGCCTGTGAAAACGCTTCCAAGGAAGGGTGCTGGCTAGCAAGAGCTTTCAGTGCTGGCACTTTTCATCTCTGAGCAATTGCTGGACGTTTGCAATTTCTCACCTGAGCTCTCTTTAGAGTGCGCGAGAGGATGAGCAGAAGATTAGGTGGCTAGAGAAGCCCAGAGCCCCAGTGTGCTTAGGGCTACAAAAGCGCTTCCAAGGAAAGGTGCTGGCTAGCAACAGCTTTCAGTGCTGGCACTTTTCATCTCTGAGCAATTGCTCGACGTTTGCAATTTCTCACCTGAGCTCTCTTTAGAGTGCGCGAGAGGAAGAGCAGAAGATTAGGTGGCTAGAGAAGCCCAGAGCCCCAGTGTTCTTAGGGCTACAAAAGCGCTTCCAAGGAAAGGTGCTGGCTAGCAACAGCTTTCAGTGCTGGCACTTTTCCTCTCTGAGCAATTGCTCGACGTTTGCAATTTCTCAGCTCGTGTCTACGAGACGGAAAGAGAATGACCGTGACGTTTGGTGGCTAGAGAAGCGCAAAGCCCCAGTGTTGCTGCGCCTGTGAAAGCGCTTCCAAGGAAGGGTGCTGGCTAGCAAGAGCTTTCAGTGCTGGCACTTTTCATCTCTGAGCAATTGCTCGACGTTTGCAATTTGTCACCTGAGCTCTCTTTAGAGTGCGCGAGAGGATGAGCAGAAGATGAGGTGTCTAGAGAAGCCCAGAGCCCCAGTGTGCTTAGGGCTACAAAAGCGCTTCCAAGGAAAGGTGCTGGCTAGCAACAGCTTTCAGTGCTGGCACTTTTCATCTCTGAGCAATTGCTCGACGTTTGCAATTTCTCACCTGAGCTCTCTTTAGAGTGCGCGAGAGGATGAGCAGAAGATGAGGTGGCTAGAGAAGCCCAGAGCCCCAGTGTTCTTAGGCCTACAAAAGCGCTTCCAAGGAAGGGGGCTGGCTAGCAACAGCTTTCAGTGCTGGCACTTTTCATCTCTGAGCAATTGCTCGACGTTTGCAATTTCTCAGCTCGTGTCTACGAGACGGAAAGAGAAGGACCGTGACGTTTGGTGGCTAGAGAAGCGCAAAGCCCCAGTGTTGCTGCGCCTGTGAAAGCGCTTCCAAGGAAGGGTGCTGGCTAGCAACAGCTTTCAGTGCTGGCACTTTTCATCTCTGAGCAATTGCTCGACGTTTGCAATTTCTCACCTGAGCTCTCTTTAGAGTGCGCGAGAGGATGAGCAGAAGATGAGGTGGCTAGAGAAGCCCAGAGCCCCAGTGTTCTTAGGCCTACAAAAGCGCTTCCAAGGAAGGGTGCTGGCTAGCAACAGCTTTCAGTGCTGGCACTTTTCATCTCTGAGCAATTGCTCGACGTTTGCAATTTCTCAGCTCGTGTCTACGAGACGGAAAGAGAAGGACCGTGACGTTTGGTGGCTAGAGAAGCGCAAAGCCCCAGTGTTGCTGCGCCTGTGAAAGCGCTTCCAAGGAAGGGTGCTGGCTAGCAAGAGCTTTCAGTGCTGGCACTTTTCATCTCTGAGCAATTGCTCGACGTTTGCAATTTCTCCCCTGAGCTCTCTTTAGAGTGCGCGAGAGGATGAGCAGAAGATGAGGTGGCTAGAGAAGCCCAGAGCCCCAGTGTTCTTAGGCCTACAAAAGCGCTTCCAAGGAAGGGTGCTGGCTAGCAAGAGCTTTCAGTGCTGGCACTTTTCATCTCTGAGCAATTGCTCGACGTTTGCAATTTCTCACCTGAGCTCCATTTAGAGTGCGCGAGAGGATGAGCAGAAGATGAGGTGGCTAAAGAAGCCCAGAGCCCCAGTGTTCTTAGGCCTACAAAAGCGCTTCCAAGGAAGGGTGCTGGCTAGCAACAGCTTTCAGTGCTGGCACTTTTCATCTCTGAGCAATTGCTCGACGTTTGCAATTTCTCAGCTCGTGTCTACGAGACGGAGAGATAGTGACCGTGACGTTTGGTGGCTAGAGAAGCGCAAAGCCCCAGTGTTACTGCGCCTGTGAAAGCGCTTGCAAGGAAGGGTGCTGGCTAGCAACAGCTTTCAGTGCTGGCACTTTTCATCTCTGAGCAATTGCTCGACGTTTGCAATTTCTCCCCTGAGCTCTCTTTAGAGTGCGCGAGAGGATGAGCAGAAGATGAGGTGGCTAGAGAAGCCCAGAGCCCCAGTGTTCTTAGGCCTACAAAAGCGCTTCCAAGGAAGGGTGCTGGCTAGCAACAGCTTTCAGTGCTGGCACTTTTCATCTCTGAGCAATTGCTCGACGTTTGCAATTTCTCCCCTGAGCTCCATTTAGAGTGCGCGAGAGGATGAGCAGAAGATGAGGTGGCTAAAGAAGCCCAGAGCCCCAGTGTTCTTAGGCCTACAAAAGCGCTTCCAAGGAAGGGTGCTGGCTAGCAACAGCTTTCAGTGCTGGCACTTTTCATCTCTGAGCAATTGCTCGACGTTTGCAATTTCTCAGCTCGTGTCTACGAGACGGAAAGAGAAGGACCGTGACGTTTGGTGGCTAGAGAAGCGCAAAGCCCCAGTGTTACTGCACTTGTGAAAGCGCTTCCAAGGAAGGGTGCTGGCTAGCAACAGCTTTCAGGGCTGGCACTTTTCATCTCTGAGCAATTGCTGGACGTTTGCAATTTCTCACCTGAGCTCTCTTTAGAGTGCGCGAGAGGATGAGCAGAAGATTAGGTGGCTAGAGAAGCCCAGAGCCCCAGTGTGCTTAGGCCTACAAAAGCGCTTCCAAGGAAGGGGGCTGGCTAGCAACAGCTTTCAGTGCTGGCACTTTTCATCTCTGAGCAATTGCTCGACGTTTGCAATTTCTCACCTGAGCTCTCTTTAGAGTGCGCGAGAGGATGAGCAGAAGATGAGGTGGCTAGAGAAGCCCAGAGCCCCAGTGTTCTTAGGCCTACAAAAGCGCTTCCAAGGAAGGGTGCTGGCTAGCAAGAGCTTTCAGTGCTGGCACTTTTCATCTCTGAGCAATTGCTCGACGTTTGCAATTTCTCACCTGAGCTCTCTTTAGAGTGCGCGAGAGGATGAGCAGAAGATTAGGTGGCTAGAGAAGCCCAGAGCCCCAGTCTTCTTAGGCCTACAAAAGCGCTTCCAAGGAAGGGTGCTGGCTAGCAACAGCTTTCAGTGCTGGCACTTTTCATCTCTGAGCAATTGCTCGACGTTTGCAATTTCTCACCTGAGCTCTCTTCAGAGTGCGCGAGAGGATGAGCAGAAGATGAGGTGGCTAAAGAAGCCCAGAGCCCCAGTGTTCTTAGGCCTACAAAAGCGCTTCCAAGGAAGGGTGCTGGCTAGCAACAGCTTTCAGTGCTGGCACTTTTCATCTCTGAGCAATTGCTCGACGTTTGCAATTTCTCAGCTCGTGTCTACGAGACGGAAAGAGAAGGACCGTGACGTTTGGTGGGTAGAGAAGCGCAAAGCCCCAGTGTTGCTGCGCCTGTGAAAGCGCTTCCAAGGAAGGGTGCTGGCTAGCAACAGCTTTCAGTGCTGGCACTTTTCATCTCTGAGCAATTGCTCGACGTTTGCAATTTCTCACCTGAGCTCTCTTTAGAGTGCGCGAGAGGATGAGCAGAAGATGAGGTGGCTAGAGAAGCCCAGAGCCCCAGTGTTCTTAGGCCTACAAAAGCGCTTCCAAGGAAGGGTGCTGGCTAGCAACAGCTTTCAGTGCTGGCACTTTTCATCTCTGAGCAATTGCTCGACGTTTGCAATTTCTCCCCTGAGCTCCATTTAGAGTGCGCGAGAGGATGAGCAGAAGATGAGGTGGCTAAAGAAGCCCAGAGCCCCAGTGTGCTTAGGCCTACAAAAGTGCTTCCAAGGAAGGGTGCTGGCTAGCAACAGCTTTCAGTGCTGGCACTTTTCATCTCTGAGCAATTGCTCGACGTTTGCAATTTCTCAGCTCGTGTCTACGAGACGGAGAGATAGTGACCGTGACGTTTGCTGGGTAGAGAAGCGCAAAGCCCCAGTGTTACTGCGCCTGTGAAAGCGCTTCCAAGGAAGGGTGCTGGCTAGCAACAGCTTTCAGTGCTGGCACTTTTCATCTCTGAGCAATTGCTCGACGTTTGCAATTTCTCACCTGAGCTCTCTTTAGAGTGCGCGAGAGGATGAGCAGAAGATTAGGTGGCTAGAGAAGCCCAGAGCCTCAGTGTGCTTAGGGCTACAAAAGCGCTTCCAAGGAAAGGTGCTGGCTAGCAACAGCTTTCAGTGCTGGCACTTTTCATCTCTGAGCAATTGCTCGACGTTTGCAATTTCTCACCTGAGCTCTCTTTAGAGTGCGCGAGAGGAAGAGCAGAAGATTAGGTGGCTAGAGAAGCCCAGAGCCCCAGTGTTCTTAGGCCTACAAAAGCGCTTCCAAGGAAGGGTGCTGGCTAGCAACAGCTTTCAGTGCTGGCACTTTTCATCTCTGAGCAATTGCTCGACGTTTGCAATTTCTCAGCTCGTGTCTACGAGACGGAAAGAGAAGGACCGTGACGTTTGGTGGCTAGAGAAGCGCAAAGCCCCAGTGTTGCTGCGCCTGTGAAAGCGCTTCCAAGGAAGGGTGCTGGCTAGCAACAGCTTTCAGTGCTGGCACTTTTCATCTCTGAGCAATTGCTCGACGTTTGCAATTTCTCACCTGAGCTCTCTTTAGAGTGCGCGAGAGGATGAGCAGAAGATTAGGTGGCTAGAGAAGCCCAGAGCCTCAGTGTGCTTAGGGCTACAAAAGCGCTTCCAAGGAAAGGTGCTGGCTAGCAACAGCTTTCAGTGCTGGCACTTTTCATCTCTGAGCAATTGCTCGACGTTTGCAATTTCTCACCTGAGCTCTCTTTAGAGTGCGCGAGAGGATGAGCAGAAGATTAGGTGGCTAGAGAAGCCCAGAGCCCCACTGTGCTTAGGCCTACAAAAGCGCTTCCAAGGAAGGGTGCTGGCTAGCAACAGCTTTCAGTGCTGGCACTTTTCATCTCTGAGCAATTGCTCGACGTTTGCAATTTCTCACCTGAGCTCTCTTTAGAGTGCGCGAGAGGATGAGCAGAAGATGAGGTGGCTAGAGAAGCCCAGAGCCCCAGTGTTCTTAGGCCTACAAAAGCGCTTCCAAGGAAGGGTGCTGGCTAGCAACAGCTTTCAGTGCTGGCACTTTTCATCTCTGAGCAATTGCTCGACGTTTGCAATTTCTCAGCTCGTGTCTACGAGACGGAAAGAGAAGGACCGTGACGTTTGGTGGGTAGAGAAGCGCAAAGTCCCAGTGTTACTGCGCTTGTGAAAGCGCTTCCAAGGAAGGGTGCTGGCTAGCAACAGCTTTCAGTGCTGGCACTTTTCATCTCTGAGCAATTGCTCGACGTTTGCAATTTCTCCCCTGAGCTCTCTTTAGAGTGCGCGAGAGGATGAGCAGAAGATGAGGTGGCTAGAGAAGCCCAGAGCCCCAGTGTTCTTAGGCCTACAAAAGCGCTTCCAAGGAAGGGTGCTGGCTAGCAACAGCTTTCAGTGCTGGCACTTTTCATCTCTGAGCAATTGCTCGACGTTTGCAATTTCTCACCTGAGCTCTCTTTAGAGTGCGCGAGAGGATGAGCAGAAGATTAGGTGGCTAGAGAAGCCCAGAGCCTCAGTGTTCTTAGGCCTACAAAAGCGCTTCCAAGGAAAGGTGCTGGCTAGCAAGAGCTTTCAGTGCTGGCACTTTTCATCTCTGAGCAATTGCTCGACGTTTGCAATTTCTCACCTGAGCTCTCTTTAGAGTGCGCGAGAGGATGAGCAGAAGATTAGGTGGCTAGAGAAGCCCAGAGCCCCACTGTGCTTAGGCCTACAAAAGCGCTTCCAAGGAAGGGTGCTGGCTAGCAACAGCTTTCAGTGCTGGCACTTTTCATCTCTGAGCAATTGCTCGACGTTTGCAATTTCTCACCTGAGCTCTCTTTAGAGTGCGCGAGAGGATGAGCAGAAGATGAGGTGGCTAGAGAAGCCCAGAGCCCCAGTGTTCTTAGGCCTACAAAAGCGCTTCCAAGGAAGGGTGCTGGCTAGCAAGAGCTTTCAGTGCTGGCACTTTTCATCTCTGAGCAATTGCTCGACGTTTGCAATTTCTCAGCTCGTGTCTACGAGACGGAAAGAGAAGGACCGTGACGTTTGGTGGGTAGAGAAGCGCAAAGTCCCAGTGTTACTGCGCTTGTGAAAGCGCTTCCAAGGAAGGGTGCTGGCTAGCAACAGCTTTCAGTGCTGGCACTTTTCTTCTCTGAGCAATTGCTCGACGTTTGCAATTTCTCACCTGAGCTCTCTTTAGAGTGCGCGAGAGGATGAGCAGAAGATGAGGTGGCTAGAGAAGCCCAGAGCCCCAGTGTTCTTAGGCCTACAAAAGCGCTTCCAAGGAAGGGTGCTGGCTAGCAAGAGCTTTCAGTGCTGGCACTTTTCATCTCTGAGCAATTGCTCGATGTTTGCAATTTCTCACCTGAGCTCTCTTTAGAGTGCGCGAGAGGATGAGCAGAAGATGAGGTGGCTAGAGAAGCCCAGAGCCCCAGTGTTCTTAGGCCTACAAAAGCGCTTCCAAGGAAGGGTGCTGTCTAGCAACAGCTTTCAGTGCTGGCACTTTTCATCTCTGAGCAATTGCTGGACGTTTGCAATTTCTCACCTGAGCTCTCTTTAGAGTGCGCGAGAGGATGAGCAGAAGATGAGGTGGCTAGAGAAGCCCAGAGCCCCACTGTTCTTAGGCCTACAAAAGCGCTTCCAAGGAAGGGTGCTGGCTAGCAACAGCTTTCAGTGCTGGCACTTTTCATCTCTGAGCAATTGCTCGACGTTTGCAATTTCTCACCTGAGCTCTCTTTAGAGTGCGCGAGAGGATGAGCAGAAGATGAGGTGGCTAGAGAAGCCCAGAGCCCCACTGTTCTTAGGCCTACAAAAGCGCTTCCAAGGAAGGGTGCTGGCTAGCAACAGCTTTCAGTGCTGGCACTTTTCATCTCTGAGCAATTGCTCGACGTTTGCAATTTCTCACCTGAGCTCTCTTTAGAGTGCGCGAGAGGATGAGCAGAAGATGAGGTGGCTAAAGAAGCCCAGAGCCCCAGTGTTCTTAGGCCTACAAAAGCGCTTCCAAGGAAGGGTGCTGGCTAGCAACAGCTTTCAGTGCTGGCACTTTTCATCTCTGAGCAATTGCTCGACGTTTGCAATTTCTCCCCTGAGCTCTCTTTAGAGTGCGCGAGAGGATGAGCAGAAGATTAGGTGGCTAGAGAAGCCCAGAGCCCCAGTGTTCTTAGGCCTACAAAAGCGCTTCCAAGGAAGGGTGCTGGCTAGCAAGAGCTTTCAGTGCTGGCACTTTTCATCTCTGAGCAATTGCTCGACGTTTGCAATTTCTCACCTGAGCTCCATTTAGAGTGCGCGAGAGGATGAGCAGAAGATGAGGTGGCTAAAGAAGCCCAGAGCCCCAGTGTTCTTAGGCCTACAAAAGCGCTTCCAAGGAAGGGGGCTGGCTAGCAAGAGCTTTCAGTGCTGGCACTTTTCATCTCTGAGCAATTGCTCGACGTTTGCAATTTCTCAGCTCGTGTCTACGAGACGGAGAGATAGTGACCGTGACGTTTGGTGGCTAGAGAAGCGCAAAGCCCCAGTGTTACTGCGCCTGTGAAAGCGCTTCCAAGGAAGGGTGCTGGCTAGCAACAGCTTTCAGTGCTGGCACTTTTCATCTCTGAGCAATTGCTCGACATTTGCAATTTCTCACCTGAGCTCTCTTTAGAGTGCGCGAGAGGATGAGCAGAAGATGAGGTGGCTAGAGAAGCCCAGAGCCCCAGTGTTCTTAGGCCTACAAAAGCGCTTCCAAGGAAGGGTGCTGGCTAGCAACAGCTTTCAGTGCTGGCACTTTTCATCTCTGAGCAATTGCTCGACGTTTGCAATTTCTCACCTGAGCTCTCTTTAGAGTGCGCGAGAGGATGAGCAGAAGATGAGGTGGCTAGAGAAGCCCAGAGCCCCAGTGTTCTTAGGCCTACAAAAGCGCTTCCAAGGAAGGGTGCTGGCTAGCAACAGCTTTCAGTGCTGGCACTTTTAATCTCTGAGCAATTGCTCGACGTTTGCAATTTCTCAGCTCGTGTCTACGAGACGGAAAGAGAAGGACCGTGACGTTTGGTGGGTAGAGAAGCGCAAAGCCCCAGTGTTACTGCGCTTGTGAAAGCGCTTCCAAGGAAGGGTGCTGGCTAGCAACAGCTTTCAGTGCTGGCACTTTTCATCTCTGAGCAATTGCTCGACGTTTGCAATTTCTCACCTGAGCTCTCTTTAGAGTGCGCGAGAGGATGAGCAGAAGATGAGGTGGCTAGAGAAGCCCACAGCCCCAGTGTTCTTAGGCCTACAAAAGCGCTTCCAAGGAAGGGTGCTGGCTAGCAACAGCTTTCAGTGCTGGCACTTTTCATCTCTGAGCAATTGCTCGACGTTTGCAATTTCTCACCTGAGCTCTCTTTAGAGTGCGCGAGAGGATGAGCAGAAGATGAGGTGGCTAGAGAAGCCCAGAGCCCCAGTGTTCTTAGGCCTACAAAAGCGCTTCCAAGGAAGGGTGCTGGCTAGCAACAGCTTTCAGTGCTGGCACTTTTAATCTCTGAGCAATTGCTCGACGTTTGCAATTTCTCAGCTCGTGTCTACGAGACGGAAAGAGAAGGACCGTGACGTTTGGTGGGTAGAGAAGCGCAAAGCCCCAGTGTTACTGCGCTTGTGAAAGCGCTTCCAAGGAAGGGTGCTGGCTAGCAACAGCTTTCAGTGCTGGCACTTTTCATCTCTGAGCAATTGCTCGACGTTTGCAATTTCTCCCCTGAGCTCTCTTTAGAGTGCGCGAGAGGATGAGCAGAAGATGAGGTGGCTAGAGAAGCCCAGAGCCCCAGTCTTCTTAGGCCTACAAAAGCGCTTCCAAGGAAGGGTGCTGGCTA
Source organism: Sarcoramphus papa (assembly GCA_037962945.1). Classification (NCBI taxonomy): domain Eukaryota; kingdom Metazoa; phylum Chordata; class Aves; order Accipitriformes; family Cathartidae; genus Sarcoramphus; species Sarcoramphus papa. Next base: position 2,970,100 of record JBBMRM010000084.1, on the reverse strand, counting down.
GCAAGAGCTTTCAGTGCTGGCACTTTTCATCTCTGAGCAATTGCTCGACGTTTGCAATTTCTCACCTGAGCTCTCTTTAGAGTGCGCGAGAGGATGAGCAGAAGATGAGGTGGCTAGAGAAGCCCAGAGCCCCAGTGTTCTTAGGCCTACAAAAGCGCTTCCAAGGAAGGGTGCTGGCTAGCAACAGCTTTCAGTGCTGGCACTTTTCATCTCTGAGCAATTGCTCGACGTTTGCAATTTCTCACCTGAGCTCTCTTTAGAGTGCGCGAGAGGATGAGCAGAAGATGAGGTGGCTAGAGAAGCCCAGAGCCCCAGTGTGCTTAGGGCTACAAAAGCGCTTCCAAGGAAGGGTGCTGGCTAGCAACAGCTTTCAGTGCTGGCACTTTTCATCTCTGAGCAATTGCTCGACGTTTGCAATTTCTCACCTGAGCTCTCTTTAGAGTGCGCGAGAGGATGAGCAGAAGATGAGGTGGCTAAAGAAGCCCAGAGCCCCAGTGTTCTTAGGCCTACAAAAGCGCTTCCAAGGAAGGGTGCTGGCTAGCAAGAGCTTTCAGTGCTGGCACTTTTCATCTCTGAGCAATTGCTCGACGTTTGCAATTTCTCAGCTCGTGTCTACGAGACGGAAAGAGAAGGACCGTGACGTTTGGTGGCTAGAGAAGCGCAAAGCCCCAGTGTTCTAAGGGCTACAAAAGCGCTTCCAAGGAAGGGTGCTGGCTAGCAACAGCTTTCAGTGCTGGCACTTTTCATCTCTGAGCAATTGCTCGACGTTTGCAATTTCTCACCTGAGCTCCATTTAGAGTGCGCGAGAGGATGAGCAGAAGATGAGGTGGCTAAAGAAGCCCAGAGCCCCAGTGTTCTTAGGCCTACAAAAGCGCTTCCAAGGAAGGGGGCTGGCTAGCAACAGCTTTCAGTGCTGGCACTTTTCATCTCTGAGCAATTGCTCGACGTTTGCAATTTCTCAGCTCGTGTCTACGAGACGGAGAGATAGTGACCGTGACGTTTGGTGCGTATAGAAGCGCAAAGCCCCAGTGTTACTGCGCCTGTGAAAGCGCTTCCAAGGAAGGGTGCTGGCTAGCAACAGCTTTCAGTGCTGGCACTTTTCATCTCTGAGCAATTGCTCGACGTTTGCAATTTCTCCCCTGAGCTCTCTTTAGAGTGCGCGAGAGGATGAGCAGAAGATGAGGTGGCTAGAGAAGCCCAGAGCCCCAGTGTTCTTAGGCCTACAAAAGCGCTTCCAAGGAAGGGTGCTGGCTAGCAAGAGCTTTCAGTGCTGGCACTTTTCATCTCTGAGCAATTGCTCGACGTTTGCAATTTCTCACCTGAGCTCTCTTTAGAGTGCGCGAGAGGATGAGCAGAAGATGAGGTGGCTAGAGAAGCCCAGAGCCCCAGTGTTCTTAGGCCTACAAAAGCGCTTCCAAGGAAGGGTGCTGGCTAGCAACAGCTTTCAGTGCTGGCACTTTTCATCTCTGAGCAATTGCTCGACGTTTGCAATTTCTCACCTGAGCTCTCTTTAGAGTGCGCGAGAGGATGAGCAGAAGATGAGGTGGCTAGAGAAGCCCAGAGCCCCAGTGTTCTTAGGCCTACAAAAGCGCTTCCAAGGAAGGGTGCTGGCTAGCAAGAGCTTTCAGTGCTGGCACTTTTCATCTCTGAGCAATTGCTCGACGTTTGCAATTTCTCAGCTCGTGTCTACGAGACGGAAAGAGAAGGACCGTGACGTTTGGTGGCTAGAGAAGCGCAAAGCCCCAGTGTTCTAAGGGCTACAAAAGCGCTTCCAAGGAAGGGTGCTGGCTAGCAACAGCTTTCAGTGCTGGCACTTTTCGTCTCTGAGCAATTGCTCGACGTTTGCAATTTCTCACCTGAGCTCTCTTTAGAGTGCGCGAGAGGATGAGCAGAAGATGAGGTGGCTAGAGAAGCCCAGAGCCCCAGTGTTCTAAGGCCTACAAAAGCGCTTCCAAGGAAGGGTGCTGGCTAGCAACAGCTTTCAGTGCTGGCACTTTTCATCTCTGAGCAATTGCTCGACGTTTGCAATTTCTCACCTGAGCTCTCTTTAGAGTGCGCGAGAGGATGAGCAGAAGATGAGGTGGCTAGAGAAGCCCAGAGCCCCAGTGTTCTTAGGCCTACAAAAGCGCTTCCAAGGAAGGGTGCTGGCTAGCAACAGCTTTCAGTGCTGGCACTTTTCATCTCTGAGCAATTGCTCGACGTTTGCAATTTCTCAGCTCGTGTCTACGAGACGGAAAGAGAAGGACCGTGACGTTTGGTGGCTAGAGAAGCGCAAAGCCCCAGTGTTCTAAGGGCTACAAAAGCGCTTCCAAGGAAGGGTGCTGGCTAGCAACAGCTTTCAGTGCTGGCACTTTTCCTCTCTGAGCAATTGATCGACGTTTGCAATTTCTCAGCTCGTGTCTACGAGACGGAGAGATAGTGACCGTGACGTTTGGTGGCTAGAGAAGCGCAAAGCCCCAGTGTTACTGCGCCTGTGAAAGCGCTTCCAAGGAAGGGTGCTGGCTAGCAACAGCTTTCAGTGCTGGCACTTTTCATCTCTGAGCAATTGCTCGACGTTTGCAATTTCTCCCCTGAGCTCTCTTCAGAGTGCGCGAGAGGATGAGCAGAAGATGAGGTGGCTAAAGAAGCCCAGAGCCCCAGTGTTCTTAGGCCTACAAAAGCGCTTCCAAGGAAGGGTGCTGCCTAGCAAGAGCTTTCAGTGCTGGCACTTTTCATCTCTGAGCAATTGCTCGACGTTTGCAATTTCTCAGCTCGTGTCTACGAGACGGAAAGAGAAGGACCGTGACGTTTGGTGGCTAGAGAAGCGCAAAGCCCCAGTGTTGCTGCGCCTGTGAAAGCGCTTCCAAGGAAGGGTGCTGGCTAGCAACAGCTTTCAGTGCTGGCACTTTTCATCTCTGAGCAATTGCTCGACGTTTGCAATTTCTCACCTGAGCTCTCTTTAGAGTGCGCGAGAGGATGAGCAGAAGATGAGGTGGCCAAAGAAGCCCAGAGCCCCAGTCTTCTTAGGCCTACAAAAGCGCTTCCAAGGAAAGGTGCTGGCTAGCAACAGCTTTCAGTGCTGGCACTTTTCATCTCTGAGCAATTGCTCGACGTTTGCAATTTCTCACCTGAGCTCTCTTTAGAGTGCGCGAGAGGATGAGCAGAAGATTAGGTGGCTAGAGAAGCCCAGAGCCCCAGTGTGCTTAGGCCTACAAAAGCGCTTCCAAGGAAGGGTGCTGGCTAGCAAGAGCTTTCAGTGCTGGCACTTTTCATCTCTGAGCAATTGCTCGACGTTTGCAATTTCTCAGCTCGTGTCTACGAGACGGAAAGAGAAGGACTGTGACGTTTGGTGGCTAGAGAAGCGCAAAGCCCCAGTGTTACTGCGCCTGTGAAAGCGTTTCAAAGGAAGGGTGCTGGCTAGCAAGAGCTTTCAGTGCTGGCACTTTTCATCTCTGAGCAATTGCTCGACGTTTGCAATTTCTCACCTGAGCTCTCTTTAGAGTGCGCGAGAGGATGAGCAGAAGATGAGGTGGCTAGAGAAGCCCAGAGCCCCAGTGTGCTTAGGCCTACAAAAGCGCTTCCAAGGAAGGGTGCTGGCTAGCAACAGCTTTCAGTGCTGGCACTTTTCATCTCTGAGCAATTGCTCGACGTTTGCAATTTCTCAGCTTGTGTCTACGAGACGGAAAGAGAAGGACTGTGACGTTTGGTGGCTAGAGAAGCGCAAAGCCCCAGTGTTACTGCGCCTGTGAAAGCGCTTCCAAGGAAGGGTGCTGGCTAGCAACAGCTTTCAGTGCTGGCACTTTTCTTCTCTGAGCAATTGCTCGACGTTTGCAATTTCTCACCTGAGCTCTCTTTAGAGTGCGCGAGAGGATGAGCAGAAGATGAGGTGGCTAGAGAAGCCCAGAGCCCCACTGTTCTTAGGCCTACAAAAGCGCTTCTAAGGAAGGGTGCTGGCTAGCAACAGCTTTCAGTGCTGGCACTTTTCATCTCTGAGCAATTGCTCGACATTTGCACTTTCTCCCCTGAGCTCTCTTTAGAGTGCGCGAGAGGATGAGCAGAAGATGAGGTGGCTAGAGAAGCCCAGAGCCCCAGTGTTCTTAGGCCTACAAAAGCGCTTCCAAGGAAGGGTGCTGGCTAGCAACAGCTTTCAGTGCTGGCACTTTTCATCTCTGAGCAATTGCTCGACGTTTGCAATTTCTCACCTGAGCTCTCTTTAGAGTGCGCGAGAGGATGAGCAGAAGATGAGGTGGCTAGAGAAGCCCAGAGCCCCAGTGTTCTTAGGCCTACAAAAGCGCTTCCAAGGAAGGGTGCTGGCTAGCAACAGCTTCCAGTGCTGGCACTTTTCCTCTCTGAGCAATTGCTGGACGTTTGCAATTTCTCAGCTCGTGTCTAGGAGACGGAAAGAGAAGGACCGTGACGTTTGGTGGCTAGAGAAGCCCAAAGCCCCAGTGTTACTGCGCCTGTGAAAGCGCTTCCAAGGAAGGGTGCTGGCTAGCAACAGCTTTCAGTGCTGGCACTTTTCATCTCTGAGCAATTGCTCGACGTTTGCAATTTCTCACCTGAGCTCTCTTTAGAGTGCGCGAGAGGATGAGCAGAAGATGAGGTGGCTAGAGAAGCCCACAGCCCCAGTGTTCTTAGGCCTACAAAAGCGCTTCCAAGGAAGGGTGCTGGCTAGCAACAGCTTTCAGTGCTGGCACTTTTCATCTCTGAGCAATTGCTCGACGTTTGCAATTTCTCACCTGAGCTCTCTTTAGAGTGCGCGAGAGGATGAGCAGAAGATGAGGTGGCTAGAGAAGCCCAGAGCCCCAGGGTTCTTAGGCCTACAAAAGCGCTTCCAAGGAAGGGTGCTGGCTAGCAACAGCTTTCAGTGCTGGCACTTTTCATCTCTGAGCAATTGCTCGACGTTTGCAATTTCTCAGCTCGTGTCTACGAGACGGAAAGAGAAGGACCGTGACGTTTGGTGGGTAGAGAAGCGCAAAGCCCCAGTGTTACTGCGCTTGTGAAAGCGCTTCCAAGGAAGGGTGCTGGCTAGCAACAGCTTTCAGTGCTGGCACTTTTCATCTCTGAGCAATTGCTCGACGTTTGCAATTTCTCACCTGAGCTCTCTTTAGAGTGCGCGAGAGGATGAGCAGAAGATGAGGTGGCTAGAGAAGCCCAGAGCCCCAGTGTTCTTAGGCCTACAAAAGCGCTTCCAAGGAAGGGTGCTGGCTAGCAACAGCTTTCAGTGCTGGCACTTTTAATCTCTGAGCAATTGCTCGACGTTTGCAATTTCTCAGCTCGTGTCTACGAGACGGAAAGAGAAGGACCGTGACGTTTGGTGGGTAGAGAAGCGCAAAGCCCCAGTGTTACTGCGCTTGTGAAAGCGCTTCCAAGGAAGGGTGCTGGCTAGCAACAGCTTTCAGTGCTGGCACTTTTCATCTCTGAGCAATTGCTCGACGTTTGCAATTTCTCCCCTGAGCTCTCTTTAGAGTGCGCGAGAGGATGAGCAGAAGATGAGGTGGCTAGAGAAGCCCAGAGCCCCAGTGTTCTTAGGCCTACAAAAGCGCTTCCAAGGAAGGGTGCTGGCTAGCAAGAGCTTTCAGTGCTGGCACTTTTCATCTCTGAGCAATTGCTCGACGTTTGCAATTTCTCACCTGAGCTCTCTTTAGAGTGCGCGAGAGGATGAGCAGAAGATGAGGTGGCTAGAGAAGCCCACAGCCCCAGTGTTCTTAGGCCTACAAAAGCGCTTCCAAGGAAGGGTGCTGGCTAGCAACAGCTTTCAGTGCTGGCACTTTTCATCTCTGAGCAATTGCTCGACGTTTGCAATTTCTCACCTGAGCTCTCTTTAGAGTGCGCGAGAGGATGAGCAGAAGATGAGGTGGCTAGAGAAGCCCAGAGCCCCAGTGTGCTTAGGGCTACAAAAGCGCTTCCAAGGAAGGGTGCTGGCTAGCAACAGCTTTCAGTGCTGGCACTTTTCATCTCTGAGCAATTGCTCGACGTTTGCAATTTCTCACCTGAGCTCTCTTTAGAGTGCGCGAGAGGATGAGCAGAAGATGAGGTGGCTAAAGAAGCCCAGAGCCCCAGTGTTCTTAGGCCTACAAAAGCGCTTCCAAGGAAGGGTGCTGGCTAGCAAGAGCTTTCAGTGCTGGCACTTTTCATCTCTGAGCAATTGCTCGACGTTTGCAATTTCTCAGCTCGTGTCTACGAGACGGAAAGAGAAGGACCGTGACGTTTGGTGGCTAGAGAAGCGCAAAGCCCCAGTGTTCTAAGGGCTACAAAAGCGCTTCCAAGGAAGGGTGCTGGCTAGCAACAGCTTTCAGTGCTGGCACTTTTCATCTCTGAGCAATTGCTCGACGTTTGCAATTTCTCACCTGAGCTCCATTTAGAGTGCGCGAGAGGATGAGCAGAAGATGAGGTGGCTAAAGAAGCCCAGAGCCCCAGTGTTCTTAGGCCTACAAAAGCGCTTCCAAGGAAGGGTGCTGGCTAGCAACAGCTTCCAGTGCTGGCACTTTTCCTCTCTGAGCAATTGCTGGACGTTTGCAATTTCTCAGCTCGTGTCTAGGAGACGGAAAGAGAAGGACCGTGACGTTTGGTGGCTAGAGAAGCCCAAAGCCCCAGTGTTACTGCGCCTGTGAAAGCGCTTCCAAGGAAGGGTGCTGGCTAGCAACAGCTTTCAGTGCTGGCACTTTTCATCTCTGAGCAATTGCTCGACGTTTGCAATTTCTCCCCTGAGCTCTCTTCAGAGTGCGCGAGAGGATGAGCAGAAGATGAGGTGGCTAGAGAAGCCCAGAGCCCCACTGTTCTTAGGCCTACAAAAGCGCTTCCAAGGAAAGGTGCTGGCTAGCAACAGCTTTCAGTGCTGGCACTTTTCATCTCTGAGCAATTGCTCGACGTTTGCAATTTCTCACCTGAGCTCTCTTTAGAGTGCGCGAGAGGATGAGCAGAAGATTAGGTGGCTAGAGAAGCCCAGAGCCCCAGGGTTCTTAGGCCTACAAAAGCGCTTCCAAGGAAGGGTGCTGGCTAGCAACAGCTTTCAGTGCTGGCACTTTTCATCTCTGAGCAATTGCTCGACGTTTGCAATTTCTCAGCTTGTGTCTACGAGACGGAAAGAGAAGGACTGTGACGTTTGGTGGGTAGAGAAGCGCAAAGCCCCAGTGTTACTGCGCCTGTGAAAGCGCTTCCAAGGAAGGGTGCTGGCTAGCAACAGCTTTCAGTGCTGGCACTTTTCATCTCTGAGCAATTGCTCGACGTTTGCAATTTCTCCCCTGAGCTCTCTTTAGAGTGCGCGAGAGGATGAGCAGAAGATGAGGTGGCTAGAGAAGCCCAGAGCCCCAGTGTTCTTAGGCCTACAAAAGCGCTTCTAAGGAAGGGTGCTGGCTAGCAACAGCTTTCAGTGCTGGCACTTTTCATCTCTGAGCAATTGCTCGACGTTTGCAATTTCTCCCCTGAGCTCTCTTTAGAGTGCGCGAGAGGATGAGCAGAAGATGAGGTGGCTAGAGAAGCCCAGAGCCCCAGTGTTCTTAGGCCTACAAAAGCGCTTCCAAGGAAGGGTGCTGGCTAGCAACAGCTTTCAGTGCTGGCACTTTTCATCTCTGAGCAATTGCTCGACGTTTGCAATTTCTCACCTGAGCTCTCTTTAGAGTGCGCGAGAGGATGAGCAGAAGATGAGGTGGCTAGAGAAGCCCAGAGCCCCCGTGTTCTAAGGGCTACAAAAGCGCTTCCAAGGAAGGGTGCTGGCTAGCAACAGCTTCCAGTGCTGGCACTTTTCATCTCTGAGCAATTGCTCGACGTTTGCAATTTCTCAGCTCGTGTCTAGGAGACGGAAAGAGAATGACCGTGACGTTTGGTGGCTAGAGAAGCGCAAATCCCCAGTGTTACTGCGCCTGTGAAAGCGCTTCCAAGGAAGGGTGCTGGCTAGCAACAGCTTTCAGTGCTGGCACTTTTCATCTCTGAGCAATTGCTCGACGTTTGCAATTTCTCCCCTGAGCTCTCTTTAGAGTGCGCGAGAGGATGAGCAGAAGATTAGGTGGCTAGAGAAGCCCAGAGCCCCAGTGTTCTTAGGCCTACAAAAGCGCTTCCAAGGAAGGGTGCTGGCTAGCAAGAGCTTTCAGTGCTGGCACTTTTCATCTCTGAGCAATTGCTCGACGTTTGCAATTTCTCACCTGAGCTCCATTTAGAGTGCGCGAGAGGATGAGCAGAAGATGAGGTGGCTAAAGAAGCCCAGAGCCCCAGTGTTCTTAGGCCTACAAAAGCGCTTCCAAGGAAGGGTGCTGGCTAGCAAGAGCTTTCAGTGCTGGCACTTTTCATCTCTGAGCAATTGCTCGACGTTTGCAATTTCTCAGCTCGTGTCTACGAGGCGGAGAGATAGTGACCGTGACGTTTGGTGGCTAGAGAAGCGCAAAGCCCCAGTGTTACTGCGCCTGTGAAAGCGCTTCCAAGGAAGGGTGCTGGCTAGCAACAGCTTTCAGTGCTGGCACTTTTCATCTCTGAGCAATTGCTCGACATTTGCAATTTCTCACCTGAGCTCTCTTTAGAGTGCGCGAGAGGATGAGCAGAAGATGAGGTGGCTAGAGAAGCCCAGAGCCCCAGTGTTCTTAGGCCTACAAAAGCGCTTCCAAGGAAGGGTGCTGGCTAGCAACAGCTTTCAGTGCTGGCACTTTTCATCTCTGAGCAATTGCTCGACGTTTGCAATTTCTCACCTGAGCTCTCTTTAGAGTGCGCGAGAGGATGAGCAGAAGATGAGGTGGCTAGAGAAGCCCAGAGCCCCAGTGTTCTTAGGCCTACAAAAGCGCTTCCAAGGAAGGGTGCTGGCTAGCAACAGCTTTCAGTGCTGGCACTTTTCATCTCTGAGCAATTGCTCGACGTTTGCAATTTCTCAGCTCGTGTCTACGAGACGGAAAGAGAAGGACCGTGACGTTTGGTGGGTAGAGAAGCGCAAAGCCCCAGTGTTACTGCGCTTGTGAAAGCGCTTCCAAGGAAGGGTGCTGGCTAGCAACAGCTTTCAGTGCTGGCACTTTTCATCTCTGAGCAATTGCTCGACGTTTGCAATTTCTCACCTGAGCTCTCTTTAGAGTGCGCGAGAGGATGAGCAGAAGATGAGGTGGCTAGAGAAGCCCACAGCCCCAGTGTTCTTAGGCCTACAAAAGCGCTTCCAAGGAAGGGTGCTGGCTAGCAACAGCTTTCAGTGCTGGCACTTTTCATCTCTGAGCAATTGCTCGACGTTTGCAATTTCTCACCTGAGCTCTCTTTAGAGTGCGCGAGAGGATGAGCAGAAGATGAGGTGGCTAGAGAAGCCCAGAGCCCCAGTGTTCTTAGGCCTACAAAAGCGCTTCCAAGGAAGGGTGCTGGCTAGCAACAGCTTTCAGTGCTGGCACTTTTAATCTCTGAGCAATTGCTCGACGTTTGCAATTTCTCAGCTCGTGTCTACGAGACGGAAAGAGAAGGACCGTGACGTTTGGTGGGTAGAGAAGCGCAAAGCCCCAGTGTTACTGCGCTTGTGAAAGCGCTTCCAAGGAAGGGTGCTGGCTAGCAACAGCTTTCAGTGCTGGCACTTTTCATCTCTGAGCAATTGCTCGACGTTTGCAATTTCTCCCCTGAGCTCTCTTTAGAGTGCGCGAGAGGATGAGCAGAAGATGAGGTGGCTAGAGAAGCCCAGAGCCCCAGTGTTCTTAGGCCTACAAAAGCGCTTCCAAGGAAGGGTGCTGGCTAGCAAGAGCTTTCAGTGCTGGCACTTTTCATCTCTGAGCAATTGCTCGACGTTTGCAATTTCTCACCTGAGCTCTCTTTAGAGTGCGCGAGAGGATGAGCAGAAGATGAGGTGGCTAGAGAAGCCCACAGCCCCAGTGTTCTTAGGCCTACAAAAGCGCTTCCAAGGAAGGGTGCTGGCTAGCAACAGCTTTCAGTGCTGGCACTTTTCATCTCTGAGCAATTGCTCGACGTTTGCAATTTCTCACCTGAGCTCTCTTTAGAGTGCGCGAGAGGATGAGCAGAAGATGAGGTGGCTAGAGAAGCCCAGAGCCCCAGTGTGCTTAGGGCTACAAAAGCGCTTCCAAGGAAGGGTGCTGGCTAGCAACAGCTTTCAGTGCTGGCACTTTTCATCTCTGAGCAATTGCTCGACGTTTGCAATTTCTCACCTGAGCTCTCTTTAGAGTGCGCGAGAGGATGAGCAGAAGATGAGGTGGCTAAAGAAGCCCAGAGCCCCAGTGTTCTTAGGCCTACAAAAGCGCTTCCAAGGAAGGGTGCTGGCTAGCAAGAGCTTTCAGTGCTGGCACTTTTCATCTCTGAGCAATTGCTCGACGTTTGCAATTTCTCAGCTCGTGTCTACGAGACGGAAAGAGAAGGACCGTGACGTTTGGTGGCTAGAGAAGCGCAAAGCCCCAGTGTTCTAAGGGCTACAAAAGCGCTTCCAAGGAAGGGTGCTGGCTAGCAACAGCTTTCAGTGCTGGCACTTTTCATCTCTGAGCAATTGCTCGACGTTTGCAATTTCTCACCTGAGCTCCATTTAGAGTGCGCGAGAGGATGAGCAGAAGATGAGGTGGCTAAAGAAGCCCAGAGCCCCAGTGTTCTTAGGCCTACAAAAGCGCTTCCAAGGAAGGGGGCTGGCTAGCAACAGCTTTCAGTGCTGGCACTTTTCATATCTGAGCAATTGCTCGACGTTTGCAATTTCTCAGCTCGTGTCTACGAGACGGAGAGATAGTGACCGTGACGTTTGGTGCGTATAGAAGCGCAAAGCCCCAGTGTTACTGCGCCTGTGAAAGCGCTTCCAAGGAAGGGTGCTGGCTAGCAAGAGCTTTCAGTGCTGGCACTTTTCATCTCTGAGCAATTGCTCGACGTTTGCAATTTCTCACCTGAGCTCTCTTTAGAGTGCGCGAGAGGATGAGCAGAAGATGAGGTGGCTAGAGAAGCCCAGAGCCCCAGTGTTCTTAGGCCTACAAAAGCGCTTCCAAGGAAGGGTGCTGGCTAGCAACAGCTTTCAGTGCTGGCACTTTTCATCTCTGAGCAATTGCTCGACGTTTGCAATTTCTCACCTGAGCTCTCTTTAGAGTGCGCGAGAGGATGAGCAGAAGATGAGGTGGCTAGAGAAGCCCAGAGCCCCAGTGTTCTTAGGCCTACAAAAGCGCTTCCAAGGAAGGGTGCTGGCTAGCAACAGCTTTCAGTGCTGGCACTTTTAATCTCTGAGCAATTGCTCGACGTTTGCAATTTCTCAGCTCGTGTCTACGAGACGGAAAGAGAAGGACCGTGACGTTTGGTGGGTAGAGAAGCGCAAAGCCCCAGTGTTACTGCGCTTGTGAAAGCGCTTCCAAGGAAGGGTGCTGGCTAGCAAGAGCTTTCAGTGCTGGCACTTTTCATCTCTGAGCAATTGCTCGACGTTTGCAATTTCTCACCTGAGCTCTCTTTAGAGTGCGCGAGAGGATGAGCAGAAGATGAGGTGGCTAGAGAAGCCCAGAGCCCCAGTGTTCTTAGGCCTACAAAAGCGCTTCCAAGGAAGGGTGCTGGCTAGCAACAGCTTTCAGTGCTGGCACTTTTCATCTCTGAGCAATTGCTCGACGTTTGCAATTTCTCACCTGAGCTCTCTTTAGAGTGCGCGAGAGGATGAGCAGAAGATGAGGTGGCTAGAGAAGCCCAGAGCCCCAGTGTTCTTAGGCCTACAAAAGCGCTTCCAAGGAAGGGTGCTGGCTAGCAACAGCTTTCAGTGCTGGCACTTTTAATCTCTGAGCAATTGCTCGACGTTTGCAATTTCTCAGCTCGTGTCTACGAGACGGAAAGAGAAGGACCGTGACGTTTGGTGGGTAGAGAAGCGCAAAGCCCCAGTGTTACTGCGCTTGTGAAAGCGCTTCCAAGGAAGGGTGCTGGCTAGCAACAGCTTTCAGTGCTGGCACTTTTCATCTCTGAGCAATTGCTCGACGTTTGCAATTTCTCCCCTGAGCTCTCTTTAGAGTGCGCGAGAGGATGAGCAGAAGATGAGGTGGCTAGAGAAGCCCAGAGCCCCAGTCTTCTTAGGCCTACAAAAGCGCTTCCAAGGAAGGGTGCTGGCTAGCAAGAGCTTTCAGTGCTGGCACTTTTCATCTCTGAGCAATTGCTCGACGTTTGCAATTTCTCACCTGAGCTCTCTTTAGAGTGCGCGAGAGGATGAGCAGAAGATGAGGTGGCTAGAGAAGCCCACAGCCCCAGTGTTCTTAGGCCTACAAAAGCGCTTCCAAGGAAGGGTGCTGGCTAGCAACAGCTTTCAGTGCTGGCACTTTTCATCTCTGAGCAATTGCTCGACGTTTGCAATTTCTCAGCTCGTGTCTACGAGACGGAGAGATAGTGACCGTGACGTTTGGTGGCTAGAGAAGCGCAAAGCCCCAGTGTTACTGCGCCTGTGAAAGCGCTTCCAAGGAAGGGTGCTGGCTAGCAACAGCTTTCAGTGCTGGCACTTTTCATCTCTGAGCAATTGCTCGACGTTTGCAATTTCTCACCTGAGCTCTCTTTAGAGTGCGCGAGAGGATGAGCAGAAGATGAGGTGGCTAGAGAAGCCCAGAGCCCCAGTGTTCTTAGGCCTACAAAAGCGCTTCCAAGGAAGGGTGCTGGCTAGCAACAGCTTTCAGTGCTGGCACTTTTCATCTCTGAGCAATTGCTCGACGTTTGCAATTTCTCACCTGAGCTCTCTTTAGAGTGCGCGAGAGGATGAGCAGAAGATGAGGTGGCTAAAGAAGCCCAGAGCCCCAGTGTTCTTAGGCCTACAAAAGCGCTTCCAAGGAAGGGTGCTGGCTAGCAACAGCTTTCAGTGCTGGCACTTTTCATCTCTGAGCAATTGCTCGACGTTTGCAATTTCTCAGCTCATGTCTACGAGACGGAAAGAGAAGGACCGTGACGTTTGGTGGCTAGAGAAGCGCAAAGCCCCAGTGTTCTAAGGGCTACAAAAGCGCTTCCAAGGAAGGGTGCTGGCTAGCAACAGCTTTCAGTGCTGGCACTTTTCATCTCTGAGCAATTGCTCGACGTTTGCAATTTCTCACCTGAGCTCCATTTAGAGTGCGCGAGAGGATGAGCAGAAGATGAGGTGGCTAAAGAAGCCCAGAGCCCCAGTGTTCTTAGGCCTACAAAAGCGCTTCCAAGGAAGGGGGCTGGCTAGCAACAGCTTTCAGTGCTGGCACTTTTCATCTCTGAGCAATTGCTCGACGTTTGCAATTTCTCAGCTCGTGTCTACGAGACGGAGAGATAGTGACCGTGACGTTTGGTGCGTATAGAAGCGCAAAGCCCCAGTGTTACTGCGCCTGTGAAAGCGCTTCCAAGGAAGGGTGCTGGCTAGCAAGAGCTTTCAGTGCTGGCACTTTTCATCTCTGAGCAATTGCTCGACGTTTGCAATTTCTCCCCTGAGCTCTCTTTAGAGTGCGCGAGAGGATGAGCAGAAGATGAGGTGGCTAGAGAAGCCCAGAGCCCCAGTGTTCTTAGGCCTACAAAAGCGCTTCCAAGGAAGGGTGCTGGCTAGCAAGAGCTTTCAGTGCTGGCACTTTTCATCTCTGAGCAATTGCTCGACGTTTGCAATTTCTCACCTGAGCTCTCTTTAGAGTGCGCGAGAGGATGAGCAGAAGATGAGGTGGCTAGAGAAGCCCAGAGCCCCAGTGTTCTTAGGCCTACAAAAGCGCTTCCAAGGAAGGGTGCTGGCTAGCAACAGCTTTCAGTGCTGGCACTTTTCATCTCTGAGCAATTGCTCGACGTTTGCAATTTCTCACCTGAGCTCTCTTTAGAGTGCGCGAGAGGATGAGCAGAAGATGAGGTGGCTAGAGAAGCCCAGAGCCCCAGTGTTCTTAGGCCTACAAAAGCGCTTCCAAGGAAGGGTGCTGGCTAGCAAGAGCTTTCAGTGCTGGCACTTTTCATCTCTGAGCAATTGCTCGACGTTTGCAATTTCTCAGCTCGTGTCTACGAGACGGAAAGAGAAGGACCGTGACGTTTGGTGGCTAGAGAAGCGCAAAGCCCCAGTGTTCTAAGGGCTACAAAAGCGCTTCCAAGGAAGGGTGCTGGCTAGCAACAGCTTTCAGTGCTGGCACTTTTCGTCTCTGAGCAATTGCTCGACGTTTGCAATTTCTCACCTGAGCTCTCTTTAGAGTGCGCGAGAGGATGAGCAGAAGATTAGGTGGCTAGAGAAGCCCAGAGCCCCAGTGTTCTAAGGCCTACAAAAGCGCTTCCAAGGAAGGGTGCTGGCTAGCAACAGCTTTCAGTGCTGGCACTTTTCATCTCTGAGCAATTGCTCGACGTTTGCAATTTCTCACCTGAGCTCTCTTTAGAGTGCGCGAGAGGATGAGCAGAAGATGAGGTGGCTAGAGAAGCCCAGAGCCCCAGTGTTCTTAGGCCTACAAAAGCGCTTCCAAGGAAGGGTGCTGGCTAGCAACAGCTTTCAGTGCTGGCACTTTTCATCTCTGAGCAATTGCTCGACGTTTGCAATTTCTCAGCTCGTGTCTACGAGACGGAAAGAGAAGGACCGTGACGTTTGGTGGCTAGAGAAGCGCAAAGCCCCAGTGTTCTAAGGGCTACAAAAGCGCTTCCAAGGAAGGGTGCTGGCTAGCAACAGCTTTCAGTGCTGGCACTTTTCCTCTCTGAGCAATTGATCGACGTTTGCAATTTCTCAGCTCGTGTCTACGAGACGGAGAGATAGTGACCGTGACGTTTGGTGGCTAGAGAAGCGCAAAGCCCCAGTGTTACTGCGCCTGTGAAAGCGCTTCCAAGGAAGGGTGCTGGCTAGCAACAGCTTTCAGTGCTGGCACTTTTCATCTCTGAGCAATTGCTCGACGTTTGCAATTTCTCCCCTGAGCTCTCTTCAGAGTGCGCGAGAGGATGAGCAGAAGATGAGGTGGCTAAAGAAGCCCAGAGCCCCAGTGTTCTTAGGCCTACAAAAGCGCTTCCAAGGAAGGGTGCTGGCTAGCAACAGCTTTCAGTGCTGGCACTTTTCATCTCTGAGCAATTGCTCGACGTTTGCAATTTCTCAGCTCGTGTCTACGAGACGGAAAGAGAAGGACCGTGACGTTTGGTGGCTAGAGAAGCGCAAAGCCCCAGTGTTGCTGCGCCTGTGAAAGCGCTTCCAAGGAAGGGTGCTGGCTAGCAACAGCTTTCAGTGCTGGCACTTTTCATCTCTGAGCAATTGCTCGACGTTTGCAATTTCTCACCTGAGCTCTCTTTAGAGTGCGCGAGAGGATGAGCAGAAGATGAGGTGGCCAAAGAAGCCCAGAGCCCCAGTCTTCTTAGGCCTACAAAAGCGCTTCCAAGGAAAGGTGCTGGCTAGCAACAGCTTTCAGTGCTGGCACTTTTCATCTCTGAGCAATTGCTCGACGTTTGCAATTTCTCACCTGAGCTCTCTTTAGAGTGCGCGAGAGGATGAGCAGAAGATTAGGTGGCTAGAGAAGCCCAGAGCCCCAGTGTGCTTAGGCCTACAAAAGCGCTTCCAAGGAAGGGTGCTGGCTAGCAAGAGCTTTCAGTGCTGGCACTTTTCATCTCTGAGCAATTGCTCGACGTTTGCAATTTCTCAGCTCGTGTCTACGAGACGGAAAGAGAAGGACTGTGACGTTTGGTGGCTAGAGAAGCGCAAAGCCCCAGTGTTACTGCGCCTGTGAAAGCGTTTCAAAGGAAGGGTGCTGGCTAGCAAGAGCTTTCAGTGCTGGCACTTTTCATCTCTGAGCAATTGCTCGACGTTTGCAATTTCTCACCTGAGCTCTCTTTAGAGTGCGCGAGAGGATGAGCAGAAGATTAGGTGGCTAGAGAAGCCCAGAGCCCCAGTGTTCTTAGGCCTACAAAAGCGCTTCCAAGGAAGGGTGCTGGCTAGCAACAGCTTTCAGTGCTGGCACTTTTCATCTCTGAGCAATTGCTCGACGTTTGCAATTTCTCAGCTTGTGTCTACGAGACGGAAAGAGAAGGACTGTGACGTTTGGTGGCTAGAGAAGCGCAAAGCCCCAGTGTTACTGCGCCTGTGAAAGCGCTTCCAAGGAAGGGTGCTGGCTAGCAACAGCTTTCAGTGCTGGCACTTTTCTTCTCTGAGCAATTGCTCGACGTTTGCAATTTCTCACCTGAGCTCTCTTTAGAGTGCGCGAGAGGATGAGCAGAAGATGAGGTGGCTAGAGAAGCCCAGAGCCCCACTGTTCTTAGGCCTACAAAAGCGCTTCTAAGGAAGGGTGCTGGCTAGCAACAGCTTTCAGTGCTGGCACTTTTCATCTCTGAGCAATTGCTCGACATTTGCACTTTCTCACCTGAGCTCTCTTCAGAGTGCGCGAGAGGATGAGCAGAAGATGAGGTGGCTAGAGAAGCCCAGAGCCCCAGTGTTCTTAGGCCTACAAAAGCGCTTCCAAGGAAGGGTGCTGGCTAGCAACAGCTTTCAGTGCTGGCACTTTTCATCTCTGAGCAATTGCTCGACGTTTGCAATTTCTCACCTGAGCTCTCTTTAGAGTGCGCGAGAGGATGAGCAGAAGATGAGGTGGCTAGAGAAGCCCAGAGCCCCAGTGTTCTTAGGCCTACAAAAGCGCTTCCAAGGAAGGGTGCTGGCTAGCAACAGCTTCCAGTGCTGGCACTTTTCATCTCTGAGCAATTGCTGGACGTTTGCAATTTCTCAGCTCGTGTCTAGGAGACGGAAAGAGAAGGACCGTGACGTTTGGTGGCTAGAGAAGCCCAAAGCCCCAGTGTTACTGCGCCTGTGAAAGCGCTTCCAAGGAAGGGTGCTGGCTAGCAACAGCTTTCAGTGCTGGCACTTTTCATCTCTGAGCAATTGCTCGACGTTTGCAATTTCTCCCCTGAGCTCTCTTCAGAGTGCGCGAGAGGATGAGCAGAAGATGAGGTGGCTAGAGAAGCCCAGAGCCCCACTGTTCTTAGGCCTACAAAAGCGCTTCCAAGGAAAGGTGCTGGCTAGCAACAGCTTTCAGTGCTGGCACTTTTCATCTCTGAGCAATTGCTCGACGTTTGCAATTTCTCACCTGAGCTCTCTTTAGAGTGCGCGAGAGGATGAGCAGAAGATTAGGTGGCTAGAGAAGCCCAGAGCCCCAGGGTTCTTAGGCCTACAAAAGCGCTTCCAAGGAAGGGTGCTGGCTAGCAACAGCTTTCAGTGCTGGCACTTTTCATCTCTGAGCAATTGCTCGACGTTTGCAATTTCTCAGCTTGTGTCTACGAGACGGAAAGAGAAGGACTGTGACGTTTGGTGGGTAGAGAAGCGCAAAGCCCCAGTGTTACTGCGCCTGTGAAAGCGCTTCCAAGGAAGGGTGCTGGCTAGCAACAGCTTTCAGTGCTGGCACTTTTCATCTCTGAGCAATTGCTCGACGTTTGCAATTTCTCCCCTGAGCTCTCTTTAGAGTGCGCGAGAGGATGAGCAGAAGATGAGGTGGCTAGAGAAGCCCAGAGCCCCAGTGTTCTTAGGCCTACAAAAGCGCTTCTAAGGAAGGGTGCTGGCTAGCAACAGCTTTCAGTGCTGGCACTTTTCATCTCTGAGCAATTGCTCGACGTTTGCAATTTCTCCCCTGAGCTCTCTTTAGAGTGCGCGAGAGGATGAGCAGAAGATGAGGTGGCTAGAGAAGCCCAGAGCCCCAGTGTTCTTAGGCCTACAAAAGCGCTTCCAAGGAAGGGTGCTGGCTAGCAAGAGCTTTCAGTGCTGGCACTTTTCATCTCTGAGCAATTGCTCGACGTTTGCAATTTCTCACCTGAGCTCTCTTTAGAGTGCGCGAGAGGATGAGCAGAAGATGAGGTGGCTAGAGAAGCCCAGAGCCCCCGTGTTCTAAGGGCTACAAAAGCGCTTCCAAGGAAGGGTGCTGGCTAGCAACAGCTTCCAGTGCTGGCACTTTTCATCTCTGAGCAATTGCTCGACGTTTGCAATTTCTCAGCTCGTGTCTAGGAGACGGAAAGAGAAGGACCGTGACGTTTGGTGGCTAGAGAAGCGCAAATCCCCAGTGTTACTGCGCCTGTGAAAGCGCTTCCAAGGAAGGGTGCTGGCTAGCAACAGCTTTCAGTGCTGGCACTTTTCATCTCTGAGCAATTGCTCGACGTTTGCAATTTCTCACCTGAGCTCTCTTTAGAGTGCGCGAGAGGATGAGCAGAAGATGAGGTGGCTAAAGAAGCCCAGAGCCCCAGTGTTCTTAGGCCTACAAAAGCGCTTCCAAGGAAGGGTGCTGGCTAGCAACAGCTTTCAGTGCTGGCACTTTTCATCTCTGAGCAATTGCTCGACGTTTGCAATTTCTCACCTGAGCTCTCTTTAGAGTGCGCGAGAGGATGAGCAGAAGATGAGGTGGCTAGAGAAGCCCAGAGCCCCAGTGTTCTTAGGCCTACAAAAGCGCTTCCAAGGAAGGGTGCTGGCTAGCAACAGCTTTCAGTGCTGGCACTTTTAATCTCTGAGCAATTGCTCGACGTTTGCAATTTCTCAGCTCGTGTCTACGAGACGGAAAGAGAAGGACCGTGACGTTTGGTGGGTAGAGAAGCGCAAAGCCCCAGTGTTACTGCGCTTGTGAAAGCGCTTCCAAGGAAGGGTGCTGGCTAGCAAGAGCTTTCAGTGCTGGCACTTTTCATCTCTGAGCAATTGCTCGACGTTTGCAATTTCTCACCTGAGCTCTCTTTAGAGTGCGCGAGAGGATGAGCAGAAGATTAGGTGGCTAGAGAAGCCCACAGCCCCAGTGTTCTTAGGCCTACAAAAGCGCTTCCAAGGAAGGGTGCTGGCTAGCAACAGCTTTCAGTGCTGGCACTTTTCATCTCTGAGCAATTGCTCGACGTTTGCAATTTCTCACCTGAGCTCTCTTTAGAGTGCGCGAGAGGATGAGCAGAAGATGAGGTGGCTAGAGAAGCCCAGAGCCCCAGTGTTCTTAGGCCTACAAAAGCGCTTCCAAGGAAGGGTGCTGGCTAGCAACAGCTTTCAGTGCTGGCACTTTTAATCTCTGAGCAATTGCTCGACGTTTGCAATTTCTCAGCTCGTGTCTACGAGACGGAAAGAGAAGGACCGTGACGTTTGGTGGGTAGAGAAGCGCAAAGCCCCAGTGTTACTGCGCTTGTGAAAGCGCTTCCAAGGAAGGGTGCTGGCTAGCAACAGCTTTCAGTGCTGGCACTTTTCATCTCTGAGCAATTGCTCGACGTTTGCAATTTCTCCCCTGAGCTCTCTTTAGAGTGCGCGAGAGGATGAGCAGAAGATGAGGTGGCTAGAGAAGCCCAGAGCCCCAGTCTTCTTAGGCCTACAAAAGCGCTTCCAAGGAAGGGTGCTGGCTAGCAAGAGCTTTCAGTGCTGGCACTTTTCATCTCTGAGCAATTGCTCGACGTTTGCAATTTCTCACCTGAGCTCTCTTTAGAGTGCGCGAGAGGATGAGCAGAAGATGAGGTGGCTAGAGAAGCCCACAGCCCCAGTGTTCTTAGGCCTACAAAAGCGCTTCCAAGGAAGGGTGCTGGCTAGCAACAGCTTTCAGTGCTGGCACTTTTCATCTCTGAGCAATTGCTCGACGTTTGCAATTTCTCACCTGAGCTCTCTTTAGAGTGCGCGAGAGGATGAGCAGAAGATGAGGTGGCTAGAGAAGCCCAGAGCCCCAGTGTGCTTAGGGCTACAAAAGCGCTTCCAAGGAAGGGTGCTGGCTAGCAACAGCTTTCAGTGCTGGCACTTTTCATCTCTGAGCAATTGCTCGACGTTTGCAATTTCTCACCTGAGCTCTCTTTAGAGTGCGCGAGAGGATGAGCAGAAGATGAGGTGGCTAAAGAAGCCCAGAGCCCCAGTCTTCTTAGGCCTACAAAAGCGCTTCCAAGGAAGGGTGCTGGCTAGCAAGAGCTTTCAGTGCTGGCACTTTTCATCTCTGAGCAATTGCTCGACGTTTGCAATTTCTCAGCTCGTGTCTACGAGACGGAAAGAGAAGGACCGTGACGTTTGGTGGCTAGAGAAGCGCAAAGCCCCAGTGTTCTAAGGGCTACAAAAGCGCTTCCAAGGAAGGGTGCTGGCTAGCAACAGCTTTCAGTGCTGGCACTTTTCATCTCTGAGCAATTGCTCGACGTTTGCAATTTCTCACCTGAGCTCCATTTAGAGTGCGCGAGAGGATGAGCAGAAGATGAGGTGGCTAAAGAAGCCCAGAGCCCCAGTGTTCTTAGGCCTACAAAAGCGCTTCCAAGGAAGGGGGCTGGCTAGCAACAGCTTTCAGTGCTGGCACTTTTCATCTCTGAGCAATTGCTCGACGTTTGCAATTTCTCAGCTCGTGTCTACGAGACGGAGAGATAGTGACCGTGACGTTTGGTGCGTATAGAAGCGCAAAGCCCCAGTGTTACTGCGCCTGTGAAAGCGCTTCCAAGGAAGGGTGCTGGCTAGCAAGAGCTTTCAGTGCTGGCACTTTTCATCTCTGAGCAATTGCTCGACGTTTGCAATTTCTCCCCTGAGCTCTCTTTAGAGTGCGCGAGAGGATGAGCAGAAGATGAGGTGGCTAGAGAAGCCCAGAGCCCCAGTGTTCTTAGGCCTACAAAAGCGCTTCCAAGGAAGGGTGCTGGCTAGCAACAGCTTTCAGTGCTGGCACTTTTCATCTCTGAGCAATTGCTCGACGTTTGCAATTTCTCACCTGAGCTCTCTTTAGAGTGCGCGAGAGGATGAGCAGAAGATGAGGTGGCTAGAGAAGCCCAGAGCCCCAGTGTTCTTAGGCCTACAAAAGCGCTTCCAAGGAAGGGTGCTGGCTAGCAACAGCTTTCAGTGCTGGCACTTTTCATCTCTGAGCAATTGCTCGACGTTTGCAATTTCTCACCTGAGCTCTCTTTAGAGTGCGCGAGAGGATGAGCAGAAGATGAGGTGGCTAGAGAAGCCCAGAGCCCCAGTGTTCTTAGGCCTACAAAAGCGCTTCCAAGGAAGGGTGCTGGCTAGCAAGAGCTTTCAGTGCTGGCACTTTTCATCTCTGAGCAATTGCTCGACGTTTGCAATTTCTCAGCTCGTGTCTACGAGACGGAAAGAGAAGGACCGTGACGTTTGGTGGCTAGAGAAGCGCAAAGCCCCAGTGTTCTAAGGGCTACAAAAGCGCTTCCAAGGAAGGGTGCTGGCTAGCAACAGCTTTCAGTGCTGGCACTTTTCGTCTCTGAGCAATTGCTCGACGTTTGCAATTTCTCACCTGAGCTCTCTTTAGAGTGCGCGAGAGGATGAGCAGAAGATTAGGTGGCTAGAGAAGCCCAGAGCCCCAGTGTTCTAAGGCCTACAAAAGCGCTTCCAAGGAAGGGTGCTGGCTAGCAACAGCTTTCAGTGCTGGCACTTTTCATCTCTGAGCAATTGCTCGACGTTTGCAATTTCTCACCTGAGCTCTCTTTAGAGTGCGCGAGAGGATGAGCAGAAGATGAGGTGGCTAGAGAAGCCCAGAGCCCCAGTGTTCTTAGGCCTACAAAAGCGCTTCCAAGGAAGGGTGCTGGCTAGCAACAGCTTTCAGTGCTGGCACTTTTCATCTCTGAGCAATTGCTCGACGTTTGCAATTTCTCAGCTCGTGTCTACGAGACGGAAAGAGAAGGACCGTGACGTTTGGTGGCTAGAGAAGCGCAAAGCCCCAGTGTTCTAAGGGCTACAAAAGCGCTTCCAAGGAAGGGTGCTGGCTAGCAACAGCTTTCAGTGCTGGCACTTTTCCTCTCTGAGCAATTGATCGACGTTTGCAATTTCTCAGCTCGTGTCTACGAGACGGAGAGATAGTGACCGTGACGTTTGGTGGCTAGAGAAGCGCAAAGCCCCAGTGTTACTGCGCCTGTGAAAGCGCTTCCAAGGAAGGGTGCTGGCTAGCAACAGCTTTCAGTGCTGGCACTTTTCATCTCTGAGCAATTGCTCGACGTTTGCAATTTCTCCCCTGAGCTCTCTTCAGAGTGCGCGAGAGGATGAGCAGAAGATGAGGTGGCTAGAGAAGCCCAGAGCCCCAGTGTTCTTAGGCCTACAAAAGCGCTTCCAAGGAAGGGTGCTGGCTAGCAACAGCTTTCAGTGCTGGCACTTTTCATCTCTGAGCAATTGCTCGACGTTTGCAATTTCTCAGCTCGTGTCTACGAGACGGAAAGAGAAGGACCGTGACGTTTGGTGGCTAGAGAAGCGCAAAGCCCCAGTGTTGCTGCGCCTGTGAAAGCGCTTCCAAGGAAGGGTGCTGGCTAGCAACAGCTTTCAGTGCTGGCACTTTTCATCTCTGAGCAATTGCTCGACGTTTGCAATTTCTCACCTGAGCTCTCTTTAGAGTGCGCGAGAGGATGAGCAGAAGATGAGGTGGCCAAAGAAGCCCAGAGCCCCAGTCTTCTTAGGCCTACAAAAGCGCTTCCAAGGAAAGGTGCTGGCTAGCAACAGCTTTCAGTGCTGGCACTTTTCATCTCTGAGCAATTGCTCGACGTTTGCAATTTCTCACCTGAGCTCTCTTTAGAGTGCGCGAGAGGATGAGCAGAAGATTAGGTGGCTAGAGAAGCCCAGAGCCCCAGTGTGCTTAGGCCTACAAAAGCGCTTCCAAGGAAGGGTGCTGGCTAGCAAGAGCTTTCAGTGCTGGCACTTTTCATCTCTGAGCAATTGCTCGACGTTTGCAATTTCTCAGCTCGTGTCTACGAGACGGAAAGAGAAGGACTGTGACGTTTGGTGGCTAGAGAAGCGCAAAGCCCCAGTGTTACTGCGCCTGTGAAAGCGTTTCAAAGGAAGGGTGCTGGCTAGCAAGAGCTTTCATTGGTGGCACTTTTCATCTCTGAGCAATTGCTCGACGTTTGCAATTTCTCACCTGAGCTCTCTTTAGAGTGCGCGAGAGGATGAGCAGAAGATGAGGTGGCTAGAGAAGCCCAGAGCCCCAGTGTGCTTAGGCCTACAAAAGCGCTTCCAAGGAAGGGTGCTGGCTAGCAACAGCTTTCAGTGCTGGCACTTTTCATCTCTGAGCAATTGCTCGACGTTTGCAATTTCTCAGCTTGTGTCTACGAGACGGAAAGAGAAGGACTGTGACGTTTGGTGGCTAGAGAAGCGCAAAGCCCCAGTGTTACTGCGCCTGTGAAAGCGCTTCCAAGGAAGGGTGCTGGCTAGCAACAGCTTTCAGTGCTGGCACTTTTCTTCTCTGAGCAATTGCTCGACGTTTGCAATTTCTCACCTGAGCTCTCTTTAGAGTGCGCGAGAGGATGAGCAGAAGATGAGGTGGCTAGAGAAGCCCAGAGCCCCACTGTTCTTAGGCCTACAAAAGCGCTTCTAAGGAAGGGTGCTGGCTAGCAACAGCTTTCAGTGCTGGCACTTTTCATCTCTGAGCAATTGCTCGACATTTGCACTTTCTCACCTGAGCTCTCTTCAGAGTGCGCGAGAGGATGAGCAGAAGATGAGGTGGCTAGAGAAGCCCAGAGCCCCAGTGTTCTTAGGCCTACAAAAGCGCTTCCAAGGAAGGGTGCTGGCTAGCAACAGCTTTCAGTGCTGGCACTTTTCATCTCTGAGCAATTGCTCGACGTTTGCAATTTCTCACCTGAGCTCTCTTTAGAGTGCGCGAGAGGATGAGCAGAAGATGAGGTGGCTAGAGAAGCCCAGAGCCCCAGTGTTCTTAGGCCTACAAAAGCGCTTCCAAGGAAGGGTGCTGGCTAGCAACAGCTTCCAGTGCTGGCACTTTTCCTCTCTGAGCAATTGCTGGACGTTTGCAATTTCTCAGCTCGTGTCTACGAGACGGAAAGAGAAGGACTGTGACGTTTGGTGGGTAGAGAAGCGCAAAGCCCCAGTGTTACTGCGCCTGTGAAAGCGCTTCCAAGGAAGGGTGCTGGCTAGCAACAGCTTTCAGTGCTGGCACTTTTCATCTCTGAGCAATTGCTCGACGTTTGCAATTTCTCCCCTGAGCTCTCTTTAGAGTGCGCGAGAGGATGAGCAGAAGATGAGGTGGCTAGAGAAGCCCAGAGCCCCAGTGTTCTTAGGCCTACAAAAGCGCTTCCAAGGAAGGGTGCTGGCTAGCAACAGCTTTCAGTGCTGGCACTTTTCATCTCTGAGCAATTGCTCGACGTTTGCAATTTCTCACCTGAGCTCTCTTTAGAGTGCGCGAGAGGATGAGCAGAAGATGAGGTGGCTAGAGAAGCCCAGAGCCCCCGTGTTCTAAGGGCTACAAAAGCGCTTCCAAGGAAGGGTGCTGGCTAGCAACAGCTTCCAGTGCTGGCACTTTTCATCTCTGAGCAATTGCTCGACGTTTGCAATTTCTCAGCTCGTGTCTAGGAGACGGAAAGAGAATGACCGTGACGTTTGGTGGCTAGAGAAGCGCAAATCCCCAGTGTTACTGCGCCTGTGAAAGCGCTTCCAAGGAAGGGTGCTGGCTAGCAAGAGCTTTCAGTGCTGGCACTTTTCATCTCTGAGCAATTGCTCGACGTTTGCAATTTCTCACCTGAGCTCTCTTTAGAGTGCGCGAGAGGATGAGCAGAAGATGAGGTGGCTAAAGAAGCCCAGAGCCCCAGTGTTCTTAGGCCTACAAAAGCGCTTCCAAGGAAGGGTGCTGGCTAGCAACAGCTTTCAGTGCTGGCACTTTTCCTCTCTGAGCAATTGCTCGACGTTTGCAATTTCTCACCTGAGCTCTCTTTAGAGTGCGTGAGAGGATGAGCAGAAGATGAGGTGGCTAGAGAAGCCCAGAGCCCCAGTGTTCTTAGGCCTACAAAAGCGCTTCCAAGGAAGGGTGCTGGCTAGCAACAGCTTTCAGTGCTGGCACTTTTCATCTCTGAGCAATTGCTCGACGTTTGCAATTTCTCAGCTCGTGTCTACGAGACGGAGAGATAGTGACCGTGACGTTTGGTGCGTATAGAAGCGCAAAGCCCCAGTGTTGCTGCGCCTGTGAAAGCGCTTCCAAGGAAGGGTGCTGGCTAGCAAGAGCTTTCAGTGCTGGCACTTTTCATCTCGGAGCAATTGCTCGACGTTTGCAATTTCTCCCCTGAGCTCTCTTTAGAGTGCGCGAGAGGATGAGCAGAAGATGAGGTGGCTAGAGAAGCCCAGAGCCCCAGTGTTCTTAGGCCTACAAAAGCGCTTCCAAGGAAGGGTGCTGGCTAGCAAGAGCTTTCAGTGCTGGCACTTTTCATCTCTGAGCAATTGCTCGACGTTTGCAATTTCTCACCTGAGCTCTCTTTAGAGTGCGCGAGAGGATGAGCAGAAGATGAGGTGGCTAGAGAAGCCCAGAGCCCCAGTGTTCTTAGGCCTACAAAAGCGCTTCCAAGGAAGGGTGCTGGCTAGCAACAGCTTTCAGTGCTGGCACTTTTCATCTCTGAGCAATTGCTCGACGTTTGCAATTTCTCACCTGAGCTCTCTTTAGAGTGCGCGAGAGGATGAGCAGAAGATGAGGTGGCTAGAGAAGCCCAGAGCCCCAGTGTTCTTAGGCCTACAAAAGCGCTTCCAAGGAAGGGTGCTGGCTAGCAAGAGCTTTCAGTGCTGGCACTTTTCATCTCTGAGCAATTGCTCGACGTTTGCAATTTCTCAGCTCGTGTCTACGAGACGGAAAGAGAAGGACCGTGACGTTTGGTGGCTAGAGAAGCGCAAAGCCCCAGTGTTCTTAGGCCTACAAAAGCGCTTCCAAGGAAGGGTGCTGGCTAGCAACAGCTTTCAGTGCTGGCACTTTTCGTCTCTGAGCAATTGCTCGACGTTTGCAATTTCTCACCTGAGCTCTCTTTAGAGTGCGCGAGAGGATGAGCAGAAGATTAGGTGGCTAGAGAAGCCCAGAGCCCCAGTGTTCTAAGGCCTACAAAAGCGCTTCCAAGGAAGGGTGCTGGCTAGCAACAGCTTTCAGTGCTGGCACTTTTCATCTCTGAGCAATTGCTCGACGTTTGCAATTTCTCACCTGAGCTCTCTTTAGAGTGCGCGAGAGGATGAGCAGAAGATGAGGTGGCTAGAGAAGCCCAGAGCCCCAGTGTTCTTAGGCCTACAAAAGCGCTTCCAAGGAAGGGTGCTGGCTAGCAACAGCTTTCAGTGCTGGCACTTTTCATCTCTGAGCAATTGCTCGACGTTTGCAATTTCTCAGCTCGTGTCTACGAGACGGAAAGAGAAGGACCGTGACGTTTGGTGGCTAGAGAAGCGCAAAGCCCCAGTGTTCTAAGGGCTACAAAAGCGCTTCCAAGGAAGGGTGCTGGCTAGCAACAGCTTTCAGTGCTGGCACTTTTCCTCTCTGAGCAATTGATCGACGTTTGCAATTTCTCAGCTCGTGTCTACGAGACGGAGAGATAGTGACCGTGACGTTTGGTGGCTAGAGAAGCGCAAAGCCCCAGTGTTACTGCGCCTGTGAAAGCGCTTCCAAGGAAGGGTGCTGGCTAGCAACAGCTTTCAGTGCTGGCACTTTTCATCTCTGAGCAATTGCTCGACGTTTGCAATTTCTCACCTGAGCTCTCTTTAGAGTGCGCGAGAGGATGAGCAGAAGATGAGGTGGCCAAAGAAGCCCAGAGCCCCAGTCTTCTTAGGCCTACAAAAGCGCTTCCAAGGAAGGGGGCTGGCTAGCAACAGCTTTCAGTGCTGGCACTTTTCATCTCTGAGCAATTGCTCGACGTTTGCAATTTCTCCCCTGAGCTCTCTTCAGAGTGCGCGAGAGGATGAGCAGAAGATGAGGTGGCTAAAGAAGCCCAGAGCCCCAGTGTTCTTAGGCCTACAAAAGCGCTTCCAAGGAAGGGTGCTGGCTAGCAACAGCTTTCAGTGCTGGCACTTTTCATCTCTGAGCAATTGCTCGACGTTTGCAATTTCTCAGCTCGTGTCTACGAGACGGAAAGAGAAGGACCGTGACGTTTGGTGGCTAGAGAAGCGCAAAGCCCCAGTGTTGCTGCGCCTGTGAAAGCGCTTCCAAGGAAGGGTGCTGGCTAGCAACAGCTTTCAGTGCTGGCACTTTTCATCTCTGAGCAATTGCTCGACGTTTGCAATTTCTCACCTGAGCTCTCTTTAGAGTGCGCGAGAGGATGAGCAGAAGATGAGGTGGCCAAAGAAGCCCAGAGCCCCAGTCTTCTTAGGCCTACAAAAGCGCTTCCAAGGAAAGGTGCTGGCTAGCAACAGCTTTCAGTGCTGGCACTTTTCATCTCTGAGCAATTGCTCGACGTTTGCAATTTCTCACCTGAGCTCTCTTTAGAGTGCGCGAGAGGATGAGCAGAAGATTAGGTGGCTAGAGAAGCCCAGAGCCCCAGTGTGCTTAGGCCTACAAAAGCGCTTCCAAGGAAGGGTGCTGGCTAGCAAGAGCTTTCAGTGCTGGCACTTTTCATCTCTGAGCAATTGCTCGACGTTTGCAATTTCTCAGCTCGTGTCTACGAGACGGAAAGAGAAGGACTGTGACGTTTGGTGGCTAGAGAAGCGCAAAGCCCCAGTGTTACTGCGCCTGTGAAAGCGTTTCCAAGGAAGGGTGCTGGCTAGCAAGAGCTTTCATTGGTGGCACTTTTCATCTCTGAGCAATTGCTCGACGTTTGCAATTTCTCACCTGAGCT
This sequence comes from Sarcoramphus papa, assembly GCA_037962945.1. Lineage (NCBI taxonomy): Eukaryota > Metazoa > Chordata > Aves > Accipitriformes > Cathartidae > Sarcoramphus > Sarcoramphus papa. Next base: position 2,942,824 of record JBBMRM010000084.1, on the reverse strand, counting down.
CTCTTTAGAGTGCGCGAGAGGATGAGCAGAAGATGAGGTGGCTAGAGAAGCCCAGAGCCCCAGTGTGCTTAGGCCTACAAAAGCGCTTCCAAGGAAGGGTGCTGGCTAGCAACAGCTTTCAGTGCTGGCACTTTTCATCTCTGAGCAATTGCTCGACGTTTGCAATTTCTCAGCTTGTGTCTACGAGACGGAAAGAGAAGGACTGTGACGTTTGGTGGCTAGAGAAGCGCAAAGCCCCAGTGTTACTGCGCCTGTGAAAGCGCTTCCAAGGAAGGGTGCTGGCTAGCAAGAGCTTTCAGTGCTGGCACTTTTCTTCTCTGAGCAATTGCTGGACGTTTGCAATTTCTCCCCTGAGCTCTCTTTAGAGTGCGCGAGAGGATGAGCAGAAGATGAGGTGGCTAGAGAAGCCCAGAGCCCCACTGTTCTTAGGCCTACAAAAGCGCTTCTAAGGAAGGGTGCTGGCTAGCAACAGCTTTCAGTGCTGGCACTTTTCATCTCTGAGCAATTGCTCGACATTTGCACTTTCTCACCTGAGCTCTCTTTAGAGTGCGCGAGAGGATGAGCAGAAGATGAGGTGGCTAGAGAAGCCCAGAGCCCCAGTGTTCTTAGGCCTACAAAAGCGCTTCCAAGGAAGGGTGCTGGCTAGCAACAGCTTTCAGTGCTGGCACTTTTCATCTCTGAGCAATTGCTCGACGTTTGCAATTTCTCACCTGAGCTCTCTTTAGAGTGCGCGAGAGGATGAGCAGAAGATGAGGTGGCTAGAGAAGCCCAGAGCCCCAGTGTTCTTAGGCCTACAAAAGCGCTTCCAAGGAAGGGTGCTGGCTAGCAACAGCTTCCAGTGCTGGCACTTTTCCTCTCTGAGCAATTGCTGGACGTTTGCAATTTCTCAGCTCGTGTCTAGGAGACGGAAAGAGAAGGACCGTGACGTTTGGTGGCTAGAGAAGCCCAAAGCCCCAGTGTTACTGCGCCTGTGAAAGCGCTTCCAAGGAAGGGTGCTGGCTAGCAACAGCTTTCAGTGCTGGCACTTTTCATCTCTGAGCAATTGCTCGACGTTTGCAATTTCTCCCCTGAGCTCTCTTCAGAGTGCGCGAGAGGATGAGCAGAAGATGAGGTGGCTAGAGAAGCCCAGAGCCCCACTGTTCTTAGGCCTACAAAAGCGCTTCCAAGGAAAGGTGCTGGCTAGCAACAGCTTTCAGTGCTGGCACTTTTCATCTCTGAGCAATTGCTCGACGTTTGCAATTTCTCACCTGAGCTCTCTTTAGAGTGCGCGAGAGGATGAGCAGAAGATTAGGTGGCTAGAGAAGCCCAGAGCCCCAGGGTTCTTAGGCCTACAAAAGCGCTTCCAAGGAAGGGTGCTGGCTAGCAACAGCTTTCAGTGCTGGCACTTTTCATCTCTGAGCAATTGCTCGACGTTTGCAATTTCTCAGCTTGTGTCTACGAGACGGAAAGAGAAGGACTGTGACGTTTGGTGGGTAGAGAAGCGCAAAGCCCCAGTGTTACTGCGCCTGTGAAAGCGCTTCCAAGGAAGGGTGCTGGCTAGCAACAGCTTTCAGTGCTGGCACTTTTCATCTCTGAGCAATTGCTCGACGTTTGCAATTTCTCCCCTGAGCTCTCTTTAGAGTGCGCGAGAGGATGAGCAGAAGATGAGGTGGCTAGAGAAGCCCAGAGCCCCAGTGTTCTTAGGCCTACAAAAGCGCTTCTAAGGAAGGGTGCTGGCTAGCAACAGCTTTCAGTGCTGGCACTTTTCATCTCTGAGCAATTGCTCGACGTTTGCAATTTCTCCCCTGAGCTCTCTTTAGAGTGCGCGAGAGGATGAGCAGAAGATGAGGTGGCTAGAGAAGCCCAGAGCCCCAGTGTTCTTAGGCCTACAAAAGCGCTTCCAAGGAAGGGTGCTGGCTAGCAACAGCTTTCAGTGCTGGCACTTTTCATCTCTGAGCAATTGCTCGACGTTTGCAATTTCTCACCTGAGCTCTCTTTAGAGTGCGCGAGAGGATGAGCAGAAGATGAGGTGGCTAGAGAAGCCCAGAGCCCCCGTGTTCTAAGGGCTACAAAAGCGCTTCCAAGGAAGGGTGCTGGCTAGCAACAGCTTCCAGTGCTGGCACTTTTCATCTCTGAGCAATTGCTCGACGTTTGCAATTTCTCAGCTCGTGTCTACGAGACGGATAGAGAATGACCGTGACGTTTGGTGGCTAGAGAAGCGCAAATCCCCAGTGTTACTGCGCCTGTGAAAGCGCTTCCAAGGAAGGGTGCTGGCTAGCAAGAGCTTTCAGTGCTGGCACTTTTCATCTCTGAGCAATTGCTCGACGTTTGCAATTTCTCACCTGAGCTCTCTTTAGAGTGCGCGAGAGGATGAGCAGAAGATGAGGTGGCTAAAGAAGCCCAGAGCCCCAGTGTTCTTAGGCCTACAAAAGCGCTTCCAAGGAAGGGTGCTGGCTAGCAACAGCTTTCAGTGCTGGCACTTTTCCTCTCTGAGCAATTGCTCGACGTTTGCAATTTCTCACCTGAGCTCTCTTTAGAGTGCGTGAGAGGATGAGCAGAAGATGAGGTGGCTAGAGAAGCCCAGAGCCCCAGTGTTCTTAGGCCTACAAAAGCGCTTCCAAGGAAGGGTGCTGGCTAGCAACAGCTTTCAGTGCTGGCACTTTTCATCTCTGAGCAATTGCTCGACGTTTGCAATTTCTCAGCTCGTGTCTACGAGACGGAGAGATAGTGACCGTGACGTTTGGTGCGTATAGAAGCGCAAAGCCCCAGTGTTGCTGCGCCTGTGAAAGCGCTTCCAAGGAAGGGTGCTGGCTAGCAAGAGCTTTCAGTGCTGGCACTTTTCATCTCGGAGCAATTGCTCGACGTTTGCAATTTCTCCCCTGAGCTCTCTTTAGAGTGCGCGAGAGGATGAGCAGAAGATGAGGTGGCTAGAGAAGCCCAGAGCCCCAGTGTTCTTAGGCCTACAAAAGCGCTTCCAAGGAAGGGTGCTGGCTAGCAAGAGCTTTCAGTGCTGGCACTTTTCATCTCTGAGCAATTGCTCGACGTTTGCAATTTCTCACCTGAGCTCTCTTTAGAGTGCGCGAGAGGATGAGCAGAAGATGAGGTGGCTAGAGAAGCCCAGAGCCCCAGTGTTCTTAGGCCTACAAAAGCGCTTCCAAGGAAGGGTGCTGGCTAGCAACAGCTTTCAGTGCTGGCACTTTTCATCTCTGAGCAATTGCTCGACGTTTGCAATTTCTCACCTGAGCTCTCTTTAGAGTGCGCGAGAGGATGAGCAGAAGATGAGGTGGCTAGAGAAGCCCAGAGCCCCAGTGTTCTTAGGCCTACAAAAGCGCTTCCAAGGAAGGGTGCTGGCTAGCAAGAGCTTTCAGTGCTGGCACTTTTCATCTCTGAGCAATTGCTCGACGTTTGCAATTTCTCAGCTCGTGTCTACGAGACGGAAAGAGAAGGACCGTGACGTTTGGTGGCTAGAGAAGCGCAAAGCCCCAGTGTTCTTAGGCCTACAAAAGCGCTTCCAAGGAAGGGTGCTGGCTAGCAACAGCTTTCAGTGCTGGCACTTTTCGTCTCTGAGCAATTGCTCGACGTTTGCAATTTCTCACCTGAGCTCTCTTTAGAGTGCGCGAGAGGATGAGCAGAAGATTAGGTGGCTAGAGAAGCCCAGAGCCCCAGTGTTCTAAGGCCTACAAAAGCGCTTCCAAGGAAGGGTGCTGGCTAGCAACAGCTTTCAGTGCTGGCACTTTTCATCTCTGAGCAATTGCTCGACGTTTGCAATTTCTCACCTGAGCTCTCTTTAGAGTGCGCGAGAGGATGAGCAGAAGATGAGGTGGCTAGAGAAGCCCAGAGCCCCAGTGTTCTTAGGCCTACAAAAGCGCTTCCAAGGAAGGGTGCTGGCTAGCAACAGCTTTCAGTGCTGGCACTTTTCATCTCTGAGCAATTGCTCGACGTTTGCAATTTCTCAGCTCGTGTCTACGAGACGGAAAGAGAAGGACCGTGACGTTTGGTGGCTAGAGAAGCGCAAAGCCCCAGTGTTCTAAGGGCTACAAAAGCGCTTCCAAGGAAGGGTGCTGGCTAGCAACAGCTTTCAGTGCTGGCACTTTTCCTCTCTGAGCAATTGATCGACGTTTGCAATTTCTCAGCTCGTGTCTACGAGACGGAGAGATAGTGACCGTGACGTTTGGTGGCTAGAGAAGCGCAAAGCCCCAGTGTTACTGCGCCTGTGAAAGCGCTTCCAAGGAAGGGTGCTGGCTAGCAACAGCTTTCAGTGCTGGCACTTTTCATCTCTGAGCAATTGCTCGACGTTTGCAATTTCTCACCTGAGCTCTCTTTAGAGTGCGCGAGAGGATGAGCAGAAGATGAGGTGGCCAAAGAAGCCCAGAGCCCCAGTCTTCTTAGGCCTACAAAAGCGCTTCCAAGGAAGGGGGCTGGCTAGCAACAGCTTTCAGTGCTGGCACTTTTCATCTCTGAGCAATTGCTCGACGTTTGCAATTTCTCCCCTGAGCTCTCTTCAGAGTGCGCGAGAGGATGAGCAGAAGATGAGGTGGCTAAAGAAGCCCAGAGCCCCAGTGTTCTTAGGCCTACAAAAGCGCTTCCAAGGAAGGGGGCTGGCTAGCAACAGCTTTCAGTGCTGGCACTTTTCATCTCTGAGCAATTGCTCGACGTTTGCAATTTCTCAGCTCGTGTCTACGAGACGGAAAGAGAAGGACCGTGACGTTTGGTGGCTAGAGAAGCGCAAAGCCCCAGTGTTGCTGCGCCTGTGAAAGCGCTTCCAAGGAAGGGTGCTGGCTAGCAACAGCTTTCAGTGCTGGCACTTTTCATCTCTGAGCAATTGCTCGACGTTTGCAATTTCTCACCTGAGCTCTCTTTAGAGTGCGCGAGAGGATGAGCAGAAGATGAGGTGGCCAAAGAAGCCCAGAGCCCCAGTCTTCTTAGGCCTACAAAAGCGCTTCCAAGGAAAGGTGCTGGCTAGCAACAGCTTTCAGTGCTGGCACTTTTCATCTCTGAGCAATTGCTCGACGTTTGCAATTTCTCACCTGAGCTCTCTTTAGAGTGCGCGAGAGGATGAGCAGAAGATTAGGTGGCTAGAGAAGCCCAGAGCCCCAGTCTTCTTAGGCCTACAAAAGCGCTTCCAAGGAAGGGTGCTGGCTAGCAAGAGCTTTCAGTGCTGGCACTTTTCATCTCTGAGCAATTGCTCGACGTTTGCAATTTCTCAGCTCGTGTCTACGAGACGGAAAGAGAAGGACTGTGACGTTTGGTGGCTAGAGAAGCGCAAAGCCCCAGTGTTACTGCGCCTGTGAAAGCGTTTCCAAGGAAGGGTGCTGGCTAGCAAGAGCTTTCATTGGTGGCACTTTTCATCTCTGAGCAATTGCTCGACGTTTGCAATTTCTCACCTGAGCTCTCTTTAGAGTGCGCGAGAGGATGAGCAGAAGATGAGGTGGCTAGAGAAGCCCAGAGCCCCAGTGTGCTTAGGCCTACAAAAGCGCTTCCAAGGAAGGGTGCTGGCTAGCAACAGCTTTCAGTGCTGGCACTTTTCATCTCTGAGCAATTGCTCGACGTTTGCAATTTCTCAGCTTGTGTCTACGAGACGGAAAGAGAAGGACTGTGACGTTTGGTGGCTAGAGAAGCGCAAAGCCCCAGTGTTACTGCGCCTGTGAAAGCGCTTCCAAGGAAGGGTGCTGGCTAGCAAGAGCTTTCAGTGCTGGCACTTTTCTTCTCTGAGCAATTGCTGGACGTTTGCAATTTCTCCCCTGAGCTCTCTTTAGAGTGCGCGAGAGGATGAGCAGAAGATGAGGTGGCTAGAGAAGCCCAGAGCCCCACTGTTCTTAGGCCTACAAAAGCGCTTCTAAGGAAGGGTGCTGGCTAGCAACAGCTTTCAGTGCTGGCACTTTTCATCTCTGAGCAATTGCTCGACATTTGCACTTTCTCCCCTGAGCTCTCTTTAGAGTGCGCGAGAGGATGAGCAGAAGATGAGGTGGCTAGAGAAGCCCAGAGCCCCAGTGTTCTTAGGCCTACAAAAGCGCTTCCAAGGAAGGGTGCTGGCTAGCAACAGCTTTCAGTGCTGGCACTTTTCATCTCTGAGCAATTGCTCGACGTTTGCAATTTCTCACCTGAGCTCTCTTTAGAGTGCGCGAGAGGATGAGCAGAAGATGAGGTGGCTAGAGAAGCCCAGAGCCCCAGTGTTCTTAGGCCTACAAAAGCGCTTCCAAGGAAGGGTGCTGGCTAGCAACAGCTTCCAGTGCTGGCACTTTTCCTCTCTGAGCAATTGCTGGACGTTTGCAATTTCTCAGCTCGTGTCTAGGAGACGGAAAGAGAAGGACCGTGACGTTTGGTGGCTAGAGAAGCGCAAAGCCCCAGTGTTACTGCGCCTGTGAAAGCGCTTCCAAGGAAGGGTGCTGGCTAGCAACAGCTTTCAGTGCTGGCACTTTTCATCTCTGAGCAATTGCTCGACGTTTGCAATTTCTCCCCTGAGCTCTCTTCAGAGTGCGCGAGAGGATGAGCAGAAGATGAGGTGGCTAGAGAAGCCCAGAGCCCCACTGTTCTTAGGCCTACAAAAGCGCTTCCAAGGAAAGGTGCTGGCTAGCAACAGCTTTCAGTGCTGGCACTTTTCATCTCTGAGCAATTGCTCGACGTTTGCAATTTCTCACCTGAGCTCTCTTTAGAGTGCGCGAGAGGATGAGCAGAAGATGAGGTGGCTAGAGAAGCCCAGAGCCCCAGGGTTCTTAGGCCTACAAAAGCGCTTCCAAGGAAGGGTGCTGGCTAGCAACAGCTTTCAGTGCTGGCACTTTTCATCTCTGAGCAATTGCTCGACGTTTGCAATTTCTCAGCTTGTGTCTACGAGACGGAAAGAGAAGGACTGTGACGTTTGGTGGGTAGAGAAGCGCAAAGCCCCAGTGTTACTGCGCCTGTGAAAGCGCTTCCAAGGAAGGGTGCTGGCTAGCAACAGCTTTCAGTGCTGGCACTTTTCTTCTCTGAGCAATTGCTGGACGTTTGCAATTTCTCCCCTGAGCTCTCTTTAGAGTGCGCGAGAGGATGAGCAGAAGATGAGGTGGCTAGAGAAGCCCAGAGCCCCAGTGTTCTTAGGCCTACAAAAGCGCTTCTAAGGAAGGGTGCTGGCTAGCAACAGCTTTCAGTGCTGGCACTTTTCATCTCTGAGCAATTGCTCGACGTTTGCAATTTCTCCCCTGAGCTCTCTTTAGAGTGCGCGAGAGGATGAGCAGAAGATGAGGTGGCTAGAGAAGCCCAGAGCCCCAGTGTTCTTAGGCCTACAAAAGCGCTTCCAAGGAAGGGTGCTGGCTAGCAACAGCTTTCAGTGCTGGCACTTTTCATCTCTGAGCAATTGCTCGACGTTTGCAATTTCTCACCTGAGCTCTCTTTAGAGTGCGCGAGAGGATGAGCAGAAGATGAGGTGGCTAGAGAAGCCCAGAGCCCCCGTGTTCTAAGGGCTACAAAAGCGCTTCCAAGGAAGGGTGCTGGCTAGCAACAGCTTCCAGTGCTGGCACTTTTCATCTCTGAGCAATTGCTCGACGTTTGCAATTTCTCAGCTCGTGTCTACGAGACGGAAAGAGAATGACCGTGACGTTTGGTGGCTAGAGAAGCGCAAATCCCCAGTGTTACTGCGCCTGTGAAAGCGCTTCCAAGGAAGGGTGCTGGCTAGCAACAGCTTTCAGTGCTGGCACTTTTCATCTCTGAGCAATTGCTCGACGTTTGCAATTTCTCACCTGAGCTCTCTTTAGAGTGCGCGAGAGGATGAGCAGAAGATGAGGTGGCTAAAGAAGCCCAGAGCCCCAGTGTTCTTAGGCCTACAAAAGCGCTTCCAAGGAAGGGTGCTGGCTAGCAACAGCTTTCAGTGCTGGCACTTTTCCTCTCTGAGCAATTGCTCGACGTTTGCAATTTCTCACCTGAGCTCTCTTTAGAGTGCGTGAGAGGATGAGCAGAAGATGAGGTGGCTAGAGAAGCCCAGAGCCCCAGTGTTCTTAGGCCTACAAAAGCGCTTCCAAGGAAGGGTGCTGGCTAGCAACAGCTTTCAGTGCTGGCACTTTTCATCTCTGAGCAATTGCTCGACATTTGCAATTTCTCAGCTCGTGTCTACGAGACGGAAAGAGAAGGACCGTGACGTTTGGTGGCTAGAGAAGCGCAAAGCCCCAGTGTTACTGCGCCTGTGAAAACGCTTCCAAGGAAGGGTGCTGGCTAGCAACAGCTTTCAGTGCTGGCACTTTTCATCTCTGAGCAATTGCTCGACGTTTGCAATTTCTCACCTGAGCTCTCTTTAGAGTGCGCGAGAGGATGAGCAGAAGATGAGGTGGCTAGAGAAGCCCAGAGCCCCAGTGTTCTTAGGCCTACAAAAGCGCTTCCAAGGAAGGGTGCTGGCTAGCAAGAGCTTTCAGTGCTGGCACTTTTCCTCTCTGAGCAATTGATCGACGTTTGCAATTTCTCAGCTCGTGTCTACGAGACGGAGAGATAGTGACCGTGACGTTTGGTGGGTAGAGAAGCGCAAAGCCCCAGTGTTACTGCGCCTGTGAAAGCGCTTCCAAGGAAGGGTGCTGTCTAGCAACAGCTTTCAGTGCTGGCACTTTTCATCTCTGAGCAATTGCTCGACGTTTGCAATTTCTCACCTGAGCTCTCTTCAGAGTGCGCGAGAGGATGAGCAGAAGATGAGGTGGCTAAAGAAGCCCAGAGCCCCAGTGTTCTTAGGCCTACAAAAGCGCTTCCAAGGAAGGGTGCTGGCTAGCAACAGCTTTCAGTGCTGGCACTTTTCATCTCTGAGCAATTGCTCGACGTTTGCAATTTCTCACCTGAGCTCTCTTTAGAGTGCGCGAGAGGATGAGCAGAAGATTAGGTGGCTAGAGAAGCCCAGAGCCCCAGTGTTCTTAGGCCTACAAAAGCGCTTCCAAGGAAGGGTGCTGGCTAGCAACAGCTTTCAGTGCTGGCACTTTTCATCTCTGAGCAATTGATCGACGTTTGAAATTTCTCACCTGAGCTCTCTTTAGAGTGCGCGAGAGGATGAGCAGAAGATGAGGTGGCTAGAGAAGCCCAGAGCCCCAGTGTGCTTAGGCCTACAAAAGCGCTTCCAAGGAAGGGTGCTGGCTAGCAACAGCTTTCAGTGCTGGCACTTTTCATCTCTGAGCAATTGATCGACGTTTGCAATTTCTCAGCTCGTGTCTACGAGACGGATAGAGAATGACCGTGACGTTTGGTGGGTAGAGAAGCGCAAAGCCCCAGTGTTACTGCGCTTGTGAAAGCGCTTCCAAGGAAGGGTGCTGGCTAGCAAGAGCTTTCAGTGCTGGCACTTTTCATCTCTGAGCAATTGCTCGACGTTTGCAATTTCTCACCTGAGCTCTCTTTAGAGTGCGCGAGAGGATGAGCAGAAGATTAGGTGGCTAGAGAAGCCCAGAGCCCCAGTGTTCTTAGGCCTACAAAAGCGCTTCCAAGGAAGGGTGCTGGCTAGCAACAGCTTTCAGTGCTGGCACTTTTCATCTCTGAGCAATTGCTCGACGTTTGCAATTTCTCACCTGAGCTCTCTTTAGAGTGCGCGAGAGGATGAGCAGAAGATGAGGTGGCTAGAGAAGCCCAGAGCCCCAGTCTTCTTAGGCCTACAAAAGCGCTTCCAAGGAAGGGTGCTGGCTAGCAACAGCTTTCAGTGCTGGCACTTTTCATCTCTGAGCAATTGCTCGACGTTTGCAATTTCTCACCTGAGCTCTCTTTAGAGTGCGCGAGAGGATGAGCAGAAGATGAGGTGGCTAGAGAAGCCCAGAGCCCCAGTGTTCTTAGGCCTACAAAAGCGCTTCCAAGGAAGGGTGCTGGCTAGCAACAGCTTTCAGTGCTGGCACTTTTCATCTCTGAGCAATTGCTCGACGTTTGCAATTTCTCACCTGAGCTCTCTTTAGAGTGCGCGAGAGGATAAGCAGAAGACGAGGTGGCTAGAGAAGCCCAGAGCCCCAGTGTTCTTAGGCCTACAAAAGCGCTTCCAAGGAAGGGTGCTGGCTAGCAACAGCTTTCAGTGCTGGCACTTTTCATCTCTGAGCAATTGCTCGACGTTTGCAATTTCTCACCTGAGCTCTCTTTAGAGTGCGCGAGAGGATGAGCAGAAGATTAGGTGGCTAGAGAAGCCCAGAGCCCCAGTGTTCTTAGGCCTACAAAAGCGCTTCCAAGGAAGGGTGCTGGCTAGCAACAGCTTTCAGTGCTGGCACCTTTCATCTCTGAGCAATTGCTCGACGTTTGCAATTTCTCAGCTCGTGTCTACGAGACGGAAAGAGAAGGACCGTGACTTTTGGTGGGTAGAGAAGCGCAAAGCCCCAGTGTTCTAAGGGCTACAAAAGCGCTTCCAAGGAAGGGTGCTGGCTAGCAACAGCTTTCAGTGCTGGCACTTTTCATCTCTGAGCAATTGCTCGACGTTTGCAATTTCTCAGCTTGTGTCTACGAGACGGAAAGAGAAGGACCGTGACGTTTGGTGGGTAGAGAAGCGCAAAGCCCCAGTGTTACAGCGCCTGTGAAAGCGCTTCCAAGGAAGGGTGCTGGCTAGCAACAGCTTTCAGTGCTGGCACTTTTCTTCTCTGAGCAATTGCTCGACGTTTGCAATTTCTCCCCTGAGCTCTCTTTAGAGTGCGCGAGAGGATGAGCAGAAGATTAGGTGGCTAGAGAAGCCCAGAGCCCCAGTGTTCTTAGGCCTACAAAAGCGCTTCCAAGGAAGGGTGCTGGCTAGCAACAGCTTTCAGTGCTGGCACTTTTCATCTCTGAGCAATTGCTCGACGTTTGCAATTTCTCACCTGAGCTCTCTTTAGAGTGCACGAGAGGATGAGCAGAAGATGAGGTGGCTAGAGAAGCCCAGAGCCCCCGTGTTCTTAGGCCTACAAAAGCGCTTCCAAGGAAGGGTGCTGGCTAGCAACAGCTTCCAGTGCTGGCACTTTTCATCTCTGAGCAATTGCTCGACGTTTGCAATTTCTCAGCTCGTGTCTAGGAGACGGAAAGAGAAGGACCGTGACGTTTGGTGGGTAGAGAAGCGCAAAGCCCCACTGTTACTGCGCCTGTGAAAGCGCTTCCAAGGAAGGGTGCTGGCTAGCAACAGCTTTCAGTGCTGGCACTTTTCATCTCTGAGCAATTGCTCGACGTTTGCAATTTCTCACCTGAGCTCTCTTTAGAGTGCACGAGAGGATGAGCAGAAGATTAGGTGGCTAGAGAAGCCCAGAGCCCCAGTGTTCTTAGGCCTACAAAAGCGCTTCCAAGGAAGGGTGCTGGCTAGCAACAGCTTTCAGTGCTGGCACTTTTCATCTCTGAGCAATTGCTCGACGTTTGCAATTTCTCACCTGAGCTCTCTTTAGAGTGCACGAGAGGATGAGCAGAAGATTAGGTGGCTAGAGAAGCCCAGAGCCCCAGTGTTCTTAGGCCTACAAAAGCGCTTCCAAGGAAGGGGGCTGGCTAGCAACAGCTTTCAGTGCTGGCACTTTTCATCTCTGAGCAATTACTCGACGTTTGCAATTTCTCAGCTCGTGTCTACGAGACGGAAAGAGAAGGACCGTGACGTTTGGTGGGTAGAGAAGCGCAAAGCCCCAGTGTTACTGCGCCTGTGAAAACGCTTCCAAGGAAGGGTGCTGGCTAGCAACAGCTTTCAGTGCTGGCACTTTTCATCTCTGAGCAATTGCTCGACGTTTGCAATTTCTCACCTGAGCTCTCTTTAGAGTGCGCGAGAGGATGAGCAGAAGATGAGGTGGCTAGAGAAGCCCAGAGCCCCAGTGTTCTTAGGCCTACAAAAGCGCTTCCAAGGAAGGGTGCTGGCTAGCAAGAGCTTTCAGTGCTGGCACTTTTCCTCTCTGAGCAATTGATCGACGTTTGCAATTTCTCAGCTCGTGTCTACGAGACGGAGAGATAGTGACCGTGACGTTTGGTGGGTAGAGAAGCGCAAAGCCCCAGTGTTACTGCGCCTGTGAAAGCGCTTCCAAGGAAGGGTGCTGGCTAGCAAGAGCTTTCAGTGCTGGCACTTTTCATCTCTGAGCAATTGCTCGACGTTTGCAATTTCTCACCTGAGCTCTCTTCAGAGTGCGCGAGAGGATGAGCAGAAGATGAGGTGGCTAAAGAAGCCCAGAGCCCCAGTCTTCTTAGGCCTACAAAAGCGCTTCCAAGGAAGGGTGCTGGCTAGCAACAGCTTTCAGTGCTGGCACTTTTCATCTCTGAGCAATTGCTCGACGTTTGCAATTTCTCCCCTGAGCTCTCTTTAGAGTGCGCGAGAGGATGAGCAGAAGATGAGGTGGCTAGAGAAGCCCAGAGCCCCAGTCTTCTTAGGCCTACAAAAGCGCTTCCAAGGAAGGGTGCTGGCTAGCAACAGCTTTCAGTGCTGGCACTTTTCATCTCTGAGCAATTGCTCGACGTTTGCAATTTCTCACCTGAGCTCTCTTTAGAGTGCGCGAGAGGATGAGCAGAAGATGAGGTGGCTAGAGAAGCCCAGAGCCCCACTGTTCTTAGGCCTACAAAAGCGCTTCCAAGGAAGGGTGCTGGCTAGCAACAGCTTTCAGTGCTGGCACTTTTCATCTCTGAGCAATTGATCGACGTTTGCAATTTCTCAGCTCGTGTCTACGAGACGGATAGAGAATGACCGTGACGTTTGGTGGGTAGAGAAGCGCAAAGCCCCAGTGTTACTGCGCTTGTGAAAGCGCTTCCAAGGAAGGGTGCTGGCTAGCAAGAGCTTTCAGTGCTGGCACTTTTCATCTCTGAGCAATTGCTCGACGTTTGCAATTTCTCACCTGAGCTCTCTTTAGAGTGCGCGAGAGGATGAGCAGAAGATTAGGTGGCTAGAGAAGCCCAGAGCCCCAGTGTTCTTAGGCCTACAAAAGCGCTTCCAAGGAAGGGTGCTGGCTAGCAACAGCTTTCAGTGCTGGCACTTTTCATCTCTGAGCAATTGCTGGACGTTTGCAATTTCTCACCTGAGCTCTCTTTAGAGTGCGCGAGAGGATGAGCAGAAGATGAGGTGGCTAGAGAAGCCCAGAGCCCCAGTGTGCTTAGGCCTACAAAAGCGCTTCCAAGGAAGGGTGCTGGCTAGCAACAGCTTTCAGTGCTGGCACTTTTCATCTCTGAGCAATTGCTCGACGTTTGCAATTTCTCACCTGAGCTCTCTTTAGAGTGCGCGAGAGGATGAGCAGAAGATGAGGTGGCTAGAGAAGCCCAGAGCCCCGGTGTTCTTAGGCCTACAAAAGCGTTTCCAAGGAAGGGTGCTGGCTAGCAACAGCTTTCAGTGCTGGCACTTTTCCTCTCTGAGCAATTGCTCGACGTTTGCAATTTCTCCCCTGAGCTCCATTTAGAGTGCGCGAGAGGATGCGCAGAAGATGAGGTGGCTAGAGAAGCCCAGAGCCCCAGTGTTCTAAGGGCTACAAAGGCGCTTCCAAGGAAGGGTGCTGGCTAGCAACAGCTTTCAGTGCTGGCACTTTTCATCTCTGAGCAATTGCTCGACGTTTGCAATTTCTCACCTGAGCTCTCTTTAGAGTGCGCGAGAGGATGAGCAGAAGATTAGGTGGCTAGAGAAGCCCAGAGCCCCAGTGTTCTTAGGCCTACAAAAGCGCTTCCAAGGAAGGGTGCTGGCTAGCAACAGCTTTCAGTGCTGGCACCTTTCATCTCTGAGCAATTGCTCGACGTTTGCAATTTCTCAGCTCGTGTCTACGAGACGGAAAGAGAAGGACCGTGACTTTTGGTGGGTAGAGAAGCGCAAAGCCCCAGTGTTCTAAGGGCTACAAAAGCGCTTCCAAGGAAGGGTGCTGGCTAGCAACAGCTTTCAGTGCTGGCACTTTTCATCTCTGAGCAATTGCTCGACGTTTGCAATTTCTCAGCTTGTGTCTACGAGACGGAAAGAGAAGGACCGTGACGTTTGGTGGGTAGAGAAGCGCAAATCCCCAGTGTTACTGCGCCTGTGAAAGCACTTCCAATGAAGGGTGCTGGCTAGCAACAGCTTTCAGTGCTGGCACTTTTCTTCTCTGAGCAATTGCTCGACGTGTGCAATTTCTCCCCTGAGCTCTCTTTAGAGTGCGCGAGAGGATGAGCAGAAGATTAGGTGGCTAGAGAAGCCCAGAGCCCCAGTGTTCTTAGGCCTACAAAAGCGCTTCTAAGGAAGGGTGCTGGCTAGCAACAGCTTTCAGTGCTGGCACTTTTCATCTCTGAGCAATTGCTCGACGTTTGCAATTTCTCACCTGAGCTCTCTTTAGAGTGCGCGAGAGGATGAGCAGAAGATTAGGTGGCTAGAGAAGCCCAGAGCCTCAGTGTGCTTAGGGCTACAAAAGCGCTTCCAAGGAAAGGTGCTGGCTAGCAACAGCTTTCAGTGCTGGCACTTTTCATCTCTGAGCAATTGCTCGACGTTTGCAATTTCTCACCTGAGCTCTCTTTAGAGTGCGCGAGAGGATGAGCAGAAGATGAGGTGGCTAGAGAAGCCCAGAGCCCCCGTGTTCTTAGGCCTACAAAAGCGCTTCCAAGGAAGGGTGCTGGCTAGCAACAGCTTCCAGTGCTGGCACTTTTCATCTCTGAGCAATTGCTCGACGTTTGCAATTTCTCAGCTCGTGTCTACGAGACGGAAAGAGAAGGACCGTGACGTTTGGTGGGTAGAGAAGCGCAAAGCCCCACTGTTACTGCGCCTGTGAAAGCGCTTCCAAGGAAGGGTGCTGGCTAGCAACAGCTTTCAGTGCTGGCACTTTTCATCTCTGAGCAATTGCTCGACGTTTGCAATTTCTCACCTGAGCTCTCTTCAGAGTGCGCGAGAGGATGAGCAGAAGATGAGTTGGCTAGAGAAGCCCAGAGCCCCCGTGTTCTTAGGCCTACAAAAGCGCTTCCAAGGAAGGGTGCTGGCTAGCAACAGCTTTCAGTGCTGGCACTTTTCCTCTCTGAGCAATTGCTCGATGTTTGCAATTTCTCACCTGAGCTCTCTTTAGAGTGCACGAGAGGATGAGCAGAAGATGAGGTGGCTAGAGAAGCCCAGAGCCCCAGTGTTCTTAGGCCTACAAAAGCGCTTCCAAGGAAGGGTGCTGGCTAGCAACAGCTTTCAGTGCTGGCACTTTTCATCTCTGAGCAATTACTCGACGTTTGCAATTTCTCAGCTCGTGTCTACGAGACGGAAAGAGAAGGACCGTGACGTTTGGTGGCTAGAGAAGCGCAAAGCCCCAGTGTTACTGCGCCTGTGAAAATGCTTCCAAGGAAGGGTGCTGGCTAGCAACAGCTTTCAGTGCTGGCACTTTTCATCTCTGAGCAATTGCTCGACGTTTGCAATTTCTCACCTGAGCTCTCTTTAGAGTGCGCGAGAGGATGAGCAGAAGATGAGGTGGCTAGAGAAGCCCAGAGCCCCAGTGTTCTTAGGCCTACAAAAGCGCTTCCAAGGAAGGGTGCTGGCTAGCAAGAGCTTTCAGTGCTGGCACTTTTCCTCTCTGAGCAATTGCTCGACGTTTGCAATTTCTCAGCTCGTGTCTACGAGACGGAGAGATAGTGACCGTGACGTTTGGTGGCTAGAGAAGCGCAAAGCCCCAGTGTTACTGCGCCTGTGAAAGCGCTTCCAAGGAAGGGTGCTGGCTAGCAAGAGCTTTCAGTGCTGGCACTTTTCATCTCTGAGCAATTGCTCGACGTTTGCAATTTCTCACCTGAGCTCTCTTCAGAGTGCGCGAGAGGATGAGCAGAAGATGAGGTGGCTAAAGAAGCCCAGAGCCCCAGTGTTCTTAGGCCTACAAAAGCGCTTCCAAGGAAGGGTGCTGGCTAGCAACAGCTTTCAGTGCTGGCACTTTTCATCTCTGAGCAATTGCTCGACGTTTGCAATTTCTCACCTGAGCTCTCTTTAGAGTGCGCGAGAGGATGAGCAGAAGATGAGGTGGCTAGAGAAGCCCAGAGCCCCAGTCTTCTTAGGCCTACAAAAGCGCTTCCAAGGAAGGGTGCTGGCTAGCAACAGCTTTCAGTGCTGGCACTTTTCATCTCTGAGCAATTGCTCGACGTTTGCAATTTCTCACCTGAGCTCTCTTTAGAGTGCGCGAGAGGATGAGCAGAAGATTAGGTGGCTAGAGAAGCCCAGAGCCCCAGTCTTCTTAGGCCTACAAAAGCGCTTCCAAGGAAGGGTGCTGGCTAGCAACAGCTTTCAGTGCTGGCACTTTTCATCTCTGAGCAATTGCTCGACGTTTGCAATTTCTCAGCTTGTGTCTACGAGACGGAAAGAGAAGGACCGTGACGTTTGGTGGGTAGAGAAGCGCAAATCCCCAGTGTTACTGCGCCTGTGAAAGCACTTCCAAGGAAGGGTGCTGGCTAGCAACAGCTTTCAGTGCTGGCACTTTTCATCTCTGAGCAATTGCTCGACGTTTGCAATTTCTCACCTGAGCTCTCTTTAGAGTGCGCGAGAGGATGAGCAGAAGATTAGGTGGCTAGAGAAGCCCAGAGCCCCAGTGTTCTTAGGCCTACAAAAGCGCTTCCAAGGAAGGGTGCTGGCTAGCAACAGCTTTCAGTGCTGGCACCTTTCATCTCTGAGCAATTGCTCGACGTTTGCAATTTCTCAGCTCGTGTCTACGAGACGGAAAGAGAAGGACCGTGACTTTTGGTGGGTAGAGAAGCGCAAAGCCCCAGTGTTCTAAGGGCTACAAAAGCGCTTCCAAGGAAGGGTGCTGGCTAGCAACAGCTTTCAGTGCTGGCACTTTTCATCTCTGAGCAATTGCTCGACGTTTGCAATTTCTCAGCTTGTGTCTACGAGACGGAAAGAGAAGGACCGTGACGTTTGGTGGGTAGAGAAGCGCAAATCCCCAGTGTTACTGCGCCTGTGAAAGCACTTCCAAGGAAGGGTGCTGGCTAGCAACAGCTTTCAGTGCTGGCACTTTTCTTCTCTGAGCAATTGCTCGACGTGTGCAATTTCTCCCCTGAGCTCTCTTTAGAGTGCGCGAGAGGATGAGCAGAAGATTAGGTGGCTAGAGAAGCCCAGAGCCCCAGTGTTCTTAGGCCTACAAAAGCGCTTCTAAGGAAGGGTGCTGGCTAGCAACAGCTTTCAGTGCTGGCACTTTTCATCTCTGAGCAATTGCTCGACGTTTGCAATTTCTCACCTGAGCTCTCTTTAGAGTGCGCGAGAGGATGAGCAGAAGATTAGGTGGCTAGAGAAGCCCAGAGCCCCACTGTTCTTAGGCCTACAAAAGCGCTTCCAAGGAAGGGTGCTGGCTAGCAACAGCTTTCAGTGCTGGCACTTTTCATCTCTGAGCAATTGCTCGACGTTTGCAATTTCTCACCTGAGCTCTCTTTAGAGTGCGCGAGAGGATGAGCAGAAGATGAGGTGGCTAGAGAAGCCCAGAGCCCCCGTGTTCTTAGGCCTACAAAAGCGCTTCCAAGGAAGGGTGCTGGCTAGCAACAGCTTCCAGTGCTGGCACTTTTCATCTCTGAGCAATTGCTCGACGTTTGCAATTTCTCAGCTCGTGTCTACGAGACGGAAAGAGAAGGACCGTGACGTTTGGTGGGTAGAGAAGCGCAAAGCCCCACTGTTACTGCGCCTGTGAAAGCGCTTCCAAGGAAGGGTGCTGGCTAGCAACAGCTTTCAGTGCTGGCACTTTTCATCTCTGAGCAATTGCTCGACGTTTGCAATTTCTCACCTGAGCTCTCTTCAGAGTGCGCGAGAGGATGAGCAGAAGATGAGTTGGCTAGAGAAGCCCAGAGCCCCAGTGTTCTTAGGCCTACAAAAGCGCTTCCAAGGAAGGGTGCTGGCTAGCAACAGCTTTCAGTGCTGGCACTTTTCCTCTCTGAGCAATTGCTCGATGTTTGCAATTTCTCACCTGAGCTCTCTTTAGAGTGCACGAGAGGATGAGCAGAAGATGAGGTGGCTAGAGAAGCCCAGAGCCCCAGTGTTCTTAGGCCTACAAAAGCGCTTGCAAGGAAGGGTGCTGGCTAGCAACAGCTTTCAGTGCTGGCACTTTTCATCTCTGAGCAATTACTCGACGTTTGCAATTTCTCAGCTCGTGTCTACGAGACGGAAAGAGAAGGACCGTGACGTTTGGTGGCTAGAGAAGCGCAAAGCCCCAGTGTTACTGCGCCTGTGAAAACGCTTCCAAGGAAGGGTGCTGGCTAGCAACAGCTTTCAGTGCTGGCACTTTTCATCTCTGAGCAATTGCTCGACGTTTGCAATTTCTCACCTGAGCTCTCTTTAGAGTGCGCGAGAGGATGAGCAGAAGATGAGGTGGCTAGAGAAGCCCAGAGCCCCAGTGTTCTTAGGCCTACAAAAGCGCTTCCAAGGAAGGGTGCTGGCTAGCAAGAGCTTTCAGTGCTGGCACTTTTCCTCTCTGAGCAATTGATCGACGTTTGCAATTTCTCAGCTCGTGTCTACGAGACGGAGAGATAGTGACCGTGACGTTTGGTGGGTAGAGAAGCGCAAAGCCCCAGTGTTACTGCGCCTGTGAAAGCGCTTCCAAGGAAGGGTGCTGGCTAGCAAGAGCTTTCAGTGCTGGCACTTTTCATCTCTGAGCAATTGCTCGACGTTTGCAATTTCTCACCTGAGCTCTCTTCAGAGTGCGCGAGAGGATGAGCAGAAGATGAGGTGGCTAAAGAAGCCCAGAGCCCCAGTGTTCTTAGGCCTACAAAAGCGCTTCCAAGGAAGGGTGCTGGCTAGCAACAGCTTTCAGTGCTGGCACTTTTCATCTCTGAGCAATTGCTCGACGTTTGCAATTTCTCACCTGAGCTCTCTTTAGAGTGCGCGAGAGGATGAGCAGAAGATGAGGTGGCTAGAGAAGCCCAGAGCCCCAGTCTTCTTAGGCCTACAAAAGCGCTTCCAAGGAAGGGTGCTGGCTAGCAACAGCTTTCAGTGCTGGCACTTTTCATCTCTGAGCAATTGCTCGACGTTTGCAATTTCTCACCTGAGCTCTCTTTAGAGTGCGCGAGAGGATGAGCAGAAGATTAGGTGGCTAGAGAAGCCCAGAGCCCCAGTGTTCTTAGGCCTACAAAAGCGCTTCCAAGGAAGGGTGCTGGCTAGCAACAGCTTTCAGTGCTGGCACTTTTCATCTCTGAGCAATTGCTCGACGTTTGCAATTTCTCAGCTTGTGTCTACGAGACGGAAAGAGAAGGACCGTGACGTTTGGTGGGTAGAGAAGCGCAAAGCCCCAGTGTTACTGCGCCTGTGAAAGCACTTCCAAGGAAGGGTGCTGGCTAGCAACAGCTTTCAGTGCTGGCACTTTTTTTCTCTGAGCAATTGCTCGACGTGTGCAATTTCTCCCCTGAGCTCTCTTTAGAGTGCGCGAGAGGATGAGCAGAAGATTAGGTGGCTAGAGAAGCCCAGAGCCCCAGTGTTCTTAGGCCTACAAAAGCGCTTCTAAGGAAGGGTGCTGGCTAGCAACAGCTTTCAGTGCTGGCACTTTTCATCTCTGAGCAATTGCTCGACGTTTGCAATTTCTCACCTGAGCTCTCTTTAGAGTGCGCGAGAGGATGAGCAGAAGATTAGGTGGCTAGAGAAGCCCAGAGCCCCACTGTTCTTAGGCCTACAAAAGCGCTTCCAAGGAAGGGTGCTGGCTAGCAACAGCTTTCAGTGCTGGCACTTTTCATCTCTGAGCAATTGCTCGACGTTTGCAATTTCTCACCTGAGCTCTCTTTAGAGTGCGCGAGAGGATGAGCAGAAGATTAGGTGGCTAGAGAAGCCCAGAGCCCCCGTGTTCTTAGGCCTACAAAAGCGCTTCCAAGGAAGGGTGCTGGCTAGCAACAGCTTCCAGTGCTGGCACTTTTCATCTCTGAGCAATTGCTCGACGTTTGCAATTTCTCAGCTCGTGTCTACGAGACGGAAAGAGAAGGACCGTGACGTTTGGTGGGTAGAGAAGCGCAAAGCCCCACTGTTACTGCGCCTGTGAAAGCGCTTCCAAGGAAGGGTGCTGGCTAGCAACAGCTTTCAGTGCTGGCACTTTTCATCTCTGAGCAATTGCTCGACGTTTGCAATTTCTCACCTGAGCTCTCTTCAGAGTGCGCGAGAGGATGAGCAGAAGATGAGTTGGCTAGAGAAGCCCAGAGCCCCAGTGTTCTTAGGCCTACAAAAGCGCTTCCAAGGAAGGGTGCTGGCTAGCAACAGCTTTCAGTGCTGGCACTTTTCCTCTCTGAGCAATTGCTCGATGTTTGCAATTTCTCACCTGAGCTCTCTTTAGAGTGCACGAGAGGATGAGCAGAAGATGAGGTGGCTAGAGAAGCCCAGAGCCCCAGTGTTCTTAGGCCTACAAAAGCGCTTCCAAGGAAGGGTGCTGGCTAGCAACAGCTTTCAGTGCTGGCACTTTTCATCTCTGAGCAATTACTCGACGTTTGCAATTTCTCAGCTCGTGTCTACGAGACGGAAAGAGAATGACCGTGACGTTTGGTGGCTAGAGAAGCGCAAAGCCCCAGTGTTACTGCGCCTGTGAAAACGCTTCCAAGGAAGGGTGCTGGCTAGCAACAGCTTTCAGTGCTGGCACTTTTCATCTCTGAGCAATTGCTCGACGTTTGCAATTTCTCACCTGAGCTCTCTTTAGAGTGCGCGAGAGGATGAGCAGAAGATGAGGTGGCTAGAGAAGCCCAGAGCCCCAGTCTTCTTAGGCCTACAAAAGCGCTTCCAAGGAAGGGTGCTGGCTAGCAAGAGCTTTCAGTGCTGGCACTTTTCCTCTCTGAGCAATTGATCGACGTTTGCAATTTCTCAGCTCGTGTCTACGAGACGGAGAGATAGTGACCGTGACGTTTGGTGGGTAGAGAAGCGCAAAGCCCCAGTGTTACTGCGCCTGTGAAAGCGCTTCCAAGGAAGGGTGCTGGCTAGCAAGAGCTTTCAGTGCTGGCACTTTTCATCTCTGAGCAATTGCTCGACGTTTGCAATTTCTCACCTGAGCTCTCTTCAGAGTGCGCGAGAGGATGAGCAGAAGATGAGGTGGCTAAAGAAGCCCAGAGCCCCAGTGTTCTTAGGCCTACAAAAGCGCTTCCAAGGAAGGGTGCTGGCTAGCAAGAGCTTTCAGTGCTGGCACTTTTCATCTCTGAGCAATTGCTCGACGTTTGCAATTTCTCACCTGAGCTCTCTTTAGAGTGCGCGAGAGGATGAGCAGAAGATGAGGTGGCTAGAGAAGCCCAGAGCCCCAGTCTTCTTAGGCCTACAAAAGCGCTTCCAAGGAAGGGTGCTGGCTAGCAACAGCTTTCAGTGCTGGCACTTTTCATCTCTGAGCAATTGCTCGACGTTTGCAATTTCTCACCTGAGCTCTCTTTAGAGTGCGCGAGAGGATGAGCAGAAGATTAGGTGGCTAGAGAAGCCCAGAGCCCCAGTGTTCTTAGGCCTACAAAAGCGCTTCCAAGGAAGGGTGCTGGCTAGCAACAGCTTTCAGTGCTGGCACTTTTCATCTCTGAGCAATTGCTCGACGTTTGCAATTTCTCAGCTCGTGTCTACGAGACGGATAGAGAATGACCGTGACGTTTGGTGGGTAGAGAAGCGCAAAGCCCCAGTGTTGCTGCGCTTGTGAAAGCGCTTCCAAGGAAGGGTGCTGGCTAGCAACAGCTTTCAGTGCTGGCACTTTTCATCTCTGAGCAATTGCTCGACGTTTGCAATTTCTCACCTGAGCTCTCTTTAGAGTGCGCGAGAGGATGAGCAGAAGATTAGGTGGCTAGAGAAGCCCAGAGCCCCAGTGTTCTTAGGCCTACAAAAGCGCTTCCAAGGAAGGGTGCTGGCTAGCAACAGCTTTCAGTGCTGGCACCTTTCATCTCTGAGCAATTGCTCGACGTTTGCAATTTCTCAGCTCGTGTCTACGAGACGGAAAGAGAAGGACCGTGACTTTTGGTGGGTAGAGAAGCGCAAAGCCCCAGTGTTCTAAGGGCTACAAAAGCGCTTCCAAGGAAGGGTGCTGGCTAGCAACAGCTTTCAGTGCTGGCACTTTTCATCTCTGAGCAATTGCTCGACGTTTGCAATTTCTCACCTGAGCTCTCTTTAGAGTGCGCGAGAGGATGAGCAGAAGATGAGGTGGCTAGAGAAGCCCAGAGCCCCAGTCTTCTTAGGCCTACAAAAGCGCTTCCAAGGAAGGGTGCTGGCTAGCAACAGCTTTCAGTGCTGGCACCTTTCATCTCTGAGCAATTGCTCGACGTTTGCAATTTCTCAGCTCGTGTCTACGAGACGGAAAGAGAAGGACCGTGACTTTTGGTGGGTAGAGAAGCGCAAAGCCCCAGTGTTCTAAGGGCTACAAAAGCGCTTCCAAGGAAGGGTGCTGGCTAGCAACAGCTTTCAGTGCTGGCACTTTTCATCTCTGAGCAATTGCTCGACGTTTGCAATTTCTCACCTGAGCTCTCTTTAGAGTGCGCGAGAGGATGAGCAGAAGATGAGGTGGCTAGAGAAGCCCAGAGCCCCAGTGTTCTTAGGCCTACAAAAGCGCTTCCAAGGAAGGGTGCTGGCTAGCAACAGCTTTCAGTGCTGGCACTTTTCATCTCTGAGCAATTGCTCGACGTTTGCAATTTCTCACCTGAGCTCTCTTTAGAGTGCGCGAGAGGATGAGCAGAAGATGAGGTGGCTAGAGAAGCCCAGAGCCCCAGTGTTCTTAGGCCTACAAAAGCGCTTCCAAGGAAGGGTGCTGGCTAGCAACAGCTTTCAGTGCTGGCACTTTTCATCTCTGAGCAATTGCTCGACGTTTGCAATTTCTCACCTGAGCTCTCTTTAGAGTGCGCGAGAGGATGAGCAGAAGATGAGGTGGCTAGAGAAGCCCAGAGCCCCAGTGTTCTTAGGCCTACAAAAGCGCTTCCAAGGAAGGGTGCTGGCTAGCAACAGCTTTCAGTGCTGGCACTTTTCATCTCTGAGCAATTGCTCGACGTTTGCAATTTCTCAGCTCGTGTCTACGAGACGGAAAGAGAAGGACCGTGACGTTTGGTGGCTAGAGAAGCGCAAAGCCCCAGTGTTTAAAGGGCTACAAAAGCGCTTCCAAGGAAGGGTGCTGGCTAGCAACAGCTTTCAGTGCTGGCACTTTTCGTCTCTGAGCAATTGCTCGACGTTTGCAATTTCTCACCTGAGCTCTCTTTAGAGTGCGCGAGAGGATGAGCAGAAGATGAGGTGGCTAGAGAAGCCCAGAGCCCCAGTGTTCTTAGGCCTACAAAAGCGCTTCCAAGGAAGGGTGCTGGCTAGCAACAGCTTTCAGTGCTGGCACTTTTCATCTCTGAGCAATTGCTCGACGTTTGCAATTTCTCAGCTTGTGTCTACGAGACGGAAAGAGAAGGACCGTGACGTTTGGTGGGTAGAGAAGCGCAAATCCCCAGTGTTACTGCGCCTGTGAAAGCACTTCCAAGGAAGGGTGCTGGCTAGCAACAGCTTTCAGTGCTGGCACTTTTCTTCTCTGAGCAATTGCTCGACGTGTGCAATTTCTCCCCTGAGCTCTCTTTAGAGTGCGCGAGAGGATGAGCAGAAGATTAGGTGGCTAGAGAAGCCCAGAGCCCCAGTGTTCTTAGGCCTACAAAAGCGCTTCTAAGGAAGGGTGCTGGCTAGCAACAGCTTTCAGTGCTGGCACTTTTCATCTCTGAGCAATTGCTCGACGTTTGCAATTTCTCACCTGAGCTCTCTTTAGAGTGCGCGAGAGGATGAGCAGAAGATTAGGTGGCTAGAGAAGCCCAGAGCCCCACTGTTCTTAGGCCTACAAAAGCGCTTCCAAGGAAGGGTGCTGGCTAGCAACAGCTTTCAGTGCTGGCACTTTTCATCTCTGAGCAATTGCTCGACGTTTGCAATTTCTCACCTGAGCTCTCTTTAGAGTGCGCGAGAGGATGAGCAGAAGATGAGGTGGCTAGAGAAGCCCAGAGCCCCCGTGTTCTTAGGCCTACAAAAGCGCTTCCAAGGAAGGGTGCTGGCTAGCAACAGCTTCCAGTGCTGGCACTTTTCATCTCTGAGCAATTGCTCGACGTTTGCAATTTCTCAGCTCGTGTCTACGAGACGGAAAGAGAAGGACCGTGACGTTTGGTGGGTAGAGAAGCGCAAAGCCCCACTGTTACTGCGCCTGTGAAAGCGCTTCCAAGGAAGGGTGCTGGCTAGCAACAGCTTTCAGTGCTGGCACTTTTCATCTCTGAGCAATTGCTCGACGTTTGCAATTTCTCACCTGAGCTCTCTTCAGAGTGCGCGAGAGGATGAGCAGAAGATGAGGTGGCTAAAGAAGCCCAGAGCCCCAGTGTTCTTAGGCCTACAAAAGCGCTTCCAAGGAAGGGTGCTGGCTAGCAACAGCTTTCAGTGCTGGCACTTTTCCTCTCTGAGCAATTGCTGGACGTTTGCAATTTCTCACCTGAGCTCTCTTTAGAGTGCACGAGAGGATGAGCAGAAGATGAGGTGGCTAGAGAAGCCCAGAGCCCCAGTGTTCTTAGGCCTACAAAAGCGCTTCCAAGGAAGGGTGCTGGCTAGCAACAGCTTTCAGTGCTGGCACTTTTCATCTCTGAGCAATTACTCGACGTTTGCAATTTCTCAGCTCGTGTCTACGAGACGGAAAGAGAAGGACCGTGACGTTTGGTGGCTAGAGAAGCGCAAAGCCCCAGTGTTACTGCGCCTGTGAAAACGCTTCCAAGGAAGGGTGCTGGCTAGCAACAGCTTTCAGTGCTGGCACTTTTCATCTCTGAGCAATTGCTCGACGTTTGCAATTTCTCACCTGAGCTCTCTTTAGAGTGCGCGAGAGGATGAGCAGAAGATGAGGTGGCTAGAGAAGCCCAGAGCCCCAGTGTTCTTAGGCCTACAAAAGCGCTTCCAAGGAAGGGTGCTGGCTAGCAAGAGCTTTCAGTGCTGGCACTTTTCCTCTCTGAGCAATTGATCGACGTTTGCAATTTCTCAGCTCGTGTCTACGAGACGGAGAGATAGTGACCGTGACGTTTGGTGGGTAGAGAAGCGCAAAGCCCCAGTGTTACTGCGCCTGTGAAAGCGCTTCCAAGGAAGGGTGCTGGCTAGCAAGAGCTTTCAGTGCTGGCACTTTTCATCTCTGAGCAATTGCTCGACGTTTGCAATTTCTCACCTGAGCTCTCTTCAGAGTGCGCGAGAGGATGAGCAGAATATGAGGTGGCTAAAGAAGCCCAGAGCCCCAGTGTTCTTAGGCCTACGAAAGCGCTTCCAAGGAAGGGTGCTGGCTAGCAAGAGCTTTCAGTGCTGGCACTTTTCATCTCTGAGCAATTGCTCGACGTTTGCAATTTCTCACCTGAGCTCTCTTTAGAGTGCGCGAGAGGATGAGCAGAAGATGAGGTGGCTAGAGAAGCCAAGAGCCCCAGTCTTCTTAGGCCTACAAAAGCGCTTCCAAGGAAGGGTGCTGGCTAGCAACAGCTTTCAGTGCTGGCACTTTTCATCTCTGAGCAATTGCTCGACGTTTGCAATTTCTCACCTGAGCTCTCTTTAGAGTGCGTGAGAGGATGAGCAGAAGATGAGGTGGCTAGAGAAGCCCAGAGCCCCAGTGTTCTTAGGCCTACAAAAGCGCTTCCAAGGAAGGGTGCTGGCTAGCAACAGCTTTCAGTGCTGGCACTTTTCATCTCTGAGCAATTGCTCGACGTTTGCAATTTCTCAGCTCGTGTCTACGAGACGGATAGAGAATGACCGTGACGTTTGGTGGGTAGAGAAGCGCAAAGCCCCAGTGTTACTGCGCTTGTGAAAGCGCTTCCAAGGAAGGGTGCTGGCTAGCAACAGCTTTCAGTGCTGGCACTTTTCATCTCTGAGCAATTGCTCGACGTTTGCAATTTCTCACCTGAGCTCTCTTTAGAGTGCGCGAGAGGATGAGCAGAAGATGAGGTGGCTAGAGAAGCCCAGAGCCCCAGTGTTCTTAGGCCTACAAAAGCGCTTCCAAGGAAGGGTGCTGGCTAGCAAGAGCTTTCAGTGCTGGCACTTTTCATCTCTGAGCAATTGCTCGACGTTTGCAATTTCTCACCTGAGCTCTCTTTAGAGTGCGCGAGAGGATGAGCAGAAGATGAGGTGGCTAGAGAAGCGCAAATCCCCAGTGTTCTTAGGCCTACAAAAGCGCTTCCAAGGAAGGGTGCTGGCTAGCAAGAGCTTTCAGTGCTGGCACTTTTCATCTCTGAGCAATTGCTCGACGTTTGCAATTTCTCACCTGAGCTCTCTTTAGAGTGCGCGAGAGGATGAGCAGAAGATGAGGTGGCTAGAGAAGCCCAGAGCCCCAGTGTTCTTAGGCCTACAAAAGCGCTTCCAAGGAAGGGTGCTGGCTAGCAACAGCTTTCAGTGCTGGCACTTTTCATCTCTGAGCAATTGCTCGACGTTTGCAATTTCTCACCTCAGCTCTCTTTAGAGTGCGCGAGAGGATGAGCAGAAGATGAGGTGGCTAGAGAAGCCCAGAGCCCCAGTGTTCTTAGGCCTACAAAAGCGCTTCCAAGGAAGGGTGCTGGCTAGCAACAGCTTTCAGTGCTGGCACTTTTCATCTCTGAGCAATTGCTCGACGTTTGCAATTTCTCACCTGAGCTCTCTTTAGAGTGCGCGAGAGGATGAGCAGAAGATGAGGTGGCTAGAGAAGCCCAGAGCCCCAGTGTTCTTAGGCCTACAAAAGCGCTTCCAAGGAAGGGTGCTGGCTAGCAACAGCTTTCAGTGCTGGCACTTTTCATCTCTGAGCAATTGCTCGACGTTTGCAATTTCTCACCTGAGCTCTCTTTAGAGTGCGCGAGAGGATGAGCAGAAGATTAGGTGGCTAGAGAAGCCCAGAGCCCCAGTGTTCTTAGGCCTACAAAAGCGCTTCCAAGGAAAGGTGCTGGCTAGCAACAGCTTTCAGTGCTGGCACTTTTCATCTCTGAGCAATTGCTCGACGTTTGCAATTTCTCAGCTCGTGTCTACGAGACGGAAAGAGAAGGACCGTGACGTTTGGTGGCTAGAGAAGCGCAAAGCCCCAGTGTTTAAAGGGCTACAAAAGCGCTTCCAAGGAAGGGTGCTGGCTAGCAACAGCTTTCAGTGCTGGCACTTTTCGTCTCTGAGCAATTGCTCGACGTTTGCAATTTCTCACCTGAGCTCTCTTTAGAGTGCGCGAGAGGATGAGCAGAAGATGAGGTGGCTAGAGAAGCCCAGAGCCCCAGTGTTCTTAGGCCTACAAAAGCGCTTCCAAGGAAGGGTGCTGGCTAGCAACAGCTTTCAGTGCTGGCACTTTTCCTCTCTGAGCAATTGCTCGACGTTTGCAATTTCTCAGCTCGTGTCTACGAGACGGAAAGAGAAGGACCGTGACGTTTGGTGGCTAGAGAAGCGCAAAGCCCCAGTGTTGCTGCGCCTGTGAAAGCGCTTCCAAGGAAGGGTGCTGGCTAGCAAGAGCTTTCAGTGCTGGCACTTTTCATCTCTGAGCAATTGCTCGACGTTTGCAATTTCTCCCCTGAGCTCTCTTTAGAGTGCGCGAGAGGATGAGCAGAAGATGAGGTGGCTCGAGAAGCCCAGAGCCCCAGTGTTCTTAGGCCTACAAAAGCGCTTCCAAGGAAGGGTGCTGGCTAGCAAGAGCTTTCAGTGCTGGCACTTTTCATCTCTGAGCAATTGCTCGACGTTTGCAATTTCTCACCTGAGCTCCATTTAGAGTGCGCGAGAGGATGAGCAGAAGATGAGGTGGCTAGAGAAGCCCAGAGCTCCAGTGTTCTTAGGCCTACAAAAGCGCTTCCAAGGAAGGGTGCTGGCTAGCAACAGCTTTCAGTGCTGGCACTTTTCATCTCTGAGCAATTGCTCGACGTTTGCAATTTCTCACCTGAGCTCTCTTTAGAGTGCGCGAGAGGATGAGCAGAAGATGAGGTGGCTAGAGAAGCCCAGAGCCCCAGTGTTCTTAGGCCTACAAAAGCGCTTCTAAGGAAGGGTGCTGGCTAGCAAGAGCTTTCAGTGCTGGCACTTTTCATCTCTGAGCAATTGCTCGACGTTTGCAATTTCTCAGCTCGTGTCTACGAGACGGAAAGAGAAGGACCGTGACGTTTGTTGGGTAGAGAAGCGCAAAGCCCCAGTGTTACTGCGCTTGTGAAAGCGCTTCCAAGGAAGGGTGCTGGCTAGCAACAGCTTTCAGTGCTGGCACTTTTCATCTCTGAGCAATTGCTCGACGTTTGCAATTTCTCAGCTCGTGTCTACGAGACGGAAAGAGAAGGACCGTGACTTTTGGTGGCTAGAGAAGCGCAAAGCCCCAGTGTTACTGCGCCTGTGAAAACGCTTCCAAGGAAGGGTGCTGGCTAGCAAGAGCTTTCAGTGGTGGCACTTTTCATCTCTGGGCAATTGCTCGACGTTTGCAATTTCTCACCTGAGCTCTCTTTAGAGTGCGCGAGAGGATGAGCAGAAGATGAGGTGGCTAGAGAAGCCCAGAGCCCCAGTGTTCTTAGGCCTACAAAAGCGCTTCCAAGGAAGGGTGCTGGCTAGCAACAGCTTTCAGTGCTGGCACTTTTCATCTCTGAGCAATTGCTCGACGTTTGCAATTTCTCAGCTCGTGTCTACGAGACGGAGAGATAGTGACCGTGACGTTTGGTGGGTAGAGAAGCGCAAAGCCCCAGTGTTACTGCGCCTGTGAAAGCGCTTGCAAGGAAGGGTGCTGGCTAGCAACAGCTTTCAGTGCTGGCACTTTTCATCTCTGAGCAATTGCTCGACGTTTGCAATTTCTCACCTGAGCTCTCTTTAGAGTGCGCGAGAGGATGAGCAGAAGATGAGGTGGCTAAAGAAGCCCAGAGCCCCACTGTTCTTAGGCCTACAAAAGCGCTTCCAAGGAAGGGTGCTGGCTAGCAACAGCTTTCAGTGCTGGCACTTTTCATCTCTGAGCAATTGCTCGACGTTTGCAATTTCTCACCTGAGCTCTCTTTAGAGTGCGCGAGAGGATGAGCAGAAGATGAGGTGGCTAGAGAAGCCCAGAGCCCCAGTGTTCTTAGGCCTACAAAAGCGCTTCCAAGGAAGGGTGCTGGCTAGCAAGAGCTTTCAGTGCTGGCACTTTTCATCTCTGAGCAATTGCTCGACGTTTGCAATTTCTCACCTGAGCTCTCTTTAGAGTGCGCGAGAGGATGAGCAGAAGATGAGGTGGCTAGAGAAGCCCAGAGCCCCAGTGTTCTTAGGCCTACAAAAGCGCTTCCAAGGAAGGGTGCTGGCTAGCAACAGCTTTCAGTGCTGGCACTTTTCATCTCTGAGCAATTGATCGACGTTTGCAATTTCTCAGCTCGTGTCTACGAGACGGAAAGAGAAGGACCGTGACGTTTGGTGGGTAGAGAAGCGCAAAGCCCCAGTGTTACTGCGCTTGTGAAAGCGCTTCCAAGGAAGGGTGCTGGCTAGCAACAGCTTTCAGTGCTGGCACTTTTCATCTCTGAGCAATTGCTGGACGTTTGCAATTTCTCACCTGAGCTCTCTTCAGAGTGCGCGAGAGGATGAGCAGAAGATGAGGTGGCTAGAGAAGCCCAGAGCCCCAGTGTTCTTAGGCCTACAAAAGCGCTTCCAAGGAAGGGTGCTGGCTAGCAAGAGCTTTCAGTGCTGGCACTTTTCATCTCTGAGCAATTGCTCGACGTTTGCAATTTCTCACCTGAGCTCTCTTTAGAGTGCGCGAGAGGATGAGCAGAAGATGAGGTGGCTAGAGAAGCCCAGAGCCCCAGTCTTCTTAGGCCTACAAAAGCGCTTCCAAGGAAGGGTGCTGGCTAGCAACAGCTTTCAGTGCTGGCACTTTTCATCTCTGAGCAATTGCTCGACGTTTGCAATTTCTCACCTGAGCTCTCTTTAGAGTGCGCGAGAGGATGAGCAGAAGATGAGGTGGCTAGAGAAGCCCAGAGCCCCAGTGTTCTTAGGCCTACAAAAGCGCTTCCAAGGAAGGGTGCTGGCTAGCAACAGCTTTCAGTGCTGGCACTTTTCATCTCTGAGCAATTGCTCGACGTTTGCAATTTCTCACCTGAGCTCTCTTTAGAGTGCGCGAGAGGATGAGCAGAAGATGAGGTGGCTAGAGAAGCCCAGAGCCCCAGTGTTCTTAGGCCTACAAAAGCGCTTCCAAGGAAGGGTGCTGGCTAGCAACAGCTTTCAGTGCTGGCACTTTTCATCTCTGAGCAATTGCTCGACGTTTGCAATTTCTCACCTGAGCTCTCTTTAGAGTGCGCGAGAGGATGAGCAGAAGATGAGGTGGCTAGAGAAGCCCAGAGCCCCAGTGTTCTTAGGCCTACAAAAGCGCTTCCAAGGAAGGGTGCTGGCTAGCAACAGCTTTCAGTGCTGGCACTTTTCATCTCTGAGCAATTGCTCGACGTTTGCAATTTCTCACCTGAGCTCTCTTTAGAGTGCGCGAGAGGATGAGCAGAAGATGAGGTGGCTAGAGAAGCCCAGAGCCCCAGTGTTCTTAGGCCTACAAAAGCGCTTCCAAGGAAGGGTGCTGGCTAGCAAGAGCTTTCAGTGCTGGCACTTTTCATCTCTGAGCAATTGCTCGACGTTTGCAATTTCTCAGCTCGTGTCTACGAGACGGAAAGAGAAGGACCGTGACGTTTGGTGGCTAGAGAAGCGCAAAGCCCCAGTGTTCTAAGGGCTACAAAAGGGCTTCCAAGGAAGGGTGCTGGCTAGCAACAGCTTTCAGTGGTGGCACTTTTCATCTCTGAGCAATTGCTGGACGTTTGCAATTTCTCACCTGAGCTCTCTTTAGAGTGCGCGAGAGGATGAGCAGAAGATGAGGTGGCTAGAGAAGCCCAGAGCCCCAGTGTTCTTAGGCCTACAAAAGCGCTTCCAAGGAAGGGTGCTGGCTAGCAAGAGCTTTCAGTGCTGGCACTTTTCATCTCTGAGCAATTGCTCGACGTTTGCAATTTCTCCCCTGAGCTCCATTTAGAGTGCGCGAGAGGATGAGCAGAAGATGAGGTGGCTAGAGAAGCCCAGAGCTCCAGTGTTCTTAGGCCTACAAAAGCGCTTCCAAGGAAGGGTGCTGGCTAGCAACAGCTTTCAGTGCTGGCACTTTTCATCTCTGAGCAATTGCTCGACGTTTGCAATTTCTCACCTGAGCTCTCTTTAGAGTGCGCGAGAGGATGAGCAGAAGATGAGGTGGCTAGAGAAGCCCAGAGCCCCAGTGTTCTTAGGCCTACAAAAGCGCTTCTAAGGAAGGGTGCTGGCTAGCAACAGCTTTCAGTGCTGGCACTTTTCATCTCTGAGCAATTGCTCCACGTTTGCAATTTCTCAGCTCGTGTCTAGGAGACGGAAAGAGAAGGACCGTGACGTTTGTTGGGTAGAGAAGCGCAAAGCCCCAGTGTTACTGCGCTTGTGAAAGCGCTTCCAAGGAAGGGTGCTGGCTAGCAACAGCTTTCAGTGCTGGCACTTTTCATCTCTGAGCAATTGCTCGACGTTTGCAATTTCTCAGCTCGTGTCTACGAGACGGAAAGAGAAGGACCGTGACTTTTGGTGGCTAGAGAAGCGCAAAGCCCCAGTGTTACTGCGCCTGTGAAAACGCTTCCAAGGAAGGGTGCTGGCTAGCAACAGCTTTCAGTGCTGGCACTTTTCATCTCTGAGCAATTGATCGACGTTTGCAATTTCTCAGCTCGTGTCTACGAGACGGAAAGAGAAGGACCGTGACGTTTGGTGGGTAGAGAAGCGCAAAGCCCCAGTGTTACTGCGCTTGTGAAAGCGCTTCCAAGGAAGGGTGCTGGCTAGCAACAGCTTTCAGTGCTGGCACTTTTCATCTCTGAGCAATTGCTCGACGTTTGCAATTTCTCCCCTGAGCTCTCTTCAGAGTGCGCGAGAGGATGAGCAGAAGATGAGGTGGCTAGAGAAGCCCAGAGCCCCAGTGTTCTTAGGCCTACAAAAGCGCTTCCAAGGAAGGGTGCTGGCTAGCAAGAGCTTTCAGTGCTGGCACTTTTCATCTCTGAGCAATTGCTCGACGTTTGCAATTTCTCACCTGAGCTCTCTTTAGAGTGCGCGAGAGGATGAGCAGAAGATGAGGTGGCTAGAGAAGCCCAGAGCCCCACTGTTCTTAGGCCTACAAAAGCGCTTCCAAGGAAGGGTGCTGGCTAGCAACAGCTTTCAGTGCTGGCACTTTTCATCTCTGAGCAATTGCTCGACGTTTGCAATTTCTCACCTGAGCTCTCTTTAGAGTGCGCGAGAGGATGAGCAGAAGATGAGGTGGCTAGAGAAGCCCAGAGCCCCAGTCTTCTTAGGCCTACAAAAGCGCTTCCAAGGAAGGGTGCTGGCTAGCAACAGCTTTCAGTGCTGGCACTTTTCATCTCTGAGCAATTGCTCGACGTTTGCAATTTCTCACCTGAGCTCTCTTTAGAGTGCGCGAGAGGATGAGCAGAAGATTAGGTGGCTAGAGAAGCCCAGAGCCCCAGTCTTCTTAGGCCTACAAAAGCGCTTCCAAGGAAGGGTGCTGGCTAGCAACAGCTTTCAGTGCTGGCACTTTTCATCTCTGAGCAATTGCTCGACGTTTGCAATTTCTCAGCTCGTGTCTACGAGACGGAAAGAGAAGGACCGTGACGTTTGGTGGCTAGAGAAGCGCAAAGCCCCAGTGTTCTAAGGGCTACAAAAGGGCTTCCAAGGAAGGGTGCTGGCTAGCAACAGCTTTCAGTGGTGGCACTTTTCATCTCTGAGCAATTGCTGGACGTTTGCAATTTCTCACCTGAGCTCTCTTTAGAGTGCGCGAGAGGATGAGCAGAAGATGAGGTGGCTAGAGAAGCCCAGAGCCCCAGTGTTCTTAGGCCTACAAAAGCGCTTCCAAGGAAGGGTGCTGGCTAGCAAGAGCTTTCAGTGCTGGCACTTTTCATCTCTGAGCAATTGCTCGACGTTTGCAATTTCTCCACTGAGCTCCATTTAGAGTGCGCGAGAGGATGAGCAGAAGATGAGGTGGCTAGAGAAGCCCAGAGCTCCAGTGTTCTTAGGCCTACAAAAGCGCTTCCAAGGAAGGGTGCTGGCTAGCAACAGCTTTCAGTGCTGGCACTTTTCATCTCTGAGCAATTGCTCGACGTTTGCAATTTCTCACCTGAGCTCTCTTTAGAGTGCGCGAGAGGATGAGCAGAAGATGAGGTGGCTAGAGAAGCCCAGAGCCCCAGTGTTCTTAGGCCTACAAAAGCGCTTCTAAGGAAGGGTGCTGGCTAGCAACAGCTTTCAGTGCTGGCACTTTTCATCTCTGAGCAATTGCTCGACGTTTGCAATTTCTCAGCTCGTGTCTAGGAGACGGAAAGAGAAGGACCGTGACGTTTGTTGGGTAGAGAAGCGCAAAGCCCCAGTGTTACTGCGCTTGTGAAAGCGCTTCCAAGGAAGGGTGCTGGCTAGCAACAGCTTTCAGTGCTGGCACTTTTCATCTCTGAGCAATTGCTCGACGTTTGCAATTTCTCAGCTCGTGTCTACGAGACGGAAAGAGAAGGACCGTGACTTTTGGTGGCTAGAGAAGCGCAAAGCCCCAGTGTTACTGCGCCTGTGAAAACGCTTCCAAGGAAGGGTGCTGGCTAGCAACAGCTTTCAGTGCTGGCACTTTTCATCTCTGAGCAATTGCTCGACGTTTGCAATTTCTCACCTGAGCTCTCTTTAGAGTGCGCGAGAGGATGAGCAGAAGATGAGGTGGCTAGAGAAGCCCAGAGCCCCAGTGTTCTTAGGCCTACAAAAGCGCTTCCAAGGAAGGGGGCTGGCTAGCAACAGCTTTCAGTGCTGGCACTTTTCATCTCTGAGCAATTGCTCGACGTTTGCAATTTCTCAGCTCGTGTCTACGAGACGGAGAGATAGTGACCGTGACGTTTGGTGGGTAGAGAAGCGCAAAGCCCCAGTGTTACTGCGCCTGTGAAAGCGCTTGCAA
Source organism: Sarcoramphus papa (assembly GCA_037962945.1). Lineage (NCBI taxonomy): Eukaryota > Metazoa > Chordata > Aves > Accipitriformes > Cathartidae > Sarcoramphus > Sarcoramphus papa. Next base: position 2,909,255 of record JBBMRM010000084.1, on the reverse strand, counting down.
GGAAGGGTGCTGGCTAGCAACAGCTTTCAGTGCTGGCACTTTTCATCTCTGAGCAATTGCTCGACGTTTGCAATTTCTCACCTGAGCTCTCTTTAGAGTGCGCGAGAGGATGAGCAGAAGATGAGGTGGCTAAAGAAGCCCAGAGCCCCAGTGTTCTTAGGCCTACAAAAGCGCTTCCAAGGAAGGGTGCTGGCTAGCAAGAGCTTTCAGTGCTGGCACTTTTCATCTCTGAGCAATTGCTCGACGTTTGCAATTTCTCACCTGAGCTCTCTTTAGAGTGCGCGAGAGGATGAGCAGAAGATGAGGTGGCTAGAGAAGCCCAGAGCCCCAGTGTTCTTAGGCCTACAAAAGCGCTTCCAAGGAAGGGTGCTGGCTAGCAAGAGCTTTCAGTGCTGGCACTTTTCATCTCTGAGCAATTGCTCGACGTTTGCAATTTCTCACCTGAGCTCTCTTTAGAGTGCGCGAGAGGATGAGCAGAAGATGAGGTGGCTAGAGAAGCCCAGAGCCCCAGTGTTCTTAGGCCTACAAAAGCGCTTCCAAGGAAGGGTGCTGGCTAGCAACAGCTTTCAGTGCTGGCACTTTTCATCTCTGAGCAATTGATCGACGTTTGCAATTTCTCAGCTCGTGTCTACGAGACGGAAAGAGAAGGACCGTGACGTTTGGTGGGTAGAGAAGCGCAAAGCCCCAGTGTTACTGCGCTTGTGAAAGCGCTTCGAAGGAAGGGTGCTGGCTAGCAACAGCTTTCAGTGCTGGCACTTTTCATCTCTGAGCAATTGCTGGACGTTTGCAATTTCTCACCTGAGCTCTCTTTAGAGTGCGCGAGAGGATGAGCAGAAGATGAGGTGGCTAGAGAAGCCCAGAGCCCCAGTGTTCTTAGGCCTACAAAAGCGCTTCCAAGGAAGGGTGCTGGCTAGCAAGAGCTTTCAGTGCTGGCACTTTTCATCTCTGAGCAATTGCTCGACGTTTGCAATTTCTCACCTGAGCTCTCTTTAGAGTGCGCGAGAGGATGAGCAGAAGATTAGGTGGCTAGAGAAGCCCAGAGCCCCAGTCTTCTTAGGCCTACAAAAGCGCTTCCAAGGAAGGGTGCTGGCTAGCAAGAGCTTTCAGTGCTGGCACTTTTCATCTCTGAGCAATTGCTCGACGTTTGCAATTTCTCACCTGAGCTCTCTTTAGAGTGCGCGAGAGGATGAGCAGAAGATGAGGTGGCTAGAGAAGCCCAGAGCCCCAGTCTTCTTAGGCCTACAAAAGCGCTTCCAAGGAAGGGTGCTGGCTAGCAACAGCTTTCAGTGCTGGCACTTTTCATCTCTGAGCAATTGCTCGACGTTTGCAATTTCTCACCTGAGCTCTCTTTAGAGTGCGCGAGAGGATGAGCAGAAGATTAGGTGGCTAGAGAAGCCCAGAGCCCCAGTGTTCTTAGGCCTACAAAAGCGCTTCCAAGGAAGGGTGCTGGCTAGCAAGAGCTTTCAGTGCTGGCACTTTTCATCTCTGAGCAATTGCTCGACGTTTGCAATTTCTCAGCTCGTGTCTACGAGACGGAAAGAGAAGGACCGTGACGTTTGGTGGCTAGAGAAGCGCAAAGCCCCAGTGTTCTAAGGGCTACAAAAGGGCTTCCAAGGAAGGGTGCTGGCTAGCAACAGCTTTCAGTGGTGGCACTTTTCATCTCTGAGCAATTGCTGGACGTTTGCAATTTCTCACCTGAGCTCTCTTTAGAGTGCGCGAGAGGATGAGCAGAAGATGAGGTGGCTAGAGAAGCCCAGAGCCCCAGTGTTCTTAGGCCTACAAAAGCGCTTCCAAGGAAGGGTGCTGGCTAGCAAGAGCTTTCAGTGCTGGCACTTTTCATCTCTGAGCAATTGCTCGACGTTTGCAATTTCTCACCTGAGCTCTCTTTAGAGTGCGCGAGAGGATGAGCAGAAGATGAGGTGGCTAGAGAAGCCCAGAGCCCCAGTGTTCTTAGGCCTACAAAAGCGCTTCCAAGGAAGGGTGCTGGCTAGCAACAGCTTTCAGTGCTGGCACTTTTCATCTCTGAGCAATTGCTCGACGTTTGCAATTTCTCAGCTCGTGTCTACGAGACGGAAAGAGAAGGACCGTGACGTTTGGTGGGTAGAGAAGCGCAAAGCCCCAGTGTTGCTGCGCCTGTGAAAGCGCTTCCAAGGAAGGGTGCTGGCTAGCAACAGCTTTCAGTGCTGGCACTTTTCCTCTCTGAGCAATTGCTCAACGTTTGCAATTTCTCACCTGAGCTCTCTTTAGAGTGCGCGAGAGGATGAGCAGAAGATGAGGTGGCTAGAGAAGCCCAGATCCCCAGTCTTCTTAGGCCTACAAAAGCGCTTCCAAGGAAGGGTGCTGGCTAGCAAGAGCTTTCAGTGCTGGCACTTTTCATCTCTGAGCAATTGCTCGACGTTTGCAATTTCTCCCCTGAGCTCCATTTAGAGTGCGCGAGAGGATGAGCAGAAGATGAGGTGGCTAGAGAAGCCCAGAGCCCCAGTGTTCTTAGGCCTACAAAAGCGCTTCCAAGGAAGGGTGCTGGCTAGCAACAGCTTTCAGTGCTGGCACTTTTCATCTCTGAGCAATTGCTCGACGTTTGCAATTTCTCAGCTCGTGTCTACGAGACGGAAAGAGAAGGACCGTGACGTTTGGTGGGTAGAGAAGCGCAAAGCCCCACTGTTACTGCGCTTGTGAAAGCGCTTCGAAGGAAGGGTGCTGGCTAGCAACAGCTTTCAGTGCTGGCACTTTTCATCTCTGAGCAATTGCTCGACGTTTGCAATTTCTCAGCTCGTGTCTACGAGACGGAGAGATAGTGACCGTGACGTTTGGTGGCTAGAGAAGTGCAAAGCCCCCGTGTTACTGCGCCTGTGAAAGCGCTTCCAAGGAAGGGGGCTGGCTAGCAAGAGCTTTCAGTGCTGGCACTTTTCATCTCTGAGCAATTGCTCGACGTTTGCAATTTCTCAGCTCGTGTCTACGAGACGGAAAGAGAAGGACCGTGACGTTTGGTGGGTAGAGAAGCGCAAAGCCCCAGTGTTGCTGCGCCTGTGAAAGCGCTTCCAAGGAAGGGTGCTGGCTAGCAAGAGCTTTCAGTGCTGGCACTTTTCATCTCTGAGCAATTGCTCAACGTTTGCAATTTCTCACCTGAGCTCTCTTTAGAGTGCGCGAGAGGATGAGCAGAAGATGAGGTGGCCAAAGAAGCCCAGAGCCCCAGTGTTCTTAGGCCTACAAAAGCGCTTCCAAGGAAAGGTGCTGGCTAGCAACAGCTTCCAGTGCTGGCACTTTTGATCTCTGAGCAATTGCTGGACGTTTGCAATTTCTCACCTGAGCTCTCTTTAGAGTGCGCGAGAGGATGAGCAGAAGATGAGGTGGCTAGAGAAGCCCAGAGCCCCAGTGTTCTAAGGGCTACAAAAGCGCTTCCAAGGAAGGGTGCTGGCTAGCAACAGCTTTCAGTGCTGGCACTTTTCATCTCTGAGCAATTGCTCGACGTTTGCAATTTCTCACCTGAGCTCTCTTTAGAGTGCGCGAGAGGATGAGCAGAAGATGAGGTGGCTAGAGAAGCCCAGAGCCCCAGTGTTCTTAGGCCTACAAAAGCGCTTCCAAGGAAGGGTGCTGGCTAGCAAGAGCTTTCAGTGCTGGCACTTTTCATCTCTGAGCAATTGCTCGATGTTTGCAATTTCTCACCTGAGCTCTCTTTAGAGTGCGCGAGAGGATGAGCAGAAGATGAGGTGGCTAGAGAAGCCCAGAGCCCCACTGTGCTTAGGCCTACAAAAGCGCTTCCAAGGAAGGGTGCTGGCTAGCAACAGCTTTCAGTGCTGGCACTTTTCATCTCTGAGCAATTGCTCGACGTTTGCAATTTCTCACCTGAGCTCCATTTGGAGTGCGCGAGAGGAAGAGCAGAAGATGAGGTGGCTAGAGAAGCCCAGAGCCCCAGTGTTCTTAGGCCTACAAAAGCGCTTCCAAGGAAGGGTGCTGGCTAGCAACAGCTTTCAGTGCTGGCACTTTTCATCTCGGAGCAATTGCTCGACGTTTGCAATTTCTCAGCTCGTGTCTACGAGACGGAGAGATAGTGACCGTGACGTTTGTTGGGTAGAGAAGCCCAGAGCCCCAGTGTTCTTAGGCCTACAAAAGCGCTTCCAAGGAAGGGTGCTGGCTAGCAACAGCTTTCAGTGCTGGCACTTTTCATCTCTGAGCAATTGCTCGACGTTTGCAATTTCTCACCTGAGCTCTCTTTAGAGTGCGCGAGAGGATGAGCAGAAGATGAGGTGGCTAGAGAAGCCCAGAGCCCCAGTGTTCTTAGGCCTACAAAAGCGCTTCCAAGGAAGGGTGCTGGCTAGCAACAGCTTTCAGTGCTGGCACTTTTCATCTCTGAGCAATTGCTCGACGTTTGCAATTTCTCACCTGAGCTCTCTTTAGAGTGCGCGAGAGGATGAGCAGAAGATGAGGTGGCTAGAGAAGCCCAGAGCCCCAGTGTTCTTAGGCCTACAAAAGCGCTTCCAAGGAAGGGTGCTGGCTAGCAACAGCTTTCAGTGCTGGCACTTTTCATCTCTGAGCAATTGCTCGACGTTTGCAATTTCTCAGCTCGTGTCTACGAGACGGAAAGAGAAGGACCGTGACGTTTGGTGGCTAGAGAAGCGCAAAGCCCCAGTGTTGCTGCGCCTGTAAAAGCGCTTCCAAGGAAGGGTGCTGGCTAGCAACAGCTTTCAGTGCTGGCACTTTTCATCTCTGAGCAATTGCTCGACGTTTGCAATTTCTCACCTGAGCTCTCTTTAGAGTGCGCGAGAGGATGAGCAGAAGATTAGGTGGCTAGAGAAGCCCAGAGCCCCAGTGTTCTTAGGCCTACAAAAGCGCTTCCAAGGAAGGGTGCTGGCTAGCAAGAGCTTTCAGTGTTGGCACTTTTCATCTCTGAGCAATTGCTCGACGTTTGCAATTTCTCACCTGAGCTCCATTTAGAGTGCGCGAGAGGATGAGCAGAAGATGAGGTGGCTAGAGAAGCCCAGAGCTCCAGTGTTCTTAGGCCTACAAAAGCGCTTCCAAGGAAGGGTGCTGGCTAGCAACAGCTTTCAGTGCTGGCACTTTTCATCTCTGAGCAATTGCTCGACGTTTGCAATTTCTCACCTGAGCTCTCTTTAGAGTGCGCGAGAGGATGAGCAGAAGATTAGGTGGCTAGAGAAGCCCAGAGCCCCAGTGTTCTTAGGCCTACAAAAGCGCTTCCAAGGAAGGGTGCTGGCTAGCAACAGCTTTCAGTGCTGGCACTTTTCATCTCTGAGCAATTGCTCGACGTTTGCAATTTCTCAGCTCGTGTCTAGGAGACGGAAAGAGAAGGACCGTGACGTTTGTTGGGTACAGAAGCGCAAAGCCCCAGTGTTACTGCGCTTGTGAAAGCGCTTCCAAGGAAGGGTGCTGGCTAGCAACAGCTTTCAGTGCTGGCACTTTTCATCTCTGAGCAATTGCTCGACGTTTGCAATTTCTCAGCTCGTGTCTACGAGACGGAGAGATAGTGACCGTGACGTTTGGAGGCTAGAGAAGCGCAAAGCCCCAGTGTTACTGCGCCTGTGAAAGCGCTTCCAAGGAAGGGTGCTGGCTAGCAACAGCTTTCAGTGCTGGCACTTTTCATCTCTGAGCAATTGCTCGACGTTTGCAATTTCTCACCTCAGCTCTCTTCAGAGTGCGCGAGAGGATGAGCAGAAGATGAGGTGGCTAAAGAAGCCTAGAGCCCCAGTGTTCTTAGGCCTACAAAAGCGCTTCCAAGGAAGGGTGCTGGCTAGCAAGAGCTTTCAGTGCTGGCACTTTTCATCTCTGAGCAATTGCTCGACGTTTGCAATTTCTCAGCTCGTGTCTACGAGACGGAAAGAGAAGGACCGTGACTTTTGGTGGCTAGAGAAGCGCAAAGCCCCAGTGTTACTGCGCCTGTGAAAACGCTTCCAAGGAAGGGTGCTGGCTAGCAACAGCTTTCAGTGCTGGCACTTTTCATCTCTGAGCAATTGCTCGACGTTTGCAATTTCTCACCTGAACTCTCTTTAGAGTGCGCGAGAGGATGAGCAGAAGATGAGGTGGCTAGAGAAGCCCAGAGCCCCAGTGTTCTTAGGCCTACAAAAGCGCTTCCAAGGAAGGGTGCTGGCTAGCAACAGCTTTCAGTGCTGGCACTTTTCATCTCTGAGCAATTGCTCGACGTTTGCAATTTCTCAGCTCGTGTCTACGAGACGGAGAGATAGTGACCGTGACGTTTGGTGGGTAGAGAAGCGCAAAGCCCCAGTGTTACTGCGCCTGTGAAAGCGCTTCCAAGGAAGGGTGCTGGCTAGCAACAGCTTTCAGTGCTGGCACTTTTCATCTCTGAGCAATTGCTCGACGTTTGCAATTTCTCACCTGAGCTCTCTTTAGAGTGCGCGAGAGGATGAGCAGAAGATGAGGTGGCTAGAGAAGCCCAGAGCCCCAGTGTTCTTAGGCCTACAAAAGCGCTTCCAAGGAAGGGTGCTGGCTAGCAACAGCTTTCAGTGCTGGCACTTTTCATCTCTGAGCAATTGCTCGACGTTTGCAATTTCTCACCTGAGCTCTCTTTAGAGTGCGCGAGAGGATGAGCAGAAGATGAGGTGGCTAGAGAAGCCCAGAGCCCCAGTGTTCTTAGGCCTACAAAAGCGCTTCCAAGGAAGGGTGCTGGCTAGCAAGAGCTTTCAGTGTTGGCACTTTTCATCTCTGAGCAATTGCTCGACGTTTGCAATTTCTCACCTGAGCTCTCTTTAGAGTGCGCGAGAGGATGAGCAGAAGATGAGGTGGCTAGAGAAGCCCAGAGCCCCAGTGTTCTTAGGCCTACAAAAGCGCTTCCAAGGAAGGGTGCTGGCTAGCAAGAGCTTTCAGTGCTGGCACTTTTCATCTCTGAGCAATTGCTCGACGTTTGCAATTTCTCAGCTCGTGTCTACGAGACGGAAAGAGAAGGACCGTGACGTTTGGTGGGTAGAGAAGCGCAAAGCCCCAGTGTTACTGCGCTTGTGAAAGCGCTTCCAAGGAAGGGTGCTGGCTAGCAACAGCTTTCAGTGCTGGCACTTTTCATCTCTGAGCAATTGCTCGACGTTTGCAATTTCTCACCTGAGCTCTCTTTAGAGTGCGCGAGAGGATGAGCAGAAGATGAGGTGGCTAGAGAAGCCCAGAGCCCCAGTGTTCTTAGGCCTACAAAAGCGCTTCCAAGGAAGGGTGCTGGCTAGCAAGAGCTTTCAGTGCTGGCACTTTTCATCTCTGAGCAATTGCTCGACGTTTGCAATTTCTCACCTGAGCTCTCTTTAGAGTGCGCGAGAGGATGAGCAGAAGATTAGGTGGCTAGAGAAGCCCAGAGCCCCAGTGTTCTTAGGCCTACAAAAGCGCTTCCAAGGAAGGGTGCTGGCTAGCAACAGCTTTCAGTGCTGGCACTTTTCAGCTCTGAGCAATTGCTGGACGTTTGCAATTTCTCACCTGAGCTCTCTTTAGAGTGCGCGAGAGGATGAGCAGAAGATTAGGTGGCTAGAGAAGCCCAGAGCCCCAGTGTTCTTAGGCCTACAAAAGCGCTTCCAAGGAAGGGTGCTGGCTAGCAACAGCTTTCAGTGCTGGCACTTTTCATCTCTGAGCAATTGCTCGACGTTTGCAATTTCTCACCTGAGCTCTCTTTAGAGTGCGCGAGAGGATGAGCAGAAGATGAGGTGGCTAGAGAAGCCCAGAGCCCCAGTGTTCTTAGGCCTACAAAAGCGCTTCCAAGGAAGGGTGCTGGCTAGCAACAGCTTTCAGTGCTGGCACTTTTCATCTCTGAGCAATTGCTCGACGTTTGCAATTTCTCACCTGAGCTCTCTTTAGAGTGCGCGAGAGGATGAGCAGAAGATGAGGTGGCTAGAGAAGCCCAGAGCCCCAGTCTTCTTAGGCCTACAAAAGCGCTTCCAAGGAAGGGTGCTGGCTAGCAAGAGCTTTCAGTGCTGGCACTTTTCATCTCTGAGCAATTGCTCGACGTTTGCAATTTCTCACCTGAGCTCTCTTTAGAGTGCGCGAGAGGATGAGCAGAAGATTAGGTGGCTAGAGAAGCCCAGAGCCCCAGTCTTCTTAGGCCTACAAAAGCGCTTCCAAGGAAGGGTGCTGGCTAGCAACAGCTTTCAGTGCTGGCACTTTTCCTCTCTGAGCAATTGATCGACGTTTGCAATTTCTCAGCTCGTGTCTACGAGACGGAGAGATAGTGACCGTGACGTTTGGTGGCTAGAGAAGCGCAAAGCCCCAGTGTTACTGCGCCTGTGAAAGCGCTTCCAAGGAAGGGTGCTGGCTAGCAACAGCTTTCAGTGCTGGCACTTTTCATCTCTGAGCAATTGCTCGACGTTTGCAATTTCTCACCTGAGCTCTCTTTAGAGTGCGCGAGAGGATGAGCAGAAGATTAGGTGGCTAAAGAAGCCCAGAGCCCCAGTGTTCTTAGGCCTACAAAAGCGCTTCCAAGGAAGGGTGCTGGCTAGCAACAGCTTTCAGTGCTGGCACTTTTCATCTCTGAGCAATTGCTCGACGTTTGCAATTTCTCAGCTCGTGTCTACGAGACGGAAAGAGAAGGACCGTGACGTTTGGTGGGTAGAGAAGCGCAAAGCCCCAGTGTTACTGCGCTTGTGAAAGCGCTTCCAAGGAAGGGTGCTGGCTAGCAACAGCTTTCAGTGCTGGCACTTTTCATCTCTGAGCAATTGCTCGACGTTTGCAATTTCTCAGCTCGTGTCTACGAGACGGAGAGATAGTGACCGTGACGTTTGGTGGCTAGAGAAGTGCAAAGCCCCAGTGTTACTGCGCCTGTGAAAGCGCTTCCAAGGAAGGGTGCTGGCTAGCAACAGCTTTCAGTGCTGGCACTTTTCATCTCTGAGCAATTGCTCGACGTTTGCAATTTCTCACCTGAGCTCTCTTCAGAGTGCGCGAGAGGATGAGCAGAAGATGAGGTGGCTAAAGAAGCCCAGAGCCCCAGGGTTCTTAGGCCTACAAAAGCGCTTCCAAGGAAGGGGGCTGGCTAGCAAGAGCTTTCAGTGCTGGCACTTTTCATCTCTGAGCAATTGCTCGACGTTTGCAATTTCTCAGCTCGTGTCTACGAGACGGAAAGAGAAGGACCGTGACGTTTGGTGGGTAGAGAAGCGCAAAGCCCCAGTGTTGCTGCGCCTGTGAAAGCGCTTCCAAGGAAGGGTGCTGGCTAGCAACAGCTTTCAGTGCTGGCACTTTTCATCTCTGAGCAATTGCTCGACGTTTGCAATTTCTCACCTGAGCTCTCTTTAGAGTGCGCGAGAGGATGAGCAGAAGATGAGGTGGCCAAAGAAGCCCAGAGCCCCAGTGTTCTTAGGCCTACAAAAGCGCTTCCAAGGAAAGGTGCTGGCTAGCAACAGCTTCCAGTGCTGGCACTTTTCATCTCTGAGCAATTGCTCGACGTTTGCAATTTCTCACCTGAGCTCTCTTTAGAGTGCGCGAGAGGATGAGCAGAAGATGAGGTGGCTAGAGAAGCCCAGAGCCCCAGTCTTCTTAGGCCTACAAAAGCGCTTCCAAGGAAGGGTGCTGGCTAGCAACAGCTTTCAGTGCTGGCACTTTTCATCTCTGAGGAATTGCTCGACGTTTGCAATTTTTCCCCTGAGCTCCATTTAGAGTGCGCGAGAGGATGAGCAGAAGATGAGGTGGCTAGAGAAGCCCAGAGCCCCAGTGTTCTTAGGCCTACAAAAGCGCTTCCAAGGAAGGGTGCTGGCTAGCAACAGCTTTCAGTGCTGGCACTTTTCGTCTCTGAGCAATTGCTCGACGTTTGCAATTTCTCACCTGAGCTCCATTTAGAGTGCGCGAGAGGATGAGCAGAAGATTAGGTGGCTAGAGAAGCCCAGAGCCCCAGTCTTCTTAGGCCTACAAAAGCGCTTCCAAGGAAGGGGGCTGGCTAGCAACAGCTTTCAGTGCTGGCACTTTTCATCTCTGAGCAATTGCTCGACGTTTGCAATTTCTCACCTGAGCTCTCTTTAGAGTGCGCGAGAGGATGAGCAGAAGATTAGGTGGCTAGAGAAGCCCAGAGCCCCAGTGTGCTTAGGCCTACAAAAGCGCTTCCAAGGAAGGGTGCTGGCTAGCAAGAGCTTTCAGTGCTGGCACTTTTCATCTCTGAGCAATTGCTCGACGTTTGCAATTTCTCACCTGAGCTCCATTTAGAGTGCGCGAGAGGAAGAGCAGAAGATGAGGTGGCTAGAGAAGCCCAGAGCCCCAGTGTTCTTAGGCCTACAAAAGCGCTTCCAAGGAAGGGTGCTGGCTAGCAACAGCTTTCAGTGCTGGCACTTTTCATCTCTGAGCAATTGCTCGACGTTTGCAATTTCTCAGCTCGTGTCTACGAGACGGAGAGATAGTGACCGTGACGTTTGGTGGCTAGAGAAGCCCAGAGCCTCAGTGTGCTTAGGCCTATAAAAGCGCTTCCAAGGAAGGGTGCTGGCTAGCAAGAGCTTTCAGTGCTGGCACTTTTCATCTCTGAGCAATTGCTCGACGTTTGCAATTTCTCACCTGAGCTCTCTTTAGAGTGCGCGAGAGGATGAGCAGAAGATGAGGTGGCTAGAGAAGCCCAGAGCCCCAGTCTTCTTAGGCCTACAAAAGCGCTTCCAAGGAAGGGTGCTGGCTAGCAACAGCTTTCAGTGCTGGCACTTTTCATCTCTGAGCAATTGCTCGACGTTTGCAATTTCTCACCTGAGCTCTCTTTAGAGTGCGCGAGAGGATGAGCAGAAGATTAGGTGGCTAGAGAAGCCCAGAGCCCCAGTCTTCTTAGGCCTACAAAAGCGCTTCCAAGGAAGGGTGCTGGCTAGCAACAGCTTTCAGTGCTGGCACTTTTCATCTCTGAGCAATTGCTCGACGTTTGCAATTTCTCAGCTCGTGTCTACGAGACGGAAAGAGAAGGACCGTGACGTTTGGTGGCTAGAGAAGCGCAAAGCCCCAGTGTTGCTGCGCCTGTGAAAGCGCTTCCAAGGAAGGGTGCTGGCTAGCAACAGCTTTCAGTGCTGGCACTTTTCATCTCTGAGCAATTGCTCGACGTTTGCAATTTCTCCCCTGAGCTCCATTTAGAGTGCGCGAGAGGATGAGCAGAAGATGAGGTGGCTAGAGAAGCCCAGAGCTCCAGTGTTCTTAGGCCTACAAAAGCGCTTCCAAGGAAGGGTGCTGGCTAGCAACAGCTTTCAGTGCTGGCACTTTTCATCTCTGAGCAATTGCTCGACGTTTGCAATTTCTCCCCTGAGCTCTCTTTAGAGTGCGCGAGAGGATGAGCAGAAAATGAGGTGGCTAAAGAAGCCCAGAGCCCCAGTGTTCTTAGGCCTACAAAAGCGCTTCCAAGGAAGGGTGCTGGCTAGCAACAGCTTTCAGTGCTGGCACTTTTCATCTCTGAGCAATTGCTCGACGTTTGCAATTTCTCAGCTCGTGTCTACGAGACGGAAAGAGAAGGACCGTGACGTTTGGTGGCTAGAGAAGCGCAAAGCCCCAGTGTTACTGCGCCTGTGAAAACGCTTCCAAGGAAGGGTGCTGGCTAGCAACAGCTTTCAGTGCTGGCACTTTTCATCTCTGAGCAATTGCTCGACGTTTGCAATTTCTCACCTGAGCTCTCTTTAGAGTGCGCGAGAGGATGAGCAGAAGATGAGGTGGCTAGAGAAGCCCAGAGCCCCAGTGTTCTTAGGCCTACAAAAGCGCTTCCAAGGAAGGGTGCTGGCTAGCAACAGCTTTCAGTGCTGGCACTTTTCATCTCTGAGCAATTGCTCGACGTTTGCAATTTCTCAGCTCGTGTCTACGAGACGGAGAGATAGTGACCGTGACGTTTGGTGGGTAGAGAAGCGCAAAGCCCCAGTGTTACTGCGCCTGTGAAAGCGCTTGCAAGGAAGGGTGCTGGCTAGCAACAGCTTTCAGTGCTGGCACTTTTCATCTCTGAGCAATTGCTCGACGTTTGCAATTTCTCACCTGAGCTCTCTTCAGAGTGCGCGAGAGGATGAGCAGAAGATGAGGTGGCTAAAGAAGCCCAGAGCCCCAGTGTTCTTAGGCCTACAAAAGCGCTTCCAAGGAAGGGTGCTGGCTAGCAACAGCTTTCAGTGCTGGCACTTTTCATCTCTGAGCAATTGCTCGACGTTTGCAATTTCTCACCTGAGCTCTCTTTAGAGTGCGCGAGAGGATGAGCAGAAGATGAGGTGGCTAGAGAAGCCCAGAGCCCCAGTCTTCTTAGGCCTACAAAAGCGCTTCCAAGGAAGGGTGCTGGCTAGCAACAGCTTTCAGTGCTGGCACTTTTCATCTCTGAGCAATTGCTCGACGTTTGCAATTTCTCCCCTGAGCTCTCTTTAGAGTGCGCGAGAGGATGAGCAGAAGATGAGGTGGCTAGAGAAGCCCAGAGCCCCAGTGTTCTTAGGCCTACAAAAGCGCTTCCAAGGAAGGGTGCTGGCTAGCAACAGCTTTCAGTGCTGGCACTTTTCATCTCTGAGCAATTGCTCGACGTTTGCAATTTCTCAGCTCGTGTCTACGAGACGGAAAGAGAAGGACCGTGACGTTTGGTGGGTAGAGAAGCGCAAAGCCCCAGTGTTACTGCGCTTGTGAAAGCGCTTCCAAGGAAGGGTGCTGGCTAGCAACAGCTTTCAGTGCTGGCACTTTTCATCTCTGAGCAATTGCTCGACGTTTGCAATTTCTCACCTGAGCTCTCTTTAGAGTGCGCGAGAGGATGAGCAGAAGATGAGGTGGCTAGAGAAGCCCAGAGCCCCAGTCTTCTTAGGCCTACAAAAGCGCTTCCAAGGAAGGGTGCTGGCTAGCAAGAGCTTTCAGTGCTGGCACTTTTCATCTCTGAGCAATTGCTCGACGTTTGCAATTTCTCACCTGAGCTCTCTTCAGAGTGCGCGAGAGGATGAGCAGAAGATGAGGTGGCTAGAGAAGCCCAGAGCCCCAGTCTTCTTAGGCCTACAAAAGCGCTTCCAAGGAAGGGTGCTGGCTAGCAACAGCTTTCAGTGCTGGCACTTTTCATCTCTGAGCAATTGCTCGACGTTTGCAATTTCTCACCTGAGCTCTCTTTAGAGTGCGCGAGAGGATGAGCAGAAGATGAGGTGGCTAGAGAAGCCCAGAGCCCCAGTGTTCTTAGGCCTACAAAAGCGCTTCCAAGGAAGGGTGCTGGCTAGCAACAGCTTTCAGTGCTGGCACTTTTCATCTCTGAGCGATTGCTCGACGTTTGCAATTTCTCACCTGAGCTCTCTTTAGAGTGCGCGAGAGGATGAGCAGAAGATGAGGTGGCTAGAGAAGCCCAGAGCCCCAGTGTTCTTAGGCCTACAAAAGCGCTTCCAAGGAAGGGTGCTGGCTAGCAACAGCTTTCAGTGCTGGCACTTTTCATCTCTGAGCAATTGCTCGACGTTTGCAATTTCTCACCTGAGCTCTCTTTAGAGTGCGCGAGAGGATGAGCAGAAGATGAGGTGGCTAGAGAAGCCCAGAGCCCCAGTCTTCTTAGGCCTACAAAAGCGCTTCCAAGGAAGGGTGCTGGCTAGCAACAGCTTTCAGTGCTGGCACTTTTCATCTCTGAGCAATTGCTCGACGTTTGCAATTTCTCCCCTGAGCTCTCTTTAGAGTGCGCGAGAGGATGAGCAGAAGATGAGGTGGCTAGAGAAGCCCAGAGCCCCAGTCTTCTTAGGCCTACAAAAGCGCTTCCAAGGAAGGGTGCTGGCTAGCAACAGCTTTCAGTGCTGGCACTTTTCATCTCTGAGCAATTGCTCGACGTTTGCAATTTCTCAGCTCGTGTCTACGAGACGGAAAGAGAAGGACCGTGACGTTTGGTGGCTAGAGAAGCGCAAAGCCCCAGTGTTGCTGCGCCTGTGAAAGCGCTTCCAAGGAAGGGTGCTGGCTAGCAAGAGCTTTCAGTGCTGGCACTTTTCCTCTCTGAGCAATTGCTCAACGTTTGCAATTTCTCACCTGAGCTCTCTTTAGAGTGCGCGAGAGGATGAGCAGAAGATGAGGTGGCTAGAGAAGCCCAGAGCCCCAGTGTTCTTAGGGCTACAAAAGCGCTTCCAAGGAAGGGTGCTGGCTAGCAAGAGCTTTCAGTGCTGGCACTTTTCATCTCTGAGCAATTGCTCGACGTTTGCAATTTTTCCCCTGAGCTCCATTTAGAGTGCGCGAGAGGATGAGCAGAAGATGAGGTGGCTAGAGAAGCCCAGAGCCCCAGTGTTCTTAGGCCTACAAAAGCGCTTCCAAGGAAGGGTGCTGGCTAGCAAGAGCTTTCAGTGCTGGCACTTTTCATCTCGGAGCAATTGCTGGACGTTTGCAATTTCTCAGCTCGTGTCTACGAGACGGAAAGAGAATGACCATGACGTTTGGTGGCTAGAGAAGCGCAAAGCCCCAGTGTTGCTGCGCCTGTGAAAGCGCTTCCAAGGAAGGGTGCTGGCTAGCAACAGCTTTCAGTGCTGGCACTTTTCATCTCTGAGCAATTGCTCGACGTTTGCAATTTCTCCCCTGAGCTCTCTTTAGAGTGCGCGAGAGGATGAGCAGAAGATGAGGTGGCTAGAGAAGCCCAGAGCCCCAGTGTTCTTAGGCCTACAAAAGCGCTTCCAAGGAAGGGTGCTGGCTAGCAACAGCTTTCAGTGCTGGCACTTTTCATCTCTGAGCAATTGCTCGACGTTTGCAATTTCTCAGCTCGTGTCTAGGAGACGGAAAGAGAAGGACCGTGACGTTTGGTGGGTAGAGAAGCGCAAAGCCCCAGTGTTACTGCGCTTGTGAAAGCGCTTCCAAGGAAGGGTGCTGGCTAGCAAGAGCTTTCAGTGCTGGCACTTTTCATCTCTGAGCAATTGCTCGACGTTTGCAATTTCTCAGCTCGTGTCTACGAGACGGAGAGATAGTGACCGTGACGTTTGGTGGCTAGAGAAGCGCAAAGCCCCAGTGTTACTTCGCCTGTGAAAGCGCTTCCAAGGAAGGGTGCTGGCTAGCAACAGCTTTCAGTGCTGGCACTTTTCATCTCTGAGCAATTGATCGACGTTTGCAATTTCTCACCTGAGCTCTCTTCAGAGTGCGCGAGAGGATGAGCAGAAGATGAGGTGGCTAGAGAAGCCCAGAGCCCCAGTGTTCTTAGGCCTACAAAAGCGCTTCCAAGGAAGGGTGCTGGCTAGCAACAGCTTTCAGTGCTGGCACTTTTCATCTCTGAGCAATTGCTCGACGTTTGCAACTTCTCAGCTCGTGTCTACGAGACGGAAAGAGAAGGACCGTGACGTTTGGTGGGTAGAGAAGCGCAAAGCCCCAGTGTTACTGCGCTTGTGAAAGCGCTTCCAAGGAAGGGTGCTGGCTAGCAACAGCTTTCAGTGCTGGCACTTTTCATCTCTGAGCAATTGCTCGACGTTTGCAATTTCTCAGCTCGTGTCTACGAGACGGAGAGATAGTGACCGTGACGTTTGGTGGGTAGAGAAGCGCAAAGCCCCAGTGTTACTGCGCCTGTGAAAGCGCTTCCAAGGAAGGGTGCTGGCTAGCAACAGCTTTCAGTGCTGGCACTTTTCATCTCTGAGCAATTGCTGGACGTTTGCAATTTCTCACCTGAGCTCTCTTTAGAGTGCGCGAGAGGATGAGCAGAAGATGAGGTGGCTAGAGAAGCCCAGAGCCCCAGTGTTCTTACGCCTACAAAAGCGCTTCCAAGGAAGGGGGCTGGCTAGCAAGAGCTTTCAGTGCTGGCACTTTTCATCTCTGAGCAATTGCTCGACGTTTGCAATTTCTCAGCTCGTGTCTACGAGATGGAGAGATAGTGACCGTGACGTTTGGTGGGTAGAGAAGCGCAAAGCCCCAGTGTTGCTGCGCCTGTGAAAGCGCTTCCAAGGAAGGGTGCTGGCTAGCAACAGCTTTCAGTGCTGGCACTTTTCATCTCTGAGCAATTGCTCGACGTTTGCAATTTCTCCCCTGAGCTCTCTTTAGAGTGCGCGAGAGGATGAGCAGAAGATGAGGTGGCTAAAGAAGCCCAGAGCCCCAGTGTTCTTAGGCCTACAAAAGCGCTTCCAAGGAAGGGGGCTGGCTAGCAAGAGCTTTCAGTGCTGGCACTTTTCATCTCTGAGCAATTGCTCGACGTTTGCAATTTCTCAGCTCGTGTCTACGAGACGGAAAGAGAAGGACCGTGACGTTTGGTGGGTAGAGAAGCGCAAAGCCCCAGTGTTGCTGCGCCTGTGAAAGCGCTTCCAAGGAAGGGTGCTGGCTAGCAACAGCTTTCAGTGCTGGCACTTTTCATCTCTGAGCAATTGCTCGACGTTTGCAATTTCTCACCTGAGCTCTCTTTAGAGTGCGCGAGAGGATGAGCAGAAGATGAGGTGGCTAGAGAAGCCCAGAGCCCCCGTGTTCTTAGGCCTACAAAAGCGCTTCCAAGGAAGGGTGCTGGCTAGCAACAGCTTTCAGTGCTGGCACTTTTCATCTCTGAGCAATTGCTCGACGTTTGCAATTTCTCCCCTGAGCTCTCTTTAGAGTGCGCGAGAGGATGAGCAGAAGATGAGGTGGCTAGAGAAGCCCAGAGCCCCAGTCTTCTTAGGCCTACAAAAGCGCTTCCAAGGAAGGGTGCTGGCTAGCAACAGCTTTCAGTGCTGGCACTTTTCATCTCTGAGCAATTGCTCGACGTTTGCAATTTCTCACCTGAGCTCTCTTTAGAGTGCGCGAGAGGATGAGCAGAAGATTAGGTGGCTAGAGAAGCCCAGAGCCCCAGTCTTCTTAGGCCTACAAAAGCGCTTCCAAGGAAGGGTGCTGGCTAGCAACAGCTTCCAGTGCTGGCACTTTTCATCTCGGAGCAATTGATCGACGTTTGCAATTTCTCAGCTCGTGTCTACGAGACGGAAAGAGAAGGACCGTGACGTTTGGTGGCTAGAGAAGCGCAAAGCCCCAGTGTTCTAAGGGCTACAAAAGGGCTTCCAAGGAAGGGTGCTGGCTAGCAACAGCTTTCAGTGCTGGCACTTTTCATCTCTGAGCAATTGCTCGACGTTTGCAATTTCTCACCTGAGCTCTCTTTAGAGTGCGCGAGAGGATGAGCAGAAGATGAGGTGGCTAGAGAAGCCCAGAGCCCCAGTGTTCTTAGGCCTACAAAAGCGCTTCCAAGGAAGGGTGCTGGCTAGCAAGAGCTTTCAGTGCTGGCACTTTTCATCTCTGAGCAATTGCTCGACGTTTGCAATTTCTCACCTGAGCTCTCTTTAGAGTGCGCGAGAGGATGAGCAGAAGATTAGGTGGCTAGAGAAGCCCAGAGCCCCAGTGTTCTTAGGCCTACAAAAGCGCTTCCAAGGAAGGGTGCTGGCTAGCAACAGCTTTCAGTGCTGGCACTTTTCATCTCTGAGCAATTGCTCGACGTTTGCAATTTCTCCCCTGAGCTCTCTTTAGAGTGCGCGAGAGGATGAGCAGAAGATGAGGTGGCTAGAGAAGCCCAGAGCCCCAGTGTTCTTAGGCCTACAAAAGCGCTTCCAAGGAAGGGTGCTGGCTAGCAACAGCTTTCAGTGCTGGCACTTTTCATCTCTGAGCAATTGCTCGACGTTTGCAATTTCTCAGCTCGTGTCTACGAGACGGAAAGAGAAGGACCGTGACGTTTGGTGGCTAGAGAAGCGCAAAGCCCCAGTGTTGCTGCGCCTGTGAAAGCGCTTCCAAGGAAGGGTGCTGGCTAGCAAGAGCTTTCAGTGCTGGCACTTTTCATCTCTGAGCAATTGCTCAACGTTTGCAATTTCTCACCTGAGCTCTCTTTAGAGTGCGCGAGAGGATGAGCAGAAGATGAGGTGGCTAGAGAAGCCCAGAGCCCCAGTGTTCTTAGGGCTACAAAAGCGCTTCCAAGGAAGGGTGCTGGCTAGCAAGAGCTTTCAGTGCTGGCACTTTTCATCTCTGAGCAATTGCTCGACGTTTGCAATTTTTCCCCTGAGCTCCATTTAGAGTGCGCGAGAGGATGAGCAGAAGATGAGGTGGCTAGAGAAGCCCAGAGCCCCAGTGTTCTTAGGCCTACAAAAGCGCTTCCAAGGAAGGGGGCTGGCTAGCAACAGCTTTCAGTGCTGGCACTTTTCATCTCTGAGCAATTGCTCGACGTTTGCAATTTCTCAGCTCGTGTCTACGAGACGGAGCGATAGTGACCGTGACGTTTGGTGGCTACAGAAGCGCAAAGCCCCAGTGTTACTGCGCCTGTGAAAGCGCTTCCAAGGAAGGGTGCTGGCTAGCAACAGCTTTCAGTGCTGGCACTTTTCATCTCTGAGCAATTGCTCGACGTTTGCAATTTCTCACCTGAGCTCTCTTCAGAGTGCGCGAGAGGATGAGCAGAAGATGAGGTGGCTAGAGAAGCCCAGAGCCCCAGTGTTCTTAGGCCTACAAAAGCGCTTCCAAGGAAGGGTGCTGGCTAGCAACAGCTTTCAGTGCTGGCACTTTTCATCTCTGAGCAATTGCTCGACGTTTGCAATTTCTCAGCTCGTGTCTAGGAGACGGAAAGAGAAGGACCGTGACGTTTGGTGGCTAGAGAAGCGCAAAGCCCCAGTGTTACTGCGCTTGTGAAAGCGCTTCCAAGGAAGGGTGCTGGCTAGCAAGAGCTTTCAGTGCTGGCACTTTTCATCTCTGAGCAATTGCTCGACGTTTGCAATTTCTCAGCTCGTGTCTACGAGACGGAGAGATAGTGACCGTGACGTTTGGTGGCTAGAGAAGCGCAAAGCCCCAGTGTTACTTCGCCTGTGAAAGCGCTTCCAAGGAAGGGTGCTGGCTAGCAACAGCTTTCAGTGCTGGCACTTTTCATCTCTGAGCAATTGATCGACGTTTGCAATTTCTCACCTGAGCTCTCTTCAGAGTGCGCGAGAGGATGAGCAGAAGATGAGGTGGCTAGAGAAGCCCAGAGCCCCAGTGTTCTTAGGCCTACAAAAGCGCTTCCAAGGAAGGGTGCTGGCTAGCAACAGCTTTCAGTGCTGGCACTTTTCATCTCTGAGCAATTGCTCGACGTTTGCAATTTCTCAGCTCGTGTCTACGAGACGGAAAGAGAAGGACCGTGACGTTTGGTGGGTAGAGAAGCGCAAAGCCCCAGTGTTACTGCGCTTGTGAAAGCGCTTCCAAGGAAGGGTGCTGGCTAGCAACAGCTTTCAGTGCTGGCACTTTTCATCTCTGAGCAATTGCTCGATGTTTGCAATTTCTCAGCTCGTGTCTACGAGACGGAGAGATAGTGACCGTGACGTTTGGTGGCTAGAGAAGCGCAAAGCCCCAGTGTTACTGCGCCTGTGAAAGCGCTTCCAAGGAAGGGTGCTGGCTAGCAACAGCTTTCAGTGCTGGCACTTTTCATCTCTGAGCAATTGCTCAACGTTTGCAATTTCTCACCTGAGCTCTCTTTAGAGTGCGCGAGAGGATGAGCAGAAGATTAGGTGGCTAGAGAAGCCCAGAGCCCCAGTGTTCTTAGGCCTACAAAAGCGCTTCCAAGGAAGGGTGCTGGCTAGCAAGAGCTTTCAGTGCTGGCACTTTTCATCTCTGAGCAATTGCTCGACGTTTGCAATTTCTCAGCTCGTGTCTACGAGACGGAGAGATAATGACCGTGACGTTTGGTGGGTAGAGAAGCGCAAAGCCCCAGTGTTACTGCGCTTGTGAAAGCGCTTCCAAGGAAGGGTGCTGGCTAGCAACAGCTTTCAGTGCTGGCACTTTTCCTCTCTGAGCAATTGATCGACGTTTGCAATTTCTCAGCTCGTGTCTACGAGATGGAGAGATAGTGACCGTGACGTTTGGTGGGTAGAGAAGCGCAAAGCCCCAGTGTTACTGCGCCTGTGAAAGCGCTTCCAAGGAAGGGTGCTGGCTAGCAACAGCTTTCAGTGCTGGCACTTTTCATCTCTGAGCAATTGCTCGACGTTTGCAATTTCTCCCCTGAGCTCTCTTCAGAGTGCGCGAGAGGATGAGCAGAAGATGAGGTGGCTAAAGAAGCCCAGAGCCCCAGTGTTCTTAGGCCTACAAAAGCGCTTCCAAGGAAGGGTGCTGGCTAGCAAGAGCTTTCAGTGCTGGCACTTTTCATCTCTGAGCAATTGCTCGACGTTTGCAATTTCTCAGCTCGTGTCTACGAGACGGAAAGAGAAGGACCGTGACGTTTGGTGGGTAGAGAAGCGCAAAGCCCCAGTGTTGCTGCGCCTGTGAAAGCGCTTCCAAGGAAGGGTGCTGGCTAGCAACAGCTTTCAGTGCTGGCACTTTTCATCTCTGAGCAATTGCTCGACGTTTGCAATTTCTCACCTGAGCTCTCTTTAGAGTGCGCGAGAGGATGAGCAGAAGATGAGGTGGCCAAAGAAGCCCAGAGCCCCGGTGTTCTTAGGCCTACAAAAGCGCTTCCAAGGAAAGGTGCTGGCTAGCAACAGCTTCCAGTGCTGGCACTTTTCATCTCTGAGCAATTGCTGGACGTTTGCAATTTCTCACCTGAGCTCTCTTTAGAGTGCGCGAGAGGATGAGCAGAAGATGAGGTGGCTATAGAAGCCCATAGCCCCAGTCTTCGTAGGCCTACAAAAGCGCTTCCAAGGAAGGGTGCTGGCTAGCAACAGCTTTCAGTGCTGGCACTTTTCATCTCTGAGCAATTGCTGGACGTTTGCAATTTCTCACCTGAGCTCTCTTTAGAGTGCGCGAGAGGATGAGCAGAAGATGAGGTGGCTAGAGAAGCCCAGAGCCCCAGTCTTCTTAGGCCTACAAAAGCGCTTCCAAGGAAGGGTGCTGGCTAGCAACAGCTTTCAGTGCTGGCACTTTTCATCTCTGAGCAATTGCTCGACGTTTGCAATTTCTCCCCTGAGCTCTCTTTAGAGTGCGCGAGAGGATGAGCAGAAGATTAGGTGGCTAGAGAAGCCCAGAGCCCCAGTGTTCTTAGGCCTACAAAAGCGCTTCCAAGGAAGGGTGCTGGCTAGCAACAGCTTTCAGTGCTGGCACTTTTCATCTCTGAGCAATTGCTCGACGTTTGCAGTTTCTCACCTGAGCTCTCTTTAGAGTGCGCGAGAGGATGAGCAGAAGATTAGGTGGCTAGAGAAGCCCAGAGCCCCAGTGTTCTTAGGCCTACAAAAGCGCCTCCAAGGAAGGGGGCTGGCTAGCAAGAGCTTTCAGTGCTGGCACTTTTCATCTCTGAGCAATTGCTCGACGTTTGCAATTTCTCAGCTCGTGTCTACGAGACGGAAAGACAAGGACCGTTACGTTTGGTGGCTAGAGAAGCGCAAAGCCCCAGTGTTCTAAGGGCTACAAAAGCGCTTCCAAGGAAGGGTGCTGGCTAGCAACAGCTTTCAGTGCTGGCACTTTTCATCTCTGAGCAATTGCTCGACGTTTGCAATTTCTCACCTGAGCTCTCTTTAGAGTGCGCGAGAGGATGAGCAGAAGATGAGGTGGCTAGAGAAGCCCAGAGCCCCAGTGTTCTTAGGCCTACAAAAGCGCTTCCAAGGAAGGGTGCTGGCTAGCAACAGCTTTCAGTGCTGGCACTTTTCCTCTCTGAGCAATTGCTCGACGTTTGCAATTTCTCACCTGAGCTCTCTTTAGAGTGCGCGAGAGGATGAGCAGAAGATGAGGTGGCTAGAGAAGCCCAGAGCCCCAGTGTTCTTAGGCCTACAAAAGCGCTTCCAAGGAAGGGGGCTGGCTAGCAAGAGCTTTCAGTGCTGGCACTTTTCATCTCTGAGCAATTGCTCGACGTTTGCAATTTCTCAGCTCGTGTCTACGAGACGGAAAGAGAAGGACCGTGACGTTTGGTGGGTAGAGAAGCGCAAAGCCCCAGTGTTACTGCGCTTGTGAAAGCGCTTCCAAGGAAGGGTGCTGGCTAGCAAGAGCTTTCAGTGCTGGCACTTTTCATCTCTGAGCAATTGCTCGACGTTTGCAATTTCTCAGCTCGTGTCTACGAGACGGAGAGATAGTGACCGTGATGTTTGGTGGCTAGAGAAGCGCAAAGCCCCAGTGTTACTGCGCCTGTGAAAGCGCTTCCAAGGAAGGGTGCTGGCTAGCAACAGCTTTCAGTGCTGGCACTTTTCATCTCTGAGCAATTGCTCGACGTTTGCAATTTCTCCCCTGAGCTCTCTTCAGAGTGCGCGAGAGGATGAGCAGAAGATGAGGTGCCTAAAGAAGCCCAGAGCCCCAGTGTTCTTAGGCCTACAAAAGCGCTTCCAAGGAAGGGTGCTGGCTAGCAACAGCTTTCAGTGCTGGCACTTTTCATCTCTGAGCAATTGCTCGACGTTTGCAATTTCTCAGCTCGTGTCTACGAGACGGAAAGAGAAGGACCGTGACGTTTGGTGGCTAGAGAAGCGCAAAGCCCCAGTGTTGCTGCGCCTGTGAAAGCGCTTCCAAGGAAGGGTGCTGGCTAGCAACAGCTTTCAGTGCTGGCACTTTTCATCTCTGAGCAATTGCTGGACGTTTGCAATTTCTCACCTGAGCTCTCTTTAGAGTGCGCGAGAGGATGAGCAGAAGATGAGGTGGCTAGAGAAGCCCAGAGCCCCAGTGTTCTTAGGCCTACAAAAGCGCTTCCAAGGAAATGTCCTGGCTAGCAACAGCTTTCAGTGCTGGCACTTTTCATCTCTGAGCAATTGCTCGACGTTTGCAATTTCTCACCTGAGCTCTCTTCAGAGTGCGCGAGAGGATGAGCAGAAGATGAGGTGGCTAGAGAAGCCCAGAGCCCCAGTGTGCTTAGGCCTACAAAAGCGCTTCCAAGGAAGGGGGCTGGCTAGCAACAGCTTTCAGTGCTGGCACTTTTCATCTCTGAGCAATTGCTCGACGTTTGCAATTTCTCAGCTCGTGTCTACGAGACGGAAAGAGAAGGACCGTGACGTTTGGTGGCTAGAGAAGCGCAAAGCCCCACTGTTACTGCGCCTGTGAAAGCGCTTCCAAGGAAGGGTGCTGGCTAGCAACAGCTTTCAGTGCTGGCACTTTTCTTCTCTGAGCAATTGCTCGACGTTTGCAATTTCTCACCTGAGCTCTCTTTAGAGTGCGCGAGAGGATGAGCAGAAGATTAGGTGGCTAGAGAAGCCCAGAGCCCCAGTGTTCTTAGGCCTACAAAAGCGCTTCTAAGGAAGGGTGCTGGCTAGCAACAGCTTTCAGTGCTGGCACTTTTCATCTCTGAGCAATTGCTCGACATTTGCACTTTCTCACCTGAGCTCTCTTTAGAGTGCGCGAGAGGATGAGCAGAAGATGAGGTGGCTAGAGAAGCCCAGAGCCCCAGTGTTCTGAGGCCTACAAAAGCGCTTCCAAGGAAGGGTGCTGGCTAGCAAGAGCTTTCAGTGCTGGCACTTTTCATCTCGGAGCAATTGCTGGACGTTTGCAATTTCTCAGCTCGTGTCTACGAGACGGAAAGAGAATGACCATGACGTTTGGTGGCTAGAGAAGCGCAAAGCCCCAGTGTTGCTGCGCCTGTGAAAGCGCTTCCAAGGAAGGGTGCTGGCTAGCAACAGCTTTCAGTGCTGGCACTTTTCATCTCTGAGCAATTGCTCGACGTTTGCAATTTCTCCCCTGAGCTCTCTTTAGAGTGCGCGAGAGGATGAGCAGAAGATGAGGTGGCTAAAGAAGCCCAGAGCCCCAGTGTTCTTAGGCCTACAAAAGCGCTTCCAAGGAAGGGTGCTGGCTAGCAAGAGCTTTCAGTGCTGGCACTTTTCATCTCTGAGCAATTGCTCGACGTTTGCAATTTCTCAGCTCGTGTCTACGAGACGGAAAGAGAAGGACCGTGACGTTTGGTGGCTAGAGAAGCGCAAAGCCCCAGTGTTACTGCGCCTGTGAAAGCGCTTCCAAGGAAGGGTGCTGGCTAGCAACAGCTTTCAGTGCTGGCACTTTTCATCTCTGAGCAATTGCTGGACGTTTGCAATTTCTCACCTGAGCTCTCTTTAGAGTGCGCGAGAGGATGAGCAGAAGATTAGGTGGCTAGAGAAGCCCAGAGCCCCAGTGTTCTTAGGCCTACAAAAGCGCTTCCAAGGAAAGGTGCTGGCTAGCAACAGCTTTCAGTGCTGGCACTTTTCATCTCTGAGCAATTGCTCGACGTTTGCAATTTCTCCCCTGAGCTCTCTTTAGAGTGCGCGAGAGGATGAGCAGAAGATGAGGTGGCTCGAGAAGCCCAGAGCCCCAGTGTGCTTAGGCCTACAAAAGCGCTTCCAAGGAAGGGGGCTGGCTAGCAACAGCTTTCAGTGCTGGCACTTTTCATCTCTGAGCAATTGCTCGACGTTTGCAATTTCTCAGCTCGTGTCTACGAGACGGAAAGAGAAGGACCGTGACGTTTGGTGGCTAGAGAAGCGCAAAGCCCCAGTGTTACTGCGCCTGTGAAAGCGCTTCCAAGGAAGGGTGCTGGCTAGCAACAGCTTTCAGTGCTGGCACTTTTCATCTCTGAGCAATTGCTCGACGTTTGCAATTTCTCACCTGAGCTCTCTTCAGAGTGCGCGAGAGGATGAGCAGAAGATGAGGTGGCTAAAGAAGCCCAGAGCCCCAGTGTTCTTAGGCCTACAAAAGCGCTTCCAAGGAAGGGTGCTGGCTAGCAACAGCTTTCAGTGCTGGCACTTTTCATCTCTGAGCAATTGCTCGACGTTTGCAATTTCTCACCTGAGCTCTCTTTAGAGTGCGCGAGAGGATGAGCAGAAGATGAGGTGGCTAAAGAAGCCCAGAGCCCCAGTGTTCTTAGGCCTACAAAAGCGCTTCCAAGGAAAGGTGCTGGCTAGCAACAGCTTTCAGTGCTGGCACTTTTCATCTCTGAGCAATTGCTCGACGTTTGCAATTTCTCACCTGAGCTCTCTTTAGAGTGCGCGAGAGGATGAGCAGAAGATGAGGTGGCTAGAGAAGCCCAGAGCCCCAGTGTGCTTAGGCCTACAAAAGCGCTTCCAAGGAAGGGGGCTGGCTAGCAACAGCTTTCAGTGCTGGCACTTTTCATCTCTGAGCAATTGCTCGACGTTTGCAATTTCTCAGCTTGTGTCTACGAGACGGAAAGAGAAGGACTGTGACGTTTGGTGGCTAGAGAAGCGCAAAGCCCCAGTGTTACTGCGCCTGTGAAAGCGCTTCCAAGGAAGGGTGCTGGCTAGCAACAGCTTTCAGTGCTGGCACTTTTCATCTCTGAGCAATTGCTCGACGTTTGCAATTTCTCACCTGAGCTCTCTTCAGAGTGCGCGAGAGGATGAGCAGAAGATGAGGTGGCTAAAGAAGCCCAGAGCCCCAGTGTTCTAAGGGCTACAAAAGCACTTCCAAGGAAGGGTGCTGGCTAGCAACAGCTTTCAGTGCTGGCACTTTTCATCTCTGAGCAATTGCTCGACGTTTGCAATTTCTCAGCTCGTGTCTACGAGACGGAAAGAGAAGGACCGTGACGTTTGGTGGGTAGAGAAGCGCAAAGCCCCAGTGTTACTGCGCCTGTGAAAGCGCTTCCAAGGAAGGGTGCTGGCTAGCAACAGCTTTCAGTGCTGGCACTTTTCATCTCTGAGCAATTGCTCGACGTTTGCAATTTCTCATCTGAATTCTCTTTAGAGTGCGCGAGAGGATGAGCAGAAGATGAGGTGGCTAGAGAAGCCCAGAGCCCCAGTCTTCTTAGGCCTACAAAAGCGCTTCCAAGGAAGGGTGCTGGCTAGCAAGAGCTTTCAGTGCTGGCACTTTTCATCTCTGAGCAATTGCTCGACGTTTGCAATTTCTCAGCTCGTGTCTACGAGATGGAGAGATAGTGACCGTGACGTTTGGTGGCTAGAGAAGCGCAAAGCCCCAGTGTTACTGCGCCTGTGAAAGCGCTTCCAAGGAAGGGTGCTGGCTAACAACAGCTTTCAGTGCTGGCACTTTTCATCTCTGAGCAATTGCTCAACGTTTGCAATTTCTCCCCTGAGCTCTCTTTAGAGTGCGCGAGAGGATGAGCAGAAGATTAGGTGGCTAAAGAAGCCCAGAGCCCCAGTGTTCTTAGGCCTACAAAAGCACTTCCATGGAAGGGTGCTGGCTAGCAAGAGCTTTCAGTGCTGGCACTTTTCATCTCGGAGCAATTGCTGGACGTTTGCAATTTCTCAGCTCGTGTCTACGAGACGGAAAGAGAATGACCATGACGTTTGGTGGCTAGAGAAGCGCAAAGCCCCAGTGTTGCTGCGCCTGTGAAAGCGCTTCCAAGGAAGGGTGCTGGCTAGCAACAGCTTTCAGTGCTGGCACTTTTCATCTCTGAGCAATTGCTCGACGTTTGCAATTTCTCCCCTGAGCTCTCTTTAGAGTGCGCGAGAGGATGAGCAGAAGATGAGGTGGGTAGAGAAGCCCAGAGCCCCAGTGTTCTTAGGCCTACAAAAGCGCTTCCAAGGAAGGGTGCTGGCTAGCAACAGCTTTCAGTGCTGGCACTTTTCATCTCTGAGCAATTGATCGACGTTTGCAATTTCTCAGCTCGTGTCTAGGAGACGGAAAGAGAAGGACCGTGACGTTTGGTGGCTAGAGAAGCGCAAAGCCCCAGTGTTGCTGCGCCTGTGAAAGCGCTTCCAAGGAAGGGTGCTGGCTAGCAACAGCTTTCAGTGCTGGCACTTTTCATCTCTGAGCAATTGCTCGATGTTTGCAATTTCTCCCCTGAGCTCTCTTTAGAGTGCGCGAGAGGATGAGCAGAAGATTAGGTGGCTAAAGAAGCCCAGAGCCCCAGTGTTCTTAGGCCTACAAAAGCGCTTCCAAGGAAGGGGGCTGGCTAGCAAGAGCTTTCAGTGCTGGCACTTTTCATCTCTGAGCAATTGCTCGACGTTTGCAATTTCTCAGCTCGTGTCTACGAGACGGAAAGAGAAGGACTGTGACGTTTGGTGGCTAGAGAAGCGCAAAGCCCCAGTGTTACTGCGCCTGTGAAAGCGCTTCCAAGGAAGGGTGCTGGCTAGCAAGAGCTTTCAGTGCTGGCACTTTTCTTCTCTGAGCAATTGCTGGACGTTTGCAATTTCTCACCTGAGCTCTCTTTAGAGTGCGCGAGAGGATGAGCAGAAGATGAGGTGACTAGAGAAGCCCAGAGCCCCAGTGTTCTTAGGCCTACAAAAGCGCTTCCAAGGAAGGGTGCTGGCTAGCAACAGCTTTCAGTGCTGGCACTTTTCATCTCTGAGCAATTGCTCGACATTTGCAATTTCTCACCTGAGCTCTCTTTAGAGTGCGCGAGAGGATGAGCAGAAGATGAGGTGGCTAGAGAAGCCCAGAGCCCCAGTGTTCTTAGGCCTACAAAAGCGCTTCCAAGGAAGGGTGCTGGCTAGCAAGAGCTTTCAGTGCTGGCACTTTTCATCTCTGAGCAATTGCTGGACGTTTGCAATTTCTCACCTGAGCTCTCTTTAGAGTGAGCGAGAGGATGAGCAGAAGATGAGGTGGCTAGAGAAGCCCAGAGCCCCAGTCTTCTTAGGCCTACAAAAGCGCTTCCAAGGAAGGGTGCTGGCTAGCAACAGCTTTCAGTGCTGGCACTTTTCATCTCTGAGCAATTGCTCGACGTTTGCAATTTCTCAGCTCGTGTCTACGAGACGGAAAGAGAATGATCGTGACGTTTGGTGGCTAGAGAAGCGCAAAGCCCCAGTGTTACTGCGCCTGTGAAAGCACTTCCAAGGCAGGGTGCTGGCTAGCAAGAGCTTTCAGTGCTGGCACTTTTCATCTCTGAGCAATTGCTCGACGTTTGCAATTTCTCACCTGAGCTCTCTTTAGAGTGCGCGAGAGGATGAGCAGAAGATGAGGTGGCTAGAGAAGCCCAGAGCCCCAGTGTTCTTAGGCCTACAAAAGCGCTTCCAAGGAAGGGTGCTGGCTAGCAACAGCTTTCAGTGCTGGCACTTTTCATCTCTGAGCAATTGCTCGACGTTTGCAATTTCTCACCTGAGCTCTCTTTAGAGTGCGCGAGAGGATGAGCAGAAGATTAGGTGGCTAGAGAAGCCCAGAGCCCCAGTGTTCTTAGGCCTACAAAAGCGCTTCCAAGGAAGGGTGCTGGCTAGCAACAGCTTCCAGTGCTGGCACTTTTCATCTCTGAGCAATTGCTCGACGTTTGCAATTTCTCAGCTCGTGTCTACGAGACGGAGAGATAGTAACCGTGACGTTTGGTGCGTAGAGAAGCGCAAAGCCCCAGTGTTACTGCGCCTGTGAAAGCGCTTCCAAGGAAGGGTGCTGGCTAGCAAGAGCTTTCAGTGCTGGCACTTTTCATCTCTGAGCAATTGCTCGACGTTTGCAATTTCTCACCTGAGCTCTCTTTAGAGTGCGCGAGAGGATGAGCAGAAGATGAGGTGGCTAAAGAAGCCCAGAGCCCCAGTGTTCTTAGGCCTACAAAAGCGCTTCCAAGGAAGGGTGCTGGCTAGCAACAGCTTTCAGTGCTGGCACTTTTCATCTCTGAGCAATTGCTCAACGTTTGCAATTTCTCAGCTCGTGTCTATGGGACGGAAAGAGAATGACCATGACGTTTGGTGGCTAGAGAAGCGCAAAGCCCCAGTGTTGCTGCGCCTGTGAAAGCGCTTCCAAGGAAGGGTGCTGGCTAGCAACAGCTTTCAGTGCTGGCACTTTTCATCTCTGAGCAATTGCTGGACATTTGCAATTTCTCACCTGAGCTCTCTTTGGAGTGCGCGAGAGGATGAGCAGAAGATGAGGTGGCTAGAGAAGCCCAGAGCCCCAGTGTGCTTAGGCCTACAAAAGCGCTTCCAAGGAAGGGTGCTGGCTAGCAACAGCTTTCAGTGCTGGCACTTTTCATCTCTGAGCAATTGCTCGATATTTGCAATTTCTCAGCTCGTGTCTACGAGACGGAAAGAGAAGGACCGTGACGTTTGGTGGGTAGAGAAGCGCAAAGCCCCAGTGTTGCTGCGCCTGTGAAAGCGCTTCCAAGGAAGGGTGCTGGCTAGCAACAGCTTTCAGTGCTGGCACTTTTCATCTCTGAGCAATTGCTCGACGTTTGCAATTTCTCACCTGAGCTCTCTTTAGAGTGCACGAGAGGATGAGCAGAAGATTAGGTGGCTAGAGAAGCCCAGAGCCCCAGTGTTCTTAGGCCTACAAAAGCGCTTCCAAGGAAGGGTGCTGGCTAGCAACAGCTTCCAGTGCTGGCACTTTTCATCTCTGAGCAATTGCTCGACGTTTGCAATTTCTCAGCTCGTGTCTACGAGACGGAAAGAGAATGACCGTGACGTTTGGTGGCTAGAGAAGCGCAAAGCCCCAGTGTTACTGCGCCTGTGAAAGCGCTTCCAAGGAAGGGTGCTGGCTAGCAACAGCTTTCAGTGCTGGCACTTTTCATCTCTGAGCAATTGCTGGACGTTTGCAATTTCTCACCTGAGCTCTCTTTAGAGTGCGCGAGAGGATGAGCAGAAGATGAGGTGGCTAAAGAAGCCCAGAGCCCCAGTGTTCTTAGGCCTACAAAAGCGCTTCCAAGGAAATGTCCTGGCTAGCAACAGCTTTCAGTGCTGGCACTTTTCATCTCTGAGCAATTGCTCGACGTTTGCAATTTCTCACCTGAGCTCTCTTTAGAGTGCGCGAGAGGATGAGCAGAAGATGAGGTGGCTAAAGAAGCCCAGAGCCCCAGTGTTCTTAGGCCTACAAAAGCGCTTCCAAGGAAAGGTGCTGGCTAGCAACAGCTTTCAGTGCTGGCACTTTTCATCTCTGAGCAATTGCTCGACGTTTGCAATTTCTCACCTGAGCTCTCTTTAGAGTGCGCGAGAGGATGAGCAGAAGATTAGGTGGCTAGAGAAGCCCAGAGCCCCAGTGTGCTTAGGCCTACAAAAGCGCTTCCAAGGAAGGGGGCTGGCTAGCAACAGCTTTCAGTGCTGGCACTTTTCATCTCTGAGCAATTGCTCGACGTTTGCAATTTCTCAGCTTGTGTCTACGAGACGGAAAGAGAAGGACTGTGACGTTTGGTGGCTAGAGAAGCGCAAAGCCCCAGTGTTACTGCGCCTGTGAAAGCGCTTCCAAGGAAGGGTGCTGGCTAGCAACAGCTTTCAGTGCTGGCACTTTTCATCTCTGAGCAATTGCTCGACGTTTGCAATTTCTCACCTGAGCTCTCTTCAGAGTGCGCGAGAGGATGAGCAGAAGATGAGGTGGCTAAAGAAGCCCAGAGCCCCAGTGTTCTAAGGGCTACAAAAGCACTTCCAAGGAAGGGTGCTGGCTAGCAACAGCTTTCAGTGCTGGCACTTTTCATCTCTGAGCAATTGCTCGACGTTTGCAATTTCTCAGCTCGTGTCTACGAGACGGAAAGAGAAGGACCGTGACGTTTGGTGGGTAGAGAAGCGCAAAGCCCCAGTGTTACTGCGCCTGTGAAAGCGCTTCCAAGGAAGGGTGCTGGCTAGCAACAGCTTTCAGTGCTGGCACTTTTCATCTCTGAGCAATTGCTCGACGTTTGCAATTTCTCATCTGAATTCTCTTTAGAGTGCGCGAGAGGATGAGCAGAAGATGAGGTGGCTAGAGAAGCCCAGAGCCCCAGTCTTCTTAGGCCTACAAAAGCGCTTCCAAGGAAGGGTGCTGGCTAGCAAGAGCTTTCAGTGCTGGCACTTTTCATCTCTGAGCAATTGCTCGACGTTTGCAATTTCTCAGCTCGTGTCTACGAGATGGAGAGATAGTGACCGTGACGTTTGGTGGCTAGAGAAGCGCAAAGCCCCAGTGTTACTGCGCCTGTGAAAGCGCTTCCAAGGAAGGGTGCTGGCTAACAACAGCTTTCAGTGCTGGCACTTTTCATCTCTGAGCAATTGCTGGACGTTTGCAATTTCTCACCTGAGCTCTCTTTAGAGTGCGCGAGAGGATGAGCAGAAGATTAGGTGGCTAAAGAAGCCCAGAGCCCCAGTGTTCTTAGGCCTACAAAAGCACTTCCATGGAAGGGTGCTGGCTAGCAAGAGCTTTCAGTGCTGGCACTTTTCATCTCGGAGCAATTGCTGGACGTTTGCAATTTCTCAGCTCGTGTCTACGAGACGGAAAGAGAATGACCATGACGTTTGGTGGCTAGAGAAGCGCAAAGCCCCAGTGTTGCTGCGCCTGTGAAAGCGCTTCCAAGGAAGGGTGCTGGCTAGCAACAGCTTTCAGTGCTGGCACTTTTCATCTCTGAGCAATTGCTCGACGTTTGCAATTTCTCCCCTGAGCTCTCTTTAGAGTGCGCGAGAGGATGAGCAGAAGATGAGGTGGGTAGAGAAGCCCAGAGCCCCAGTGTTCTTAGGCCTACAAAAGCGCTTCCAAGGAAGGGTGCTGGCTAGCAACAGCTTTCAGTGCTGGCACTTTTCATCTCTGAGCAATTGCTCGACGTTTGCAATTTCTCAGCTCGTGTCTACGAGACGGAAAGAGAAGGACCGTGACGTTTGGTGGGTAGAGAAGCGCAAAGCCCCAGTGTTGCTGCGCCTGTGAAAGCGCTTCCAAGGAAGGGTGCTGGCTAGCAACAGCTTTCAGTGCTGGCACTTTTCATCTCTGAGCAATTGCTCGATGTTTGCAATTTCTCCCCTGAGCTCTCTTTAGAGTGCGCGAGAGGATGAGCAGAAGATGAGGTGGCTAAAGAAGCCCAGAGCCCCAGTGTTCTTAGGCCTACAAAAGCGCTTCCAAGGAAGGGGGCTGGCTAGCAAGAGCTTTCAGTGCTGGCACTTTTCATCTCTGAGCAATTGCTCGACGTTTGCAATTTCTCAGCTCGTGTCTACGAGACGGAAAGAGAAGGACTGTGACGTTTGGTGGCTAGAGAAGCGCAAAGCCCCAGTGTTACTGCGCCTGTGAAAGCGCTTCCAAGGAAGGGTGCTGGCTAGCAAGAGCTTTCAGTGCTGGCACTTTTCTTCTCTGAGCAATTGCTGGACGTTTGCAATTTCTCACCTGAGCTCTCTTTAGAGTGCGCGAGAGGATGAGCAGAAGATGAGGTGACTAGAGAAGCCCAGAGCCCCAGTGTTCTTAGGCCTACAAAAGCGCTTCCAAGGAAGGGTGCTGGCTAGCAAGAGCTTTCAGTGCTGGCACTTTTCATCTCTGAGCAATTGCTCGACATTTGCAATTTCTCACCTGAGCTCTCTTTAGAGTGCGCGAGAGGATGAGCAGAAGATGAGGTGGCTAGAGAAGCCCAGAGCCCCAGTGTTCTTAGGCCTACAAAAGCGCTTCCAAGGAAGGGTGCTGGCTAGCAAGAGCTTTCAGTGCTGGCACTTTTCATCTCTGAGCAATTGCTGGACTTTTGCAATTTCTCACCTGAGCTCTCTTTAGAGTGAGCGAGAGGATGAGCAGAAGATGAGGTGGCTAGAGAAGCCCAGAGCCCCAGTCTTCTTAGGCCTACAAAAGCGCTTCCAAGGAAGGGTGCTGGCTAGCAACAGCTTTCAGTGCTGGCACTTTTCATCTCTGAGCAATTGCTCGACGTTTGCAATTTCTCAGCTCGTGTCTACGAGACGGAAAGAGAAGGACCGTGACGTTTGGTGGCTAGAGAAGCGCAAAGCCCCAGTGTTACTGCGCCTGTGAAAGCACTTCCAAGGCAGGGTGCTGGCTAGCAAGAGCTTTCAGTGCTGGCACTTTTCATCTCTGAGCAATTGCTCGACGTTTGCAATTTCTCACCTGAGCTCTCTTTAGAGTGCGCGAGAGGATGAGCAGAAGATGAGGTGGCTAGAGAAGCCCAGAGCCCCAGTGTTCTTAGGCCTACAAAAGCGCTTCCAAGGAAGGGTGCTGGCTAGCAACAGCTTTCAGTGCTGGCACTTTTCATCTCTGAGCAATTGCTCGACGTTTGCAATTTCTCACCTGAGCTCTCTTTAGAGTGCGCGAGAGGATGAGCAGAAGATGAGGTGGCTAGAGAAGCCCAGAGCCCCAGTGTTCTTAGGGCTACAAAAGCGCTTCCAAGGAAGGGTGCTGGCTAGCAACAGCTTCCAGTGCTGGCACTTTTCATCTCTGAGCAATTGCTCGACGTTTGCAATTTCTCAGCTCGTGTCTACGAGACGGAGAGATAGTAACCGTGACGTTTGGTGCGTAGAGAAGCGCAAAGCCCCAGTGTTACTGCACCTGTGAAAGCGCTTCCAAGGAAGGGTGCTGGCTAGCAAGAGCTTTCAGTGCTGGCACTTTTCATCTCTGAGCAATTGCTCGACGTTTGCAATTTCTCCCCTGAGCTCTCTTTAGAGTGCGCGAGAGGATGAGCAGAAGATGAGGTGGCTAAAGAAGCCCAGAGCCCCAGTGTTCTTAGGCCTACAAAAGCGCTTCCAAGGAAGGGTGCTGGCTAGCAACAGCTTTCAGTGCTGGCACTTTTCATCTCTGAGCAATTGCTCAACGTTTGCAATTTCTCAGCTCGTGTCTATGGGACGGAAAGAGAATGACCATGACGTTTGGTGGCTAGAGAAGCGCAAAGCCCCAGTGTTGCTGCGCCTGTGAAAGCGCTTCCAAGGAAGGGTGCTGGCTAGCAAGAGCTTTCAGTGCTGGCACTTTTCATCTCTGAGCAATTGCTGGACATTTGCAATTTCTCACCTGAGCTCTCTTTGGAGTGCGCGAGAGGATGAGCAGAAGATGAGGTGGCTAGAGAAGCCCAGAGCCCCAGTGTTCTTAGGCCTACAAAAGCGCTTCCAAGGAAGGGTGCTGGCTAGCAAGAGCTTTCAGTGCTGGCACTTTTCATCTCTGAGCAATTGCTCGATATTTGCAATTTCTCAGCTCGTGTCTACGAGACGGAAAGAGAAGGACCGTGACGTTTGGTGGGTAGAGAAGCGCAAAGCCCCAGTGTTGCTGCGCCTGTGAAAGCGCTTCCAAGGAAGGGTGCTGGCTAGCAACAGCTTTCAGTGCTGGCACTTTTCATCTCTGAGCAATTGCTCGACGTTTGCAATTTCTCACCTGAGCTCTCTTTAGAGTGCACGAGAGGATGAGCAGAAGATTAGGTGGCTAGAGAAGCCCAGAGCCCCAGTGTTCTTAGGCCTACAAAAGCGCTTCCAAGGAAGGGTGCTGGCTAGCAACAGCTTCCAGTGCTGGCACTTTTCATCTCTGAGCAATTGCTCGACGTTTGCAATTTCTCAGCTCGTGTCTACGAGACGGAAAGAGAATGACCGTGACGTTTGGTGGCTAGAGAAGCGCAAAGCCCCAGTGTTACTGCGCCTGTGAAAGCGCTTCCAAGGAAGGGTGCTGGCTAGCAACAGCTTTCAGTGCTGGCACTTTTCATCTCTGAGCAATTGCTCGACGTTTGCAATTTCTCACCTGAGCTCTCTTTAGAGTGCGCGAGAGGATGAGCAGAAGATGAGGTGGCTAGAGAAGCCCAGAGCCCCAGTGTTCTTAGGCCTACAAAAGCGCTTCCAAGGAAGGGTGCTGGCTAGCAACAGCTTTCAGTGCTGGCACTTTTCATCTCTGAGCAATTGCTCGACGTTTGCAATTTCTCCCCTGAGCTCTCTTTAGAGTGCGCGAGAGGATGAGCAGAAGATTAGGTGGCTAGAGAAGCCCAGAGCCCCAGTGTTCTTAGGCCTACAAAAGCGCTTCCAAGGAAGGGTGCTGGCTAGCAACAGCTTTCAGTGCTGGCACTTTTCACCTCTGAGCAATTGCTCGACGTTTGCAATTTCTCAGCTCGTGTCTACGAGACGGAAAGAGAAGGACCGTGACGTTTGGTGGGTAGAGAAGCGCAAAGCCCCAGTGTTACTGCGCCTGTGAAAGCGCTTCCAAGGAAGGGTGCTGGCTAGCAAGAGCTTTCAGTGCTGGCACTTTTCATCTCTGAGCAATTGCTCGACGTTTGCAATTTCTCACCTGAGCTCTCTTTAGAGTGCGCGAGAGGATGAGCAGAAGATGAGGTG
This sequence comes from Sarcoramphus papa, assembly GCA_037962945.1. Lineage (NCBI taxonomy): Eukaryota > Metazoa > Chordata > Aves > Accipitriformes > Cathartidae > Sarcoramphus > Sarcoramphus papa. Next base: position 2,874,780 of record JBBMRM010000084.1, on the reverse strand, counting down.
GCTAGAGAAGCCCAGAGCCCCAGTGTTCTTAGGCCTACAAAAGCGCTTCCAAGGAAGGGTGCTGGCTAGCAACAGCTTTCAGTGCTGGCACTTTTCATCTCTGAGCAATTGCTCGACGTTTGCAATTTCTCACCTGAGCTCTCTTTAGAGTGCACGAGAGGATGAGCAGAAGATTAGGTGGCTAGAGAAGCCCAGAGCCCCAGTGTGCTTAGGCCTACAAAAGCGCTTCCAAGGAAGGGTGCTGGCTAGCAACAGCTTCCAGTGCTGGCACTTTTCATCTCTGAGCAATTGCTCGACGTTTGCAATTTCTCAGCTCGTGTCTACGAGACGGAAAGAGAAGGACCGTGACGTTTGGTGGGTAGAGAAGCGCAAAGCCCCAGTGTTGCTGCGCCTGTGAAAGCGCTTCCAAGGAAGGGTGCTGGCTAGCAACAGCTTTCAGTGCTGGCACTTTTCACCTCTGAGCAATTGCTCGACGTTTGCAATTTCTCACCTGAGCTCTCTTTAGAGTGCGCGAGAGGATGAGCAGAAGATGAGGTGGCTAGAGAAGCCCAGAGCCCCAGTGTTCTTAGGCCTACAAAAGCGCTTCCAAGGAAGGGTGCTGGCTAGCAACAGCTTTCAGTGCTGGCACTTTTCATCTCTGAGCAATTGCTGGACGTTTGCAATTTCTCACCTGAGCTCTCTTTAGAGTGCGCGAGAGGATGAGCAGAAGATGAGGTGGCTAGAGAAGCCCAGAGCCCCAGTGTTCTTAGGCCTACAAAAGCGCTTCCAAGGAAGGGTGCTGGCTAGCAACAGCTTTCAGTGCTGGCACTTTTCATCTCTGAGCAATTGCTCTATGTTTGCAATTTCTCCCCTGAGCTCTCTTTAGAGTGCGCGAGAGGATGAGCAGAAGATTAGGTGGCTAGAGAAGCCCAGAGCCCCAGTGTTCTTAGGCCTACAAAAGCGCTTCCAAGGAAGGGTGCTCTCTAGCAACAGCTTTCAGTGCTGGCACTTTTCATCTCTGAGCAATTGCTCGACGTTTGCAATTTCTCAGCTCGTGTCTACGAGACGGAAAGAGAATGACAGTGACGTTTGGTGGGTAGAGAAGCGCAAAGCCCCAGTGTTACTGTGCCTGTGAAAGCGCTTCCAAGGAAGGGTGCTGGCTAGCAAGAGCTTTCAGTGCTGGCACTTTTCATCTCTGAGCAATTGCTCGACGTTTGCAATTTCTCATCTGAGCTCTCTTTAGAGTGCGCGAGAGGATGAGCAGAAGATGAGGTGGCTAGAGAAGCCCAGAGCCCCAGTCTTCTTAGGCCTACAAAAGCGCTACCAAGGAAGGGTGCTGGCTAGCAACAGCTTTCAGTGCTGGCACTTTTCATCTCTGAGCAATTGCTCGACGTTTGCAATTTCTCAGCTCGTGTCTACGAGACGGAAAGAGAAGGACCGTGACGTTTGGTGGCTAGAGAAGCGCAAAGCCCCAGTTGTACTGCGCCTGTGAAAGCGCTTCCAAGGAAGGGTGCTGGCTAGCAAGAGCTTTCAGTGCTGGCACTTTTGTTCTCTGAGCAATTGCTGGACGTTTGCAATTTCTCACCTGAGCTCTCTTTAGAGTGCGCGAGAGGATGAGCAGAAGATGAGGTGGCTAGAGAAGCCCAGAGCCCCAGTGTTCTTAGGCCTACAAAAGCGCTTCCAAGGAAGGGTGCTGGCTAGCAAGAGCTTTCAGTGCTGGCACTTTTCATCTCTGAGCAATTGCTCGACGTTTGCAATTTCTCACCTGAGCTCTCTTTAGAGTGCGCGAGAGGATGAGCAGAAGATGAGGTGGCTAGAGAAGCCCAGAGCCCCAGTGTTCTTAGGCCTACAAAAGCGCTTCCAAGGAAGGGTGCTGGCTAGCAACAGCTTTCAGTGCTGGCACTTTTCATCTCTGAGCAATTGCTCGACGTTTGCAATTTCTCAGCTCGTGTCTACGAGACGGAAAGAGAATGACCGTGACGTTTGGTGGCTAGAGAAGCGCAAAGCCCCAGTGTTGCTGCGCCTGTGAAAGCGCTTCCAAGGAAGGGTGCTGGCTAGCAACAGCTTTCAGTGCTGGCACTTTTCATCTCTGAGCAATTGCTGGACATTTGCAATTTCTCACCTGAGCTCTCTTTAGAGTGCGCGAGAGGATGAGCAGAAGATGAGGTGGCTAGAGAAGCCCAGAGCCCCAGTCTTCTTAGGCCTACAAAAGCGCTTCCAAGGAAGGGTGCTGGCTAGCAACAGCTTTCAGTGCTGGCACTTTTCATCTCTGAGCAATTGCTCGACGTTTGCAATTTCTCACCTGAGCTCTCTTTAGAGTGCACGAGAGGATGAGCAGAAGATGAGGTGGCTAGAGAAGCCCAGAGCCCCAGTGTTCTTAGGCCTACAAAAGCGCTTCCAAGGAAGGGTGCTGGCTAGCAACAGCTTTCAGTGCTGGCACTTTTCATCTCTGAGCAATTGCTCGACGTTTGCAATTTCTCAGCTCGTGTCTACGAGACGGAAAGAGAAGGACCGTGACGTTTGGTGGCTAGAGAAGTGCAAAGCCCCAGTGTTACTGCGCCTGTGAAAGCGCTTCCAAGGAAGGGTGCTGGCTAGCAACAGCTTTCAGTGCTGGCACTTTTCATCTCTGAGCAATTGCTCGACGTTTGCAATTTCTCACCTGAGCTCTCTTTAGAGTGCGCGAGAGGATGAGCAGAAGATGAGGTGGCTAGAGAAGCCCAGAGCCCCAGTGTTCTTAGGCCTACAAAAGCGCTTCCAAGGAAGGGTGCTGGCTAGCAAGAGCTTTCAGTGCTGGCACTTTTCATCTCTGAGCAATTGCTCGACGTTTGCAATTTCTCAGCTCGTGTCTACGAGACGGAAAGAGAAGGACCGTGACGTTTGGTGGCTAGAGAAGCGCAAAGCCCCAGTGTTACTGCGCCTGTGAAAGCGCTTCCAAGGAAGGGTGCTGGCTAGCAACAGCTTTCAGTGCTGGCACTTTTCATCTCTGAGCAATTGCTCGACGTTTGCAATTTCTCATCTGAATTCTCTTTAGAGTGCGCGAGAGGATGAGCAGAAGATGAGGTGGCTAGAGAAGCCCAGAGCCCCAGTGTTCTTAGGCCTACAAAAGCGCTACCAAGGAAGGGTGCTGGCTAGCAAGAGCTTTCAGTGCTGGCACTTTTCATCTCTGAGCAATTGCTCGACGTTTGCAATTTCTCAGCTCGTGTCTACGAGACGGAAAGAGAAGGACCGTGACGTTTGGTGGCTAGAGAAGCGCAAAGCCCCAGTTGTACTGCGCCTGTGAAAGCGCTTCCAAGGAAGGGTGCTGGCTAGCAACAGCTTTCAGTGCTGGCACTTTTCATCTCTGAGCAATTGCTGGACGTTTGCAATTTCTCACCTGAGCTCTCTTTAGAGTGCGCGAGAGGATGAGCAGAAGATGAGGTGGCTAGAGAAGCCCAGAGCCCCAGTGTTCTTAGGCCTACAAAAGCGCTTCCAAGGAAGGGTGCTGGCTAGCAACAGCTTTCAGTGCTGGCACTTTTCATCTCTGAGCAATTGCTCGACGTTTGCAATTTCTCACCTGAGCTCTCTTTAGAGTGCGCGAGAGGATGAGCAGAAGATGAGGTGGCTAAAGAAGCCCAGAGCCCCAGTGTTCTTAGGCCTACAAAAGCGCTTCCAAGGAAGGGTGCTGGCTAGCAACAGCTTTCAGTGCTGGCACTTTTCATCTCTGAGCAATTGCTCGACGTTTGCAATTTCTCAGCTCGTGTCTACGAGACGGAAAGAGAAGGACCGTGACGTTTGGTGGGTAGAGAAGCGCAAAGCCCCAGTGTTACTGTGCCTGTGAAAGCGCTTCCAAGGAAGGGTGCTGGCTAGCAACAGCTTTCAGTGCTGGCACTTTTCATCTCTGAGCAATTGCTCGACGTTTGCAATTTCTCACCTGAGCTCTCTTTAGAGTGCGCGAGAGGATGAGCAGAAGATGAGGTGGCTAGAGAAGCCCAGAGCCCCAGTGTTCTTAGGCCTACAAAAGCGCTTCCAAGGAAGGGTGCTGGCTAGCAAGAGCTTTCAGTGCTGGCACTTTTCATCTCTGAGCAATTGCTCGACGTTTGCAATTTCTCACCTGAGCTCTCTTTAGAGTGCGCGAGAGGATGAGCAGAAGATGAGGTGGCTAGAGAAGCCCAGAGCCCCAGTGTTCTTAGGCCTACAAAAGCGCTTCCAAGGAAGGGTGCTGGCTAGCAACAGCTTTCAGTGCTGGCACTTTTCATCTCTGAGCAATTGCTCGACGTTTGCAATTTCTCAGCTCGTGTCTACGAGACGGAAAGAGAATGACCGTGACGTTTGGTGGCTAGAGAAGCGCAAAGCCCCAGTGTTGCTGCGCCTGTGAAAGCGCTTCCAAGGAAGGGTGCTGGCTAGCAACAGCTTTCAGTGCTGGCACTTTTCATCTCTGAGCAATTGCTGGACGTTTGCAATTTCTCACCTGAGCTCTCTTTAGAGTGCGCGAGAGGATGAGCAGAAGATGAGGTGGCTAGAGAAGCCCAGAGCCCCAGTCTTCTTAGGCCTACAAAAGCGCTTCCAAGGAAGGGTGCTGGCTAGCAACAGCTTTCAGTGCTGGCACTTTTCATCTCTGAGCAATTGCTCGACGTTTGCAATTTCTCACCTGAGCTCTCTTTAGAGTGCACGAGAGGATGAGCAGAAGATGAGGTGGCTAGAGAAGCCCAGAGCCCCAGTGTTCTTAGGCCTACAAAAGCGCTTCCAAGGAAGGGTGCTGGCTAGCAACAGCTTTCAGTGCTGGCACTTTTCATCTCTGAGCAATTGCTCGACGTTTGCAATTTCTCAGCTCGTGTCTACGAGACGGAAAGAGAAGGACCGTGACGTTTGGTGGGTAGAGAAGCGCAAAGCCCCAGTGTTACTGCGCCTGTGAAAGCGCTTCCAAGGAAGGGTGCTGGCTAGCAACAGCTTTCAGTGCTGGCACTTTTCATCTCTGAGCAATTGCTCGACGTTTGCAATTTCTCACCTGAGCTCTCTTTAGAGTGCGCGAGAGGATGAGCAGAAGATGAGGTGGCTAGAGAAGCCCAGAGCCCCAGTGTTCTTAGGCCTACAAAAGCGCTTCCAAGGAAGGGTGCTGGCTAGCAAGAGCTTTCAGTGCTGGCACTTTTCATCTCTGAGCAATTGCTCGACGTTTGCAATTTCTCACCTGAGCTCTCTTCAGAGTGCGCGAGAGGATGAGCAGAAGATTAGGTGGCTAGAGAAGCCCAGAGCCCCAGTGTTCTTAGGCCTACAAAAGCGCTTCCAAGGAAGGGTACTGGCTAGCAACAGCTTTCAGTGCTGGCACTTTTCATCTCTGAGCAATTGCTCGACGTTTGCAATTTCTCACCTGAGCTCTCTTTAGAGTGCGCGAGAGGATGAGCAGAAGATGAGGTGGCTAGAGAAGCCCAGAGCCCCAGTGTTCTTAGGCCTACAAAAGCGCTACCAAGGAAGGGTGCTGGCTAGCAAGAGCTTTCAGTGCTGGCACTTTTCCTCTCTGAGCAATTGCTCGACGTTTGCAATTTCTCAGCTCGTGTCTACGAGACGGAGAGATAGTGACCGTGACGTTTGGTGGCTAGAGAAGCACAAAGCCCCAGTGTTCTTAGGCCTACAAAAGCGCTTCCAAGGAAGGGTGCTGGCTAACAACAGCTTTCAGTGCTGGCACTTTTCATCTCTGAGCAATTGCTCGACGTTTGCAATTTCTCACCTGAGCTCTCTTTAGAGTGCGCGAGAGGATGAGCAGAAGATTAGGTGGCTAAAGAAGCCCAGAGCCCCAGTGTTCTTAGGCCTACAAAAGCGCTTCCAAGGAAGGGTGCTGGCTAGCAACAGCTTTCAGTGCTGGCACTTTTCCTCTCTGAGCAATTGCTCGACGTTTGCAATTTCTCAGCTCGTGTCTACGAGACGGAAAGAGAATGACCGTGACGTTTGGTGGCTAGAGAAGCGCAAAGCCCCAGTGTTGCTGCGCCTGTGAAAGCGCTTCCAAGGAAGGGTGCTGGCTAGCAACAGCTTTCAGTGCTGGCACTTTTCATCTCTGAGCAATTGCTCGACATTTGCAATTTCTCACCTGAGCTCTCTTTAGAGTGCGCGAGAGGATGAGCAGAAGATTAGGTGGCTAGAGTAGCCCAGAGCCCCAGTCTTCTTAGGCCTACAAAAGCGCTTCCAAGGAAGGGTGCTGGCTAGCAACAGCTTTCAGTGCTGGCACTTTTCATCTCTGAGCAATTGCTCGACGTTTGCAATTTCTCAGCTCGTGTCTACGAGACGGAAAGAGAAGGACCGTGACGTTTGGTGGCTAGAGAAGCGCAAAGCCCCAGTGTTGCTGCGCCTGTGAAAGCGCTTCCAAGGAAGGGTGCTGGCTAGCAACAGCTTTCAGTGCTGGCACTTTTCATCTCTGAGCAATTGCTCGACGTTTGCAATTTCTCACCTGAGCTCTCTTTAGAGTGCGCGAGAGGATGGGCAGAAGATGAGGTGGCTAGAGAAGCCCAGAGCCCCAGTGTTCTTAGGCCTACAAAAGCGCTTCCAAGGCAGGGTGCTGGCTAGCAACAGCTTTCAGTGCTGGCACTTTTCATCTCTGAGCAATTGCTCGACGTTTGCAATTTCTCAGCTCGTGTCTACGAGACGGAAAGAGAAGGACCGTGACGTTTGGTGGCTAGAGAAGCGCAAAGCCCCAGTTGTACTGCGCCTGTGAAAGCGCTTCCAAGGAAGGGTGCTGGCTAGCAACAGCTTTCAGTGCTGGCACTTTTCATCTCTGAGCAATTGCTGGACGTTTGCAATTTCTCACCTGAGCTCTCTTTAGAGTGCGCGAGAGGATGAGCAGAAGATGAGGTGGCTAGAGAAGCCCAGAGCCCCAGTGTTCTTAGGCCTACAAAAGCGCTTCCAAGGAAGGGTGCTGGCTAGCAACAGCTTTCAGTGCTGGCACTTTTCATCTCTGAGCAATTGCTTGACGTTTGCAATTTCTCACCTGAGCTCTCTTTAGAGTGCGCGAGAGGATGAGCAGAAGATGAGGTGGCTAAAGAAGCCCAGAGCCCCAGTGTTCTTAGGCCTACAAAAGCGCTTCCAAGGAAGGGTGCTGGCTAGCAACAGCTTTCAGTGCTGGCACTTTTCATCTCTGAGCAATTGCTCGACGTTTGCAATTTCTCAGCTCGTGTCTACGAGACGGAAAGAGAAGGACCGTGACGTTTGGTGGCTAGAGAAGCGCAAAGCCCCAGTGTTGCTGCGCCTGTGAAAGCGCTTCCAAGGAAGGGTGCTGGCTAGCAACAGCTTTCAGTGCTGGCACTTTTCATCTCTGAGCAATTGCTCGACGTTTGCAATTTCTCACCTGAGCTCTCTTTAGAGTGCGCGAGAGGATGAGCAGAAGATTAGGTGGCTAAAGAAGCCCAGAGCCCCAGTGTTCTTAGGCCTACAAAAGCGCTTCCAAGGAAGGGTGCTGGCTAGCAACAGCTTTCAGTGCTGGCACTTTTCCTCTCTGAGCAATTGCTCGACGTTTGCAATTTCTCAGCTCGTGTCTACGAGACGGAAAGAGAATGACCGTGACGTTTGGTGGCTAGAGAAGCGCAAAGCCCCAGTGTTGCTGCGCCTGTGAAAGCGCTTCCAAGGAAGGGTGCTGGCTAGCAACAGCTTTCAGTGCTGGCACTTTTCATCTCTGAGCAATTGCTCGACATTTGCAATTTCTCACCTGAGCTCTCTTTAGAGTGCGCGAGAGGATGAGCAGAAGATTAGGTGGCTAGAGTAGCCCAGAGCCCCAGTCTTCTTAGGCCTACAAAAGCGCTTCCAAGGAAGGGTGCTGGCTAGCAACAGCTTTCAGTGCTGGCACTTTTCATCTCTGAGCAATTGCTCGACGTTTGCAATTTCTCAGCTCGTGTCTACGAGACGGAAAGAGAAGGACCGTGACGTTTGGTGGCTAGAGAAGCGCAAAGCCCCAGTGTTGCTGCGCCTGTGAAAGCGCTTCCAAGGAAGGGTGCTGGCTAGCAACAGCTTTCAGTGCTGGCACTTTTCATCTCTGAGCAATTGCTCGACGTTTGCAATTTCTCACCTGAGCTCTCTTTAGAGTGCGCGAGAGGATGGGCAGAAGATGAGGTGGCTAGAGAAGCCCAGAGCCCCAGTGTTCTTAGGCCTACAAAAGCGCTTCCAAGGCAGGGTGCTGGCTAGCAACAGCTTTCAGTGCTGGCACTTTTCATCTCTGAGCAATTGCTCGACGTTTGCAATTTCTCAGCTCGTGTCTACGAGACGGAAAGAGAAGGACCGTGACGTTTGGTGGCTAGAGAAGCGCAAAGCCCCAGTTGTACTGCGCCTGTGAAAGCGCTTCCAAGGAAGGGTGCTGGCTAGCAACAGCTTTCAGTGCTGGCACTTTTCATCTCTGAGCAATTGCTCGACGTTTGCAATTTCTCACCTGAGCTCTCTTTAGAGTGCGCGAGAGGATGAGCAGAAGATGAGGTGGCTAGAGAAGCCCAGAGCCCCAGTGTTCTTAGGCCTACAAAAGCGCTTCCAAGGAAGGGTGCTGGCTAGCAACAGCTTTCAGTGCTGGCACTTTTCATCTCTGAGCAATTGCTCGACGTTTGCAATTTCTCACCTGAGCTCTCTTTAGAGTGCGCGAGAGGATGAGCAGAAGATGAGGTGGCTAAAGAAGCCCAGAGCCCCAGTGTTCTTAGGCCTACAAAAGCGCTTCCAAGGAAGGGTGCTGGCTAGCAACAGCTTTCAGTGCTGGCACTTTTCATCTCTGAGCAATTGCTCGACGTTTGCAATTTCTCAGCTCGTGTCTACGAGACGGAAAGAGAAGGACCGTGACGTTTGGTGGCTAGAGAAGCGCAAAGCCCCAGTGTTGCTGCGCCTGTGAAAGCGCTTCCAAGGAAGGGTGCTGGCTAGCAACAGCTTTCAGTGCTGGCACTTTTCATCTCTGAGCAATTGCTCGACGTTTGCAATTTCTCACCTGAGCTCTCTTTAGAGTGCGCGAGAGGATGAGCAGAAGATGAGGTGGCTAGAGAAGCCCAGAGCCCCAGTGTTCTAAGGGCTACAAAAGCGCTTCCAAGGAAGGGTGCTGGCTAGCAACAGCTTTCAGTGCTGGCACTTTTCATCTCTGAGCAATTGCTCGACGTTTGCAATTTCTCACCTGAGCTCTCTTTAGAGTGCGCGAGAGGATGAGCAGAAGATGAGGTGGCTAGAGAAGCCCAGAGCCCCAGTGTGCTTAGGCCTACAAAAGCGCTTCCAAGGAAGGGTGCTGGCTAGCAAGAGCTTTCAGTGCTGGCACTTTTCATCTCTGAGCAATTGCTGGACGTTTGCAATTTCTCAGCTCGTGTCTACGAGACGGAAAGAGAAGGACCGTGACGTTTGGTGGCTAGAGAAGCGCAAAGCCCCAGTGTTACTGCGCCTGTGAAAGCGCTTCCAAGGAAGGGTGCTGGCTAGCAACAGCTTTCAGTGCTGGCACTTTTCATCTCTGAGCAATTGCTGGACGTTTGCAATTTCTCACCTGAGCTCTCTTTAGAGTGCGCGAGAGGATGAGCAGAAGATGAGGTGGCTAGAGAAGCCCAGAGCCCCAGTGTTCTAAGGGCTACAAAAGCGCTTCCAAGGAAGGGTGCTGGCTAACAACAGCTTCCAGTGCTGGCACTTTTCATCTCTGAGCAATTGCTCAACGTTTGCAATTTCTCACCTGAGCTCTCTTTAGAGTGCGCGAGAGGATGAGCAGAAGATGAGGTGGCTAGAGAAGCCCAGAGCCCCAGTGTTCTTAGGCCTACAAAAGCGCTTCCAAGGAAGGGTGCTGGCTAGCAACAGCTTTCAGTGCTGGCACTTTTCATCTCTGAGCAATTGCTCGATGTTTGCAATTTCTCACCTGAGCTCTCTTTAGAGTGCGCGAGAGGATGAGCAGAAGATTAGGTGGCTAGAGAAGCCCAGAGCCCCAGTGTTCTTAGGCCTACAAAAGCGCTTCCAAGGAAGGGTGCTGGCTAGCAAGAGCTTTCAGTGCTGGCCCTTTTCATCTCTGAGCAATTGATCGACGTTTGCAATTTCTCAGCTCGTGTCTAGGAGACGGAGAGATAGTGACCGTGATGTTTGGTGGCTAGAGAAGCGCAAAGCCCCAGTGTTACTGCGCCTGTGAAAGCGCTTCCAAGGAAGGGTGCTGGCTAGCAACAGCTTTCAGTGCTGGCACTTTTCATCTCTGAGCAATTGCTCGACGTTTGCAATTTCTCACCTGAGCTCTCTTTAGAGTGCGCGAGAGGATGAGCACAAGATCAGGTGGCTAGAGAAGCCCAGAGCCCCAGTGTTCTTAGGCCTACAAAAGCGCTTCCAAGGAAGGGTGCTGGCTAGCAACAGCTTTCAGTGCTGGCACTTTTCATCTCTGAGCAATTGCTCGACGTTTGCAATTTCTCACCTGAGCTCTCTTTAGAGTGCGCGAGAGGATGAGCAGAAGATGAGGTGGCTAGAGAAGCCCAGAGCCCCAGTGTGCTTAGGCCTACAAAAGCGCTTCCAAGGAAGGGTGCTGGCTAGCAACAGCTTTCAGTGCTGGCACTTTTCATCTCTGAGCAATTGCTCGACGTTTGCAATTTCTCAGCTCGTGTCTACGAGACGGAAGGAGAAGGACCGTGATGTTTGGTGGCTAGAGAAGCGCAAAGCCCCAGTGTTACTGCGCTTGTGAAAGCGCTTCCAAGGAAGGGTGCTGGCTAGCAACAGCTTTCAGTGCTGGCACTTTTCTTCTCTGAGCAATTGCTGGACGTTTGCAATTTCTCACCTGAGCTCTCTTTAGAGTGCGCGAGAGGATGAGCAGAAGATTAGGTGGCTAGAGAAGCCCAGAGCCCCAGTCTTCTTAGGCCTACAAAAGCGCTTCCAAGGAAGGGTGCTGGCTAGCAACAGCTTTCAGTGCTGGCACTTTTCATCTCTGAGCAATTGCTGGACGTTTGCAATTTCTCACCTGAGCTCTCTTTAGAGTGCGCGAGAGGATGAGCAGAAGATGAGGTGGCTAGAGAAGCCCAGAGCCCCAGTGTGCTTAGGCCTACAAAAGCGCTTCCAAGGAAGGGTGCTGGCTAGCAACAGCTTTCAGTGCTGGCACTTTTCATCTCTGAGCAATTGCTCGACGTTTGCAATTTCTCACCTGAGCTCTCTTTAGAGTGCGCGAGAGGATGAGCAGAAGATGAGGTGGCTAGAGAAGCCCAGAGCCCCAGTGTTCTTAGGCCTACAAAAGCGCTTCCAAGGAAGGGTGCTGGCTAGCAACAGCTTTCAGTGCTGGCACTTTTCATCTCTGAGCAATTGCTCGACGTTTGCAATTTCTCACCTGAGCTCTCTTTAGAGTGCGCGAGAGGATGAGCAGAAGATGAGGTGGCTAAAGAAGCCCAGAGCCCCAGTGTTCTTAGGCCTACAAAAGCGCTTCCAAGGAAGGGTGCTGGCTAGCAACAGCTTTCAGTGCTGGCACTTTTCATCTCTGAGCAATTGCTCGACGTTTGCAATTTCTCAGCTCGTGTCTACGAGACGGAAAGAGAAGGACCGTGACGTTTGGTGGCTAGAGAAGCGCAAAGCCCCAGTGTTGCTGCGCCTGTGAAAGCGCTTCCAAGGAAGGGTGCTGGCTAGCAACAGCTTTCAGTGCTGGCACTTTTCATCTCTGAGCAATTGCTCGACGTTTGCAATTTCTCACCTGAGCTCTCTTTAGAGTGCGCGAGAGGATGAGCAGAAGATGAGGTGGCTAGAGAAGCCCAGAGCCCCAGTGTTCTAAGGGCTACAAAAGCGCTTCCAAGGAAGGGTGCTGGCTAGCAACAGCTTTCAGTGCTGGCACTTTTCATCTCTGAGCAATTGCTCGACGTTTGCAATTTCTCACCTGAGCTCTCTTTAGAGTGCGCGAGAGGATGAGCAGAAGATGAGGTGGCTAGAGAAGCCCAGAGCCCCAGTGTGCTTAGGCCTACAAAAGCGCTTCCAAGGAAGGGTGCTGGCTAGCAACAGCTTTCAGTGCTGGCACTTTTCATCTCTGAGCAATTGCTGGACGTTTGCAATTTCTCAGCTCGTGTCTACGAGACGGAAAGAGAAGGACCGTGACGTTTGGTGGCTAGAGAAGCGCAAAGCCCCAGTGTTACTGCGCCTGTGAAAGCGCTTCCAAGGAAGGGTGCTGGCTAGCAACAGCTTTCAGTGCTGGCACTTTTCATCTCTGAGCAATTGCTGGACGTTTGCAATTTCTCACCTGAGCTCTCTTTAGAGTGCGCGAGAGGATGAGCAGAAGATGAGGTGGCTAGAGAAGCCCAGAGCCCCAGTGTTCTAAGGGCTACAAAAGCGCTTCCAAGGAAGGGTGCTGGCTAACAACAGCTTCCAGTGCTGGCACTTTTCATCTCTGAGCAATTGCTCAACGTTTGCAATTTCTCACCTGAGCTCTCTTTAGAGTGCGCGAGAGGATGAGCAGAAGATGAGGTGGCTAGAGAAGCCCAGAGCCCCAGTGTTCTTAGGCCTACAAAAGCGCTTCCAAGGAAGGGTGCTGGCTAGCAACAGCTTTCAGTGCTGGCACTTTTCATCTCTGAGCAATTGCTCGATGTTTGCAATTTCTCACCTGAGCTCTCTTTAGAGTGCGCGAGAGGATGAGCAGAAGATGAGGTGGCTAGAGAAGCCCAGAGCCCCAGTGTTCTTAGGCCTACAAAAGCGCTTCCAAGGAAGGGTGCTGGCTAGCAACAGCTTTCAGTGCTGGCACTTTTCATCTCTGAGCAATTGCTGGACGTTTGCAATTTCTCCCCTGAGCTCTCTTTAGAGTGCGCGAGAGGATGAGCAGAAGATGAGGTGGCTAAAGAAGCCCAGAGCCCCAGTGTTCTTAGGCCTACAAAAGCGCTTCCAAGGAAGGGTGCTGGCTAGCAACAGCTTTCAGTGCTGGCCCTTTTCATCTCTGAGCAATTGATCGACGTTTGCAATTTCTCAGCTCGTGTCTACGAGACGGAGAGATAGTGACCGTGATGTTTGGTGGCTAGAGAAGCGCAAAGCCCCAGTGTTACTGCGCCTGTGAAAGCGCTTCCAAGGAAGGGTGCTGGCTAGCAACAGCTTTCAGTGCTGGCACTTTTCATCTCTGAGCAATTGCTCGACGTTTGCAATTTCTCACCTGAGCTCTCTTTAGAGTGCGCGAGAGGATGAGCAGAAGATTAGGTGGCTAGAGAAGCCCAGAGCCCCAGTGTGCTTAGGCCTACAAAAGCGCTTCCAAGGAAGGGTGCTGGCTAGCAACAGCTTTCAGTGCTGGCACTTTTCATCTCTGAGCAATTGCTGGACGTTTGCAATTTCTCAGCTCGTGTCTACGAGACGGAAAGAGAAGGACCGTGACGTTTGGTGGCTAGAGAAGCGCAAAGCCCCAGTGTTACTGCGCCTGTGAAAGCGCTTCCAAGGAAGGGTGCTGGCTAGCAACAGCTTTCAGTGCTGGCACTTTTCATCTCTGAGCAATTGCTCGACGTTTGCAATTTCTCACCTGAGCTCTCTTTAGAGTGCGCGAGAGGATGAGCACAAGATCAGGTGGCTAGAGAAGCCCAGAGCCCCAGTCTTCTTAGGCCTACAAAAGCGCTTCCAAGGAAGGGTGCTGGCTAGCAACAGCTTTCAGTGCTGGCACTTTTCATCTCTGAGCAATTGCTCGACGTTTGCAATTTCTCACCTGAGCTCTCTTTAGAGTGCGCGAGAGGATGAGCAGAAGATGAGGTGGCTAGAGAAGCCCAGAGCCCCAGTGTTCTTAGGCCTACAAAAGCGCTTCCAAGGAAGGGTGCTGGCTAGCAACAGCTTTCAGTGCTGGCACTTTTCATCTCTGAGCAATTGCTCGACGTTTGCAATTTCTCAGCTCGTGTCTACGAGACGGAAAGAGAAGGACCGTGACGTTTGGTGGCTAGAGAAGCGCAAAGCCCCAGTGTTACTGCGCTTGTGAAAGCGCTTCCAAGGAAGGGTGCTGGCTAGCAACAGCTTTCAGTGCTGGCACTTTTCTTCTCTGAGCAATTGCTCGACGTTTGCAATTTCTCACCTGAGCTCTCTTTAGAGTGCGCGAGAGGATGAGCAGAAGATGAGGTGGCTAGAGAAGCCCAGAGCCCCAGTGTTCTAAGGGCTACAAAAGCGCTTCCAAGGAAGGGTGCTGGCTAGCAACAGCTTTCAGTGCTGGCACTTTTCATCTCTGAGCAATTGCTCGATGTTTGCAATTTCTCACCTGAGCTCTCTTTAGAGTGCACGAGAGGATGAGCAGAAGATGAGGTGGCTAGAGAAGCCCAGAGCCCCAGTCTTCTTAGGCCTACAAAAGCGCTTCCAAGGAAGGGTGCTGGCTAGCAACAGCTTTCAGTGCTGGCACTTTTCATCTCTGAGCAATTGCTCGACGTTTGCAATTTTTCCCCTGAGCTCTCTTTAGAGTGCGCGAGAGGATGAGCAGAAGATGAGGTGGCTAGAGAAGCCCAGAGCCCCAGTGTGCTTAGGCCTACAAAAGCGCTTCCAAGGAAGGGTGCTGGCTAGCAACAGCTTTCAGTGCTGGCACTTTTCATCTCTGAGCAATTGCTGGACGTTTGCAATTTCTCACCTGAGCTCTCTTTAGAGTGCGCGAGAGGATGAGCAGAAGATGAGGTGGCTAGAGAAGCCCAGAGCCCCAGTGTTCTAAGGGCTACAAAAGCGCTTCCAAGGAAGGGTGCTGGCTAACAACAGCTTCCAGTGCTGGCACTTTTCATCTCTGAGCAATTGCTCAACGTTTGCAATTTCTCACCTGAGCTCTCTTTAGAGTGCGCGAGAGGATGAGCAGAAGATGAGGTGGCTAGAGAAGCCCAGAGCCCCAGTGTTCTTAGGCCTACAAAAGCGCTTCCAAGGAAGGGTGCTGGCTAGCAACAGCTTTCAGTGCTGGCACTTTTCATCTCTGAGCAATTGCTCGATGTTTGCAATTTCTCACCTGAGCTCTCTTTAGAGTGCGCGAGAGGATGAGCAGAAGATGAGGTGGCTAGAGAAGCCCAGAGCCCCAGTGTTCTTAGGCCTACAAAAGCGCTTCCAAGGAAGGGTGCTGGCTAGCAACAGCTTTCAGTGCTGGCACTTTTCATCTCTGAGCAATTGCTCGACGTTTGCAATTTCTCACCTGAGCTCTCTTTAGAGTGCGCGAGAGGATGAGCAGAAGATGAGGTGGCTAAAGAAGCCCAGAGCCCCAGTGTTCTTAGGCCTACAAAAGCGCTTCCAAGGAAGGGTGCTGGCTAGCAACAGCTTTCAGTGCTGGCCCTTTTCATCTCTGAGCAATTGATCGACGTTTGCAATTTCTCAGCTCGTGTCTACGAGACGGAGAGATAGTGACCGTGATGTTTGGTGGCTAGAGAAGCGCAAAGCCCCAGTGTTACTGCGCCTGTGAAAGCGCTTCCAAGGAAGGGTGCTGGCTAGCAACAGCTTTCAGTGCTGGCACTTTTCATCTCTGAGCAATTGCTCGACGTTTGCAATTTCTCACCTGAGCTCTCTTTAGAGTGCGCGAGAGGATGAGCAGAAGATGAGGTGGCTAGAGAAGCCCAGAGCCCCAGTGTGCTTAGGCCTACAAAAGCGCTTCCAAGGAAGGGTGCTGGCTAGCAACAGCTTTCAGTGCTGGCACTTTTCATCTCTGAGCAATTGCTGGACGTTTGCAATTTCTCAGCTCGTGTCTACGAGACGGAAAGAGAAGGACCGTGACGTTTGGTGGCTAGAGAAGCGCAAAGCCCCAGTGTTACTGCGCCTGTGAAAGCGCTTCCAAGGAAGGGTGCTGGCTAGCAACAGCTTTCAGTGCTGGCACTTTTCATCTCTGAGCAATTGCTCGACGTTTGCAATTTCTCACCTGAGCTCTCTTTAGAGTGCGCGAGAGGATGAGCAGAAGATCAGGTGGCTAGAGAAGCCCAGAGCCCCAGTGTTCTTAGGCCTACAAAAGCGCTTCCAAGGAAGGGTGCTGGCTAGCAACAGCTTTCAGTGCTGGCACTTTTCATCTCTGAGCAATTGCTCGACGTTTGCAATTTCTCACCTGAGCTCTCTTTAGAGTGCGCGAGAGGATGAGCAGAAGATGAGGTGGCTAGAGAAGCCCAGAGCCCCAGTGTTCTTAGGCCTACAAAAGCGCTTCCAAGGAAGGGTGCTGGCTAGCAACAGCTTTCAGTGCTGGCACTTTTCATCTCTGAGCAATTGCTCGACGTTTGCAATTTCTCAGCTCGTGTCTACGAGACGGAAAGAGAAGGACCGTGACGTTTGGTGGCTAGAGAAGCGCAAAGCCCCAGTGTTACTGCGCTTGTGAAAGCGCTTCCAAGGAAGGGTGCTGGCTAGCAACAGCTTTCAGTGCTGGCACTTTTCTTCTCTGAGCAATTGCTCGACGTTTGCAATTTCTCACCTGAGCTCTCTTTAGAGTGCGCGAGAGGATGAGCAGAAGATGAGGTGGCTAGAGAAGCCCAGAGCCCCACTGTTCTTAGGCCTACAAAAGCGCTTCCAAGGAAGGGTGCTGGCTAGCAACAGCTTTCAGTGCTGGCACTTTTCATCTCTGAGCAATTGCTCGATGTTTGCAATTTCTCACCTGAGCTCTCTTTAGAGTGCACGAGAGGATGAGCAGAAGATTAGGTGGCTAGAGAAGCCCAGAGCCCCAGTCTTCTTAGGCCTACAAAAGCGCTTCCAAGGAAGGGTGCTGGCTAGCAACAGCTTTCAGTGCTGGCACTTTTCATCTCTGAGCAATTGCTCGACGTTTGCAATTTTTCCCCTGAGCTCTCTTTAGAGTGCGCGAGAGGATGAGCAGAAGATGAGGTGGCTAGAGAAGCCCAGAGCCCCAGTGTGCTTAGGCCTACAAAAGCGCTTCCAAGGAAGGGTGCTGGCTAGCAACAGCTTTCAGTGCTGGCACTTTTCATCTCTGAGCAATTGCTCGACGTTTGCAATTTCTCACCTGAGCTCTCTTTAGAGTGCGCGAGAGGATGAGCAGAAGATGAGGTGGCTAGAGAAGCCCAGAGCCCCAGTGTTCTAAGGGCTACAAAAGCGCTTCCAAGGAAGGGTGCTGGCTAACAACAGCTTCCAGTGCTGGCACTTTTCATCTCTGAGCAATTGCTCAACGTTTGCAATTTCTCACCTGAGCTCTCTTTAGAGTGCGCGAGAGGATGAGCAGAAGATGAGGTGGCTAGAGAAGCCCAGAGCCCCAGTGTTCTTAGGCCTACAAAAGCGCTTCCAAGGAAGGGTGCTGGCTAGCAACAGCTTTCAGTGCTGGCACTTTTCATCTCTGAGCAATTGCTCGATGTTTGCAATTTCTCACCTGAGCTCTCTTTAGAGTGCGCGAGAGGATGAGCAGAAGATGAGGTGGCTAGAGAAGCCCAGAGCCCCAGTGTTCTTAGGCCTACAAAAGCGCTTCCAAGGAAGGGTGCTGGCTAGCAACAGCTTTCAGTGCTGGCACTTTTCATCTCTGAGCAATTGCTCGACGTTTGCAATTTCTCACCTGAGCTCTCTTTAGAGTGCGCGAGAGGATGAGCAGAAGATGAGGTGGCTAAAGAAGCCCAGAGCCCCAGTGTTCTTAGGCCTACAAAAGCGCTTCCAAGGAAGGGTGCTGGCTAGCAACAGCTTTCAGTGCTGGCCCTTTTCATCTCTGAGCAATTGATCGACGTTTGCAATTTCTCAGCTCGTGTCTACGAGACGGAGAGATAGTGACCGTGATGTTTGGTGGCTAGAGAAGCGCAAAGCCCCAGTGTTACTGCGCCTGTGAAAGCGCTTCCAAGGAAGGGTGCTGGCTAGCAACAGCTTTCAGTGCTGGCACTTTTCATCTCTGAGCAATTGCTCGACGTTTGCAATTTCTCACCTGAGCTCTCTTTAGAGTGCGCGAGAGGATGAGCAGAAGATGAGGTGGCTAGAGAAGCCCAGAGCCCCACTGTTCTTAGGCCTACAAAAGCGCTTCCAAGGAAGGGTGCTGGCTAGCAACAGCTTTCAGTGCTGGCACTTTTCATCTCTGAGCAATTGCTCGACGTTTGCAATTTCTCCCCTGAGCTCTCTTTAGAGTGCGCGAGAGGATGAGCAGAAGATGAGGTGGCTAGAGAAGCCCAGAGCCCCAGTGTTCTTAGGCCTACAAAAGCGCTTCCAAGGAAGGGTGCTGGCTAGCAACAGCTTTCAGTGCTGGCACTTTTCATCTCTGAGCAATTGCTCGACGTTTGCAATTTCTCAGCTCGTGTCTACGAGACGGAAAGAGAAGGACCGTGACGTTTGGTGGCTAGAGAAGCGCAAAGCCCCAGTGTTACTGCGCTTGTGAAAGCGCTTCCAAGGAAGGGTGCTGGCTAGCAACAGCTTTCAGTGCTGGCACTTTTCTTCTCTGAGCAATTGCTCGACGTTTGCAATTTCTCACCTGAGCTCTCTTTAGAGTGCGCGAGAGGATGAGCAGAAGATGAGGTGGCTAGAGAAGCCCAGAGCCCCACTGTTCTTAGGCCTACAAAAGCGCTTCCAAGGAAGGGTGCTGGCTAGCAACAGCTTTCAGTGCTGGCACTTTTCATCTCTGAGCAATTGCTCGATGTTTGCAATTTCTCACCTGAGCTCTCTTTAGAGTGCACGAGAGGATGAGCAGAAGATTAGGTGGCTAGAGAAGCCCAGAGCCCCAGTCTTCTTAGGCCTACAAAAGCGCTTCCAAGGAAGGGTGCTGGCTAGCAACAGCTTTCAGTGCTGGCACTTTTCATCTCTGAGCAATTGCTCGACGTTTGCAATTTTTCCCCTGAGCTCTCTTTAGAGTGCGCGAGAGGATGAGCAGAAGATGAGGTGGCTAGAGAAGCCCAGAGCCCCAGTGTGCTTAGGCCTACAAAAGCGCTTCCAAGGAAGGGTGCTGGCTAGCAACAGCTTTCAGTGCTGGCACTTTTCATCTCTGAGCAATTGCTCGACGTTTGCAATTTCTCACCTGAGCTCTCTTTAGAGTGCGCGAGAGGATGAGCAGAAGATGAGGTGGCTAGAGAAGCCCAGAGCCCCAGGGTTCTTAGGCCTACAAAAGCGCTTCCAAGGAAGGGTGCTGGCTAGCAACAGCTTTCAGTGCTGGCACTTTTCATCTCTGAGCAGTTGCTCGATGTTTGCAATTTCTCCCCTGAGCTCTCTTTAGAGTGCGCGAGAGGATGAGCAGAAGATTAGGTGGCTAGAGAAGCCCAGAGCCCCAGTGTTCTTAGGCCTACAAAAGCGCTTCCAAGGAAGGGTGCTGGCTAGCAACAGCTTTCAGTGCTGGCACTTTTCATCTCTGAGCAATTGCTCGACGTTTGCAATTTCTCAGCTCGTGTCTACGAGACGGAAAGAGAAGGACCGTGACGTTTGGTGGCTAGAGAAGCGCAAAGCCCCACTGTTACTGCGCCTGTGAAAGCGCTTCCAAGGAAGGGTGCTGGCTAGCAACAGCTTTCAGTGCTGGCACTTTTCATCTCTGAGCAATTGCTCGACGTTTGCAATTTCTCACCTGAGCTCTCTTTAGAGTGCGCGAGAGGATGAGCAGAAGATGAGGTGGCTAGAGAAGCCCAGAGCCCCAGTGTGCTTAGGCCTACAAAAGCGCTTCCAAGGAAGGGTGCTGGCTAGCAACAGCTTTCAGTGCTGGCACTTTTCATCTCTGAGCAATTGCTCGACGTTTGCAATTTCTCACCTGAGCTCTCTTTAGAGTGCGCGAGAGGATGAGCAGAAGATGAGGTGGCTAGAGAAGCCCAGAGCCCCAGTGTTCTTAGGCCTACAAAAGCGCTTCCAAGGAAGGGTGCTGGCTAGCAACAGCTTCCAGTGCTGGCACTTTTAATCTCTGAGCAATTGCTCGACGTTTGCAATTTCTCAGCTCGTGTCTACGAGACGGAAAGAGAATGACCGTGACGTTTGGTGGCTAGAGAAGCGCAAAGCCCCAGTTTTACTGCGCCTGTGAAAGCGCTTCCAAGGAAGGGTGCTGGCTAGCAACAGCTTTCAGTGCTGGCACTTTTCAGCTCTGAGCAATTGCTCGACGTTTGCAATTTCTCACCTCAGCTCTCTTTAGAGTGCGCGAGAGGATGAGCAGAAGATGAGGTGGCTAGAGAAGCCCAGAGCCCCAGTCTTCTTAGGCCTACAAAAGCGCTTCCAAGGAAGGGTGCTGGCTAGCAACAGCTTTCAGTGCTGGCACTTTTCCTCTCTGAGCAATTGCTCGACGTTTGCAATTTCTCACCTCGTGTCTACGAGACGGAAAGAGAATGACCGTGACGTTTGGTGGCTAGAGAAGCGCAAAGCCCCAGTGTTACTGCGCCTGTGAAAGCGCTTCCAAGGAAGGGGGCTGGCTAGCAACAGCTTTCAGTGCTGGCACTTTTCATCTCTGAGCAATTGCTCGACGTTTGCAATTTCTCCCCTGAGCTCTCTTCAGAGTGCGCGAGAGGATGAGCAGAAGATGAGGTGGCTAGAGAAGCCCAGAGCCCCAGTGTCTTAGGCCTACAAAAGCGCTTCCAAGGCAGGGTGCTGGCTAGCAACAGCTTTCAGTGCTGGCACTTTTCATCTCTGAGCAATTAATCGACGTTTGCAATTTCTCACCTGAGCTCTCTTTAGAGTGCGCGAGAGGATGAGCAGAAGATTAGGTGGCTAGAGAAGCCCAGAGCCCCAGTGTTCTTAGGCCTACAAAAGCGCTTCCAAGGAAGGGTGCTGGCTAGCAACAGCTTCCAGTGCTGGCACTATTCATCTCTGAGCAATTGCTCGACGTTTGCAATTTCTCAGCTCGTGTCTAGGAGACGGAAAGAGAAGGACCGTGACGTTTGGTGGCTAGAGAAGCGCAAAGCCCCAGTGTTACTGCGCCTGTGAAAGCGCTTCCAAGGAAGGGTGCTGGCTAGCAACAGCTTTCAGTGCTGGCACTTTTCATCTCTGAGCAATTGCTCGACGTTTGCAATTTCTCACCTGAGCTCTCTTTAGAGTGCGCGAGAGGATGAGCAGAAGATGAGGTGGCTAAAGAAGCCCATAGCCCCAGTGTTCTTAGGCCTACAAAAGCGCTTCCAAGGAAGGGTGCTGGCTAGCAACAGCTTCCAGTGCTGGCACTTTTCATCTCTGAGCAATTGCTCGACGTTTGCAATTTCTCAGCTCGTGTCTACGAGACGGAGAGATAGTGACCGTGACGTTTGGTGGGTAGAGAAGCGCAAAGCCCCAGTGTTGCTGCGCCTGTGAAAGCGCTTCCAAGGAAGGGTGCTGGCTAGCAACAGCTTTCAGTGCTGGCACTTTTCATCTCTGAGCAATTGCTCGACGTTTGCAATTTCTCACCTGAGCTCTCTTTAGAGTGCGCGAGAGGATGAGCAGAAGATTAGGTGGCTAGAGAAGCCCAGAGCCCCAGTGTGCTTAGGCCTACAAAAGCGCTTCCAAGGAAGGGTGCTGGCTAGCAACAGCTTTCAGTGCTGGCACTTTTCATCTCTGAGCAATTGCTGGACGTTTGCAATTTCTCAGCTCGTGTCTACGAGACGGAAAGAGAAGGACCGTGACGTTTGGTGGCTAGAGAAGCGCAAAGCCCCAGTGTTACTGCGCCTGTGAAAGCGCTTCCAAGGAAGGGTGCTGGCTAGCAACAGCTTTCAGTGCTGGCACTTTTCATCTCTGAGCAATTGCTCGACGTTTGCAATTTCTCACCTGAGCTCTCTTTAGAGTGCGCGAGAGGATGAGCACAAGATCAGGTGGCTAGAGAAGCCCAGAGCCCCAGTGTTCTTAGGCCTACAAAAGCGCTTCCAAGGAAGGGTGCTGGCTAGCAACAGCTTTCAGTGCTGGCACTTTTCATCTCTGAGCAATTGCTCGACGTTTGCAATTTCTCACCTGAGCTCTCTTTAGAGTGCGCGAGAGGATGAGCAGAAGATGAGGTGGCTAGAGAAGCCCAGAGCCCCACTGTTCTTAGGCCTACAAAAGCGCTTCCAAGGAAGGGTGCTGGCTAGCAACAGCTTTCAGTGCTGGCACTTTTCATCTCTGAGCAATTGCTCGACGTTTGCAATTTCTCAGCTCGTGTCTACGAGACGGAAAGAGAAGGACCGTGACGTTTGGTGGCTAGAGAAGCGCAAAGCCCCAGTGTTACTGCGCTTGTGAAAGCGCTTCCAAGGAAGGGTGCTGGCTAGCAACAGCTTTCAGTGCTGGCACTTTTCTTCTCTGAGCAATTGCTCGACGTTTGCAATTTCTCACCTGAGCTCTCTTTAGAGTGCGCGAGAGGATGAGCAGAAGATGAGGTGGCTAGAGAAGCCCAGAGCCCCACTGTTCTTAGGCCTACAAAAGCGCTTCCAAGGAAGGGTGCTGGCTAGCAACAGCTTTCAGTGCTGGCACTTTTCATCTCTGAGCAATTGCTCGATGTTTGCAATTTCTCACCTGAGCTCTCTTTAGAGTGCACGAGAGGATGAGCAGAAGATTAGGTGGCTAGAGAAGCCCAGAGCCCCAGTCTTCTTAGGCCTACAAAAGCGCTTCCAAGGAAGGGTGCTGGCTAGCAACAGCTTTCAGTGCTGGCACTTTTCATCTCTGAGCAATTGCTCGACGTTTGCAATTTCTCACCTGAGCTCTCTTTAGAGTGCGCGAGAGGATGAGCAGAAGATGAGGTGGCTAGAGAAGCCCAGAGCCCCAGTGTGCTTAGGCCTACAAAAGCGCTTCCAAGGAAGGGTGCTGGCTAGCAACAGCTTTCAGTGCTGGCACTTTTCATCTCTGAGCAATTGCTCGACGTTTGCAATTTCTCACCTGAGCTCTCTTTAGAGTGCGCGAGAGGATGAGCAGAAGATGAGGTGGCTAGAGAAGCCCAGAGCCCCAGTGTTCTAAGGGCTACAAAAGCGCTTCCAAGGAAGGGTGCTGGCTAACAACAGCTTCCAGTGCTGGCACTTTTCATCTCTGAGCAATTGCTCAACGTTTGCAATTTCTCACCTGAGCTCTCTTTAGAGTGCGCGAGAGGATGAGCAGAAGATGAGGTGGCTAGAGAAGCCCAGAGCCCCAGTGTTCTTAGGCCTACAAAAGCGCTTCCAAGGAAGGGTGCTGGCTAGCAACAGCTTTCAGTGCTGGCACTTTTCATCTCTGAGCAATTGCTCGATGTTTGCAATTTCTCACCTGAGCTCTCTTTAGAGTGCGCGAGAGGATGAGCAGAAGATGAGGTGGCTAGAGAAGCCCAGAGCCCCAGTGTTCTTAGGCCTACAAAAGCGCTTCCAAGGAAGGGTGCTGGCTAGCAACAGCTTTCAGTGCTGGCACTTTTCATCTCTGAGCAATTGCTCGACGTTTGCAATTTCTCACCTGAGCTCTCTTTAGAGTGCGCGAGAGGATGAGCACAAGATCAGGTGGCTAGAGAAGCCCAGAGCCCCAGTGTTCTTAGGCCTACAAAAGCGCTTCCAAGGAAGGGTGCTGGCTAGCAACAGCTTTCAGTGCTGGCACTTTTCATCTCTGAGCAATTGCTCGACGTTTGCAATTTCTCACCTGAGCTCTCTTTAGAGTGCGCGAGAGGATGAGCAGAAGATGAGGTGGCTAGAGAAGCCCAGAGCCCCAGTCTTCTTAGGCCTACAAAAGCGCTTCCAAGGAAGGGTGCTGGCTAGCAACAGCTTTCAGTGCTGGCACTTTTCATCTCTGAGCAATTGCTCGACGTTTGCAATTTCTCAGCTCGTGTCTACGAGACGGAAAGAGAAGGACCGTGACGTTTGGTGGCTAGAGAAGCGCAAAGCCCCAGTGTTACTGCGCTTGTGAAAGCGCTTCCAAGGAAGGGTGCTGGCTAGCAACAGCTTTCAGTGCTGGCACTTTTCTTCTCTGAGCAATTGCTCGACGTTTGCAATTTCTCACCTGAGCTCTCTTTAGAGTGCGCGAGAGGATGAGCAGAAGATGAGGTGGCTAGAGAAGCCCAGAGCCCCACTGTTCTTAGGCCTACAAAAGCGCTTCCAAGGAAGGGTGCTGGCTAGCAACAGCTTTCAGTGCTGGCACTTTTCATCTCTGAGCAATTGCTCGATGTTTGCAATTTCTCACCTGAGCTCTCTTTAGAGTGCACGAGAGGATGAGCAGAAGATTAGGTGGCTAGAGAAGCCCAGAGCCCCAGTCTTCTTAGGCCTACAAAAGCGCTTCCAAGGAAGGGTGCTGGCTAGCAACAGCTTTCAGTGCTGGCACTTTTCATCTCTGAGCAATTGCTCGACGTTTGCAATTTTTCCCCTGAGCTCTCTTTAGAGTGCGCGAGAGGATGAGCAGAAGATGAGGTGGCTAGAGAAGCCCAGAGCCCCAGTGTGCTTAGGCCTACAAAAGCGCTTCCAAGGAAGGGTGCTGGCTAGCAACAGCTTTCAGTGCTGGCACTTTTCATCTCTGAGCAATTGCTCGACGTTTGCAATTTCTCACCTGAGCTCTCTTTAGAGTGCGCGAGAGGATGAGCAGAAGATGAGGTGGCTAGAGAAGCCCAGAGCCCCAGGGTTCTTAGGCCTACAAAAGCGCTTCCAAGGAAGGGTGCTGGCTAGCAACAGCTTTCAGTGCTGGCACTTTTCATCTCTGAGCAGTTGCTCGATGTTTGCAATTTCTCCCCTGAGCTCTCTTTAGAGTGCGCGAGAGGATGAGCAGAAGATGAGGTGGCTAAAGAAGCCCAGAGCCCCAGTGTTCTTAGGCCTACAAAAGCGCTTCCAAGGAAGGGTGCTGGCTAGCAACAGCTTTCAGTGCTGGCCCTTTTCATCTCTGAGCAATTGATCGACGTTTGCAATTTCTCAGCTCGTGTCTACGAGACGGAGAGATAGTGACCGTGATGTTTGGTGGCTAGAGAAGCGCAAAGCCCCAGTGTTACTGCGCCTGTGAAAGCGCTTCCAAGGAAGGGTGCTGGCTAGCAACAGCTTTCAGTGCTGGCACTTTTCATCTCTGAGCAATTGCTCGACGTTTGCAATTTCTCACCTGAGCTCTCTTTAGAGTGCGCGAGAGGATGAGCAGAAGATTAGGTGGCTAGAGAAGCCCAGAGCCCCAGTGTGCTTAGGCCTACAAAAGCGCTTCCAAGGAAGGGTGCTGGCTAGCAACAGCTTTCAGTGCTGGCACTTTTCATCTCTGAGCAATTGCTGGACGTTTGCAATTTCTCAGCTCGTGTCTACGAGACGGAAAGAGAAGGACCGTGACGTTTGGTGGCTAGAGAAGCGCAAAGCCCCAGTGTTACTGCGCCTGTGAAAGCGCTTCCAAGGAAGGGTGCTGGCTAGCAACAGCTTTCAGTGCTGGCACTTTTCATCTCTGAGCAATTGCTCGACGTTTGCAATTTCTCACCTGAGCTCTCTTTAGAGTGCGCGAGAGGATGAGCACAAGATCAGGTGGCTAGAGAAGCCCAGAGCCCCAGTGTTCTTAGGCCTACAAAAGCGCTTCCAAGGAAGGGTGCTGGCTAGCAAGAGCTTTCAGTGCTGGCACTTTTCATCTCTGAGCAATTGCTCGACGTTTGCAATTTCTCACCTGAGCTCTCTTTAGAGTGCGCGAGAGGATGAGCAGAAGATGAGGTGGCTAGAGAAGCCCAGAGCCCCAGTGTTCTTAGGCCTACAAAAGCGCTTCCAAGGAAGGGTGCTGGCTAGCAACAGCTTTCAGTGCTGGCACTTTTCATCTCTGAGCAATTGCTCGACGTTTGCAATTTCTCAGCTCGTGTCTACGAGACGGAAAGAGAAGGACCGTGACGTTTGGTGGCTAGAGAAGCGCAAAGCCCCAGTGTTACTGCGCTTGTGAAAGCGCTTCCAAGGAAGGGTGCTGGCTAGCAACAGCTTTCAGTGCTGGCACTTTTCTTCTCTGAGCAATTGCTCGACGTTTGCAATTTCTCACCTGAGCTCTCTTTAGAGTGCGCGAGAGGATGAGCAGAAGATGAGGTGGCTAGAGAAGCCCAGAGCCCCACTGTTCTTAGGCCTACAAAAGCGCTTCCAAGGAAGGGTGCTGGCTAGCAACAGCTTTCAGTGCTGGCACTTTTCATCTCTGAGCAATTGCTCGATGTTTGCAATTTCTCACCTGAGCTCTCTTTAGAGTGCACGAGAGGATGAGCAGAAGATTAGGTGGCTAGAGAAGCCCAGAGCCCCAGTCTTCTTAGGCCTACAAAAGCGCTTCCAAGGAAGGGTGCTGGCTAGCAACAGCTTTCAGTGCTGGCACTTTTCATCTCTGAGCAATTGCTCGACGTTTGCAATTTTTCCCCTGAGCTCTCTTTAGAGTGCGCGAGAGGATGAGCAGAAGATGAGGTGGCTAGAGAAGCCCAGAGCCCCAGTGTGCTTAGGCCTACAAAAGCGCTTCCAAGGAAGGGTGCTGGCTAGCAACAGCTTTCAGTGCTGGCACTTTTCATCTCTGAGCAATTGCTCGACGTTTGCAATTTCTCACCTGAGCTCTCTTTAGAGTGCGCGAGAGGATGAGCAGAAGATGAGGTGGCTAGAGAAGCCCAGAGCCCCAGGGTTCTTAGGCCTACAAAAGCGCTTCCAAGGAAGGGTGCTGGCTAGCAACAGCTTTCAGTGCTGGCACTTTTCATCTCTGAGCAATTGCTGGACGTTTGCAATTTCTCCCCTGAGCTCTCTTTAGAGTGCGCGAGAGGATGAGCAGAAGATTAGGTGGCTAGAGAAGCCCAGAGCCCCAGTGTTCTTAGGCCTACAAAAGCGCTTCCAAGGAAGGGTGCTGGCTAGCAACAGCTTTCAGTGCTGGCACTTTTCATCTCTGAGCAATTGCTCGACGTTTGCAATTTCTCAGCTCGTGTCTACGAGACGGAAAGAGAAGGACCGTGACGTTTGGTGGCTAGAGAAGCGCAAAGCCCCAGTGTTACTGCGCCTGTGAAAGCGCTTCCAAGGAAGGGTGCTGGCTAGCAACAGCTTTCAGTGCTGGCACTTTTCATCTCTGAGCAATTGCTCGACGTTTGCAATTTCTCACCTGAGCTCTCTTTAGAGTGCGCGAGAGGATGAGCAGAAGATGAGGTGGCTAGAGAAGCCCAGAGCCCCAGTGTGCTTAGGCCTACAAAAGCGCTTCCAAGGAAGGGTGCTGGCTAGCAACAGCTTTCAGTGCTGGCACTTTTCATCTCTGAGCAATTGCTCGACGTTTGCAATTTCTCACCTGAGCTCTCTTTAGAGTGCGCGAGAGGATGAGCAGAAGATGAGGTGGCTAGAGAAGCCCAGAGCCCCAGTGTTCTTAGGCCTACAAAAGCGCTTCCAAGGAAGGGTGCTGGCTAGCAACAGCTTCCAGTGCTGGCACTTTTCATCTCTGAGCAATTGCTCGACGTTTGCAATTTCTCAGCTCGTGTCTACGAGACGGAAAGAGAATGACCGTGACGTTTGGTGGCTAGAGAAGCGCAAAGCCCCAGTGTTACTGCGCCTGTGAAAGCGCTTCCAAGGAAGGGTGCTGGCTAGCAACAGCTTTCAGTGCTGGCACTTTTCAGCTCTGAGCAATTGCTCGACGTTTGCAATTTCTCACCTCAGCTCTCTTTAGAGTGCGCGAGAGGATGAGCAGAAGATGAGGTGGCTAGAGAAGCCCAGAGCCCCAGTCTTCTTAGGCCTACAAAAGCGCTTCCAAGGAAGGGTGCTGGCTAGCAACAGCTTTCAGTGCTGGCACTTTTCCTCTCTGAGCAATTGCTCGACGTTTGCAATTTCTCACCTCGTGTCTACGAGACGGAAAGAGAATGACCGTGACGTTTGGTGGCTAGAGAAGCGCAAAGCCCCAGTGTTACTGCGCCTGTGAAAGCGCTTCCAAGGAAGGGGGCTGGCTAGCAACAGCTTTCAGTGCTGGCACTTTTCATCTCTGAGCAATTGCTCGACGTTTGCAATTTCTCCCCTGAGCTCTCTTCAGAGTGCGCGAGAGGATGAGCAGAAGATGAGGTGGCTAGAGAAGCCCAGAGCCCCAGTGTCTTAGGCCTACAAAAGCGCTTCCAAGGCAGGGTGCTGGCTAGCAACAGCTTTCAGTGCTGGCACTTTTCATCTCTGAGCAATTAATCGACGTTTGCAATTTCTCACCTGAGCTCTCTTTAGAGTGCGCGAGAGGATGAGCAGAAGATTAGGTGGCTAGAGAAGCCCAGAGCCCCAGTGTTCTAAGGGCTACAAAAGCGCTTCCAAGGAAGGGTGCTGGCTAGCAACAGCTTCCAGTGCTGGCACTATTCATCTCTGAGCAATTGCTCGACGTTTGCAATTTCTCAGCTCGTGTCTAGGAGACGGAAAGAGAAGGACCGTGACGTTTGGTGGCTAGAGAAGCGCAAAGCCCCAGTGTTACTGCGCCTGTGAAAGCGCTTCCAAGGAAGGGTGCTGGCTAGCAACAGCTTTCAGTGCTGGCACTTTTCATCTCTGAGCAATTGCTCGACGTTTGCAATTTCTCACCTCAGCTCTCTTTAGAGTGCGCGAGAGGATGAGCAGAAGATGAGGTGGCTAAAGAAGCCCATAGCCCCAGTGTTCTTAGGCCTACAAAAGCGCTTCCAAGGAAGGGTGCTGGCTAGCAACAGCTTCCAGTGCTGGCACTTTTCATCTCTGAGCAATTGCTCGACGTTTGCAATTTCTCAGCTCGTGTCTACGAGACGGAAAGAGAATGACCGTGACGTTTGGTGGCTAGAGAAGCGCAAAGCCCCAGTGTTACTGCGCCTGTGAAAGCGCTTCCAAGGAAGGGTGCTGGCTAGCAACAGCTTTCAGTGCTGGCACTTTTCATCTCTGAGCAATTGCTCGACGTTTGCAATTTCTCACCTGAGCTCTCTTTAGAGTGCGCGAGAGGAGGAGCAGAAGATGAGGTGGCTAGAGAAGCCCAGAGCCCCAGTGTTCTTAGGCCTACAAAAGCGCTTCCAAGGAAGGGTGCTGGCTAGCAACAGCTTTCAGTGCTGGCACTTTTCATCTCTGAGCAATTGATCGACGTTTGCAATTTCTCACCTGAGCTCTCTTTAGAGTGCACGAGAGGATGAGCAGAAGATTAGGTGGCTAGAGAAGCCCAGAGCCCCAGTCTTCTTAGGCCTACAAAAGCGCTTCCAAGGAAGGGTGCTGGCTAGCAACAGCTTCCAGTGCTGGCACTTTTCATCTCTGAGCAATTGCTCGACGTTTGCAATTTCTCAGCTCGTGTCTACGAGACGGAAAGAGAAGGACCGTGACGTTTGGTGGCTAGAAAAGAGCAAAGCCCCAGTGTTACAGCGCCTGTGAAAGCGCTTCCAAGGAAGGGTGCTGGCTAGCAACAGCTTTCAGTGCTGGCACTTTTCATCTCTGAGCAATTGCTCGACGTTTGCAATTTCTCCCCTGAGCTCTCTTCAGAGTGCGCGAGAGGATGAGCAGAAGATGAGGTGGCTAAAGAAGCCCAGAGCCCCAGTGTTCTTAGGCCTACAAAAGCACTTCCAAGGAAGGGTGCTGGCTAGCAACAGCTTTCAGTGCTGGCACTTTTCAGCTCTGAGCAATTGCTCGACGTTTGCAATTTCTCACCTGAGCTCTCTTTAGAGTGCGCGAGAGGATGAGCAGAAGATTAGGTGGCTAGAGAAGCCCAGAGCCCCAGTGTTCTTAGGCCTACAAAAGCACTTCCAAGGAAGGGTGCTGGCTAGCAAGAGCTTTCAGTGCTGGCACTTTTCATCTCTGAGCAATTGCTCGACGTTTGCAATTTCTCAGCTCGTGTCTACGAGACGGAAAGAGAATGACCGTGACGTTTGGTGGCTAGAGAAGCGCAAAGCCCCAGTGTTACTGCGCCTGTGAAAGCGCTTCCAAGGAAGGGTGCTGGCTAGCAACAGCTTTCAGTGCTGGCACTTTTCATCTCTGAGCAATTGCTGGACGTTTGCAATTTCTCCCCTGAGCTCTCTTCAGAGTGCGCGAGAGGATGAGCAGAAGATGAGGTGGCTAGAGAAGCCCAGAGCCCCAGTGTCTTAGGCCTACAAAAGCGCTTCCAAGGAAGGGTGCTGGCTAG
Organism: Sarcoramphus papa; assembly: GCA_037962945.1. Classification (NCBI taxonomy): domain Eukaryota; kingdom Metazoa; phylum Chordata; class Aves; order Accipitriformes; family Cathartidae; genus Sarcoramphus; species Sarcoramphus papa. The sequence continues at coordinate 2,845,164 of JBBMRM010000084.1, read as the reverse complement.
CAACAGCTTTCAGTGCTGGCACTTTTCATCTCTGAGCAATTGCTCGACGTTTGCAATTTCTCACCTGAGCTCTCTTTAGAGTGCGCGAGAGGATGAGCAGAAGATGAGGTGGCTAAAGAAGCCCATAGCCCCAGTGTTCTAAGGCCTACAAAAGCGCTTCCAAGGAAGGGTGCTGGCTAGCAACAGCTTCCAGTGCTGGCACTTTTCATCTCTGAGCAATTGCTCGACGTTTGCAATTTCTCAGCTCGTGTCTACGAGACTGAGAGATAGTGACCGTGACGTTTGGTGGGTAGAGAAGCGCAAAGCCCCAGTGTTGCTGCGCCTGTGAAAGCGCTTCCAAGGAAGGGTGCTGGCTAGCAACAGCTTTCAGTGCTGGCACTTTTCATCTCTGAGCAATTGCTCGACGTTTGCAATTTCTCAGCTCGTGTCTACGAGACGGAAAGAGAATGACCGTGACGTTTGGTGGCTAGAGAAGCCCAGAGCCCCAGTGTTACTGCGCCTGTGAAAGCGCTTCCAAGGAAGGGTGCTGGCTAGCAAGAGCTTTCAGTGCTGGCACTTGTCATCTCTGAGCAATTGCTCGACGTTTGCAATTTGTCACCTGAGCTCTCTTTAGAGTGCGCGAGAGGATGAGCAGAAGATGAGGTGGCTAGAGAAGCCCAGAGCCCCAGTGTTCTTAGGCCTACAAAAGCGCTTCCAAGGAAGGGTGCTGGCTAGCAACAGCTTTCAGTGCTGGCACTTTTCATCTCTGAGCAATTGCTCGACGTTTGCAATTTCTCAGCTCGTGTCTACGAGACGGAAAGAGAATGACCGTGACGTTTGGTGGGTAGAGAAGCGCAAAGCCCCAGTGTTACTGCGCCTGTGAAAGCGCTTCCAAGGAAGGGTGCTGGCTAGCAACAGCTTTCAGTGCTGGCACTTTTCAGCTCTGAGCAATTGCTCGACGTTTGCAATTTCTCACCTGAGCTCTCTTCAGAGTGCGCGAGAGGATGAGCAGAAGATGAGGTGGCTAGAGAAGCCCAGAGCCCCAGTGTCTTAGGCCTACAAAAGCGCTTCCAAGGCAGGGTGCTGGCTAGCAACAGCTTTCAGTGCTGGCACTTTTCATCTCTGAGCAATTGATCGACGTTTGCAATTTCTCACCTGAGCTCTCTTTAGAGTGCGCGAGAGGATGAGCAGAAGATGAGGTGGCTAAAGAAGCCCATAGCCCCAGTGTTCTTAGGCCTACAAAAGCGCTTCCAAGGAAGGGTGCTGGCTAGCAACAGCTTCCAGTGCTGGCACTTTTCATCTCTGAGCAATTGCTCGACGTTTGCAATTTCTCAGCTCGTGTCTACGAGACGGAAAGAGAAGGACCGTGACGTTTGGTGGCTAGAGAAGCGCAAAGCCCCAGTGTTGCTGCACCTGTGAAAGCGCTTCCAAGGAAGGGTGCTGGCTAGCAACAGCTTTCAGTGCTGGCACTTTTCATCTCTGAGCAATTGCTCGACGTTTGCAATTTCTCACCTGAGCTCTCTTCAGAGTGCGCGAGAGGATGAGCAGAAGATGAGGTGGCTAGAGAAGCCCAGAGCCCCAGTGTCTTAGGCCTACAAAAGCGCTTCCAAGGCAGGGTGCTGGCTAGCAACAGCTTTCAGTGCTGGCACTTTTCATCTCTGAGCAATTGCTCGACGTTTGCAATTTCTCACCTGAGCTCTCTTTAGAGTGCGCGAGAGGATGAGCAGAAGATGAGGTGGCTAAAGAAGCCCAGAGCCCCAGTGTTCTTAGGCCTACAAAAGCGCTTCCAAGGAAGGGTGCTGGCTAGCAACAGCTTCCAGTGCTGGCACTTTTCATCTCTGAGCAATTGCTCGACGTTTGCAATTTCTCAGCTCGTGTCTAGGAGACGGAAAGAGAATGACCGTGACGTTTGGTGGGTAGAGAAGCGCAAAGCCCCAGTGTTGCTGCACCTGTGAAAGCGCTTCCAAGGAAGGGTGCTGGCTAGCAACAGCTTTCAGTGCTGGCACTTTTCATCTCTGAGCAATTGCTCGACGTTTGCAATTTCTCCCCTGAGCTCTCTTTAGAGTGCGCGAGAGGATGAGCAGAAGATGAGGTGGCTAGAGAAGCCCAGAGCCCCAGTGTCTTAGGCCTACAAAAGCGCTTCCAAGGAAGGGTGCTGGCTAGCAACAGCTTTCAGTGCTGGCACTTTTCATCTCTGAGCAATTGCTCGACGTTTGCAATTTCTCACCTGAGCTCTCTTTAGAGTGCGCGAGAGGATGAGCAGAAGATGAGGTGGCTAAAGAAGCCCAGAGCCCCAGTGTTCTTAGGCCTACAAAAGCGCTTCCAAGGAAGGGTGCTGGCTAGCAACAGCTTTCAGTGCTGGCACTTTTCATCTCGGAGCAATTGCTCGACGTTTGCAATTTCTCAGCTCGTGTCTACGAGACGGAAAGAGAAGGACCGTGACGTTTGGTGGGTAGAGAATCGCAAAGCCCCAGTGTTACTGCGCCTGTGAAAGCGCTTCCAAGGAAGGGTGCTGGCTAGCAACAGCTTTCAGTGCTGGCACTTTTCATCTCTGAGCAATTGCTCGACGTTTGCAATTTCTCCCCTGAGCTCTCTTCAGAGTGCGCGAGAGGATGAGCAGAAGATGAGGTGGCTAGAGAAGCCCAGAGCCCCAGTGTCTTAGGCCTACAAAAGCGCTTCCAAGGAAGGGTGCTGGCTAGCAAGAGCTTTCAGTGCTGGCACTTTTCATCTCTGAGCAATTGCTCGACGTTTGCAATTTCTCCCCTGAGCTCTCTTTAGAGTGCGCGAGAGGATGAGCAGAAGATGAGGTGGCTAGAGAAGCCCAGAGCCCCAGTGTTCTTAGGCCTACAAAAGCGCTTCCAAGGAAGGGTGCTGGCTAGCAACAGCTTCCAGTGCTGGCACTTTTCATCTCTGAGCAATTGCTCGACGTTTGCAATTTCTCAGCTCGTGTCTACGAGACGGAGAGATAGTGACCGTGACGTTTGGTGGGTAGAGAAGCGCAAAGCCCCAGTGTTGCTGCGCCTTTGAAAGCGCTTCCAAGGAAGGGTGCTGGCTAGCAACAGCTTTCAGTGCTGGCACTTTTCATCTCTGAGCAATTGATCGACGTTTGCAATTTCTCAGCTCGTGTCTACGAGACGGAAAGAGAAGGACCGTGACGTTTGGTGGCTAGAGAAGCGCAAAGCCCCAGTGTTACTGCGCCTGTGAAAGCGCTTCCAAGGAAGGGTGCTGGCTAGCAACAGCTTTCAGTGCTGGCACTTTTCATCTCTGAGCAATTGCTCGACGTTTGCAATTTCTCACCTTAGCTCTCTTTAGAGTGCGCGAGAGGATGAGCAGAAGATGAGGTGGCTAGAGAAGCCCAGAGCCCCAGTGTTCTTAGGCCTACAAAAGCGCTTCCAAGGAAGGGTGCTGGCTAGCAACAGCTTCCAGTGCTGGCACTTTTCATCTCTGAGCAATTGCTCGACGTTTGCAATTTCTCAGCTCGTGTCTACGAGACGGAAAGAGAATGACCGTGACGTTTGGTGGCTAGAGAAGCGCAAAGCCCCAGTGTTACTGCGCCTGTGAAAGCGCTTCCAAGGAAGGGTGCTGGCTAGCAACAGCTTTCAGTGCTGGCACTTTTCATCTCTGAGCAATTGCTCGACGTTTGCAATTTCTCACCTGAGCTCTCTTTAGAGTGCGCGAGAGGATGAGCAGAAGATGAGGTGGCTAAAGAAGCCCAGAGCCCCAGGGTTCTTAGGCCTACAAAAGCGCTTCCAAGGAAGGGGGCTGGCTAGCAACAGCTTTCAGTGCTGGCACTTTTCCTCTCTGAGCAATTGCTCGACGTTTGCAATTTCTCAGCTCGTGTCTACGAGACGGAAAGAGAAGGACCGTGACGTTTGGTGGCTAGAGAAGCGCAAAGCCCCAGTGTTACTGCGCTTGTGAAAGCGCTTCCAAGGAAGGGTGCTGGCTAGCAACAGCTTTCAGTGCTGGCACTTTTCATCTCTGAGCAATTGCTCGACGTTTGCAATTTCTCACCTGAGCTCTCTTCAGAGTGCGCGAGAGGATGAGCAGAAGATGAGGTGGCTAAAGAAGCCCAGAGCCCCAGTGTTCTTAGGCCTACAAAAGCGCTTCCAAGGAAGGGTGCTGGCTAGCAACAGCTTTCAGTGCTGGCACTTTTCATCTCTGAGCAATTGCTCGACGTTTGCAATTTCTCACCTGAGCTCTCTTTAGAGTGCGCGAGAGGATGAGCAGAAGATGAGGTGGCTAGAGAAGCCCAGAGCCCCAGTGTTCTTAGGGCTACAAAAGCACTTCCAAGGAAGGGTGCTGGCTAGCAACAGCTTTCAGTGCTGGCACTTTTCATCTCTGAGCAATTGCTCAACGTTTGCAATTTCTCACCTAAGCTCTCTTTAGAGTGCGCGAGAGGATGAGCAGAAGATGAGGTGGCTAAAGAAGCCCAGAGCCCCAGTGTTCTAAGGGCTACAAAAGCGCTTCCAAGGAAGGGTGCTGGCTAGCAAGAGCTTTCAGTGCTGGCACTTTTCATCTCTGAGCAATTGCTCGACGTTTGCAATTTTTCCCCTGAGCTCTCTTTAGAGTGCGCGAGAGGATGAGCAGAAGATGAGGTGGCTAAAGAAGCCCAGAGCCCCAGGGTTCTTAGGCCTACAAAAGCGCTTCCAAGGAAGGGGGCTGGCTAGCAAGAGCTTTCAGTGCTGGCACTTTTCATCTCTGAGCAATTGCTCGACGTTTGCAATTTCTCAGCTCGTGTCTACGAGACGGAAAGAGAAGGACCGTGACGTTTGGTGGGTAGAGAAGCGCAAAGCCCCAGTGTTACTGCGCCTGTGAAAGCGCTTCCAAGGAAGGGTGCTGGCTAGCAACAGCTTTCAGTGTTGGCACTTTTCATCTCTGAGCAATTGCTGGACGTTTGCAATTTCTGAATTGAGCTCTCTTTAGAGTGCGCGAGCGGATGAGCAGAAGATGAGGTGGCTAGAGAAGCCCAGAGCCCCAGTCTTCTTAGGCCTACAAAAGCGCTTCCAAGGAAGGGTGCTGGCTAGCAACAGCTTTCAGTGCTGGCACTTTTCATCTCTGAGCAATTGCTCGACGTTTGCAATTTCTCACCTGAGCTCTCTTTAGAGTGCGCGAGAGGATGAGCAGAAGATGAGGTGGGTAGAGAAGCCCAGAGCCCCAGTGTTCTTAGGCCTACAAAAGCGCTTCCAAGGAAGGGTGCTGGCTAGCAACAGCTTTCAGTGCTGGCACATTTCATCTCTGAGCAATTGATCGACGTTTGCAATTTCTCACCTGAGCTCTCTTTAGAGTGCACGAGAGGATGAGCAGAAGATTAGGTGGCTAGAGAAGCCCAGAGCCCCAGTCTTCTTAGGCCTACAAAAGCGCTTCCAAGGAAGGGTGCTGGCTAGCAAGAGCTTTCAGTGCTGGCACTTTTCATCTCTGAGCAATTGCTCGACGTTTGCAATTTCTCAGCTCGTGTCTACGAGACGGAAAGAGAATGACCGTGACGTTTGGTGGGTAGAGAAGCGCAAAGCCCCAGTGTTACTGCGCCTGTGAAAGCGCTTCCAAGGAAGGGTGCTGGCTAGCAACAGCTTTCAGTGCTGGCACTTTTCATCTCTGAGCAATTGCTCGACGTTTGCAATTTCTCCCCTGAGCTCTCTTCAGAGTGCGCGAGAGGATGAGCAGAAGATGAGGTGGCTAGAGAAGCCCAGAGCCCCAGTGTCTTAGGCCTACAAAAGCGCTTCCAAGGCAGGGTGCTGGCTAGCAACAGCTTTCAGTGCTGGCACTTTTCATCTATGAGCAATTGCTCGACGTTTGCAATTTCTCACCTGAGCTCTCTTTAGAGTGCGCGAGAAGATGAGCAGAAGATGAGGTGGCTAAAGAAGCCCATAGCCCCAGTGTTCTTAGGCCTACAAAAGCGCTTCCAAGGAAGGGTGCTGGCTAGCAACAGCTTTCAGTGCTGGCACTTTTCATCTCTGAGCAATTGCTCGACGTTTGCAATTTCTCAGCTCGTGTCTACGAGACGGAAAGAGAATGACCGTGACGTTTGGTGGGTAGAGAAGCGCAAAGCCCCAGTGTTACTGCGCCTGTGAAAGCGCTTCCAAGGAAGGGTGCTGGCTAGCAACAGCTTTCAGTGCTGGCACTTTTCATCTCTGAGCAATTGCTCGACGTTTGCAATTTCTCCCCTGAGCTCTCTTCAGAGTGCGCGAGAGGATGAGCAGAAGATGAGGTGGCTAGAGAAGCCCAGAGCCCCAGTGTTCTTAGGCCTACAAAAGCGCTTCCAAGGAAGGGTGCTGGCTAGCAACAGCTTTCAGTGCTGGCACTTTTCCTCTCTGAGCAATTGCTCGACGTTTGCAATTTCTCCCCTGAGCTCTCTTCAGAGTGCGCGAGAGGATGAGCAGAAGATGAGGTGGCTAGAGAAGCCCAGAGCCCCAGTGTTCTTAGGCCTACAAAAGCGCTTCCAAGGAAGGGGGCTGGCTAGCAACAGCTTTCAGTGCTGGCACTTTTCATCTCTGAGCAATTGCTCGACGTTTGCAATTTCTCAGCTCGTGTCTACGAGACGGAGAGATAGTAACCGTGACGTTTGGTGGCTAGAGAAGCGCAAAGCCCCAGTGTTGCTGCGCCTGTGAAAGCGCTTCCAAGGAAGGGTGCTGGCTAGCAACAGCTTTCAGTGCTGGCACTTTTCATCTCTGAGCAATTGCTCGACGTTTGCAATTTCTCCCCTGAGCTCTCTTTAGAGTGCGCGAGAGGATGAGCAGAAGATGAGGTGGGTAGAGAAGCCCAGAGCCCCAGTGTTCTTAGGCCTACAAAAGCGCTTCCAAGGAAGGGTGCTGGCTAGCAACAGCTTTCAGTGCTGGCACTTTTCATCTCTGAGCAATTGATCGACGTTTGCAATTTCTCACCTGAGCTCTCTTTAGAGTGCGCGAGAGGATGAGCAGAAGATGAGGTGGCTAGAGAAGCCCAGAGCCCCAGTGTTCTTAGGCCTACAAAAGCGCTTCCAAGGAAGGGTGCTGGCTAGCAACAGCTTCCAGTGCTGGCACTTTTCATCTCTGAGCAATTGCTCGACGTTTGCAATTTCTCAGCTCGTGTCTACGAGACGGAGAGATAGTGACCGTGACGTTTGGTGGCTAGAGAAGCGCAAAGCCCCAGTGTTACTGCGCCTGTGAAAGCGCTTCCAAGGAAGGGTGCTGGCTAGCAAGAGCTTTCAGTGCTGGCACTTTTCATCTCTGAGAAATTGCTCGACGTTTGCAATTTCTCCCCTGAGCTCTCTTCAGAGTGCGCGAGAGGATGAGCAGAAGATGAGGTGGCTAAAGAAGCCCAGAGCCCCAGTGTTCTAAGGGCTATAAAAGCACTTCGAAGGAAGGGTGCTGGCTAGCAACAGCTTCCAGTGCTGGCACTTTTCATCTCTGAGCAATTGATCGACGTTTGCAATTTCTCAGCTCGTGTCTACGAGACGGAAAGAGAAGGACCGTGACGTTTGGTGGCTAGAAAAGAGCAAAGCCCCAGTGTTACAGCGCCTGTGAAAGCGCTTCCAAGGAAGGGTGCTGGCTAGCAAGAGCTTTCAGTGCTGGCACTTTTCATCTCTGAGCAATTGCTCGACGTTTGCAATTTCTCCCCTGAGCTCTCTTCAGAGTGCGCGAGAGGATGAGCAGAAGATGAGGTGGCTAAAGAAGCCCAGAGCCCCAGTGTTCTTAGGCCTACAAAAGCGCTTCCAAGGAAGGGGGCTGGCTAGCAACAGCTTTCAGTGCTGGCACTTTTCATCTCTGAGCAATTGCTCGACGTTTGCAATTTCTCACCTGAGCTCTCTTTAGAGTGCGCGAGAGGATGAGCAGAAGATGAGGTGGCTAGAGAAGCCCAGAGCCCCAGTGTTCTTAGGGCTACAAAAGCACTTCCAAGGAAGGGTGCTGGCTAGCAACAGCTTTCAGTGCTGGCACTTTTCATCTCTGAGCAATTGCTCAACGTTTGCAATTTCTCACCTAAGCTCTCTTTAGAGTGCGCGAGAGGATGAGCAGAAGATGAGGTGGGTAGAGAAGCCCAGAGCCCCAGTGTTCTTAGGCCTACAAAAGCGCTTGCAAGGAAGGGTGCTGGCTAGCAACAGCTTTCAGTGCTGGCACTTTTCATCTCTGAGCAATTGCTCGACGTTTGCAATTTTTCCCCTGAGCTCTCTTTAGAGTGCGCGAGAGGATGAGCAGAAGATGAGGTGGCTAAAGAAGCCCAGAGCCCCAGGGTTCTTAGGCCTACAAAAGCGCTTCCAAGGAAGGGGGCTGGCTAGCAAGAGCTTTCAGTGCTGGCACTTTTCATCTCTGAGCAATTGCTCGACGTCTGCAATTTCTCAGCTCGTGTCTACGAGACGGAAAGAGAATGACCGTGACGTTTGGTGGGTAGAGAAGCGCAAAGCCCCAGTGTTACTGCGCCTGTGAAAGCGCTTCCAAGGAAGGGTGCTGGCTAGCAACAGCTTTCAGTGTTGGCACTTTTCATCTCTGAGCAATTGCTGGACGTTTGCAATTTCTGAATTGAGCTCTCTTTAGAGTGCGCGAGAGGATGAGCAGAAGATGAGGTGGCTAGAGAAGCCCAGAGCCCCAGTGTTCTTAGGCCTACAAAAGCGCTTCCAAGGAAGGGTGCTGGCTAGCAACAGCTTTCAGTGCTGGCACTTTTCATCTCTGAGCAATTGCTCGACGTTTGCAATTTCTCACCTGAGCTCTCTTTAGAGTGCGCGAGAGGATGAGCAGAAGATGAGGTGGGTAGAGAAGCCCAGAGCCCCAGTCTTCTTAGGCCTACAAAAGCGATTCCAAGGAAGGGTGCTGGCTAGCAAGAGCTTTCAGTGCTGGCACATTTCATCTCTGAGCAATTGATCGACGTTTGCAATTTCTCACCTCAGCTCTCTTTAGAGTGCACGAGAGGATGAGCAGAAGATGAGGTGGCTAGAGAAGCCCAGAGCCCCAGTCTTCTTAGGCCTACAAAAGCGCTTCCAAGGAAGGGTGCTGGCTAGCAACAGCTTCCAGTGCTGGCACTTTTCATCTCGGAGCAATTGATCGACGTTTGCAATTTCTCAGCTCGTGTCTACGAGACGGAAAGAGAAGGACCGTGACGTTTGGTGGCTAGAAAAGAGCAAAGCCCCAGTGTTACTGCGCCTGTGAAAGCGCTTCCAAGGAAGGGTGCTGGCTAGCAAGAGCTTTCAGTGCTGGCACTTTTCATCTCTGAGCAATTGCTCGACGTTTGCAATTTCTCCCCTGAGCTCTCTTTAGAGTGCGCGAGAGGATGAGCAGAAGATGAGGTGGCTAAAGAAGCCCAGAGCCCCAGTCTTCTTAGGCCTACAAAAGCACTTCCAAGGAAGGGTGCTGGCTAGCAACAGCTTCCAGTGCTGGCACTTTTCATCTCTGAGCAATTGCTCGACGTTTGCAATTTCTCAGCTCGTGTCTACGAGACGGAGAGATAGTGACCGTGACGTTTGGTGGCTAGAGAAGCGCAAAGCCCCAGTGTTACTGCGCCTGTGAAAGCGCTTCCAAGGAAGGGTGCTGGCTAGCAAGAGCTTTCAGTGCTGGCACTTTTCATCTCTGAGCAATTGCTCGACGTTTGCAATTTCTCCCCTGAGCTCTCTTCAGAGTGCGCGAGAGGATGAGCAGAAGATGAGGTGGCTAAAGAAGCCCAGAGCCCCAGTGTTCTAAGGGCTATAAAAGCACTTCGAAGGAAGGGTGCTGGCTAGCAACAGCTTCCAGTGCTGGCACTTTTCATCTCTGAGCAATTGATCGACGTTTGCAATTTCTCAGCTCGTGTCTACGAGACGGAAAGAGAAGGACCGTGACGTTTGGTGGCTAGAAAAGAGCAAAGCCCCAGTGTTACAGCGCCTGTGAAAGCGCTTCCAAGGAAGGGTGCTGGCTAGCAAGAGCTTTCAGTGCTGGCACTTTTCATCTCTGAGCAATTGCTCGACGTTTGCAATTTCTCCCCTGAGCTCTCTTCAGAGTGCGCGAGAGGATGAGCAGAAGATGAGGTGGCTAAAGAAGCCCAGAGCCCCAGTGTTCTTAGGCCTACAAAAGCACTTCCAAGGAAGGGTGCTGGCTAGCAACAGCTTTCAGTGCTGGCACTTTTCATCTCTGAGCAATTGCTCGACGTTTGCAATTTCTCACCTGAGCTCTCTTTAGAGTGCGCGAGAGGATGAGCAGAAGATGAGGTGGCTAGAGAAGCCCAGAGCCCCAGTGTTCTTAGGGCTACAAAAGCACTTCCAAGGAAGGGTGCTGGCTAGCAACAGCTTTCAGTGCTGGCACTTTTCATCTCTGAGCAATTGCTCAACGTTTGCAATTTCTCACCTAAGCTCTCTTTAGAGTGCGCGAGAGGATGAGCAGAAGATGAGGTGGCTAAAGAAGCCCAGAGCCCCAGTGTTCTAAGGGCTACAAAAGCGCTTCCAAGGAAGGGTCCTGGCTAGCAAGAGCTTTCAGTGCTGGCACTTTTCATCTCTGAGCAATTGCTCGACGTTTGCAATTTTTCCCCTGAGCTCTCTTTAGAGTGCGCGAGAGGATGAGCAGAAGATGAGGTGTCTAAAGAAGCCCAGAGCCCCAGGGTTCTTAGGCCTACAAAAGCGCTTCCAAGGAAGGGGGCTGGCTAGCAAGAGCTTTCAGTGCTGGCACTTTTCATCTCTGAGCAATTGATCGACGTTTGCAATTTCTCAGCTCGTGTCTACGAGACGGAAAGAGAATGACCGTGACGTTTGGTGGCTAGAGAAGCGCAAAGCCCCAGTGTTACTGCGCCTGTGAAAGCGCTTCCAAGGAAGGGTGCTGGCTAGCAACAGCTTTCAGTGTTGGCACTTTTCATCTCTGAGCAATTGCTCGACGTTTGCAATTTCTGAATTGAGCTCTCTTTAGAGTGCGCGAGAGGATGAGCAGAAGATGAGGTGGCTAGAGAAGCCCAGAGCCCCAGTGTTCTTAGGCCTACAAAAGCGCTTCCAAGGAAGGGTGCTGGCTAGCAACAGCTTTCAGTGCTGGCACTTTTCATCTCTGAGCAATTGCTCGACGTTTGCAATTTCTCACCTGAGCTCTCTTTAGAGTGCGCGAGAGGATGAGCAGAAGATGAGGTGGCTAGAGAAGCCCAGAGCCCCAGTGTTCTTAGGCCTACAAAAGCGCTTCCAAGGAAGGGTGCTGGCTAGCAACAGCTTTCAGTGCTGGCACATTTCATCTCTGAGCAATTGCTCGACGTTTGCAATTTCTCCCCTGAGCTCTCTTTAGAGTGCACGAGAGGATGAGCAGAAGATGAGGTGGCTAGAGAAGCCCAGAGCCCCAGTGTTCTTAGGCCTACAAAAGCGCTTCCAAGGCAGGGTGCTTGCTAGCAACAGCTTCCAGTGCTGGCACTTTTCATCTCGGAGCAATTGATCGACGTTTGCAATTTCTCAGCTCGTGTCTACGAGACGGAAAGAGAAGGACCGTGACGTTTGGTGGCTAGAAAAGAGCAAAGCCCCAGTGTTACAGCGCCTGTGAAAGCGCTTCCAAGGAAGGGTGCTGGCTAGCAAGAGCTTTCAGTGCTGGCACTTTTCATCTCTGAGCAATTGCTCGACGTTTGCAATTTCTCCCCTGAGCTCTCTTTAGAGTGCGCGAGAGGATGAGCAGAAGATGAGGTGGCTAAAGAAGCCCAGAGCCCCAGTCTTCTTAGGCCTACAAAAGCGCTTCCAAGGAAGGGTGCTGGCTAGCAACAGCTTCCAGTGCTGGCACTTTTCATCTCTGAGCAATTGATCGACGTTTGCAATTTCTCAGCTCGTGTCTACGAGACGGAAAGAGAATGACCGTGACGTTTGGTGGCTAGAGAAGCGCAAAGCCCCAGTGTTACTGCGCCTGTGAAAGCGCTTCCAAGGAAGGGTGCTGGCTAGCAACAGCTTTCAGTGTTGGCACTTTTCATCTCTGAGCAATTGCTCGACGTTTGCAATTTCTGAATTGAGCTCTCTTTAGAGTGCGCGAGAGGATGAGCAGAAGATGAGGTGGCTAGAGAAGCCCAGAGCCCCAGTGTTCTTAGGCCTACAAAAGCGCTTCCAAGGAAGGGTGCTGGCTAGCAACAGCTTTCAGTGCTGGCACTTTTCATCTCTGAGCAATTGCTCGACGTTTGCAATTTCTCACCTGAGCTCTCTTTAGAGTGCGCGAGAGGATGAGCAGAAGATGAGGTGGCTAGAGAAGCCCAGAGCCCCAGTCTTCTTAGGCCTACAAAAGCGCTTCCAAGGAAGGGTGCTGGCTAGCAACAGCTTTCAGTGCTGGCACATTTCATCTCTGAGCAATTGATCGACGTTTGCAATTTCTCCCCTGAGCTCTCTTTAGAGTGCACGAGAGGATGAGCAGAAGATGAGGTGGCTAGAGAAGCCCAGAGCCCCAGTCTTCTTAGGCCTACAAAAGCGCTTCCAAGGAAGGGTGCTGGCTAGCAACAGCTTCCAGTGCTGGCACTTTTCATCTCGGAGCAATTGATCGACGTTTGCAATTTCTCAGCTCGTGTCTACGAGACGGAAAGAGAAGGACCGTGACGTTTGGTGGCTAGAAAAGAGCAAAGCCCCAGTGTTACAGCGCCTGTGAAAGCGCTTCCAAGGAAGGGTGCTGGCTAGCAAGAGCTTTCAGTGCTGGCACTTTTCATCTCTGAGCAATTGCTCGACGTTTGCAATTTCTCCCCTGAGCTCTCTTTAGAGTGCGCGAGAGGATGAGCAGAAGATGAGGTGGCTAAAGAAGCCCAGAGCCCCAGTCTTCTTAGGCCTACAAAAGCACTTCCAAGGAAGGGTGCTGGCTAGCAAGAGCTTTCAGTGCTGGCACTTTTCATCTCTGACCAATTGCTCGACGTTTGCAATTTCTCCCCTGAGCTCTCTTTAGAGTGCGCGAGAGGATGAGCAGAAGATGAGGTGGCTAGAGAAGCCCAGAGCCCCAGTGTTCTTAGGCCTACAAAAGCACTTCCAAGGAAGGGTGCTGGCTAGCAACAGCTTTCAGTGCTGGCACTTTTCATCTCTGAGCAATTGCTCAACGTTTGCAATTTCTCACCTGAGCTCTCTTTAGAGTGCGCGAGAGGATGAGCAGAAGATTAGGTGGCTAGAGAAGCCCAGAGCCCCAGTGTTCTAAGGGCTACAAAAGCGCTTCCAAGGAAGGGTGCTGGCTAGCAACAGCTTTCAGTGCTGGCACTTTTCATCTCTGAGCAATTGCTCGACGTTTGCAATTTTTCCCCTGAGCTCTCTTTAGAGTGCACGAGAGGATGAGCAGAAGATGAGGTGGCTAAAGAAGCCCAGAGCCCCAGTGTTCTTAGGCCTACAAAAGCGCTTCCAAGGAAGGGTGCTGGCTAGCAACAGCTTTCAGTGCTGGCACTTTTCATCTCTGAGCAATTGCTCGACGTTTGCAATTTCTCAGCTCGTGTCTAGGAGACGGAAAGAGAATGACCGTGACGTTTGGTGGCTAGAGAAGCGCAAAGCCCCAGTGTTGCTGCGCCTGTGAAAGCGCTTCCAAGGAAGGGTGCTGGCTAGCAACAGCTTTCAGTGTTGGCACTTTTCATCTCTGAGCAATTGCTTGACGTTTGCAATTTCTCACCTGAGCTCTCTTCAGAGTGCGCGAGAGGATGAGCACAAGATTAGGTGGCTAGAGAAGCCCAGAGCCCCCGTGTTCTTAGGCCTACAAAAGCGCTTCCAAGGAAGGGTGCTGGCTAGCAAGAGCTTTCAGTGCTGGCACTTTTCATCTCTGAGCAATTGCTCGACGTTTGCAATTTCTCACCTGAGCTCTCTTTAGAGTGCGCGAGAGGATGAGCAGAAGATGAGGTGGCTAGAGAAGCCCAGAGCCCCAGTGTTCTTAGGCCTACAAAAGCGCTTCCAAGGAAGGGTGCTGGCTAGCAACAGCTTCCAGTGCTGGCACTTTTCATCTCTGATCAATTGCTCGACGTTTGCAATTTCTCAGCTCGTGTCTACGAGACGGAGAGATAGTGACCGTGACGTTTGGTGGGTAGAGAAGCGCAAAGCCCCAGTGTTACTGCGCCTGTGAAAGCGCTTCCAAGGAAGGGTGCTGGCTAGCAACAGCTTTCAGTGCTGGCACTTTTCATCTCTGAGCAATTGCTCGACGTTTGCAATTTCTCAGCTCGTGTCTACGAGACGGAAAGAGAATGACCGTGACGTTTGGTGGCTAGAGAAGCCCAGAGCCCCAGTGTCTTAGGCCTACAAAAGCGCTTCCAAGGAAGGGTGCTGGCTAGCAACAGCTTTCAGTGCTGGCACTTTTCATCTCTGAGCAATTGCTCGACGTTTGCAATTTCTCACCTGAGCTCTCTTCAGAGTGCGCGAGAGGATGAGCAGAAGATGAGGTGGCTAGAGAAGCCCAGAGCCCCAGTGTTCTTAGGCCTACAAAAGCGCTTCCAAGGAAGGGTGCTGGCTAGCAACAGCTTTCAGTGCTGGCACTTTTCATCTCTGAGCAATTGCTCGACGTTTGCAATTTCTCACCTGAGCTCTCTTTAGAGTGCGCGAGAGGATGAGCAGAAGATGAGGTGGCTAGAGAAGCCCAGAGCCCCAGTCTTCTTAGGCCTACAAAAGCGCTTCCAAGGAAGGGGGCTGGCTAGCAACAGCTTTCAGTGCTGGCACTTTTCCTCTCTGAGCAATTGCTCGACGTTTGCAATTTCTCAGCTCGTGTCTACGAGACGTAGAGATAGTGACCGTGACGTTTGGTGGCTAGAGAAGCGCAAAGCCCCAGTGTTGCTGCGCCTGTGAAAGCGCTTCCAAGGAAGGGTGCTGGCTAGCAAGAGCTTTCAGTGCTGGCACTTTTCATCTCTGAGCAATTGCTCGACGTTTGCAATTTCTCACCTGAGCTCTCTTTAGAGTGCGCGAGAGGATGAGCAGAAGATGAGGTGGCTAGAGAAGCCCAGAGCCCCAGTGTTCTTAGGCCTACAAAAGCGCTTCCAAGGAAGGGTGCTGGCTAGCAACAGCTTTCAGTGCTGGCACTTTTCATCTCTGAGCAATTGCTCGACGTTTGCAATTTCTCACCTGAGCTCTCTTTAGAGTGCACGAGAGGATGAGCAGAAGATGAGGTGGCTAGAGAAGCCCAGAGCCCCAGTGTTCTTAGGCCTACAAAAGCGCTTCCAAGGAAGGGTGCTGGCTAGCAACAGCTTCCAGTGCTGGCACTTTTCATCTCTGAGCAATTGATCGACGTTTGCAATTTCTCAGCTCGTGTCTACGAGACGGAAAGAGAAGGACCGTGACATTTGGTGGCTAGAAAAGAGCAAAGCCCCAGTGTTACTGCGCCTGTGAAAGCGCTTCCAAGGAAGGGTGCTGGCTAGCAAGAGCTTTCAGTGCTGGCACTTTTCATCTCTGAGCAATTGCTCGACGTTTGCAATTTCTCACCTGAGCTCTCTTCAGAGTGCGCGAGAGGATGAGCAGAAGATGAGGTGGCTAAAGAAGCCCAGAGCCCCAGTGTTCTTAGGCCTACAAAAGCACTTCCAAGGAAGGGTGCTGGCTAGCAACAGCTTTCAGTGCTGGCACTTTTCATCTCTGAGCAATTGCTCGACGTTTGCAATTTCTCCCCTGAGCTCTCTTTAGAGTGCGCGAGAGGATGAGCAGAAGATGAGGTGGCTAGAGAAGCCCAGAGCCCCAGTGTTCTTAGGGCTACAAAAGCACTTCCAAGGAAGGGTGCTGGCTAGCAACAGCTTTCAGTGCTGGCACTTTTCACCTCTGAGCAATTGCTCAACGTTTGCAATTTCTCACCTAAGCTCTCTTTAGAGTGCGCGAGAGGATGAGCAGAAGATGAGGTGGCTAGAGAAGCCCAGAGCCCCAGTGTTCTAAGGGCTACAAAAGCGCTTCCAAGGAAGGGTGCTGGCTAGCAACAGCTTTCAGTGCTGGCACTTTTCATCTCTGAGCAATTGCTCGACGTTTGCAATTTTTCCCCTGAGCTCTCTTTAGAGTGCGCGAGAGGATGAGCAGAAGATGAGGTGGCTAAAGAAGCCCAGAGCCCCAGTGTTCTTAGGCCTACAAAAGCGCTTCCAAGGAAGGGTGCTGGCTAGCAACAGCTTTCAGTGCTGGCACTTTTCATCTCTGAGCAATTGCTCGACGTTTGCAATTTCTCAGCTCGTGTCTACGAGACGGAAAGAGAAGGACCGTGACGTTTGGTGGCTAGAGAAGCGCAAAGCCCCAGTGTTACTGCGCCTGTGAAAGCGCTTCCAAGGAAGGGTGCTGGCTAGCAACAGCTTTCAGTGTTGGCACTTTTCATCTCTGAGCAATTGCTGGACGTTTGCAATTTCTGAATTGAGCTCTCTTTAGAGTGCGCGAGAGGATGAGCAGAAGATGAGGTGGCTAGAGAAGCCCAGAGCCCCAGTGTTCTTAGGCCTACAAAAGCGCTTCCAAGGAAGGGTGCTGGCTAGCAAGAGCTTTCAGTGCTGGCACTTTTCATCTCTGAGCAATTGCTCGACGTTTGCAATTTCTCACCTGAGCTCTCTTTAGAGTGCGCGAGAGGATGAGCAGAAGATGAGGTGGGTAGAGAAGCCCAGAGCCCCAGTGTTCTTAGGCCTACAAAAGCGATTCCAAGGAAGGGTGCTGGCTAGCAACAGCTTTCAGTGCTGGCACATTTCATCTCTGAGCAATTGATCGACGTTTGCAATTTCTCACCTGAGCTCTCTTTAGAGTGCACGAGAGGATGAGCAGAAGATTAGGTGGCTAGAGAAGCCCAGAGCCCCAGTCTTCTTAGGCCTACAAAAGCGCTTCCAAGGAAGGGTGCTGGCTAGCAACAGCTTCCAGTGCTGGCACTTTTCATCTCTGAGCAATTGATCGACGTTTGCAATTTCTCAGCTCGTGTCTACGAGACGGAAAGAGAAGGACCGTGACGTTTGGTGGCTAGAAAAGAGCAAATCCCCAGTGTTACAGCGCCTGTGAAAGCGCTTCCAAGGAAGGGTGCTGGCTAGCAAGAGCTTTCAGTGCTGGCACTTTTCATCTCTGAGCAATTGCTCGACGTTTGCAATTTCTCCCCTGAGCTCTCTTCAGAGTGCGCGAGAGGATGAGCAGAAGATTAGGTGGCTAGAGAAGCCCAGAGCCCCAGTGTTCTTAGGCCTACAAAAGCACTTCCAAGGAAGGGTGCTGGCTAGCAAGAGCTTTCAGTGCTGGCACTTTTCATCTCTGAGCAATTGCTCGACGTTTGCAATTTCTCACCTGAGCTCTCTTTAGAGTGCGCGAGAGGATGAGCAGAAGATGAGGTGGCTAGAGAAGCCCAGAGCCCCAGTGTGCTTAGGCCTACAAAAGCACTTCCAAGGAAGGGTGCTGGCTAGCAACAGCTTTCAGTGCTGGCACTTTTCATCTCTGAGCAATTGCTCAACGTTTGCAATTTCTCACCTGAGCTCTCTTTAGAGTGCGCGAGAGGATGAGCAGAAGATGAGGTGGCTAGAGAAGCCCAGAGCCCCAGTGTTCTTAGGCCTACAAAAGCACTTCCAAGGAAGGGTGCTGGCTAGCAACAGCTTTCAGTGCTGGCACTTTTCATCTCTGAGCAATTGCTCAACGTTTGCAATTTCTCACCTAAGCTCTCTTTAGAGTGCGCGAGAGGATGAGCAGAAGATGAGGTGGCTAGAGAAGCCCAGAGCCCCAGTGTTCTAAGGGCTACAAAAGCGCTTCCAAGGAAGGGTGCTGGCTAGCAACAGCTTTCAGTGCTGGCACTTTTCATCTCTGAGCAATTGCTCGACGTTTGCAATTTCTCACCTGAGCTCTCTTTAGAGTGCGCGAGAGGATGAGCAGAAGATGAGGTGGCTAAAGAAGCCCAGAGCCCCAGTCTTCTTAGGCCTACAAAAGCGCTTCCAAGGAAGGGTGCTGGCTAGCAAGAGCTTTCAGTGCTGGCACTTTTCATCTCTGAGCAATTGCTCGACGTTTGCAATTTCTCACCTGAGCTCTCTTTAGAGTGCGCGAGAGGATGAGCAGAAGATGAGGTGGGTAGAGAAGCCCAGAGCCCCAGTGTTCTTAGGCCTACAAAAGCGCTTCCAAGGAAGGGTGCTGGCTAGCAACAGCTTTCAGTGCTGGCACATTTCATCTCTGAGCAATTGATCGACGTTTGCAATTTCTCACCTCAGCTCTCTTTAGAGTGCACGAGAGGATGAGCAGAAGATTAGGTGGCTAGAGAAGCCCAGAGCCCCCGTGTTCTTAGGCCTACAAAAGCGCTTCCAAGGAAGGGTGCTGGCTAGCAACAGCTTCCAGTGCTGGCACTTTTCATCTCGGAGCAATTGATCGACGTTTGCAATTTCTCAGCTCGTGTCTACGAGACGGAAAGAGAAGTACCGTGACGTTTGGTGGCTAGAAAAGAGCAAAGCCCCAGTGTTACAGCGCCTGTGAAAGCGCTTCCAAGGAAGGGTGCTGGCTAGCAAGAGCTTTCAGTGCTGGCACTTTTCATCTCTGAGCAATTGCTCGACGTTTGCAATTTCTCACCTGAGCTCTCTTTAGAGTGCGCGCGAGGATGAGCAGAAGATGAGGTGGCTAGAGAAGCCCAGAGCCCCAGTGTGCTTAGGCCTACAAAAGCACTTCCAAGGAAGGGTGCTGGCTAGCAACAGCTTTCAGTGCTGGCACTTTTCATCTCTGAGCAATTGCTCAACGTTTGCAATTTCTCACCTGAGCTCTCTTTAGAGTGCGCGAGAGGATGAGCAGAAGATTAGGTGGCTAGAGAAGCCCAGAGCCCCAGTGTTCTAAGGGCTACAAAAGCGCTTCCAAGGAAGGGTGCTGGCTAGCAACAGCTTTCAGTGCTGGCACTTTTCATCTCTGAGCAATTGCTCGACGTTTGCAATTTCTCACCTGAGCTCTCTTTAGAGTGCGCGAGAGGATGAGCAGAAGATGAGGTGGCTAAAGAAGCCCAGAGCCCCAGGGTTCTTAGGCCTACAAAAGCGCTTCCAAGGAAGGGTGCTGGCTAGCAACAGCTTTCAGTGCTGGCACTTTTCGTCTCTGAGCAATTGCTCGACGTTTGCAATTTCTCAGCTCGTGTCTAGGAGACGGAAAGAGAATGACCGTGACGTTTGGTGGCTAGAGAAGCGCAAAGCCCCAGTGTTGCTGCGCCTGTGAAAGCGCTTCCAAGGAAGGGTGCTGGCTAGCAAGAGCTTTCAGTGCTGGCACTTTTCATCTCTGAGCAATTGCTCGACGTTTGCAATTTCTCACCTGAGCTCTCTTTAGAGTGCGCGAGAGGATGAGCAGAAGATGAGGTGGCTAGAGAAGCCCAGAGCCCCAGTGTTCTTAGGCCTACAAAAGCGCTTCCAAGGAAGGGTGCTGGCTAGCAACAGCTTTCAGTGCTGGCACTTTTCATCTCTGAGCAATTGATCGACGTTTGCAATTTCTCACCTGAGCTCTCTTTAGAGTGCACGAGAGGATGAGCAGAAGATTAGGTGGCTAGAGAAGCCCAGAGCCCCAGTGTTCTTAGGGCTACAAAAGCGCTTCCAAGGAAGGGTGCTGGCTAGCAACAGCTTCCAGTGCTGGCACTTTTCATCTCGGAGCAATTGATCGACGTTTGCAATTTCTCAGCTCGTGTCTACGAGACGGAAAGAGAAGGACCGTAACGTTTGGTGGCTAGAAAAGAGCAAAGCCCCAGTGTTACTGCGCCTGTGAAAGCGCTTCCAAGGAAGGGTGCTGGCTAGCAAGAGCTTTCAGTGCTGGCACTTTTCATCTCTGAGCAATTGCTCGACGTTTGCAATTTCTCCCCTGAGCTCTCTTCAGAGTGCGCGAGAGGATGAGCAGAAGATGAGGTGGCTAAAGAAGCCCAGAGCCCCAGTGTTCTTAGGCCTACAAAAGCACTTCCAAGGAAGGGTGCTGGCTAGCAACAGCTTTCAGTGCTGGCACTTTTCATCTCTGAGCAATTGCTCGACGTTTGCAATTTCTCACCTGAGCTCTCTTTAGAGTGCGCGAGAGGATGAGCAGAAGATGAGGTGGCTAGAGAAGCCCAGAGCCCCAGTGTTCTTAGGCCTACAAAAGCACTTCCAAGGAAGGGTGCTGGCTAGCAACAGCTTTCAGTGCTGGCACTTTTCATCTCTGAGCAATTGCTCAACGTTTGCAATTTCTCACCTAAGCTCTCTTCAGAGTGCGCGAGAGGATGAGCAGAAGATGAGGTGGCTAGAGAAGCCCAGAGCCCCAGTGTTCTAAGGGCTACAAAAGCGCTTCCAAGGAAGGGTGCTGGCTAGCAACAGCTTTCAGTGCTGGCACTTTTCATCTCTGAGCAATTGCTCGACGTTTGCAATTTTTCCCCTGAGCTCTCTTTAGAGTGCGCGAGAGGATGAGCAGAAGATGAGGTGGCTAAAGAAGCCCAGAGCCCCAGGGTTCTTAGGCCTACAAAAGCGCTTCCAAGGAAGGGTGCTGGCTAGCAACAGCTTTCAGTGCTGGCACTTTTCATCTCTGAGCAATTGCTCGATGTTTGCAATTTCTCAGCTCGTGTCTACGAGACGGAAAGAGAAGGACCGTGACGTTTGGTGGCTAGAGAAGCGCAAAGCCCCAGTGTTACTGCGCCTGTGAAAGCGCTTCCAAGGAAGGGTGCTGGCTAGCAACAGCTTTCAGTGTTGGCACTTTTCATCTCTGAGCAATTGCTGGACGTTTGCAATTTCTGAATTGAGCTCTCTTTAGAGTGCGCGAGAGGATGAGCAGAAGATGAGGTGGCTAGAGAAGCCCAGAGCCCCAGTGTTCTTAGGCCTACAAAAGCGCTTCCAAGGAAGGGTGCTGGCTAGCAAGAGCTTTCAGTGCTGGCACTTTTCATCTCTGAGCAATTGCTCGACGTTTGCAATTTCTCACCTGAGCTCTCTTTAGAGTGCGCGAGAGGATGAGCAGAAGATGAGGTGGGTAGAGAAGCCCAGAGCCCCAGTGTTCTTAGGCCTACAAAAGCGATTCCAAGGAAGGGTGCTGGCTAGCAACAGCTTTCAGTGCTGGCACATTTCATCTCTGAGCAATTGATCGACGTTTGCAATTTCTCACCTCAGCTCTCTTTAGAGTGCACGAGAGGATGAGCAGAAGATTAGGTGGCTAGAGAAGCCCAGAGCCCCAGTCTTCTTAGGCCTACAAAAGCGCTTCCAAGGAAGGGTGCTGGCTAGCAACAGCTTCCAGTGCTGGCACTTTTCATCTCGGAGCAATTGATCGACGTTTGCAATTTCTCAGCTCGTGTCTACGAGACGGAAAGAGAAGGACCGTGACGTTTGGTGGCTAGAAAAGAGCAAATCCCCAGTGTTACAGCGCCTGTGAAAGCGCTTCCAAGGAAGGGTGCTGGCTAGCAAGAGCTTTCAGTGCTGGCACTTTTCATCTCTGAGCAATTGCTCGACGTTTGCAATTTCTCCCCTGAGCTCTCTTCAGAGTGCGCGAGAGGATGAGCAGAAGATGAGGTGGCTAAAGAAGCCCAGAGCCCCAGTGTTCTTAGGCCTACAAAAGCACTTCCAAGGAAGGGTGCTGGCTAGCAAGAGCTTTCAGTGCTGGCACTTTTCATCTCTGAGCAATTGCTCGACGTTTGCAATTTCTCACCTGAGCTCTCTTTAGAGTGCGCGAGAGGATGAGCAGAAGATGAGGTGGCTAGAGAAGCCCAGAGCCCCAGTGTTCTTAGGGCTACAAAAGCACTTCCAAGGAAGGGTGCTGGCTAGCAACAGCTTTCAGTGCTGGCACTTTTCATCTCTGAGCAATTGCTCAACGTTTGCAATTTCTCACCTAAGCTCTCTTCAGAGTGCGCGAGAGGATGAGCAGAAGATGAGGTGGCTAGAGAAGCCCAGAGCCCCAGTGTTCTAAGGGCTACAAAAGCGCTTCCAAGGAAGGGTGCTGGCTAGCAACAGCTTTCAGTGCTGGCACTTTTCATCTCTGAGCAATTGCTCGACGTTTGCAATTTTTCCCCTGAGCTCTCTTTAGAGTGCGCGAGAGGATGAGCAGAAGATGAGGTGGCTAAAGAAGCCCAGAGCCCCAGGGTTCTTAGGCCTACAAAAGCGCTTCCAAGGAAGGGTGCTGGCTAGCAACAGCTTTCAGTGCTGGCACTTTTCATCTCTGAGCAATTGCTCGACGTTTGCAATTTCTCAGCTCGTGTCTACGAGACGGAAAGAGAAGGACCGTGACGTTTGGTGGCTAGAGAAGCGCAAAGCCCCAGTGTTACTGCGCCTGTGAAAGCGCTTCCAAGGAAGGGTGCTGGCTAGCAACAGCTTTCAGTGTTGGCACTTTTCATCTCTGAGCAATTGCTGGACGTTTGCAATTTCTGAATTGAGCTCTCTTTAGAGTGCGCGAGAGGATGAGCAGAAGATGAGGTGGCTAGAGAAGCCCAGAGCCCCAGTGTTCTTAGGCCTACAAAAGCGCTTCCAAGGAAGGGTGCTGGCTAGCAAGAGCTTTCAGTGCTGGCACTTTTCATCTCTGAGCAATTGCTCGACGTTTGCAATTTCTCACCTGAGCTCTCTTTAGAGTGCGCGAGAGGATGAGCAGAAGATGAGGTGGGTAGAGAAGCCCAGAGCCCCAGTGTTCTTAGGCCTACAAAAGCGATTCCAAGGAAGGGTGCTGGCTAGCAACAGCTTTCAGTGCTGGCACATTTCATCTCTGAGCAATTGATCGACGTTTGCAATTTCTCACCTCAGCTCTCTTTAGAGTGCACGAGAGGATGAGCAGAAGATTAGGTGGCTAGAGAAGCCCAGAGCCCCAGTCTTCTTAGGCCTACAAAAGCGCTTCCAAGGAAGGGTGCTGGCTAGCAACAGCTTCCAGTGCTGGCACTTTTCATCTCGGAGCAATTGATCGACGTTTGCAATTTCTCAGCTCGTGTCTACGAGACGGAAAGAGAAGGACCGTGACGTTTGGTGGCTAGAAAAGAGCAAATCCCCAGTGTTACAGCGCCTGTGAAAGCGCTTCCAAGGAAGGGTGCTGGCTAGCAAGAGCTTTCAGTGCTGGCACTTTTCATCTCTGAGCAATTGCTCGACGTTTGCAATTTCTCCCCTGAGCTCTCTTCAGAGTGCGCGAGAGGATGAGCAGAAGATGAGGTGGCTAAAGAAGCCCAGAGCCCCAGTGTTCTTAGGCCTACAAAAGCACTTCCAAGGAAGGGTGCTGGCTAGCAAGAGCTTTCAGTGCTGGCACTTTTCATCTCTGAGCAATTGCTCGACGTTTGCAATTTCTCACCTGAGCTCTCTTTAGAGTGCGCGAGAGGATGAGCAGAAGATGAGGTGGCTAGAGAAGCCCAGAGCCCCAGTGTTCTTAGGGCTACAAAAGCACTTCCAAGGAAGGGTGCTGGCTAGCAACAGCTTTCAGTGCTGGCACTTTTCATCTCTGAGCAATTGCTCAACGTTTGCAATTTCTCACCTAAGCTCTCTTTAGAGTGCGCGAGAGGATGAGCAGAAGATGAGGTGGCTAGAGAAGCCCAGAGCCCCAGTGTTCTAAGGCCTACAAAAGCGCTTCCAAGGAAGGGTGCTGGCTAGCAACAGCTTTCAGTGCTGGCACTTTTCATCTCTGAGCAATTGATCGACGTTTGCAATTTTTCCCCTGAGCTCTCTTCAGAGTGCGCGAGAGGATGAGCAGAAGATGAGGTGGCTAAAGAAGCCCAGAGCCCCAGTGTTCTTAGGCCTACAAAAGCGCTTCCAAGGAAGGGTGCTGGCTAGCAACAGCTTTCAGTGCTGGCACTTTTCATCTCTGAGCAATTGATCGACGTTTGCAATTTCTCAGCTCGTGTCTACGAGACGGAAAGAGAAGGACCGTGACGTTTGGTGGCTAGAGAAGCGCAAAGCCCCAGTGTTACTGCGCCTGTGAAAGCGCTTCCAAGGAAGGGTGCTGGCTAGCAACAGCTTCCAGTGCTGGCACTTTTCATCTCGGAGCAATTGCTGGACGTTTGCAATTTCTGAATTGAGCTCTCTTTAGAGTGCGCGAGAGGATGAGCAGAAGATGAGGTGGCTAGAGAAGCCCAGAGCCCCAGTGTTCTTAGGCCTACAAAAGCGCTTCCAAGGAAGGGGGCTGGCTAGCAACAGCTTTCAGTGCTGGCACTTTTCATCTCTGAGCAATTGCTCGACGTTTGCAATTTCTCACCTGAGCTCTCTTTAGAGTGCGCGAGAGGATGAGCAGAAGATGAGGTGGGTAGAGAAGCCCAGAGCCCCAGTGTTCTTAGGCCTACAAAAGCGATTCCAAGGAAGGGTGCTGGCTAGCAACAGCTTTCAGTGCTGGCACTTTTCATCTCTGAGCAATTGATCGACGTTTGCAATTTCTCACCTCAGCTCTCTTTAGAGTGCACGAGAGGATGAGCAGAAGATTAGGTGGCTAGAGAAGCCCAGAGCCCCAGTCTTCTTAGGCCTACAAAAGCGCTTCCAAGGAAGGGTGCTGGCTAGCAACAGCTTCCAGTGCTGGCACTTTTCATCTCGGAGCAATTGATCGACGTTTGCAATTTCTCAGCTCGTGTCTACGAGACGGAAAGAGAAGGACCGTGACGTTTGGTGGCTAGAAAAGAGCAAATCCCCAGTGTTACAGCGCCTGTGAAAGCGCTTCCAAGGAAGGGTGCTGGCTAGCAAGAGCTTTCAGTGCTGGCACTTTTCATCTCTGAGCAATTGCTCGACGTTTGCAATTTCTCCCCTGAGCTCTCTTCAGAGTGCGCGAGAGGATGAGCAGAAGATGAGGTGGCTAAAGAAGCCCAGAGCCCCAGTGTTCTTAGGCCTACAAAAGCACTTCCAAGGAAGGGTGCTGGCTAGCAAGAGCTTTCAGTGCTGGCACTTTTCATCTCTGAGCAATTGCTCGACGTTTGCAATTTCTCACCTGAGCTCTCTTTAGAGTGCGCGAGAGGATGAGCAGAAGATGAGGTGGCTAAAGAAGCCCAGAGCCCCAGGGTTCTTAGGCCTACAAAAGCGCTTCCAAGGAAGGGTGCTGGCTAGCAACAGCTTTCAGTGCTGGCACTTTTCGTCTCTGAGCAATTGCTCGACGTTTGCAATTTCTCAGCTCGTGTCTAGGAGACGGAAAGAGAATGACCGTGACGTTTGGTGGCTAGAGAAGCGCAAAGCCCCAGTGTTGCTGCGCCTGTGAAAGCGCTTCCAAGGAAGGGTGCTGGCTAGCAAGAGCTTTCAGTGCTGGCACTTTTCATCTCTGAGCAATTGCTCGACGTTTGCAATTTCTCACCTGAGCTCTCTTTAGAGTGCGCGAGAGGATGAGCAGAAGATGAGGTGGCTAGAGAAGCCCAGAGCCCCAGTGTTCTTAGGCCTACAAAAGCGCTTCCAAGGAAGGGTGCTGGCTAGCAACAGCTTTCAGTGCTGGCACTTTTCATCTCTGAGCAATTGATCGACGTTTGCAATTTCTCACCTGAGCTCTCTTTAGAGTGCACGAGAGGATGAGCAGAAGATTAGGTGGCTAGAGAAGCCCAGAGCCCCAGTGTTCTTAGGGCTACAAAAGCGCTTCCAAGGAAGGGTGCTGGCTAGCAACAGCTTCCAGTGCTGGCACTTTTCATCTCGGAGCAATTGATCGACGTTTGCAATTTCTCAGCTCGTGTCTACGAGACGGAAAGAGAAGGACCGTAACGTTTGGTGGCTAGAAAAGAGCAAAGCCCCAGTGTTACTGCGCCTGTGAAAGCGCTTCCAAGGAAGGGTGCTGGCTAGCAAGAGCTTTCAGTGCTGGCACTTTTCATCTCTGAGCAATTGCTCGACGTTTGCAATTTCTCCCCTGAGCTCTCTTCAGAGTGCGCGAGAGGATGAGCAGAAGATGAGGTGGCTAAAGAAGCCCAGAGCCCCAGTGTTCTTAGGCCTACAAAAGCACTTCCAAGGAAGGGTGCTGGCTAGCAACAGCTTTCAGTGCTGGCACTTTTCATCTCTGAGCAATTGCTCGACGTTTGCAATTTCTCACCTGAGCTCTCTTTAGAGTGCGCGAGAGGATGAGCAGAAGATGAGGTGGCTAGAGAAGCCCAGAGCCCCAGTGTTCTTAGGCCTACAAAAGCACTTCCAAGGAAGGGTGCTGGCTAGCAACAGCTTTCAGTGCTGGCACTTTTCATCTCTGAGCAATTGCTCAACGTTTGCAATTTCTCACCTAAGCTCTCTTCAGAGTGCGCGAGAGGATGAGCAGAAGATGAGGTGGCTAGAGAAGCCCAGAGCCCCAGTGTTCTAAGGGCTACAAAAGCGCTTCCAAGGAAGGGTGCTGGCTAGCAACAGCTTTCAGTGCTGGCACTTTTCATCTCTGAGCAATTGCTCGACGTTTGCAATTTTTCCCCTGAGCTCTCTTTAGAGTGCGCGAGAGGATGAGCAGAAGATGAGGTGGCTAAAGAAGCCCAGAGCCCCAGGGTTCTTAGGCCTACAAAAGCGCTTCCAAGGAAGGGTGCTGGCTAGCAACAGCTTTCAGTGCTGGCACTTTTCATCTCTGAGCAATTGCTCGATGTTTGCAATTTCTCAGCTCGTGTCTACGAGACGGAAAGAGAAGGACCGTGACGTTTGGTGGCTAGAGAAGCGCAAAGCCCCAGTGTTACTGCGCCTGTGAAAGCGCTTCCAAGGAAGGGTGCTGGCTAGCAACAGCTTTCAGTGTTGGCACTTTTCATCTCTGAGCAATTGCTGGACGTTTGCAATTTCTGAATTGAGCTCTCTTTAGAGTGCGCGAGAGGATGAGCAGAAGATGAGGTGGCTAGAGAAGCCCAGAGCCCCAGTGTTCTTAGGCCTACAAAAGCGCTTCCAAGGAAGGGTGCTGGCTAGCAAGAGCTTTCAGTGCTGGCACTTTTCATCTCTGAGCAATTGCTCGACGTTTGCAATTTCTCACCTGAGCTCTCTTTAGAGTGCGCGAGAGGATGAGCAGAAGATGAGGTGGGTAGAGAAGCCCAGAGCCCCAGTGTTCTTAGGCCTACAAAAGCGATTCCAAGGAAGGGTGCTGGCTAGCAACAGCTTTCAGTGCTGGCACATTTCATCTCTGAGCAATTGATCGACGTTTGCAATTTCTCACCTCAGCTCTCTTTAGAGTGCACGAGAGGATGAGCAGAAGATTAGGTGGCTAGAGAAGCCCAGAGCCCCAGTCTTCTTAGGCCTACAAAAGCGCTTCCAAGGAAGGGTGCTGGCTAGCAACAGCTTCCAGTGCTGGCACTTTTCATCTCGGAGCAATTGATCGACGTTTGCAATTTCTCAGCTCGTGTCTACGAGACGGAAAGAGAAGGACCGTGACGTTTGGTGGCTAGAAAAGAGCAAATCCCCAGTGTTACAGCGCCTGTGAAAGCGCTTCCAAGGAAGGGTGCTGGCTAGCAAGAGCTTTCAGTGCTGGCACTTTTCATCTCTGAGCAATTGCTCGACGTTTGCAATTTCTCCCCTGAGCTCTCTTCAGAGTGCGCGAGAGGATGAGCAGAAGATGAGGTGGCTAAAGAAGCCCAGAGCCCCAGTGTTCTTAGGCCTACAAAAGCACTTCCAAGGAAGGGTGCTGGCTAGCAAGAGCTTTCAGTGCTGGCACTTTTCATCTCTGAGCAATTGCTCGACGTTTGCAATTTCTCACCTGAGCTCTCTTTAGAGTGCGCGAGAGGATGAGCAGAAGATGAGGTGGCTAGAGAAGCCCAGAGCCCCAGTGTTCTTAGGGCTACAAAAGCACTTCCAAGGAAGGGTGCTGGCTAGCAACAGCTTTCAGTGCTGGCACTTTTCATCTCTGAGCAATTGCTCAACGTTTGCAATTTCTCACCTAAGCTCTCTTCAGAGTGCGCGAGAGGATGAGCAGAAGATGAGGTGGCTAGAGAAGCCCAGAGCCCCAGTGTTCTAAGGGCTACAAAAGCGCTTCCAAGGAAGGGTGCTGGCTAGCAACAGCTTTCAGTGCTGGCACTTTTCATCTCTGAGCAATTGCTCGACGTTTGCAATTTTTCCCCTGAGCTCTCTTTAGAGTGCGCGAGAGGATGAGCAGAAGATGAGGTGGCTAAAGAAGCCCAGAGCCCCAGGGTTCTTAGGCCTACAAAAGCGCTTCCAAGGAAGGGTGCTGGCTAGCAACAGCTTTCAGTGCTGGCACTTTTCATCTCTGAGCAATTGCTCGACGTTTGCAATTTCTCAGCTCGTGTCTACGAGACGGAAAGAGAAGGACCGTGACGTTTGGTGGCTAGAGAAGCGCAAAGCCCCAGTGTTACTGCGCCTGTGAAAGCGCTTCCAAGGAAGGGTGCTGGCTAGCAACAGCTTTCAGTGTTGGCACTTTTCATCTCTGAGCAATTG
Source organism: Sarcoramphus papa (assembly GCA_037962945.1). Taxonomy (NCBI): domain Eukaryota; kingdom Metazoa; phylum Chordata; class Aves; order Accipitriformes; family Cathartidae; genus Sarcoramphus; species Sarcoramphus papa. The sequence continues at coordinate 2,817,183 of JBBMRM010000084.1, read as the reverse complement.
CTGGACGTTTGCAATTTCTGAATTGAGCTCTCTTTAGAGTGCGCGAGAGGATGAGCAGAAGATGAGGTGGCTAGAGAAGCCCAGAGCCCCAGTGTTCTTAGGCCTACAAAAGCGCTTCCAAGGAAGGGTGCTGGCTAGCAAGAGCTTTCAGTGCTGGCACTTTTCATCTCTGAGCAATTGCTCGACGTTTGCAATTTCTCACCTGAGCTCTCTTTAGAGTGCGCGAGAGGATGAGCAGAAGATGAGGTGGGTAGAGAAGCCCAGAGCCCCAGTGTTCTTAGGCCTACAAAAGCGATTCCAAGGAAGGGTGCTGGCTAGCAACAGCTTTCAGTGCTGGCACATTTCATCTCTGAGCAATTGATCGACGTTTGCAATTTCTCACCTCAGCTCTCTTTAGAGTGCACGAGAGGATGAGCAGAAGATTAGGTGGCTAGAGAAGCCCAGAGCCCCAGTCTTCTTAGGCCTACAAAAGCGCTTCCAAGGAAGGGTGCTGGCTAGCAACAGCTTCCAGTGCTGGCACTTTTCATCTCGGAGCAATTGATCGACGTTTGCAATTTCTCAGCTCGTGTCTACGAGACGGAAAGAGAAGGACCGTGACGTTTGGTGGCTAGAAAAGAGCAAATCCCCAGTGTTACAGCGCCTGTGAAAGCGCTTCCAAGGAAGGGTGCTGGCTAGCAAGAGCTTTCAGTGCTGGCACTTTTCATCTCTGAGCAATTGCTCGACGTTTGCAATTTCTCCCCTGAGCTCTCTTCAGAGTGCGCGAGAGGATGAGCAGAAGATGAGGTGGCTAAAGAAGCCCAGAGCCCCAGTGTTCTTAGGCCTACAAAAGCACTTCCAAGGAAGGGTGCTGGCTAGCAAGAGCTTTCAGTGCTGGCACTTTTCATCTCTGAGCAATTGCTCGACGTTTGCAATTTCTCACCTGAGCTCTCTTTAGAGTGCGCGAGAGGATGAGCAGAAGATGAGGTGGCTAGAGAAGCCCAGAGCCCCAGTGTTCTTAGGGCTACAAAAGCACTTCCAAGGAAGGGTGCTGGCTAGCAACAGCTTTCAGTGCTGGCACTTTTCATCTCTGAGCAATTGCTCAACGTTTGCAATTTCTCACCTAAGCTCTCTTTAGAGTGCGCGAGAGGATGAGCAGAAGATGAGGTGGCTAGAGAAGCCCAGAGCCCCAGTGTTCTAAGGCCTACAAAAGCGCTTCCAAGGAAGGGTGCTGGCTAGCAACAGCTTTCAGTGCTGGCACTTTTCATCTCTGAGCAATTGATCGACGTTTGCAATTTTTCCCCTGAGCTCTCTTCAGAGTGCGCGAGAGGATGAGCAGAAGATGAGGTGGCTAAAGAAGCCCAGAGCCCCAGTGTTCTTAGGCCTACAAAAGCGCTTCCAAGGAAGGGTGCTGGCTAGCAACAGCTTTCAGTGCTGGCACTTTTCATCTCTGAGCAATTGATCGACGTTTGCAATTTCTCAGCTCGTGTCTACGAGACGGAAAGAGAAGGACCGTGACGTTTGGTGGCTAGAGAAGCGCAAAGCCCCAGTGTTACTGCGCCTGTGAAAGCGCTTCCAAGGAAGGGTGCTGGCTAGCAACAGCTTCCAGTGCTGGCACTTTTCATCTCGGAGCAATTGCTGGACGTTTGCAATTTCTGAATTGAGCTCTCTTTAGAGTGCGCGAGAGGATGAGCAGAAGATGAGGTGGCTAGAGAAGCCCAGAGCCCCAGTGTTCTTAGGCCTACAAAAGCGCTTCCAAGGAAGGGGGCTGGCTAGCAACAGCTTTCAGTGCTGGCACTTTTCATCTCTGAGCAATTGCTCGACGTTTGCAATTTCTCACCTGAGCTCTCTTTAGAGTGCGCGAGAGGATGAGCAGAAGATGAGGTGGGTAGAGAAGCCCAGAGCCCCAGTGTTCTTAGGCCTACAAAAGCGATTCCAAGGAAGGGTGCTGGCTAGCAACAGCTTTCAGTGCTGGCACTTTTCATCTCTGAGCAATTGATCGACGTTTGCAATTTCTCACCTCAGCTCTCTTTAGAGTGCACGAGAGGATGAGCAGAAGATTAGGTGGCTAGAGAAGCCCAGAGCCCCAGTCTTCTTAGGCCTACAAAAGCGCTTCCAAGGAAGGGTGCTGGCTAGCAACAGCTTCCAGTGCTGGCACTTTTCATCTCGGAGCAATTGATCGACGTTTGCAATTTCTCAGCTCGTGTCTACGAGACGGAAAGAGAAGGACCGTGACGTTTGGTGGCTAGAAAAGAGCAAATCCCCAGTGTTACAGCGCCTGTGAAAGCGCTTCCAAGGAAGGGTGCTGGCTAGCAAGAGCTTTCAGTGCTGGCACTTTTCATCTCTGAGCAATTGCTCGACGTTTGCAATTTCTCCCCTGAGCTCTCTTCAGAGTGCGCGAGAGGATGAGCAGAAGATGAGGTGGCTAAAGAAGCCCAGAGCCCCAGTGTTCTTAGGCCTACAAAAGCACTTCCAAGGAAGGGTGCTGGCTAGCAAGAGCTTTCAGTGCTGGCACTTTTCATCTCTGAGCAATTGCTCGACGTTTGCAATTTCTCACCTGAGCTCTCTTTAGAGTGCGCGAGAGGATGAGCAGAAGATGAGGTGGCTAGAGAAGCCCAGAGCCCCAGTGTGCTTAGGCCTACAAAAGCACTTCCAAGGAAGGGTGCTGGCTAGCAACAGCTTTCAGTGCTGGCACTTTTCATCTCTGAGCAATTGCTGGACGTTTGCAATTTCTCACCTGAGCTCTCTTTAGAGTGCGCGAGAGGATGAGCAGAAGATGAGGTGGCTAGAGAAGCCCAGAGCCCCAGTGTTCTAAGGGCTACAAAAGCGCTTCCAAGGAAGGGTGCTGGCTAGCAACAGCTTTCAGTGCTGGCACTTTTCATCTCTGAGCAATTGCTCGACGTTTGCAATTTCTCACCTGAGCTCTCTTTAGAGTGCGCGAGAGGATGAGCAGAAGATGAGGTGGCTAAAGAAGCCCAGAGCCCCAGGGTTCTTAGGCCTACAAAAGCGCTTCCAAGGAAGGGTGCTGGCTAGCAACAGCTTTCAGTGCTGGCACTTTTCGTCTCTGAGCAATTGCTCGACGTTTGCAATTTCTCAGCTCGTGTCTACGAGACGGAAAGAGAATGACCGTGACGTTTGGTGGCTAGAGAAGCGCAAAGCCCCAGTGTTGCTGCGCCTGTGAAAGTGCTTCCAAGGAAGGGTGCTGGCTAGCAACAGCTTTCAGTGTTGGCACTTTTCATCTCTGAGCAATTGCTCGACGTTTGCAATTTCTCACCTGAGCTCTCTTTAGAGTGCGCGAGAGGATGAGCAGAATATTAGGTGGCTAGAGAAGCCCAGAGCCCCAGTGTTCTTAGGCCTACAAAAGCGCTTCCAAGGAAGGGTGCTGGCTAGCAAGAGCTTTCAGTGCTGGCACTTTTCATCTCTGAGCAATTGCTCGACGTTTGCAATTTCTCACCTGAGCTCTCTTTAGAGTGCGCGAGAGGATGAGCAGAAGATGAGGTGGCTAGAGAAGCCCAGAGCCCCAGTGTTCTTAGGCCTACAAAAGCGCTTCCAAGGAAGGGTGCTGGCTAGCAACAGCTTCCAGTGCTGGCACTTTTCATCTCTGAGCAATTGCTCGACGTTTGCAATTTCTCAGCTCGTGTCTACGAGACGGAGAGATAGTGACCGTGACGTTTGGTGGCTAGAGAAGCACAAAGCCCCAGTGTTGCTGCGCCTGTGAAAGCGCTTCCAAGGAAGGGTGCTGGCTAGCAAGAGCTTCCAGTGCTGGCACTTTTCATCTCTGAGCAATTGATCGACGTTTGCAATTTCTCAGCTCGTGTCTACGAGACGGAAAGAGAAGGACCGTGACGTTTGGTGGCTAGAGAAGCGCAAAGCCCCAGTGTTACTGCGCCTGTGAAAACGCTTCCAAGGAAGGGTGCTGGCTAGCAACAGCTTTTAGTGCTGGCACTTTTCATCTCTGAGCAATTGATCGACGTTTGCAATTTCTCACCTGAGCTCTCTTTAGAGTGTGCGAGAGGATGAGCAGAAGATGAGGTGGCTAGAGAAGCCCAGAGCCCCAGTCTTCTTAGGCCTACAAAAGCGCTTCCAAGGAAGGGTGCTGGCTAGCAACAGCTTTCAGTGCTGGCACTTTTCATCTCTGAGCAATTGCTCGACGTTTGCAATTTCTCAGCTCGTGTCTACGAGACGGAAAGAGAAGGACCGTGACGTTTGGTGGCTAGAGAAGCGCAAAGCCCCAGTGTTACTGTGCCTGTGAAAGCGCTTCCAAGGAAGGGTGCTGGCTAGCAAGAGCTTTCAGTGCTGGCACTATTCATCTCTGAGCAATTGCTCGACGTTTGCAATTTCTCACCTGAGCTCTCTTTAGAGTGCGCGAGAGGATGAGCAGAAGATGAGGTGGCTAGAGAAGCCCAGAGCCCCAGTGTTCTTAGGCCTACAAAAGCGCTTCCAAGGAAGGGGGCTGGCTAGCAACAGCTTTCAGTGCTGGCACTTTTCATCTCTGAGCAATTGCTCGACGTTTGCAATTTCTCAGCTCGTGTCTACGAGACGGAAAGAGAATGACCGTGACGTTTGGTGGCTAGAGAAGCGCAAAGCCCCAGTGTTGCTGCGCCTGTGAAAGCGCTTCCAAGGAAGGGTGCTGGCTAGCAACAGCTTTCAGTGCTGGCACTTTTCATCTCTGAGCAATTGATCGACGTTTGCAATTTCTCCCCTGAGCTCTCTTTAGAGTGCGCGAGAGGATGAGCAGAAGATGAGGTGGCTAGAGAAGCCCAGAGCCCCAGTGTTCTTAGGCCTACAAAAGCGCTTCCAAGGAAGGGTGCTGGCTAGCAACAGCTTTCAGTGCTGGCACTTTTCATCTCTGAGCAATTGATCGACGTTTGCAATTTCTCAGCTCGTGTCTACGAGACGGAGAGATAGTGACCGTGACGTTTGGTGGGTAGAGAAGCGCAAAGCCCCAGTGTTACAGCGCCTGTGAAAGTGCTTCCAAGGAAGGGTGCTGTCTAGCAAGAGCTTTCAGTGCTGGCACTTTTCATCTCTGAGCAATTGCTCGACGTTTGCAATTTCTCACCTGAGCTCTCTTTAGAGTGCGCGAGAGGATGAGCAGAAGATGAGGTGGCTAGAGAAGCCCAGAGCCCCAGTGTTCTTAGGCCTACAAAAGCACTTCCAAGGAAGGGTGCTGGCTAGCAACAGCTTTCAGTGCTGGCACTTTTCATCTCTGAGCAATTGCTCGACGTTTGCAATTTCTCACCTGAGCTCTCTTTAGAGTGCGCGAGAGGATGAGCAGAAGATGAGGTGGCTAGAGAAGCCCAGAGCCCCAGTGTTCTTAGGCCTACAAAAGCGCTTCCAAGGAAGGGTGCTGGCTAGCAACAGCTTTCAGTGCTGGCACTTTTCATCTCTGAGCAATTGCTGGACGTTTGCAATTTCTCACCTGAGCTCTCTTTAGAGTGCGCGAGAGGATGAGCAGAAGATGAGGTGGCTAAAGAAGCCCAGAGCCCCAGTGTTCTAAGGCCTACAAAAGCGCTTCCAAGGAAGGGTGCTGGCTAGCAACAGCTTTCAGTGCTGGCACTTTTCATCTCTGAGCAATTGCTCGACGTTTGCAATTTCTCAGCTCGTGTCTACGAGATGGAAAGAGAATGACCGTGACGTTTGGTGGCTAGAGAAGCGCAAAGCCCCAGTGTTGCTGCGCCTGTGAAAGCGCTTCCAAGGAAGGGTGCTGGCTAGCAACAGCTTTCAGTGCTGGCACTTTTCATCTCTGAGCAATTGTTGGACGTTTGCAATTTCTCACCTGAGCTCTCTTTAGAGTGCGCGAGAGGATGAGCAGAAGATGAGGTGGCTAGAGAAGCCCAGAGCCCCAGTGTTCTTAGGCCTACAAAAGCGCTTCCAAGGAAGGGTGCTGGCTAGCAACAGCTTCCAGTGCTGGCACTTTTCATCTCTGAGCAATTGCTCGACGTTTGCAATTTCTCAGCTCGTGTCTACGAGACGGAGAGATAGTGACCGTGACGTTTGGTGGGTAGAGAAGCACAAAGCCCCAGTGTTGCTGCGCCTGTGAAAGCGCTTCCAAGGAAGGGTGCTGGCTAGCAAGAGCTTCCAGTGCTGGCACTTTTCATCTCTGAGCAATTGATCGACGTTTGCAATTTCTCCCCTGAGCTCTCTTCAGAGTGCGCGAGAGGATGAGCAGAAGATGAGGTGGCTAGAGAAGCCCAGAGCCCCAGTGTTCTTAGGGCTACAAAAGCACTTCCAAGGAAGGGTGCTGGCTAGCAACAGCTTTCAGTGCTGGCACTTTTCATCTCTGAGCAATTGCTGGACGTTTGCAATTTCTCACCTGAGCTCTCTTTAGAGTGCGCGAGAGGATGAGCAGAAGATGAGGTGGCTAGAGAAGCCCAGAGCCCCAGTGTTCTTAGGCCTACAAAAGCGCTTCCAAGGAAGGGTGCTGGCTAGCAACAGCTTTCAGTGCTGGCACTTTTCATCTCTGAGCAATTGCTCGACATTTGCAATTTCTCACCTGAGCTCTCTTTAGAGTGCGCGAGAGGATGAGCAGAAGATGAGGTGGCTAGAGAAGCCCAGAGCCCCAGTGTTCTTAGGCCTACAAAAGCGCTTCCAAGGAAGGGTGCTGGCTAGCAACAGCTTTCAGTGCTGGCACTTTTCATCTCTGAGCAATTGCTGGACGTTTGCAATTTCTCACCTGAGCTCTCTTTAGAGTGCGCGAGAGGATGAGCAGAAGATTAGGTGGCTAGAGAAGCCCAGAGCCCCAGTGTTCTAAGGCCTACAAAAGCGCTTCCAAGGAAGGGTGCTGGCTAGCAAGAGCTTTCAGTGCTGGCACTGTTCATCTCTGAGTAATTGCTCGACGTTTGCAATTTCGCACCTGAGCTCTGTTTAGAGTGCGCGAGAGGATGAGCAGAAGATGAGGTGGCTAGAGAAGCCCAGAGCCCCAGTGTTCTTAGGCCTACAAAAGCGCTTCCAAGGAAGGGTGCTGGCTAGCAACAGCTTCCAGTGCTGGCACTTTTCATCTCTGAGCAATTGCTCGACGTTTGCAATTTCTCAGCTCGTGTCTACGAGACGGAGAGATAGTGACCGTGACGTTTGGTGGCTACAGAAGCGCAAAGCCCCAGTGTTACTGCGCCTGTGAAAGCGCTTCCAAGGAAGGGTGCTGGCTAGCAACAGCTTTCAGTGCTGGCACTTTTCATCTCTGAGCAATTGCTCGACGTTTGCAATTTCTCAGCTCGTGTCTACGAGATGGAAAGAGAATGACCGTGACGTTTGGTGGCTAGAGAAGCGCAAAGCCCCAGTGTTGCTGCGCCTGTGAAAGCGCTTCCAAGGAAGGGTGCTGGCTAGCAACAGCTTTCAGTGCTGGCACTTTTCATCTCTGAGCAATTGCTCGACGTTTGCAATTTCTCACCTGAGCTCTCTTTAGAGTGCACGAGAGGATGAGCAGAAGATGAGGTGGCTAGAGAAGCCCAGAGCCCCAGTGTTCTTAGGCCTACAAAAGCGCTTCCAAGGAAGGGTGCTGGCTAGCAACAGCTTTCAGTGCTGGCACTTTTCATCTCTGAGCAATTGATCGACGTTTGCAATTTCTCACCTGAGCTCTCTTCAGAGTGCGCGAGAGGATGAGCAGAAGATGAGGTGGCTAGAGAAGCCCAGAGCCCCAGTGTTCTTAGGGCTACAAAAGCACTTCCAAGGAAGGGTGCTGGCTAGCAACAGCTTTCAGTGCTGGCACTTTTCATCTCTGAGCAATTGCTGGACGTTTGCAATTTCTCACCTGAGCTCTCTTTAGAGTGCGCGAGAGGATGAGCAGAAGATGAGGTGGCTAGAGAAGCCCAGAGCCCCAGTGTTCTTAGGCCTACAAAAGCGCTTCCAAGGAAGGGTGCTGGCTAGCAACAGCTTTCAGTGCTGGCACTTTTCATCTCTGAGCAATTGCTCGACATTTGCAATTTCTCACCTGAGCTCTCTTTAGAGTGCGCGAGAGGATGAGCAGAAGATGAGGTGGCTAGAGAAGCCCAGAGCCCCAGTGTTCTTAGGCCTACAAAAGCGCTTCCAAGGAAGGGTGCTGGCTAGCAACAGCTTTCAGTGCTGGCACTTTTCATCTCTGAGCAATTGCTGGACGTTTGCAATTTCTCACCTGAGCTCTCTTTAGAGTGCGCGAGAGGATGAGCAGAAGATGAGGTGGCTAGAGAAGCCCAGAGCCCCAGTGTTCTAAGGCCTACAAAAGCGCTTCCAAGGAAGGGTGCTGGCTAGCAAGAGCTTTCAGTGCTGGCACTGTTCATCTCTGAGTAATTGCTCGACGTTTGCAATTTCGCACCTGAGCTCTCTTTAGAGTGCGCGAGAGGATGAGCAGAAGATGAGGTGGCTAGAGAAGCCCAGAGCCCCAGTGTTCTTAGGCCTACAAAAGCGCTTCCAAGGAAGGGTGCTGGCTAGCAACAGCTTCCAGTGCTGGCACTTTTCATCTCTGAGCAATTGCTCGACGTTTGCAATTTCTCAGCTCGTGTCTACGAGACGGAGAGATAGTGACCGTGACGTTTGGTGGCTAGAGAAGCGCAAAGCCCCAGTGTTACTGCGCCTGTGAAAGCGCTTCCAAGGAAGGGTGCTGGCTAGCAACAGCTTTCAGTGCTGGCACTTTTCATCTCTGAGCAATTGCTCGACGTTTGCAATTTCTCCCCTGAGCTCTCTTCAGAGTGCGCGAGAGGATGAGCAGAAGATGAGGTGGCTAGAGAAGCCCAGAGCCCCAGTGTTCTAAGGCCTACAAAAGCGCTTCCAAGGAAGGGTGCTGGCTAGCAACAGCTTTCAGTGCTGGCACTTTTCATCTCTGAGCAATTGCTCGACGTTTGCAATTTCTCAGCTCGTGTCTACGAGACGGAAAGAGAAGGACCGTGACGTTTGGTGGCTAGAGAAGCGCAAAGCCCCAGTGTTACTGCGCCTGTGAAAGCGCTTCCAAGGAAGGGTGCTGGCTAGCAACAGCTTTCAGTGTTGGCACTTTTCATCTCTGAGCAATTGATCGACGTTTGCAATTTCTGAATTGAGCTCTCTTTAGAGTGCGCGAGAGGATGAGCAGAAGATGAGGTGGCTAGAGAAGCCCAGAGCCCCAGTGTTCTTAGGCCTACAAAAGCGCTTCCAAGGAAGGGTGCTGGCTAGCAAGAGCTTTCAGTGCTGGCACTTTTCATCTCTGAGCAATTGCTCGACGTTTGCAATTTCTCACCTGAGCTCTCTTTAGAGTGCGCGAGAGGATGAGCAGAAGATGAGGTGGGTAGAGAAGCCCAGAGCCCCAGTGTTCTTAGGCCTACAAAAGCGCTTCCAAGGAAGGGTGCTGGCTAGCAACAGCTTTCAGTGCTGGCACATTTCATCTCTGAGCAATTGATCGACGTTTGCAATTTCTCACCTCAGCTCTCTTTAGAGTGCACGAGAGGATGAGCAGAAGATTAGGTGGCTAAAGAAGCCCAGAGCCCCAGTCTTCTTAGGCCTACAAAAGCGCTTCCAAGGAAGGGTGCTGGCTAGCAACAGCTTCCAGTGCTGGCACTTTTCATCTCGGAGCAATTGATCGACGTTTGCAATTTCTCAGCTCGTGTCTACGAGACGGAAAGAGAAGGACCGTGACGTTTGGTGGCTAGAAAAGAGCAAAGCCCCAGTGTTACAGCGCCTGTGAAAGCGCTTCCAAGGAAGGGTGCTGGCTAGCAAGAGCTTTCAGTGCTGGCACTTTTCATCTCTGAGCAATTGCTCGACGTTTGCAATTTCTCACCTGAGCTCTCTTCAGAGTGCGCGAGAGGATGAGCAGAAGATGAGGTGGCTAAAGAAGCCCAGAGCCCCAGTGTTCTTAGGCCTACAAAAGCACTTCCAAGGAAGGGTGCTGGCTAGCAAGAGCTTTCAGTGCTGGCACTTTTCATCTCTGAGCAATTGCTCGACGTTTGCAATTTCTCACCTGAGCTCTCTTTAGAGTGCGCGAGAGGATGAGCAGAAGATGAGGTGGCTAGAGAAGCCCAGAGCCCCAGTGTGCTTAGGCCTACAAAAGCACTTCCAAGGAAGGGTGCTGGCTAGCAACAGCTTTCAGTGCTGGCACTTTTCATCTCTGAGCAATTGCTCAACGTTTGCAATTTCTCACCTGAGCTCTCTTTAGAGTGCGCGAGAGGATGAGCAGAAGATTAGGTGGCTAGAGAAGCCCAGAGCCCCAGTGTTCTAAGGGCTACAAAAGCGCTTCCAAGGAAGGGTGCTGGCTAGCAACAGCTTTCAGTGCTGGCACTTTTCATCTCTGAGCAATTGCTCGACGTTTGCAATTTCTCACCTGAGCTCTCTTTAGAGTGCGCGAGAGGATGAGCAGAAGATGAGGTGGCTAAAGAAGCCCAGAGCCCCAGGGTTCTTAGGCCTACAAAAGCGCTTCCAAGGAAGGGTGCTGGCTAGCAACAGCTTTCAGTGCTGGCACTTTTCGTCTCTGAGCAATTGCTCGACGTTTGCAATTTCTCAGCTCGTGTCTACGAGACGGAAAGAGAATGACCGTGACGTTTGGTGGCTAGAGAAGCGCAAAGCCCCAGTGTTGCTGCGCCTGTGAAAGTGCTTCCAAGGAAGGGTGCTGGCTAGCAACAGCTTTCAGTGTTGGCACTTTTCATCTCTGAGCAATTGCTCGACGTTTGCAATTTCTCACCTGAGCTCTCTTTAGAGTGCGCGAGAGGATGAGCAGAATATTAGGTGGCTAGAGAAGCCCAGAGCCCCAGTGTTCTTAGGCCTACAAAAGCGCTTCCAAGGAAGGGTGCTGGCTAGCAACAGCTTTCAGTGCTGGCACTTTTCATCTCTGAGCAATTGCTCGACGTTTGCAATTTCTCACCTGAGCTCTCTTTAGAGTGCGCGAGAGGATGAGCAGAAGATGAGGTGGCTAGAGAAGCCCAGAGCCCCAGTGTTCTTAGGCCTACAAAAGCGCTTCCAAGGAAGGGTGCTGGCTAGCAACAGCTTTCAGTGCTGGCACTTTTCATCTCTGAGCAATTGATCGACGTTTGCAATTTCTCAGCTCGTGTCTACGAGACGGAGAGATAGTGACCGTGACGTTTGGTGGGTAGAGAAGCGCAAAGCCCCAGTGTTACAGCGCCTGTGAAAGTGCTTCCAAGGAAGGGTGCTGGCTAGCAAGAGCTTTCAGTGCTGGCACTTTTCATCTCTGAGCAATTGCTCGACGTTTGCAATTTCTCACCTGAGCTCTCTTTAGAGTGCGCGAGAGGATGAGCAGAAGATGAGGTGGCTAGAGAAGCCCAGAGCCCCAGTGTTCTTAGGCCTACAAAAGCACTTCCAAGGAAGGGTGCTGGCTAGCAACAGCTTTCAGTGCTGGCACTTTTCATCTCTGAGCAATTGCTCGACGTTTGCAATTTCTCACCTGAGCTCTCTTTAGAGTGCGCGAGAGGATGAGCAGAAGATGAGGTGGCTAGAGAAGCCCAGAGCCCCAGTGTTCTTAGGCCTACAAAAGCGCTTCCAAGGAAGGGTGCTGGCTAGCAACAGCTTTCAGTGCTGGCACTTTTCATCTCTGAGCAATTGCTCGACGTTTGCAATTTCTCAGCTCGTGTCTACGAGACGGAAAGAGAATGACCGTGACGTTTGGTGGCTAGAGAAGCGCAAAGCCCCAGTGTTGCTGCGCCTGTGAAAGCGCTTCCAAGGAAGGGTGCTGGCTAGCAACAGCTTTCAGTGGTGGCACTTTTCATCTCTGAGCAATTGATCGACGTTTGCAATTTCTCACCTGAGCTCTCTTTAGAGTGCGCGAGAGGATGAGCAGAAGATGAGGTGGCTAGAGAAGCCCAGAGCCCCAGTGTTCTTAGGCCTACAAAAGCGCTTCCAAGGAAGGGTGCTGGCTAGCAACAGCTTTCAGTGCTGGCACTTTTCATCTCTGAGCAATTGATCGACGTTTGCAATTTCTCAGCTCGTGTCTACGAGACGGAGAGATAGTGACCGTGACGTTTGGTGGGTAGAGAAGCGCAAAGCCCCAGTGTTACAGCGCCTGTGAAAGTGCTTCCAAGGAAGGGTGCTGGCTAGCAAGAGCTTTCAGTGCTGGCACTTTTCATCTCTGAGCAATTGCTCGACGTTTGCAATTTCTCACCTGAGCTCTCTTTAGAGTGCGCGAGAGGATGAGCAGAAGATGAGGTGGCTAGAGAAGCCCAGAGCCCCAGTGTTCTTAGGCCTACAAAAGCACTTCCAAGGAAGGGTGCTGGCTAGCAACAGCTTTCAGTGCTGGCACTTTTCATCTCTGAGCAATTGCTCGACGTTTGCAATTTCTCACCTGAGCTCTCTTTAGAGTGCGCGAGAGGATGAGCAGAAGATGAGGTGGCTAGAGAAGCCCAGAGCCCCAGTGTTCTTAGGCCTACAAAAGCGCTTCCAAGGAAGGGTGCTGGCTAGCAACAGCTTTCAGTGCTGGCACTTTTCATCTCTGAGCAATTGCTCGACGTTTGCAATTTCTCACCTGAGCTCTCTTTAGAGTGCGCGAGAGGATGAGCAGAAGATGAGGTGGCTAAAGAAGCCCAGAGCCCCAGTGTTCTTAGGCCTACAAAAGCGCTTCCAAGGAAGGGTGCTGGCTAGCAACAGCTTTCAGTGCTGGCACTTTTCATCTCTGAGCAATTGATCGACGTTTGCAATTTCTCAGCTCGTGTCTACGAGACGGAAAGAGAAGGACCGTGACGTTTGGTGGCTAGAAAAGAGCAAAGCCCCAGTGTTACAGCGCCTGTGAAAGCGCTTCCAAGGAAGGGTGCTGGCTAGCAAGAGCTTTCAGTGCTGGCACTTTTCATCTCTGAGCAATTGCTCGACGTTTGCAATTTCTCACCTGAGCTCTCTTCAGAGTGCGCGAGAGGATGAGCAGAAGATGAGGTGGCTAAAGAAGCCCAGAGCCCCAGTGTTCTTAGGCCTACAAAAGCACTTCCAAGGAAGGGTGCTGGCTAGCAAGAGCTTTCAGTGCTGGCACTTTTCATCTCTGAGCAATTGCTCGACGTTTGCAATTTCTCACCTGAGCTCTCTTTAGAGTGCGCGAGAGGATGAGCAGAAGATGAGGTGGCTAGAGAAGCCCAGAGCCCCAGTGTGCTTAGGCCTACAAAAGCACTTCCAAGGAAGGGTGCTGGCTAGCAACAGCTTTCAGTGCTGGCACTTTTCATCTCTGAGCAATTGCTCAACGTTTGCAATTTCTCACCTGAGCTCTCTTTAGAGTGCGCGAGAGGATGAGCAGAAGATTAGGTGGCTAGAGAAGCCCAGAGCCCCAGTGTTCTAAGGGCTACAAAAGCGCTTCCAAGGAAGGGTGCTGGCTAGCAACAGCTTTCAGTGCTGGCACTTTTCATCTCTGAGCAATTGCTCGACGTTTGCAATTTCTCACCTGAGCTCTCTTTAGAGTGCGCGAGAGGATGAGCAGAAGATGAGGTGGCTAAAGAAGCCCAGAGCCCCAGGGTTCTTAGGCCTACAAAAGCGCTTCCAAGGAAGGGTGCTGGCTAGCAACAGCTTTCAGTGCTGGCACTTTTCGTCTCTGAGCAATTGCTCGACGTTTGCAATTTCTCAGCTCGTGTCTACGAGACGGAAAGAGAATGACCGTGACGTTTGGTGGCTAGAGAAGCGCAAAGCCCCAGTGTTGCTGCGCCTGTGAAAGTGCTTCCAAGGAAGGGTGCTGGCTAGCAACAGCTTTCAGTGTTGGCACTTTTCATCTCTGAGCAATTGCTCGACGTTTGCAATTTCTCACCTGAGCTCTCTTTAGAGTGCGCGAGAGGATGAGCAGAATATTAGGTGGCTAGAGAAGCCCAGAGCCCCAGTGTTCTTAGGCCTACAAAAGCGCTTCCAAGGAAGGGTGCTGGCTAGCAACAGCTTTCAGTGCTGGCACTTTTCATCTCTGAGCAATTGCTCGACGTTTGCAATTTCTCACCTGAGCTCTCTTTAGAGTGCGCGAGAGGATGAGCAGAAGATGAGGTGGCTAGAGAAGCCCAGAGCCCCAGTGTTCTTAGGCCTACAAAAGCGCTTCCAAGGAAGGGTGCTGGCTAGCAACAGCTTTCAGTGCTGGCACTTTTCATCTCTGAGCAATTGATCGACGTTTGCAATTTCTCAGCTCGTGTCTACGAGACGGAGAGATAGTGACCGTGACGTTTGGTGGGTAGAGAAGCGCAAAGCCCCAGTGTTACAGCGCCTGTGAAAGTGCTTCCAAGGAAGGGTGCTGGCTAGCAAGAGCTTTCAGTGCTGGCACTTTTCATCTCTGAGCAATTGCTCGACGTTTGCAATTTCTCACCTGAGCTCTCTTTAGAGTGCGCGAGAGGATGAGCAGAAGATGAGGTGGCTAGAGAAGCCCAGAGCCCCAGTGTTCTTAGGCCTACAAAAGCACTTCCAAGGAAGGGTGCTGGCTAGCAACAGCTTTCAGTGCTGGCACTTTTCATCTCTGAGCAATTGCTCGACGTTTGCAATTTCTCACCTGAGCTCTCTTTAGAGTGCGCGAGAGGATGAGCAGAAGATGAGGTGGCTAGAGAAGCCCAGAGCCCCAGTGTTCTTAGGCCTACAAAAGCGCTTCCAAGGAAGGGTGCTGGCTAGCAACAGCTTTCAGTGCTGGCACTTTTCATCTCTGAGCAATTGCTCGACGTTTGCAATTTCTCAGCTCGTGTCTACGAGACGGAAAGAGAATGACCGTGACGTTTGGTGGCTAGAGAAGCGCAAAGCCCCAGTGTTGCTGCGCCTGTGAAAGCGCTTCCAAGGAAGGGTGCTGGCTAGCAACAGCTTTCAGTGGTGGCACTTTTCATCTCTGAGCAATTGATCGACGTTTGCAATTTCTCACCTGAGCTCTCTTTAGAGTGCGCGAGAGGATGAGCAGAAGATGAGGTGGCTAGAGAAGCCCAGAGCCCCAGTGTTCTTAGGCCTACAAAAGCGCTTCCAAGGAAGGGTGCTGGCTAGCAACAGCTTTCAGTGCTGGCACTTTTCATCTCTGAGCAATTGATCGACGTTTGCAATTTCTCAGCTCGTGTCTACGAGACGGAGAGATAGTGACCGTGACGTTTGGTGGGTAGAGAAGCGCAAAGCCCCAGTGTTACAGCGCCTGTGAAAGTGCTTCCAAGGAAGGGTGCTGGCTAGCAAGAGCTTTCAGTGCTGGCACTTTTCATCTCTGAGCAATTGCTCGACGTTTGCAATTTCTCACCTGAGCTCTCTTTAGAGTGCGCGAGAGGATGAGCAGAAGATGAGGTGGCTAGAGAAGCCCAGAGCCCCAGTGTTCTTAGGCCTACAAAAGCACTTCCAAGGAAGGGTGCTGGCTAGCAACAGCTTTCAGTGCTGGCACTTTTCATCTCTGAGCAATTGCTCGACGTTTGCAATTTCTCACCTGAGCTCTCTTTAGAGTGCGCGAGAGGATGAGCAGAAGATGAGGTGGCTAGAGAAGCCCAGAGCCCCAGTGTTCTTAGGCCTACAAAAGCGCTTCCAAGGAAGGGTGCTGGCTAGCAACAGCTTTCAGTGCTGGCACTTTTCATCTCTGAGCAATTGCTCGACGTTTGCAATTTCTCACCTGAGCTCTCTTTAGAGTGCGCGAGAGGATGAGCAGAAGATGAGGTGGCTAAAGAAGCCCAGAGCCCCAGTGTTCTTAGGCCTACAAAAGCG